>JASJET010000238.1:0-2572500 GCA_034092305.1 Diaprepes abbreviatus | reverse complement strand
CACATAATAAATACTCATAGCAGGTACTTCTAATGAGATGTTAGTAGTTATGAAGGTTATAGATACTACTTTGTTACTTGTAGGTTATATATGTATATACATTACGATATAAAGCGGTGTTGTTCAATTTCTCATTTTTAACTTCTTTTTAGTTCTGTATGTGGGCTACATAAAACAATTAAGTTTTAAACAACTCTCAACTTTTCGTAACAGCAATGCCATTGGGAGCTATTTTTAGAGTTGTTCTTTCGCAAAAAAATCAATGGAAAATATTAAAAATTTAGGGTTGTTTTTCACATTATAAATAATCATTATTTCAAACCTGCATAGATTTCCAAGTATAAAAATTTTATCATTGATCATCCTTAATCATATTCTTAATTATATAAAATAAAGTTTTTTTCTTCGTCTTTCAGTTGGAGGGAACTAGATAAACTTATATTCTCCACACTTGAAATTAATAAATTCAAATCAACATTAATATAATCCTGTAATATTCCTTTAATCGAGTTTTCAAAAGCAATGTATGCTTTTCGAAGCTCATCAATTTGTGTATATTCTAATGTTTTAGAAAATCGTATCATCTCTTCACATTTTTTTTGTACAAATTCCCGATCCAGTTGGGAAGGTATATTATTTATATCGTAAAGGATATGATTACATTTTTGAATTTTAGGTTTACGAAACCTAATAAATTCTGCAAAAGCGTCATCATCATTTTTATTTTTCTCTGCATCCTCTATAACATTTTTAATTTTGTTTTCACATAGTCGATATTCCCCTACAGTTACGGCTAGTTTTTTTATCTCTTTACTAGATGTTTCATAGGCTTTAACTTCTAATATACCATCCTCATTAAGGGAAAAAACTACTTTGAAAGTTACTGTGCCAGCCTTGCCGGGTGGCAAATTAGGTATCGAAAATGAACCTAATAAGTTATTATATTTGCAATTTTTTCTTTCACCTTCATATATATTAAAGGTAACACTTTTTTGATCATTTGATTTAGTAACGTATCCTGCTTGTCTAGAAAAAGGTAAAGGAGTATTTTTCTTTATAAGAACATCCATTAATTGTTCGCTAACTTCTAATCCCAGAGATAAAGGTGTGATTTCTGTAATTTTATATTTCTCCAGATCGCTAAATTTTTCTTTAATTGTTGCAGCCTGTACCGCAGCACCCAGCGCAACCGCCTCATCTGGATTTATATCAATTCTTAATTTCTTATTGATAAAATAAGAATTTAGCAAAGTTCGGATTTTCGGTATTCTTGTGGTACCCCCTACCAGTATTACCTCACTTATTTCTGAGTTTGACAGTCCTGCATCTTGGAGACATTTATTAACCAAATCTATCGCTCTTCTGTATAAGCTTTCTGTCAGATTCTCAAACTCTGACCGCGATATTCCCAAAGTATACTCTTTCTCTTCGTCTCCTCCAATGCAGTTTATTATTAATGAATATTCATTCTCAGTAGATAACTTTATTTTGAGTCTAATACACGCATCCTTAACTCTTCTTAAAAGTCTATTAGTAAATATTTTGGAACCAAACCTACAAATTATATCAGCTTTAAAATGATTCAGTAATATTTGATCGAAGTCTCGACCACCTAAAAAAGTATCTCCTTCTACGCTTTTAACTTCAAATGCTTTTTTGTCAATTTTAATAATTGATACATCCAGGGTCCCACCTCCAAAGTCAAAAACCAGCAAAGTCCCGTTAGTTCCGAGTTTATCTTCAGCATAGTGAATAGCGGCGGCAACTGGTTCAGTAATCAGTTTAAGTACTTTTAGTCCAGCCAATTCAGCAGCTGCACGAGTTGCTTTCCTTTGAGCGTTGCTGAAGTGAGCAGGTACAGAAATTACTGCTTCTGTAATTTCTTTCCCTAAATATTCGCTTGCTGATTCACGAAGATATTTTAATATTTCGGAGCTTGCTTCTTCCGGAGTTTTTTGCACCACAACATTATCGTGACACACTTCTATCGCTGCCATGTCATTTTCTCCTCGAATAATTTTAAATCTATACTCCAAAGATTTTTTTAGGTCTTGAATATATATGTCATCGTATTTCCTGCCTATAATTCGTTTGATATCTAAAACAAATATTTGAGTTAGTATAAAATATCTAAAACATGGGTGATAGTCTCTCATATTCCCACGTGAGCCAAATAGTCCGGTGGCTGGGGGATGTGGGGAAGGGGGGGGGGGAGAGAGTATATATTGATATTTTCTTTCGCTAACTTTGTGTTACTTTATGGTTTTCGGTGCGCTGAATCCATTTTTCATAGCTAACTTTGTGTTACTTTATGGTTTTCGGTGCGCTGAATCCATTTTTCATAGCTACTAAGTTCAAATTTGGTCCGTTTTGGATCAAAAATGATAGTTTTTTTCTACTTTTCCGGAAAAATAAAAAAAGTAGAAATCAGTAATTCTATTGGATTAGCCGAAAAATATCTTATGTGTTGAAAGAAAAGTAATAATGCATTATTATTTGACGAACTTACTATGGAAATATTGTTTCAATCGCCGATTTGCCACGTACAAGAAATTCGTTAGGTTACATGCGTTTTACACAACGTATAAAAAAATAAATTGTTTACAATCTGATTTTAAAAAGTCATATTCATTACACTTTGGTTATGTAGAAGATGGCAATTGTTTGTGACCGGAAAAAGTACCCTCATTATTTCCACCAAATGAGGAATTAATGTCTTACTAGAACTGCAAAAAATGCACAACGAAATTTTATATTTGCAGATCATCGGGCTTATCTTGTACATCTTTTTGTATTTGTCACTTAAACGATACTTGTAACAATCCATATGAATCGAAGTATTTATCATAATAAGTAATTATTTTAATAACTTATAACAGTTTTATTAAATGTGAGTAGAAAAGGCATTAGTACAATATATAGCTTAAACGTATTTTATTTTAACCTCAGTGGGTTTTAACACTTATAACTGCATAAATATATATATATATATATATATATATATATATATATATATATATATATATATATATATATATAAACATATAAATTATTATTAAACAAAGTAATTTAAAACGTAAACGGCAACTTTTGACTATTAATAAAAAAAGTGTTATTATGTTGTAAGATTGGTGAAACATACAATGCTAAGAAGTAGTACGAGAACGTATACAAATCCCATTTAAGATCGTGTATGAGGAATTTTAATCTTGTTAAATTACACTTAACATATTAATTTAAAAGAGAGAAAAAATGTTTAATATTAAATAATACCTAATAAAAATTAAGTTACCTACCGTATGATTAGAACTACGGTTAAGATATTGTTAAGTATGTGTTGGCTTCCTGTATACTGAAGTTTTAAATGTCTAGCTAAAAGTTTCATTGGAATGGTTCACCATGACATCTAGGAAGTGTAATTCATCATTTAGCTCTTTTTCCATGGTAAACTTAATAAACATACAGCCTTTAGAAGGCAAGACAAACATATGTTAAAAATTCCATACGTTTCGTAAACACTATTAGTAGCATTAATCTAGATTCAGATGACAGACTAATAAGTTTTGATATGGAAAGTCTATATACTAATGTGCCATTAGGGGAATCACTAGACATAATCAAAACTAGTGTAACAGTTTCACTTTAAAACGGCTAGAAATAACTACTAGCCGAAACGTCGTGATATTCAACAAAAATAAAGACAATGGAAGTCCAACAGATATCTACTACTTCGCTAGTAAAAGCTGTTCTCCAAGTCAAGTTAAATTCTAATTATTTCATTTGATTAATTTTAAAATGCTCGATAACCAGCTAAAATTCAAAAAATTAATGGTGATGTGATCTTTAAATATTTATAAATTTTTATACCTTCAGTATTAAATTTACGTCAACGATGTCAACATTTCAACTCATACAAAAAAAAATTAGCAATATTTGAGATCACCAAAACCTGTAATCCTATTCTTGTGGTTAGAGGGTCTGTTCCCGCTAGACTCGAATGAACGTATGAATGAAAAAATAAGTAAATTGTACAATTTGCTGTAGCTGAATAGCATGATTTCTTCAATGGAAAAGAAACAAAAATTCTGGCGTCGAAAACCGGGTTTTTCAAAGAAACTCATCGAATTTTAAAACGAGGTTCCGTTTTGGGTTAGATATATTTATTATTTTACTTACCAAATAAAAAATTTTCAATTTGTTTTAAGCCCATATCTTCGGCCGTAGTGCCAACAGAAACATTTAAACTATGCGGATTATAAAATACGAAAGAAGGAGTTAAACGTTGCCCTTCCTTATTGGGAATAACTTCCACTTTTCCATTTCTGTAGACAGCCGCTGCAGAAAATGTCGTACCCAAATCGATTCCTATTGCTGGTGCTGAACCCATCTGAAAAAAATATAGCAAAATGATAATACTTACTAGTAATTTTGTACGAATACGTGACCACTCTCTGTCGTCTAATTTCAACAAGTCTTGTAGATTTTCTGTACTCAGTGATAAGAAATATGTTGAAAAAAAGTCATGTTAATATGTGCAGGGCGTATTTATTTAAAATGTCTTTCTTAATTTGTGTTTTTGTAGTCTGATAATATTATAAATCAAAGTAAGTGTGAAAAAAGATTTTATAAAATACTAAGCAAGAAAGACAGTCACGTTTAGGTATATATGTAAAATGTTTATAGGTAGTAAAAGCTGCTAATAACATGAAAAAAAACGTTGCGGTATTTTAAATATAGGCGGGGAAGAACAGCTACTTGCACCCATAAAGAAGGATAATAGAGAAATCATTACATTTGTTATGAGGACTGACTCAATGTCCTTGAAGAAAGACAATTTGTCACGATGGCAGGACAAAACTGCATCACAAGTTTAAAAATATAACAGTCGAGGCGATTATGACAAATCTGAAACTTTGGCAACCTTGTCAGAAGAAACAAAAACTTTCAAAAAGACACAAAGAAATGAACTCACGTTGCCAGGTTGATCTACTACTAGACCAAATGGAGGTTATAAATTAATATCAGTTTGCCAAAAGCAACTGAAAAGAAATTGCATTTAAAAATATTGGATATTTTCACTTTTTCAGAAAGGCCGAATACCCTTCATTCGGACAATGCTCTTCATTTTTGATTTGCTCGATGAGGCTTACTCCATACATCATTATTTCTGTGTCTTCGCATGCAAAGGGTTTTCTGAGAAATAGAATCAAGTCTAAAACTATCGATATATGGATTGTCATTTTTACTTAACCTTGGCATTAAAGTGGCATGTAATGTGTAAGAGCTTTATAGAATTTTTCTTTTTCTTTGTAACGTGATGCACTAGGGGGTGCGTAATTTAAATTTTTTGTAATTTGCAAGGTTTAGATATTCTCACAATTATATATTTTATCCTAGATAGGATTGCTTTTATTTCGCTGATTAGTTTACATTTTTAATACATCATAATAAATAACTTCCACTCCGTCCACGTATCTATCTTTATCTCTGTTGTTGCCAAGTGATGTCCTGATTTTAATATAGTGCATAATATGTCCCGATTTTAATATAGTGCTTTTTTTTTTCGGTAAGCCTAGTCTCATGCAAACTATTCCAATTTCTATGGGTCAGTTTTTCTAATTCATCCAAATGTTTATTTGACATCATCGAGAATATCATATAGGGTGTCCGGAATTCGACCGATAACGCTTGAGAGGGAAATTGATGAAAAATGGGGCAGCAACATAAAGCTTTTAAGTATCCAGATACAGGGTGCTAAAATTTAAAAATGGATCCGGTATTTTTGCAATAATTCGTCAATGAAAAATTCAAAATTATTAAGTAAATTTCTCTTTAAAGGTCTCAAATTTTGACCAAAAATCTGACTAATCGGAACCAACCTGTTTTGTGGCTTTTTATTCAGTGGCATACTACAGTGAAAGGAGATTTTTTTAACCCTAATCTAATTTGTTGAATAACAGTTATTTGATGGCGTTAAGGAACACCCTTTCACTGTATCACAAACAAATGAATAACACATATTTTGAAATTCTCTGTCTGATAAGTTTAAGAAACTTAGCATTTTAATTTGTTTTAGTTTTATCCGTAATATGTCCTTGCAGGTTTATAAGTAAGGACAACTATTGCGTGATTCACAAAATCTAGCTATCAGTCAGAAGTGTATTTTTGTTCAAAATTTGGGGCTTTCATGTATACAAATTGTTGTCTAGAAAAATAAACAAAAGAATTAACAACAAAATAGAAATGTACATATCAAATGGACAAGATGGATTCTCTAAAGGATTCATTACCGTGGACCACCTAATAAGTATCTGTCGGCGATACAACAATCTTGATGGAATTGTAACACTTATCTGGAAGCCACCATAAACGTTTGTCAGATCAGGTCCCAATATAGAAATGAGTTTGCCCAGGTGACCCGCTATCCCCTAAATTATTCATCAAGGTCCTCGAAAATGTTTGTAAATGTATAAACGGTGAAAGTAAAAGAATAAAAATAAATGAAATTTATCTAAACAACTTGAAATATACAATTATATAGGAGAAACTTAGCTTTCAACCAACTGAAAAAACCTTGTACTATAAGGACAAACGTGCTCTGTTCTAACACAGTTAGAGACAAAGCACTATCTCAGATTGCAAGAATACCAAGAAAGGGTGGAACCTTTCCTATAGTAGTGCACCGCCATCTGTAGACCGGTTTCGAATTTGTTAGTTCTTGTCAGTACAGAATAGGCCAGCGCACTTCAGCATCAGCACTAATCTGAACTAACAAGTTCCAAACCGGTCTACAGATGGCAGTGCACTACCACAGGAAAGGCTTCCACCCTTTCTATGCAATCTGAGATAGTGCTTTGTCTCTGTGTTAGAACAGAGCACGTTTGTCCTTATAGTATAAGGTTTTTTCAGTTGGTTGAGAGCTAAGTTTCTCTTATATAATTGTATTTTTATACACCCAACTGCAAGTATATTATCCACTTTTGGTTTATATAGACTTGAAATATGCCTATGACCTAGTGTTAATAGCTCCAGAAAAAGAATAGCAGAAATCTAGGACTAACAAAAATTCTAAATGTATAGGACTATAAATTTATGTGGAAAAGACAGGTATCATGGCAAACACCGAAGATATAGTAAATATTGAAATAGCAGGAAACATCTTAAAACAATCAGAAGATATTATATATTTAGGTCAAATGCCGAAACTACACTGTTAAATTTAATTCAAATGTAATGTCCATTCTACATAAATTTAATGATTTTGTACCAAAAATCGTGAATAATTCACGTTTACTTTGAATTTAAAACAATTCATTGAAATATCATTTCGTTATACCGTAAAATTGATTAAATGCTATCTTAAATTTCAATAAAGTAAATGAAAAGATATTTCAACCTCTGTACATTAAAATTAATTTACATATACCCTAATACTAAAGGAATTAACATAATTATTCAATATACATTGCATGAGATTCCGGGAGATGGCGCAATTTTTGTTTACTATGATATAAGTTGCTTAAAGGAGTCAATTTTCTTAAGGTGACGTGTACATGTCTGCTCCGTACTGACACGAACTAATGAGTTCGAAACCGGTCTAGATGGCGGACACTACCTATTGGAAAAACGTTGTATCTTTTTCTGGTAGTTTCAGGCAGTGTTGTCAACTGTTCCACAAAAAAATACTTGCAAGTTTTATATTTATTCCTGGCAAAATACGTGTGATAAGAAAAAGCCAATATTGCTCAATTAAACTGAATATTAGAAAAAGATAGATAACAAAACTGTCCAGCCATTAAATTTTAGATTGCAAAACCATAAAATAAAGAAAGGAATAACTACATGTGGGATGCAAAAAGAGATACTAGGGAGATTTAATTTTTGAGATTGGGCATCGTATTGATTTTTATACACTTACTATAAATTGTATGTATATTTCGCCTTAATATTTTATCAATTTCTAAGTACAAGATATCTATTCCTGGCAAATGCAAGGAATTACTGGCAGCCCTGGTTTCAGGATTTTTTGAACTCGTTAATGTTGGTGCATTAAATATGCGATAAAATATCTCAAATTCAATCAACACTGGCTGTATATTTAATGTACATAGTCACCTTAAAACATAATGATCAAACTTTTATTTTAATGTATGATTACATTAAATGTAATGGAATAAATAAATTTAGATTAATGTAAATTATTAAATTTAATGCATTATATTAAATGCATTTAATAAACATTTGTGATATTTGCTTCTAGCACATTTACGTCAAGCTTAATGTATTTCCTTTTTTTACAGTGTAGGAAATGCCATATTCGGTAAACTGAGTAACATATTTAAAAATAAAAAAATTCCTCAGTTACTTATATTATCATATGTCTCCCAAATCTGAACTATGATGAAAAAGAACATTGATGAAAAATACATAAAAAGTCATGAAACATCAAATGCTGTTTGTTTGAAGGTGTGGAAAATCTGTATGCTAATGTACCATTAGGGGAATCACTAGACATAATCAAAACTAGACTTTCAAATGATACTACTTTATCAGATCGAAGCACGTTACCACTGGACGGGGTGATGGATCTTTTGGAGTGTTGCCTGCGTAGTGCTTACTTTCAAGTAAAAGACAGGTTCTACGCTCAGGGTGACGGGCTTCCAATGGGTTCTTAACTCTCTCCAGGCGTCGCCAATATATATGGAATGGTTCGAAATTCATGCAATAGAAACGGCAACCGTAAAACCGAAAGTCTGGTTGAGATATGTCGATGATACTTTCATCGTAAGGAAGGGCAATGATCAAGAACTTAATGATTTCTTGAAACATCTAAATAACATTCGACCTACAATTAAGTTTACCATGGAAAAAGAGGTAAATGATCAATTACCTTTCCTAGATGTCATGGTGAATCGCTCAAACGAAACTATTAAAACTCCAGTATACAGAAAGCCAGCACATACTGGACAATATTTTAATCATAGTTCCAATCATTCTGTTGTAACAAAATGGGGAATTTTACGCAACCTCTATATGCAATAATGCCGAATCATTGGAAAAAGAGGTAGCAAATATTAAATCCGATTTACAACAGAATGATTATCCTTTAAAACTAATTGACGATGTTATAAATAACTTTAAAACAACGACCACTGGACAGCAAGAAAGACATTCCTTGTTTAAAATTGCGTACATTAAGGGAACCTCGAAGAAGATAAGACGAATTGCCAGCAGTTATAAGACAAAGACAGCCTTTAAATCTGGAAATACACTTAGAGCTCATTTAACAAAAACGAAACCAAAAATTATCGATAAGAAAGAATGTGTTTACACAGTGCCATGTGAGTGTGGTGAAATGTATAGTGGAGAAACCAAACGACCACTAGAAGTTAGAATTAAGGAACATAAAACTTATACAAAAAAAGGGGAAACGTCGAGATCAGGTATTGCAGAACACGCCTGGGATAAATAACACCATATAAAATGGTTTGAGGCTGCGGCAATATATATTGAACCCAACATGAAAATTTATAGAAGCAGCTTACATTAAAAACAATAATCTTCAGTAAACCGAGTGTTGAGATACCTACTTTGTAACATCAAATCATTGAGGTGTGTACAGTGAAGTGAAACTTTGCGCTTCAGTGGACACAGTCCCTATATAAGCTCGTAATCTTAAGACGAAACATTCAATTTATACTTGATAACGATTAGAGATACAACCTAATCGAAACGTCGTAAAAATAAATAAAAACAAAGACAACGCAAGTCCGACAACCACATTTTTGTCAATCAAATGCTGCTCATAAAACTGAATGACAAAAAAACTTATAAATAAGGGGTAAACAGAGTGACGGACATACGAGAAAGATGTACACGTTTAAAATGGCAATCTGCTGCTCACAATGCCCGACAGAATGCTCGGATCCTGGAGTGACAACCCTGACTAGGAGGAGGAGAGGCAGACTACAGAGAAGGTGGATAGATGATATAAAGCGTCATGGTGGACTTGCATGGGAGAGGAAAGCTTAAAATAGAAAGATGTGGAAGGAAGATGAGGGGGGCCTAGATTCATCAGTGGATAGAAGAAGGTAATAAATAGACGAGTTGACAAATAATTAAAGATAGGTTTGGGATGAACACTGGAATAGGTTGGGACATGATTCTTTTGGGGATATAGAAATAAAGTAAGTTAAAAGCTTGCTCGGGCAAAGTCGTCAGTCCTTGAATAGGTTTATCCTCCACTGCTACCCTGTTTATAGATACACAAATATAATTGAGAGGTAAAAAATTAGAGAATAACATTATAATTTTATACTCACTTTTTTTTGCAACACAATTACACTACTGTGGTACTAAATAAAAATTATTTGGTAATTATATTATCGGTATTTTACCGTTTTATATTTTATCCGACTATGAATTGAAATTTGCGGACTCCTCTATATTTATTTAAAATTGATAAGATAAGTGATAACACAATAGTACTTAGAAAATTAATAATTAAATTATTTATGTTTTTGGAACTTTGTTCAAGATAAATAAAGAAAAAATTAGAAATGCTGCATGCCTCTTTTTAAATATTTAGTTTTTTTAGGTATTTTAAAATAAATATTATAAGGGTCAACCCTACTAAAATCATCATAGTAGCCTTAACAAGGAAAAGAAAATTTAACCTAAAAATCATCAAAATAGAAGTTGGATACCTGGGCCTAACCCATAGACGCAGAAGAAATTAATTAGTACTTAATCTAGACTGGGGATCCTGTAGAAAATAGTTGACTCACTCTTGAAAAGAGATGGAACGTTTTCGAGGGGCAGGCCCTCTCTTTTTAATGGTGGAGCTAAGCACGATACTCCAAATGTCATTGGATACTCCTGTCACCTAAGCGAAATTAGAAAGAGAGATCCTGGTCTTCGAAAACGCTCTATTTCTTTTTAAGCGTGAGCTAACTCTCCCCTATAAGGTCCGCAGGCTAGATTAAGTAATAAATAATTTCTTCTACATCTATGGCCTGACTCTAGATAATACATTTCTCTGGAATAAACATGAAAACGAAGTTGAAAATCATAGTTCTTGTGTTTAGACTGTGTCAAATTGGAATTATTGTCCGACGTTTCGCCTACGATCGCGGGAGGCATCTTCAGGGATCTTTACTCCACGAGATTAGAACACTGAATGACCATCGAGGAGTAACAGCCCGGTATTTATACCCGATTGGTGCTTAGCGAAGCGTGATCCAGCGTTACAATCGATTCCAGGTGTGATATAGTCTGTAACCTGTTTCTCTATTAATATTATTTGAATAATTACAAATTTCAATTGCTTATTTAATTTTACGTTTAAAGAAACCAGACACTGATGCTAGCACCTTAGTGTCTTTTACATTAAATGTGTGACCTAAGCAGAGCTGGTGTTGAGCTACTCCATATTGTTCAATTTGTTTGTCTTGCTTTGCTTAGCTTTCCCAAATTGGCGTACTTCAGAGTAGGTTCGGCAGCTCGTCCCACGTTTCGGCGCTTAGCTAGAGTCAGAGCCACCCTTCTGGATAGCTTACACGAACTCCGATTTGTGGGCACTTACGATGAGGATTCTTGGATAATAGGGTATGTAACCCAGAAAACCCTCGACTAGTACTTAATTTCTTAACGTGTCAATTAATAACAAATAACCTTTCACTGCTTGAAATTGCCGGATGAAGAGATGATCGTACGTCTCAAGTATACTCTGTCAATGCGCAGAGCTCCGTTTTGTAGGGCAAAAAACACTCCGCTTACCATAGAGCACGCGACCACGCACAAACTTTAACCCTCGCATAATAGGACTCACCTTTTAACTAGTACTCTCTCTACCACCGCACAATCAGCCTGGACTCCCACTTTTGCCCCCCAAACGTCCCAACTACGCTTTTCTCTTGCTTTCTACAAGCACCACCCAGCAACATGCTGTCAATTCAACAGCCAAAACGGAAGTTTCTTTTTGATACATCTTTCATGTTTCCTAAGTCTAGTGGATATAAACCTCCCTGTTTCACCCACATACACTTTACCACAAGAGCAAGGTATCTTATAAAAGCTTTCTGCTTATTTAAAATTGTTCCAGAGCAATCTGGCAATCTTGTCTTGTGGTTCCGTGTATGTAAGGCAAGACAACACTGTCCATAGGTGGTACATCTATTGTTGCTTAAAACGATCCATGAAATTATGGATGTTATTTGCGCCACGCAGCCGAACTACGAACGTATCACCAACATATCTACACCAAAATTTACGTTTTAGAGGAACAGAGTGAGCGTTTTCTTCGAAAGCGTCCATCTAGATGTTCGCTACCACGTGTGACAACGGAGATTCCATGGCCGCTCCCGAAGTCTGCTCGTAGAAGGTTCCTTGAAAAGTAAAATAAGTGAAAACCAGACATGATTCAATTAGTTCTAGTAGGGTAGAGTCCATGTTGTTATTTCGTAATATGTCCGATATTATGGAAAGTGAATTATTTATAGGAACATTTATATACAGTGATTCTACATCAAAACCCTCTATATCAGTTTTGGAAAAAGTCGAAAAATGTAAAATTTTTAAGACACCATATTGAATCCGCCAGATTGTTTTTAGAAAAATATTTTAATTTCGTAATTAACACTAACAAAAATCCCCCAATACCGACTTTAGACAAAATCGAGAGATGTAGAATCTTTAATCCTCCATCTTAGATCCGCCATATTTAATTTTTTTAAAAAATAATATCAAATTCGTAATGTGCTGTCATATAAATTTTGAAAAAAATCGGACAAAATTAATTTTTTATCCACCATATTGGATACGCCATATTGAATTTTTTAAAAAAATTTTTAGATTCTTCATGTGTGACCCTAAAAACTCTCCCGTTCCAATTTTGGTGAAAAACGTAAAAATTGATTTTTTGTCCGCCATATTGAATTTTTTAGAAATTATTTTAGATTCGTCATGTGCGATCCCGAAAACTCCCCCGTACCAATTTTGGAGAAAATCGGACAAAATCGATTTTTTTGTCCGCCATATTGGATCCGCCATATTGAATTTTTTAAAAATGTTTTGAATTTGTTATGTGCAACCTCGAAAACTCCCCCATACCAATTTTGGAGAAAAACGGACAAAATTAAATATTTTGTCCGCCATATTGGATCCGCCATTTTGAATTTTTTAAAATTAATTTCATATTCGTTGCGTACAACCCCGAGAATTCCTCCATACCAATTTTGGAGAAAATCGGACAAAATTAATTTTTTTGGCCGCCATATTGTAAGCGCCATCTTAGGTTTTACTGCACCAATTTCATCTAAAAACATATGGGACCACAGCAGCAACTTCCTGACTATAACGTAAAAAATGTGATTCAAATCGGTGTAGCCGTTCCGGAGTAATCGTTGTACATACATAAAAAAAACATACATACTTGACGAATTGACAACCTCCTTCTTTTAGAAGTCGGTTAAAAAGGGATTCAAATGTAATTAATTTTTATATGTTACAGTTAAAATTAGACCTACATATTTTTATTACTATTGCACTGACATCTTAATTTAATTTACTTTATTTAATGGAAATCCGCTAGCCCCCAAAAAATAAAATAAGCATGTTAATTCTACACGCTTAAGAAAAAGACACATATACAATAATAAAATAATAAAAATATTACGGCTAATTGGAATTAAATATATATAAAATTAAAGAGTGGGACACACTAAAATAAAAATATATAAAAAAGTAAAAATATATATATATATATATATATATATATATATATATATATATATATATATATATATATATATATATATATATATATATATATATATATATATATATATATATATAAACAACATTAAACAATAAAATACAACAAAAACAAAAATTGAAATAATAAATTGTGTTTACACTAGTAAACATTACATATCTAATTCGTCATCAAAGTCAGTGAAGCTATCTTCGCTCAAATTAATTATAATTGGTTCCTCTATCTCACCGATCATGAGATCAAATTTCCACATTTTGTTATATTCTTTTATTATATGGAGTTTTCTCAATTTTCTGCAGTGACTTTATTCAAAAAATCTTTCAAAAGTTCAGTTAAATTACTAATTTTGTAAGTTGTGTTATTTCTAGCAACCCTACCTTTTAGTTGAGAGAGATTTTTCCTTCTCCAATGGACAGCTTCCGGACGACCTATAAGAATAGACTTCCTATCTGGTTTTTCCCAGCAAAAATTAAGTTCTCTGAGCAATTTCCAGAGCTAAGTTCTTCATTGATTTTAGTTAGAATTTTGTCTACGGTTGGGATCTGTTTCTCATGATAAAATGTAGATACAACTCATTTTATTGTAGTTTACATCTCTCCTTCCAACGAGGTTTTTCGTCTGCCTGTGATCGAATGTGGCTTGGAAGTACTAACAATTTCAGTTGTTTTTTTCTCCTCGAGTATTTGGCACATAGTAGGTTTTCCAACTCCTGTCATGTTGGAAACCATCTCAACAGAGCTTTTAACATTATTATCTAGATATTGATATCTGAAGGCATCATAAACATTAATCATAATAAGTTTTTCGTTGAGGAAAAAATGCCCTGGTTTAACGATTTTGGAATAAATATAGAGGTAGAAGTCATATTTTTTGGGTATCACACTAATCTGAAATAATATATAAAAACAAGCGCAAATAAGATAAGTCATTAAGGACACACGGTAAGGTGTACTTTGCTCACTGATAGAAATTAAATTGAACGATAAGAAATTTTATTGTTGCAGTAAATTTATAAAAGCTTATAATATTTAAATATAATTAGATTTACGGCAGTCCTTAGTTACCTGCTGCACTGGAGCAGGTACGTTGGAGGTTTCAGTAACAGTTTTACTACTTTTTTTAGTTCTTGAATAGAGTATAGAAATGTGTGTGTGCGATCGACTCTCCCTCCCCCCCAAGAGCTTTGAGTTTAGGAAAATAGAACCGATTCTGCCTTTTATATTAGGAATGTGTATGCTGCTGGCATTCTCCTCCCTGTCGGCAACTTGTTTTTTCTTGTGATCGCCCCCCCCCCTCTCCAAGAGCTTCAAATTCAAAAAATAGGCCCGACCCTGCCTTTTACACTAGAAATGGGAATATTGCTGGTGTTTCCCCCCGGTCGATAACTAGCTTTCGCTTGCCATACTGTACTTTTATGATATCACCACCCCCCGCCCCCTCAAAAAGAGGCTGGATCCAGCTCTAATTCAAATCATGACGAATTGCCTTAATTCCTTCTCTGACGGACCATTCGCCTCAACAATTTGGTGAGTGGATTCTTCTGTGTGATTATCCGAAGTTATTGATGCTAATCAGCAGTATTTCAATGAGGATGATAAAAGGTCAACCATATATGTTAATAATAATAATTTACCCTCACGGAATTTTCCAGCAAGAACAGTGAGTTATAAAAATTTCTTCGTTGTGTCCGTAAGTGAACAGTTTTATAATAGGTAACTATAGTTTAAAGTTTTATGTACTAAAATCTAATTTTACCATCGTTATAATACTAATAATTATTTATTTTTATTTTCTACTCAGCAATTTACGTTTTGATAGGCAGGACAGAAGTGAGGACATAACATATAACATTTAATATGATGCGATTCTCAAGTTAGGTCAATCTTTTCAAATTGAGATTTGTTATACAGATTCCTCCTAGTCAAGAGAAGAAATATGTGTAATCTCCACCACTGGGGAGATAAGCATTACATCCACTATATCAACAGGTATGTAACCACATCCTCATTTCAAATCTATTTTAAAAATATAATTTTCAATTTTGGACACGTAAGAAACTTTTGTTTGATTGATTGATTTCTTAGAAAATTTTATAATTAATTATTATTTTTTACATAATTTTTGGTCTAATAGGGGATGTTCAGAAAATACGGAAAAATATTTTTGTAATTGTATTATTACGTTATAAATAAAATGAGCTGAAATCTGTGGAAGTTACACGTCATGTCAATTAACGCCTAAGGCAAAGCGTTTGTAGAGAAAAGTTATGGAATATAAGCATTATGTTTCTGTTTGTTGTCAACATACAGTAACATATAAAATAAAATTAAAATTTGGAAAGAACATCATTAATGACTTAAAATCAGAAATCGGAGTTTTATTGAAGACAGTTGAGGCACAAAATTGTTAAAACAAGAGGTCGTTACATTACAGTAGAATTAATACTTTTAGCGCTAGCTCTGTACAAGCATTTTGGCCATGGTTATCGCTTGAAGAAAAGCAGGTTTTCTTTTCCATTATATATTATGTATATACATATTTTAAACAGTATATATTTTTATCATGAGTGTTTTTTTCTTTAAAGTTTAGTAAATGTCAAATAAATTGTTAAATAAAACTTTTTAATTCTTCTTCTCTAGATGCCATCTCTGCTTCGAAGGTTGGCAATCATCAGGTCGATTCTCACTTTTGAGACTGCAGCTTTAAATAGTTCATTGTTACTGCAACCAAACTACTCCCTAAAGTTCTTCAGCCATGCAGGAGAAGAAACTCCTTCCTTGGAATTTTCCCTGTATAATAATCTGTAGTATTTAATATTTTTCTCCTCTCATGACATGTCCCATATAGAGCAGCTTTCTTTTCTTAATTGTTAGAGTTACTTCTCTCTCCTTATGCATACGTTTCATTACTTCCCCGTTGGTTATTCTTTCTACCCATGAAATTCTCAGCATTCTCTGGTACATCTACATTTCAAATGCCTCCAGTCTCCTCACGTCAATCATCTTCAGTGTCCAGGCTTCAATCCCATAGTATAGTACAGAGAGCACATAACATCTCATCAGTCGTATTTTTAGTTCAAGATTTAGATTTCGGCAGCGAACAAGCCTCTTCATTCTTGTAAATGTGCTTCTGGCCTATTCAACTCTTATTCGTACTTCTTGGGAGCTGTCATTGTTTTCATTAATGGTTGTGCCCAGGTATTTGTATTCTCTTACTCTTTCAATAGGTTGATTCTTTAGATATATCTTATGAATGTCCTGAGCTGTTTTTGTCATCAGCATATATTTTGTTTTGTTTATGTTCAGTGATATTCTACGCTTACTGTGGCCATTTTATTAATTAGCGTCTGTAGGTCTTCATGTGTTCCAGCCAAAAGAATCGTATCGTCGGCGTACCTCAGATTATTTATTGTCATGCCATTAATTTTAATCCCCATGTCCAGATCACCAAGTGCCTTATTTACTATATCCTCTGAGTAGAGATTAAAGGGAATTGGTGAAAGTACACACCCCTGATGAACACCTCTCTGTATTTTCTCTAGTTATCCATTCTTTCTTTCCTGTGGGTTTTTCTTTTTTTAGAATGTCTATCGAGGGTTCCAATAAAGCTGATTTAACTCCGCACCATGTTTTGTTTACGCCTACAAAATATAGTTGAAATTGATATTTAAAACAAGTTAAAAAAGTTTAACCGTCCTGTGTATTTTGTGATTTGAAATACCAATTTAATATTTCATAATATTTTTAGATTTTTAAGTAGTCCTTCAAGTGTTCCTTCTATCCCAAGTAGAGCACATATCTTGTCACCTTTTTTTTTTTTTTTTAAAGAAATATTCACATTTTGTTAAAGTATATATAAGATATAGTAAAATATCTTCCAATAATACCTTAATCCACTTTACATTATTATTTTAAAAAGATAAACATAGAAAGCGCTAGATATACGCTACTTCGAGCACAACAATGAATTTGATGAGTTACTAAAATAATTATGAATGTTAGGGAATAGCAAAATACAACTTTTGCTTCAAGCTAAAAAATAAATAGGGTACCTCAATAATATTTTTAAAAAGCTTCGAATTTTTACAATTGTCTACAAAATATTTTCAATTTTAGTAAATTTTAATGAGATATGATATTGAAATCTGGTTAAAATTTTGTGATAACATTTGATCATAGACTCCTGCAAACGGGTAGCGTTGGCCGTTCTGTCTACAATCATACTGCTGACCCATATTAATTTGTAGCTATTTCAAATACCTATAAATAATTGTTACAAAGACAATGGCTCGAAGTCTGAACGTTCCTCTTCTGTCTTGCAGCTTTAGTTCCAAACAACTACAGGTTATTCAAGCTTACCAAAACCATACCTCAGGACTTTGAGACTCAGGCAAAGCTGCTAACTAGCTGGTCAGATGATATCTCTTGTTTCAAGCTCTCCGAGTGCGTCCGCGAGTTTAATCGCTTGAAGGTTTTTAATTAAATCAAACAAAAGAAGTTTCTAAAAATTCTTAAATCTCTTAAAAAAAAAAAGAAAGAAGAAACTTCTTATAATCAGGCAGCCGCCGAGATTAAGTTTATTAAAGCTTATAAACAGAACCGTTTCACCCATACGAAAATTTTGTTTAAAATTTTTCTTGGGGAAACCTCGCAAAATTCTGTTCGAATATTTTCCAAAAATATATGGAATACATATATGCTGTTATATGGAACCCAAAATCTTTTGCATTTGTTGTGATATTGAGATGAGAATAAATGTGTACTCGTCTGGATTAATAAAATTAAACGAGTCCCTGCACTTGAAACCTTTTTCTCATTATGTACGGTGTTCGTTTTTCGTCCTTTTTTTTTAATTGTTATTGATTAATCGAATTATAACCTGAAAATTAGTGAATTTCTTTTAGCAGGATAGAATCGGATTATTGTTAGTTTTCAATCTGTGTTTAAAAACAACGTTATATATTAGCTAATTTGTTTCGTTTATTTTGACATTGGAAATTTCAGTCAGAGATTTGTATTATGAACATATAAAACGTTTTAAAAGTTATAGTATGCGATTATCATGGGTGCCGGAAAGTGAGTGCACTTGAACCCGCTTAGCTCTGGAAGATTAGATAAATTTATAAAATTGCTACAGAAATTACTGCGCGGCTACACTTCCTTGTATTTTTCTATCCGCGTCCTTGGTGATTTTTAATATTTAATTCATAAATATTGCAGGCGGTTGGCAACAATATATACATTTTGTATTGCTAACCTTCTACTTTATGTTTAGTACTAATACTGGCTTTTTCGTTAACAAATTTGGCCATACCTCCGAGTATTATAACGACAGTCTGATGGAAAGGCAAATTTGTAAAAAAAAGTTCGAGAAATGATGTTAAAGAGATCTTAAATGGTAAAGCAGATGCTGGAATATCGCAAAAAAGTAAGAGAGTTGAATAATAAAAGGCTGTAGAATAATTGATCTTGAGTGTTTGTCGAAAATGTGTACTGCTTGTTGTACCAATATTGATTCATAATACTGAAAAAGAAACTAAGTTGTTTGAAAGAATTAAAGATCTATTATTCTTGATTTTTATGTTTATTTAATAAAAACTGGATTTTAGAATTACACAGGTGTTATAGTAAAATTTCTATCAAATAAAATAATGACAAAACAATACAATCGAAGCTTTGTAATAACATTATTACATATTTTCTTGCCCGTAAATTGCAAATAATGAGTATTTATTCACAGTATTTTACTTCCATTGCGTGACATTACACTGTGTTATATATCATAAAAGCAATTTCACATATAAAATACTCATAGCAGGAACTTCTAATGAGGTGTTAGCCAGTTATGAAGGTTATAAATACTACTTTATCAATTGTAGGTTATATATATGTATATACATTACGATATAAAGCGGTGTTGTTCAATTTCTCATTTTTAACTTCTTTTTAGTTCTGTTTGTGGGCTACATAAAACAGTTAAGTTTTAAGTTAATATTAAAAATTTAGAGTTGTTTTTCACATTATAAATAATCATTATTTCAAACCTGCATAGATTTCCAAGTATAAAAATTTTATCATTGATCATCCTTAATCATATTCTTAATTATATAAAATAAAGTGTTTTTCCTTCGTCTTTCAGTTGGAGAGAACTAATCAAAATTATATTTTCCACATTTGAAATAATAAATTCAAATCAACATCAATATAATCCTGTAATATTCTTTTAATCGAGTTTTCAAAAGCAATGTATGCTTTTCGAAGCTCATCAATTTGTGTATATTCTAATGTTTTAGAAAATCGTATCATCTTTTCACATTTTTTTTGTACAAATTCCCGATCCAGTTGGGAAGGTATATTATTTATATCGTAAAGGATATGATTAATTTTTTGAATTTCATCGTTACGAAACCAATTAAATTCCGCAAAAGCGTCATCATCATTTTTATTTTTCCCTGCATCCTCTATAACATTTTTAATTTTGTTTTCACATAGTCGATATTCCCCTACAGTTACGGCTAGTTTTTTCACCTTTTTACTAGATGTTTCATAGGCTTCAACTTCTAGTATACCATCCTCATTAAGGGAAAAAACTACTTTGAAAGATATTGTGCCAGCCTTGCCGGGTGGCAAATTACGTATCGAAAATGAACCTAATAAGTTATTATATTTGCAATTTTTTCTTTCACCTTCATATATATTAAAGATGACACTTTTTTGATCATTTAATGATGTAAGATATCTTACTTGAGTGGATTTAAAAGGTAAAGGAGTATTTTTCTTTATAAGAACATCCATTAATTGTTCGTTAACTTCTAATCCCAGAGATAAAGGTGTGATTTCTGTAATTTTATATTTCTCCAGATCGCTAAATTTTTCTTTAATTGTTGCAGCCTGTACCGCAGCACCCAGCGCAACCGCCTCATCTGGATTTATATCAATCCTTAATTTCTTATTGATAAAATAAGAATTTAGCAAAGTTCGGATTTTCGGTATTCTTGTGGTACCCCCTACCAGTATTACCTCACTTATTTCCGAGTTTGACAGTCCTGCATCTTGGAGACATTTATTAACCAAATCTATCGCTCTTCTGTATAAGCTTTCTGTCAGAGTCTCAAACTCTGACCGCGATATTCCCAAAGTATACTCTTTCTCTTCGTCTCCTCCAATGCAGTTTATTATTAATGAATATTCATTCTCAGTAGATAACTTTATTTTGAGTCTAATACACGCATCCTTAACTCTTCTTAAAAGTCTATTAGTAAATATTTTGGAACCAAACCTACGAATTATATCAGCTTTAAAATGATCCAGTAATATTTGATCGAAGTCTCGACCACCTAAAAAAGTATCTCCTTCTACGCTTTTGACTTCAAATGCTTTTTTGTCAATTTTAATAATTGATACATCCAGGGTCCCACCTCCAAAGTCAAAAACCAGCAAAGTCCCGTTAGTTCCGAGTTTATCTTCAGCATAGTGGATAGCGGCGGCAACTGGTTCAGTAATCAGTTTAAGTACTTTTAGTCCAGCCAATTCAGCAGCTGCACGAGTTGCTTTCCTTTGAGCGTTGCTGAAGTAAGCAGGTACAGAAATTACTGCTTCTGTAATTTCTTTTCCCAAATATTCGCTTGCGGATTCACGAAGATATCTTAATATTTCGGAGCTTGCTTCTTCCGGAGTTTTTTGCACCACAACATTATCGTGACACACTTCTATCGCTGCCATGTCATTTTCTCCTCGGATAATTTTAAATCTATACTCTAAAGATTTTTTTAGGTTTTGAATATATATGTCATCGTATTTCCTGCCAATAATTCGTTTGATATCTAAAACAAATATTTGAGTTAGTATATGCATATTTAAAATATTGATGAAAGTGTCTCATATTCCCACTTGAGCTAAATAGTCCGGAAACTGGGGGGATGGGGAATATATATATATATATATATATATATATATATATATATATATATATATATATATATATATATATATATATATATGGGGCATTCTTTTTCAAATCAGCCACCCGATCTGCCCAATTTATCTTTACGAAAAAAAAACTTTTTCGGGTATCAAAATTTTCGTTTTGAACTCTGGTTTTTAAAGTCGTCTGGTGTTTTGCAAAAATCATTAAACATAACCTTAACATGGAGGTTATTTTCACAAAAAATGCTTTAAAACAATAAGAAAAAAATATTCTATTTACCAAAATATCATACTCAAAGGTATTTCGATTCTGTAAGACAGCGAGTCTCATTTTTTCTGACCTTAAAAAAATTTTTTAAACTGAAGATTTTCAATAAAAGGGTAGAATTAAGCAGTGAGTTTTGTATATGGGGGTTTGCAAGGTCGAACCTGAAGTCAAAGTTGCAGAATTCAAAATATCGGATTCAATACGGCCAATCCAATATGGCTGACGGCTGGAACGTTACGTAGCGTTCGAAAAAACCTAAAACATGACGTAAAATGTCATTTTTTACAGTTTTAAATTAAATTATCTCGAAAACCTGACGTGCTGAAGCAATTCGAGTTTCGGGTTTGGATTTAGCCCCTCAAAAACCTTCGGAAAAGCATAGTTCGATTTCTGGTTACAAATTTTGTCGGCCTGTGTTATAAGCCAAACTCATTAAAAAGTTTAAGGTTTAAACCGAATCTAATTGCCATAATTTAGATCTTCTAGTTAAGCCGTTTTGCTCGGCTTAAGATATTATTGTAATTTGTATTACATATGTCAACAAATAAACCTTTATATCGAACAATTAAGGATAAAAACCGAGAAATAAAGCCTTAGAATCTGTAAAAGGAATAATTGCCAGTTTGGTAAATGTTTTTTTAATTTTTTAGTTTTCGCGTTCAAAACTTGATTGCATTTGTCAATTTAAATCTATTATTATCAAGTTAGACTCGTATATATATATATATATATATATATATATATATATATATATATATATATATATATATATATGTAATCGAAGGTTTTCGAGCATCCCGTGTATGTGCTGAGTCCCTCTCAGGACTGTAAGGCAGCTGACGTTTCGGTGAAATCTCATTCACCATTTTCAAAGCTCACTGTATGGCGTCTACGAGCGAACTGACGCCTGCGACTTCGGTGTTGTCGGTACCGTGTGCGCGTCGGACGTGTTCGTTTTCCGAATGGTTCCGAGCCATCAGGTGGCGTGACCTGCTGCGCGTCATCGGCCCTGTTGCCAGTGTTTGTGGTTGCGTTGCCGAGTTGTAATTTCTTTCGTTACTAAGTGGTACTGGTTGATGTTTTGTAAGCAGATTTTTCCAAGTATTAGGCACACGCTGGCTATCATCTCTGCTATTTAAGTTGCTGGGCCTCTTTTCAATTTCAATAGCCTCCCTTATAACTCTTGTGGACAGGTTTTCACATCTCGATAGCATTTTTGTTCCCGAGAAATTTATCTTATGTCCTGTGTTTAACAAGTGTTGGGCCAGAGCAGAAGAAGTTGTTTTTTGCTTGACAGCGTTTATATGTTCGTCTCTTCTGGCGCTTATTTTACGGTTGGTTTGGCCTATGTAAGATGAGCTACACTCTCCGCATGGAATTTCGTACACTCCCTGGTTTTCTAGAGGGATTCTTTCTTTAGGTGTTGGCAAGAGATCTTTCACTTTACGGTCTGTGGTGAAAATGGTTTCAATGTTGTGTCTCCTGAGAATTCTTGCGATCTTGTCTGTCGTGCCTCTTACATAAGGAACAAAAGCCTTGGAGCTATTCTCTTGGTTTTCGCGATTTTTTGGGACCAAGTGTTTGTTTTTTAGAACCTTGTCTATATGTTCTTTTTTATAACCGTTCTTTGTTAGGGCTTCCTGCAGTATGTTCATCTCTTTGTGATAATTTTCTGGATCTGTAAGGGACTGCGATCGAAACGCAAGTGATTTCACTACTGCAAATAATTGGGCGGGGTGGTGATGTGAATCGGCGTTGAGGTACCTGTTGGTGTGAGTGGGCTTTCTGTAGACAGTGTGTGAAAGCAAGCCATCCTCTTTTCTTTTCAGTAGGATATCCAGAAACGGTAGTACTCTTTCCTGTTCTGTCTCCATGGTGAATTTAATTTTGGGATGTATACTGTTTATGTGTTCCAGGAAACTTTTGAGATTTTCTTCCCCATGTTGCCAGATAACGAATGTGTCATCCACGTAACGTAGCCACAGTCTTGGTTTATGTGAAGAGGTCTCCAAAACTTTTGATTCAAAGTCTTCCATAAATAAGTTAGCGAGTGCGGGAGATAGCGGCGATCCCATCGGGGCTCCCTCGACTTGTTTATATCGTCGGCCTTCATAAGTAAAATAGGTGTTATCAAGACAGTGTCTAGCTAATTCGATGATAAATTTTGGCAGATTGTATTTGTTTTCTATTACAGAAAGAGCCTCTTTAACTGGTATTTGTGTGAAAAGTAATGTTACGTCAAAACTAACTAGACATTCTTTTTCTTGTAAACGTATGTTTTTGATTATTTCGCAAAAATGTTGCGAGTTTTTAACGTAGGAGGCCGTTTTTTCGACGAAGGGCTGGAGAATGGTGGCTAGATGTTTTGCTAGGGCCTGAGTTGGAGAGCCAACAGAGCTTACAATTGGTCTCAAGAGGGCTCCGGGCTTGTGTATTTTGGGTAAGCCATAAAGTTTAGGACATATGGATGATTTTTCTCTTGGTGTGATCTTCTTCTTTATTTCTTCGGTAAGTGGAGAAGCCCTGATCAATGTTTTGGTGGTCTTTTCTAGATAAGAGGTAAAATAAGCGCCAGAAAAGACGAACATATAAACGCTGCCAAGCAAAAAACAACTTCTTCTGCTCTGGCCCAACACTGGTTAAACACAGGACATAAGATAAATTTCTCGGGAACAAAAATGCTATCGAGATGTGAAAACCTGTCCACAAGGGTTATAAGGGAGGCTATTGAAATTGCAAAGAGGCCCAACAACTTAAATAGCAGAGATGATAGCCAGCGTGTGCCTAATACTTGGAAAAATCTGCTTACAAAACATCAACCAGTACCACTTAGTAACGAAAGAAATTACAACTCGGCAACGCAACCACAAACACTGGCAACAGGGCCGATGACGCGCAGCAGGTCACGCTACCTGATGGCTCGGAACCATTCGGAAAACGAACACGTCCGACGCGCACACGGTACCGACAACACCGAAGTCGCAGGCGTCAGTTCGCTCGTAGACGCCATACAGTGAGCTTTGAAAATGGTGAATGAGATTTCACCGAAACGTCAGCTGCCTTACAGTCCTGAGAGGGACTCAGCACATACACGGGATGCCCGAAAACCTTCGATTACACATCATACCCGTAAGAATATCCGACATAACATATATATATATATATATATATATATATATATATATATATATATATATATATATATATATATATATATATATATATATATATATATATATATATATCCGGTTTCATAGCGTTCTACGCCTTCCGGTTCCCATTCTCCATTGTTTTCGGTCTTCTCAATCCCCTGGAAGTAAGTTTCTTTCGGACATGGGTCGATTAATGCCCTTAATCCAGGTATCTTTTGGTCTTCCTCTTTTTATTTTTTCATTTGGTGTCCATTTTAGGATTTTCTTTGGTAGACGTTCGTCCGTCATTCTCTCCACATGTCCATACCATACCAGCTGACGTTGTTCGATTTCATCGAGAATAGTTTTCTTTACTCTCATAATCTCTCTAATTCTCTCGTTGGTTATCCGTTCGATCCTTGACTTTCCGGCAGATCTTCGCCAAAATTCCATTTCAAGAGCCAGCAGTTTACGTTCTAAAGTTTTATTTATCTGCCATGTTTCACATCCATATAATACAACGCTTTTAAATATTGCATTGTATAAAAGATATTTTCTTTCCTTGGAGATCTTTGTTGACCATAATAGTGAGTTTAGTCATCCGATAGCTTTTTTCCCTTTAGTTATTCGCTCCAATATTTCTTCTTCAGTTCGTCCACTTTGATTGATCTTTGTTCCAAGGTAGGTATAATCAGAACAAGATTTTACTATGATATTGTCATTCACTTCCAAATCTGTTTCTTCTCCACCGATACACGTATATTTAGTTTTACTGCAGTTGACGGTTAACCCCACTTGGTCATCTGCAAAATGACGCGTATATAAATGGGTGTCACTATTTAATTCTATTCCCATTCTACTGCATGATCTTCTCCAATTCTTTAAAGCTTCATTGAGGTAGATTTTAAAGAGAGTTGGTGATAGACAACATCCCTGGCGAAGGCCTTTGGTCACATGAAAGCTTTCTGATAAGTTATTGCCGATCTTAATTCTGGAGAATGCTTGGTCGTATAGCTGTTTGATGGCTTGGATCGCTGTATTGTTAATTGGAGAATTCTCCATCACGTACCATAATTTTTGGATTGGCACCATATCATATGCTTTTGTGAGGTCAACAAAAAGCAGATGAACCGCTCTTTTCTTGCCACCTTCTTTTCATTAAGTTGGGTTAAACTAAATATATGATCTACGCACGATCGGCCAGCTCTAAAACCTGCTTGTTCTTCAATTTCTTGGGAGCCATATTCTGTTTCTGCGATGTTTCTAAGCAGTTTTCCGTATACTCTACTCATTGTGCTGGTTACAGTTATACATCTATAGTTTGAGCATTCGTCGCGTCTTCCTTTTTTGTGGATTGGTGTTATCCAGCCTTCTTTCCATATAGTTGGGATAGGATCATCATTATTTAGGAGTCTGTTAAATAGTTCTTGAAGAAAGGACATTAGTTTTTCAGTACCGCTCTTTAACAGTTCAGCAGGTATTCCTTCCGGTTCAGGTGCTCTCCTATTTTTCAATGAATCCACATCCCTGCATACCATCTCCTTTGTTACCTCTATATAGTAGCCTTGTACTTTGTACCGTCTTGGGGAGTTAACGAGGTACTCTTGTCGGTGTTCGGTAAGCTGTGTATGATAATGGGTTATCCACTTTTTGATTGGGATTGGTTGTAAGTTAATCTTGTTTGTGGTGTCTGATCTTAGTGTCTTTATTAATTTCCATGCTTCTGATGATCATGTACCTCCTACATGTGTATTTAGTTCAGTGCATTTCCTATCCCATGTGTCGTTTTTGTTAATCATGTTTTTAAATTTGGATTGTTCATTTTTGTATATGTTTTTATCTTGTGGATCTTTTGAATTTAGCCATTTGTTGAAAGCTTTTTGTTTTATCTGTTTTTGTTCTTCCAGTTTCTTGTCCCATGTAACATTGTTGTTTCGTCTGTTCATGTCTTTCATCTTAATTCCTACAGCTTCTTGTGCCGTGGAGTGTAGAGAGGATACGATGTGTTCATACAGTTCATCAGTGCGCCCTAACAGCAATTCAGTTTGAAGTTTGTTATCTAATTGAGTCTGAAATAGATATTTTGTACTAGGTTCATGAAGTCCTTCCACATTGTAAGATATTGGACTTTTTGGCACGCCACTATATATGTGTACGAAATCACCATAGTATTCAAGACCGTTGCCCTTCTTTTTTGTTTCTGTGAGAACGGCAACATCTATTCTCATTTTTTCTAATGCCTTCTCCACATCTGCTTTTTATTCAAAAACCTTGAGTATTCCATGTTCCAAAAATCATATCCTTCATTCTATGCTTTGGTCGTTCCCGTTTAGTAAGATCTACGTTTTAACGAGGTTGTTACTCCTCCCCTTCACCCTTTCTCAACCTGGCTTAGGACAGACTTTGGCGGGGTTGAACTATGTTGGTAAATTAGGGGATATTTAAGCGGATATTTTTGGAGAGTGTCTAATGGAACCCTTCTTTTAGCAGGAATGCATAGGCAGATATGTACTTAGATAAGCTAGTGAAAGCTGTTCACAACTCGAATTAAGTTCTAGTTTTTTCTTTTGATTAACTTTAAAATGCTCAACAACCAGCAAAAATTCAAAAAGTTTGTGGTGATGTGTTTCAACATATCCTTTGCTATTGACATATTTAAGGAGAAGCCACCTTCGCTTTTGAATTTGCATAAACGACAGAGCAATATTTAAGGTCACCAAAGCATGCAATACTATTTTTATGGTTGGGATACACATGATGAATTGGAAGGTCTATTTCTGCGAGACTTTAAAGAACGTATGAATGAAAAAGAAGTTGTTCAGTTTGCTGTAGCTGAATACCATCATTTCTTCAGTGAAAAAGAAACACAAAAATTCTGGCGGTGGTAACAGGCTTCTTCAAATGATTTATTAGAGAATTCATCGAAATGTAAAAACAGATTCTGTGTTAAACATTTTTAAAATCTTACTCACCAAATAAAAAATTTTCAAAACGTTTCAAGCCCATATCCTCAGCGGTAGTGCCAACGGAAACTTTTAAATTATGCGGATTATAAAATATGAAGGAAGGAGTTAAACGTTGTCCTTCCTTATTGGGAATAACTTCCACTTTTCCATTTCTGTAGACAGCTGCTGTAGAAAATGTCGTACCCAAATCAATTCCTATTGCTGGTGCTGAACCCATCTGAAAAAAAGGATAGCAAAATGATAATACTTACTAGGAATTTGGTACAAATACGTGATCATTCTCTGTCGTCTAATTTCAACAAGTCTTGTAGATTTTGTGTACTCAGCGATATTTATTTAAAATTTCTTTCTTAATTTTTTTTTGCCGTCTGATCAAAATCAAAGTAAGTGTGAAAAAAGGTTTTATAAAATACTAAGCCAGAAAGACAGTCACGTTTGTTTTATCTCGTTATATTTTTCATAACATTTGGATCGCGTTAGTTAAGCTTAGCACTCGGATGTTTTTATATAATTAGACATAATTATGACTAAGGTTATTTATTATGACATTAATACAATGAATTAGCACTTAGTTACTTAAAAATCTTAAAATCTAATGGAACGTTTGTCCATGTCTGTAGTAACATCTACAACTCAACTTTTACTACCGAGAGGGTGCGCGGTTGCCACACTTCTTTGATACATTTATTTGAAGAACATATGTGACACGCCCCTCTTAAAATAAATAAGAAAGTAATACCTGATCTTACAGATCTAATTTTACAACAGGCTTACTTATACGCCCACTATTTGTAACATACATAGAATTTGTATTAGATTTAGTCCCTGTCAACGTAATGTTATTTTGCTCATTTTTAGTCTCTGGAACACTTTTAATAGGCTCGATTTCATTACTTTCTTCTGGAACTTTACTTGTACTTTGAACTTCATTTGGAAGAACTAGTTGTTGTAATGGGCGAAGATGAATCCTATTACGTCTATAGGTAACATCATCCGACTTTACAAAGTAGTCATTTGGACCTGACTTATCTACTACAACTCCTGGTTTCCACTGACGACTTTTTTCTTGAATTAATATAGGCTGTTTAGGCTCAAATTGACATAGTCTTTTTGCAGAACTATTATAATATGATTTTTGTTGCTTCTGAATTTCTCTTAACTTTCCCTTCACCCCTTCCGTAGAAAAGTTAGGTTCAAAAATTTTTTGACTCACAGGTAAAATGGAACGGATTTTTCTTCCCATCAGTAAATCACACGGATATGGAAAGATTTTGTTTTGGTGTAGAATTAAAATTTAAAACAGCTGTAAATAAGTCATCTCCATTTTGATAACATTTTGTTAAAAAACTTTTCACAGTTTGTATAGCTCTCTCTGTCATGCCATTTGATTGTGGATAATATGGACTAGAAGTAGTTATTTTAATTTCATATTTTTCAGCAAATTTATAAAATTCAACAGAATTAAAAGGAGGTCCATTGCCCGAGAAAATTTCTTGGGGCAAACCATTAATTGAAAAAATATTTTTTAAGGTTGTAATAACACTGTGCGCTGTTTTACTAGCTAATTTGTTTACTATTATAAATTTACTAAAGTAATCCACTAAAACTAGAAAATCTTCAGAGCCAAATGATTTAAAGTCTATTCCCACTTTTTGGAAAGGTAAATTGGGAATATCGTGACACATTAATGGTTCTTTTGTATTACTTCTTGCATAAAATTGGCATATTTGACATGACAATACCATTTTTTCTATATCTGTAGATAAACCTGGGTAATAGATAGCTTCTTGGGCTAATTTTTTACATGCAATAACACCCTGATGAGTTTTATGAATTAAATTAAGAAATTTTTGTTGTAATACTTGAGGTATTGTTAATCTATTTTTACAAAAAAAGTACATTTTTGTGAAGAAAAATATCACTTTTTATAGACCAATATTTTTTAACCTCCGCAGGAATATTTGATTTATGCATAGGCCAACCATTTAAACAATAGAATTTTATCTTCTGAAGAACATGGTCATGGGTAATAGCACCTTGTAATCTTTTTTCATTTTCAGGCCGTGTAGCAATAACAGAGAACACTCGCAGATTAGATTCAAGATAGTCAGTATTTATAAAATCTTTGGTAGGATCACGACTTAACGTATCTGGAATGTACAAATTTTTTCCTGGCACATACGTTGGTATAAAAGAATATTTTAATAATCTTATTGCTAGTCTTTGTATACGAGGTGACATTTCATCTAATGGTTCTTTTTAACAAACCAAGTAACGGTCTATGGTCACTTTCAATTTTGAAATTCTGTCCAAGGAAGTAGTAATTAAAACGCTCACATCCAAACACAATTGCAAGAAGTTCTTTATCTATATGATTATAACGCTGTTGCGTTGGAGTTAGAGATACACTCGCGAATTCTATCGATTGTCCATTTTGCATAATACATGCACCAATTCCATAAGGACTTGTATCAACAGATAACACTGTTTTTTTTATGAGGGTCAAAATATGATAACATAGTTATAGAAGAAACCAAGTCTTTAATATGATCAAAACATTTTTGTTCAATAGCAGTCAATTGCCATTCAGTACGATTACTTAAAAGTTTGCGCAACACATTAGTTTCGGATGATAAGTTAGGAATAAGCTTAGCTAAATAAACGACCATTCCTAAAAACCGTTGTAAGTCTTTTTTTTTTGTCGGTTTCATTTTTCGAATAGCTTGTGTTTTTCTTTCGTCCGGGGCGACACCATTACCGCTAATAATATAACCGAGAAATTTAATAGTGTGTACACAAAATTTAGATTTTTCGCGATTTAATGTCAAACCACTGTCTTTAATTTTTTGTAAAACAATACGAAGGTTTTCATTATGTTTTTGTTCAGTTTTTCCATACACCAATATGTCATCAAAGTACGTTCTAACACCATCTAAAATTTCTTGTATACATCTTTGAAAAATTTCTGGAGCTGCTGAGATGCCGTATGGCAAACGTAGATAACGATATCTACCAAAACATGGAGCAATTGTACATAATATAGAACTTTCATTCGTAAGAAGTAGTTGTAAAAATGCAGACGACGCATCTAATAAAATAAAATATTTTGCATTAGCCAGTTGTGCAAAAAAATCATCTTGTGTTGGTATTTGATATATTTCACGTTTAATATATTTATTTAAATTACGCGGATCCATGCAAATTCGCACATCATTGTTAGGTTTTTGCACCACAACAATTGGATGGACCCAATCTGTTGGTTCTGTTACAGGAACAATTAAATTTTGTTCCACCATTTCGTCAAGTTTTTACTTAACTTTATTTTTAAGAGCAATGGGCACTTTTCGAGGTAAACTAACATGAGGAATAGCATTCTCAGAAATCCTAATTGAAAAATTTTTATTAACTTTGCCAATTCCATTAAAAACGGATGCAAATGTTCTAAAAATATTTTGTATTCCATCACTGTCTATAGTATGAACGATTTTGTTCCCATTAGCAGGAATTACGCCAAGTTCTTGTGCTGATTTAAGTCCCAAAATTGAACATGGAACACTCGAATCCAACACATAAAATGATAATTTTATATTCCTATTTTTGTAACAGCAATCTAGCAATCTATTTGTCTAAGAACACCAATTTCATGTCCCATATATGACGATAACACAGAAGACACTTTTATAAGTCTATCACATGGTATTTTAATTTTCTTAAAATCAGTCAAATTTAACATATTAACCTGGCTCCCAGTACCAATTTTAGAGTTTGTTTTTATGCCCGCAATCTTAAATTGTTTGAACCACTCTATTGCGTTAATGTCTGTTGTATTTATTGACCATATGATCATATTTGAATTTTGATCATTTGAATGTTGATTTTGAGAGTGTATATTTGAATTTTCATCACCATTGCACTCAGCAATTTCATTTATCGTACGTATACGACAAAATTTTCGATAATGTCCTTTTCGTTTACAAAAACTACATTGTCTATTATAAGCTTGGCACTTACCTTGGTCATGTTACATGCCACAAGCACCACAAGTTTTACCTTTATTCTGTTGTTTACTATTTGCAGTAAAATCATTTTTAAATTTATACTGTCCTGAATGCCCAGAAAATTATCCCGAGTGTCCAGAAAATTGTCCTATCTTTTTACGCACTTGTCTTTGTTGAATACTACGTTTCGATTCACTATTAGTTGGGTTACTATCACAACAAATGTCTATTTATTGCATTTACTGTTATAATTTCTTTAAAAATTTCTTTTTGTGTAGCCACACTAGATTTCATAGAACGACAAATGTCTATAGCTTGAGTTAGTTCAAGATCTGGGTGTTGTAATAATTTTTCTTGAATGCGAGGATCACCAACACCTAACACCAATCGGTCTCTTATCAAAACATCTTTTTCCTTCAAATCACAAGTAGAAGCTAACTGTCTTAAAGCAGTTATAAATTGGTCGATTTTTTCACCCTGTAATTGTCCTCTTTTAAAGAACTTAACATGTTCATAAACAAGATTTTTCCTAGGATTACAGTATTTTTCAAATTTCTCTATAATCAAAGTTAAATTATCTTTGTCCTCCCCTTCGCTGAATTCGAAAGTATTATAAATTTTTATGCCTTCATCGCCAAGTAAATTCAACAATATTGCAATTTTAACCTGATCCGGTTTTTTACTTTTGTCACTTGCTAACAAATATAAATTAAATTTTTGAAGCCAAATTTTCCAATTATGGGCTATATCTCCCGACAAATTCATGGGTTCTGGTGCTCTATGCTCGGCCATTTTATTCTTCCTGTTGAATCACTAGATTTACACCAATAATAAGTATTTATTTTCTTATCAATAAACTTTTTGTTTTGTTACATTACATAATATCATGTAATTTAGAATCTAACTATACTATCACAAAATTGAGTGTTTTCAATTTTTTCAAGTAACTTTTTTAGCATATATTCACTGTTGAATACCGACCAAACTTAATACCGCTTATTCCGTTATCGTCGCGTCGTAAACGAAGTCAATGTCTAATACCGATGCATAACCTTAGCGCTCTTTACCGGCTGCCACCATGTTTTATCTTGTTATATTTTTCATAACATTTGGATCGCGTTAGTTAAGCCTAGCACTCCGAGGTTTTTATATAATTAGATACAATTAATTAGGTTATTTATTATGACATTAATACAATGAATTTGCGCTTAGTTACTTAAAAATCTTAAAATCTAATGGAACGTTTATCCATGCCTGTAATAACATCTACAACACAACTTTTACTACCGAGAGGGTGCGCGGTTGCCACACTTCTTTGATACATTTATTTGAAGAACATATATGACAACGTTTAGGTACAATGTTTATATAGTAAAAGCTGCTAATAACATGAAAAACAAGCGTTACGGTATTTTAAGCATGGGGGGGGGGGAAGAATAGCTACTTGCAAGAATAAAAACGGATGATAGAGAAATCATTACATTTGTTATGAGAACTGACTCAATGTTCTTGAAGAAAGACATCTTGTCATGATGACAGGACCAAACTGAATGTAATCGCAAGTTAAAAAATATAACAGTTGAGACGATTATGATAAATCTGAAACTTTGGCAACCTTGTTAGAAGAAACAAACTTTCAAAAAAGGCTTCGTTCGCAAGCCTATGCTGCATAGAGAAATAAACTTACGTTGCCAGGTTGATCTACCAGATATGCGACAAAAGGGCGCCAAGTTCGGTATTTTTTATAAAAGTAGGTTCATGATTTTATATTTTTGTGACTTTTCCATTTAAGTTGGTTAACAAATGTATTTACTTAGGATATGCTTATCTAAGAATCTACTGACTATTGAGTTACAATTATGCATTAAACCATAGGCGTAACCTAAATATATTGTAATTATATAATGGAATCATAAAAAATAGTTGGGTTACAACACCTTCTCCCTTGGTGAGAGATTTTATGTAATTATTTGTTAATACCCCTTAATTTAAAAACTAATATAAATCCTACCACAATCTATTCTAAAATAATTTTAACATTTTACTAGGAGTAAAAAAATATATAAATATCAGTTTTATTTGACTAATTTCCTTGTAGGCATATAACCACTACTTGCACGTTAAGGAGGTTCTATATTAACAGTTTCCTCCTCAGAGTCGACAGCATTGTTTGTATTTTCTGAAGTTCTATTCCTGTCAGTATAATGTGTGACAAATTTATTACTATTTGGGAATTTTTTATAAAATTTATTCTATACAATTTGTATCCTACAATTATTACTGCTATTATTAAAGAACGAAAGCTTTCACGTCTTTGGTCAAGTTGAAAATTATGTTTCTTGGGTTTAGACCGTGTCAAATTAGAATTATTATCCGACGTTTCGTCTACGATTGCACGAGGCATATATTTACAAATTTCGATTGATTCTCTAATTTTACGTTTAAATAAACCAGGCACTGATGCTTCTTCTATGAACAACTCGAAAGAACGCTAGAGAGAATCCCCAAACAAGACATGCAAATAATCTGTGGAGACTTCAACGCAAAAATTGGCAAAGAACCTAACCTAAGACCGACAATAGGACAACACAGCCTCCACAATATGTCAAACGACAATGGACAGAGGCTCATAGAGCTAACATCGGCTAACAATATGCTTGTAAAGTCTACTTATGGGTGCATTCCACTAGGCGCTCACAACGCCCAAAATATTCCTTCAGTCATTCCACATGACGACTACGGTCGTTGCGGTCGCGGCGAAAACGTCATTAATGACGTCATTTTTCTCGCTCACGCCGAGCTCACAACGACCCATCTGAAAAGGTGGGTTAAAGTGGACGTTGAGAATTTTGGCGCGGTTTTTTAAATTTAAAGATAATTTAATGTAAGAGTTTCCAAATTACAGTATAACATATGAGAAAAAATAAGTATAATTTAGTTTAGATTCAAAATATACTGAATTACACAGTGTAGTCCAATCTACAAAAGGTGTTGCTGAAAAATAAATTTATAAAAATGTAGTAATTATATCCAAGTACATTTATAGAATGTAGTAATTATATAAAATTTACCCTAAAATGACATTTGAATTCTTTATCTGAATAACGATTAATAACATTCTCATAATCAACAATACGTGGCCTAAGCTTTCGCTTTTCTCGATTTTGTAAAACGGCATTCCATTCTTCATCTGAACTAGATGAAGTACTTTCTGAAGCATTATTACGATCCACCAACAAATATCCAACTGTCGCCACAAAAGATATTTTGATTATTTTTCAACGTAAATTACTTAAAAACTACACTAAAATAGATTATAAGAAACTAGATAGTATTTTTCTTTAATATAAAGCAAGTTAACCAATAATTGTAACCAATTATTAAAATTAAAGCTTAAAAATTATACATAACCTTTTCAAGCTTCTGATTTATTTTCAAATCGGCCATTTGTAATTTAACTCAACGCTTAAGATGCCCACAATCCCATTCCACTTGGGTTTATGATTAGAATGCTCACAAGCTAGTGGAACGGGAAAAACTGCGATTATGAGCATGATTGTTGTGAGTGCTTAGTGGAACGCACCCTATGTTTCAACATAAAGACATTCACAAACAGACTTGGGTCTCCAACGACAACACCACACGGAACCAAATTGACCACATAGTTGTCGATGCTAGACATGGAAGCAATGTGCTGGATGTAAGAAGCCTCAGGGGTTTAGATGGAGATACAGACCATTATCTAGTGATAGCAAAAATCAGGATGAGATATCGTCACAGAAACTTAAAACGAACCAAGCATTGGGACAATGGAACAACGAAAAAATGCAAAATAAGGAAAGCCGCGAAAATTGCGCACAGGAAATGAAACAACAACTAAATAAAATAGACCAGAGTAATGATATCGAAAGACTATGGAAACAAATGGAAGAAACAATTACAGATACAGCAAAACTAATGATCGAAAAAAGCAGGGAGAGAACAAGAAAATGGTTTGATAAAGAATGCCAAGAAAAACTACAAGACAGACAGAAGAAACGAAACATGCTTCAAAAAGAAACAACAGAAAACAAAGAAAGCTATACAACATCCCGACGAGAAACAAGAAAACTAATTAGACAAAAGAAAAGGGAATATGAAAAACAGCAATATGAGGAAATGGAAAGGAATAGACAAGACTCAAACAGTCGAGCATTCTACAAATCGGTGCCAAATGGAGAAAGGCCTCAAACCCAACTCTGTGTCTATACTTACAAAGAATAATGATGAACTCATAATCAACGAAGAGGAGATACTCCAAACATGGCAAGAATATTTCCAAAGTCTACTAAACATACATCAAGAGGAAGAACATAGAGAGGATATATATATATATATATATATATATATATATATATATATATATATATATATATATATATATATATATATATATATTGTGGTGGACCCACCGGTAGAGGACCCAACAATAGAAGAAACAGTACAAGCAATTAACAAATTAAAGAACTCAAAATCCCCAGGCGACAATATACCGGCCGAATTGCTCAAGTACGGAGGGGAGGTTTTACATAGACAATTACACACACTAATGACACTTATATGGAAAGAAGAGAAAATGCCAGCAAAATGGCACGAAAGCATAATAACCCCTATCCATAAAAAGAGAAACAAAACCAAGTGCTCCAACTATGAGGAATCTCCCTACTTAACACGACATACAAAATCTTATCGAATATCCTATTAAGTAGACTAACGTCTTTTATAGAAAATTTCGTAGGGGGATACCAATCCGGATTCAGGAAAAATAGATCGACTATAGATCAGATCTTTACTATAAGGTAGCTACTTGAAAAAGGATGGGAATTCAATAGAACTATCCACAATCTTTTCATCGACTTCCGATAAGCATACGACAGCATTAAAATGGGTCACCTGTGGAATGCAACGGCAGAACTTTCGATTCCAAAAAAAACTGATCCACCTCGCCAAAGTATGCGTAAATGGCTGTAGATCCAGGGTACAAATAGGTAACCAACTCTCAGAATCGTTTGAAATAAACAGTGGCCTAAAACAAGGAGACGAACTGTTACCACTTCTCTTTAATATAATCCTGGAAAAAGTAGTGAGAACAACACAAATTAGAACAGAACTAATAAAGTAAATGGACCAAAATTACTACTAGCATACGCGGACGACATTGATATTGTTGGAAACACCGTCACCAATGTAAAGGAAACTTTCAACAAAATACAGATAGAGGCAAGGAAAACCGGTTTAATGGTCAATGAGGAGAAAACCAAATACATGTGCATAAACAGACAAAAGAATCGAGATAAAATAGGACAAAATCTGACAATAGACACATATAACTTTGAAAGAGTGGAACGTTTTAAATATCTCGGAGTGACAATCACCGCAGATAACGATATCACAGAGGAGATAAAAGGGAGAATTCAGGCAGCAAACAGATGTATGTATAGTCTCAACAACACCATCAAATCCAAGAACTTAACACGAACCTCAAAAATCAGGATATATAGAACACTGATTAGACCAGTGCTCATGTATGGCTGTGAGATGTGGACGCTGACAAAAGCAATGGAAATGAAACTTAGATATTTTGAGACGAAAATCCTTAGAAGGATTTTCGGAGCCTATCACGACCCCAATACCAATCAATACCGAATAAAAACAAATGCCGAGGTCAAACAGATATATATATATATATATATATATATATATATATATATATATATAACGCTAGCGACATCGTACAAGAAATTAAATCTCAACGCCTAAGATGGGCTGGCCACGTCCATAGGCTCCCTAATAACCGCCTTACCAAGTTAATTGGGGAGGAGGCCCCGACAGGGAAAAGACCCTTAGGACGCCAAAGAATGCGATGGAGAGATAACATATGGTTAGATTTAAGAAGAATGGGGTTACCCACTGACCCAACTATCATGGATGACCGTGTGAGATGGAAGCAAGTTGTGCAGTCAGCCAAGACCCACCCCGGGTTGTAGGGCTACTAAAGAAGAAGAAGAAGAAGGCACTGATGCTAGCACGTTAGTTTCTTTTACGTTAAAAGTGTGATCTGAGCAATGCTGGTATTCCGGTACTTCAGATTGTACACTTTGTTTCTTTTTTTATACATCTTTCATGCTCCTTAAGCCTAGTGGATAGAGCAAGGTATCTTGTAAACGCCTTCTGTTTGAAACGGAATTGCGTCCTTTGGAGACTTCAAACATTGTCCAACTTTCTTACATGTGTTGAAAGTTGTCCGAATGTTTGATTTTCGGAGCAATCTGGCAATCTTGTCGGTGGTTCCGTGTATGTAAGGTAAGACAACACCGACCATAGTTGCATTTCCTTTGTTAGCTGGAAGAACTAAGATGGTGTTGTTCTCGTTCATTTTTTAATAGCCTTCCTTTTCGTTGATGTAATATTTGATTCATGTGGCTGTGAGTGTTTTATGTTTTTCGCTGTTTCATATCGAATCGTGTCTGTATGCTCTGGATATACTTTTCTAATGGAAGCTTCGAGATTAGAATTTCTTCCACTGGTATGCGCCTTGGAGTGATGGCGAAGTTCTGTCCTTTGGATAAGATAGTTTTCTCTGCTTCGGTAAGTTTTATACTTGACAAATTGACGACTGTGTTCGTCGGTGCGCTTGCTGGATAATTGTTGCTCAAAAGTCCTTCGAATTTTCTTTTTTACTTTATAGTGACTTGTTGACGGATTGTTTCTGCTTGGGCGTAGGTGATTTTATCCAGCGTTGCAAATTTGTCTTGTTCCATTAGAGATGATAATCTTAGATGTAATTTATAGAGATTATGAGCATTTGTATCCAAATCACGACGAATTGCCTTGATCCTTTCGCTGACGAGGGCCGTACTTGCATGCTTGTCGATATTGTTGGCACTTCTGGAGGTTATGTGGTGTTTTATCTGCAACGATTTTGGTGTTACATTATCATCACATCGTAGACGAAAGGTTAAATGGCATATCATCTTCATCTTGCTGCTGCGGAGATCGCCAAAGGTTTTGACATCTTTTTTTGGATATCCTCCTCATAGAGGTTCGCTAATAAAGAACGAAAGCTTTCACGGCTTTGATCAAGTTGAAAATCATGATTCTTGGGTTTAGACCGTGTCAAATTGGAATTATTATCCGACGTTTCGCCTACGATTGCACGATACATCTTCAGGGATCTTTACTCCACGAGATTAGAACACTGAATGACTATCGAGGAGCGACAGCCTAGTATTTATACCCGACTGGTGCTCAGCGAACCGTGGTCCAGTGTTACAATCGATTTCCACGTGTGGTATAGCCTGCAACCTGCATCTCTATTGATATTTTTGGATATTTACGAATTTCGATTAATTCTCTAATTTAACGTTCAAAGAAACCAGACACTGATGCCAGCACCTTAGTTTCTTTTACATTGAAAATGTGACCTGAGCAATGCTAGTGTTCAGCTACTGCAGATTGTAGAATTTGTTTCCTTTTTATACATCTTTCATGTTCCTTAAGCCTAGTGGATATAGACCGTCCTGTTTCACCTACATACACTTTACCACAGAAATGGAATTGCGTCCTTTGGAGACTTCGAACTTTGTCCAATTCTTACATGTGTTGAAAATTGTCCGAATGTTAGATTTTCGGAGCAATCTGGCAATCTTGGCGGTGGTTCCGTGTATGTAAGGTAAGACAATACTGTCCATAGGAGGTTCATTTATGACATTTTGTTTAGGAGTTGCAGCTTTTATTGCTAAAATATGCTAGTGAAAAATTTATATAAAAATCACAATTATTAAAAAGATGAGCGAGTGTAACAGGCTTTTATTGTTTACAAATAATTTTGTTTTGTGTTAACTGAGAAAACTATATTTTCTTTCAGAAAATGTAACAAATTGTTGTTTGCTTTGATCGATGACTATGTATTTAGAAGCAAACTGTTGTAATATAAATTCATTTTGTGCTATTAATTTAAGAAAAGGCAATATTTTATAAAGACAGAATAACTAGAATTCTATTAATGGTTTATTTGTAATATATATTAGTCGTTCTGGGTGTAATATTGAGTATTTTTGTTATAGCATAGTCCTGTAGTTAACGAATAGTAATTTCTTAAGTTTAAACATGTATTGCAAAAGTTTTCATTATCCACAAATATAATTCTTCTTCTTCAGGTGCCATCTCCTATCGGAGGTTGGATATCATCATTGCCACTCTCACTCTATTTGCCGCTACTCGAAAAAGTTCTACTGAGCTACAATTGAACCACTCTCTCAAATTTCTCAACCATGAAATTCTTCTTCTTCCGATATTTCTTATTCCTTCTATTTTACCCTGCATGATCAATCTAAGCAACTCGTATCGCTGGCCTCTCATTATATGTCCAAGATATTGCAGTTTCTTTATTTTTATGTTGTTAATTATTTCATAGTTTTTGTCCATCGCTAGCAATACTTCTACGTTTGTTTTTCTCTCCGTCCAAGATATTCTCAACATCCTCAACACCACATTTCAAACGCTTGCAGTTTATTTATGTGTTCTTGTTTAGCTACAATAAAACTAGATAAAAAAGCTACTGATCATGGAAATCGGATACCAAGATCCGGCAGGGGAGGAAAATGTCAAAACTGCAAGGCCTCCCCGGTCGTCCACCTGCGAAAACCTTGTAGCATACGAACATGGAATGCCAGAAGCCTATACCAGCCTGGAAAAGTGTATATGGACACACTGAGAGTGAGTGACATGCAGTGCCGGATGCAGGAGTGACAGTAGTAAATAACAAAACTGTATATTATTCAGGAAGCAAAGATGGCTCGCACGGATATGGAGTAGGAATTGTACTGAGTAGAATCATCAGTCAAACAGTAACAAGCTTCACTGCATTTTCAAATAGGATTGTGATGATACAATTGGGCACAACTAAACAAAAATTAAACATTATACAGATTTATCCTTCAACCGCTGATAAGCCCGATAACGACAGAAAACTTCTACGAAGATTTGGAAAACGTGATAGAGTCCACTAAAAAACAGGATATAACAATTATAATGGGAGACTTAAATGCAAAAGTGGGAGACCAAAAAACACAAGAATGTACAGGTAGTTACGGACTTGTAACTAGAAACGAAAGAGGAGATAAACTAATCGAATTCTGCCAAAATAATAGGTTGGTTGTAACAAACACATTTTAAATTACCCAAACGCAGACTGTATACATGGAAGTCACCGGCGGTTCACAAGAAACCAGATCGACTACATTCTGATTGGGCAAAGATATAAAAATGCAATTATGTCGGTAAAAACATATCCAAGTGCTGACATAGGATCAGACCATAATCCCCTAGTCGCCAAAATCAGATTTAAAATGAAACTCATTAAAAGAAGAATAGACACTGCAAAAAGTAACATTTCCAGACTCAAGGATATAAACATAAAACAACTCTTTACGGAAGATATCAATAAAAGATTAATGAACGTCAAAGAGGTGATTCTCCAAAACGCAGAACCAGAAAACAAATGGCTTTTAATGAAAACAGAAATAGAGGAAAGTCAAAGAGAAATACTAACTCCAACAAGATATAGAAAGCAGCAATGGATCACAGAGGAGATTCTGGACCTAATGGATGAGAGACGACAATTCAAAAACAGAGATACGCAAAAGTATAAAGAAATAAACAAGTAAATCAAATATGAGATTAGACTAGCGAAAAATAAATGGCTGCAAGAAGAATGTGAAGAAATAGAAGAGTATCAGAGAAAACATGATAGTTTTAATATGCACAAGAATATAAAAAAGATAACTCATAGTAACCAGAGAGAGAACCGACACTGCTTAAGAATGCAAAAGGCAAGCTAATCTTAAACACCCAAGAGAAACTTAAAAAATGGACAGAATACATCAAAGACCTGTTTAAAGACAAGATATTGCAGAGCAGATGGAGATTGAAGTAAAAGATAACGAGGTATTAACGATACTGAAAGATGAAATAAAAGCAGCTATATGAAACAACAAAAATGGAAAAGCACTAGGTCCAGATCAAATCCCAGTAGAAATCTTAAAATGTATGAATGATGATACCATGGATATATTGTTAGATCTGTTCAATACAGTATATAAAACAGTGAATATACCCAGAGAATGGTTACTCTCCACCATTTGCGCTATTCCAAAAAACAAAAATGCAAAAGACTGCAGCGAATACAGAACAATATCTTTGATAAGCCATGTACTCAAGGTGTTTTTAAAAGTAATACACGGACGCATTTATAAAGAACTTGAAAAGGGGATAGATGATAGTCAGTTTGGATTCAGAAATGGTATAGGCACCAGAGACGCGTTGTTTGCACTTAATGTGCTTTCACAGAGGTGTATGGATATGAACACCGATATACACATTTGGTATGTTGACTTCGAGAAGGCTTTTGATAAAATTAGACATGAAAAACTAGTCGAGATTCTAAGAAGAAAAAACATAGACAACAAAGATTTAAGAATAATAACTAACCTATATTGGAATCAACACGCACAAATAATAGTAGATAACGAAACAAGTCCGGAAATTGAAATAGGAAGAGGAGTGAGACAAGGATGCATTTTGTCACCCCTACTATTCAATGTGTACAGTGAATAGATTTTCGAAGAATCACTGTTAACGAAAAGTAAGGGAAAAATAACAAACGGAAGAGCTGTAAACAACATAAGATTTGCAGACGACACTGCTATCATAGCTAGCTCTGCTGAAGAACTCCAAGAACTAGTGAACGAAACAAATAACGTTTGCGAGCAACACGGATTAAAAAGACTAAATATATGGTAATAACTAAAAAAGAAAACATGCAAACAAGCATAAAGTTGCGAGGTGTGAATTTAGAAAAAGTGCAAAAATTCAAATACTTGGGCACATGGATAACAGCTAATAATGAACAAACAACAGAAATAAGAACGAGAATAGAAATGGCAAGAGGTGCGTTTGTAAAACTGAAAACCATTCTGTGCAGCAGAGACATCACTCTAGAACTAAGAATGAGAATTTTCAGATGTTATGTATTTTCAGTGCTGCAATATCTCTGTCGAAATAAAAATTATCTCAAAAATCCTTACAAATTTTTAGTAGTGAATATTTGTCTTCATAATTTAAGCCTTTTATTAAATAAATTTTTAACTTTTCTAAACAATTATTGTGGCCACTACCTATAAAATTGATAATTTTGTAATTAGTGGTAGAGATTTGAAATGTTTAAGACATTAACTAAGCATGTGTTATTATTATTAATTGTGGTTGAGGTTGAATCAACGTTTCCTAAAATTTGTTTAGAAGAAACAATTTCTTCAGAATTTGAGGTATTTGCGAAAGCAGATATCATAATTTCATCTCTTTCACGAATGGTTGTCACCGTGTCAGATGGTAAAATTTTAAAAAATTATATTGAAAATGTACAATTTCATCTTCACAATTTAATTTTGTTTTGTACTTTTGAAAAAAATCACGCCCGAAGATACCGTCATTTCTTAAAGGGATATTATCAGGTACTACGTGAAAAGGATGCAGTAAAGTTTTGTTAAATCTTGTACTTTCATTTCAATAGTGCAAACGCCTAGGGTACAAACGGGTTGTTTATTTATGCCTTTCAATTCGACAATGTCGTTTTTATCAATGTTCAGATGATCTTTTAATTTATATGTTTTTAATAAAAAAAATCAGCACCAGTGTCTAATAAAATACATAATTCTGGATTTTTTATATTTGTTGATTGTATTTTAACTATATTATATCTAATTTATTATTTTCTGTAACCTGAATCGACTTACAAGATTCGTTCTTTCGAATGTTATCATTTGAAATTGGATTACATATTTTATTTTGATTTGAAGAGCTAGAATTTGTTGATGATGGAAAACACTTTCTAGGCTATTCACAATCAAGGCTTTTTCGGAGTTTCCCGAAAAAGTTTCAGGAGGTAAACTAGTATTTGTAGTTGGATATGATGGTTCTTGGAAATTAGTTGACTGTTGAGGATTGCGTAATAACTGGCTTAATGTGTTGTTGTGGACAGGATATGTGAGTTTTGTTGGTTTAAATATTGATTGTTTTCATATTTTCTCTTGCGCCTACTGTTGTTAAAATTTTGATTTGTACTTTTCTGATAATCATTATTACTGTAGGGATTTGAGTTTCCCTGATTTTGTTCAAAATTGCACAGCGAAAGACTTTGGCAAGTTAAGTGATTATTTTTTTGCAAAAGATACAAGAATAATTTAAATTTGAACCTAAATTAGTATTGAGATTTCTTTGGTGGTGAACAAAATTTATATGTGTACTATGTTTAACTTTATCGGTTTCCGCTAATTCCGTTTCTACTGCAATAGCAATGACCCTTTCTAATTGATTCTTACCCTTTGCTATTACTCTAATTTGAATTTTTTTATTAACTAATTCTTTCCTAAAAGTATTTACCAAAGTTGAATTTATGTTATTTATTAAAATTTTTGCTTCGTTTGCTTCATAATGTAAATAGCATGATTCTTTATATTTATTGTATAAATTTTTTATTCTTTCCCCATATTCTTTAACATTTTCTCTAAAATGTTGCCTAATGTTCATTAATAGAGTCAGAAAGTGTGAAGGTGGTGTTTTATCAATAAGGTTTTCGACTAAAAATTCTTTAATTTCTTCCCAATTTTGAAATTCTTTATATTGCGTTATTTCCTGAGCTTTTCCTTTTAGAACCGAAAATTAAATCTGGTAATTTATTTTTTTGATCTAAAGCGTCTTTACTAGCCATCTTATTTTTTTTATGAGTTAATTTTTTTTAGTTCTAAATTCTATTAAAATACAGTTTTAATAAATTTAAATATTTCCCCCTTTTTTTATGATTATTATGTATATTTTTATTTTGTTTTTTATAATTATTATTTTTTCTTTTTGCAATTCCTTTTTTTTAAATAGAAACGTTAACTTAACACTTATTTTAAAGTAAAAAGAGAAGAAGAAAAAAATAACAACGTCACTAAAGGAAAACAAAATAAGGACTTACATGTGTATCTCACTATATCACGGATGATTTTCGATGGTCAATCACGTCAAGCGCCCCTTTTCTTTTTAGGAATCTGCTACGTCTCCGCGTGCCTTCAAATTTTCCCTAGTTTCCCTCTAGATAGTTGCCGCATCTGGTGCTCCTTCAACTGTTCCTTACGTTGTTTTCAAATATCCCTGGGTCGTTTTTGTTTCTTCAAAGTTCGGTTTTCCGCTGCCACCAATGTTATAAGTCTGAGTTTCCACCGCTATTGCCAATGTTATAGATCTGGGTTTCCACCGATGCTACCAATGTTATGGGCTTTTCCCACGTTGTTACCAATGTTATGGGCTCGCTGTTGCTGCTTTTTTTATTACTGGTTTCAGTGAAGCAAGACAAATTTTCAAATATCACTCAATATTTTTTTATTAAAATATATATATTAACAGGAAATAGTTTTGCGATGCACTCGTAATTAAGATGTTTCTTATTCTAACGTTACGAAAATAAAATAGAGCCATTCAACTTCATGGATTCAATTTATACTTTTCTTGTCTCCATAGGCGTACATAAGAAACTAACTTATATCTATTTTCTTATAGGACCATTGGTCAAACAACCTATTTGTAAAGTCTACCTGATATGCGACAAAAGGGCACCATGAATAAAGTTATAAAAGAAGGTTTTATGATTTTATAAGGTTTGGAACTTTTCCGTTTAGGTTGGTTAACAAATGTATTTACTTAGGATATGCTTATCTAACAATCTATTGACTATTGGGTTACAATATGCATTAAACCATAGGCGTAACCTAAATATATTGTAATTATATAATGGAATAGTGAAAAATAGTTGGGTTACAACAACTCTGTGCAAAACTTACTGTATGTCGGACCTTGTATTTGTAGTGAACTGATGTCGGGGAATGACGGTAAGGTGTTAGTTACTATGACATCCCCCCCCTTTAAGTCAGTCACTTTATGTCTGTTCGAGATCTGTGTCTTGATTTTGGACATACAGAAAGTCGGATGGCCTGAAGAACTGTAGGGACTAACACCCTTCAGTCATTGTTGATCGTGGTCAGGGCTCATCACCGAGCTTCTAACGTTTGTTGCTGGACACAACGCCTTGGTTGATAGCTCAACTTTTTACCAGTGACCCCTTTCTTGTCATTATTGGTCGTGGATCCGTTGCTGGAAAAACCCTTGAAAACCAGGCAGTCGGTCCTCTACAGAGATGCCTTGTTATAATATGAACTAGGCCGGATTGTAATATTTCTTGACCTGTCCCCATATGTGGCCATATTACAACAGTTTTCTATATCTATCCCTATTCTATCAATATACTAATTATTTTCTCTGTTCGGATAAACCTTTCGGATATTTCATTTATTAATTTCATTTTGGATTTTCAAAATTTGCTACTTAAATTGTGGAAACTATAAACGCCATCTTCGGGAATTGTCATCATTGGGAACTTTCCTATGCCTTTATCAGGTTAAATCATAGGCCTGGTATAGAGTAGACGAAATATAAACAAACTTTGTGTGAAGGATATTTATGGTCAGTGGGAAACGGGGTATAATGCACAAGAAGCGTAGTTGCCGAACGGAGACGAAAGTTATTTTATTATTTTTATCCAGTAAAACTAATGGTACTAAAATAAATGGAAACTTATACAGTAGAACCCCTCTAAAACTCTTATTACTGCATCTGTACCTTATTTAATATTTTTGCTATAAAGTAAAAAAAGAACATATTTTTTATTCCCCTGGTTAGGGTCCTAATAATAATAATAATAATAATAAGGTGGTGCAAATCCGCAAACAGTGGGCCATGAACAGCGTCCACACGATTCCTATAATACTGTCAACAACTGGAGTGATACCAAAGAACCTCCTGCAGAACATCAAGGGACTGGGCCTTAGTGAACATCTGTATAAACCGATTCAGAAAGCGGTTCTCCTTGCAACCGCGCGAACCGTCCGAAAGTTTGTAGGAAGTGCAGAAGACCACGCCACCTAGGACCCGATAACATAGAAAGGGTCCCCACAGAGCTTCATACTTTTGGTGTCTTTGCATACCTGGTATGAGTGAATAATCCCTGGAGGGAGTGCGAAGCCGTTTGGCTTATAAATCAAATAATAATAATAATAAAAAAAATAAAAAAGGGGTCCAAATGCGGTGGTGATGCGTCTATTATAGCCTCTCCTACCCAATTCCTAATCGCACCTCTAAGTTGGCGGACCTCGGTAACTTGTCTCTGAATCCTGAGATCGGGTAACCAATCCCGGTGGATGGTGAAAGGATAAGGCAGACGCGATAGGAAGAATACCATATGCCAGGCCAACCCCCTGGTATATGTGACGCATGGTTCCAGACACGAACACTGTAGCCTCGGACGAGTGACGTAATGATCGAGGACGTCGCGGGAATTCTCAGCTCGATCAACCGGACCGGGAAGAAATGCACGTAACTGGACCTGCCGAAAGTGTTTTGCCGACAGATCAGCCGGCAACCACCAAAGCAGGATTACAAAGGAAGCGCATGTGCTGGACAACAGATAGGAATGAACATATCATGCGATCCTACTACAAAATTATTAAGCTAGAAACACAAACAACGGGATACCGAACAACACTTCTTGAAATGTTCCTCCATGAATATCCTGAATACATCAACGTCACTGAGCACAGACTGGTTGACCAAAAAAGAGTGATAATAAATAATAACAGACTTCCTAGAGCCAGATTAGAAGAAATTAAAGCCCAAGTAGCTGTTGAATTGGGAGAAGAAAATAAAGTATTAGAACCAGGAACAGAGGGGGCATCATATAACGAAGAACCCATGCAGAATGATATACAAGACTCAGTCAACAAGGAAAACCCCACTTTTTGAATTGAAGACCAAAGACACAAATCATAACAGTACATATATTGAACAAGAAATATGCACAGAACTACAGAGAAATTTCATAGAATGGGCACATACGAATCCACGGCATCGACCAAGTATAACTAAATTACAATTCAATAAACACACACAGAAAATTATTCAGATAATCAACCAAGAAATAAGAAGATACCTCCACAGTGACACCGGCATAAGTAAACTACACACACTTGTATACTGCGCGGCTAAAACAATCACAGATGCTAATAGGAAAGCAATACCCAGATAGCACAAGATTTCCATTGGATATCCAGAATAGGTACATATAATGTCCTGTATGTCCATGGACCGTTTATGGATGTCCATTAGATGTGATGACCTGTAATCTATATGGACGTCCTTATCTGGATGTCCAATGTAAGTCCATCAGACGTCCATTAATTAAATTTCGGGTTGTCGGTAAAATCGGATACTGTAATATCGGCCTGTAGAATTGTCATTTCTTAACCCGCCAGCTCGCCATGATCACAAAATATCCCTTCAGATATTTTGTGCCCATTATTGTGTTGACGTCGAGCTAAAAAAGACCTTTGGAGTTTTAGTTGAGCTAAAATCAAGTGTGCTTTTTATTTGAAGACGATGCCACCGTTAAAGGTAAGTACAGTTATTTTAAATTAATTTTTTTTTAATTATACCAAAAATTACCGATCGAAACTACAGACATGCAATTTAGTATCAAACTCGCACAAATTTGAAAGTGAACAAAATATTCAGTATCAAAACACGTATGTTAAAATATAGCTTTTGTAGCTATACTTTTTCATAAAATCACTTATTTAAATGGAAATTACTACAAATAAGTGCAAATATTTTGATAGGCCAACGAATTTTGTATCTTGTTGGTTAAAATGGAGCACAGACAGAGTTGTAAATTTGTGTAATAATAAAATTGTAAATTTTAGAGAAAATTCTCTCTGACAAAGTCATTATTGAGTAATCAGTCTAATAAGATTGCTGGCATTAATAAATGTTATCAAAATTTATAATGGAATAAAAGCTATAGCAAATTTGAATAATTATATTAATTTTTTTATGACTATTTTGGATTAAACGCTGGTGAAAGTTTACATTGATGTGTATTTTTGTGCAGTATAATTGTTAAAAAATATATAATAAAGTTTTGACAGTTCGACTCTAGGTTTAGACTTATAATTTAATTTATTTTAATTATTTTTAGATGAATTTTCCACAGATTGGTCCAAATAAAATTCCTATGTGAAAGCCAATTTGTACCAAATTAGAGAGGATATTCAGGTACTCTTAAATAGGGAAAAAACAACAAGTATCTACAAAGAATTTTCTGCAGGAGTTCAACTATCCTTTTACTTAAGAAAATAATCAGCTGCCTCGAGTCACATAAGATCTTCAGGACAATTTAAACTTTAAAGATGCAGTAAGTTTATTACACTTCTCCTGAAATAAAAGCTGAAACTTATTCGAGTAATGCTTCTTTATGTGTATGAGTCTATTAATAAAAAAAAACTTAATTTACAGAATTATTTTATATATATTTTTTTACTTTGATTCTTAAAGTCAAAAATATTCTTAGGTTAGCATATGTGGAATTAACGTTTAATTATCTCAATAAAGTAATATAATTTTAGGTTTTACAATTAGCGAAAATTGGAGGAAATTATACCTATTAACTTATTAAAAGATATTTTATTGTAACAATGACAGATAGCCTTTCCAAGAATTATACATATGATGGAACAGTAAAGTGCCCTTTAAAGAACTTATGTTCACTATTTGTAGGTAAGTTACCACTTAAATATAAAAATTTGATGAAAAAAATCTCTCTGTTTTATTTGTCATACTCGTAAATAATAAGAACAACAAATTGGGTGTCAGATTTCACACGTTGAACTCTAGATCCTCTTGTTCTGATAATACCCAGACAAAAAGTGTGTTAAAAAAATTTTTCTGGTCTGTTGGTTTAAGCACTCTAAGCAATAACGATGCATTTGGTTATATATATATATATATATATATATATATATATATATATATATATATATATATATATATATAGAGAGAGAGAGAGAGAGAGAGAGATTTAAACTCCTACAAAACCATAAAATACTGCATCATTTAACGTTAAACCTTATTAATTTTCAGCTGCGGTAATTGGTATATTTTCTATTACCCAATTGAAATTGTACCTATTACTATGGAACCAGATACCTTATTCATAGCGATCCTTCTACAGCTTGAACAATTTAAATCAATTGAAGCTATATTTTGTATCACTTGCAATTCGACTAATTATAAAATTTTATATTCTTATATAGTATTGTATTAAAAACTTGACAATTGTAATCAATAAGTGTAATATGTGGATCCAGTTCCTGTTACCTGGTTCGCTAAGGTAATTTATATCTGTTTAATTTTTGGGACTAATAGGGCCATCTATGGTTACTTGTTATCGACGTTTTGATGACATGAGTGGTCTGTATCTTCAGAAGTGCAGATTAGTTAGGTACTGTAAGCTCTCGGACCCTAAGCAAATTCTGAAAATATCTACCATTCACGTTAGCGGAACGTCAAGAAGAGGGAACAATAGATTATGACCTATTAATCCAAAAAGCACAATACCATCGGATAATATGTCCACAATCGGGTCAAGAATGTACACTATATGGATATCCAAAATTAGTCCTATTAATATCCAAAAATGATCCATACCTGGACAATATATGGAATTCAAAAAGACGTCCATGAGTAGGACAAACGTATAGTCTAGTGGATATCCATAGGATGTTGGTGGACAAATTCTGGACATCCCATGGATACCCAGTATGTCCAGCTTTGGATAAACGATGGATATCCAGTGGACTGAAGTGTGCTATTTGGGTACATAATACGAGAAACACAGAACAACACAAAAACCAACTAAATGAACTCAATTAAAAGAACAACAAAATTAATAACAAAGATGGCAAGCCTAAATGGCAAACCCGAATCGAAAATAGAATTAATAACCTTCGTGCTGATATTGGACGACTGACGCAATACCTGAAGGGAAACAGATCAAGTAAAATTATTAAATTAACCCAAAAGCTTCGAAACAAAGAAACAAATACTGAACAAATACTCGACATACTTAAACTATCGGTGTACTCAGCAAGACTACGCAGATACAAAACATCAGACGAACGAAAAAAAGCAAAACAAATTATTTCAAACAAACCAGAAAATTTTCTACCAAAAATTAAACAGAGACACCGACATTAAAATAATACCACCACAAGAAATAGAAATCATGTCTTTCTGGTCAAAAATATGGGCTGAACCTAAACAACACGACGACAACGCACAATGGATAAAGCAGGAAACAGATAATCAACATAACCTCACAGAACAAATTTACCACGAAATTACAGTCGAACTAACGAAAATCATACAAAAAACCCATAATTGGAAAGCTCCGGGAATCGATCACATACATAATTTCTGGTATAAAAAATTTACATCAACACATGAACTTCTAACTAAACTCATAAATCAAATTATATTAAATCCACATCTATGCCCAGAATTCTTAACAGAGGGAAAAACATATATTAAACCCAAAAACAATTTAACTAAGAATCCTGCGAATTACCGACCCATTACATGCCTACCGACACTGTACAAGATCTTAACATCGATAATAACCTACAAAATAGAACAACACTTAACATTCAATAATGTACATACAGAAGAACAAAAGGGATGTAGGAAGAAAAGTCAAGGCTGTAAGGAACAACTAATAATTGATAATGTGATACTGACACAAGCCGAAAAAGAAAACCGAAACCTAATTACAGCTTATATTGACTATAAAAAAGCTTTTGACTCAGTACCCCACACATGGCTACTCAAAGTGCTACAAATATATAAAATAAATCCCGTAATTCAAGAAGTTCTGAAATACCTGATGACACAATGGCGAACTAGAATATACCTGCAAACAAAAAATATCAACATAGAAACGGACTCTATACCAATCAACAGAGGTATATTCCAAGGTGACTCACTCAGCGCGCTATGGTTCTGTCTCTGTCTAAATCCACTCTCTAGAAAGCATTAAATACGGATTCGATATTAAACACCGTAAAAGAACACACCACAAAATTAACCACCTATTATATATGGATGACATAAAACTCTATGCTGCAACACGAACCCAAATGACATTTCTATTGAAACTTATTCAAACAATAACAACAGACATCTGTATGGAATTTGGTATAAACAAATGTAAAATGCTTCATATCGAGAGAGGAAAGTGGGAAGATGTAAAGGAAACGGTTACTCTCAATGATGAAACTATGGAAAACATGACACAAAATGAAATGTATAAATATTTAGGCTTTAACCAAAATACAAAACTTAACAAAAATAAAATAAAAGCACAACTCTCAAACACATATGAGAAACGCCTCAAACAAGTACTATCATCACAACTGAACAGTAAAAACACATTCAAAGCCATCAACACATATGCAGTGTCAACTCTCACTTATTCTTTTGGTGTTATTCAATGGTCAGACACAGACTTGGACAAGCTAAACAGAACCACACGAACAACATTAATGAAATTCAAAAAGCACCACCTAAATGCATCCATAGAAAGACTTTACCTACCTAGGGAACGTGGAGGTAGAGGATTAATTGATTTGAAGGTACTTCACTCAAAACAAATAACAACTCTCACTAAATATTTCCACTCAAAAACAGATAGTCCAATGCACCAAGCAATTATCAAAGCAGATAATAACTATACACCTTTAAATCTTCAAGCTAATATCCAAATCGAGCATATCAATGAACTTCAAGAACTACTCAATATGTGGTCAAGAAAAGCACTCCATGGGAAACATAAATATAGTACAAGACGAACGTATCAATATGGAAATGATGTATAAAGGGCTTAAAGAAGGACTACTATACCCTATAACAGAAGGTTTTGCGATCGCTATCCAAGATCAAGTGATAAACACAAGGAATTATAGAAAATATATCCTGAAAGATGGCTCATTGGAAACTGATAAATGTAGAAAATGTAACACATACTCAGAAACTATAGACCATATAATATCGGGATGTAAATTACTAGCCGCAACTGAATACACCGCCAGACACAACAATGTAGGAAAGATAATATATACAGCATTAACACAGAGATTAGGTATCACAAATGACCTGCAACCCTATTATAAATATACACCACAACAAGTTATAGAGAGCCCAACACACAAAATATACTGGGACAACCCCATTCTTACAGACAAAACGAGAGTGGCAAATAGACCAGATATTACACTTATAGACAAAAAAAATAAATTAACATATTTAATCGACATTGCAGTCCCAAGTGATCATAACATTCATGACAAATACACCGAAAAAATGGAGAAAAACATGCCGTTAGCCCAAGAAGTACGAAGGATATGGAAACAGGAAAAAGTCACCATCATAATCTCGGCTACAGGAATAACACCAAACACATTCACGAAAGGCTTACAAATACTGGACCTACCTTTATATATCCACTCACAGATACAAAAAGCAGTGATGTTGAGCACAACTACAATAGTGCGAAAATTTATGCAATAAGATTAATATGAACTTGGCAAAGCCCGTTCCTATTATTTAAACAAAACCAGGAAGCCTGTGTAACTGTAAATAAAATAATAATAATAATAATAATAATAATAATTCTGCCTTGCAATGAACCCACTATCACGCCGTTTGAACTCCATCAGATACGGCTTTAGTGTTAGAAATAACAACGAAGAGGTAGTCAGAGTGAATCATCTTCTATACATGGATGATCTTAAACTGATGGCTGCTACCAGAAACCAGCTGGAACAAATGCTTAAAATTGTAGAGGAGTTCTCCGGGGATATCGGAATGCAATTTGGACTTGACAAGTGCCGTATTTTGAACATCGTTAAAGGGAAGATACAACCGGGGGCTTTTGAAATGCAGAACGGTGAAACTATAGCTGCAATGGAGGCAGACCAAACATACAAATATCTAGGTATGAAACAGGCTAAAAGAATTGACCATGGCACTATGAAAGCTGAATTGACAACCGAATTTGTCAGGAGGGTAAGGCGGGTACTACGAACTAATTTAAATAGTAGAAATTTGTTTAAGGCGCTCAACACGTATGCTTGCTCAGCGCTGAGCTACTCCTTTGGAATTGTAAAATGGAGCAGGACGGACATCCAAAACCTGCAAAGAAAAATGAGGACACTCCTAACAAAAGCACAAAAACATCACCCTCGGAGTGCCATTGAACGTACAATGCTTCCAAGACATCAAGGAGGAAGAGGATTGGTGGATATTGGTAAACAGCTCGATCAACAAATAATAAACTTACGTTCATATTTCCACAGGTTAGCGGACTCTTCCACACTACATCGAGCAATATGCGAGGCAGACGATTCAACACCGCTACAGTTGAGGGAATAAGATATTACTTCTCACCACCAAACAGACCAAGAGAAGTTACAAACCTGGCTACGGAAGCCACTTCATGGACGGCATCCAAATGAGGTCAATCAGGACAATGTCGACAACTCGGCGTCGAACTACTGGTTGATTTCAGGACAGATGTTTCCGGAAACGGAGGGCTTCTTGTTGGCTATCCAAGACCAGGTCATTCCGACGAAGAACTACCGGAAGTTCATCACTAGAGATCCCTCAATAGAGAATGACCAGTGCAGATATGGCTGTCGAACATCGGAGACGGTCCAGCACATAACTGGAGGATGCCAAGCGTTTGCCGCAACCGAGTATAAGGAAAGACACGACTCAGCCGCTAAGATACTCCACCAAGAGTTAGCAGAAAAATTGAACCTATTACAGGTAGGAAAAGTGCCTTATTACAAGTACAATCCAGAGCCTATTCTTGAGAACAACCAGTTCAAGTTATATTGGGACCGAACGGTTCTGACGGATCAAACAGTTGCTCATAATAGACCAGATATTATACTAATAGATAAAATCTCTAGGCGAACTACACTAATCGACATCGCTGTACCTAACAACAACAACCTAAGACCAAAATACAACGAGAAGATCGCCAAATACAGAGATCTGGAGGTGCAAATCCGAAGACAATGGGCAATGAACAGCGTCCAAACGATTCCCATAATACTCTCAACAACTGGAGTGATACCAAAGAACCTCCTGCAGAACATCAAGGGACTGGGTCTTAGTGAGCATCTGTATAAACCGATGCAGAAAGCAACTCTCCTAGCAACCACGCGAACCGTCCGAAAGTTCATGGGTAATACAGCAGACCACGTCACCTAGGACCCGATAACATGGAAAGGGTTCCCACAGAGCTTCATACTTCTGGTACCTTTGTGTACCTGGTATGAGTGAATATTCCCTGGAGGGAGTGCGAAGCCGTCTGGCTTGTAAATCAAAATAATAATAAACCGAGTATAAGGAAAGACACGATTCAGCCGCTAAGATACTAAACCAAGAGTTAGCAGATAAGTTAAAACTATTGCAGGTAGGAAAGGTGCCTTACTACAAATATAATCCAGAGCCTATTCTTGAAAACAACGAGTTCAAGTTATACTGGGATCGAACGGTTCTAACAGATCAAACAGTTGCTCATAACAGGCCAGACATTATACTAACAGATAAAATTTGCAGGCGAACTACACTAATCAACAACAACCTAAGGTCAAAGTACAACGAAAAGATCGCCAAATACAGAGATCTGGAGGTGCAAATCCGCAGACAGTGGGCAATGAACAGCGTCCACACGATTCCTATAATACTGTCAACAACTGGAGTGATACCAAAGAACCTCCTGCAGAACATCAAGGGACTGGGCCTTAGTGAACATCTGTATAAACCGATTCAGAAAGCGGTTCTCCTTGCAACCGCGCGAACCGTCCGAAAGTTTGTAGGAAGTGCAGAAGACCACGCCACCTAGGACCCGATAACATGGAAAGGGTCCCCACAGAGCTTCATACTTTTGGTGTCTTTGCGTACCTGGTATGAGTGAATAATCCCTGGAGGGAGTGCGAAGCCGTTTGGCTTGTAAGTCTAAATAATAATAATGTGCCTGTCTGGCTGGCAGTGTACTGCAGTCAGCAGTATAATTGTCGCTACTGTAATGCGTAGACAGTACAGCCAGTAACGCCAGCTCTCCGCTGACCTTTAATCATATCCTTTCTCTACCTTTTAAAAATCCCTCTGTCTTGATCCACCTACCTACAATTCATATTCAATCCCTTAGGACCACATTCTTTCAGATTTCCGACTGGATCCGGCTACGAATAGATCCAGGGTTTCCCTCAACCAATCGTAGGAGGCGATTAAATGGGGAGAAATTTCAGATTTTTAATATGAATATGTCGACTATAAAACATAAATTACCCCAGGTGGGTAGGGCTAATAGTCCAGAATCCCACACCGCAAAAGCGGTCTGCCCCACGGATTCTGGGGGGGAGGCAATATTTTGACATCTCCAACTTTAAGTGGCAGGGTGTTGAGGAGGCGGACCCCTGTCGCACAAGAAGCTACTGCCCAACCACAACAACATAAGAGCCAAACAACAGCGAGAGCTCCACCCTCCGAAGGTGCTGCACAGGAACCTCAGCCAGCGCTCACTCAGGCGGGATTTCCAAGACAGCGCATGAAATGGACAACATCCATGAACGAAACAATAATGCGTATTTTTTATAGGGTGACTGAACTAGGACGAGAAACGGTCGGCTATAGACAACAGCTTGATGCCGAATTTTGTAGGAAATATCCACACCTACAAGTGTCAGAACAGAGAATAACAGACCAATACAGAGCTATTCTCCGAAACAAACTAATCCCAGAAGCGCGACTTAATATCATCCAAACGGAAATCGAAGGAGAGATAAGAAGCATCGACGACATCAATGACCAAATCGCAGAACCTGCACCACAGCCTGACCCCGAGATTGAAGAGCAACCAAACAACGACACTAGAGCGGACATCGCTGAAGACCAACAACAACAACTACATCAGCATGAGGGTCAAACAACTCCAAGAGCTCCACCCACCGAAGACGCTGCGCGGGAACCTCAACCAGAGCTTACTCAAGCAGGACGACCAAGACAACGCATGAAATGGACTACGCCCATGAACGAGTCAATAATACGCAACTTTTACAGGATAACTCACCTAGGACGAGAGATAATCGGCTACAGGCAACAACTTCACGCCGAATTCTGCAGGGAGTATCCACACATACAAGTGTCACGACAGAGAATAGCTGACCAATATAGAGTTATTCTCCGAAATGGTCTAATTTCTGTAACACGGCTTAATACCATCAAAGCGGAAGTTGAACTTGAGATCAGGGGTACTGACAATAACAACGATTCGATTGCTGAACCTAAGCCAGAGCCGGAACCCGAGGTCCAAGAACAGTAAGAATAGCTGAATGACGATACCCAACAAGACAACGCTGAATTCCTTTATCAGAAACTATCAACCGAAACGAGTTTGATGGAGTATAATGGAACCAATCCTAAAAAACTGGGTATCATGTTGGACATCATGAACAATCGGATTTTACCAGCTTATGTTTTAGAGGCCTATACTCTGGAGTCCTTACCTACGAAAATCTAAAGTGCTGCTACTGCGATAGCTAGAGCTTTAGAAATTAAAATTACAACAGAGCTCCGGTCAGCAAGGACGGAACCCAAGGCTTCATCATGGGAAAGACGCCAAAGTAACCAAATTGAATATCTTCGAAAAGATATAGGACAGCTGAAGAAGTATATTAGGAGCATGAGAACAAGTAAACTTCAAAGACGAGTTGAAGAAATAATGAATCGAGCCCGGTACCATTCACAACATGATCCAGTGAATAGTATGGCTCAACAATGCCTCGACACACTGAAACAGAAGCTCTCTGCGATTGCAGAAGGGCTAAAGAGATACAAGACCAGCAATAACCGAAAACGAGACAATGCGCTGTTCCAACGATCGGAAAATACTTTCTACCGTAAGCTAAACTTTCCACCTAACATGGCAGATATTAGATATCCGAACAGAGAGCAGGTAGAAGAGTTCTGGGGAAACCAACTTTCCACACCCGCCAATTGTAACATCGCAGCCGGCTGGATCAATGAAGAACACTAAATTTGTCAAATCTACAGCCAGATGTAGGAATAATCAAGGAATTCCATAACTGAAAAAGTTCAGGTATAACCCAGCAAAAATGCCATTGTTTCTGACAGAAGGACTAACTTAGCACACATGACCCAGCTACCCAAATAGCACACTTCAGTCCACTGGATATCCATCGTTTATCCAAAGCTGGACATACTGGGTATCCATGGGATGTCCAGAATTTGTCCACCAACATCCTATGGATATCCACTAGACTATACTTTGTCCCACTCATGGACGTCTTTTTGGATTACATATATTGTCCAAGTATGGATCATTTTTGGATATTAGTAGGACTAATTTTGGATGTCCATATATTGTACATTCTTGACCCGATTGTGGACATATTATCCGATGGTATTGTGCTTTTTGGATAAATAGGTCAAAATCTATGGTTCCCTCTTCTTGACGTTCCGGTAATGTGAATGGTAGATATTTTCAGAATTTGCTTAGGGTCCGAGAGCTTACAGTACCTAATTAATCTGCACTTCTGAAGACACAGACCACTCATGTCATCAAAACGTCGATAACAAGTAACCATAGATGGCCCTATTAGTCCCAAAAATTAAACAGATATAAATTACATTAGCGAACCAGGTAACAGGAACTGGATCCACATATTACACTTATTGATTACAATTGTCAAGTTTTTAATACAATACTATATAAGAATATAAAATTTTATAATTAGTCGAATTGCAAGTGCTACAAAATATAGCTTCAATTGATTTAAATTGTTCAAGCTGTAGAAGGATCGCTATGAATAAGTTATCTGGTTCCATAGTAATAGGTACAATTTCAATTGGGTAATAGAAAATATACCAATTATTTAAATAAAGACTTTTTATTGTTACAATAATTATTTTTTTCTAGATTTATTTCTGTCGTTTAATCTCTTCTGCCATTGTCTAATCTCGTCTTCGGCTGTTTTTTATCGGCCCCCCATTCTTCTACCGCAGCTGAAAATTAATAAGGTTTAATGTTAAATGATGCAGTATTTTATGGTTTTGTAGGAATTTAAATCTCTCTCTCTCTCTCTATGTATATATATATATATATATATATATATATATATATAAAACCAAATGCATCATTATTGCTTAGAGTGCTTAAACCAACAGGCCAGAAAAAAAATTTTAACACACTTTTTGTCTGGGTATTATCAGAACAAGAGGATCTAGAGTTCAACGTGTGAAATCTGACACCCAATTTGTTGTTCTTATTATTTACGAGTATGACAAATAAAACAGAGAGATTTTTTTCATCAAATTTTTATATTTAAGTGGTAACTTACTTACAAATAGTGAACATAAGTTCTTTAAAGGGCACTTTACTGTTCCATCATATGTATAATTCTTGGAAAGGCTATCTGTCATTGTTACAATACAATATCTTTTAATAAGTTAATAGGTATAATTTCCTCCAATTTTCGCTAATTGTAAAACCTAAAATTATATTACTTTATTGAGATAATTAAACGTTAATTCCACATATGCTAACCTAAGAATATTTTTGACTTTAAGAATCAAAGTAAAAAAATATATATAAAATAATTCTGTAAATTAAGTTTTTTTTTATTAATAGACTCATACACATAAAGAAGCATTACTCGAATAAGTTTCAGCTTTTATTTCAGGAGAAGTGTAATAAACTTACTGCATCTTTAAAGTTTAAATTGTCCTGAAGATCTTATGTGACTCGAGGCAGCTGATTATTTTCTTAAGTAAAAGGATAGTTGAACTCCTGCAGAAAATTCTTTGTAGATACTTGTTGTTTTTTCCCTATTTAAGAGTACCTGAATATCCTCTCTAATTTGGTACAAATTGGCTTTCACATAGGAATTTTATTTGGACCAATCTGTGGAAAATTCATCTAAAAATAATTAAAATAAATTAAATTATAAGTCTAAACCTAGAGTCGAACTGTCAAAACTTTATTATATATTTTTTAACAATTATACTGCACAAAAATACACATCAATGTAAACTTTTACCAGCGTTTAATCCAAAATAGTCATAAAAAAATTAATATAATTATTCAAATTTGCTATAGCTTTTATTCCATTATAAATTTTGATAACATTTATTAATGCCAGCAATCTTATTAGACTGATTACTCAATAATGACTTTGTCAGAGAGAATTTTCTCTAAAATTTACAATTTTATTATTACACAAATTTACAACTCTGTCTGTGCTCCATTTTAACCAACAAGATACAAAATTCGTTGGCCTATCAAAATATTTGCACTTATTTGTAGTAATTTCCATTTAAATAAGTAATTGTATGAAAAAGTATAGCTACAAAAGCTATATTTTAACATACGTGTTATGATACTGAATATTTTGTTCACTTTCAAATTTGTGCGAGTTTGATACTAAATTATCAGCGGGCATGTCTGTAGTTTCGTTCGGTAATTTTTGGTATAATTAAAAAAATTAAATTAAAAATAACTATACTTACCTTTAACGGTGGCATCTTCTTCAAATAAAAAGCACACTTGATTTTAGCTCAACTAAAACTCCAAAGGTCTTTTTTAGCTCGACGTCAACACAATAATGGGGTTAATGGACGGGTTAAGAAATGACAATTCTACAGGCCGATATAACAGTATCCGATTTTACCGACAACCCGAAATTTAATTAATGGACGTCTGATGGACTTACACTGGACATCCAGATATGGACGTCCATATAGATTACAGGTCATCACATCTAATGGACATCCATAAACGGTCCATGGACATACAGGACATTATATGTACCTATTCTGGATATCCAATGGAAATCTTGTGCTATCTGGGAATAAGTCAACATAATCCAAACTTTGTAAAAACTTTATTACATATTTTCTTGTCCGTAAATTACAAATGATGAGTTCATATTATTTCACTTTTATCACGTCACAGTACACTATATTTTATATCATAAATTCAATTTCACATTATATGTAAATACTCATAGTTATCAGGCATCTCTAATGTTAGATGTTATGTAGGTTATATTCTTGAAAACTTATGTTATCACACTTTTGTCTTTTTTTCTATTTGTGTACATGGGGTATATTAAAAAATTAAGTTTTAAGCGACGGATGCTTGAGTACTTCGTAAGAGAAATATTACCATATACATATTTTGGCATTGATTTTTTCCTCATCTAAGTTGAAGGGAACTAGACAAATTTATATTTTCCACACTTGAAATTAATAAATTCAAATCAACATTTATACAATCCTGTAATATTCCTTTAATTGAGTTTTGGAAAGCAAGATATGCTTTCCGAAGTTCATCAATTTGGGTATATTCTAATGTTCTAGAAAATAGTATCATCTCTTTACACTTTTTTTGTACGAATTCTCGATCCAATTGGGAAGGTATATTATTTATGTCGTAAAGAATATGATAACATTTTTTCTTTCCATTGTTACGAAACATAATAAATTTTGTAAATACTTCATCGTCTTTTTTATTTTTCTCTGCGTCTTCTATAGCATTTTTAATTTTGTTTTCACATAGTCGATATTCCCCTATAGTTAAGGTTAGTTTTTCTATCTTATTATTAGACGTTTCATAGGCTTCTATTTCCAATATGCCATCCTCATTAAGGGAAAAAACCATTTGGATATATACTGTGCCTGCCTTGCCGGGCGGCAAATTACATATCGAAAATGAACCCAATAAGTTATTATATTTGCAATTTTTTCTTTCACCTTCATATATATTCACGATGACCCTTTCTTGATTATTTTCTACAGTAGAGTATGTAACTTGTCTAGATTTAAAAGGTAAAGGAGTATTTTTCTTTATAAGTACATCCATTAATCCACCCTTAACTGTTAATCCCAGAGATAAAGGTGTGACTTCTGTAATTTTATATTTCTCCAAATCTCCCAATTTTTCTTTAATCGTCGCAGCCTGTACCGCAGCACCCAGCGCGACCGCCTCATCTGGATTTATATCAGTTCTTAATTTCTTGTTATTAAAATAAAAATTAAGCAAAGTACGTATTTTTGGTATTCTTGTAGTACCCCCTACCAGTATTACTTCATTTATTTCCGAGTATGACAGTTCTGATTCTTCGAGACATTTATTAACCAGATCTATCGCTCTTCTGTATAAGCTTTCTGTCAGAGTCTCAAACTCTGACCGCGATATTCCCAAAGTATACTCTTTCTCTTCGTCTCCTCCAATGCAGTTTATTATTAATGAATATTCATTCTCAGTAGATAACTTTATTTTGAGTCTAATACACGCATCCTTAACTCTTCTTAAAAGTCTATTAGTAAATATTTTGGAACCAAACCTACGAATTATATCAGCTTTAAAATAATCCAGTAATATTTGATCGAAGTCTCGACCACCTAAAAAAGTATCTCCTTCTACGCTTTTGACTTCAAATGCTTTTTTGTCAATTTTAATAATTGATACATCCAGGGTCCCACCTCCAAAGTCAAAAACCAGCAAATTCCCGTTAGTTCCGAGTTTATCTTCAGCATAGTGAATAGCGGCGGCAACTGGTTCAGTAACTAGTTTAAGTACTTTTAGTCCAGCCAACTCAGCAGCTGCACGAGTTGCTTTCCTTTGAGCGTTGCTGAAGTGAGCAGGTACAGAAATTACTGCTTCTGTAATTTCTTTCCCTAAATATTCGCTTGCTGATTCACGAAGATATTTTAATATTTCGGAGCTTGCTTCTTCCGGAGTTTTTTGCACCACAACATTATCGTGACACACTTCTATCGCTGCCATGTCATTTTCTCCTCGGATAATTTTAAATCTATACTCTAAAGATTTTTTTAGGTTTTGAATATATATGTCATCGTATTTCCTGCCAATAATTCGTTTGATATCTAAAACAAATATTTGAGTTAGTATATGCATATCTAAAATATTGATGAAAGTGTCTCATATTCCCACTTGAGCTAAATAGTCCGGAAACTGGGGGGATGGGGAATTTATATATATATATATATATATATATATATATATATATATATATATATATATATATATATATAGGGGCACTCTTTTTCAAATCAGCCACCCCATCTGCCGCTAGTCTATCGCGACTTATTCAATTGTTAGTGAAGCGAAAATCCCAAGCATATCCCAGTCCTGAGCAGGTCGACTAATAGAGTATTCTAGTAACAACCCCCGTGAAGAGTGCCAGGATAAAGATAGCTTTAATGTAAGTTCAAGATTTAGTGACAATTATGTACAGTCCAAAATGTTAATGTCGTTTATTTTTAATTAAACAATTTTTTTTATATATAATCCGTGGTAAAGAGTTTATTTTGAGTGTAACCTCTGAAGACCAAATTCCTAAATGCTACGTCCCTAGTCACACCTCAAAACTGGGCGTGACAATGTGGTGGAGGCGCCGGGCAGATTTAATTAAAAATTAAAGCTGCATTCATCTTTACGAAAAAAAAACTTTTTCGGGTATCAAAATTTTCGTTTTGAACTCTGGTTTTTAAAGTCGTCTGGTGTTTTGCAACAATCATTAAACATAATCTTAAAATGGATATCTCACAAAAAAATACGTTATTTTCACAAAAAATGCTTTAAAACAATAAGAAAAAAATATTCTATTTACCAAAATATCATACTCAAATGTATTTCGACTCTCTGACAGACAGCGAGTCTCATTTTTTCTAACCTTAAAAAAAATTTTTAAAATGAAGATTTTCAAAAAAAGCGTAGAATTAAGCAGTTTGAGTTTTGTATATGGGGGTTTGCAAGGTCGAGCCTGAAGTCAAAGTTGCAGAATTCAAAATATCGGATTCAATACGGCCAATCCAATATGGCTGACGGCTGGAACGTTACGTAGCGTTCAAATAAACCTAAAATATGACGTAAAATGTCATTTTTTACAGTTTTACATTAAATTATCTCGAAACCCTGACGTGCTGAAGCAATTCGAGTTTCGAGTTAGTCCGTCAAAAAACTTCGGAAAAGCATCGTTCGATTTCTGGTTACAAATTTTGTCGGCCTGTGTTATAAACCAAACTCATTAAAAAGTTTAAGGTTTAAACCGAATCTAATTGCCATAATTTAGATCTTCTAGTTAAGCCGTTTTGTTCGGCTTAAGATATTGTTGATGAGCCGACATCTGAATACAAGGCAGCAGCTTCGCCGTATCCTTAGCCTTAGCCCTTACTGGGTGGTATCATTCGGGCCAGATGAACCCAGGTTTTTTAACGAGGTTGTTACTCCTCCCCTCCACTCTTTCTCAACCTGGCTTAGGACAGACTTTGGCGGGGTTGAATTATGTTGGTAAATTAGGGGATATTTATGCAGATATTTTTGGAGAGTGTCTAATGGAACCCTCCTTTTAGCAGGAATGCATAGGCAGATATTGTACTTAGATAAGCTAGTGAAAGCTGTTCACAACTCGAATTAAGTTCTAGTTTTTTCTTTTGATTAACTTTAAAATGCTCAACAACTAGCAAAAATTCAAAAAGTTTGTGGTGATGTTTCAACATATCCTTTGCTATTGACAAATTTAAGGAGAAGCCACCTTCACTTTTGAATTTGCATAAACGACACAGCAATATTTGAGGTCACCAAAGCATGCAATACTATTTTTATGGTTGGGATACACATGATGAATTGGAAGGTCTATTTCTGCTAGACTTTAAAGAACGTATGAATGAAAAAGAAGTTGTTCAGTTTGCTGTAGCTGAATACCATCATTCCTTCAGTGAAAAAGAAACACAAAAATTCTGGCGGTGGTGACAGGCTTCTTCAAATGATTTATTAGAGAATTCATCGAAATGTAAAAACAGATTCTGTGTTAAACATTTTTAAAATTTTACTCACCAAATAAAAAATTTTCAAAACGTTTCAAGCCCATATCCTCAGCGGTAGTGCCAACGGAAACATTTAAATTATGCGGATTATAAAATATGAAGGAAGGAGTTAAACGTTGTCCTTCCTTATTGGGAATAACTTCCACTTTTCCATTTCTGTAGACAGCTGCTGTAGAAAATGTCGTACCCAAATCGATTCCTATTGCTGGTGCTGAACCCATCTGAAAAAAAGGATAGCAAAATGATAATACTTACTAGGAATTTGGTACAAATATGTGATCATTCTCTGTCGTCTAATTTCAACAAGTCTTGTAGATTTTGTGTACTCAGCGATATTTATTTAAAATTTCTTTCTTAATTTTTTTTGCCGTCTGATAAAATCAAAGTAAGTGTGAAAAAAGGTTCTATAAAATACTAAGCCAGAAAGACAGTCACGTTTGTTTCATCTTGTTATATTTTTCATAACATTTGGATCGCGTTAGTTAAGCCTAGCACTCGGAGGTTTTTATATAATTAGACACAATTATGACTAAGGTTATTTATTATGACATTAATACAATGAATTAGCACTTAGTTACTTAAACATCTTAAAATCTAATGGAACGTTTGTCCATGTCTGTAGTAACATCTACAACTCAACTTTTACTACCGAGAGGGTGCGCGGTTGCCACACTTCTTTGATACATTTATTTGAAGAACATATGTGACATGCCCCTCTTAAAATAAATAAGAAAGTAATACCTGATCTTACAGATCTAATTTTACAACAGGCTTACTTATACGCCCACTATTTGTAACATACATAGAATTTGTACTAGATTTAGTCCCTGTCAGCGTAATGTTATTTTGCTCATTTTTAGTCTCTGGAACACTTTTAATAGGCTCAATTTCATTACTTTCTTCTGGAACTTTACTTGTACTTGGAACTTCATTTGGAAGAACTAGTTGTTTTAATGGGCGAAGATGAATCCTATTACCTCTATAGGTAACATCATCCGACTTTACAAAGTAGTCATTTGGACCTGACCTATCTATTACAATTCCTGCTTTCCACTGACGACTTTTTTCTTGAATTAATATAGGCTGTTTAGGCTCAAATTGACATAGTCTTCTTGCAGAACTATTATAATATAATTTTTGTTGCTTCTGAATTTCTTTAACTTTTCCTTCACCCCTTCCGTAGAAAATTTAGGTTACAAAATTTTTTGACTCACAAATAAAATAGAACGGATTTTTCTCCCCATCAGTAAATCACACGGAGATGGCAGATTTTGTTTTGGTGTAGAATTATAATTTAAAACAGCTGTAAATAAGTCATCTCCATTTTGATAACATTTTGTTAAATAACTTTTCACAGTTTGTATAGCTCTCTGTCATGCTATTTGATTGTGGATAATATGGACTAGAAGTAGTTATTTTAATATTTTTCAGCAAATTTATAAAATTCAACAGAATTAAAAGAAGGTCCATTGTCCGAGAAAATTTCTTGGCGCAAACCATTAATTGAAAAAATATTCTTTAGGTTGTAATAACACTGTTGACTGTTTTACTAGCTAATTTATTTACTATTATAAATTTACTAAAGTAATTCACTAAAACTAGAAAATTTTCAGAGCCAAATGATTTAAAGTCTATTCCCACTTTTTGGAAAGGTAAATTGGGAATATCGTGACACATTAATGGTTCTTTTGTATTACTTCTTGCATAAAATTGGCATATTTTGACATGACAATACCATTTTTTCTATATCTGTAGATAAACCTGGGTAATAGATAGCTTCTTGGGCTAATTTTTTACATACAATAACACTCTGATGAGTTTTATGAATTAAATTAGGAAATTTTTGTTGCAATACTTGAGGTATTATTAATCTATTTTTATAAAAAAGTACATTTTTGTGAAGAAAAATATCACTTTTTATAGACCAATATTTTTTAACCTCCGCAGGAATATTTGATTTATGCATAGGCCAACCATTTAAACAATAGAATTTTATCTTCTGAAGAACATGGTCATGGGTAATAGCATCTTGTAATCTTTTTTCATTTTCAGGCCGTGTAGCAATAACAGAGAACACTCGCAGATTAGATTCAAGATAGTCAGTATTTATAAAATCTTTGGTAGGATCACGACTTAACGTATCTGGAATGTACAAATTTTTTCCTGGCACATACGTTGATATAAAAGAATATTTTAATAATCTTATTGCTAGTCTTTGTATACGAGGTGACATTTCATCTAATGGTTTTTTTTAACAAACCAAGTAACGGTCTATGGTCACTTTCAATTTTGAAATTCTGTCCAGGTAAGTAGTAATTAAAACGCTCACATCCAAACACAATTGCAAGAAGTTCTTTATCTATATGATTATAACGTTGTTGCGTTGGAGTTACAGATACACTCGCGAATTCTATCGATTGTCCATTTTGCATAATACATGCACCAATTCCATAAGGACTTGTATCAACAGATAACACTGTTTTTTTTATGAGGGTCAAAATATGATAACATAGTTATAGAAGAAACCAAGTCTTTAATATGATCAAAACATTTTTGTTCAATAGCAGTCAATTGCCATTCAGTATGATTACTTAAAAGTTTGCGCAACACATTAGTTTCGGATGATAAGTTAGGAATAAGCTTGGCTAAATAAACGACCATTCTTAAAAACAGTTGTAAGTCTTTTTTTTTTGGCGGTTTCATTTTTCGAATAGCTTGTGTTTTTCTTTCGTCCGGGGCGACACCATTACCGCTAATAATATGACCGAGAAATTTAATAGTTTGTACACAAAATTTAGATTTTTCGCGATTTAATGTCAAACCACTGTCTTTAATTTTTTGTAAAACAATACGAAGGTTTTCATTATGTTTTTGTTCAGTTTTTCCATACACCAATATGTCATCAAAGTACGTTCTAACACAATCTAAAATTTCTTGTATACATCTTTGAAAAATTTCTGGAGCTGCTGAGATGCCGTATGACAAACGTAGATAACGATATCTACCAAAACATGGAGCAATTGTACATAATATAGAACTTTCATTTGTAAGAAGTAGTTGTAAAAATGCAGACGACGCATCTAATAAAATAAAATATTTTGCATTAGCCAGTTGTGCAAAAAGATCATCTTGTGTTGGTATTTGATATATTTCACGTTTAATATATTTATTTAAATTACGCGGATCCATGCAAATTCGCACATCATTGTTAGGTTTTTGCACCACAACAATTGGATGGACCTAATCTGTTGGTTCTGTTACAGGAACAATTAAATTTTGTTCCACCATTTCGTCAAGTTTTTACTTAACTTTATTTTTAAGAGCAATGGGCACTTTTCGAGGTAAACTAACATGAGGAATAGCATTCTCAGAAATCTTAATTGAAAAATTTTTATTAACTTTGCCAATTCCATTAAAAACGGATGAAAATGTTTTAAAAATATTTTGTATTCCATCACTGTCTATGGTATGAACATTATTGTTCACATTAGCAGGAATTACGCCAAGTTCTTGTGCTGATTTAAGTCCCAAAATTGACCATGGAACACTCGAATCCAACACATAAAATGATAATTTTATATTCTTATTTTTGTAACAGCAATCTAGATTTATTTGTCCAAGAACACCAATTTTATGTCCCATATATGACGATAACACAGAAGACACTTTTATAAGTCTATCACGTGGTATTTTAATTTTCTTAAAATCAGTCAAATTTAACATATTAACCTGGCTCCCAGTATCAATTTTAAAGTTTGTTTTATGCCCGCAATATTTAATTGTTCGAACCACTCTATTGCATTAATGTCTGTTGTATTTATTGACCATATGATCATATTTGAATTTTGATCATTTGAATGTTGATTTTGAGAGTCTATATTTGAATTTTCATCACCATTGCACTCCGCAATTTCATTTATCGTACGCATACGACAAAATTTTCGATAATGTCCTTTTTGTTTACAAAAACTACATTGTCTATTATAAGCTTGGCACTTACCTTGGTCTTGTTGCATGCCACAAGCACCACAAGTTTTACCTTTATTCTGTTGTTTACTATTTGCAGTAAAATCATTTTAAAATTTATACTGTCCTGAATGTCCAGAAAACTGTCCTGAATGTCCAGAAAATTATCCTGAGTGTCCAGAAAATTGTCCTATCTTTTGACGCACTTGTCTTTATTGAATACTACGGTTCAATTCACTATTAGTTGGGTTACTATCACTTTTGGATCACAACAAAATGTCTATTTATTGCATTTACTGTTATAGTTTCTTTAAAAATTTCTTTTTGTGTAGCCACACTAGATTCCATAGAACGACAAATGTCTATAGCTTGAGTTAGTTCAAGATCTGGGTGTTGTAATAATTTTTCTTGAATGCGAGGATCACCAACACCTAACATCAATCGGTCTCTTATCAAAACATCTTTTTCCTTCAAATCACAAGTAGAAGCTAACTGTCTTAAAGCAGTTATAAATTGGTCGATTTTTTCACCCTGTAATTGTCCTCTTTTAAAGAACTTAACATGTTCATAAACAAGATTTTTCCTAGGATTACAGTATTTTTCAAATTTCTCTATAATCAAAGTTAAATTATCTTTGTCCTCCTCTTCGCTGAATTCGAAAGTTTTATAAATTTTTATGCCTTCATCGCCAAGTAAATTCAACAATATTGCAATTTTAACCTGATCCGGTTTTTTACTTTTGTCACTTGCTAACAAATATAAATTAAATTTTTGAAGCCACAATTTCCAATTATGGGCTATATCTCCCGAAAAATTCATGGGTTCTGGTGCTCTATGCTCAGCCATTTTATTCTTCTTCCTAGTTGAATCACTAGATTTACACCAATAATAAGTATTTATTTTTAAATCAATAAACTTTTTGTTTTGTTACATTACATAATATCATGTAATTTAGAATCTAACTATACTATCATAGAGTTACAATATTTATTGTTTCCAATTTTTTCAAGTAACTTTCTTAGCATATATTCACTGTTGAATACCGACTAAACTTAATACCGCTTATTCCGTATCGTCGCGTCGTAAACGAAGTCAATGTCTAATACCGATGCATAACCTTAGCGCTCTTTACCGGCTGCCACCATGTTCTATCTTGTTATATTTTTCATAACATTTGGATCGCGTTAGTTAAGCCTAGCACTCGGAGATTTTTATATAATTAGATACAATTAATTAGGTTATTTATTATGACATTAATACAATGAATTTGCACTTAGTTACTTAAAAATCTTAAAATCTAATGGAACGTTTATTCATGCCTGTAATAACATCTACAACACAACTTTTACTACCGAGAGGGTGCGCGGTTGCCCCACTTCTTTGATACATTTATTTCAAGAATATATATGACAACGTTTAGGTACAATGCTTATAGGAAGTAAAAGCTGCTAATACCATGAAAAACAAGCGTTACGGTATTTTAAGCATAGGGGGGGGGGAAGAATAGCTATTTGCAAGAATAAAAACGGATGATAGAGAAATCATTACATTTGTTATGAGGACTGACTCAGTGTTCTTGAAGAAAGACATCTTGTCATGATGACAGGACCAAACTGAATGTAATCGCAAGTTAAAAAATATAACAGTTGAGACGATTATGATAAATCTGAAACTTTGGCAACCTTGTTAGAAGAAACAAAAACTTTCAAAAAAGGCTTCGTTCGCAAGCCTATGCTGCATAGAGAAATGAACTTACGTTGCCAGGTTGATCTACCCGATATGCGACAAAAGGGTGCCAAGTTCGGTATTTTTTTATAAAAGTAGGTTCATGATTTTATATTTTTGTGACTTTTCCATTTAGGTTGGTTAACAAATGTATTTACTTAGGATATGCTTATCTAAGAATCTACTGACTATTGAGTTACAATTATGCATTAAACCATAGGCGTAACCTAAATATATTGTAATTATATAATGGAATCATAAAAAATAGTTGGGTTACAACACCTTCTCCCTTGATGAGAGATTTTATGTAATTATTTGTTAAGACCCCTTAATTTAAAGACTAATATAAATGCCTACCATAATCTATTCTAAAATAATTTTAACATTTTACTAGGAGTAAAAAAATATATAAATATCAGTTTTATTTGACTAATTTCCTTGTCGGCATATAACCACTACTTGCACGTTGAGGAGGTTCTATATATTAACAGTTTCCTCCTCAGAGTCGACAACATTGCTTGTATTTTCTGAAGTTCTATTCCTATCAGTATAATGTGTGACATATTTATTACTATTTGGGAATTTTTTATAAAATATGTTCTATACAATTTGTATCCTACAATTATTACTGCTATACAATCGATTTCCACGTGTGGTGTAGCCTGCAACCTGCATCTCTATTGATATTATTTGGATATTTACGAATTTCGATTAATTCTCTAATTTAACGTTTAAAGAAACCAGACACTGATGCCAGCACCTTAGTTTCTTTTACATTGAAAGTGTGACCTGAGCAATGCTAGTGTTCAGCTACTGCAGATTGTACAATTTGTTTCCTTTTTATACATCTTTCATGTTCCTTAAGCCTAGTGGATATAGACTGTCCTGTTTCACCTACATACACTTTACTACAAAAATGGAATTGCGTCCTTTGGAGACTTCGAACTTTGTCCAATTCTTACATGTGTTGAAAATTGTCCGAATGTTAGATTTTCGGAGCAATCTGGCAATCTTGTCGGTGGTTCCGTGTATGTAAGGTTAGACAATACTGTCCATAGGAGGTTCATTTATGACATTTTGTTTAGGAGTTGCTGCTTTTATTGCTAAAATATGCTAGTGAAAAATTTATATAAAAATCACAATTATTAAAAAGATGAGCGAGTGTAACAGGCTTTTATTGTTTACAAATAATTTTGTTTTGTGTTAACTGAGAAAACTATACTTTCTTTCAGAAAATGTAACAAATTGTTGTTTGCTTTGATCGATGACTATGTATTTAGAAGCAAACTGTTGTAATATAAATTCATTTGGTGCTATTAATTTAAGAAAAGGCAATATTTTGTAAAGATAGAATAACTAGAATTCTATTAATGGTTTATTTGTAATATATATTAGTCGTTCTGGGTGTAATATTGAGTATTTTTGTTATAGCATAGTCCTGTAGTTAACGAATAGTAATTTCTTAAGTTTAAACATATTTCAAAAGTTTTCATTATCTTCTTCTTCTGTTGGTGCCTATCCTCTGTGGATGTTGGCAATCACATTGGCCCATATGACCTTATTGACAGCTGTTCTAAATAAATGTACCGTCGTCATTCCTGTCCATTGTCTGATATTCCTCAGCCATGATGTTCGTCGGCGACCCTGAGTTCTTTTACCTTGCAAAATTAACTGAATTAGTTGGTATTTCTCATTGCGCAGTACATGCCCTAAGTATGATATCTTTCTGATTTTCACATTGTGCATAATTTCTGGGTCTTTTTTCATACGTTGCATCGCGGTGTTATTTGTGACATGATGGATGTATGAAATTCTGAGCATGCGGCGGTAACACCACACTTCGAAGGCTTCCAGTCGTTTAGATGTTGTTTCTGTCAAAGTCCAGGCTTCCACTCCATATAGAAGAGTTGAAAATACATAACATCTCAAGACTCGTGTTCTTATATCAATGTTCAGGTGCATATTGCACAAGATCTTTCTGAGGCGGTTGAAGACAGCTCTCGCCTTCTCTATGCGGCATCTAATCTCCTGTGAGTGGTCCCATTCTCTGTTCAGACTGCATCCTAGATACGTAACCTTGTCAACAGTTTCCAAAGTTTCATTATTTGCTCTAAATTGGTGGTGTATTTCGTCATTTTTGCTTACTATAAGGATTTTTGTCTTTTTACAGTTTAATTTCATGCCGTATCTTTCACAGGCTTCCACTATGCGGTCTATTAGTGTTTGCAGATCCTCTGCATTATCGGCCAACAGAACCGTGTCGTCTGCATATCTTAAGTTTTTAATGCTTTCACCATTAATTTTTATGCCCTCTCTCATTCCACTGATAGCTTCCCTGAACAGCATTTCCGAGTACGTATTGAATAACGTCGGCGATAAAATACAGCCTTGACGAACTCCCCGTTTTATTGTAAATTCTTGTGATGTTTCGTTGCCTACACGTACAGTCGCCTTTTGCTGTGAGTAAAGGTTTCTAATAAGGCGTAAATCCTTGTCATCGATACCAGATTCATTTAATATTTGAAGCAGTTTGTGATGTTGCACATTGTCGAATGCTTTCTCGAAATCGATAAAACATGCATAGACATTGCAGTTTACGTCCCGAGATCTTTGTATCAAAATTTTAATAGAAAATAGAGCTTCTCGTGTTCCAAGTCCATTTCTAAAGCCAAACTGAACATTGCTAACGTTTTCTTCAAGTTTTCTATATATTCGAGAGTGAATGATACTGAGAAGGATTTTCAGCGCATGGCTCATTAAGCTTATAATTCTGTAATCAGAGCACCTGGTAGCATTTGTTTTCTTAGGAAGAGAAATGAAGGTGGAAACTAGCCAATCTCCAGGCAATTCGCCAGTTTCGTAAATTTTATTAAGTAGACTTGTTAGGAGTTTAAGTTGGTCATCTTCAAATAGTTTTAGTATTTCTGATTGTATATTATCCGGCCCAGGTGACTTATTGTTTTTTAGTCGTTTTATTGCATATGTTACTTCGCTGAGTGTTATTTCTGGTCCGGAAGATCCAAGGACATCTGTTTCTGTCTGCTGTTCTTCATCGAATAATTCTCCCATATATTCCTCCCATCTTTCAAGTATTTTTTCATTCTCGTACAGCAGATTGTTGTGTTTGTCCAGTACTGAATTATTGCTGCGTGAGTTGTTTCCTCTGGTTAGGGCCTTGATTTTCTTATGCAAGTTAAAAATGCCATGTTTTTGTTCTAAGGATTCGATTTCTTTACATTCGTTTTGTAGCCACAACTCTTTTGGTTCCTTGATCCTATTGTTAATAACTTTTTTTATGTCTTTGTACCTTCTTTCATTTTTATGTCTGTATTTTCTTCGCTCTTCCATGAGTTCTAATATTTCTTCTGCATCCACGGATGTTTCTTTATATTTTTTCCTGCTTTTAGTTTATTAGCCACTATTGAATTACAGACATTTTTTATCTTCTTCCACATATCATCCACATTTATGTTCTCCTTGTTAATATCCGTGGCTATGCTCGTTATTTTGTTGTTTAATTCCTCTTTGACTTCGTCTCTTGTGGTGTTATCTTTCAACCTCTGAATGTCCGGTCGTTTTTGGAATTTTCCTTTCCAGATCTTTTTCATGTGTAGCTTAATCCGGCTCAGCAAAAGATTATGGTCTGAAGGGACATCCGCTCCCGGATATGCTTTTGCGGATTTTACGGAATTCTGAAATCTTTTGTTTATGATGATATAGTCTATCTGGTTTCTTATCACTTTTTGGGGACAATCAGCTGGAGACTTCCATGTGTAGAGTCTTCGAGGCGGTAACTGAAAAAAGGTGTTCATTATCGCACTGTCCATTATCCACAAATATAATTCTTCTTCTTCAGGTGCCATCTCCTATCGGAGGTTGGATATCATCATTGCCACTCTCACTCTATTTGCCGCTACTCGAAAAAGTTCTACTGAGCTACAATTGAACCACTCTCTCAAATTTCTCAACCATGAAATACTTCTTCTTCCGATATTTCTTCTTCCTTCTATTTTACCTTGCATGATCAATCTAAGCAACTCGTATCGCTGGCCTCTCATTATATGTCCAAGATATTACAGTTTCTTTATTTTTATGTTGTTAATTATTTCATAGTTTTTGTCCATCGCTAGCAATACTTCTACGTTTGTTTTTCTCTCAGTCCAAGATATTCTCAACATCCTTCTGTAACACCACATTTCAAACGCTTGAAGTTTATTTATGTGTTCTTGTTTAGCTACAACAAAACTAGATAAAAAAGCTACTGATCATGGAAATCGGATACCAAAATACGGCAGGGGAGGAAAATGTCAAACCTGCAAGGTCGTCAACCTGCGAAAACCTTGTAGCATAGGGACATGGAATGCCAGAAGCCTATACCAGCCTGGAAAAGTGTATAACCTGATTAGAGAAATGGAACGACTCAATATGGACACACTGAGAGTGAGTGACATGCAGTGCCGGATGCAGGAGTGACAGTAGTAAAAAACAAAACTGTATATTATTCAGGAAGCAAAGATGGCTCGCACGGATATGGAGTAGGAATTGTACTAAGTAGAACCATCAGTCAAACAGTAACAAGCTTCACTGCATTTTCAAATAGGATTATGATGATACAATTGGGCACAACTAAACAAAAATTAAACATTATACAGATTTATGCTCCAATCGCTAATAAGCCCGATAACGACATAAAAAACTTCTACAAAGATTTGCAAAACTTGACAGTCCACTAAAAAACAGGATATAACAATTATAATGGGAGACTTAAATGCAACAATGGGAGACCAAAAAAAAAACAAGAATGTACACGTAGTTACGGACTTGGAACTAGAAAAGAAAGGGGAGATTAACTAATCGAATTCTGCCAAAATAATAGGTTGGTTGTAACAAACACATGGTTTAAATTACCCAAACGCAGACTGTATACATGGAAGTCACCGGCGGATAGAGAAGGGCGGATCACAAGAAACCAGATCGACTACATTCTGATTGGGCAAAGATATAAAAATGCCACTATGTCGGTAAAAACATATCCAAGTGCTGACATAGGATCAGACCATAATCTCCTAGTCGCCAAAATCAGATTTAAAATGAAACTCATTAAAAGAAGAATAGACACTGCAAAAAGTAATATTTCCAGACTCAAGGATATAAACATAAAACAACTCTTTACGGAAGATATCAATAAAAGATTAATGAACGTCAAAGAGGTGATTCTCCAAAACGCAGAACCAGAAAACAAATGACTTTTAATGAAAACAGAAATAGAGGATAGTCAAAGCGAAATACTAACTCCAACAAGATATAGAAAGCAGCAATGGATGACAGAGGAGATACTGGACCTAATGGATGAGAGACGACAATTCAAAAGTATAAAAAATAAACAAGCAAATCAAATACAAGATTAGACTAGCGAAAAATAAATGGCTGCAAGAAGAATGTGAAGAAATAGAAGAGTATCAGAGAAAACATGATAGTTTTAATATGCACAAGAAGATAAAAAGATAACTCATAGTAACCGAAAGAGAGAACCGACACTGCTTAAGAATGGAAAAGGCAAGCTAATCTTAAACACCCAAGAGAAACTTAAAAAATGGACAGAATACATCAAAGACCTGTTTAAAGACAAGATATTGCAGAGCAGATGGAGATTGAAGTAGAAGATAACGAGGCATTAACGATATTGAAAGATGAAATAAAAGCAGCTATATGAAACAACAAAAATGGAAAAGCACTAGGTCCAGATCAAATCCTAGTAGAAATCTTAAAATGCATGAATGATGATACCATGGATATATTGTTAGATCTGTTCAATACAGTATATAAAACAGTGAATATACCCAGATAATGGTTACTCTCCACCATTTGCGCTATTCCAAAAAACAAAAATGCAAAAGACTGCAGCGAATACAGAACAATATCTTTGATAAGCCATGTACTCAAGGTGTTTTTAAAAGTGATACACGGACGCATTTATAATGAACTTGAAAAGGGGATAGATGATAGTCAGTTTGGATTCAGAAATGGTATAGGCACCAGAGACGCGTTGTTTGCACTTAATGTGCTTTCACAGAGGTGTATGGATATGAACACCGATATACACATTTGGTATGTTGACTTCGAGAAGGCTTTTGATAAAATTAGACATGAAGAACTAGTCGAGATTCTAAGAAGAAAAAACATAGACAACAAAGATTTAAGAATAATAACTAACCTATATTGGAATCAACACGCACAAATAATAGTAGATAACGAAACAAGTCCGGAAATTGAAATAGGAAGAGGAGTGAGACAAGGATGCATTTTGTCACCCCTACTATTCAATGTGTACAGTGAATAGATTTTCGAAGAATCACTGTTAACGAAAAGTAAGGGAAAAATAACAAACGGAAGAGCTGTAAACAACATAAGATTTGCAGACGACACTGCTATCATAGCTAGCTCTGCTGAAGAACTCCAAGAACTAGTGAACGAAACAAATAACGTTTGCGAGCAACACGGATTAAAAAGACTAAATATATGGTAATAACTAAAAAAGAAAACATGCAAACAAGCATAAAGTTGCGAGGTGTGAATTTAGAAAAAGTGCAAAAATTCAAATACTTGGGCACATGGATAACAGCTAATAATGAACAAACAACAGAAATAAGAACGAGAATAGAAATGGCAAGAGGTGCGTTTGTAAAACTGAAAACCATTCTGTGCAGCAGAGACATCACTCTAGAACTAAGAATGAGAATTTTAAGATGTTATGTATTTTCAGTGCTGCAGTATCTCTGTCGAAATAAAAATTATCTCAAAAATCCTTACAAATTTTTAGTAGTGAATATTTGTCTTCATAATTTAAGCCTTTTATTAAGTAAATTTTTAACTTATCTAAACAATTAATGTGGCCACTACCTATAAAATTGATAATTTTGTAATTAGTGGTCGAGATTTGAAATGTTTAAGACATTAACTAAGCATGTGTTATTATTATTAATTGTAGTTGAGGTTGAATCAACGTTTCCTAAAATTTGTTTAGAAGAAACAATTTCTTCAGAATTTGAGGTATTTGCGAAAGCAGATATCATAATTTCATCTCTTTCACGAATGCTTGTCATCGTGTCAGATGGTAAAATTTTAAAAAAATTATCTTGAAAATGTACAATTTCATCTTCATAATTTAATTTTGTTTTGTACGCCCGAAGATGCCGCCATTTCTTAAAGGGATATTATCAGGTACTACGTGAAAAGGATGCAGTAAAGTTTTGTTAAATCTTGTACTTTCATTTCAATAGTGCAAACGCCTAGGGTATAAACGGGTTGTTTATTTATGCCTTTCAATTCGACAATGTCGTTTTTATCAATGTTCAGATGATCTTTTAATTTACATGTTTTTAATAAAAAAAATCAGCACCAGTGTCTAATAAAATATATAATTCTGGATTTTTTATATCTGTTGACTGTATTTTAACTATATTATATCTAATTTATTATTTTCTGTAACCTGAATCGACTTACAAGATTCGTTCTTTCGAATGTTATCGTTTGAAATTGGATTACATATTTTATTTTGATTTGAAGAGCTAGAATTTGTTGATGATGGAAAACACTTTCTAGGCTATTCACAATCAAGGCTTTTTCGGAGTTTCCCGAAAAAGTTTCAGGAGGTAAACTAGTATTTGTAGTTGGATATGATGGTTCTTGGAAATTAGTTGACTGTTGAAGATTGCGTAATAATTGGCTGAATGTGTTGTCGTGGATAGGATATGTGAGTTTTGTTGGTTTAAATATTAATAATAATTATTATTTTTTCTTCTTGCAATTCCTCTTTTTTTTTTTAAATAGAAACGTTAACTTAACACTTATTTTAAAGTAAAGAGAGAAGTAGAAAAAAACAACAACGTCACTAAAGGAAAACAAAATAAGGACTTACATTTGTATCTCACTATATCACGGATGATTTTCGATGGTCAATCACGTCAAGCTCCCCTTTTCTTTTTAGGAATCTGTTACGTCTCCGCGTGCATTCAAATTTTCTCTAGTTTCCCTCTAGATAGTTGCTGCATCTGGTGCTGCTTCAAGTCTGAGTTTCCACCGCTATTGCCAATGTTATAGATCTGGGTTTCCACCGATGCTACCAATGTTATGGGCTTTTCTCACGTTGTTACTAATGTTATGGGCTCGCTGCTGCTGCTTTTTTTATTAGTGGTTTCAGTGAAGCCAGACAAATTTTCAAATATCACTCAAATTTTTTTATTAAAATATATATATTAACAGGAAATAGTTTTGCGACGCACTCGTAATTAAGATGTTTCTTATTCTAACGTTACGAAAATAAAATAGAGCCATTCAACCTCATGGATTCAATTTATACTTTTCTTGTCTCCATAGGCGTACATAAGAAACTAACTTATATCTATTTTCTTATAGGACCATTGGTCAAACAACCTATTTTTAAAGTCTACCTGATATGCGACAAAAGGGCACCATGAATAAAGTTATAAAAGAAGGTTTTATGATTTTATAGGTTTGGGACTTTTCTGTTTAGGATGGTTAACAAATGTATTTACTTAGGATATGCTTATCTAACAATCTACTGACTATTGGTTTATAATATGCATTAAACCATAGGCGTAACCTAAATATATTGTAATTAAATAATGGAATAGTGAAAAATAGTTGGGTCACAACAACTCTGTGTCATACTTACTGTATGCCGGACCTTGTATTTGTAGTGAACTGATGCCGGGGAATAACGGTAAGGTGTTAGTTACTATGACATCCCCCTCTTTAAGTCAGCCACTTTATGTCTGTTCAAGATCTGTGTCTTGATTTTGGACATACAGAAAGTCGGATGGCCTGAAGAACTGTAGGGACTAACACCCTTCAGTCATTGTTGATCGTGGCCAGGGCTCATCACCGAACTTCTAACGTTTGTTGCTGGACACAACGCCTTGGTTGATAGCTCAACTTTTTCACCAGTGACCCCTTTCTTGTCATTATTGTTCGTGGATCCGTTGCTGGAAAACCTCTTGAAAACCCGCAGTCGGTCCTCTACAGAATTGCCTTGTTATAATATGAACTAGGCCGGATTGTAATATTTCTTGACCTGTCCCCATATGTGGCCATATTACAACAGTTTTCTATATTTATCTCTATTCTCTCAATATACTAATTATTTTCTCTCTTCGGATAAACATTTCGGATATTTCATTTATTAATTTCATTTTGGATTTTCAAAATTTGCTACTTAAATTGTGGAAACGATAAACGCCATCTTCGGGAATTGTCATCATTGGGAACTTTCCTATGCCTTTATCAGGTTAAATCATAGGCCTGGTATAGAGTAGACGAAATGTAAACAAACTTTGTGTGAAGGATATTTATGGTCAGTGGGGAACGGGGTATAATGCACAAGAAGCGTAGTTGCCGAACTGAGACGAAAGTTATTTTATTATTTTTATCCAGTAAAACTAATGGTACTAAAATAAATGGAAACTTATACAGTAGAACCCCTCTGAAACGCTTATTACTGCATCTGTACCTTATTTAATATTTTTGCTATAAAGTAAAAAAAAACATATTTTTTATTCCCCTGGTTAGGGTCCTAATAATAATAATAATAATAATAATATCTTATTAATGATGTTTTTCTTAACCCAGCAAAAATGCCATTGTTCTTGACCGAAGGTATTACGTACCTCCTACCAAAGGACCAACATAACACACATGACCCAGCTAAGTATAGGCCGATCACCTGCCTACCCACACTGTATAAGGTGATCACCTCCTGCTTGACCCAACGCATCTATGCACATTGTGAGCAAAATAACATCATTGCAACTCAACAGAAAGGATGCACGAGGGGAGCAATGGGATGCAAGGAACAATTGATTGTTGACCCTGTCATATGTAACCAAGCCTGTACCAACCGAAGAAACCTCTTTGCTGCCTACGTGGATTATAAGAAGGCCTTCGACTCGGTGCCACATGAGTGGCTCAAAACTATATTGAGAATGTACAGGATCGATAATAATTTTGTTTCCTTTTTAGAACGCATCATGTCAACCTGGAGAACTAGGATCCAATTGCAAATGCCATCTAGCGACACCATCGAAACTAACACCATTCCGATACGAAGAGGAATATTTCAAGGCGATTCACTTAGCCCATTGTGGTTCTGCCTTGCAATGAACCCACTATCACGCCGTTTGAACTCCACCAGATACGGCTTTAGTGTTAGAAATAACAACGAAGAGATAGTCAGAGTGAATCATCTTCTATACATGGATGATCTTAAACTAATGGCTGCTACCAGAAACCAGCTGGAACAAATGCTTAAAATTGTAGAGGAGTTCTCCGGGGATATCGGAATGCAATTTGGACTTGACAAGTGCCGTATTTTGAACATCGTTAAAGGGAAGATACAACCGGGGGCTTTTGAAATGCAGAACGGTGAAACTATAGCTGCAATGGAGGCAGACCAAACATACAAATATCTAGGTATGAAACAGGCTAAAAGAATTGACCATGGCACTATGAAAGCTGAATTGACAACCGAATTTGTCAGGAGGGTAAGGCGGGTACTACGAACTAATTTAAATAGTAGAAATTTGTTTAAGGCGCTCAACACGTATGCTTGTTCAGCGCTGAGCTACTCCTTTGGAATTGTAAAATGGAGCAGGACGGACATCCAAAACCTGCAAAGATAAATAAGGACACTCCTAACAAAAGCACAAAAACATCACCCTCGGAGTGCCATTGAACGTACAATGCTTCCAAGACACCAAGGAGGAAGAGGATTGGTGGATATTGGTAAACAGCTCGATCAACAAATAATAAACTTACGTTCATATTTCCACAGGTTAGCGGACTCTTCCACCCTACATCGAGCAATATGCGAGGCAGACGATTCAACGCCGCTACAGTTGAGGGAACAAGATATTACTTCTCACCACCAAACAGACCAAGAGAAGGTACAGACCTGGCTACGGAAGCCACTTCATGGACGGCATCCAAATGAGGTCAATCAGGACAATGTCGACAACTCAGCGTCGAACTACTGGTTGATTTCAGGACAGATGTTTCCGGAAACGGAGGGCTTCTTGTTGGCTATCCAAGACCAGGTTATTCCGACGAAGAACTATCGGAAGTTCATCATTAGAGATCCCTCAATAGAGAATGACCAGTGCAGATATGGCTGTCGAACATCGGAGACAGTCCAGCACATAACTGGAGGATGCCAAGCGTTTGCCGCAACCGAGTATAAGGAAAGACACGACTCAGCAGCTAAGATACTCCACCAAGAGTTAGCAGAAAAGTTGAACCTATTACAGGTAGGAAAAGTGCCTTATTACAAATACAATCCAGAGCCTATTCTTGAGAACAACCAGTTCAAGTTATATTGGGACCGAACGGTTCTGACGGATCAAACAGTTGCTCATAATAGACCAGATATTATACTAATAGATAAAATTTCTAGGCGAACTACACTAATCGACATCGCTGTACCTAACAACAACAACCTAAGACCAAAATACAACGAGAAGATCGCCAAATACAGAGATCTGGAGGTGCAAATCCGAAGACAATGGGCAATGAACAGCGTCCAAACGATTCCCATAATACTCTCAACAACTGGAGTGATACCAAAGATCCTCCTGCAGAACATCAAGGGACTGGGTCTTAGTGAGCATTTGTATAAACCGATGCAGAAAGCAACTCTCCTAGCAACCGCGCGAACCGTCCGAAAGTTCATGGGAAATACAGCAGACCACGTCACCTAGGACCCGATAACATGGAAAGGGTTCCCACAGAGCTTCATACTTCTGGTACCCTTGTGTACCTGGTATGAGTGAATATTCCCTGGAGGGAGTGCGAAGCCGTCTGGCTTGTAAATCATGATAATAATATTGAATATTCCCTGGAGGGAGTGCGAAGCCGTCTGGCTTGTAAATCAGAATAATAATAACATGCTAAGAGAATTGACCATAACACTATGAAAGCTGAATTGACAACCGAATTTGTCAGGAGGGTAAGGCGGGTACTACGAACTAATTTAAATAGTAGAAATTTGTTTAAGGCGCTCAACACGTATGCTTGCTCAGCGCTGAGCTACTCCTTTGGAATTGTAAAATGGAGCAGGACGAACATCCAAAGCCTGCAAAGAAAAATAAGGACACTCCTAACAAAAGCACAAAAACATCATCCTCGGAGTGCCATTGAACGTACAATGCTTCCAAGACATCAAGGAGGAAGAGGATTGGTGGATATTGGTAACCAGCTCGATCAACAAATAATAAACTTACGTTCATATTTCCACAGGTTAGCGGACTCTTCCACACTACATCGAGCAATATGCGAGGCAGACGATTCAACGCCGCTACAGTTGAGGGAACAAGATATTACTTCTCACCACCAAACAGACCAAGAGAAGTTACAAACCTGGCTACGGAAGCCACTTCATGGACGGCATCCAAATGAGGTCAATCAGGACAATGTCGACAACTCAGCGTCGAACTACTGGTTGATTTCAGGACAGATGTTTCCAGAAACGGAGGGCTTCTTGTTGGCTATCCAAGACCAGGTTATTCCGACGAAGAACTATCGGAAGTTCATCATTAGAGATCCCTCAATAGAGAATGACCAGTGCAGATATGGCTGTCGAACATCGGAGACAGTCCAGCACATAACTGGAGGATGCCAAGCGTTTGCCGCAACCGAGTATAAGGAAAGACACGACTCAGCAGCTAAGATACTCCACCAAGAGTTAGCAGAAAAATTGAACCTATTAGAGGTAGGAAAAGTGCCTTATTACAAATACAATCCAGAGCCTATTCTTGAGAACAACCAGTTCAAGTTATATTGGGACCGAACGGTTCTGACGGATCAAACAGTTGCTCATAATAGACCAGATATTATACTAATAGATAAAATTTCTAGGCGAACTACACTAATCGACATCGCTGTACCTAACAACAACAACCTAAGACCAAAATACAACGAGAAGATCGCCAAATACAGAGATCTGGAGGTGCAAATCCGAAGACAATGGGCAATGAACAGCGTCCAAACGATCCCCATAATACTCTCAACAACTGGAGTGATACCAAAGAACCTCCTGCAGAACATCAAGGGACTGGGTCTTAGTGAGCATCTGTATAAACCTATGCAGAAAGCAACTCTCCTAGCAACCGCGCGAACCGTCCGAAAGTTCATGGGAAATACAGCAGACCACGTCACCTAGGACCCGATAACATGGAAAGGGTTCCCACAGAGCTTCATACTTCTGGTACCTTTGTGTACCTGGTATGAGTGAATATTCCCTGGAGGGAGTGCGAAGCCGTCTGGCTTGTAAATCAAAATAATAATAATAATAATAATTTAATTTTGTTTCCTTTTTAGAACGCATCATGTCAACCTGGAGAACTAGGATCCAATTGCAAGTGCCATCCAGCGACACCATCGAAACTACCACCATTCCGATACGAAGAGGAATATTTCAAGGCGATTCACTTAGCCCATTGTGGTTCTGCCTTGCAATGAACCCACTATCACGCCGTTTGAACTCCACCAGATACGGCTTTAGTGTTAGACATAACAACGAAGAGGTAGTCAGAGTGAATCATCTTCTATACATGGATGATCTTAAACTGATGGCTGCTACCAGAAACCAGCTGGAACAAATGCTTAAAATTGTAGAGGAGTTCTCCGGGGATATCGGAATGCAATTTGGACTTGATAAGTGCCGTATTTTGAACATCGTTAAAGGGAAGATACAACCGGGGGCTTTTGAAATGCAGAACGGTGAAACTATAGCTGCAATGGAGGCAGACCAAACATACAAATACCTAGGTATGAAACAGGCTAAAAGAATTGACCATGGCACTATGAAAGCTGAATTGACAACCGAATTTGTCAGGAGGGTAAGGCGGGTACTACGAACTAATTTAAATAGTAGAAATTTGTTTAAGGCGCTCAACACGTATGCTTGTTCAGCGCTGAGCTACTCCTTTGGAATTGTAAAGTGGAGCAGGACGGACATCCAAAACCTGCAAAGAAAAATAAGGACACTCCTAACAAAAGCACAAAAACATCACCCTCGGAGTGCCATTGAACGTACAATGCTTCCAAGACACCAAGGAGGAAGAGGATTGGTGGATATTGGTAAACAGCTCGATCAACAAATAATAAACTTACGTTCATATTTCCACAGGTTAGCGGACTCTTCCACACTACATCGAGCAATATGCGAGGCAGACGATTCAACACCGCTACAGTTGAGGGAACAAGATATTACTTCTCACCACCAAACAGACCAAGAGAAGTTACAAACCTGGCTACGGAAGCCACTTCATGGACGGCATCCAAATGAGGTCAATCAGGACAATGTCGACAACTCAGCGTCGAACTACTGGTTGATTTCAGGACAGATGTTTCCGGAAACGGAGGGCTTCTTGTTGGCTATCCAAGACCAAGTTATTCCGACGAAGAACTACCGGAAGTTCATCATTAGAGATCCCTCAATAGAGAATGACCAGTGCAGATATGGCTGTCGAACATCGGAGACGGTCCAGCACATAACTGGAGGATGCCAAGCGTTTGCCGCAACCGAGTATAAGGAAAGACACGACTCAGCCGCTAAGATACTCCACCAAGAGTTAGCAGAAAAATTGAACCTATTACAGGTAGGAAAAGTGCCTTATTACAAATACAATCCAGAGCCTATTCTTGAGAACAACCAGTTCAAGTTATATTGGGACCGAACGGTTCTGACGGATCAAACAGTTGCTCATAATAGACCAGATATTATTCTAATAGATAAAATTTCTAGGCGAACTACACTAATCGACATCGCTGTACCTAACAACAACAACCTAAGACCAAAATACAACGAGAAGATCGCCAAATACAGAGATCTGGAGGTGCAAATCCGAAGACAATGGGCAATGAACAGCGTCCAAACGATTCCCATAATACTCTCAACAACTGGAGTGATACCAAAGAACCTCCTGCAGAACATCAAGGGACTGGGTCTTAGTGAGCATCTGTATAAACCGATGCAGAAAGCAACTCTCCTAGCAACCGCGCGAACCGTCCGAAAGTTCATGGGAAATACAGCAGACCACGTCACCTAGGACCCGATAACATGGAAAGGGTTCCCACAGAGCTTCATACTTCTGGTACCTTTGTGTACCTGGTATGAGTGAATATTCCCTGGAGGGAGTGCGAAGCCGTCTGGCTTGTAAATCAAACATAATAATAAGCTACTCTTTTGGAATTGTAAAGTGGGGCAAGACGGACAACCAAAACCTGCAAAGAAAAATAAGGACACTCCTAACAAAAGCACAAAAACATCACCCTCGGAGTGCTATTGAACGTACAATGCTTCCAAAACACCAAGGAGGAAGAGGATTGGTGGATATTGGTAAGCAGCTCGACCAACAAATAATAAACTTACGTTCATATTTCCACAGGTTGGCGGACTCTTCCACACTACATCGAGCAATATGCGAGGCAGACGATTCAACGCCGCTACAGTTGAGGGAACAAGATATTACTTCTCACCACCAAACAGACCAAGAGAAGCTACAAACCTGGCTACGGAAGCCACTTCATGGACGGCATCCAAATAAGGTCAATCAGGACAATGTCGACAACTCAGCGTCGAACTACTGGTTGATTTCGGGACAGATGTTTCCAGAAACGGAGGGCTTCTTGTTAGCTATCCAAGACCAGGTTATTCCGACGAAGAACTATCGGAAGTTCATCATTAGAGATCCCTCAATAGAAAATGACCAATGCAGATATGGCTGTCGAACATCAGAGACAATCCAGCACATAACTGGAGGATGCCAAGCGTTTGCCGCAACAGAGTATAAGGAAAGACACGACTCGGCCGCTAAGATCTCCACCAAGGGTTAGCAGAAAAGTTAAACCTATTACAGGTAGGAAAAGTGCCTTATTACAAGTACAATCCGGAGCCTATTCTTGAAAACAACCAGTTCAAGTTATATTGGGACCGAACGGTTCTGACAGATCAAACAGTAGCTCATAATAGACCAGACATTATACTAATAGATAAAATTTCTAGGCGAACTACACTAATCGACATTGCTGTGCCTAACAACAACAACCTAAGATCGCCAAATACAGAGATCTGGAGGTCCAAATCCGAAGACAATGGGCAATGAACAGCGTCCAAACGATTCCCATAATACTGTCAACAACTGGAGTGATACCGAAGAACCTCCTGCAGAACATCAAGGGACTGGGCCTTAGTGAGCATCTTTATAAGCCGATGCAGAAAGCAATTCTCCTAGCAACCGCGCGAACCGTCCGAAAATTCATGGGAAATGCAGCAGACAACGTCACCTAGGACCCGATAACATGGAAAGGGTTCCCAGAGCTTCATACTTTGGGTGTCTTTGTATGCCTGGTATGAGTGAATAATCCCTGGAGGGAGTGCGAAGCCGTTTGGCTTGTAAATCAAATAATAATAATAAATAAATAAACTCTCCACCTAACATGGCAGATAATAGATATCCCAACAGAGAGCAGGTAGAAGAGTTTTGGGGAAACCAAATTTCCACACCCGTTAATTGCAACATCGCAGCCGGCTGGATCAATCAAGAACACCAGATCTGCCAAGACTACAGCCAGATGCAGTTTGAGCCATTTACCACCGAAGAAATCTCAGGAATAATCAAGGAATTCCATAACTGGAAATCTCCAGGTCTCGACAGGATCCAGAACTACTGGCTCAAGAAGTTTTGGTGTATACATCATCAACTGGCTAAACTTATTAATGATGTTTTTCTAAATCCAGAGAAGATGCCATTGTTTCTGACAGAAGGCATTACGTATCTCTTACCAAAGGACCAACATAACACACATGACCCAGCTAAGTATAGACCGATCACCTGCCTTCCCACACTATATAAGGTAATCACCTCCTGCTTGACCTAACGCATCTATGCACATTGTGAAAAAAATAACATCATCGCAACTCAACAGAGAGGATGCACCAGGGGAGCAATGGGATGCAAGGAACAATTGATTGTTGACTCTGTCATATGTAACCAGGCCTGTACCAACCGAAGAAACCTCTTTGCTGCCTATGTGGATTATAAGAAGGCCTTCGACTCAGTGGCACATGAATGGCTCAAAACTATACTGAGAATGTATAGGGTCGATGATCATTTTGTTTCCTTTTTAGAACGCATCATGTCAACCTGGAGAACTAGGATCCAACTGCAAGTTCCATCCAGCGATACCATCGAAACTAATACAATCCCAATACGAAGAGGAATATTTCAGGGCGATTCACTGAGCCCATTGTGGTTCTGCCTTGCAATGAACCCTCTGTCACGCCGTTTGAACTCCACCAGATACGGCTTTAGTATTAGAAAAAACAACGAAGAGGTAGCAAGATTGAATCATCTTCTATACATGGATGATCTTAAACTGATGGCTGCTACCAAAAACCAGCTGGAGCAAATGCTCAAAATTGTCGAAGAGTTCTCCGGGGATATCGGAATGCCGTTTGGACTTGACAAGTGCCGTATTTTGAACATCGTTAAAGGAAAGATACAACCGGGAGCATTTGAGATGCAGAACGGTGGAACCATTGCTGCAATGGAAGCAGAACAAACATACAAATACCTAGGTATGAAACAAGCTAAACGAATTGACCATCGCACTATGAAGGCCGAATTGACAACCGAATTTGTCAGGAGGGTAAGACGGGTGTTACGAACTAGTCTAAATAGTAGAAATTTGTTTAAGGCGCTCAACACGTACGCATGTTCTGCCCTTAGCTACTCTTTTGGTGTAGTAAAATGGAGCAAGACGGACATCGAAGGCCTGCAAAGAAAAATAAGAACACTCCTAACAAAAGCACACAAACACCACCCTCGGAGTGCTATTGAACGTACAATGCTTCCAAGACACCAAGGAGGAAGAGGATTGATCGATATTGGTAAGCAGCTCGATCAACAAATAAGAAACTTACGTTCTTATTTCCATAGGTGAGCGGACTCTTCCACACTACATCGAGCAATATGCGAGGCAGACGATTCAACGCCGCTACAGCTGAGGGAACGGGATATTGCTTCTCACCACCGAACAGACCAAGAGAAGTTACAAGCTTGGCTACTTCATGGACGGCATCCAAATGAGGTCAACCAGGACAATGTCGACAACTTAGCGTCGAACTACTGGTTGATTTCAGGACAGATGTTTTCGGAAACGGAGGGCTTCTTGTTAGCTATCCAAGATCAGGTTATTCCGACGAAGAACTATCGAAAATTCATTATCAGAGATCCCTCAATAGAAAATGACCAATGTAGATATGGCTGTCGAACATCAGAGACGATCCAGCACATAACTGGAGGATGCCAAACGTTTGCCGCAACCGAGTATAAGGAAAGACACGATTTAGCCGCTAAGATACTACACCAAGTGTTAGCAGATAAGTTAAAGCTATTGCAGGTAGGAAAGGTGCCTTACTACAAATATAATCCAGAGCCTATTCTTGAAAATAACGAGTTCAAGTTATACTGGGATCGAACGGTCCTAACAGATCAAACAGTTGCTCATAACAGGCCAGACATTATACTAACAGATAAAATTTCCAGGCGAACTAGACTAATCGACATCGCTGTACCGAACAACAACAACCTAAGGTCAAAATACAACGAGAAGATCGCCAAATACAGAGATCTGGAGGTGCAAATCCGCAGACAATGGGCAATGAACAGCGTCCACACGATTCCTATAATAATATCAACAACTGGAGTGATACCAAAGAACCTCCTGCAGAACATCAAGGGACTGGGCCTTAGTGAACATCTGTATAAACCGATTCAGAAAGCGGTTCTCCTTGCAACCGCGCGAACCGTCCGAAAGTTTGTAGGAAGTGCAGAAGACCACGCCACCTAGGACCCGATAACATGGAAAGGGTCCCCACAGAGCTTCATACTTTTGGTGTCTTTGCATACCTGGAATGAGTGAATAATCCCTGGAGGGAGTGATAAGCCGTTTGGCTTGTAAATCATATAATAATAATGTCAAAACAAAACCTTTGAAAATCATTTAATTCACTTGGCAATGTCGCTAATCCAGTTGTTGTTAGTTAAGGTTATGCAACCCCTAATTCATTTGTTTATTTACGGTTGTTTTGCTTACGGTTTGGATGGCTGACATGTGGTCATTGGTAATTGAGAAGAAGAAGTTTACCGTTTGGTGACACATTTTGACTATTGAATACTTTTTAGTGAGGTTTGATACTAATGAAGGACATAGTGTGTGATAAAATTGATAAGTATCTGTAAACCAACTATTTAAAACGTTCTTTTTATAGGTAAGTATTATTGTGTTGTTTTCCGTTTGAAACATAACTTAGATCCATAAATAAAATATTTATATCATATTGATGACGTTTTCAGGTCATCATAGGCGTACCTTTCGAATAACTTTTAACTGTAGAAAGATTTGGCATTTAGTTTTGTAAGTGTGTTTATTTTTTTTTTAACTTCATTTAATGACAGTTATTAGACGACCAATCGTGGATCAATCATTATCATACCAGGAATTTAGCATATTACGGAAACATGGATTGGCTATAGTCCTGAAGAAATATAAAGTTAATTGGTGCAATACCTATTTGTAAATTAGTAATATAACCATCCAAAAATCACACTTATTGTATCAAGTTCCATTATTAAAAAGTACAATTTAGTTTCCTGTAAATATTTTCAGATATTCACCTATTTTTGTAAGTTGATTAAAATTTTGTAGGTTTGGAAAATTTTGACATTATTAAATAGGAAATTCCAGTAGTGGGCATTACCCGATCCTCTTTATCCCCCACTCCTCGACCTTGACTTTGCCCGTGCCCCTGCTCCACTCCATTTTGGCCACGCACACATGTCTTTGTCATTGACCTTGAAAGTGCACGTGTGCTTTGTCCTTAGCCTTGCCCCTTAAAAAAAAATGTTGTGTCCAAGGTTGTGCGTGCGACTTTGACCTTGACCCTGTTCATGGCCTCCTTTACTTTGCTTGAGGTCATCTTTGGTGTGTGACCTTGAAGGAGTTATTTGTGCATTGTAATAGTGTGGGATGATCTTGAAATGGTTTTGATCTTGTAAATTCTTCTATAACATTGTGTGAGTCTATTTACATTTATTCAGTGTGAAATGTCAGATACGGAACTATTTAAAGAAAAGATTATAGAGCAAGTCGGCAGAGTAATTTGTTTATATCAGAGTGTGATTTTGAAGAAAAAGATTTAGCATTTTTTCCTCTAGAATATTTAAAAACTTACGTTGATACACTGAGTTTAAGGTAAATGTGGAATAAGCTGCCAGCGCCATATCGGTGTAACAAGGAACTACAGTTAAACTTGCCCTATTACATTCACTATGAACAGATCGTCATTATATAGATGGGCCACCACCAGCAATAAAAAAGTGTCGTGAGTGTAAAAATAAGTGAATAATATGAATAGTGCTTTGCAAGAGACAGTAAAAAAATTGTTCTATGAGTTCACTGAAACGGTAAGTAATTACTTCAATGATGCAATAAAAAGTCGAGCAGAATGGGCGTCGCGCTATTGTTATTTGTCTTTTGAATATAAAAAGGCTGCGAATGCATGTCATAAATATTGCAGCAAAATATTAAATTTATTAGACTTTGTTTGTGAAATAAAAAAGTTGGGGTTTAGTGATTGTTTGGAAAAACTGATTGGTTTCATTGCAGATCCGGTTGTGTTAAATGAAATTAGAGTGTAGGAATTAAGTTTAACGTAGTAGTAGTTAATATGGAAAGTTTAGTGAGACAAATGTACGAAGAATTTCTAATTTCTGTAGCCTGTTCGGAATTTTACGCATATGAAATGCAAGATTCTGAGGCTCAGGATTTTAGTGTATTTTTTAAGTATATGAACCATGTAGAAGTGTGTATTTTAGCGAGTATAGTTTGTAAGATTTTTTTAAAAAATAAAAACAAACAAATATTATTAAACAAATTAAGAAATTTAGGTTTAAATGAAAATGTTATACCTATAGAAGAACGACAGAAAAATGTCAATCAATAAAGTACAAAAAATGTAGTTATTTTTTTCATTATATTTTGACCTTAAAGTTACCCCTACACCATTTTAAATGTGTGACGTCACTTGACCTTGAAGACTCCTTCCACTATTTCTACCGTTAAGCTACCCCCACCGTTGTTACAATTCGACCTTGAACACTCGCTATAAAGGTTAGTGGGAAAAGAAGTGACTTCAAACAGTCGCAGATATCAATGGCATAAACATCAAATATTGTGTTCGTGTAGTGTTCTGAAAGTGCTTTTATATTCACGGTAATTTTTGGATTTATATACCATTTTTTCAATAATGAGCAAAAGAAATTCTAGATGAAATTAATGAAATGTTCAGCAAAGATTTCGAAGTTTTAGAGAGAAAAAAGATTACCGAAATGATTGTGGGGAAAGTGTATAAAATTGTAAAGATGGTTTCAATCACTACACGATTTGGTAAAACTCTTCTAGTGGCTTTACACGATGACGGTGATAATAGCACATTCGAAATTTTTTGCCAAAACATGTGGCCAAACACTGTCTGACGATATTGTAGATATTATGAGTAAAACTAAAGGGAAATACACTCTAACTTATTTGGGGCAGGGCACTAGAGTTTTTGGAAACAACACTCGAACATTATTACGTTTTGGCTCATTGGAGTAAATTGTATGTAATGTTAGAAAAAAAGGATGTAACTAAATTTAAAATATAGTTGCACATGTCAGAATACTTACGCGTGTTCATTATTTCTGTTAAAGATGTCTGCTGATGCGACGACGACCGTCAACGAATGTGTAGACAGATACATATTTTGGTTGAGAATTTAGAAATATGGCTCATGATATATTAGATAGCGCAAATGATTGGCCGCATGTTGAGGCAACTAAAGATCAATATAAGAACGAGATCAGGGATGCAATTAATTTTATGGCTGGGGCACACTTATATGGTTCCATAGACATGGATACATTTTGTGCTGAAATGGTTGAAGAAGAATTAAAAGAATATCTCTTTAATATCCATATTTATCTGGTGAGTTCCTGCAATAGCAACAGCCCAAGATGTTGACGATCGAAATAGTGTCGGATGGGATAAAATTTTGAACAACGAAAATAAAGACATGGAAAATTAATTTTGTATAATTTTTGTATTTGTGCAATTAAACAACCCTAAATAAATATTTGTTACAATCACAGTTTTGTCTTATTTCTTTTATAAATATACCAAGCCAGTAGATCATAGTCAGTGTTTCTTTTTCTTAGCTGAAATATTTAGTATAAGTAGAGCAAATAAAAATAAAATAGTTTAGTTAAGATTAAAAATGAGTCGAGGAAACAACACAATTGATAAATTTGGTCGTCAGAAATATAATGAAAAATATCATATATTATCCGGGCCACCAGGGATTGGTTTTAAATTTACAGCTGATGGGCAGTATGATATGGGTGGAAAAACCATAAGCGACTTAGGTGAACCTAAAGATGATGACGATGCTGTGACAAAAAACTTTGTTAATAGAAAGTTTTACAATTTTGCAGTTGTAATATGTGACATATTTAACAAGGATGTCATCCCCCTGATATACAAAAATAATAGTGAACTTAAAACAAAAATTGAAGTTATTCAGAAAATACTCTATCATTAGCCTTTAAATGACTCATTAAGCGCACTGTCGTGCGGCCTTCAAAAAAAAATCTAAAATAAGGAAAACATATTAAAGAATAGGAGAACGCACTCCGAGTGGCATAGCTTTGAAGATAACGTCGTAGTCGTCGGTGAATTGGATCTTCCCTCCAAGAATATTGAAATGTCATTTATGTGTATGATGTTTAATTGTCATTGTTATTGATGATGAAGATTGAAATAAAAAAACTTAGTATTACTATATATTGTTTATTTATTTTAAATTAAAATTATAGTTACACAATATCTTATTTAAACAATATTAGATTTATCTATCCAAGAGTTGAAGTGGTTGGGAAATCCTAGCCATTTGACAAACAATTGATCGGTGTGATTTTTCTTGCATTGTCTAAGGACCCTTTCTACTAGTTGAACGCCAGGTCTGCTTGTTTTTGTCGTTCTGACTCGTAAAAACACCCTCTTATAGACTGGCTTTCTAACAATTCCAACAAGTATGTAGGTGGATATGTAACGTTTACTTTTACAATTTTGAACAGTTCAGTTGACCAAGAGGGTGTATATCCTTTCTCGAATAAGCTTTTGTACTTGCTAATACGCACAATGTCACCCATGGAAAACTTAAATTTTTTAGGTACAATTTTTAAATAATCGTATGCTTTCATTTGCGTTTCTTCTTGCACATCTGCCGGCTTCATTCCAATGGTGCGATGTCTCGAATGGTTGTAGGCTCTTGTTACTGCCGATAATATATGTATCTATTTGTAAGATCCTCTTGCCGAAAATTCTTTATATAAATTATTTTTAAGAGTTCTTATGACTCGCTCAACAATTGCAGCTTTCCTTGTGTTGTAAGTGAAATAATGATTTATATTATATTTTTTTATCAGGGCTTGAAAGATACTATTATAGAATTCTTTTCCTTGATCACTTTACAAATTTGTTGGTGTATATGATGCCTCTTGAATGATGCTTTTCATCGCACTAGTAACTTCTGTATCTGTCTTGTTTTTTATCGCTTTGGTATAGACAAATGTATAGTAGCAATTTATACAGACCAAAATATAAAGATAACCATCGTTTTCATCAACATACTGTTGCATTTCAGCCAAATCAATTTGCCACAAATATCTGTATCCTTTTATTATCGTACGCCTTCGTATAAAATTTTTTCTAGTCGTTCTATGTAGTTCATTAACAATTTTGTTTTTTTTTTCTAGATTGGGCTCCATATTATTAGTAATATTAGGGATTCCAGATCGAAGGAAGAACTGAAGAATATCATTAAATATTGAGCTTAATATATTATACCTTTTTCTCGTAATTCCTCTATGATTGACATAATGCCATTTTCATGCCCAGTGGGTCCGGCCACTTTAGAACTTCACAACAAACGTAAACGGTTTACCAAATCTTTAGCTTTGTTCCAGTAGACATATTGAAATGTTTTTGAAGATAATTTCTTTTTTGTGGGTAAAATGTAGTTTTTTTATTGCAACATTACCACCTAATTTTGTGTCCATCATCAGAGGTTTAATAATTCGTAAATATTTGTTGCATTTGATCTCCAATAAATCATCACTTTTTTTATAATTTTTGTAGACAGCACTCGTGGATTTCAAAATTTCCCTGTACGTTGAAAGTGCATTATCACTTAATTGTGTTTCCTCGCCTAAACTTGGGGGTATTTTCAGAAATAACAAGTCATAAAGTGCCGGTGATCCATCGTATTCTGCAATATTTTTCATCTTTTTGTATAAGGCAATATTTCCATTTGGAAAACGCACCTCTAAATTACCGACAAAATTTTTGGTACGATCTGTTATGGAACCAAAACGTACACCATATACATTATCGTATAGAGATGGTTTTGAACGTAATCCTCTCAGGTGGGCGTTTAAAGTATCGGAAATTGTGGTGTCAGCGGATGCGAGAGATGTATTAGTTGATGTCGAGGGTGTATCAAAGACCGATTGGCTAATATTCTCTTTTGAAATTCGATGCTGCTGCTGCTGCTCAATAGGTGTTGAGATTTGAAAGGAATGTGTAGGTTGGGGAAAACCAGAAATTTCAGTCAGTCAATTGCACTGATGTACTGGGACTATATGATTTTGAAACTGGATAATGTTGCTGTTGTTGTTGTTGACGTTGCTTCACCACATCAGATATAGTCAATGTCTTAGAAATGGGTTCATAAAATTTTTCCAATTCCATCACATTTAATTCTTTACCTGCTTTAATTTGTTTAAATTTTTGGCATTAGTAGCTTCCACTAGTTTACGTTTTAAGTCGATCGCATTATTCATGATGTTAACAAAGGACGTTTCAACAATCAAATGAGTGTTTTCTCTTATTCTTATGGTAATATATAGCTATCAAATCCTTTGCGGTATCTTTCCGATTTCACATCACTGTCTTTATCAATTACTAAAAATCCATACTTATTATCCCAACATTTTGAGTACATTTCTTGAAATTGAGTTAAAGTTGAAACGTGATCGGAAAATATGTGTTTCATATTCATCTCATCTTGTTTAAACATAATAATAAAATTGACATTGTCTCGCACAAGCTGTTTAGGCACTCTCGAATATATTTGCACTAGGTAAAAGGAGTCGATATTTTTATGACGTCCCATGCGAAAGTACGATCTTATAACATCTTGTTTTTCACATATAACATCATCAAAGATAAATATAGAGTTTGGTTTTGCATCGGACGGTTCCACAATATTACTGGAATCACTAAAAGCATAGTAGCCTAAACCTTTGATGAGTGCTAAAATTTTCCCTAAATACTCATATTTCGCTTGCTACAGAGATTTCGAGTAAATATAGACATTTTCGAAACGTAGCTCAAGGGGATGTGTAAGCAGCGAAATCATGACATTAGTTTTTCCACAATTAGACGGATCAATTAACAGGCCGCGAATAGAGGAAGAAAGTAGAGGACCGTGTCTCTTCATTATTGTCTTTTCAAATCCAAGTCCGACTATTTCATCGAGATTATTAATAGGAAGTTTTTGTTTAAGGTCGATAAGACGCATCGTAGCGTCAAACGAAGTGGACGGTCTCACGTTTCCAATAAAACTGGACACGGTATTGTGAATTCGTTAATAATAAATTACTTACAATATTGCGGACCCGGAACAAAAATAATAAAACGTGTAACAAGAGGTGATACGGGCATTAATCCTTTGGATGCTCCTTGCCAAAAACACGATTTAGCCTATTTACATAACAAAGGCAGCATAAGTGCGAGACATCGAGCGAATTACGAGCTCGAACAAAGTGCTTGGAATAGAGTAAAATCGAAAGATTCCAGTTTAGGTGAAAAAACGGCAGCTTGGTTAGTTACGTATGAAAGGAAAACAGCATTTTGGTATGGGTGTACCATCATCATCATCATTATTACCAACAAAAAAACATCTAGTAAAGGCACACGTCGTACAAAAAGGTAAGGTGTTAATAAAAGTCGCCATGTTCGGGAAGTCAGTTTCGGAACAGCTATTCGACAAGCATTTCGAAAGGAATTAATAAAAGTCGGAAGGAAAAATATGTTGGAAAAAAATGTCATGAATGCATCTAAAATAGCTCTGTCGGCAGCACGAAGATCGGTAAAAGCGGCAGGTGGCAAAAGGAAGGTTCGTACACCGAGAATAATACCGATTCCTAAAACTGGTGGAATATTACCATTAATACCAAAGATTAGTAAAGCCGATTTTCGTCTACAAGACAACTAACCTAAATTAAATAATAAAGACTTCCTTATAGGAAAAATTTATAGTTAAGTTTTGGTCCGCAAAAGTCATTTTTGACATAAAAATTTAAATATGTCCAAAACAGTGAAACTTAAGTATAGACCATTATACACGAAATATGTCTAGAATTTTACGTAGAAATCAAAAATGCAATGATATATAGGGTACTTCATTTAAAATAAGCAAGTTGACATCTACTTCCGGTATAACCGGAAGTGCCGCCGTCTTGAAAATATTTTAGCCGGCTGTTTCTCATGTACTTTAGTACACTTTCAAATTTTCAGATTCTTCATAATTATAGTTTTTCCACAATCGATCGATAAATTTTCCGGAGAATTACCCTGTAGATTTCTGGACCCGTATTATGTCGACAGTCCCTTGGAAAGACAAATTTGTAAAAAAAAATATTCGATTATAGTAATTCGAAATGGGAATGCTGGGAAGTCGCAAAAAAAAAGGAAGGGTTGAGTGAACACGATAAAGCATCGACCTATTCATTCAAAGGCAGTACAATAATTCCTTTTGAGTTTATCTCGAAAAATATGTAGACACTGCCTAGTGTGTAAAGTAGTATGTGATTCATAATATTGAAAAACACTACATTGTTTGAAAGTACTGAAAATCTATTATTGTTAAGTTTTAACATTTTTATGTTTTAAAATTACATTGATGTTATAATTTCTATAAAATAAAATACATACAAGTCAATACAATCGAAGCTTTGTAGAAAAAACATTATCTTCATTCTTTTACATTGATTTTTCCTTCGTTTTTAAGTTGAAGAGGACAAGTTTATACTTTCAACGCGTGAAACTAATGAATTCCAATCTACATTAATGTAATCCTGTACTATTGCTTTAACTGAGTTTTGAAAAGTAATATATTTCATTCGGAGATCATCAATTCGAGTATATTCTAATGTTTCAGAAAACTTTATCATATCAATACATTTTTTTTGTACGAATTCCCGATCCAGTTCGGAAGGTATATTATTTATGTCGTAAAGCATATGTTGGCATTTTTTATTTTCTTTGTTACGGAACCTAATAAATTTTTCAAATGCGTCATCCTCTTTTTTATTTTTTTGTGCATCTTCGACCGCATTTTTAATTTTGTTTTCACAAAGTCGATATTCTCCTACAGTTACGGCGAGTCTTTCTCTCTGTTTATTAGAAGTTTCATATGCTTCAACTTCCAATATGCCATCCTCATTAAGGGAAAACCTTATTTTGAAAAATACTGTGCCTGCCTTCCCGGGTGGCACTCTATCTATCTTAAATGAACCCAATAAGTTGTTAAATATACAATTTTTTCTTTCTCCTTCATATATATAAAAGCCGGCACTTTTTTGATCATTTATTGAAGTATTGTATGTAAATGATTTAGATTTAAAAGGTAAAGGAGTATTTTTCTTTATAAAAATATCCATTAAACCACCTTCCATTTCTAATCCCAAAGATAAAGGTGTAACGTCTGTAATTTTGTATTTCTCCAAATCACTAGATTTTTCTTTAATCGTCGCAGCCTGTACGGCAGCACCCAGAGCAACTGCCTCATCTGGATTTATGTCAGTTCTTAATTTCTTCTTATTAAAATAAGAACTTAGCATACTACGGATTTTTGGTATTCTCGTGGTACCCCTACCAGTATTACTTCATTTATGTCCAATTTTGATAAACCTGCTTCTTGGATACATTTTTCAGCCAAATCAATCGCTCTAATGAATAAATTTTCAGCGAGTTTTTCCAACTCTAACCGTGATATTCCCAAAGTATACTCTTTCTCTTCGTCTCCTCCAATGTAGTTTATTATTAATGCATATTCATTCTCCGTAGATAATTTTATTTTAAGTCTAATGCAAGCATATTTAACTCTTCTTAAAAGTCGATCAGTAAATATGTCTGAACCAAACTTACGAATTATATCAGCTTTAAAATGATCTAGTAAAATTTGGTCGATATCTTGACCCCCTAAAAAAGTATCCCCGTCTACGCTTTTGACTTTAAATGCTTTTTTGTCGATTTCAATAATTGATACATCCAGGGTCCCCCCTCCTAAGTCAAAAACCAGTAAAGTCCCGCCAGTTACGAGTTTATCTTCGGCAAAATGAATAGCGGCCGCTACTGGTTCAGTAACTAGTTGAAGTACTTTTAGTCCAGCCAATTCAGCAGCTTTACGAGTTGCCTTTCTTTGAGCATTGCTGAAGTGAGCAGGTACTGAAATTACTGCCTCTGTAATGTCTGTCCCCAAATATTCACTTGCTGATTCGCGAAGATATTTTAATATTTCGGAGCTTGCTTCTTCCGGAGTTTTGTGCACCACAATATTATTGTGACACACTTCTATAGCAGCCATGTCATTTTTTCCTTGGACGATCTTAAATCTATAGTCTAAAGATTTTTTCAGGTATTGAACATATACATCATGGTAGTTTCTGCCAATAATTCGTTTTAGATCTAAAAGAAACAAATATTTGTGTTAGTATAAGAATATTAAAGAAATATGGATACGTCTCGTGTTCCCAAAATACTATTTTGAGCAAGGGCCGATCTAGAAAATTTTATTTAGGGAGGAGGGATCAAAAGTTGTACACGTATTTTCCGAACACACATCAAAATAGATTGATTTAAACCAACTTGGTTATATCCGAAACTGCTGCGTTTAGGCGGTAGAACACGTCAAACTGTCAGAGAATATTGATCTTTTTCCCAATTTTTTTGAAAACGTGATAACTGAATTTAATGTTTTTAATGGATGATCGATTTTACCTGGAAAAAAATATTTTCAATTACATGCATACTCCAATTTGCTGTAATAATAAAATATTATTTAAAATAAGTGTTGGAAGTACGGGTGTCACATTTTCGACACTTTTAGGGGGTATTGGAGTTATTATCAAAGATAGATTGTGGTGGTTTTCACGTTAATGTTCTATTTTTAAAGGAATGAAAGATTCCGGTGTAAAATTTGTAATGGTTTTCTTAATTTTTATTATTCTACAGGGTGATTTTGAAAATTTTCGTTTTTTAGACACATCTCGTATTTCTGTTGTGCGTTAATTTATCAAGAGTGTAGAAAGTCATTTTTATAGAGTTTTTTTATATAACGTTCAGTGAAGCAGTCAATTTTTTTCCTAAAAAGTTTAGTTTCTGAGATATTAACCAACCTTATGATTTTTTAAATAGGACACACTGTTTATTATTTTAGATATTGATTAAGTATAATTTAGGCTTTTCAAAAATATATGATGTGTTTATTTTGTATTGGAAAACAAGGTCAGAATTCGATATTTTCAATAATTTACTTTATTTGTAACAGTAGGCCATGGACAATATATGTGAAACAAAAGGCAGATGTTCAAAACTTCACAGTTTTGTCAGATTGTTATTACTTATGAATTATTTTTTTTACGGAGGTGTTTTTTATTTTACTTTTTATTTATTTTGCATTTACAAAGGCCATTTATGATAATTATGGAAATTATGATATGTTAGTATGTTTTATACAAAGCAGTGAAATATAATATTCAAATCCATCTAGCATTTGTTGATTATAGCAAGGCTTTTGACTCAGTCGAGTTATGGGCCATATTTCAAGCAATAGACAATGCAAGGATTGACTCCAGATACAGAAATCTTCTGAAATATATTTACGATAAGGCCACACTGCAAGTAAAGATAACAGAAGACCTAGAAGCACAGAAGATAAATATTGGTCGAGGGGTGCGACAAGAAGATACGATTTCCCCTGAACTCTTTAACATTGGAAGATGTCTTTGAACAACTAAACTGAAAACATAAGGGCATTAGCATCGATGGTAGATATCTCAACCATTTATGTTTCGCGGATGACGTGGTATTAATAAGTGAAGATTTAGACAAGTTACATGAAATGCTCTCTGAGTTGAAAAATGCTTCAGAGAAAGTTGGATTAAGCATAAACTTAGCAAAAATCGAAATAATATCTCTAGAAAATACGCCACTTTATATAAGAAACAACGAAATACAAAGAGTTGAGGAATATGTGTTTTTAGGCCTTCTAATTAGACTTGGGAAAGAAAACCAAGAAGCGGAAATAAATAGAAGAATTAGAATGTGATGGACAGTCACTGGAAGATTAGGATACGCTCTTAAAAACCCCGATATTCTCATTAATTTGAAAAGAAGATTTTTTGACTCGTGCGTTTTCCCAGTAATAACCTATGGAATGGAGACCACCACATTAACAGTTAAAACAGCCAATAAATTGCATACTAGACAGCGAACAAGCTAGATTCAGAAAACACTTTAGCACCACAGATCACCTACACACCATAAGAATACTAATTGTAAAGTGCACCGAATATAACGTACCGCTCCATATGGCTTTTGTAGATTTCCAAAAGGCATTCGACTCCGTCGAAATATGGGCAGTATTACAATCCTTAGAAAACGCAAGAATCGATTCAAGATACATAAACATCATAAAGAACATATACGAAAATGCAACCATTCAAATAAAAATAGACGACAAGATGAAAACGAACCCCATAAAACTACAAAGGAGAGTGAGACAAGGGGACACTATCTCGCCAAAACTGTTCACCCTAGTCCTAGAGGACATTTTTAAGGAACTTTAATGGGACATCAAAGGTGTAAACATCGACGGAATATACTTGAACCATCTCAGATTTGCTGATGACATAATCTTAATAGCAAGTAATCTCCAAGAATTGAACGAAATGCTACAACAGCTAAATGACGTATCCGCATCTGTAAGCCTTAAAATGAACTACACCAAAACAAAAATAATGAGCCCCGAACAGGCAAACATAACAATACAGAACCAGAGGATAGAAAACGTCGAACACTATGTATACTTGGGTCATGACATCAGACTAGGGAAATCAAACCAGGATGCTGAAATAAAAAGAAGAACACAGCTGACATGGGCCGCTTTCGGTAAACTTGCATACATCCTGAAAAATAATTCAATTCCCATAAATCTAAAAAGAAAAGTATACGACACATGCATATTACCGATGTGTACGTATGGATTAGAGACCATGTCCCTCACCAAAAAGTCCGCTAAAAAATTAGAAACAGTCCAAAGAGCCGATGGAAAGAAACATGCTTGGAATATCATTAAGAGACAGGATTAGAAACACCGATATAAGACGCAGAACGAAAGTCAAACACATCGTGAAGCAGGTTGCAAAGATGAAGTGGCGATGGGCTGGTCACATAGCCTGATATGAAGACACGAAGAATCCTGGAATGGAGACCGAGGGAGACAACAAGAAGCACGGGAAGACCTCAAAAAAGATGGGTAGACGACATAAGGACAGTGGCGAGCAAACAGTGGATGAGATTGGCGAAGAATAGAGAAAGATGGAAACAATTTAGAGAGACCTACATCCAGGAGTGGATGGACAGAGGTTGTCAAAGGGAGAGACAGCGAACAATAGAAAGAATCATGCTGGGAATATCACTACGTGACCGAATAAAGAACGAAGGAGTAAGAAGACGCACGAAAGTGGAAGATGTGATAAAACGCATTGCTACTTTGAAATGGACCGGACAAGGTGGATAAAACATATTTTGTAATGGAGAACTCGGTAGTCAAAATGAAGTATTGGAAGACCCACAAATAGATGACATAAAAAGGAAAGCAGGTGGAAACTGACACTGGATTGCAAAGAATAGGTTGGAATGGAAGATACTAGAGGAGGCCTGTGTCCAGGAGTGGACCAAATTGGGCTGCTAGAGAGAAAGAGAGAGATCCTTGCGTTTGTGTGCATGTAGGATAAATTAGACCGTCTATTTCTGCTAGCCTCCACGAACGTATGAATAGAGTGTAGCTGAATAGCAGTGTTCCTTCACAGTAAAAAAGTTGGAAATTCAGGCATCGTTAACAGAATTCTTCAAACGAATAGTTAGAGAATTCATCGAAATATGAAAACTGATTCCGTTCTGCGTTAGATATTTATAAATTTTACTTACCAAATAAAAAATTTTCCATTTCTCTTAAGCCCTTGTCCTCGGCCGTAGTGCCAACGGAAACATCTAAATTGTGTGGATTATAAAATACAAACGAAGGAGTTAAACGTTGTCCTTCCTTATTGGGAATAACTTCCACTTTTCCATTTCTGTAGACTGCCGCTGCCGAAAATGTCGTACCCAAATCGATTCCTATTGCTGGTGCTGAACCCATCTGAAACAAGCAAAATGATGATATTTGCTTTCTAGTAACTATGATTTATATATATATATATATATATATATATATATATATATATATATATATATATATATATATATATATATATATATATATATATATATACATATATATAAGCTTGCAAAGTCTTGTTTAAAATTCAAAATACGTTTCCAAATTGGCGCTAGCACTAAAACGCCTCCCCAAGTAATCAAATAATATTATTTAAATGTTGTTATAAAACAAACTTTCAGGACTGCTACTTATGAATTCGAAGTCAGGTTTGTTCTCAAACTGTATAGTTTCTTCATGTAAGTTTTGGAATTCCAGAACTTCTCTACCTAACGTAAAGATTTATCCACATGAATTATAAGGTTTACAGCATCTATCTGAACGGATCTTGATACCTAAAGATGACATAATAAATATATATATATATATATATATATATATATATATATATATATATATATATATATATATATATATATATATGGCTTGTAAATTGGGCCTATGTCATGAATTCTTCCAACTACGTCTGTTACACCTTTTATATATGGCAGTGTGGTTTTTGGTTTGAATTTGTCATCTGCTTTTTTTTTCTCTGCTACTGCTTTCGTGTTCCATTGCTGGTAAAGTTAAGATACCCAAGGTGTTAAGTTTGCCCCTGCAGGAATCCAAGTAACCATTGCCAGAAAGTATACGTACTGCTCTTTTCTGACTTTTAACAGCCCTTTCTGATGCACTGCTCCCACCCCAGAAGATCACTCCATAGCGAAGAGTCGAATACACATCTGCAAAATATACAATTTTTAAGTTTTTTTTGGTGAAGTATTTTGACATTACTCGTAAGGAGTATGAAGCTGTGTTTATTTCATTGCATACCTCTGATATATGTTTTGTCCAATCTAGGTTACGATTAATATGGATTCCAAGGAATTTTGCATCTTCCTCTAGTGTGATGCTCTCAGTCCCTAACTCAATTGACTCAGGAAGTGTCTGATTGGCTTGCTTTGTTGAAAAACAAATGTGATGGATCTTTTTACTGTTCAGTATTAATTTGTTTTCCCTAAACCATTTTTTAGCCTTAATAATATGTTTATCGGTAATTTTCATGACAACTGCCAATGAGATGCCAATGATTAAGATATTTGTATCATCAGCAAAGTTTACAAGATAACACCTTTCACTTATAATTGTAGATACCAGGTCGTTAATATAAAAAATAAATAGTAGTGGTCTCATGTTTCCCTGAGGGATGCCCATGGTTAAAAAGTCAACATCTGAAAAATACTGAACCCCATCAAATTCCACTACAACTTTATGACTTCTATTTTCTAGATATAAACGAACCCAATGAAGAACAATCCCCCTTACACCAAATCTCTCAAGTTTCTGAAGCAGAATCTTATGGTTTAAACTGTCAAATGCTTTTGATAAGTCCAAAAATGTCCCCAACGATAAGTGCTTCTTTTTTTTTTTTCAATAAAATCATATACAGCTGTACTCACAGATCTACCTTTTAAGTAACCATGTTGTGTTGGGCTTAGTAAGTTTTTTAAATTAAAAAATTTGAGTAGTCTAGAACACATAGCAATTTCAAAAATCTTTGAAAAGAATGGTAATAGGCTTATGGGTCTATAATTATGGAAATCTGTACTATCCCCCTTTTTAAATAGAGAATTAACCAATGCCATTTTTAAATTGTCTGGAAAAATACCATGCTTAAAAAAATTATTGGTTACATAGCTCAAGGGTTCGACTACATGATTGCCATATTTTTTTATTAAATTATCTGAAATCTCATCATACTCACAGCTCTTTTTGTTTTTTAAAGATTTTATAATTTTAAAAATTTCTTTTTTTGTTGTATGTGAGAGAAATATAGAATTTAAAGTCAGCAACCAATTTTGGGACACCTTCAAGGACAAATTTGTTAAAATTATTTGAAATAATTTGAGGATCTCCTCCTTCTGTTCCTGTTTTGAACATTTACCTGTTATTTTTCCAACTATCTGCTAAATGCATTTAGACTTATTGTCGTTTTGACTGATTCTTTCGAAGTATTGATCTTTCCTCTCTGAAGCTAACGTTTTGTTATATGTTCGTTTGATATCTCTGTATATTTATCTGTATCTAGGGTCCCTTTCACACATGACAAGTAGAACATCCAGTTGACGTTTGCATTCTAAAGTGTTTGGGTTTTTTGTCTTTTGCTAGTTTATTTTTACTTTATTATTAATTGTCTGACACAGCTCTGAACATAACCTACCTGGATATTGAATGATACTATTTGTTTCTTGTGATCTGATAAGTGTGCATCAAAAATTTTTGAGTTTCATAATTCACAGTTTGTCAGTATGTTGTCAAGACAACTTCTCTTAGTATTACAAATTCAGGTTAGCTCTAAAAAAGAAGGTTTTATATTAAATGACTCTACCAATGAGATAAAATCGGATGAATCCTTGCTTTTAAACAACAAATCTATATTAAAATCACCACATATAGAAATTCAACAATTTTCATTAAAAAATTTTTCTAAAAGACATTCTAATCTATTTATGAACTCTAATACAGGTGCTTCATCAGTACGGTATATACTTATTATTATTGGTTTTGATTTATGCAACTTCACCTCAACTGCCGCTTATTCAAAAATATTAGGTCGCGATTGGCATGTTAAGTCTTTCCTTTCCTTCCATTGGAAATCAATTCCGATGAAGATTGCCGCACCCTCATGGTCTCTTTCTTCTCGACAATACAAAAAGGGCATCCTCGTCAAGCCTATAATGCACAGTGAACTGAACTCATGTTGCCTGGTTCATTTTATTGATCTACAAACTATTCCAAACGGAGGCCATAAATTTAGTTTACCAAGACCAGATCACCAAACATGTGATCCTTCGTGCACCTCAAACTAAACGCGCAGAGGAAGTCACACACCATCTATTGGGTATTTTCAACATTTGTAACACCAAACATCCTTTATTCTGACAATGGTCAATAATTCTCTAGCCAAGTCATTGAAAGATTATGCTCCATGTGGCCAGATGTGAAAACCAAGGTTAAGTGAAGCGTACTAATCAAGACTTAGCAAATTTGCTAAGTAACTGGTTGAAAATGTTAACAAAATGATCGGAGGGTTCAAAATTCATACAGGCAATAAAAAATAGAGCTTATCACGAGCAATGTTTGGTTAGCATTGAAAATGGGCATTGCAAATTCAGCTATTTCTTGAAATATGGAAATGTAAGATTAGAAGAAGACTTAGAGAAATTGTTTTATTTGTAGGAAAATATGGAAATAGAAAAGAATATCTGCGAAAATGTAATTCAAAAGGACAAGGAAGGAATGCTGCTAAGAATGTGTCTCAAAAGAGTAAGGAAAACAACACCTTCAAGAATGATAAAAAAGATGAATATGTAATGATTATGACTGAGACGGAGATGGAGACAGTTGAAAGAAAATAAAACAACAAAATAATCAATGTTCCCAGTGTCAACGTGACGATTGATTATGAAATGACTAGAGAACGCGATACCGATTCAGAAACAGAAATTACTAGCCAATCACACAGAGTTCTTGAAACGATGGGGCTAATTCAAAAAGAGATAAAGTCGGTATTGCCAATAAGAAATAAAGCGAAATTGAGTTTGGGAAAACAATCTGAAGAAATAAAAGCCTTTAAATATCCAGAATCTGTGTAGCATTTAGCCAAAATGTAAGACTGAAAACACTTGAAATTGACACAGCAAAAACTGACCCGAAAGAAATTATTGCAGATGTAGTAAGTGTTAAAGACAAGCCATTTTTACCAGTTGGGTACCAAAGTTGAATTTACTGAAGTAGCTTTATACAACGATTCAATTAACCTCATGCCCAGGAGGCTTTATCAAGATAGAGGAAGGTTGTTTATATGTATTATCCTTTCAGGCAGAGAAATGGAAAGAATATAAACAAAATTTATTTCCTGCAAATACCACTCTGATTCTCTCTCCATACGCGTTTCGACCAGCTTATAGTCTCGTGAGTAGAGCTGTATAACTGCTATATAAAATATAAATTCCAAGATATGTGGGTAGGATATTAGAGACCTGCCACTTGCCGCCTCCGATGTCAGAATGAAAAATATCGCCAGTCCAGCGATGTCTATGAATCACCGGAGTAGTGCGAAATTAAAGGCTTCTTTATTTCTTACTGGAATTTCGATTTTTTTTTTAATTTCGTATTGCTATGGTGATTCTTAATGTCGTTCTACTGGTGATATTTTTCAGTCTGACATCGATGTCGGCAGGTGGCAGATTTTTAATATCCTACCAACATACCTTGGAATTTATATTATATATAGCAGTTGTTTCCTGCGAATGTTACTCTCGGTTCGATTCTGCTCCACTGACAAGATCATAAGGTGGTCGAAACGCGTATGGAGAGAGGACCAGAGTGGTATTAGCAGGAAATAAACTATTCTTATATATCCTTTCCTTTTTCTCTGCCTGAAAGGATAATACATACAAACAACCATTTAAATAAGTTGTAAAGGATAAAAAAGTAAGTGTTCGAGAAGTTATTGGAAAAATGTTTGATTGGAGAGCCTGGGTTAAAAAAAGCTAATACCGTAAAAAATACTCGACTATTAGGTGTGTTTGCAAGTCCTCAGGAGTATTTTGTAAATCCCAATATCACACTCACTTATCTTTTAAAATATAATCTATTAAAGAAAAACAAATTATTCATAATTGATAAAATATGATTCAATAACTAGTTTTATTTTCAAATTAAACTTTTGCGTGTCGTAATTAGTAAATTCTAGCATGTTCCAAACTTTAATAGAAAAAGAGCGAAGAGTCTGCTTCTTTTATATGTATATCAATTCTCTGGGGACTGACCTCTGCTTAGCTTGGAAATAGGGTAACGTTCTGTTACGAGTCTATGTCGTGAGCCTAGTTAAACTATAAAAGCTAAAGCTAATTAAGATTGTACGAGTAGTATATATTTTGCCCAACTAGTATTGTTTTAATATGTCCGGTCCTACTCCCTTTTAATTTGACTTCTAATTTCTTTTTCGTTGTTGAGTTGCTTCCTGAAGCTTACTCCCAACATCATGTTTTCTGTCAGTCTTTGCGTTCAAAAGATTTTCTCATCATGGTGGTAGTTTATCAGCTTTTCGCCGCTTTTCTTTGTAAAACCACTTCCAAAATACCGATATATGAATTGTTGTCATTTTTACTTATTCTATATACATCTTGATCAAAAACATAGTCACTTTCACAAAAATTAAAATACCGATACAGTGGATATTTTGTGGTAGACATCACACACACATACAGGCACAGTAGACACCACGGTTGTATTCTAACCTGAACTAAAGGAATGGTTTAACTACTGCTTGAAGAAGAAAGCTTTACTTGATACTGGCAGCGCTTCGCGCGACTGGAAGCAAAAGTTCAAATACTCGTCCAGTGGGTTGCATAACTGAAATTTTTCTAGTAGAGGGATGTTGTGTGGGACAAACTAAATACAGGTTTGCAAGTCGACTTGCAATCTACGTGAAGCTGATGAGATGAAATTAATCTCCACGTTTTAGATAGGCAACTCCATATACGCTCCAATGGATTAGCTTGGATTGCATTAAAACCGCACACCGCCAAAGCGATAAGGTTTCCGAGCATAATACTATAATACAGACAAATTATTCTTGATATTTAGGCGGAGTAAGTTAAATTATTTCCATAATTGAATGCGGTTCGCGTATAATCTAAGTAAAAAATTAATTTAAATTTAATAATTAAATTATCAGTAGAAATTAAAAAAATATTTGTACTTATATTTATTAGGATGTTTTATTTTAATTTACAATTTTTTGGGGGTTACGCAAACCTGCAAACCTAAGTACCAGCTGCCATTACTTTAGAGGTGTAGGACTTCTTATTAACTAAGCCATCTATCTGGGAAACACGTCCATCTGTTTTTGCTTTGACGATTTCTTGGGGAGGTTTTAACCTTAATCTTCAACGTTAACTAACATTAGACAATATGGGGACTAAAGATTGGGGCATGATTCCTCTAGAGATATGGAAATAAAGTCATTAAATAGGCCTATCTTCTGCTGGGGACGTAAAAGAGTACCTACTGCTGCCTTGTTCGTAAATAGTTAAGTATAACTGAAGTACAAAGTTAGGGAATATTACTATAATTTTACACTTACTTGTTTTTTCAACACAGTTACACTATTGTAGCACTAAATGAAAATTTTCTAATCACATTATCGGTATTTTACCGTTATACTGTTTATCCTACTATGAACTGTATTTTGCGGACCCTTTTATTCTTACTTAAAACGGATAAGATAAGTCGATAACGCGATACAATGCTTAGAAAATTAGTAATTAAATTATTTATTTACAAGTTTTTGAAAATTCATTCGAGATAACACTGGGGAACAGCAAAAATATTTTCGAGATCAAAATAGCAAAAACTTATTTGATTATACTAATTAACAATCTGTCTTGTAAAAATCTCCTTTGGCTCCGGTTTCCTCGATACGTGCTAAATATGATAATTTTACCAACCTGCCCTTAATGTATGAGACAACTGGACCATAAAATGAGAAGTACCTTGTTTTATTACAGCAGGTGTTCTTTATAAGGGGTTTAATATCGCATCGTCGGTCGGTCGGTATCTGATTCGCGTACCTGTGCCATAATCTGATGCGATCGCCGCTAAATTTGACATAATATCTGCGCTAGTAACCGTTTCTGAATCTTGAGATGTTTGTATCCTGTAGTAGCACTCGTGAGTTGTTCCACCAGGATTTGTCTCTTTAGGTTGTGTTTGGTGAAGCCTAAATGCTGATGCTTCTGGGTTGGCTGACATTAGGTTTAACTCTATGCTACTATCATCGATAAATCCCGGAAATTGCCTAAATTCCGCTTCAAAGGCTGACGTATGCACAGGGTCAGTTTGGAAACTTTGGAACATCGGACGTTGTTCCGGAAATTGAAAGGCAGGGCACCGCGCAGGCGGTACCGGCGAGGACCTACCATAACCGCCCGACCCGGCGAAAAGCCAAGCCGCCTCACCTTTCTTAATGTTTGTCGAGGGCATCTGAGGAGATGAGCCATGCTCTTCAATTTGGAAAAAGAAAAACTTTTATGCCGAAATTTAAAAAGGGGCTATGGGGTTAGGCGTCTGGGAAGCGAGCGTGGATGCTCAAGACTACTTAAAAAAAAATTTGAAAATTTTATTTAATTTTATAAGAGTTTAAGGGATATACCAATTATCGTTTGAAAAAATAATTAGTATGGGGCAAGGGTCAAGTATACTTTGTCGTAGCCAAATATTTTTTAAAACGCAAAGATAAATAATTATTTATTTATTCTAACTTGCCGGTAAATTGTTTAACTTAAGTCGAACGCTAAAGTCGCACCGCAAGTCGCAATTTATTTATTTATTGTTAAAATCCTCAGTGATTTTCAACACCGAAATTTTAACGCAAAAAAAGTATAGGTAATTGGACTTCACCGTAAAATTTTAAAATGTGTAAGAAAAGTATAAGTAACTGGACTGGACGCAATTTTATAAATTTTCAAAGGCGAAAAAAGTAAGGGTAACAGATCTGTTTTCAAGAAGAAATTTTAGTTAAAAATTAGATTATCACGAAAAACTAATAAAGAGTTTCCGCAAGTAAATTTGGAAAATTTAACGAGCGTAATGTTTCTGGAGGATGATGTTTTTCAATCCAATTTTTTTATTTTTTCCCGAAAATTTAGAATGTCTTTTTCATTAAATTTCCGTGAAAAATCTTATTATTTCTTCTTTATCTCCTAACTGAAAAAGAAATTTTTTATTTTGTTTATTGAGTATTGGAAACTCAAGTTAGAATAGCTACGCGATCTTTATGACGGTGATCCAAGATTGCAACACCAGTTCGCGTATACAATCCCGAATATCGCCCGTCTTTCGAACTGTACCCAAACAGCACAAATACGTCTTAAAGACGTCCATAAAACGTTTGATCTCAACATTCAGGACGTCTTATGGATGCCCATTAAAGACGAATGATGTCCATAAGACGTTGCATAGACGTCTTATGTTACAAAAGGTAACGTCTTTAAGATCTTTGCTTACAACGTCTTATGGACGTCCCTTCCCAACATTAAAACAACATATTCCACCATTAAAATTATGTACATTAAAAAGGGTCCCTTTAATTTTTTTCTTTGTCTTGTTTACAAAGTCAAACCGTAATTATTCAAAAGTCCAAGAAATAACTTTAAGAAAAAATCAAGAGCAAAATATACACTACCATTTTAAATAACTACAAGTTCCACATGAATAATTTGCTTTAAAAAATATGTTCAACATAATCTTTTTATACAAAAAAATACATAACTTAAGCATAATGTAAACTTTTTCTAATTTGAAATTTAAGAAGTGAGGTAGAAGAGCAAATATTTTCAGAACTACTACTGTTCGAACTATAAGTGAACCTATCAAATTTAAGCCCTAGTTTATCCCTTCGATATAATAACTCTAAAAGGTAGACTATCAACAAAATAAAAGTTTATTGAAATAAAAAGTACACAAATCTTTAAATAGTCAAGATTTTTATTTAGTCGAATAACAAATCTGGTCTGATGTCCATTTCAGCCATGTTTGGATTGAAATTTCCTCATTCTTTCGACTTTTTGCCAGCCCTGTTGTTTCTTTAGATCCTAATAATAAACTAATTTTAATTTTATAGGATAAAGTTTATCATTTGTGGGAGTAAATTTTTTGATATTTTAGCGAATTTTTATAATTGTCCTCTACTATAGAATTGTGACATGCTATTTCAAGGTTAATGAAATGTATAATGAAAGACAGAACTTACTCATATAAGTCTCGCCAAGTTAGAATCGTAGAACTTTCTCTTTCCTTTTCGTACTAATCAACTGTACATGGTAATTTTACAAGCTCGCTTTACAAAGTCATAAATGCTCCCTACTCCCAGTTTTGAAATTTCTAAAACCTTAAACAAAATTACTTCTTGTAATTAACAAAACTCTATTTTATATGTTCTTTAAATATAAACCAATCATCAGCAAGAAAATAAATCTTACAGGTTTCATTAGTGGAGCACTCCATAGCAAACATTTCGCCTTCCACTTCATTAGTAATATTTCTTGTAATATTTAGGACCGGGTCTGGATGAGTTGTGCAAGCCTTTTTCGCATAGATGATATTTTTGAAGATTTCATTTCATACTTCTAATAACATAGAGTTATTACAAAAATATAAGCGGTAAAGTATTCGGGAATTTCCTGTAACACAACCTATAAATAACGTTACTGTTTTTTTTAAGTACATATGATTCTCGATCTTACCTTTTTCAGAGGCACATGGATAAATCAACTATTTTAATACAATACTTTCAAAAGCTAAATTTTCACTGTCGGCACCCCAACAACATTAGAAATGAATAACGACATGACGAAACACAAATACAAAACTGAAAAATCACAGTTGACATAAACAAAAGGCGGGTTTTTTGAAGTTATAGTTTCGCTGGCATCATATTTATGTGTGTTATTGTTATCGGTACATCAAATATTCTGTGACAAATAAGTACCAAAGTATTGATAAAAAAGATCATGCAAAAGTTCTATTAACCAAGGTCGTAGTGAGGCTACCAAAAATTTGTTGTTTAATCAAAAATTTTAACCTCAACTTGTATTCAGCTGAGCTCTGAGCGGCGTTGCAAACTTATTACCCAACTGTGACAAAATCCATATGGAAGGAAATGCTTTTTAGTTTTTATCAACTAAACTATACACAACTGTATTTATTTTCATATAAAATGTAGTATGTAGACTTTTAAAAGATATCTTAAAGACGTTGTATATAGACGTCTTATGGACGTCTTTAAAACAACGTCTATAAGACGCCTTATTTATGTCTTAAGACGTTCAGACATAATCTGGATATAAAAATGACGTCTATAAGACGTCTAGTGCTGTGTGGGTAGTGTAGCGGGCTCTTAACTAGACACTATTTATTTTTATCCAGAGGACTCCCGATACACCGTATTTAAACCGATTTTTTCTTGCAATAGGTTTATGATTTTTAAAGTCTTCAGGCGCCCCTTTGGCGATTACCCGGGTAAAAGCTACTAGTTCGTCCAGGGGCCTCGGAAGTACCTTATTTTAAATAAGATTAAAAAACACTATTACTTTCAGCAACGCAGCCCTTTAAAAGATCGTCGATGTTGTAACCTCTTCCTGGCTGTTCAGCCGTCCTAAAAGCGATGAAAGTTGTGAAATTTGTCGTCTCTTTTTGAATTTCTTTTATAAAAACGAATTTTTTTCCTACAAATCCTGAGATCCGACAAATTTGTCGTTTTCTGCAACTTGCTTCACAACTTGCAACCACTTCTTAGGCAACTGAATTCCGCTACTCCCCTTGAATATTCTCTTTCTTTAGATCTGATCTGCTACTGCTTAATACTACTTCAATTTTGCTACTACCGCTGATTTCTGTATAAAATCTGACGGTTATTATACTTTCCGGTAGTCACGTCCCAAAATCAGGTGATATGCCGACAAAGTAACGTGATATTCAAGCGCAAATTTTTACGTTGAATTTTGTCGCCAGATATGCATAATTCTTTTAAAAAATGTTTTTATGACATTTAGGCATTTACAATTGTTTTTTCCGCTGTTCCGTTTTTTTTTAAAGCGTACATTTTCAACATTAAATACACGTAATATAAATCTTATATTGTTAGTTAGTTGTATTTTAACCTCCAGTTGATCGAGAACTGTTTGTATTGGAGAGATTAGGGAGTTTTGAGCAACATGTCGCGAGCTTGTGTAAATAAGCCAGATCATTCTTGTTATATATGTGGTGAAGTGACTTTTGTGAAACAAAAACGTACTCTTAGCCCTTTAATACAAAAGACTTACTGCTTGTATTTGGGCTGCAAAGTTAGAGCCCAGGATAAAAATTGGGCTTCCCATATCGGCTGCAACTAATGTGCGTCCAACATTCGTGGCTAAGTGGAAAAAAGGTGAAAGATGCCGCTGTTGCTGTGGTCTGGCGAGAACCGAAAGACCGTGTTACCGACGTTTGTTTGACACCTCCCATCAAAAAAGGCTTGTCGGAGAAAAAAAATCTGCTATACAGTATCCAAATTTACAATCCGCCATACGCCCAGTGCTCCATAGTGACGAGTTGCCTACAGTCAATCTACCTCAGGAATATACGTCGCTGGCCCATTAACCTCGCAAGACTCCGAATTTGTCTGGGAACTTTTCAGTAAAAAGCCTCACAAAGTCAAAGTGAATTAAGTGACCTTATAAGGGATTTGGAATTGCCCAAGGAAAACGTAGAACTATTGGCCTCTCGATTGCCAAAATGAAATTTACTTCAAGATGAAGTAAGAGTTTCTGTAGACCGAAGCCATCAGAAAAATCTAATATCGTTTTTTAATATGAAAAACAATTTGGTAGCTTATAGGGACATGAAGGGATTAATGACAGCTTTAAATCTGAACTATGATCCAAAAAACTGGAGACTTTTCATTAATTCCTCATAATTAAGTCTTAAAGCTGTGTTACTCTATAATGGAAACAAGTTACCTTCAGTCCCACTTGGTCATGTAATCCATATGAAAGAAACTTATAACAATTTGCAATTGTTACTGGAGACCATACAATATGAAAGATATAAATGGCAAAGGACCCCGCACCAACCAAATGGAAATTGGATCCCGGTCAAATTCGTTGGAAATTCAATATGTTGTAGGTCTAGATGTCCTGATCAAAAGTTCCTATGGGCACAAAGTCGAAAAGTTAATAGTTTTCGAGATACAGAGGGTTAAGTTGCGCCCGCACCAACCAAATGGAAATTGGATCCCTGTCAAATTCATTGAAAATTCAGTATATTGTAGGTCTAGATGTCCTGATTAAAAGTTTCTATGGACACAAAGTCCAAAAGTTAATAGTTTTCGAGATACAGAAGGATGAGTTGCGCCCGATCCACCATAGGTAAGGTGTAAGGGTCAGTTTCCTCTATCTCTTTGTCTCTCTCTCCCTATCTTGTGAACTTGTTTGATTAACGTAAGCGAATGTAAATGTACAATACATATTCTATATATATATATATATATATATATATATATATATATATATATATATATATATATATATATATATATATATATATATATATGAAGTAAAATGCGAACAGTAAATGCAAACTTCTCTCCATCATATCTTTTCTGTGTTAGAGGTTGCACAGTTAGAATAAATTGTTATAAAACGCAATTTATCCTATTCCACTACCATCGAGATGATAGCCCACCTGTACCACCATACCGAGAAGAAAGTCAAAACTTACCCTCCCCGCCACAGTGATACGGCAGAGGTACATGTTTCGTCTCTACTAGACTCATCAGGGTACCGACATGCACCTGGCTGTGCAAAGGACAGATCGGAAGGAAGCATGCAAATACTGAACGAGGCTTCTCCAACTTCCCGCCGGATGGCGTATACATGTTTATGCGGATTTCACGGATTCCTCCGTGTGAGATGCAATAGCAGTGGATACATCCACATTATGCCGTTGTAGTGCTGAAATCACATTCAGCAAACGTACAACTATATGCAGCTCCGCGTATGAATGAAGTAAAATGCGAACAGTAAATGCAAACTTCTCTCCATCATATCCTTCCTGTGTTAGAGGTTGCATAGTTAGAATAAATTGTTATAAAACGCAATTTATCCTATTCCACTACCATCGAGATGATGGCTCACCTGTACCACCATACCGAGAAGAAAGTCAAAACTTACCCTCCCCGCCACAGTGATACGGCAGAGGTACATGTTTCGTCTCTACTAGACTCGTTCAGTATTTGCATGCTTCCTTCCGATCTGTCTTTTGCACAGCCAGGTGCATTTCGGTATTTGGTCAAAAAGTCACTAAATTTTAACCTTTTGATGATTAAAGACAACATGAATAAGAAAACTACCAAAAAAGAGGTTAAAAATGAACTTTTGCGTTCAAAAAATCATTCAAACTACAAGCCTCACCTTGGCCATTGACCTCAAGGTCATATAAGGTTCAACTATTACGAAAATCGAAAAACATCTTAGAAAAAAAACATTTTTATCTTTTAAAGCTACTTCTTAAAAAAAAGTTTTTTCATAAAAAATGACCTCTTGACAATGTTTGACCTTGACCCTTGATCATAGTCAAAATTACAGTTGGTGATCTCTTTCATTATCCTAAACCAATCGACTGAAGTATTTTTTCACGATTACGCGATTTCAATATTTTGGTACATAGTTTGCAATGTTTTACGCTGCACACACACACACACACATATATATATATATATATATATATATATATATATATATATATATATATATATATATACATATATATATATATATATATATATATATATATACATATATATATATATATATATATATATATATATATATATATATATATATATATATATATATATATATATATATATTGTACATTTACATTCGCTTACTTTAGCCAAACAAGTTCACAAGATAGGGAGAGAGAGAGAGAGAGAAAAACAGATAGATAGAGAAAATTGACCCTTACGTCTTGTCTATGTAAATGGTGGATCGGGCGCAACTTATCCGTCTGTATCTCGAAAACTATTAACTTTTGGACTTTGTGCCTATAGGAACTTTTGATCAGGATATCTAGACCTACAACATACCGAATTTTTAACGAATTTGACCGAGATCCAATTTCCATTTGGTTGGTGCGGGCGCAACTCATCCTTCTGTATCTCGAAAACTATTAATTTTTGGACTTTGTGCTCATAGGAACTTTTGATCAAGGCATCTAGACCTACAACATACTCTGAATTCTCAACGAATTTGTCCGGGATCCAATTTCTATTGGGATGGTGCGGGGTGCTCCGTGCGGATTTAAAAGTTGTAGAGATTTTGTTTGGAATGCAGCTAGGTTATACCAAATACTGTTGCTTCCTCTGCGAATGGGACAGTCGAGCACGATCGGATCACTACAGTTCCCCAGAAAAGATTTGACTACCGCCACTACATATAAAATTGGAATTAAAATTTTGTGAAAGCCATGAACAAGTAAGACCGTGCTTTCATTTATTTAAAAGAAAAAGTCACTAGAATTAATGACGCTTAAAATAAAGAGGGAAGATTTATGGGTCCCCAGATTAGGAAACTTTTTGGAGATGTGCAATTCGATTCCACATTCGAAGGCACGGAAAAAGACGCTTGGAATGCCTTCAAAATGATTACAAACAAATTTTCTGGAAAACATAAAAACAGAAAACTATAAAGACCTGATTGCTCAATTTCTTTGGTGTTACCATAACCTAGAGTGTAATATGTCCTTGAAAATTAATTTCTTGGATTCTCATCTGGATTACTATCCGGAAAATTGTGTTGATGATGATTTATGAAATTCGAAACGTCGGATTTAAATATTGATACTGTTTTGTAGAGCTAAATATGGTCATAAGAATGTTCAATCCATTTCAAAATATTTTCTCAAATTAAGTCAGGATAAAATAATATCTATATTTGTGGTGGTTGATTTTAAAAGCTAATTAAAGCGGTTTCAGGAGAGGTAATCACCTAATATTCAACTGGAAAAAAAATATATCGAGTGTAGAATCGGTTCAAGCTGACTAGGTATATTATTGTGTGATTTTCTTAAATAAAAGGCAATGTTTTATTTTATTTCATTTTATTTTGTACACCTTAAAACTACATAAATAAATAGAAATTTATAATCCTAATTTAACTATCAACTAAAGATTTTAAAGTAAAAAAATATCACAAAATCTTATGTGATGACCAAAATCAATTATATGAGATGATATGTGATGTTGACTAGCATAAAAATAAATAAAAAAATATTCTACGAGGATCAAACTAAAATGATTCAAATTAGGATAAGTTTTAATCTGTCGACCAAAAAATATAATCAAAGTGTCTACTTTGATTTAGCTGCACAGTGAATATCCGTTTTATTTTAAGACCAATTCATCAAAGTTTAAAGAATTTTTTCGGGGAATTGGTTGCTTCAAGGGCTGCAGTATAATTTGGCGCAAAGGAATTTTAGATTAAAACAGAGAGAAGTACAAATAAGAGAAACCCTTTCCAAAATTCCCGACCAATGTAGATATTTAGGGTCTCATGAATACTCGTGTATCTATAGCAAACCGTCAGGTGATGATCTGCTTTGTAAAAAAATATGAAAATTTTATTTTTTGTTAACTTTTAATTATTTAAATATTATAAGATATTACGTGATAGTCAAAGTAATTTCTGGAATATATAGAAATTTTATTTAGAAGCCCTTGGCTTTTACCTAAAATGTCTGTCCAACAAGTAGCTACAATTCGTAACATTATACCTTCTCCAGATTAAATGCACAATCCGGCAATGTTGCTTATCATTAGTCATTGTGCTGTCATTTGTGACAATTGACACTTTGTGTTAAAATTGTGCTTTTTTTTTTAAATTAAATCGATTTTAAAGATATTGGTGTGTCTTTGCGAAGAGAAATGAATTAAATTGTGAACAATGGTAAAATACTGTGTAATATCCACAAATAAATAAATAAATATATGGAGAATATGTATCTTTTAAAAAAAGAGGAGATGCATTATGGAGTATTAAACTTGTTGTTAGGCATAACATGGCATTGCTTGTATGGTTTGAAATAGGTTTGACTTACTCTCTTTATTTTAATCTAAAATCTCTTTGATTTGGTGAATTTAAGAGGTGATTATCAGGGTAGTCACTTCAGAAATAATTGAAGGTTATTACTGAGATGTATTCAATGAAAGTTTCAATTATGAATATCTTGAAAAAAGAAAGATTTAACAACATAAATTAGGTTGTTGTTATTGAAAAATGATTGCTGTCTTATAACTTTAAATTCAATTGCGGTAAAGCTATTAGTAACAAATATGGTAAGATATGCGAGGTGTGTAAATTAAGTAACGAGGCAGGCAACACTTGGGACGCGATACTTGTGGGGCGGCAAATGAACATGTTTGAATTCGCCAGAATTATTTGGTTATCCAAAGCGATTTTTTTTCCTGAAACAGTGTTTTCTAGTGCTACACTGAAAGCGTATCACATGTTCACGTGTCGTCCCTTCAAGTGTTGCCAGATCGAATGCTAGTTGCCAGTCTCATTACTTAATTTACACATCTCATATGTACTCCATCATGTGCAAGTAGTATCGTCTAAGAGTATATTCAAAAAAGTTAAAAATGCTTGTCTTTAAAAATCCCAATTAACTATTTTTTTGTGTTGATGTATCGAAACTTGTTTAATTTACGGAAGAAGAAATTTGAAATTAAATTTAACATCCTGTGTCCAATCTTAAACTCAGGTATTATTTTCACATCTAGAATCTACAGAATGAGCTGCAATCGAGTGGCATCACAACAATGAAAAAAACTTATATTACAACAATACGCAAAGTTGTTACCGATGCTGTTGTCGCTATACGATTAGTATAATTGTTCAAAAATAAATTTTTAGCATGACCCTCGTAAGTCGACAGTAATGATACAAAAGGCGATCCATCAGCATAATAATTACAAAACTTATAACTATTTAACATTATAATTTAAATTTAAACAAAAAAAGTAAAACCTATGCTATTATTTTGCAATAAATATTTAAAGCTAAAATTGGTAAAGTATTTCCTAAAATAAACATCCACATTTTGTTTTAAAATGTTATTCGGGAATCAAGTCCCGCTTGGTCTAAAACTAATAATTCAGATCCGTTTTATAAAAGGCATTTTCTAACTAAAAATAAGAAAATTTAATAAATGTGCGAGTTTCGAAAAGAAACCCTTTATAACATAACATCCGTTTACTTAAAAATAATGAGTGTTATGAGCGTTCAGTCAAAAAAAAAATATTCTTAAAACAATAATAATTCTTATCTGCAAAAGATAAAACTTAAGTGTTCACTTTCATTACATTTAAAGTTATTTCTAAACATATGAAAGTAGTCATTAAACCTATATACAAAAATATCGAAATCCACCATATGATTTTCTCGGCTCGCGTTTTTCTGAGGTTTCTTAAAATGTTTACTCCGACTAGAAGTCCGCAGATGGCGCCACCCAAATGAGAAATGTAACTTATGTCGTACAGATTGCGGTTTTTTATGTACTTGTAAATTGGGTCGAATACCGTGAACGTGCCGAAGAGTAGTAACTGGGCGACCGGTTGGCTCATTTCTCTCCAGTTCTGAAATAAAAAACATACTTCTGAAAATTGTCGAGTATATATAGCTTTGAATGAGATTCAGTTGCTTTTATTTTTACAATTATCACAACGTTTTACTGGTCGAAACTTTGCGATAATTACGAAAAAAAAAGGATAATGAAAATCCAATAACAAAATTTTAATATATATGTGGTGTCCCATAAGCAATAATATATCCCTTACTTAAAAATATTACCATTAGCCAAACTTACTTCAGTCCAAGAATAAGCTAGATACAGACATAAACACATTATATTTCAGAAGTTTGGAAATACAAATAAGATAATGTTAAATATGAAATTTATAAAGGATCTTGAAGGGTCAAAAAGTCACGTGCTACAATATCAAAAGCCTTAGTCAATTCTAAGAAAATTGCTAACGCCTTTGTTAAATTTAGATTGTAAATATTATTTACCTCTTCAAAGACAGCATCTTCAGTATTTTAACAATGTCTGATACCAAATTGTTTTGGATATAATATAATAATTTTCTTATTCTAAAAACTCAACTAATCTTTGTTTTAGACTTTTTTGGAATATTTTGACAAAATTATTTATTACCGATATGGTCCTATAGTTAGTTGTAAGCTGTGTGGAATCACCAGCTTTGAAAAGTGACGTATTTCTAGTCATTTGGTATATTAAATATGTTAAAAGAAATATTTATTTTATGTAATAATGGTGTAATAAAAAGTGTATGCATGTGTTGATCTCCTTCTTCTGGGGTAGAGTGTTTTTTTAATGACTTAATATGAATAATAATTTCATTTTTGATAACTGATTTCAAAACCAATGATTTTGATAGTTTCAATTTAGGATTTTTGTGAGTTTTGTTGGATCTGGAGATTTTAGTATTGTTAAAAAAAATTGTTGAACAATCTAGCAATCTCATTAATGTTTTGATCTATTATTTGTCTTACCAGATATTTCATTTACTATTTTCGATCAAAATCATTATTTTTTTCTTAATAGTGGTCTCCGAGTAAATGAAGAAAAAACTAAATACATGGTAGTAACCAAGAATCCAAGACCTCGAATCGGGCAGAATATATCACTGAATGAATACAACTTCGAAGTGGTTAAGGAATTCAAGTACCTAGGAGCGGTAATCACAGACGACAATCGAGTTGAAAAAGACGTCTCAGCGAGAATAGGGGCAGCAAATAGAGCGTTATACTCCCTCACAACATTATTGAGATCTAAACTGTTAAAAAGACAATCCAAACTAACTCTGTACAGGTCAATTATTCGCCCGGTAGTTACTTATGGCAGCGAAACTTGGACTCTCAATCAACGGGAAATAACTAAATTACTTATATTTGAACGAAAGGTTCTTATAATGATATTTGGTCCCCAAAGAAATGAAACAACAGAAAATTGGAGAAGATGCCACAATGCTGAATTGGCGACACTGTATGACAGTGAAAACATAGTCCGTTGTATAAAAGCCAATAGAATAAGATGGGCAGGCCATGTGGTAAGATCAGGGGACCACAGATTATTGAAAACAGTATTCTTTGAGAGACCAGATGGTAGAAGATCAATAGGCCGTCCCAAGAAAAGATGGAAAGATGCCATTGAAGCTGATTTGTATAGGATTGGAGTCCAGCAGTGTGAAATGGAAGCACAAGACCGTAGGAGATGGAGGGCGATAGTGGATGCGGCTAAGACTCACCCAGAGTTGTAAGACCAGGAAAGAAGAAGAAGAAGTATTTGTCAAAATGTCTCTTTATATTTTATATTAAACATGAAGCACTTCAGAATAATGTCAATTTAGATTTCTTTTCAAAATATACCTGTGTGTAATAGAACCAACAATCCCCATCATAATACTTGATTTTTTTTATTGCTGTTTTGGTGTCAAAGTTAAAATGTTGGTATTGATTTTTTAAGTAACTTTTGAAAAAATTGAAATAATTGAACAAAAATTGGTAGTCGGAGATTCCTTAAGAAAGGAATCAGCTTTTAATCATTGATTGATTGAATGATATAACAAGCTAGGGTTAAAAAGCCTTTACATGACAGCCTGGAGGCTTATTATATTGCATGTTATATCGATTCTACGTGTACAAGTTAGTGTCTTAATTAGCTTTAGAAACATGTTTACTAGTCCATCAATCGCGGCTGAGTTTGTCGGAAGGTTTGCAAGACAATAATTTGCTGTATCTGCATCCCTCAATGTGATACTAGTAACTCTAGTGGCGAGAGTTTATCCACCAGGATATCGACCTATGAATGGTAGTTTTAGTGACGGTAAATACTGGTTTTGGTCCAATAAATGTAATAGCAGATCCATGTCTGGAGAGTTAATCTGGTTTTTCATTGTCAGGATACTCTTGTGTCTTAATAGACGTGCAAAAGTAGCCTTGTTGTATTTTACGAGAATAATAAGGTTTTCAGGACATGTCTAGACCTGTTTAGGTTTTATGGAAAAGTTTTTAGCGCTGCCTGATTGTCGGTAAAGATGAGAATGGGTCGCCCCTGTTCTCTCCTCAGATTATTTCGCAGACAGATATCAGATTCATATATTTCTATCTGGAATATGGTGGTGTGTTGCCTCAGAGCTCTACTTACATTAAGTCTGGGGGTGACAGCCTTCTAGTCAGTCTCGACAGTGTAGGGTCTGTTGAAGATGTAGGCTTCTGCATGATAATCGTATCACTGCTCACCTCCAATGAGTTTGTAATTATGTCTTTAATGCTGGTATGTCCGAGGGTAACTTTAGTCTACGAGACCTTGATTTGTCTGTATGCCCGCATTCTCATCTAAACTTTGATTATTAAATCAAGGAGGTGGAGATTTAAATGGGGTAGCTGGTAGCTGGCGAAGTGTTTCTATAATTCTCATAATAACAAAAAACTGAAAATTAGAAAGTTTCATAGTACATCATGGTTTCAGTGTTAATTTTAGGGGAGCGCTACCTAGGAAATTAAGGGTGTCTTTAACATTACAATTTTTAGTGCTTTAGTGCACCAAATTTTGTTCAGATATTTCAGTTTTTTTTTTAACTTTAAAATAAAATCAGAAATAAAATGTTAAACTTTGATACTCTTTATCTTGATTGCTGTTAATTGTTGGACTAAGGTAAGTTTGATTTAATCTCCATAATTTTACAACTGTTGTTCAGTGTACCATTATTTATGAGACACATGGTATATGATACGGTAATAGACAAATGTTCTACGACTTACCATAATAACAGTGGCAATATGGGCAGTAAAAATCGAATAAACTCCTGGGCTTCCTCCAGCCAAATCTTCATTCGGGTAGATGACAGACTGAAATAAAGATCCTCCTAAAATTCCTGCCCAGTATATTACCAACACTCTCCAACTGTGTACCATCTCTAAAGGTAATCCGACTGCTATCTGTATTACTACGTTTCCGAGAAGGTGCAGTTGACTGAAAAAGAAAAAATATAGATATGATTTAATTTTCTATTTGATTTAAATAAATATATGGAGCAAAATTTTCGAAATGCCCAACACTGGCTTAAAATCATCCCAATAGTACACTCGTGAACACCAAGTAAGTAATGTGAAAGTAAGTACCTATCGTCACTGGTGTAACAATTGATTTCTGAGCACCCCTTAAAAGACTGAACTAATATAATTATGTTTAATTGACTATGTTTTTGTAATTGTACCATTGTCTCCCCCTTTTATCAAGAGGAAAGTGGGTTTGCACCCCTTGGCGTTGTGTGCTTACTAATTTTTGAAAGTTTGAAAAAATAGTATACCAATAATAGGCACATAAAAAGTGTTTTGGTCATGAAGATTTTCGTAAATCCGCGAAAATGATCTAAAAACCTTGAAACTGACCATTTCTAGGATTGAGAGATAATTCTGACAATTTAAATTACTTCTATTTAAGTCATGCTTGGGCCTTCCTATTTCTATGTATTCAGATGCGTTGACTCTGAATCTGGGGTCGAAATGGCCCCATTAGATCATTCTGTAAATCCCAAGAAGTGGAAAACTAAAGGGTGTTTTTTATAGAAGTATAGAACTTTTAAATGGAATAAAACAAAGATGAGTTTTTAAATTGACATGAAATTTACTTTATTCGAAAGATAATCTTCTGGCATTATTATTTAAATATGACTTCTGGCATATGACCGCCACGGTTGGCTCGGACGTAGTCTAATCTGGAGGTCCAATTTTCGATGACTTTTTTCAACATTTGTGGCGGTATATCGGCAATAACGCGGCGAATGTTGTCCTCCAAGTGATCAATCGTTTCGGGTTTATCGGCATAGACTAGCGACTTCACATATCCCCCCAGAGAATAGTCTAGCGGCGTTAAGTCGCACGATCTTGGAGGCCAATTCACGGGTCCGAAACGTGAAACTATGCGGTTACCAAACGTTTCCTTCAATAAATCAATTGTGGCACGAGCTGTGTGACATGTTGCGCCGTCTTGTTGAAACCACAGCTCCTGCACATCATGGTTGTTCAATTGATGAACGAGAACGTCAGTAATCATGGCTCTATAGCGGTCACCATTGACTGTAGCGTTCTGACCAGCTTCGTTTTTAAAGAAGTACCAACCAACGATTCCACCAGCCCATAAAGCACACCAAACAGTCAGTTTTTCTGGATGTAACGGTGTCTCAACATACACTTGAGGATTATCATCACTCCAAATACGGCAGTTTTGTTTATTGACGGATCCATTCAAACAAAAGTGAGCTTCATCGCTAAACAAAATTCGCTTATGAAAATCGGGATCAACGGCAATCTTGTTTTGGGCCCATTCACCGAATCTATGCCTTGCTAGGTGATCGTGTGGCTTCAATTCTTGCACGAGTTGGATTTTGTAAGCACGCAAACCAAGATCTTTCCGCAAAATCTTCCATAAAGTGAATGGATACATATCCAATTCCTGTGCACGATGGCGGATAAACTGATTCGGGTCTTCCTCTACGCTACGCTCTACAGCAGCAATGACTTCTTCTGTACGCACTGTACGACGTCTCTGTGGATGCGTATTATCATTTAGAGTAAACGTGGTGCGAAAACGTTCCATAGTTAATCGAATTAATTGCTCTGATGGACGATTATGTTGACCGTAAAATGGACGTAGTGCGCGATACGTATTTCGAACAGAACCATGATTTTCAAAATAAATTTGCACAATTTGGAAGCGTTGTTCAGGCGTCAGTCTATTCATGTTGAAATGCCAAACCAAACTAAACATAAATCACTTGACAGCTGAGAAAATGGCCGCCAGTTAAAAAAGTGTTGCCAACTTAAAGTTCTATACCTCTATAAAAAACACCCTTTACAAGAATAGATTAAATGCCAAAAAAATTGCCCTAACATGCAGAAAATAAATGTTATAAATTGACATCAAGTGGCTATGTGGAGTAAGCGCAGAAAGAAATTTGATAGTAAATTTGTTGTATAAGGTTGGCAATATGAGAACCAGAAAACCAGAGCAGAATTTGCGATAGTGGTGATTGGCGTCTCAACGTATTCTTTGTGTTTAATGTGGTCGTCTGTCATCGTCCTCGACACTTTAAATTCTCTTAATTTTTTTGTTGTGCATTTGGGTAGACTTTTGCATTGTTTTGAAGATCTTGTTAATTCATTATTTTCAGTAAATATATTTTTTATATTTGGTAATTATTTACATTATGGAAAATGACGTTTTTTGGGAAAAATTCGATATTTACCTCCAATTTTGAGGTTGAAGAACACAATTTTGGCTTTGATTTTTCACTATTTTTCTTCAGTTTCCCGGAAAAGTTAAAAAACGCCAAGTGTTACTTAACTAAACACTTTTAATTCTGAAGAAAACACCGAACTTACATATTTATTTTCAATGGTACTAGTTCAAATATCATGTATGTAATATATTTCAACTATTTTTGCACACATTTTAGGCGTAAATTTAGAAAAACTTGTATTTTCCGCAAAGAACCAAAAATACGTTCCGGAAAGGCCATCGACCATCAAACTCGCGAAAACGACTAATATTCGTTTGACCTGTTGCCAGATGTAAAATACTTTTGTGGTATAAACTATAAAATTTGGCCCTCTCAGTCAACACTATAGTTTAATTTTTCCAATGTTTTATACAGTCTCAGGGAAAAATTAATCTTAACCACCCTAAATGTTTGGTTAGTTCAGGAGTAACTTGATTTTGGTTAATTTGTAAAACTGAAACTAATCTGAACTAACCTAAATTGACCTAGACTTTCACTTTAGTAATATAAACTATAAAATTTATTCGTTACAGTTAACAACATAATTTAATTTTTGTAATGTATAAAAACAGCTAAAATTAATCTTAAGAACCCAAAATTTTTTATCAGTTTTGGTTAGTTCAAGTTTAGCTTAGTTTTTGTTATTTTGAGAAACTGAAACTAACCTAGATTTATTAATTAAAAATATTATTGTCCAGCAGAGACCACGTAAAGGCGGGATAATCTATGAAAGAAAAGAATATATGTGAATTTCACAGAAATCATGTTGCCAATCTGGCAACAGAGCTAATTTTTAGGGTTTTAGAAACGAGTCGCAACAATATTTAATGGCGGAAGCCATTTTGTTTTTTGATAATTTTCTTGATGTTTCCGAAAAAAATATGAATTTTTATATAATATAGAGGCTTCTATCAGTGTGGAATTTGTGGTTGTAACAAAATGTTAACGATTTAGTATAAAAATTGTACATAAAGGAAAAAGTGTTTTTCACTGTTGTCCGCAAAACTAAGGAAAAATTATGGAAAACGAAGGTCAGAATTATGTTCGACCACGAAATGTCGGTCTGACGATTAAGGTGACATCGATAACCGATCTTATGATATTTTTTTATGTTTATCCAATCATAAACAATACCCTGCTTCAATATCAGCCGACTATAAATAATTTAAATTTTTAACTTCTTTTTTTTCGTTAATAACGATATTGTTATTAACAACGACGCAGTGGCGCGGTGTGACTTTTCATTTTGTTATTAGAAAACACACTCATAACGAAACGAAGTTAAATTAACCAGCTAAAAATAATAATTTTTGTTGTCCTTCACCTCGCAGAGTCTTAAATTCTTTTTAAATCGCTTCAAACAAGCAAGAGCAAATTTTATAAATGTATTTTTTCAACGGTTCCATGGTTTCCAAATAAAATTAATAACCATACTTACGAGTTATGTGTAAACATGTAGGTCATGTATCTCCAGACTTCGTATCTGTTATTATGCTGAAATGCTAATGGTTCCTTAAAATTCGTGTAATATAATACTATTTGTAGTATAGAGAGCAATATCATTCCAACATGTCTTGGTTTAAGTCGCACTTCTTCCTCGTACATTCCTGTTACTGTGTGCATTCGCTGAAGTCGCACTGCGGTACGTCTTGATACTGGCACTACTAGGAACTTTACATATCTGAAAGAAAAAGAAAATAATTTTAATATTACAGTGGCAAAAATCGTGTCAACTTTAATGAGGTTTTCAACATTTACTGATCATACATGTTCTTAAAAAGATTCCTTATGATATAAGTAAAATAACATTTTAACCTCAAATAAATATTGGTAAAAAAAATCGGAATATACATTGAAAATAATACAGAAAGTGAAATTATTTTATCAGCTATCAGTTTTGATCTTTGCAGAAGAATGAAGGTTCTCTAAGATCATCGTTCATAGTAAAGTCAGGGGCGAGGTATTATTTCAATTGTAGCAGCAAGAAACTCTTCCCCCTTCGTAAGGTGACATAAATAAAAACTGATCATTATCTTTGTGCTGGTTTACTGCTTCAAAATATAGAAAATACCAAGAACTACGTACATTCTCATGATATATATATATATATATATATATATATATATATATATATATATATATATATATATATATATATATATATATATATACAAGGTGATTCAAAAATCGATCACGAAACTTAAGGGGGTGATTCTACTTGACAAAATAAGGGTAGAGCTTCATATAATTTTTTTTCAAAATGTCATTCGTTTTCGAGTTACAAGCCGTCCAAGTTCAAGTTTTTATTTTTTGTTTTTTGAATTACTCGCTTACAGGAAAACCGATTTGACTAATATTTGAAAGATAGGCTAAGTCTTCTGCGCTTCATCATTTTAGTAACAATTCACATTGATTGTTTGCCGCTAGAGGGCACTTTACCTACATTGAAAATTGTTTTTTTGTCATAATTTTTTAGTGTTGACAGCTACAGTAGTTTTTGGCATAATTTCTGAAAGACTGATGCCAGGCCTTTAAAAAAGGTGCTCTTTATTTACATCGCTAAACCCAATGGTTTAGACGTAAATCACCCTTAAAAATTAAGTGGTAAATTTACTTTTCTCATTTCATTACCACCAGCTACCAGGTAAATAGCTATCAAAGTATACTAGAGCTGTCAGTTTAACATCAAATAAATTCGCTTTTTAAACTATTTAATTTATAATATTAAAATAACTAATAATGGCTAATCACCAATATTCAAATATCGAATATTGTGATATCCATTTTTGTTATGGAAAAGCAAATGGTAATGCAGAGTTGGCAAGAAGATATTATATGGAGAGTTATCCGGAAAGAAATATCCCTCATGCTCAAACATTTTCCAGTGTGCACAGGAGGCTTGCGGAATGTGGTTCCTTTAAAAGTTATAATGGAAATAGGGGAAGACCTAGAACTGCTAGAAACGTGCAACAAGAAGAAAGAGTGCTTGAAATTATTGAAGATCCTCCAAGACGGAGCTCCGCCCCACTTTAGTATACGTGTCCGACAGTATTTGAATGCAACGTATCCTGAGCGATGGATAGGACGAAGTGGACCATTGGCATGGGCAGCGAGGTCACCAGACCTTAATCCTATGGATTTTTTCTTTTGGGGTCATTTGAAACAATTGGTGTACGATATTCCAGTAATCAACGTCGAGGATCTTCGCTTCAGGATAATCGAAAAGTGCCAAATTATTAAAGAAACACCAGGAATTTTTCATCGAGTTAGGCGAAATTTTTTGAAGAGTGTTAGGAAATGTATGGAAGAAAATGGGGGACATTTTGAGAATCTTTTTTAGTTTGTTTAGTACTGTTTCATTAATTTTTATCAATTAAATGTATATCGCAATAATCCATAATATGAATATTTACTGATTAGCCATTATTAGTTATTTTAAGATTATAAATTAAATAGTTTAAAAAGCGAATTTATTTGATGTTAAACTGACAGCTCTAGTATACTTTGATAGCTATTTACCTGGTAGCTGGTGGTAATGAAATGAGAAAAGTAAATTTACCACTTAATTTTTAAGGGTGATTTACGTCTAAACCGTTGGGTTTAGCGATGTAAATAAAGAGCACCTTTTTTAAAGGCCTGGCATCAGTCTTTCAGAAATTATGCCAAAAACTACTGTAGCTGTCAACACTAAAAAATTATGACAAAAAAACAATTTTCAATGTAGGTAAAGTGCCCTCTAGCGGCAAACAATCAATGTGAATTGTTACTAAAATGATGAAGCGCAGAAGACTTAGCCTATCTTTCAAATATTAGTCAAATCGGTTTTCCTGTAAGCGAGTAATTCAAAAAACAAAAAATAAAAACTTGAACTTGGACGGCTTGTAACTCGAAAACGAATGACATTTTGAAAAAAAATTATATGAAGCTCTACCCTTATTTTGTCAAGTAGAATCACCCCCTTAAGTTTCGTGATCGATTTTTGAATCACCCTGTATATATATATATATATATATATATATATATATATATATATATATATATATATATATATATATATATATATATATATATATGTATATGTACCAATGCATGTAATAAGGGAGATATAGAAAATTCAAGATTTTGTATAATCAGACCTGGCTCTATAAATATTTTTCTGATAAGAAATTGCATCAGAGAAGCGAAATTATATGTAAGAATAGAAAATTTATCTTCACCATTTTATCAAGAATATTGCTGACTGTCGATCCATTTAGGACATTCAAATAAGCATACTCGTAGAACGCTGAGCCCTACCTAAGTAGGTTTTCGCGAACTTTGTGCGAAAGTTAGTTTTTAGGCCCCCTTGGAATCTTACATTTTATGAAAAGCCATGCTATTTTAATTATGCTCTTTTTATTATTTAAATATTAGTGTTGGAGAGCATCTACCTGTAATGGGACAAACACTAGTTATTTTATACTAATCAACGTGAAGTATATTCTACTAAAATGACTAATTAAATAATCACTCTGTAGATAGATTTTAACCATGGGAACAAAACAGTATGTAACTTATCTTACTATCCAAGAAATACTAAAGGAAAATAAATCAATTATCGTGCTTAAGCCGAAACTCAGTTTTATTACTTTTGAGTAGTTTAAATGTGTTCTTAGAAATATTTAAACCCAGACAATTTATGCCGACATAAACTAAAAAGGTTTTTCCCTCTTTTAATATTTATAAATAAATCTGTCGAGGAAATTCTACCTTGGTTATGTAATTAAAATCGAAGATATAAGTGCCGAGGAGGTCCTAACATGGGTCACCTGCAAATTGTATTAAAATTTTGAACGATTTTCTCATTATTAGGAAATAAAAGAATAATCAAGTAAAATCACTATAATGGAATATATCGTTTGACAACACGTACAAAGTACTGTTTTTCCTGATTGCAACTAGAAATTATTTAAATACCAACAAAATTAATAAAATGACATTCAGATTTTTTTTCCATTGGTTATCTTATTATTCTTTTAGTTAAATAAAGACAGAATAGTTATATTAACCCTTTTGTGTAAAAATATACCGGGTGTCAACAAATCTATTAGACAAGTCATAATTTCTAGAGTATTATGTGTATTAAAATGAGAATTGGTACAGGTAAATGTTATGTGAAAAGGAGAGTTTTCGCATATTTTCCACTTTCCGGTCACTTCCGGTTTCACCGGAAATGGCCCCGGTTTTGAATTCTTAAATAGAACACCCTGAATATTTTAACATTTTTGGATTTCTGAGATAATTCTAGATCAGAATGTGACATTTTAAAAACTTTTTACGTCTACTTAATTTTTTTAGAGCCACTTTTAAAATTGCATCTAGGTGGCCATGATCGGACGCAAACTAATCTAACGGCCTTAGGTGATGTCAAAAAAATACAATCGCAAAGTTTTAGTGACTAGTATGAAAGACAGGAATTGGATTAAAAATTTAACAAAATTAACAAAAAACTAACAAAATAAACTAATAACTTAGACGACGCACTTAAAATATTTGAAAGTACAGTAGCTGAATTTGTTAAAAAGTTTAGTGTAGTAAATGTTCAAAGTGCATTCCTTCTTTTCATGACACATTTTAGCTCGTTCAATTGTTTCTCTCAACACGTTTTGTAGCATTTGAGGCGTTATACTTCTAAATGCCCGTAAAATTCTTTCTTCTAATATTTCAAGAGTAGCTGGGGCTGCTCCATAGTAAACCCTTTCTTTAACATATCCCCAGACAAAGAAATCGAGCACAGTAAGATCCGGTGAGCAGGCTGGCCACTGTACCGGACCATTGGTTGCAATAATTCGATTATTAAAATGCTCTATTAAATAATTAAGAACTTCTCTAGTATTGTGAGGCGGTGCTCCATCTTGTTGAAAGTAAATTCGCCGTAAAACTGCTAAAGGTATATCATTGAGATGATTTTCGATTTCATTTTGAAGAAAATCTAAGTATCTAACCCCTGTTACTGGACCTTGAAACAATATTGGCCCAATTATTCTGTTTTCAACGATACCAGCCCAGACATTGACGCCAAATCTTTCTTGAAAATTGCCCTCTCTCATTTCATGTTGATTTTGTTGGGCCCAGTACCGAGTATTTTGCTTATTGAACATACCATTATTTGTAAATCGGGATTCGTAGGAAAATAGAATAAAATCGATAAAATTTGGGTTAACTGTATGATTTTGAAGCAGCCAATCACAAAACACTATCCATCTATCGCCATCCTCAGTATACAAATGTTGATGTAACTGATATTTAAATGCTGGATATCCATGCTTTTTCAGTATTTTTCTTGCTGATTCATAACTTATCTGCAGTTCTTGACTAATTTTTCTTAACGAAACTGTTTTATCAACCTCAACCATAGCAAGTACGTTAATCTCAGTCTCTTCATTTATGATAAACCTCTGTTCCGCCTCTTGATTTCCTATTTGACTAAAACGAGTCTCGACATATGGAAAATACTGATGGGCTGGATGTTGCCGATTCGGATATCTATGAGCATACAACTCGGCAGCATTCCTTGAATTTTTATGACACTCTCCAAATGTTAATAACATATCCACTTTTTCACTTTGAGTATACATTATTTTAACGAAGATTTAAACTAAACTTAACGAAAATTAAGAAACTTTTACGTCTGTTCTTAGAGCGTATGTCACTGTCATTATCTACTTAAGTGAGTGCTTTGTTTTCCAAAGAAGACTTCCATTTAAAAATTCAAAACCGGGGCCATTTCCGGTGAAACCGGAAGTGGCCGGAAAGTGGAAAATATGCGAAAACTCTCCCCTTCACATACCATTTACCTGTACCAATTCTCATTTTGATACACATAATACTCTAGAAATTATGACTTGTCTAATAGATTCGTTGACACCCGGTAGATCAATTCGGGAATTAAGTATCCGGTGTAAAACGGCTGACGTCCTCTGAGATAAACTATTTGAACTAATAGGGAATGAAATTTACAGTTACGGGGATTGCATGGGGTGAAATACGTACCAGCGGGGTACCTAGGAATGCAAGGTTGGCCTTTTAAGAAATAATAAACTTCACTTACGGTCTGGGATTCGTTAAAAGCAATACGACACTGGGAACAGGTCTTAGAAAATCACGTGTCGTGTATATTCGGTGGGAATGAAGGTTTTTTTTTTTGATTTTTTTTTCTTTTAGGGAATATCCTGTTTTTATTTCACTGGGTAAAAGGGCGACTTTTGTACTATTTGTTTAGACAATTTAAAGGGCTATTTTTTTGTGTTTTTATTCTTTTCTCAATTTATGTTTTTAAAAGCTAATTATACGTTTTATCTTCTAAATTGGGTTGTTACATTTTCTTCAATAATAAAATGGCTAACAGGAGCAATAAATGTAGTATTTTGAAATTGTTGTGTTCTATTTGTTTTTATTAATAGATTTAAATGTTTTGAGAAATTTGTTTTGTTAATTTATTAAAAACCTTCACGCGAATAAATTCGCATCGCGCTCGTGACCTTGGGGTGAAAGACGGGGTGTGGGAGAACATCATTACATTAGTACGACGAAAAGATGGAAAACAACTAAATGATCACGAAGATTATTTTAATTATACTACTAAATTATTTCGTAGGTAAACAAATTATTTGATTTATAAACGAGCGATGTTCATAGGCCATTATAAGTCACGCTAAAAAGTGTAATAGTAAAACGAAAAAAAAATACTTTAATGAATCATTTTCAATTATATGGTTAATGCAAAAAGAATTTTTTAAATAACTTCTTAACTTGATATTGTTCTTCTAAAATGAAATTACTCTACCGGAAAAAAGTTAATTTGGTATTATGTAAGAGTAAATTCAAGGATGAAGAATACAGTTGGTTTTAACTGGTAGAAAAAATTAGTTCATAGGATTTTCCAATGGTATTGTTCTGTTGTGAATATTGGAAGATGATATGCTATTTTGCCAGTGTTTTTAGAAGCCTATATTATTAATTATCATCGTTTACACAGTTGTTTCTATAATTTAATTTTGTTGGTCCCTACTTGGTGAAAATCCATAATAGTTTACGACTGTGATCAGTAAAACACATTTTTACTTAAATTTTCGTTGTATTTGTTGATTATATATGGTTCACTGCATGGTAGCTTCTTCAGGTACTGTTTTCAATATTAAAAAATAACAGGCACTAGACATACCATTACGTTCTATTTGTACTTGATAGTTTAACTAACATAGCACCGCAATATTGTACATAATACCTGAAGAAGCTGCCGTGCGGTAAAACATGTCGTCCTGTCAAAAAATACAGTGGAAATTTAAGAAAAAACGTTTGTTACTTATCAGATTAGTTTCTTTCAAGCATCTGGATATTTATTCAGGAAATTATTTAAAAAAAATTGATGATATCTGGCTGCAACATCATAATTATTCAAAATTTGGATTCTTTAAAAAATTCTTAGATGTCAAAATTCACTTATTGTGTCTAATTTTTTAGTGTGCAGTAAAATTATTTTGGTTACACTTCTGATTTATTTTCTCTACCAAAAAGGGTCTTAGCTTTACTATGAACATAACAGTAATGAAGTCTTCGATATATTTGTGTGTATGTTTCCGGTTTAAATTCGAGAACCGCTATACGGATCTTGACGGGGTTTTCACAATTCTATAGAGAAAGGCTTAGATTTATAAAACACTAATCAATGATGTCAGGTTGCCGGGTAATGTGGAGCTTACTGAAGCAAAAAGCAGAACGTTGCTAATTTGGTATAGAAGAAATAAAAAAGTTTGAAATAAAATGCTCTGATATGATTATTATTTGGTTCTTTGCCCATTTTAGAAGTTATTCATTTTTTTATGAAGTTTTGTGTCTATTCATTGAAAAATAAGTGTTTAATAAAATTCAATCTTCTTTCTGCAGGGAAATAATGTAACATATTATTAAATTTGGGAGAGAAAAACCTTTTAAAAATGTTAAAAAACACCGTATATGAAAAAGGATGCCATCCTACTGAAATTGATAATAATATGGCTTCAAATACAGTTAGGAATATGAAATAATCGATTGTCAGCGGAAGTAGTTGAAATATTGAATGAAAAGGAGATTAAAAAAACAATGTATTTCTTATTATTCCGTTAAGTATAAAGTACTTACCGATTTCCAAGATTTGTGAAATCCTTTAAAAATCCATCGTTCGTAATCATTTCGACGAATTCCTCAAAATCCAATTTGTTGTCATGATTTTGGTCGAATCGTTGGTAGTTGTTAATGATGATTGGTGTGAGAGGTCCGGAAGAAGGATTAACTTGTTCGTTGCTTTTAATGAAGGCAGTGAGTTCATCGAGACTGACGAAACCATCTTGGTCTCTGTCGCACTAAAACAAAAGAAGATTTGAAATTATTTTGATGTTTTTTGTATTTTCTTTTTTAAACAAATTTCGCATTTAGTTATCACCTATATTTTTTACTTAAGAATGGCGCCCAGTGTCAGTTAAAAGGCCATCATATTATTAAGGCTCAGCTGGAGGGTACGAGACGAAAAGATAACTTTTTCAAATACATATACTGTGAAATATATATATATATATATATATATATATATATAAAATAAAATAGAATAAAATATTGGCGAAGCGGACGTGAAAATTTGTCAATCTACATGATTCTCGTATTAAAAAGTGCGGATCACTCCAAAATATGGAAAAACTCCGGATCCGACAGATGGCGACAGCGCTGTTTCGTCCTAATATGGGACTCGTCAGGCCATCGCAGTCGGCACAAACCATCATCTCGCCTTTGCATCGTATAAAGCTGAATTTATAATCAAAACACAGCAAATAAGACGACAAAAGCGACATCTCGATGGTCTACTTGATAATACAAGAACCACACAGATTAACAAAATTTGTAAAAGAACCGTCATATGGTGGCGCGACGGTGAATTAAAACAGAAATATGTAAAATCGAGTACACGAAACGCGCTGCCCAAAGGATAGGGGTCGCATTTTTCGGTACTGGCAAGCCAGCCTACCGCCTATTTTGGCAGCCAAAGCCACGTGCCGCACCAAACGATCCCACCATGAGAGCATCGTTTAGCGTGTTTAAAAGCCAAACAAGTAAATAAATATGTAGATAAGTTTTTGTCCGTGTAATTTAAAATAAAATAGAATAAAATATTGGCGAAGCGGACGTGAAAATTTGTCAATCTACATGATTCTCGTATTAAAAAGTGCGGAGCACTCCAAAATATGGAAAAACTCCGGTTCTGTTTTAATTCACCGTCGCGCCACCATATGACGGTTCTTTTACAAACTTTGTTAATCTGTGTGGTTCTTGTATTATCAAGTGGACCATCGAGATGTCGCCTTTGTCGTCTTATTTGCTGTGTTTTGATTATAAATTCAGCTTTATACGATGCAAAGGCGAGATGATGGTTTGTACCGACTGCGGTGGCCTGACGAGTCCCATATTAGGACGAAACAGCGCTGTCGCCATCTGTCGGACCCGGAGTTATTCCATACTTTGGAGTGCTCCGCACTTTTTAATACGAGAATCATGTAGATTGACAAATTTTCACGTCCGCTTCGCCAATATTTTATTCTATTTTATTTTAAATTACACGGACAAAAACTTATCTACATATTTATTTACTATATATATATATATATATATATATATATATATATATATATATATATATATATATATATATATATATATATATATATTTAAAAAATTGTATAAAAAAAAAGGACTGTTGGACTTCTGGAGAAGTATAAGGTCTTGTCTGAGTCTCAGTTAGGTTTTAGAACAGGGACATCCACACAGGACGCAATTCAATTTTTGATTACTCAGATCCAAAACGTTCTCCATGAAATTCGACCATCAATGTGCCTGTTTGTTGGCCTTTCTAAAGCTTTCGACACTGTCAAAAACACTCCTAGAAAAGCTTGAGAACTACGGTTTAAGAGGTAAAATATACAATATATTAAAAAGTTATTTATTAAAAAGAAAACAAGGTTGAAGATTGACGGTATTGCAAGTGAGAAGATAGATGAAAATTATGGCGTCCCGCATGGAACTGTTTTTTGCCCAATTCTATTCAAAATTTATGTAAAGCTTAATGGACAATTTTTGGTTTCGCTGACGATGCTAGTTGTTTTTGCAGGGTCTTAAATCAAAAATGGATGGAGGTGTTTTATTGAAAGATAGGATTAGTTCTAATAGATTAATCTTAAGTATTGAACAAACAAAATATGTTTCCTTTTCCATTTATAAAAATAAACTGTCGGATAACTTAACGATTGAGGAAGGTGAAATTCCAGAGAAAAATATAAAATACGTTGGGATCATAATTGATAACCAATTAAACTGGGGTACGCACGTACCTTGAGGACTTTCTCACCCCTAAACATATAAAAATAATATATTTTTCTTTAATATGAAGTCTTCTAACCTATGGAATACAAGCACGGGGTACAAACATGCTTTTCCCGACTGAAAACCTTTTCCGGAAGTGCAAGTTGTTGGGTATGCGGCAGTTATATTGTTTTGCAATTTACGTATACATATTTAAAAATGAAATTTCTTTTGAAATAACAACACATCAGGTAAATACAAGAAACAAATTGGCATATCCGACAGCTATGCAAATAACTTATGAACAAAAAACATTGAAATATTTTGCCCTACGGTTGTACAATACGTATTGTGGAACTAACATCTTACCACCACTTTCCTACAAAACTTGACTTAAATAGGAGTCCAAGTTTGTGGAAAGTGCAATAAGGATGTTTGAGAAAGATATCGGTGGATCTCACTGATGACTCCACCACCGATATCAGGACGAAACATCCAATCATTTTGACGGTGGTCGAAAATTAGATCGCTTAGTTATATGTCCCTAACACCAGGAGCATTGCTAAATGCAACATATGCTACCAGAAAAAATAAGATTAATAAAATCATTCAATAAATTTAAAACAACCATCCAAAACTGGAGATATGAGCATGGTAGAAAACTATTTAATCTTAAGTCTGGCTTCCTGGTTGTTTAATATATTTTTATTAAACTTAAATAATTTTGACATTATTCCCTGATCACGACGTAAATACTGGGTTGTGACATTTTTACCCGACTAAGGACTTTTCACTAGATTGTGACGCTTTAGTAATACTTGTATGTTGTAATAAAGTTCTATTTAATCTTAAATCATACATAAGTATAAAAATGCTTCAATGATTTTTTATTTCTAAAGGTTGTTTATAGTTTTGTGGATTATTGTGTAAATTGTATTACATAAAAACGAAGAATGTAATAAATTTTGTCAAATTATCTTTCGAATTAGTGTTATCTCTGTAAATTTGATACTTGTTAACTACACCATGCTAACAAAGTAAAATTTATTATCCACAAAACCATACAATTTTTGAAATTGTTTATACATAAAAAAGAAAATGTATTATTTTACTGGCCTTAATGTTAAAAATATTGATTTTAAGAATTTTAACACAAACTTAGACAATGGTTAATTTTAAAATTATTTTACAACGTAGTTTTCCAATACAAATTGTTAAATAATATTTGGCTTAAAATATGTAAAAAAACGTATGTGCTGTTGGAATATTTCGTATCTAAGAGTATATGTCGAAAATTAATTCTAGATGTTTTGCTTGAATATTCGATAGAATTTGGAAGAAATGTGAATTAACACAGGCACAAAAGGCAGTAGGATACCTTAATGGAATTTGATGAAGTAAACAGATAACAAATAAGAGAAAAATTTATGCCCGTAATTCACCTCATTTTACGGAGTAGAAACGTGAAGATTAAAGAAAATAGGGAATAAGAATAGAGGAGCTACAAAAATGGACGTCTTAATAAAATCAGCCAGAATATCACGACCGAAAAAATTGCAAAAGGAAAAAATAAGCAGACGAATGAGAGTAGAACAAACAACAGTTAAAGACAAAAAAGGTAGTTAACATGGCATAAACACGCGCAGAGGATGTGATATAACAAGTATTTCAATTGGGTACTCCAGCATCGAAGGAAAGTAGGAATTAGGAGAGTCACGAAGGAGTTCAATCTCAAGGAAATGCAAATGCATAGAGTCTAAGAATCGGATAACGTAGATGAACATTCTAAATTGATATAGAAGAAGAAGAAAAATTTGAGTTATAACACAAGTTACTTGTCTTTACAGACCTGTAGTACATTTTTCTTATTTTTGTATTGTTTGTGATGATGTATGATATGAAGGTGAAAAAATTCTTAGTTTTAATTTATTTTCTATTGAAATTAGATACTATTTTATTAGGAACAAAATTTGGACACTTTAATATTTACGATAATAGCGGTAGGCTCATATATTAATAATAAAAAGAAAGACAAAAGAATTGTTTACTAAATGTTCTCACGTAATCTATATTTAATGTATGAACAAAACCAGAATTTTTTTTTAAAGCCTAACACATAATTAGGTTTTTTGGGTTGGGAATCTTTATTTTGCAAATAGTAAAATAACCGTTAATAGATACACAGCTGCCACTTATGAAAGGTTTTTATTCTATTATTAAATTATAGAAGGAATTCCAATGCTTTTATGTTTACGTTTTATTTTCAATAATTTACTTTAAATTATACACGTGTATTTATTGAAGAAACAAATTTGCACTGAAGAATGGTAATTTTTGTTGTTAAATACGCATATTTTAGGTACTAATGATTTTTCTACTGCCAACTTATTGTTAGTTCAGCCTAAGTTTTGTCGATAATAAAATATAATCTAATTTTAACAGAAAATAAATTTAATTCTGAAGATTAAATGTGTTTTTTATTTTATCTATAAATAATTTTTGTGTAAACATATCAAACGAAAAAAATTCCCGAGCTAGGTCACACTGGAAAAATATTAATGGCATAATAAATCTCTCTGAGGGCTTTCATTGACAATTCCTCACATGAATCCATAATTAGTTATAAGAGTCTTAGAGGCACAACAATGTTAGAAGGTAGAATCGTCACTACCTATATTGGTAATGAACTATTTTCATGATAATATGACATATCTACCTGATCTTACATGTTCTACTACAAAAGTAACAATGCCGGTGCTTGCTAATTGAGAACTACGGACCATCGACTAGTTTAATGTCTTTTTACAAATTATTGAAAACTTCACACTGTGATTTCAGTCATGTATGAATGGATACACACAGTGTGCCCCACGACAAACTGCCTGCATTTTAGCACTCACGAAAACAACTGTAATTGAAGAAGCATATAACAAGGAACCATCGAAATACAAATCATCAAAAAAAAAACCGCCCGCCATTTTGTTAATTTTCGGTTTTAACATTTTTTTTCTGAAAATTTATGACTCATGTGACCGTAACTAAAAGAGAAAATTGAATATAAAATTTTGAATAAAATATGATTTTCATTTTCTTTATTCCAAAAGCTTTAAAATTTCGATAACTTCCTTGAAAATGATTTTTTCGCAAAACGGCAAAATACGTGTACACTTTTTTGGGTTCTAAAATACCATATTTCTAGGAAAAAATATTTTATTTTTTCGACTATATCCACAATTATGGAAAACAAAATAAATCGTAAAAGTAATGTCCTAATTTCAAATTTTAGAGTAACTTCTTACAAAAGGAAAGGGGAGGGGGGCGAATTCTTCAAGTGTCATGCTCAGAATGAGCGTACAAAGTGCAGGCAACCTCATTCATATATTTGTGTTATGTCTCGATTATGTTATACATAGATATGCGGTATCATCAGCTTTACATGCCTTCTGAAGTAGATTTAATAGGTTTTTACTACGCAGAAAACTGACATTGTCTTAAATATATATAAATTTTGATATTCCAGACTAGGTGTAAGAGTAACACGCTAAGCACAACCTGTTTGATAAACTTACAAATTAAATTAGGATTCTAGATACATTTTGCACTCCTAAAAAGTCATTAAGGTGATTTCTTCTTGCAACGTCATTTCACATAATTAATACTTTCGATCATATCTTACAGATTTAAACAACAATAGACTTGTTATGGTTGGTGGGGGAGAGACTTTTTTGATGTTTGACAGACATAAACATGTTTATTTATCTTTCCTTTCAGTTTAATTGCAGGTAGAGACTCTTTTCAGTGTTTTTAAGTGTTAAAAATTACTATAAATGGGAAGTTTTCAATTTATATTAACAAAAAGAGGATTTAAAAACTTATTTTTATTGGTGAATATTGTTAAATATTGTTTACATATTGAAAATAGCAATAAAAATAATTTAGGCAACCATATATTCATACTTTTATGTATTCAGAATTAACGTGTCGATTATCATATGATACTCGTTTAAATAATGCTATTAGAGAAGGATAGAATAAAATCGGTTTATGTGTATCAAGAAATCAGATATCTACTGTTTATCAACACTTTTTCAAATATAAATAAAAATATTATTACGTTCTTCAGCGTTCAAACAACTGGGTCCTAGTTCTGACGTTATGCCAATTCTACAGGGGTATGTTCGAAGATTAATACATATTTTACTGGCTGATATTAATCTCAAAACTGCACTGTTGGTATTTTATTTTCATTTTTCATCTGTTCATATATGTTTGTGGTTTACTTTGTTTTGAAACTGTTGGAAACTTATATTTTATTTACATAATGGACACGATTAGTGCTTTGCAAAAAGTCATCATAACGATTAATGAATAAATAAATAAATTTAAAAAAAATGGCCAATACTGCGTACTAAATATCAGTTCTCTCTCATTTTAATAGCATTAGAAAGTAGATCTTTATGAGAAGAATGCGTGAGAAATTGTTCTCTAAAATATATAATGAAAATAATAAAATAACCAAAAATTCTCCCTTTTTAATATGTAATACTACATAATTTCTAAACACATTTACTAAATATTTGTATATTTTATTATGCTAATAAATAATCATTCAAGCAGTAACGGTAATTATAGTATTTTTTTTAAATATCGCCTATTAAGCTTTTAATCACACATAACGTGTTCAGTTTTATTACCAACCCAACTAAAATCGCCAATTATTACATAATTTAAAGATATATGAACGTTTTAGACTTGCATTATTTGACGTCATGAAGACGTAAGTCAATTTTCCCAATACATATGGCGCACCTGTTCAATTTTTACCAAAGAAGTACTTAAATTACATTTACGTTAAAAGCATAAATGCAGCCAAATGCCTCAAGAAATGGTAATTTTATTCTACGTCATATTTATCGAGTTTAGCAAAATATTCGAGTCAACGTTTTACCGACCTTCGGAAAATATTCAAAAAAGTGATTAGTGGCAGATTAGTGTCAAATATTGTTCTTTATTTGTGCGAAAACGAATAATTATATAAATATAGTAATAATGATGTAAGAGAATGTTAAAAATCGTTGATGTACCTTAACGAGCAGTTCCGTTAATTGAGACGATTTGGTTTTCAAATTTTACCGACTTTATAGTTTATACTTTTCAATTTAATTCAAAAAAGAAGTGTGTGATCCACTGTGATAATTATTCAACCAAGATTAGTGAAGATTTGGATCGTGAATCGTATAAAAACAATATTTTCTTTTGCCGACGTTTCACCTTATTTTAAAACATTTTCAAGGCTCGGAAAGCAGTTTTTCTGCAATATATATATATATATATATATATATATATATATATATATATATATATATATATATATATATATATCTTTTCTAAAATGCCATTCAGCAGACATACGAAATAAAAATGGATTATCTCGTCATTACGTATCCTTTTGACTAAAATGTGGTTATCGGACAGTGTCTTTATTTTTATTTATTTTTACGACGTTTCGATTAAATTGTATCTCTAATCGTTATCAACTGAATGTTTTATCTGAAGACTACGAGCTTATATAGGGACTGTGTCCATTGAAGTGCAAAGTTTCGCTTCACTGTACACACCTTAATGATTTGATGTTACAAAGTAGTGGTTGCCAAAGGTTAGGTATCTTAACACTCGGTTTACTGAAGATTCCATTATTGTTTTTAATGTAAGCTTCTTCTATAAATTTTCTTTTTTTCATGTTGGGTTCCAATATATTGTGCCGCAGCCTCAGACCATTTTATATGGTGTTGTTTATCTTAGGCGTAGTCTCCAATACCTGAACTCGACGTTTCCCCTTTTTGTGTATGAGTTTTATGTTCCTTAATTCTAACTTCTAGTGGTCGTTTTATTTCTCCAATATACATTTCACCACACTCACATGGAACTTTGTAAACATATTCTTTCTTATCGGTAGTTTTTGGTTTTGTTTTTGTTAAATGAGCTCTAAGTGTATTTCCTGATTTAAAGGCTGTTTTTATGTTATAACCACCGGCAATTCGTCTTATTTTCTCCGAAGTTCCTTTAATGTACCGAATCGTGAATAAGGAATGTTTTTCTTGCTGTGTTCATTGTTCTAAAGTTATTTATAACATCGTCAATTAGTTTTAAAAGATAACCATTCTGTTATATATCGGATTTAATATTTGCTACCTCCTTTTCCAATGAATCGGCATTATTGAATGTAGATATTGAGATTGAGTATAATTCCCCGTTTTGTTGCAATAGAATGATTAGAACCGTTTAAACGAAACTATTAAAACTTCAGTATTCAGAAAGCCAACACATACTGGACAATATCTTAATCATAGTTCTATTGTAACAAAACGGGGAACTATTGTAACAAAACGGGGAATTATTGAAGGTGATATTCTGTTTGCAATCATTGATATAAAAGTCAAATATATAGATTGTGAAACCAATAGAAGCGAATTGTTTTAAGCTTAATACCTAAATATGTATATTAGTAAATATGTGAAAGTCTGGGGTTGCAATTCGTGAGTCTATTTTTTTTTTGATAATGCAATGGCATTTACGAAAATCGATTGAACATATTTTTAATGCTGTTCAAATAAACCAACTAAATAAAATAAACTACAAAGTGTCCAAGTACCGATACGTCTCTCGGAGACTCATCAAAACATAACACAACCAATATAAATAAATACAATCGAAGAACATTTATATCAGGGGCATCAATGTGCTTCAGACCATACTAATTAAGTTTATTTTAATTTCTTGTATCAACTTTGCAGGGTTTGCGGTTTTATTTTCAAAAATATATTGTGTTTATGGCTATTCAGAAGTTACTGCTGCGAGTATGGTGTAGTAGTTAGCGTGTCAGCCTTGCACCTAGGCGATCCGAGTTCGGCAATGACAAACCACTGTGCCTTGTCAAAAACCTCTCAGATATGCTTCGGAAGACAAATCGGTGGTCCCGGATGTCTGTTGACAGTATAGTTAGGATGTAACAGATATGTTCGAAAGATTGCCTACGTCGTGCAAAGAGCACGGCACTTGAAGAGGAGATTTGACATAAATACATTATCTGATATATTACACGACTATTTAACCCTTAGGAAAAATTTCCATGGAGCAAAAGGTCAAAATATTAATATCTTAGGTCTACGAGATAAATTCTAAATTTATTATGCAAAAGTGAAAAATGTATTAAATAAATAGTACTCCTATTGTTCTTATTACGCCCAACTTACTGGTTCTCATAAAATTACCTTTTTATTTTAATCGCTTAATATTTTGCAGTTGTGCCTGTTTTTGATGTTACTATAGAAGAAAAAAGTTATTAAGATAATTTTGAAAAAATATAATAATAAAATTTTAATTGTTATCTTATTTTAAAACATACAAGTTCTATGGATTGGCACCACAGATCTTCGCACCAGGTACTACCCACGAATTCAAGTTCGAAAGTGCGTAATTATTACCGGAATAAAAACTACTTTTATACTGCTCGGCCTATTAAGGTATCGTACCTATATAGTTTCTTCTGCACAACGTTTAAATAAAGGATTGTAAGATAAACTGATATACACCTACACTTGGAAATTACCATTTAATTTGAATTGTTTGGGTACTACCGAGTATTCATCAAGGTTGAATTTTGCCATTAATAAATCGCAAGAAAAAAAACTTAAAATTTAATTCTCTTTCTCTCTCTTTCAGTTTTAATCCTCTAAATAACCATATCATTTATTGATTAGAATTTGTGGAGTATATATATGTAAATGTAATATAATTTTATTAGTTTGTGATACTCATCTCCACCAATTGTCTCTTTGAATGGGATTGCTGCAATAACGGTTGGTACAATTTTTGTAAAATCGGGGTGTGTTAATATACCTATCTCTGGGAGTAACCTTCACGTTCTTTTATCTCAATATCACACAAAATTCTGAATGTATTGCACATTAAAACAAAAAAACTTCTTACTCCTCTCTTCAGGGCTTTCCCGCTATTCCGTGTAACGTAATATTCATTCAATATTACGCTATTCTGCCTTGAATTCAGGAGACAACTAATTATTATACTTCCTCGTTTCATTATCAGACTAGATTTTTCGTCTTGTCCCGAAATTTCTCGTTTTTTGCAACATCACTACGAAAAAGCTATTCTTTCACAATATAATGTATTGCTTTGGCTCCGTTCCATAAAAAGCAATAATATACAGGATGTTTTAAAAAACATGGACCAACGATTATATTGAGACGACTTACTTAAAAGTAAAACCGGAAGTTGATAAGAACATGTATCCGCTGAGGCTTCGTGAGTAAAATACATGTTAAATGTACCAAAAGTAGATAATATACTTGCAGTTGCATGTTAAATGCCTTTCAAAATGTACCTCTTAGTGTTTCCTCGATTTTGTCTTTATTTAGGAGATAAATCCAATTATGTTAAAGTATGCAGAAATGAAAAACGTGCATTGTTTCAGTACATTGCAAAAAAAATATATATATTTCTTGTTATTAGTTACATTTACAAGAAACTATGAAAGCGATCGCTTCTTGCTCGAATACAAGCATTTAATCTTCTTCAAAGAGCTCCACTTACTTTCTGAAAAAGTCCCCATCTTGCCTAATAATATCGAAAGCTTCGTATAAACGTCGCCATAATTCTTGTTTTGTGATTACTGCAGTTTAATAGACACCTCCTTTCAGATGTCTCCACATATAAAAATCCAGTGTCGCTATACAGGAGGACTGTGGCGGCCAGGGAATGGATCCTTCCCGATCAATCCAGTGAGCTCCATAAGTTTGAGCTCAGTTAAGTCATTTTGGAGGACCAATTAATTGTTTTCCAATAATTCCTACCCAAATGCTTATTAAAAATTAATTTTGTATATTACTTATTCGCAATGAATTGAGATTTTCATTAGACCATGCATGAAGATTATCAAAATCAACGATACCTTTACGGGTAAAGCACGCTTAATCAGTAAAAAGAATAGACCTTAAAAAATGAAAATAATTCCTAGTTTTGCTGTAAAAGTCACTGACGAAATTGTAAACGAGAAACAAGATCTCTAGGGTAAAGCACGCTTAATCAGTAAAAAGAATAGACCTTAAAAAATGAAAATGATTCCTAGTTTTGCTGTAAAAGTCACTGACGAAATTGTAAACGAGAAACAAGATCTCTAGGAAGTAGTTCCTGCAAGCGGGTGTAATGATATGGGTAAAATTATTGTTAATGAAGCGTTCTTAAAACTGAAGAAACCAGAATATTTCTTAGTTCTTCGGCAACGTTTCTAGTGATAATAAGCGGGTTATTTTCTACATTGAGAACTTGTTCCTCAGCTTGTAGCGTTCGATGATATCTTGCTTTTCCTGAATTAACTTAATGTGGTTTCAATCATTCGTGTTTTGTATTCTCCGAGTAATACTTTCAAAGATTCTTTTTCTGGAATTCTGTCCCTTCGATTAGGACATTGATTGTGCTATAAACAAACAGTTTCTCTTTAATTTTGCATGGCTTCTCTATACGCTAAGACCATGTCGGTTAATTCCTAAATAAATAATTTATATAAGTATTAAAGCTTTTATGAAGACATTTTCTCAATGACTATTTGTGTAGTTTCAATTGCCTAATTTAAGAAATGACTAATTGATTTAGACTTTTTAATTTTCACAAAACATGTTGCCTTAAATGATAATTTGATCCCATTACAAGATAATAATGCATCTATGGGGGTCAGTGAAATTTTTTTATCATATTTTAGGTGAAAAAGCCCTAGGAATGATCATTAGGCTAAGTTAAAAGTAAATTTTGTGTACCAAGACTAATCATTATCATTTATCCATTGGATTTATCTTGTCAACGGAGCGAAAAATCAAGAAAATACTAAGAGGTAAATTTTAAAAGACATTTAACATATTCTATAAAAATGGTGTCAAAAAGCGGAAAAGTCGGTGGCGTACACATTTTTACTCAATAAACAACAATTTGTTAACCTTTAGGAACATCCCTGGTACAGTTATAATTTATTATTTACATATATCCGAAATATTTTTCTTCTTAAATGTATTAAGCACACTAAATATATTTTACATCACTGGTACCTTTTTTAAGTTCCATCCTTTTTCTTGGAATGAAAGCCTCAGTGGACCCATATTGATATAAACTCTTGGTTCTATTTTTAGATGAATTATTTCCATGTAGGCGTTTACCTATGTCTTTTGAAACACCCTGTATGGCCTGCTTTCCTTAATGCCATTATTTTCGAATCGGGGCAAACCTTGCTTAGGGGTTCATACAGATACATATCCGCCATATGGTGTTGCCATATCTCGAAAAATTCCTTGACTTAGGGAAGAGTAAGTAACTTCATTATTGACAACTTTCCTCAAAACGGGTGCGATACATCTACTTAAAATTCAGTTTTCGGCTAAAGTCAAAATCACCGAAAGTATCCATTATTTTCGGAGAGATGATTTGTACGCACAACAGTGTTAACTGATTATGTATTAGAGTGTTAAATAAGAGCGTTTATGATATTTTTAGTATCAAATTTAGATACTTTCCACGCAGCGATGTTACACAGGGAGGTTTTTAAGTACATGAAGAAAACTGTGATCTTTGAGCGTATTTTAAAACGAAAAGTTTATATATAATATGTCTCAAACTGCATCACTTAAGTGTTGTGTGTAGGAACAGCAATAAAGGCTTATTTTGGTTGTATTTGGGAACTTAAGAAGTCATTAGCTGCCCTTTACGGAGAGGATAAATTTCAGTATTACATTTTGACGTTCTGTTATTTATCATTTCTATTGATAAACAGTGCGCAGTGAGTGAATTTCCATCCCTCCTAACTATTCTGAAAAAATTCTACAATACGATTTATGAATCTAACTTACTAAAACAAGTAGCAAAAAAAAAGAGAAAACAGTGTTTCATGTAGTTCAATTAACATATCATTTGTCTCATCATAAAAGTATATTAGAGGCTTCATTTAAATTAGGTAGGATTAAATTACTGTTAGTATTTTTATTAAGCCTGAATTAAGGAAAATAAATCTAAGAATAATAGAACACAAACGCATTTGTTTACTCTTAAAATGCCTGAAGTGTGAGGGAAGCGTATTAATAATTTTCGGTTGTTTTAATTCATTTTTAAGTGTGGTTTTCTACACTTTCCTTTGTTGATAACAAATAAGGAAATCTAATAGCAACAAACATTCCTCTGTTCTTATATGATCACTTAATATAAACATAACCTATGCACCGTCATTATGCTGTTTAATTAAATAAATATTTTTTTTAAGAACAATAAAATTCACATCATAAATTAAACGAATAACCGTTTACATACAAATTATAAGATAAAAACTTACTTACATTTACTGTTGTCACAGGAAAATGATAAATTACGATAATGTGTTTAAAATGTCACGAAACAGTTATCGAAAAAGATTACTTAATGTTTGATATTGACCTTTTTATTGGTAACAATAATATTTGTGCGATATGCTTTATTTGTATGTGTTTAATAAATGCAAGTGTAATAAAAAATGCAAAAACTACGTAAAGTCGGTGTTAATTGTCGATAAATTATTGTTAAAAGATGCAGAATGAGCTTTATTTTGGTATAATGATGGCTTTTAAACAGCTGTTACTAGCGTCATACCCATGCTACATGATGGATGAAGTGTGTTCTTTGTTTCAGTTGTATTAAAGGCGAGTTTTCTTTATAAAATTATTACTTTATTTCTTCTGCCACGGCTATCCCAAAAATATTAAATAACTTTAAAGTCTGCGTTTATTCTCCAGAAAAATTGCATTTATTTTATTTTTTTAAGCTAAGGTTGCGTAATCTACAAGAATATGGGAACATTTTTATCGATGAGTAAAAATAACGCTTTAAAGTTAATTTGGGAATAATTTGTTAATAATCTCCATATACCCAAGTATGTTTTCATGTAATAAGATTGTTGACTATCTTTGTGAAAGAAAGTATTTAAAACCATGTTTAAGCACATAATATTGCCCAAAATATTTAATATTATTTTTTTATTATAACTAATACTTTAAACATCACATATTTTAAATGCCGTTTCAAATTTTGTTTTAAAAAGCTAATATTTGTCATTTGACCGCTGTGATGTCACATATTCCCAAACATTGGTAAACTGAAAAGGTGATATAAAGTTTTTTCATTATTTTGTAATAAAAGATGAGGTATAAGTTTTATAAATATTGGCCGGTGCCTCAGGGTACAAGTATTACAATTAAAACTCCTAAAAAACTATTTTTTCATGTGGCATCAGCTAGCCCGCAGGGATCCGGCTCTTATGCCTACACAATCTAAAATGTAGTTTTGATAATATTTGTTTATATCTCTTAGATTAAAAGTTAATTATTTTTCAAGTTCTCAAAGATGAAAATTGGAATTTTGAGATTAGAAATAAATTAATCAAAGTTGGGCAACAATGTTTTGTAATTTTATTTTAGATGCCGAATATTAGTTGCAGAAATACCAATTCTTGGTACATTACTTACATTGAGGTCTTCATATTTCTAAATTCAACAGAGGAGAAGTTATTGTTTGCAGCGAAGAAATTGACTACCGTAAAACAATCAATTCTTGGCAAACTCAAACTATTTACCTTAATAAATCCACTTTTCATCACGGGAAAATTTCTTAGAATCATTTTTAAAGGAAATAGTAAGTAAATTTCGAAGAAATTGCACGGAAGTCACTATAAAATAATGTTAACCAAGCAACTTGTCACGTGACTCGAGAGTGATTTAATTACACTTAAATTACAATTAAATTCTTTAAACATTAATGAAAATATTGCGTTTTTTAGAATTTCTATTTTGGAAATTACCGTTTCGCGGCAAAATTAGGTAGCCGTCTATACTTAAAAAATATGATATTACAAAAAATTTTGATCTTTTTTCCATTATCTAAGAGGGTTCCATTGTTGAAGAATCGAGCCAAGAAGTTCAGCTTGTGTCTCCAAAAATTAAGTCACTTAATGCAGATTAATAAATAAGATCAGATTGAATTATAACAAAATCCGCAACAATGAAGTCGTCATCTTCAGTACATGACAACAAATGCTGTTAACTGTAGTTAGTTTTGCGAAATGTAACTGTAATCTACAAGTAGACAGTGATTTTTTCTATAAAATCAGGAGCTCATCAGATCGACAAAATTTTAAGAGTTATCTTAACTGATATAACCAATTTGGACACTCATCATGTTTATGGAGGCTAGAAAGTCGTAGTTCCGTTACTAACACAATTTAAACTATATATATATATATATATATATATATATATATATATATATATATATATATATATATATATATATATACACCTTGTATTCTAAGTTACTTATTTATAAAATGATTCCAGTAAGACCGCTGACTATTCAAATATCAAAAATACTCAAATATCGACAAACAAGTCTAGGAATACAGATATTGGTCAATCAAAATTTCTTATTTTCTCTAGAAAGCTGATGTAGCATGAGAACAGACAAATTGTGTCTATAGAAAGCTGATATAGCATGGGAACAAACAAATTGCGTCCCAACAAATATTTTATATATCTGTATCCGCTTTGCGCTCATCAGTGTAGTGAGCAATTTCGTTAACATTCCGTATTTTAAGTAAATTATAAAGTTAAATTTTAAAGTTAGTATCAATCACAGTGTAAATTAATTTGTAAGTGTCCATGTTAACACATATTGTTAATCGTGTTACTGCAATAAATATAAGGAAATTACATTTCGTGTCTCTTGTAGATCTAGGAACGTTGTTTATTACTTCTGATATTTCAAAATTAGTAATAATGGCTATACAGGCTTTATTTCGATGTATTAAGAACTGCCTTTTTCTAAAACAGGATAAAGAAACTAAAAATGGAGAGGTCACCGCAAGTTAAAATTATGAAAATTATTATTATTATATCGACAAGTTCACAAAGGGATTTAAAAATTTCTCGAAAATAAAATGGTAACCAGAATGAACATTTAGAGTCGGCCTAGGCAACATATGATCCGCGGGTTATCGAATGAATTAGAATTATAATTTTTATGTTTATTGTTTCTTGTAATTATTTTCGCAATAAATTTTATCTTATTATTCACCAAAAAATATTGTTTTAAAATGAAAATACCGTTGACCCGCAACTTCTTCTTAATGCACACATCTTATACGATTTTGACCCGTAGCCAAAAGTTTGCGACCCCTGATATAAACTAGTCGTTAATTAATATTTTATCTGTTTACGCATTAGTTATTTATAATAGCGATGATTACAAACAATAACATGAAGTCCGGTGCTTCCCAAACAAGTCTAAACAATAATTAACTCTGTAACTTATTAATGAGTATTTTCATAAATCTTTACTAATTTGTTATGGGGACAAAGCTTATTGACCAATGATGTCATTTTTAAATTTTTCGCGATATCTCTATATTATAGATTCGCTCACCCGTTTGTCATATCATCTTCGTCCGCATAGCCGAGAATTTCTTATTTTATTTTAAAATTACACCGATGTTAACTTCTCTTTTTATTTTTATATTTGTTGGGTTAAAACATTCACAACAGCTTTCTTAGGGAGATCGTTGGTACGATACTGAACTTAAACTGTGGAATTCATAGTTAGTTTGGTTGCCGATCCCGAATAATGCGACCTCTATCGTTAGAGTAGCAAGTTCGTGTATCGAGTTTTGATATATTTCTTTTTTTAATTTACCGTCGCGCCACCACATGGCGGTTTTATACAACATTTGTTGATTTGTGTTATTCTTATGTTATTAAGTGACCCATCGAGATGTCGCCACTGTGTCTTATTTACTATTTTTCCACTGTGAAATCTGTTTAGAAGACACAAATACGAGATGATGGTTTGTACCGAATGCAATGGCCTGACGAGTCCCATACTAGAAGCGCTATCGTCATTTTTCGGACCCGGAGTTTTTCTATGTTCTTTGGAGATCTTCGCACTTTTTAGTATGAGAATAATATTTATCAACGGTCTTTGTCCATATATATATATATATATATATATATATATATATATATATATATATATATACCAGCGACAAACCCTCGATAAAATGTCAGATAGCTTAAAAGATTGACAAAGAACTAAGTACGTTACGGATTCATAGCAATGAAAACCCGAACAGTAAACGAGACTGCTTTAAAGCAGCAATAATGTTACCGAGTAGGGAACTATTGGAAAAGAAGACAAATCGGGAAGAGAAATCTTGGATGACAGATGAAATACTGCAACTAATGGAAAGGAGGCGACTTTTTAAAAATAACGACGTTAAGGCGTATAACAACATAGATAAAGAAATAAGAAAGAAAATAAGAGAAACCAAGGAAAAATGGCACGGAGATAAATGTACTGAAACAAAAGAACTGCAAGAAACACATGATCACCTCAACCTACACAAAAAGATTAAAGAATTAGCTGGTTTAGAAAAAGGAAAACTAGAAAGGTGGAAAGAATACACACAAGATCTCTTTGAGGACCAGAAAGAGGGAATGGAGGCAGATAGAAGTGATAGTTAGATAGGTCCAAACATAACAAGGGAAGAAGTGAAACACACTATCAAAATATCAAAGAACAATAAGGCCCCAAGTCCTGACCAAGTTCCGGCTGAATTAATCAAGAAAAAATCGATATATTAATAGACCTGTATAATACAATATACCACAGGGGAATTATACCTACAGAATGGCTTAAACAACATTCATTATTTTACCAAAAATACTAACACAAAAGAATGCCATGACCATCGGATAATCAGCTTAATGAGTCACACTCTAAAAATATTTCTGAAAAACATACATCAAAGAATCTTTAGAAAAATATAACGAAACCTTAGTGACTCCCAGTTTGGATTCAGGAAAGCAATGGGGACAAGAGAAACCTTATTTAGGTTCAACGTGTTAGTTCAGACATGTATGGATGTCAATCAACTTGTATATGTCTATTTTCTGGACTATAATAAAGGGTTTTAATCCATTCGTTCAAAAAATCGTTCTCCAGATATTTAAATTATTATATTATAACAATCAATTACCAATGAATTATTAGAAACAAGCTCTAAGGTCGCCGCGAATCAACAACAAAAACAGTCTAAAATTAGCAGAAAGTCCCAAGACCTGTTAAGGAAAAGACGTCAACTTTTGAGTGAAAATAAAAGAAACACAGTGGAGTTCGCAGAATTAAACAAGACCATAAGAAAACAAATAAAAGCCGACTTAAGAAAATACCAAGAAGAACGAATAGAACAAATAATAGAAAAGAACCGAAGTCTGCAGGGAATGAAGTCTAAAGTAGGAAAGAAGAAGATAATTCTGCTAAAGAATTTTTTGGTTAGTAAAATTGCTTTAATAAGCGCATGTGTACTTACTGCTAGACTACATAGTCTAATAATATAAATTAGAAAGTACCTACAGTTATATAAGTACCTAATAATCATACCGGCAACTATTGTAATTATGATTGTAAAAAGGAAAAATCCAATAATTGAACTACCCAGTCAAACACTCAAATCCAATTTTCTTAGACTAATCACATGATACAGTAGAACATTTCTGTGTATGCACGCGAGCCAAACTAGCACTTGACCCTTGAACTAATTAAAAAATTAATTTAAAATTCTACAAATTTGAGCTGATTATTTTCTTTGTATGAACAAACACTTTAAATATTAAAGCCATTTTGTAAGCAATAAAAATAGATTGTATTAATTCTAAGGAATTAAATTTCTGCTAAAAAAATGAACCAGCTTGATGCCAATTTATCACAATTAAAGGTAGAACATTATAATTTGATGATTCACCCATTAAGTGTTTCAACCAAAATTATAGCCTGTGGTCGGCTAATTGTCAAAATAAAATCTAATAAATTAATGGATTACTGTACGTAGGTCATCAGAAAAGTTTTGCAATCTAACGTTATTTATTAACTTTTTTCAACATATGTTTCATTGCATTTAATTCACTGCTTCATCCAAAAAAAATACTTATTAAAATGTCCACACATTTTTCCTTCATTATATCTGAAGATTTAATATGTTTTAAGTGTATATCATTATGAAAAAAGTTTTTAGCTGACAATAACTTGAGAAAAGCATTAAAATTGCTTGAATAATTTAGATTTTTGGGAATTGTAAACCCTCTAATGAAATGTTTTTACTTAAAAATTAGAGTCGAAAGATAGAAGTAACAATCTGTTGTGTTAAATCTTAGAAATAAGGTGGTAAAATGAAATATTTTGTTAATTTTCAGGAGACACCTATTCTTCTTACTAATTCCAAGGCTTTATCCCTAGATTTTTATTTTTAATTTTTCTATATAAAAGTTTGTTTGTTAACACATATATACAGTGGCGCAGCGAAGGTTCCGCAGGGCCGTGGCGAGGGGGGGGGGGAGCGCTCACCCAAAAAAATTTTTAGAATTCAATTTCATCAATCTCCAATATACTTGCTACTTTACAATCCAATTAACACAAGGTGCCAGTAATTATTTATTATAAATGGACACGTATGCAATGCAGGGCGTTTAGATTTATATTAAATGTACATATAATAAGAAATCACTTTAAAACTCACTAATTAAACCCATTGAACGCAAGGTCTCTGTGAGAGTTTGTATTTGTATCTATACTCAGGGCGTGCAGGAAGCAACTTTAATTCAAAGTAAAATGTCGACAAAATCAGTCTCAACAGAGACTTGGGTAATAATTTGTAGTGCTCAAAACTTTTTTGTTTGAAATCGTAGCTGATCATTTACCCGAGATTTATATGTTTGAAGTTCTCTCCATGTAAAAAGCAGGGCAAAATTTTTCCCATTTAAAAAACATTGTAAATGAAATAATAGCGATTACTCACGATTCAATTGTTGTAGAACTGCGAGTTTTGGAGCTTTTTAGATGTTTAAAAGAAGAAATTAAGCATCTTTAGCAGACGCTGTTTCTACTTTTCAATCGCTCAGAAAGCTCAAAAACTCGCTCCTTAACCGGTAGATAAAGTTGCGAAAAACTTTGAAAAATTTAGTTCATTTCAAATTTAAATGTTGGTCAAATCTCGAGATTTAGAGCTTTTTATACGTTCAAAAAAAGAAATTCTTCGTATTTTTAAAACGCGTAATTCCTTTTTTTAAACATCTAAAAAACTCTTAAGTTTCGAGTTTTGACAAGCATTTAAAGTTGAAATAAATGCAATTACCATTTAGATTTTTTATACTTTATTTGTTTATAGGGTCCCAGATACTAGAGCTTTTCGAACGTTTAAAAAATAAAAAGAAGCATCTTCAAGAGCCGCGCAATTTTTTTTTGAACGTCTAAAAGCTCTAAAACTCGCGATTCTAAAGGCGATTGAAGTAATTGCTCGCCCGTGCATTACAAGACTTTTTAAATGGAGAAAGCAGTACAATGACGTAAATGAGAATTAGCAGCTTCAGCTACATTATGTATAGAATTCGAAAGAACTAAAAAACTTAATGTAAATTTACTCGTAGAAGAGTTTGCAAATAAAAAGGCCAAACGTTTGTAACGATTTCGTAATAACACATAAACCTGAATATTATGATGTGTTTGATGCTTGTTTTGGTGTGTATGAATAAAATTACTGTAATTCAAATCAATGTAGAACAGTTTTTTTTCAAATAACATCATTTTTATATGTGCCTTTAGAAAGTTGACGCATTACCTTTATTAAAACATAAGTTGTCAAGAACACGCCCCAGGCATAGCCCGTGGAAATGTGTGTTTGCGAGCGTGGGTTTTGTTTTAAAATCTTGCTTTGCTCGCTTGTCTGCTGGGTAATGGATATTGATCTAGCTGCGTTTAAGGTATGTGGTTTTGAAAGCTTGGGTTTTGGCTTAAAATCTTGCATCGCTCGCCTGTCTACTATGTAACGATTATCGATCTCGCAGCGTGTGGAGTATGCGGGTTTGGGAGCTCGGATTTTGGCTTAAAATCTTGCTTCGTTCGCCTGTCTGCTGTGTAACAATTATCGATCTGACTGCTCGACGAGTATGTGGATTTGGAGGTTTGGGTTTTGGCTATACACTTTTAAAAACTCGCTCCGCTTGCCTGTCTGCTGTGTAATGAACGTCAATCTCGCCAAGCGTGAGGTATGTGGGATTGGAAGCTTGCATCTAAACGTCGATATTATGATTAATGAATGTCAAAAACAACTTATATTACAGTTTATTTAGCATTTGAACTAAATTATATTGCTAAATTATATATATATATATATATATATATATATATATATATATATATATATATATATATATATATATATATATATATTATAATCAAGACATAACGTACTAACTGAACATGGGCACTAGATCGAGTTCAAAAGACTTACTCGTACCTTTTGTATCTTTTTAGTGAATCTATACTTTAGGTAATGTTAGGTTTGATCACAGCCTAAAATAGAGTTATTATTTCTAAATGTCTGTTTTATTTTATAAATTAAGTGCTTCACTAAAAAAACGATTAACTTTAAACTGTTAAAATTTACACGAAAAATATAAATTACTGTTTGGCAGGTTCTTTCTGGAGCAACTTTAAATTATATTCGGTGAAAAATACCATACTTTGTTTAATTAAGTCAGTATAAATATTTAAGTGATTTAAGTGCGCAGCTGAAAATAGTTACAGCTAAGTAAATTTAAACACCTACAGCGTAACCACAAATCATTAAACCTATTAAAACTCCAAAAAAAATATTAGCTGTTTATATATATATATATATATATATATATATATATATATATATATATATATATATATATATATATAATTTATTTGTGTATCTTAAACCTTTTGTTAAATATTTTTTTTTCTAATATTTTCTTGGGTATAGGTTTTTCCATTAGAGAAACAAAGGGCAACAATTTTTCTTGACGTTTCGCTCTACATAGTGAGCTTCTTCAAAAGAGCTGGTTTATTTTTTTTACATCTACAAAATTACAAAGTTTTTTTTATAATAAACATATATCACAGTAATACACATTTATATTTTTAATTTAATTAAAATTAATAAAAATAAAACAGATTTTAAAATAGTCTTAAAGTTTAAAATTTTAAAACAATACAACCGGTTAAAATAGGTTAAAATAGTAAAAATTATAAAATAGTACATACCATGAATGTAGTTTTGTGTGTATGTTAAAAATAAAATTCAGTTATGATACTTGGTATGCAATTGCTATGGATAGATTTCTTTTTATAAAAGCAAAAAATAGGAAAAAAGATTATTATTTATTTTTTAATAACGCTCTTTCGTTCGCATGACATCTGGACTTTTTTCTCGACAACTGCGGAGCTGTAAGTGATAAGCATGGCAAACGCTTACATCAGGATATATCAGTAATGAAGAAAAGGTACCAGGGAAAGTGGAATGCTTCCAGGCTTGCCGACTACTGTTGAACTCCAGAAACAATTCACAAAAAAGAAGCAAAAAAACAGGATATTTAGGGTATCTACAAGTGTAAAGGAATGTATTGTTTTATTATTTTGTTAAAAATATAATAAGAAAAACTTGTTCTTCAAAATTGCAACCAAGTTTCTAATTTTATTGTCGTTTGTGTTCAGCACCACAAAAAAATGCACTTTTCATACAAGATTACAACAAGTAAACTAAAATTTGTTGCGTAGTGTTATCATTAACTGAACTCTTTTTTTAAGTTACCTTTTTAATAAAAATGTTTACAAACTTATCCGGAAATAAATTTTTCTGTGACGATCTTTATGGAATTTGACATTGAAATTTTATACGTCGAAATCTCAAAGTAAAATATCATGTAACATTCTAAACTCTCCACAAAGAATGAGAATAATTTCTATGTTGCGTTATACAGTTTCATTTCCTAGTCAGCTATTTTTATAGGTTTTTCTTAGATCCGTTTGTATATTTCCTTTGTTTTAAGATACAAAAGAAACTTGCTATCATTCGCATATCGACTCCAATCAAAATTAAAATATTTTCCTTATTACATAATAATTACATTTCAAGATCAAGACCACCAGCTATAAACAATTTTATTTCAGAGGTTAATGAAAACGTGTTAAAGCATTAAGGTTACTAAGAAATTCACTGTGTTTTTAATACCAATCAACATTTAAATCTATTTTAAATTTATAGCTTTCGCCAACATAACGAGGGTAAAATAAAAAATATGTGATCTATTCTAGAGACAGTAAACGTTTTTGTATCTTTTTTTGTTTTTTATGTAGTCTAAGGTAATATAAAAAAATTTCATAATCAACTTCGATGTGTTTTATTTTTGTGGGTTTAAAATAATAAATAAATCTTCTAGTTGGTCAATTTTGTTTTACAATAAATATATATATATATATATATATATATATATATATATATATATATATATATATATATATATATATATTTGTATTTCGAGCCATCAAAAGTAATCTATCCGCAGAACATCGAGTCCTGCAAGACTTGTACAAAGATATCTCTGGCATAATACTTCCAGCTGACAAAAGAAATTCGACAGTGGTCTTCAACAAAACAAACTATCTTGTAAAGATGATGGCCACTCTAAACGACTTGGTCTATAAAGCAATAAACAGAGCTTATACCACTTATCTGGAACAGACCACCAAAGCATTGATGAAATCATCTCCATTCAATGAAGAAATGAAGAAGATCATACCAAGGGAAAGGTTAGCCATATGTCTTAAATTTTATGGCTTACCCAACATACACAAGCCCAGAGTCCCTTTAAGACCAATAGTAAGTTCTGTTGGCTCCCCAACTTAGGCCCTAGCAAAACATCTAGGATACAAACTCGCAACATTTCTGCGATACCAGTCAAAGAAGCTCTTTCTGTAATAGAAAACAAATACAATTTACCAAAATATATCGTCGAATTAGCTAGACATTTCCTCGTTAACACCTATTTTACTTATGAAGGCTAGCGATTAAACAAGTCTAGGGAGCCACTATGGGACCGCCGCTATCTCCTGCACTGGCTAATTTATTTATGGAATTCAAATCAAAAGCTTGAGAGACCTCCTCACATAAAGCACGTTTGTGGCTGCATTACGTAGATGACACGTTCGTTATCTAGCAACATGGAGAAGAAAATCTCAAAAATTTCCTAAATTACATAACAGTATACACCCAAAAATCAAATTCACCAAGGAGATAGAAAAGGAAAGAAAACTACCTTTTCTAGATATCCTACTGAAAGGAAAAGAAGATGGCTTGCTTTCATACACTCTCTGCAGAAAATCCACTCACACCACCAGACTCAAGGCTGATTACTGTAACCACCCCGCCCAATTATCTGCCGTAGTGAAATCACTTGCGTTTTGATCTCAGTCCCTTACAGATCAAGAAAATTACCACAAAGAAATGAACTCACTGCAAGATGCCCTAACAAAAATGGTTATAAAAAAGAACATATAGACAAGGCTCTAAAAATCAAACGCTTGACCCCGAAAAATCGTGAAAACCATGAGAATAGCTCCAAAATTCTTGTTCCTTATGTTAGAGGCATTACAGACAAAATTGCAAAAATTCTCAAGAGATACAACGTTAAACCTATTGTCACCATAGACCGTAAAGTAAAACATCTCCTCCCAAGACCTCTTAAAAACCAGGAAGTGTACGAAGTTCCGTGCAGATAATGCAGCTTAGCTTACATAGGCCAAATCAACCGTAAAATAAGCGCCAGAAGAGACGAACATATAACGCTGTCAAAGCAAAAAACAATTTTTTCTGCACTGGTCCAACAATTTTTAAACACAGGACATAAGATAAATTTCTCAGGAACAATAATGTTATCGAGGTGGGAAAGCTTGTCCACAAGATTTATCAAGGAAGCCATCAAAATTTCAAAGAGGCGCAACAACTTAAATAGCAGAGATGAGAGCCAGAGATTGCCTATTACTTGGAAAAATCTGCTTACTGGCAACAGGACCGATGACGCAGCAGGGCTCGTAACCTAATTGGCTAGAATCATACGGCTAACAAATGCGCCCCACGTACACACAGGACCAACAGCACCCGAGTCGCAAGCATCAGTTCGGCCGCAGACGCCGTACAGTGAGCTTTGAAAATGGTTAATGATATATATATATATATATATATATATATATATATATATATATATATATATATATATATATATATATATATATATATATATAGACAAATCTTCACTGCACTGGTCAATTTAAACACCTTATCTGTCAGTTTTAAAGTTAGACTCTGTAAGTCAATAGGGGGTTCATGATTTATTTTGTCATTATATACAAGGTGTCCAGGTCCAGAAATCTATGCAGCATATTCCTCAAAGAATTTTAATATTAATAATATTAATCATTTATAATAAGTTAAAATGATAATATAAAGATGTAAAATTTATTGCTTTATTTAGTTATTTGCTTGAAAAAGTCTTTGGAAGTATCGAATTAATGTTAAATATATTTTGACTGTTTGAACTTGAACTTAGCCTTGGTTCTATTAGATTTTCTTAAAAGATGGTGGTGCAAAAGGGGCTGAAAATGAAGAAAGTTGGAAAATATTTTCGACTTTCTACCTGATTACACAAGAAAATCTAATTCAGCTTTTTTCCTCATTTAACAGTTACTATTTTGCATGCCTCAAAAAAATAAGTTTTTAATCTTTTTATCCCACATATTCTGGTTTCTTGAGCTGTGATCTAAGAATAAGTCAAATTAGGATATCGAAGTATAAAACATTTTTTTACTCAGTTACCATCACATGACAGGAACATTTTATCTCACCCCGGTAACATAAATCAACATTTAAAAGTATTTTAGATTTTATGTTTAATTTTTGGCAACTGGAACTCTTACCGAAATTTTCGCCCGACGTTAAATCAATAAATTAATCAGCGTTTAATTACCATTGGCCAAAAATTTTAATGAATGTATTTTTTTGTTTTAACAAAAGACAATTTCAATTCGTCCCGCCAATTAAATTTCGATTTAACAATTTTTTACGGCTCGTTGGCAATTTTCGTATGATTCCGGTTTTTTTACGTCCTAGGAAGTAGGTATACTTTGATTGGAGTGACAGAAAATGTTTTTGACGTCATTATTATTTGATATTAAATTGAGATAATTATGACCTTTATTCGCACTTACTCACGTTGCGTACAATACTTTTACTGAGTAAATCCAATAAAAAGTTTTAAGAGCAGGACTTGTACTCAATCATTTTGAAAGAGATATGGATTTCAAGACAATTTAACAGTGGAGGGTATTAAGTATATTGCTGAAAAAATGTTTTAAAAACTAATTTTCCCATTTAATTACGGAACTAGTAAAACTAAAAAGTTACGACAAATTTAATGGAAAGCTATAGTGACAATGGCAGGTCTTATGGTTTTATTAAATATTTAAGTTATTTTTTATCATCAACAAATTTAATTTTGCGGTTAGACTGTCACGAAAAAATGGCGAAATAATCATGTTTGAGGTTTATTCTTGTGGATTTTTAAGAACAATAATGAAATCCTTCCTGTTCAATCTGTTTGTTTATTAATTATTTCGGTGACAGTCTTTTCATTGAACTTATTATTTATTAGTGTATTTTTCACTTTTTGCAGTATTCTTGGTCGGAATTCTGGAGACGTTAGAGAGATGGCACGATTAGACAGACTGATTATAACACTATTTTTTTGGGTTTTTGAGTCTCCAGAATTCCAACTAAGAATACTGCAAAAAGTGATGAATACACTAATAAATAATAATTTCAATGAAAAGACTGTCACCGAAATAATTAATAAAGGAACATATAAATTTTATAATAACCTAATAATAAAACACGTAGAACATAAACAGCAAAAATATGTAGCACTACCTTACACTAGTGAACTGTCAGAAAAAATAAAATACATTTTAAAAAAGCATGATATTATAGTATGTCACAGGTCTCATAATAAATTAAATATACTATTTACTAATTTAAAAAGTAAAACTCTTCTCATGAATAAATCAAATGTAGTATATTCGATCCCTTGCTCAAATTGTCCCAAAAAATATATAGGCATGACACGCCATTTGCTAAAGAACAGATTGAATGGCCATAAATATACGAAAAACGCCTCAACAGCGTTAAATAAACACACACAGAACGAAAAACATACTTTTGATTATAACAGTACCATAATAAAAAACAAAGATATGAATTACCAAAAATTACAGATAAAGGAAATGATAGAAATTAAAAAAGATAAAAACACTGTTAACGACAGAATGGATATAGGAAATTTGAGCCACATTTACACAAGCCTAATTTAAAGAAAAATATTAAGTATTCGATCCTATTAATATAAATAAAGCATAGATGATAAAGATCTGAGAATAATCAAAAATATTTACTACAACCAAACTGCTAACATAAGAGTAGACAACCAGTTGACAGAAGCAACCTCAATAGAACGCGGAGTACGGCAGAGATGTATACTGTCCCCGATGCTATTTAATGTTTATTCTGAGCATATCTTCAAACTAGCCTTGGAAGAATGTGATGAGGGAATACTAATCAACGGTGAACGTCTGAACAACATCAGATACGCAGACGACACAGTGGTATTCGCAGACAGTCTGGAGGGATTGCAGATGTTGATGACAAGCATAACTGAAGTAAGTAAGCACTATGGGTTAAATTTAAATACAAAGAAGACAAAATATATGGTCATCAGCAAACGCCCAATCCTAAACACACAACTGACCATCAACCAACAAACAATTGAAAGGGTTGAAAGCTATACATACCTTGGCACCAATGTAAACAGTCAATGGGATCACTCATTGGAAATAAAACAACGTATAGCAAAAGCCAAAGCAGCGTTTACAAAAATGAGCACCGTCTTCAAGGGCCGTGATCTGCCGCTGAAAACCAAGGTCTTTATACTGCAGTGCTATGTTTTTCCAGTTCTGCTCTACGGAACAGAGGCTTGGACACTCTCTGAAGCGTCCATTAAAAAACTTGAAGCGTTCGAGATGTGGTGCTATAGGCGCATCTTAAGAATCTCCTGGGTCGACCGAGTCACAAATAATGAAGTCCTGCGCAGAATGGGAAAGGAGTGCGAAGTGATCAAAACAATTAAAAAACGCAAATTGGAATACTTAGGACATATTATGAGAAATGAACAGCGATATAACCTCCTCCAATTAATTCTGCAAGGGAAGGTGTACGGCAAGAGGGGGCCAGGACGAAGACGAATCTCTTGGCTCCAAAACTTAAGAAAATGGTTCAACATGAGCACGACTGGACTGTCCCGCGCAGCTGCCAACAAAGTAAGAATAGCCATGCTAGTCGCCAACATTCGGAACGAATAGGCACCGCAAGAAGAAGAAGAAGATCCTATTAATAAATATCAAAAATTGAATATCCTCTTAAACATAAAATTAAATGTATGTGTTGGTTTGATTTTTAGAATTGTAAATATGTTTGTGTATGAATGTTTTAATTATATAAAAAATATATTTTTAGGAAGATCAATAAATAAATAAAAAACAAAAAATTTTTGTAGATGCCTTAAATAAAAGGCGAAACGTCAAATTGTTTTTGATTTTTTGTTAAATAAAGAACCTAAACCCAAGAAAAGACAAAATAAAAAGAAAATGATATAAGTTATGGTTCCAGGATCTGAAAGATATAATATATATATATATATATATATATATATATATATATATATATATATATATATATATATATATATATATATATATAAAACATTCTCAGTGTTAATTTCCCTCATTACTTGAGTTTTAATTTTAACTTATTCGTCTTGTCAGTTTTGACTCTATAATCTTCTCAGTAGAAAACAACGGAAAGTATTAATTTCATATTTAAACATAAAACATTTATTAACTACTCGGAATTAATTATTGTTAAACATTCGTGATCGACTACAAAATACCGGTCAATTTATTCAAGAATGTTGGTGGTAAATGTCGGCAATTTTTTGCAATTTTGTTAGTTTGTCTTTGAAAGTTATTTAATTAAGAACGGCTAAACGAATAATTCATGTAAATTAAATGATTTGTTTATTTACAAAACGAGATAAAATTGGCTAATGGGTACGAAGGAGTAAGTTGCATAAAATGGCTTGAAAGTAATGTTGTGAAAATATTAGACATTTTTTTATAACATATGTTTTAGTGCTATTGACCCCGACTTTGAAGACTTAAGAGAAGAATGTCTTAAGAGACAACATCTTTAAAATATATATATTTATTTATTTTTAGTAACATAAAACTAGTTAAACATGCTTATAATTTATGCATTAAAATAATATATCCATTTCTTTAAAAAAAAAGCAGCTAAACTAGTTGGTGCTTGAATGCAAAAAAAAACAAATTTTTGAATTAATATATTTATACCGCTGCTTTTTATTAAAATTATTCTGTTGAATATTTTTTACGTCTATAATATTAAAAGGAAACAAGACTGCTTGAGATGAAGTTCTGAAACAGTATTGGTTTCTTTTAATATTATATATACTGTAAAAAGGAATGTATCAAATTTAAGGTGAATGTGCTGGTCTTCTTCTCTAGGTGCCATCTTCACTTCGAGGGTTGCCAATCATCAGGGCGATTCCTACTTTTGAGATTGCAGCTCTAAATAGTTCATTGTTACGGCAACCAAACCACTCCCTAAGGTTCTTCAGCCATGAGGTTCTTCTCCCTCCTATTGATCCCTTTCCTTGGATTTATCCCTGCATAATAATCTGTAGTATTTCACATTTTTCTCCTTTCATGACATGTGTCATATAGAGCAGCTTTTTTTTCTTAATTGTTAGAATTACTTCTCTCTATGTATAGGTTTCATTGCTTCCCCGTTGGTTATTCTGTCTACCCATGCATTCTCCGGTACATCCACATCTCAAATGCCTTCAGCCTCCTCACGTCATCATCTTTAGTGTCCCGGCTTCCATCCCAGATTATAGTACAGATAGCACACAACATCTCATCAGTCGTATTTCTACTTCAAAAATTAGATCTCGGTAACAAAATAGCCTCTTCTTTCTTGTAAATGTACTTCTGGCTTGTTCAATTCTTATTCGTGCTTCTAGGGAGCTGTCATTGTTTTCATTAATGGTTGTACCCAGGTATTTGTATTCTCTTACTCTTTCAATAGGTTGATTTTTTACATATATCCTACGAATGTCCTGAGTTGGTTTTGTCATCGGCATATATTTTGTTTTGTTTATGTTCAGTGATCCATATTCTTCTCTTTCTGTGACCATTTTATTAATTAGCGTTTGTAATTTTAATGCTCATGTCCAGATCATCAAGTGCCTTATTTACTATATCTTCCTAGTAGAGATTAAAGAGAATTGGTGGAAGTACACACCCTTGATGAACACTTCTCTATATTTCTATTCCTGCTGATGTTATGTCGTCTGTTAGAATTGATCCTTCTGATCCTTCTCTGTCAGTTTAAGAATTTCCACTGGCAGTTGGTCTGGACCTGGAGCTTTTCCGTTCTTTAGCATGATCATTGCGTATATCACTTCGTCTTTAATAATGTCCGGGCCTATCTCTCTTCTATATTTTCAAGATGTGTATCATCTCTCATCTTGAAAGAGTTCTGTAATGTAGTTTTTCCATGTTTCCAATTTTTGTTCTATCTCTGTGACTATTTTTCCGTTGTTATAAAGTATATTTAGTTGCTTTTGTTTATGTGCCGGTCAGTTCTTGGACTTTTCTGTGTATGTTGAAACAGTCATGCTTTGCTTGTAATTCCTCAATTTCCTCACATTTTTTCTTGTCAGAGTCTTCCTTTGCTTTTCTGATTTTTGTCGGAGTATGTGCTGGTACAAACTTCATAAACGTTTGTTAAAAGCATTTAATGTAATGCATTAAATTTAATAATGTTTACATTAATCAATACTAATTTATTCCATTAAATTTAATGTAATCATACATTAAATTTAAAATCTAATCATTACTTTTTAAGGTGACTATGTACATTAAATATACAGCCAGTGTTTATTGAATTTGGGATATCTTATCACATATTTAATGTACCAACATTAATATGAGTTTAAGAAATTCTAAAACTATCATGAAAGGATAGACATTTTTCCCATAGTTAATGTCCGCTATCTAGACTAGTTTCGAACTCGTTGGTTCCCGTCAGTACAGGGCAGACATGTACGTCTCACTATAAGAAAATTGAGTCCTTTAAGCGACTTATATCATACTAAATAAAAAGTTAATACAAGTTGCGCCATCTCCCGGAATCTCATGGAATGTATATTGAATAATAATGTAAATTCCTTTAATATTAGAGTAATATATATATATATATATATATATATATATATATATATATATATATATATATACACATATATTATTTATTTACAAATAACTTCCGATACGCCAATTATACTATCATTCTGACAAACAGTAAAGAATACCTGCGAATTGCGAATTTATCGGTGCTAAAATTTTTGCTTACCTGAGCAAAAACATTTTTACAATAAATTTTGGAACTGGTGGATCGCCTTAAAAGTGGCCTCGGCTGCATTTTGATGTAAGTCTTTATTTGAGACACAAATTTTTAGTGGACTTTTACGCTCGATTTATAATACAAACAATCGACGCACTATAAAAACAATAACATAAAGATTTTATTTTGCAAGGCCACATGTGTTTTCTTAAAAGCACGTCGCTCGACTGGAATTAAATAACCAAGAAACTAAGATTGAGATAAAAACCTGCTATTAAATCGTGTATTAAAGATCACCATTGCAGGGATGGAGTTACTTTTAACAATAACAGGTTGTTCTATTTTAGAAGATATATTTTGCTGAGAAGGAAACCTATATTTAAGGTTGTTCCATCGTGGGAAAATTGTGGACCTAAATCTGAACAATTATTATACTCAGATCCATATGAAACCTCTAGGTCAATATAAAAATCAACAGGAATATATATATATATATATATATATATATATATATATATATATATATATATATATATATATATATATATATATATATTTCTACAGGAAACCAAACCAACGAACGGATGTATTCCCGGATTAATACTGAATCATATATATATATATATATATATATATATATATATATATATATATATATATATATATATATATATATAATCACTTTTTAGCCATTTTTAGTTATATATTGCAATTCATTGCCTTTTACTTAAACCTGGTAATTGACATGTTTGAACCAATAACAGACACTTATTCAGTAGCCAAAATACATAAGAAAAATATAATGAGACCCATATGGCTTTTAATGTTATCAATGGGAGCATTAATTTAGCCATATTTTCAGCCAAACATGGCGATTAGCTGTTATGTACGTGAGAAAAATATACTCAGACCACTATAGAAATTTTAAAATTATTTTCATATTATATAGGGTGTCCCAAAAATTCTGAAAATATCAAAGCTGTGTTTTTTTTTAAATGGAACCCCTTGTATAATATTGCATATTTGGATTCTCTTATTAAAATTAGTGCTTATTTTAAAAAGATTTATAGTACCTAAACCTTAACCCCTAATTCACTAACATGGTTTAACTTTAAAACCGGTCTAGACTGACAGTAGAGAATTTAAATTGACAAGTGTAACAATGCGCCAAGCAAGTTTTAAACCTTTAAAATACAGTTGAAACAATATCATACGAAAAGCAAAACTGATCATCTAGAAAATCTAATTTCCAAGGCAACTAGATCGAGTCTAAATCTTAAACCTTCTTAGTGAACCTGGCTATAAGTGTTTTTTTAAATAATTAGGATTTTGACAAAATCCAACCTATTTTTCATGTTTCAAATACTTAAGAAGTATTTCAGTTATGTACTCTAAATTTACAGTAAAGTGTAACAATAAATCATATTTTATATCCCAATTACAATAAACTTGCTATATTATACAGGCTGCCCAAAAATTAAAACTAATCAGATAAGAACTTTAATTGGCTAAAACTTGATTAATTTAAATCGAATTCTATACCTTTTAACTTATCAGAAAATGTACCTTTTAAATACCTATCGAATGGTATAAAGGTGTTCTATAGCTAAGTCTTCTCGTTTTCACAAAATATGCCAAATAATCGTTTTCTGCATCATTTTGTGTTTTTTGAATAGGTGTTCTAATTTATCTAGTTGCCTTTGGCATTTAGAAATGTCAGATTATTTATTTAATTTGTCAGTTTAATCTGCAAAGCCTGTTGCTATAATAGCGGTATTATTTCTTGTAACTGTGAAATTTCATTTATTAAATTGAATTATTTGAATATTATTGTATTATTGCTGTGTCAAAATTAAGATTTATCCAAAGGAAGAGCGTATCGATATGATTTTTATCCTTGGAGAATGTCATCAAAATTATTTGTTGGCTTCTCAAGTCTATTCTCAAAGATTTCCTGAAAGAAACCATCCTAAACCATCCGTTTTTGTGATACTATTAAATCAGTTTCGGAAAGTGGAAGTGTCAGTTATAAAAAACATGTTTTAAAAAAACCTGTCACTGAGGATGAAGAAAATGTTTTTACTATACTTGGTTCAGTGATCGAAAATCACAATATTAGTCAGAATCATATATCCGAAAATACTAACATTAGCCAAGCAAATGTTTCAAGGATTCTTAACAAATACAGATTTCATCCTTATAAAATCCTGCTTTGTCAAGAGTGGGAATGTTTTCGGCAATCGAACTGAATTCTGCTTGTGGGTGTTAGATAATGTGGCAGAAAAAGAACACTTTTTTGATAATGTGTTGTTTAATGATGAATTTACTTTTCATAACAATGGTTTGGTGAATAGAGACAACTTCTATTACTATTCTGATTCAAATCCGCATGAATACAGAGGTATGAGGAACCGGAAAAGGTGGTCGGTTAATGTGTGAGGAGGAATACTAGGTCCATACTTAATTGGACCCTACTTTTTTTTACACCAACTTCCAGTGTTATTAGAAGATGTCCATTTAAATATTGGAACAACTATGTGGCTTCAAATGATTGGAGCTCCGCCTCATTATCGTCGAGAGGTATGGCAATTTTTAAATATCAACTTTCGAAACAAGTGGATTGGAAGAGACGGATTTTAAGATTGGCCCCTGAGATCTCCGGACTTAACTCCACGAGATTTCTTTTTATGGGGATACACATTTCGAACATCCACTATAAATATTTTGCTTCTGTTTTGTGCTATCGTCAATATGTTATTACCATTATTGTTGCTATAGCCTGTTGGACGACTATAAATCGCGTTCCGAGTTTTTGAATACAACTAGATACATTAGAACATTTATTCAAAAAACACAAAATGGTGTAGAAAACGATCATTTGGCGTATTCTGTGAAAACGCGAAGATTTAGCTATAGAACACCCTTATACCATTCTCTAGGTTTATAAAAAAGATACCTTTTCTGGTAAGTTCAAAAGTATAGCGTTCTATTTAAATTAATGAAGTTATAGCCACTTAAAGCTCCTATTTGATTAGTTTTAATTTTTGGACACTCTGTATAATATAGCAAGTTTATTATAATTGGGATATAAAACATGAATTATTGTTACACTTGACTGTTTGAGAACATAATTGAAATAGATTAAATGTGGTTATCAGACTTGCATTGTCTTTATTTTTATTTATTTTTACGACGTTTCGATTAGGTTGTATCTCTAATCGTTATCAAGTATAAACTGAAATACTTCTTAAGTATTTGAAACATGAAAATAGGTTAGATTTTGTCAACTCTATTAGACCCCACATATCCCAAAAGTAAAACTTAGTCACGTATTTTGGCCTCAATATTTCATGCCGTATAGGGTGAATAACCTTGTATATATATATATATCGAATAAGGTTTTTGAACATGATACGATGTTTGAACTGGAACTTCTGTTCTGTGATCAAATTTTCTCATTGGGTTCCTAATCCTAATTAATATAAAAATCTTCATACAATATAATCTGGATTGACGCGATATTAATGTCAAGTGAACCTTGTTTCATGTTATATGGCGTTAAAAAATCACAAAATTTTAAACTCGATAGTTTTTAATTAATATGTTTATTCACGATTTTTTTATTACAGATCTGTTAGAAGAAGATACCCACGAAAAGTTCTACCTGATCATCATTTTTGTACCATTTGTATGCATAAATGAAGCGCTTTTGATTAGATAACGTCGGACATTTTAAATAATGGAAAGTTTTTTTTAATATAAAGAAAGATTGGATAATTGGGCATTATACAACAAGCAAATTATAGAGAGAAATAACAATATTTCATGTTTTGTAGTGTTAGCAAATTAATTATTTTCACAGCGAGATGAAAAGAGGCAGTACCAAATTAAATATTTCACGGGAAATTTCAGGCAAAAAAATATTTTATAATAAATAACTTATTTTTAAATTTTTGCTTTAATAACGAGAGTAGAGAGCAGCCAAAGTGCGTCGGTACGAAACCAGAGTTAAATTAACGGAAAATAATATTTTTTTATCGACCTTAAGCCGATAATGATGTAACTTCTCAGGTAATTTTCGAGTGTAAAGATTGTCAATTAGTGGGTGTTGTATGACTTATTAGTATAATTATGAAAATAACAGTTTAACATCACCAAAACCACCAAATTTTTCTCCAGTAGAATATATACGGAAGTACCATAGAAAGAAGACTGTCCAAATAGCTATATTATATGCAAATGTTGGAGAAACTTTGTGATGAAATTAAAGTTGCATGAGACACATTACCTCCAGAGGGAAATCATATCATTTAAATACATGTCTAGGTGCGTCAATGCATAGTAGATGCAGAATGTAATGAGTAAACCCTCTAAACAAATTCATTCATAATATCTTTATGTTTTTGGTGACTTTGATCGACGTTATAATAAATGGATTTCAATAATAATTAGTATTACTCGTATGACGTGAACGATTTCAAGAAGAACCGATACATATATAGAAAAAAAAGCTTTTCTTTGCAGCAAAAACAGGATAACTTTTGTTGTACGTATTGCTTTAAATCATCTTGAAGAAGCTCAAGTTTACTGCCTTGGCTACCGAGATCACCAGATCTTGTTCCTACTGAACATGTATGAGAATATCATAGATGGAAGATTGTTCAGATTGCCAAATCATATACAGATACTGGAGGCACTTTGTGATGAAAGTCGAGATGCCAGAGCTCGAGAGGAAATTGACCTCATAATTAGATACATGCCTATGCGTGTCAATGGGTACTTAGCATAGCTAATAAAGGTTAACTCACTTACTTCTGACTGTAACTGTCTAGGTCTTAATAATAAATATAAAATATATTTTTTTAAATAATTTTTTCTCGGTATTCCTTTCTCTGTGCTACATAGTATAAAATAAATATTTTCACATATATATTACGATAATAACGTTTATCTATAAATGTAGATAATTTTTTTTTAAATTAAAATGCATTTTTCCGACAATTTCCCGTTACATTATAACAAGTAAATACTATAAATAAACAAGCAGTACAAGACTCACAAGATAAGCTGGAGTGGTATTTAAAAAATCAAGTTGGCGGCCTTGGGTTCATTTGTAGAATTCTTTCGTACGTCATTGGCAAAACACAAATTTTATTAGGCCACTTAATATGCAGATGCGAGAGAAGGCAACATTTAACCAAAGCTGAAATGGGTGTTTGGGTTGAATAAGTTGTAGGTAGTACAAACAAGTCTTTAACCTCAATTAAATAGCGGGATTTTCTAGAAATATTTTATTTTTACGTAAAAAACAAGTATAAACAAGTAGCCTGTTACAAACCTGTTAAGCTTGCCTTTACCTACAAGTGAGTTTCCCTTACATGCAAGTTTATACCATTCAATTTTACTAGCACGATTCAAACTTAAAACATGTTTATGTATATATATATATATATATATATATATATATATATATATATATATATATATATATATATATATATATATATATATATATGTTTAAGAGTGTTAGAAATTCATACTATGATGACTATGCAGCCTGTAATGACTCGAGAAAATACTAAAAGAGTGCTAGATCTTATTCTGGAAGATAGAGTACTGATAGTGAAAGAGTCGGAGAACCACACTTCTTATCACATTTTAACCAAATAAGTATTTATGGTCCATGAGATTCCTGCTTTATTCCAGTCCCGAAAAATTCGAAATTAAATTTCACAAAACCGGAATTTTCGGGATTGAAATTTTTTTAAAATGTGTCTAAAAATATTCTATGAAAGGCAATGTTGTTTTGACAGCTGATTTTGTCATTCACGTGCATCGTATGTTCTCGCATTTGTGTCGGCAAACAAGCAGGCTATCTTAAATGAGAAGTCATCTTATGAGTGTTTACAAATGTACAACCAAGTTGGTAAACAGACTAAAAATTCCGGTAGTTTTAAAAATTATGTTTTTATTGTGACTATTTGTTATTGTAATATTATATTATACATAGTTTTTCTCTATTTAAAGCTATTGATGACAGACTATCCCAAGGAAAAACAATAATGACATTGTGCAGATAGTTATACAGCGCAATATAAATATTACCCAGCTATAATGAAAACTTTAGAAGGATCTACCGAAGGATTACATACTCATCTATCATCTAAAGATGATTTGAAAGTAATTACTGTAAAGTCATCAACATCAACGAGCAAAAGTGGCCTGGAACTTCCCTTGAACGAAAACAGTTCAGCTGTGGACCATTTTGTGAAAACTGATACTCTAGATGACATTTTAGCCTGACGCTTTAAACGGTTATTTTTTAGTGTGTTTGTAACTTCGAAAGATACTCAGGTATACCAAAATTTGCGCCAACGGTTGGGAATTACAGTTACAATATAAGAAAAAAAACTTGAATTAACTGCTGATGGTCAGAGCTTTAGTTTGAACTTTGAAGAGTGAACATCCACTTCTAACAAAAGATAATTGAATGGAATATTCATTGGGATAAAAAGTTTTAGATTTTAGACCTCATTCGCACTAATATATCATTAAAGGCTGAGACTTGTGTTCAACCGATATTGTTGCAATCGTAACTGATGGTCTAGAACATTAAATATGTTTTGCACCAAAAGTATATTAGATACTTCTGCAACCTGCAACCACCAATCCTAATTCAGATGATGTTAGTAAAGATCTGAGATCAAACTGGGTTGAACAGCCTTTTTATAATGCTTGAGCATTTTGGAAGTTAAAATCCAAAAAGCACTTTTAGTCTTGGATAATCCAGTACAGTTGGATGAATCAGATTTCGATCTCATCAATGAGATTATCACAATATTGTCCCTTGTCAAACTAAGTGTGGAAACACTTTGTCGTTCTGCCGCTAATTTATTCACGGCTGATTCCCCTCTGAAGTTTCTTTTTAAATAGTTGAATGACAATAACTTCATTTTGGCTTCTGAATTAAAACACATTTACAAGAACGCATACAAAGTTGCAGACGTAATGAGTTGAGCAGTGTCTTATGCTATCTACAAAATCCTCATAGGGATGATAATACTTTAGATGACGAAATAAAGCTTTTGTTTTGCAAGTTTCAGCAAGAATTTCGTAAAAAAAAATAGATTATTTCATTAAAAGAGATGATGTATACGACGACTAATGATGTAGAGGAAGACATCAACATGGAATTTGAACCTACAACTATTAACTGGTAATTTAATGCTCGAAGAAAAGCTTCAGCATGAAATGGAAAAAAAAATGAAAATATTGTCTCGTGACTCATATAAAGCAACTGTCTTTTCTAAAAATATTAAGCAATAAATGAAGCTATTTGACGCCTTAAGTTCCAACCGGGGCTAAAACCTAGAACGCGCTTATAAGTATTTATTGAGGATTCCTACAACTTCCATCGAACCCGAACGCGCATTTTCTGCAGGTGCAGTTATGTGCAACAAATTGAGAAGCAGGTTAGGTGATGAAATATTTGACGCATTATTATTCCTTTGAGCATATTTTCGTAATTTAAACAAGACTTAAATGTTATAAAAACCACTTATTTTATAAGTTATGAGAAATATGTGTGACTAATTAGTATTATTTACATTACATAAAAGATCTTTGTTATAGTCAACATATAATTTATGTACATATGTCGTTATTTAAATTCAAAGAGTTTTTTTTTGGTTTCATTTGTTCACTTTTTAGATTAATTACCAATTTTCAAAATTTAATTTGTTGAGTTTATTATGTTACATTAAGTATCGTACATTGTTGTTATTTCATTTTACGGAGATTAATGTTAATTTTGTCGAAGAATAACGTGTTTATTGAAAACTGAGTTGATTGATATTTGAGATGGAGACTGAAAGAATTAAAGTCTAATTATAACAGTTTTTGTAAAAGTTTCACTTTTTTTTTTGGTATAATTTCATATATCGAGGACACTTGATGACTTTATCAGTTAAAAACATAAAATATAAATACAGATTTTTACACAATTTGTGTGATTTTTCCGTACAATTTAAAATCCCGAGATATTCTCGGGATTAAAAGATTGCCTGCTTATAATCTCGAAATCCCGAGATTGGAAATAAGGGTCGGGATCGAATTTTCCTGTTGCTCGTCAGATGGGTACCTCGAGAGTTAACGATATCCCAAAAGCAAACTCGTGTAGTGAATTCAACGCTTCTTTCAATCATGAGTCCATGCAGGTTTTCACTGGAAAGATCATTGCCTGCGATCTAAAGAAAGAGCCAGACAATTGTAGGATTTATTATGCCAAATTTACATTAAAATCGTACGACGTAATCAAAGAAAAACTTCGAGAAAGTTAAGAAACTCTTCCATCAGGATCGCACGTCCAGTCACGAATCTTTTTTTGCTGATTGATTTGAACTATTTCAACCCCCACCTTTTTCACCCAACCTTTTTCCCGGTGACAACTGATCATTTCCTAATCTGAACAAAAAATTTTCATGGCAAAATGATTTCATGCAATGAAGAGATACAAATCAGTGGTTTAAGGAGATTAAACCACTCTTTTTCAAAACTGTTGGAAAAAATATTAGGATCGGGATCAACTCTAGTATCACCAGCAAGTATAAGAAGATACAGCCTTCATGTTAGCAAACTACCCAATTAATTACTTTTTAACACTTCTATTAACAGGTTTTAAAATTCATTTTTTACCGTATTGCATCAATCATCGATACTGTAAATTGAAAAGATGAAACAAAAATTTTGGGAACGAACCGCAGTTAAAATATTTTTGGGAATTAATTTTATGGCTGGCTATTTACAAGTGAATTCATAACAAACATCTGTTAATTTTTTTACAGTTTAAGGTTTTAGAATTCGAATATAAATAACACTTTTATATTTCGCGTAAGTACAGAGTTCGTTCATACCTAGAAATTTTTTTGCATCTTACTAAACAGTTTTGATATTGGTGATATTGTCATACATTATTCATTAAACAGTAAATCAGCAATCTGTTCATAAATAATTAGTAATGTCAACGAAAATTATACAAAGTACTCATTAATAATATGCATGATATGGCTGGTTTAGTTCTAGTTTCGGAGAAAATATTCGTTTAGATTTGTTTGGGAAGCACCATACTATATATCACTTGTTGCTTGTTATGATTCATCAGAACCGTATCTCATTTTTCAACCTGTATTACATGGTGCAAATTTGCAGGGAAACACAAGCGGAACTCGTTGACTCACGTCTTTAGCCTCTTCAGTAAAGGAACAAAGACAAGTATTTTATGGAAAGGAAGTAATGATTTAGATGATTTTTTTAGTATGGATGGTGATCTTCTTTACTCTAATGAAATAAATGGATAATTTGTACGTTTCGGCATTAAACGTGATCACCAAGCAAGGAAATTTATTCAAAATTAGCGATACTTTTACACCATGGTAACAAATACACGTTTTTTCCCATAGGCCATGATACATACTATGAAAGAATCAATGAGAATCTGCAACTTTTGCTTGAAAATATAAAATACAAACAATATTTATGGAAAATATATGCTGATTATTGTAAACTGATACGGAAATAATCACTCATCAATCAGGAATAGAGAAAATATTTTATCCATTACTATAAAAGGAAAATATTATTTTGTTGCTTCTACACATAAAGATATGAATAATGAAAACTTTGTAATCGCTTTAAAAAACTCCAAAAATAGAAGTGAGCGCAAGATACAAAGTTAAAGAAGAGATATTTTGTAGGAGTCTAAATGGAAGGACCGATAAGAAACAAAACCGTTCAAGTTAAATTGAATCAGTCGGAAAATAAAACATAATATAGGTTTTCCAAAACGTTTTAGAAAAGAAGAGAAAACTATAAAGCATTAGCAAATCATCTGATTCAGGCCTTGCAGGCTTTGTTCCTCACAATACACAGTCTGGGTTTTTCTTTCCAAAATATGTGAGCGACGAACAGGAAAAGCGCTTTCATCAGAAGATGTGAGACATGAGGGGACGGTATCAAGGAAAATGGAGCTTTGTTATGACAGAAAATGTGTGTTGAATCTGAAAATGCTATGTATGCTTTAATTTTTAAGTGTTATTTATACGTTTCTAATGACAAATTGAATCTTAATAATAATAAAAATCCTCTTAGTCAGACCAATAATACACTTTGGCTATTTCTAGTGTTTTGGAATTAGTATCACTTATGTTACGTCCATAAAAAAGATTCTAATGTGTTAACCAGTATAATTGATTTTTAATATGCATTAATGATGAACAAAAATAGCTTTTGCTTATTTACAAAACTTGGTTGCTTGCAACTAGTCTAGGAATCAAAATAAAAAAATACTGTTTTCTCTTTATTTTGTCTTTTTTTGGTTTTCAGTTTATTATTTAATAATAAAATCCAAACAATTGACGCCCTTTATTTAAGGCATTTCCAAAATTTTTTGTTTATTTTCCTTCCTAAGAATATTTTTTATAAAATTAAAACATTTACACAAGATATCTACAATTTTAAAAAAAACAAACAAACACTTTAAAACACTATTTAAATTTAAAAAAAATATATATATTTAATTTTACCAGTTGACACCCTGACATTTTGTTTATTTATTAATAATGAGATTCAACCATCGTCTATTAGGTACTGAGGTTACATGGAATTCGAGTGTTTAAGAGGATATTCAATTTTTGATGTTTATTAACAGGATCGAATATTTAATATTTTTGTTAAATTAGGCTGGTGTAAATGTGGCTCAAATTCCCTATATCCGTTCTGTCGTTAACTTTCTTTTTATCCTTTTTAATTTCTATCATTTCCTTTATCTGTAATTTTTGGTAATTCATATCTTTCCTTTTAATTATGGTACTGTTATAATCAAAAGTGTGTTTTTTGTCAGGTGCGTGTTTCTTTAACGCTGTTGAGGCGTTTTTTGTATATTTATGGCAATTCAATCTTTTTTTAGGATTTGGCTGGTCATACCTATATTGATACAATTTTTGCAAGAGATCGAATATACTACATTTAATTTATTCGTGAGAGGAGTTTTACTTTTTAAATTAGTAAACAGTGCATTTAATTTATTATGAGACCTGTGACATACGATAATATCATGCTTTTTTAAAATGTGATTTTTTTTCTGATAGCTCACTAGTGTAAGGTAATGCTACATACTTTTGCTGTTTATGTTCTATGTTCCTTGTTATTAAGTTATTATAAAATTTGTATGTTCGTTTATTAATTATTTTAGTGATAGTCTTTTCATTGAAATTATTATTTATTAGTGTCTTTTTCACTTTTTACAGAATTCTTGGTCAGAATTCTGGAGATGTTAGAGAGATAGCACGATCAGATAGACCGATTGGTTGGTGTACCATTCAGTTAAAATTTTGGTTTTTCTGCGTATAAGTGTCATATCTAGAAAATTCCATAGGTCTCATTATAAATTAAATACACTGTTCACTAATTTAAAAGGTAAAACTCCTCTCATGAATAAATTAAATGGCGTATATTCGATCCCTTGCACAAATTGTCCTAAAAAATATATAGGCATGACGAGCCCATTACTAAAGAACAGATTTAATGACCATAAATATACCAAAAACGCCTCAACAGCACAACATATTTTTTATTATAACATTACCATAATTAAAAACAAATATGTGAAGTATCAAAAATTACAGATAAAGGAAATTAAAAAAGATAAGAACACCGTTAACGACAGAACGGATATAGGAAATTTGAGCCACATTTACACCAGCCTAATTTAAACAAAAATATTAAGTATTCGATTCTGTTAATAAACATCAAAAATTGAATATCCTCTTAAACATAAAATTATATGTATGCGTTTTTTGTGCATTGTAAAATATAAAAAATAAAACACACTCGCATTCCATGTATCCTCAGTACATAAATAGACGATATAAAGGTTGAATGTCATTTTTAATTAATAAAGAAAACGCCAGGGTGTATACTGGTAAAATTAAATATTTTAAAAAAAATTAAATAGTGTTTTAAAGTGTTTGTTTGTTTTTTAAAATTGTAGATATGTTCTTGTGTGAATTTTTTTAATTATATAAAAAATATTTTTAGGAAGGAAAATAAACAAAAATTTTGAAAATGCCTTAAATAAAGGGCGAATTGTTTGGATTATTTTGTTAAATAAAGAACCTAAACCTAAGAAATCACAAAATATAAAAAAATGATATAATTTATGATTCAAGAAAAAGGTTAATATATATATATATATATATATATATATATATATATATATATATATATATATATACAATATATATATACATATATATATATATATATATATATATATATATATATATATATATATATATGGGATATTTTTTTTAATTGTATACCCCATTTTTTATTTCACAACCAGAAAGGTCACATTTTTTTACATAGACAAGGTAAATATCGATGTTGATTACGTAAGGAAAATGTAAAAAAAATTACTGTTAGACTTGAAAATATAAAAAAAAATTTTGGTGCCATTTAATTTAAATGTTCAAATTTGGCTCTGTGAACAATGTGACAATAGGCAAATCGATGAATAAATTCTTTGTGGTCATTGTCGATGATATCTGAAGTTATATTTGGTACTTTTTGGCGTATTAGAAACTAAACTGTCGGGCTAGGTCGGGTATACTTTAGTTTTTAAGTATCCCCCACATAAAATAATCAAGGGGGATCAATCAACCATTCGGAAAAAATTATCCAAATAAGCACGGACAGTTGAAGCGTAGTGGGGTGGCACTCTAACTTGTTGGAAAATGGGTCACGTTAGAACCTGTCGGGTTTTTGTGGTTCTAGATACAAAGTTATTAGTATAAGAATGAGGTCACTTCGAGGAATTTCTAATTATCTCTTACAGTAATTTTTCTTCACAATTTCCTTATGTAACCAACATCGATATTTACCTTGTCGTATGTAAAAAAAATGTGTTCTTTCAGATTCTGAAGTAAAAAAAAATGGGTTTTATCAATTGGAAGCAGTAATAGATTACTCTAATACCTGTTTAATATATTTTACAATTGGTCTGTATAAAATAAATATGTAAAAATAGGTAACAACGGAGATTATGCATAATTAAAATATACTTATAATTCTTTTTGAAAACTCTTTTTTATCGGCATAATCCCTGAATATATTATATGCAATTTTTCAATAAGACCTCATTCTTTTCTATTATTACAGTTGCAAATACAAATAAAGTGCGTAAATTTGAAACTATGTTAATATTTTTCCCGCAAGGGAGAACAACCTTGGATCACTTATTAGAATAGAGCTATTTAATATCGTTAACACATAAAAATGAATACATATTTTTAATTTTTCACCTGATGAATTAATAGAGATTACGTTTTAAGCTGTGTGTTAATTTTGACTACCCTTAATTATCAACTTTTTAATATTTTTAATAGAGTGCTAAAGCATTGGAATTTTTTTTCAGTTTATCGAATAAATAATTTGGAGTCTCTCGAAATTTTAAGAAATTATTCAAAGGAAATCGACAAATAATTGTTATAAGAATAAATGTTCCGCAGGTAAAGATTTTGGTTTTGGTAAAGAAATATTTCATAATTTTAACGAATTATTATGTATATTGTTTTGTTTCCTTTCCAGCGTAATAATAACTATTAATTAGTTTATCCTTTAAAGAAACAGAATATAGTACTGTAAATATTGTTTATTATTACCTTTTCCAAAATACTTTGTAAAAAAATTTTGGCACTACTATTTGCACGATTTAAAACCGATTCTTTAACCATAATTTATGTAACCACTAAAACTATTAGATAATTTAGCGTGAACTTCTTAAATTGTAAACACGCGAACAACAATAAAAATATTTTCAGATCTCGACTCTAAGAGAGGCGATTTACAACTGAATATATAATTGTTATTAGCGAAATTTATTAATATGTAAATTGAATTTTAGGATTATCCAGTTCAAGAGTGACTCACTCATATGGAAAACACTTTTCGCCTTAAGAGAGTTAAGAGTATAGGTATCTTTCAGACCGATGAACATGACTATAATGTTTGTATTTTTAATGAATAATGTAATTATTAAAATAAGGGGGATTTTAGTTTAAACATTATTTGGTTCTTGTAGGGAATTCAAAGCCGTGAACTTTTATTGATAATGAATAGTAAATTAATTTATAAAATAATAAATACATATGTAATATTTAATCCTCGCTGATTGTCTTATGTTACCTTGAAAACAACTTTGTTAAAACTGCATTTCATTTCATAGTAATTCCAGTAGCGATTAGGTTTTTTTGACAAAAGCTAAATAAAAAAATTTACTGAATCGATCTACTAAGTATCATACCCGATAGAGAAAGAGTGTTTATGCTAGGAGACTTCAACTCAAGAATAGGTAACGAACCCATTCCGGGAGTAATGCAGAGATAAAATGAGGTAGCACTAAATGACAACGGGGAACAACTCATACAACTGTGCGCCCAAAACGAGATGAGAATAAATAACACCTTCTTTCCACATAAGGGGCAATATAAACGGACATGGGGAAACACCCGAGAACAAGAATCAACCATAGACTACATAATAACGAACAGAAAAGTGTTACCCCACCAAATACTCGATGTCAGAACTCTGAATTCATTAGACCTGGGAAAAGATGACCACCGACTAGTATTATGTAAATACTTGTCCCAACAAAGTATAAACAGAACGCACAAACAGAAACATACCTTTATTAATACAATTCCGAATCATTCGCTAACGATAGTACAAAAGTATTGTATCAGCAGAGACTCTCGGTGAAAATAAAAGCTAATACATTCCTAGAAAATGACGGAGTGGAGAAAGCCTGGGAAAAACTGAAAAGAAATATACAAGAAAGCGCCAGGGAGGCGATCGGAACACGAACAGTTAGCACGAACAAGCGAAGCAATACAAAACCATGGTGCACAGAAGAGGTGAAAATACTAGCAAAAGAAAAACGACAAGCATTTACAAAATACCGACAGCACAAAACAACAAACTATTTCGAAGAGTACAAAACGGTGAGAAACAGAATCAACAGTCAAATAGCTCAACTGGAGAAAGAATACTGGGAAAAGTATTCAAAAGACATGGAACACGACCTAAATGGAGGACAAAAGAAAATATGGAACATGCTGAGGAACAGAAAAAAAAAAACAATCAATGAATACGTTCAACTAAGTCCAATCGACAGCCAACAATGGGTCAGCCATTTTAAGGACCTACTCCAGGCACCAGCTACAGAAAACAACGTAGACGAAAACCAACAAGGAAGCGCAGAACTAATATATGTTAACATCGGTAAAGCAGAGATGCACCTGACAAGAAATTAAAAAACAGAAAATCACCTGGTACCGATCAAATTACGAATGAGATGCTACAGTACGGAGGCCCCAGCCTTGTCACACAGCTCACTGTTCTATTTCAAAAAATACTCCGTACAACGTCAGTACCCAACGAATGGTGGAAAAGCATCACAATTCCGATCCACAAAAGAGGATCAAAGAAACAACCCGAAAACTACAGGGGAATCAGCCTACTAAACAGTTCAGCCAAATTATTAACCAAAGTACTGTCACAACGGATCGTAGACAAGTTAGGGGCGTGCGAAGAACAGCAGGGCTTCCGGAATAACCGCTCTACTATCGACGGTATATTTATTATCAGACAGCTGGATGAAAAATCTATCGAATACGATAAACCGCTGTTCATTTATTTTGTGGACTTTACACAAGCGTTCGACCGAGTCAAACTGGAACACATAACAGAACGGCTGCGAAGAAAACAAGTAGACGAAGCAATCATACGCACAATATACGAACTGAATTCCAAAAACACCATGGTAATTAAAACAAATAACACTCTAATAGAGGAAATCCCACTATCCATAGGAATAAGACAGGGTGATAGCCTAAGTCCAACACTTTTCAATATAATCATGGACGAAATCATTGATGAGGTAAAAAGCACAAATATTGGGTACCCAATGAGACACAACATTATTTCAGATTATATGCTTTGCAGACGATGTTGCCTTGACAGCAGATAGCGAGGACAACTTACAAAGAATGCTTTTCCATCTCAGTCGAACAGCCAAACAGTATAATATGAAAATATCTGTGGAGAAAACCAAAGCAATGGTAATAGCAGAAGAACCGGTAAGATGCAAACTAATGGTTGATGACAAACATATCGAACAGGTTGGGAAGTTTAAATACCTGGGAGCACATATAACAAGTAACAGGGCAGTAACGAAAGAAGTACGCACACAAGCCAACAAAGCGGCCATGATATCAGGACAACTAAGAGACATAATCTGGAACAATAAACATATGACGGTTGAGAGCAAAGCAAGAATTTACAAGGTCTGTGTAAGACCGATACTGACCTACGGCGCAGAAACAAGAAATGAAACAACAAAGACAAAACAAATTATGAGAACCACAGAAATGAAAACTCTGAGAATGATCACGGGAACAAGTTTAAGAGATAGAATAAGAAACGCAAAAATACGCGAGGATAGCGGAGTGGGGGATGTTGTGAAATGGGTTCGAAACAGTAGTAGGCAGTGGAGAGACCACGTGGAACGAATGGACGATGACAGACTAGCAAAAACCGTGATGAGAGAGAAACCAAACACCAGACGGCCGCCTGGACGGCCCCCCAAAAGATGAGAGACAGCTGGATTTTGACCTCAAACGAGGATCGATGAGGTATTGTGTAGATAATAGAACTTGGTTCTACCTAGAAGAAGAAGAAGAAGAAGAAGATCGATACTTGAAATGGTGAGAATTCATTTTAAAAATAAAATGTAAGAAAAACACTTTATTTTCATTTTCACTAATTTTATTTTAATTCAACATATATGTTTCGTTGTACTACAACTTCATCAATGTTAACATTGATAAAGTTGTAGTACAACGAATCATGTCTGTTGAATTAAAATAAAATTAGTGAATATTAAAACAAAGTGTTTTTCTTACATTTTATGTTAAAAAGCTAAATATTGTACTAGGGTAGTGGTTGATATTTCGGGAATTGGTAATACCGGCATTGTTAGGTGCCATCTGTAAAATATGATATTTTCGATTTTTTTTAAAATGATATTAAAATTGGATTGTCAAATGAAAAGAACTGTGGTTAGAGAGTGGCCAAACAATCTGTGATGCTTTTTTACAACACAGAATAAAAGTTATGGAGTGAATCAGCAAAATAAAATCAAAATACAGGGTGCTTTTAATAATATGCATATAGGCTTATCTGGAGATTCACCATCCCAAAATGATGGAAATATAGAATAATGAAATATAGTGTATTTGCAGAATTTTACGTATACGGAAACGTTCTTAAATGTTAGCCTCCGATTTTGTTCGTTCTATGATATGTTAAAGTACACTAAAAATATTCGACACGTGATTTTTCGACGTCCTGAACTGCATTTTTAGGGGGTGAATAACAATAAAACATAAGGAATAGTTACCCGCGTAATATATTTTATTGTAGAAAAAGTAGGTATACGTCAATTATATTTATGAATTTCATAAAAAAAGCTAATTATTTTTTGACTATCTGAAATAAATTCAGACATTTATTGACCGAAAAAATTTAAAAAAATTGTTTTTATCACTTTGAAATAATACAAAGTAACCGTTTTGTGAGAAAATGACATGTATAGAACCCTTCTGTAAGCTTAATAATATGTAAGTATTTCCATGTGAAAAAATTAGCATTTCAAATTATAAAAGAGAAAAAAACGTTTTGTGAAATCAAATTTGGAGATAGATTTCACCCCTTAGAAATTCCGTTCAGGAAGTAAAAAAAAATACGTGTCAAATATTTTTTAGTGTATCTTAACCTCTCACCGAATGAATGAAATCGGACACTTGAGAACGATCCCTTGTTAGTAGGGATCTGAGTTATAAAAAAAATGGAAACTGTCTATTAAATGTAAATGTCTGTCTAGTTTATTATTGTTGTATTGGAATATCATTTTGTCATTTTTTTAAAACGGTATGAATGAAAATTAGTCAAAATAGTAACTTACTACATTTTTCTGGCAAAATATCAATAGAATTACACATATGCATGTCTCTGATGGGAAAAAACAGTTCACCTAGTTAAAAAATTATCATCTAGCAGAAAACAATTTGCTGTAAGTTTCAATAAAATATCTCTAAACAATTTTTAAATTAATGAGAAAAACGATAGTTTTTCGCAATTTTCATAATCCTGTATCTCAATAATGAGCCCATTCTGAATCTATATTTATAGGGGTAATTATTCAGAACGACGGAGACGTCGAATTTTCCGAATTATTTGATGATTTTTTACCTGCCTTCTATTTTAGAGTCGTAGAATTCTAATATTATGTTTTTTTTTCACCGATCTCGCGTAGTTTTTCCAAAAAAAAAAAATATTTTTACTCGTAAAATTTTCAAACAAAATTTTCCGATCACTTCCTTTAAATTTTAGGCATTTTTAATAAAATCCACAATGCGAATTTTCTATAAAATGTAACAAAACTATTGGTTTGTCGTTTGATCTTTTTTCTATTTGTGTCTACAATTAAGATCGAAACACGTGATTTATTATGCGATGTTGCTACGTTGAGGTTTATTTTAAATTTCATTAGGATCGAAAACTTGATAGTTCAAATGCAATTAATTGTGGTCATCCCAGTATTGTGGTATAAAATGAGGGGAAACATGCAGAATCGGGATACCAAACATAAACATATCGTTTGGCAAGTTATGTTAGTCTAAAAATTAAAATCAAGACGAAACTAACCTGAACTGCGTTTAGTTCAGGTCAGTTTTCTTTTTAGTTTTGTAACACTATCCTTAACGCTGCAAGCTGCAGGACTTTAAAAAGCGGTTAATTTATAAAGGAAAATTATTTTATGTCTATTCAGTAATTTACAAGTTCAGCTGAATGTATCAATTTGTGACGTCAGAGATATTTTGTCTGTATCGACACCTTTGAAAAAATCATTCTAGGATTTTTGAACAAAAAGAGTAGAAATTTTCAAAAGAAAATGAAGAGTCCAAACAAAACTTGTGCAATTTTATAAGAAAACATTCAGCAACAATGCGCAGGATTTCGCGGTTTTTATCTCATAACCTATGTTTTGTCAGTGTCTCGTTTACAGGCTCGATTTTTCATATTTTCCGCTATATTTTAGAAAAATGTTGTATGTAACTTTAAGAAAAATGTGCTATAGTTCAAAACAATCATGTGTGTTTTAGTGAAAGTAGAAATTGTAACGGGATAGGTCGGAAAATACACAAAAGGGGTAGGGGAATGGGGAATTTTTTTTTGAAAAGAATCACGCGAGATTGGCCAAAAAAACATTATATTCGTATTGTACGACCCGAAAATAGGAGGTATGTAAAAAATCATCGAAAAATTCTGTGTTTCCACCATTCCGAATAATTAGTTTGATAGGAAGTTGGAGGGTGTAAAAAGAAGATGAATACCATAAAATATATTCGGTCCAGTCTGTAAAGCTGTACTTCTCTTAAAGGGCTATACTGTACTTGCGCAGTAGACCAGGGGACAGGACTGGACTTGAACAACCTTTAATTACGTTATTATATTGGAAAAATTATAATTTAGAGTTCATTATTAAATGATTAATAAAATAAATACTGACATAAAATAGATTTTAACATAATTCTCTGAGTAAAAATTTGTATTATGAGAAATCAAGGAAAACAACGTTTTTTTGAAAAAATGTCGGTGCTTTTTCTATTTCGAGGTTGTAGAACACGATTCTGGCGTCTTATTTTCATCATTTTTCCTGAATTTTGCGGAAAACAGTGAAAAACACTTGTCACTTCAAGTTTAATTTTTTGTACTAAATCGCTTAAGTTTTGTTACAACCACAAATTCCACACTGATGGAAGCCTCTCAATTATATAAAAATTAATAAATTTGCACTATTTCATCGTAAATATCAAGAAAATTATTAATTTTAATCAAACAAAATGGCTTCCCCATTAAATATTGGTGTAATCGTTCCTAAAACCCGAAAAATTAACGCTATTGCCAGATTGGCCAATACGATGTCTACGAAATTCACTGATATTTTTTCTTCAGATTGTCCTGCCATTACGTGGTCTCTGTTGGACAATAACATTTAATTAATAAATTTAGGTTAGTTCAGGTTTGTTTTAGTTTCTCAAACTAACCAAAACTAAGCTAAACCTGAACTAACCAAAACTGATCAAAAATTTTGGGTGGTTAAGATTAATTTTACTCTTTTTTACAAAAATTAAACTATGTTGTTAACTGTAATGGATAAATTTAGTATAAGTCTAGGTCAATTTAGGTTAGTTTAGTTACAGTTTTACAAATTAACCAAAATCAAGCTAAACCTGAACCAACCTATCTACAAAAATTTTGGGTGGTTAAGATTAATTTTTCCCTGAGACTGTATAAAACATTTCAAAAATTAAACTATATTGTTGACTGAGATGCACAAATTTCATAGTTTATACCATGAAAGGATTTTACATCTGGCAATATAACGAATATTAGTCTGATGGTCGATAACCTTTCCGGAACGTATTTTTGTTTTTTCGTTGAAAATGCAAGTTTTTCTAAATTTATTCACGAAAACTGATGCAAAAATAGTTGAAATATATTACATACATGATATTTTGACTAGTACCATTGAAAATAAATATGTAAGTTCGGTGTTTTCTTCAGAATTAAAAGTGCTTTGTGAAGTGATGCTCAGCGTTTTTTGAGTTTAGCGGGAAACTGAGGTAAAATAGTGAAAGAGCAAAGAAAAAATCGTATTCTATGACCTCGAAATAGGTGATAAGTATCGAATTTTTTCCAAAAAACTTCATTTTCCTAGATTTACCAAAATAAAAAAAAATGTATTTACTGAAAATAATGAATTAAAGGGATTTTTAAAACAATACCATACATTGAAGCATTGTTATAAATAAAAAGACTGCACAAATACCTTCATAATATACACAAATTTAAATTCCGAAATTTACCTAATGTCTCTGCACGGCACAACAAAAAAATCAAGAGAGTTTTAAGTGTCGAGGACGATGATAAATAACCACATTAAACATAAAAAATACGCAGGGTCGCTGATCGCTACCTTCGCAAATCCTGCTATGGTTTCCTGGTTCTCATATTGCCAACCTCATACAACAAATTTACTATAAAATTTATTTCTGCGCTTGCCCCACGTAGCTATTTGATGTAAATTTATAGCATTTATTTTCTGCATGTTAGGATAGTTTTTATGGTATTTAGCCTATTTTTGTAGTTTTTATATCCCCTTTAACTTCCTTGGAAACTCCAGACGAACGTTGATGTATGTGGAATAGTATTTAAGCTAATATGTATTCTCTTTCGAACAAAAATACTTTCTGCTTCGCGTAGTAATATGTAGATATTATACACTTGAATTGAAACCTAATCTTTGTTTTTTGTAGTAACATGTGTTAAATTTCGATCTGCAAGATCATCGACATTTTTATTCGATCATACCTTTTCACTCACTTCGCTACGAGACATACAGACTTTTTCATTTATTTTGTAACGGCAGCATAAGTCATTTTTGCGCGTTTTTAGTGTCTACACAGAAATAATGCCTAGAATTTGTTATGATATATCGTACTCATTATGAACATCCGTGATAGGCTTCACGAATATCAAGCGATACATCAATACACAACGCAATGTAATTTAAAGTTTCGACTGTTGGACTTACCGAATACACGGGTCCAAACAAGTGTGTTATTCAAATACGCAGCAATGTGTTGTTATGAAATTAATTGTACTTCATGTTAGCACTACCAGCAACATAATTTATAGTACAAAAAATATCCGATTACATGTTCACAGGCTTATTTATGTTTTTTTCACGGTGAATGATTTAAAATTCAGTTTCCGTCAACTAACGTAATTAAACAACTTTGAAATTTTACATAAAAAATTGAAGAAATAGAAGAATATTCATAATTTTCTAATTTAAAGAAAAATACTATACAAACTAAGAGCATAATAATTTCTTAAGCTTTTTTTTAATGAAAAGATATTTTAAGGATTGAATTTTTACCATCAGGAGACGGGTATAAATTATTTGGGATTTTAATCGCTAAAAATCACACTTTTTTTTTGAATACCCTTGTAAAACCGTGGACAATTTCTATAAATAATTCGCTGCTGTTAGCTATTATATTTAATAAGTTTTAAATATATTAGATATTGTTCATTACCTTATCCAAAACACTTTCCAAAAAAATTTCGGCACTGCTAGTGGCACGTTTTAAAACTGTTTCTTTTGCCATTGTACTTTGTTGCAAACAAGTGTTATTTCATTGGAATGTAGCACCAAATTTCTCAAACGCACGCACGTATTTTTAGATCTTGATTCTAACAGAGTTAACTTACAACTGTAACAGAACCTATAATAAATATGTCCAAAATAATTAATATATTGGGGTTATATAGTTCAAATATGAATCACGTGTGTGATATAAGTGATTCCCAAAATTAATTCACATACGGTAAACATTTCACGCCGCGTCGCACAGTAGTCTTGATTCCCGTCTTGTTAGACGAAATTGTTTAAATAAGTTGATTTATTAATTAATAAAATAAAAAGTTCCGCCCAGGAACCTTGAAAATGTTAAGGAATAGATGTATACGCATAAAATGGAGTTCTATTTGCCCTGGTGCTTGTTAGTCGCAAAATAAACTGCCTAAATTAAAATCTTTCCCTGACTTCAGAACAGTTTTTCCAAAATTTGTCCTAAACAGTAGTCTTTTCATAATTGTCCAATCTACTACTTTGTCCGGTATCAGCATTACTGATTTTTTTCCACAAAAAAAATAGTTCTATACACAAAATTGTAAGGAACTACCGGAGATACAATGAAAAGAAACAAAAATTTTATTTCCATATACTTCTTAACCTACATAATTCGATTTATAGAACATGTTGTTACATCTCTAACTTTTTCTTTCTTATTTTCCCATCCTATGTATCGTTGTTGTGGAGCGGCAAACTAAGATCTTATTTTTTAATACTGGAGATTAAAATTTTGCTCGTCCACTATTACAAAATTTTCAGAGATGTGGTTTTAGAAAGATAAAGTCACATTTATTTAACCAAGTTAACAAATGCACCTTCTAATGAAATTTTTGGTCGACAAATTTTTGCAAGACGATCTGAAATTCTATATCCACCACGTTGGCGTGACTTGACATCCGCTGACTTTTTTCTGTAGTATTATTTAAAAGAGAGAGATACCAATGAATTTAGAACCGCGATGAGCTACAGAATAATATTCGGGGGGAAATCAGATTCATCAAACGAGGCATTTTAATTTCTGTCATGGAATACAAGTTAGAAAGAGCCAGAGTGTGTCAGGTTGAAAACGGAAGGCATTTACAACATGGTTTTCATCAATAATGTAAAGCGAACTCCATTTGGTGTATTAATTTTGTGCGATTTTTTTTTCAAAATGCAAAGTAGCGTATTCCGGTGATAAATTTTTACATATTCGACGTATTTCTATCCTTAGTTGCTTTACAGTCTATATACGTTTTTTACAAAGTTAAACCTTCATTAAACCCCATATATTCTCAATATTATTTACATCGGACTAAGAAGCAGGACACTCCATGGAACTACGGTGTTTCGGGTCATAATTTTCTCGTATCTATGAGTCATAATCAAGTCCAACCCAGCTTTCAGAAAACTTTATTAAATACTTTTCGTAAATTTTTCTCATCGTGCTGCTTTCAGGTTTTCAGTAAAAAGATACCAAGACCTAAACTCGTGAGGAGAGAAGCATCCCCAAATATGCACTTTGTCAGGGTGGTTAACTGCATGAGAACTCCCTAATACAATAGAAATAGAAACAGAAAATAAATAAAGAAGAAAGAAAATTTCTTTCTATTGTTACAGTTTTGTTATTTCATGAACAAAACTATAAATAATTTTACCAAAATACCAACAATCAAGCCAATACTCATCATAAATTCGACTCTTATTTTCATCAAGTAGTCTCTTTAATACATATAAAATAAAAGCTAAAAGTTTTTGTCACTGTCACATCAAAAACCGGTTTTGTAAAAAAAAATCAAGTGTGCCTAGAAATGTATCAAACACTCCATTTTTGCCACTTTCATCAAGGATGTAGTTAGTTAATCTTTGGTTTTTTTTCTTGGCGTTCTTGAGATTCCTAAAAGTAGAGAGATTCTGGGCCAAGCTTTGGTTGGGAAAACTGGCATAAGCTCAGAAAGCAATATTTTGGCTGATTTCTCTAATTACACAGCAATACGTTTATCCCAGTAAACAGCTAAAACCATATTTAGTGTTTTAGGGCAACATTTGCCAGATTTTGGGGGATGAAAGTTAAAACTGTATTCGTTTACCCTTAAGTAAAGTATAGTGAAAGTTATCACCTCTAAGAGGTCAACACCATATTTGTGAACTTTTGATACTTGTTACACCCGTAAAGACAAACAGGTACATGCCACAATCAGATTTTATTAAACCGGGATAATCCTTTTCTATTTAACAACTGGAATTCCATGCTGGAGCCTGGCATAAAACACTCCATAGCTCCCAAAGAAGTTACAGGTTAGTGCTTGCTGAAAGGACTTAGACTCAGTGATAAAACTACACTTCAGGTATTAGAACCATTTATAATAAACTGTAGTATTGCCTAATTTATCGTATGCTTTCATTTTTTCCTGCGTGTGATCACAGGACACTTTATATTTAATTTAAGTTAAACTACCTTGCAAACCGAAGGTATACGTATACACTAGGTAATTTAAAACATTATTTCACCCATTAGAAGTCCAGCACTTTTAATTTAGTTCCTAAATCGGCGTACTAGGTAATTTATTAGTGCAAAATACAACTGTACATAAAAAGTAAGGTTATTCAACGCAAATCAGCAGACAGTCTAAAGCTGGACCTACATCTAAACCGACTTGGCGTTTGGCGCAGATGACGTCATACTTGCAGTAGTGTTGTTCATTGTTTCTTTGTTTTTTTTCTTTAGTTTAAGTTGAAATTCACATAGATTGTAAAACAAAATCCTTTTTTTTATTGTTAAATATAGATTTTAACTGTTTTTGGAATCGGGGTGTTTTATTTTTGGATCTAGTTGTTTCCTGTTTTCGTTAACATCATCGCTTCTTCTTATTGACGGGCCTAAAACAGGTGGCGCTTTGAATTTATATAACCCCCCTAATCTCCGACATGCTAGCCTAGACACAGCCCTAAAAGAATGAGCGATCAATACCGAAAAAATAACCACCTGTACCGAAGCATTGAACATTTAATTTCCATTCATTCATTTTCATTTTAATAATCTTTCTCTCTTGCGGCGTGGCACTATCAACATAACCAACTCTCTATGATAGTTTCCTTAAAACTTCGGGCTAGTTCGCGTAGAAATAACTACAAACTACCATCTCTAAAAACATTTATCTTTTCTTGGGACTTTATAAAAAAAAAATTCTAAACATATTCACTTTGTAATTTTTTAGGTTAGTTCAGGCTAATAATTTTTGTTGTGATATCTTTCTAAAGTATTTAACTCCTGACCTTTTTTAAAATAAATTACTAATTAGAAAATATGGATCCGATATTCATGTATTTTGTATAAAACGCTGAAGATGAAGAAGAGAGGGAATTTACTAGACTGGATAGGAGACATTTACGAGACTGGAGAGATTACATCAATGTTCTTGCGTTACCTGAAGATGAATTTAGAAAATGTTTTCGTCTTAGTAAAGATTTAGTACGAAATCTAATAGAAGAACTTATACCACATAAGGACAGTGGATCCCGAAATACCAAAGTCCCTGTTGTTACAAGAATTATGGGGGCATTAAGATTTTTTGCACAAGGGTCCTAGCAGAGGAACATTGGCAATGAACGTTACATATCTATGGCTCAACAGACATTTAGCAAAGCCCTGTCAGTCAGAAGTTTGTGCAGCCCAGTAAAATAGAATTAAATAATTTTTGAATTGTATATATAATATGTACATATTTCTTTTTTTTTAAATAAGACCTAATAATTTATTATTGTTCTGATTCTTAACGTTAATAAATAAACAAAAATAGCTATTTTGATATTTTTTTTCTTATTTAACGTGTAAATCTATACTTTTAGCTAAATAAAATATAAAAACACATTTATGAATATATACATATATATATATATATATATATATATATATATATATATATATATATATATATATATATATATATACAGGGTGTCCAAGAAAAGGATCCTAAGCATGGGGATCTCAGTACCTGTTGGAGTTACAGCTTAGGTTAAATTAGAAAAAAGTTGCGTACTTTGAAGCGTATTTACATGCCGTTGAGAAACTTTAAAAATTTTCATGGCCAGCTGAGATATTGGGGAAAAACGAAAATTTGACGAAATAGATTTTATTTTTTTGTGACTTTATTTTAAAAGATATTAAAAAACTAATAAAACTTTTTCATTGGCACTTTTTAGATAATACGTGATGGCGTTTTTAAATTTTATATCCGACGTTTTGTTTTCGAGAAACCATCATCAACTTTATTTTTTTATATGGCCCAAAAAAAAAGTATACCCTGTATCAGATTCCATTTTTTATTACAAATTCAACGATGTATCACATGTCATATTTTTTTTGTTAGACAAAAAAAAATGCGATTTTTCTATTTTTTTAAACATATTTTTAAGTAGGCTTTGCAAACAAATAATGCTTTGACACTTTGACGTAAATACCTGTTATTCTGTCACATATGACTTAATTTAATGTTTATGGTAAGATAAAATAATAATTGTTAAGTTGATTTAGAGTTATTAAGTTGTTTGTAGAGTTCTTGTCGTTGTTGTTACTGTTGTTATTGTTTATTGTTGAATAATTATTATTGTGTTATTATCGTCGAATATGCCGGGTGGCCATTATAGTCATGAAGAAAAGTTTGACATGCTGACCTGCTACCTTTTGTGCCAGAAGAATACTATAAATACTGCAGCAATGTATCTAAATAAATTTCCAGATAGAAAGCAACCATGTAAGTCCATTTTCTTACAGTTGGCGCGAAATTTAAAACAATATGGATCATTTAAAAAACCAGTTTCATCCCGAAAAAAGGATTCTTCCGAAGAAACCCAAAATAACGTATTACAAGCAGTTGTTGAGAACCCTGACATCTCTTGCAGGCAAATTGAAAAAAATATAGGAGTAGCCAAATCCACTGCTCAATTTATTTTGCGTAAAAATAGATATCACCCCTATAAATTTAGGATTTGCCAAGCACTTAAACCAAGGGATCTTGAACGACGCCGGCATTTCTGTGAGTGGTATACACGCGCATGTGAAGATGATATCAATTTCCCTGCAAAAATAATATGGTCTGACGAAAGTCTAGTCACTAATAATGGTGTCTTTAACCGCCGGAATACTCATTACTGGGCGCAACAGAATCCGCGTGTTCAAAAAATTTCAAGACATCAGGAGCGTTTTGGGTTTAATATGTGGTGTGGAATTTTCGGTACCAAAATACTAGGTCCATTTATCTACCATAGTTCGTTAACTGGAGAACGATACCTTCAATTATTACAAAATAATTTAGAAGACTGCTTGGAGGATTTACCTCTGGCACAGGTTAATACCTGTTGGTTTCAACAAGACGGTGCTCCTGCACATAATTCTAGGCAGGTTCGCGAGTATCTTACGCAGCGATTTCCTGGAAAGTGGATTGGAACCTCCAGTGAAGTGCCTTGGCCAACGCGATCTCCGGACTTAACCCCTATGGACTTCTTTCTTTGGGGGTTTCTTAAAAGCCAAATATACCATCATTCTTTTGAGACTGACCAGCAGTTACGAGAATGTGTAACTAATGCATTCAACAGTATTACACCTGACATGTTGCGTGATGTTTTAAATTCTACCATAAGAAGATCATATTTATGTCTGGAAAATAACGGAAATCTGTTTGAACACCTGCTTTAAATTGAATAAAAAAAATTGTTAATTTATTTGTTGTTTTAGTTATTTTTAAATAATTTATCATTCTTTGTATATCATTAAAATAATGATTATCTTATGGTTAAATTTATGGTAGATTAAATTTTCTTGTTTCTAAGTAGTACTATGCTCCATTCAGCTTCATTGTTCTGTAAATAGATATTAACTAATATGTGAGATCAATAACTCATAACAGGTATTTACGTCAAAGTGTCAAAGCATTATTTGTTTGCAAAGCCTACTTAAAAATATGTTTAAAAAAATAGAAAAATCGCATTTATTCTTTTATCTAACAAAAAAAATGTGACATGTGATACATCGTTGAATTTGTAATAAAAAAGGGAATCAGATACAGGGTATACTTTTTTTTTGGCCCTTATAAAAAAATAAAGTTGATGATGGTTCCTCGAAAACGAAACGTCGGATATAAAATTTAAAAACTCCATCACGTAGTACCTAAAAACTGCTAATGGAAAAGTTTTATTAGTTTTTTAATATCTTTTAAAATAAAGTCACAAAAAAATAAAATCTATTTCATCAAATTTTCGTTTTTCCCCAATATCTCAGCTGGCCATGAAAATTTTTAAAGTTTTTCAACGGCATGTAAATACGCTTCAAAGTACGCAACTTTTTTCTAATTTAACCTAAGCTGTAATTCCAACAGGTACTGAGATCCCCATGCTTAGGATCCTTATCTTGGACACCCTGTATATATATATATATATATATATATATATATATATATATATATATATATATATATATATATATGAAGTGAAATGCGAACAGTATTTCAGCACTACAACGGCATAATGTGGATATATCCACTGCTATTGCATCTCACACGGAGGAATCCGTGAAATCCGCATAAACATATATACGCCATCCGGCGGGAGGTCGGAGAAGCCACGTTCAGTATTTGCATGCTTCCTTCCGATCTGTCCTTTGCACAGCCAGGTGCATGTCGGTACCCTGATGAGTCTAGTAGAGACGAAACATGTACCTCTGCCGTATCACTGTGGCGGGGAGGGTAAGTTTTGACTTTATTCTCGGTATGGTGGTACAGGTAGGCCATCATCTCGATGGTGGTGGAATAGGATAAATTGAGTTTTATAACAATTTGTTCTAACTGTGCAACCTCTAACACAGAAAGGATATGATGGAGAGAAGTTTGCATTTACTGTTCGCATTTCACTTCAATCATACACGGAGTTGCATATAGTTGTACGTTTGCTGAATGTGATTTCAGCACTACAACGGCATAATGTGGATATATCCACTGCTATTGCATCTCACACGGAGGAATCCGTGAAATCCGCATAAACATATATACGCCATCCGGCGGGAGGTCGGAGAAGCCACGTTCAGTATTTGCATGCTTCCTTCCGATCTGTCCTTTGCACAGCCAGGTGCATGTCGGTACCCTGATGAGTCTAGTAGAGACGAAACATGTACCTCTGCCGTATCACTGTGGCGGGGAGGGTAAGTTTTGACTTTATTCTCGGTATGGTGGTACAGGTAGGCCATCATCTCGATGGTGGTGGAATAGGATAAATTGAGTTTTATAACAATTTGTTCTAACTGTGCAACCTCTAACACAGAAAGGATATGATGGAGAGAAGTTTGCATTTACTGTTCGCATTTCACTTCAATCATACACGGAGTTGCATATAGTTGTACGTTTGCTGAATGTGATTTCAGCACTACAACGGCATAATGTGGATATATCCACTGCTATTGCATCTCACACGGAGGAATCCGTGAAATCCGCATAAACATATATACGCCATCCGGCGGGAGGTCGGAGAAGCCACGTTCAGTATTTGCATGCTTCCTTCCGATCTGTCCTTTGCACAGCCAGGTGCATGTCGGTACCCTGATGAGTCTAGTAGAGACGAAACATGTACCTCTGCCGTATCACTGTGGCGGGGAGGGTAAGTTTTGACTTTATTCTCGGTATGGTGGTACAGGTAGGCCATCATCTCGATGGTGGTGGAATAGGATAAATTGAGTTTTATAACAATTTGTTCTAACTGTGCAACCTCTAACACAGAAAGGATATGATGGAGAGAAGTTTGCATTTACTGTTCGCATTTCACTTCAATCATACACGGAGTTGCATATAGTTGTACGTTTGCTGAATGTGATTTCAGCACTACAACGGCATAATGTGGATATATCCACTGCTATTGCATCTCACACGGAGGAATCCGTGAAATCCGCATAAACATATATACGCCATCCGGCGGGAGGTCGGAGAAGCCACGTTCAGTATTTGCATGCTTCCTTCCGATCTGTCCTTTGCACAGCCAGGTGCATGTCGGTACCCTGATGAGTCTAGTAGAGACGAAACATGTACCTCTGCCGTATCACTGTGGCGGGGAGGGTAAGTTTTGACTTTATTCTCGGTATGGTGGTACAGGTAGGCCATCATCTCGATGGTGGTGGAATAGGATAAATTGAGTTTTATAACAATTTGTTCTAACTGTGCAACCTCTAACACAGAAAGGATATGATGGAGAGAAGTTTGCATTTACTGTTCGCATTTCACTTCAATCATACACGGAGTTGCATATAGTTGTACGTTTGCTGAATGTGATTTCAGCACTACAACGGCATAATGTGGATATATCCACTGCTATTGCATCTCACACGGAGGAATCCGTGAAATCCGCATAAACATATATACGCCATCCGGCGGGAGGTCGGAGAAGCCACGTTCAGTATTTGCATGCTTCCTTCCGATCTGTCCTTTGCACAGCCAGGTGCATGTCGGTACCCTGATGAGTCTAGTAGAGACGAAACATGTACCTCTGCCGTATCACTGTGGCGGGGAGGGTAAGTTTTGACTTTATTCTCGGTATGGTGGTACAGGTAGGCCATCATCTCGATGGTGGTGGAATAGGATAAATTGAGTTTTATAACAATTTGTTCTAACTGTGCAACCTCTAACACAGAAAGGATATGATGGAGAGAAGTTTGCATTTACTGTTCGCATTTCACTTCAATCATACACGGAGTTGCATATAGTTGTACGTTTGCTGAATGTGATTTCAGCACTACAACGGCATAATGTGGATATATCCACTGCTATTGCATCTCACACGGAGGAATCCGTGAAATCCGCATAAACATATATACGCCATCCGGCGGGAGGTCGGAGAAGCCACGTTCAGTATTTGCATGCTTCCTTCCGATCTGTCCTTTGCACAGCCAGGTGCATGTCGGTACCCTGATGAGTCTAGTAGAGACGAAACATGTACCTCTGCCGTATCACTGTGGCGGGGAGGGTAAGTTTTGACTTTATTCTCGGTATGGTGGTACAGGTAGGCCATCATCTCGATGGTGGTGGAATAGGATAAATTGAGTTTTATAACAATTTGTTCTAACTGTGCAACCTCTAACACAGAAAGGATATGATGGAGAGAAGTTTGCATTTACTGTTCGCATTTCACTTCAATCATACACGGAGTTGCATATAGTTGTACGTTTGCTGAATGTGATTTCAGCACTACAACGACATAATGTGGATATATCCACTGCTATTGCATCTCACACGGAGGAATCCGTGAAATCCGCATAAACATATATACGCCATCCGGCGGGAGGTCGGAGAAGCCACGTTCAGTATTTGCATGCTTCCTTCCGATCTGTCCTTTGCACAGCCAGGTGCATGTCGGTACCCTGATGAGTCTAGTAGAGACGAAACATGTACCTCTGCCGTATCACTGTGGCGGGGAGGGTAAGTTTTGACTTTATTCTCGGTATGGTGGTACAGGTAGGCCATCATCTCGATGGTGGTGGAATAGGATAAATTGAGTTTTATAACAATTTGTTCTAACTGTGCAACCTCTAACACAGAAAGGATATGATGGAGAGAAGTTTGCATTTACTGTTCGCATTTCACTTCAATCATACACGGAGTTGCATATAGTTGTACGTTTGCTGAATGTGATTTCAGCACTACAACGGCATAATGTGGATATATCCACTGCTATTGCATCTCACACGGAGGAATCCGTGAAATCCGCATAAACATATATACGCCATCCGGCGGGAGGTCGGAGAAGCCACGTTCAGTATTTGCATGCTTCCTTCCGATCTGTCCTTTGCACAGCCAGGTGCATGTCGGTACCCTGATGAGTCTAGTAGAGACGAAACATGTACCTCTGCCGTATCACTGTGGCGGGGAGGGTAAGTTTTGACTTTATTCTCGGTATGGTGGTACAGGTAGGCCATCATCTCGATGGTGGTGGAATAGGATAAATTGAGTTTTATAACAATTTGTTCTAACTGTGCAACCTCTAACACAGAAAGGATATGATGGAGAGAAGTTTGCATTTACTGTTCGCATTTCACTTCAATCATACACGGAGTTGCATATAGTTGTACGTTTGCTGAATGTGATTTCAGCACTACAACGGCATAATGTGGATATATCCACTGCTATTGCATCTCACACGGAGGAATCCGTGAAATCCGCATAAACATATATATATATATATATATATATATATATATATATATATATATATATATATATATATATTCTTAGAAACAAATATATCTCACATTCGATATAACCACAAATTCAAACACATGTAAATCGGGAAAAAAATGAAACAAACTTATGCAGCATTCAAATTGATTTGAGAGAGATAGAAAAACAGTAACAGGCCAAAGACTGTTTCTATTTCTATAACACGATTGCTTGTTCGGACAGACCCGATCGTTGCCGAATGTGTTTATAGAGTAAGTTTTGAATGAATTTCCAGAATAGAAAGAAACAGCAACGAAATTTCTTTTCTGAACTATTACGGAGTTCGCGTGCTGTTTTCTGAATAATTTTCTGTTGCGCAGTAGACCGAGCTTTCTTAACAGATTGTTCTCTGCATAGGCTAAATATTTTTGGTGTTATTTTCAGACAGTAAGGATTTTTGCGTCGTTATTCTCAATGTCATTTTCATCAAGTCGAATAATAACGAATTCCTTTTTAAGCTAAAATACTTTGTGTTTGTGGCAGATTAAGATGTGGATTTTTATAGAATACCTGAATAATTACCTGAATTAACCTGAACTAACCTGAATAATTACCTTATCATATTTTTTTTTTGGTATACGTGTTAAACTACGATCTAGAAGATCACTGACATTTTTTTCTCGATCATACCTCTTCGCTTACATGTTTACAAGCATAACATATTTACGTTTTTTCAAGGAGAACAATTTAAAATTGGGTTCCCATCAATTAGTGTGGTTTCTAGTTATGCTTCTTTGAAAACAAGTTTGAGATTTTTTGAAATTGAAAAATATCCATAGTTTTTAAATCTAAAGAAAAATACTGTACCAACTAATGGTAAAATAATTTTAAGCAAAGGATATTTATAGAATTAATTTTTACGCTCAAGAAATAAATATAAATTATTTGAAATTTTATTCACTAAAAAAATAATTTGTTTATGTTAGCTAATATATTTAAAACTCAACGATTTCATAACATTATGAAATATTGGTAATTATTACCTTATCCAGAACACTTTGCAAAAAAATTTTAGCACTGCTATTGGCATGTTTTAAATCTGTTTCTTTTGTCATATTTCTTTGATTACTGACAAGTAATATGCTACTGGAAAGTATGAGGTTTTTTGTTTTTAAAACAATCTAATTAAAATTTAACGTTTCGCCCATTCTTTTGGGCTTTATCAAAAATATATTGTCAGTTTATGGATAAAATCTGCAAAATGTACATTTGACACTTTAAAACTTAGAAACACAGGAAAAACATTCAAATGTTTGCCTCTTAAAAGGAAGATTCTTCTGTTTTTTTGTTAGCCAGTTTACCGCAAGTTTTAGAGAATGCTTTCATAGTTTCCGCACACTGTAATCCATAGGTTTCTCTTATTGTTGCCAGGAACGTTCGGCTTGGTGTTGTTTTAATTTTTCACCCATGCAATTCTTTATAATATCTTTGTTTTCTTAAACCATCTATATTTATTTTTCTGAAATTTCTTGGGTATGTGCGGAAACTATGAAAGCATTCTCTAAAACTTGCAGTAAACTGGCTAAGCAGAAGAACAGAAGAATCTTCCTTTTAAGAGGCAAACATTTGAATGTTTTTCCTGTATTTCTAAATTTTAAAGTGTCAAACGTACATTTTGCAGATTTTATCCATAAACTGACAATATATTTTTAATAAAGCCCAAAAGAATGGGCGAAACTTTAAATTTTAATTAGATTGTTTTAAAAACACAAAACCTCATACCCAAGAAATTTCAGAAATATATATATATATATATATATATATATATATATATATATATATATATATATATATATATATACATAAAATGGAGTTCTATTTGACGGGAGATGGGATTCATACCCGTGGTGGCAAAATAAATTACCTAAATTGAAATCGTTTCCTAACTTCAAAATCGTTTTTCCAAAATTTGTTCGAAGAATCTACTTTGTCCGGTATCAGCATTACTGATTTTTTTCCAAAATTGTAAGGAACTATCGGACAGAAACAAACATTTTATTTCCAAATACCTCTTAACCTATAAAATTCGATTTAGAGAAGATGTTACATCTCTAACCTTTCTTTTCTTATTTTCCCATCCTATATACCATTGTTGTGGAGCGGCTACCTAAGATCCTATTTTTTAAAACTGGAGATTAAAATTTTGATCGTCCACTATTGCAAAATTTGCAGAGATGCGGTTTTAGAAAGATAAAGACACATTTATTTGACCAATGTTGCGTATTCCGATGATAAATTTTTAGATATTCGACGTATTTCCACCCTTAGTTGCTTTAGACTTTATATACGGTTTTTACAGAGTTAAACCTTCATTAAACCTCATATATTCTCAATATGATTTGCATCGGACTAAGAAGCAGACCACACCATGCGACTACGGTGTTTCGGACCATTGTTTTCTTATATCTATGAGTCATAGTCAAGTCCAAACCCGTTTTCAGAAGACTTGTCATAATTTTTTTCATCGTGCTGCTTTCAGGTATTCACCAAAAATATACCAAGGCCCAAAGCCGTGGAGAGAAAGTCATCCCCAGATATGGACTTTATCAAGGTGGTTAACTGCTCTCGGAATAATTCTCTGTTGCGCGGTAGATAAAACTTTCTTAACAGATTGTTCTCTGTATAGGTTAAATATTTTTCGTTAGATTTTCAAACAGTAAAGGTTTTTGCCTCGTTATTCTCAGTCATTTTCATCAAGTCTGTCGAATAATAACGAATTTCCTTTCAGGCTAAAATACTTTGTGTTTGTGGTAGATTAAGATGTGGATTTTTATAGAATACCTGAATAATTACATGAATTAACCTGAACTAGCCTGAATAATTACCTTATCTTATTTTTTTTTGTTACACGTGTTAAACTACTATCTAAAAGATCATTGACATTTTTTTCTCGATCATACCTTTTCGCTTACATGTTTACAAGCATAAGATATTTACGTTTCAAGGAGAACAATTTAAAATTAGGTTCCCAACAATTAGTGTGATTTCTAGTTATGCTTATTTGAAAACAAGTTTTAGATATTTTAGTAAAAATTGTAGAAATTGGAAAATATCTATAGTTTTAAAATTTAAAAAAAATACTATGAAAGGTAATGCTAAAATAATTTAAAGCAATTTTTTTCAATCTAAGGATATTTTTAGAATGAATTTTTACTTTCAAGAAGTAAATTGTATATTGTTTAAGATTTTATTCGCTAACAATCACCAAAATTTTTTGAAAATTCTTATCCAAAGCACAGATAATTTCAAAAAATAATTTGTTGATATTAGCTAATATATTTAAAATTTAACGATTTCATAACATTAGTAAATATTGGTAATTATTACCTTATCGAGAACACTTTGTAAAAAAATTTCAGCACTACTAGTGGCACGTTTTAAAACTGTTTCTTTTTCCATATTAATTTAATTATTAACAAGTATTATTTCACTGGAATGTAGCACCTAATTTTTCAAATACAGAGACGGATTTTTAGAACTTGATTCTAAGAGAATCAATTTACAACTGTAACAGAACCTATAATAAATATATCCAAAATAATTACCATACAAATAACATTTTGGGGTTATACAGTTCAAATATGAATCACGTTGTGATATATGTGATTCCCGAAATTAATTCACATACAGCAACATTTCACGCCGCGTCGCACAGTAGTTTCGATTCCCGTTTTGTTAGACAAACTTGTTTAAATGAATTCATTTATCAATTAATAAAATAAAAAGTTCCACCCAAGAACCTTGAAAATGAAAAGTAATAGATGTGTGGGCATAAATAGATTCTATTGGGAGTGGGGATTCATGCCCCTAGTGCTAGTTAGTCGCAAGTAAATTAGCTAAATTGAAATCTTGTCCTGACTTCAGAACAGTTCTTCCAAAAATTGTCCTAAACAGCGGTCTTTTCATAATTGTCCAATCTATCCTGTCCGGTATCGGTGTTATTAATCTTTTCAAAAAAAAAACAGTTCTGTACACAAAATTGGAAGCAACTACCGGATATGGAATGAAAATAAATAAAAATAGTATGGGTTTGTAACAATGTTTTCCGGCCTATACATTTTTTAGTGAAATTCAAATTTTACAGTTTTAAAAGTAATAACAAAAAAAAATTGAACCAAAGTTCCCAAATAATAGAAAATGATGGGTTTTTGGTATGTTGTTTGCCCTGAAAAACACGAAAAAACTTTCCTGCGTCGCAATGACCTCAGAACTGAATCTTTTGCAATAAAAATTGCAACAGTGCGGCTGTCTAAAACTTGACGTCCGGACATGAGCACCATGACAGAAGCTGCAATTTCATAAAAAGTTGTTTAGTCTAAAGGTACTCTTAAAAAAGGCAATTCTGATGAAAGATAATCTAACTAGCATTTCTTAACTTTGACATGTCACAGTCACCATGTTTTTTTCTTGTTTAATACCGAAAATTACATTTGTGGTAAGTAATGTTTGACGAATTATCATGGAAATAAAATACAAACGAATTACTTAGTACGGTAGGGAAAGAATTTGTGAAAACAACAGAAGCAAGACTAAGAAAAAACTAGAATACACAATTTTGAACCTAATATACAATACAACAGTAATAAAGCAAATAGCCGAGTAAGCGTTGCAAACTGGTTTTATAGACTTGCAGAAGGCTTTTGATAAAGTAGGCAGAAAGCATATATGACAAATTTTAGCGGAACGAGGTATAAATAAAAACCTGATACCTGTTTTAAATCTGCAGATACGTCAACTTTGACATATACTTTTGTTTCATCGATTATAACAAAGGTTATTGACAAACCAGCATTAAAGAAAAGCACCTAGGAATTATTATACATCTATATTTGGATCATACAGCAACTACTAAAGTAGGAGGAGAGAAATCCGAGCAGAAGAGGCGTCAGATAAGGTTGTGTAACCCTCTCTATTATTGTTCAACATATATTCAAAACACACATTCTGAGAAACATCTGAAAATATTGACATTGGAGTATTAGTTAATGGGGAGCGGTTAAACAACATTCGATACTCAGACAACACCGTTGTTTTTGCTAATAACTCAGAAGGATTACAGCAACTCATGAATAGCATAGGAACAACTAACACATAATACAAGTTGGACCTCAATATAAACAAGACTAAGTACACATATATGAACATCTCTAAGAACTTACAACTAATTACCAATAAACCACAATGAAAGGTGGATACAATAAAAAATACAGTCTTTTCATGCGGCAGTCAGACAAGTTTTAATCGTCAGAATGATCGCAAACAACCAAAATAAAGGATAAGAAGAAACAAACAAAGAACCTCATAAAGTGAGACTGGAAAAATCATAGATTTTCGAATCCTCGAAAAGAGTCAGATAGGAATGCATACAAAGTCTTTTATTATTCTCTATAGCATTAGATGAAGTAATTAAAAATGCAAAAGGACAAATAAAACAGTATAAAAACAACACTGGAAAACGCAGAACGTAAAAGTAGCAGAATTGTTATACGCGGATGATATAATTATAATGGCGAAAACTGGAAAAACAATAAATAATAGCACCTTAGAAAACTATAAATACGAAAATAAATAATAGGAAGAAGAAGACAAAGATGGTAAGTAGGGAGAAGAGAACCGATCAGACAAAGCTCGGAAGAATATTTCTAGAACAAGTGAAATGCTTTAAATTTCTCAGCTCGACAGTGTTACAGAATGAGAGATAGGATCAAGAAGCGAACGAAAAGGTAGGAGTAGCAATAAAAAATCAGTTTATAATAAAAAAGAGATCCCAAACTAATACAGACAGAAAATTTTAAAAGAGTAGCTGACTTATAGTCCCTAAATCAAACCAAAATAGCAGAATACAAAGTCCTGAAATGAGGTTCCTTAGAAAGATAGAAGGTGAAACAAGAAAAGACAGAATAAGAGATATCAGTCTCGGGAAACAAAACCAGTATCAGACGTAATGGAGAAGAGCGAGAAGGGTTTGTATACAAGAAGTAAGAATGACAGCTAAAAGGTGTTGTAGAAGGTGATGTGAAGTGAAACAGAAGGCGCAAGACAGAAAAGATTGGAAAAAAATTGGAAAAAAAACACTCCACAACGTAATACAACCCCAAAAAAGCCTTACTTCAGTGATGAAGTTCATTTTTGGATTAATGACTTCATAAACAAGCAAAATTATCACTTTTCGAATGATTCTAATCCACATATAGTCATGAAGATACCATTACTTTACAAAAATTTATTATTTGATGCAGTTTTTGGTCTGGAGGTATCATCGTATTGAACACCAAGATCATGCGGTATACCACCATCTCCAAATTTTTTTCTGGGATTATGTTAAAGCTAAAACTTATGATAATAAATCGCAAACATTAAATGAACAAGAAACAATCATTATTTCTGCCATTGGTGAAATAAGTGTGGATTCAAATGAGAGTGGCTTGAAATTGGTGTTCGAGAATCTACTTTTAAAATAAATCACAGGATGCTCTTTTACAGGAAATAGTTTTGGAAATAAAAATAAATTGAATAAAGTTCATTTGGTCAAAATTTAATAGCATTCAAAAATGGCAAAAATCAAAATTTTCAATTGTTTAACATCAATTATCTCGGAACCTAAGCATCGCATGTAAAAGTTAGTAAGGACCTTTTTTGCTTAGAATCACTCAAAGAATACGATCTGGTGATTTTGCGAAAATTACATTTTTTAAGGTTTAAACAATTATTTGCTTATAACAATCTTATCCCCACCCGGATGAAGTTCCACCCTAAAAATTATTGTTTAGAGACTCAAAATACACAAAAAAAACCTGCCTGGGTCCATATAAATTAAAGGGGCCACTGCGGACCCTCTGGTTTCTACACTATTTATATTAAATCATTATTCTAAATTTTAAAATAAAAGGATCATTTAAAAATATTATAATATTGTAAAACGCTATTAGATTCAAACTAAACTCTTTAGAACGACAAAGTGTTATGTTGTAAACAATTCCAGAGCAATTTATAATTAAAATTAGTGGTTTGCAGGAAATAAATTTGTTGAGAAACGGATAAATAAGCATGTGATGTGACACAGTAATAATATTATGATAAATTGCTGATTAATGAAGTATTCATGTGATAGATCTGCCGGAACCGCATTAAATTCATTTAATCAATCATAGATTTCTGCTTTAGGATAGCTTGAAGTTTACAATCTTTGATTTAAATACATTATTACAGTTCAAACCGAATTTCGCGTTTTAAATTTTGTCTAGCTAGAAAGTTGAAAGAGACCACTGTGCACCGTAGATGCTGACTAATTAATTATATAACATATGTATTCAATACAGACTGCTAGTGTTAAATACCAAAAACTTTTTTATTAGGTATCCCGAAAATAATAATGGGGAATAGAAATATGTGGGAAAAATGATTGAAACATCGTAGATTCTTACAAATAAAATGGGTTTGTCGAAATGTGTGAGTGTTGCATTTAAATGTTGTTAAAAAAGGTCCTGGAAATAGAATATAATATATATATATATATATATATATATATATATATATATATATATATATATATATATATATATATATATATATACAGTGCCTTCATTTCAAAACGAACCATCCTTAATAACTTTGTTAAATAGAAAAATTAAAAAAAAAGAAAAAACACGTCAATTTAGATATACAGGGGGAAGTTTAATTTTGCATTTGTTAAAAGTCTGTCAATCACCTCCTCACCTCCAGCTAACCTCACTTTGATATGTCAAATGGGAACCCCCACCTTGTGACACATCATTGTAAGCAGCATAAAATTGTCTATCCAACCGTATAAAAAAAATTAAATCGGTTGACGTACAAGCGAACAGTGTGCAAAAATGTCTTGTAATAATGCATAATATATCGGCCTCGAACTTTAGTATGTCAAATGATTACCCTATAGTGTGATACATCATTTTAAAGGGCATACTATCTCCTATTTAGCCAATAAAAAAAAAACAAAATCTGTTGATGTACAAGCGAATAGTAAGAAAAGATGTGTGGTAATAATAGACACCTTATCACATTAAACTTTATTATGTCAAATGGCTACTTCATAGAGTAAAATATTATTTTAAATTTAAAATAAATATTTTTTTAAAATAATAAACAGTTAAAATATTTGCGAGAAAAAAACTAAGCCTGTTTTAAAATTCATCGCAAAATTCATTGCAGTCTAATCAATCTAGTGTATTTATTTCAATGATATTTTTTGCGGTACCTGATAGGTACAAGAAATCACTGCAATAAATAAAATTTTTAAGATCTTTAAACACCAGTTGTTTATTATTGTTAAAATTGTCATTGTGACGCCTAGTTGAAACGTGAATATAAATGGTGTATACGCTAGCCGAAAGAATAGAAATAATTTTTCTCTATGGAGCTAAAGATCGGTGCGCTCGTAGAACCGCCAGAGCATTTAACGAGAGGCATCAAGACAAAAACGTGGGCCATAAATATGTACTCGAATTGGTACGAAAGTTTGAAGAAACGGGATCCGTTTGTAATAAAAAATCTATTGAGAAAAGGGTTGTAGATGAAGCATGCCAAATCGAGGTACTAGGACAGTTTGCAATAGATCCAACTTTATCCATCTCAAAGGTCGCAGATTTAACCAACATTTCTGCTGGCTCTGTGCATAAAGTTTTAAAACAAAATAAGTTTTTTCCCTACAAAATTCAAATTCTTCAAGAACTCGGAGAAGACGATTTTGATAGGAGAATTCAATTTTGCGAATTAATGTGCCAACGAATTGACGAGGACCCCCATTTACCTAAGAATATCTGCTTTAGTGATGAATCAACTTTTTTTCTAAATGGACTGGTTAACAGACATAACTGCAGATACTGGGATAATGAAAATCCGCACCTTTTCCGAGAAGGGCATACTCAATATCCCGAAAAAATTAACGTGTGGGCAGGAATTTATGGCAATGAAATCATCGGGCCATTTTTTTTTGGAAGATAATTTAACTGGGCAAATTTATTTAAACCTTTTAGAAAACACAATATACCCTGCCATTGTGCAATCTTTAGAAAATCAAGTGGATGAAAATGCTGTTATGGTACTAAATGAAAATAATTTGCATTTCCAGCAAGATGGAGCTCCCCCGCACTACGCTTTGGCAATTCGAGAGTGGCTTGATGAACATTTTCCAGGGACGTGGATTGGCAGACGTGGTGCAATTGAATGGCCAGCATGGTCTCCAGACCTAACCCCTCTAGACTTTTTTCTTTGGGGGCATTTAAAAAGCAAGGTTTATAAAACCCCACCTGAAAATATTGACGATTTAAAAGATCGAATTGTTCGGGAATGTAGAGGAATTAGCAGAGAAACCCTTGCCAATGTTCGTGGGGAATTTCAAAATAGGCTTTTTTATTGTCTCGCTAATAACGGCGCACATTTTGAACATTTAATAAAATAATTTTCTTCAACTGAATAAAACTGAATAAACTGCTTATATTTAACACACATTTTTGCATCCTAATTGCCTATAACGCCTATTAACTTAATTTTTTTTGACATCGTTGGATAGCAGATCGTACGTCCTTTAAAATGATGTATCACACTATAGGGTAATCATTTGACATACCAAAGTTCGAGGCCGATATATTATGCATTATTACAAGACATTTTTGCACACTATTCGCTTGTACGTCAACCGATTTAATTTTTTTTATATGGTTGGATAGACAATTTTATGCTGCTTACAATGATATGTCACAAGGTGGGGGTTCCCATTTGACATATCAAAGTGAGGTTAGCTGGAGGTGAGGAGGTGATTGACAGACTTTTAACAAATGCAAAATTAAACTTCCCCCTGTATATCTAAATTGACGTGTTTTTTCTTTTTTTTAAATTTTTCTATTTAAGAAAGTTATTAAGGATGGTTCGTTTTGAAATGAAGGCACTGTATATATATATACAGGGTGATTCAAAAATCGATCAGGAAACTTAAGGGGGTGATTCTACTTGACAAAATAAGGGTAGAGCTTCATATAATTTTTTTTCAAAATGTCATTCGTTTTCGAGTTACAAGCCGTCCAAGTTGAAGTTTTTATTTTTTGTTTTTTGAATTACTCGCTTACAGGAAAACCGATTTGACTAATATTTGAAAGATAGGCTAAGTCTTCTGCGCTTCATCATTTTAGTAACAATTCACATTGATTGTTTGCCGCTAGAGGGCACTTTACCTACATTGAAAATTGTTTTTTTGTCATAATTTTTTAGTGTTGACAGCTACAGTAGTTTTTGGCATAATTTCTGAAAGACTGATGCCAGGCTTTAAAAAAGGTGCTCTTTATTTACATCGCTAAATCCAACGGTTTAGACGTAAATCACCCTTAAAAATTAAGTGGTAAATTTACTTTTCTCATTTCATTACCACCAGCTACCAGGTAAGTAGCTATCAAAGTATACTAGAGCTGTCAGTTTAACATCAAATAAATTCGCTTTTTAAACTATTTAATTTATAATCTTAAAATAACTAATAATGGCTAATCAGTAAATATTCATATTATGGATTATTGCGATATACATTTAATTGATAAAAATTAATGAAACAGACTAAACAAACTAAAAAGATTCTCAAAATGTCCCCCATTTCCTTCCATACATTTCCTAACACTCTTCAAAAAATGTCGCCTAACTCGATGAAAAATTCCTGGTGTTTCTTTAATAATTAGGCACTTTTCGATTATCCTGAAGCGAAGATCCTCGACGTTGATTACTGGAATATCGTACACCAATTGTTTCAAATGACCCCAAAAGAAAAAATCCATAGGATTAAGGTCTGGTGACCTCGCTGCCCATGCCAATGGTCCACTTCGTCCTATCCATCGCTCAGGATACGTTGCATTCAAATACTGTCGGACACATATACTAAAGTGGGGCGGAGCTCCGTCTTGGAGGATCCACATGTTGGCCCTTACTTCCAATGGCACATCTTCCAGATACAATGGGAGACGATTTTGGATAAAATCTAAGTATACGTCACCAGTTAATGGGCCATCAAAGAAATGACGACCAATAAGGTAATCTCCTATTATCCCTGCCCACACATTTAGTGAAAATCTACGCTGATGTTTCGTTTCTACCACATTGTTTGGGTTCTCGTAAGCATATGTGTGGATGTTGTGTAGATTTGTTATGCCATCACGAGTGAAACCAGCTTCGTCAGTGAATAATATGACGCCAATTAATCGATTATCGTGTTCATACTTAGCTAGGATCTGATTGCACATTTCCAACCGTCTCGGCCGATCATCATCATAAAGAGCCTGCACCTTTTTTGAATGAAACGGGTAGAGTTGTTCTTCTCTTAGTATCCTCCATGAACTAGCCTGACAGAGCCGCACTTCATTCCCAATTTTTCTAGTACTAATACCTGGATTATCTTCAATAATTTCAAGCACTCTTTCTTCTTGTTGGACGTTTCTAGCAGTTCTAGGTCTTCCCCTATTTCCATTATAACTTTTAAAGGAACCACATTCCGCAAGCCTCCTGTGTACACTGGAAAATGTTTGAGCATGAGGGATATTTCTTTCCGGATAACTCTCCATATAATATCTTCTTGCCAACTCTGCATTACCATTTGCTTTTCCATAACAAAAATGGATATCACAATATTCGATATTTGAATATTGGTGATTAGCCATTATTAGTTATTTTAAGATTATAAATTAAATAGTTTAAAAAGCGAATTTATTTGATGTTAAACTGACAGCTCTAGTATACTTTGATAGCTATTTACCTGGTAGCTGGTGGTAATGAAATGAGAAAAGTAAATTTACCACTTAATTTTTAAGGGTGATTTACGTCTAAACCGTTGGGTTTAGCGATGTAAATAAAGAGCACCTTTTTTAAAGGCCTGGCATCAGTCTTTCAGAAATTATGCCAAAAACTACTGTAGCTGTCAACACTAAAAAATTATGACAAAAAAACAATTTTCAATGTAGGTAAAGTGCCCTCTAGCGGCAAACAATCAATGTGAATTGTTACTAAAATGATGAAGCGCAGAAGACTTAGCCTATCTTTCAAATATTAGTCAAATCGGTTTTCCTTTAAGCGAGTAATTCAAAAAACAAAAAATAAAAACTTGAACTTGGACGGCTTGTAACTCGAAAACGAATGACATTTGAAAAAAATTATATGAAGCTCTACCCTTATTTTGTCAAGTAGAATCACCCCCTTAAGTTTCGTGATCGATTTTTGAATCACCCTGTATGTATATATATATATATATATATATATATATATATATATATATATATATATATATATATATCCTTCAATTATTCACAAACTATCGCGTGAGAGTCAAAATTTCGATACTGGTAAAAATTTTTAGAAAAAAATTCTAACAAAACAACCTTTTAGAATCAATACAATGGAATTTTTAGGACTTTTATGCGTTAATAAAACAAACTAACCTGAACTTAGTAGTATGGATAGTCGCACAAGTGAAACGTTGATCATATACATATAGAAGCTTTAAAAAAACTATAGTGACTCGACATCTAAAATAAAGATTGGCTAATATTTTACTGGTAAGTTTTGGTTTCCAAAAGGATGAATTTCTCCAATACTAAGGCAAAAGTTGAATATGTGGAAATGGACGCAATCAGAAGACATTTACGAATATTTAGAAAATAGTATGTTCGGAATGAAGTTTTCAAAGAGCAAATAGGCATTTTAAACAATATAAATTTATATGGTTACGTACAACAGATATCCAACAAGACAAGACTAGTGATGGATTAGTAACCCAGTACAAAAATGAAAAAGAAGATCCACACTAGAATGGCAACAGATAATAGATAAATTCATGAGCGGATTGGAGACCGTTGTAAAACATTTCAAACTGACATACGGCGTGTTCCACGATTGATTTCTCGGAAAATAGACTTTGGAAAATTTATAAAATTTGTCAGTTTTACTAAAGTCAGTTATACAGGAAGTTTATACCTTTTTGCTTATTTTAAATGGAACGCCCATATATTATTTCATTTTTAGATTATATGCATAATTATAGATATATTTCATATGTAATGTCCTATACCTAAGTATAACTGTTTTTAATATATTTTATATTTTACATCAAAAATCGCGTTTCCAGGCCTAAATATAACTATCAATGTCTCCTATATGAAAACCTTTATTATCTAATTGGGGTTGGTTTCCTTCTAAGTGGACTGTGTTAATATTTTCATAATAAATAAATACATGGTGATCAAAAACTAACATTAGATATAAACTTAAAAAATCGTTCAAAGTCAATTTTTTAAATGTAAACCCCTATTTTTATAAAGTTCTTTTTTAGCATTAAAAATAAGGGTGATTTTGTATGACTGTCTATTCCAAAAATTTGGAATTTTTGAAATATTGGCAATTTAACATTTTTTCTCTATTGTAAAAATAATAAACAACTTACTTACACAGGTTAACAACTTATTTTAATAAATGTTAAAAATTTCTACCCCGAACTTCCAAATATTTTTCGTATCTCCGAATTAGTTGATCATTGGTGATCGCTCTAATTGAATCTGGAAATAAACTTTCGAACGTGTCCCTTACTCTTGTCATACAGTCCTCCATCGTTATCACTGGATTACAATAAACGATATTTTATATCGTTTCCATAAAAAATAATCTAAGACATTCTAATCAAGAGAATGAGGAGGGTACAGAAAAAGTCCATTATTGGCAATCTACTTGTCATAAAATATTGCTTGTAAGAAGTTGGTAACTGGAACGGTTTTGTGTGGTTTGGCACCATCGTGTTGGTAAAAAATTTGGCTGTGTTCCGCAAGAGGATTGTTTAACTCTTCTAAGATACTTAAATACATTTCTCCTGCAAAAGTTAATACATAATTTAAAATGAGGACATTATTTGCTTTATATTATTAATTAATTACCATTTAAGTTTTCTTCATAAAAATGTAGTTTATCTATTTCATCATTTCTTACAGCACAAAATTCCTTAAATTGCCAGTTTTCTTGAAAATTCCGCAATCTTCCTGCATGATGATTGGAATTACTCCAAAAATAGGAATTGTGTCTGTTAAAAAGACCATTTTTCGTAAATTTTGCTTCATCAGTCCAAATTAGGTTGTCCAAAAAAAGACGGTAGTCATCGTTAATATAAATTCGCAAAATTGCACTCTTCAGCAAATCAGTGACTCTTAGGTGTTGAATCTGAGATATTAAATAATTCTATGTATTGAGCTTTTCGAGATTCTTGTTCGTAGAGCCACTTGTCTTAACGATGTCACAGGATATGCCGCAAAATATCCCAAAATTGCAATTTCGACATTTTCATCATTGAGAACAAATTTCTTTTTTTTGCTTAATGGTACCAAAATTTTTGAAATTTTCTAATTTTCATTTAATACTGTTCCGTAATGGTTTCTGTTTATCTGGATATCTGTCAGCAAATGTTTGGCATGTTCTTGATAAAACTTTGTTACATTTCCCATAGATAATAAACAAATTTAAATAATCTTCGTGCGTATAATTTAATCGCCTCTGCTAGAAATAGTGACATTTCGGTAGTGCTTTATTGTTTTCTTTACTCGCGTTTCGCCGTCATGGCCAACTAATAAAAAAGCTTAAATGCCGTATAGCGTTTTTACAATACAAAAATGTTAAATTGCTAATATTTAAAAAACTACACTTTTTTTAAATAGACAACCTTTTAAAAATAAAAATATTGACTTTTAATGATTTCTTCAAGTTAATATTTAATGTTTTTTGATTACCCTGCATTTGTTTATTATCAAAATATCAACACAGTTCACAAAAGAAAACTGGAGAAAACTAACCCCAATTAAAAAATAAAGGCTTTCATATAGGACAAAGTGATAGTTATGTTTAGGTCTGCAAACGCCATTTTTGACATAGAATTTAAAATATGTCAAAAACAGCTAGACTTAGGTATAGGACATTATACATGAAATATGTCTATGATTTTGCGTAGAATCTAAATAACCCATAGGGTGTTTCATTTCAAATAAACAAGAAGGCGTCAACTTCCGGTATAAGGTGCCACCATCTTGAAAATATTTTATCCGAATGGCTCCGATCGATTTTAGTAAACTGCCAAATAAAAAAAAAATTACAACGTTTAGTCACTTAGAAGCATCGATAAAAACTGAGCCAGGGGCCAATTCAGCCTCTCTCTATGGGGGGGGGGGAGGGCGGTGATGTCACAAAAGTAGAGTATGGTAAGCGAAAGCAAGTTGTCAACGGGGGTTGGGGGAGACACCAGCAACATTCCCATTTCTAGTGTAAAAGGCAGGGTCGGATCTATTTTTCTGAATTTGAAGGTTTTGGAGAGGAGGGAGCGATCACAAGAAAAAACAAGTTGTCGACAGGGGGAGAGGATGCTGCGAGCAGCATACACATTCCTAGTATAAGAGGCAGGGTCTATTTTCATGAATTCAAAGCTCTTGGGGGGGGGGGCTATCGCAAGAAAAAGAAGTTGTCATCAGGGGGGGGGGGGAATGCCAGCAGCGTACAGATTCCTAATGTAAAAGGCAGAATCGATTCTATTTTCCTGAACTTAAAGCTCTTGGAAGGGGAGGACGATCTCAAGCATACACATCCCTATACTCTATTCAAGAACTAGAGAGAGTAATAAAACTGTTACCAAAACCTCCTACGTACCTGCTCCAGTGCCGTAGGTAACCAACGGCTGCCGTAAATCTAATTATATTGAATTATATTTAAATATTATAAGCTTGTATAAATTTACTGCAACAATAAAATTTCTGATAGTTCAATTTAATTTCTGTCAGTGAGCAAAGTACACTTTATAGTGTGTCTTTAGTAATTTATCTTGTTTGTGCTTGTTTTTATATATTATCTGATATTAGTGGGATACTCAAATGATATGGCTTCCACCTCTATATTTATTCCAAAATCGTTAAACCAGGGCATTTTTTCCTCAACGAAAAACTTATTACGATGAATGTTTGTAATGCCTTAAATATCAATATCTAGATAATAATGTTAAAAGCTCTGTTGAGATGTGTTCCAGTATGACAGAAGTTGGAAAATCTACTATGTACCGAATACTGAAGGAGAAAAAAACGACTGGAATTGTTAGTACTCCCAAGTCACATTCGATCACAGGCAGACGAAAAACCTCGTTGGATGAAGAGATGTAAACTGCACTAAAAGAAGTTGTACATACATTTTATTATGAGAAGCAGATCCCAACCGTCTACAAAATTCTAACTAAAATCAATGAAGATCTGGATTTACCTGAAATTAAAAGAACTGAACTCTGGAAATTGCTCAGAGAACTTAATTTTTGCTGGGAAAAACCAGATAGGAAATCTGTTCTTATAAATCGTTCGGAAAATGTCCGTTGGAGAAGGAAATATCTCTCTCAAGTAAAAGGTAGAGTTGCTAGAAATAACACAACTTACAAAATTAGTAATTTAACTGAACTTTTGAAAGATTTTTTTGAATAAAGTTAATGCAGAAAATTGGGAAAAATCCATATAATAAGAGAATAAAAGAAAATGTGGATACATGTGGATACTCGATCTCATGATCAGTGAGACAGAGGAACCAATTATAATTCATTTGAGCGAAGATAGCTTCACTGACTTTGATTACGAATTAGATACGTAATGTTTACCAGCATAATCACAATTTATTATTTAAATTTTCTGTAACATAAAAATTAATTACATTTGAATCCCTTTTTAGTGTTTAATTGTAATTCTGCAGATGGTTTAAGAAATAAATAAACTGAAACGTCAAATGTCCAAAAAATGTTTTAATTAATAATAAAATGACCGATAGTCCAAAAAAAAAAATTAATATTATATGGACGAATTTATTTTTTGATATATGTTTAACTTCTTATATTTTTCTGACAATGGGTATTTTGTAAGTATTTAAATTATAACAGGATTATTTAAGAGAAAAAGGCTACGTTTTAGTCTGAATGTGCCTAAAACGGTTTCTATGCCAAAATTAAAAATAATAAAAATACAGTAGTGATTTGTGTTAAATATGTCAAAATTATCTATGTATGTGAATTATTAAGAAATCATAAGAAATAAGATAATATTATAAAAAATTTTTGTTTTAAGTTTATTACCGAAATAATATTCTATGCCGTAAATAGTGCTAAAATAAACCTCCCTTCGACGCCTATGACAAGGATTAAAATCCTTTTTAACACTTCACACATCCAAATATCTATTGTTGTCCAACTCAAATAGTCCATTATTATAGATCGGTATTTTTGATTATAAAATTTCTCAACCATTCCTATAAAAAATATATGTGTTTAACACACCCGAAGACACCGGACTAAAGAACACAAGTAATTTGCGAAGAAAAAAAGAGAAAAAAATGATTTATTACTCTCTCTAGTTCTTGAAGAAACTATAGTATAAGGGGCAATATCGGGTAAATTTTCCTGAACTCAAAGCTCTTGGGGGGGGGGATCGCTCCCACCGCCCCCCCCTTGGATCCGCGCCTGAACGAAGCAGTATAGATGTCTGTTCCTTTTTTTTATAAAACCAAATCCTATGTAGTCTATGTTCAAGTGGTGAAAGTAATCTTTTCAACAGTGAAAGAATTTTTAACATCGGTAATAAGTTCCGGTTTATCCCTTAAGTGAGTAGCAAGCAATCAAAAATTTTATTTCATTCCATTAGTATCAAGCAGCATAGAAGTATGGATTAATATAGCTTTATGTAGCTAATAAAATTAAAAATATTTGTTGCTTTTACGCTAATTGTAAATATATCATTTTGATATCTACGTGATGGACAATTGAACTTTGTGGGCAGAAATATATGACATAACATAAATTAACTGCGCGTATTGTTTTCTTTCAAGTTCTTCGACGCAATATCTTTTGCTACAAATTGCTTTGTTTAAATAAAAGTTTGGGGTGGACTAGCTTTCTGCTAGAACTCGTCTGAGACTTTTTTTTTTATCTATCTCTTACCTGATTAAATTCATATTTAGCAGCTGTTCTTAGATCGTCATTTGGCAATAGTCCATTTTGTTTAAAACTCCCGAATCCCCACATTTTTGAAAATTTTCCCAAACCTCACACTGAACTGCAAAATTTTCAAAACTACGATGTCTTAAACAAATTTTTATTAGATAGTTCGCAATCACACAACGAAACTGATAGCTTTCGAGCAACTAAAGGCTAACAAGCAGCGACACTGATTATATGAAGATTTTATCGTATAGAAATCTGTTCAAATCTTATAAACAGGTTTAAAATTTATTCTTCACGAAGTAGCGGGCAATAAATTTAACATTAGAGTTATAAAATCTTTCAAACTCAGTTAATTAAATTGATTTGGCATAAAAATAGACAGATATTTACGTTTGCGAAAAGTTAACACGTCGTTTTTGAAAAATAGGAAAGGAATGTGAACAATGGAATTAAATAGTTCGCTACTTCACGCTTTCGACATTTTATGGCATTTCACGGGAAAAACGAACGGTGCCATTTTGTGGAAATAAAATTAAATTATGTATAGAGAAATTTTGAACCGACTTGTTTTAGCAGTTTACACTATTAAAAGAACATATGACTTATAGGATAATAAGAGGACAAGCAAACACACACACACCCACACACAGATATATATATATATATATATATATATATATATATATATATATATATATATGTATATGTTATATTGTAGGTTTTCACGGATGGTAGAATGAATAGTTTGGTTATTCCGGGTTTCAATCCGTTCGATCAAAAAATCGTTTTCACGACGTTTCACCAAAATCTCATTTGGAATTTTCAAGTACGGTTCGTCTCGTTACTCGCTGAGAACTGATGCTGACCTCTGATGAATTTCGAGTTTTGTTTAGCTGACTCGCTTCCTGATTGGATGAGCGGCTTCGCAGGCTCCTCCCCTCTGCCGAGTGCGATATATTTTGTTCTTGTATGCTGGTCTTTCGTGTACTAGTTGACTTTTGTTGTTTTCTTTCTTGATTCTTTATTAATGTTTTCCATGTAGTTGTAACATTTATAGCATCGTCTCGTTTATTTAGTTGTCCCACTTTTTCGATTTCTAGGCCTTTCTTATGACGCGTACCTTGTAGTTCTGTACAGGTGCTATTTCTTTTATTTTTTCGAAGTCGATGGTATGTCCGGTTGTTTGGTGATGTTGAAATAGGGCTGAGGATGTCTGTTTGTTTTTGAGGCTATTTTTATGTTCTTGGATTCTTGCTGATATGCGCCTTTGTTTGTCCTATATAAGTTTGATGGCAATCTGCACATGGAATGCTGTAAACGCCATGATTTTCAAGGTTGGAGAACGGAATCAGACACCAAAAAACAACAGAAGAAATTTGAGGCACTACAACAACGCAATACTGTCCACACACAGCAAACACTGGACTGCAACAAAGTTGTCCATAACATCTCCAACTACCAATTAACGGAATGCGAGAAATTAGTTCTGTCTAAAGGTTTTAATTTTGTCGTAACGCCAAAAACAGTCCCCTTAGAAGAGATAATTTCAAACATAGAAGTTGCCCTACAGAACATCCCTGAAGAAAATACCGAACAAGCCAGACAAGACATAACGCAAATTTTGAAAGCTAGCCGGCCTCCCAACTTAAACTTAACGCGAGCTGAACATCAAGCCCTCTCATCCTTAAAAAAGAATAAAGAAATAACAATATTACCAGCAGATAAGGGAAATGTCACGGTTGTAATGAACACCAACGAATACATGCAAAAAATGTCAGAAATTCTCAAAGACGCCTCTTAGAAACAAACCAACAGAGATCCAACGACATACCTTGAAAAAACTACGAAAGCCAAGATTAAAGCATCAAAACTAGACCCAGAAACTGAAAAATCTATAATACCAAGAGAAAAATCAAGCAGATGTCCAAAACTGTATGACTTACCAAAAATACACAAAACAAATTCACCACTCAGACCAATAGTGAGCGCCGCGGGATCTCTTACACAAAAACTGGAAAAATATCTAGCAGGTATCATGCAACCAGAAGTCGAACTGGCTGATTCCTTCGTGAAAAACTCCGAACATCTGACCAAAATGATCAAAAACATTCACCTCGAAGAAAATGACATCTTAGCAAGCCTCGACATAAAATTGCTATATCTAAGCATACCACTGGATGACACTTTGGACAAAATTGCCACGAACGAAGATTTTCCAGCCTACACAATTGAACTTGCAGAACACTGCCTAAAGAACACATACTTCATGTTCAATAACCAAATATACAAACAAACAGATGACGCACCTATGGGATCCTCGCTTTCACCAGTCATAGCCAACCTGTTTATGATATATTTCGAACAAGAGGCACTGCAAAAGGCACCTTTAAAACCGAAATTTTGGAAACGCTATGTTGATGATATTTTTATAATATGGCCACATGGAAAAGAACACCTGGACGATTTCCTCACATACCTGAACAATATCCACCACAAAATCCAATTCACGCTAGAAATCGAATAAGAAAAGAAACTTCCTTTTTTGGACCTGCTATTAACTAAGAAACTCAACAACACCCTGGGCTTTAGCGTATGTCGGAAACCCACGCATACTGACCGATATCTCAATGCAGCGTCACATCATCATCCCTCTCAAAAGCAGGCAGTAGTCAACACACTAGTATCAAGATCTCTCCGCCTAACAGAACTTGACACAAAACAAGACGAAATAAGACACATTTCAACAGCTCTAGAACGGAATGGTTTCTCACAATCAGATATAAAGAAAGTCATAAAAAGACAAGAGAAGGCTACAACAAAGACCAAAGACCAAGATCAAACAAGGAACAAAGCCATAATACCATACATAAAAGGAATAACAGACAGAATCGGAAGAATCTTAAGAAAACACACCATATTTAAACCACAAAAAACAATAGCCAACATCCTGGGAAATCCCAAAGATAAGACCAACCTTGAAAATCATGGCGTTTACAGTATTCCATGTGCAGATTGCCATCAAACTTATATAGGACAAATAAGTTATTAACAGGTTGTACACCGAAGAAATCAAGAAATTGACGGATTTTGTATTTCAGTGTATATTTGAAATTATTACAATCGGCCAAGCGCTTTCGGTCTCTCTATCGGACCATCCTCAGGGCTCAGACCTTGTCAAAGGGCACACCTCAACCCTGCCAGTTTGAGAAAAGTCGCGAGCGTAGCCTCCACACAGAACAAGATGTATACAATTAAAAAATTTTTAGAAACATTTAAAATTAAAACTAAAACATTCACCACACTGTGCACATCACATAATGTCAATATGCACAGTGTGATGAATTTTCTAGTTTTAATTTTAATTTTAAATGTTCCTAAAATTTTTTTAATTGTATACATCTTGTTCTGTGTGGAGGCTACGCTCGCGACTTTTCTCAAACTGGCAGGGTTGAGGTGTGCCCTTTGACAAGGTCTGAGCCCTGAGGATGGTCCGATAGAGAGACCGAAAGCGCTTGGCCGATTGTAATAATTTCAAATATACACTGAAATACAAAATCCGTCAATTTTTTATATAGGACAAACCAACAGGCGCATATCAGCAAGAATCCAGACGACCTCAGCCCTATTTCAACATCACCAAACAACCGGGCATACCATCGACTTCGAAAAAACAAAAGAAATAGCACCAGTACAGAACTACAAGGTACGCGTCATAAGAGAGGCCCTAGAAATCGAAAAAGCGGGACAGCTAAATAAACGAGACGATGCTATAAATGTTGCAACTACATGGAACACATTAATAAAGAATCAAGAAAGAAAACAACAAAAGTCAACAAGTACACGAGAGACCAGCATACAAGAACAAAATATATCGCACTCGGCAGAGGGGAGGAGCCTGCGAAGCCGCTCATCCAATCAGGAAGCGAGCCAGCTAAACAAAACTCGAAATTCATCAGAGGCCACCAGTTCTCAGCGAGTAACGAGACGAACCGTACTTGAAAATGCCAAATGAGATTTTGGCGAAACATCGTGAAAACGATTTTTTGAACGAACGGATTGAAACCCGGAATAACTAATATATATATATATATATATATATATATATATATATATATATATATATATATATATATATTTGTAAAAAAACAGGTACGACATACAAGTTAAAGGACATTAAGAGGATCAGCACACATAGATATTAACATTTGTTAATGAACCGGTACTTTTGGGATATTAGATGGGGTTAACAGAAAGATGACTCGGAGAAAAACAGTCATTCTCATTGTATTCTCGTATGAGAGTTTTTCTTTAAGGGGGCCCCTTTAATGCCATAGTCGATCAGATTATGAGATATTTGGAATAAGAGTCGAGAATATGTTTTACTGATAAGGCAACTTCACATTGGTCGCAAGTGGAAGGATTAGTGCGTTTGATGTCCTTGAGTCAGTCTGATGTGGCCAATCCTGAGCGTGGCTACAGTTGCAGCAATTTCCGATGATCAATGACTATTTTGAAAATAAATTGGTCTTTTCGTTTGGCTGTGTGCTCTGATGGTGCAAAATCAATGACCGGAACATTTTCTGGTTATGTGGTGTGTGTAAAAAAGATCAACGAAAATATTGAATAGATTTATTGCTGTATTCATAGATATCACTGATATATAAGCGCATTCTTGCAGAGTTATTCAGTACTTTAGCAACGCTGTAAACATTGTGAATTTTATATAATCGCGTGCTACAAATTCTCATCTATTCCGTGTGCTTTATGAGGATATTGATAGCCCATCCTTTTCTTTACTACTTCATACAGAAGTTAGATAGCTTTCTCACTGAAGTCTGAGGTTCAAGGATTTTTTCTTTACCCTCATTTGTTCTCTTGTGTATCTGATATACTTTGGCCGCAAAAACCTGCATAATAAGCAGATATTTTTTCTAAAATAAATGATTTTTTTGTGGGAGTCTTTCAACAATTTATGGATTTCTATGACTCTAGTCAGGTCAACAGGGTTGTTAATGTATCTAATCATATACTGGACATGGTAATAACAAAAATGAAATGTAAAGTTTTGTGAAGTGACTTTGCCCTTGTTGCTGAAGACAGTCATCATCCCAAATTAACAGAATTAACTCTGGAATCCTCAAAATACAACTTTAGAAAGGCTGATTTTATAAGTTTGTATACTGTATTGCTCAATACTGATTAGCAATTCTTTGAGAGCTTCACCGATGTGCTGCCATAAATGATTTTTATAAACAAATTTATGAACTGTTCGATTTTTGCGTTCCAAAATCTAAAAGAGTCAAAAAATATTCGGCTTGGTTTAACTTTCAAATAATAAGAGATCTTAAATGGAAAGATAAGATCCTGAAAAGATATAAGAGCACAATCAAAGTTAGATTGGCATAGAGTTCAGTCAATTGAGAGCTAAAGTTAAAAATGATATAAAGCAAACATCTCGTATGTATATTATTAAGATTCAGCGGTACATCGGTATGGATATCAGGGCATTTTGGTAATTTATAAATAATAGAAAAGGTATGGTTTGCATATCAAAAAACATGTCCTTAAATAATGCAGAATTTAGTAAGAGTAACAATCCAAATATTGAAGAGTGACATTATGCTGGACAGGTTATTCTCAGTGCCATTACTGATGATGATGTAGTGAATGCTGTAAAAAAATCAAGGGATGGTAAAGCTATAGGGTCAGATAATGTACCCTCATTCATAATTAAGGGTTGTGTTGACATATTTAGACACCCATTGCGCATTCTGTTTAATCTAAGCCTTAAGAATGGTAGATATCCGAATGAGTGGAAAAGAGTAAAGATTTGTCCAGTATATAAAAAAGGAGATAGGTCGAGCGTAGCTAATTATTGATCAATTGCGGTACCGGCTAAGGTATTTGAGAGTATAATTTTCAAAAGTATATACTCTTTGGTCACGGGGCGCATTTCTGTACATCAGCATGGCTTTATGAAAAGGAGATCGACGGTCACAAACTTAGTTAATTTTACTCAGGACATGATACACATACTTTGGATAAGCGAGGTCAGGTGGACGTTGTATATATTGACTTTGCTAAAGCGTTTGATTCCGTATCCCACACAATTTTGATATCAAAGCTTAAAAAGGAGTTTGAATTTCATTTTGACCTTGTTGATTTTGTTGCTGACTATCTTTCTAACAGGCAGCAGTGAGTGATTCACGCGGAATTTTCTTCGATGTTATTTGTTTCTACTTCTAGAGTCCCTCAAGTTGTTATTTGCAGATGATCTAAAGATTTATAATGATGTGAGTACAATTAATGACAGCAATGACTAACAGAAAAATATAGTTAAGTGATCAAATGATAATAAGCTCGATTTTAATATTAACAACTGTAATTTTATGTTATTTTCTTGTAATTAATTTCCTTTCATTACAGTATGCAAAGTGGGGCGTTGGATCGTGTTGGTGAGGTGAGGGATCTTGGAGTGGTATTTGATCCTAAGCTGACATGTAACAATCATGTGAATTTTATTGCTAATAAGGCCGCTAGGGGGTATGGTTTCATTATGCAAAATACAAGGCTTTTTAAAAATCTAAATTGTACAAAACAAGTGTATATTTCGCTGGTAAGAAGTATACTAGAATATGCATCTTTGATATGGAACCCATATTACCAATATCATAAGTATTCCACACAAAGTAATCAGAATAAACTTGTTTATTAGATGTATTTTAAGGAACGGAGTGTTTATGATGCGCGTGTTTCTCGGACTATGTTTTGTGATAGGTTTCAGTTTGGAAGTTTGGAAAGGCGTAGAGAAGTTTTTGATATTTAGTAATTGTATAGAGATATGGGCTTATTGATGATGAAAGATTTCTGTCTCGATTATTTTTCTGTCAGTACTGTTAACCTTGCTGGTGCGGTACAAACTTAAGATATTTTTTAGACACAGTTTTGCTGAATGTAAGTGGTTGGTTTGTTGTTTTTTTTTTTGTTACTTTTGTTAGTTTTAGTTATACTGTACTTTTAAATAGGGTATAGTTTGAATATGCACCTGTTAAGTACTGAATAAAATAAATAAATTAGATTTAAATCTGTCTTTACAAGGTCTAGATATTACCATTTTCAATGTGTATGATAGAAAGCAGCCTTGTTAAAGAAGTTCAACTTTTGGATTCAATTTCTGCTGGTGAATAAGTACGAACGTTTTGGTTCACTCAGCATCATTCTATTAGAAAATGAAATTCAACTTAACGAAAACATTAAAAGGGATATTGCTAAACATCTCAAAAAACTTCAATTACCTTTCAAGAACTACTTTCCCAATAAACTTATTAAATCTGGGTCGAACAGCTGGATATGTAATCATTTTCAAGGAGATATAACTCATAATACTTCTCTAATTTGAATGGAAACAGAAGAACTCATTGACAATTCCCTAAAAACTGTTTTTAAAGATCATTCTTTTATTGATTTTTGGCTCTGTCTAAGAAATGAGTATGCTGTTTTGGCGGAAAAAGCCATTAAACTTTTATTGCCCTTTTGTACAACAAATCTATGTGAGAAAAGATTTTCAACATACACTTACTTGAAAGATAAGTTCAGAAACAGGTTAAATGCAGAACCTAATCTAAGACTCAAACTTCCAGACATAGAACCAAATTTTCCCATCAAACAGGCACAAATATCCCATTTAGGGTATTTTTCAAGTTTTATATTATTATATTCATTTTGTATAAATAATTTTTGGTAGCTTAAGGTATCCCTTTAGTTTTAATAATTTTTATTTGTAAATGTTACGATTATGTTTTAATTTTTTGTAGTTATTTAATATGGAAAATAAATTTTAAGCCAATTTTATTGTTTCATTTAATGTTCTTAATGACTACACAGGGGGTTCGCCAGAAGAAAAAAATTGGGAATCGCTGTTCTAGATAATGCCAGCAATAAAGCAAAGTAGTATTATAAAATTTACACTTTCTAATGCAAGTGAAAAATAATTTAATAACTGTAAATAATTTGTAAAACTTAACCAAATATTTCTTTTTTTTTTGAACAAAATAAAGGAATCAGGCTAAAATTAGGTAAACAATAGCGCTAAATTAGAAGGTCATTAGCAAAAACAAAATTACTATATAATGATATAATAGGCTGCAATAATAATGTGAGTTGTTTCACGTGCTCAGACAAAAAATTTGTATTTTTCTCTAGAACCCATAATAAATTTATTATACAGAAGATACTAAGATCTAGCTTATTTGAGTGCTAAGTATACTGAGTACAAAAAAGTTAGAGATGCTCTTTTCTTGAAAATTTTAATTCATTTTGGGTTAAATAATATTACCACATTTTGCGCAATTGTTTAAAGAAGATTAATTATTAAATCATTGTAGAATTCCGACGAACTCGAATGAACATATACACCGGGAATCACCTGTAGTTAGCATAAAAGTTAGAAATTATAGTTGTGTTTTTGTAAACATGAATTATATAAATTATGTCATTAAACAAGTCTATGTGGAGGAAAATTAAAGATAAAAAATGAGAAGTGCAGCTTTGTGACCGATAAGAACAGAACGTTATTTATTTATCCATATATATTTTATTCCCTTCAAAGTATTTCTCATTCGAGGCGATATTCATATGCCAACGTTTTGTCTTGCAACGTCCTCGTATCTTCAGAAGTTTCAAAACGATATTTGTGGTATATTTCCAGCTTTACTACAGAATTCCTCCGATATTATAACACTCCGTCTGGTGAGATTATTTCGCTCGTTCCTGAGTTTGGAATACATACCAGTCTCGTGGGGGAGACAAAGTAGGAGAAAAATATATCGTTCAATCAGCCTGACTAGTTTTTCATAGACATGTGACTACATCGGCTCGTTACAAGAGTCGAAAACGCGTTCTCGAATGGACGATCTACTTTAGGCAATGCTCGTCAACAACAAGGCTCTGAGCCGACAGTGGTCGACTGAATCAAAATAATCTTGACTCAAAGATTAAAATATGCTAAGCTTAGTAATGTAACTGTTAAAGTACTGTCAAGTCCACAGAAGGGTGTTTTATTACCTCTGTTGTGAAACCTGTTAAATGAAATAAAACACATTGGCTTATATGCCGACGATTTGGTCATCTTGTGCCCTGGTACCTTGGTCACGAAGTCCAGAATCTGGAGAGACCGATGATGCAAGCTCGTTGGATCACGGAATGAGGATGCCAAATGAAGATACTGAAAATAAATCTACGCAAGGCCAAGGTTATACTCTTCGAAAAAAGTGAGAGACTGCCCACAGTTATGCGGTTGGGAAGAATCCTTTAATATAAGGGAACGGTTAAATACCTGGAAGTAATTCTGGACTTACGACTGAGCTGGAATGATCATATTAAGGCCATACGTGATTTCTGAGCTTGTAAGCGAGTCTTCGGGTGCACGTGGGGTACTGACACAGAAAGTGATATACTGAATTACTGGTGATCCATCATATGATTACGCATGCCGCTATTGTATAGTGGCCTAGTACAACCAAGCACATATACCACCTTTAACTTAACAAAGTTCAAAAAATGTTTTTTGTAAGAATAATGAGTTCGATGAGGACTACCTCTACTGGGGCACTGAAGGTTCTAATGAATTATCCTCCTCTCTACTTATTTACAGAAAACGAGATCTTGAAGGCAGTTTACCATCTTAGTTCCCTAGGGCATCTCGGAGCAGAATCCGGTGTTTACCTGTGTAGCTGGGGGAGAGTTATATGCAGATGGTGCCTGGAGGAAGACGAAACTGTTGACCATGTTATCAGAAAGGGCCCGGCATCAACGCACTGAAGTGGTGGTATTTTGGGGATACAATATCACCCGAAGAATTCAAGTAAGCTCAGGTGACGAGGCTGCTTGGATTTATAAAGGCGATAGGCCTGGAATAACTTGCGGTATTGGTGGGATGTAATGTGCCTTATAAGGCCTAAGCATCGAGGCTCGAGTATCACCACTCTTACTCATTCACGATGTTTGTGGTATAATATTCGTTGAATCTTTGTGAAAAACTCATCAACCACTAGTCTTAATATTCCTAATTAAATATTTGTCTCTTTGGGAGTAATTCTTAGTGAAACATCCTTTGAAGAAAACAATTACCATGAATTTAATTTTTGACTTACTCTGGCGACCCTTTCTTCTTCTCTTAGCCTCCATTATCGTGATTATTGCGATATTTTCATGCCAAACATTCTCTCGTTCTCGGTAATGATGCGTTTAGAGAAGTTTACGACTCTGACTGTTTTAAAAATCAAGACAGCATGCGAAAAACAATGCGTTTTATGCCTAATTTTTCAACCAAAACCAGTAAGGTATCGAGGATTTCAAGTATCATAACATTTGTTTGAGCGATGTAAACATTGTCATGTCTTCACGACGCTCAGTGCACACTTTATGCCACATAAAACCTCGCGACATACAATCCTCCGTATAGAACTTATTTCGTATTTTCAATGTTTGTCTGAAGTTAGTTTTTTCAAAACCCCTAATTTAAAGCAAATTCTTTTTTCAATTGATTTCGGCAAAAATTATCACGAAGCACAAACAAAGACCCACCAAAACCAAGGTAACTCGTTTTGAAATTTCACATGATGTCACTTCCAACTGTAACAACTAAAAAACAATTATACATGCAATTCTACATATGCATGCGGTCAAAATTCAAGAGTTCCATTTATTTCGGGACAAAATAAACTTTAATAGATGAAAATTAAGAGATTTGGAATCGGTAAAATAAAAAATAAACAAAGTTTTACATTTTTACCAATTGAGTAACAAGAGGATTTTTTTTTTAATTTTAATTTTTTTGTATATTTAAGGTTCCAAACTTAGTTGACACTTGTCAATTTAAATCCTTTATGTTAACCTGGACCATTTTTAAAGTTAAACTATGTTGGTGAATTAGAAGGTAAACAGCCGCATTCACTAACATGGTTTAATTTTAAAACCATTCTAAATTGATAGCAGAGGGCTTAAGTCAAACAAGTTTTAAACCCTGAAAATACGAGCTTAAAAAATTATTTTGTTTTATTACTGAACGGGCAAAAATGGAGAAGTTTATTTATCTTTGGTAAACAACTATTTCTCTTACATATTTCAAGGTTTTATCCCAAGATTCTTATCCTTAATATATATATATATATATATATATATATATATATATATATATATATATATATATATATATATATGTATATATATATATATATATATATATATATATATATACATGTTTATTTGTTGACATAGGCAATATAAGTTAGGACAATATCATAAGCTAAACAAAAATGACCGACCAAAAGATTAAAATTTCATGGCAACTAGATCGGATTTAATTCTTGATTCTTCTTAGTGAATCGGGTTGTAAATGTTTATCTATAAGGGGAAAACTAATATCCATTACTTTTAGTGGGCGAAATTTGTAAAGAAATACATATACTTATTATATTGGAAGTTCGTAACTTGACTGCGCCCATGAGAATATATTCTAGATGTTTACATGCAAAGGCGATCTTGTCTTCAAGTAGGGACCTTATTGTAACGAAGGACTAGGAGAATTTTTTTGATGCCCCTAGTAGAAACATTATTTTGATATCTCTTCATAGAAATATTATATCGATGAGTCATCATAATGTGTTAGGTTTCTAGTAGATTTTTAAGCTTACATTTTCATATATTCTAGTGGGTTCCATATTTATATAAATCGGAATAGGATAGTTAAGTTGTATTTAAACAGTAAAGGTCTTAAGACGTAGTAATTAAAGAATTGGTATTTATTAGTGAAAAGTGTTTTATTCGGCGGACTCAGCGGCTGATTATAGAGAAAGATTGATTAACTGATTTATATTAATTAAAGACACGCCAACTCATGAGGGTTTTTTGGTGTCCATAGAGGAAAAGCGTTAAAATAAAACTTCGTTCCTTAGTATGCTATCCAGAAATAAATGTATAAATAAATAGATAAAATATTAAAACACATATTAGTAAAAACAAGGGACATAAACAGAAGGCAAACAGGGTTATAGACTAAAGGACTAGCATGTTTATACATGTATGTACTAATTTAAGGTTTATATATGAGATAATAGGGAGGAGTCTCGAAGGAAATAGAAAATTTTCATGGTATTTTCATAAGAGAGTTTCTCCTTTAAGGGGCCCTTGATATCATGTTCAACCAGATGACGAGAGTATTTAGGGCAAAAGTCCAGAATATGTTTAACTGAAAGAGCTACCTCGCATTGGTTACATAAGGGGGATCAGAGGGATCGATAAGATGGCCATGTGTTAGTCTAGTGTGGCCAATTCTGAGCCTGGCCATAACGGACAGGGGTTTTCTAGGAAAGCTCTGAAGAGCAATATTAGTGTATATTGTGTCTTTTATTTCATGTAGCTCATTTTCTTCCAATTGAAGATCCGATTCTAACTGCCAAAGGGCTCTTATTTTATGTGTCAGCCTCCTCATTTCCTCCAATGCCCACATGACTAGGTATCCATAGGAATGATACTTTCTTTTTTTGTATGCTTATTCTTGTCAGGTTGTATTTTATATTTACGATCAAAGAGTGAGTGGGATTATATGATTTTAGAGAAGTAATAGAATTTAAGGAATCAGTGGCGATAGTACATAATTTTTTGTGGGATCATTTTATTATCTCAGTGGCCTTAAAAATCGCAAACAGTTCTGCGCATAGGATACTGGTGGAGGGATGTAGGAAGTAAGAGTATTTATGAGGGGAAAAAAAGACAGCTGCACCAACTCTAGAATCGGTCTTGGATCCGTCAGTAAATACCATTGCATGATCTCTGTATTTAGTGTGAGTGAGTTCATTAAAGTACTTTCTAAGGAGTTCTCTGTTGCAGGTCTCCTTAGAGTATTCCAGAAAGGACAGATCGGTTATGATGGGCGATCAATTCCATGGAGGGAATGTGGATTATAGAGAAAGAAAAACGCATCATTATAGGTAATTTTGACCAGCTGATGCAATTTTACTTCTTATTCTCATTTGATTGAACTTAACATGCAATTTCTATGACATTTTGCATAGCAATATTTCTGTGAATAAAGTTTTACCATCCATCAAACTCGAAAATAAATATCATATTTAAATTAAAATAAAAGCTAGCTCTTAGCTTCTAATTTTTACTAATCAGTTATCAATTAACATCAAACAAAACGTTGTTCTTAATTCTAAACTTTGGAAATATGCGCGCGACTTCAAAACTACCACAGTCAAATGAAGAGATGCTTAAAAAAAAACGACTAATTCTTTAATAAACCATCAAAAATATAAAATATATCGGCTTTTCCGTGATGTCCGTATTTAATTATTACAACCAAACCAAATAATAATTTATCTTCATTTAATAAATTCTTGAATGTTAGCGGCATTTTTGGTAAAAATCATTATCAGTAATATAATTCAAACTGTAGTATCATACTGTAAACTATCTTATTATAAATTGTATGCTTCTTTTTAAAAATACATTATATCTAATGTAAATTATGTTTAAAAACTATTTTAGCCGTATGAACGTTGTCGGTTAGTTGCTCCTTTTACGGTGCGTTCAAAATTTTAAGTATTTTAAAACGATTTTCCAAAGAAAACAGAGGAATGATAAATAATATTTTTAAAACAAATGTTTGAACATGTCCCAAAATTAGTAAAAAACTAATTTTTTAACTCCTAAGAAATATTTTAAAGAAGCCAATAAAAATCCAACGTAGGTAAGAATATTTATCCATATGTTAATACTGAAAACTCCCAGATATGGTTTTTCAGTTGCTGAATCAAATTCTAGGAATTTCGTCCAAGAAATTAACTGCTAGCAGCTTTTACTCTCCTATTATAGTTAAACAAATTTGAAAGTAATCCTCATTTCAACATTTGCAAACCAAGAAACAAAGCTACATTTTTTAGTAGTCGAAGCGTATTAACATCCATAGCAGAATTTCGCAGAGTCGGATTAGTTACATGACTGTAGAAGATTCTCGTTATAGAAATTATCCAATAACAAGAATTTTCTGAAAAATATCGTCGGCACAGAATATTCTGAAGTCAATGGGAATTTAAAATATTCAAATTAATAAGAAAAAAGGTTCGGTATTCAGATTGTATAACGAAATTATTAGAAACTGATATAGATTTTTTTATAGTTTGTTTACGAGTGAGTATATATTTTTATTCAATCATGCAACCGGTTAAGTAAATACGTGACAATGGTCTGGTTGGCCTGTAGGCTAATTATATATATATATATATATATATATATATATATATATATATATATATATATATATATATATATATATATATATATATATATATATATGACGTCTTCTATCGCCTAAACGAAGCAGTATCCGATCTAGTTAAGTTGGCTCAAATCTACAAAAATAAACTAAATGCTTAAAAAATTAACCCAGCATGCAGAAATTAAATGTCAGAAATTGACACCAAGTGGCTATGTAGGGTAAAAGTAGAAAAAAATTTCATAGTAAATTTGTTGTATGAGGTTGGCAATATGAGAACTAGAAAACAGTGAGATTAGTTAAATTTCGAAATTTATATTTGTGTATGTTATCAAGACATTTATGCAAACTTTTTATTTATAACAATGCATCAATGTATCCTATTGTTTTGTAAATCTCGTTAATTCATTATTTTCGGTAAGTACGTTTTATATATTTTGGCAAATATTTACATTATTGTTAATGTAGGAAAACGACGTTTTTTGGAAAAAGTTCGATACTTACCCCCTATTTCGAGAACGTACAATACGATTTTGACTTTGATTTTTCACGATTTTTTCTCTCTTTCTCGGAAAACTCAAAAAACGCCAAGCGTTACATCATCAAACAATTTTAATTCTGAAGAAAAAACCGAACTTACATAATTATTTTCGATGGTACTAGTTAAAATATCATGAATGTAATATATTTTAGCTATTTTTGCACAAATTCTAGGTAATGAATTTTAAAACACTTGTATTTTCAACGAAAAATCAAGAACACGTTCCGGAAAGGCCATCGACCATCAGACTCGTAAAAACGACTAATATTCCTTTGACACGTTGCTAGATGTAAAATACTTTCGTAGTATAAACTATAAAATTTGACCATCTCAGCCAACAATATAGTTCAATTTTTGTAATGTTTTATTTATACAGTATCAGGGAAAAATTAATATTAACCACCCAAAATTTTTGTTTAGTTCAGGTTTAGCCTGATTTTGGTTAATTTGTAAAACTGAAACTAATCTGAACTAACCTAAATTGATCTAGACTTATACGTTCGTAATATAAACTATAAAATTTATTCATTACAGTTAACAACGTAGTTTAATTTTTGTAATGTATAAAAAAGCCTAAAATTAATCTTAATCACCCAAGATTTTTGATCAGGAATCAGGGAAAGAAAAAAATATATGGGAATTTCACAAATATTGTATTGGCAATCTGGCAACAGTGCTAATTTTTCGAGTTTAAGGAACGAGTCACACCAATATTTAATGGCGGAAGTCATTTTGTTTTAATTTGTTTTTCGATAATTTTCTTGATATTTCCGATAAAAATATGTAAATTTATGAAGTTTTATATAATACAGAGGCTTATACCAGTGTGGAATTTGTGGTTGTACCAAAATTTTAACGATTTAGTACAAAAAATTGAACCTAAAATGAAAAGTTTATTTCACTATTTTTCACAAAACGGAGGAAAAATGATCGAAAACAGGTCAAATTAGTGTTCTATACCTAGAAATATGGGTAAGTACCCAAATTTTTTCAAAAAAAAACGTCGTTTTCCTAGATTTCCAATAATGCAAATTTTTACCTAGAGAATTATGTTCAAATCCATTTTATGTCAGTATTTATTTTATTAATCATTTATTAATGAATTTTAATTGTAATTTTTTTCAATGTAATAACGTAATAAAATTTTGCTCAAGTCCAGTCCTGTCCCCTGACCTACTGCGCAGGTACAGTATAGTCCCTTTGAAGGGAGTACAGCTTTACATGCCGAACCGGTATTCCCCTTCCTTTTACCCCTCCAACTTCCTTGGCTCAAATCGACCTATTTTGACGTCAAGAGTCTGCCTTCAAACGTGATATACGTATTTTTGGATATATATATATATATATATATATATATATATATATATATATATATACACGGAGAAATTTGGATGCATAGATTATATATACATCCGTTTTTCAGTTTGACGTCTTGTAGAAACCTGCAAACGATTCGCCAAAAACTCATTTGGCATTTTTTATGCTTGTTAGTTGCAGATCAATTGATATACAGCCAGTATTATCAAAAAAAACCTAAAAATCACTGATTCTCTCGAAAATTATTTAGGGTTAAAGTTAGAATGGGCATTAGAAACTACGTCACTCAATATTGAAATCATTGTTCTTGCTTTTTTTCAAAATAAGACTGTTTCATTCTGATCAATAGATGCTCTTATATATTTATTATCAACCTCCAGTTATTATTTCTTCGATTGCCTGGTATTACTTAAAATTGCACAATTCTTTCTGCCATAATCTTTGTGAATCATTATAATTAAATTTTAATAAAGGTGAAAAAGCTATAACATTTTTTGGCAACTAAGAAAGTTTTATGCAATCTTCATTGCCTTATAAGTTGATTTCGTAGGACCCGTTAACGAAACTACACTACATTTTTTAAGAAGCGTAAAATTTTATGTACGAATAAATATGATCAAAATAAGTTTTTTTAGATGTGGAAATAAGTGGCGTCATGTCAGAAAAGAAAATGGGGGTCATTTTTCAGAAACACAAATAAATTCAGTTATTTATCCTATTTTTTCGATAATTTCACATGACAATCTGTTCCTGGAGGATTTCTGGGCTCGCAGATTACGATTATGAAGTACGAATTTCAAAATGTTCATATGTATGTGCATGCAATATGGCAGCTAATATTCGAAAATGATAAATATTTGGCATTTAGACAAATTTAACTTATCTTAAAAATAAAAAAATATCTAGAATGTTCTGGAGTTAACTAACTGAAATAAAGAGATTAAATTTGGCAGATAATTTTCAATTAAAAAAATAAAGCAATTTTAGTTGGTTTTTTGGTGGCATCACTGTTTTAGTTAAACTGAAATTTTTCCAGCGCTTTATTACGTTTCAAGACTAATCTTTACTTTATCATATAATTTAAATCTTACAATTTTTTTGTCGCCACGTAAATACACAGTGATAACCTTCTGATGGTTAAAAAGGAAATTTTTGCCCATACTGACTGCACACGTACGCTCTAGACCTAACAACTCTTGTAGCGACCAAGCAATTTATTTCTATGTTCCCTATAGGGTTTTGTAAAGTAAATAATATTTGTGATATTTAATTACAGTTTAAATAAATAGCACCTAGAAATTTTTAAATGTTTTTGCGTTTCGTTAATCGTCTTAGTCTTCCAAAGCACATAGGTGAGAATACTTACCTCCTTTTGTTTATGGTGATTTGCGATTTTCAGAAATTTAAACATTTTGTTAAAAAATTATTATATTTTAAAATTTTTCGGGTTACTTAACATTTCTTAATCCTAAATTGTGACCCTAAAAACCACTCCACACAATAATTTCTCAACAAAATAATAATTTTAATCAAAATAACATATCTTCATACTGGATCGGCTATCTTAAATGGGGCCATTTTGAAATTGTCACGTGTAATTATCAAAAATATCTTGTTTATTAAAATAACTCTACTTGATATTACATCTTAAATGGCCAATCTTAGGTATATTTTTGTCTGGCGAAGTGCACTTGAAATTATAGAAGAAATAGGGCAAATTGTTGACCTTATTCCTTTTTTAGTTGCATATCTAAAACGTTTTTTTTTGGTCATATTTATACGTATATAAAATTTCACGCTGCAATGCAGTATGGATCCTAATTTTGAACATAACAGGTTCTACTAATTGTACCTTCAGAATGGGTCAAAAGTATTTCAAATTTTAAGCAATTTTTTTTACTTTTTTACATGATACTTTTTCTATGCAATTTCGACACAGAAAACAGTATTTTTAGTAAAATAAAAAATTAAAGTTCGAACTCCGACAGATATTTTTTTCTATGTTGGCAGAAACATGATTTAGTTTGCATCCCTTTGAAAATTTTGGCTGCAATTTGTAACCAAGATTTTCAAATCTTTTTGAGCAGTCAGGACAGGAACTCGTATTAAAAATTTTTATTTCAGTCGAGAGACAATAAACAAAAAAACTGAATGAGCCAATACTGTTGAACATCAAAGAATTAATACGATGAAAAAAAGCTATCAGGATTTCTAGAAATTATTTTTTATTTTGAAAGATTTACCCATAAAATATTATAGTTTTATATTTTCATGAAAAAAAAATCGTAAAGATATTTTTTAAATAGTATTTTAAAGCTCTAGTCAAGTATTTTCAGGTAATTTATACCAGTATTTGCATTTTTCAATTTTCTCAAGATTTTAGCGGCGTCCAATGAAAACAATATTTTTTAGTTTCTACTCAAATCGAGGCCGATTGAAGGAAAATTATTGCAGAAAAACTCTGGAAAGATGGTTTTATAGGGTTTTCTAAGAGCTTTAAAATAGCTTTTTAAATTTTTTCCTAGTTCTAAAATTGACCAAGATATGGTGTTTTTTGTCAAAAATTAATTTTTTATTGATTATTCGATATCTCCTAAACTATGGGAGATAACAGAAATTATCAAATAGGAAAAATGTTTATTTCATCAAGTAGAAATGCTTCTGATTTTTTTTCTATTTTTTTTTATCATGGACACAAATGCGGGTGAATGGTTTTATAACTTTTCATTTAAATTTTTTAGGAAAATATGTTTGGCGGCATTTCAAAGGCAATTACGAGAGTTTTCCAAAATCGTGTAATATGTCCTTTTGTCAAAAGTTATTAAACAATACACGTTTGTATCCATGGTAAAAAATTACAAAAAAGTAATCAAAAATCACTTATAAAAGAGCTTTAAATTGATATTTTCAAAATATCTGAACTGTATTTTATATCTTTGTGGCTCATTACGAATAAAAATGTACAATTTTATCATACAAAAATAAAAAATAGTCAAAGGATGTCCTCCAGGAAATCTTTTATTCCAAAAAATATATCATGTTAAAAAAATCTTTATTTTTTTTACATAGTGGTATTGATTTTTATCTGAAAATCTAGAAAAAAATACAAATAATTTTCTCTTAGGATGTTGTTTGTATTTGGACAAATAATGACATTTTCTTACGTATTAAATTTTTAACTTACATTTGCGGACTAAGGCAAATGCGATATGCCAAATATTTTAGATCATTTTTTGGTTTCTAATCATGCGAAAACAAACTACTAAAAATATTCTTAAATTCAAAGGAATAAAACATTTTCCATATGGTAAAGGCTTTATATATATATATATATATATATATATATATATATATATAATCAAAAAATTTATTTATTTTTTAAATTGTAACGTAATTTTTGGTAAGCGATAAAACTTGGAAAGTAAAGTATTATTATATATATATATATATATATATATATATATATATATATATATATATATATATATATATATATATATATATAAAGAAAAAGGTAATCTTACCTGTTCAAATACCGCTTGGTAATAGAGTCTAAGGCCTTCATTATTCAAAAGTCTCCCTGCGCCCATTTTAACAGCTTACTGGTTTAAAAATAAAATTGTCCTTTTTTAGATATCACCAATTCACTAAAAAGCATTCAAAGTTAAGAAAAACGATGCCCGACAATTACCGTATATAAATTATAACAAACACCTTCTCAGGTCCACAACTAATTGGTCCACATACTTAAACGCGGACAACGAACGTTGCTACTGCAATGGTGAAATGAAATAAAATAACGAAAGAATCTTATAAGATAAAACTGTTAAAAATCCCAGCGACACAGGGTATGACTTAGTAGTTTTTCTTTTAAGACAATTCTATTTATAACAAAAAGAAAGTACGGTAGTGTGTGAAGTGAAATGATTTATTGTATGTACGGTTAATGTAGAAGAGTGGGCTAAGGGGATCATATAATAATGGCGATCGGATTTTTAAAGAAATAATATAGTTAAAATAATAAAGTTTCAAAAATTATATGTTACATATAGAAGCAGTGATGAATTTAGAAGGAAGGGGCATAGGGTCTGAACCCCCTTAAAACCATGCAAGAGAGGAAGAAAATAAAATAGATAGATATTATAGTATTATATTAATCAGTAAGATTGGTGAGTGTGTGCAATATTTTACAGATAATGGATACCTATCGTGCAAATTTGACTATATATACAAATATACAGAGATAAAACAATGGTTAAATTCAAATAAAATTGCGGTAAATCTTATGCCAGTCACGTATTAAGGAATTTTCCTTTTCTGTATTTTTTTTGACACCATAATAATAGCTGATAGTTTGAAAGACCTAGAAAAAATAATGAATAAAATATTAAGAGTTAGTGGAGAATATGGACTCTCTCTTAACACGAAAAAGACCAAGTTCATGATAATTAGTAAAAACAACACCAATAATAATGAAACCCTAATGGTAGGAGGCCAGCACATAGAAAGAGTTAAGAAGTACACTTACTTGGGAACCCTAATAACAGAAAATAATGACTATACCGTCGAAATAAAAACCACAATCGAGAAAGCACGTGCCAATTTTATTAGAATGAAAAAGGTTATCTGCAGCAAAGATCTAACGTTAGCCCTGAAAATACGACTGACTAAATGTTACGTATACAGTGTTCTATATTATGGAATGGAAGCATGGACACTGAATCGAGAGGCAATGAGAAGACTTAACTCTTTTGAAATGTGGACCTATAGAAGAATTCAGAGGATTTCGTGGGTGGATCGAGTTACGAACGCCGAAGTGTTGAGACGAATGGGGAAAGAAAAGGAAATCGAGACAATAGTAAAACAGAGAAAACTGCAATATTTCGGACACATTATGCGGGGAGAAAAGTACAACATCTTACGGTTCATAATCCAAGTGGTAGAAGAGGCGTAGGACGACGACGAATTTCATGGCTAAAAAACCTAAGGGAATGGTTTGGATGCAGTTCAAAGCAACTATTTAGAGCAACTGCCTCAAAAATTAAAATAGCTATTAAGATTGCCAACCTCCGCAATGGAGAAGGGACTTGAAGAAGAAGTATTTTTTTTTTGTGAATCAAGTTTTAATGATACTAAGAAATAAATAGAAAATATAGTCGACAAAGGCTATCCAAAAATTTGTGACATAAAATACTTTATTTCTTAATTCAACGTTTCATTATCAAATCATTCTCTCTTTTTAAAAGCCCTTCGAGTCCCATATATAACGACTATGTTTTAATCTTATCATAAATAAACTCTTTCTTAATGAGCAATCCAATTTTAGAAAATTAAGTGGTATGTTTTAAATTCAATAATTAAATAAAATTCAATTAATGAAACTTTCGAATTAATTATCATATATTACGATATTTAACGTTACTTCTCATTCTAGAACGCGATAGCGAGATTTGAATAAAAGTTAAGAGTTATGATTTTTTTTGAATATAATTCTTATTATGAAATCTGCTGTTAAAACAGAGACATACACAAACAAGAAAAACTACGTCTAAAAATCCCGATCTATGTAAATAGTGTTTCACGAGTACTCGTGTAGCCATGGTAATCGTTAGAAGAGCACACTTTTAGACGCGAACCCCCAAAAGTTTCGAATTCAGGAAAATAGACCCTTCTCTGCCTAGTGCCATAAGAACGTTGTACGTGTGCCAATTTTTAATGATTTTAGGGGTTATCTCCGTTATTAGCAAAAATAGAAGGATAAGGTTTTCGTGGAACTTTAAAAAAAATTTCATAAGCGTTTTCGTTTTGGAGATACAGAGTAATTTTGACAATTATGCATTTTGGGGCACCCCTCGTATCTCGGTTATTTTGCAACTTATTGCAAAGTAAAAAATTGCACTATTGGGGTTATTCATGTAGACTTCAGTGGTGTAACGAGTTAAACTGTTCCGGAGAAATAAATCAAACTTGCCTTTTTTTAAATGGTACATTTTTAAGTAATATGATCTAGTTTGTTACAAGCTTTTCAAAAATATTTAACACTCTATATTTATTATTAGTATTGAGTCTCGCATTTATGTTTTTTAAAAGAATTATCAGATCCTGTTAGTAGGGCGGGACGGGTATTTAAAGAAACAAGACATCAAAATCATGTCCTCTGGGGATTCTGTCAGAATATTTAGATATTCGTCATATTTTTGTACTGAAATTTTTGATTAGTCAGTTTTTTCTTAATAATGGTAGGCTTTGTCAACTTTGGGAACAACGAAAAATTGTACATGTTCAGAGTAACGAAAATACAGATGGAGCGCTAGAAGTTCATTTGAACAGCTTTTTTGTATACTTTTCAATTTAAAATTGAAAAATGCTTGTAATTCGTAGATATCCAGAGAGAAGACAGCCAGATAAAAGCATATTTTTGAGGATAAAATTAAATTTAATTCAACGTGGTTCATTTTCTAAATCATGATTTAAAGTCACCAACCAGGAAAACCCTGAGATCGATGACATCAATGTATAAGCTTCTATTGAAGCAAATCCAAGTAATTCTTGCAGAATAGTAGAAGGTTCTGTAGGAGTTAACAAGTGGAGGGTTCAAACAATCTTCAAACAACACAAGTTAGAATCATAGAAATATCACCTGGTGCAAAATTTACATCCTGGTGAAGCACATCGCCGAATAGAGTTGTGTAATTGATATTTATAGAATGTAATGTAAGCAGAGAAAAGAATTTTGAAACAGCCGTTATATGATCTGTTAAGGCCAGGAAAATCAACATTTAATATTTCCACAGGAACGGCAAGGCAGGTTTGGCTTCAACGTTTCATGTTGTCTACTTGAAACAAAAGTTGTGTATGATATATATATATATATATATATATATATATATATATATATATATATATATGTATATATAAAGGCAACTTTTCCGCAAATAAATATTTAAAAATTCAACAGCGGTATGCAGCAGAATAAAAATTATCTTTACATCATTTTATTTTTTACTTTTAAGTATTGCAAGTAAGCCAGAATTTAGAAAAATTCGTTGCCCAACCGGGAATCTGCAGAATTACTGCCATATTATTAACATCTTGTTGATTTCTGCTAATGCCTTATTATTATAAGCTTCTTTTCTGTTTATTTATTTCAGTGTAATATGTAGTTTATCAAGAAATACTAGGCAATTTAATGAAATGTATTTTACTTGACATTTCTATCTTTATTTTAGCGTTATATTTCATTTTTTATATTTTGAGTATGTTTCAACGAAGACTGCACAATTAGAAAAGGAAAGATCTTCTTGTGCAAGACAATCTTCGGCGCGTTACTTACCCCAACTTTGGTGGTGTGAGGCTTCAAACACAGTCCTCGGCTCATTACGAACATTGACTTGGGTGGTGTAGCTATTGCCGAGACTTTCTATTATAGTCCTAGTCATCATCAGATCTACTATCTTCTTACTTATCGTAACACATTAAAAGTGTGGTTAGGAACGTAAATGTCTGCATTCACACCTTAAACTCCCAATTGTGACCATTGTAGATATCCGCTACCACTTTCCTAGCTATCATCAGAATCTCAGAGTTTGGAATATTTTACTATCAATAGTTTTATACATAAGTGCATAATTTCGGAGGATAATGGAGAGAAGCTGAAAACTAGATTAAAAGGTTTAATCCAGGTTAGTTTATAGAACATTGTTAGAGAGGTGTAAAGCTAATTAAATCGTTCTTATCAAGCAGGTAACAACATCTTATTGACCAGGTAAAAAAATTAAATGATATCTTTATACATGAACAAACTAAATATGTGTAATGGTAAGCGATTTTTTGTATTGTTTTCTTATGATGGAAAAATTTGATCACTTTAAAACATTTCGTCGGTAGTGTATGCCACATAGCGTTAAAACATTGTTGACACTCATTTTTAAATATTTACGTGAACTCTACTATTTATTAGTTTTAGGCTTCGATAAAAGGTAAAGGAACAAAACTGACTAAGTTTGATAACTAATTTGTTGTTTCCTATGTGGGATATAATTTTTGGGTAGAAACATAACCCCTGATTAAAATCAATATACAGAGTGATTATTTAATTCCTCTATTTAATGAAAGGTACTTTACGTGGGACAACATTTAATAAAAAATAAATAGTAATTAATATTTGTTCTCTTTTAAAATCCACTTATAGGCATGTTTAATGATAAATATTTAACAAATTCCCATGTTTTTTTTTTATTTTCTACAAGAATAATATTTGATAATTTATAATTTTCCATAGTACGTAAATGTAACAATTGTAATTGATTTGCTGCAATGTATGTTACCACTGCTACACTATTATTGCGGTCTCTTTATAGAAGTTTTTTAATGTACCCTAAACATTGTCTTTTTGAGTATAAAATCCATTTTTATGGTTTGCGCTATTCAAAACGTAACTTGTTACTTTGAAAGTGTAGAGTAAATTTTTTCAAATAGCTTGATTTTTCTGAGAATTCGAAATACGTTTTATGTCACTCCTGCAAGAAACTTTATACTATATATGGAAAGTCATTAAATATGATGAAAAAAACTAAAAATAGCGATTGGTAATAAACAAATTTCAGTGTTTATTATATTTTTATTTTTACAGGCAATGACGCACCCAAAAACTTGGTGGACAAACTGAAAATTTTTGGTACAATAAATCACCACCCACTTCAGACGGGAAAATCAAGTAATGCAGTTTCTAACTTAAAATCTAAAGAGTAATATATGGTATAAAGTACGAGGGGTACCAGAAAAAAATATCTACCTATATATAACTTTTTTTCTATATGTTTTTCAAATGTGATTTTAATTCGTTCGTTATTTTGTATTTAATGGGGCGTTTTCAACAAAAATTAGTTTTGTGAAATTTGAACATAAAAGTGTCATCAAATTTTTAACAAAGGAACATAATTTTTTAAAAAATATTTACGACTTATTGCCATACCATATTTTAGAGCAAAATACAAACGGTTTCTATATGATCGTGATTCTGGTAAAGATGACTTGAGAGATCATAACTATCGACCCTTCTTTTAATGTTTTCAAAAGTGTTTGAAGCTGCGTTAGATCAAATATACAACTACTGTGTGATTCTCATGATATGGTTTTTCAGGAGCAGGGTGGTTTAAGAAGCAAAAAATCTACTTATCTCGCCATTGGTAACCTTGTCGAGTATATAGTTGTGAGTTTAGAGACGGGACTGGGCATCTCCGCTCCTTTTTTTTTGATCTAACAAAGGCATTTGATTGTGTTTCACATGATAGTCTGTTTATAACTTTCATCAATTATGATAATCAATTCCTACCTATTCAATATGTATGTCATAATGGAAACAAGCCAAATAAATAATTCACGCACTAATTCATAGTGCGTACTCAAATGTTGAAGACTGGTCCCTGTCAAATGGACTGTCTTAATGATTCCAAGACTCAAAACATAAATTTTCGGCTATGCCGGTTGATGCTGCAGTAAAGTTTCTTGGTACCTACTTACATGCTCACTAGTCAAGCTTATGTGACAAATACTTATTGGCACCATAATATCAGAGCAATGGATGTTTATTAATGCTTCCTTATCAACAGGGTTTCTTAGCTGTAACACTACATAGTAAATCATATTAATTCTGTGGCAAACATATTCTATATGAATATACCAAGATATCAAAATGTAGCTTCTTCTTCTTCTTCTACTTGTATGAGATCTGTTGATCTGTTAATTCCGGTCGTGCCTCCCTATCATTTCCTGTGATGTGGACTGCCAGCTATCTCTCCATCTTTTCGGTGGTCTTCCTGGTGGTCGGTTTCCTGCTGGTTTTCCCTCTAGTACTATGCGGGGTAGTCTGTGTTCGGACATCCTTTTTACGTGGTGATACCATTCCCGTCTTCTTTGTCTTCCCCATCTTACTATATCCTGTATCTCGCATTGTTCTCTGACGTCTATATTTCTTACACGATCTCTTCTGGTTTTACCGACTATCATCCTCATTACCCTCATTTCAGCCACCCGTAGTATACTTTTCGTTTTACTAGTGTCTTCTCTCGTTTCTATTCCATATGTCATTATGGGTCTTATGCATGTTTTATAGATCTTAATTTTGCTGTCCATTCGCATATATTGATTCTTCCATACAAATTCTCTTAGACATCCTGTGGTTGCTGCGGCTTTGTTGACTTGGCATTTTACGTCCTTTATAGGTTCATGACGGCTGGATATATTTACGCCAAGGTATTTGAACTGCATCACTTGCTCTATGGGTCTGTCCTGGATTACTAGTTTGCATCTAATGGGTTCCTTACTGATGGTCATACTTTTCGTTTTTTCGATATTAAGTCGTTGTCCCACTTGGTATAATTTAAAGAGCTGTCTCTGCAGATCGTCTTCGGTTTCTGCGAGGATTGCGGTATCATCGGCATAGCCCATCAAGCTGATACGTGTGTTATTTATTCTGTACCCGATGTTTAATGTTGCCACTTCTTCTATGATTTTATCCATAATGAGGTTAAACAGGAAGGGGCTGAGACTATCTCCCTGTCTGATTCCTCCGGGCGTTGGTATGCTACCTGAGGTGTGTTGTTCTGTTTTAATTTGTGTTGTATTGGCAGTATTCAGATTGCAAATTGTCTTTACTATATTGGCGGGTATTTGTTTATCAATAAGCATTCGAATGACGTCGCCTAGTTGGACTTTGTCGAATGCTTTAGTGAGGTCGACGAAACAGACGAATGCTGGTGTGTTATATTCTATGGCCTTTTCTTTAATTTGTTTCATGATAAATATTGCGTCCGTAGTCGATCTGCCTTTTCTGAACCCTTGTTGCTCTTCCCTATTAACTATTAGCTTTTCTAGCTTCTCTTTTATTATTCCTGTGAACAGTTTCATAGTTGTGCACAGTAAAGTTATTCCTCTGTAATTTTCGGGCAATGTCTTTTGTCCCTTTTTTAATATAGGAATTGTTATGCTCGTGTGCCAGTCGTTTGGAATTTTCGCTGTACTCAGGATTTTGTTAAATAAAGTGGTAAGTTTTGTTACAAGTTCCGGGCCACCATATTTTAATAGTTCGTTAGGTATTCCATCTGTCCCAGGTGCTTTTCTGTTCTTTAGCTTTCCTAGTCTTTCTCTTGATTCCGTCTCTGAGACGGTTGCGTTTGATGCTGTCCGGTATTCTATTTCTTGTATTTCTTCAGCGTTATATAGTGTACCAAAGTATTCTTCCCAAGTTTCTATTGCGACTCCTTTACTTTGAACATACTCATTCACCGGCTTCTTTCTGTTCTTTAACATTTTCCACACCTTTCTTTGGGCGCCATGTATATCATGATCCATATCGCTTGTGAATTTATTCCAATGCTCCCTTTTGATGGCCTTAATACGTGAATTGACTCGGTTTCTATATATTCTGCGTGTTTTTGTTGGTTTGGTGTGCTTTTGTATGTTAAGTAGCTTCTTCTTTTTAATTCTGCGAGGTCCTTTACTTCCTGGCAAAACCATGGTTTGGTGTTGTTTGTTGAATTTATGTTTATTTTTCTCTTTCCAATGGATTCTTCAGCCGCTTGATGTATGGTATTTTTAATTTTTGTCCAGCAGGTCTCCACGTCATATGCGTTACAGTCGAACTCCTTCAGTTTACCTGTTAGTCTGTTTTCATACAGTTTTCGTGTGCTATCCGACTCTAGAGATTCTATGTTGTACTTTTCGATAAAGACTGGTGCTTTTCGGACTTTGTGCGGTCGTTCCAAGACTAACCTGCACAGTACGAGATTGTGGTCTGTTCTTAGGTTAGCGGAAGTCAGGGTCCTTACGTCAAGTATTTGTGTTGGCATTATTCCTTTATTGGTAATTATGAAGTCAATCATTGACTTTTGACCTCTGGTATTCATAAATGTGTACTTATGTTGATCTTTGTGTGGGAAAAAAGTATTAGTAATTCTCATTTCGTTTCTAGCACAGAAATCTATTAAGAGCTCTCCGTTTTCGTTAGTTATAGGTTCATTGTATTTCTGTTTAACGCCTGGAATGATTTCATCTCCTATTCGAGCATTTAGATCTCCGAATATTATTATTTTTTCATTCTTGTTTATGTTTTCTATAGAGTCTTGCAGTTTTTGGTAGAAGTTTTCTGATTCCTCTATAGGTCTTGATATGTCCGGGGCGTATGTGCTAATAAGATGTATTATGGTTTGCTTTAATGTTAGGGATACTTTAAGTATTCTATCGTTGATATATTGTATGTCCTCAATGCATTGTTTATAATTCTCGTGGAGCAGTATACCGACTCCCGAATGGGCTCTTTCATGTTTGGCTTTCCCACTGTGAATTAGGATGTATCGGCCAAATTGAAATGTTCCTTTTCCTTTTCGTTTTGTTTCTGATAGTCCGCATATGTCTATTTTATGTTTTTCCATTTCCATGATTAACTCTTGATCTTTCCCATTCCATGAGGTTATATTCCAGCATCCTATCCTAGTGACATTGCGTTTTGATTTCCATGATCGTTTATTCCTTTTCATAGCGTGTGTCGTTATCGTATTGATCAGTCCTGGTTCCGAGGCCGCGTCTTCGGTTCTGTGAGCTCCATGTTTCTTTTACATCGAGCAGGTAGCTAGCCTCACTCGATAACCCTCCTTCTTTACCCGGGCTTGGGACCGGCAGTGGTGCCTTCTGAGCTACTCAATTCACCCATCACACACCACAGGCGAAGTTGTAGAATGTAGCTTAAAAACCTTAATATCGCTGGAAGTTTCTAAATTATTATTTAAAAATAAATGCACTAAAAATAAACCGAGATTATGTTGAACAATAAAATAATCAAAAAAATATATTTTATTTATTTTTAGGGACTAAACTTTTCTGGTTTCCCTCGTAGTAAATTTATATAACACCACCGCAGCTGTCAGTGTATTTTTTACGACCAAATTGTATTGTAATCGTCACTTATTTACATTTAATTTTAAATCAATGACATCAATTATGTCAATAAAATTTCAAGTGAGAATATATTTACTAATTAATTAATAAAAAGGATTTTTTATTTAATTAATATTTTTGTATATCCTAGAGTAATAAATTATCTAAGCTAATGTTTTGTTATTCTAAGGTTAATATATTAATAATAACAATAACAAACTATATTTTAATTATTTTTTTTTTGTCTGGTAACTTAACAAGTAAAATATGGGAAATTGTAAAGTTAAGAGCACTAACATTGTTTTTAATTCGGTATTTATTTAAGTATTGACTTAAATTAAGTCCACGGAAGTATCAGTAAGCTTTTGTGGCAGTGCTTTGCATTTTTCGTCACACAGTTTTTAACTATTTATGGCAGCCTCAAATCAATAAGCATCGAATTTATACTATTATAATATTAAAATGTTTTAGGTTACATTTTGTTCATTTCACTTGCAGTATTTTCTGGAAATAGTGCATGACCTGAACAGTTGTTAAAAGTGAATTTTCAATCACAGTATATAAAGGTATCGATTACTTTTTACAGAAATATATCTTATGGAATATTAATAAATCAGCTTTTAGTATTTATCGACTTTTCACCAATAATCTAACTAAACCTTTTTAGCAAGTCGGTCCTGGAATGGGATTTTACCACATTCCACTGATATCGACCGCAGGGAACCAGTACCTCGGAAGAAATAAAGGATAAAACTAATGAAACCTCATTCAACATTTATCTTCATCGCATATCGCTGCCAAGACGCCGCATATTTGCTGGTAAAAACCTTTTGAAATATCTGATTATTAATTGCAGTTTTCTTTAAGATTAGTACAAGAAATATTTTCAAACATTTATAACTTTAAGCCATATTATATGTTCTCAACCTTGTCTGGAATACTGCCCTCTTGACAAGAAACAAGAAATTCAAAGCCCCTCTCCCTTATAATGGTCGCTCCTGATGTTAAAATATCGTATTAAAAATTAAAACTCTATCAAATGTATTAGATTGGTTGTTAGGAATTAAGAAACTGACATAAAAGTCAATAAGAAATAAAAAAAATTTTGAGATGGTTGACGCTGGTGTAGTGTCAAAAATTTGTTAATATCGGGTTCCAATTTTGACGACACTCGCTAATTGCCACGCTCGGTGATCTATAGCCTGATCTTTTTTTTGGAAAGAAAATTTGCAACCGACCAGTGGGTCTTCTAGTGTTTGGTATCTCGGTCTTAGCCCATTTTGCCCATCGATCGTCGCCCATTCTGTCCACATGGTCCCTCCAATATCTGCGCCTTGACCTTATGAACGGTACCACATCAGCCACCTTGAGCTCTTCCCTTATTTCGGAACTTCTTATTTGATCTCTGAGGGTTACTCCTTTGATCGTTCATTTCAGCCGTTCGTAGCATACTTTTTGTTTTAGATGTTTCGGCTCGAGTTTCCGATGCATAAGTTAGTACTGGTCTTATCACAGTTCTGTAGATGCGTACTTTGCTCTCTATGGACATATACTTATTTTTCCAGATTATGTCCCTCAGGCATCCTGATATCCTTGAGGCCTTGTTAGCCTGTGCTCTGACTTCCTGGTATAGATTTTTATTGCTTGATACATCAACTCCCAAGTATCTGCAAGACATGCTTTGTCTGATAGGATGGTTCTTCACCACCAATTTGCATCTGACAGGATCTTTTGAAATTACCATCGTTTCGGTCTTTTCTGTAGATATTTCCATATTTAAATTTTTTGATGTGGTCTGGAATCGGTATAGTAGTCGTTGCAGATCATCTTCATTTTCTGCTAACAGTAAGGCGTCGTCAGCAAAACATGAGATTTTTAAAGATTTTCGTCCCATTTTGTATCCTCCATTGACTTCTTTTACATTTTGAATTATCTTGTCCATAATTAAATTAAAGAGAAATGGACTCATACTGTCGCCTTGTCGTATTCCCGTCATGATAGGTATTTCCTCTGTTACTCTTTGTTGTGTCTTTATGCATGTCTTATTGTTTTTATTTAGCTCTTCAATTACCGTAATATAGTTGTGGTTAACGCCATTTTCCTGAAGTATTTGCAAGACGTCTTTAAGTCGAACTCTATAAAACGCTTTTTTAAGATTCACTAGGCAGATGAAAAGAGGTTTATTGTATTCTATCGATTTTTCAATAGTCAATAGTCAATCGCATCAACTGTCGATCTGATCTATCTAAACCCGTGTTGTTCTTCACTTATTGCAATTTTACTCGTTAGTTTTGAAGTCATGATTTTTGTTAATAATTTGCTTTTTTGTGGTCTAGATATTTGACGGAGAAAAGACTTTTTTTGACCATTTTCACTGAATGATTTGAATGGAATCGGTCATCTGCATCAATACAATATCCTGGAAGTGCTCCGTAAAATCAGCATAAAGGGCGCGTTTGCAGGAACTAAAAACATCTTCCCGATTTGCAGATTGTGCTAAAAATGTTGGAAAGTGTCTGTATTTATCTTTACCAAGATTTTACTTCACTATAAGAAGTTTTCTCACAAAAGCAGCTATGATATTTTTTCTTTCAATTGAGTTCCAATCATCACCTTGCAATTGTAAATTTACTTCAACAAATATTTGATACAGGTCTTTGAAATAAGTAATGTCATTTTTGAATATAACCAAGTAAACCTCACTTCTTCGTTTCCATTTTCAAGGAAATCTAGTACTGAATTAAATGGACTCTAAAAAGAATTTCACCAAAAAACTTTAAGAGTCAACGAATCTCTGTGTGAAGTAGCAAACAATTGAAATTTTTATCTTTTTCACTTCATAGTTGGGTAAATAATATGCCGCTTAATGAATTGCTTCTAATCTTATTGACTAATTTAAATACGGAATAGAGCAACCTATAAAAGCTTTCACTCAGATTTCTCGCAATCAAATGCTGACGATGATTATAACAAAATGTACATCGAGTACATTTGATACGCTGATTGCTTTAAATGCGCTATGAACCACTGTGATGTTCTGTCATTGCTGGAACATTATCAGTAGCCGTTGACAAAATATTGCGACTAAGAAGAATACAGCTTCGTTATTTGATAGAGTTCTCATCGAGTTGAATGGAAAATTTGCATGTCTGCAAGTAATCGTAAAATTATATCTCAACATCTTTAAGTACTTCAAAAATTCTTCTTTGCACTAAATTATTGCTCAAATGAGTTTTCCTTATGAAGTCTAATGCATTTTATGATGAAAAACAGTTTTTAATACATCTTTCACTACCGACAAGATTAATTCTTTACCAATTGTTTGTGGTTTTCCCACTTTTGTAATTAACAATGAAATATTATATGAAGTTTGTAGTCCATTTTCTTCTTGTTTGGAGTGCGACACAAGAAGGTGTGACGTGGCTGGCTGTGTCAAATAGGTCGTTTCAAGTCCTTGAAAATACATGAAGATATATCTTTGCCCTTTTTATCAGCATATATTTTAATTAAATGCTCTTGTAGCCTATGAGCTTTATTTTAAATAACTTTTTTGCAACCTAAACACAGAGGTAATAATTCGTTTGTAGAAGATAAGGTAAGTCTATATTTCAAATACTCATTACTGCACTGTTGGCGTTTCTTCTTAGATTCAAACATGATGAAAGACAAATTTTTTTAACGATTTCAAAACTTTTACTTAACAACTGTCCACCTTATTATGATTAACGACTTATATCATGTATTACTTACACTTAAGGATTATTGGCAAAGAGCACAATAAATAACAATAATAATTTCTTTATTCCTATTTTTTTATAGATTTGAATCCTGCACGCATCGACTTGGATGTCTTCATTTGATGCCGACACACTTGCTGTGTAAATAAATCATTATAAGTTCCCATATTCTTGACTTAATATGCAAGCTAAATAGATTTTGTGAATCGCAAAATAGGTACTATTACTTACAAACTTGCAAAGACTTTTCACAAATGAATCTAAAACAATTAGAATGAAAAATTTTATTTTTAAAAACTTGTGCGATAAAAACTTATTTTGCCGCCATTCGTCTTGACCACTTTAATAAATCCCTGTTGCCCCTAGACTCCCTGATGTCCCCTTGAATTGAAAGGTGTCCGCGCCCACTGAGGGGCGTTACCGCTCCTGTTGAGAATAATGGAACCTTGATATGGTTGCCAGGATACCAGAAAAGTGAAGGAAATGAAGAAGTAGGCAGCTTCGTAAAACAAGAAGTAAAAATGTTTTTCCTCGGTGCCGAACCTTGCAACGAACTACAAAAAAGTCGCAAAATGGATGCAAAGATTCATAAATCCATCCCAAAATAATGTAAAAGAGCTTATTGAGCTCCCTAAAGGAGACCTTCGACTGGTAGTCTTTTAATTCGATAACGCAGCAGAAACAGCAAAAATCTACTCTGTGAGTACTTTTTTGTAAAAGACTAAAATTTTATGACGATATCACTATGACATTAGGATTACATACACACGATTTTATAGATCGAAGTGCTTTAGATGACGAATGGAGTGAACGACCCACTTACAATCTACAAAGATCATTATTTTCAGCGAATTTCATTTTAGTTCCCATGACTTTATCACTACCGAAAGAAATTCACGAGGAAACACCGTTACTGAAAATAATACTACACTTGCCATATACAGTATGTCCGCGGATTATGTTAACAAGAGGAGAAACGTTTTTATTTTTGACTTTTCAAAAAAGAGTTTTTTGTCTTGAATTTATGTCTTCTTCTTCTTCTACGTTGACTAGGGATATCCCTGTTTGTCATTCCATCTACACCCGCCTTATTCTGCTGATGAAGAGAACCAGCTCTGGGCCCATCTCTTTGGTGGTCGTCCTGGTAATCTTCTTCCTCTTGATCGTCCATACATACAAACTTTGGCTAGTCTCTCTTCACTCATTCTCTCAACGTATTCTTTCCAACCTCTTCTTCTTTCTTTTGTCCATTTGACCACGTCCTCCACATTACATTTTTCTCTGATTAAGGTATTTGTCAGCCTATCTCAGATTGACACATTCAGCATTGATTTCAGTACTTTCATTTCGGAGGTTCTCATTTTCTGCTTTGTCTTCTTAGTGTCTGCTCTTGTTTCCGTGGCATAAGTTAGAATTGGTCGTATCATGGTCTTATATATTTTTGTTTTTCCCTCTATTCTCATGTATCTGTTTCGAAAAATAACATCTCTTAAGCATCCTGCCACTTGTAGGGCTCTTGTATTTTGTGACAGTACTTCTCCAGTAAGGTTACGACAGCTTGTTGTGTCAATGCCTAGGTATTTAAAGTTCATGACTTATTCAATTATGGCATTTTCTATCTGTAGCTTACATCTTCTTGGTTCCTTGGAAATTACCATACACTTTGTTTTATTCATTGATATCTGCATATTGTACTTCTTAGTTGATACGTTAAATAGGTATGTCAATCTCTGAAGGTCGTCTTCGTTATCTGCGAGTAGGACCGCATCATCCGCGTAGCATATTATATTGATATTGTGTCCGCCCATCTGGTATCCACGTTTCGGTCTGATGTCCTCTATTATGCGGTCCATTATCAAATTGAATAATAAGGGGCTTAGCGAGTCTCCCTGCCTTATCCCTTCGTTTATCTTGATGTCTTCGGTTAGACCTTCGGATGTTATTATTTTTGTGCTGGAATTTGTGTACAAGTCATCAATTATGGTTATGATCTCCGCTGAAACATTTTTCTGTTTTAGGACGTCCGTTATGTGCTGCTTCTTGATGCGGTCGAATGCTTTTGTTAGGTCAACAAAGCATAAGTATGCAGGGTGGTTAAATTCTATTGATTTTTCGATTATTTGTCTCACTATAAATAAGGCATCTGTGGTTTCCCTGTTTTTTCGAAAACCCTGTTGTTCCTCCGAGATCTCTTTTTTCTCTTTAAGTTTCTCACGAATAATTGCTGTAAATAGTTTGGTGACAGAGTTAAGAAGTGTAATTCCTCTGTAGTTGTCCGGGTTTTTGTGGTCACCTTTTTTGTGTACGGGAATTGTATAGCTGAGTTTCCATTTTTGCGATACTTGCTCTTCTTTAATAATTTTATTAAAAAGCTTTTATTAACTTCTCGGTAAGCATTTGGCCTCCGTATTTCAATAATTCGTTGGTAATTAGATCTGGTCCGGGAGATTTTCTATTCTTTAAATTACGTATTTTATATTCTATTTCTTCCGATGTTACCTGCATTTTTGTAGTGCTCAGATTTATGGATTTTGCTGTTATGCTAGTGTGAATCGTATTTGTATTACCAAATTGTCTTTCAAAGTATGATGTCCATTCTTCCTTTTTGATGTGAGCTGTACTGATGTATTCATTAACATTTTTTTTCTGTTTCTGAATCATTCTCCATATTCTCTTCTGCGCACCGTATAAGTCATGCTCCATGTCCTTTGTGTATTGCTCCCAGTATTCTTCCTTGCATCTTCTAATCCTCTCGTTTATGTTGTTTCTCGTTTGCTTGTATTTTTGATATTCTTCAGCCGAAGAATTACTTTTGTACTTCAAGAAAGCGTCTTTCTTTATCTTTGCTAGTTCTTTTATTTCTTCTGTGAACCACGGTGTTTTACTTAGTTTCTTCCTCCCTCTATTCATTCTTGTTCCCAACGCTTCTTTTGCAGCGTTTAGCATATTTATCGTTATTGTAGTCCACATTTCTTCTATTGTTTGAATTTATGTATATATATATATATATATATATATATATATATATATATATATATATCTGTATTAATATAAAAATGTTTATATTAAATAAAAATAACGGATACATGAAATAACTCAAAATTTATACGTGATGAAAAATTTTCTTGTTGAATTCGCAATCACGATGCTTTAAACTCCCACGGACAACCATTATAACATCAGTAACATTTTTTTTAGTATATGTTGACTGGTGTAATTTTAACAATGAGATCGAATACCAGAATTCATTATCATTTTAAAAGGTTCAAGTGGACCTAAAATGTTTCCTGGTTTACAATCACCAAAACCGTACGATGGGAAAGTAAAAGGTAGATATTATTATCGATTTTTTATAATATATTTATATAACTAAAACAAGCTACAACTACTAGCATCTATGATTTATAACAATAACATGAATTGTTCAATTATCATTTAAACATGGCTACACGTTGAGATTAAAAAAAATTATATGGCGCACGCAATGCGCCATACACAGTTGAATTTAAAATAATATTCTGTGCAAAAACAACAATTTTTTTGGAGAGTCTGGAATAAATTCATTATTAAAAAAAGTCTGTTTTTTTTTTGAAAAATCGTTGAGACACATCGTGGCATGAATTTTTACCACTATTTTAAGTCATACAGCGTGATTTGAAAGAAGCTATGCTATAATCAGCTTTGATTTTTTAAATAGTGATTCCAATTTATTGTACACTTTTAGACCTGTTTCTTTGTCACATCTTGTCAAATTGTCACTTTGAGTTAATTTTAACTGAAAATGAAACTTACCGAGGTACAGAGGATAGAAAACCAAAGAACAAGTGTGTCAGCTATTTCAAGAAAAATATCATAATCTTTTTCCAATTTTACAATCGACAGTGAGTAAGAATGAGCAGAACTTACATTGGCTTGGTCATATTCGAGGTGCCACAAGAAGAGGTCGATGACAAAAAGTAGATGTCTTATTAAGTCTTCTTCTTCTTCCTCTTGTTATAGGCTTACAGCCTGTTTTTTCCAACTCAATCATTCATCTCATTTGATGTTGAAATCCAGGACTATCTCCATCTTTTAAGTTGTCTACTTATTGGTCTTCTGGTTTCCGGTGTTCCATCTCGGACGATTCCCGCTATCTTATTTTGCGCCATTCTTCCTACGTACTCATTCCAGGCTCTTCTGCGCTTCCATCCCCATCTTACTATATCCTGCATTCCATGTTCCTCGCGTATTGTTGAATTGCGTATGTGATCTCTTAATGTGTATCCCGATATTCTTCTTAGTACTTTCATTTCGGCAGTTCTCAGAATTGATTTTGTTTTTGTGTTGTCAGCTCTCGTCTCTATTGCGTACGTCATTATCGGTCGAATACAGGTCTTGTAGATTTTTGTTTTTGCGTCCTTGCTCATGTATGTGTTGTGCCATATTATATCCGCCAGGCTTCCTGAGATTCTATTTGCCTTGTTTACTTGGTTTCTTACTTCTCTTATTCTGTCTTGGTTTGCGGATATCTCAACTCCTAAGTAATTAAAGGCCATGAGTTGTTCTATTGGTTTGTCATCCACTACTAGTTTGCATCTTAAGGGCACTTTGCTTATTACAATTGACTTAGTTTTATCGATGGATATTTTCATGTTGAATTGCTTGCTTATTGTGTGGAATGCAAATAGAAGTCTTTGGAGATCGTCTTCATTTTCCGAGACTATGACGGCGTCATCAGCGTAACATATTATTGTCATTTCCCCGGTATTCATACTGTACCCTGGTGCCGCTCTTTTGACGTTCTCAATTATTTGGTCCATTACTATGTTACAGTAATGGACTCGGAGAGTCCCCCTGTCGTATGCCCGACGCTATCGGTACATCCTTAGTTAGGTTGCCGCTTACTGAGATTTGTGTTGTGGTGTTGGAGTTTAGCCGTTCAACTATGTTAATTAAATTGTTTGGGATGCCTTTAATTCGCATTATTTGCAGAATATCATCCAGTCTCATCCTATCAAAGGCTTTAGTGAGATCTATAAAGCACATAAAAGCCAGCTTAGTAAATTCAATAGATTTCTCTGCTATCTGTCTTACGATGAATATGGCAGCTACTGTAGATCTGTTTTTGCGGAAACCTTGCTGTTCTTCTGATATTCTGCAATAGTCAGTTATTATACCTTCAAGGATTTTGGTGAATAATTTCATTATTGAATTTAATAAAGTTATTCCTCTATAGTTTTCCGTGATTTTCTTATCACCCTTCTTGAAAATAGGTACTGTTATACTTTTCTTCCAATCTCGGGGTATCTCTTGGTCTTTAATTATTTTGTTAAAGAGTTTTGTTAGTTCTTCGTGTAATGCATTTCCACCATATTTAATTAGTTCGTTGGGAATATTGTCGAGTCTTGGGGCTTTTCTCGTTTTTAATTTGGCTATTGTATTCGTCATATTCAGATGCATTTTCGGGTGGGTAGTTCTTCTTTTGTGATTGATCTGTATCTCTATATAGTGTTTTAAAGTGTTCTTCCCATTCGAGCTCAGAAATTTTTTGGGATTGTGTATATTCGTTTATATCCTGTTTCCTTCTTCTGATCACGTTCCATACCTTCTTTTGTGCCCCGTACAAGTCATGTTCCATATCTACTGTGAACCTTCGCCAATATTCGTTTTTGATTTGTCTTATGTCGGCGTTTATTAAGTGTCTAAGGTAATCACTATATTAACTGTAAGGAGATGGCTACAAATTTCAATATTGCGAAACAATGGTATTAAACATATTGCATACTACTAAGTACCATCCTTCGTTCAAGAACTTTATGAAGATGATCATGACAAGCGGCTTCATTTTTATTAAAAACATTATTTTTTTCCAACGAACTTACATTTCGCTTAAATGGCGATATCGAGACATAAAATTTTCGGTATTAGTCGGATATGAACGCAAACCGGATGAGAGAGGGATACACTCAATATAGACAAAAAGTAAATGTGTGGGCTGGAATCGTGGTTAATATCGTAATAGGGCCAAACTTTTGAAATGAAAATTTAACTGGTGAAAGATATTTACAGTTTCTACAAGAAGATATTATTCTTGCTCTTGTTGCTCGATGTTGTTTACAGAAGAAGGGAATACAGATTTACCTAATCAGAATATCTGGTTTTAAGAAGACGGTGCCCCGCTACATTATGCAGTAGAAGTATGTCTATTCCTTAATGATATTTTCGCAAAAAGAATTGAGGTGTCGCTGAGATCTCGAGACTTAAACCCTCTTAACTTCTTTTTGTGGCATTATTTTAAAGGTAAAATTTTTTCAATTGATCCAGAAGAGTTAAAAAATTAGATTATTCGAGAAATGTGGTTAATTACTATACAGGTAGTCAGAACTGTTGAGTATGAATTTATAAATCGCTTAGGATACTATTTCATTTCGAGTTTTAACTATCGATAAATTAAAAACAGTTACGTTTAGGGATTATAGATATATAATAGAAAAAATGTTTAGAAGTTTGCAGGGAGTCTAAAAGTGTACAAAAAACTAGGGCCACTATTTAAAAAATCAAAGGTGATTTGCAGCATTTTCATATTTTCTCACATCAAGGCTACAATGTTTTGTATAATTAAAAGATTTCATTTTCCCTTTATGAGTTGTAGTTTATTGTCATGAGGTAATCGTATGTAATATCACCGATTCGTAGTCTGTCCTTGATCCGTGCCGTTGCGAAAGAAAGAGGCACTATTTTATTTCGGACCTACCCTTATGATAGCTGACTTTAAGAGTGAGTCCACACGATAACAAAAATTTGGGCGAAGGCGTATTATGCGCTTTTAAGTTAAAAATGTCTCGTCCACACGGGACTTTTCGTTACGCGGTCGTAAGGAGTATGGTTTTTTAAGAAATTGACAAATTTTGTATTTCAGTGTATATTTGAATTATTACAATCGGCCAAGCGCTTTCGGTCTCTCTATCGGACCATCCTCAGGGCTCAGACCCTAAAAACAAGAGAATATGGTCAGCAAATAAGTTTACTCAGTACTCACCAACCACACTCACTCGTCAAAGGGCACACCTCAACCCTGCCAGTTTAAGAAAAGTCGCGAGCTTAGCCTCCACACAGAACAAGATGTATACAATTAAAAAATTTTTAGAAACATTTAAAATTACAATTAAAACCAGAACATTCAATACACTGTGCACGTTAACATGATTAAAACAATAAACCTTTTTCAATAACAACCCAAAAGGGTGAGGTTATGCCACACACAGTCATACAACTTATTTATGTATGGTTTTTTGTCTTAACCTAACTTTTATTAGGATTTTTGTTTATATTTTATCTAAAAATTAAAATGAAGCAAAATAAAACATTAATTGCGGCAGTATTTTAATCTAGAAAAAAAAGTTATAAAATGTAAGGAGAATATTGATATATTCTTGATTAAAAAAACAGGAAAGTCGTCGCTACTGGATCCGGTCTGTATTTGAGGGAAATATTGGAGAAAGGCTTGGACATACTAATAATTTAATTATTTCAAGAAATGTGAGAAAATCATCCTGATTTTTTGAAGATATTTTCCTGTTACTATTGGTGAATTTGAAGAGTTCTTCGCAGTTATTGGGCCAATAATTAGGAAACACGATATGGAAATGTGTACACCTATACCTTTATTACTAGGTTGGAAATAACATTGTGGTATTTAGCTGATGAAATCAGCATATGAAAGCAACAGTGCGAATTCCGAGTCGGTGTTTCTGAATTTATTCAGGTTACTTGTGCGGTAATATGGGACTATTTAAAAGAAGTTTTATTTCTAAAGTTTACCACTTCTACCTAGTAAAGAATGGCCAAGGAGTTCAAAGACGAGAATTTTAATAACAGTGTAATTTTAACAATCGTTTTAATAATTACAATTGTTTGTAGTTTTTAGAAGAATACATTACATATCATACTAACTGGAATTCTGTTATTAAATTTCCATCAATGTTAATTTTTACTTTTTAATTGTTTATCATAGGTTTATATAAAGTTTGCGAAGGGTAGGGTTACCAGACGACAGGAATGTTCCTGACATGACTGAAATTTTAGCCCCCTGTTAGAGAATCAGTAAAAAACTGCAATTGTCAGTATTTTTTTGAAATTAAAAGAGGAAAATATAAGTAATAAAAAAATATTTATTAATCATTATAGTAAGAAAAATTAATTAAACGTTAACAAAATGACTGATTTGTTAATTTAGTATAATAATAAATTTAGTTCCCTACTTTTTCTTGCTTGATGTTTCTTTGGGCATTTGCTGGTCTTTTATAACCATTTCATGACATTCTTCACACGATATGTTCTTTAAGTTAAATTGTAACTAGAGTAGAAAGTTAACAGAAGATATTGTTGTAAACCAACTATTACTACAAATTATTAATTACTAAATTACTATATATATTTTTAAGTTACTCTTATGAATTAATAGATAATTATAGTCTAATATTTAATACTCTCTTAAGAAGATGTTATATCTTAAGTAAACTTATATTCTAATAGGCTCAAACCAAAGGATGCCTTAATCTCCGAAACTTTAAAACTTTACATTTTACAGAGATCAATAGCTTTGTTCATATTGTCATCGTCCCATAAATACACACTTTTTCATTTCAGTAATCATGTAAATAAATAGTTATGTCATATTTGTTAGTACGCCTATGACTGTAAAATATATAATTTAGATACGGAATAGAATATAGCTAGGACATGAACATTGAGACGAGAGGAACTAAAATCAAAAAACTACAATAGTAACATTAAATTAGTAAGTAAGAACAAAAACTGTTGTTACCTCATGATTTAGTGAACATTATAATAAAATATTAAAAAAGTAATATTAGAAGATTTATTTGAATTCATCGAAACCAGTGATAAACTAAAAGCAGAACTAGCAAAGTTATAACATTGGTGGCAGCGAAAGGCAAAGCTTATAACAATATAGACAGTCTATGTCTCTCCTTAGTCCACTACGCTCCCATTGATGAGAAGACTCACTCGATATTGGCATTTGATGCTTTGATTGCAAAAATTTTGAAAATCTTATTGCCTTAATATACAACATTCAGATAAAATGTCCGGATATTTACAGAAATGTTAGGGATATTGTCAGGGAATCTCATTATTTGATCGGGTAACCATAGCTAAGGGCATGTCTGTGGATTAGCGTCTCGAAATCACAGATTGTCGTTGAATAGAAATTGTATTATATAATGGCCTTTATTTCATAAGCTTTAGTTTATATAACAAACACCTGTATTATTGTAATTGTTATAAAATTAATAAAAAAAATGAACAAAAATCGTTTTTTTTTGCGGACCAAGCGGTAATGATCTTCGGTAACAAGCATTTTTAATGAATTAAAACAATTTAACATAGTTCATAAATATCCATTATTTCAAAACTCGCTAAATAAAATATATAAATAAAACAACAAAGTTTAAAAAAAAAAACATAGGTTATGTTTTCATACAAAATATTGAAAATAAACAGTTTCCACCATTTTTAAAGCAGTCCGCTGAAAAGTTCAACATCATTTGGCGTAAAAACCTTGGAAAAGGCGGGTTTAGGCGGGAAATCTTCGGTCTTTGTCTTTTTTTAAATCTAACAAATCACAATGCTTGAAATTTGACATATGTCTTATTACGCTACGCTTACGCCCAGATTTTTCTTATCGTGTGGACTCACTCTAAAGAATTTGAATTATTTTATTAAATAACTTCCCTCCTAAAATCTTTAATTTCTTTATCCAGAGAGGCCGATTTCATAAAAAAAAAATAAAAAAATTTACTTAATACCGTAGCAATAAATAACTTTATGTTGATGCTTTAAATAGAGTCACCTCAACTTAATATAGCTTAAGTTACATAGTAGAAATTATAGTGTTTTATTTGAGTTTCAAACCTAAGATTATATGTTTAGGTTTAAAAAACAGAGTGGCGCCCTTATTAAAAGAAAGAGTTTGAACAGATAATATTAAAACCAACAACTCTCGCCTCCACCGATAAAAGCTATCGTACGCATTGTGCTCCTTGTTGGCTACTCCAGCCAACGAAAGAGGTAACCAAAAAAGTAACGCTCCACGTTCGGCGCCATCATGCTTTTTTAAAATTAAAATAGAAAACCTAACCATATAATCTTAAGTTGGAAACTTCAATAAAACACTGTAATTCCTGCTAGGAAACCTAAGCTGTATTGAGGTGAGGTGATTCTTTTTAATATAAAGTATATGTAAAATATATAATTCCCATTCCGGGGAGTCTCCCCGTCCGGGTCTATGCCTAGCCGTTCACCTTGGCACCATCGTTTCGCAATCCAGAGGGCCCGCATCATTGTTCCTCCCAGGTCCTAAATATCGCTACCAGGGCACAAAATGACAAGATTATCGACATAGGTCTGTGTGCACAGGATGTTCCATTTTTGACATTTTTAGGGGGTATTGGAGTTATTATCAAAGATATAGTGCTACGGTTTTCAGTTTAGTCTCCTACTTTTTAACGAAATGGAAGATTCCGGTGTCAAATGTATCACGGCTCGCTTAGATTTTAATCTATAGGGTGATTTTGAAAATCACAGATATTTATTAAGTATAATTTAGGTTTTTCAAAAATATTATTTTGAAAAACGTGGTCAGAATTCGATATTTTTAATAATTTACTTCATTTGTAACAGTAGGCCATGGCCAATTTATAAGAAACAAATGCAAAATTTTGACAATAATAATTATACCAAAGATGGGGCACTTTAAAATTTTTTTTATTGTTTTTCTATATTTTGAATTGTAAACACCTAATTAATATTACTTTTTTACTTTAAACAACACTGTTGTTATAAAACCAGAATATTAAAATTCGATTACAAAGAAACAAGAACAACATTATTTCATAAAACTGAAGTAACAAAAACAAAAAGAAACTTTGAAACTGAAAACAACCCAGAGTTTTTTTAAAGATTATTTTAAACATGAAGGCCGTTTTCTTGAATGCTATATTCGCAAAGTTTTGTTTTTCATCTAATTATATTTAAAACAATTATATGTCTATTATGAAGAATTTGGATGGCTAAACTAATTGCCTCACGAAGTTCCGTTATAGATTAATATCGTCTCTTATATACTTGATTTTGTATAAAATTCCCTAAAAAAAATCCTAAATGAAAAGATCGGGAGATCGTGGGGACCATCTCACTGACGCATTAGTACCTATCCATCTTTGAGAAAAGTTATTGTCCAGAAATGGCCTTAATAGCCCAAAGTTGTGGCTCGTTGCACGTCGAAGATAAATGGAATTGAAATGGGCCAATGGAACATTTTCAAACAATTCTGGAATAATTTTCTCAAGAATTTCTAGGTATCTACGTGCTGTAAGACCCCCCTCATGCAGTAGGCTATGCGTCGGCCCAAAATAAAATACGAGACATCAACCACGAAGCGCCCTTTTTTTATATTCCCGTCCTAAAGCCGGACACACTGCGGCCAGAGTAGGCCTATTGTGCTCACCCTAGACATTACAGCCACTCTGTCAATCTAGCCCCCTGGCTCAATCTGTACAGTCCTGCTAAAGAGTGATTGAGTATTTCTCCCGGTTCCAGACTTACTGACTCGAATGTTTGTTGTCTAAATCTCTCCAGTGACTCACAGTCACATATGATGTGCTTCACCGTTTCTTCGGCTTTTCCACATAGTCTGCAGCCGAGGTTTCTTTTATATAGATTCATTCTATTTAGATCTACTTTTACGGCCATGTGTCCCGTCGTTATACTCGTAATAGTCCTTAATTGGTTCCTACTCATTTGGAGTAATTTTCTTGCTAGTTTCGGGTCAGGATTCCCAATAAATAGCTTGCTGTTGTTTAAACCCTGTCTGGTCATCCAGTGTTTTTTATACTCTCTTTTAATTCATTCTTTGACTGCTTCTCGGGCCACACACCGCGGCACCCCAAGGGCCGGTTCTGGACCTATGTATTGAGATGCTGATCCTGCTCTAGCCAGCTCGTCAGCTTTTTCATTTCCATGTATGCCTTCGTGTCCTGATACCCACTTTAACATAACTCTGATATCTTTTGCCAGAATCTCCAGCCCACTTTGACATTCGCAAACCAGTCTCGATGATACCTTTTGGCCCTTGAGGGCTTTTAGGGCTGCTTGGCTGTCAGAGTAAATGTGGATTTGCTTCCCTTTGTAAGCTCTCCTGTTTATCTCGTCTGCGCACCGTAAGATTGCGTATATTTCTGCCTGGAATACTGTTGGGTATTTTCCAAGGGGAAGGGTTAATTCCTTCCTCGGTTGTAGCCCATATATCCCAGCTCCAGTACCCTTACTAGTTTTTGGACCATCAGTGTACCAGATACTTGCACCCTAGAGTGTTTCCGGTTTCTCTCTTTTACTTGCCATTCGATCCTTTATTGTGACTTCAAACGGTATATTATAACGGTAGCTCGAGTTCATATGGTCTGTGTTGATTTCCAACTCGGGACTCCTGATTTTTTTACATATGATTTTGTGTCCTGACAACGTCCTTTGTGATTTTATTGTTGAGTGATTTAGACCGAGATCCTCTATCCTCCTCCGTTTTGTGAAGGGGATTAGGACAGTCTTTTGGGTACTTATATTGAGTCACTCCTGTCTTACCCATCTTTCTACAATCTTAAGAACCCGCTGCATTCTCTCTCTTACTGTTATATTAAATTTGCCTTGGGTTAGGATTACCAAGTCACCTGCATATCCCAGTACAGAGTGACCTTCCCTGCAAGCGCCCTTGTTGTGACCTTTCGCAAATTAAATGGTGTTCTTGGGAGACCAATGCCTCATGTTGTGACGATTAATTGAATAATAACCTTCGTCAGAGCAGATGACAAATCTGCCAAAAGATTCGTTGATGTGAATTTGTTCTAAATACCACTGACAAAACGTTACTCGGCGCTCATCATCTCCAGGGTGTAAATGTTGCACTATTTTAAATTTACTTTCTCAAAATTCTTTCAGCGTCAGATTTTGCGACACCAACTTCTTCCTCTATTTTTCTACAGAATGATGAAGTTGTTACTGCTGCGTAAAATAACACATTTGTATCTTTTCACTCTCTGGCTTCTTTGACATGTATTTTGGGACGCGGCTGAATAAAGGATCCGTGTTCAACCAGATTTATTTTTAAACGAGCAAATATACCTGGAACGGATTGTTTTTTTTTTTACGGATACCTAACATGAATATAAACGATCGCCAGATATGAGAAATTATCCTAATGATAACGCTTTAAATACATTACCTATTTAAATATAATCAGAAGCTTCTTGGAAACTTTCATTGCTTATCATTATAAACGGACATCGTAAATATAACATGAATAAACAGTAAAATAAAAACACCTACTTAACAAAAATATTTCATAAATAATAACAATCTGATAAAACTGTGAAGTTGTGGACATTTGCCTTTTGTTTCTTATAAATTGGTCATGGCCTACTGTTTCAAATAAAGGAAATTATTGAAAATAACGAATTCTGACCTTGTTTTTCAAAATAAAATAAACATTATATATTTTTGAAAAGCTTAAATTATACTTAATCAATATCTAAAATAATATACAGGATGACCTATTTAAAAAATCATAAGTTTGGTTAATATCTGAAAAACTAAACTTTTTAGAATAAACTGACTTCGCCACTGAAATCTACGTAAAAAACTCTATAAAAATAAGTTTTCACCTTCCTGATAAATCAACGCATACCGGAAATACGAAATGTGTCTAGAAAATGAAGATTTTCAAAATCACCTTCTAGCCCTGACAAATTTGATATCGAAATCTATCATTTCGTTAAACAGTAGGACACTGAAGTGCAAATCACACAACTTTATCTTCGATAACAACTCCAATACCCCCTAAAAGTGTCGAGAATGGGGCACACCATACAAACCAGCCTCATTTAGTATATTCAGCAGGCAGTCCACTATAAGGCTACACAGCAAAAATGATAGAACTCCTCTCTTTGGACAGCCCCTTTTTGTCAGTGCTTTAACAGTAACACTGTTAAGCTCAGCATAGTCTCTGCGTCACCATTGTTCTGATACATGCAACTGCTGTCAGCTCACTTAGGATCCTCTCTCTTGTCGTGGCCTCCTTTACGAAGAGCTACTGCTTCAATCCGGGTAGCAAGATCTCTAGATAGTATTTTGGAGAGGTGGGATGCTGAGGGCATACTTTATGTGCTCATTAGTCATAGTTACAAAGTTTAAATTTCAATATATGGATTACCTATGTATGTCACCTATGATAAATCTCGCATCATTAATTACATTTAAAATGTTCAGTTTCACTATATAAGGTGTCCGGGAAAATGTGGGAAATCTACCAGATATGAAAAAAACACGTGTTCATATAAACTTTTTCCGTATGGGCCTCCTCTTCGAAGATATGAGCTCCCAAAGAGCTGCAATGGAATCAAGTTTTTTACACATAATTATTGAACCACCAGATATATTTCAATTTTTTTTAATATGATGTATACTAGGTAAGATCCTTCAATTTCTATCCAATTACTCATAACTACAGAAACGCACTAGCTGTGACACTCATGACCCGATATTTTACGTCATATATGATAAGAACTTTGGACAACGTTTTTTACATACTTTTAACTATTGACTAAAAATTAAGACTAACGTCTAAGAGAGAATGGTAGGCGATTCCATTTAATAAGGTAATATAATTAAATTTCTTCTTAATTTTGGGACCGCATCATCAACATCAGTTCCAATCAATTAATGTCTGGGCAGGAATCATCGGTAATTTTTTGATAGGACCATTCGTATTGCAGGCACGACTGAATGAAAACTTTATTTGGAGTTCCTCCAGAACGCTTTTCATGATTTAGTAGAGCACTTACCGCTTGAAACCCGCCGAAACGTGTACTACATGAACGATGGGGCACCACCTCATTTCAGCGATGCTGTGCGGAAGCACCTGAATATCATCTATGCAAGCCGTTGGATAGGGAGAATAGGACCTATTGCTTGGCCTCGTCGATTTCCCGACCTAACGCCGTTGGACTTTTACCTGTGGGGACACCTCAAAACTTTGGTGTATTCCACTCAATAGCAGGGAGGAACTTCTACCGAGAATCACGATTCAATGTGATCAAATAAGGAACAATGCTGAGTTAATATGGCGAGTACAGCAGTCTTCAATTCGTCATGTCTACCAGTGTATCACGGAGCCCATGTTAAATTTTCTTATGAAGTTTTCCACAAAGCAGTTGGTTTAACTTTTTATTGAAACTTTGATGACGGAAAAATTCCTCTTTTTCATATCCAACCTGATAGAAGTAAGATGATTAACATATCTCCGAAGGAGGCCTATACGAGAAAAGTTTATATGAACTTGTAGTATTCCTTTCACGTGTTTCTTTCATATCTGGGAGACTTCCCAGATTTTCCCAGACACTCCGTATATAATAACACTGGGAATTTAACCGAAATGTCCACCAAATCTTTGTGGATTTCCAGCAAGCATATGACTCCGTGAAAAGAAGCAGACTATGGCTAGCAATGCTAAATATGGGCGTACCAAGAAAATTAGTCGATTTAACACAAATGTGCGTGACAAACTCATATGCACAGGTAAGGATAGGAAATAGAACATCAGCGCCATTCAGTGTGACATTAGGACTCAGACAAGGTGACCCTCTGTCACCACTGCTTTTTAATTTTGCCTTGGAACATGCAATGAGCAGGGTTGCGTCGGGGCTGACAGAGGGTTTTGCGAAGCAAGGTTCAAAATTGGTGCTGGCCTTTGCTGATGATATCGATGCAGTGGCTCATTCAACAAGAGACGTGCGAAAGGTATTTTCACAACTCGAGGAAGAATCAGGTTATATGGGTCTCCGAGTAAATGAAGAAAAAACTAAATAAATGGTAGTAACCAAGAATCCAAGACCTCGAATCGGGCAGAATATATCACTGAATGAACATAACTTCGAAGTGGTTAAGGAATTCAAGTACCTAGGAGCGGTAATCACAGACGACAATCGAGTTGAGAAAGTCGTCTCAGCGAGAATAGCGGCAGCAAATAGGGCGTTATACTCCCTCGCAACATTATTGAGATCTAAACTGTTAAAAAGACAATCCAAACTAACTCTGTACAGGTCAATTATTCGCCCGGTAGTTACTTATGGCAGTGAAACTTGGACCCTCAAACAACGGGAAATAAATAAATTACTCATATTTGAACGAAAGGTTCTTAGAATGATATTTGGTCCCCAAAGAGATGAAACAACAGGAAATTGGAGAAGACACCACAATGCTGAATTGGCGACATTGTATGGCAGTGAAAACATAGTCCGTTGTATAAAAGCCAATAGAATAAGATGGACAGGCCATGTGGTAAGATCAGGGGACCACAGATTATTGAAAACAATATTCTTTGAGAGACCAGATGGTAGAAGATCAATAGGCCGTCCCAGGAAAAGATGGAAGGATGCCGTCGAAGCTGATTTGTATTGGAGTCCAGCAGTGGGAAATGGAAGCACAAGACCGTAGGAGATGGAGGGCGATAGTAGATGCGGCTAAGACTCACCCAGAGTTGTAAGACCAGGAAAGAAGAAGACTCCGTATATTTATTGTGAATTTTTGATTGTAACTAAAATAATGTTTGGCGTGCCGGATTGGTGGTGTTCGAGGGTTGGTGTTGGCCTGCGGGCCGTAGTTTTAAGACCCCTGCTCTAACTTAAAAGTAAAATGTAAATATTTTACTTTCAATTGTGGTTGTTTTGACTATTTTATGACACATGTTTATTAAGTTTTATTGTTTATAACATCATTTTTTTACTTTAATGTACTTGTTTATTATTCTAAATAATCCGAAAGAGCGCGCGAATTAAACTAAAATTAACAACCAAACTAAGCAGTAGAATATTCGTGAACTTCTTAATTGTTACTTATTAATTTTTAATTTTTAGTAGAGCTATGAACAGATGAAATTAAAATGTATCATTTAACTTGCAAGTGAAAATTGATAATGTAAATTGTTAGTGTTAGCTGTTAATTTTTTTTAAATATAAATCGGCCATAAATATTGTCACGTTAATGCTAAATAAAATAAATTTGTGTAATAATGACAGTTCAACACACGAGAAAATTGTTATGTAATGTTTCATATCATTCACACCATACATAGTTTTTACTCAATTACTATACTACTTCAGCTGGTTAACACACTTGTAGGTATAAGATTTGACTCATAATCCATATGATTTTTCGTGCGCTATTTTTGGATTTAAAGACAATAGCTGTTCATAATTATAGATTCTGGAAAGAGAGTGATTCATAATATTTAACTTTATTACTACTTGGATCGTAACATAAAATTATTTTAGAATCCCTAAAATGTGATTTCCTTTGAAATATTATTTTGGTTGTTTATCACCAATCAAATATTTTTAGCCTCATATATTGAGTGTGACAATAGATCATGAATAGTACAAACAGATACTACTCTGTTTGTGTCCCAAATATGTTGTTCACACCACAAATAACAAAATACAGGGTGATTCTCCGAGAAATTTATCGATCGATTGTGGAAAAACTATAATTAGGAAGAATCTAAAAATTTGACATTGTACTAACGTGCATGGGGGACAATCGGATAAATATTTTCAAGATGGCGGCACTTCCCGTTATATCGGAAGTAGATGTCAACTTGCTTGTTTTAAATAGAACATCCTTTATATTATTGCATTTTTGATTTCTACGTAAAATTCTAGACATATTTTATATATAATATTCTCTACTTAAGTCTCACCGTTTTGGACATATTTAAATTTTTATGTCAAAAAAATTGAACTGACTTCTAAAAGTGCGCTAAAAAGTGAAAAATAACTATAAATTTCTATAAAAAATTGAAATTTTTGAAGTCGGCGCCAAACTAATACCTGACAAAATGGGATTCGCATAAACAGATTAACAATACTTTATTTGTAATTGCTTTCTTACCATAATTTGTATATATTAGTAGTTATTTGTTTCATTTAGAAATAATTTGGCGCCGACTTCAAAAATTTCAATTTCATATTGAAATTTATAGTTATTTTTCACTTTTTAGCGGTTCAATTTTTTTTTATAAAAATTTTATTTTTCTATTTTTAGTTTTGAATTCATTATGATATTCATAAATTATTTGAACTAAGTACTAGTCGAGATTAGTTTACTTCGCAATGACTCCAAGGTGGCAAAAAAGTACCCATTTTATCCAAAGTTGTAATCACCCTGAAATGAACCACTAAAAATTCGTTGATTCTTAGAGTTCTCCAAATACCAGTGAAATGGAATCAAACAAATATTTAGTCTGTCATAGTAAATCCATTATTTTAAATTATAAATTAATTTTAGATTGGTAATGTAGATTCCCAAAACCTTCCAATATCGATATTTAAAAGAATCTGAGACACAAATTTCTTAGCTCGATATATTTTGTACTGCATATTGAGTTTGTATATGCTCCAAGAACCACGCAATATAAATTTTCAGCAAAATCGAACAATGTAAAATTTTCAGTCCCTGATATCGTATCTTGTCAACCTAATAGTTGTAAAAAATTGACTTCGTATTCGTAATACACGACCCCGAAAACACCCTAATACCAAATTTGATAAAATGCGAATAAGGTAAAATTTTCAACTCACTATATTGGATCCATTATATTGAATTTCAATAAAATAATTTAAACGACTTAATCTTATCTAAATCTAAACCCTTCAAAGCCCCCTAGTACCAATTTTAGATGAAATCCAGAAATTCAAAATTTCTAGACCGTCATACTGCCTCTGACATATTAGATTTTCTTAAAATAATTTTATATTCGCTATTTACATCCTCAAAAACGATTCAGTCCCACATTTGAACAAAATCGAAAAATGTAAAATTTTTAATCCGCCATTTTGAATCCTGAAAAATACTATTAAACTGGTAATTTACACCCGCAAGAACCCCTCTATCAGTTTAGGAGCAAATCGAAAAATCTAAAATTTTTACGATGCCATATTAAATCCGCCAGATTGAGTTGTTCAAAAAATATTTTAAATTCGTAATTAACAGTAACAAAAAAACTGATTTTAGACAAAATCGAGACATGTAGAATCTTTAATCTGCCATCTTAGATCCGCCATATTTAATTTTTTAAAAATAATATCAGATTGGTAATGTGCGATTTCAAAAACTACCCGCTTATCAATTTTGAAAAAAATCGGAACAAAATTTATTTTTATCCACCATATTGGATACGCCATACTGAATTTTTTAAAAATAATTTCAGATTTGTTATGTACGACCCCAAAAACTCCCTCATACCAATTTTGGAGAAAATCGAACAAAATTGATGTTTTCGTCCGCCATATTAGATCCGCCATATTGAGTTTTTTAAAATGATTTTAGATTCGTCACGTGCCACCCCGAAAACTCCTCCGTATCAATTTTGGAGAAAATCGGACAAAATAGATTTTTTTGTCCGCCATATTGGATTGATTTTTTAAAAAATATTTTGGATTCATTATGTGCGATCCAAAAAAGTCTCCCACAACAATTTTGGAGAAAATTGGACAAAAGTAAATTTTCTTGTCCGCCATATTGGATCCGCCATATTGAATTATAAAAAAATAATTTTAGATTCGTTGAGTTCAACTCCGAAAATTTCCTCATATCAATTTTGGAGAAAATTGGACAAAATTAATTTTTTTGGCCGCCATATTGTCAGCGCCATTTTGGATTTTACTGCACCAATTTCATTCAAAAAAATATGGGACCACCGCAGCAACTTCCTGAACATATGTAAAAAATTTCACAAAATAAAACAACCGAATCCTACAGAATTGTTACTATTTCTTGCCATTTGGCATTCATTAATAATAATAATGCAGAGGCGATTAAATTACATCCACGAAGATTTTATAAACTTATTTATTATTTATGGGGAATGTGATAGAGTTATTTCAGGAACATGAGATATATTCGCGATCCGATATCCGCATAAATAGAAACCAACTTTTAAAAGGATTATAGAAAACTTCAAAAACTTTGGATCCATAAAAGCAAAAAGAAATAGAAATAAACCAGTTGTAAATAATGAAAATATTGAACTATAATTTTAGGATTTTTCGCCTTATGTCCGACAGTATCTACAAGGCAAGTAGCATTATAGTCTGGATTATCTTAAACATCAGTTTTAAGGATTTTATGTATATTCCATAGTACAACATTTAAAATGCATTGATTTTCCACGAAGAGTAGAGTTCTGTTAATTTATTTTACTTCGGTCACAAGAATATGCTGGTTTTTTGGATAATATTATTGGGTCAGACGGGGCTAAATTCACAAAAAAATGGATTGTTTAATCGACGCGATTCCCACTATTGGAGCGACTTAAACGTACTTCCATATAGAGTATTAAATTTTCAAGAGTCTTGGCCGTTTTATGTATATTGTGCTTTAAGAAATGATGCCATCGTCGCCCTTGAATTCTACTAAGTTAATCTGAATGATAAGTTAGCCATTTTTGAAGACTTCTAGATACAAAATACGTTTTTTTAACTTATAGGTGACAGGTACTTCGACATCTTGAAAAATTTGGAAGCAAAATATTTAGATAACTTGCCGTTAGCTGACCATAGAAAACTATTTTATCAATATGATGGAGCGCCTCCACATAATAGTCATTTAGTTAACAATCATCTTCGAAACTTGTTTTATGATCAATGGATAGCCAAGAATGGGCCACATCTTTGGCCACCTTGCTCCCCCGACCTAATAGTACTTGATTTTTTATTTGGGGGAAAATCAAAAATAAAGTATACAACACCGCATTAACCACTATGGAAGATTGCATGCAACGCATCAGAATGGCATTTGAAGAACTTTATCCTCAGTCAATAAGAAGAGCCACCCATGAAGAGTTCCTGCTTTGGTGCGAAAAATGTTTGGAAGTTCTAGGGCCTCAATTTGCACATTTAATCAAATAATTTTTGTAACCTTATTTTATTAACAACTGGTTTATTTCTATTTCTTTTAGGTTTTATAGATCCAAAGTTCTTGTAGTTTTTTATAATCTTTTTAACAGTCGGTAGTGTTGGTTTCTGTTTCTTCGGATATCGAATAGCGAATGTATCGCATGTTCTTGAAATAACTTTATCACATTATCCATAAATAATAAGTACGTTTAAATAATCTTCGTTATTATTTATAATGAATGTCAAATGGCAAAAAATAGTGACAATTCCGTAGAGTTCGATTGTTTTATTTTCGCTACGCCTCACCGTTATGGCCAATTAATAACAAAACTTAAAAGCCGTATAGCATTTTTACAATAGAAAAATGTTGAATTGCCAATATTTTGAAAACTATAAATATTTGGAATAGACAACCTTATACAAAGTTAACCTTATTTTTAGTGCTGAATATGATAAATTATAAAAATATTTTCTTTCTATTTGAAAAAAATTGACTTTTGACGATTTTTTAAATATAATTTTTATTCTTCTTTTTTGACCACTCTATACTAATAATTTTCAAAATATCATAAAAAGACTATTTCAGTCGATGTTTTTCTACAAGAAAACAAACCCAAATTAAATAATAAAGACTTTCTTATAGGAAAAATTTATAGTTAAGTTTTGGTCCGCAAACGCCATTTTTGACATAAAAATTTAAATATGTCCAAAACGGTGAGACTTAAGTATAGAACATTATACATGGAATATGTCTAGAATTTTACGTAGAAATCAAAAATGTAATAATATATAGCATGTTCCTTTTAAAACAAGCAATCTTGAAAATATATTTGCCGGCCGTCCGCCATGCACATTAGTACACAATTAAATTTTCAGATTCTTCCTAATTATAGTTTTCCCACAATCGATCCATAACATTCTCAGAGAATCACCCCGTATACAGACCATTATGTGCTTAAATTTTTGGTTTAAGAATGGTAGAGAATGATTATTTTAAACGGATTTCTTATACCTTCTGCATTCTATTAGGTGAAAAAAAATGTCTTTTGTTTCCTAATTAAAATAGTTAACCTTTATTTAAGGTAGGTATGTTGGCTAACAAAGTTGAATGATTTTAAGATGTAAAGGACAATAGCTTAGCTATTTATGGGCTCTGGAATGAAAATAATTCCAATCAATTAAACTACTATTTAATAGTGCTAGAAATAAAACTTCTTAAAAACAGATTATAATTATTGAAAATATTTTTTTGATGTAACAAAAGCCCCATAAGAACCGTATAATCTTCACATGATTCCAACGACAATTACATTGGAAAGTAATCAGTCATATACTTGATTGCCCAAGAATATATATATATATATATATATATATATATATATATATATATATATATATATATATATATATATATATATATATATATATATATATATATATATTAGCAAATGAAAAACGAGATTTTATCTATTTGTAACAGGCATTTTTTTAAAAACATAATATTGTTGATAAACCCTCTAATAAATAACATTTACGTCGTTTATGAGGCCATGAAATTAAAAAAAGCTTTATTCTTTGCGAAAGAAAATAGGTCCGAGTTTCGAATCATATTTTCGGGAAAAGTCATAACGTTAAATCTTAAATCATAAATCACGCTGAAAATATGGATCGAGTTAGGCAGTGTTTAATTACAACAGTGTAGTCCTTTTGGAGATCATTATTATCCACATTGTGCAGTGGCGTTCACGAATAATGATATTTACAAAAAAATTTAAGGAAAAATTTATTAAAATCGATAAAGATGTAACTGGTCGGAGGATTTTTGAATCAAAAAACTAATTCTCTGCCCAGTGTCGTGTACCAGCATAACCCGCAGTTTGTTAGTTAGGTGTCGTTAATTGTGTTATGGATGCTGATAATTTTTATGATTTTTCTTTATTGTACCCTACAATGCACTTAAATTCCAAAATTAGTTTCTATGACATGACTAGATCAATATAGCAAAGCATGTGTGCAGATTTTTCGTTCATTTCAATGCATCACTATATGTATGGTTCAATAACTCCTGGGGAACGATCCCATGAGCTATTATTTTGTTAATTTCTAAGATTATTCAATATATATATATATATATATATATATATATATATATATATATATATATATATATATATATTGAAGTAAAATACGAACAGTAAATGCAAACTTCTCCCCATCCTATCCTTTCTGTGTTAGAGATTGCACAGTTAGAATAAATTGGTATAAAATGCAAATTTATCCTATTCCACCACAATCGAGATGATGGCCTACCTGTACCACCATACTGAGAAGAAAGTCAAAACTTACCCTCCCCGCCACAGTGATACGGCAGAGATACATGTTTCGTCTCTACTAGACTCATCAGGGTACCGACATGCACCTGGCTGTGCAAAGGACAGATCGGAAGGAAGCATGCAAATACTGAACGCGGCTTCACCGACCTCCCGCCGGATGGCGTATATATGTTTATGCGGCTTTCACGGATTCACCCGTGTGAGATGCAATAGCAGTGGATATATCCACATTATGCCGTTGTAGTGCTGAAATCACATTCAGCAAATGTACAACTATATGCAGCTCCGTGTATAGAATGAAGTAAAATACTAACAGTAAATGCAAACTTCTCCCCATCCTATCCTTTCTGTGTTAGGGATTGCACAGTTAGAATAAATTGGTATAAAATGCAAATTTATCCTATTCCACCACCATCGAGATGATGGCCTACCTGTACCACCATACCGAGGAGAAAGTCAAATGTGGATATATCCACTGCTATTGCATCTCACACGGGTGAATCCGTGAAAGCCGCATAAACATATATACGCCATCCGGCGGGAGGTCGGCGAAGCCGCGTTCAGTATTTGCATGCTTCCTTCCGATCTGTCCTTTGCACAGCCAGGTGCATGTCGGTACCCTGATGAGTCTAGTAGAGACGAAACATGTATCTCTGCCGTATCACTGTGGCGGGGAGGGTAAGTTTTGACTTTCTTCTCGGTATGGTGGTACAGGTAGGCCATCATCTCGATGGTGGTGGAATAGGATAAATTTGCATTTTATACCAATTTATTCTAACTGTGCAATCTCTAACACAGAAAGGATAGGATGGGGAGAAGTTTGCATTTACTGTTCGTATTTTACTTCATTCTATACACGGAGCTGCATATAGTTGTACATTTGCTGAATGTGATTTCAGCACTACAACGGCATAATGTGGATATATCCACTGCTATTGCATCTGACACGAGTGAATCCGTGAAAGCCGCATAAACATATATATATATATATATATATATATATATATATATATATATATATATATATATATATATATATTACAAAAAGGGCTTTAGTAACGAAGACAATGACAATAATTCCGGTTCGAGAATGGGAGTTACGATTTTCTTTATTTAATCCTTTTGGAGATTACAAAAAAATTAGAGTAAATTTCAATCTTTCCTATCAATGAACAGCAAAATCTAACTATATTAGAAAAGGAGGACATTTAGGAAAAATATCTTTCTTAGTGGTATTGGGCAATAAAAAGAAAGGTTGCTTCCTACCAGAACAAAACATCAATAAAATGCATTACACTTCTTTTTAAATGATTTGCGAATAAATAATTACTATAACTTATTTCTGCCTGTAGGCTTTCAATTGTAAAAAAATTATAAATAAAATATTATATAATTTATAATTAAGTGTGTACTTCACCTTTACTTGTAATACATTTAAGAAACTTTGTTTAATGTAGCCGTCCAAACGAAATCGTTTTGCAGGAATATAAATTAAGTAGCCATTCAATCATATCTCTTGATATTAACAACTATATTTTCAATAAATGTAGTTAAAAACGAAAATGGGTTTCACTTTTAAGAGCGGATTTTTTAATAGTAATAATTTTTATGAAAATGTTATTTCATAGTGCAGAAGAATCAACCATTGTATTAATATTTGTTGAAAACTGATTCTTCTTCTTCCCCAGTTTATTCTAGCAATATTTAATTTCACCCCATCAGGGGTTGTTAGTATGTTACCATTTTAAATCAATTAGCTAACTAAATTGCAATCCAGAGAGCCACCAACAAATTATTTTTAAATATAAATACACATCTTTAATAAATCGGCAAACGAATATTTGTATACAGAAAGGCAATGATATTTTGAGGTGTCACCTTTCACCCCTATGAGTTATTATATGTTTTTTAATTGACACAAAGTAGTACATGGACTCCTTCAACTGCAGCAAGTTACAATAATAAATACCTTAACCTCAATCCTTGACCAACTTTTAAAATATATACAAATTGATTAAAATAACACAAAGTATTATGATTAAATCTTTTTTTAGGTCTAAACAGTATGTCTCTTCCTAAATTATTTATTTGTTAATGAATTATAAATTATCATTTTTCAATATACTACAATTATTTATTACAGTAAAATATATCTTACATAACAAAAATTTAATCTATCCGGTCCTGCCTAATGACGTACTGCGCAATTGCAGTATAGCCACTTTCCAGGGATCTGCTGCCATTTAATCCCTCCAACTTCCTTTGCCAGAATCTCATTTAAAGCAGAAATTAAAAAAAAAAGAAGTAACTTTAAATAACTAAAGCAGAGGCTCACGACCGGCGGGTGACGTCACATAAGGTCTTTGCTTTTTAGGAGGTCGTCGGTTATTAGTTTTAAAAGCCATAATTAAATTTAAAGTTTAAAGGTAGGTGATAAAATGTTAATAATTTATTAATGCTTGACAACACACGAGATATGCGATGTAATCAGTGAACGGGCGGCGCTCATACCTTTTCTTATATTTGAGGAAATCCGACTGGAGCGAGCTAGCCGGGTAGATAAGTGTCTAGGTATACCTCAGTGAATATCGATTGTGAAGCTTTGCCCCTGCCTAATTTGACAGTTGACAGCGCGAAGATTCTCGGTTTTTTATTAACATTTTGCTTTCAATATTTTTCCCTTTTTGCTTTTCATTTTGTGGGTGTCGTGTTCGTAATTTTAATAATTAAATATTTTTCCCTAATTAACATCGTTTGTAAAATTTCGCCCATGTCTAATATGGCTTTATTTGAAAATAGACACCGTAACGGTTATCAGTTTATTAGCATTTTGAGCATTGGTTAGATAATATACGATTTTGAGATGGATATTTTTTCATTATCGTTTTCATTTTGTGGGTGTCGTTACTAATAATGGAAAGTATAAATATTTTTCTGACAGTGTTGTAGACAATCAGGTAAATTGAATTTTGTGCTATACTTTAAGAAGTCTTTTAAAAGGAATAGCGAGTCGTGAAGAATGTAAAGTGAACTATTAAAATAATTATAACCTTCTTAACTGATAATTGATAGTTCCGGACAAAATATAGCCGATGTTGAAACAGAGTTTTGTAGTTCACAAGATTATATCGAACAAACAAATAAACACATTTTTACCTCTTAATTATAATACATATATAGAAAAAAATATAAATACCGACCTGTCTTTAATTAAACTGTTATTATGTTAGTATCTCCCCTGACAATGGCATTGTTTAGGTATTAAATTAAAAACTGATATAAATGCCAGTCGCTTATTTATAACGTTTTTTGTTGAAACACCTTTCTTTCCCTTTGGTAACTCATCGATCAGATATGTGTGGGCGTTTATTAACAGCATGTTGTAATTTCCACCATTTATTAGGTATTTTTTGTTTATAGTAATTTAATCAAAACATTTCAATGAAAATAAAACATGTAAAATCTTTAATAATTTATTATTAGATCTTTTTTTAAACTTGTTAAGATGAATGTAATGAGGAAACAAGACAGGTAATAAGTCGCTGTCAATAAATGCCTCTTTTGTTTCTCGGTAGCATTTAAAGTTGATATAAAATATTGGTTAAATCTTTGTAGAAAGCTGGTGTTTATTTAATGATATATTTTTAATACATGTATTGCATCATGATAGTTCGTTAGAATCGGTCTATTCATGTGTATGAAGATACTAGCTTTGAATTGAATTTTCTTCTCATGTCAGACTCGTCTAAATCTGCGAATTAGTTCGTCTATGATCGTGTTCCTCAAGCGGTGGTTCACGAATCACCAGGGGTTGCGAGTTTTATAAAGGGGGTTCGTGAAGTAAATATTGTAACGGCGGAATTTTAAATTAAACATCGCAACAGGTAATAATCTGTAACGCGACGAGTTGCTGCGCTGCTGGTGATGCAAGTACATTCTAGAACGAGCCAGCAACTTCTGCTCCGGCGAATCAAGACTTTTCCCGAATGCGCACGAAAGAACGAGAATAACGTCTGCAGATTGAGCCACATATAAGAAAGAGTAGAATCAAACTGAATTGTATGAAGAGCTTAAGAATCTCGAATGATATCAAAAAGATAAATGAGTTAGTTCATGTTAGTGTGTACATAAATATTAGTAGTGTAAACTTTTTCTTGTGTGAATAAATTACAACAAATACCTAATCTTTACAAATCCACGTGTGCACGTCGAACGTGAAATTAAATAATTATTGCTCCTTAAATGTATGATGGATCGTTGGTTAAAAATGGGTAGGTTTGTCAAGTCTAAAGAAAAGCTGGACGAGCAATCACTTGCTTCTTCTACTTCAGTCCCTGATTTGAAACTAACACAGGGTGGCAGTTTCAATGAGTTACCGTCTCGCCAGACTAAAAGCAAAGGCAAGTAGGTGAACAGAGTGAGAAAAAAGGAACAAAAATGTGACAGCGACTATTTACAAATGGATTTTTATTTGATCGGGGAGGAGTGTTTTTCATGGCGGGATTCATAGAGAAGCACTGGCATGTAAGCTCATTCCTGCAGTTATCTAATACTTTAAGCGACGTTATAAAACTTGTAAATTTTATGAAATAGCGTGCTACAAACTCTTGTCTCAAATTTTCAAACGTCGAATCAAATTTGAAATTTCTTTGTTCTATATAATAATGTATAATATCTTTTTCAAGTTCTGGGTCCTGGGATTGCTGAACTTTTTGCTCAATATTTCAGTGTATACTGATGTAACAACGAAGAGTAGGAATAGAATAGACCTCTAACTTGGAAGATGCGGGTTTTTAAACGGACCTGCCTATAATTTACTAGTATCGTACGGTGTTGTCACGTTCTCCAACTTTTCAGCGGTCTATTAATAGTGATTAAGAAATTTGGAAATAATTCCGCCTTAATGGCAACACCGTAACACATGTTCTTGCAAGCCGTTGGAAATCCCGAGTCATCAATGACCGTAAAAGGACCCGATTGGTTTATTGATACAATCCTTAAATTGTACGAAAAGGTATAGCTTATTTTAGTAAAGTAAAAAATATCACGTTTTCAGTGCAGCATTGTAAAATGAACTATAAAAAATATTGAATCTTAAATACATACAACAGGATAATAAAATATAACAAATAGTAAAATTGAAAAAGGTATAAAAGATATTTCTGACAAAAGAGTATGAGGGACCTAGAGCCGCCACAGTTGCATTTATCAATTTAGATAAGTTTAACTTTAAACCATGTTAGTGGATTAGGAGTTTTATTGTGAACTTAGACCAATTTCAAATAAAACCGCGTTGGTGAATAAGGCGGTAAAAGTCTTGTCGCTCTATGTAAATTTGCTATGTATAAATCAGTTAAATTTTGGAGTACTTTATTTCGATTAAAGTTTTTATGAATTCGAGTATTTTTCTGTCAAATTCGCGTTGATCTAATTAGCATGGAAGTTAGCACCATTAGTAAACCGGCAAGTTTTTTTTATGACTGCCTTTATGAAAATTAAAGATAAATAAAAATAATTAATGTTTTGGTAAAACTAATGAATCTGTAGAAATTATACATTTTTTTTTCGCTGATATAGTAAGAAAAAACGATGTTTATATAGGACACCATATATAGATATTTACAATTTAATTTAAAAAAAATATGTACAAATTTTATAACATATTTGCTCATAAGGTATAAATATATGGGTTATTGATTTAGTTTATCTTTATGGACGTCTCGTAAAATAATAAATTATTTTTTATGTTAGTATGCATCTTATGTACTCAATAATAAACAAGATGATTTCAAGATATTGAAAATATTTTTATTAATAATTTCTTATACAAGTTAAAATCTACTCGATAATTTGATACGTGTTAATTCGGGTACGATGCTGTCACATTTTTATAATACGTAACTGCAAAGTCATTTAATGTTATTTAACTTAATATATTGTAGACTGTGGATTGCAAGTGGGTGGTTAAGGCCTTTCCTTACCCCTTTACAGCACTTTGATGCCTTCCACTGCAGAACACTGCCATACATTCACAGAGCAGGTTTCCGCTGTTTCAGCTTCACGGTCGCAGCTTTGCCAATTTTTTTAAGATGGTATCTCGGGAGGCAGTATACTGTGAAAAGAATCATTATTACTCGAATATCCTTAAGCAGGAAATCAAGAAACATTCTTTGACGATAGATTTATAATTTTTCGCTTGTTTGAGACTAGGTGTATTGTTGCGTCTTAATTCGATCCAATTTTGTTCCAACTCCAGAGAGAGAAAAGGAGGTTTGCTCCCTCTTTTGTGAGGCTGTCCGCTTCCGCATTTGCTTTAATTTGTTTATGCCCTAACATCCACATCACCGTTACCTTATTGTTCCTTGCCAATTGCTTTAGGGTTTGCCTTCAGTCCCAAATCAACTTAGATTCTTAGGTGTTTGACCTAGGACCTTTTAGCATAATTTGGCTCTTTGTCAATATGTATATATACTTAAATACATTTATATATCCTCATATCAGATCAGAAATAGATAACATCAAGAAGCAGCTGTCTAATGTTGATACAGCACAATCTTCTATACCATCTTCTAGAATGGTCTCGGAATCGATTCGAGAAATAGATGAGCGACAGGAGCGTCAGAAGAATATAATGATCTTCGGAGTTCAAGAAAATTTATCAGGTGGTGAGCCCGATACTTCCATTGTAAGTGATATTGTCCTAAAACTGTGTCCAAAAACAAATATTCAAAGTATGAAAGATTTTCGAGTGGGACAAGTAAACCCATCTAAAGTCAGGTCATTGAAGGTGATTTTTGAATCAGTGTCTGAGGTTAGAGCTCTAATTAGACAAGCGAATGAATTAAAGAAATATAAACCTAACAGAAATATCAGATTAAGTTTTGACAGAACGCCCAAACAGATTGCTGAGTACAGAGACCTTAAGGTCACACTAGATAATCGATTACAGAATGGCGAGACTAATCTTAAAATAAAATATTTTAATGGTATGCCGAAGATTGTGAATTTAAACTGAATAATCTGTCTAACAGTATATCATCATCATCATCGAATTTTGTCTTATTCTGTTTATATTAAAATGTAAGAGGGCTCAATACAAAGACACATGACTTTTATAAATCGATATGTAATTCCGATCACGATATAATTGCCGCAGCGGAGACTTGGCTACAGGATAATGTTTTTTCAAGTGAACTTTTTGACACCAGATATACTGTATTTCGTTGTGATAGAGACCTGCAGGTGTTGAAGGTATCAAGAGGGGGCGGTGCCTTATTGGCTGTGAAAAATAAACTTAAGCCAACAGTACTTGATCTACAGGCTGTTAACAGCGGTGTCACTGGGGTAGGCCTGATTGGCTGTAAAGTATGCATTTATCATATAACATTATATATTTTTGTCATTTACATACCTCCAAACTTAACAAATGCAGAATTTTTAACTTTCTTTGAATTATTTGAAGCATTGCACAGTATTTACGGTAAAAACATTTTAATAATGGGTGACTTTAATATTCCTCAATTTCACGATAATTGTGGTGGTCAAAGGGTGGATGTATTGAATAGTTCCACTCAATTGTTCGGGTTGCAGCAGTTTAACCATATTTACAATACTTATGACAAAATCCTCGATTTATTTTTGGCTAATATCAGCTGCCAAGTTTCAAAAGAGCTAGTACCATTAGTAGATGAAGATCGTTATCACCCGGCCCTTAGCATCCTTTTATCCCTCAATCCCGGCAAAGCCTCAAAATTTCCAGTCAATTTGTCACAATCAAGGTTTAATTTTAGGAGGGCAGATTTTCCTCTGCTTTACGATAGTTTACTGGGGGTGAATTGGGCGGATTTGTATATTATCGATGACGTAAATAGGGCTTGTGCAGTTTTATAGCAAGTCGCAGAATATATTCGATGTATGTATACCCAAATCTATAATCAAGAAAAGAAATTTTCCAGCTTGGTTTACTTCGGAAATAATTAAATTAATTAAATGGAAACACAGAATTTTAAAAAAATTGAAGATGGGCTACGAACAAAATCTCAAAAATCAATATAATGAATTACGGGCATTGGTGAAAAGAAAAATGGATATCGCTTATAATAATTATAAAGTAAAGGCAGAGGAAGCCTTATCTAATAATCCTAATAACTTTTGGTTATATATTAAATCTAAAAGGTCTTCAACAACCGTACCTGAAGTTTTAATAAATGGTGTCAATCATTTCTCGGATCCTGAGGATATTGTGAATGCATTTGCTGACTTTTTCAGTAGTCTTTAGGCGAGTCCTTCTAAGAATAATGTATCTTTTGACAATGCGGTTTGGAGCCAGCACATTTCAATTGAGCACATTCGGGAACAAATAGTTATGACCGCATTGAAAAAATCGAAAAATAGAATGACACAGGGGCCAGACAACGTTCCTTGTTTTTTTGTTAAGGACTATGCCTAAGCACTGTTTAAACCTTTGTCATATTTGTTCAATTTGGCGATTAAAACAAATACCTTTCCATATATTTGGAAGGAGGCGAGAATCACCCTTGTATTCAAAAAAGGAAATATAAACGAGATCCCCAATTATAGACCTGTTTTAATACTATCCCCATTTGCAAAGGTTTTTGAGATGTCGATATATGAGTGTATTTTGAGTCAAATGCAACAGTTAATATTGCCAAAACAGCACGGATTTTTAACCGCCGTAGTACTATTAGCAATCTAGCTTTCTTTGCCCAATTTACCGGTGGGGCACTGGATAAACGCAATCAAGTTGACGTGGTCTATACCGACGTCTCAAAGGCATTTGATCGAGTCGATCACTATATTTTATTTAACAAACTTGCAGCTATGGGTTTTAGCGGGAGCTTATTGTTATTTCTTAAATCCTACCTACAAAACAGAATTCAATATGTTGTAATCCGGGGTTATCAATCCTATAAATTTAAAGCTACAAGCGGGGCTCCGCAGGGGAGCAATCTGGCTCCACTAATATTTTTACTTTTCATTAACGATATTACTGTTGGAGTATCGAGCAGTGTTTTGCTCTTTGCAGATGATGTAAAGCTATTTCGGATGATTCATAGTGTAAACGACGCCCTAGAGCTGCAGGGGGATATTGATGTTGTTCGGAATTGGTGTAACGCGAATAATTTGCCCTTGAATGTTGATAAGTGCACCGTAATGACTTTCACCAATAAAACCAACTCTTTATATTTTGAATATACTCTAAACAGTCAAATACTTCAACGAAGTTATTCTTTTAAGGACCTTGGAATCACTTTTGAACCAAAACTTTCATTCACGAAACATATCAGTTTGATTTGTGGGAGTGCGGTCAAAATGTTGGGGTTCATATTGCGCAATTCTAATGATTTTATGTTAGTCATGTTCGGTCGAAGCTGGAATACGGTGAGGTCATATGGCATCCTATCTATGATAAGTCATTAGAGGGAGTGCAAAGAAAATTTTTAAAATACCTATCATTTAAGAGGGACGGAGTATTCCCTCAAAGGGGTATAGATGAAGAGCAATTACTGAGGCGATTTGGCGTCTCATCTTTAATAAATCGCAGACATTACATGTTAGCCTAGTTTCTGAGCAAGATATCCAGATCTTATATCGACTGTTCTGATTTATTGTATCAAGTTAACTTTCATGTACCCCCAAGACCTGTCAGATCCTGTCCCATTTTTTCATTACCTAACCCTGAAACAAATTTTCTTATAAAAACGCCTCTATTTCAAGCCATGAGTATCTTCAACAACACTTGCAGTGACATCGATGTTTACAGCCTGCCCCCTAAGAGATTAACATAGGCTTTAAAGCTAAAGTTTCTAATAAAAATGTAAAATGTTTGCTTCTTGTGAATTGTTGTATGAATTAATCAATAATTTTATTTTTCTTATAATTTTGTTTCATATCTTAGCAAAGTTGTATGTCATATTGTCTTATAAATGGATGTTATCTGTTAGACAATAAAGATTATTACTATTATTATTATTATATCGAATACGAACACATGACATATACGTTCCCACTTCCCGGATTCGATCAATCACATCAACTTACTAACAAAATACAGAATATGGGTATGAGTTAAAAAAACACATAAAAAATAAACCTGCCTGTGGAGTGCGAGAGATCTGTTGCAGATCGATCAACTCAGTTGTGAATACGAGTCACATAAAAGAACTTTCTTTCGCATGCATTGTTCATCCGACACCTGACCTTAAGCTACGTTCTTAAAATTTTCGCTTACGCTTTATATATGACACCGTTGTGTTCAACTATTAAACTGTCTTAATTATTTGTAAACTTCTTTTTTATTTTAAATGAGGAAACATATAATTTTTTTAGTTTTTTCCTTCAAAATATTTTGCTGCTTCTATAGTTCCTATGCACTAGTCGTTACTAAATAATATATTAATACTAAAAGCATATATACACACTTATCTCCCCATTATTAGGTTGAGGAGAAGAAATATACTAAGTTTTTAAATGTTTTCCTTATTTATAATCATGATGAGTCCATGTTCATCCACTGTCTTTTCCCTATTATTCCAGCAATGCTTATCCTGTACCACTTGTTGCCAGTTGACTCCAGCTATCTTCACAACGTCATCTCTCCATCTTGTATTTGGTCTACCCACGTTTCTTTTACTTAGACGCCATACTAAAATATTGATAATTTTCAGTGTGATATCGAAAGGTAGGCAGGTTTGATATCCTACCGACAGTCTGGAAATTTATATTTTATGTAGACAATTGTTTCCTACGAAGTTGCTCTTGGTTCGATATAGCTCCACTGACGAGACCATAATGTGGTCAAAACACACATGAAGAAAGAACCAGAGTTTTATTTGCAGGAAATAAATTGTTGTATATATTAATTCCGTTATCTGCTTGAAAGGAGAATACATAAAATAAAGGGTGTTTTTTTTATAGAGGTATAGAACTTGAAGAAAGTTGGCAACATTTTTTTAACTGGCGGCCATTTTGTCAGCTGTCAAGTGATTTATGTTTAGTTTGGTTTGGCATTTCAACATGAATAGACTGACGCCTGAACAACGCTTCCAAATTGTGCAAATGTATTTTGAAAATCATTGTTCTGTTCGAAATACGTATCGCGCACTATGTCCATATTACGGTCAACATAATCGTCCATCAGAGCAATTAATTCGATTAACTATGGAACGTTTTCGCACCAGGTTTACTCTAAAAGATAATACGCATCCACAGAGACGTCGTACAGTGCGTACAGAAGAAGACATTGCTGCTGTAGAGCGTAGCGTAGAGGAAGACCCGAATCAGTCTATCCGCCATCGTGCACAGGAATTGGATATGTGTCCATTCACTTTATGGAAGATTTTGCGGAAAGATCTTGGTTTGCGTGCTTACAAAATCCAACTCGTGCAAGAATTGAAACCACACGATCACCTAGCAAGGCGTAGATTCGGTGAATGGGCCTAAAACAAGATTGCCGTTGATCTCGATTTTCATAAGCGAATTTTGTTTAGCGATGAAGCTTACTTTTGTTTGAATGGATACGTCAATAAACAAAACTGCCGTATTTAGAGTGATGATAATCCTCAAGTGTATGTTGAGACACCGTTACATCCAGAAAAACTGACTGGTGTGCTTTATGGGCTGGTGGAATCATTGGTCCGTACTTCTTTAAAAACTATGCTGGTCAAAACGTTACAGTCAGTGGTGACCGCTATAGAGCCATGATTACTGACTTTTTCGTTCGTCAATTGAACAACCATGATGTGCAGGAGCTATGGTTTCAACAAGACGGCGCAACATGTCACACGGCTCGTGCCACAATTGATTTATTGAAGGAAACGTTTGGCAACCGCATAGTTTCACGTTTCGGACCCGTGAATTGGCCTCCAAGATCGTGCGACTTAACGCCGCTAGACTATTTTCTGTGGGGATATGTGAAGTCACTAGTCTACGCCGATAAGCCCGAAACGATTGATCACTTGGAGGACAACGTTCGCCGCGTAATTACCGATACACGGCCACAAATATTGGAAAAAGTCATCGAAAATTGTAACTCCAGATTAAACTACGTCCGAGCCAGCAGTGGCGCTCATATGCCAGAAGTCATATTTAAATTATAATGCCAGAAGGTTATCTTTCGAATAAAGTAAATTTCATGTCAATTTAAAAAATTCATCTTTGTTTTATTCCATTTAAAAGTTCTATACCTCTATAAAAACACCCTTTACAAGACACGACAGTATGACAAGCGAAAGCGAGTTGTTGACGTGGGAGGAGGGGGAGTGTCAGCAACATTCATGTTCCTAATGGAGCAGGCAAGCGAGTCTAATTTTCTGAATTCAAAGCTCTTGATGGGGGGGGGGGCGAACGGCCCCACCGCCCCTCCGTCTTGAATTCTGGTCAGATAGATAAGCTACTGGATAGTAAAATGTTAATACAAGCGCATCGACACACTTATCACGCCATTAATAGCTTAAGCAGAAGAATGTTACATTTTTTTTAAAACAATAATTAGTTTAAATAATTAGTTTTGTTAAATCAGTTTGTGCCCAAGTACATATCCTTAAGATAAGAAAATTATTTTTAACTTAAAAATAAATTTAAATCAAAATATCACTGTTTTCGTTATTTTTAGTTATAACAATTACTCTGAAGATGTTTTAACGAAAAAAAACCGAAACGTTAGTGAAAAGACTTCACTTCATTTAAAAAATTTTGACCGCAACCCATTAAAAGAAATAGTAATTGTTTAAACTAACATGGTCATCAAAATAATACATATAGTTATCCCTAAGGTTGGATTAGTTGTTTGTATCTTATTAATATAGTGTTAGGGTTTGTTAAGGTTTACAATTTTAAATTCATTCATTCATTCATTCATATCAGCCCGTTTTCATCCACTCCTTAATGTAGGCCTCTTCCATATTTTTCCATTTCTGTCGGTCCGTAGCTATCCCCATCCAGTTTTTTCCGGCAATTTTCTGGATGTCGTCACGCCATCTCTTTTGGGGCCTGCCAACACTTCTCTTGTTCTTTCTTGGCCGCCATGCTGTTATCTTGTATGTCCATCTGTCTATGTCATGTCTTGCGATATGTCCAGCCCATCTCCATTTTAGCTGCGCTACTCGTTTGCTCACATCTGTTATTTTCGTTCTTCTTCTGATTTCTTCATTTGGAACTCTATCTCGTAAACTAATTCCCAGCATAGCCCTTTCCATTGCTCGTTGTGTAACCCGAAGCTTATTAATGGCTTTACATGTTAGGGAGGTTGTTTCAATACCATGAGTAAAAACTGGCAGGATGCACGACTCGTACACTTTTCTTTTCAGACTTATGGGGGTGTTACTGGATTTAAGAATGAATCCGAGTTTTCCAAAAGCTGCCCAGCTGAGACTTATTCTTCTAGGAATTTCAGCCGATTGGTTTTCCTTCCCTATTTGTATTTTATGACCTAGATATATGTATTCTCTTACGTTTTCTATTATTTTATCTTCAACTTTAATTTGAATTTGTTCTAGACTCATTATTTTTGTTTTTGACAAGTTCATTTTGAGTCCTATCCTAGCTGATGCTTGATGAAGTTCTTGTATCATACATTGGAGTTGTTCTGGTGAATCACTGATTATAACAATATCATCAGCAAATCTTAAGTGGTTTAGTCGTGTTCCGTCTATGTTAATTCCCTTGTCATGCCAGTCCAAGCCCCTAAATACATCTTCAAGTGCCAACGTGAACAATTTTTGAGAGATTGTGTCTCCCTGACGTACGCCTCTTTTTATAGGTATCCTCGAGGTTTTTATATCCTCGTCTATTGTAACTTGCATGTAAGCGTTTTCATATATATGCTGAATCAGAGCAGAGTATCTTGAATCAATCCGAGCATTGTCCAGTGCTTTGAGAATTGCCCATGATTCGATAGAATCGAACGCCTTCTGGTAATCAACGAAAGCCAAATGCAGAGGTATATTATATTCCGCGGTTTTTTCGATAAGCGTGTTTACTGTCTGTAGATGGTCTATTGTACTGAAGTTCCTGCGAAATCCGGCTTGTTTTGAAGGTTGGTTTGCGTCCAACTTTTGCGTCAGTCTGTTAGTTATTATTTTTGTAAGAAGTTGGTACAAGTGAGACAGTAAGCTAATTGGCCGATAATTTTCTATGTTATTTCTATCGCCTTTTTTGTATAATATGATGACTTCTGCGTTTTGCCTCGGGTATTTTTCCATATATTAAGCACTTGTTCAACAAAATTCTCACGCTTTCTCTTAGTTGTTCTCCCCCTATTTTTAACATTTCGGCGGTTATACGATCCTCGCCAGGGCTTTTATTATTTTTCATTTGACTAAGCGCTTTCATTAACTCTGCGGTATTTATTTCGGGCATCTCTTCTGAACCGACATTTCTTACTTCCTTTCTTTCGTAGTAAGGACCTTGAGTTTTTGGACTGTATAACTCTGTATAAAAGTCCTGGACAGCCATCGTGATTTCCTCCAATTTTAAATGAAATGTACAATTTACGAATTTGAATTTCTGGTAATTGGGCTTTGGCCTGCTAAAAATATATTGGGAAATAAATAAATAAAACAATTACAATGCTCTCTATGTGTGACAACCAAAAATACTTGCTTGCCGACCCAATATTAGGTAGATACTTAGCTAATAATATCATTATCAGTTTTGTTCGTCTCATTTCATGCTAAAATTTTGGAATGTAGACGATTAATTATAATTTACTTACAAAGTTTTTCATCCCAATTAAATTTAAAACCGCCCCAACGTCACAACACTGTATTTCGCAACAGAAGTTTCTTTCAAAATAGAAGGCAAATGTAAAAATAAGGGCAATCGAGAAGCTGACTGTTTTATTATTGAAAATTCACATTTCCAGCAATTTTTAATGGTAATTTGGTAAAAAAAATCGATCAAGTACTGGGTCGTATTTGTGTATTTTACTAGAAGTGGCATAATTTGAACCTGCAGATTGGTAAACACGACTTATATGTGTAAAAATGGTAGCAATTTGTTTTTTTTTTTTTTTTTTGAAGAAATTATTTGCAACCGCCAAATAAGGTCTATTCACAATTCGAATAAAATTCAAATTTAATACGTAAAAAATGATTAATCAATTCTTCTAATTCTTAGAAATCAATTTACGTAAGATAGTCTTTTGGGAACCAAAATAGAAACAACTTAAATAGCCATTATTATACGAGATAGTAGTACAATAAAACCTACGACTATAATCCTTATTTGGCATATTATTAACATATATTTTGAAACTGATGTTAAGTTTATGGTTAAAAATATTAATACTGAAATCATTTAAAATTTTGGCACAACTAAAAATATGATGACAATCATCAGGGCTATCAACCTCATTTGCTGATCTAGGTCAACTATATTCGACAAAAACATAATATTTATACGAATCCTAATTAGATTCATGTCTATATAGTCCTGTAATGCATGCTTTGATCTTTGCATATTAAGAGCCTGACAGAAATAGCTTATTTTATCACTTTTTCACTCATCACATTTATTATTTTGTACTCGTGACAGCAGCAAGATTTATTCGATTTTATTATTTCCAAGGATATCTCGTCAGATTTCATCGATGTTCTAGATGAATTCGTTTTGGACTGTGATCATTCTATGATGGTTTTGTCACTCAACAAAAATATCATTAAAAAATAAGGAAATCTAACTTAAATTAACAAAAACACTGACTGACTGACTGACTCCGTAGCACTACAACCCAGGGTGGGTCTTGGCTACCTCGACTATCTGCTTCCACCTGGAACGGTCTTGTGCCAGCTCCCTCCATTCTTGCTGGTCAACTTCAAGGATAGCTAGATCCTTGTGGATGTTATCTCTCCATCTAAGCCTAGGTCTTCTCAGTGGTCTTTTTCCTTGTGGTGCTTCCTCCCATACCCGTTTTATTAGTCGATCGTTTTGACTCCTTTGTATATGACCTGCCCATCGTAGTCTTCTGGACTTTATTTCTTGAATGATGTCAGGGCTTTGATATATTTGCGCAAGCTCTATGTTGCTTCTCATTCTGTGACGGCCTATTTCAAGGTCTCGGTATAGGCCATATATTAAAAAACACTAATTGTAAAAAATTACAGGTGGTGAATATGATCAGGAACAACGTCGGATGCTAAAGAAACTGCCACGGAAAGCGTGAACAAAAATTGAAGTAAAGAAACGCTGCTGGGAATTAAGAAGTGAAAAAAAAGTTATTCAGGTTTTAAATCGAATTCTGGGAGACCAAATTTTGGTCCATCCAAATGTTCTAGTCGCACCACTGCAAATTTTCTGTTGACAATCCGATACATTCTTTATTAAACTACTGCACTTCTATAAATAAAAGATAGTATAATAACTCGACATTCCTAAAAATTGTAAAGATAATAAAGTCCTAGACTAGACTGTAGCTAATCGAAATTTTATAAAGGATCTTATATATTTTTAAATATTTGTATTTTTGATATTGTAGTGTGAACTAAAACTAATTTTTTTATATAAAGAATAAACTTTAATCAATTATATAATTTTCATTTTGTTCAATAACTTTTTACTATCTTTTTTGCAGCTCTATGATTCCTGGCTTATATAAATTTTGGTCCTTATCAGCAAAAAACTGAGCCAAAAGCGATTTAAGGTCATCATCATTTGTGAAAGTTTTATCATTCAAAGAGTTTTGCAAACTTCGAAATAAATAGTAATCAGATAGTGTCAGGTCAGGGCTATATGGAGGATGAGACATCACTTCACAACCAAGCTCCAATAATCTCCCACCAGTTATTAATATGAGTAACGTATTGCATTATCATGATGGAATACAATTCTTGTCATTTCTCTTTGATTGCTTCATCCAGCTTCATTAGTTATTGACAGTAAACATCTGAATTGATCCTCTGATCGCTTGGAAGTAGCTCAAAATGCACCCACCAAATTGACAGCATGACCTTTTTTGGCTTTAGATGTGGTTTTTCATCACCTATGATGATTCTTTTCACAAGAAAGGTCAATTTTATTGCGCGTGAGATGAATATAGCAAATGTCGATTCGTTGTGTTGAGTGAATCTTTTTCAATTCATGTGGAACCCAACTGTCGAGTTTCTTAATGAATTCAAAACATTTTAAGTTATTTTCGATTGCTGTATGCGACACATTTAACCTCTTTGCAATCTCTCAAGGATTTTGTTCAGCTATATCTTTGATATCGTCGTCATCAACTTTAGTAGGTCGACCAGAACGTTAGTCATCTTTGAGTGAAAAATCTTCAGAACGGAATTTTTTAAACGATTTCTGATATTTACAAATTCAAATTAATTCGTGACACGGTCTAAACCCACGAACCATGATTTTCATATATCCTTAATTTTAAAAATAAGCATCATAACACCTTCTTTTGCAGCATGTCTTTTCATTTTAAGATAGAGTGTGATATATTGTCATAAATATAACACAGGGCCACAAAATGAAATCGAGCTGGAACATCTTTGACTTTAATTGATTTACAAGGTTTTGAGGTTACTGATCGCGATCCCGGTGTCCATATGACCCCAGCACGTCTGAGTTAATATCAAATGAAGGTCAAACACCTCAATTGGAATGATATAATTTTTTTGACCCCGGATTCTGAAATAATAGGAAATTTCACGTCCAGAAATGCTTTGACTTTTTAGTCAAAGTCATCTCTGAAGGTTATCTGAAGGTCAAATCATTTTCTTGCACCTTTCGGCTGATTTTTCGGCTAGAAATGGGGCTCGGACTAGTTGACCTTTATTACCAATTTGAATTAAGGTGTTTGACTTTCATTTGAACTTGATTCAGACGTAATGGGGTCATATAAACACCGTGATCGTGATCAGCGACCCCAAAAACATATAGGTTAACTGGTCCGAGAGCCATTCCTAGTTGAAAAGTCAGCCGAGAGATTCCAGAAAAGGACTTGACCTCAAAATGACCTCTAAATAATCTTTAGAGGTCACTTTTACCAAAAGGTCAAAGCGGATCTAGACGTGTTCTTTCAGAATCTGGAGTTAAAAAAATTATATCATTCCAGTTTAGATGTTTGACCTTCATTTGCCCTTGATTCAGACGTGCTGAGGTCATATGAACACCAGAATCGTGATCGGCGATCTCAAAAACCTATAAAACAACTGAACTCAGAGATCCTCCACCTAGATTTTAATTTGTGATCCTGAGCTTCAAGAAAATTGTGATAATGGGCGGTCTAGCCTTTTCGTATAAAATGGATAATTTCTAAAATTTTTATTGATATTTTTAAGTTAGATGGAAATTTGTGCCAAGCTAAAAATGAATAATTTGTTTTTTATTGGATGAATAAATTTTAATTCCAGGAACCACCTACACGTTTACGTATAATTTAGACATCTTCAAGACAAATGGATTATAAATTTGATAACAACATAAATGTTATGCATTAAATTAACTTATAGCTAGTTAATTATCATTAATTATTATGATAATATTCTTTATAAACTTGCTATTTTTCTTTAGTTTCACAATATCAATAAATTTTATAATCTCTAGAGGCTTATAAAATTAAAAAATATTCTTAAAAATATTTATAAAGCTATTTTTGGAATCAACAGGGGGGATCCCCTAAGATGGAATTAAAAACTCTAAAATATTTGTATTTTTGAGAATAAAATTTTGCAAATATTTCTTATAATTGAAGGTATTCTATGTCAAACTGTTTTGATGAAGTTAAGCTTGTCCCCAGGGAGGTCTTATTATATTTACCGTGGAACCAGATAGTTTTATTAAATTACGTTCGTTCTGGTTGGTCACCTAATAAGGGACTTGGCTTCCAAATTTTATAAAAGAAATAACTTTGCAAATATACAATTTAAAATCGTATTTTACAATAATAAACCACTAAAAGTTATGGCGTTTCGTCCTAACTAACGGCGATGGATTCATCAGTGGGTTTCACCATTGCCTTTCCCAGACCCCTTTTACGTACTTATCTATTTTTAGATCTTGTATTTAAACTTAAATCTTGACGGAATCTATAAGTGAGATATTCTGTGCGCGGTCGTTCATACAATATGACAGACGCTGCAAATTTAGCAGAATCTGATGTTCATTCAAGTAACACTGATTTTAAGTTCTTTGCAAGTGTCGAAAAATTCGAGTATTTACAAGTGTACCATTTATTCGATCGGACGCGAAATTATCTCCCGTTGCTTAGTAGTCTACCACTTGTACTTCGGTCGAGAAAGACACAGCGAATTTTCAATAAAAAGGCCAGAAGAGTTCCGGTCAAAATAAACATGTGATTAGGTATTGAAAATTTTAGAGGTTATCCTTGATCGGCCTTTTCAACTAAGCTTTTTACGCTAGTGAAACCTCGGAAGCCGCTCTGCTTGCGACGGCTCAAGAGGAACTCAGAGTCTTTGGTTGTCTTTATTAGACGATCAAGCAAAGAAGATCTACGAAGATTGCGCATAGAAAAGCCAGGAAATCGTATTAGAAAGGACTCTTTGGAGGAACCTTACACGGGAATAGGTGACACGACAACAAAATTCTCACAATTATTAGGGAGGATGTTTCTAGATCACGAAGAAAGACTGTATAGCTTCTCGCGCGTTTAGAAATCACGCAACTCATTGATGTTTCTGTTATCGACAAAAAGGATTTTTCCCTGCGATTTTCGAAAAATCAAAGAAGAATAAAACGGGATATAACATCTAAGAAAGACAAAAAGAAGATATCGTATTCGGAAATTGTCATTCTCTACTAACCTATGTCGGAAGTTTATAAATTAAACTTATAGCAAAGACTTAATCTACTTCCGATTAAGCATTGCCAAAAATAGAACTCTTTTCCAAAAACATTTTCTGTTAATTCTATTACCATTAATTAACAAATGCAAACACAAAAAGTGCTTCTTGAGTAGAAATTTCTTGAATTTTCGTTTTTGAAAAAATTGTGTTGATTCCATCGATCCCGAGCAAATCCGATCCCCAAAATCCCTCTGCATTTCCCAAGTCAAATGAGGCGGGCGGCAATCCATGCAACTCAGGTATTTTTGGTGGGAGTTCTGCGATCCCTTCGGGGGTCGTACTTGACTTAAAAATATGAAAGACAAAATTGTCTACGATAAGACTTGTTTAGAAGTTTCAACGACTTCAGTCAAAGATTTAATTCATAATTTCAATAGAAAAACCAGCGGCGGGGCCAATCTACGGAAATCAAGCAAAGAACAGGAATAAATCGATAATAGCAGTACGTCGTCGACCAGCACGTCCGACTATGATACCGAACATGAACGCCGAACAGCATATCAGCAGGCTCGCATGGTTCTAGACAAAAGATTCGGTTTTAGCAACAAGACACAGGGAATTTTCTGGTCTGATCGTACCTCGCCGTGGTCTTGACGTTCGGGACTTGGAGAGGTAGATGATGCCGGTTCTCCGAATTGCGGAACGAAGGTGCCAGGTGAAGGTGCTAAGAATAAATTAGGGAATAATTAGATAAAGGCCAAAAAAAAGAGGAAAAAGGGGAAACTACTCACAATTATGCTGCCCTTCAATATTCAAGGAAACTGTTAAATACCAAGGAGTAATGCGGGACTCGCGACTGAGCTAGAATGATCATATTGAGTCTGTAGCCAAGAAGGCTTGCGCTTTCTTGGCTTATAACTGAGGATTTAGGTGCACATGGACGCCGAAATCAAGAGTGATAAACTGAATATATACTAAGATAATCCGTCCTATGATTGTGTACGCTGCTATTGTATGATGGTTTAATACAGCCACTGCCCTCAAATTGACAAGGGCCAAAGAATGGATGATATAGGAATGAGGAGTGCGGACCATCCCTACTAGGTCGCTAGATCCTTATCCTCTCCACTTATTTATAGAAAATGAGGCCCTAGATGCAGTTCACTGTTTCAGATACCTAGGGCATCTGATAGTAGTTACTGGCGGCTACTCGTATAGTTGGGGGAGAATTATCGAAAGATGCTCACTACAGATAGACTACATTGCGCCGGTTTTAAAACCAAATCACTCTTTTGCAATAATTTTACCAAGCAGAGAGAATCGGGAGGAAGAGCAAACTCTTCCTAGAAATGGATCCTAGTGATGTACTGACAGATCTCGACAGGATGAAAGAGCCAGAGCTGGAGTGTTTCGTAGAAACACAGGAGTCAGGAGTTTCACTATCTAGAATAGCTCGCATCTCTGAAAGAGGGACATAAACAAAAATTAGCATATTAGAATATGCTTAGAGAGTAGGGTTGCAATATTATCTCTGGGGTCCAATGTAGTAGCTTCACAATTAGGGATTGCAATCCCGCAGCGTCTTCAACCGTGCATAATTGAAGTGCGGGAATGATCGATCCTGCGCGGGATCCCGGGGGTCCCTCTATTAAAACATGTGTTTGTCATTAAGAAATCAACTTTTATTAGACTTCTAAAACAATGAACAGTATTACTTTTTAACATAAAATAATCTACTCTTACTGCTTCTACCTTTTTTGCTTCTTGTATATTAAACAGCCTTATAAACTTGCTTAATATATGCAGTCTCATAATTGCTAATACTTAAAAAAATAACCATATTAATCACTTTGCTGTAACTACTAACTATGGAACTTTTGAAAATATGCTCTTAAGAAGCAAATGTCGTTTATGGTATTATCTCTCACCGTGCTTCTTAAAGAGCAACAGAAAAAGCTCTTTCTACTTCTATGCTGGTTAATTTTACACTCAGGATATAATCATAAGTAAGAGAAATACTTTTCTCTGATTTCATGCGAATTAAAGCACACCATTCCTTTTTTTTTTAAATGTTTCATATGCTATTAGCTTGTTGTATGTTTTTTTGTATATTAATTTTTCTTCTTTAAGTTGTTTCTCTAACTCTTCTTGTAATATGAGCGCAAGGCCTGTGGCAGTTGCAGATGTTCTGGCTTTAGGTGTATATTCATATACCTCCTTTTCGTACTCATTTTCTTCAACTTCATTGACTTTTTCTAGTACACGTTTCACTACCAGGAACGAAAAATGTGTGATCTGGATTTCTTGTCTCTTTTTCATATTTTCTAGGGTTTTTTTGAATAAATTAAAACTCCTGTCAATTCGGTGTGGCGCTCTTGTAAACATTCACGAAGAGAATTTGATAGTTGCTTGCTAAATTCTGTCGTGTTGCAATTTTTCTAAAATGAATCGAAATATTGTATCCGCAGTTATAAGCGCCGACTCTCATATACAGAGTGTCTCAACGGCCAATTTAAACGGCTGTAGGCTGATTGTAAGATCATTTATCATGATCCATTCTTTATCGCTGAATTTTTCAAGTTATAAAATCGTTCTAACATACTTAAGAGGCTGTTCCAGCGAGTAGGACAGTCAAGAATTAAAGACAATTCTTATTCAGTCTCTCCCTGTTCCTTCACATGTTTTGTTTGGTGACAGTTTAAAAATCTTGACCACTTTCCTTACTTTCTTCAGTAGATCATCGTACGTGGAAATAATTTCACAAATATGCCCTGTTCGGTTTCATTCGTGTCATCATCGTCGTCATCAAATTCACTCGGAATCGTTGACATTATTGTTGCTGTGCGTTCTGCTATTTGTTCATAGATTTTTTTTATGGAATATCGACGACTCGCTGTAAACTGTGGGTAAAACAAAGCTACTGGTAGCAAGGTAAAAACCCGTGAATCTTTATCGTGATACTATCACCATTCGTTGTATTTGCGATAATATTTAGGTATAAAACAGAACCGAAACTTTACAGGAGTTCTTTAACCAAGCTGATACAGTGTTCTGCTGTATCTGAGCCATGTATACGAACCAACAAAAATTGAAAGGGGCTTCTTTTTGATGAACGTTTCCATTTAAGTATCGGCCATTCTTTTGTGATGTTCAATCATCGAATGTCAGCGAAAATCTATGCATTTTTTCTTTAGATGTTGAAATTCAGTTATCATGTCGGCATTCACTGCATTGGCGAAGTTTGTTATAACAACGTGCAAAATGAACTTAGGGTGAATCCATCTTTACATACTATTCTAGAGATCATTTTCTCCATGGGGTTTTGCTTAATGATAAAACTGTCCATAGTTTTCAGTTTCCTCTTTGGTATGACTTCTTCTCCTGTACTCTCGTTACATCGCCACTGTGTTTAGTTTTTAAATGCATTTTCAAACCTTTGGTTGAACGTTGACTAATTTTTAGTTGGTTTGAACATAGGAGACATTCACAATCTTTATCACTTTTTTTTAAATAACGCCACAAACCCTTATGACTGCCCTCGCCATCGCTATCACTACTTTTATCTTTCTCGGCTTTACGTTCTGATTCTTTGGACAACGACATGTTTCATTCACCTCTCACCTGCAAAAATTTAGTATAGTTATAAATCAGGGAAGCTTATGTGATATTTCTGTATTAATTTGAACCTCTAAATTGTGAATAATAACGGTACAACCCGATTACCACCGGCTTCTCTGAAATTGGTCACATTATCAAATGACTCTTGTAGTTGTACGTATTCAATTATAAACTAGGTCAATGCAGAATTTAGCGTAAACTAAGCCAACAAACTTTATTTCAAATAAAATACTCCATAAAATTACTTTACCTAAGAGTCCTAACAAGCCGAAACCTGCCGTTAATTTCTTCATAGTAAATGTTTTCTTAATCACTGGTATTTACAGTATAAGTAAAAACAAATAAGCTCAATATGAACTAGCAAAACGTATCACTAAATACATTATTGTATGAACGACTGCCCATAGAATATCTCACTTATAGATTCTGTCACGGTTTGAGTTCAAATATAAGATCCAAAAATACGTAAAAGGTGCCTGGGAAAGGCAACAGTGAAATCCACTGATGAGTCTATCGCCGTTTACTAGGACTAAACACCAAACTTACGTATATAAGTTGTAAATGCGATTTTGAACCGAATTTTTTCAAAATGGTGTCCCTGATGGGGACCGATGCAGCAGTTGCATCGAGTTCTGGTTTAAATCACTGGTCCCAAATATTGATTGATTGATTAATTTAATGGTTAAAGGCGCGTCGGTATCTCAGACATGTCTTCATTGCCCATGATTGCAGTTTTAGAATGCATAGCTGGAGTTACCTTTCACAGGTGATAGATGATTGTGAAGCGATCTATATGAGTAAGTCGTCAGCGTAAAGTCTAGCCGAAATGAAGGCAGGAATGAAATCACTGATGGAGTTCATGGATAGTAAGAAGAGAGTGCAACTAAGCACTGAGCTCTGAGGAATGCCATTTCTGAGGGGGTGGGTAGGAGAGGTATGGTTACCCAGGCGAACAGAGAAAAGACGGTGGCGAAAAAAGTTTGAGATGAATATTGGAAGGTGACCTTTAAATCCTAGTTTATGGAGTTGGAGGAGAATACCATGTTTCCAGGTAGTGTCATAGGTATTAGAGATATCTAGGGATATGGCAACCAGGTGTTGTTTTCTGCGAAAAGCAGCCTAGATATCCATCTCGAAACCAACGAGATGATCTGTTGTTGATGTATTAGGACGAAAGCCGTCCCAAATAGAAATAGTTCAATAAAAAGGACTATACGTTTATACATTTCCTCAGATGTCAGACTTTTTATATAATCAAGACTAATTTAAAATCTTAATTACATCTAAAGCTTAACCTTGGCGGGGCCGTGTTGTATGAACGACCGCCCATAGAAGATCTCACCTATAGATTCCGTAACGGTTTAAGTCCAAATATAAGATCCAATAATAGATAAGTACGTAAAAGGTGTCTGGAAAAGGCAACGCTGAAACCAACTGTTGATGACTCCATAGCCGTTTGTTCGGAAGAAGCACTACGCACACAACTTTTAGTGGTTTATAAATTGTAAAATGCGATTTTGAATCATATATTTGCAAAAAATACAAGTTTATTTATTTACTTACTCAAAATGCTTAACAGCGACTGCACTGAAATACACATTAACCAGACACTAATCTTGACTGGCGATGACGATGTCAAATTGGCAACGGCATACAAGCTTCGCTGCGCGGTAACTCGGTAAGCTATGGAACGACAACGTTGCGCGCATCGCGTTGAGCAAAATATTTACGCGGGAGTTTTAACGCTATTTTTCAAACTTGCGTTATCCTCGGATTCGCGTTTGGTTGGTGCGGGATCCCGTTTTGCGGGATTACAATCCCTATTCACAATCACTGTCATAGCGCAGGGAGGTACTTGATAATCTAACAGAGAATCGCTGCAATCAGGTGCTGTAGAAAGCAATTTTTATTTTCCTAGAAGCTTGTTAAGAGATTTAAGAATTATTCTTATCAATAAACTCAGTAGTATGCTTAATTTGTCAACTTTTCCATTCGTGAAAGTACAAAGTGTGCACTTGTTATGTCAATTATTGCTTTGTTCGGCCGATATAATTAGTTTTCATGTCATTTTAACAGAAAATTTTGGACTTTTTCTTATTATTTTCTTTGTTTTTAACTTCGTCAATAACAATATTTCATTCCCTCAGGGGGAAGTAGCCTCTCCACTTACGTATAGCTTAATTGTAGACCAACTCCTCTCCGATCTGACTGACCTCGGCATATCTTGTCAGGGCTATGCAGATTACGTGGTTGTGATTGCAAGAGGCAAATTCGAGATTACTCTCTGTGATATAGTTCAAAGAGGGCTTGAATACATTAGAGAATGGTGCCAGATGATGGGACTAAACATCAATCCCACCAAAACTACCCTAGTAGCCTTCACAAGGAAAAGAAACCTCCATCTGAAAACCATCAAAACAGATGTGAATGTTATTGAGTGAAAAACAGAGGTTAACTATCTGGGACTGACCCTAGATAACAAATTCCTCTGGAACAAACACGAAAAAGAGGTAATCATCAAGGCTACAAAAGCTTTGATGGTTTGCAGAAACTTTGAGGGAAAAATCCTGCAGTGGACGTACACTGCAATAGTGAGACCAGTCATTACATGTGAGGCAGTGATCTGGAGCAAAAGATCCAGTCTAAATAATACGAAAGCTAACCTCTCAAAAGTTTAAAGACTTACCTGTGCATGTATAACCTGGGCAATGAAAACCTGCCTAACGGCCGCCATGGAAGTAATCCTAAACCTCATACCTTTACATATACTTCTAGAGAACATGGCGAAGAGGACGATGACAGATGGCGTCATAAAACGAAGGCCCCAATCTCTTATCCAAATATCAACAAATCTGGGACATACCCCAAAATGAAAGGAAAAGAAAATCAATTTTGTTAAAAATTTCAGCACAAAGTTGAATCGCAAGAACGAATGGGACAGAAACACTATTAAAAAACTCAACAAGAAATCCATTATATGATATACAGATGGCTCCAAAACAACGGAGGGAACGGGAGTAGAGGTGTATGGACCCGGCACCAGACACTACGAAAGCCTGGATAAGTCACCAAGAATTTTTCAGGCAGAAATACATGACATTAGGTGTGTATTTAATTTCACAAGGAAAAAAACTATCACGACCAAGAGATCATCATCATGTCGGAGAGTCAAGCAGCCATCAGTGCGCTGAGCTCTCAAGTTATCAGCTCCAAGATGGTCTGGGAACGCTTTGAGGAATTAATTGATTTGAGTAAACATAATAAAGTCACCCTCATTTGGGTATCGGGACACAACGGGATAAAGGGGAATAAAATATTAGACAGACTTGCGATCAAAGGGACTGAGACACCATTTCTGGGACCAGATCCTTTCTATGGAATCAGTTGCAACGTAATGCTAAAAGAACTAAAGATAGAAGAAGAAAGCAGGAGATCCGATTATTGGACGGAGCTGCAAGAATTGAGGCAAGCGAAGATACTTCTGGGAACTGTTGTGGAACATAACATCTTACCACCGCGTTCCGGCAAAACGGGACTTAAATAGAGGTTCAAGTTTGTAGAAAGTACAAGGATGTCTAGGAAAGATACCGATGGATCCCACTGATAAGTCCATCACCGGTATCGGGACGAAATATCCATACATTTACTACGATGGTCGAAAATAGATCGCTAGCTACATGTCCTTACCACCAGGGGCATTGCTAATTGCGACAGGAACTATAACCAGAAGAGATTTAAAGCATGCACAAGCTTAAGTAAAAACCAACCCAGAGTTCTGACAGGGATCCTGACGTGGCATTGCCACCTGAAGAAATACCTCACGAAACGCGGACTGGTAGAAAGAGAAGACTGCAGATTCTGTAAGAAGAAGGACGAAAATTCTATTCATATCCTTTCAGAGTGCAGCGCTCTAGAAAACCCTATGATGCTGTTCTTGGGAATACACCAAATCGAAGAAGGGGAGCTACCAACCTTGAAGCCGTCCAACATCCTAAGGTTCCTGAAGGAAATAAGAGTAGAGGACCTGCTCTAGCCGATAAGGTAACTCTTACGACTGGGCGGCAGTAGGTGGGCACAATAGAACTACCAGATCGCAGTGAACAGTCCCAAACTCTACGCACATACGTACATACAATGTTTGAAATTTTACATATGCTTTATTTCACTACAACTCTTGTCTGAAATTTTTTATTTTCTGCAAACGCACCTTCAACTTTCGTAGATGAACATCCGAAGTAGGCTACTGTTAACAAAGAGTGAAAGCTTGAAAATTTAAACAATTGTTATCAAATAAAAGCAATCTGCTAAATATATACCAGGCCCTCCGGAAAAATAATAATAATTTGAACATCCAATATAAAGATGTATGAGTGCGCGTTTTTATTATACGTTTTCCGTTAGACGATGACTAGCTAAAAAAAGAAATATCCGCATTATTTTAGATAGCAATCTGAAAAGTGATAAGCGTACTAAATAAAATTTGCTTGTAGTGTCGCCTTTCGCAATCATAAGTAAGCATTTTTTGTTATAAAGAACAACGTCACAATTCTAAATATTCCTAACAATGGGTGGCTATGCACTTTGGAAAGGTTAAAATATTCATTACCAAGAAATAGAAAAGGAAGAATGGTAAATGTTATTAGATCGAAAAAAAAATAACTGTGGTCTTTGATACGGATGTACAGGGAGGTTTGTTTAAAGTTTGATTCATCGAATAGCAACCAGGAAGTTGATCATTTACCAACGTATAGCGTAGTTTCCAGATTCAAAGTTCGGGATTATACGGATTGAATATAATAAAAAAATAAAAATCCTTCTTACACCAAGTGAGGCGTAAGTAATAGCTAAAACGCGTGTTAATTTGATTATTGAAAAAAGTTATATACTCAGCTTTACAAAAAAAGAAATGGATGCCTATTTGACCAGATTATTTTATTTTTATTTAATTAAAAACCCTGAATCTAAATCTGAAGTCTGTAACGTTTATTACGTCAGGTTTAAGGTAATTTCAAGGTCAAATGGAGTAAAATAAAGTAAATAAATCTGAAGAAGTAGATATGTGCGTTTTTGAGGTCGCTGAATCCGAATTCGTGGTTTGTTTAATCCCTCAAGGTCGACCAGAGGTCATTTTGGGATCATTACAAGGTCAAATTAAGAAAAAAAAAACATTAAATAAATCTGAAAAAAATGTAAGTTTTTGGGGTCGATGAATCCGAATTCGTGGTTTTATTAATCCCCCAAGGTTATCCAGAGGTTGTTTTCAGGTCAAATTGAGAAAAATCAATTAAATAAATCTGAAAAAGATGACATGTAGTTTTTGGAATCGCTAAATCAGCGTCTTTCGAGGTCAAATTGAGAAAAATCTACTAAATGGATCAGTAAAAGAAGATATATATAGACTTCTGTGAGTCTGAATTCGTAGTGTGTTTAATTCCTCAAGCTTAACCAAAGGTCATTTCAGGGTCAAATTGAAAAAAATCTACTAAATAAATCTGTAAAAAATGAGAACTCACATGCAGCTAGATCGATATCCGTTACATAGCAGACAGACAAGCGGATCAAGTTTTTGAGCCGAATTCAAACTTTTAAAATCTCGTACCCCACGCACAGCTAGATTGATGTCCGTTACATAGCAGATATGCAAGCGGAGTTAGTTATTATGAAATAGTAACCCAAAACCCAAACTCCGAAACTCACATAACATAAAAATTGATATCTATTACACAACAGACAGGCAAGCGGATCGAGTTTTTAAGGCGAAATTCAAGCTCCCAAAACCACACACTCCACGGGCAGCTAAATTGATGGTCACTACACAGCAGACAGGCGAGCGGACCAAGTTTTTATAAATATGCCAAAACATAAGCTCTCATAACCACATTCATAGCGAGATCAATGTCCTTTACGTAGCAGATAGAGGCGAAAAGCAAGGATTTATGAGTGTATGAAATAAAACCCAAGCTCTCCGGAAACCATATACTCCAGGCCAGGGGTGGATCCAGCGTCTCTCTTTGGGGGGCGGTGATATCACCGTATGGCAAGCGAAAGCAAGTTGTCGACGGGGAGGGGGAGACACCAGACACCAGCAACATTCCCATTTCTAGTGTAAAAGGCAGGATCGGGTCTATTTTCCTAAACTTATAGCTCTTGGAGAGGGGGAGGCGATCACAAGAAAAGACAAGTTGCCGACAGGGGGTGGGGGATGCGAGCAGCATACACATTCCTAGTATAAGAGGCAAAATCGGGTTTATTTTCCTGAATTCAAAGCACTTGGGAGGGGGGGCTATTGCAAGAAAAACAAAATGTCATCGGAGAGGAATGGCAGCAGTATACACATTCCTAATATAAATGGCACAATCGGTTCTATTTTCCTGAATTCAAAGCTCTTGGGAGGGGGGGGGGCGATGGCAAGCATACACATTCCTATACTCTATTCAGGAACTAGGGAGAGTAATAAAACTGTTACCGAAACCTCTAACGTACCTGCTCCAGTGCCGCAGATAACTGAGGACTGCCGTAAATCTAATTATATTTAATTAGATTTAAATAGTATAAGCTTTTATAAATTTACTGCAATAATAAAATTTCTGATAGTTCAATTTAATTTGTGTCAGTAAGCAAAGTACACCTTACAGTGTCTCCTTAGTGATTTATCTTGTTTGTGCTTGTTTTTATATATTATTTGAAATTATTGAGATACCCAAAAGATATAGCTTCCACATCTATATTTATTCCAAAATCGGTAAACCAGGACATTTTTTTCTCAACGAAAAACTTATTACGATGAATGTTTATGATGCCTTAAGATATCAATATCTAGATAATAATGTTAAAAGCTCTATTGAGATGTGTTCCAACATGACAGGAGTTGGAAAGTCTACTATGTACCGAATACTGAAGGAGAAAAAAACGACTGGAATTGTTAGTATTCCCAAGTCACATTCGATCACAGACAGACGAAAAACCTCGTTGGGAGAAGATATGTAAACTGCAATAACAGGAGTTGTACATACATTTTATTATGCAGATTCCAACCGACAAAATTCTAACTAATATCAATGAATATTGGGATTTACTTGAAATTAAAAGAACTGAGCTCTGGGAATTGCTCAGTGAATTTAATATTTGCTGGAAAAAAACAGATAGGAAATCTGTTCTCATAGATCGTCCGGAAGGGCGATCGCCCCCCCCCCCCCGCCCCCCCCCCTTGGATCCACGCCTGACATGGATAACATTTTTTGCCAAAAACTATTAGTATTATTTGCCCTTCTCTGATGCGAAATTTAATAGAAATAATAAATATGAAACTAAACATCCTGGTAATTCTGTAAAGTGTTTTGTGAAATAAAGGAGATATTTATAAAATCAGAAGCTGCTAAACTTTATTTTAAAATAAAGCTACTCATTTCGTTGACTGGCTGACAGTTTTTGACATATTGATAATATTTTTTGGCAAAGAAGCGTTAGAACTAAAAGTTTACTTTCCACATTTCTTCAGGCATTGTTCCGATTAAGATATTTTATCTTTATTTGGGCTGTCCTGTGTGTCTTAAAATTATTAACTATTATTTTAAAATAAAACTACTCTATTTCGTTGACTGGCTGACAAATTCTTGCCATATGGATAATATTTTTTATCAAGAAACATTAAAACTAAAAGTTCAGTTCCAATATTTTTTTAATGTTGTAACAATTAAAATTGTTTATCTTTATTCAGAATTTTCAGATAATAATTTTAACAGAAATATTGAAAATTGTAAAATTAAATATCATGGCATTTCTGAAAAAATTCATTTTAAAACATAACACACTTGTAGAAATTCCTTTTCCATATTTCGTAATAACTTTTCTATGAATAAAGAAACTGAAAAAAATTAGCTATTATAAAAACCCGGGTACCCGATCACAGGTATTGTTTATGACGTTGCGAATTTGAAACTTTGCAATATACGCACATATTTCGTGGTTATAAATAAACCGTACCATATAACTTTAGAATGAATAATTTATTGTCTAATCTGATGGAAACATGTAAAACCCCGTTTTTATGCGGTAAGAACAATTATTGAGTAAAATGCATTTATCATCTTCGTGGGAAGCAAAATGTTAAACATGTTTTTATTATCCTAGGACAGTTAAAGCATTTTTATTACGTTAATTATATTTATTAGATGCGTTGAGCAAATGCACCTAAAAATTTTATAGCAGTGCATTACAATTTTGTAATTTAATCTAATTAAGTTATATTGTTGTTTGACGATAAGGAATATTTTTTCACACGATCGTTAAGAACTCCCCCTGCGTTGTGTCCTCCCGAGATATATTTCTACACACTTCCCCACCGTTCAAGTGGCTTTTCGAAAAAAAACTGGTCCAACTTCCTAAAGGGATTGGTTTGAGGCAGTTCTTTTTATCATTGTAAGAAAACTTTTTGCTACGGATATTTTTATTAGTTTTGGAGACAGACAAGAGTCACTGGGTGCCAGGACTGGAAAATACAATGAGTAAAAATTGTGAAATTGTTATACGACGTTTCGCCTACGATTGTACGAGGCATCTTCAGGGATCATTATTTCACGAGATTAAAACACTGAATGCCCATCGAGGAGCAACAGCCAAGATTTATACTCGAATTATGCTCAGCGAGCCGTGATCCAGCATTACAATTGATTTTCATGTGTGATGTTGGCAGTAACCTCTATTAATATTCTTCTTCTTCTTCTACCTTCTATAATAGGTCCCTGATCTGTTCCTTCTTCGATTTTCCTCATTCTGGACTTAAATTATCGCTCCACCTTTTCCGTGGTCGACCTCTACTGCGTGTACCACTAGTCGATTTATCTCGTGCGATCCATACCAGTCTATCCTCTGTCATTCGGCTTATGTGTTTGTTCCATTGTGTCTTACGCTGTAGGACTCACTCATTAATGCAGTCTGTGTTGCATGATTGCCTAATGTTATCGCTTCTTTCTCTGTCTAGTAGCGTTTTTCCTGTTATTCGTCGAAGTATTCTCATTTCTGTAGTATCCAATAATTGTTTCGTTTTTGTCGTCTCTGGCCGTGTTTCTGAGCTGTATGTCATAATAGGTCTAATTGTGGTTTTGTAGATCCGAATCTTTGTTTCCTGTTGTAAGTGTTTGTTTCGCCAGATCACGTCGTTGAGACAACCCGCCACTTTATTTGCTTTGGCCACCTGCCCTCTTACTTCATCTTCGATGTTGCCATAACTAGTTATATCGTTTCCTAGATATTTGAAACTCATTTCTTGTTGTATTATTTGACCGTCTAGTTCTAGTTTGCATCGGAGGGGTTCTTTTGAAGTTGTCATACATTTAGTTTTTTCGGCTGAGATAATCATATTATATTTTCTTCCCGTAAGATTAAAGGTATTTGACAATCTCTGGAGGTCGTCTTCATTTTCGGCACATATCACAGCGTCATCAGCGTAACAGAGAATTTTTATTTCTGTATCACCCATTTTATATCCTCTACCAAGTCGCACCTCCTTTATTATTTCGTCCATTATCATGTTAAACAACAAAGGACTAAGCGAGTCTCCCTGTCTAATACCGCTGTTGACTGGTATGGGTGTTGATAATTTACCGTTAGTGCGAATCTGAACTTTATTGTTTGCGTATATGTTTTCGATGGTCTGAATTATATTGATAGGAATATTTCTCTTATATAACAGGTGGATTACGTCATCTAGCTTTATGCGATCGAATGCTTTTATTAGATCTATAAAGCATAAAAATGTTGGTTTATTGTATTCTATAGATTTTTCGACTATCTGTCGTAGAATAAATACTGCATCCACGCAAGACCTTCCTGATCTAAATCCCTGCTGTTCGTCTTCCAGTGTTGTAACCGAATTAATTTTATTTTTGATTACTTTCGTAACGAGTTTCAGAGTTGTGTCCAGTAGATTAATACCCCTGTAGTTCTCTGGTTCTTGTTTGTCACCTTTCTTAAACATAAGCATCATTGTGCTGGTTCTCCACCTATCTGGTACTTTGCATTCTGTCAAGATTTTTCGAATGAAGCTTGTGAGTTCCTGTGTTAGTCGCTGTCCTCCGTATTTCAACAATTCGTTATGAATTCCGTCTTGTCCGGGAGACTTTCTATTTTTTAAGGATTTTATAGCTTTCTCTACTTCTTGAATGGTGACTTCCACATTATTCCTTATTGCTGGTATGTTGTTTTTTCCAATGTTAGCATCTCCCTCAAATAATTTTGTTAGGTAGTCTATCCATTTCTCCTCTGACATTTTGTTTGTTTCAGAGAGTTCAGATACTTCTTTGCGCTGTTTCTTATCAGTCGCCACATTTGTTTTTGTACACTATAGAAGTCTCCTTCCATTCTTTTAGAGAACTGCTCCCAATGTTCACTTTTTAGTTGCCTGACTAATAGATTAGTTTCGTTACGAATTAGTTTGTACCTATTGTATGCTTCCGGCGTTTTTGACGTTCTATATGCTAAATATGCTTTTCTTTTTTCGTTACACTTATATTTAACTTCTTTACGGAACCATGGAGTTTTATTAGGATTTTTGTTGTTGATTGTAATTGTATTTGTGCCCAATGACTCATTTGAGGCATCTTCTATGTTTCCCTTAATTTTTTCCCAGCTATGATTTACATCTTCCTCTTCATTTATTGGTTTTCTTTCAATTTTTTCCATCAATCTTTTTTAATATAATTCTTTCGTTGACGTATGCCACAGAGATTCTATGTTCTTTTTTTGTATCCTAACCTTTTCCAACTGCTTTTTCTTTTGTGTAATCTTTATTAGAATCTTTGATAGAACCAATTTATGATCGTTTCCTGCATTAACAGAGTTCAATGTTCTAATATCCAATATCTGGGTGGGATGTATAACTCGGTTACTAACTATAAAGTCAATCATAGATTTGTATCCTCTTGTATTTTCAAAAGTGTATTTATATTTATCTTTGTGTTGAAAGAAAGTATTGTTTATCCTTAATTCGTTGTAGGCACAGAAATTTACCATTAGTTCTCCGTTGGTGTTGTGATACTGTTCGTTGAAGCGTTGTTTAATTCCGGGGATTATTTGGTTTCCTATACGAGCATTAAAGTCTCCCAATAAAATAATTGAGTCTAAGGTGGTTTGCAAGTTCTCGTAGAATGCTTCTACCTCGTGTTTTGGTTTTCCGTCTTCTGGGCTATAAACGGACAAGATGTTTAGTTTTTTATGTTCCATTAGTAGTTTTATAGAGACTATCCTTTCTGATATATATTGGCAACTTTCTATGTTATTTTTATATTTCTTATGGATTAGTATGCCTACTCCGGCCTTGGCTCGTTGTTCTTTATTTACTCCACTATATATTAGTATATAGTTTCCGTATTCTTTTTGACCTTTGCCTTTCCTTTTTGTTTCTTGGAGACCACAAATTTCAATCTTTTTCTCGATTAGCTCTACAACTACTTCCTGATCCTTTATGTTGAAAGATGTTATGTTCCAGGTAGCTACTCTTGGTATGTATTTGTTTTTCCATCTCTTTGTCCTTTTCCTTGCGTGGGTCGTCATTGTTGAGTCAGTCCATATCCGAGGCTTTTTATCGGTGCTTTGAGCTGGTTACTGTTTTACAGAGGGTAGGCTGCTAACCTGACCCTCCAACCCTCCTCTTTTTTTCCGGGCTTGGGACCTGCAACAATACTACTGGGCTATTCAATCCACCCAGCAACACTGGAGGCAGAGTTAATATAATTTGGATATTTACAAATTGCGATTAATTCTCTCGTTTTACGTCTAAAGAAACCAGACACTGATTTTTTTTACAATAAGTGTGTGACCTGAGCAATGCTGGTGTTCAGCTACTGCAGATTGTACAATTTGTTTCTTTTTAATACATCTTTCGTATTTATTAAGCCTAGTGGATATAGACCGTCCTGTTTCACCCGCATATACTTTACCACAAGAGCACAGTATTTTCAAAACGCTTTCTGTTTGTAATGCTATTGCGTCCTTTGGTGACTTTTAACATTGTTCAACTTTCATTCATGTGTTGAAAATTGTCGGAGTGTTTGATTTGAGGAACAATCTGACAATCTTACCAGTGGTTCGGTGTATTTATGCCTCTCAGAGCATTAGTCAGTTCTTCTGTTTCTGATTTCAGTGATTGTTATTACTAAAGAGTTAATGACGGATTGTTTTTGAGAAGGATCATTGTCTGACGTTGCATTGAGATTTTGATTTTCTGTATACAGAATGTCCTAATTTGACATTATATTTCCTTTGTACTAGTACATCGAGATAGAAAAGGGTACACCTTGATTTAGTTTCCATAGTGAATTTTATGCTAGGGTGTTTTTTGTTTAGATGATCCAGGAAATTATGGAGGTTATTTATGCCATGCGACCAAACTACGTACGTATATATATATATATATATATATATATATATATATATATATATATATATATATATATATATATGCAGCAAAATTTAGGTTTTAGAGGAGCAGAAGACAAGGAGTTTTCTTCCAAAGTTTCCATGAAGATGTTCGCAACCATGGGTGACAGCAGAGATCTCATGGCCGCTTCTGATCTGTTTGTAGAAAGTTCCTAGAAAAGTAAAATAAGTGGAAATCAGATATTAATTTTAGTAAGATGGAGTCCATGTGGTTATTTCGTAATATTTCCGACATAATGGAAAATGCATCATTTATATGGACATTTGTATACAGGGATTCTACATCAAAGCTGACCAATATGTCTCCGGGCTCCAATTGGATGGTTTTTAAACTTTGGACAAAGTGTCCAAAGTTTTAAACTAACGATTTAGTTTTTCCTATAAACAGATGTAAAAGTTTATATATATATATATATATATATATATATATATATATATATATATATATATGTTTTATAGACTTGTAAAGAGCCTTCGACCGCGTCCAGATTAGAGATATATTACATCTTCTCTATAATAAGCAAATCCCACACAACCTAATTAAAACTATCGAAAATATATATTCTGACAACCAAGTTCAAGCCAGGATCAACGGAGAACTTACAGATTCCAGTTGGTAGAGGAATTAGACAAGGGGACTCCTTAAGCCCGCTTCTATTTAATGTTATCATGGAGCAGATAATAATGAGAGTACGCAAATTGAGAGGATACAGAATGGGTGACCGCGTGATTAAAATCCTATGTTACGCCAATGACGCTGTACTGGTGGCAAAAGATGAAGACGACCTCAAATACTACTACAAGTATTTAACCCAACAGCTGAATCTCTTAATATGATCATATCTGCTTTTAAGACAACATGAATGACCACTTCAAAGTCATCGATAATATGTAAGCTTGTGGTCGACGGGAAAATTATTCAACAGGAGACGAAATTTAAGTATTTGGGAGATATCGAAGGAGTTCGTGAACAAACTAACAAAGCAGCTGGGATAGCAGCTTACCTAAATGACACCATTTGGCAAAATAAACATATAAGACTGGAAACGAAGGTTAGAATCTATAAGACCACGATTAGGTCAATAGTGACATACACTGTAGAAACACGACCTGACACAACAAAAACTCAGCATATGATGGAAAAAACGGAAATGAAGGTACTACGGAAGATAGCTGGAAAAACGCTAATGAATAGATAGCGAAGCGAAAACACCAGAGAACTGTTTGGAGTGGATAATGTAAACGAATGGATATTGAAGAGAACAATGGAATGAAACAACCAAATCAGTCGCTTGACCAACTCGAGAATAGTTAGGGTAGCACGTGACAAATCACCCTTAAGTAGCAAAATTGTAGGGAGAGCTCGAAAAAGATGGAGCGACAATTTAAGACCCAAAAAGGCGAAGGGGACGAACAAAAAACAGGCATTTTATGCCTAAACTAAAGAAAGAAGAAGAAGTACCGTTTTTCAAAATGAATGTCACTCAAGAACTTTATGAAGATTATTATGAGGGTTTTTAATTTTGTGAACTGTTGCAAGAAATGTGTTTTCGGGATGCAATTTTTATTAAGAACATTGTTTTTTCCGAGGTGTCAACACACAAAATTATTTATATTTCCGGATATAAACCCAAATTTGATTAGAGTGGCACACCTAGATTAGAAAAATGTAAATGGAATCGTGGGTAATACCCTTATCATTATAGCGCCGATCTTTTTGATGAAACTTTAAATGATTAACATTTCTACAGAAAGTTCTTATTCCTGCTCTTTCGACGCTGTTTCCTAAAATAAGAATCCATATTTACCCTATCAAAATATCTGGTTTAAAAAAGACGCTGCTCCGCCACATTACACGCCAGAAGTTTGCACCTTTCTTAATAATGTTTTCACAAACAAGTGAAGAAGCGAGCCTATTGAGTGTCACCGAGGTCTTCAGACTTAAAACCTCTCGACTTCTTCATATGAAGTTACCTTAAAAGTAAGATGTTCAAAACTAAGCCAGTTAGCAGAAAAAAATTCAAGAAATACGGTTAACTACTATAGAGTAGTCATAAATGTTCATAATGAAATTATAAATCAACCAGGTTACCGTCAATTAAACAGTGGGAGGTATTTTCAACATTTAATGAAATGATTTATTATTTTTACTACTTCATTTCGAATTTTAACTATCGATAAATCGAAAACAGTTACATTTGGGTATAGGACATGTAATAGAAAAATTTTCAAAATTTTGAATAGAATCTAAAAGTATACTAAAAATTCGGGGTCACTATTTAAAAAATCAAAGTTGATCATGACACAGCTTCTTTCTTCTAAAATAGTTCTAAGAATTCTCAAGGGTTTTATTGCGTTACAAATAAATCATGACCTGTAATTAAGAAGAATTACAAAAATTGAAAATAACTGTAAAACAGTAAGACTTTGTACAGGACTCCAAGTAATTTGCTAATTTGCTTTCATATCCTGCATCTTCCCCTTAAGGACTGACATCACTTCCCCTCTAACACTCTGTGTAAATATCATTATATTGTCAATATTGTAGTTTTGCATCAAGTGCAATATGCAACCCACATATGAATAAGACCAGGATGGATTTCGCAGGGATAACTGTCCACCTTGTCTTAAACATTTTAAGGTGAAAATGTAACTTTCTAAGTTTCATAAAAAAGTCGTCTGAATGTTATTAGTTAAAAATACGTTTATATATTCAGTTTATCAGATTGCATAGGGATTATAACATCGTAACATATTTCAAATTATTTAATACCTAAATAAATGAACCTCAATACTGAGAAAGTTGATAGATGTTTGAACTATTTATTACTTTTAAATCCTTGATTCAGTCGTAATCAATACACAAAGTAACGACAATTTCAGTGGTGTAACATCAATTTTTAAATTCTTCAAAATACAAAAGACAGTCGTCCCTCATTTGTTTTCTAATTTGCTGTTTTCGGAATTCCAGACCTCAAATCAAAAGAGGGAAACCTTGTAAGATAACTCACACGTTTGTCTATCTATTTGTCTCTCACGGTTCTTTATTTTTCCTTTAGAATTTAAAATAAATTGTTATGTGAAGTTCCGGAGAGCCAATTTTGGTAACCGATTATTTTGAGTAACCAATCATGTGGAATATTTTTGAAAAAGCTAGTTTTAAGAATTTTAAATACTTAACAGTAACCGAAAAAAACATAAGAATAACACAGGTTTACAAAAAAAAGTTGGTGCCTATTTGACCAGACCATTTTATTCTTATGTAATTAGATGCCTTGAATTCAAATTTGAGGTCCGCTAACCTCTATCATATCAGGTTCAAGGTCATTTCAAGGTCAAGTGGAGTAAAATTCACTAAATAAATCTGAAGAAGTAGATTCGTACGTTTTTAAGGTTGCTGAATTCAACTTCGTAGTTTGTTTAATTCCCCTAGGTCTGCTAGAGGTCATTACAAGGTCAAATTGGGAAGAATCCACTAAATAAATCCGAAAAAAAGGAGGTTTTTGGGATAACTGCATGCGAATCCGCGGTTTGTTTAATCCTACAAGGTCAGCCAGAGGTCATTTCAAGGTGAAAATGAGAAAAATTCACTAAATAAATCTGAAAAAGAAGATATGTAGGTTTTTGTGGTCGTTAAATGCAAATTAGTACTTTGTTTAATCCTTCAAGGTCAGCTATAAGTCATTTCATGGTCAAATTGATAAAAACTACTAAATAAATCTATAAAAGACGAGAACCCATACACACCTAGATCAATATTCGGTATATAGCAGACAGGCAAGTGGATCAAGTTTTTAGGCGAAATTCAAAACTTCGTACTCCACGCACAGGTAGATTGATATCTACTACACAGCAGAGAAGGGAGCTGATCCACTTTTTAAGACGAAACCCAAGCTGCCAAAACCACACATTCTATGTGTAGTTAGACTGATTGCCACTATACAGCAGACAGGCGACCGGACCAAGTTTTTATAAATATGCCAAAACATACGCTCTCATAACCACATATTCCACGCGCAGCGAGATCAATCCCTGTTACGCAGCAGACAGAGGCGAAAAGCAAGAATTTACGAGTATATGAAATAAAACCCAAGCCTTCCAAAAACCATATGCCCCAGGCACAGCATGTATGAGACTTTGGGGTTTGTGTTATACACTTATAAAATTAGATCGCTAGCCTAGCTGTTATGTAACGGATATCGATTTAGCTGCTCGAGGGGTATATAGTTTTAGAGGCTTGGGTTTTATCTTGAAAATTCGCTCCATCACATGCCTGCGTAGGATACGTGGTTTCCAGAGCTTGAGATTCGGTTCAAAAACTCGATCCGCTTGCCTCTCTGCTGTGTAACGAATATCTATCTAGCTGTTCGTATGTTCTCCTTTTTTACCGATTTATTGAGGGGATTTTTTCAATTTGACCTTAAAATGACTTTGAAATGCCCTCTGTTTAACCTTGAGGTGTTAAACAAACCACGAATTTAGATTCAGCGCCCCCAAAAGTCTATATATCTTCTTTTACAAACCTATTTAGTAATTTTTTTTCAATTTAACATTGAAATGACCTCTGACTGAACTTGGAGGACTAAACAAACCACGAATTCCGATTCAGCGACCTCAAAAACGTACGCATCTACTGCTTCAAAATAAATTAGTGAATTTTACTCCATTTGACCTTGAAATGATCTTGGACCTGACGTTATAGAGGTTATCGGACCTCAGATTTGGATTCAGGGCATCTAATTACATAAGAATAGAATGGCCTGGTCAAACAGGCATACACTTTTTTTTGTAAACTTGTGTAATTGTGGATTTTATTGTTTTCGAGATATTTAAATTATTCTATATTAACCACACACTTAAATTTGCAAACTTCCGTTGACTTACGTGTATTATTAGATTATATAGTTTATTAATATGAATTAGAAATTACCTGATGAAATTTTTAAAAAAATATCAAACTGCTGGATGCTTGAAAATTGGATAATTATCCGACTTTTTCCCTGATTTTTTAAATATCCTTTAGTCTTCTAAAAAGAAGCTTTATTTGCTTTCATTCTTCCCAATTGCGTATTTTTCGATATATTTTGTTGTAGTTTGCCACTTCCACTAAGAAATTTGATTTAATTATTGCACATCTTCAAAATTGTACACAATATTTTATTAAAATAGCGAAAAACCCTAAAAATTGAGCTGAAAAACAATATTTGGCAGCTGGGGAATATACTGTACTTTGTTGCGAAATGTCAAACGATCATAAAACTATTCTCGTTCTGATATCAATTCAGTAATTTACTCTGTCCATTCTGTTGCTTCGGAGCATGTCTTAAATAAGGGATAGAACGATTTTTATGAGGATATTAACAATAATAAAAACCAATAACATCACAAAGCGATGTATTAAGTTGAAATTGGTGAAAATACCTTAAAATTTGATGGGTGTGACTCCAATTTTCCTTTCTAATATTATGTATTTTTTTTAAACACAGATCAAGACCCCCTCAAATCATAACCAATTGAGCCAGATTAATTTAGGTTTAATCAGTATGTATGTATAGATGGTTTATAAAAAATTATTAAAAAATAAAAACATATAAAAGCACATAAAAAACAACCAGAGCTTACCATAACAAACTCTTAGAATATTTTAGAGAACATCTTCTAACCGTTGTCTTGGCAGAAGATGTCCCGCTGAACAGCAACATTTTTTAATTAACATAAAAAAATTGTAGCCATAATACCTAGGATAAGTATATAGAAGTATATACCTAGGATAAGTATATAATACCATAGAATAAAAATTAATGTAATAGTGACAGTGCATTAAAATATTAATAGATAATGTTGTTGGCTAAATTGTACAAAGTTTAGTGTGCCAAACTTGAACAAAATTTAATAAATATTATCTCGGTATATGTCTGATCAACAACCTTATTTGTCACACTTCATGTTACAATATTGGAATCGATTAAATTAATGACAGTTTTAAAAACTTTGTCAGCTTGACAACACTGCATTGCAGACATATTCAATTTGGATAACATATCTACCTGTTTCTTTCTATAAAAAAAGCAAAAATATAAAAATAAAATGTTTACAAAAAATTTGAACCGACTTCCACAATTGTGCAAAAAGTTCATAAAAACAAAATAAATTTTTATATGAAATTGAAATTTTTGAAGTCGGCGCCAAATTAATGTTTGACAAAATATGATTTGCATAAGTACAATAAAAAGTGCTTTATTTGTAATTGCTTTCTTACCATAATTTGTATATATCTCGTATTAGCTGACAACTTACGATTGGCAATTACACTATACTACAGTAAACCATCACATCTTTACGGACTACCGAAAATTCATAAAACGAACATACCATTAAGACCAATAATCAGCTCCAGAGGACTCCCAACAAATGCACCAGCGAAGTTTCTTTTAAAAATCATACAACCTTTAGAAGATAAGACGAGCATATATGTTAAAATTCCACACATTTCGTGAACATTATTATTCTAGAGCCAGATGAACACTAACAATTTGTGATGTAGAAAGTCTGTATACTAATGGGCCATTAGGGGAATCACTAGACATAATTAAAAGTAGACTTTCAAATGATACGACCTTATCAAATTGGACCATGTTACCATTGGACCTTTTGGAGTGTTACCTACGAAGTGCTTACTTTCAAGTTAAGGACAAGTTCTATGCTCAGGACGACGGTCTGGGTTGTTCACTCTCTCCAGTCGTCGCTAATATATATATATATTCATGGTTGCTCTTTCTAAGGCATGAGTTTCGAGCCATTCCATATATATATATATATATATATATATATATATATATATATATATATATATATATATATATATATGTATATATATATATATATATGTATATATGGTATATGGTATATGGTATATATATATATATATATATATATATATATATATGTATATATATATATATATATATATATATATATATATATATATATATATATATATATATATATATTTATGGAATGGCTCGAAACTCATGCCTTAGAAAGAGCAACCATGAAACCGAGAGTCTGGTTGAGATATGTCGATGATACCTTCATCATATGGAAGGACAATGATCAAGAACTTAATGATTTCTTGAAACATCTAAACATCATTCGACCTATATTTAAGTTTACCATGGAAAAAGAAGTAAATGGTGAACTATCCAAAAGAAATAGGTCCCTGAAACCCTGGCAGTAGCCGCTGTCAAAATTTTGTTATGATCGACTAGAAAAAACTTATTGATACACCCCCATATAAAAATATTCCGATGAGATGAGTCATATTTATTATATGTTTATGTACCGAAAGGAATATTATATCATATATTGATTCATATTTCTAGATAGATCTCAATTTTTATGTTCTAGATTTATATAGTAAATTCTACAGGTATATAACTAGGAATAGAATGAGAGTTTTAAGATAATTGTATAGTTGTATTTGAATAGTGAAGACATTGAGAAGTAATAATAAGATTGTGTTTTAGCTGTACTAATAGGTAGTTAATATAAGTATTGGAAATATTATTGAAATGTGTTGTGTTTTATTCTGCGAACCCAGTAAGATATTTTAAAGAGACAAAATTGTAACAATTGATGTCAAAAGTGAGGATTATCACCGGATTTCCAGAAAATTATACTGAAAATTAGAAGATATGGAGAAAACAGAGAACACTGTTGGACATGTTATCAAGTAAGAAAAAAAGATTAATTTTCGATAAAGTCTAGAATGTTCTGTATTTAAACTCAAAACGATATCGAAAAATATACTTCATCATCGGATTTGTCATTAATAAACAAGTTTTGAATCGCATTTTCGACAAAGTTCTAGAACATTCTTCTTAAAAACTAAAAGAGACATCGAAAAATGGACTTCACCATAGAATTTGTCATTAAGAAAGAAGCCTAGAATCGGATTTTCGACAAAGTTCTAGAACATTCTATTTGGAAACTAAAAGCGATAGCGAAAAACCTACTTGACCATTGGATTTTTCATTTAGAAAGAAGCCTAGACCGAATTTTCGATAAAGTTTTAGAAAAATACTCGACAGCAAACAGTCGAAATGGAGCAAATAAATGAAGTAATGCAATGTGTCGACCCTTAGCACATTATTGTATTTTTCAAGCCCATGAAAAATTTCATGCATATATCATGTATGTCCCCTATTGTCATATTGAACCTTTATCAAAATATTGGCGTTCAAAATCTGATATATGATACGGGTACTTTTTGCATTACCACCGTAGTTTTTGTTTTAAATAGCATGACTAATACAAAGTAGGCTGTGGACAAACGAGGATTTTTGTGATTAGCTGATAACACAACCTACTTGGAACTATTTTTAATTTGTCACGTGTGGTATTATGAGTAGTTTAAAAAATAAAATACTTTTCACCGCAAATATTTTAAATTTTAAATACAGGGTAACAATAATGTATTTTTTTAGCGATAATAAGTAAATTACTATTTTAATCATGATTAAATACGGCTATCAAGTTTGAATGCAGGAAAAAGTTTACCGGTTACTGAATGTTACATAGCCTCAATTAACTGCAGGTTAGATAGATAGTTTAGGGAAACTAAATCAGTCAATGACAAACGGAATTTTATATACAAAGTTGTGTTCCGTGAATTTTGCTCTTGGTTCGCTGAAGAGAATATAAGGTGGTCGAAATGCATATAGAGCGAGAACCAGAGAGGAATCTACAGAAAGTAAACTGCCTACATTCCCTGTTAACGATCTGAAGGAGATAGAAAAACATTAACTTGTTAAAATTCGCCACAAACGGCCGTAAAAGACTGTTTTGTGTTTTATTTAATTTTTTAAACTTCTCACTACTTCGGTGTATGTATAGATGTTGGCTGTTGAGATTTTATAGTCTTCAAAACCCTATCGCTCTAGCAAAATACAACAAGGTTACTTTTGCGTGAGGATCAACTTGCACGACAGAGGTCTTCTACCACATTTATTGGATCAGTGGTTCCCAACCTTTTTTCTTGTTGCGAATCACTTCTAAAAACCGGTATAAATTGGCGCATCTACTGTATAATTATTACAAGCAGTAAATGAAACAGTAAAACCCGATTATTAAAATTTATTTTCCATATTGAATAACAATCCATAACGAAAAACTAAAACATAATTGTAAAACATTTACAGACAAACATTGACTTCGTTTAAAGCGATGATTTTCGAGCCAGCTTCAAACTGAAGCCGTCTCATTTTATTTGAAATTTAGGCGTTTATTTCACAAACTTAAACAGGACTTGACCTTGGCTTCAAATCATTTTCGCAAAAGTTTATACGTAGATGTGTTTTCTGTACCTACCTGTTTTGATATATTTTTTTTTATTTAAAAACCAATGGTTAACTATTGTGAGAGATAAATTGTTTTATTCTGCATTTTCCCTTTGATTTGGGTTTTCTAAAAGAATAAAAATAAATCGAAATAATATAGTAACGACACTTTGACGCATGACGCGGTCGTTCAGAAGTCAATTACTGATTTAAAGCGCGCTTGAGGTGTTTATTTCATACTCGAAGCCAGCTTGGGTCAAGTCAACCCTAAATCTTTTCAAGCTCAATTTAACAAATACAAGCCGGCTCGTTTTGTTCGTTATTTTGTAATAGAACAAATATCAATTATTTTATACTGTTTAGCGTGAAGTATATTCTGCTAAAATGAGTAATTAAATAATCATTCTGTGGATAGATTTTTTTCCCGTGAGAACGGGGTAGTATATATGTTTTTTATTACCACCCAAGAAAGTCTAAAGGAAAAATAAATTAATTATCGTACTCAGAATTTATGATGTCATGAACTAAAAGTAAAATACCTTCTTTAAGATTTGTCTATAAATCTGTCGAAGAAATCCTACCCTGGTTATGTAAATGAAACCGAAAACATAAGGGCCCATGGAGGTCTTACATATGGTATATGTAAATACCGTTAAAATGTATTAAAATATGGAACGATTTTCCCATTATTAGGAAACAAAAGAATAATCAAATAACTAACTATATAATGATATATTGTTTGACCGGAGTTTGTATAATGGTAATATTTTTCTATTCACAAAGAAAGAGTTAAGTACTTCTAGACTACTAAAAGAGTGAATAGTTTTTTTGCACTGGCCTTATTATCGACCCTTCTATTTATAGGAAAACCTAAAATAGTTTGATTAACTGTTTTTATATAAAAAATAATATTAAGACGCTCAGAGGCCAATTCGGGAATTGAGTATCCGGCATAGAATGGCTAACGCCCTCTACATTTCATGAATCAGATTGACGTTTACAGGGTTCCATGGGGTGATATTGGTGCTAACGGGATCCGTGGGGTGCCGAGGGAATACAAGTTTGGTCTTTAGTTACAGTCTAAAGTTCGTTAAAGCCGGTAGACGGGTTTAAGTACAGAATCTTAGAAAATTACGTATCCTGTATATTCGGCGTGAATGAATGTCGTCTTTGTTTTGTTTTGTTTTCATTTAATTTGGGGAGCCAAGGGAATATCTTGTATTATTTTACTCGAGAATTTAGCGACCTTAACACTGTTTGTTTAAGTAATACAAATAGCTGTTTTTTCGCGTTTTATTTTTTTTTTGTTTTATTTAATGTTTTAGAAAGGTATTTATACGTTTTATGTTCTAAACTGGGTTTTACGTTTTTAATAAAAGAACGGTCAATAAGAGCAATTATATTAGTTTCTTCGTAATTGTTATTTGTTATTAGTTTAAGTTTCTCATTGCAAATAATTCGTTTTTCTATTTATTTTTGTTAATAGATTTCAGTGATATGGGAAACTTGTTTTGTTTAATTTAATTAAAAACTACCATGCAATTAAACTCGCATTGCTGTGAGAGCTTCAAACAAGAGATATCATCTGACCAGCTAGTTAGCAGTCTTGCCTGAGTCTGAAGTCCTAAGTTATGATTGTGGTAAACTTAAATAACGGTAGGTGTTTGGAACTAAAGCTGCAAGAGAGAAGATGGACGACCAGACTTCCAGAGTGTCTTTGTTACTGTAAAATTTCATTATAGGGTTTTATAAAATAGCTATAAATTAATATGGGGCAGCAGAATGATTGTAGATAGAACGGCCAATGCTACCAAAATATATTATTTGCAGAAGTCTACGATCAAATGTTGTCCCATTTTTTAAGCTGCCTGTAGAAGGCGATTGACATTAAGCGCGCTCGAAACTGTCGATATAAATGTAATGATCATTAAAACTAAAATTATAGCTTAGCCGACAAAAAGGAATTAATGTAATATGAATACAATACTATAGAACTTTTTTTTGGAGGAACAAAGAAATTCACAATTTGGTTCGATGTCTGAAAGTTTGAGGCATAGATCAGATTCTGCATTTAACCTGTTTCTGTACTTAACTTTCAGATATGCTGAACAAAAGGGCAGTAATAATTTAATCACTTTTTCCACCAAAACAGCATACTCATTTCTTACACTGGGCAAAAAGTCAATTAAAGACTGATGTTTAAAATAGTTTTTAGGAAATTGTCAGAGAAAAAATCAATGAGCTTTTTTTTTCAGTAAAGTTAAAGAAGTATCCGAAGTTATACCTCCTTGTAAAGGATTACGTATCCAATTGTTCGATTCAGATATATGAGAAAACCAAACATTCATACTCATTTACCTGCAGGTATTGGACCCAAGAGATGGACTTTTCAGCGTGGTTAATTCTATCATGCACATTGAAAATGGTGTTTCTTTTATTTTAGTAAAAATGTCAGCAAAAATGCAAGTTTTTGCAGCCAAAGACAAGTAAAATATCCAGCCGGTCAAGAAAATATGTCTAAACTTTAGACTTCAATTCAAACAAGCGGGTTAAAACCTTGCCACGAGAAAGCCATCTAACTTCTTTATGAAGTGGTAATGAAACGTGAAGGTTTCCAAAATCTTCACAAAGCTCACGGAATAGATGAAAGTTTGTAGCTCGTGATTTTATAAAATAAATTATTGAAACTATCGAATTCTGACACATTATATATTTTTGAAAAGCCTGAATTATACTTAATCAATATCTAAAATAACATACAGGATATTCTATTTAAAAAATCATAAATTTAGTTAATATCTCAAAAACTAAACTTGTTAGAAAAAAAACTGACTGCGCCACTGAACTCTATGGAACGGAAATATGAGATGTGCCTAAAAAAAACGAAGATTTTCAAAATCACCTTTTAGATTAAAAACTAAGAGGGCCATGACAAATTTGACACCGGAATCTTTCGTTTTGTTAAAAAGTAGGACACTAAAGTGAATACCGCAACATTATATCTCCAATAACACCTAAAAGTGTCAAAAATTAGACACCCGGTACTCGCATCGCCGGCAGCGTTGCGATTATAGATTCTTGTCTGTTGTGATGATTAATTTCAAATTTCGTCATTACAATATTTTCTTCCCTGGGTTTCACAGACCACAGCTTGTGAAACGCTGTATTAGACCAAAATGAGTATTTAGTATTACTAAGACTATGATTCGTGGGTGGACATCCTGGTGAATAAACCATCAACGGACCTATTGAAACCTTATTCCAGACCACGGGCATGACAAACTATTGCTGAACAAACTATCTGGCAAACTAAGCTGCGAAATCCTACCTTTAAGCAGGTAACATATTAGGTTGGTGATAGGGGTAATAACCGGCCACTGCAGCTTAAGGGAACATCTACACACAATGGGCATCTATAATGAAGAACCAACATGTAGACTATGTGACGAAGAGGACGAAACACCTTTTTTTTATTATATTCCCGGGTCCGTCCTAAAGCCGGATGCACTGCGACCAGAGTAGGCCTATTGTGCTCACCCTAGACATTGCAGTCACTCTGTCAACCTAGCCCCTTGGCTCAATCTGTACAGTCCTGCTAAGGAGTGAGTGATATTTCTCCCGGTTCCAATCTTACTGACCCGAAAGTTTGTTGTCTAAATCTCACCAGTGACTCAGAGTGCTTCACCATTTCCTCAGCTTGTCCACATAGTCTGCAGCCGAGGTTTCCGTTATATAGATTCATTCTATTCAGATGTACTTTAACGGCCATGTGTCCCGTCATTATACCCGTAATAGTCCTTAATTGGTTCCTACTCATTTGTAGTAATTTCCTTGCCAGTTTCGGGTCAGGATTCCCAATAAATAGCTTGCTGTGGGTTAAACCCTGTCTGGTCATCCAGTGGTTTTTATGTTCTCTTTTGATCCATTTTACGACTGCTTTCCGGGCCGCGTACCGCGGCACCCCAAAGGCCGGTTCTGGACCCATGTATTGAGATGCCGACCCAGCTTTAGCCAGCTCGTCAGCTTTTTCATTTCCATGTATGCCTTCATGTCCTGGTACCCACTTTAACGTAACTCTGTTGTCTTTTGCCAGAATTTCCAGCTCACTCTGACATTCCCAAACCAGCCTCGATGATACCTTTTGGCCCTTGAGGACTTTTAGGGCTGCCTAGGTGTCACAGTAAATGAGGATTTGCTTCCCTTTGTAAGCTCTCCTGTTTATCTCGTCTGCGCACCGTAGGATTGCGTATATTTCTGCCTGGAATACTGTTGAGTATTTCCCAAGGGGAAGGGTTAATTCCTTTCCCAGTTGTAGCCCATATATCCCAGCTCCAGTACCCTCACTAGTTTTTGAACCATCAGTGTACCAGATACTTGCACCCGAGAATGTTTCCAGTTTTTACGAAACGAAACACCCTTACACATCATCTCGAAATACGAAGCTCTAACCTAGTGGAGACACCTTCAAAGATCGATCAAACCTGAAGGTTTATATCCAGAGGACAAACTAGAGAATAGGATGTTGTAAGTATGTGCGTAGAATTGGGGTCTGTACACTGCAACCTGGTAGATGTATTATGCCTCCCCTACCGCTGCCAAAGGACCTTAGGATGTTGGACGGTTTCAAGGTGGGTAGCTCCCCTTCTTCGATTTGGTGTGTTCCCAAGAACCGCATCCTAGGGTTTTCTAGAGCTCTAGAGTTTTCTACACTCTGAAAAGATATAAATAGATGTTTCGTCCTCCTCCTCACAAAATCTGCACTTTTCTCCCTCTACTAGTCCGAGTTTCTTGAGGTGTCTCTTCTGGTGGCAATACCCCGTAAGGAACCCTGTCAGAACTCCGAGTTGGTTTCGACTTAAGCTTATGCATTCTTTGAATCTCTTTTGGTCGTAGTTCCCAAGAAATATATTCGCTTGTTTCAATCCTTGCGTCTCCGAACCGGCTGATTAAGGCAACTTCTTATAGAATAGATATAACCGGCGATATGATCAGTCAATCAAATCCTTTTAACGATCTGAAGAAGAAAAAACATTATCTCAATGTGCTAAAAATATGTATGCACTACGAGGTTAAAAACAAACATTTGCTAAATTACATATATTTATTGGAATAATCAAGAGCTTATTTTAAATATTTATAGATATATAAATAATAAATTAATTCTTGTGACGGATCTCACACACAATCAATCGCCTCCCATGTTTTATCATTTTTATTTATTTTTTAATATGATCTAATCATTTGGTACACATTTGAAATGAAACATTTTCATTATGTTTTTAATGATAGATCCAGGAAGTAGGTAACATAAAAATTGTTACCCCTTCTATTTTGACTTATCAGCGGCCTAATCTTTTTATCAACACATGTGTGTAACCTATTGATAAAAGGAATCGTAGAGAGAGCTTCCTTAGTAAAGTCAACATTTACCTACCTGACAGTATTATATTATTTTCAGTTTCGGTATATTTGTGTATGTTTTAACGAGAATCTGCATACTGTCGAAGGCTTTGTTTAAATCCGAAAGTGGTGTTTATCAAAATATTTGTTGAACGCATTGGTTATTGTGCAAGTTATTAAAATGCCTAAGACAAGTGAACAAAAATTAAACCGTTACAGAAAAGTGTTTGAACAGGTAAGATCCATTAAAATTTATATGTAGTGTTTTTTTTATATTTAGCAAAATATCTAAAGGCTTTATTATGAGAGACGGAAAAAAACTTTATATAAGAAAGTTGTAGTATTTTTTTCGTATTATCTTTTAGATTCATTAAAAAAAACAGTGACGTATAGTAAAGTTGAGAAACAAAAGAAATTTTCGTTTTTTAAATGAAAAACCTTGTACATTCTCTGCTAGAAAAAAAGTTTTTTTGTCCCGATTTCAAAAATGTATAATAAGTTAGTATCCAACCTAGCCATTATTTAAATATTTAAGTTTGAATTATTAATAAACTGATATAAAAAAGAATAAACTGGCCTGAAAAACAAATGCTTCATTTTAATTTGTATTGTGACGTTTTAATGCGGTTTTGAATACTTATTATATTGACGTATGTGAGTAATTCCTGATAATTTTGAAAATTTGAGCTCCGAAAAAATGAAAAAATAAAATTTTGGTAAAAAAATTGAACCGACTTCTAAAAGTGCGCTAAAAAGTGAAAAATAACTAGAAATTTTTATATGAAATTGAACTTGTTGAAGTCGACGCCAAACTAATACCTAACAAAATGTGATTTGCATAAACAGATTAAAAATACTTTATTTGTAATTGCTTTGTATATATTCGTAGTTTCTTATTTCATTTACAAATAATTTGGCGCCGACTTCAAAAAGTTCAATATCATATAAAAATTTATAGCTTTTTTTCACTTTTTCTGCACTTTAGAAGTCGGTTCAATTTTTTTATAAAAATTTCATTATAACTTTACATTTGAACAAAGTACTAATCGAGATTAGTGTACCTCGCAATGACTCCAAGGTGGCAAAAAAGTACCCATTTTATCCAGAATTGTAAATCACCCTAAAATGAACCACTAAAAATTCTTTGATTCTTAAAGTTCTCTAAATACGAATGAAATTGTGTCAAACAAATATTTAGTCTGTCATAGTAAATCCACTATTTTAAATTTCAAATTATTTTAGACTGGTAATATAGGCCTCAAAACCTTCCAATATCGATATTTAAAGAACTTGAGACGTAAATTTCTTAGTCCGATATATTTTATATTGCATATTGAGTTTGTATATGTCCCAAGAACCCCTCAATATTAATTTTAGATAAAACCGGAAAATGTGAAATTTTGACTCCCTCATATTGTATCTTATCAATCTAACTTCATATTCGTAACACACCACCCCCAACTCCCTAATACCAAATCTGAAAAAATGCGAATAAGGTAAAATTTTCAACTCACCATATCGGAGCCACTATATTGAATTTCAAAAAAATAATTTTAACGTCTTAATCTAATCTAAATCTAAACCCTTCAAAACCCTTCACATTAATATAAAGCATTTGTTTTCCAGGCCTTATCTTTATGTTAATTTATTAATAATTTAAACTTAAATATATAAATAACGGCAAGCCTGAACCAGGCGCGGATCCAAGGGCTTTAAGATCAGGAAAATAGACCCGATTCTGCCTCTTATATTAGAAACGTGTATGCTGCTGGCATCTCCCCCCTCGTCGACAACTTGTTTTTTCTTGCGATCGCCCGCCCCTCAAGAGCTTGGAATTCAGAAAAATAGACCCGACCCTGACTTTTACACTAGTAATGGGAATGTTGCTGACGTCTCCCCCTCCATCAACAACTTGCTTTCGCTTGCCATACTGTACTTTTGTGATATCACCCCCCCCCAGAGTATGGCTAGATCCTCCCCTGCTCTGAACACTAATTTATTATACATTTTTGAAATCAAGAGAACTTTCGTAATAACAAAGAATATACAGGGTGTTTCACTTATAAAATTAAAATTTCTTTTGTTTCTCACTGCTTTTGTAGACAAATCTAAAACTTTAGTATTTAAAGTTTTTTTCATCTTTAATAATAAAGCCTCTAGGTATGATGCCAAATATAAAAAAACCCTCATAAAGACAGTAACTTTAAATTATCTTCTTTATTAAAATATATTTTCTGATGCTACCTCGCTACCTGTTTGATAGCGCTATTGAGGGAGTATTCTGATAAAATCCAATTTAAAAATAGATCATTTTTACGACTTCTTTTGTCCCTGAAACTTAATATTACCATGGATTCTCCCATTAACAAAATCACAACTCCAGGAAAACAGCTCAGGTTTTGGTTTACACTCCGAACATCGTCATCTGAAATTCATTTTTTCCTGACATGGTTATAAAATAAGTTTAATTGTTTAAAACGTGTCATGTTTATTCATTTATTAATTAAATAATGAACAAAGAGATGTTTACACAATTAGTAACATTTGTTTTTAAACAAAATTAAGTAGATGCTTCGCCCTATTTATTAGTAACAAAGATAAATATATATAACTATGATTAAGAAACCAATAATTATATTTTGACAATTAAGGAATAAATTTTTCACATTCTTTTGCTCTTTATATTGCATTATAAACTGGCATCCAAAACAACTGTTGCGCAATTTTTATCAGTATGGAGTATTAAATAGTTTGTGATGTTTTAAAGGAATTAAGTCATAGTTGATTTGAAGTTTAAAGCTTGTCTTGGTTGCTTAGATTGAAACTGAAGCTTTAAAATTTACTCACTTGTTCAAGAGCTTCTTCTCGTCAAAATCCATGTTGTTTTCTTATTTATATTAGGCAAAAATATTCATTTAACCTTATTGAACTGTTGTAAAAGGTTTTAACCATTTTTTTTTCGTGATTTCATGGAGCATAAAATCTATAGAACATATCTCGAACTCGCATTTTGCGTTCTTTGTCTGGTGGAATTAAAATATGTCTAAGCTTTAACAGCACAAAGTTTTCATTAGCTTTGTCATTTAAGGTCCATGATAGGATTATCTCTTTTTCTAGAGTCTGAGTTCGGACCATGTAAAAAGAAAAACAATTGCATACACTGGCAGCAGATTGCTTCCATGATAACTGCGCTCTGAATAGAGAAACGGATAACAATAATGTTAGGATTCAATCTACTGAGTTGATTTTTACTTGATGAAGATCCATATTAAGTATATAATATGAAAAGAAACCAGACTGTTTCAGATGTTCACTTTTTGTTGATTTTTTTTTTAAATATATTGTGACAGAATTTGATCATAGACTCTTGCAAATGATATATTGTGGTAGCGTTAACCATTTCATCTATAATCATTTTTTTTGCCTCATATTAATTAGTAGCTATTTTGATAACCCATAATTAAATTTTTACAGTAATAAAGACCCTCTGGAAGTCTGCTAGTTCATCTTCTCTCTTGCAGCTTTAGTACCAAACAACTACGGTTATTTAAGCTTACCACAACCATAACTCAGAACTTCAGGACTCAGGCAAGGCTGCTAATTAGCTGGACAGATGACATCTATTGTTTACAGCTCACACAGCAGTACGTCAGCGAGTTTAGTCGCGTGAAGGTTTTTGATTAGAATTAAACAAAAGAAGTTTCTCAAAACACTTAGTCTATTAACAGAAACAAATAGAAAAAACGAATTATTTACAATGAGAAACTTAAAACTAATAAAAGTTACGAAAAAAAACTAACATAATTGCTCTTTTTGGCCGTTCTTTTAACCAAAAACGTAAAACCCAATTTTGAAAAAAATATGTATAAATAGCATAATAAGCTTTAACAGAAAAAAGAAATAAAGCGCGAAAAAACGGCTATTTATATTTCTTAATCAAACGTTATTAAAATCGCGAAACGCTCGTCTAAAACAACACACGATAATTCCTTAATATCCCAAATTAACTGAAAAACAAAGCAAAGAAAACCGACGATTATATCCGTTACGTAATTTCTCCACGGCACTGGACCGTGGTACCGATTCTAACGAATTTCAAATTATAACTAACTTTAAATAATTTCTAAAAATCAAATTCAAGTTTCCTCCCTTGGAACTTCCCTTGTTTTAGACGCGTTGGTTCCGACATGCGTGCTTTTCCACCAATAGAACGTACTTACGCGATGCATCTCCGCGCGCGAAGGGTAGTTTTCGTTTCCGAGCGTCTGTACGTTTTCGGTCCCCTGGTTCATAGATGGCATAAGTCATCCATGCGTCGAATTTAATTTAATATTAAAACTGATCAGAGCTCAAAACTAATAATTATTTTAAACAAATATGATCGTTAACTATTCTACAATTATACTAAAAGATCGTGTAAGAACCCATAGAAAAAAACCCCAAGGTTTTAAACATTTTCACATTTTCTTATTCTTTTTTTCGTCAGTTGGGGAAAAAATGGGTAACAGACGCGAACCTTGTACATAATAACAAATACTAATATTGCATTTTAGTGATTTTATTTAAATATTCTTTTGTTTTCTTATGATGGGAAAATTTGCTCAGTTTAAGTAAAAGAAAGCTCTCTCACGGTCGGCCACATGTGGTTATCACTTTAGTCCTTAACCTTAGACTTTTAAGTTACTTTGACAGATTTATATAAAAAACTTCGAGAGAGTAGAACCGTTTAGATTTTTTGTCACATAAATTAATTAAATTTATGCTGTTATTTCAGAAAAATTAACTACCCCCAAAGTAATAAAACTGAGCTTAAGTTTAAGAATGTTAATGGGTGTATATTTTCTTGATATGTGACTATTTTTGGCTAGACATAAGATATACATTTCAACGGTCCAAATTCTTATACAGAGGGACTCCAGAAAATTCTTCCATTTAGTAGAATTTTATTTAGAGTTAATAAATGTTAAAATAATTAAAAATCAAAATGAACTTTTGTTTCCATACAGTATTTTCAATAGACATGACATATTTCGTAGCACTACTACTTCGTCAGATGTCAAATTGGCAGTGACAAAGTTCAGAAATAAATATTACACTAGTCAACAAATACAAAAAAATTGTCACCGATGTTATAATGGCTGTCCGTAGAAGTTTAAACCATCCTGATCGCGAATTCAACAAAGAAAATTTTCCACCACGTATAGATTTTGAGTTATAGAATGTATCAGTTGTTTTTATTTAATATAAATATTTTTATATAATATTTATATGTAAGTACAAAACAATAAAAAAAGAAACAAGATATTTTATGGATAACAGGATTTATTTACAAAAATACACACGAAAATAACTTTTTTGCAAATGTTGACTTTCGTTTATATTCCTGATCAATTTCTGTTATAAGAAACCAACAATAATCCCCCATCATCGCTGGATCCCATCTGAGATCTGATATAAGCTTGGTTAAGTTGTAAAATTTTATGCTTTTGCCATTCCTTATGGGGCACATTGTTTAAGGCAAATCGATTTTGTATTATAGTTCTAATGCTTAGTTTTAATTAGTTTTAACCAATTTAACCTTTATTAAAGACAGGTTGAAGAAAAATACAGGGAACATACAAAATATAATTTATCATGAAACCTTGTTACATCATGATACATTAAATCATTGATTTATTTTATATAGGCTCTTAATGATTACGGGTTGTAAATAAATAATTTTTTTTCAAACTGCAATATATTTTTTTAAATTAACATGATAAAATATGGAATAATATTGGAAACACCGACTTTTTCGCTGATTTTTTGCATATCCCCTATTTTGGCACCGTGAAACTCGAATCTAAAGTTTTTCTTGGAGATCGTAAATAGTTTTCACTAAAATTTGTTTTTTCACTGTCACACATACAAACAGTATTTTTCATTCTCCTCACACTACTTAAATATATTTCTTAACAAAACTAACATTAAAAACTCCGGAAAAATGTAAACTTTCGATAAAAACTAAAAAAAAAACTGAGTTTGTGGGTTGCTCTTATTTTTACATCAGTTTTCCGTTTTGAAAGCTCAGACTGACAACCATATGCTGTAGAAGGCGGTGTGGTCATGTTTAAATTTCATTTGGATCGAAAACCTGGTGATTAAATGGTAATTAACTGTATTAATTTCAACATTGTAGCGCGAAATGTGACAAACAAAGCTGATTACGATATTATCAGACAAGTACCGACATATTATTTTTTTATTTTGTTAAAGTTGATGATGTCACAAAAGTTTGAAACAATTAGAAACATTTTGAAATTCGTAGGGTATTACCCTGGATATTTAGTAAAATATTTATTTAGGAGGGGAACATCATAAACACAAAGATATGTACTATGCAAATTACCTAGGACAAGTCCAAGTGTCAGTAAAATAATAAGTATGAGCCAGGTTAGTTCAGGTTTATAAAAAAATAAAGGATGATATTCTTAAGTATGAAAATACCTTAATTTAACATCATTTCAAATAAAAAGTAATTTCTATTTTGTTTTGTAAATATATCTCGATTAGAACTTGAAATTTAAAAAAAGTATTTGGGGGTGGCTCACCCTCTTTTACTAGTTATTTTTGGAAACTCCGAAACCCTCCAACATAAGTTGTTTATGGTTTTCGTGAAAAAAATAATTTCAAACAATTATATTAAATTTCGTAATTTTTAAAATTAAACTACGTGCGCGAATAGATGGTTTACCCTGATAAAAAATAAGGGATGTTATCCTTGGGGATGAAAAACCCATAGTTTATTATCATTTCGAACAACAAGTAATCTTCATTTTGATAAAGATATCTCACTTAGAAGCTAAGATATTTCAAATATACTGTTTTTAGGGGACAACTTTAAAGGCGGTTTTCACCTGGTTAAAATGAATCTCCGCAGATAAAAAAAAATACGTGTCTTATATTTTTATACCCTATACAACATATTGAAGATTCATTAAAATCGGAGCAGGACCCTTCAAGTACCTTCCTTGTTAGTTAAGTTGACATTATTAACCAAAACAGCTATTAAATTTAAAAATTTTCACTTAACATTTTGAACTTTTTACCCGGAGACACACAATATACCTCATCGAGTATGTCATTTCATCGAAGCCATTGCAAGTAAGAAGACAAATTTAAAAATTATTCATGTCTTTCACCAAAAAATTATCTTTTGTTATTTTGTTTTAACTTTGAACGTGCCCAAGCACAGGTATCTACTTTTGGAGAATTCGCAATGACAAGAACTTTATAAAAATCAAAGCAAGTCGTATCAACATCATTAAATTTATTACTCATTTTTGATCTTTATCGTCGTCGCAGACCTCTGTACTTTGTTCCCTGACTAATTAGGTTCTATTTGTTTTTATATATAGTCTATTCGGTTATACACACACCACCTAAAAAATACAGGATTATGCTACTTTATCAGAATAGCATTAAAATGATAAAAAAACAATTTTAGTAGGAATAACCCATTAAAATTGTATTCACTATATAAATGCTTCAAATCATTATTTACTAATTAGACTGATTAAATCTTCAAAACAGTCAATTCTTATTATATACTTTTCCCAGAAAAATTTTTGTATACAGTCTCTTTACTGTCTTAAGGAGAAAAAGTAAGTACAGTAAATTTATGTCACTCTCGGGGTGTATAGAGGACGTCAAAATAACACTAGTATAAAAAGTTGATGTTGGTAGCCGTTACTAGGTGGTAGTTAATCATCTTCTAGAAATGTTTAAAAAGGAACTACTATGTTTTATACCACTAAATTTATTAAGAAAACAGTGACTGTAGTTTCAACTCACAGAATCTTTTCAAACTGAATTACAAAGGTAGACTAAGTATTCAATACAGAAACATGAGAAAATTTAACAATAAATGAAAACTACCTGAGAAATTACATTATTACAAAGGAGAGGTACTAAATTTTGGGAACTAATTATTATTTGGCGACAACAAATAACGGGGAAAACCCAATTTCTGTCTGGCCATTAAGCAAATTTACATTTTTATTTTTACTATGTTTATTTTTTCTAAAGATTCAAGAATATTTAACTTATGGCCCTTTGTTGGATAATGTAATATGTCATTGTTGCTTAAATTAGGAAAACTGTGGCTGTGTTCTAAGAAATGGTTGGCAAAGCTCGAGTCTGTTTTTTGTAGTTTACATGATCGGTGGTGTTCTGAAAAGCGAGTTTTAAAGCTTCTATCACTTTGTCCAATATACAATCTATCACAATCTGAACATTTTAACTTATAAACTCCTGACTTATCAAATTTATTAATTTAATCTTTAGCATTGTAAAGGATAGTGGATAGATTGTGTTAAGATTTAAAGGCTACTCTTATGTATTTTCATAGGAGTCAGGCTTTAGAGTTAAAAACTGATTTACTAATTACTTTGGACAATTATCTAACAAAAAGGTACTCAACATTTATTGTATTCGGAACAAAAGAAATTTCGAGAAAATTTGAGTCATAATCTAGTAATAGTGCTTACAATATAGAATATACAAAATTAATGAAACTCTTCCTAGTTAAATAATTAAATTACAATAACTAAACAAAATCTAACAATAATCTACCTTTATAGGACATTATTACTTAATTAATACTAGTCATCATTAGAAACCTAATTGTTTAGAGCGATGCTTCGCAGACACCAAGAAGTAGAAATATTAAAGATGCTCATAAAGTAATCTTAGTAAGAAATATATATAATTCTAAATTTAACTAAGATAAATGTTATGGCATAGCTGTTTTGCCTAATTTGAAATAAAATTATAAAAACACAAGCCTTATCGCTAATTCTTCGGCTGTTATTGGAAGGACGATTCTTTAAAAAAAAGGTGACAAGCAAAAAAACCAAAAAAATTCCATATCGGCCATGTGTTCTCCGCTCTTATTTGTAACAAAAAATTACAGTTGATCTGAAGGAAAATGAAGAGGGATATGCTCCCAAGGAAACTCAAATATAAGCACCCCAAAATAACTAACGAAACGTTGTAAAGCCATATAGAATTTCTTGCAAAAAGCTCATCTCTAAATAGGCTTTGGCTTCAAGAAGGAAAACTACATAATGACACTCTTAACCTGCTAACAGCTAAACGATAAATACGCCAGCTTGGAACCGTGAACTTTTAAAGCCAATTTTTCCCTCCAATTCCTGCAAATCATCGAGCAACAGCTATCATAAGTGTGGGTCGGGCATAAAATAGTGCTCTCGCTTTCGCAAAGGAACGGATCTTCTTCTTTTCAGCATTTTACATTCAGCTTTGGACTTTTTCCATTTTCGACGATTCTGCGCTTCTTTCATATAGTTAGGCCCCGCTGAGAGCTTTAGGTCATCTGTCCACCGCATCCATGGTCTTCCATTTGGTTTTCTCTCATCGTAAAGTCTCCAAATTAGTATGTCTCTTCTACTTATTTGTGTCACCACAAGTTGCATGCCCAGCAAATGCCCATTTCATTTTTGCTGCCTTTTTTTTTCTATTTTGTAGAGATATAGCTAACATGCTTCCCTCGATTGCACATTGTGTCACTCTCAGGATATTCAAGTTCTTCCTAATAAAGGCATCACCGGACTTATACATAGTGTACATAGATTATTTTAAAAAATGTTAATTGATGCCACTCTCTTTTTGTAGGTTTCAAACAATAATTATTTTAAAAATAAATCCTACATATCAACAGTTGATCTTCAACAAACAAACATCGACGATGCCAAGTGAGTGGGTTAGAAGTACCAAATTTACCTAAAATTAGTTTTAAAAATAAAATTTTTATAAAAAAATTGAACCGACTTCTAAAAGTGCGCTAAAAAGTGAAAAATAACTATAAATTTTTATACGAAATTGAAATTTTTGAAGTCGGCGCCAAATTATTTCTAAATGAAATAAATAACTACTAATATATACAAATTACGTTAAGGAAGCAATTACAAATAAAGTATTTTTAATCTGTTTATGCGAATCACATTTTGTCAGGTATTAGTTTGGCGCCGACTTCAAAAATTTCAACTTCATATAAAAATTTATAGTTATTTTTCACTTTTTAGCGCACTTTTAGAAGTCGGTTCCATTTTTTAAAAAAAATTTTATTCGTCATTTTTTAAAGTGTTTTCGTGATATTTTTATTTTTTGTTAAGTATTGTCTATTGTGTCGAAAATTTGACCATTTTTATTCAAATATTAGGTTTCGCAACTAAATCCGTTATTTATAGGTTAGGTATGTTATGTAAATGGTGAGTATTTAATCGATAAATGAGGATATATTGTGAACTATTACCCCCACATCCACTTCGCCCACAAACTCATTGGCTTGATGCAGAATTCTAGTCATAAATGACTGCCAGAGTTCATCGATAAAATGTCATTGACAAAAATAATATTTAAAATATAAATCTTAAAATAAAATTTTTATATTATTACCCTAATAGTTATAAAACATTAACTTCATATTCGTAATACATGACCCCCCAACCCCCTAATACCAAATTTGAAAAAATGTAAATAAGGCAAAATTTTCTTTCTACCATATTGGATCAGCCATACTGAATTTCAAAAAAATAATTTGAACGTCTTGATCTAATCTAAATATAAGCCCTTCAAAGCGGCTTAGTACCAATTTTAGATGAAATCCAGAAATTTAAAATTTCTAAACGGTCATATTGCATCTGACGTATTAGATTTTCTTAAAATAATTTTTTATTCGCTATTTACATCCTCAAAAACGATTCAGTTCCACATTTGAACAAAATCGAAAAATGTAAAATCTTTAGTCAGCTATATTGCATTTGCCATATTGAATCTTGAAAAATACTATTAAATTCATAATTTACATCCTCTATATCAGTTTTGGAGAAAGTCGATAAATGTAAAATTTTTAGGACACCATATTGATTCCGCCAGATTCGGTTTTTCAAAAATTATTTTAATTTCGTAATTAACACTAACAAAAATCCCCCAGTACTAACTTTAGACAAAATCGAGAGATGTAGAATATTTAATCCGCCATCTTATATCCGCCATTTTTATTTTTTTTAAATAATATCAGATTCTAATGTACTATCCCAAAAACTCCCTCATATCAATTTTGAAAAGAATCAGACAAAATTAATTTTTTATCCACCATATTGGATACGCCATTATTTTTTTAAAATAATTTTAGATTCGTCATGTGCGACCCTGAAAACTCCCCCAAACCAATTTTGGAGAGAATCGGACAAAATTAATTTTTTCGTCTGCCATATTGGATCTGTCATATTGAATTTTTTTAAAATAATTTTGAATTTGTCATGTGCGACCCCAAAAACTCTCCGGTATCAATTTTGGAGAAAATTGGAAGAAATTAAATTTTTTTGTCCGCCATATTGGATCTGCCATTTTGAATTTTTTTAATATAATTTCAGATTCGTTGGGTACAACCCCGAAAATTCCTTCATACCAATTTTGGAGAAAATCGGACAAAATTAATTTTATTGGCAGCCATATTGTAAGTGCCATCTTGGATTTTACTGCACCAATTTCATCTAAAAAAATATGAGACCACCGCAGCAACTTCCTGAACGTAACGTAAGAAATGTCATTCAAATCGGTGCAGCGGTTCCAGAGTAATCGGTGTACATACATAAAAAAAATACACACGCGACGAATCGAGAACCTCCTTCTTTTAGAAGTCGGTTAATAATCCCTTTAACTACTATGCAGCCGATTTCAAAAAAGTGATAAGGAAGTGTGTTTATGTACAATTAATAAACTGATTGGAGTTTAAAACAATTTGCACATTATTTTTTACTTTATAAAAAATTAAATGTCTCTTATAATGATTGATAACTGTTTTGGAAATTACAATTAAGGCTCTACTATATTTAAAAAAATTGTTTTAGTGTGATATAGACCAAAGCAATACAATATGTATCAACGAATTAAAAGCGTTTTTTAAATCTAAAGAACACAGCAAAGATCTGCCCGAAGAAAAAATCAAATATATATTTAAATTAGCCGATAAAGATGGGGACAAAGAAATAAATTTCGATGAATTTGTGGATATAATGGAAAATCCAGATTTTCAACATTTATTTGGACATTGGATGAATAGGTAAGATTCTTAAAACTATTCCCATAACGTAAAGCAGCCACGACCTTTTTAAATTATTCAGTAAATTGTTGTTTAAACCAATTAATAAAGTATTTTATATAAACCACAATATAAATAAAAAAAAGTTTTATGCCACTAGTTTATGACGTCATTATATGGTTTACCTATATATTTTTATTATATTGATTTAAATTATTGTAATTGAACATAGAGAGTAAAAGCCTCCTTCCACAACTGATTTGATATGCTCTTATGAACAATCAAGGTTGCGAATCATTATAGTTTATAGAAATAACTAGAACAGTATTTTACTTAGACTTACTTGACTTTACTTACTTAATAATTATAGTAACGTTGCTGTTGGTCTTTAGCGATGTTCTCTCCTATGCTGTTGTTTGGTTGTTCTTCATCCTCAGCGTTTGGCTGTGGCGCAAGTTCTGTGGTTTGACCATTGATATCGTTGGTGCTTTTTATCTCTCGGTCGATTGCCGTTTTGATGATGTTAAGTCACGCTTCTGAAATTAGTTTATTTCAGAGAATAGCTCTGTATTGGTCTGCTTTTTTCTCTTGTGACACTTGAATGTGTGGATATTCCTTACAAAATTCGGAATGGAGCCATTGTCTATAGCCGATCGTTTCTCGTTCTAATTATTGTTTCATTCATAGATGTTGTCCATTTCATGCTCTGTCTTGGAAGTCCCGTCTGAGTGAGTGCTGGCTGAGATTCCCTCCTTCGGAGGGTGGCGCTCTCGCTGTTGTTTGCCTCTTATGTTGTAGTTTTGCTGTAGTCTCTTGTGCGACAGGGGTCCGCTCCCTCAATACCTTGCCATTTAAAAATGGAGAGTCTAAAATTTCTTCCCATTTAATCGTCTCCTACAATGGGCAATGAAGAGCATCCAAATGATTCCCATAATTTTATCAACAACTGAAGTATTACGAAAGAACCTCCTGCAGAACATCAAAATGATGTAGAAGAGTTTAAAACAAAATAGCAAAATAAACTAGAGCTATCGTTAAAAATATCAGATACAAATATAAAAAGGGAAATATACGAGGTGTGGCAATTAAGTTCCTGGAATTTAGTTATAATTCGGGAACTGGCAACACTGCGTCGTTCGTCAACATCTGTTTAGAGAGGGGAACCTTCCTTTTAGTTTCAGTCCAAGGTTGAAGTCGATAGCATGTTTGGTTGTTGTTTTATGCACAATTTTCACATTACTTTTATCCAAAAAAGATATTACTAGTAGGTGTCCATTTGAGCAGCCGTTTGAGATAATCGAATTTAAATGTTTTATTGTGTACTGAGACTCATCGTAACCTCCCTTCACACTTTATCCAGGCTTAGGAGTGAACCAAAAAATTTGGTGAATGTTTGAGGGCCAATAGGCCAAAACAATAAAAATTTACATAGCAATGAGCTAACAATGATAATAATGTAAGAATGAACGGACATCACTGCCTTGGTGAGCATCTGTATAAACCGATCCAGAAAGCAGTTCTCCTTTCAACGGCGCAGAGCGTCCAAAAGTTTGTGGGAAACCCAGCAGACCACTTCACCTAGGCCCCGATAACATGGAAACGGTCCCCACAGAGCTTCATACTTTTGGTATCTTTGTATACCTGATATGAGTCAATAATTCCTGGAGGGAGTACGAAACCGTTTCGCTTCTAAATCTATAACGCTGAGTCTGTATAAGCGTAAGTTTTTTAATTGTTGATCCAATCCACCTTTTTCTGTGATATCTTACCAGCATTGTCTGTTCAGCAGCTCTACGAGGATGATGTTTATCAAGAGTGTTCTGATTTTCCTCTGCAGGCTTTCTATGTCTGTTCTGCTCCATTTTACAATACGAAAAGAGTAACAGAGTGTAGAGCAAGCATAGGTGTGTACTAAATAGTTTTTTACTATTTAAGTTGATTCACAGTATCTGCCTCATTCGTGTTATGAACTCATTAGTTAATTCGATCTTCATAGTCTCTTTGGTAAATTCTTTGTACCTGTTTCATAACAAAGTATTTATAGGTGTGTTCTGCCTCCATTACCACCTTAGTTTGACCAAATGCTCCCGGTTGTATATTTCCTCTAGTTGCGTTTAAAATGCCGCATTTATCATGGCTGATCAGCAATCCCACATACGCAGAGAAGTCTGGCGGCAGTCATCGATTCACAATTATTCTTAATACTTAGCCGCATTTGGTGCAGTTAAAATGGCGTGATAGTGGGTTCATAACAATGTAGAAACATAGTGGGCTTAATGAATCTACTTGAAATATTCACCTTCTTATTAGGATTGTGTCTGTTTCGATGTTATTGCTGGAAGATATTTGCATTTGGATCCTAGTTCTTCAAGTTGTTCTAAAAAGTATACAATAGGTGCATCGTCTCTATATATTTTCACTATAGCTGCCAGTCAGTCATGTGGTACTGAGTCGGTGTTTTTGATAGCCTACGTAAGTGGGAAAAAGATTACTTTGATTGATATAGACCTGATTGAAAACTATGGGAAAGTTGTGCGTATATTCACGTATTCTTCAGGCATTTTGAATAGTTCGCAATACCACAATGCGCCAGATAAAGACAGAAGCATCTAAAGGACTGATTACTCTTTTCAAAGAGAGCGGAACTTATTATTGATATCCAGTGTGAAGTTATTAATACCTATAGCTATAAGAAATTTATAATGAAAAATCCTAATGTCCAGTAAGACAAATGAAGAAAATGTCATTAAAAGTCAGAAAGTATTCAGCATGTAGTATCTGGACGCTGGTACTTATCTAACAGTGATTGCATCAGAATCTGGCAAACAAGTATGGACTACTCAAAACTCATACGCCATATTATAAACACCATGTCCAGCCTGTGCTAGAGGACGACTGTTTTAGACTTTACTATGCTCAGGTTATTATTATTTATACCAATAGACAGGTGACGAATAATCGCCCTCACATTGTACTGATAAGTAAGAGAGCCAGGTTTGTATACGTGATAGATATTTCTGTGCTCAGTAATAACAACATATTGGAAATATATTAAGAAAAAAAGTTAAGTATGTTGAACGGACTATAGAGATACAACAAATGTAGCAGGCATCGACTGGCCAATTACCGAATCGTCTAGAGGACAACCTTGATAAGTTAAGCCTACAAAGAAACACCTTCATTGACATTCCATATTCTGAGTATATGTTACTTGGGCGGAAAATTTTAACATCAGACACTTGAGTTCAAGTCTTTAGCTTAATACCTTAACCTTAACTCATTCCATGGTGTATATCCAGGAAAGGTGTAAACATCCAACATTAAGCACGAATATGAGGTGAATGATCTATAGCTAACCAAGTTTCATTTAAACTAAGAAACAAAGATTTTTTTGCATTCTTACTCATATTTAAAAGCTAAATTTTTTATATTAATTTATTTTTTAGTTATGTAAAATTTCTTGTTCCCCAAAAAAAGCCAATAAAGAAAATAGTTCCCAGAGCTCGCAGTGTAAGAATAAGAAAAGATGAAAAAATTAAAGAGACCACTTTAACGGCAGCGGGATTACAACGTAGAGAATCAATTGAATCTATGGAAGTTAGATTAGTTATTAAAGATGAGGAAGAAATAACATATATGGATGAATTTACATGCTGTCCACCTCCATTTGCTATGGTTCTATTTACGGTACTGGAGTTAGTCTTCTTCCTGATAGGTGAGTTATACACAGAATCCGTGAATCGTAGTGTAAAATCATGATTTAAATTTTTCGTCTCATTTTGCTATCGAAGAAAACGCTTATATACAGTGGCGTTTCGAAAAATTTTCAGTCTCTAGTATAAAGAATACATTAGTTATTTAAAAAATATCGATTACTGTTTTGTAAAAGTAGTATCAAACATAATTGACCAAATGAGTCGACATTTGTTACAATTACTTTAAAATTTATAATTTAAATTACGAACTTGTGGTTATTAATTCACACACATACACATCGAAAAATGTAAAATTATTAGGATGCCTTATTAAATCCGCCAGATTGAGTTTTTCAAAAAATATTTTAAATTCGTAATTAACACTAAAAAAAAATCCCCCAACACTGATTTTAGACAAAATTAAGAGATGCAGAATTTTTAATCCGCCATATTTAATTTTTTTTTAAATAATTTCAGATTCGTAATGTGCGATTCCAAACCCCCCCCCCCATATCAATTTTGAAAAAAAATCGGTCAAAACTTATTTTTTATCCGCCATATTGGATACACCTTATTCAATTTTTTTTAAATAATTTCAGATTTGTTATGTGCGATTCTGAAAACTCCCCCATACCAATTTTGGAGAAAATCGTACAAAATTGATTTTTTTCCGCCATATTAAATCCGCCATATTGAATTTTTCAAAAAATTATTCGTTATGAGCGACCCCGAAAACTCCCCCACACCAAATTTGGAGAAAATCGGAGAAAATTATTTTTTTAGCCGCCATATGGTCAGCGCCATCTTGGATTTTACTGCACCAATTTCATCCAAAAAAATATGGGACCACCGCTTCCTGAACATAACGTAAAAAATGTCATTCAAATCGGTACCGCCGTTTCGGAGTAATCGGTGTACATACATAAAACAAAAAATACATAGTCGACGAATTGAAAACCTCCTTCTTTCAGAAGTCGGTTAATAAAACAAGAAAAGAAAGTTACAATAGTAATACAACAAGAGAAGAAAATTGGTCAAACATTAGCAAAAGATCACGACCAATGGTACATTTATAGTAGATAGATACCTGTTGATAAGATATAATAAGATAAATCATATAAGGCCTATTAATTCAAGATGATATGTATCAAGATATATTAAGAGAATTTGTCTTCTGCAAAGACACGATAAGATATGAAAGATAGATCATTGAACTTTGAACAGATTAGCAGATGGAGTCGAAATTCTACAAATAAGCTTCAAATAAACCCAAGACTAAAGATAAAAATTAAAACTCACCTGTAGTCCTCCTGACGAAGTAGATTGAAACCCGAGTTCCTATGTTTAGGCCCCAATGTGCTTTGTGGAATGTTTATTTGCCAAGTTTCCTCAGATAAGCATCCTATCAGCTCAGGAATGTTAGATGGCACAATGGCAAATACCTCTTAAGTATATTTTACCTGAGTAATAGTGCTGAAAAGATAAAACTAGGAAGTAACACTCTTACCACAGTATTAGGTAAAGAATATAGGTAATTTAAGATAGTTTCATGGATTCGTGTCAAGATGATTGACCAAAAATTAAGAAAATTTGCTGTAAAATTAATATTATAGCTATATGCCAAATAAAGTTACGCTCTGCAGATACACTGAATCATGCTTAAGCAAAAACAAAAGGTAATATATATCTCAAAGAAGATAATCTGCTAAATTTTGAAAAAATCTTGAGAATAAATAAACGTATCTTGATCTTTCACAGTCGGCAAGTGAAGGCCTCGAGTTTACGAGTCTTGCCTCTCACCAAAGAAAAAACCTTTAAACAAAGGATGTTTAACAGATTTTTTTTTAATTTGACAGAACAAACCAACTGTAACGAAGTTACTATATTTTTGGGCATGAGTATGTTCGCCGGGATTTAATTTATTTATTTTACATCCGAAAAATCTGATTCTTGCGAGAAAAGAATGCTTACAGTTTCAATATTACCGGTATATAATTAGATTTACCGCGCTCTGCCGGGAAATATAATTTTCCGAGATTTTCAGAGCGTCCGACCATAGTAATCTCGCGCCGCATACAGCAGTATTGTATGCGCGATCACCGCCCGTCGTCACACGTCAGCGTAGTGGGAGCTCGGGCCGACTACTTAGGCTCGAGCAGACCATAATTTTGCTGAGAACTGCACGTTCTCCACCAGGGTCAACAGTCCAAACGGACTGGACTGGGGTCCTGCCGGACCGCGCCTTCCTGGTCTAGCAAAGTAGGTGAGGCTAAGCTTGTGTATATATGGTGTTTCACCATACACTTCCTTACGTCTTACCCCCCTAATGGCCAGCATTGCCGAGGACCCTTGTAAGAACGGGCAATGTTGTGTCATCCTACCGTCACTGCCGAGGATCCTTATAAGAATGGGTAGTGTCGGTTCCTTTCCTAATTTCCTACCGCTATTGGTCGACATTGTCGAGGATGCCTATAAGTACGGGCAATGTCGTTCCATCCTGCTGACGCTGTCGAGGACCATTACAAGAACGGGCAGCATCAGTTCCTTTCGTTCCTTCCTACCATCACCGATACACACACGCACTGAATGCCGTAATTTTAGTTTTGTTTCCGTATTGACCAAGAATGTGATTTACCGCCAGATGCCCTCCGATGTCCGTTAAAAGGGCACAAAACAACTGCCGCCCCGACGTTTATCGCCGCCGCCGCGTGTAGTGATCACCGTCGCCGTGTAGAAATGCTGATCAATGTCGGGTTATTGTTACATACCGCGTATACCGCCGTCGGTCGAATTTTGGTACGAAGCGCCATGAACAACGTCCGCGAATTTTAGATACAAAACGCGATAATTTGCGTACGAGCCGTCGTGAATAGCGTCGCAATCGAGTAGTACGGGGTAACTTAAATAGCGTCGTGAATGATACCGCCAGATTACCGTCTATAGCGCTACCGATCAGTACGAGCTACTGTGAACAGCTCTCATAACATACTCTTGCCCTCCAGACCGTTTATTTGTTTACATTATTGTCCATCTTAGATTGTAAGTTAGTTTTAGGCCATGTATTTTTATAAGAGAATGGAATACAGGATGTTTTAAAACTGTTTCATTCCCTAGTCTCATTTTTAACATTACAGGTAACAATTGGCAGCCGACAGCCAGCACTAATACGCACAATTGACCCCTGGCTTGCCGTTTCTCCACTGTAATAAGCTGCCCGGTGCATAAGTGGGCCCTCGATCACATGAGTCCCGAGGGTGGCGCCGGAGAACCGACCACCGAGTGGATGTTTTGGCCTTCAGGCAGTTAAACCGTTGATCAGTTCAGAGAGCAGGGATATTCCGAATATAAGTAGATACCGTCAAACCGATACCCCTGCGCTGAGCATTTGACCGATGACTGTCTGCACGAGAAATATCCACTGACCGATGTTCCGCTGCCGTAATCAAAGTAGATCCATAGAGCACGACCTGCTCCCCTCTAAGAAAAACGCGTCACACAACTGAATCAAAAAAGTGACCAAACAACAAAAGTAATTCCAAGATCTTCCAAACTAAATAAGTCACGTTATATAAGAAAATAATTACTTGTTTTCTTTTCACTAAAACACTCTTTTGAAAACAAATTACTGACAAATAAGAAAAATATTTCAATAAAGTACTGTTATTTGGGATCGATAATACTGTGTACTATATCAGCTGATCATTACAGCTGGAATTGCTAGGTGGTTATATATAAGGGTGTGAACAAATGGAGTGACGGAATTACAAAAAATTTAGTAACACGTCTCATTGAATCGATTGTCAAATTTTTAGATCTCTTTTTACGTGGCTTTGTGCAGTCGTTGGTTTGGTACTTTACAATCACAAACCAGAAACATTAGATGCCACCTACATCGTGCAAGTAATTATTGTGATTCGAGCCGATCTGTGTGAGAAAGTCATGTAAAATTTGATTCGACGGAGAACATAGACATTTGAAAGTGTTTTATAAGTAATGGTACGAAATATACTTTATTTAAAAATAAAAATTAAACTGATATCTCACAGAACCTTTCTTTTATTTGAAATAAAAAATGCGGCGATCTTGATGAAAACCCTATATACTCATATATCTTTATTACTCTCGTGTCACATTTTGTATACTGTTTTGTACAAGAAAATTTCTCCCGAGCTCAGAAAATAAAAATAATTATAATTTATTTTTTTTTAGATGAAATGACGGAAAAAGATTCAACTCTTACTGGCAACGGTGTAACAGCACAAATATTTATCTATGATCCGACAAAACGTCATCAAGCATGGAGGTTTTTAACGTATATGTTTGTCCATATCGGGTAAGGTTAGTAGAAATACTTAGAAGTTTTTTTCTATTACATTTAGGCAGTTTGGTAGACACTTTTCACTTCCGTTAAATCATTACAAAACAAAAAAAAAAACCGTCCCATGATAAATGTTCCGTACGGGATATTTGATCTATGAATTTGTCATATCATATAATAATACGATACTATAAGATAATGAGTTGCTGCTATCTAAAATGGGATAATAGCTGGAACACCTGCTTTTTTAAATTTCTGAAATAATGTTATGCAATGCCCTACTAATAATGTGATGTGTTCCAGATTCTTCTTGCTATTATTTTAGGGGAAACGGATCGGATTACGATTTTTATATTGTCTATATAAGTTTTATTATAAAAATAATCCTTTTATGTTCAAATTCCTCGTTTTATTAGTTTTCGTTTGATGTCCTACCCAATGTCTGCTGACATATCAACGCACAGCCTGAAGTATTAAAGGTAGAATTAAGGACCCAGTATTATTCTGTAGTATAATTATGTGAAAATCTTTTTAAAACTTAGGAAAGAATATAACCTCAAATTAAAAGATGTCGTCTTATCGTTGAATTATTTCAAAGTGGTTATCATAGAAAGTTGTTACAAATCATTTAAGAGAGAGCAAGGTTGGAAGTCACGTTTTTTTTCTTTTGCATTTTAAATGCTCATCTTATTAGTCTAACAATGGCATCTATAAATCAATAGATAGTGTAATTATTCTAGTTTAGAAGGAAATAAAGACTTTTTCTCTAACAATGTCTGTTGAGGAAATGTTATTTTATTTATGAGAAAAGAGTGACTTTAAACCCCTTGTCAAGGATGGTTGTCACAGTGTTTGGGGTAGGCAGTCACATAGTAAATTAAGAGAAATTAAGAGAAAATATAAGACAAAAACATTTAAATTAAATGAGTATTTTTATTGAAAATAAAATGTTGTACACTCATAACCATAAGCGTGATGGAGGACTATGGTAGAGCTACACCGAGAAACTTACAACCTACAACAAGGAAATTAGGAAAGCTAAAAGAAACAGCTTCAAGAAATTCTGTGAAGACATTCAATCTACACCTGCCGCAGCTAGACTATATGAAGTCATGGCGAACGGTAGGGTCGACACAGCAATGGCACTCAGAAAGCCAGACGATAGCTTCACAGAGAGGGAGGAGGAAAGAGCATTACTCTTAATCAACACTCATTTTCCGGGAAGCAAGCCTAGCATCGCGAATGATGTAATAGAACATCGTGAAAGGCCCACCAGAGAAGCTAGAGCAATGGCCAGACACACATTCAGTAGCGGTTATTTAAAATGGCCAATGGACACCTTCCAACGATGTAAAACACCAGGAGTTGATGTAATAATAGACTGGTAGAAGAAGGAGAGTGCAGATTTTGTGAGGAGGAGGACGAAACCTCTATTCATATCCTTTCAGAGTGCAGCGCTCTAGAAAACCCTAAGATGCGGTCTTGGGAACACACCAAATCGAAGAAGAAAAGCTGCCCCCTTGAAGCCATCAACATCTTAATGTTCCTGAGGGAAATAGGACTGAAGGACCTGCTCTAGCCGATAAAAAAAACTTTTACGACTTGGCAGAGTAATGGGGCAAAATAGATCTACCAGGTCGCAGTGTACAGACCCCAATTCTACGTACATACATGTACTCATAACAAATTGTACTCAAGGAATAAACGAAATATGCAATTTGTAATTGTTCGTTAAGTAAATTGTTTTCATCTAACGAATTCCAAAATTCCGGTAACAAAAGTAACAAAAATATAGTCTGTTAGTCACTAATTTCTTTATACGCAATATTTATTCATTGAAAATACCTAACATAATGAAATAATTTTAATCAAACTAAATAACAATTTGGCCAACGTAATTTGGTAGCCCTGGTGTTCATGCTTCGTGAGCCCATAACTTGCAATCCTGGCTCTGAATCTGCACTTCCGTAGACTTGCAAGCAGAGTATGGACACACGCAGACCAAGCAAAACTCTTCATCCTCTTTCTCGTCTTTTTTGTACTCAACTGCGTGCTTTCTAGTTTTCTTTCCTTTTAAAAACCATTTTATTTTCCTTACTCCCACTTACTCATCTTTCATTTTGGATATGTCAGTAAACCAAACCAATGAACCCTTCTCAAGTCGAGGTAATCCCTCTTCGTTCGATATCTGTTGATTTCGATATGAATTCTGCTAAAAATGTATCCAGAATCTTCATATGTCTAATAAAGTTTCCAGTTTTGAAACTTTAAGCTGCCGCCTTCACTGCTATATTCAACGAAGGAAGGTTAAGTATTGCTGCGGTGGAACATGACGGCAAGGCCCCTGTGATTCCTATACATATTAACTTCTGTATTTATAGCAACTATTTTAAGCTGCTATTGGTTGTATCTTGCGCCACCATTCTAAGGAGACATAGACGTCATGAACATTTCATAAGACCATAAGATCATTTTCGGCCTCAAACCACAGGTGTTTCCAAATATTGCTATTGCCTTTTATAGAATATTTTCAATATGGCTATTCCAGGTCACTTTCTGGTCAGTTGTTTTTCTTCTTCTTCCTGTGACGTGTCAGGTCCCCCTGGTGGGTTAATTAAGGTTATTTGCTATTCTAAATAGCTGTTCAGCACTGTGTATTCCTGTCCACTCTCGGATGTTCCTCAGCCAAGAGATCGGCTTCCTTCCAACACCTCTACGACCTTACCCTTCATTATCAGTTGAAGAATTTTGTACCAACCCTTCTGAGAATATGACCAAAATATGTTAGTTTTCTGCATGCTCAAAATGTTTTAAACTAAGATCAATAGCAATGTTTTTTTTTCTGATTATTGCGAACGAATATAATAAATTTTTTAAAATTTTGGACAAATATTTATAAAAATTACTTACTTACTTCGTGTTCGAAACAAAGTCAGCAACGAAACGTAAAATAAACCAATATTATTTTTAGGTATCTGCATATTGTTGTTAACTTAGCCTGTCAACTATTACTGGGACTTCCCTTAGAGATGGTTCATAAATGGTGGAGAGTTTCACTAGTTTACTTTTCTGGAGTCATTGCTGGATCTCTTGCTACTTCCATTACTGATCCGTGGGTTAGATTAGCTGGAGCCAGTGGAGGAGTATATGCTTTGTTAACTGCCCACATCGCCACAATAATAATGGTAAGTGAGAGTTCACCTAAAAATAAATGGTAATGAAGTCAAAATTTTTAAATAAAAATTGTTGGCAAATAAAATGTCATTTTCAAATGTGAATTAAAAAATACAGGTAAGTATTAAAAAAAGAAAATCAATCCTGATATTTCAAATGTTAAATATCGATATAAAAAACGAGTGATGCTATTTTGTAGAATCACATATTCAAACTTCATCAAAATTTGAAAGGGCTACCCAAAACAGTTTTCTTTTTAGCACCTAGTTAGTTTCAGAGCAGAAAATCTTTAGATTATCTCTAGAGAAATATTTGCACAATCTTAATATAAACATTGCTTACTTTTACGTAATTATTATTATTTTTTAATTTTTTTTCAGAATTGGAAAGAAATGATGTTTCCGCATGTTCAGATTTTCATTTTTGGGCTTATTGTGTGCTGCGATCTCGGAACCTCCATATACGACCGTTATTATCTGAATGTTAACAATCAAATTGGCTACGCAGCTCATATTGGAGGTAAGTCATCTTTCCGCATTATAAATATTATTTTTTAATTAAAACAAAACAAACCTTACACCCAAGTCTAAGACAGTACAAGGGCGGATCCAGAAAATTGGGTGGGGGCATAAAAATTTTTCAAAGAGCTGAAAAATCTCACTCTATCATTTGTTGGTTGAAAATAACTTGAAACAGTGCCGTAATTTAATAAAAAAATACTGAAAAAAATGGGCTAAAAAATAAAGAAACATATAGTGAGCCAGTTGAAGCAACGCCCTTCCTTATCAAGGGGACTCATAGGATCTGCACCCGTTATAAACAAAATTTTCATTTGATTTACTCGCTATCTTGATCTAGCCATTCACCAAAAATTACGGTCATAAAATAGAGTAACAATGATAAGCAATTTTAGAGGCTTCTTTTTCGTAAATGAGACTACTTGATACATTTTTTGGGCCGTTCATTGGCTAATTGAGATATATATTTTCTTGAAATCAGGTCATAGTCGATATAATTAATATTAAACTTCATTATGTAATAATATTTCGAGGAGACCGTCGGTGAATGTGCGAAAACTATACAAATTTGAGTTGCAAAATGAAAAAATGTGCGAAAAAAGTGGGAAAAATACTTATTCAAATGAGTGGCAAACTTTAACCTCATCCAATGAGGCATTATTATCAGCATATATTCGTTTTGTTATGGACTAAAAAAATCCAAGAGAAACTGCTTTCTGCGAGAACCTTGGTAACAGACACTAAAAGTAGATCAATAGTCGATGTTTTGCGAGGACCTTTCATGGAAAAAGCGATTTCTTTATCAAATATTGTTACAGGCGCCGATCCAAGGGGGGGCGGTGGGGGCGATCGCCTCCCCCTCCCCCCAAGAGCTTTGATTTTAGGAAAATGGACCCGATTTTTCCTCTTATACTATAGTTTATTCAAGAACTAGAGAGAGTAATAAATCATTTTTTACCCTTTTTCTCTTCGCAAACTACCTGTGTTCTTTAGTCCGGTGTTTTTAGCAAAATTTGTTAGACACACATATTTTTCATAGGAATGGGTTAGAAATTTTATAATCAAAAATACCGGTCTATAATAATAGACTAAAACGTAGGATTATTCTCTCAAAAAATTCTAAGTTATAATTTAAATACTTACAAAATATCCATTGTCAAAAATACAAAAAGTTAAGCATATATAAAAAAATAAATTCGTCCATATAATAATAAAATATTTTTGGGGCTATCGGTCATTTTATTATTAATTAAAAACATTTTTAGGACTTTTACGTTTCAGTTGATTTATTTTAAACCATCTGCAGAATTACAATTACACACTAAAAACGGATTCAAATGTAATTACTTTTTTTTATGTTGTAATTAAAATTAGACCTACTTATTTTTATTTCTATTGTACTTATATCTTAATTTAATTTACTTTTATATATGGAAATACGATAGCCCCAAAAAAATAAGATAAACATGTTAATTCTACACGCTTAAGAAAAAGACACAAACACAATAATAAAATAATAAAAAACTTACGGCTAATAAGAATTAAATACATATAAAATTAAAATATATAAAAAAATAAAAAAACATATAAACAACATTAAACAATAAAATACAACAAAAACAAAAATTTAAATAATAAATTGTGTTTACACTAGTAAACATTACGTATCTAATTCCTAATCAAAGTCAGTGAAACTATCTTCGCTAAAATTAATTATAATTGGTTCCTCTATCTCACCGATTGTAAGATCGAGTTCCAACATTTTGTTTTATTCTTTTATTATATGGAGTTTTCCCAATTTTCTGCAGTAACTTTATTCAAAAAAATCTTTCAAAAGTTTAGTTAAATTACTTATTTTATTAATTGTGTTATTTCTAGCAACTCTACCTTTTACTTGAGAGAGATATTTACGTCTCCAACGAACAGTTTCCGGACGATTTATAAGAACAGATTTTCTGTCTGGTTTTTCTCAGCAAAAATTAAGTTCTCTGAGCAATTTCCAGAGATCAGTTCTTCTAATTTCAGGTAAATCGCGATCTTCAATGATTTTAGTTAGAATTTTGTAGATGGTTGGGATCTGCTTCTCATAATAAAATGTATATACAACCCCTTTAATTGCAGTTTTCATCTCTTCTTCCAACGAGGTTTTTCGTTTGCCTGTGATCGAATGTGGCTTGGGAGTACTAATAATTCCAGTTGTTTTTTCTCCTTCAGTATTCGGTACATAGTAGATTTTCCAACTCCTGTCATGTTGGAACATATCTCAACAAAGCTTTTAACATTATTATCCATATATTGATATCTTAAGGCATCATCAACATTCATCGTAATAAGTTTTTCGTTGAGGAAAAAATGCCCTGGTTTAACGATTTTGGAATAAATATATAGGTGAAAGCCATATCTTTTGGGTATCTCACTAATCTCAAATAATATATAAAAACAAGCGCAAACATGATAAATCACTAAGAAAAAACTGTAAGTTGTACTTTGCTCATTAACAGAAATTAAATTAAACTATCAGAAGTTCTATGTTGCAGTAAATTTATAAAATATATTTAAATATAATGAAATATAATTAGATTTACGGCAGTTCTCAGTTACCTGCGGCACTGGAGCAGGTACGTTAGAGGTTTCGGTAACAGTTTTATTACTCTCTCTAGTTCTTGAATAGAGTATAGGAGTCTGTATGCTTGCGATCGCCCCCCCCCTCCCAAAAGCTTTGAGTTCAGGAAAATAGAACCCCTTCTGCCTTTTATATTAGGAATGAGTATGCTGCTTGCACTCCTCCCCCCCCCCCCCCCCCCGTTGACAACTTGTTTTTTTTATCATACTGTACTTTTGTGATATCACCGCCCCCCTCAAAGAGAGAGGCTGGATCCGCCCCTGTATTGTTATGAAATAAACATTAATTATTATTAATCTTATTGAATATTGTTGGTTCTAAATCATACCCCACTAAAGGGAGGAATTAAACAATCACTCTGTAGATTGATTTTAACCATGGTAACTAAGAAAGTATGTATCTTATATTACCACCATAAGTCCGTTACCCTAAAGGAAAAATAAATCAATTATCCAACTTAGCCATTTTTATAACTTTTGGGCTGTTTATCTCTTTTCTAGAACCATAAAATTAAAAATTGTATAGGGGTTCATAAACCGTGTAGTTCATATAAATATTTAGATATTTATCGAAGAAATTGTACCATTATCAAATTATAAAATCCGTTGAAATTAAGTCAAGAATGGATTTAGCACCATATGGCCTAAACCATATAGAATGTTTTTCAATTGAACAATTTTCCTATCATAAGCAACCAAAAGAATGTTCGAACAAAGTCGCTATAATGCAATGTATTCGTTTCATTACATGAACAAAGAATTCGTATACTAACTGTTTTCTTCCTATTCACAAGGAAGAACCAGTTAGAGCCTCCAAAACAACTGAAAGAGGGAATAGGATTTTTTTTAAGTTATTATCAATTCGTTTAGCAATAGAAAGCTGTAGATTAGTTCAGGTTCAAATTAAATATCCAACATAAGATGGCTCACGCCCTCTACGAACAAAATATCGAAACATTCGGGAATGGAATCGGAGGGAGATAGACACTGACGAAAACCACCGTTGGGAGTTCGGGGATTCTTTATGAGAAGTAATAATCTTCAGTTATGATTTGAAACTCGTTAGGGGCGGTACGTTTTGAAATCTGTCAGAGTTACGTGATGCGTATAACTGGGTTGTTCGAGAAAGTTTTTTTTTTGGTTTTACATTTATCTTCATTAAAGTTAAGGGAAAATTCTGTTTTATTTTACTTGAGAAATTTATTTTAGTTACTTCAAAATTGTTTAATCGAGTTAATTTTAAATTTCTCACTGTAAATAATTTGGTTTTTATTTATTTTTGTTAAAGAGATTTAAGTGTTTTGAAAACTTGTTTTATTTTATTAAAAAAAACCTTCACGCGTGCAGACGCACTGATATGAGACATCAAATACCAGAGGCCTGACTGGGCTGACTAGACAACACCTGTTCCCGAGTGTTAAAGTTATATTAAATATAACTAACAATTATGACTAATCGACATATTTCTGAGGACACGTCCGAACTCAAACAGTTCTTCGTTACAATATTTCTATAAGAACGCGACAGAAATTCCCTAATTCTTCGTTAGAGTACTAACGAAGAACTTAAGGTGCAATATTAGAAATGGATATCAGCAATTCTGGTGGCATTATGGACGATTGCAAAAAGGTTTTTGATAGCTTGTCCATTTTCATATCTCGTGAAAAAGGATTTCAATACGGTTGCCAATTTTCATGTAAAATAAGAATCGGATTGTAAATCACTGGGTGAAAAGATCTAAGATTAAGTTGATGAAAAGATTAAGACTAATTTGAGGCTAAAAATTGGAAATTTGCTATTAGAGAATCAGTCTAATCCGTCCCTTTAAATTATTTTATAACTCTCGCCAAAGTTTATGCCAGGTAGGGAGCGATGCACCGAAAGAAAATATGGAAGATGCAGCAATTTTTGTATTCTGGGCATATATGAATGAATAAATTATCGATTACTAGGCCCCTTATATCCCATCATGGCTACAGGTCATTCGAAGTTGATCGCGTTTGCGAATCCAAGCAGCTTCGTTAATTGAACTTGCCTAACAGCTTCCGGTAACAGAACGTTATCTCCGTAATGTCTCTGTCTCTGTCCGTTGAGTGCTGGGCACTCTTTGAGGATGTGGTTCACCAGAATCCATTTCACGCAAGATTTTGCTCCTCCTTCTAATACTCTCTACTTGACAAAAATATCTTCAGGGAGTGGTCGGGTTTCAAAAGCGACGCCATGTAATCTGTTTGCATGGGGAGTGATGAACCATGCTTTCCCAGACTCCTGAATAGTCGCCTGTTCCAGTTCCGAGATGCTCTAGACAGTTGTGACGATAAACAACATTCAGGGCCTCGTTCCCTATGTAACAAGTGGAGAGAAGGTAGAAATGGGGGTCGCTTTTGACGCACTAAATATTCCTATACAAGCACTCAATATTCCTATAAAAGCTATTATTAGAACTTTGTCAAGCTGAAGACCGTCTTGGCGATTTGTTGTACTAGACCATCATAGTATATATTCAAAATAGCATTTTAGGTGTTAACCCCCATGTGAACCCAAAGGCTTTTTTACAAGCACAGAAAGCAGATATGGCCTTCTTGTTTTAAGCTTCAATATGATCATTCCAGCTCAGTCGCAAGTTCAGAATTACTCTCAGGTATTCAACTGTTCCTTTGTATTGAAGACTCCTTCCCTACAATGTAATTGTGGGAACTCTTCTCATTTTCGTCTTCTTCGACCTTTTCCGGGTTTATTCCGATCCTTTCTCTGTGGCGCCATGGCTCCTTGATCTGGAGGGCCCGCATCATTGGTCCACCTCAGGTGCCGGATATCGCGATCAGCGCACAAAATGACCAGGTCGTCGTCGTGTATATCAACCAGCTTCATTTAGTTCACTCAGTAGGCTCTCTAGGCTTTCCACCACAAGGCTCCACGACAAAGGCTCCTCGACAAAGGCGATAAAACCCCTCCCTGTGGACAGCCCCTATTTGACAGTGCTTTAACAGTTACATTGTTAAGCTCAGCATATATTAGTCTCCGAGTTAACATCGCTCTGATCCATGAGACTACTGTCGGCTCAAAGCCTCGTCATTGTAGAGATTACATATTGAATCGTGAGAAGTGTATGTCAAACGCCCCCTCGATATCTATAAAAGTACTTAAGGCGGATCGACCATTCGACAGCGCGTGTTCGACTCTTGAGACGACTCGATTTAGCTCCGAGTTTGTCGATTTTCCTGCCTGATAGGCAAATTGTAAAGGATATAAGGGACACTGCACCATTACTCCTTCGTTGATGTGTCGATCCAGCAACCTTTTCAATTGTTTTAATAAGAAACTGTTCAAGATGATAGGGCGGAAAGACTTAGAGTTTGGTAGTCTGTCCAGGAGCGAATCCAGGGGGCAGCGGGGACGAGCGGCCCCCCCCCCTAAAAACTTCGAATTATGAAAAATAAACGCACCCCAGTCAACAGGTCGCTTTCGCTTGCCATACTGTATAATGTCCCCCCCCCCACAAGAGCTTTGAATTCAGAAAAATAGAGTCGTTTCTGCCTGTTCCATTAGGTACGTGAATGTGGCTGGCACCTCCGGTCGACAACTCGCTTTCGCTTGCCATTTGTACTTTTAAGATATTGTCACCCCCTAAAGAGGGAGGTTAGATCCGCCCCTGAGTCTGTCCTTCCTATCGTGGGAATAAAGACTACTTTTGTTTCCCTACACGCCATCGGCATATACCCCAAGTTGAAATACGAGTGGAAATTTTACCAGATGGCTTATTATAATATCGAAGAAATTTTGTAGTACGGCTGGAAATATACCATCCTTATCAGGTGACTTGAAGGGAGCAAAGATTTCCATCGACCATTTTACCCTTTCATACGTCACTATCATTTTAACTAACTTGTAGTCATGTGTTTTTCTTCAAATTCGCAGTTCCAAGATGGTCTGGGAATGCTTAGAGGAATTACATGATTTGAGTAGATACCATTTCTGGGGCCAAAGCCTTCCTGTAGAATCAATAGCGGTGTAATGCTGGAAGAACTAAAGAAAGCGGGACAGCAAGAAAAAGCAGGGGATCCAATTATTGGATGGAGCTGCAAGGATTGAAACAAGCGAAGATACTTCTGAGGAACTACGACCAGAAGAGATTCAAAGAATGCATAGCTTAAGTAAAAACCAACTGAGAGTTCTGACAGGGGTCCTGACGGAGCATTGTCACCTGAAGGGACACCTCAAGAAACTTGGACTGGTAGAAAAAGAAGAGTGTAGATTCTGTGAGGAGGAGAATGAAACCTCTATTCATATCCTTTTAGAATGCAGCACTCTAGAAAACTCTAAGATGCGGTTTCAAGGTGGAAGCTATCCACCTTGAAACCGTTCAACAACCTAAGATTCTTGAGAGAAATAGGACTGGAGGACCTGCTCTAGCCGATAAGGTAACTCTTACAACTGGGCCCCAATTCTACGCACATAGATACAAATTCGCCTTCATATTGATTTGAATCTAATAGTGCACTTTCCCACCTGATATAAAACTTGACGAGTAAAATAAAAGGATTGACTTTTTGTGTATATAATTTATATAAGCATTTTCCTAAGTTTGATTTTATGTCGTTTCAAATAATAAGGGTATGAGTTGTAACTCAAATATTTTATTTTTTTAATATTTTCCACTCTACGGTAAGTCCTATCAAATTGCATAGCTCTACGTCAAGCTCTGATCTGGTGATAAAACGCACAATGTAGCATTTCGTGTAGCGTGATACCGTGTTAGAGATATTATGAAAAACGTCAACAGTATATGTTGTAACGTTTACATTTTTTATATTATTCCCGACTCTCCAGGTTGTGCCTTCGATTACCAGATTAAGGCTTCAGCTGCCAGAGAAACACGTTTAAGTTGATAAAATTGTAAAAATCTAATATTAGGAAGACAGATGGTCTATGGAAATCGGAAAAAATCGAGAACCTCTGTTCTAAATACTATTTTGATGTTAATATACTAATTACATAAAACACCTAGGTATTTTACAATGTGTTCGAGATTTGAGGATTTGCATAAAACAGTGTTGCCTATAAACATTTCAATGAAATAAATCATTTACAGGACATATAATAGACTTCATATACATATAAACTATGATGCCTACAAAATGACCAACCTAGTGATATTTGTTTTAGGTGCAGTAGCTGGATTACTAGTAGGAATTTATATTCTAAAGAATCTGAATGTAACAAACTGTGAAAAATATGTTTGGTGGGCCGCTATGGTAATTTACGTCATCTTGATGGTTACGGCTATTCTACTAAATATATTTTTGCCCGGAAGATATCCGACTAGCTCTACGTAATATGTTTTAGAAGTTTTTAAGTTTATGTATGTGACTTTCTTTTATTTATTTATACTGTACACATACTTTTTTAATTTTATTTATTAAACATCATTTTAATACTTTAGTTATTTCTGTTAAATACTTCCATATGGTAATCAAAATATACGAATTCTTAACGGTCCTTTGATCAAAGTAAGTAAAATCTGATTGATTGGCTTGGAACAATTTAAAACAGTTCGAAAACCGAGACCCGAAGCTTTTTATGAAAAGTTTACTGAAATAAATACAGAGGACAGATGGATTATTAAACATTTAACTTCCGCAGAAACGTTTGCAAAGTGCTGTAGGCTTAGTAATGATGTTCAAGGGATATATTTAAGTTTATTCTGCGTTTACTACCTGTAAAATGTCCTTACAGAATATTTCAGAATATTTTTTCATAAGAAATGAAACCCTTTGGGATCAGTCGAGAACCTAACTAAAAGAAAAAAATGCATACTCTTATTGGAACTCTTTATTTTGCGGGATAGTATCAATTTAATCTGATGTTTCTATTTAAAAGACCATTTTGAACTTAAGGTTTTTTAAATCAAATCTGACGTTGCTATTGCATTTTTAAAGAAAGTTTTGTCTTTCAAATGTGGGCGCTGAAGCTTTTCAGCGGGTCAAGGGGCAATTGGAGGCATTAAGATGGTCCAGGTGTCGACTTATTATTGTCGCTGAAGTTTTTGACAATAAAACTTGTCATTCGCAGTACATGTAAGAATTTACTTTATGAAAATTATATTAAGATCATTAACAATTAGTCTATTTAAACTAATTAAAACCACCATTAACTAATACATTATAACTAAGCTGAAATTAATCATTAAAAAGTAAGTTTATTTATTTTTATTTATTTATTAACATCAAAATCCAACAATAATAATTAATAGAGCCGTAATAAAATATAATATACGAAATATCAGAAATAATATCACAATAGCAGTCCCATTTTATTGGACATACTGAGACCTATCAAATAAATGTGATTTAAAAAATAGTACAAACTGATCAGTAAAACTAAATTTCGCAAGCTTTGTCAGAATCAAACTGTGGCTCATCTTGTCAAAGGCCTTGGAGAAGTCGATAAACAGCACATCAACCTGACCGCCCGCATCCGTTGTGAACTGTAGAAAGACGCCAGATTAGTGGATGTCGACCTACCCCTCAAAAAGCCATGTTGTTTTGTAGACAACAAGTGCTCGACTTTGTTGATAATGAAGTTATACAGTAATATCTCAAAAATTTTTGAAAAAGCATATATCAGAGAAACAGGCCTGTAATTGTCCACTTCGGTCTTATTTTTGTATAGAGGAGCAGCCAAAACATTTATAGTGTCTTTAATAAGAAAACTTGGAACAAAATCTGGCCCATTAGACATTTTAGTTGTAAGCCCTTTCGTAATTTTTATTATATCCTGTTCTTTAAAGACCGGAACTGCAACTATATTGTTGTCCAAATCCCCCAAGCTGACCTCTTCAGTAGATGATACTTCATTATAAACCCCCTTGAAAAACTCGGCAAATGTCTTGACAATCTGCGAGACTTCACATCCTAAAACTACAAATACTTTGATAGGCGTAAAATTGTGGGACGTTCTACTAAAACACCCCATTTCGTTGGTAAAAGTAGTCTGTCGATTCATCCGAGAATTTAAATGTAGCGTCTGAGGTCTCGCCTTTATAAAATAAAGTGAAGGGCAAGGTTATTTACTTACGAAACTTTAGATAAGATTTAATTACTAAAGGGCCCTCACATAGCCTAGTTTGTACGCTATGTCTAGGTATCAATGCAGGATAATAACTTGGTTAATAGATAGCATAACATTTTTGTAACCCCGTAAATATTAGAGTTTTCCAATACTCATAGTATATCATTCAGTGGTTAATAAAAAATCACGAGAAATTGTCATTCACGTTAATAAACAAATAAAATATGAAAGACAAATAGTCAAAAGACCTCAAATTTAAATTTCCAAGATTTAAAGTTTACGTACATAAATGTAAAATCTCGGTTAAATTCGTTTCTGAAATGCTTATTCATATCTGGAAGTGTAATGCAAAATTTTACCGAAATCATTGACTTAGATTCAGACATAAAGTTATCGGAAAAATAATACCGAGCTAGTTTTTAAATCCGGGTCTCGATAACAAATCTAATCTGATTTTTATATGCCATATCATACCGGCAAACTGCAACTCAAATCAGAAGGGAAAGTAATATTTACTTCAGATATTTTGTACGAAATCGTACCGTGTCTGAGAATTTAATTTAGGACTAAAATGACTTTTTCGGAATAATCGTAAATAAATAACTGGTTATCGAAAAACCTTTAGTGTAGGGACCAAGGTAGTCCCAGTCGCCCCTTTAACTTATATGGACCTATTCAAGATTTTTTATGTATTTTGAGACCCTGAATAAGAATTTTTTGGATAGGAGTCCGCCAGAGTGGTCATAAGATTGTTATGAACAAATAATTGTTTAAACTTTTAAAAATACAATTTTCGCAAAACTAACTATTGGGTCGTATTTTTTTGAGTGATTTTAAGCAAAAAAGCCTTTTATGTGCGACGCTTAGTTTCTGGATAAATAATGTTAAACAATTAAATAATTAATTTTGTTGGCGGCTATCGAAAGGTCGAATCAACAACTACAAGTTAAAATAACATACGAAAAAGTTATGCTCTGATTATTTATTTCGACTATAAACAAATGCTTTTGGCCGCTTATGTGCTGGTGTCATCCTGTATAACGCGTAGAGGGAAGCCTAGTTGCCGGCGTCCCAATCAGCCTAGCGCTCTTACGTATAACTAAAATAAGCTCGTCATTAAGTATTCCACATTGCATTAGATAGTACCTACACTGTTAAAAACAACCTTAAATTTAAGGCAAATTTAATGCCCATTCTCCATTAAATTTAATGATTTTTTACCTAAAATCGTGAATAATTTACATTTACTTTAAATTTAAAGCTATTCATTTCAAATATCAGTTCGCTGTACATTAAATTTGATTAAATGGTATCTTAAATTTCAATAAAGTTAATGAAAAGATATTTCAACTTTCTGTATATTGAAATTAATTCACATATACCTTAACATTAAAGGAATTTACATTAATATTCATGGCACATTGCATGAGATTTCGGGAGATGGCGCAACTTGTATTGAACTTTTTGTTTAGTATGATATCAGTTGCTTAAATTACTTAATTTTCTTATGGCGAGGAGTATATGTCTACCGGTACTGACGAACATCAATGAGTTCGAAACTGGTCTACAGATAACGATACACTACATATAGGAAAAATTTCCACCTTTTCCTAGTAGCAGAAATTTTTGGCATCATATTAATATTGGTACATTAAATATGTGCTCTTAAATTCAATAAACACTGGCTGTATATTTAATGTTAAAAAGTAATGATCAAAACTTTAAATTTAATGTATGATTACATCAGATTTAATGGAATGCATTAATTTAGATTAACTTAAATTATTAAATTTAATGCATTACATTAAACGCATTTAATACAATTTTATGAAATTTGTTTCCAGCACATTTTCATTAAATTTATGCATTTCCTTTTGACAGTGTAGAATATTTATTTTTATTCGATAACGATTGTCGTAGAATAGAAAAAATGTTAAATCTATACGTAGTTCTAATAATGATAAGATTTTAGCCGTTGTCGTATTCTGTACAAAAGTTTGTATGCACGTCGATGCTAATTGGTTTTCCTGGTAAATTATGATGTAAAAAGCATTACATAAAGTAAGATCCATATCTATTCGGAATTATATTTAATTTGGCATATTTTTTTCGTGCACGAACAAAATTTGCAGCAGCGTATGTATCAGTAATTGCATCTACATTATTTCGTACTGTATACGGAACAATTAGCACATGCCGCTATCAATTCATCTACCGGAAGAGTCAGAATCTTCGTTTCTTCTAAAATAAAGCTAAATAAAATTGGGTCTAATGTACCCATATGTAACGTCAAACAGTCTGGATAAATACAACGTTAAATGCTGTCATAATATACAAACGAATGTACATCTCGTTCTGCAAGAGTATACATCGACACAGGTTGAAACAAACAAATACTCAAAATAAACATAATATAATCTACTAAAAAGTGTGTGTAAATGACAGAAGTACTTGAAAAATTAACCCTTATTATGTCTACATATTTTACAATAAAGTTTATGAATGATAATAGTTTAATTTTTATACGAAAATAATAAAATGCAACATATACTTACTGAGTGACAAGGATAATTTAGCGTTATTGCAATGCCATTGTTTCACAAAATTCCATAGATTTCATTATTTATCAGGAAAACCGAATAACATCGACGTGTATACAAACTTGAAACGATTTACATTGCATAGAATACGACAACAGTTGAACTATCATCATTAGTAGAACTACTTATAGAATTAACATTTCTCTATTTTTCAACAATCATGTGATCGAATAAAAATAAGCTTTCTAGCGATAATTTAATGCAATGAGGAAAACTCCAATAACGAGCTCATTTCTATTATATTTTGGTTATACTACTGAATTAAGCACGCTCGGCCGAGTGGGACGCCTGGCCATAAGCTATTTGTTTATTGCTAAAATAAATAATTAAAGTGAAACTTTATCACATAGCATTTTATTACAGCTTGTAGACGATAATTCGAACTTCCGGTTGCTGTCAAAAATATCAAAAAAAGTTGAGATAAAAGTTATAGACGATCACAAATCACAAACACCCCATTTTTTAATCGTTTGACATTAATAATAACAAAAAAAGTTGATCGAGTCAAAAGGCAATCAAAAATAGCAAAGACGCATTTTTTAATTGTTTAGCATTCATTATCTCAAAAACTAAGCGTCGTACGTTTTGCTAAAATCGTATTTTTAAAAGTTAAAACATTTATTTGTTTATAACAATGTTATGATCACTGTGGCGGACTTCTATCCAAGAAAAACTTGTTCCGGGGCTCAAACTACATAAAAAAAATGAGTAGATCCATATACATTAAAGGGGCGACTGGGACCACCTTGGCTCCGACACTATTTGATGCGGCACTAGTATATGACTTGTATCAAGTAATGTTAGGTAAATTGTTATTGTTATATTAAATTTATCGGATAAAAAATGCCGATATATCGGATGATCACTATTTAATATGATATAACGAATAAATTTACAAAATTTTCTTAGCGATTATTTCATTTACAAGCCAAACGGCTTCGTACTCCCTCCAGGGAATGTGGACTCATACCAGGAACACAAAGATAACAAAAGTATGAAGCTCAGTGGAGACCCTTTCCATGTTATCGGGTCCTATGTGGCGTGGTCTTCTATACTTCCTTCAAACTTTCGGACGGTCCGCGCGGTTGCAAGGAGAACTGCTTTCTGAATCTGTTTATACAGATGCTCACTAAGGCCCAGTCTCTTGATGTTCTGCAGGAGGTTTTTTGGTATCACTCCGTGTGGACGCTGTTCATTGCCCACTGTCTGCGGATTTGCACCTCTAGATCTCTGTATTTGGCGATCTTCTCATTGTATTTTGGTCTTAAGTTGTTGTTATTAGGTATAGCAATGTCAATGAGTGTAGTTCACCTAGAAATTTTATCTGTTAGTATAAGGTCTGGCCTATTATGAGCAACTCTTTAATCTGTTAGAACCGTTCGGTCCCAATATAACTTGAACTCGTTGTTTTCAAGAATAGGCTCCGGATTGTATTTGTAGTGAGTCACTTTTCCTACCTACAAGAGTTTTAACTTATCTGCTAAATTTTGGTAAAGTATCCTAACGCCTAAGTCGTGTCTTTCCTTATACTCGGTTGCGGCAAGCGCTTGGCATCATCCAGTTATGTGCTGCATTATCTCTGATGTTTGACAGCCATATCTACATTGGTCATTTTCTATTGAGGGATCTCTGATAATGAACTTCCGATAGTTCTTCGTAGGAATAACCTGGTCTTGGATATCTAACAAGAAGCCCTCCCTTTCCGGAAACATCTATCCCGAAATCAACTAGCAATTAGACGATGAGTTGTCCTTGTCCTGGATCCGTCCATGAAATGGCTTCTGCAGCCAGGCTTGTAACTTCCCTTGATCTTTTCGGTGGTCAGAAGCAATATCCCATTCCCTCTGTTGTAGCGGTGTTGAATCGTCTGCCTCACATATTGCTCGATGTGTGTGGAAAAGTCCTCTAACCTATGGAAATAAGAACGTAAGTTTATTATTTGTTGGTGGAGCTGCTTTCCAATATCGACCAATCCTCTTCCTCCTTGGTGTCTTGGAAACATTGGACGTTCAATAGCTCTCCGAGGGTGGTGTTTGTGTGCATTTGCTAAGAGTGTTCTTATTTTCCTTTGCAGGTTTTCTATGTCCATTTTACAATTCCAAAAGAGTAGCTAAGCGCAGAGCATGCGTACGTGTTGAACACCCATAAATTTCTACTATTTAGACTAGTTCGTAACACCCGTCTTACCCTCGGTTATCAATTCTGTTTCATACCTAGGTATTTGTAAGTTTTTTCTGCTTCCATTGCAGTTATAGTTTCACCGTTCTATATCTCAAATGCTCCCGGTTGTATCTTTCCTTTAACGATGTTCAAAATACTGTACTTGTTAAGCCCAAATTGCATTTGAATATCCCCGGAAAACTCCTCCACAATTTTGAGCATTTGCTCCAACTGGTTTTTGGTAGAAACCATCAGTTTAAGATCATCCATATAAAGAAGATGATTCAATCTTATTACCTCCTCGTTGTTATTTCTAATACTAAAGCCGTATCTGGTGGAGTTCAAACGGCGTGACAGTGGGTTCATGGCAAGGCAGAACCACAGTGGGCTTAGCGAATCGCCTTGAAATATTCTCCTTCGTATTAGGATTGTATTAGTTTCGATGGTATCGCTGGATGGCACTTGCAAATGGATCCTAGTTCTCCAGGTTGACATGATGCGTTTTAAAAAGGAAACAAAATTATTATCGACTCTATACATTCTCAATATAGTTTTGAGCCACTCACGTGGCACTGAGTCGAAGGCCTTCTTATAATCCACGTAGGTAGCAAAGAGGTTTCTTCGGTTGGTACAGGGTTGGTTGCATATGACAGAGTCAACAATCAATTGTTCCTTGCATCCCATTGCTCCTCTAGTGCATTCTCTCTGTTGAGTTGCGACGATGTTATTTTGTTCACAATGTGCATACATGCGTTGGGTCAAGCAGTATGTGCTTGCTTTATAGAATGTGGGAAAGCAGGTAATTGGCTTATACTTAGCTGGGCCATGTGTGCTATGCTGTTATCTCTATTTATATCTTGTTATTTTTATACAATTTTGACAACCTCAGCATTAAATTACAATTAAGCTATATATTTGTAAATCTTCCCCTAACGAGATTTTTCGAGACGAGGCAAACCTCTAATTTCATCTTGTCTCGACTCTCCAACTCAAGACGATACGGGATCATCCCTTATTCTCGTCTCGCAGCATAACTAGCGATTTTTGTACTTTTAAAATGAAGGTACACTTTAGCAATGAATATCTCAAAAACTATTCGCGAAATATCGTTTTCATTTTCGCAATGCATGCTCCAAAGTACAGCGATTCTAAAAAAAACTGTCTGTATAACTAAATAATTATCATCGTTTTAAAAAACTCACCGATCTAATTATCGTTGGACTGCATGGAAATTTCAGTGACAACCATTTTCTTAGTAACCTCTTTTTTATTTCGCTTAAATATGACAAAATAAGATGGCGTTTTTCGCTGAAGTACAATCTAGCTTACAAATGGCAGAATTATCCGATGCTTTTTCTTAAGTGCGGTTTCTTTGCCTTGAACTATCTAACTATATATTTGTAATATTTTTAGCACCAAATTTTCGTAGAAAAATCTGCATGTTATACAAATGAATAATTTACAGACAATGTAATTAATTTTTTTGGTGTACTGAATATAAATGACCGATTTAAATAATATTCTGTCAAGCCACCTACGTTTACCTACCGGTCATTAATAGTGAAGAATGGTGGACCATTTTAAGCTGGTAAGTTGTTGTTGACCAATTTTCAATCTAAAAAATTTTAAGTGAGACGATAAAACGCAATTAATCTCAGATTCAACTCAAGCGTTGCTTACTGTTAATTACACATCATTAGTAAGATTTATTAGATCCTTGGACCAGAACAGAAAAAAATATTTTTAGGATAATAACTACGTTTGTCGCGTTAACCATTGTTCCGAATAAAATATTCAGAAGAAATAAAACTGCCAGCAAAATATATATATTTACCCTCATCTGTCCAAAAATTGGGGCAACTTGAAAATATGACCAAAATCTTCGTTGGCACATACACTTTTGAATATAACGTGGTATATGAACCAAATCAAAAATGGCGGACGAGTAAAGCGCCATATTGGCAAAAAACGTGAGAAATCATTATAAATTTTTTTATTATCATATTTTCCATGCCAACCTTTTTTCATGAGGGTTTTCGGGGTCAATGATCACGAACGTAAAATCAGAAATTGAAAATTTTCAAATTCAAGATGGCGGACCCATTTTTGCATCAATTTTTTTATTACTGTATTATTCAAGGGTTTTTTGGGGTGCCTAATCACAAATCTGAAGTCAAAATTGAAAATTTTGATATTCAAAGTGTTTACTTACATTTTTTATTATCATATTTTTCGGCCATGTTTGGTTCGTGATCTTGAACTTGAATATTTTCAATTTCTGACTTTAGATTCATAATTAGCGACCCCTCAAGAAACAAGGTTGGCACGAAAAATATGATAATAAAAAATCTAAGCAAAAAAGCATATATATATATATATATATATATATATATATATATATAGGGAAGTCCTTAAGGGAAAGGTATTTTCATCAAAATATTGAACTGTGCTTCTTTAATTTATATATATATATATATATATATATATATATATATATATATATATATATATATATATATATATCCTTTTTTGCATAGATTTTTTTATTATCATATTTTTCGTGCCAACCTTGTTTCTTGCAAGATACCGGACTGTAAAAGAGCTGTAATGATTCAATAGTGAAATTAAGCAACTGTCTTTGGTAGGATCTTATCTGCAGAACTTGATGATATAATATTGTATATATATATATATATATATATATATATATATATATATATATATATATATATATATATATATATATATATATATATGTATAAGAGGAAGGATGGACAGTTTGTTCTCTGCAAATTCCACATTGGTTCTCTCTCCATAAGCATTTCGACCACCTAATCAGTAGAACTCTTTCAAACCAAAAGCGAAATTGACAGATAAGAACTGCCTATTTAAAATACTTATTCAATGAGGTCAAATTTCATTTAAACTTGTTAATGGTTTTGTGTTTTATAAAGTGTTTTTATTATCATCAAATTTTAAAGTGCAAAACAGTGTCAAAGAAGTTGTGAATCCATTGAAGAAGACTCGGGAATGGGAAAGCCTCCTTGATGCAGGAAAGTGACCACAAGAGTTTTTCATGATCGTCGTTTGAAAGAGTTTATTACTGCTAAAACTTTAAATATGTCTTGGCTAAGTTTCTTAACAATTCCACAAAACAAACTAGGCATAAGTAAAGTTTCAGCAATGTAGGTTCCTAGAATGATGACACCCAAACCAAAATGCTTGAGCAGCAAAAGTCTCAAAATTATTGACAATCGTTGGATGCAGACCCAAGAACAGTGAAAGCCGATGGGACTTGGGATCCCGATATAAAATTAGAGTTCATGGAGTGGATTCATAAAAGCTCTTCGTCTCCACAAAAGACAATCTTCAGCTTTTTACTTTTTCGCCTCTTCCCAGCTTCCAGCTTCCCAAATATGAACAGAATTTTTTTATCGGCAAAAGCAAAAAAGTTATTTAATTTTTTTACAAGGTAAAAATGATAGTGGTTTTCTAATGAAGTTTAAACAAATTTAAAATTAATTTTCCTCAATTCCATGTAATTTTTCTCATAGAAGAAGAGTTCCTCTTTCATGAGATGTGCTCAGAATCGGTACAGGGGCGGATCCAGCCTCTCTTTTTTTTTGGGTGGGGGGGAGGGGACGGTGATATCACAAAATGGCAAGCGAAAGCAAGTTGTCGACGGGGGGAGGGGAGGAGACACCAGCAATATTCCCATTTCTAGTGTAAAAGGCAGGGTCGGGTCTATTTTTCTGAATTTGAAGCTCTTGGAGAGGGTGGGGCGATCACAAGAAAAAACAAGTTGCCGACAGGGGGGGGGGGGAGTGCCAGCAGCATACATATTCCTAATATAAAAGGCAGAATCGGTTCTATTTTCCTGAACTCAAAACTTTTGGGAAAGGGAGGGGCGATCGCAAGCATACATACTCCTATACTCTATTCAAGAATTAGAAAGAGTGATAAAACTGTTACCGAAACCTCCAACGTGCCCTAATTATACTTAAATATTATCACCTTTTATAAATTTACTGCTACAATAAAATTTTTGATAATTCAATTTAATTTCTGTCAGTGAGCGAAGTACACCTTAGAGGGTGTCCTTAGTGATTTACCTTGTTTGTGCTTGTTTTTATATATTATTTGAGATTAATGAAATACCTAAAAGGTATGACCTCCACCTCTATATTTATTCCAAAATCGTAAAACCAAGGCATTTTTTCCTCAACGAAAAACTTATTACAATGAATGTTTATGATGCCTTAAGATATCAATATCTAGATAATAATGTTAAAAGCTCTATTAAGATGTGTTCCAACATGACAGGAGTTGGAAAATCCACTATGTACCGAATACTGAAGGAGACAAAAACTACTGGAATTGTTAGTACTCCCAAGTCACATTCGATCACAGGCAGACGAAAAACCTCGTTGGAAGAAGAGATATAAACTGCAATAAAAAGAGTTGTACATACATTGTATTATGAGAAGCAGATCCCAACCGTCGACTAAATTCTAACTAAACTCAATGAAGATCGGGATTTACCTGAAATTAAAAGAACTGAGCTTTAGAAATTGCTCACAGAATTTAATTTTTGCTAGGAAAAACCAGATAGGACATCTGTTCTTATAGATCGTCAGGAAAATGTCCGTTGGAGAAGGAAGTATCTCTCTCAAGTAAAAGGTAGAGTTGCTAGAAATAATACAAATTACAAAATTATTAATTTTACTCAACTTTTGAAAAAATTTTTTGCAGGAAATTATGAAAAATTCATATAATAAAAGAATAAAAGAAAATGTGGAAACTCGATCTTATGATCGATGAGATAGAGGAACCAATTATAATTAATTTGAGCGAAGACAGCTTCACTGACTTTGCTTACAAATTAGATACGTAATGTTTACCAGTGTAAACACAATTTATTATTTAAATTTTAATTTTTGTTGTATTTTATTGTTTAATGTTGTTTATATATTTTTTTATATATTTTTTTATTTAAGTGTGTCCTACTCTTTAATTTTATATATATTTAATTCCAATTAGACATTGTTATTATTGTATTTGTGTCTTTTTCTTAAGGGTGTAGAATTAACACGCTTATTTTATTTTTTTGGGGCTATCGGATTTCCACATAATAAAGTAAATTAAATTAAGATGTCGATATCGGTAAAAAAAACGATTTGTAGGTTTTTCAATTCTCTACAAGATGGCTATTCTATTTTGTCCAAAAATTTATTTAGTTTTTGCTGGTAAGCAAAAAAGTGCAAAAAAAGCATTTTTTGACCTTTAACTGGTTACAAAAAGTTTATGACAAAAATCTCTGCCTGGATGATTGAGTGTCCCGGCAAAATGCTTATTTGACTGATATATTATGTTTGTCGCACATTTCAAAGATTGACAATAACCTTTTAAGATATTTTACCTTACCACACTCAATAGACTCAACCCAAAATCAAATTTTTGATTCGAGTAATATATCATGAATGATATTTATGTAAATCGATTTATACTGGAACTATTAAAATTGGTAGCGCCTACCGAATTCTTAAGTGAAAAACTAACCGGATCAATTGCTTACGGTATAAACGTAGGTACTATGTTAACTAAAGGTTAGAACAATCATTCAAATTATTAGTTTGGTTAGACCAAGCTGGCTTATCGCAATGTCCAGCGCATTAAATCTACTTTTAAAATATTCAGTTAAAAATAGGACAGTAAATAATTATAATATAACAAATAGTTAAATTTATTTTTAATGTGAGAATTAGTAGGTATTTATTTTTTTGGTGAGAGAAATTAGTGTTTTTCCTTCAATTATTGTGTTTCTAAAAATAATTTGTTGAAAAGTGTAGGCTGGGAAATATTTCTAGAAAGTTTTTATGTGCATCCTACTAAACTTAGTCTTGTGATTGGATTATTACATTACATAAAATTATGGTAATATTTTTTATTTATATAGAGTGGTTGGTACCGAGTGAGTAATGGACTAATATTTTCATTCTTTAAAAATAATACTTTCCACCTAATTCCAAAAAAAAATCTCTTAATGTTGGTGGAAAGAAAAATACGATAAATATGTACAGGGTGTCGAATCATCAACGTTACGACAACCTAGCTATTTTTACTAGAACAGTATGTATTTGGAAGCTTTTTAACCTTTTGAAAAAGTTTCATTGCATGAGCAGTTTTGCCAGGAAAAAAATATTTTCATTTACATGCATACACCAATTTGCTGTAACAATAAAACCATTTTTAAAATAACTGTTGAAAGTACATGTAGATATGTATTTAAAAAAAAAACAAAAAGAATTAAGCAAACATGTAAAATTATTAACATTTTTTACAAAATAAAATTGGACTCTATCTAATATCTTAGGATTATTAAAGAGATATCCAGCGTTTAAAATGCGCGTCAATATTGTTCGAGGGTATTCACCGGAGTCTTATATACTTCTTGTTTAAGAGTACCCCACAAAAAGAACTCACTCATATTTAACTCCAGAAAACGTGATAGCCATCTTACTGGTGCGTCATTCCAATCTATCGGTCGGAATATTCGTCGGGTAGATATTGTCGAATAGCAACGAGAAAATGGGGTGGGGCACTATCATCCAGGGGCAGATTCAGCCTCTCTCTTTGGGGGAGGGGGGCGGCGGCGATATCACTAAACTACAGTATAGCAAGAGAAAACAAGTTGTCGACGGAGGGGGGGGGGAAGAGGGACGCCAGCAACATTCTCATTTTTAGTGTAAAAGGCAGGGTCGGGTCTATTTTTCTGAATTTGAAGCTTTTGGAGAGGTGGGGGGCGATCACAAGAAAAAACAAGTTGCCGACAGAGGGAGATGCCAGCAGCATAAACATTCCTAATATGAAAGACAGAATCGGTTCTATTTTCCTGAACTCAAAGCTCTTGGGAAGGGGGGGAGTGGCGATCGCAAACATACACATTCTTATACTCTATTCAAGAACACGAGAGAGTAATAAAACTGTTACCGAAACCTCCGACGTACCTGCTCCAGTGCCGCAGATAACGGAGGACTGCCGTAAATCTCATCATATTTAATTATGTTTAAATATTATAAGCTGTTATAAATTTACTGCAACAACAAAATTTCTGATAGTTCAATTTAATTTCTGTCAGTGAGTAAAGAACACGTTACAGTGTGTCCTTAGTAATTCATCTTGTTTGCACTTGTTTTTACATATTATTTGAGATTAGTGAGATACTCAAAAGATATGGCTTCCACCTCTATATTTATTCCAAAATCGTTAAACCAGGGCATTTTTTTCTCAACAAAAAACTTATTACGATGAATGTTTATGATGCCTTAAGATATCAATATCTAGATAATAATGTTAAAAGCTCTGTTGAGATGTGTTCCAACATGACAGGAGTTGGAAAATCTACTATTGACCGAATACTGAAGGACAAAAAAAACGACTGGAATTGTTAGTACTCCCAAACCACATTCGATCACAGGCAGACGAAGAACCTCGTTGGAAGAAGAGATGAAAACTGCAATAAAAGGAGTTGTACATACATTTTATTATGAGAAGTAGATCCCAACTGTCGACGAAATTCTAACTAAAATTAATGAAGATCGCAATTTACCTGAAATTAAAAGAACTAAACTCTGGGAATTGCTCAGAGAACTTAATTTTTCCTGGGAAAAACCAGATAAAAAATCTGTTTTTATAGATCGTACGGAAACTGTCCGTTGGAGAAGGAAATATCTCTCTCAAGTTAAAGGTAGAATTACTAGAAATAACACAACTTACAAAATTAGTAATTTAACTGAACTTTTCAAAGATTTTTTTTGAATAAGTTAGTGCGGAAAATTGGGAAAAATCCATATAATAAAAGAATAAAATAAAATGTGGAAACTTGATCTCATAATCGGTGAGATAGAGGAACTAATTATAATTAATTTCAGCGAAGATAGCTTCACTGACTTTGATTAAGAATTAGAAACGTAATGTTTACCGGTGTAAACACAATGTATTATTTAAATTTTGTTTTGTGGTATTTTGTTGTTGAATGTTGTTTATATATTTTTTATTTTTAATATATTTTTATTTGAATGTATGTGTCCCACTCTTTAATTATATATATATATATATATATATATATATATATATATATATATATATATATATATATATTTATATATATATATATATATATATATATATATATATATTTAATTCCAATTAGCTGTCTTTTTTCTTAAACGTGTAGAATTACCATGTTTATTTTTTTTTAGGGCTATCGGATTTCCATATAATAAAGTAAATTAAATTAAGATTTCAGTACAATAGAAATAAAATTAAGTAGATCTAGTTTTAACTGTAACATATAAAAAATAATTACATTTGAATCCCTTTTTAGTCTTTAATTGTAATTCTGCAGATGGTTTAAAAAATAAATAAACTGATACGTCAAATGTCCTAAAAATGTTTTTAATTAATAATAAAATGGCCGATAGCTCCAAAAATATTTTAATATTATATGGACGAATTTATTTTTTTATATATGTTTAACTTTTTGTATTTTTCACAATGGTTATTTTGTAAGTATTTAAATTATAACTTAGGATTTTTTGAGAGAATAAGGCTACGTTTTAGTCTGAATGTGCCTAAAACGGTTTCTATGCCAAAATTAAAAATAATAAAATACAGTTGTGATTTGTGTTAAATATGTCAAAATTATCTACATTTTGGAATGTATGTGAATTATTAAAAAATCTTAAGAAATAAAATAATATTATAAAGACTTTTTGTTTTAAGATTATTACCGAAATAATATTCTATGCCATAAATACTTAGTGGTAAAATAAACTTCCTTCCGACGCCTATGACAAGGATTAAAATCCTTTATAACACTTCACACTTCCAAATATCCATTGTTATCCAACCCAAATAGTCCATTATTAGAGACCGGTATTTTTGATTATAAAATTTCTAACCCATTCCTATGAAAAATATATGTGTCTAACAGACTTTGCCAAAGACACTGGACTAAAGAACACAGATAGTTTGCGAAGAAAAAAGGGTAAAAAATGATTTATTAGTCTCTCTAGTTCTTGAATAAACTATAGTGTAGGAGGCAAAATCGGGTTTCTTTTCCTGAACTCAAAGCTCTTTGGGGGGGGGGGGGGATCGCCCCTTGGATCCGCGCTTGCTATCATCCATATACCACACTTCTCGCCGATGTAAAATAGGCAAATTTTCCAAAACAACTGGTAATGTGTTTTGCAAAAAATTTAGATAAATATTGCCATTTGTCTTGTCTGGAATCACAACAGGACCAATAAAGTAGCAGTCAATAACACCTGCCCAAACATTTATTTTAAATTATGCTAATGGTGTACAGGGTTTCCGGATTTCGTTGTTTTTGCCGGATAGCTCCGTTATTTTTAACGTTAGCGGGATGCGGTTTTCGCGAAGTGGTGTTACTTTTGCGTGAAATGAAAGATCCCGCAGGTAGAATTTTTACAGCACTCTTAGTTTTTTAGATACAGGGGCTTTTTGAAAATTTGCCTCGTATTTAGGTTATGTTTTTAGTTACCGAAAAGGTAAATAGTGACTCAAACAAAACTACCTATATGCCTAAAACGGAAAGTGTTCAATCAGTGGGTTCTGTCAGTCCTCCCATATGGCGCGTAAACCCTAATATTGACAAAAAGGACTATACATAAACTCCGTGTCACATTTTATGAAATGGACCGAACAGTGTTGGGAATATTCCTAAGAGATCAGGTTCCAAATGAGGAAATTCGTCGAAGAACTGGACTACAAGATGGCCACCTGAAAGTGGAATTGGGCAGGGCATATTGCTAGGTCAGTTGACAACAGGTAGATAGAGAAAATAATTGAATGATGACCTAGGAAAGGCGCACACAGACGCCTTCAAACAAGACATAAATTGAATTCCAGGTGCACATAATACATAATCCTGGAGGCACGGGAGGTTTACGTCCAGCGGTGGACTAGAATAAGCTGATTGGTGATGATGATGATGATGATGATGATACGCAAAATAAAACTAGATTACTTGAAGAATTCAAAGTGGCAGACAAAAATTAATCAGGGAAATTTTTAGATGTTATATTACACACGTGTATCTGGTATATGCGAGATCGTGTGCGACTGTTGATTCATTTGCGAAGCGTTTTACTTGTCTGCCAATGTAGATATAAATATTTTATACCTTTAATCAAAATACAAAATGACAGACAAAAATAAATGAGGGAAACTTTCACTTTTTTTCAACAACTTTTTTATTTATTTATAAATTTTCGACACGCTATACTTGTCTGCCAATGTAGGTATGAACATTTTATGATACCTTTATTCGAAATACAAAATGGCAGACAAAATAAATCAGGGAAATTTTCACTTTGTTTTCAAAAACTATTTTATTTATTTATAAATTTGCAACGCGCTGTACTTGTCTGTCAATGTAGATATGAATATTTTATGATAAAAGGAATACGCGAGTTTTAGTTTTAGTAGATGGTGTAGTAGAAACTTGGTTGAAATTTTCTCACAATTTTCAACCAGAAAAAAAGATTTCGTTATAGGTAAACCGTCTGCCATTTTTTTACACAAAACTTGTTGTTCTATCTTGCATATTGTTCATTGGCAGACGAAAATAAATCAGAATTTTTTTTTGTAAGTTCACCCCTACGTTTCCACCCCTTCGACCATTACAAATTGTCTGCCATTTTTTCCCGTTAATTCAGTTTGGGTGACTACCCTTTCACTTTAATTGCAGACAATTCGAGATCAGGAAAAAACAGAGTTTTTTTTGCAAATGAAAATTGATTTTCCAAACTTTCGGAGGGGCTGCCAGGGTTGACACCATGGACTCTTTTCACGAATTTACTTAGATCTTTTAGCCCTCTAAAGGACAAGCAAAAAAAAGAGTCCATTTCGCCTTATGAACAGCTGACGGTCAATGGATGTTTTAGGACAATCAAAGCATCGCTTAATTCAAATTTATCATTAGTTTTGCAAAATAAATTTGTTTAAACATTATTTATATATATATATATATATATATATATATATATATATATATATATATATATATATATATTGCTGGAAACAAAAATTATAAACAATTAATTTTGCAATTTAAAAAACCCTCAAACAATCATTAGAAAATAATTAAGAATGTATGTATATCCAGAATTCACAAGACCATATTCTACTAATACAAAGTCCACAAATGCATATCTTTAAAGAGATTATATTTAAATTGCAAAATGTATTGTTTAATACTTTACTTATAACAAAATTGATAAGAGATGACTATTCTTCTTCAATGTACAAATTTCACGTCGTGCTGCGTAATCTTTGTAAAACGAAAAATCGCTGGTACCAACCAATCTATTAGATTTGACTGAAATTAAAATCAATTTAGTTTTTCCAAATAAAAAAAAATATGGTGAGGTGATTTTATCACTGTAACCACAATCCAAGACTAATTTTAGTGCGGTAAAATTGTGCCAATCCATTAATCTCTTTCCGATAGTAAAAATACATTATAAAAACATAGATATACCTACGCTGATATTACTAATAAGATGAGATATATTTAATGTGAAATAGATCAATGACTGTTAAGGTTCCCACCTGGCGGAACACGAAAGATAATTTAAAATGTGTGTAATAGGGCTTGGGAATCCCATTATTTTATTCGGCCGTGTTTTTTATAATGAATAATTACTCACAAAGTTCCTGAACTAACCTGAACTATACTGGAATTGCAAAAATATATTCAAATCGTGTTTTAATGTTTTTCGAATACGCGTTTATAATTAATATACTAGTGTCTTAAAAATGGCGGAGGATATCCGTATTGTAAACGATTCAGAAGATTCAGAAATGGAAGAGGAAAAGAGGATTTATTTAAAAAGTATTTTTGATAAGGTAAGTTTTTTATACAAAAGTTGATTCGTTTTTTATCTAGAACATTTTCAAAAAATAATTGTCTAAAATTTAAAACGAATAAAGGATATAAATATAAATATGAACAATGACGTACATATTAAAAATATTATTTTTAGAAATAATTATCTAAAACTTAAATTTGTTTATTATTATTAAAATACATATATAAAACAAATAAGTCATACAGTGAAAAATTAATCATTTAAAAAGGTAATATTTAGTTAATTTTACGAAGCTTGAGATTCGTCAAAACCGTTACTAATATCAACAAACTATCAAGGACTTGCATTTTGTATTAGGGGGACATGAACAAAGAAAAATGAAAGAAATTTGTTTTTGCTTTTAAAGGAATTATTATACATTTGACTAAGGCTGTTTATATCAATTCTTCTATTTACAGTATGTTTTCTTTTTAATAGCTATCATTTCCTTATTATGATTTACTAGCCAAACGGCTTCCACTCCCTCCAGGGAATATTGACTCATACCAGATATACCAAGATAACAAAAGTATGAAGCTCTGTGAGAACCCTTTCCATGTTATCGGCTCCTAGGTGACGTGATCTGCTGTATTTCCTACAAACTTTCGGATGGTTCGCGCGGTTGCAAGGAGAACTACTTTCTGCATAGGTTTATACAGATGTTCACTAAGGCCCAGTCCCTTGATGCTCGGCAGGACGTTCTTTGGTATTATTCCAGTTGTTGACAGTATTATGGGAATCGTTTGGACGCTATTCATTGTAACTCCAGATCTCTGTATTTGGCGATCTTCTCGTTGTATTTTGGCCTTAGGTTGTTGTTGTTAGTTAACTCTTGGTGGAGTATCTTAGCGGCTGAGTCGTGCCTTTTCTTATACTCGGTTGTGGCAAACGCTTGGCCTCCTGCAGTGATGTGCTGAATTGTCTCTGATGTTCGACAGTCATATCTACATTGGTCATTTCCTATTGAAGAATCTCTAATGATAAACTTCCGACAGTTCTTCGTCGGAATAATCTAGTCTTGGATAACTAACAAAAAGTCTTCCGTTTCCGGAAATATCTGCTCTGAAATCAGCCAATAGTTCGACACTGCTTTGTTGACATTGTCTTGATTGACCTCATTTGGATGCCGGCCATGAAGTGGCTTCTGTAGCCAGGTTTGTAACTTCTCTTGGTCTGTTTGGTGATGTTAAGCAATATCTTGTTCTCTCAGCTGCAGCTGCGTTGAATCGTCTGTCTCGCATATTGCTCGATGTAGTGTGGAACAATCCGCTAACCTGTGGAAATATGAACGTAAGGTTATTATTTGTTGATCGAGTTGCTTACCAATATCCACCAATCCTCCTTGATGTCTTGAAAGCATTGTACGTTCAATAGCACTCCGAAGGTGATGTTTTTGTGCTTTTGTTAGGAGTTTTCTTATTTTTTTTCGCAGGTTTTGAATGTCAGTCCTGTTCCATTTTACAATTCTAAAAGAGTAGCTAAGTGAAGTGCAAGCGTACGTGTTTCGCACCTTAAACAAATTTTTACTGTTTAAGTTAGTTCGTAATACCCGCCTTACCCTCCTGACAAATTCGATAGTCAATTCATCTTTCATAGTGCGATGGTGAATTATTTTAGCCTGTTTCATATCTAGATATCTGTATGTTTGGTCTGCTTCCATTGCAGCTATAGTTTTACCGTTCTCCATTTCAAATGTTCCTGGTTGTATCTTACCTTTATCGATGTTCAAAATACGGCACTTGTTAAGTCCAAATTGCATTCCGATATCACCGGAGAACTCCTCTACAATTTTTAACATTTGTTCCAGCTAGTTTTTGGCAGCAGCAATTAGTTTAAGATCATCCATGTATAGATGATTCACTCTTAGTACCTCTTCGTTGTTATTTCTAATACTACAGCCGTATCTGGTGGAGTTCAAACGGCGTTATAGTGGGTTCATTGCAAGGCAGAACCACATAGGGCTAAGTGAATCGCCCTGAAATATTCCCCTTCGTATCGCTGGACGGCACTTGCAATTGATTCCTAGTTCTCCAGGTGGATATGATTAGTTCTAAAAAGAAAACAAAATGATTATGGACCCTATACATTGTCAATTCATTTCCTTTATTATTAATTTCTGATTATTTCTGTTCCTATCAACTGTTTTGATGTCTTCGAAGTTAAACGAGTACTTTCATTTTTTTCATTCTTTGTCAATGCTCTGTCGATTTCATCCTTTTCGATGAGGAGCCTGATATTTCTTCGTCAGTACTTATGTGGATTTCTGGTCGTTCCTCGTGAAAAAGTGTATCTGTATATGATTTCCACATTTGCAGCAATTCCGATGTGTCGGCTACTATTTCCCCATTATCTATTATACGATATAATGTTTTGTTTTCTTTTTCGTCACATGTTTAATTTGTTTGTGCATATTGTTGCAGTCATATTTATTTTCAAGTTTTTCGATTTCGTTGCATCTTTCCCCCTGCGATCTTTCTGTTGCCTTTCTTATTTTCCATTTCATCTCTCTTGTATTAGACGATATTTATCTGGATCTTTCTTTTTGTAGTTCCTTCTGGTATCCATTAGCTGCAGAATTTCCTCAGTTATCCGCTCCTTTTTGTTATTGTGCGTTGCTTGCAGTTGCTTTTTGCATATATTACCTATGATTTGGTTAGTTTTATTCCATTTCTCTGCTCCATCATCTGAAACTGTTACGTGCACCATTTCTGCTTTGAGTGTATTTGCTACCAGAGTTCTTATGTATTCGTTGTTACGCTTCGTAATATCCATTCTTTGGCTAATAGTCCCTTTACTAACCTTTTTTAGTTTGGTGTGGTTTGGGTTGTGATCACTGGAAACGTCAGCATCTGCATATGCTTTTACCGATTTTATAGCATTTTGAAAACGTTTCTGAATAGTAAGGTAATTGATTGAGGGCTATGTGTTCTAGGAAGTCTACTGGGGATTTCCAAGTATATAGTCTTCTTGGCGGTAGTTTAAAAAAGGTGTTACATATGACCATCTTATCTCTGCAGAACTGCACCAGGCGATCATCCCGATCTCGTCCAACCTTCTCGTTAAATCCCCCATGATAATCGTGACTTCGTTGCTTTCAACAGATTTCATCAGGTCCTTTAGCTGTTTAAAAAATTCTTTGATTAGTTTTTCATGTTTGTCAGTGATAGGAGCTATACTTCTGTTATGTTGATATTCATGAGTGTTGCATGTAGTTACAGAAGGAGTATTCGGTCTGAATGTGGTAATTTTTACGTATTTCTCGATTTTCCGATTCACTATTATGCCCACGTCATTCCTGTGTCGGGGACCCGTGTTTCCTGAATAGTATGCTTTGTAGTTCTGGATATTGCATTGTGTGCTTGGCCACCACGTTTCGCTGACTGTCGAGTTTTGTCATCTCTCTGATAATGTTGTGGATCTTTCCACTTTCGTACATGTTTTGTACATTCCAAGTCGCTATTTTAAAATACCAGGGGGATTCTTCGCACTCTCCGCCCATTAAAGGGCTTCCGGGAACTAAGGGCTATTTGTAAAATTTCCTCTGCCATGTTAATTGTACTAAGGAGATTTAATAAGTTGGTTTCCCCTTGCTTTCCTCATTGCAGTGCTTGAACCGCTTCTGACATCATTTGTCTCACACTTGAAGGTGTTTCAAAAGCTACTGGTTTTATCTTTATAAGTTTCACTTGCATTTGATAATCGCTTTGCTTCTGCCCAGGACTATGCCTGTTGGTCCGCGGGAGATATTTGATTTCCTTACTACCATCCATATCTGAGAAGCATTTCCCTATCCGTAACTTGGGGACGCGACCTCTAAGGGTTACCGGTTCCCCCGCATGTAATCCGCTAATTAACGGCTGACACGAGTGACTTTAAAACATCTGACATATTCAAATATTTTTCGATTAGTGGTTTTGAACCATCGTCATTTCCTACAGTCTTTGATACGAGAACAATGACACTTTTGTTTTTTCCACGTCTATTTTTACCACCATTAGTAGTAATCCACTTCAGATTTTTTCATTAGAGATTGTTTTTCTGAACAGCATTTTCAACTTCTTCAAAATATCTTCTTCAGTGGACGTGCCGTGAATATTGTAAACGTCAAGAAGCGTAATTCCACCGCTTCCCACAAGATGGTGTTGTGCTATTGTAGCTTTGCCACTTCCTGCACGTAACTTCTCTAATCTCCGTTACTGTCCATTTAACATAGTCGTAAGTAGTGGTAACAATACATAACACCCTGCACGCGGACTAGCTATCTCCACCACAATTCAATGTCCTTGAGACCTACCCATAAGTATTAACCGAAATTGCAAACGGAGTCGAGTCCACCACCGCTCCCTGTGCCGCAGATGTATGACCCAACTAGTCCCAATAAGAATAGCCCTTTAGTCTTTTACCAACATTTAGCCACAATTCAGCTTATTAGGTACTTATTACGAAATGTTTGAAAATAGTTTAAGTATTCTAAAGAATATAGAATTAGTTTTACATGTTTTAAAATGTGGATCTCTACAGACATTAATATTTTATTTAGTCAAAAAGTTTAATCAATGAGATATAAACCCAACTACGCGTTTTAATCTAACATTTTGTTAGTATTAAAACAAAACAACCTCAATGAACATTTTTATGTTCAAACATTTTTCAAACTATTTTACAGTCATAAACGTACCTGCTTGTGGGTAGAAGAAAGTGAACATATAATTAGCTTTACTAACACAAATAATATGTGGTATTATTTCAGTCATCGCTCTTTTAGAAAAAATCAAAAACAACATTAGCTCACTCCTAACGCTAAAATTAACATTTATATGTTTAATTCTAATCTATAAACAAGTCAGTAGAACAAAAAAATATCCATACATTTTAAAATGTATTAACAACATTTAATACTATAGGTGTTTTTAAATTAGTTAAAAGTGACATTTTGTACTTATTACAGTATATGGGTACTTTTTAGAATAACGCTCGGACTACATTTTTCATATACTACAAGGTAAATATCGATGTTGGTTATATAAGGAAAAAGCGAAGAAAAATTTCTTTAATTCACAAGATCTTACACCTGCTCACCTGTAATGACATTAACGATATTAAATTTGCTTACAAAGTTTTTTTTATTTCTAATGTCACAAAAAGTCAGTTTTGACATTTGATTTTGGCATTTTGTATCTTGAAATATGGTTTAACATTCTTGGAAGCATGCGTTTTCAAAGATTTTTTTAACTTTATTGCTTAACGGATTGTGAAACAAAAAATGGGGTCTACAGTTGAAAAAAAAATCGATGACGTCGTAGCTCTTTCTTGAGTCACCCTGTTTATTTCATTATCACGCAAGAAAACTCTAAACTAAAAATAAAATTCGTTCGATCCGAGCGTTTTTCAAAACAAGTACACATTTACTTATATTGAATTTATGTGGGAGAATGATAAAATTAACTGATTGTGAAATAAAAAATGGGGTCTACAATTGAAAAAAAAAACGATGACGTCATAGCTGCTTCTTGTGTTATTCATTACCACGCAAGAAAACTCTAAACTAAAAATAAAATTCGTTCAGTACGAGTATTTTTCAAAACAAATACACATTTACTTATATCGTTGACTAAATAAACACAAGACTGTTACTTCAATACTATAATTTTGACGCTCGTAAAATGGACACAGACACAACTCATTCATATTTACAATGTTGCGAAAGATTGAATATCAGTAATAAAATGTTATATACATTCTTTGTAACAAGTGTAAAATAATTTAAATTGTTGAATTTCCGTTCAAAACGTGGCAATATTGCATATTCCTTCTTACCAACCAAAGAGGATAAACTCCTCCTTATTACCACACGGTTGCCACTTCCGAACTATCAAGGAATTCATTTCAGAAAATTTACTGCAAGTTGGATGTATTTCTGAAAAACGTGGGAAATATCGTATTAGAAATATAATACCGAATTATCTCCAAGTTTTATTAGGAATGACTATGGAATAATTGCATCAAGATCCAGAAAATTTACAAAAACGCAAATGTCATGATAACAAATTTAAAACTGATCAAGTTTTGCAACTGATAAAAACGAATATTTGTTAAACCCGAACCAATTATTTCGATATAGTCTTTTATGGACAGGAACCAATAAATACAAAAAATTACATTGTTAATAGAAAAAAACAAACATTTACATGCAACAAATAATATAGTAGGAATAAAGGGTATTTTATTTGAATTCCTCGAAGCAAGTATCCCGTAAACTAAACACTCGTGAATCGTTACTTAAGAAGCGTTCATCTGGAAGCTTTCTTGTTATGTGGGAGGTGCCAAAAATGGATATAATCTTGTTAAATAAAACTATTCTAAATTTTACCAAGACTATATCATTCAGGAAAGTATAGCCATCGCATTTACATACGGATACCAACATGATTAAATATATATAACTTTAAATATTTCGACGGAAAATTTTCCGTCCTTTCCATAGGAGATGTCAAAAATAGATCGGTTCAGTTGAAAAAAAGACGATGACCACAAGATCAAGGTCACCATCGGATGGGCCCCTCCAAACAACAGTTTATGTGTCATCCGCTTAGTTTACAAGATTATCGCCTGAGAAAATTAAAATGATACACCTTAATCTAATATTATTAATAGCTTCTTTTTATTTCAGGAAATATAAAACTTTTGAAATAGTCTTTATTTAAATTATGAAGATTTTATAGATCCAGAAGTTAAAAAATTCTCTGATTCTGAAAGTTCTTCAAATACCAGTCTTAAAAAAAATTGGACAAAATAAACATTTAGTTCGTCTTAAATCCTATGTTTTGAATTTTAAAAAATAATTTTTGATCCCTAATTTACGTCTTTAAAATCTCCCCAATACCGATTTTGAAAGAACTTGAGATATGTATATTTTTAATCTGATATATTTCATTTAGTCTGTTGAGTTTGGAGAACTTACTTTTACATCAGTAATGTTCGCCCGGCCCCCAATTTTTGGAAGAATAAGAAAAATATAATTTTAAGGCTATAATCTACGCTCCCAAAAACACCCATTATCAGTTTTGGACAAAATTAGAAAAATATAAAATTTTTAGTCTTTCATATTGATTTAAAAAAAAAAGTATTTGAAAGTCTTAATCTGCACACTTAAAAACCACCCAGCCTATTTTGCGCAAAATCGAGGGATGTTAAATTTGTAGTCCGCCATATTAAATTTTTCAAAAATAATTTTATAATCCTACTTTGTACCTTCACAAATCACACAGCACCAGTTTTGGACAAAATTAAAAAATATAATATATTTAGTCCGCCATTTTGAATTTAAAAAAAATTACTTGGGTATGTGCGCGCCTGAAAACTCCCCCAAAACAGTTCTGAAGAAAATTGGACAAAATTATCTTGGATTTGACTGAACCAATTTTGACCAAAATGATATGGGACTACTGCAGGGACTTGTTTAACATAACGCCAAAAATTTCTTTTAAATCGGTACAGCTATTCAGGAGTAATTGACTTACATAAATAAATAAGTATATATATATATATATATATATATATATATATATATATATATATATATATATATATATATACCGTTCGCATTTAGAAACTCCTTTTCATATTTTACATTTCCAAAAACTCAAGTATATCACCTGTTAAAACTAAATGGATAATATATAGTGCTGTTTCATATCCATAAAAATTCATCAACATAAATATAAAATGATCGTCGGATTCATGGCAAAATTTGCTTTGTAAATTTAAGTGAATTATAAACGGACGGATTAAAAACTTATACCGGTTTTTTAGATTTACTATCCAACACGGCAACACTGCATCTTCACGTCTTGCTTTTTTACTACTATTTACTATAATAAGATTTATTGAGTGAGTTGGATTTAATACTTGGAAATTCTCATCTTGCGCTCTCGCCAAAAATAGCAAAAATAGTTGCCGAGGCGTCCATAAGTGGTGAAAGTCTTGTGTTTATTTAGTCAATGCTTATATTGAATTTATCCGTTACTTTACGAAAGCACTATATACAGGGTTATTCACCCTATAAGGCATGGAATATTGCGGCCAAAATACATGACTTTCAAAAAGTTTTACTTTATAGTTACTTTTTAAAATTATTTTCATATTATACGGGGTGTCCCAAAAGCTCTGAAGGTATCAAAGTTGTGTTTTTTTTTAATAGAACTTTCTATATATAATTACATTTTTGGATTCTCCGATCAAAATTAGTGCCTATTTTAATGAGGTTTAGAGTACCTAAACCTTAAGGGTTTTTAAATAATTTGAATTTTGACAAAATCTAACCTTATTTTCATGTTTCAAGTACTTAAGAAGTATTTCAGTTATGTACTCGAAATTTACAGTGAAATGTAACAATAAATTATATTTTTTATCCCAATTATAATTAACTTGCTATACTATACAGGGTGTTCAATAATTAAAACTAATCAAATAAGAACTTTAAGTGGCTTAAGTAGTGAACATAACCCGATTCGCTCGATCCCCCCACTCCTCGACCTTGACCTTGACCTTGCTTCACCCCTCTTTGGCCCCGCCCACATGTCTTTGTCATTGACCTTGAAAATGCACGTGTGCTTTGGCCTTGGCCTTGTGTTCAAGGTTGTGTGTGTGACCTTGACCTTGACCTTGGTCGAGACGACCTTGACTTTGTTGAAGGTCATCTTGGGTGTGTGACCTTGAAGTAGTTATTTGTGCATTGTAATAGTGTGGGATGATCTTGAAATGATTTTGACCTTGCAAATTGTTCTATAAATTGTGTGAGTCTACTTGCATTCATTCAGTGTGAAATGTCAGATACGGAACTATCTAAAGAAAAAATTATAGAGCAAGTCGGCAGAGTAATTTGTTTATATCAGAGTAATTTAAAAAGTTTGTGTGATTTTGAAGAGAAGGATCTAGCATTTTTTCCTCTCGAATATTTAAAAACTTGCGTTGATACGCTGAGTTTACGGCAAATTTGGGATAAGCTGCCAGCGTCATATCGGTGTAACAAGGAACTACAGTTAAGCTTACCCTGTTACATTCACTATGAACAAATATATCGTCATCATATAGATGGGCCACCACCAGCAATAAAAAAGTGTCGTGAATGTAAAAATGAGTGAATAATATGAATAGTGCTTTGCAAGAGACAGTAAAAAAATTAGGCGATGAGTTCACTGAAACGGCTAATAATTATTTCAATGATGCAATGAAAAGTCGAGCAGAATGGGCGTCGCGCTATTGTGATTTGGCTTATGAATATGAAAAGGCTGCGAATGCATGTCGTAAATATTGCAGCAAAACAATAAATTTACAAGACTTTGTTCGTGAGATAAAAAAGTTGGGGTTTAGTGACTGTTTGGAAAAACTGATTAGGTTCATTGCAGATCCGGTTGTGTTAGATGAAATTAGAGTGTAGGACTTAAGTTTAACGTAGTAGTAGTTAATATGGAAAGTTTAGTGCGAGAAATGTACGAGGAATTTCTAATTTCTGCAGCCTGTTCGGAATTTTACGCATATGAAATGCAAGATTCGGAGGCTCAGGACTTTAGTGTATTTTTTAAGTATATGGACCATGCCGAAGTGTGTCTTTTAGCTAGTATAGTTTGTAAGAATTTTCTTAGATATAAAAACAAACAATTATTATTGAACAAATTAAGGAAATTAGGTTTAGGTGATAATGTTAAACGCATAGAAGAATGGCAGAAAAAAATCAATGAATAAAGTACATAAAATGTAGTTATTTGTTTCATTATATTTTGTCCTTGAAGTTATCCTTATATCAATTTAAATGTGTGACGTCATTTGACCTTGAATACTCCTCCCACTATTTCTATCGTTAAGCTACCCCCACCATTGTTACAATTCGACCTTGAAACCCCGCTATAAAGGTTCGTGGGAGAAGAAGTGACTTCAAACAGTCGCAGATATCAGTGGCATAAACATCAAATATTGTGTTCGTGTAGTGTTCTGAAAGTGCTTTTATATTCACGGTAATTTTTGGATTTATATACCATTTTTTTCAATAATGAGTATTGCAAAAGAAACTCTAGATGAAATTAATGAAATGTTTAGCAAAGATTTCGAGGTTTTAGAGAAAAAAAAGGTTACCGAAATGATTGTAGGCAAAGTGTATAAAATTGTAAAGATGGTTTCAATGACTACACGATTTGGTAAAACTCTTTTAGTGGCTTTACACGATGACGGTGATAATAGCACATTTGAGACTTTTTTACCAAAACGTGTGGCCGAAACACTATCTGACGATATTGTAGATATTATGAGTAAAACTAAAGATAAATACACTCTAACTTATTTGGGGCAGGGCACTAGAGTTTTTGGAAACAATACTCGAACATTATTACGTTTTGGCTCATTGGAGTAAATTGTATGTAAATTGTTTGAAAAAAAGGATGTAATTAAATTTAAAATATAGTTGCACATGTCAGAATACTTACGCGTGTTCATTATTTCCGTTAAAGATGTCTGCTGATGCGACGACGACGACGACGACCGCCAACGAATGTGTAGATAGATACATATTTTGGTTGGGGAGAGAATTAAGAAATAGGGCTCACGATATGTTAGATAGCGTAAATGATTGGTCGCATATTGATGTAACCAAAGATCAATATAAGAACGAGATCAGGGATACAATCAATTTTATGGCTGGGGCACACTTGTGCGACAAATTTTTATATGGTTCCATAGACATGGATACATTTTGTGCTGAAATGGTTGAAGAAGAATTAAAAGAATACCTCGTCAATATTCCACATTTACCAGGTGAGCTTGCTGCAAAATATGAATTGGTTTCTGCAACAGCAACAGCCCAAGACGTTGACGATCGAAATAGTGTCGGATGGGATAGAATTTTGAGCAACGAAAACGAAGACATGGAAAACTAATTTTTTATAATTTTTGTATTTGTGCAATTAAATAACTGTAAATAAATATCTGTTACAATCACAGTTTTATTTTATTTCTTTTATAAACATACCAACCCAGTAGATCATAGTCAGTGTTTCTTTTTCTCAGCTGAAATATTTAATATAAGTAGGGCAAATAAAAATAAAATAGTTTAGTAAAGATTGAAAATGAGTCGAGGAAACAACACAATTGATAAATTTGGTCGTCAGAAATATAATGAAAAATATCATATATTATCTGGGCCACAAGGGATTGGTTTTAAACTTACAGCGGATGGGCAGTATGATATGGGTGGAAAAATCATAACCAACTTAGGCGAACCTAAAGATGATGACGATGCTGTGACAAAACACTTTGTTAATAGAAAGTTTTACAATTTTGCAGTTGTAATATGTGACATATTTAACAAGGATGTCCTCCCCATGATATACAAAAATAATAGTGAGCTTAAAACAAAAATTGAAGTTATGCAGAAAATACTCTATCATCAGCCTTTAAATGACTCATTAAGCGCACTGTCGTACGACTCGACTTCAAAAAAAATCTAAAAAAAGCAGGTTAAAGAATAGGAGAACGCACTCCGAGTGGCATAGCCTTGAAGATAACGTCGTAGTCGTCGGTGAATTGGACCTTCCCTCCAAGAATATTGAAATGTTATTTATGTGTATGATGTTTTATTGTCATTGTTTTTAATAATGAAGATTGAAATAAAAAACTTTATTTTACAATATATTGTTTATTTATTTTACATTTTAAATAAAAAATATAGTCATACAATATGTTATTTAAACAATATTAGCTTTATCTATCCAAGAGTTGAAGTGGTTGGGAAATCCTAGCCATTTGACAAATAATTGTTCGATGTGATTTTTCTTGCGTTGTCTAAGGACCTTTTCTACTAGATAAACGTCAGGACTGCTTGTTTTTTGTAGTTCTGATTCGTAAAAACACCCTCTTATAGGCTGACCTTCTAACGATTCCAACAAGTAAGTAGGTGGATTTGTAACGTTAACTTTTACAACTTCAAACAATTCGGTTGACCAAGAGGGCGTATATCCTTTCTCGAATAAGCTTTTGTACTTGCTAATACGCACAATGTCACCCATGGAAAACTTAAATTTTTTAGGTACAATTTTTAAATAATCATATGCTTTAATATGTGTTTTTTCTTGCACGTCTGCAGGCTTCATTCCAATGGTGCGATGTTTCGAATGGTTATAGGTTTTTGTTACTGCCGATAATATATGTATCCATTTGTAAGATCCTCATGTCGAGAATTGTTTATATAAATTATTTTTTAAAGTCCTTATGACTCGCTCAACAATTGCAGCTTTCTTTGTGCTGTAAGTGGAATAATGATTTATATTATATTTTTTCATCAGGGCTTGAAAGTTTGTATTATAGAACTCCTTTCCTTGATCACTTTGCAGATTTGTTGGTGTATATGATGCCTCTTCAATGATGCTTTTCATCGCATTAGTAACTTCTATACCAGTCTTGTTTTTTATGGCTTTGGTATAGACAAATTTCGAGTAACAATTTATACAGACCAAAATATAACGATAACCATCGTTTTCATCAGCATACTGTTGCATTTCAGCCAAATCAATTTGCCACAAATCTCTGTATCCTTTTATTATCGTGCGCCGTCTTACAAAATTTTTTCTAGCCGTTCTATGTAGTTCATTAACAATCTTGATTTTTTCTAGACTGGGCTCCATATTATTAGTAATACTAAAGGTTTCAGATCGAAGGAAGAACTGAATAATATCATTAAATATTGAGCTTAATATATTATATCTTCTTCTCGTAATTCCTCTATGATTGACATAATTTCATTTTCGTGTCCAGTGTGACCGGCCATTTTGGAACTCCACAACAAACGTAAACGATCCACCAACTCTTTAGCTTTGTTCCAGTAGACATATTGAAATTTTTTCGAAGATAATTTCTTTTTTGTGGGTAACTGTAGTTTTTCCGAGAGATTTTTTCTTGTAATAGTACCACCTAATTTTGTGCCCATTATCAGAGGTTTAATAATTCGTAAATATTTGTTCCATCTGGTCTCCCGTAAACCATCACTTTTTTTAAAATTGTTGTAGACAGCACTCGTTGTTTCCAAAATTTCCTTGTACGTTGAAAGTACATTATCACTTAATTGTTGTTGTTCCTTGCCTACACTTGGGGGTGTTTTAAGAAATAACAAATCATAAAGTGCCGGTGATCCACCATATTCTGCAATATTTTTCCCTTTTTTGTATAAGACAATATTTCCATTTCGAAAACGCACCTCTAAATTACCAATAAAATTTTTGTTATGATCTGTTTTTGAACCAAAACGTACACCATATACAGTATCGTATAGAGATGGTTTCGAACGTAATCCTTTCAGGTGTGCGTTTAAAGTATCGGAAGTTGTGGTGTCAGCGGATGCGAGAGATGTATTAGTTGATGTCGAGGGTGTATCAAACACCGATTGGCTAATATCTTCTTTTGAAATGCGATGCTGCTGCTGCTGCTGCTGAATAGGTGTGGAGGTTTGAAAGGAATGTGTAGGTTGGGGAAAACCTGATATTTGAGTCGACTGCACTGATGTACTGAGACTATGTGACTTTGTAGCTGGATAATGTTGTTGCTGTTGTTGTTGCTGCTGCTGCTGCTGCTGACGTTGCTTAACCACATCAGATATAGTTGTCAACGGCTTAGAAATGGGTTCGTAAAACTTTTCCAATTCCACAACATTAAACTCTTTAGCCGCTTTAATTTGTTTAAATTTTTTTCTGACGGCATTGGTAGCTTCCACTAGTTTACGTTTTAAGTCGATCGCGTTATTCATGATGTTAACAAAGGACGTTTCAACAATCAAATGAGCATTTTCCCTTATTATTACAGTAATATATAGCTATCAAATCCTTTGCGGTATCTCCCCGATTTCACATCACTGTCTTTATCAATTACTAAAAATCCATACTTATTATCCCAACATTTTGAGCACATTTCTTGAAATTGAGTAAAAGTTAGATCCGGTGAAACGTGGTCGGAAAATATGTGTTTCATATTCAACTCATCTTGTTTAAACATAATAATAAAATTGGCGTTGTCTCGCACAAGCTGTTTAGGCACTCGCGAATATGTTTGCGCTAGGTAAAAGGAGTCGATATTTTTATGACGTCCCATGCTAAAGTACGATCTTATAACATCTTGTTTTTCACATATAACATCATCAAAGATAAATATAGAGTTTGGTTTTGCATCGGACGGTACCACAATATTACTGGAATCACTAAAGGCATAGTAGCCTAAACCTTTGATGGGCGCTAAAATTTTCCTTAAATACTCATATTTCGGTTGATACAGAGATTTCGAGTAAATATAGACATTTTCGAAACGTAGCCCAAGGGGGTGTGTAAGCAGCGAAATCATGACATTAGTTTTTCCACAATTGGATGGACCAATTAACAGGCCGCGAATAGAGGAAGGAAGTAGAGGACCGTGTCTCTTCATTATCTTCTTTTCAAATCCAAGTCCGACTTTTTCATCGAGATTGTCAATAGGAAGTTTTTGTTTAAGATCGATAACGCGCATCTTAGGAAAATTTGATATTTTATAGGCAATTTTTCACAAAAACTGTCATTCAGATGCCGAGCGTCAAACGAAGTGGACGGTCTCACGTTTCCAACAAAACTGGATACGGTATTGTGAATTCGTTAATAAATAAATTACCATTCGAGGTACACATTCCTGGTTATCAATATTGCGGACCCGGAACAAAAGTAATAAAACGTGTAACAAGAGGTGATCCAGGCATTAATCCTTTGGATGCCGCATGCAAAAAACACGATTTAGCCTATTTACATAATAAAGACAACATAAGTGCGAGACATCGAGCGGATTACGAGCTCGAACAAAGTGCTTGGAATAGAGTAAAATCGAAAGATTCCAGTTTAGGTGAAAAAACAGCAGCTTGGTTAGTTACAAACATTATGAAAGGAAAACAACGTTTTGGTATGGGTGTACCATCATCATTATCAACAAAAAAAACATCTAGTAAAGGCACGCGTCATATAAAAAGGAAAGGTGTTAATAAAAATCGACATGTTCGGAAAGCCAGTTTCGGAACAGCTATTCGACAAGCAGTTCGAAGGGAATTATTAAAAGCCGGAAGTAAAAATGTGTTGGAAAAAAATGTCATGAATGCATCTAAAATAGCTCTGTCGGCAGCACGTAGATCGGTAAAAGCGGCAGGTGGCAAAAGGAAGGTTCGTACACCGAGAATAATACCGATTCCTAAAACTGGTGGAATATTACCATTAATACCAATTTTTGCCGGGTTATCAGCTTTGGGTTCATTAGCCGGTGGGGCAGCGGGAATTGTGCGCGCCATAAAAGCAGTAAAAAAAAGCAGCGAAGATAAAACCGGTGCCGGCCTGTATTTAAAATCGAAAGGAAATGGTTTGTTTCTAAAGCCATATCGTAAAGGTATGGGATTATTTTTAAATCGTAGATCAAAAAACTAATTGAATCCCTACCTCGAAGACCACTATCTAACATCGATATAGAAAAATATGCCAAAAAGAAAAGAATAGGACACTTTCGAGGCGTTTATATGAGGGATTTATTACCTAGACAAGGTCCTCGACGTTACGAAGCAGCAATAGTGAATTTGGATAGTACGCGTGGTGCAGGGACTCATTGGGTAGCTTATAGAAAAAATAATTCTAAAGTAACATATTATGACAGCTTCGGCGATTTACCCCCACCGATCGAATTGGTACGATATCTACAAACGGGATCGGAACCATCAAAAATTATTTACTATACATACGATCGTCAGCAGGATTTTGGAACAGTCTGGTGTGGACATTTGTGCTTAAAGTTTCTTGTCGAATCATCAGCGTAAAAGATGTCATCATCATCATCGTCACCATTAACACCGCAAATGGATCGCAATAACTATACTAAAATGTTGCAATCACTGAAAGCATTTCATCTAGCCGGTGGATTAAGGAAAATGACCGTGAAACAGTTAGAAAACATGCCCAAGGAAGTGATGATTGCATTAGCCCCAAATGAAATTCCATTCGTTTGGGAAAAGTTGCCCGAGCACCTTAAAAGCGATATCGATATATTAAAATATCAGTGCGGTTGCAAACATTATTTCAGCAGCAGCAGCAGCAATTTAAACGAGGTTATGACTGATGAGGATCTTACGGCTAGAAAAATATTTTGTTGTTATTGCAAAATCAGCGATGTGCGCATAAAAGCAGAAAATAGCATAAAAACATCACTATCTAATGCAGTGAGAAAAGGTGTGAAGATGAATCTTTTTAAATGTTGCCGCTAAGAATAAAACCGAGATGTGTGATGTTTTAATGGTTAGTCATGTCTTATACGTTCACACTAACAGGACACTCGAGCGTCTTAAGCGCCGATTTTTATCCACCAGTCGAATTAAATAGAGAAAACAAATATGGTCTGGCATTGCTGGGATTTTACACATACAATTCAATTTTTAATGTGGACGAAAGCAACAATAAGTTTGCCTACATGAAGGATGGTTACACCACCGAGTCGATACAATTGCAGATTCCACCTGGGGCCTATGAAATAGATGAGATAGGTAAAGCTATGTTGGAGGCTTTGAGGATTTCAACTGAAGAAAAGAACGATGGAATCTTTTACTTGGTCGCTAATAATAATACGCTGAAATGTGAACTGAAATCCCAATATACTATAGATTTCCGGGGAGAGGCGAGTATCGGTAAAATGTTAGGATTTAATCATACAGTGTTAAAAAGAGACAAAAAGCACGAATCAACCGAGATGGTGGAAATAATGAAAGTACGCATCATACGCGTAGATTGTAATATAATTTCCGGAGCATATATGAATTCGGTGGAAGGTCATACCTTGTTCGAATTCGATATCGACGTGGAGCCCGGTTACAAAATCAGTAAAGAACCACAAAATAATATTTATATGCCGTTAATGCCGGCAGGACGTCAGTTTATCGACAACATTACTCTTCGCATCTTGGACGATAGCGGTGATCTAATCAATTTTCAAGGCGAGAAAATAATCGTGAAATTGGAACTGAAGAAACTTTCATAGAAATGGGTTTTTGCTTCAATCGTCAATTGTGTGTGCTGTCGACTAAGATGGGGGAACCGCCGAAACATAATAAAAGTAAAAGAAGAGTTAACGTCAAGGTTAGTCGTCGTCCAGACGTTAGATCACAAACATCTCAACAGTTATCTGCCGAAGACTATAAATTTTTAAAATCAATCGGTCTTAAAGTGCGAAAATGATTTCCACCACCAGCGATAAAATAGAGGTTTTCTCCGAGCCCATCTTGGACAATTCCATTATTAGTCTAGAAGAGCATACGTATAAACCATACGGATCTCCATCATTCAACAATTCGGATGAAGTCCGTATCCCCATTAATTTTCAAGATATTATACTGGATATCGCCGAAAGTTACATATATATCGAAGGAAAATTTAAACCCATAGACGCAACGAAAAGATGTTTTTTATCAAATAATGCCCTCGCATTTTTGTTCGATGAAATTCGCTACGAGATGGGAGGTGAACAGGTCGCCGTGGTTCGTAAACCTGGAGTTACGACGACATTAAAAACCATGGTTTCATTCGGAAGTTTGCAACAAAGATCTCTCATGACGTGCGGATGGGGTCTCGACGAAGCAAACCAAGATATCGTAGACACGGCAAGTAACGTATTCTCCGGGAAATTACCCTTAAAATATCTTATGGGATTCGCCGAAGATTACGCAAAAGGTGTTTTCAACGTAAAACAAGAGCTTATTATGATTATAGCTCGCACTTTTACCAATTGTTACGTCGGCGAAGTAGACGCAGAAATTAGTATCGACAAAATCGAATGGAAAATTCGTCACATCATTCCAGACGATAAGCAAAAATTGAAAATACTGTCTCGCATTAATAAAGGAGGAAACAATGCCAGTATTCAAATGGCATATCGTAAATGGGATCTGTACGAATTACCAGCTTTAAGGCAAACATCTTCCGACGTGTGGGCCTTGAGAACGAGTACAAGTCTGGAAAGACCGCGCTATATAATCGTCGGGTTTCAAGACAGCAATAATTGCGACAAGAAAGAAAAAAACGCAACCCAGTTTACCCACGCCGACGTATGCGACATTAGACTGTATCTGAATTCAACCGTTTATCCATACGAAAGATGGAATTTAGATTTCGCCAAGAAACTGTACGCAGCAGCCTATTACAATTACGAAAACTTCCAAAGCAGCTACTACGGGCGCGAGATAAACGATCCGATGATAACGTTCGCGGAATATATGAAAAACCCCGTTTTTATTATCAATTGCAGTCATCAACCAGAGGCGATTAACTCATCGACAGTGGATGTAAAATTGGAGTTCCAAACGAGAAAGAATAAATTCCCCAAAGACACTAAAGTGTACGCATTAGTTATTCACGACTCATTTTTTAGTTATAATGTATTAAACGGTTCGGTGACCAATAAATCTATATTTTAATGTATCTATTATATGTAACACAAAATAATGTTCTTGAATCAATAAATTTGTAATGAGTGAAGTAGTAGTTTTATATTTATTTGAAACCCAACCAAAAAAAAAAAGCTGGCGGAAAAGCCCGCTCTTTAAGAAAAGAGTACGGGAATTTAGAAAATGGTGGTTTATTAAGTGGAAAAAAGAGCTTAAATAACACAAGAAAAAATTTTTAAGGCAAAATATGAAAACAACGATTTAGAAAATTTGTAGGAAAGTAACGGTTAGGAATAGGGAAAAAAGTTATAAGAAAAAATTATAGAGGAAATCGAGTACTATAAGCAAGTATTTTTCTCGATAGTAAAAACGTAAAAAAAAAATTTTCAAAAAAAAATTGAAAAATGGTGAATGCGCGCCAAAGTTGAAGTTTTGGAGCAAAATGATATTAGGAAATTAGAAAGAGGATTTTTTTCTACATATGGTAGTACTTTTCAAAATTCGGAAAGATGAAATGTTAAGAAAAGGGTTATAGTAAGTTAGTAATTTGGATTTTTTAAAGCGCTGTAGCTCGGGAACCGTTCAAGATAGAAAAAAAAATAAAAGTACTTCGATAGCCCAAAATTTTGAGGAGAATGCGATGGTGTAAAAAAATTATAATTTTTTTTTTTTTGAAAATGCTGAATACGCGCTAAAGTTGAAGATTTAGAGAAAAACGGTATTGGGAAATTAAAGAGAGAATTTTTTTCTACATATTGTAGTATTTTTGAAAATTCGAAAAAATGAAATTTGAAAAAAAGGGTTATAGAAAGTTAGTAATTTGAATTCTTTAAAGCGCTGTAGCTCGGGAACCGTTCAAGATAGAGAAAAAATAAAAGCACTTTAATTACCTAGAATTTTGAGTAGAATACAATGGTGAAAAAAAAATTTGGAAAATCTTAAAAATGACAAAAAATTTAGATGAAAAAATTGAAATTCTTGAGTTAGGAGGCTAGGGCCGCCGAACGGGAGTATGTGGAAGTTGTAGGGGAGGGTTTTTTTTTTTTTTTTTTTTCTTTTTGTAAATATGTAGCAAAGTAATGGTTAGAAATATCAAAAAAATTTATTTGAAAAAAATGTAGAGAAAGTCTAGTACTATATGCTAGAAAAGTGGAGGGGGGTAGTTTGTGTCCATAACAGAGATACGGTGAGTTATAAAATCATATTATTCTCAATCTTATATAATGCATATATGCACTCCACCTTACCCCCTCCAACTTTTTGAATGTATATTGAGGCCGGTATTAGAATTATTTCATCATTACACATTCGATCGGCAAGATGGAAGATATACCAAAAAGGATCATTGGCATTGTCAGGCCATTCGTGCCCGGCAAAATATGCAAGTGTGAGGAGTGCGGGGGTACCGCACCAGGAGCGGCACCTTCGGCACCGCCTGCAACGCCGACACCACCAGCGACGACGACGGTGCCGCCAATGAGAAGACCAAGGGCTGCACCTAGGTCGGTGTTAATATCGTTGGGTATTACTCCACGGTAGGCACCCCACCCTCCCCCCAGGCCCTTTTAGGGCCACAAAAACGGTCCTTTTCAGGACCACATTATATTTTGATCGTAGTTTAGTAATCGTCACTTATGGGGCGAGATATTCGTTTAACGACGATTTGTCTCGTAGCTTAAGTGCCAAGTTATATGCTTGAGAACCTATGAAAATGTTAACAGTCCAAACAAGGTTTCTATTATTTTTTTTTTAATGTATTCTTCACAAAATATTAAGAATAAGTCTTATTGTCTAAACAAAAAAAAAATCTAATTCCTTATTTAAAGTTTTTGAAAAAATCAATAATTCTATAAGCTCTCACCAATACATAACATTTAGAATCCGTTGGTGGGGTGGGGGTAGTTCTATATATATGAGACTGGGCCAGTTACACAGTCATATATTCATCAACCCTCATACGATGAACATGGAGGAAGAAAGACCCGCCAGCCGAGGCTCATCCATCTTTAGTGATGACACCGTAGCCGACAACGTTGGAGACCTGCAAGTCTTCGACGACGACGACGAGGTGGATTTTGAAATTGACGTCCTACGTTGGGACGACTTGGATGAGCCGATTCCGCTAGTATATGACCATGATCCGGGTCTAGTGGAATTAGACGATGCGGGTGATTGGGTCTTACAAAGACCCGACGACCCACAAGGCCCCTGCGATTCGTCAAGCTGGTGGTCGACCAGCGAGGATGGGGCACCATAAGCCCCACACTCTCCCTGGCCCTTTTTAAGGGCACACAACAACGGTCCTTTTCAGGACCACAAAATACTTTGATCGTAGTTTTAGTACATATTAGTACTTTGTTACTAATATTGTATGTATAGAATATACAATATTAGATACAAAGTATTAAAACTTTAAGTGCTGGTGGAACCCAGCTAAATCGTTCGTTCGTATTTGAGACCGCAAACAACTTTTGGTCTCAATACGTAATACGACATTTGTTTTCACCCCCCACCATTAATTTGTCTCTATATATACGACCGCCAATACTTATTACAATCATTTTAGTTCAACATGTCAGCGACTCAACAACAACAACAACAACAACCCATCCAATGCCCTGTGGTAGATTCTACCACAGAGAATTGTCTGGAGTGGGAGTTGAACGATCCTAGATGGGATGAACTTTGGCGGTTCATCATCGAATACACAGAGGACAGCACCGCCACCCCCGCTGATGATGACGGGCCGTGCGACTCCACAACTCAATAAAAGAGTCGCATGTTTTACAACCAAACGGTCCTTTTCAGGACCACAAAATAATTTGATCGTAGTTTTAGTTGGTTATAATACTTTGTAACCAATATTTTATGTTTTTTTCATAAAAACATACAATATTGAGATACAAAGTATTAGAAGTTCTGGCGACAGAACCTTAACTTCATAAACCGAACCATGTTTTAGCATACTTGTAAATATTATCAGAAAATATTTACAACTATTGCTATTGCGTAGTTTTAGTGGATTATACACTCTTTTTTTTATTACCTAATATTATGTGGGACAGGGATTATATGAAATAACACACAAAAATAAATTTTCAAGTCATTTTTATTCTCATTATAAAATATAAAAAATTTGATCAAACACTTTTTTTTATTAACTACAATATATATATATATATATATATATATATATATATATATATATATATATATATATATATATATATATATATATATATATATATATATATATATATATATATATATTTACAAACTTAATACTATAAATTAAAAGCTAATATCTACAACTACCTAACACCTACTACATAATTTATTAAAGTCCTCTAATTGTCTTTTTAACCGCGCAGATTTCACCTTTTTTATCTCTAATTGTTTTTCAAGTTCTATAATGTCACTGTCACACTCGTCCACTTCTTTCACTAAGCGTTTTTTCATTTCGTAAATGTCTGTCAATTTGGTCTTCTGAGAGTTGGTGAAGTCTTCGACCCACTCCGGTTGTGATGGCTCGGAAGAAGACGCGGTTTTATTTGGTGAAGACGATGACGACGACGACGACGACGAAGCAGCGGAAACTTCATCGCCTTCAAAACACCGCTTAAACCGCTTCTTCATGGGTTTCCGGCACCCCAATATCGGCGACAGTGGCGCTGGCGCTGGGGAAGACTTCACCTCCGACACTATTTCATTCTCTACGCTGGCCGGTGTTGGTGGCGTTGGTGGTGTTGGTCCATCGGGCCCTTCTATGACTTCCACTTCTACTGACAATGGCTCTTTTGGTGCTGTTTTTAGGAAGTCGGGTAATGGAACAGGGGTGGAGGGACGCTTAAAGTTAAACTTTTTCTTCTTCCCTTGTCCCACACCTTTAATCGCCGAATAAAATGTTTTTTTATCGGCGATTTCCGACTTCCGCATAGTCAAAAGCTTTTTCAGTTTCGAAGCTTTCGGAGAAGATTCCCTAGGCCGCGATGCTTTTCGCACAACCACATCACTAATCACATTTATCTTTGGCTCCTTCTCCTCCGTCCAGCATTCCAGGAATTGCGCAGCCGACTGAACTAACTCCTCGTCGCGACCATCGTTGAGGGCTCGGTCTTCGGCATCTTCATGCTCCACGCCATTCCAGTTCTCGAACACCCCCGGACTTAACACTTCCAAATCACTCATGTTATCCAGCATGCCTTGCTGTGAACCGCAGCTCACGTCAAGAGCATCTAAAAGAGACCGTACACTAGACATTTTCGATATTCAAACTCACACAATTAACTTTTTCTTAGCACTGTACTGTTTGCTGTTCTGACGAACTGTGAAGAGCTCGAGCCAGCAAGTCTGCTTTTATGCCCATTTCCCCCATTACACCACCTTTATTCCTTTTGTTCGATGCATTAAGTATAATATTTAAACTTGTCAGATGCAAGGCCAAGGCCAAGGCCGACGTAACCGGCAATACCAGGGTCGTTTTCAAGGTTGTAATTTTCATGGATTTTTTTTTGTCCCTGTCAAGGTTATTTTAAAGAAGCATATAAATATAGTACTAAACTTGTCAGATGCGAGGCCAAGGCCAAGGTCAAAGTACCCGTCAATGTCAGGGTCGTTTTCGAGGTTGTAATTTTCAAGGATTTTTTTTGGTCCTGTCAAGGTTATTTTAAAAAGTAATACATAATTAGAGTACCGCGATTGAAAAGTACAACATATTCAAACATCATGTTGCCAACCGATGAACAACCTAGTGAAGCAGCCAAAACATACAGTCATATACCAAAAGCTTTTTATTTAACTTGTCATCATTGTAAAAGACTAGGTATCTGCTGGCGAAATGATCTTACGTACGACTTCAACTACATTGACCTTTTCAGGGTTAAATTTGTACAATGCGGCTTTTGTGGACTAGTTTACTACCAGTTCAAGGACATTAATGAACGTGCCATCCAGAGAAGAAATTGGGTCATAGAAGAAGCTTACCTGTACAGAAGAAATTAACATGTATTTTATTTCTTAATTTTTAATTTTTTTGTTTGTTATTTTTTTTATTTTTTTTTTATTTTTTTTAATAATAAAAAGTAAACTCAATCTTTTGTTATATTTTAATTTTTTTTTCAATAAAACAATAGTAAAATGAATCTGTATGTGTATTTATTAAACATCGCCTAAAATACGTTTTGCAATCCATATTTTTCTGCAGAGTCCGTTTATTAATGAAATAGAACCATATATTAGGGTGAAATCTAATGGTTTCAAATCAGTCTCACATATCAATGTCAGAAGTAAACACTATTGATAAGTTCGGTCGCAAAAGAAAATTTAAGGATTTTAACTTTATGCGAGGTCCTTCAGGAATAGGTTTTAAACTTACACCTAATGGAGATTACGACATGGGAAGCAAAAGATTGTGCTATTTAGCAGAACCTCTTGAAGGAGACGATGCGACCACACGAAATTATGTTGATAATAACCTTGCTCAGTGTGTGCAAGATACGCAGAAAGCTTTACATGACTCAACAATTGTTATTAAAGATATATTCAGAAACCAACTTGAAGGTTACGTACGCAAGAAATTAATTGAAACCGGTCAAGAACTTAGAGGATACATTGATGATACTGTTATTGCAATATATGAACTTAGGCAAGACGAACTGCGTGATGAACTTAACTCTAGAATGTTGAAAATTGAAAAGACTTGTCAGCAAACCTGTTTCACATTAAACATTTACTCGTAGACCTGTGCTTTTAATTTACTATTAGACAAATTTTTCAACAATAACTTTTACAGTTTGTTATTTGTCGACACTTCATTATATTTATAATTTTAAAATAAAGGTTCAATAAAAAAGCAATCAAGTAATGAATACATGTTTTTTATTTAAAAAAAAAAAAAAAAAAAAATTACAATACTATCGTTACATATTAATGTTGTATGTTTAATAGAAATAATAAAAACAATACAAATAATGAAATATGGATTTTCCAGATTACGTGCTGTCCTGACTTAGAAATGATTCCAACACGGTGACTAAATTTGCTAAGTTTTCTTCCGGGTCTGTTTTGTAAAAATCTATGTCTGCATGCCCCCAAGGTAGAGTTTTGGTTGAACTGGGAATTACATAACGTTTATCATCGCTATGTGACAATGCTACTTTATTTATTATGTTGGTATAAATGTTATGTAATTCACTTCTAAATGTCTTCATCTTTCTTAATATCAAACCACCCCGTTCAACAATTCTTTGGTAGTCTTCCTGATGAAGGTCTTTCTCGATAACACATTTTTTGATACCTTTGGCTTTTTTTAATTCATTATTAATGGACTTTACATAATAAGCCTTCGCGCCGGTACCATAAAAACTTATTATCGGATCACCAGGAAACTCATCTTTCATTCTACCAACTACAGAATTACTTTTAATTATGATGAAATTATTAATTTCGGGGTAATTTGATGTATCGAATTTTTCGGGGTTTTCTGATATAGTTTGATAAAAGTTTTCCGTATACACTTTTAATATAAGCGAGTCAGTATCGGTGTAAAGTAACGAAGCATCATCGCCAAACTTGGATTTAATAAAATTATAATAAAAATCGTATATTACAGTCTTTGATATATCTAATATGGAAAAACCGATATAAATTGGTTTATTGTACAATATTTTAACTTTATTCATATGTATAGCAACAAAGTTCTCGGTAAATATCGAGCTACTATTGAAATTGGGGCGGGATATTAGTGCTCTAGCTCCATTTCTGCCTACACTGTTCTCCCAATGTGTTACTAATTTTATATCCTTTCGATTTTCCACATTTTCCATAGTTTTACCAAATATCGCGTTATTTTTTAATTTAAAAGTGTCCTTCGCAAATTTTGTGGTGGCCTTGTTACGTAAATTGGTATTAAAATCAATATACGATTTTAGCCATTTTGATTGCTCAAACTGTAATACTCGATGGGTTTGCATTACCACTAAGCCGTTGGCGATGGCTTGTTTTAAAGTTCTATAGTGTACAATGTATTTTTTTTTTATCTTGTAAATTAGGAATTAATTTCGGTAATTTAGCGTTTTCTGTTGGCGGTATGATATTTTCTACTAGAAATGGAAGATCAGAATGTGCATCATGCAACTCAGTCGGATAATGCACATCCACTTCCAAAACGTAGCCATGTAAACTATCATCACCAACAGCCATAATATTTAAATCCAGAATTTCGCGCTCGCTTAACCATCGAAAACCACCATATGGTAATGCTTGTGACATACTATGACCATATAGATTTGTAGCATCAAGGTATGTTATAAATGAAGAAGGTTTTGTTGGGTCATAGTCTGGTAAAAAAATATTATTAGCGATGTGCTTCCTTTCTGTACACTGGCTTATGCCGCCGCGTATACCTTTCTTAAAAAAATGTATCATGTCTATATCAGTTAAGAGCTCTAACTCTACCTTAGTCATACGTAGCATACAATCAAATGATAAACTTGGAAGGGTATAGTAATGTGCTGGATCAAGTTTATCGAATTTTAAACAATTATTCCGAAATTGCTCAAAAACATCACACAATAGCAACACATCTGATTTTAAATACACGTCCGAATAGTCCCCCAAAGTTTTACACCCAAACAAGCGCCATACTTCTTTTGCTCTTCTATAGCTTTCATCGCTAATATGTTCTTCCCGTAAATTATCATAAAATTCATCTTTACTTGGAAGACATGTATTTTCCATTTTTTCTATAGAGTCAATAAAGCTATAGGGAAAAACACCCTTTTGACGCATCAAATTAAATTGGTTGATATTTGAAAAATGTTTCCGCGTTTCAATAAAATCGTCGTCGTTTAAACCGCTGCCTAAATTTTCCAAAGACGTTGACAGAAATTTAAAACTATCAATAAATCGCAACTTTAAATATTTCCTCTTGACTTTTCCACATTTACTATCAAAATAATCGTGCACATAAATGCTTTTGGTAAATGATATGTACTTTTCCTTACTTTGAGCCAAAACACCAATTTTATCCCCATATTTACATAACTCTTTTATAAATAAATGGCTGTCGTAGCCGCTTAAGTTATGAAATATGATAGGGATAAAAGAGGGTAATTTATAATTTAAATTACAAACGGAATGTGCAGCACCAAATCTTTTTGCACCAGTTATGTGACAGTGGTCTCGTACTTTAATCTCACCCTCTTCAAAAGGGCCTTCACATATACCACATATTTTAGCATCATTAAACTTAATTTTTTCTTCAGGCGTTAACGGTTTCATAGGCTTAATGTCTTTTAAATATGTGTTGTATAGAGCCCTTAAATCACACTCGATACGATCCACAAAGACTTGAGCTGCATTATTCCCCCGAAATAGCTCAAATTTCGAAAGTGAGTCGTCAAAAGAGCATTTAATTAAATAAGCAAAAGAATATGGTTCATGTTTAAAACTTTTTACAGTGTAAGAATTTTGTGGGTTTGGTTGTACCGTTTCAACGGGTTTTAAAACAGATTCGAAATCTGCATAAACCACGAATGGAACGCGCATTTGCTTTTCTATACCCTCGAATTTTAAAATATTTTCCGGCACGCTCTTTCCAAATTTATCGATTTTTAAATCCACTGAGGGTGTTTGCGTGAAAATGTGGTTACAATCGTAGCTTTGATGTAAAGTTAAAGCTGACGGTGTACTAAAATAAATGAGGCAACCATCACAGAAATATATTTTATGTTGTTGACAACTAATTTGACTTGAAACTAAACGTGATAAATCCCGAATCCAACAATAATGACTCTTTGAACAAGTCGTATCACAAAAATGTTCACCGCCATCTTTACTACTACAGTCTTTTGTAATTAACAATAAATTTACATGCCTATCCAACTTTTTTGACGCATACCTCAGTGGACCAATAACTTCATGTATTACTTCATTATTTTCATATTTAGATTCCAGACCGTATACGTTAATTGATATGTTGTTCATTTCCTCAAATTTTTTAATGTCACGTAATTTTACTGGAAAATCCATACCTGTTACATTTAGCACTCTAGAAAAATGGGGGTAGGATGTCTTCTGTGAAGGCTCTGCTGTTGGAGGAAACAATGCTGATGTTACAGCCCACGCAAAGCAAAATTCGTCCTGGTTAATCACATTGACGACAGCTCCTTTCTTTTCAATAGAACACGGCAACTTGATGTATGATGAGCCACCCATAGGCATATACTTGTTGATACCAACTTCCAAGTATAAAATTCGCACAAGAGCCCATCCTATAACAAGAAAAATAATATATAAAAATCAGTTTAATATATCGGGTTTTGATTTTTCCATACCTGAATCTTTCTCCTGGAACTCTGTCGCCTGCGTTTTTATTAATTCGGTGAAAGAATGGTAAACGGCATCCAAATCACTTTCTACACTAATTATTTGATTAGCAGTGTTGAAGGATTTTTCACTGAATATTTCTTGTGATGGAAGCATGTACTCGCCAACAGCTGTCATGTTAACTTTTAAAGCATGATGCACACGCAATAAATTATTAACAAGTTCCACCACCTTGGATTTAATGTCTGCAAAGAACATTACGTAATCGGAATGCTCCATATCACTGCTCACCCGATAGGTTGCAATTCTCCTTTTGAAGGCACATTGAACGAGTTGCACGCCATGACATACCGGCAAACATGAATTATTTTTATGTTGTTGTGTTCGTTTATGCACCGACATATGATTTATTGGGACATCTACATTACATGTAGCGCAATTAATTACCGGAATCGTCGATGTATACTCTTCAATTCGGAGCCGTTTTCCTCCAGGCACTTCATTAAATCTCGCCGCACACGATTCTCTTTTATGACGTCTCATATTATAAATATTAGTAAACTTAGAACCGCAATTTTCACAAACATATGCCATGATTTGTCAAATATTAACACATGTACTACCTATACAAGTCAGAGCCAACTGATGAATGAAACTGCCCCATACCTTATATAAAACCATTCAAGGTCACCCCCAACCACGTAACATATCTTCAAGGTCACACACCCAAGATGACCTTCAACAAAGTCAAGGTCGTCTCGACCAAGGTCAAGGTCAAGGTCACACACACAACCTTGAACACAAGGCCAAGGCCAAAGCACACGTGCATTTTCAAGGTCAATGACAAGGACATGTGGGCGGGGCCAAAGAGGGGTGAAGCAAGGTCAAGGTCAAGGTCGAGGAGTGGGGGGATCGAGCGAATCGGGTTATGTTCACTACTGGCTTATAATTTGATTAATTTAAATAGAACGCTATACTTTTTAACTTACCAGAAAATGTACTTTTTAAATACATATCGAATGGTATAAGTGTGTTCTATAGCTGAGTCTTCGCGTTTTCACAGAATATGCAAAATAATCGTTTTCTGCACCGTTTTGTGTTTTTTGAATAGATGTTTTAATGTATCTAGTTGCCTATGGCCGTTAGAAACGGCAGATAACTCATTTGATCTGTCATTTTAGCCTGCAAAGTCTGTCGCTATAATAGCGGTATTATTTTTTGTAACTGTGAAACTTCATTTATTGAATGAATTATTTGAATATTGTTGTCAAAATGAAGATTTATCCAAAGGAAGAACTTATTGATATGATTTTTATCCTTGGAGAATGTCATCAAAATTGTTTGTTGGCTATGCTCAAAGGTTCCCTGAAAGAAACCATTCTAAACCAGCCGTTTTTGATAGATTATTAAGCCAGTTTCGGGAAAGTAGAAGTGTCAGTTACAAGAAAACATGTCACTGAGGAAGAAGAAAATGTTTTTACTGTACTTGGTTCAGGCAATCCCAATATTAGTCAGAATCATATATCCGAAAAGACTAACATTAGCCAAGCAAGTGTTTCAAGGATTCTTAACAAAAACAGATTTCATCCTTATAAAATTCAGCTTTGTCAAGAGCTTCACAGAAATAATTTTGACAATTGAATTAAATTCTGCTTGTAGGTGTTAGATAAAGTGGCAGAAAACGAACATGTTTTTGATAATGTGTTGTTTAGTGATGAATGTACTTTTTATAATAGTGGTTTCATGAGTAGACACAATTTCTATTACTATTCTGATTGAAATCCGCATGAAAACAGAGTTATGAGAAACCAGAATAGATGGTTGGTTAATGTGTAGGGAAGAATACTGGGTCCATACTTAATTGGACCCTACTTTTTTGAAGGACCTTTAAATGGTTTGATGTTTCGCGATTTCCTTTTACACCAACTTCCAGTATTATTAGAAGATGTCCTTTCAAATATTAGAACAACTATGTGGCATTAACTGGTTGGGGCTCCGCCTCATTATGATCGCGATATTCGGCAATTTTTAAATGTCAACTTTCGAAACAGGTGGATTGGGAGAGACAGATTTGCCCCCAACAATACCACAAGACATGAAAATACGCATAATAGACGCTTTTCAAACTGTAATGCCGCAAATATTGCCCAGAGTTATCAGTGATTTCGAAAAAAGAGTATGTAAATGTTAGAAAATGGGTGGTCGACATTTCGAACATCTACTATAAATATTTTGCTTCTATGTTGTGCTATCGTCAATATGTTATTAGCATTATTTCTGTTATAGCCTGTTGGATGACTTTAAATCTCGATCCGAGTTTCTGAACGTTTGTAAAGATATTCCTGATTATTATTCTTATAGTTGTAAATTGTCTGTCATTTTTAAATGTCATAGGCAACTAGATACATTAGAACATCTATTCAAAAACACAGAAAACGATTATTTGGTGTATTCTGTGAAAACACGAAGACTTAGCTATAGAACACCCGTATAACATTCGATAGGTATTTAGAAGGTACATTTTATGGTAAATTAAAAAGTATAAGTTCTATTTAAATTAATCAAGTTATAGTCACTTAAAGTTCTTATTTGATTAGTTTTAATTTTTGAACACCTTGTATAATATAGCAATTTTATTATAGTTTGGACATAAAGTATGATTTATTGTTACATTTTACTGTAAATTTCGAGTACATAACTGAAATACTTTTTAAATATTTGAAACATGAAAATTAGGTTAGATTTTCTCAAAATTCAAATTATTTAAAAACCCTTAAGGTTTAGGTACTATAAACCTTATTAAAATAGGCACTTATTTAGATCGGAGAATCCAAAAATGCAATAATATACAGGGGGGTTCCATTTAAAAAAAAAACTACTTTGATACTTTCAGAACTTTTGGGGACACCCCATATAATATGGAAATAATTTTAAAAAATAACTATATTAGACACCCATATCCCAAAAGTAAATCTTTTTAAAGTCACGGCTAGACTCTACGCTGACGACTTACTTATATATATATATATATATATATATATATATATATATATATATATATATATATATATATATCGCCTCACAATCATCTATCATCTGTGAAAGGCAACTTCAGCTATGCATTCAAAAATTACAGTCACAGGCAATGAAGACAGGTTTTACTTTTAGTCAGTCTAAATCAACGGTCATCCACTTTTGTAAAAAGAGAAACTGCTTAAAGTTAAACTCTATCTCACTAAACCGTAGACATCTCCCTATGGATAGCCAACTTAAGTTTCTTGGCCTAATATTTGATGATAAGCTTAACTGGCGCCCGCACATTGCCTCCCTTAAGGCTCGATGCTTCAAGGACCTCAATTTGTTAAAGTGTCTCTCCCAAACCACCTGGGGCTCTGATTTCCACACGCTCCTCAAAATATACAATTCCATCTTTCTCCCCAAGCTGGACTATGGACGCATTGCTTATGACTCGGCTGGGCCCTCGTATATCTCTTCCCTTGACCCTATCCAGATCCAAGCCCTACGCTTATCGACTGGTGCATTTCGTACCTCCCCAATAGTCAGTCTTCAATGCCTTACTAACACTCTTCCTTTGTGTCTCCGACATTCTTCTCTTCTTATAAAATACGTCATATGTGTCAAATCTAGGCCATTCCTTTTGGATCATGATAAAATCCTTGTGTGCCAATGAAAGAGCCTCTGCGTTTTTAGCCTCCCATAACATATCCATTCCCAATACCACCCCCGTCCTCCCTCAGATCTTCTCCCCCTGGGATTTTCCCCCCTTCGAAATCAATTTTGATCTTCTGCAGTATGATAAGAACAATACTTTACCTTCCATCATCAAACAACGCTTCCTAAGCCTAATTAACTCTAAGTTCAAAACTTTCAAACTATCGTTTACCGATGGTTCCAAATCGGATCAAGGTGTAGGCTCAGCTGCCGTAACCAGATTTTCATGCAACAAAACAAGGTTAAATCTCCTTTCATCCATTTTTTCAGCTGAGTTGTTTACCATTAAGCAATGCATCAGAGAAATAATTAAATACTCCTCCACCCCCAATCATCTAATCATTTCTGATTCCCTCAGCTGCCTCAGATCGATCCAAGCCATTAACACATCCCACCCTCTCATGAATCAAATTCTCGACCTCCTTAAAATGGGATCCCAACGTAATCTGCATATAGCTTTCATGTGGGCGCCGAGCCACATCGGCATAGATGGGAATGAATTGGCCAACACTCAAGCCAAATCTGCAGTCCTTGAAGGCACCCCTTTCCTCTCTTTACTCAACCCCAAAGAATTCAATAGACACATCGATAACATCATTCGCAACATTGTGTAGGTTCGTTAGGAATCTCTAGAAAACCCCAATAAACTCTTTCACATTAAAAGAAATTTCCCCAACTGTCCAGAAGGGAAAATGTCGTATGGAAAAGAATCGCTATTGGATACTGCAGAATGACTCATTCCTTCCTTCTTAAAAACGAGGATCCCCCTCAATGTCTGTCCTGTCGTTCCCCTCTATCTATAAAACACATAATATCTGACTGTCCCTTATACAGAAATGCTAGAGAGAGGTATCTTACCTCTAATAATTTTGCGACAGTTATGTCTTTTGATCTGACTAAGGCCAAACGCTTACTTTGTTTCTTGAGGCATATTGGTCTTTACAGTAAAATTTAAATGAATTCAACAATTTCTATCGAAGGCGCTAAATGGTCTGAGATACTGACGTGCCTTTAACCATTAAATTAACTAACTAACTTTGAAAGTCATGTATTTTGGCCGCAATATTCCTTGCCGTATAGGGTGAATAACCCTAAATATTATTATTATCATCAAATCATCGAGGCATATATTAATGCAGCGAGCAATGAGAAATGAAACACCGTTGATAGATACCATTGCAAAATCCTAAATATTGTCAAGTATTAGGGATAGATATTAAGGGTTGAAAGTTTTCAAATTGAGGCTTATAATGCAGCGAGCAATGAAAAATGAAACACCTTTAATAGATACCATTGTAAAATCCTAAATGTTGTCAATTGTCAGAGATAAGTAGATAACTAATTTAAAACATCATAATTTAATTTTTCCAAACAAATCACGATAAGATAAATAATGTTTTCAGATATGTAATGACTAACAAAATTATTGATATTTTGCACAATAAACTTTAGTTGGTGTTTAAATATTGACTCACATATACGACACCCACAACACCGTAGTGAAAAACGTGATTTTTTATTGTTAAAACATCATATCAAAATTGCATTATTATGCTAAAGTTTTTATAATTGTTTGTCTACGTGATTGTGATAGTTTTTTTAATAAAGAAATGGATTCCAATACCGTTGAGAGGAACCGAGAACGACAATACTATGCGGATCTTTTTCGAAGGGTACAATATTTTAAATAAGTTAGGTTAGACTTTAGTTGCGATATAAGAGTGAATCATAACAATCATTTTAGGGGGTCCTGTCCAAAATTTTAGCAAATTTATTATAGTGTGGAATATTTCATAACCTAAAATTACAATTTTTTTCTGGAATTTGTCATTGGTATTTCCTTTACAATTTATTCATTTATCAAGTGAAATGGTTCAAAATGGGAGTAAAAAAAAAATATTAAAAAATATCTTATGACTCCACATTATGTTTTTAGGGTTAAAACTAGTGTTCCCGTACTTTTTTTATCGCGACTTGTTTCTATTCTTAAAAACGTTTGCGACCCTCCTTTCCCATCCTCTAATAAAACAAAAAATGAGTTTAAAAATATATTTGAGGCCTTAACAAAAGTGATGATGTTTTTTTAAGTTTTAATTATTAATGATTATTGTGATGATTGAGCTTGCAGCTGCCAAACAAGCAATCTAATTCTTGGTTAAGTGTTTGTCACCTTGAATATCCACCTTATTCCTGGCTTTTATCTTGATCTGAAACATTTAAAAATACATGAAATGGATGTCATACTAATGCAACCTTTTGTTTGAAGAACTCCAAGAGCTTGAAGGTGGTTATTTCTTGTCTCAGATAATGTACAATTCCCGTCTATGATTATTTAGCTTGGGTACAAAGGAATTCAAACATGGCAATGTTTCCAATATTTTCATTACGCCGCTAGTTTTTTCATTTAAGTACGAAAGCCTGGATCTTATCTCTGAAGTGAACAATGTACCTTTCTTTCCCCCGTTGTTTAATTGATTTAAATTATCAGATCAATAAGCTTCACTTTGGAGCCAGGTCTCGTCATTAAAGTGTGCCATAAACTCACGTTTTCTTTTCATTTTTAAGAATAATTTTATTTTTTTTTAACTTCAAAGCCTCTGCTAATAACACTTCTTTTCAATAACCAACGAACAGGAGCGTAGAAAAAAAAGAACTTTATATTTTGGCATAATTCCTTGAGCAGACTAATATTGAGAGCACAAGATGTTATATAGATGACAATTATCACCAAAGAGCCAAGCACTTCTTGCAAAAGCTTTAAAAGAGTTGATAGCCAGAGCAAATCGATGATTTATACAGTGCTGACCCATTGCTTTATTTGGAAGCTCTTTAGTTTTTGAATGAAAACTCGATTTTGATTAAAGAATGACTGTAAACACTCCATAGACTATTTTCCTTTGCCATTACTATAAAAAAATTAACTCCATGAAATTTCCACCACAATGTTAGTGCTCTAAAAGCAGATACTCTTCTTTGATGTCCTTACGAAAACGTATAACAGAGAACATGAACAAACATCGGTGGACTCGTTAAGTTGAAAGTAACAGACTGAAGATGCTTTTATTTAAAATAAAATGTCTTACTAGATTTTTCTTCCCCATATGCAATCACTCATTTTATTACAATCTTCTTCTGTTGGTGCCTATCCTCTGTGGATGTTGGCAATCACATTGGCCCATATGACCTTATTGACAGCTGTTCTAAATAAATGCACCGTCGTCATTCCTGTCCATTGTCTGATATTCCTCAGCCATGATGTTCATCGGCGACCCTGATTTCTTTTACCCTCTATCTTACCTTGCAAAATTAAATGAATTAGTTGGTATTTCTCATTGCGCATTACATGCCCTAAGTATGATATCTTTCTGATTTTCACATTGCGCATAATTTCTGGGTCTTTATTCATACGTTGCATCACGGTGTTATTTGTGACATGATGGATGTATGAAATTCTGAGCATGCGGCGGTAATACCACATTTCGAAGGCTTCCAGTCGTTTAGATGTTGTTTCTGTCAAAGTCCAGGCTTCCACTCCATATAGAAGAGTTGAAAATACATAACATCTCAAGACTCGTGTTCGTATATCAATGTTCAGGTGTGTACTGCACAAGATCTTTCTGAGGCGGTTGAAGACAGCTCTCGCCTTCTCTATGCGGCATCTAATCTCCTGTGAGTGGTCCCATTCTCTGTTCAGACTGCATCCTAGATACGTAACTTTGTCAACAGTTTCCAAAGTTTCATTATTTGCTCTAAATTGGTGGTGTATTTCGTCATTTTTGCTTACAATACATAAATTACAACTTACAAATACAAAATCAAACTTAAGCTTTTTAAAAAATTTATATTATAAACTTAAAGTTTATTTTTAACATGGCAAGATAAAAAAATTCTTTTTATCTGCTCACTTGAGTTACCCTATCTATTTTACCTTTTTTATTCACCTTATTCAAACAGTTTTTCGTTTGGAGCGACGCATTTTAAATTTTAAATGTAACCAAGGCTATATGAGATATCAGACACATTTTTATTTTGAAGTAAAGTGCATTTCATAAGATCACATATGAAATACACCATTATTCAAACGTCCTTCACGAAAGTGTATGAATGCAAACGTTGAATCCAATTTTTCCATTACTTTTTCAGACAAATTCGTTCGAATGTTAGTAATCACGCGTTCGATGTAAGTTCAGGTTTGTTGTCAACCAGTGTCGGGTGGTGCATTAAAAAATAGGGGTTAGATATGTATAAAACCTGCCATAGGCACCGATGGATGAAAAAATAAAAGTCTTTAAGAACTGAGTTAGTGTGAAACAAAGCGTTGTATTCTCTGAATATGAAACATAAAAAAGGTAGTAAATTTTAAAAATCTAGCAGTCAAAACAAAATGCACGTAGAACTTACTGTGTGAATTATTTATAAAGGAAATCCATGCGCCGATCTTTGGCATTGGCAAACGTATCATTAACCCACTGATTGAAATCAGATATGCTTTCTATATGTTCCCTTTCTTTAGAAAGCATTGCCAAAGCAGAAGTTTTTCTTGGCTCATAGTATTCCGTAAAAACGTTTTTATCCATTTGAGGATAGAAAAGCACCCTTCTGCTCCAGCCGATGTTATCGAAATAGTTGTGACAAAATTTGATCATAGACTCTTTCAAATGATATATTGTGGTAGCGTTAACCCTTTCTTCTATATTCAGTATCTGCCCCATATTAATTAGTAACTATTTTAATAACCTACAATTATATATCACAGTAATAAAGACACTCTGGAAGTCTGTTCGTTCAACTTCTCTCTTGCAGCTTTAGTACCAAACACTACGGTTATTAAAGCTTACCACAACCATGACTCAGATTTTCAGGACTCAGGAAAGGCTGCTAATTAGTTGGTCAGTAGACATCTCTTGCTTTGTAGATCTCGCAGCAGCGCGCCCGCGTGAAGGTTTTAATTACATTGAATAAAACAAGTTTCTCAAAACACTTATATCTATTTAACAAAAATAAATAGAAAAACGAACTATTTACAATGAGAAGCTTAAAACTAATAACAATTACAAAAAACTAACAAAATTGCTCTTCTCGGCCGTTATTTAACCAAAAACTTAAAACCCAATTTTGAAAAAAAAAACACGTATAAATAGCTTAATAAAATATTAAACAAAAAAAAGAAATAAAACGCGAAAAACAGCTATTTATATTACTTAATCGAACCATATGAAAATCGCGAAATGCCCCACTAAAATAACACATGATACTCCCTTAACTTCCCGAATTAAATCAAAAACAAATCAAACAAAGAAAACCTTCATTCCCGCCAAATATACACTACGGCACTGGGCTTATAGAATGGTACCGATCACCCTTATTCGACTGTGAGCATCTTAAGCTTAATTTTTATATAACACAATTGATAAACTATTCTATTTCTTTCTATAACTAAAAGAATATATGTTAAAGACTGTGAAAAAAACTATTCACTTTTCTTGGCTGTTTTGGCAATAAACATCTTAACTCATTATTTCTTGTGAATAGAAAAAACAATTATTAATCATAATTCTTTTTACAAATGGTCAAACGATATATTTCTATTATAGTGAGTGTATTTGATCATTCTTTTGTTTCCTAATAATGGGAAAATCGTTCAATATTTTAAAATATTTTAACGGTATTTCACATACCATATGTTAAAAACTACCCATAACACGTCTGGTTTGGCTTACATAATCAGGGCAGGATTACTAAGACAGATTTATAGCCAAATCTTAGAAAGGGTCCTTTAGTTTTATGACTTCATAAATTAACTGGCTTTATGTATTTTCTTTTAAGAAAACATTTAAACGACAAAGATCATAAAAGTTAAGCGATAACTGATTTATTTTTCCTTTAGACTTTCGTGGATAGTGATAAAAAATATAACTACCCTGTTCCCACGGAATATCTATTCACAGAGTGATTATTTAATTATTTATTTTAACAGAAAATAGTTGACATTGAACAATGAAAAATAATTAATATTTGTTCCATTACATAGTAACAAAAATTTTTAAAAGTTTTAAAACTTCACTTAGCTCGATGTTTTGTGAAAGATAGTCATAAAGTACAAGAAGTTCCGAAATTTCCTCTTGACATACAATAAACATTGCTTGTAAAATTTCATTTTGAATGGTTTTTACCGTACCTTTAAATACCGATGATTTTTCCAAATGTTGTTTCAGAGCATCGCCTAACTCAGCACCAAAATCAATTAAACCTCGAAAAACCCCGGAATTAGAGACTCATCATGTCGTCGTAACGCGAGTTCGAAAGCTCCACAGAAACGCTTACAATTAATTATGTTTAAAATGTATCGATTATGTCTCACTTTTTCATCGTGCAGGTCAATATCTCTTCGATAAGCGTTGCTTAATTGAGCAGCTATGTTAACACTCCCAAAAAGTGAATATTGCAAAACATTTTTCATATGTTATGCCGACAACGTATGCTTTTTTAATGCAGCCTCCGAATGATATAAGTCGGTAAAACTACTTTTGTCCAAGAACTTTCACCTCCAAATAATAAACAAGGTAAACAAAAGAAAGCATTTTTAATTTCAAAACCACAAAACTATGTAAGTTTATTATAAACGTTCGGATTAAACGTCCTAGTAAAAGTTTTTTTTTGTTAGACACGGATTGTTCTATTTTTAAATTCGGAGTAGGTCCTCTGAGCCTTTTTATTTCAGCCTTATCACTTAATGACCGACCACAGAATGGCTCTGCAATTAAACTCTAAACGGAGCTCACTTTTTTTTTACCAAAACCAAGACGCAAACCGTTCAGATTATATGCTTTGCAGACGATGTTGCCTTGACAGCAGATAGCGAGGACAATTTACAAAGAATGCTTTTCCATCTCAATCGAACAGCCAAACAGTATAATATGAAGATATCTGTGGAGAAAACCAAAGCAATTGTAATAGCGAAAGAACCGGTAAGATGCAAACTAATGGTTGATGACAAACATATCGAACAGGTTGGGAAGTTTAAATACCTAGGAGCACATATAACAAGTAACAGGACAGTAACAGAAGAAGTACGCACACAGGCCAACAAAGCGGCCATGATATCAGACCAACTAAGAGACATAATCTGGAACAATAAACATATGACGGTTGAGAGCAAAGCAAGAATTTACAAGGTCTGTGTAAGACCGATACTGACCTACGGCGCAGAAACAAGAAATGAAACCACAAACACAAAACAAATTATGAGAACCACAGAAATGAAAAAGCTGAGAATGATCACGGGAACAAGTTTAAGAGATAGAATAAAAAACGCAAAAATACGCGAGGACAGCGGAGTGGGGGATGTTGTGAAGTGGGTTCGAAACCGTCGTAGGCAGTGAAGAGATCACGTGGAACGAATGGACGATGATAGACTAGCAAAAACCGTGATGAGAGAGAAACCAAACACCAAACGGCCGCCTGGACGGCCCCCCAAAAGATGGAGAGACAGCTGGATCTCGACCTCAAACGAGAATCGATGAGGCATTGTATAGATAATAGAACTTGGTTCTACCTAGAATATGTCCAAAACAGTTAGACTTAGCCACAAGATATTTTACATGAAATATGTCTATAATTTTGGGTAAGATCTAAAAATGAAATAACATATAGGGTATTTCATTTAAAATAAGAAAGAAGGCATCAACTTTCGATACAACCGGATAACACCGATTTTAGTATATTTCCAAATTTTAAAAACATTCCAAAGTCTATTTTCCGAGAAATTGATCACGGCAATTGCTCGCGAGACAGACTGTGTAGTACAAATTATAATAATATTATCGCCAAAGAAGAACTGGCCAACTAGTAGATTTAATATAGATTTGGTTGCAAACTTAATTGTTAGTGGATCTAGTTGTTAAAATTTAAGAAAATTACTTCGATTTTTACGCAATTATTGTTTTTATAACTTGTCATATAACATTTCTCAACCTTTTAGTATTTGCGATCCAAATTTCAGTTCCAGTTTCACTTTCGCCATCCTTTTAACGTTTTTTTGTTTTAACTAAACTTGTTTTATTAATTTTTTCTTAGGTCTCGATACACCATTTTAAGTTCAATATCTTCCTACAAATAACATCTTTTCACTCTCTTCTTTTGTTACACGACGGCTACTTAATAAAGTCGCGCCACACAGGTCATATAAAGGTGTGTATAAATATGGCGAGACGAGCGCGTAACGCGTCCATGACGAGTATGCGACGAGCTTGCAACGAACCTCTTTGAACTTTGCCGGTTCGAGCCCTTATCTTGGGCGCCCGACGCCAAAACAGATTTACAGTGTCGGGGCGATGTAAACCAATAAAGGGTAAATAAAACAAAATATTTACGTTTTGACTGAAGTCTAGCACACCACGCAATTTTTAAAGAACGTTTTAGTTAATAGAAAGTGAGCAAAGAAAGTAGACCTGCCCTGTCATGTGTGACGACGAAGAACAAACTGCAGCTATATTAATTTTATGCAGTGGGGTTTTATTATCATCGAGTTTGTTAAATAAAAAACGAAAACCTCGATGACTTTGGCGTTCTGCTTTGTATAAAAAAACCGTCAGGATCGGAACTTTTAGCCGATTTAAATTTCCAACATATTAACGGACAATACAAAAATTTTACCAGAATGTCTCCTACCGATTTTGAATACTTATTAAACAAAATAGGACCAGTTATATTCAAAAAAGAAACATTTTCCAGCATAAGTTCAATGGATTTTAATTAACAGTGGCACATGTTCTTTCTCATTCGCAATTTTTAAAAGTTCCTTTTTTAGCAAATCGTTCATAAGTGAATATGTTTTTTTGATAACCAATCTGTAATATCATTTTTTTCAACTATGTTATTGGCAACTTTTCGACCAGTCTAGAATGATAACTGGCGTTATCCACAACTATAACAGACCACTTCGGGAATGCTTCACGAAATATATATATATATATATATATATATATATATATATATATATATATATATATATATATATATATATATATATATATATATATGATGACCCACCTGCGCCTCTATACCGAGAAGAAAGTCAAAACTTAGCCTCCCCGCCACAGTGATACTGCAGAGGTATATGTTTCGTCTCTATTATACTCATCAGGGTACCGACATGCACCTGTTTGTGCACAGGACAGATCGGAAGGAAGCATGCAACACTGAACGCGGCTTTGCCGACCTCCCGCCGGATGGCGTATGTATGTTTATGCGGCTTTCACGGATTCCTCCGTGTGAGATGCAAGAGCAGTGGATATATCCAAATTATGCCGTTGTAGTACGTACAACTATTTGCAACTTCGTGTTTGAAGGAAGTAAAATGCGAGCAGTAAATGCAAACTTCGTTCCATCACATCCTTTCCGTGTTGGAGGTTGCACAGTTTGAATAAATTGCTACAGAACACAATTTATGGTGGTGGAGTGTGATATATATATATATATATATATATATATATATATATATATATATATTACTTCTCCTTTATATTATTATGTATTTTTATTGTTAAATTTCTACTAAATGCTACAGCTTTTTACTTTTATTGCAATATTTTACAGATAACAAGATATTTAGACATAGCATTTAGAGTGGAAGAAGCAATTCTATCACAAATTACAAATATTGTCCCGCAAATACTGTCTTCTCTAAAATAGTATTTTCTCTGGATTATCTCCATTTTGACTTCCACTAATAGAAATTCATTTTATCAGCACTTTCTATAGATTGGTTTTTACCATGTCAGGCACATCTTAGTCTTGTTTTACAACTTTCAAAACTTTATCGAGACTTGATTTTTATCTTCTAAGATATAAATCGTGAACGTGTCTTCTAAGCATGTTTTTGAAGCATTCGTATAATTTTTTTCTTCTCGGAGACGGTTTAGGCTCGCACACAGTTCCACTTTTCCTTTCCTTAATTCACCTGTAAGTTGTAGATTCGCTATCTTCCGTTATGTCAGCATATCTCGAAAACAAATTATGCACCCTCATCAGAGTTCTTGGTTGAACAAGTGAATTATGCACATTTGAAAGTATTGTCTTGGATTTTAAATTCAAAACACATGTACAAAATTTTGGAGTAAAGTGGACATTTTCAACAGCTAGCACTGAAAGTTGTAAGACATAACATAGAAAAATCTTACTCTTATACGCATCTGACTTACACTTAAAAATGTCATTACTGTTAATTTCTTAATTAAGATGTATACTTTCAAAACTAATTATCTTTTAAGTATATTACTCTCTCCTTAAATACATACTTCAGACACACAATATCTACCCATTACTTTATCCGAATTCGGAAAACCGAATTATTTATGAAATATGTTCCGAGAATTGCTATGCCTTTGGTTTATGGCTCTTCACAGGTACATAAATCTCTTGTGCGTCTAATTGTCATACTTTGTCTGATAATGAAGAAAAAATGACAGCTTTGTTAGTTTTATGCAGTGGAGATTTACGGTAAAGAAGTATATTAAACAAAAAATGAAAATATTGGCGATAATAGTACACTACTTTGTTTAAAAAAAATAGTCATGATTCAAACTTCTAGCAAATTTACAGTTCCAACATATTAGCCGATAATACAGAAATTTCATCAAAATTTCTTCGTTATGTTTTGAATATATATTAAACAAAATAGAAGCAGTCATTTCCAAAAGAAAAATATATTTTCAGCAGCCAATTTCTATATGGCATACGTATTTCTCGCTGGTCTGTGCAGATTTTCTGACGCAATTTCATTTCATACATCCACTTCTTTTCTTTTCTAAATTTTTGTCTTTAACTGACAAATTTTGGAATAATTTGCAGGTGTCCTCTAAATTCAACATATTTTCTTCAGACTGCTCCATCCATATTCACTTATGAACAACTTTTAATCGATGCCAACTGCTAAATAAGTTTCATTTCACTAACAAAAAAATAAGAAAATCTCGTGTCTTCAGTCCTTGGAGTTCGCACCAAAAAACCGACAGAAAATGGATCGCTGCGAGTATCGGTCGAACTATAAAAAAATTGATTTCTTGTGACTCAACTGCATTTATTACCTCCTTTGAAACCTGCCGACGGTGGCCCTCAATAATAATACAAATCGGAAAAATTGAAAGGAATCTCGCTGGAAGTTCATAGCATACTCGTCACGCGCTCGTCCCGCCATATTTATACGCACCTTAAGAAATTTATCAGAACCTAAATGTAAACATCTTTTTATGGGGGAATTATTTAAAAGGGATTCAACTTTCCCTTTTTTTAATCTAGATTTCATTTTTTATTTATTTCCTTCTATTTTACAGTATGACGCTAATGGAGATGGACAAATGGATGTTGCCGAATTGGAAAAACTGCTCAGGACTGACACCGATAAAGAAGTGTCGCATAAACTCGTAAAAAAGCTTGTTAAATACTCAGACCAAAACAATGACGGCCAGATCAATTTGAATGAATTTATCGACATGGTACATGATAAAAATTTTAAACAACTCTTTGGACAATATATGAACAGGTAAATTGTAATTTATACAGGGTGTCCATTTAGAAGGCCGGTATTGGATTATAGCTATATCGTTAAATCGATGGAAAGTTTTACAGGCGAAATGTTAATGGGGTCAAAAGGAGTACATGTAAAGACCTAAACTAACGGAACCAGTGGATGGCACCTTAAAGAAAAAAAAATATAAAATGACTTGTAGAATTATTATATTGTTAAGATTTTCTTTCACTAGGTTTGAATGAAACACTTTCCACTAATATATATACCTATGGGTCTCTGCGTAGAATTGTGGTCTGTACACTGCAACCTGGTAGAACTATCATGCCCACCTACTGCTACCAAGTCGTAAGAGTTATCTTATCGGCTCCAGTCCTATTTTCTTCAGGAACCTTAGAATGTTGGACAGCTTCAACTCTTCTCCTTCTACTAGTCCGAGTTTCTTGAGGTATCCCTTCAGGTGACAATGTCCCGTCAGAACCCCTGTCAGAACTCTGAGTTTGTTCTTACTTAAGTTTATGCATTCTTTGAATCTTTTCTGGTCGTAGTTCCCAAAAAAGTATCTTCCCTTGTCTAAATCCTTGCAGCTCCGCCCAATAATTGGATCTCCTACTTTCTTCTTCTATCTTTAGTTCTTCCAGCATTACGCTCCTAATGATTCCACAGAAAAGCTCTGGCCCCAGAAATGGTGTCTCAGCCCCTTTCCTCGCGAGCTTGTCTAATTTATATACCTATAAAACCTTCTAAAATATGTATATACGAGAATACAATCCTAGAAATAACAAGAACTATGACTAATCTAAGATGATTTATCGATATAATATTTCTACATCCGCGCATCAAAAAGTTCTCCTAGTCCTTCGTTATATGGCGTCCCTTTCTAATTCTGATCATCCCGATTAACTTCGCTACTTTAGTGGTATGGCTTCGACCTGTGGAGATGTACTACCCTCATTTTGACCGTGGGACATTATAGGCTATAATAACTAAGCTCTCTTATACGCATCCTAAGCCTGATCTCTGATTCTATCTATAAAATACTAAATTGTAAGCTGTTCTTAGAATTCTTCCGTAGCTTCAGGGTAAGCCACATGAACGAGGCGTCGGACATCTGTTTCATATTTTGGCAAACTTTCTTCATTTATCTGGTACCTTGATTTAAGCTGTGACTGATATAACTGGCGCCGATGCTACTCTCCAGCTCTTCTTTCCAATGCAGCACTGAGGATTTCATAGTCTTTTTGTTGGGTTGTAGGAGTGGTTTGCAATAACTCGAGTAGCCATCTCTTCGTAGGTCTAGTTATTTGCACTAACGGCAGTTTCAAATTGGCGTTTCTACATTATCCATGATGTTCTGTCTTGTGGTTATTATTTAAAAAAAAAAGACCATTCTTCTTTATTTTATTGACTTCTCTCTGGAATTTTCGATTCTACTTCTTGGTGTTCTTTTGATTCTATCCCGTCTACTATTTCTTTCACTTCTTGTCGCCCTTCTCCTATGTCTTGTCGCACAATTGATTTAATAATATTTACTTCTTCGCGTACTTCTCCTATGTATTCTCATACTTCGCCTATTTCTTTCTTAAACTTTTACTTGTACCAGTATAGCTTGATCGAATTTTTGCTGTGATTGCACAATGGCTTCTTATATCCATTTGCAAAGTTTACCTTCATTCTTGTTGTTTGTATTTAAGGCGACGTTCTTTTTCTTTTTGATGACGTTCTTCTTCTTCTCGACGACGTTCTTCTTCTTGTTTTTTTCTTTTAAACGGCGTCATACTTCTTCTTGGCGGCGTTTTTCTTCTTTTTGACGTCGTTGTTCGTCTTTTTACTTGTCTTTGAGGCAACGTTCTTCTATACGTTTCATAAAATCAGCCAAAGTTTTGTTGATTTGATCCAGTTCGGCTATTTGTTGTTAAGTATTTACCATAGAACTTCTAGAATATTCTTTTAAACTCCTTTCCAAACTTCTTCCTTGTTGACAAATCCAATGGCGAAGTTAGTTTTTCGCTATCCCTTGGAATTTTACATAAAAAGTTTTAGAATTTTGTCAAAAATCTGGTTCTACTCTTTTTTCTTGATGACTAATCCGATGGTGAAAATTAATTTTATCTTTTTACTTGATAATAAATCCAACAATGATATCCGGTTTTCTGTTCTGATTAATAAAAAGAAATTTTTGGAAATAATCCTCACAGCTGGCATCAATCGTTATGATTTTCCCTTTTTATTGTCTCACTGGGGTTGAATAAAAACCAACACCTTTCACTAATAAATAACAACTCTTTAGTTACTGCATCTTAATACCTTCCCTGTTCAAATATAACTAAACTAAACTCATATCCTATCTCTCTTTATATACCCATAGAACCTAAAAATAATAAGAAATATGATTAACCAATATTTCTTTCGTTACATTATTATGATTCATCGATATAATATTTAGCATCAAAATAATATTTGTACAAAGGCGCATCAAAAAGCTCTTCTAGTCCTTCGTTAAAATATTTTTTAAAAAGTTGATATTACTGTTCAAATGTCTTGCTTAATGTGTACCTAGTGTCAAACTAAACAAAAATATCTAAGAAAATTTAAAACTATTAATAACAGCTTGAAAACTTACCAGTAGATGATATTAATTTTTTTAAATGAACCAGTAATTGGCACCAAAAGTTTCAACAATTGACACTTATGTCAACTCTCCATCAACATCAATTTTTTTATTAAATTTGAACTTCAGTGTAGTCAGCACAAGTTATTTTAAAAAAATCCTAGTTTTTGTAGAATTTGGGATATTTTAATTAAACCAACGTCATTTTCATTCATTTTAAATGCTGTTCAGTACTAGCTATCAGAACCATTACATCAAATTCGTCATTGTTGCAGATGTCTTGTATAACACTGATATATTTGTGTGTCACCTTATATATATATATATATATATATATATATATATATATATATATATATATATATATATATATATATATATATATATATATATATATATATACATGCTTTCAGATTTCCAGTGTCTGAATCCGAATTTCCTTCATTCTTACTGACATAATGTGCCTTAGGGTTCCAAGACTAGCTAACATCATCAAGACTGTTTCCACGTTCTTGTTATGAAGAATGTAACTCTCCGAATTAAATAACGAATTGCTTGCTTTTCTTTTATGTAATTTAGTTTCTTGTCTTTTTCATGTTACTTTTTTTCTTGCTTTTCTCTTTTTAGGTTTTCTCGCTCGCCTTTCTTCCGTTTTTTTTCTTTTGCCTTTTTTTTGTTTTCCTCTTGTATTATTCCTTCCATATTTTTTTTCATGATATTCTTGCCTCTTCTTGGCTGTGATTACAAAGGATATTTTCTCTTTTTAGCTGGTTTTGATTCTTCTATTTTTTTTTATTCAAACCAAAATAGAGCTCTTTTACCTGAGGAGGGAATCACATATGTTGACGTCGACGGTTGTGTTAGTTCTTCGCAATCTTCAGATAACAATGAAATTAAACCTACTAAAGTTGATAGCTTCCTCGCTGTTTTTTTTTTGAGATATTCTTTCTTTTATTTTAATTAAATTTTTAACGGCAAATAATGATTTATAAATGAGATAAGTACTGAAAGTGGGTAACATTTAAATATAGAGCAATCAAAACTATATCTATATTTCCACAAAATGTACTTAAATGTAAGATCAGTTTGTGAAATATGTCCATCAATGAAGAGGATGATTGAAAGCGTAATGTCAGATTTTGACAGCCACACTGATTCTTGACTAAGCTTAACTTTTTTACATTCCTCAATATTATCTTTACTTAGACCACTATTTTATCTTTTTAGATTTTCATTTTTAACTTCTAAACGATCTAAGATTTTTTTATGTGTACATTCTTTATAGCACTCAGTGGTCATATGATACTTGAATAAGTCCGATAACTACATCAATCGTATTCAATAATAACATCCTATATTGAAATAATGTTTATTTAAAGTTGTTTCAAACGAAATAAAATGTTTGAAGTTTAGAATTATATGCATAAACTTTTTTATAAGGAAATTTTGTCTTCTTTGGCTGTTATATCCACGCGACAGAACACAATGTTCCTATGCAAATCGGCAGCATCGCGTATTCGACACCTATTTTGGTTATGGTCAGTACTCGTTGAATATCTGCCTTTTTTCTTTTCTGGACAAATAATGCTCAAATCGATATTAAAAAAATAACTTTTTTCGGATTTACTGATATTGCTACCCATCAACAACGTTTCTATTTCGAATATAAAACTCAACAGTGCGCTTGAACGAGAGGTGGTAGCGTCATTAACAAGTTGCAACCTGATTAGTCATTAGCTCGCGAAGACATTAATGGAATCATAATTTTTCTAAATGCTGAATCTCAGCTTAAAAATACGGTCTAACTGATCTGCTGTGAATAAAATGAGTACAATATACTGACTTCAGTACGATATTGTATTTTATTCATTATGCCTCATTTTAAACAGGGATTGTAATTATTATGCAGAACAGTCATCAACTCGCCCACTTTCAATCATAGTTATGATAAATAAAATTCCTTATACTAATGTATTGTTTATTTTATGATCAGATGCTTTTTAGAAGCTTTTTTGTAATTTATATCAATTAAAAACTAGAAAGACACTGTCATGGTTAAAATTTCTTCTTAAATTTACTATGGTTAATTTCGTTAATTTTTCCTTATTTTAGCAAATATTCACGTTTGGAGCAACACATCATCATTTTCATTAAGCATTTCTCATATATCCTTCGTATAACATCTTACTATTCGTTGCATTTTTGGGTTTTACTATATCTTGAGTCATCCTAATTTTGATTCCTTGAAAATTTTTTCCTTACCCGATTCCCTAGGGCCTAGACTGATTCCTGGTTAAAAACGTACTCAAGACTGACAAAAAATCCTTGTTTTCAAATCAAACGATACTAAAGGTAATACCGGGCAAATAAATAGCACTTTTAACCCCAAAATCCAGCAATAAGCTACAAAACCAGCGGGATGGAAGTCTTCAGTCTTCTTTTGTCGATTCTAACAGGAAAAAGTTAAGGTGATATAAAGAGTGCTGTGCACCTCCTTTGGCAGCGTCGACAGACTTCGCTACACCAGATGCCTCCGTGGGGGTCGCTAGGTTCAGGGTGACCAAGAAGATATCTGTTTTTTTTTTGAGAAGAGTAAGGAAAAAATTTTGCAAGGAAGCAAAATTGTGATGGCTTGGGATACAGTAAAACTCAAAAATGCAATGAATGGTTAGATGTTATAGTATGGATATATGAGAAATGCTTAATGAAAATGATGTTGTGTTGCTCAAAACGTGAATATTTGCTAAAATAAGACAAAATGAACCAAATTAACCATAGTAAATTTAAGATGAAATTTTAACCGTGACAACACCCTTTTAGCTTGTAGCGAAGTTTCTATTTCTATTTTTTTTTTAAGTGTAATTTAAACTTTTCATTACATATTTTCGAAGAAACGTGGTTATCGTGTTTTTGTGATCTTCAGGAAAATAAATTAATTACATTAGAAAAATTCGAGAATTCAAAACTAAAGCAAATGACAGTCGGTCAAACCAGGGGTCTCCAAACTTTTTAGCCAAATCACTACACTTATTCCGCCACTAAGTCTCAAGGGCAAAATCCAGCTTAATTTATCATACCAACAGACTGTAGTTTTGAAATACGTGCAAATTTTATGTGATTTACTTACATTTTAAATTTTACAATCTAATCAAAATAAACTATGACGGGTCGGCTTGGTGGTGCTCTCAGGCCGTTCTTGGCCAATGGGGTGTAGTCTGGAGACGCCTAGGTTAAACTATGTGTTTCTGAAAACAATGATAAAAACGGATATTTTTTTGATGAACAGTGTATAGTTTTATTATTTCATTTTGTTTTTTTTAGTTACATGACATTTGTTGTACCACGGTATAAGCACCGTAAATTTAAGCCTAAGGGTAGAAGAGCAGGCGAAACTCATGAACTGGATGGAACTCATGAAGTGGAAGGGGAATATGAAGATAGTTTTTCCTGCTGGCCGCCTCCTGTTGCCATGATCATCATGTCGCTGTTCGAGATAGCATGTTTTGTAGCTGATGAATTGACCCAACCGAACTCAACAAAATATGGCAATGGGGTAACTGCAAATCTGTTTATATACGATCCATATAAAAGGATTGAATGTTGGAGATTTCTGACTTACATGTTTGTTCATATTGGGTAAGATTATTTTCAAATATATCTTTCATCTGCCTGATATTAACGAAAAAATTCAGTTACTTAATAACTTTAATATTGTTACGATTTTGTCTCTTTTAAATTCTCTCACTGGGTTCACAGAATAAAACACACTTTCACTAATACTTTCAATACTTATATTAACTACTTCTTAACATAAATAATCTTATAACTACTTCTTAATATATTCACTATTCAAATACTGCTATAAAACTCCTAAAACTTTTGTCTTACTCCTATTTATAAACCTATAGAATTTTCTATACAAATCTAGAACTTATTAACATAAAAGTTGAGATCTATATAGAAATATGACTCATCGATATATTATTCCTTTCAACACGTTATAATAAAGATGTCTCATCGCATCGAAATATTTGTTATGAGCGCGTACCAATAAGTTTCTCCTAGTCCATCGTAACACTGCCCTCTCTTAATTCTAATCGTCGCGATCAGTTTCGATATCTCCGTAGTATGGCTTAACCTGTAGAGATATACTACTTTCATTTTGGTCTTGGAACTTCGTTGAATTCCATAATTTATGTCTCAACTTAAGCGATTTGCCCTTCTTTCTCTGTGGATTTCATAACCAAACTTTATCACCTTGCCGAGTTTGCTTTAATGTCTTATGAATTGACTAATGCCTTCGGTACAAGGTATTAACAGGGTTTGATAGAGTGTTGAACTAATCCAACATTGCTTCCAGAACTCTCGTCCAATCTTCCGTAAACGATTTTCTCCGTGCTACCCTTTATTATGGTTATTTGTTCGATAATGACTCTGAGTGAATGACAGAATAAATTCTTCGCTGCCAAACTTTAGAATGTTAAACTTGTTATCGAAGAAAAATTCATGTTGATGAATCAGGTCCATTCCCAGTATAAACTCATATTCTATGTCAGCAACTAACACCAAATGCATTAATTTTAGTTAAATCTCAACTTGCATTTCTCCAATTACATCAGATGCTTCTCCAGTTAGAGTTCTCAACATTACCTTTCTGGACAATGGTAGGATTCTAAATTTATCAACAAGGCTTGACTTTATCAAAGATACTGCAGCGCCACTATCAATAGTTATGGTAATAGGTGTAGCATTGACTTTTCCTTTAATTTGAAATTGGCCTCTACTCATTTGAGCTGTACTCCGGTCTAGATCAATATCAAAAGTGATTCTTCGTAGAGGAAACCTTTTTCTCTGTTCCATTTCGCCTCGGCGCTTGTATTCTTCCGTAGATGGTCTTCTTAATAAAAAATCTGCGTTGTTATGGTTTTTCTGGTCTATATCTGATATTAAAATTGTACTGTTGCAGTTTTGCCTGGTTGTCTTCTGTGCGGTCTCTGAATAGTGAACTAGACCTTAATTACACCTGACAGCCCCACCGCACGTGTCCAATTCGTTCACATCTGTAGCACTTTTATGTGCTTTCTTAATTCCACCCGACAGTTCCTTCTTATGCGTCCAGTTCGTTCACATCTATAGCATTCGATCTCATTTCTGCTATAACCACCTCTTGTTTCAGCAGGCGCGGATCCAAGGGGGTGGGCAGTGGGGGCGATAACGAATTCAGAAAAATAGACCCAATTTTGCCTTTTGTACTAAGAATATGTATGCTGCTGGCATCTCTCCTCGTTTTTGCTTACAACTGCATCCTCCAGCAGCTTTGATTTCAGAAAATAGACACGACTCTGCCTTTTACATTAGGAATGTGCATATTGCTGGCGTCTCCCCTCCGTCGACAACTTGCTTTCGCTTGCCATACTGTATTTTCGTGATATCACCGCCTCCCCTCCTCAAAGAGAGAGGATGGATCCGCCCCTGGTGTTCAGTTCTTCCTGGTTTCTTCTATGGTGAAATATCACCTCTCGTGTTTAATTTCTTAAGAATTTCAAATAACATTGTCTCCATTGTTTGGTTAGGTAAATGCTTGTTTTTCTCTATGGTAATAGCTCTTATTTTTAGCCTTGATACATTATAAGCTGTTTCTATATCCTGTCAAAAGTTTCACTACAATCACTAGACTTGCTTATACGCAACATAAGCTGTATTTTCTGATCTCTGATACCATCAATAAAATATTGTATCGTAAGCTCTTCTCGAAATTCTTCTGTAGCTCCTGGATAAGCCAGATGAACAAAGCGTCGGACATCGGTTCCGTATTCTTGCAAATTTTCTCCATTTCTCTGGCGTTTTGGCTTGAGCTGTGGCTGATATAATTGGCGCCGATGTTAATCCCCAAATCTTCTTTCTAATACCGCACTAAGGATCTCATAGTCTTTACCCTCTAAGGTAATAATTTTTAAGCCATATCCTATCTTAGACAAAACAGTGAAACTCACTGAAGAAGGATCAAACATAAGGATAACTGAAGATAAGTTTGGATATATATCTTTTATTTAATTTGTATTTTTAGATGAATCATTTTAATATATTTGATGGGTATAATTTCAAAATTTTTTTAATGATTAGGATTGAAGATTTCAGGTGTAGAAAATTTACAGCATTTCTGTTAAGGCTAGGATTATAACAGAAACAATTTCGCGTTTCACTTGTGACTAAATTTGATGATAGATTCTTGCAAGTGATATATTGTGGTAGCGTTAACCATTTCATCTATAATCATTTTTTCTGCCGCATATTAATTAGTAGCTATTTTGACAACCTATAATTAAATTTTACAGTTATAAAGACACTCTGGAAGTCTAGACGTTCATCTTTTTTTTTGCAGCTTTAGTACCAAATAACTACGGTTATTTAAGCTTACCACAATCATAACTGAGAACTTCAGGACTCAGGCAAGGCTGCTAATTAGCTGGACAGGTGACATCTATTGTTTACAGCTCACACAGCAGTACCTCTGCGAGTTTAGTCGCGTGAAGGTTTTTGATTAAAATTAAACAAAGAAGTTTCTCAAAACACTTAGTCTATTAACAGAAATAAATAGAAAAAACGAACTATTTACAATGAGAAACTTAAAACTAATAACAATTACCCCATTACCCAATTTTGACAAAAAAAAAACACGTATAAATAGTTTAACAAACATTAAACAGAAAAAAGAAATAAAACGCGAAAAAAACAGCTATTTATCTTTCTTAATCAAACACTAATAAAATCGCGAAACGCTCGTCCAAAATAACACGCGATGTTCCCTTAATTTCCCAAATTAACTGAAAAACAAAACAAAAAAAACCTTCTTTCCCGACGATTATATCCGTTACATAATTTCTCCACGGCACTGGACGGCGGTACCGATTCTAACAAATTTCAAATTATAACTTACTTTAATTAATTTCTAAAAATCAAATTCAACTTTCATCCCTTGGAACTTCCCTTGTTCCGACATGCGTGCTTTTCCACCAATAGAACGTACTTTCGCGATGCATCCCCGCCCGCGAAGGGTAGTTTTCGTTTACGAGCGTCTGTAAGTTTTCGGTTCCCTGATTCATAGATGGCATAAGTCATCCATGCGTAGAATTAAATTTAATTTAGTATTATAACTGATCAGAGAATCAAAACTAATGATTATTTTACACAAATGTAATCGATAACTATTCTACACTTATACTAAAAGATCGTGTAAGAACCATTGGAAAAAAAACCCTAGGTTTTAATCATTTTCACATTTTCCTATTCTTATTTTCGACTATTGGGGAAAAAATGGGTAACAGACGCAAACTTTGTACATAATAACAAATACTAATATTGCATTTTAGTGATTTTATTTAAATATTCTTTTGTTTTCTTATGATGAAAAAATTCGCTCAGTTTAAGTAAAAGAAAGCTCTCTCACGGTCGGCCACATGTGGTTATCACTTTAGCACTTAATCTTAGACCCCTAACGATGTGCAATTTAAGACTATTAAGTTACTTTGACAGATTTATATTAAAATCTTCGAGAGGGTAGAACCGTTTAGATCTTGTGTCACATAAAATTGACTGAGTTTATGTTATTTTTTAGAAAAAAATTAACTACCCTAAAAGTAATAAAACTGAGCTTAAGTTTAAGTATGTTAATGATTTATATTTTCCTGATATGTGACTATTTTTGGCTAGACATAAGATATACATTTCAACGGTCCAAATCCTTATACAGAGGGACTCAAGTAAATTCTTACATTTAGTAGAGTTTTATTTAGAGTCAATAAATTTTAAAATAACTAAAAATCACAATGAACTTTTGTTCCCTTACACACTTAAAGTAGTTTGAAAATATTTCATTAAACTTTCCATATTCAATAATGGATCTTAGATATATAATGAAGAGTAGTCTTGATAAATGACACCTTTTAGTAGTAGGTTTTGTTGATCTGATCCGTACTTACTGAATCATAGTGATTGGAATTATTAAAAACCTAGTTATGATAGAGCGGATTCTGGTCTGATCTTAATTTAAATTTCTGGGAATGAAAATGTATCCAAAACAGAAGTTTTATCAATGACAAAATTTAATTTTGCAGATACATCCATCTTACAGTAAATCTTCTAACTCAGGTCCTTCTGGGCATTCCTTTAGAATTGGCCAACCAATGGTGGAGGGTTATCATGGTATACTTCGCAGGAGTAATTGCTGGTTCTCTGGTTACTTCCATAACTGATCCCACTACATACTTAGCCGGAGCTAGTGGAGGAGTCTATGCTATAATTACCGCTCATCTTGCTACAATTATCATGGTAAGTGTCATAAACTGACTTTAGAATTTTTGAGTCAATCTTTATCAATATTTTTGTTTACAGAATTGGCACGAAATGACTTTCCCATCTATCCAGCTGTTTATTTTCATTCTCTTAATCACAGCTGACGTTGGTACCGCCATTCATAACCGGTACTACCTCGGTTTGGACCAAAATATTGGATACGCTGCCCACTTTGGAGGAGCTTTGGCTGGCCTGTTGGTTGGCATCTGGATACTTAAAAACGTTGAAACTACAACAAAAGAAAAGTACCTGTGGTGGGCAGCTTTTGTACTTTATATTTTATTAATGGGTACTGCCATTATGTTAAATATATTTTGGACTGATCACTTCTTAAAGCGTAGCTAGATGATATTAGAGACTGACTCTATTATAGTTTTTTCAATTTGACATTAGGATTTTCCATTTATTGTACTAGTCAACACAACTTCCATATGTATAAAGTTGTATAGAATAAGTTTCATGAAGTACCTAATGCCTCGCCTGTTTGATGTTTTAAAGATGTGAAATAGATAGTTGTGGGATAACCATGCATGTTTATTTTTATATTTTGTGGGATTGCAAAGGTGAAAACTTAGCAATATAAATTAGTTTAATTACATCGAATTTTTTTGATCTATCTAATGGCTAATTAGATTAAAGTTTAGAGCACTAGAACTGAGGGGTTATGTCAACATAAATCGTTTTATACGTATATCTCACTCGGCGGGAAAACAAGACTAATTCTCGAATTATTATTGACAGTACCTATTGAATAAATCAGAAAAAAATCAATCATCTAGTCCAATTTTACTCACTCTAGTCGACTTTCACATATTGTTTTTCACTTACATTTTCAATAATTTACCTAATGTTTGTTTGAAGGTTGTAGACAATGTTGAAGATTGACTAAAATGTGGTTGTCGGATTTGCATTGTCTTTATTTTTATTTATTTTTACGACGTTTCGATTAGGTTGTATCTCTAATCGTTATCAAGTATATACTGAATGTTTTGTCTTAAGACTACGAGCTTATATAGGGACTGTGTTCACTGAAGCGCAAAGTTTCGCTTCACTGTACACACTTCAATGATTTGATGTTACAAAGTAGTGGTTGCCAAAGATTAGGTATTTCAACCAGGCGCGGATCCAAGGGAGGGGGGCGGTGGGGGCGATCGCCCCCCCCCAGAGCTTTGAGTTCAGGAAAATAGACCCGATTTTGCCACTTATGCTATAGTTTATTCAAGAACTAGCGAGAGTAATAAATCATTTTTTATCCTTTTTTTTTTCTTCGCAAACTACCTTTGTTCTTTAGTCCGATTTCTTTGGCAAAATCTATTAGATACATATATTATTCATAGAAATGGGTTAGAAATTTTAGAATCAAAAATACCGGTCTATAATAATGGACTATTTGGTTGGATAACAATAGATATTTGGATGTGTGGAGTGTCAAAACGGATTTTAATCCTTGTCATAGGCGTCGGAAGGAGGTTTATTTTATCACTAAGTATTTATGGCATAGAATATTATTTCGGTAATAAACCTGAAATAAAAAATTTTTATAATTTTATTTAATTTCTTATGATTTCTTAATAATTCACAAAAATTAGAAAATATAGAAAATTTTGACATATTTCACACAAATCACAACTGTATTTTTATTATTTTTAATTGTGGCATAGAAATCGTTTTATGCACATTCCGACTAAAATGTAGCCTTGTCTCAAAAAATTCTAAGTTATAATTTAAATACTTACAAAATATCCATTGTGAAAAATACAAGAAGTTAAACATATATAAAAAAAATAAATTCGTCCATATAATATTAAAATTTTTTTGCGGCTATCGGTCATTTTATTATTAATTAAAAACATTTTTAGGATATTTGACGGTTCAATTTATTTATTTCTGAAACCATCTGCAGAAATGTAATTTATTTTTATAAATTACAGAAAATTTAAATAATAAATTGTGTTTACGCTGGTAAACATTACGTATCTAATTCATAATCAAAGTCACATTTTCCTCTATGCCTTTGTTATATGGATTGTTCCCAATTTTCTGCACTAACTTTTTTCAAAAAATCTTTCAAAAATTCAGTTAAATTACTAATTTTGTAAGTTGTAATATTTCTAGCAACTCTACCTTTTACTTGAGAGAGATATTTCCTTCTCCAACGGACATATTCCAGACGATCTATAAGAATAGATTTCCTATCTGCTTTTTTCCATAAAAAATTAAGTTCTCTTAGCAATTTCCAGAGCTCAGTTCTTTTAATTTCAGGTAAATCCCGATCTTCATTGATTTTACTTAGAATTTTTCGGTTGGGATCTGCTTCTCATAATAAAATGTGTGTACAACTTCATTTATTGCAGTTTACATCTCTTCTTCCAACGAGGTTTTTCGTCTGCCCCTGATCGAATGTAGCTTGGGAGTACTAACAATTCCAGTCGTTTTTTTCCTTCAGTCTTGGGCACATAGTAGATTTTCCAACTCTTGTCATGTTGGAACACAAGTCAACAGAGTTTTTAACATTATTATATAGATATTGATATCTTAAGGCATCATAAACATTCGTCGTAATAAGTTCTTCGTTGAGGAAAAAATGCCCTGGTTTTAACGATTTTGGAAGCCATATCTTTTGGGTATCTCATTAATCTCAAATAATATGTAAAAACAAGCACAGACAAGATGAATTACTAAGGACACACTGTAAGGTGTACTTTGCTCACTGACAGAAATTAAATTGAACTACCAGAAATTTTATTGTAGCAGTAAATTTATAAAAGTTTATAATGTTTAAATATAATTAAATATATTTAGATTTACGGCAGTCCTCAGATATCTGCGGCATTGGAGCAGGTACGTTGGAGGTTTCGATAACAGTTTTATTACTCTCTCTAGTTCTTGAATAGAGTATAGAAATGTGTATGCTTGTGATCGCCCCTCCCCTTCCCAAAAGCTTTGAGTTCAGGAAAATACAACCAATTCTGCATTTTATATTAGGAATGTGTAAGCTGCTGGCAGTCCCGTTAACAACTTGTTTTTCTTGCGGTAACCCCCATCCCAAGAGCTTTGAATTCAGGAAAATAGACCCGATTCTGCCTCTTATACTAGGAATGTGTATGCTGCTCGCATCCTCCCTCGCTGTCGGCAACTTGTTTTTTTTTTTTGATCGCCCTCCCCCTCTCCAACAGCTTGAAATTTCTGAAAAATGGACCCGACCCTGCCTTTTACACTAGAAATGGGAATGTTGCTGATGCCCCCCCCCCCCGTCGACAACTTGCTTTCGCTTGCCATACTGCACTTTTGTGATATCACCGCCTCCTCCAAGGAGAGAGGCTGGATCCGCCCCTGATCTCAACACTCAGTTTACTGAAGATTCCATTATTGTTTTTAATGTAAGCTGCTTCTATAAATTTTCTTTTTTTTTCATGTTGGATTCCATATATATTGCCGCAGCCTCAGACCATTTTATGTGGTGTTGTTTATCCCAAGCGTGTTCTGCAATACTTGATCTCGACGTTTCCCCTTTTTGTGTATGAGTTCTATGTTCCTTAATTCTAATTTCTAGTGGTAGTTTGGTTTCTCCAATATACATTTCATCACACTCACATTGAACTTTGTAAACACATTCTTTCTTATCGGTAGTTTTTGGTTTTGTTTTTGTTAAATTAGCTCTAAGTGTATTACCGGATTTAAAGGCTGTTTTTATAACTACTAGCAATTCGTTTTATTTTCTCCGAAGTTCCCTTAGTGTACCGGATTGTGAAGCAGGAATGTGTTTCTTTTTGTCCAATGTTCGTTGTTCTAAAGTTATTTATAACATCGTCAGTTGGTTTCAAAGGATAACCATTCTGATGTAAATCGGATTTAATATTTGCTACCTCTTTTTCCAATGAATCGGCATTATTGCATATAAATATAGCGCGATTATAGAGATTGCGTATAATTCCCCGTTTTGTTACAACAGAATGATTGGAATTATGATTAAGATATTGTCCAGTATGTGTTGGCTTTCTGTAGACTGAAGTTTTAATAGTTTTGTTTGAGCGATTCACCATGACATCTAGAAAAGACAATTGATCATTTACCTCTTTTTCCATGGTAAACTTAATTGTAGGTCGAATGTTATTTAGATGTGTCAAGATAATGATTTCTTGATCATTGCCCTTCCATACGATGAAGGTATCATCGACATATCTCAACCTCAACCAGAATGTGTTTACAAAGTTCCATGTGAATATGGTGAAATGAATATTGAAGAAACTAAACGACCACTAAAAGTTAGAATTAAGGAACATAAAACTCATACATAAAAAGGGGAAACGTCGAGATCAGGTATTGCAGAACACGCCTGGGATAAACAACCCCCCATAAAATGGTCTGAGGCTACGACAATATATATGGAACCCAACATGAAAAAAAAAAGAAAATTTATTGAAGCAGCTTACATTAAAAACAATAATGGAATCTTCAGTAAACCGAGTGTTGAGATACCTAATCTTTGGCAACCACTACTTTGTGACATCAAATCATTGAAGTGTGTACAGTGAAGCGAAACTTTGTGCTTCAACGTACGGTCCCTATATAAGCTCGTGGTCTTAAGACAAAACATTCTGTTTATACTTGATAACGATTAGAGATACAACCTAATCGAAACGTCGTAAAAATAAATAAAAATAAAGACAATGCAAGTCCGATATCCGTGAAATAACGGTTTTTAAGAACTTCTTATTTATTCTATTTTTCATTATGACCAACTTTCAACGAAATAGATTTGAAAAGTTGAATTTTCGATTCTATAAATTATAAGAATTTTTAAAATTGAGTCCATATTTATCAGAATGCTCTGAACTTTCCAAGAATTATACCACCCACCATCTATTTAGATTATTGACTATGTACTTGAGAAAGGAACTAAAACGTTAAAGGGTTTTATTGTTTTATAAGTTCAATTGACCTCCAAATAGGATAAAATCACAAAGTACTACCAAATTAGGGGCCCGTTTTTGAAACTAAGGTAGATTTGCCCCCTTCTACTTTTTTGAGTTTTACTCGAATACCATGCGTTTTTCGTAGATATATGTCTACGGAAAATTTGTAGGTAATGAAATTTCCTATCTAAATCTTCATGAAATCCAAAAAAGTAATTTTTCAGAAAAAATACACCCCAAAAACAAAATTTAGAAAAAAAAGCAAAAAAACAAAAAAATTTTTTCACCATAATTTTCTTCCAAGGAAAGTTAGATATAGGAATTGCTTCATGGAAAAGAAAGTTGACGTTATATCCGTTAAAATGAGCTCCTGCAAAAGTCTGTACGATAAAAAGTAACCGAAATATGGCGTCTCAAACTTTGCTACTTTTTTCGATATTAGCAAATTTTTGCTTTTTTTTTCAAATCTAGTCCCACAAGTTTTTGGAAGTGAATTTAGGTATAGACATTGTCCCCTTCAAAAGAACATCACGCCAGTTAAAATAATCCACAGCTGAAATGTGTACCACGAATTGTAGTTGAGAAATGGCCTCTCAAAATTTTCAACTTTTTTTGGATTTTTATAGCACATTATGTAATTGTATTTTTCTTTATTTAATGAACAAATTATTGAAGGGTATTTTGTAATAAAAATAAATATATGTTGAAAAAACGCAAGCTAGAGCTTCTAGCTCCCCATCACATTGATATTCTTGCACTCTTCTCTCTTACTCTCTACAGCACATCGGTTTCTCGCACTATTCAAAAAGGTTAATTTTGTTGGGCGTTTGACGCCTTTTGAAAATCCACCGTTGTATCTCCTTTCTAAAGAAAAAGTATGTGCAGCAGATGGTAAGCTGAGAAGATATATTGAAATTAGATATCAATGACTGTGTTAGCCACTCTAAAGCATGGTCATATATCAGTTAAATATATAATATCCAGTAAGTACCTTTTAATTTCTCGGGAGCATACAAGGAAAATCAAAATAATCCTATTTTGTCATAGAAAAAAAATTCCTAAAGTGCTAAACTTAACATTCAGACTGTTTTTATTTGTTAATATATTAAGATACGCAATTTTTTATTGAATGGTCAACCAATAAAATTTGATATAGATTCTAATACTACTGAATCGGCTCGGCTCCGTCCGTTCCGTCCGCTTTAGTCAGAACGCCGATGGCCCCCGCTCACTGGCTCCGCACGATTCAGACTAAACAGTGATTAAAACTGCTTTAACCATTAGAGTTTCTAGAGCTGTTATTTTTAATGAAAAGTGAATAAAATGAGTAGTTCTTCCAACTCTGAGGAGGATATTATTGTAGCTGGTCTAGTCTGTGTTGAAGCGGAAGTGGAGGAAAAGCGGAGAAGAAGATATTGGGTTCATGATATTTACCTTAAAAGAAAATTTCACGACGAATTTTATCGTTCATTTCCAGAGTTGATGACCGACAATGAAAAGTTTTTAAAATATTTTAGAATGTCTAGTATAAAATTTTATGAAATTTTAAATATGTTGCCGCTCAGGAAACAAAACACTAACCTTCGAAAATCGATTCCACCAGAGGAACGTTTATCAGTTACTTTAAAGTAAGTGTATTAAATAGTCGAATTAATTAAATTTGACGTTTACATCACAGATTTTTGTGACATAACTAATGTTTTTTGACTGTGACGTGAACGCCTAGACAATTTACTTCAAGTTTATTAGGCAACAACTATGTATAGAGATTATTATTATTATTATACATGATTTACAAGCCAGACGGCTTCGCACTCCCTCCAGGGAATATTCACTCATACCAGGTACACAAAGGTACCAGAAGTATGAAGCTCTGTGTGAACCCTTTCCATGTTATCGGGTCCTAGGTGACGTGGTCTGCTGTATTTCCCATGAACTTTCGGACGGTTCGCGCGGTTGCTAGAAGAGTTGCTTTCTGCATCGGTTTATACAGATGCTCACTAAGACCCAGTCCCTTGATGTTCTGCAGTAGGTTCTTTGGTATCACTCCAGTTGTTGAGAATATTATGGGAATCGTTTGGACGCTGTTCATTGCCCACTGTCTTCGGATTTGCACCTCCAGATCTCTGTATTTGGCGATCTTCTCGTTGTATTTTGGTCTTAGGTTGTTGTTGTTAGGTACAGCGATGTCGATTAGTGTAGTTCGCCTAGAAATTTTATCTATTAGTATAATATCTGGTCTATTATGAGCAACTGTTCGATCCGTCAGAACCGTTCGATCCCAATATAACTTGAACTGGTTGTTTTCAAGAATAGGCTCTGGATTGTATTTGTAATAAGGCACTTTTCCTACCTGTAATAGGTTCAACTTTTCTGCTAACTCTTGGTGGAGTATCTTAGCGGCTGAGTCGTGTCTTTCCTTATACTCGGTTGCGGCAAACGCTTGGCATCCTCCAGTTATGTGCTGAATTGTCTCCGATGTTCGACAGCCATATCTGCACTGGTCATTCTCTATTGAGGGATCTCTAATAATGAACTTCCGATAGTTCTTCGTCGGAATAACCTGGTCTTGGATAGCCAACAAGAAGCCCTCCGTTTCCGGAAACATCTGTCCTGAAATCAACCAGTAGTTCGACGCTGAGTTGTCGACATTGTCCTGATTGACCTCATTTGGATGCCGTCCATGAAGTGGCTTCCGCAGCCAGGTTTGTAACTTCTCTTGGTCTGTTTGGTGGTGAGAAGTAATATCTTGTTCCCTCAACTGTAGCGGCGTTGAGTCGTCTGCCTCGCATATTGCTCGATGTAGTGTGGAAGAGTCCGCTAACCTGTGGAAATATGAACGTAAGTTTATTATTTGTTGATCGAGCTGTTTACCAATATCCACCAATCCTCTTCCTCCTTGGTGTCTTGGAAGCATTGTACGTTCAATGGCACTCCTAGGATGATGTTTTTGTGCTTTTGTTAGGAGTGTCCTTATTTTTCTTTGCAGGTTTTGGATGTCCGTCCTGCTCCATTTTACAATTCCAAAGGAGTAGCTCAGCGCTGAGCAAGCATACGTGTTGAGCGCCTTAAACAAATTTCTACTATTTAAATTAGTTCTTAATACCCGCCTTACCCTCCTGACAAATTCGGTTGTCAATTCAGCTTTCATAGTGCCATGGTCAATTCTTTTAGCCTGTTTCATACCTAGATATTTGTATGTTTGGTCTGCCTCCATTGCAGCTATAGTTTCACCGTTCTGCATTTCAAAAGCCCCCGGTTGTATCTTCCCTTTAACGATGTTTAAAATACGGCACTTGTCAAGTCCAAATTGCATTCCGATATTCCCGGAGAACTCCTCTACAATTTTAAGCATTTGTTCCAGCTGGTTTCTGGTAGCAGCCATCATTTTAAGATCATCCATGTATAGAAGATGATTCACTCTGACTACCTCTTCGTTGTTATTTCTAACACTAAAGCCGTATCTGGTGGAGTTCAAACGGCGTGATAGTGGGTTCATTGCAAGGCAGAACCACAATGGGCTAAGTGAATCGCCCTGAAAAATTCCTCTCCGTATCGGAATGGTGTTAGTTTCGATGGTGTCGCTGGATGGCACTTGCAATTGGATCCTAGTTCTCCAGGTTGACATGATGCGTTCTAAAAAGGAAACAAAATTATTATCGACCCTGTACATTCTCAATATAGTTTTGAGCCACTCATGTGGCACCGAGTCGAAGGCCTTCTTATAATCCACGTAGGCAGCAAAGAGGTTTCTTCGGTTGGTACAGGCTTGGTTACATATGACAGAGTCAATAATCAATTGTTCCTTGCATCCCATTGCTCCCCTCGTGCATCCTTTCTGTTGAGTTGCAATGATGTTATTTTGCTCACAATGAGCATAGATGCGTTGGGTCAAGCAGGAGGTGATCACCTTATACAGTGTGGGTAGGCAGGTGATCGGCCTATACTTAGCTGGGTCATGTGTGTTATGTTGGTCCTTTGGTAGGAGGTACGTAATACCTTCGGTCAAGAACAATGGCATTTTTGCTGGGTTAAGAAAAACATCATTAATAAGATTAGCCAGCTGATGGTGCATACACCATAACTTTTTAAGCCAGTAGTTCTGGATCCCATCGAGACCTGGAGCTTTCCAGTTATGGGATTCTTTGATTATTCTTGAAATTTCTTCGGTGGTAAATGGCTCAAACTGCATCTGGCTGTAATCTTGGCAGATTTGGTGTTCTTCATTGATCCAGCCAGCTGCGATGTTAAAATCGGCTGGTGTGGAAAGTTGGTTTCCCCAAAACTCTTCTACCTGCTCTCTATTGGGATATCTATTTTCTGCTATATTAGGTGGAGAGTTTAGCTTACGGTAGAAAGTCTTTTCTGATCGTTGGAAAAGCGCATTGTCTCGTTTTCGGTTATTGCTGGTCTTGTACCTCCTTAGCCGTCCCGCAATAACAGAGAGCTTCTGTTTCAGCGAATCAAGGCATTGCTGAGCAGTGACATTCGCTGGATCTTGTTGCGAATGATATCGGACACGACTCATGATTTCTTCAACTCGCCTTTGCAGTCGACTAGTTCTTGTGCCCCTGATGTACTCCGTCAGCTGTCCTATATCTATTCGAAGATTTTCTATTTTCTTGTTTAGACGTCTTTCCCATGGTGGTATGTTGGGTTCTGTCCTTGCTGATCGACGCTCTGTTGTAACTTTAATTTCTAGAGCTCTAGCTATAGCAGTCGCGGCACAGTAGATGGTCATATGTAAGGACTCCAGAGTGTAGGCATCTGAAACATAAGCTGGTAAAATCCGATTGTTCATGATGTCTAACATGGCACCCAGTTTTTTGGATGAATTAATTTTTGGCAGTGCCGGTCTTCTTAACGGATTGCTTCCATCATACTCCAACACCGCAGCACTCATTTCCGTTGACAATTTCTGGTAAAAGATTTCAGTGTTGTCCTGTTGGGCTTCGTCATTTAGCTGTTCCTGTTGTTCTTGGACCTCAGGTTCCGGTTGTGGCTCAGGTTCAGCAATCGGATTGTTGTTATTGTCAGTGCCTCTGATCTCACGTTCAATTTCCTCTTTGATGATATTAAGCCGAGCTTCAGGAATTAGGCTGTTTCGGAGAATAACTCTATATTGGTCAGCTATTCTCTGCTGGGACACTTGCATGTGTGGGTACTCCCTGCAAAATTCGGCATGTAGTTGTTGTCTGTAGCCGATCATTTCTCGTCCCAGTTGAGTCACCCTATAAAAAATGCGCATTATTGTCTCGTTCATGGACACAGTCCATTTCATGCGCTGTCTTGGTCGTCCCGCTTGAGTAAGAGCTTGTTGGGATTTCCGCACAGCATCTTCGGCGGGTAGAGCTCTTGGAGTTATCTGACCCTCGTGTTGATGTAGTTGTTGTTGCCTGTCCACAGCGATGTCAGCTCTCCTGTCGTTGTCTGGTTGTTCTTGAGTCTCTGGGTCTGGCTGTGGCGCAGGTTCTGGGGTTTGTTCATTGTTATCATCGGTACTTCTTCTCTCTCGTTCTATTTCCGCTTTGATGATGTTAAGTCGCGCTTCTGAGATTAGTTGATTTCGGAGAATAGCTCTGTATTGATCTGCTATTCTCTGTTGTGACACTTGTAGGTGTGGATATTTCCTACAAAATTCGGCATGAAGCTGTTGTCTATAGCCGATCGTTTCTCGTCCTAGTTCAGTCACCCTATAAAAAATGCGCATTACTGTTTCATTCATGGATGTTGTCCATTTCATGCGCTGTCTCGGAAGTCCCGCCTGAGTGAGCGCTGGCTGAGGTTCCTGCGCAGCACCTTCGGAGGGTGGAGGTCTCGTTGTTGTTTGGCTCCCATGCTGTTGTTGGGCTGTAGCTTCTTGTGCGACAGGGGTTCGCCTCCTTAACACTCTGCCACTTGAAGTTTGTGATGTCGAAATGTTGCTCCCCCCAGAATCCATGGAGCAGACCGCTTCTGTATGCTCTCACGTCTTCTATCAATTCTTCGTCCAACATAGTAACAATACAAACACTACGTCTATACCACAGATTATACTACCTCTTTCTATTTTTAAAATAGTAGAAGGCTTTCAGACCTTTCGGCAATTTTTGCCCTCTTGAGAATAATCGAAGACACCGATGCTGAAAGCGCGGAAGCGTTCTGGACTGTCGGAACCAGTGAGCGGGCTCTCATTTATTTACGTGTGAACCAAAACGGGCCGATTACGCGGAGCCGAGTGGTCTGAACCGAGCCGAACCAGTGGGCGCGCTGCTTAAGAGGTAGCTTGATATTTCATAGCATAGCAATAAGTATAAAAAGTTCCTACAATTACAACATGTTTCAAAATAAATATTTGTTTTCAATTAAAAGTGTTTTTATTACAAACCATCTGAAAATTTTCAAATCGTTAAGACTTAATAATTCAAATTTTAGTAAATTTTATTGAATTCACTTTCAATTAAAGTTAAAATTTAATGAAATTTAATGGTTCTGCTGATTTTTTATGAGATACAAACTTTCCCTAATAAATGTATCTTTAACTCATTTTATATCCTATTTTTTTTCCGAAAAAATTATGGAGAAGTTCACTTAGAGTCAGGAAAGTGAAAGAAAACCTAGCATATGAAGTGAATTAAAAAAATTATCAATTGTTAATGCAGTAATGGTATTACTGAGCCGTTCTAACTGTGGCGTTATTCACCTGACAGATGTCATTCAATTTGTAGTAAGTCTCAGAATAAATAAGATCAAAGTATTTCTCTGCAACAAATCAGCTGAAAGAAAACAAGTTTCAAAACTTGGTCCCCTATCCTCGAAAGTGTGATGTGAAAGGTGATGTGAATGGCGATGGGAATGGCGATGTGAACTTTTTGACAGTAAAAGCCGTATTCTTTAAAAGCCAATGTTGCCAGATTGAACGTGCTAAAACCCAAAAATTTCAAAAAATAAAATGGATGACAGATTGAATTGAGCTGTCAGACCGAAAATGTCCGTAGTATATTTTGTTGCCATTTTAGGCAAAAAGTAGTTTTGGTACTTTAAATTAATCGTCAAAAGTAAAAAAAAAATAGTGCTGTTGTTGTTATTTTTGTGAAGTTATTGATTGCCATTACAATATTTGTACTTTGCCTGGATTAAATTTATCTTAAATTGACACTCTGGAACTGTTAAACAAAAATGCTTACAAAGAGCCAAGTACTTTAAGATTCTAATATATAAAGAAAAAGGGATATCAAGTAAAACAGCAATCATATATACAGAGTAATATACTGATAGTAATTGCAGAAAGTCAGCGCTGATAAACCTTGAAACGGTGGAAATTACAACTCTACGTAGTATGACTAAAAACCATCATCCCAATCCACTACGGAAACTATCCAATCAGTTATTTATTGTATGAATTCACAAAATGTCCAGCCTCTTACTGCAAGATGTTCTGTCCTGACAAATAAATTTGAAAGAAAACCTGAAACTTGAACAATGATAGATAAACTGTTTATGACCAGGGACCGAAACCAAAGGCCAGACAGAAGACGTCCATTAAAGATACTGGGGGATGTCACATTCAACTTTTAATATATATTTTTTTATTTTATAAAGATTTGTAGAGACTTGAAGATCAAATGTACCATAAATAAGGTTTTTATGCTGAAGGATCTCATTCGTTGGTCTGTAGGGTTCATATTTATATGTCCCGATAAACTACCATCATATTTATCTATTTGTAGTGTTGTATAGTGTTTAACACAGTCTAATTAAGTTAAGTGCTGTAGTTAACATAATTTAAATATAAAATTTGTTACTTATTTAAATAAAAGTTTCAGATAGCTTACCAATTGTGATTTCTCAAATTTATTATAAGTTGCGTCGTGAAAAGAATTATGTTAGATTTAACTGTATAAAACTAAAATACTCGACTGTTATGGACACAAGTATTTATGTTAAATCCATAAACAGAACTGGCCCTAGAAAAACATTTTTAAACAGCATGCTCAAACAATTGAATTATGAACAGAATCTCCTGTAATAATTTTATATGTCTGTAATCTCAAATTTGCTTAATATTTGCGACATATTCAACTTTCTAAGGATATTTTATTAAAAAATTTGAAAATATTAAAAATATCGGGGTACCACCTAATTAACGTTTCAACTGTTTATTCAAAAAATAAAACGTCTTAAAGAAAGAGTTCGTCAACATATTATTTTTTTAATGACGAGTTATTTTGAAGAACCAAAAATAAAATAAAAATTTTTATTTCTATTTTATTTTTTGAAATCCGTGCGTAAAATATGTCATTTAGCGGCTGACATTCCATTTGCGCATGTTTCACCATTCGTTTGCCTTCCACCGGGCGAACGAAGATATGAGTGATGAACATTTCAAGAATACGCGTTCGCCACCTTTTCACCGTTCACTTCACGTTCCCCAGTTCTAGGATAGGGCCCTTGGTTATTTAAATATATATCTACTGGTTCTTGACACTACAGAAACTATGTTACGAATTATTTGAGGAAAACGGCCACTTCTATTCATTTTTCTTGCCAAAAGTTAACGAAAAAGGTTAGTTCAACTGGATCTTTTAGGGTAGGGTTTCGTATTTCTCAGGCAGCCGCGGATCCGAGCTATGTCTTGGGGAAGGGAGGCGATGATATCATAAAAATAGAATATGGCAAATGAAAGCAAGTTGTTGATGGGGGGGAGACGCCAGCAGTTCTGGTTTTTGAGGGGGGGGGATCGCAAGCGAACGCGACCTGTTAATAGGGGAGAGAAGATGCCAACAACATTCATATTCCAGAGTCGGGTATATTTTCCTGAATTCGAAGTTTTGAGGGTATCGCCCCCACCACCTCGTCGATCCGCCACTGGTAGCTATAAGGGGTGAACGTGACCTACTTTTTCGAGAAATTGTCGGCATGGATAATACGCTTGAAACTTTGCCCTGTCAAAGGTCTTGATATTATTATACTAAATCTCAAATAACGGACACGTGGGTGAGGCCTAAAATTTGGAAAAAAATTGGCATCAATAATATATCCACCATTTCTACCGTGTAGTATTGGGCAGCTAGGTGGATGGAGAGGGCCATAAAATATGGTCAAATGTGGCACTTATCTGAAACGCTTACTTTGTATGTGGACTCTTGTATCTTGATAAAAACTTGGTTGATTTTGAAATATAAGGTATAATTTATTTTTACATACATATTAAAGAATTTCGATATATCAATAAAAATCGATTTTATTGCAAATTTTTCACATTTTAAAATTGGGTAATGTACTAATTTTGCGAACTACTATCCTAATTTTGACTTTAATCCATATTTTTTTTTTTTAAATGACGATGAATAATCTGCATTTCTTCTGTAGTTATTTTTATGAGCTTAATATTATGTTGTGTTTTAAAAAATCTTGAAAATCTTTATTTTTCGTGGATTACTTTATTAGTTTGAATATATATATATATATATATATATATATATATATATATATATATATATATATATATATACATAATAAAATATTCATATGATATAATAAAATAAGAAATTCTCGGCTATGCGGACAAAGACCGTTGACAAATATTACTCTCGTGCTAAAAAGTGCGAAGAAATCCAAAGAACATGGAAAAACTCCAGGACCGAAAAATGATGACAGCGCTGTTTCGTCCTAGTCCATCATCTCGCATCTGTGTCCCATAAACAGATTTCACGGTTGAAAAATAGTAAATAAGACACAGTGGCGACATCTCGATGGCTCACGCAATAACATAAGAATAACACAAATCAACAATGTTGTATAAAACCGCCATGTGGTGGAGCGACGGTAAATTAAAAAAGAAATATTCGAAACACGAAACTTGCTATCTAAGGATAGAGGTCGCATTATCCGGCATCGACAACCAAACTAACTGTGAATTCTACAGTTTAAGTAAAGTATCACACCAACGATCTCCCTAAGAAAGTTGTTGCGTGTTTTTTAAGCTAACAAATATAAAAAAGAGACGTTATCGTCCGTGTTATTTTAGCCAAGAACTTCGTATTTTATTTTAAAATTACACGGACGATAATTTTTTTTTATATTTTACTTCATTCATATACGGAGCTGCATATAGTTCCGGCAGGAGGGCGGCGAAGCATGCTTCCTTCCGATCTGTCCTTTGCACAGCCAGGTGCATGTCGGTACCCTGATGAGTCCAGTAGAGATAAAACATGTGCCTCTGCCGTATCACTGTGGCGGGGAGGGTAAGTTTTGACTTTCTCCTAGGTATGGTGGTACAGCTAGATCATCATCTGGTTGGTGGAATAGGATAAATTGTGTTCCTTAGCAATTTGTTCCAACTGTGCAACCTCTAATACGGAAAGGATATGGTTGGAACGAAGTTTGCGTTTACTGTTCGCATTTTACTTCATTCATATACGGAGCTGCATATAGTTGTATCTTTGCTGAATGTGATTTCAGCACTACAACGGCATAATGTGGATATATCCACTGCTATTGCATCTCACACGGAGGAATCCGTGAAAGCCGCACGCGCCCACACACACTCGTGCTAATATGGGACTCGTCAGGCCAAAGCTGAATTTAAAATCAAAAAACAGCAAACAAGGCGACAAAGGCGACATCTCGATGGTTCTCAAACTAACAAAGTTTATAAAAAACCGCCATGTGGTGGCCCGACGGCGAATTAAAACAGAAATATATAAAATCGAGTACACGAAACGCGCTGCATTTTTCGGTACTGGCAACCAGGCCTGCTGCTAATTTCAGCAGCCAAAGCCACGTGTCGCACCAAACGATCCCCCCATGAGAGCACCGTTTAGCGTGTTTCAAAGCCAAATAAGTAAATAAATAAACAGATAAAAGTTTTTGTCCATGTAATTTAAAATAAAAACCAATTGAACCATCGAGACGTCGCCTTTGTCGTCTTGTTTGCTGTTTTTTGATTTTAAATTCAGCTTTATAGGATGCAAAGGCGAGATGATGGTTTGTACCGAATGCGGTGGCCTGACGAATCCCATATTAGGACGAAACAGCGCTGTCGCGATCTTCGGACCCTTAGTTTCTCCATACTTTGGAGTGCTCCGCACTTTTTAACACGAGAATCATGTGGATTGACAAATTTCACGTCCGTCTATTTTATTTTAAATATATATATTCATATATATATATATATATATATATATATATATATATATATATATATATATATATATGCTGGCGCTTCTTCAACGAGAGAGGAACTTGGCAACTTAGATGAGGAACAATCTTCAAATATTGTGATTTTGATCTTCGATTTCAGATAATATCTTACTGGATTTTTCCATTAACTTTAAGGTCCTCTCGGCTATATCATTAACAACTTTTAATTTTGTAGCTAACGCCAATCCTTTATTATAATTATCATCTGAAGCCCAGTCTGATAGGTCAATTATTATAAAATCACTATTTATTTCAAATCTTTGGAAAAATTCGTAAGAATAGGATGACATGAAAAAATCAATGTCTAGATCATATGTTTCGGACAATCTTCGTCATCAATACTATTTAATTTATTGACCATTTTTCTATTTATTTCATCAGATTATTTTCACAGGAAAAAAGCAATTTCAATACACTCTGGATTTAAATACCATAAATATTGGGAAATATATATAATGCTATTTCAGATATTTTAACATCTATTGACTCATGATTAAAAACTGCAGTTGCCAGAGTACATGTGAGCCATGCTTAGATGTAGACTAACACAATAAAAATATAGCCCTTAGAAAATGATTTTTGTAATTTTGATCTCAAGCCAAATTGCTTTTGAAGTAAACAAATAGTCTTTGACGTCCATCTAGCATGATATACAGGGTGATTCAAAAATCGATCACGAAACTTAAGGGGGTGATTCTACTTGACAAAATAAGGGTAGAGCTTCATATAATTTTTTTTCAAAATGTCATTCGTTTTCGAGTTACAAGCCGTCCAAGTTCAAGTTTTTATTTTTTGTTTTTTGAATTACTCGCTTACAGGAAAACCGATTTGACTAATATTTGAAAGATAGGCTAAGTCTTCTGCGCTTCATCATTTTAGTAACAATTCACATTGATTGTTTGCCGCTAGAGGGCACTTTACCTACATTGAAAATTGTTTTTTTGTCATAATTTTTTAGTGTTGACAGCTACAGTAGTTTTTGGCATAATTTCTGAAAGACTGATGCCAGGCCTTTAAAAAAGGTGCTCTTTATTTACATCGCTAAACCCAACGGTTTAGACGTAAATCACCCTTAAAAATTAAGTGGTAAATTTACTTTTCTCATTTCATTACCACCAGCTACCAGGTAAATAGCTATCAAAGTATACTAGAGCTGTCAGTTTAACATCAAATAAATTCGCTTTTTAAACTATTTAATTTATAATCTTAAAATAACTAATAATGGCTAATCAGTAAATATTCATATTATGGATTATTGCGATATACATTTAATTGATAAAAATTAATGAAACAGTACTAAACAAACTAAAAAAGATTCTCAAAATGTCCCCCATTTTCTTCAATACATTTCCTAACACTCTTCAAAAAATGTCGCCTAACTCGATGAAAAATTTCTGGTGTTTCTTTAATAATTTGGCACTTTTCGATTATCCTGAAGCGAAGATCCTCGACGTTGATTACTGGAATATCGTACACCAATTGTTTCAAATGACCCCAAAAGAAAAAATCCGTAGGATTAAGGTCTGGTGACCTCGCTGCCCATGCCAATGGTCCACTTCGTCCTATCCATCGCTCAGGATACGTTGCATTCAAATACTGTCGGACACGTATACTAAAGTGGGGCGGAGCTCCGTCTTGGAGGATCCACATGTTGGCCCTTACTTCCAATGGCACATCTTCCAGATACAATGGGAGACGATTTTGGATAAAATCTAAGTATACGTCACCAGTTAATGGGCCATCAAAGAAATGAGGACCAATAAGGTAATCTCCTATTATCCCTGCCCACACATTTAGTGAAAATCTACGCTGATGTTTCGTTTCTACCACATTGTTTGGGTTCTCGTAAGCATATGTGTGGATGTTGTGTAGATTTGTTATGGCATCACGAGTGAAACCAGCTTCGTCAGTGAATAATATGACGCCAATTAATCGATTATCGTGTTCATACTTAGCTAGGATCTGATTGCACATTTCCAACTGTCTCGGCTGATCATCGTCATAAAGAGCCTGCACCTTTTTTGAATGAAACGGGTAGAGTTGTTCTTCTCTTAGTATCCTCCATGAACTAGCCTGACAGAGCCGCACTTCATTCCCAATTTTTCTAGTACTAATACCTGGATTATCTTCAATAATTTCAAGCACTCTTTCTTCTTGTTGCACGTTTCTAGCAGTTCTTGGTCTTCCCCTATTTCCATTATAACTTTTAAAGGAACCACATTCCGCAAGCCTCCTGTGCACACTGGAAAATGTTTGAGCATGAGGAATATTTCTTTCCGGATAACTCTCCATATAATATCTTCTTGCCAACTCTGCATTACCATTTGCTTTTCCATAACAAAAATGGATATCACAATATTCGATATTTGAATATTGGTGATTAGCCATTATTAGTTATTTTAAGATTATAAATTAAATAGTTTAAAAAGCGAATTTATTTGATGTTAAACTGACAGCTCTAGTATACTTTGATAGCTATTTACCTGGTAGCTGGTGGTAATGAAATGAGAAAAGTAAATTTACCACTTAATTTTTAAGGGTGATTTACGTCTAAACCGTTGGGTTTAGCGATGTAAATAAAGAGCACCTTTTTTAAAGGCCTGGCATCAGTCTTTCAGAAATTATGCCAAAAACTACTGTAGCTGTCAACACTAAAAAATTATGACAAAAAAACAATTTTCAATGTAGGTAAAGTGCCCTCTAGCGGCAAACAATCAATGTGAATTGTTACTAAAATGATGAAGCGCAGAAGACTTAGCCTATCTTTCAAATGTTAGTCAAATCGGTTTTCCTGTAAGCGAGTAATTCAAAAAACAAAAAATAAAAACTTGAACTTGGACGGCTTGTAACTCGAAAACGAATGACATTTTGAAAAAAAAATATATGAAGCTCTACCCTTATTTTGTCAAGTAGAATCACCCCCTTAAGTTTCGTGATCGATTTTTGAATCACCCTGTATAGTACCGATCTTTCTAAATTTAATACTATTAATTGGAAATTTGCCTATAAATAAACAGCAAACAGCTCTTCATATCATGTCTAGGTTAAGTAATTTCTGATTGATTTTGAACAAATGAATTGATATTTTCAATCTCGTCATGTATAACATTGCAAACATATTCATTTTCGATACCATTATTATATTGGTTCTGATTTAAGTCTTATCATTTCTATTGAAATGTTTTAAATAAAGCAACATTCGGACCGGTTAATGAAGATATTTTTTAGGTCAAATACGGCACTTAATATTAATTCCAAGATATAATATCCATCCGGTAAGCATAGCAGACATTTTTTCAGTGACTATTCAAATAAAGTTGCCGCACCAGATAAATGCCTCAAATTTAAAAATGTAGTTTAATCAGCGACTGCTTTAATAGATCTGACTAATCCCCATTCACTAATAACTTCAAAAATGACATCAGTTATTTATTGTGGATTACCGAGTTTTAATACACCTAATTTTTTTTACGTTTCCACAACTTATTACTATTAATAACATTTCGGTCATTTTATCACTCATTTTGGCTCTTATTTGTGGTTTAAATGATTCGTTTCGAGAGTTTCACCGTTTAATATTACTCAACTATATCGTCTGAAAGAAATAAAATTACTTATAAAATTTAAATTATGTTTTACTTTTTTTAACCGATTTCTAAAAGAAGAAGGTTCTCAATTCGTCGAGTATTTATTTTTTTTATGTATGTACATCGATTACTCCGGAACGGCTGCACCGATTTGAATAAAATTTTTTACGTTATATTAAGGAAGTTGCTGCGGTGGTCCCATATTTATTTGGACGAAATTGGTACAGTAAAATCCAAGATGGCGCTGACAATATGGCGGAGAAAAAAATTAATTTTGTCGGATTTTCTCCAAAATTAGTATGGGGAAATTTTCAGGGCTGCACCCAACGAATCTAAAGTTATTTTTAAAATATTCAATATGACGGATCCAATATGGCGGACAAGACAATTTAATTTTGTCCGATTTTCTCCAAAATTGATGTGAGGGAGTTTCCGAGGTCGTACATAACGAATCCAAAATATTTTTAAAAAATTCAATATGTCGGATCCAATATGGCTGACAAAAAAAATGAATTTTATCCGATTTTCTCCAAAATTGGTACGGTGGAGTTTTCGGAATCGCACATGATGAATCTAAATTCATTTTTTAAAAATTCAATATGGCTGATCCAATATGACAAAATTGGTACGGGAGAGTTTTCGAGGTCGCACATGATGAATCTAAATAATTTTTAGAAAATTCAAAATGGCGGATCCAATATGGCGGACGAAAACATCAATTTTGTTCGATTTTCTCCAAAATTGGTATAGGGCAGTTGTCAGGGTCGTACATAACGATTCTGAAATTATTTTTAAAAAATTCAATATGGCGTACCAATATGGGGGATAAAAAATAAATCTTGGCCGATTTTTTTCAAAATTGATATGGTGGAGTTTTTGGGACATTACGAATCTGACATTATTTAAAAAAGAAAATTAAATACGGCGGATCCAAGATAGCGGATTAAAGGTTCTGCATCTCTCGATTTTGTCTAAAATCAGAATTGGGAAATTTTTGTTAGTGTTAATTACGAATCTAATATATTTTTTGAAGAACTCAATCTGGCGGATTTTACATTTTTCGATTTTCTCCAAAACTGATATAGGGGCTTCTTAAGGTTGTAAGAATTTAATAGTATTTTTTTTCAGGATTCAATATGGCGGACTGAAAATTTTACATTTTTCGATTTTGTTCAAATGTGGGACTGAATCGTTTTTAAGGATGTAAATAGCGAATATAAAATTATTTTAAGAAAATCTAATATGTCAGAGGTAATATGACGGTCTAGAAATTTTGAATTTCGGGATTTCATCTAAAACTGGTACTAGAGAGCTTTGAAGGGTTTAGATTTAGATTATATTAAGGCGTTAAAATTATTTTTTTGCAATTCAATATGACGGAGTGAGTTGAAAATTTTACCGTATTCGCATTTTATCAGATTTGATATTAAGATGTTTTCGGGGTCGTGTATTACGAATATGAAGTTAATTTTTTACAATACTAGGTTGATAAGAGTGAAAATTTTACGTTTTCCGATTTTGCCTAAAATTGATACTGCGGGGTTCTTGGAGCGTACAAAAACTAAATATGCAGTATAAAATATATCGAGCTAAGGAACTTACGTGTCAAGTTCTTTAAATATTGATATTGGAAGGTTTTGGGGCCTATACTACCAATCTAAAATTAATTTAAAATTTAAGATAGTGGATTAACTATGACAGACTAAATATTTGTTTGATACAATTTCACTGGTAGAACTATAAGAATCAAAGAATTTTTAGTGGTTCATTTTAGGCTGATTACAACTTTGGATAAAATGGGTCCTCTTTTGCCACCTTGGAGTCATTGCGAGGTACACTAATCTCGATTAGTACTTAGTACAAGTAATTTCTGAATATCATAATGAACTCAAAACTAAAAATGGAAAAATAAAATTTTTATAAAAAAAAATTGAACCGACTTCTAAAAGTGCGCTAAAAACTTAAAAATAACTAGAGATTTCTATATGAAATTAAAATTTTTAAAGTCGGCGCCAAGTTATTTCTAAATGAAATAAATAACAGCTAATATATACAAAATATGGTAGGAAAGCAATTACAAATAAAGTATTGTTAATCTGTTCATGCGAATTCCATTTTGTCAGGTATTAGTTTGGCGCTGACTACAAAAATTCAAAATTCAGTTTTTAGCGCACTTTTAGAAGTCGGTTCAATTTTTTTATAAAAATTTTATTTATATATCACCTGAACGCTGTTTTTCTGGTTCACCTTTCATAAGTTGTTTCTTCCTCTAATTTCTTTCTTTCCATTTCATCGTATATTGGCTCAATATTAACGATGTATCCTACTCTACTATACTTCCTCCGTTTATATAGAAAATTTAGTTTATCCTTATCGACCATTTTAACAATATCTTTATGTGAGATATCAAATAATTTTTTTAATGATAATACAAAATCATCTTCGTTCTTCTTATTCGATTGTTTTTTCAAATTTTTTTGTAAATTTCGATATTCCACTGTACAACTTCAATAACTTTTCAACACGGTGATCATTTCTCTGAGTTGGCAATTATGCTTTTTGCCAGAAAATACCCACTTTGTTTATTGTTGCTATTGCAGCCTCTCAAGAACCTAGTTTTAACACTTGTGTTTGATAAAAAGTAATTTCCAAGCTTGTAATTTGGAGGGTAACTTATTACCAAATATTTGAATGTAACATCACCAATTAAATAAAGCAGCGGTTCTTAACCTTTTTAGCAGGTGACCCAAAATATAAATATATCCGCGACCCTGACGTATTATTTATTTTCCAGTGATAATAAAATCTTCTTCTTCTTCTTCTTCTACTTGTATGAGATCTGTTGATCTGTTAATTCCGGTCGTGCCTCCCTATCATTTCCTGTGATGTGGACTACCAGCTATCTCTCCATCTTTTCGGTGGTCTTCCTGGTGGTCGGTTTCCTGCTGGTTTTCCCTCTAGTACTATGAGGGGTAGTCTGTGTTCGGACATCCTTTTTACGTGGTGATACCATTCCCGTCTTCTTTATCTTCCCCATCTTACTATATCCTGTATCTCGCATTGTTCTCTGACGTCTATATTTCTTACACGATCTCATTACCCTCATTTCAGCCACCCGTAGTATACTTTTCGTTTTACTAGTGTCTTCTCTCGTCTCTATTCCATATGTCATTATGGGTCTTATGCATGTTTTATAGATCTTTATTTTGCTGTCCATTCGCATATATTGATTCTTCCATACAAATTCTCTTAGGCATCCTGTGGTTGCTGCGGCTTTGTTGACTTGGCATTTTACGTCTTTTATTGGTTCATGACTGCTGGATATATTTACGCCAAGGTATTTGAACTGCATCACTTGCTCTATGGGTCTGTCCTGGATTACTAGTTTGCATCTAATGGGTTCCTTACTGATGGTCATACTTTTCGTTTTTTCGATGGAGATATTCATATTAAGTCGTTGTCCCACTTGGTATAATTTAAAGAGCTGTCTCTGCAGATCGTCTTCGGTTTCTGCGAGGATTGCGGTATCATCGGCATAGCCCACCAAGCTGATACGTGTGTTATTTATTCTGTACCCGATGTTTAATGTTACCACCTCTTCTCTGATTTTATCCATAATGAAGTTAAACAGGAAGGGGCTGATTCCTCCGGGCGTTGGTATGCTACCTGAGGTGTGTTGTTTTGTTTTAATTTGTGTTGTATTGGCAGTGTTCAGATTGCAAATTGTCTTTACTATATTGGCGGGTATTTGTTTATCAATAAGCATTCGAATGACGTCGCCTAGTTGGACTTTGTCGAATGCTTTAGTGAGGTCGACGAAACAGACGAATGCTGGTGTGTTATATTCTATGGCCTTTTCTTTAATTTGTTTCATGATAAATATTGCGTCCGTAGTCGATCTGCCTTTTCTGAACCCTTGTTGCTCTTCCCTATTAACTATTAGCTTTTCTAGCTTCTCTTTTATTATTCCTGTGAACAGTTTCATAGTTGTGCACAGTAAAGTTATTCCTCTGTAATTTTCGGGCAATGTCTTTTGTCCCTTTTTTAATATAGGAATTGTTATGCTCGTGTGCCAGTCGTTTGGAATTTTCGCTGTACTCAGGATTTTGTTAAATAAAGTGGTAAGTTTTGTTACAAGTTCTGGGCCGCCATATTTTAATAGTTCGTTAGGTATTCCATCTGTCCCAGGTGATTTTCTGTTCTTTAGCTTTCCTAGTCTTTCTCTTGATTCCGTCTCTGAGACGGTTGCGTTTGATGCTGTCCAGTATTCTATTTCTTGTATTTCTTCAGCGTTATATAGTATGCCAAAGTATTCTTCCCAAGTTTCTATTGCGACTCCTTTACTTTGAACATACTCATTCACCGGCTTCTTTCTATTCTTTAACATTTTCCACACCTTTCTTTGGGCGCCATGTATATCATGATCCATATCGCTTGTGAATTTATTCCAATGCTCCCTTTTGATGGCCTTAATACGTGAATTGACTCGGTTTCTAGTTTCTATATATTCTGCGTGTTTTTGTTGGTTTGGTGTGCTTTTGTATGTTAAGTAGCTTCTTCTTTTTAATTCTGCGAGGTCCTTTACTTCCTGGCAAAACCATGGTTTGGTGTTATATGTTGAATTTATGTTTATTTTTCTCTTTCCAATGGATTCTTCAGCCGCTTGATGTATGGTATTTTTAATTTTTGTCCAGCAGGTCTCCACGTCATATGCGTTACAGTCGAACTCCTTCAGTTTGCCTGTTAGTCTGTTTTCATACAGTTTTCGTGTGCTATCCGACTCTAGAGATTCTATGTTGTACTTTTCGATAAAGACTGGTGCTTTTCGGACTTTGTGCGGTCGTTCCAAGACTAACCTGCACAGTACGAGATTGTGGTCTGTTCTCAGGTTAGCGGAGGTCAGGGTCCTTACGTCAAATATTTGTGTTGGCATTATTCCTCTATTGGTAATTATGAAGTCAATCATTGACTTTTGACCTCTGGTATTCATAAATGTGTACTTATGTTGATCTTTGTGTGGGAAAAAAGTATTAGTAATTCTCATTTCGTTTCTAGCACAGAAATCTATTAAGAGCTCTCCGTTTTCGTTAGTTATAGGTTCATTGTATTTCTGTTTAACGCCTGGAATGATTTCATCTCCTATTCGAGCATTTAGATCTCCGAATATTATTATTTTTTCATTCTTGTTTATGTTTTCTATAGAGTCTTGCAGTTTTTGGTAGAAGTTTTCTGATTCCTCTATAGGTCTTGATATGTCCGGGGCGTATGTGCTAATAAGATGTATTATGGTTTGCTTTAATGTTAGGGATACTTTAAGTATTCTATCGTTGATATATTGTATGTCCTCAATGCATTGTTTATAATTCTCGTGGAGCAGTATACCGACTCCCGAATGGGCTCTTTCATGTTTGGCTTTCCCACTGTGAATTAGGATGTATCGGCCAAATTGAGATGTTCCTTTTCCTTTTCGTTTTGTTTCTGATAGTCCGCATATGTCTATTTTATGTTTTTCCATTTCCATGATTAATTCTTGATCTTTCCCATTCCATGAGGTTATATTCCAGCATCCTAACCTAGTGACATTGCGTTTTGATTTCCATGATCGTTTATTCCTTTTCATAGCGTGTGTCGTCATCGTATTGATCAGTCCTGGTTCCGAGGCCGCGTCTTCGGTTCTGTGAGCTCCATGTTTCTTTTACATCGAGCAGGTAGCTAGCCTCACTCGATAACCCTCCTTCTTTACCCGGGCTTGGGACCGGCAGTGGTGCCTTCTGAGCTACTCAATTCACCCATCACACACCATAGGCGAAGATGATAATAAAATAATAGGACTAAAAGTCCGTGTTGCTCAAATTGATGTCATTACAAAATATAAAAAAAAAACATTATTAATATTTTCTTTATTCAAATCTGTTAAACAAGCAAGTATCCGCATAATTCGGCATTCATAGTAGAAAAGTGGTAATTTTTTAATCAACAGAGTAAAACATGAAAAAACATACCTATAGCCTGAGGGTTATCATCACTAATTGTATTAGTGACTACCCTGATTCTGTACTTTTGAGCAAAGAAGATTTATAGGCGGAGTTAAGTTTATGGAAAGTGTACACCGCATGTCATGCTGAGGATCCAGTCTATTTCTGGACTTGTTTTTTAAAACAGCAAGGCACGAAAATCCTGCTTCACACAAATAAGTAGTTGGAAATGGTAGCAGAGCCTTTTCAGCTTCATTGCTGAGAATAGACTTCCCAGATAATTCTGCCCAAAATTTTGTGAGACTCATTGTGGCAAATCTTTCTTTTAAAACTCTATCACCCCGCAATTCAAGCAATTCTTCTTGTAATCCAGCCGTATGATTTTCAACTGCCATTATATCTACTTGAAATAGATTTCTTCTTCTTCTTAAAGTGCCTATCCTCTTTGGATGTTGGCTATCACATTGGTCCATATTAGTAGTGAACATAACCCGATTCGCTCGATCCCCCCACTCCTCGACCTTGACCTTGACCTTGCTTCACCCCTCTTTGGCCCCGCCCACATGTCCTTGTCATTGACCTTGAAAGTGCACGTGTGCTTTGGCCTTGACCTTGTGTTCAAGGTTGTGTGTGTGACCTTGACCTTGACCTTGGTCGAGACGACCTTGACTTTGTTGAAGGTCATCTTGGGTGTGTGACCTTGAAGATATGTTACGTGGTTGGGGGTGACCTTGAATGGTTTTATATAAGGTATGGGGCAGTTTCATTCATCAGTTGGCTCTGACTTGTATAGGTAGTACATGTGTTAATATTTGACAAATCATGGCATATGTTTGTGAAAATTGCGGTTCTAAGTTTACTAATATTTATAATATGAGACGTCATCAAAGAGAATCGTGTGCGGCGAGATTTAATGAAGTGCCTGGAGGAAAACGGCTCCGAATTGAAGAGTATACATCGACGATTCCGCTAATTAATTGCGCTACATGTAATGTAGATGTTCCAATAAATCATATGTCGGTGCATAAACGAACACAACAACATAAAAATAATTCATGTTTGCCGGTATGTCATGGTGTGCAACTCGTTGAATGTGCCTTCAAAAGGAGAATTGCAACCTATCGGGTTAGCAGTGATATGGAGCATTCCGATTACGCAATGTTCTTTGCAGACATTAAATCCAAGGTGGTGGAACTTGTTAATAATTTATTGCGTGTGCATCATGCTTTAAAAGTTAACATGACAGCTGTTGGCGAGTACATGCTTCCATCACAAGAAATATTCAGTGAAAAATCCTTCAACACTGCTAATCAAATAATTAGTGTAGAAAGTGATTTGGATGCCGTTTACCATTCTTTCACCGAATTAATAAAAACGCAGGCGACAGAGTTCCAGGAGAAAGATTCAGGTATGGAAAAATCAAAACCCGATATATTAAACTGATTTTTATATATTATTTTTCTTGTTATAGGATGGGCTCTTGTGCGAATTTTATACTTGGAAGTTGGTATCAACAAGTATATGCCTATGGGTGGCTCATCATACATCAAGTTGCCGTGTTCTATTGAAAAGAAAGGAGCTGTCGTCAATGTGATTAACCAGGACGAATTTTGCTTTGCGTGGGCTGTAACATCAGCATTGTTTCCTCCAACAGCAGAGCCTTCACAGAAGACATCCTACCCCCATTTTTCTAGAGTGCTAAATGTAACAGGTATGGATTTTCCAGTAAAATTACGTGACATTAAAAAATTTGAGGAAATGAACAACATATCAATTAACGTATACGGTCTGGAATCTAAATATGAAAATAATGAAGTAATACATGAAGTTATTGGTCCACTGAGGTATGCGTCAAAAAAGTTGGATAGGCATGTAAATTTATTGTTAATTACAAAAGACTGTAGTAGTAAAGATGGCGGTGAACATTTTTGTGATACGACTTGTTCAAAGAGTCATTATTGTTGGATTCGGGATTTATCACGTTTAGTTTCAAGTCAAATTAGTTGTCAACAACATAAAATATATTTCTGTGATGGTTGCCTCATTTATTTTAGTACACCGTCAGCTTTAACTTTACATCAAAGCTACGATTGTAACCACATTTTCACGCAAACACCCTCAGTGGATTTAAAAATCGATAAATTTGGAAAGAGTGTGCCGGAAAATATTTTAAAATTCGAGGGTATAGAAAAGCAAATGCGCGTTCCATTCGTGGTTTATGCAGATTTCGAATCTGTTTTAAAACCCATTGAAACGGTACAACCAAACCCACAAAATTCTTACACTGTAAAAAGTTTTAAACATGAACCATATTCTTTTGCTTATTTAATTAAATGCTCTTTTGACGACTCACTTTCGAAATTTGAGCTATTTCGGGGGAATAATGCAGCTCAAGTCTTTGTGGATCGTATCGAGTGTGATTTAAGGGCTCTATACAACACATATTTAAAAGACATTAAGCCTATGAAACCGTTAACGCCTGAAGAAAAAAGGGAGTTTAATGATGCTAAAATATGTGGTATATGTGAAGGCCCTTTTGAAGAGGGTGAGATTAAAGTACGAGACCACTGTCACATAACTGGTGCAAAAAGATTTGGTGCTGCACATTCCGACTAAGGTAGAGTTAGAGCTCTTAACTGATATAGACATGATACATTTTTTTAAGAAAGGTATACGCGGCGGCATAAGCCAGTGTACAGAAAGGAAGCACATCGCTAATAATATTTTTTTACCAGACTATGACCCAACAAAACCTTCTTCATTTATAACATACCTTGATGCTACAAATCTATATGGTCATAGTATGTCACAAGCATTACCATATGGTGGTTTTCGATGGTTAAGCGAGCGCGAAATTCTGGATTTAAATATTATGGCTGTTGGTGATGATAGTTTACATGGCTACGTTTTGGAAGTGGATGTGCATTATCCGACTGAGTTGCATGATGCACATTCTGATCTTCCATTTCTAGTAGAAAATATCATACCGCCAACAGAAAACGCTAAATTACCGAAATTAATTCCTAATTTACAAGATAAAAAAAAATACATTGTACACTATAGAACTTTAAAACAAGCCATCGCCAACGGCTTAGTGGTAATGCAAACCCATCGAGTATTACAGTTTGAGCAATCAAAATGGCTAAAATCGTATATTGATTTTAATACCAATTTACGTAACAAGCCCACCACAAAATTTGCGAAGGACACTTTTAAATTAAAAAATAACGCGATATTTGGTAAAACTATGGAAAATGTGGAAAATCGAAAGGATATAAAATTAGTAACACATTGGGAGAACAGTGTAGGCAGAAATGGAGCTAGAGCACTAATATCCCGCCCCAATTTCAATAGTAGCTCGATATTTACCGAGAACTTTGTTGCTATACATATGAATAAAGTTAAAATATTGTACAATAAACCAATTTATATCGGTTTTTCCATATTAGATATATCAAAGACTGTAATATACGATTTTTATTATAATTTTATTAAATCCAAGTTTGGCGATGATGCTTCGTTACTTTACACCGATACTGACTCGCTTATATTAAAAGTGTATACGGAAAACTTTTATCAAACTATATCAGAAAACCCCGAAAAATTCGATACATCAAATTACCCCGAAATTAATAATTTCAACATAATTAAAAGTAATTCTGTAGTTGGTAGAATGAAAGATGAGTTTCCTGGTGATCCGATAATAAGTTTTTATGGTACCGGCGCGAAGGCTTATTATGTAAAGTCCATTAATAATGAATTAAAAAAAGCCAAAGGTATCAAAAAATGTGTTATCGAGAAAGACCTTCATCAGGAAGACTACCAAAGAATTGTTGAACGGGGTGGTTTGATATTAAGAAAGATGAAGACATTTAGAAGTGAATTACATAACATTTATACCAACATAATAAATAAAGTAGCATTGTCACATAGCGATGATAAACGTTATGTAATTCCCAGTTCAACCAAAACTCTACCTTGGGGGCATGCAGACATAGATTTTTACAAAACAGACCCGGAAGAAAACTTAGCAAATTTAGTCACCGTGTTGGAATCATTTCTAAGTCAGGACAGCACGTAATCTGGAAAATCCATATTTCATTATTTGTATTGTTTTTATTATTTCTATTAAACATACAACATTAATATGTAACGATAGTATTGTAATTTTTTTTTTTTTTTAAATAAAAAACATGTATTCATTACTTGATTGCTTTTTTATTGAACCTTTATTTTAAAATTATAAATATAATGAAGTGTCGACAAATAACAAACTGTAAAAGTTATTGTTGAAAAATTTGTCTAATAGTAAATTAAACGCACAGGTCTACGAGTAAATGTTTAATGTGAAACAGGTTTGCTGACAAGATCCTCCATAGTCTTTTCAATTTTCAACATTCTAGAGTTAAGTTCATCACGCAGTTCGTCTTGCCTAAGTTCATATATTGCAATAACAGTATCATCAATGTATCCTCTAAGTTCTTGACCGGTTTCAATTAATTTCTTGCGTACGTAACCTTCAAGTTGGTTTCTGAATATATCTTTAATAACAATTGTTGAGTCATGTAAAGCTTTCTGCGTATCTTGCACACACTGAGCAAGGTTATTATCAACATAATTTCGTGTGGTCGCATCGTCTCCTTCAAGAGGTTCTGCTAAATAGCACAATCTTTTGCTTCCCATGTCGTAATCTCCATTAGGTGTAAGTTTAAAACCTATTCCTGAAGGACCTCGCATAAAGTTAAAATCCTTAAATTTTCTTTTGCGACCGAACTTATCAATAGTGTTTACTTCTGACATTGTTATGTGAGACTGATTTGAAACCATTAGATTTCACCCTAATATATGGTTCTATTTCATTAATAAACGGACTCTGCAGAAAAATATGGATTGCAAAACGTATTTTAGGTGATGTTTTATTGAAAAAAAAATTAAAATATAACAAAAGATTGAGTTTACTTTTTATTATTAAAAAAAAATAAAAAAAATAACAAACAAAAAAATTAAGAAATAAAATACATGTTAATTTCTTCTGTACAGGTAAGCTTCTTCTATGACCCAATTTCTTCTCTGGATGGCACGTTCATTAATGTCCTTGAACTGGTAGTAAACTAGTCCACAAAAGCCGCATTGTACAAATTTAACCCTGAAAAGGTCAATGTAGTTGAAGTCGTACGTAAGATCATTTCGCCAGCAGATACCTAGTCTTTTACAATGATGACAAGTTAAATAAAAAGCTTTTGGTATATGACTGTATCTTTTGGCTGCTTCACTAGGTTGTTCATCAGTTGGCAACATGATGTTTGAATATGTTGTACTTTTCAATCGCGGTACTCTAATTATGTATTACTTTTTAAAATAACCTTGACAGGACCAAAAAAAAAAATCCTTGAAAATTACAACCTCGAAAACGACCCTGACATTGACGGGTACTTTGACCTTGGCCTTGGCCTCGCATCTAATAAGTTTAGTACTATATTTATATGCTTCTTTAAAATAACCTTGACAGGGACAAAAAAAAATCCATGAAAATTACAGCCCTGAAAACGACCCTGGTATTGCCGGTTACGTCGGCCTTGGCCTTGGCCTTGCATCTGACAAGTTTAAATATTATACTTAATGCATCGAACAAAAGGAATAAAGGCGGTGTAGTGGGGGAAATGGGCATAAAAGCAGACTTGCTGGCTCGAGCTCTTCACAGTTCGTCAGAACAGCAAACAGTACAGTGCTAAGAAAAAGTTAATTGTGTGAGTTTGAATATCGAAAATGTCTAGTGTACGGTCTCTTTTAGATGCTCTTGACGTGAGCTGCGGTTCACAGCAAGGCATGCTGGATAACATGAGTGGTTTAGAAGTGTTAAGTCCGGGGGTGTTCGAGAACTGGAATGGCGTGGAGCATGAAGATGCCGAAGACCGAGCCCTCAACGATGGTCGCGATGAAGAGTTAGTTCAGTCGGCAGCGCAATTCCTGGAATGTTGGACGGAGGAGAAGGAGCCAAAGATAAATGTGATTAGTGATGTGGTTGTGCGAAAAGCATCGCGGCCTAGGGAATCTTCTCCGAAAGCTTCGAAACTGAAAAAGCTCTTGACTATGCGGAAGTCGGAAATCGCCGATAAAAAAACATTTTATTCGGCGATTAAAGGTGTGGGACAAGGGAAGAAGAAAAAGTTTAATTTTAAGCGTCCCTCCACCCCTGTTCCATTACCCGACTTCCTAAAAACAGCACCAAAAGAGCCATTGTCAGTAGAAGTGGAAGTCATAGAAGGCCCCGATGGACCAACACCACCAACGCCACCAACACCGGCCAGCGTAGAGAATGAAATAGTGTCGGAGGTGAAGTCTTCCCCAGCGCCAGCGCCACTGTCGCCGATATTGGGGTGCCGGAAACCCATGAAGAAGCGGTTTAAGCGGTGTTTTGAAGGCGATGAAGTTTCCGCTGCTTCGTCGTCGTCGTCGTCGTCGTCATCGTCTTCACCAAATAAAACCGCGTCTTCTTCCGAGCCATCACAACCGGAGTGGGTCGAAGACTTCACCAACTCTCAGAAGACCAAATTGACAGACATTTACGCCATGAAAAAACGCTTAGTGAATGAAGTGAACGAGTGTGCCAGTGACATTATAGAACTTGAAAGACAATTAGAGATAAAAAAGGTGAAATCTGCGCGGTTAAAAAGACAATTAGAGGACTTTAATAAATTATGTAGTAGGTGTTAGGTAGTTGTAGAGATTAGCTTTTAATTTATAGTATTAAGTTTGTAAATATATATATATATATATATATATATATATATATATATATATATATATATATATATATATAAAATGTAGTTAATAAAAAAGTGTTTGATCAAATTTTTTATATTTTATAATGAGATTAAAAATGACTTGAAAATTTATTTTTGTGTGTTATTTCATATAGGCCCTGTCCCACATAATATTAGGTAATAAAAAAAAAAAGAGTGAATAATCCACTAAAACTACGCAATAGCAATAGTTGTAAATATTTTCTGATAATATTTACAAGTATGCTAAAACATGGTTCGGTTTATGAAGTTAAGGTTCTGTCGCCAGAACTTCTAATACTTTGTATCTCAATATTGTATGTTTTTATGAAAAAAACATAAAATATTGCTTACAAAGTATTATAACCAACTAAAACTACGATCAAATTATTTTGTGGTCCTGAAAAGGACCGTTTGGTTGTAAAACATGCGACTCTTTTATTGAGTTGTGGAGTCGCACGGCCCGTCATCATCAGCGGGGGTGGCGGTGCTGTCCTCTGTGTATTCGATGATGAACCGCCAAAGTTCATCCCATCTAGGATCGTTCGGCTCCCACTCCAAACAATTCTCTGTGGTAGAATCTACCACAGGGCATTGGATGGGTTGTTGTTGTTGTTGTTGTTGTTGTTGAGTCGCTGACATGTTGAACTAAAATGATTGTAATAAGTATTGGTGGTCGTATATATAGAGACAAATTAATGGTGGGGGGTGAAAACAAATGTATTACGTATTGAGACCAAAAGTTGTTTGTGGTCTCAAATACGAACGAACGATTTAGCTGGGTTCCACCAGCACTTAAAGTTTTAATACTTTGTATCTAATATTGTATATTCTATCCATACAATATTAGTAACAAAGTACTAATATGTACTAAAACTACGATCAAAGTATTTTGTGGTCCTGAAAAGGACCGTTGTTGTGTGCCCTTAAAAAGGGCCAGGGAGAGTGTGGGCTTATGGTGCTCCATCCTCGCTGGTCGACCACCAGCTTGACGAATCGCAGGGGCCTTGTGGGTCGTCGGGTGTTGGTGATGCTGGAATTTCCAGCACCGCATCTTCCGTCGAGTCCGGCTCTGGCTGCGGCGACGGAGTTTCGAGTCTTTGTAAGACCCAATCACCCGCGTCGTCTAATTCCACTAGACCCGGATCATGGTCATATACTAGCGGAATCGGCTCATCCAAGTCGTCCCAACGTAGGACGTCAATTTCAAAATCCACCTCGTCGTCGTCGAAGACTTGCAGGTCTCCAACGTTGTCGGCTACGGTGTCATCACTAAAGATGGATGAGCCTCGGCTGGCGGGTCTTTCTTCCTCCATGTTCATCGTATGAGGGTTGATGAATATATGACTGTGTAACTGACCCAGTCTCATATATATAGAACTACCCCCACCCCACCAACGGATTCTAAATGTTATGTATTGGTGAGAGCATATAGAATTATTGATTTTTTCAAAAACTTTAAATAAGGAATTAGATTTGTTTAGACAATAAGACTTATTCTTAATATTTTGTGAAGAATACATTACAAAAAAAAATAATAGAAACCTTGTTTGAACTGTTAACATTTTCATAGGTTCTCAAGCATATAACTTGGCACCAAAGCTACGAGACAAATCGTCGTTAAACCAATATCTCGCCCCATAAGTGACGATTACTAAACTACGATCAAAATATAATGTGGTCCTGAAAAGGACCGTTTTTGTGGCCCTAAAAGGGCCTGGGGGGAGGGTGGGGTGCCTACCGTGGAGTAATACCCAACGATATTAACACCGACCTAGGTGCAGCCCTTGGTCTTCTCATTGGCGGCACCGTCGTCGTCGCTGGTGGTGTCGGCGTTGCAGGCGGTGCCGAAGGTGCCGCTCCTGGTGCGGTACCCCCGCACTCCTCACACTTGGACTTAGAAAAAAAAAAAAAAAAAAAAAACCTCCCCCTACAACTTCCACATACTCCCGTTCGGCGGCCCTAGCCTCCTAACTCAAGAATTTCAATTTTTTCATCTAAATTTTTTGTCATTTTTAAGATTTTCCAAATTTTTTTTTCACCATTGTATTCTACTCAAAATTCTAGGTAATTAAAGTGCTTTTATTTTTTCTCTATCTTGAACGGTTCCCGAGCTACAGCGCTTTAAAGAATTCAAATTACTAACTTTCTATAACCCTTTTTTTCAAATTTCATTTTTTCGAATTTTCAAAAATACTACAATATGTAGAAAAAATTCTCTCTTTAATTTCCCAATACCGTTTTTCTCTAAATCTTCAACTTTAGCGCGTATTCAGCATTTTCAAAAAAAAAAAATCATAATTTTTTTTTACACCATCGCATTCTCCTCAAAATTTTGGGCTATCAAAGTGCTTTTATTTTTTTTCTATCTTGAACGGCTCCCGAGCTACAGCGCTTTAAAAAATCCAAATTACTAACTTACTATAACCCTTTTCTTAAAATTTCATCTTTCCGAATTTTGAAAAGTACTACCATATGTAGAAAAAAATTCTCTTTCTAATTTCCTAATATCATTTTGCTCCAAAACTTCAACTTTGGCGCGCATTCACCATTTTTCAATTTTTTTTTGAAAAATTTTTTTTTTACCTTTTTACTATCGAGAAAAATGCTTGCTTATAGTACTCGATTTCCCCTATAATTTTTTCTTATAACTTTTTTCCCTATTCCTAACCGTTACTTTCCTACAAATTTTCTAAATCGTTGTTTTCATATTTTGCCTTAAAAATTTTTTCTTGTGTTATTTAAGCTCTTTTTTCCACTTAATAAACCACCATTTTCTAAATTCCCGTACTCTTTTCTTAAAGAGCGGGCTTTTCCGCCAGCTTTTTTTTTTTTTGGTTGGGTTTCAAATAAATATAAAACTACTACTTCACTCATTACAAATTTATTGATTCAAGAACATTATTTTGTGTTACATATAATAGATACATTAAAATATAGATTTATTGGTCACCGAACCGTTTAATACATTATAACTAAAAAATGAGTCGTGAATAACTAATGCGTACACTTTAGTGTCTTTGGGGAATTTATTCTTTCTCGTTTGGAACTCCAATTTTACATCCACTGTCGATGAGTTAATCGCCTCTGGTTGATGACTGCAATTGATAATAAAAACGGGGTTTTTCATATATTCCGCGAACGTTATCATCGGATCGTTTATCTCGCGCCCGTAGTAGCTGCTTTGGAAGTTTTCGTAATTGTAATAGGCTGCTGCGTACAGTTTCTTGGCGAAATCTAAATTCCATCTTTCGTATGGATAAACGGTTGAATTCAGATACAGTCTAATGTCGCATACGTCGGCGTGGGTAAACTGGGTTGCGTTTTTTTCTTTCTTGTCGCAATTATTGCTGTCTTGAAACCCGACGATTATATAGCGCGGTCTTTCCAGACTTGTACTCGTTCTCAAGGCCCACACGTCGGAAGATGTTTGTCTTAAAGCTGGTAATTCGTACAGATCCCATTTACGATATGCCATTTGAATACTGGCATTGTTTCCTCCTTTATTAATGCGAGACAGTATTTTCAATTTTTGCTTGTCGTCTGGAATGATGTGACGAATTTTCCATTCGATTTTGTTGATACTAATTTCTGCCTCTACTTCGCCGACGTAACAATTGGTAAAAGTGCGAGCTATAATCATAATAAGCTCTTGTTTTACGTTGAAAACACCTTTTGCGTAATCTTCGGCGAATCCCATAAGATATTTTAAGGGTAATTTCCCGGAGAATACGTTACTTGCCGTGTCTACGATATCTTGGTTTGCTTCGTCGAGACCCCATCCGCACGTCATGAGAGATCTTTGTTGCAAACTTCCGAATGAAACCATGGTTTTTAATGTCGTCGTAACTCCAGGTTTACGAACCACGGCGACCTGCTCACCTCCCATCTCGTAGCGAATTTCTTTGAACAAAAATGCGAGGGCATTATTTGATAAAAAACATCTTTTCGTTGCGTCTATGGGTTTAAATTTTCCTTCGATATATATGTAACTTTCGGCGATATCCAGTATAATATCTTGAAAATTAATGGGGATACGGACTTCATCCGAATTGTTGAATGATGGAGATCCGTATGGTTTATACGTATGCTCTTCTAGACTAATAATGGAATTGTCCAAGATGGGCTCGGAGAAAACCTCTATTTTATCGCTGGTGGTGGAAATCATTTTCGCACTTTAAGACCGATTGATTTTAAAAATTTATAGTCTTCGGCAGATAACTGTTGAGATGTTTGTGATCTAACGTCTGGACGACGACTAACCTTGACGTTAACTCTTCTTTTACTTTTATTATGTTTCGGCGGTTCCCCCATCTTAGTCGACAGCACACACAATTGACGATTGAAGCAAAAACCCATTTTTATGAAAGTTTCTTCAGTTCCAATTTCACGATTATTTTCTCGCCTTGAAAATTGATTAGATCACCGCTATCGTCCAAGATGCGAAGAGTAATGTTGTCGATAAATTGACGTCCTGCCGGCATTAACGGCATATAAATATTATTTTGTGGTTCTTTACTGATTTTGTAACCGGGCTCCACGTCGATATCGAATTCGAACAAGGTATGACCTTCCACCGAATTCATATATGCTCCGGAAATTATATTACAATCTACGCGTATGATGCGTACTTTCATTATTTCCACCATCTCGGTTGATTCGTGCTTTTTGTCTCTTTTTAACACTGTATGATTAAATCCTAACATTTTACCGATACTCGCCTCTCCCCGGAAATCTATAGTATATTGGGATTTCAGTTCACATTTCAGCGTATTATTATTAGCGACCAAGTAAAAGATTCCATCGTTCTTTTCTTCAGTTGAAATCCTCAAAGCCTCCAACATAGCTTTACCTATCTCATCTATTTCATAGGCCCCAGGTGGAATCTGCAATTGTATCGGCTCGGTGGTGTAACCCTCCTTCATGTAGGCAAACTTATTGTTGCTTTCGTCCACATTAAAAATTGAATTGTATGTGTAAAATCCCAGCAATGCCAGACCATATTTGTTTTCTCTATTTAATTCGACTGGTGGATAAAAATCGGCGCTTAAGACGCTCGAGTGTCCTGTTAGTGTGAACGTATAAGACATGACTAACCATTAAAACATCACACATCTCGGTTTTATTCTTAGCGGCAACATTTAAAAAGATTCATCTTCACACCTTTTCTCACTGCATTAGATAGTGATGTTTTTATGCTATTTTCTGCTTTTATGCGCACATCGCTGATTTTGCAATAACAACAAAATATTTTTCTAGCCGTAAAATCCTCATCAGTCATAACCTCGTTTAAATTGCTGCTGCTGCTGCTGAAATAATGTTTGCAACCGCACTGATATTTTAATATATCGATATCGCTTTTAAGGTGCTCGGGCAACTTTTCCCAAACGAATGGAATTTCATTTGGGGCTAATGCAATCATTACTTCCTTGGGCATGTTTTCTAACTGTTTCACGGTCATTTTTCTTAATCCACCGGCTAGATGAAATGCTTTCAGTGATTGCAACATTTTAGTATAGTTATTGCGATCCATTTGCGGTGTTAATGGTGACGATGATGATGATGACATCTTTTACGCTGATGATTCGACAAGAAACTTTAAGCACAAATGTCCACACCAGACTGTTCCAAAATCCTGCTGACGATCGTATGTATAGTAAATAATTTTTGATGGTTCCGATCCCGTTTGTAGATATCGTACCAATTCGATCGGTGGGGGTAAATCGCCGAAGCTGTCATAATATGTTACTTTAGAATTATTTTTTCTATAAGCTACCCAATGAGTCCCTGCACCACGCGTACTATCCAAATTCACTATTGCTGCTTCGTAACGTCGAGGACCTTGTCTAGGTAATAAATCCCTCATATAAACGCCTCGAAAGTGTCCTATTCTTTTCTTTTTGGCATATTTTTCTATATCGATGTTAGATAGTGGTCTTCGAGGTAGGGATTCAATTAGTTTTTTGATCTACGATTTAAAAATAATCCCATACCTTTACGATATGGCTTTAGAAACAAACCATTTCCTTTCGATTTTAAATACAGGCCGGCACCGGTTTTATCTTCGCTGCTTTTTTTTACTGCTTTTATGGCGCGCACAATTCCCGCTGCCCCACCGGCTAATGAACCCAAAGCTGATAACCCGGCAAAAATTGGTATTAATGGTAATATTCCACCAGTTTTAGGAATCGGTATTATTCTCGGTGTACGAACCTTCCTTTTGCCACCTGCCGCTTTTACCGATCTACGTGCTGCCGACAGAGCTATTTTAGATGCATTCATGACATTTTTTTCCAGCACATTTTTACTTCCGGCTTTTAATAATTCCCTTCGAACTGCTTGTCGAATAGCTGTTCCGAAACTGGCTTTCCGAACATGTCGATTTTTATTAACACCTTTCCTTTTTGTATGACGCGTGCCTTTACTAGATGTTTTTTTTGTTGATAATGATGATGGTACACCCATACCAAAACGTTGTTTTCCTTTCATAATGTTTGTAACTAACCAAGCTGCTGTTTTTTCACCTAAACTGGAATCTTTCGATTTTACTCTATTCCAAGCACTTTGTTCGAGCTCGTAATCCGCTCGATGTCTCGCACTTATGTTGTCTTTATTATGTAAATAGGCTAAATCGTGTTTTTTGCATGCGGCATCCAAAGGATTAATGCCTGGATCACCTCTTGTTACACGTTTTATTACTTTTGTTCCGGGTCCGCAATATTGATAACCAGGAATGTGTACCTCGAATGGTAATTTATTTATTAACGAATTCACAATACCGTATCCAGTTTTGTTGGAAACGTGAGACCGTCCACTTCGTTTGACGCTCGGCATCTGAATGACAGTTTTTGTGAAAAATTGCCTATAAAATATCAAATTTTCCTAAGATGCGCGTTATCGATCTTAAACAAAAACTTCCTATTGACAATCTCGATGAAAAAGTCGGACTTGGATTTGAAAAGAAGATAATGAAGAGACACGGTCCTCTACTTCCTTCCTCTATTCGCGGCCTGTTAATTGGTCCATCCAATTGTGGAAAAACTAATGTCATGATTTCGCTGCTTACACACCCCCTTGGGCTACGTTTCGAAAATGTCTATATTTACTCGAAATCTCTGTATCAACCGAAATATGAGTATTTAAGGAAAATTTTAGCGCCCATCAAAGGTTTAGGATACTATGCCTTTAGTGATTCCAGTAATACTGTGGAACCGTCCGATGCAAAACCAAACTCTATATTTATCTTTGATGATGTTATATGTGAAAAACAAGATGTTATAAGATCGTACTTTAGCATGGGACGTCATAAAAATATCGACTCCTTTTACCTAGCGCAAACATATTCGCGAGTGCCTAAACAGCTTGTGCGAGACAACGCCAATTTTATTATTATGTTTAAACAAGATGAGTTGAATATGAAACACATATTTTCCGACCACGTTTTACCGGATCTAACTTTTACTCAATTTCAAGAAATGTGCTCAAAATGTTGGGATAATAAGTATGGATTTTTAGTAATTGATAAAGACAGTGATGTGAAATCGGGAAGATACCGTAAAGGATTTGATAACTATATATTACTGTAATAATAAGAGAAAACGCTCATTTGATTGTTGAAACGTCCTTTGTTAACATCATGAATAACGCGATCGACTTAAAACGTAAACTAGTGGAAGCTACCAATGCCGTCAGAAAAAAATTTAAACAAATTAAAGCGGCTAAAGAGTTTAATGTTGTGGAATTGGAAAAGTTTTACGAACCCATTTCTAAGCCGTTGACAACTATATCTGATGTGGTTAAGCAACGTCAGCAGCAGCAGCAGCAGCAACAACAACAGCAACAACATTATCCAGCTACAAAGTCACATAGTCTCAGTACATCAGTGCAGTCGACTCAAATATCAGGTTTTCCCCAACCTACACATTCCTTTCAAACCTCCACACCTATTCAGCAGCAGCAGCAGCAGCATCGCATTTCAAAAGAAGATATTAGCCAATCGGTGTTTGATACACCCTCGACATCAACTAATACATCTCTCGCATCCGCTGACACCACAACTTCCGATACTTTAAACGCACACCTGAAAGGATTACGTTCGAAACCATCTCTATACGATACTGTATATGGTGTACGTTTTGGTTCAAAAACAGATCATAACAAAAATTTTATTGGTAATTTAGAGGTGCGTTTTCGAAATGGAAATATTGTCTTATACAAAAAAGGGAAAAATATTGCAGAATATGGTGGATCACCGGCACTTTATGATTTGTTATTTCTTAAAACACCCCCAAGTGTAGGCAAGGAACAACAACAATTAAGTGATAATGTACTTTCAACGTACAAGGAAATTTTGGAATCAACGAATGCTGTCTACAACAATTTTAAAAAAAGTGATGGTTTACGGGAGACCAGATGGAACAAATATTTACGAATTATTAAACCTCTGATAATGGGCACAAAATTAGGTGGTACTATTACAAGAAAAAATCTCTCGGAAAAACTACAGTTACCCACAAAAAAGAAATTATCTTCGAAAAAATTTCAATATGTCTACTGGAACAAAGCTAAAGAGTTGGTGGATCGTTTACGTTTGTTGTGGAGTTCCAAAATGGCCGGTCACACTGGACACGAAAATGAAATTATGTCAATCATAGAGGAATTACGAGAAGAAGATATAATATATTAAGCTCAATATTTAATGATATTATTCAGTTCTTCCTTCGATCTGAAACCTTTAGTATTACTAATAATATGGAGCCCAGTCTAGAAAAAATCAAGAACTACATAGAACGGATAGAAAAAATTTTGTAAGACGGCGCACGATAATAAAAGGATACAGAGATTTGTGGCAAATTGATTTGGCTGAAATGCAACAGTATGCTGATGAAAACGATGGTTATCGTTATATTTTGGTCTGTATAAATTGTTACTCGAAATTTGTCTATACCAAAGCCATAAAAAACAAGACTGGTATAGAAGTTACTAATGCGATGAAAAGCATCATTGAAGAGGCATCATATACACCAACAAATCTGCAAAGTGATCAAGGAAAGGAGTTCTATAATACAAACTTTCAAGCCCTGATGAAAAAATATAATATAAATCATTATTCCACTTACAGCACAAAGAAAGCTGCAATTGTTGAGCGAGTCATAAGGACTTTAAAAAATAATTTATATAAACAATTCTCGACAAGAGGATCTTACAAATGGATACATATATTATCGGCAGTAACAAAAACCTATAACCATTCGAAACATCGCACCATTGGAATGAAGCCTGCAGACGTGCAAGAAAAAACACATATTAAAGCATATGATTATTTAAAAATTGTACCTAAAAAATTTAAGTTTTCCATGGGTGACATTGTGCGTATTAGCAAGTACAAAAGCTTATTCGAGAAACGATATACGCCCTCTTGGTCAACCGAATTGTTTAAAGTTGTAAAAGTTAACGTTACAAATCCACCTACTTACTTGTTGGAATCGTTAGAAGGTCAGCCTATAAGAGGGTGTTTTTACGAATCAGAACTACAAAAAACAAGCAGTCCTGACGTTTATCTAGTAGAAAAGGTCCTTAGACAACGCAAGAAAAATCACATCGAACAATTATTTGTCAAATGGCTAGGATTTCCCAACCACTTCAACTCTTGGATAGATAAAGCTAATATTGTTTAAATAACATATTGTATGACTATATTTTTTATTTAAAATGTAAAATAAATAAACAATATATTGTAAAATAAAGTTTTTTATTTCAATCTTCATTATTAAAAACAATGACAATAAAACATCATACACATAAATAACATTTCAATATTCTTGGAGGGAAGGTCCAATTCACCGACGACTACGACGTTATCTTCAAGGCTATGCCACTCGGAGTGCGTTCTCCTATTCTTTAACCTGCTTTTTTTAGATTTTTTTTGAAGTCGAGTCGTACGACAGTGCGCTTAATGAGTCATTTAAAGGCTGATGATAGAGTATTTTCTGCATAACTTCAATTTTTGTTTTAAGCTCACTATTATTTTTGTATATCATGGGGAGGACATCCTTGTTAAATATGTCACATATTACAACTGCAAAATTGTAAAACTTTCTATTAACAAAGTGTTTTGTCACAGCATCGTCATCATCTTTAGGTTCGCCTAAGTTGGTTATGATTTTTCCACCCATATCATACTGCCCATCCGCTGTAAGTTTAAAACCAATCCCTTGTGTCCCAGATAATATATGATATTTTTCATTATATTTCTGACGACCAAATTTATCAATTGTGTTGTTTCCTCGACTCATTTTCAATCTTTACTAAACTATTTTATTTTTATTTGCCCTACTTATATTAAATATTTCAGCTGAGAAAAAGAAACACTGACTATGATCTACTGGGTTGGTATGTTTATAAAAGAAATAAAATAAAACTGTGATTGTAACAGATATTTATTTACAGTTATTTAATTGCACAAATACAAAAATTATAAAAAATTAATTTTCCATGTCTTCGTTTTCGTTGCTCAAAATTCTATCCCATCCGACACTATTTCGATCGTCAACGTCTTGGGCTGTTGCTGTTGCAGAAACCAATTCATATTTTGCAGCAAGCTCACCTGGTAAATGTGGAATATTGACGAGGTATTCTTTTAATTCTTCTTCAACCATTTCAGCACAAAATGTATCCATGTCTATGGAACCATATAAAAATTTGTCGCACAAGTGTGCCCCAGCCATAAAATTGATTGTATCCCTGATCTCGTTCTTATATTGATCTTTGGTTACATCAATATGCGACCAATCATTTACGCTATCTAACATATCGTGAGCCCTATTTCTTAATTCTCTCCCCAACCAAAATATGTATCTATCTACACATTCGTTGGCGGTCGTCCTCGTCGTCGTCGCATCAGCAGACATCTTTAACAGAAATAATGAACACGCGTAAGTATTCTGACATGTGCAACTATATTTTAAATTTAATTACATCCTTTTTTTCAAACAATTTACATACAATTTACTCCAATGAGCCAAAACGTAATAATGTTCGAGTATTGTTTCCAAAAACTCTAGTGCCCTGCCCCAAATAAGTTAGAGTGTATTTATCTTTAGTTTTACTCATAATATCTACAATATCGTCAGATAGTGTTTCGGCCACACGTTTTGGTAAAAAAGTCTCAAATGTGCTATTATCACCGTCATCGTGTAAAGCCACTAAAAGAGTTTTACCAAATCGTGTAGTCATTGAAACCATCTTTACAATTTTATACACTTTGCCTACAATCATTTCGGTAACCTTTTTTCTCTCTAAAACCTCGAAATCTTTGCTAAACATTTCATTAATTTCATCTAGAGTTTCTTTTGCAATACTCATTATTGAAAAAAATGGTATATAAATCCAAAAATTACCGTGAATATAAAAGCACTTTCAGAACACTACACGAACACAATATTTGATGTTTATGCCACTGATATCTGCGACTGTTTGAAGTCACTTCTTCTCCCACGAACCTTTATAGCGGGGTTTCAAGGTCGAATTGTAACAATGGTGGGGGTAGCTTAACGATAGAAATAGTGGGAGGAGTATTCAAGGTCAAATGACGTCACACATTTAAATTGGTATAAGGATAACTTCAAGGACAAAATATAATGAAACAAATAACTACATTTTATGTACTTTATTCATTGATTTTTTTCTGCCATTCTTCTATGCGTGTAACATTATCACCTAAACCTAATTTCCTTAATTTGTTCAATAATAATTGTTTGTTTTTATTTCTTAGAAAATTCTTACAAACTATACTAGCTAAAAGACACACTTCGGCATGGTCCATATACTTAAAAAATACACTAAAGTTCTGAGCCTCCGAATCTTGCATTTTATATGCGTAAAATTCCGAACAGGCTGCAGAAATTAGAAATTCCTCGTACATTTCTCGCACTAAACTTTCCATATTAACTACTACTACGTTAAACTTAAGTCCTATACTCTAATTTCATCTAACACAACCGGATCTGCAATGAACCTAATCAGTTTTTCCAAACAGTCACCAAACCCCAACTTTTTTATCTCACGAACAAAGTCTTGTAAATTTATTGTTTTGCTGCAATATTTACGACATGCATTCGCAGCCTTTTCATATTCATAAGCCAAATCACAATAGCGCGACGCCCATTCTGCTCGACTTTTCATTGCATTGTTGAAATAATTATTAGCCGTTTCAGTGAACTCATCGCCCAATTTTTTTACTGTCTCTTGCAAAGCACTATTCATATTATTCACTCATTTTTTACATTCACGACACTTTTTTATTGCTGGTGGTGGCCCATCTATATAATGACGATATATTTGTTCATAGTGAATGTAACAGGGTAAGCTTAACTGTAGTTCCTTGTTACACCGATATGACGCTGGCAGCTTATCCCAAATTTGCCGTAAACTCAGCGTATCAACGCAAGTTTTTAAATATTCAAGAGGAAAAAATGCTAGATCCTTCTCTTCAAAATCACACAAACTTTTTAAATTACTCTGATATAAACAAATTACTCTGCCGACTTGCTCTATAATTTTTTCTTTAGATAGTTCCGTATCTGACATTTCACACTGAATGAATGCAAATAGACTCACACAATTTATAGAACAATTTGCAAGGTCAAAATCATTTCAAGATCATCCCACACTATTACAATGCACAAATAACTACTTCAAGGTCACACACCCAAGATGACCTTCAACAAAGTCAAGGTCGTCTCGACCAAGGTCAAGGTCAAGGTTACACCCACAACCTTGAACACAAGGCCAAGGCCAAAGCACACGTGCACTTTCAAGGTCAATGACAAGGACATGTGGGCGGGACCAAAGAGGGGTGAAGCAAGGTCAAGGTCAAGGTCGAGGAGTGGGGGGATCGAGCGAATCGGGTTATGTTCACTACTCATATTACTTTATTCACTGCTGCTCTGAACAGACCTGTTGATGTCATTCCAGTCCATGTTCGTAGGTTGCGCAGCCATAATATTCGTCTTCGTCCAGCTGATCTCTGGCCTTCCATCTTCCCCTGCAGGATAAGTTGGAGCCGGCGATATTTCTCATTCCGCATGATATGTCCAAAGTACTCCAATTTTCTGCGTTTGACATTTATAAGGTATTCCAGTTCTCCACCGATACGTTGTAAAATGTTTTCGTTTGATACGTGGTGTATCCAAGGAACCCTAAGCATGCGGCGGTAGCACCACATCTCAAATGCATCTGTACGTTTACATGAAGCATCGGTAAGGGTCCAGGCTTCTGCTCCATATAAGAGAGTTGAGAGTACATAGCATTTCAAAATCCTGATCCGCGTATGTATATTGAGGGATAGGTTGCAGAGTATGTTGCGCAGCTTATTAAAAGTACCTCTTGCTTTCTCGATTCGGCTTCTTATTTCTCGAGAGTGGTCCCAGTCCTTATTCAACGTACAGCCTAGATACATATATGATCGTCTCGGTCATTGTGAGAGTTACGTTGTTGGCAGTAAACTGTATATTGCCGACGTCGTTTTTACTGACAATAATCGTTTGCGTCTTCTTGCAGTTTATCTTCATACCATATCTGTTGCAAGCTGTCACTATTCGGTCGATAATTCTTTGAAGTCCCTCTGCAATATCGGCTATAAGAACGGTATCATCCGCGTATCTTAGGTTGTTTATTACTTCTCCATTTACAATAATTCCATCTTCTATGTTGCCCAGTGCTTCTTTAAAGAGATGTTCTGAGTATACGTTGAATAGAAGTGGCGACAGTATACAGCCCTGGCGTATAGATTTCTTACCCAACTGTATTTCTCGACATTTGTGAAATATATCTTGCCATTTCATTTTCAAGATGTCTCAAATATTCTAAAAAGATAGAAACGGATTCTAGAAAAATATTGTTGTCATTACGATCTTCTAAAAACAAATTTAATGTGACAAACGCTGCTAATTGACGATTTGCAATTTTTTCTTGCCAAAATTTTGTTTTATTTTTAAAAACAGTAATTTTTTTCATACATGTCTACTACGGTGCGGTCTTGACCTTGCATTTCCGTGTTTAACTGATTTAAGTGGTGGAAAATATCGCTTAAATATGCCAATTTGGCCATTCACTTGTTGTCCATGAAGCGATCAGCGCATTCGTGTTTTTTATCAGTCAAAAATATTTCGATTTCTGTTTAAAGAGAAAGAACTCTGGCTAAAATTCTTCCGCGGGATAACCATCTGATATCTGAATGGTACAATAAATGCTGGTGATCCGAACCATTTCTTCGCACATCAATCGAAATATCCAGGAGTTCAAAGCGCGTCCCTTTATGAAGTTTATAATTTTGATTACGTCCTGTAATACCCGGTGTAGATCTGGCTGCATATCCCGTGTAGCCAAGTTCTCTGTATGTAAAAAGCAGTGTATTGTAACAACCTCTGGATTTCTTTCCTTGGCTTTGACACAAAAGCCTATGCGAGTTCCTATTATTGCTGGTGCTCCATCCGTACAGACTGCGACACAATTTTGTCACTGCAATTGGTGAATCTCAAAAAAATTGTCAACTAGAATAAAGGTGTCAGCCCCAGTTGAAGTTACAGAGAGCTTTTCGCAAAAAAGAAATTCTTCATGAAAATTTTGAGGAGTTCTGTATCTTACATACACTAACAGCTGCGGAAAGTCTTCAATATCTACTAATATTGCTGTTTTGAGATCTGTTATTAACTGTTATAAAATATCTAATGACATTAAATCTATTCTCTTTTTTACGGTATCGTTTGAAATTGGTACTATTTCCAGCTTCTTAGCTATTTCATCTCCACAGACAGTTCTCGCCATGGCTATCGCAGCTGGTTTAATCAATTCCTCAGCAATACTATGAGGTTTTTTACATTGAGCTACTTTTAAAGCTACTTGAAAAGAAGCATAGGTAGTTTTTTTCTAACGAAACTGTTGCCGAACTTGATGGCGCATCAAGTTTCATTCGCTTTACTTGTGTTTCTTTTTGTTTCCAAAATGCAAGCGGTTTATTTACGTAAGTTGGATGGACTTTTTCAAGATAACTCTTTAATTTGTTGAGTTTTAGCGATTCGTTTGAAAGAAGTTGCATACAGACCACGCATTGTGGACGCGTAACACCAGAGCGGTCTTTTATTTCAATAAATCCTAGTGCTAAAAACTCTTGTTTATATGGTAACATCCGTTTCGCCATGATTTGTGGACTTAGCCAAACGTGTTTCCCAAAACACGATGTCCGCTAATTGAAATATTTACTGAAATAAAACGACAAAATATAATCGTTAATTTACTTACAATATCTAGAATATTGAATACCTACTTTTTATAATCGATATTAATTAACCACTGAAACCTTCGTGGAAACGAAACAATAAATTATAATCTTTAACTTTAACAAATCGATGATTAAAGATTATTTTATTTATTACCTACTTTCTATAAACATTATTTTACCATTAAAAGATTCGCGAAAACATAACGACAAATTATAAACTTGAATTTTAACAACAACTCGATACCTATTTTATTTATCACCCACTAAATGTATTAGAAACAATAAATACATATCTTCTTTGAGCGCAGCGAAGAATGCGTAGTGTACTATGTCAGGTACTGCAGTAAATACAATCTTGTAGGACTGTCTGTAGTAAATATGTTTAGATAGTTTGGTACCTAACGTGATTCGCTTAAAATGGTGTGACAAAAGAGCATAAATTCATTAACAAACATGCTAGAACACTGAGTCGGCCGCCGCCCGCGCCGTGCCGCATCACACCTCCATCCTCCCGCATTCTACCGCCACGTAGATGCGTTCCGATCCGAGTCAAGAATGACATCGATTACGGTGCTCACAATGTCTTTTAAAAATTCCCGCAACCCATCCCAATACCGCCCGCGACCCGGATTTGGGTCGCGACCTGAGGTTAAGAAATGCTGAAATAAAGGTTCTGCAGCAATATCATTTTTGATGACATGTCTGAAGACAAAAGATTAACTGTAAGTAAACCAAATGATTGAATTATGTTGCAACCTATATAGGTTGATATGTCAAAACAAACAGTAACAGCCAGATTCACTAAGAAGATTTAAGATTTAAACCCGATCTAGTTGCCATGAAATTTAAATCTTATAGTGGACCAGTTTTGTTTTGTTTATGATATTGTCATAATTTATATTAGATATGTCAACAAATAAACTCTTATATAGGGATATTAAGGATAAGAACCTTGCGATATACCCTTGAAATATTTAAGAGAAATAATTGTATCCCGAAAACAAATAAAGTTCTCCATGATGATTTTTTATTCTTTTATTTTTCAGGTTCAAAATTTGCTTGACTTACTGTTGCATTCGTCAATTTAAGACCTCAGCTGTTAATTTAGGGCGATTTTAAATTTAAATCATGTTAGTGAATCCGGTTGTAAGTGTTTTGAGTTTAGGTAGTTAACAGAAGTTTGTGACTAAGTAACAGTTTCGCAATAATACGATAGATGGCGTTATTCATAAAAAATTTTGAGTATACAAAAATTAGTGATAATATACGCAAAACTGATAATGTTCTATAAAAGCAGAATATCAATAATTCAACGGAAGGTATACAAGGCGTCCGGTAAGTACATCCTAGTATCTGGGAAGCATACAGGGGAGGTCAAAATAACCCCAGTTTGTCATAGAAAAAAAATTCCTAAAGTGTCCCTTAACGAAGATACAGAGCTCTAAAAGGGTACCTAGCGATTTACCTTATCGGCTCTAAGTTTTGAATCGACTTGTATAACCTAATGAAATTTCAGGAACACTCGTTGGGCCTAATTTTTGACAAGTGTCATTTTACAGAGCAGAAAACTGATTTTTTAATACATTGATCATTTCTCTTCAAAAAAAGTACTCTTAATTTTTTTCGATAAAACTGGCGGTTTTCGAGATAAATCGGTTTTTATACGAAAAAGTCAAAAATTACTCATTCTAAACATAAACGGGTAAAAATAAAATACGCAGGGTGTGCTGATGTGCCTTAATTTATGAGGAAGCGCTGTCTCACTTTTCGAAGGCAAGAGGATGTTATGCTGAAAGATTTCCAGCGCAGACATTGATAAGTCCAGAAACATTTCAAAGGGTTGGTCGGGACTCAATTAATTTACAATGTTATTAATATGTAAAAATAATGAAAATGTTCAAATGTTATTTTGGCAAATGTTCAATATGGGCTCCACGTACTTCAATACATTTTCTTATTCTACAAATATTATCCTGCTGTACTGCATTTAATATTACCACATTATTACGGACTTCGTTAGAATGCTGTGCTATTCTTGCTAGTAGTTCTTCTCTAGTATTTTCTGGTGTTCTTTTAGATATCCTCAGAAGTAAGAGTTTAAGGGATTTAGGTCTGGAAACCTTGGTAACCATAAAACAGGCCCACCTAGACCTATCCATCGAGGGCAAAAACGTTAGTTAATGTTGACGTACTATACGGTTAAAATGAGGTGGAGCACCATCATGCATGTACCACATTTGCATTCTTCTATCAAGAGGTACGTAAATTACTTAAATTTTGCTGTAATAATTGTAAACAAATCTCACCATTGGGTCTTCCTTCCAAAACAAATGAACCTATAAGGTTATTTCCGATGATGCCAGCCCACAATTTTTTTTTTCTTTTGTGGATGTGGAAATGCTTTTTACGCACTCTGTATGGGACTCGCGCCTCCGTTTTAGAGGACACCCTACCCACTAAAACCACACCCTGGAGACCTTAGTAGTATAAGACTTCTTGGGAGACCTTGCGGTATTACTTCAGGAAGTCTTGGTCTGTTTGTTGGTAGTCGCTATAAACGTTTCGTTTTCCTGTTTCATCTATCCTTGTCATTTCCGTCGCTCCTTTTTTCTGTTAAAATCTGTTTAGCCACCCTGCATACCTCTTTCCAGTTGTCTTCGGACTCTAGCATCTTATGTAGAAGATTATTGGGATTTAATTTACCCATTTTCCGCTCCAAGCTTCGTCTTATGCACTCGAAGAATGTATGCTCTGCGGTATCCACTACATCGCAATAAAGACACTCGTGGTTTCCAATATTTTAAAGCGTTTAAGATATGCTTGGAAGTATCCGTGTCCGGTGAGTATTTGAGTTAAAAAGAAATCAACTTCACCATGTTTCCTTTCTGTCCATATTTTAATTGTCGGTATGTCTCTTCGTCCACTCAGCCGTTCCGTCTTCATTGTTCTATTCTTCCTGCCAGGACGTCATCATCGTTTCATGTGCCGCATTTCTCACTCTCTGCTTGGAAGTTAATTGGCGGGGTCTTTACGATTACAAGTATTGCCTTCGTTGATGCCGTTCTATATGCCCCTGTTATTCTAATGGCCATTCTTCTTTGAACTTTTGGTAGCACGTTTCTATGCATCTTTTTATCCATTGCCCTCTCCCATACAGACGCTCCGTACCACATAATGGATTCCACAATCCAACAAAGGATTCTCCTGCTTGCCTCTCGTGGTCCACCCACCCTAAGAATAAGTCTACTGATGCCATTCATTGGCTTATTTGCCTTCTCTGTTGTTTTACGTATATGCGTACACATGGTCATATTTCTATCTAGGTATATTCCGAGGTACTTGATATGTTTCTGGCTCTGCACTATTATACCTTCTACCGATACCCTTATCGTCTTTGTTTTCCTCCCAGCGACCAGAATGACTGCTTCAGTTTTTTGTAGGGCCAATTTAAGTTGTTTGGTGTTAGCCCACACATTTACAATAAACCTTTGTTAGTGTTTGTTTTGAATTATAGTGTGCGGGCTTTTATCAGCCCAAAAATGTAAATTGTGTGAGTTTATTATGACACCTCTTGTAAAACCGGCCAGATCGGTAAAGAAAATAAGATTAGAAAAATTTAAATTTAGGTTATGTTGCTGTACAAACCAGTTGGAGTATTGAAGTCTTGCGGGATAATCATCCGGAGATATCGCGTGTACTTATTCAACGTAGTACGAGTGAAGTAACTGTTCTGTTTTTTTTCCCATTTTGTAACATTGTTTTGTGTCGCAAGCTTTCTTATGCTGTTTGAAGGGTTGTTAGCAATATCTTGTAAAATTTGTTCCTTTACGTGAGGGTCTCGTGCGCTCTTGGGAGGGCCCTACCGCCACGTCGCGGCAAAAATGACCCTAAATAAAACATGTAAAAAATTAATTTGTTAACTCTAATAATTATTTTATAATCATCATTTACCTGTTTCTCTAAGGCTTCGATCAACCCTTTGAAAGGTTTTTGGACTTGGCAATGTTCGAACTAGAAATTTTTCAGCATAAAGTCTTCGCCTCCGAAGAATTTGACAGCACTTCACCATATATTAAATGCATATCAGCATATTCTGCGTAAAAATATTATTGCATTTTTAAAAATTATATTTACTTGAAGGTGGTTTTGACAAGTTCAGTCAATAGTAATTCGTTATGTAGGTATTAACAATAACAATGTGATTTTTACCTGTTTATGTTTAGCTTTAGTTACTTTTGACTGTTTCGCATAAAAACCGATTTATCTTCAAAACCGCCAGTTTTATCGAAATAAATTAAGATTACCATTTTGAAGAGGAATGACCACAGGTCTCATAATAAATTAAATACACTATTTACTAATTTAAAAAGTAAAATTCCTCTTATGAATAAGTCAAATGTAGTATAATCGATGCCTTGCTCAAATTGTTCCAAAAAATATATAGGCATGACAAGCCAATTGCTAAAGAACAGATTGAATGGCCATAAATATACGAAAAACGCCTCAACAGCGTTAAACAAACACACAAAGGATGGCCATACCTTCGATGATAACAGTACCATACAGGCGCGGATCCAGGGGGGGGGGCGGTGGGGGCGATCGCCCCCCCCCAAGAGCTTTAATTTAGGAAAATAGACCCGATTTTGCCAATTATACTATAGTTTATTCAAGAACTAGAGAGAATAGTAAATCATTTTTTACCCTTTTTCTCTTCGCTAACTACCTATGTCCTTTAGTCCGGTGTATTTAGCAAAATCTGTTAGACACATATATTTTTCATAGGAATGGGTTAGAAATTTTATAATTAAAAATTACGATCTATAATAATGGACTATTTGGGTTGGATAACAATAGATATTTGGAAGTGTGAAGTGTTAAAAAGAATTTTAATCCTTGTCATAGGCGTCGGAAGGAGGTTTATCACTAAGTATTTATGGCATAAAATATTATTTCAATAATAAATAAAATAAAAAGTTTTTGAAATATTATTTTATTTTTTACGATTTCTTAATAATTCACATACATTACAAAATGTAGATAATTTTGACATATTTAACACAAATCACAACTGTATTTTTATTATTTTTAATTTTGTAATAGAAATCGTTTTAGGCACATTCAGACTAAAATGTAGCCTTATTCTCTCAAAAAATTCTAAGTTATAATTTTAATACTTACAAAATCCCATTGTCAAAACTACAAAAAATTAAACATAAAAAAAAATAAATTCGTCCATATAATATTAAAATATTTTTGGTGCTATCGATCATTTTATTATTAATTAAAAACATTTTTAGGACATTTGACGTTTCAGTTTATTTATTTCTCAAAACATCTGCAGAATTACAATTAAACACTAAAAAGGGATTCAAATGTAATTAGTTTTTATATGTTAAGTTAAAATTAGACCTACTTATTTTTATTTTTATTGTACTGATATCTTAATTTAATTTACTTTATTATATGGAAATCCGATTGCCCCAAAAAAATAAGATAAACATGTTAATTCTACACGCTCAAGAAAAAGACACAAATACAATAATAAAATAATAGAAAACTAATTTACGACTAATTGGAATTAAATATATATAAAATTAAAGAGTGGGACACACTTAAATAAAAATATATAAAAAATAAAAAAATATATAAACAACATTAAACAATAAAATACAACAAAAACAAAAATTTAAATAATAAATTGTGTTTACACTGGTAAACATTGCCTATCTAATTCCTAATCAAAGGCAGTGAAACTATCTTCGTTCAAATTAATTATAATTGGTTCCTCTATCTCACCGATCATGAGATCGAGTTTTCACATTTTGTTTTATTCTTTTATTATATGGATTTTTCCCAATTTTTCGCAGTATCTTTATTCAAAAAAATCTTTCAAAAGTGTAGTTAAATTACTAATTTTGTTAGTTGTGTTATTTCTAGCAACTTTACCTTTTGCTTGAGAGAGATATTTACTTCTTCAACGGACAGTTTCCGGACGATTTACAGGAACAGATTTTCTATCTGGTTTTTCTTAGCAAAAATTAAGTTCTCTGACGAATTTCCACAGTTCAGTTCTTTTAATTTCAAGTAAATCGCGATCTTCATTGATTTTGGTTAGAATTTTGTCGACGGTTGGGATCTGCTTCTCATAATAAAATGTATGTACAATCCCTTTAATTGCAGTTTTCATCTCTTCTTCCAACGAGGTTTTTCGTCTGCCTGCGATCGAACGTGGTTTGGGAGTACTAACAATTCCAGTCGTTTTTTCTCATTCAGTATTCGGCACATAGTAGATTTTCCAACTCCTGTCATTTTGGAACACATCTCAACAGAGCTTTTAATTATTATCCAGATATTAATATCTTAAGGCATCATAAACATTCATCGTAATAAGTTTTTCATTGAGGAAAAATGCCCTGGTTTAACGATTTTGTAGGTGGAAGCCATATCTTTATCTCACTAATCTCAAATAATATATAAAAACATGCGCAAACAAGATAAATCACTAAGAACAAACTGTAAGGTGTACTTTATTCACGAACAAAAATTAAATTGAACTATCAGAAATTTTATTGTTGCAGTAAATTTATAAAAGCTTATAATATTTAAATATAATTAGATTTACGGCAGTCCTCAGTTACCTGCAGCACTGAAGCAGGTACGTTGGAGGTTTCGGTAACAGTTTTATTACTCCCTCTAATACTTGAATAGAGTATAGGAATGTGTATGCTTGCGATCGCCCCCTCCCCTCTCCCAAGAGCTTTGAGTTCAGGAAAATAGAACCGATTCTGCTTTTTATATTAGGAATGTGTATGCTACTGGCACTCCCCCCCCCCCCCCCCGTTGACAACTTTTTTTCTTGCCATCCTGTACTTTGTAATATCACCCCCCCCCCCAAAGGGAGAGGCTGGATCCGCCCCTGGTACCATAATTAAAAACAAAGATATGGATTATCAAAAATTGCAGATAAAGGAAATGATAGAAATTAAAAAAGTAAAAACACTGTTAACGACAGAACGGATATAGAAAATTTGAGCCACATTTAACCAACTTAATTTAAAGAAAAATATTAAATATTCGATCCTGTTAATAAACATCAAAAATTGAATATCCTCTTAAACATAAAATTAAATGTATGCTTTCTTTCTTTTTTTTTGGTCCATTGTTAAAATATAAAAAATAAAAAACACACTCGCATTCTATGTATCCTAAGTACCTAAATAGACGTTGTTAAAATTTCATTTCATTAATAATAAATAAACAAAATGTTCAAGGTATGTACTGTGTTCAGTCAGTTTTCAGCTCTGTAAAGTAACACCTGCCATTTTATATATATATATATATATATATATATATATATATATATATATATATATATATATATATATATAAATATATATATATATATATATATATATATATATATATATATATATAGGTGCATGTATGTGTGTGTACACTGGGAAAAAGCTTGAACGAGTAACTGTGTGAATACTTTAGACCACTCTCAGTTACGACGCAATAATTGATTTTTCATTTTTTGATGCCATTTAATATCTGATAGGCTTTTTTTCCGCAATTGTTGATGTATTTATAATAATTTATCAGTAGTGGATATATGAGAGAAGGAAAGAGGAGGAGGAGGAGGAGGAGTAAGAAGAGTAAATCATCAACACTTTTCATCCTCCTCCTCCTCTTTTCTTCTCTCATTATACTTTTCAAATCTCTCATTATACTTATTAAAAAACCTCGTATCATCAACACTTTTCATCCTCCTCCTCTTTTGTTCTCTCATTATACTTTTCAAAAAGCCTCGTATACATCACCTTGAGTTTAATCTTAAAGTTAACAACATGGCTAACCTTTCATCGAATCCGATCATAGTAGGAGATCTAACCTTATGTTTGACCTTGAGGTGGATAACCTTATTTGACCATGAAGTCGATATAAAGTCCTACCACCAATGAATTTTCACTTCAGTAAATTTATAAAATAGATACGTGGAGCAACAAAAGATGATAAATTAAATACCAACAAATAATAAGTAAATAATAAGTAAATAATTTTATATTTAATAGTAAATATTACAAAGTAAATATTAAAAAATTCATTCAAAAATTTATGGATAATAATATTGAAGAAGAAGATCCAGATCTAGATGAATTAATTGGAGTATTGGATTACAATACACATCTTAATGAAGAAAAATTTCAGAAGAACTTCAGAAATTGTTTAAACTACGATATAAATAATTTCGAACAAATTGAAGCTGACTCTGGTGACTCCGATATTGAAGAAGATAATGAAGAAGACAGTGCTAGTGCTAAATTTTGTTTAGTGAAACATAAGTACACTGATCCCAAAGAAGTTGTGTTCTGTATTACTCAGAGTTATATCGTAGTGTTTGTAGTGACGGAAAATCAAGAAAAAACTCTTTGTCACGCATGCTATCAAATTATACAATTTTATCAAAGGGCAGGGGCTCATAGACATGTAAATACTCATAATAAGAGAAAATTAAAACGCTTAAGCAATGATTTACATTGCGATATGTGTTCAAGACAGTTGTATCAAATTATTACCCCCAAAGTTTGTTTAATTTGCAATAGTAGTGTTAAAAATATTGATTTAGATTGGGACGCAAATGTTCCAGTAGTGCCAATATAATGCCTGGTAAAAAACCAATATATAAAAACGGTAGGAAGTCGCGAAGGGTAAAAAAAAAAGTTGTTAATGAAATAATTGAAAATAAAACCGAAGAATGTCCTATATGTCTTGAAGATATATTATCTAATAAAATGATGTCACCAGAACCTTGTAATCACAGATTTTGCATCCCTTGTTTAGGAATGTGGATGTTAATTAATAAAACATGTCCAATCTGTCGCAATGAACTATGTGTAATTAAATGTGAAAATGAAGAAACTGTAGTCCTAGAATATTTAGATTAGAATGTATTATTTAATATTTATGTATTGCAAACCACTTCATAAATGTGAAAATGAAGAAATTATAATCCTAGAATATTTATTTTAAAATGTATTATTATTTAATTTTTATTATTTTAAAATTATTATTGTTTGTATTTAATTTATCCATTTATTCTTATCTTATTGGAATAAAGAATTGAACAATTTCGAAAAAGAAATGTTTTATTTATAAGAATAACGAACAAACATAACAACTAAATACAAGAGTTTTGATTATTCATAATAGATTGAAAAAATATTTTAAATTAACCACCCTGTTCAAAAATTCTTAATCCTTTCTTATTTTAGAGAGTTTTAAATCTAAAATTAATAAGTTTATAAATATGAAAGAAAAAATATTATAGGAAATTTAGGTACAGTTATCTTCATACTCCTTTATAATTAGATCAATTAAATAAAATTTACATTACCTTAAATCGTCTCCGTTACTATTCACTATCACTTAAACACTTTAACTTAACCTAAAAATAGTTTCACTTAACACTGTCCCTAAACTTGGTCTATTGTTTGTATCTGTCAACTGAAAAAAAAAATCAATTAGTATTTTGATATTAGGAAGACTAATAATAAATTTAATATAAGCTTAATATAAGCTAATTACTTTGTAGTGGAATCGACTTCGTCACACTGGACTGGTTCCTCCGGATTTATCTGAGGTTCCACTTGAGGATCCTCATTTTCCTCTGGATTTGTCGAGGAGGTTATGGATGGTACTTGTACCGGAGGAGGAACGTTGACTCTTCTTCTTATTACAAGTCTATTACCATCCATAACCTGAATTTCAAAATTTCTGTTCCTGAACATATTGATAATTAAATGAAATAATAAAAATTAAAATTTAGGAAGACAGCACTGGTGATGAACCAAAAATGAAAAAGTCACCTCGCAAAACAGTCATTTTATGAAAGTAGGTCAAGGTAAAATTTCGATTTTTAAATCGCGGAGAGGGCCCCTCATACCGCCCCTATACTCCTCCTATGCCCCCCGCCCCCGCCCCCCGAAGGGGGAGGGGCGGGGCGGGGGGCGGCCTTCGGCCGCCCGCGCTGCCTTCCAGGGGACGGGGGGCCTTCGGCCCCCCGCCCCCTGGCAGGTCCCCCCGCCCCACCCCCTGGACCCCTCCCCAGTCGAGATGCCCCGAAAAAACCTTGTTTTTTATAGGCCCGCAAACCTCTCGAGTTTTTATAGTTACAGCACATTTTAGGACGTCTCACTGAGAGTTATAGGGGACCCTAAAGTGAGATGCTCCGAAGAGAATTTTGTGTTTTATACGCCCGCAAACCTCTCGAGTTTTTATAATTACAGCACATTTTAGGACGTCTCACTGAGACTTATAGGGGACGTAACTCCCTAAGCAGCTCAGCAGAGGGACTCAGCTGGGGGGCTCAGCGGGGGGAAGGGAGGAAAGGGGAAGGAGGCTTTGCGGGGGAAGGGGGCGGGGAAAAATTTTGAGGGGGAAGGGGGGAGGGGGAAGGGGGCTCCGCGGGGTGTGACGCGCAGAATTGAGGTCATTGACCTTTATTGAGGTCACTATACGTACGAGGACAAACCGTGGCCTGCTTTCATATAAAACGGTCGAGGATCAGTTTATAGCAAGCTTAAGTCGAGTTTACCACGCTTTAAATTTAAAGTCTCCAATTTTAGTTTGTTTTAGTTTGTTTTAGTGTATTTTAATTTGTTGCTGTCAAGTGTACTCAAATTTTAAAGGTATGTCTTTTCCTTTTGCCTCAACTTCCACTGAACAGTTAGGAGTGGTGAACAAAATTAATATAATTTCAAATATAATAATTCAGCCTGCTTTTTTGAATAATGAAAATGAAAGTGACAACCAAAATTTAAGTCAGAGAACCCAAAATTTTAACGCGATGATTAATAGGATGCAAGAAAAAAATTTAGAAAACAAATTACTCCAAAGTTGTTCAGAAACGAACATAAAATTTTTAGAAAATTTGGAATATTTGCCTGAACTAGAGAATATTTCGGAGACAGATTTTGACTTTCAAGATTCAATTTTATCACAAAATTTAGATTTTAATAATATTTTAACGCCGGAAACCCCAAATTTTTTAACTCAAGATTTAGATGTAACAACGGACACTCCCATTACAAATACTCCCGACATATTAACTCAAGATTTAGATAATATCGACAATTTTAAAAAGCTAATGGGGATTCCCAAAATTAATAAAAATTTAACAAATTATCAGAGTAAAAGTGACAGTGACAGTGACAATGATTCGAGTTCAAATAAATCACAAAATTTTTTTGGAATGTTGAAAACTAGAAATTTTGAAAGTGAAAACAATTCTGGAGGAATACCGGGTAATTCTTCATTTTCTCCTCTATCTCTGTTCAAAATTTCAACTAATCAAAAAAAAAATAAAATTTCGGAATCGACTAGTAGTGGAAATATGGGGGTTGATGTTTTGGGGGAGGAGGATGGTTCACGGGATAGTTACAAAATTTCAGATTGTAGTGAAGATTTGGGAGCATCGTTTACTAGTGGTGGTGGTTCCCAAGAAATTCTTCCAATAATAAGTGAACCATCTGAAAAAAATGAAAATTTTAGTCAAAATTCAATTCCGTGCGGCCAAAATACCTACTGTGAATTAAATTTTCCAAATTCTCCAATAATTTTTGAAAACTCGCCACCAGATTTCGATGAAATTTTAAATTCTGTTTCTACGCAAACAGAGACAGTTCAAAATTCTGTTTTAACACAAACGGAAGTGTCAATCCCCTTCGAAAACGATTATCCGAAACTAAGCTTTCATTCAAAATCAAATTTCAAAATTAAAAATAAACATTTGTCTTATCAAAGATCATTAGGATTTGTTTTGGATTCTATTTTAAATTGCGATCCTAATAAAACAGCTGAGGAGAAAAGGAAGATGTGGGAAAGGGCGATAGAACTTTATAAAGCTACTCTTAGCTTTTTCCATCCCATTCCTTAACTCCCCTCCTACTTCTTTTCCACCATTTAAATTCATACCTGACCGTGTCACCTTCAGTGTGTTAAAATCGACTTGGGCTTCACAATAAGAGATTCGTTTTAGAAAAATGGATGTTAAATGTGAAGAGTGCTTCAAAATTTTTACTCGAAAAGACAATTTGAATCGCCACAAGAAGATAATTCACTCTAACAATGGCCCCCAGTTAGAACAGAAGAAGAAAAGCTGTAAGTTGTAATTTTAAATAGAAATTTTGTTTCATTTGTTTCAATTTAATAATTAGCTATTAATTTGATGAATTAGAGGCAAATTTAATAAAGAAGTTATTAAATTTTAGGTGAAAGAAGATATTGTCAATTCTGCAAAATATTTATAAAAAAGTCATTATGGTTCTGTCATTTGAGAACAAATAAACACAAAACCAATTCAATGGTGGTTAGGGATGAAAATGTGTCTGTAATAAAATCGGCATTTAAGGAAAGAATCATTTCATATAAAATATCATCGACTCAATACCAAATCAACATTTATGATTTTTTCTCCGAAATACAACAAAAAATAATTGAGGTAATCAGTTATGAAATCCAAAGACACACCTGCATCAAACTCAACATGGAGTTATTTGGTCTTTACTTAAATCCTTCCAATGAAAGTCATGAAGTTAAGTCTTTCAATACCCCATTTCGGATTTTATGTAATAGTTCAGAATTAACGCAAGAACTAGAAGATATTATTAAAATTATTGACAGGAAAGCTGATGAACTGGCAGAAAAAGATTCGGGTAAATTATTTTTTATTAAATATTTAGTAACTAAACTTAAACCAAAAATAAATTTGTTGTTAATTATTCTTCTTTAATTTCAGGATGGATTTTAATAAAAATATTACACGTTGAGCTTAACATCAACAAGTACAACCCCTTAAAAGCTTCTTCATATATACCGCTACCGTCAGAGATCAAGTTGAAAAATGCTGTAGTCAACGTTCAAAACAATGATGAATGTTGTTTCGCCTGGTCTGTGGTTGCAGCTCTTCATTCACCTAACGGACCAATTGAAAAGGTGGAGTCGTATCCACATTTCACCACTATTTTAAACTTTAAAGGTATCAATTTTCCTTTAACTTTAAAAGACATAAGTAAATTTGAAAATTTAAACAATATTTCGGTTAATGTTTATGGATTAGAAAAAATCAAGAATAATTTAAAAACTCAATTCGAAATTATAGGACCTTTACATTATACAAAAAATAAGCGAGAACGTCACCTTAATTTATTATTAATTGGAGATGATAATGGAAATTTCCATTACTGTTATATTTCGGATTTATCTAGATTAATTTCAAAACAATTATCTAAACATCATGGGAAAAAATTTTTATGCGACGGTTGTTTACAATATTTTACTACTGAAGAATTATTAGTCAGGCATAACACATATGATTGCGATTTTGTAAGAATAAATCTACCTTCAACTGAAACCAAAATAGATAGATTTGGAAATATTATTCCCGAAAATATTTTAAAATTTCAGAATATACAAAAACAAATTGAAGTTCCATTTGTTATATATGCAGATTTTGAATGCATTCTTAAGCCTTTAAATAATGAAATTAATGATGCAGATCCAAGTTCTCCATATACTGAAAAAAAATGTCAACATATTCCATATTCGTTTGCTTATTATATAAAGTGTTCATTTGATGATTCAATTTCCAAATTTCAAAATTATATGGGTCCCAATTGTGCACAAATTTTTATAACTTACTTAGAAAGAGACGTTCTTAATATTTACAATAAATATATGAAAAAGTTAATACCAATGAAAAAATTAAATGTGTTGGAACAATTACATTTTGAATATACGAATGATTGTCATATATGTGATAAACCTATAATTTCGGATAAGGTTGCTGATCATTGTCATTTAACAGGTTCCTATAGAGGTCCGTCACACTCTATATGCAACTTAAATTATAAATTATCTAATTCCATTCCGGTAGTTTTACACAATTTGCGTAATTATGATTCTCATCTGTTTATAAAAAATTTATGTCCAAATCATGAACAATTATTTGTCATTGCCCAGAATAAAGAGAAATACATTTCATTTCAAAAATCTATTGAAGTAGATCAATATTTAGATAAAAAAAACTGGTTTCACCAAGTCAAAATTTCTATATCTTAAATTTATTGATTCATTTCAGTTCCTACCATATTCTTTGTCAAATTTAGCTTCCATTCTTAATGATGAACAATGCAAAGAAGTGTTCAAATATTTTAATGAAAAAGAAAAATTTAAGTATATCCGTCAAAAAGGCGTTTTCCCTTATAAATATATTGATAATATCGCCAAATTAAATGAAACGGAGTTACCAGATAAAAAAAAATTTTATAATGACCTCACGGATGAACACATTACTGATGAAGAATATGAGAGGGCTAAAAATGTTTGGAATTTATTTGAATGTAAAACATCGGTGAATATTCCGATTTATATCTTAAATCTGATGTATTACTTTTGGCAGATGTTTTTCAAAATTTTAGAAAAACGTGTATGGAAACTTACAAACTTGATCCTGCACATTATTATACTTTTCCAGGTTTAAGTTTTGACGCTTGTTTAAGATATACTGGAGTCGAATTGGAGTTAATAACAGACCCAGATATGTTACATTTTTTTAAAGGTAGTGTAAGAGGAGGAATCAGTACCTGTGTATGTAGGAAATCTATAGCAAACAATTTATTTCTTTCAAATTATGATCCATTACAACCATCTAAATATATTATGTATTTTGATGCAACTAATCTTTACGGATATGCGATGTCTCAATATCTGCCCGAAAAAGATTTTGTTTGGTTATCAAATCAACAAATTCAAAATTTAGATATAATGAATATATCTGAGACTAATGACAAGGGTTATGTGCTAGAGGTTGATTTAGAATATCCTGAAAATTTACACAATTTACATAATGAATTTCCATTCTGCCCAGAAAATTATAAGCCTCAAAATTCTAAAACTTTTAAATTAATTCCAAATTTAAAAAATAAAGAAAAATATGTAATTCACTATACTTTATTAAAACAATGTATTCAATATGGAATTAAACTAACTAAAATTCATAGGGTTGTAGAGTTTACACAATCTCAATGGTTAAAAAAATTTATTGATCTAAATACAAATTTAAGAAATCAATCTAAAAATCAATTTCAGAAAAATTCTTATAAATTGGCAAATAATAGCATCTACGGTAAAACAATGGAAAATGTGGATAAAAGGACAGATATACGATTGGTTACACAATGGGCAAAAAATCATAGAAAAGATGGGGCAGAAAATTTAATTGCTAAACCATCCTTTAAAGATGTAACAATATTTTCAGAGAATTTAGTAGCTGTGCAAATGCGTAAAGTGTTAGTGCAATATGATAAACCTGTCTATGTAGGCTTTAGTATTTTAGATATATCAAAAACGGTGATGTATGACTTTTTTTATGGGTTTTTAAAACCTTTATATAAGAATAATATTAAACTTCTGTACACAGATACAGATTCCTTTATTTTGGAAATTGAGACAAGTAATGTTTATGAAGACATTAGGGTTAATATTGATAAATTCGATACTTCAAATTATGATGTTAATAATATTCATGAAATACCAATAACTAAATCTGTTGTTGGAGAGTTTAAGGATGAATATGCTGGTGAACCAATAGAAAGCTTTTATGGCACAGGGGCCAAAGCTTATTGTGTTAAGTCAGAAAATGGGTTGCTTAAAAAAGCCAAGGGGATAAAGAAAAGTAGCATTAAAAAACAATTAGAATTAACACATTATAAAGATGTTGTAGAACAAAATTCAAAAGCTTTCTGTACAATGTATTTGTTTAGATCTCGACTTCACAATATTTATACAGAATTAGTTAACAAATTAGCTCTCACTTCTAATGATGATAAAAGATTTAAAATTCCCAATAGTTATGATACATTAGCATGGGGTCACCAAGATATTCCATTTTTTCAGTGGTTAATAGACCATGAAAATGAATTATAAAAAATTATTTTAAGATTAAAAGTTTTACTCTTCAAGGCTAAATTTGAAGTATTTAAGAACATGGTAAATTTTAAAATTATATCAGTATAAAATATACCACCGTCTAGAATAAATATGTGTTTAGAATCTTTTGAAAAAGAAATTGATAACAAATTATATAGAACATATGAAAAAAGACTTTCCTCATTTAAATTCTGGAATGGAAAATTAAATCCTAAAGTGTTAGCCCAATCAGGGTTTTATTATTTAGCTATTCATGATGTTTGTAAATGTTTTTACTGTGGTGCAGAAATATTTGCCTGGAAAATTGATGATTGTCCAATTGAGGAACATTATCGTCACTGGAAGAACTGTGACTTAATCGAGTGTTTGTGGTTAGGTGAAAAAAATAAAAAATGTGAACCTGTTGTCCTTAAAGTGAAAGAAAATATGTCAACATCTTTCATTTTTTTATTAGTTTTAATAACTATGTTTGTATCTCTAATTTGTAAACAAATTATTTAATGTCCTTAAAATGAAAGAAAATATGTCAACATCTTTCATTTTTTAATAGTTTTAATAACCATGTTTGTATCTCTAATTTGTAAACAAATTATTTAATATTTTGAAAAAAAAATGTCTATATATTGTAGAAAATTAATTAAAACTGTTCAGTCTTATTTCAATCTCTTATTGTTTTGTTAATAGACATTTAAAATTGAAAAGTGTTTTAATGGCATCCCTTATCAACTACATTGTTTTACATTCAATTTTAAATAATACTTTATATGTACTTTATCCTCCAAGGGTTTTACATGGAATGGTGTGTTTTGAAAACGAAACCTCTACTATTAAACCTGAAATATGTAATTATATGAAAGCTATGAATATTAATAATTATTCAACTGCTTTCGCATATAATATGAATAATAGTCAATCTAATAGTAATTTTTTCAAAATTTACTTTCATTATCCAAATAATACAATTTTTGACACTAACTGGATTGAAAAAAATAAAAAACCATTTACGATTTCTAGCTGTGCTCATATTAAAAATGATGAGGAAGGTAAAAACTGTTTAATTCTATTTATCTTCAATATAATTTTATCAATAGGTAGTTTTTCACTTTTGTCGTTCTTGACAATTTTGTTTTATCAAGATAGGTCATAAAAATTTAATAAACTTGCTTGACCTTGAAATTTATAGAGGAGTGGGGTGGATAAGATATATTCAGACTCAGTATTTTAGTTTTCAGTTAGCATCAAGACATCATGTTTAATAGTAGCAATTTTAATGGATATAAATCCAGTTCTAGTGAAACCAATGATAAAATTAGTCAGTGTAATGAAAAATTATTAAATTCAAAAATCTACTATCTTAACAATTCCTTATCAAAATTTGTTTGTGTTGGAATTGGTATAAATGATTTTACACCTAAAGTTCTAATTGGAGGTCGAAATGGATTTCACATTTACTTGAATGAAGAAGAATGGAAAGAACTTCAAAAAAATCAAGGAGTGTTGGTGAATTATTTTTATTCTGCTCAAGCATATGCATACCCACTAAAAATTGAAAAAATCACAGTGTTTTTTGAAAAAATAAATCATTCTCCTGTTATCAGAATTCAAAAGGATGAACATTATGTGATTCTGGGAAAAGAATCAATAGATAAATTAGTTGAAATCGATGAACTTGTTGACTACAGAATTCATATAATTAAAAAGCAAGAATTTTCCAAATATTTTAATTTGTTTCATCACTATAATTATCAGTCAGGAGATGTGTTGTCTCATATTTATAGTGTTTTGGATCCATGTCAGAATTTAAACAGTGAAAATGTCGGAACTGTTTTAGAAATGTTATCTCTACATAAACAGGAATTAGAAAACAAGTTAAGAAAATCCGGTGCATTACAATAGAAATATGAAGAAATCAGTGACAATCAGTGAGAACAATAATAAAGTTTATATATTAGTGACATGGGTTTTTGCATTTAGACAAGCTCGAAAAAGTGAATATCAGAAATTTTATCTTGACAGACTAAGATTTGAAAAACGAGTTGAACAATGTGAAAGTATTCTTAAAAGTATTTTTGATGTAGATCATAGAAAAAAAATTTATATTGAAAGATTTAATGTAAAAATATAAATTTATATTGTTAATCTCAGTTGTAAACATCTTAAAAATTATATTGTTAGTATTTGTTATAAAAAGGATTATCGTAAATAAAAAATATGTTATATAAATAGGTCTTTTATTTAAAAATTTGATATACAATATTACTTAAAATTAATTACAATACATCTTTTTTAAGAATCCATGAATTATGTGATTTATCGAATCCTAACCATTTAACAAAAACTTGGTTCCCTTTCTTCCTTAAAATTTTTTCAACCAAAAACACATCTGGATGTTTAACTTTTTGTAACTCTTCTTGGTAGAAACCTCCTTCAATATATTCATTTTTACTATCTTTTAATAAATAGGTGGGTGGATTTGTTAACTGAACCTTTCTAATTTGAAAAATTTCAGTTGACCAATTTGGAGTATATCCTTTTTCAAAAGCTTCTCTTTGTTTGGAAATTCTAACAAAATCATTTTCTTTAAATTTAGTGCGCTTTAAATCAAATGTTTTTTTAAAAGTAAAAGAATTTTGCAGTATAGTTCTCTCATTTTTTTTATTAACCTCAACAGGTCTATATCCGGTAGTTCTATGAATACTATTATTATATTTTTCAATAATAGTGGGTAAAATAGAGTACCATTGGTAATTCCCTCTATTACTAAAATATTTCCACATTATATTTTTTAAAGTTCGATTTACGCGTTCTACAATACTCGCTTTGAGATTAGAGTAAGTATTATAATGATTAATTTTGTAATAATTCATAAGATCTTTAAAATCTTTATTGAAAAATTCTTTTCCCAAATCTGTCTGCAAATTTTGCGGTTTACTTGTTTTTTCTAAAATTTTTTTCATAGCTTCAGTTACATCTTTTCCTTTTTTACTTTTAAGTGGTTGAGTCCAAACATACTTTGAGAATGCATTTATCGCCACCAAAATATATCTATAACCTTTATTAAATTTGGAATAGGGTTGCATCTCTACCAAATCAGCTTGCCATAAGTCATTTAGGCTTTTAACAATAGTTCGTCTTCTTCTATATCTTCTTCTTGCCGGTTTATGTAATTCATCTACAACTGTTTCTTTAATATTTTTACTCATAGTACTAGAATAAAATTTCTTAATACCTTCTTTAAATAACTTATTTTATTTGTTTGTTATCTTTTTTTAGCAAATCTTCGATTTTATATTCCAAAGTTTTAAAAGATGCATTATTCGAATCTTTGACTTTTTTGATTTCATCTTCGATTTTATATTCCAAATTTTTAAAAGATGCATTATTCGAATCTTTGACTTTTTTGATTTCATCTTCAATGTTGGTAATTCTTACATTAATTTTAGTTTCAAAAACAACAAGTGATTTTATACTTTCGTTTCTCATTTCTCTTACTGTTGCGTTTAATTCTTCTCTAGCATATGCCATTGTGTCATTAAACTCTTTTCTAGAAACTTCGGCTGCTCTTTGAACTAATTCGTTTAGTGATTTTATTTCTTTTACCAATTTATTTTCTAGATTTTTTATATCTTTTCCTAATTGAAATTCTACATTTGTTAAATTTAATTTTATTTCTACCAATTTTTTTTCTATTTTCTTTATATCTAAAATCGCTTTTTCAATTTCAATTCTTACATCGTTCAAAGATTTTTCATAATCATTTAACTTTGTTGAAATTTCTTCAATTTTTGAACTGTGTTGTGCAAGTCCTTTTTTTAAATCATGGATAGAGGTGTTAATCATAGCTTGTATTAGTTCTGCTAAAGATTCTAATTCTTTTTCTAATCTTTTATTCAACATCTTTTGAAAATATTCATCGTCAACAGTGGTTTTTAATTCTGTTTTTAGATTGTTTAATTGTGAGATTATCTCCATGATTTGTTCACTATTTTTTAAAATTTCATTTTTAAATTTATTTTCAATTTTTTCATCTACATTTTGTAAATCTGTGTTTAATTTCTTTTCCAAATTTTTCAAGTTTAATAGAATTATTTCAGCATTATTTTCAATTGAATTAATTTTCTGATTTATTTCATTAATATTATCGCTATCTTTTTTATGGATTATAAAGTGTGTATTCATAGCTCTCTCTATTTGTTGTGTGTTTTTATTCATACCATCATGAACGTTTTGAAAATTACCTATTTCTTCAGAAACCCTATTATTAAGTTTGTTCGTAAATTCTTGGAACTTTGATACCATATCTTTTATAATAATTTGTTTAACATTTTCTATTGCAGAAGTATCATTTATTTTTGATTTAACCAATGTTATTTCATTTTTTATTTTATTTTCAAAACTCTTTACTTCATCATATTTCTGTTTTATTGTTTTAAAATCATCTTCACACTTCGATGTTTTTTGAGAAAAACTTTTTAATAGTTCATCATTGTCTTTGACAATATTTTTTATATTTAATATCCTGTTATCATAGTTTGACACAACATTTTCTTCAAATAACTTAATTTTTTTCGAAATAGATTCCACATTTTCACTAACTCTCTTTTTTAAATTTACAATATCATTTTTTAACACAGGTTCAAATCTTTGAACAATATCATCACTTTTAAAATTTTTTAATATTTCATTTTCAACATTGGCTAGTATTTTATTTTCTATTGTAGGTATATCTACTGTATACTTTTTAGAAATATGACGTCCAAATTTATCAATGGTCATTTTAACAATGTTATGTAACAATATTTACTACATTCTTTTATACAATTATATTGGCTTCTTTCAATTCTTCAATAATAGAAATAATTTCGTTGTTATGTCCTGTATTCCCAGCCATCATAGATGCTACCAACAGTCGAAGTCTATCAACAAGTTCATTTACGTTATCCCAATATACGTAATCGGTATAAGGTTTATTAACTTTTAAAGTTATTCCGGATCCTGTTCTTTTCGAAGATATTCGAGTTTCCCTGTATGGAGCTTTTCGTCTGTCAAAAAATCCTTGAACTATATTATGCGTTTCGGGATTTATGGTTTTAGTTTTTGTAATTCCTTTATTTTGTAAATAAGGCCCTATTATAGAAATATATTTTTGTGATCCATTTCCCTGTACCTGCTCATTTGGATCATAATTTCTACGGTATGCATTGGTTCTCTTTAAAATATCCATATAATTTTCCAAATCTTGTTTTTTATAACCTACTGGTTCCTTTTTAAATAATAATTCATATAAACCTGGTGTACCTGTATAAGTTATACCTTCAACTTTTATGTTTTTACCGATAATTTCTATAGGTCTTTGTGTTAAACCCAAAAAGAATTTCTCAGTTTCAAAATCATGTACTATTCCATAGAGGTGATCAAACTTATGTTCCACATCTTTTACCCCTCCGTCAATATATTGACGAGGTAATTCATGAAATCCTGATAAATATTCTTGATATAAAGGTGTACTGACAAATGTTTGAATTGTTTGGCGTGTTTGTTCTAATATATCCGAAAGATTTCCTACCGTAGATTGTGAAATTGAAGAAGGGGTGGTTTCTGCTATGACACTTGTTTGTTGTAAAGATGGCATCTGACTATGTGAAGCTATACTGGTTTCCCAATCAATAATTGTTGGTATTTCTGTAGGAAGAATTGGAGTTTTCCCTGTCTTTCTTTTTTCTGGTGTTGATGTTCCATACTGTAGTTTTTTTCTTGGTGTTAGTGTTGGAAACAATCTTTTTTCTGGTGTTTCATAATTTTTTTTAATGGGTGTTTGTAGCTCTTCCTTTACCTCAGCCGATTCAAGTAGTGAACATAACCCGATTCGCTCGATCCCCCCACTCCTCGACCTTGACCTTGACCTTGCTTCACCCCTCTTTGGCCCCGCCCACATGTCCTTGTCATTGACCTTGAAAGTGCACGTGTGCTTTGGCCTTGGCCTTGTGTTCAAGGTTGTGTGTGTGACCTTGACCTTGACCTTGGTCGAGACGACCTTGACTTTGTTGAAGGTCATCTTGGGTGTGTGACCTTGAAGTAGTTATTTGTGCATTGTAATAGTGTGGGATGATCTTGAAATGATTTTGACCTTGCAAATTGTTCTATAAATTGTGTGAGTCTACTTGCATTCATTCAGTGTGAAATGTCAGATACGGAACTATCTAAAGAAAAAATTATAGAGCAAGTCGGCAGAGTAATTTGTTTATATCAGAGTAATTTAAAAAGTTTGTGTGATTTTGAAGAGAAGGATCTAGCATTTTTTCCTCTCGAATATTTAAAAACTTGCGTTGATACGCTGAGTTTACGGCAAATTTGGGATAAGCTGCCAGCGTCATATCGGTGTAACAAGGAACTACAGTTAAGCTTACCCTGTTACATTCACTATGAACAAATATATCGTCATCATATAGATGGGCCACCACCAGCAATAAAAAAGTGTCGTGAATGTAAAAATGAGTGAATAATATGAATAGTGCTTTGCAAGAGACAGTAAAAAAATTGGGCGATGAGTTCACTGAAACGGCTAATAATTATTTCAATGATGCAATGAAAAGTCGAGCAGAATGGGCGTCGCGCTATTGTGATTTGGCTTATGAATATGAAAAGGCTGCGAATGCATGTCGTAAATATTGCAGCAAAACAATAAATTTACAAGACTTTGTTCGTGAGATAAAAAAGTTGGGGTTTAGTGACTGTTTGGAAAAACTGATTAGGTTCATTGCAGATCCGGTTGTGTTAGATGAAATTAGAGTGTAGGACTTAAGTTTAACGTAGTAGTAGTTAATATGGAAAGTTTAGTGCGAGAAATGTACGAGGAATTTCTAATTTCTGCAGCCTGTTCGGAATTTTACGCATATGAAATGCAAGATTCGGAGGCTCAGGACTTTAGTGTATTTTTTAAGTATATGGACCATGCCGAAGTGTGTCTTTTAGCTAGTATAGTTTGTAAGAATTTTCTTAGATATAAAAACAAACAATTATTATTGAACAAATTAAGGAAATTAGGTTTAGGTGATAATGTTAAACGCATAGAAGAATGGCAGAAAAAAATCAATGAATAAAGTACATAAAATGTAGTTATTTGTTTCATTAAATTTTGTCCTTGAAGTTATCCTTATACCAATTTAAATGTGTGACGTCATTTGACCTTCAATACTCCTCCCACTATTTCTATCGTTAAGCTACCCCCACCATTGTTACAATTCGACCTTGAAACCCCGCTATAAAGGTTCGTGGGAGAAGAAGTGACTTCAAACAGTCGCAGATATCAGTGGCATAAACATCAAATATTGTGTTCGTGTAGTGTTCTGAAAGTGCTTTTATATTCACGGTAATTTTTGGATTTATATACCATTTTTTTCAATAATGAGTATTGCAAAAGAAACTCTAGATGAAATTAATGAAATGTTTAGCAAAGATTTCGAGGTTTTAGAGAAAAAAAAGGTTACCGAAATGATTGTAGGCAAAGTGTATAAAATTGTAAAGATGGTTTCAATGACTACACGATTTGGTAAAATTCTTTTAGTGGCTTTACACGATGACGGTGATAATAGCACATTTGAGACTTTTTTACCAAAACGTGTGGCCGAAACACTATCTGACGATATTGTAGATATTATGAGTAAAACTAAAGATAAATACACTCTAACTTATTTGGGGCAGGGTACTAGAGTTTTTGGAAACAATACTCGAACATTATTACGTTTTGGCTCATTGGAGTAAATTGTATGTAAATTGTTTGAAAAAAAGGATGTAATTAAATTTAAAATATAGTTGCACATGTCAGAATACTTACGCGTGTTCATTATTTCTGTTAAAGATGTCTGCTGATGCGACGACGACGACGACGACCGCCAACGAATGTGTAGATAGATACATATTTTGGTTGGGGAGAGAATTAAGAAATAGGGCTCACGATATGTTAGATAGCGTAAATGATTGGTCGCATATTGATGTAACCAAAGATCAATATAAGAACGAGATCAGGGATACAATCAATTTTATGGCTGGGGCACACTTGTGCGACAAATTTTTATATGGTTCCATAGACATGGATACATTTTGTGCTGAAATGATTGAAGAAGAATTAAAAGAATACCTCGTCAATATTCCACATTTACCAGGTGAGCTTGCTGCAAAATATGAATTGGTTTCTGCAACAGCAACAGCCCAAGACGTTGACGATCGAAATAGTGTCGGATGGGATAGAATTTTGAGCAACGAAAACGAAGACATGGAAAACTAATTTTTTATAATTTTTGTATTTGTGCAATTAAATAACTGTAAATAAATATCTGTTACAATCACAGTTTTATTTTATTTCTTTTATAAACATACCAACCCAGTAGATCATAGTCAGTGTTTCTTTTTCTCAGCTGAAATATTTAATATAAGTAGGGCAAATAAAAATAAAATAGTTTAGTAAAGATTGAAAATGAGTCGAGGAAACAACACAATTGATAAATTTGGTCGTCAGAAATATAATGAAAAATATCATATATTATCTGGGCCACAAGGGATTGGTTTTAAACTTACAGCGGATGGGCAGTATGATATGGGTGGAAAAATCATAACCAACTTAGGCGAACCTAAAGATGATGACGATGCTGTGACAAAACACTTTGTTAATAGAAAGTTTTACAATTTTGCAGTTGTAATATGTGACATATTTAACAAGGATGTCCTCCCCATGATATACAAAAATAATAGTGAGCTTAAAACAAAAATTGAAGTTATGCAGAAAATACTCTATCATCAGCCTTTAAATGACTCATTAAGCGCACTGTCGTACGACTCGACTTCAAAAAAAATCTAAAAAAAGCAGGTTAAAGAATAGGAGAACGCACTCCGAGTGGCATAGCCTTGAAGATAACGTCGTAGTCGTCGGTGAATTGGACCTTCCCTCCAAGAATATTGAAATGTTATTTATGTGTATGATGTTTTATTGTCATTGTTTTTAATAATGAAGATTGAAATAAAAAACTTTATTTTACAATATATTGTTTATTTATTTTACATTTTAAATAAAAAATATAGTCATACAATATGTTATTTAAACAATATTAGCTTTATCTATCCAAGAGTTGAAGTGGTTGGGAAATCCTAGCCATTTGACAAATAATTGTTCGATGTGATTTTTCTTGCGTTGTCTATGGACCTTTTCTACTAGATAAACGTCAGGACTGCTTGTTTTTTGTAGTTCTGATTCGTAAAAACACCCTCTTATAGGCTGACCTTCTAACGATTCCAACAAGTAAGTAGGTGGATTTGTAACGTTAACTTTTACAACTTTAAATAATTCAGTTGACCAAGAGGGCGTATATCCTTTCTCGAATAAGCTTTTGTACTTGCTAATACGCACAATGTCACCCATGGAAAACTTAAATTTTTTAGGTACAATTTTTAAATAATCATATGCTTTAATATGTGTTTTTTCTTGCACGTCTGCAGGCTTCATTCCAATGGTGCGATGTTTCGAATGGTTATAGGTTTTTGTTACTGCCGATAATATATGTATCCATTTGTAAGATCCTCTTGTCGAGAATTGTTTATATAAATTATTTTTTAAAGTCCTTATGACTCGCTCAACAATTGCAGCTTTCTTTGTGCTGTAAGTGGAATAATGATTTATATTATATTTTTTCATCAGGGCTTGAAAGTTTGTATTATAGAACTCCTTTCCTTGATCACTTTGCAGATTTGTTGGTGTATATGATGCCTCTTCAATGATGCTTTTCATCGCATTAGTAACTTCTATACCAGTCTTGTTTTTTATGGCTTTGGTATAGACAAATTTCGAGTAACAATTTATACAGACCAAAATATAACGATAACCATCGTTTTCATCAGCATACTGTTGCATTTCAGCCAAATCAATTTGCCACAAATCTCTGTATCCTTTTATTATCGTGCGCCGTCTTACAAAATTTTTTCTAGCCGTTCTATGTAGTTCATTAACAATCTTGATTTTTTCTAGACTGGGCTCCATATTATTAGTAATACTAAAGGTTTCAGATCGAAGGAAGAACTGAATAATATCATTAAATATTGAGCTTAATATATTATATCTTCTTCTCGTAATTCCTCTATGATTGACATAATTTCATTTTCGTGTCCAGTGTGACCGGCCATTTTGGAACTCCACAACAAACGTAAACGATCCACCAACTCTTTAGCTTTGTTCCAGTAGACATATTGAAATTTTTTCGAAGATAATTTCTTTTTTGTGGGTAACTGTAGTTTTTCCGAGAGATTTTTTCTTGTAATAGTACCACCTAATTTTGTGCCCATTATCAGAGGTTTAATAATTCGTAAATATTTGTTCCATCTGGTCTCCCGTAAACCATCACTTTTTTTAAAATTGTTGTAGACAGCATTCGTTGATTCCAAAATTTCCTTGTACGTTGAAAGTACATTATCACTTAATTGTTGTTGTTCCTTGCCTACACTTGGGGGTGTTATAAGAAATAACAAATCATAAAGTGCCGGTGATCCACCATATTCTGCAATATTTTTCCCTTTTTTGTATAAGACAATATTTCCATTTCGAAAACGCACCTCTAAATTACCAATAAAATTTTTGTTATGATCTGTTTTTGAACCAAAACGTACACCATATACAGTATCGTATAGAGATGGTTTCGAACGTAATCCTTTCAGGTGTGCGTTTAAAGTATCGGAAGTTGTGGTGTCAGCGGATGCGAGAGATGTATTAGTTGATGTCGAGGGTGTATCAAACACCGATTGGCTAATATCTTCTTTTGAAATGCGATGCTGCTGCTGCTGCTGCTGCTGAATAGGTGTGGAGGTTTGAAAGGAATGTGTAGGTTGGGGAAAACCTGATATTTGAGTCGACTGCACTGATGTACTGAGACTATGTGACTTTGTAGCTGGATAATGTTGTTGCTGTTGTTGTTGCTGCTGCTGCTGCTGCTGACGTTGCTTAACCACATCAGATATAGTTGTCAACGGCTTAGAAATGGGTTCGTAAAACTTTTCCAATTCCACAACATTAAACTCTTTAGCCGCTTTAATTTGTTTAAATTTTTTTCTGACGGCATTGGTAGCTTCCACTAGTTTACGTTTTAAGTCGATCGCGTTATTCATGATGTTAACAAAGGACGTTTCAACAATCAAATGAGCGTTTTCTCTTATTATTACAGTAATATATAGCTATCAAATCCTTTGCGGTATCTTCCCGATTTCACATCACTGTCTTTATCAATTACTAAAAATCCATACTTATTATCCCAACATTTTGAGCACATTTCTTGAAATTGAGTAAAAGTTAGATCCGGTGAAACGTGGTCGGAAAATATGTGTTTCATATTCAACTCATCTTGTTTAAACATAATAATAAAATTGGCGTTGTCTCGCACAAGCTGTTTAGGCACTCGCGAATATGTTTGCGCTAGATAAAAGGAGTCGATATTTTTATGACGTCCCATGCTAAAGTACGATCTTATATCATCTTGTTTTTCACATATAACATCATCAAAGATAAATATAGAGTTTGGTTTTGCATCGGACGGTTCCACAATATTACTGGAATCACTAAAGGCATAGTAGCCTAAACCTTTGATGGGCGCTAAAATTTTCCTTAAATACTCATATTTCGGTTGATACAGAGATTTCGAGTAAATATAGACATTTTCGAAACGTAGCCCAAGGGGGTGTGTAAGCAGCGAAATCATGACATTAGTTTTTCCACAATTGGATGGACCAATTAACAGGCCGCGAATAGAGGAAGGAAGTAAAGGACCGTGTCTCTTCATTATCTTCTTTTCAAATCCAAGTCCGACTTTTTCATCGAGATTGTCAATAGGAAGTTTTTGTTTAAGATCGATAACGCGCATCTTAGGAAAATTTGATATTTTATAGGCAATTTTTCACAAAAACTGTCATTCAGATGCCGAGCGTCAAACGAAGTGGACGGTCTCACGTTTCCAACAAAACTGGATACGGTATTGTGAATTCGTTAATAAATAAATTACCATTCGAGGTACACATTCCTGGTTATCAATATTGCGGACCCGGAACAAAAGTAATAAAACGTGTAACAAGAGGTGATCCAGGCATTAATCCTTTGGATGCCGCATGCAAAAAACACGATTTAGCCTATTTACATAATAAAGACAACATAAGTGCGAGACATCGAGCGGATTACGAGCTCGAACAAAGTGCTTGGAATAGAGTAAAATCGAAAGATTCCAGTTTAGGTGAAAAAACAGCAGCTTGGTTAGTTACAAACATTATGAAAGGAAAACAACGTTTTGGTATGGGTGTACCATCATCATTATCAACAAAAAAAACATCTAGTAAAGGCACATACAAAAAGGAAAGGTGTTAATAAAAATCGACATGTTCGGAAAGCCAGTTTCGGAACAGCTATTCGACAAGCAGTTCGAAGGGAATTATTAAAAGCCGGAAGTAAAAATGTGTTGGAAAAAAATGTCATGAATGCATCTAAAATAGCTCTGTCGGCAGCACGTAGATCGGTAAAAGCGGCAGGTGGCAAAAGGAAGGTTCGTACACCGAGAATAATACCGATTTCTAAAACTGGTGGAATATTACCATTAATACCAATTTTTGCCGGGTTATCAGCTTTGGGTTCATTAGCCGGTGGGGCAGCGGGAATTGTGCGCGCCATAAAAGCAGTAAAAAAAAGCAGCGAAGATAAAACCGGTGCCGGCCTGTATTTAAAATCGAAAGGAAATGGTTTGTTTCTAAAGCCATATCGTAAAGGTATGGGATTATTTTTAAATCGTAGATCAAAAAACTAATTGAATCCCTACCTCGAAGACCACTATCTAACATCGATATAGAAAAATATGCCAAAAAGAAAAGAATAGGACACTTTCGAGGCGTTTATATGAGGGATTTATTACCTAGACAAGGTCCTCGACGTTACGAAGCAGCAATAGTGAATTTGGATAGTACGCGTGGTGCAGGGACTCATTGGGTAGCTTATAGAAAAAATAATTCTAAAGTAACATATTATGACAGCTTCGGCGATTTACCCCCACCGATCGAATTGGTACGATATCTACAAACGGGATCGGAACCATCAAAAATTATTTACTATACATACGATCGTCAGCAGGATTTTGGAACAGTCTGGTGTGGACATTTGTGCTTAAAGTTTCTTGTCGAATCATCAGCGTAAAAGATGTCATCATCATCATCGTCACCATTAACACCGCAAATGGATCGCAATAACTATACTAAAATGTTGCAATCACTGAAAGCATTTCATCTAGCCGGTGGATTAAGGAAAATGACCGTGAAACAGTTAGAAAACATGCCCAAGGAAGTAATGATTGCATTAGCCCCAAATGAAATTCCATTCGTTTGGGAAAAGTTGCCGGAGCACCTTAAAAGCGATATCGATATATTAAAATATCAGTGCGGTTGCAAACATTATTTCAGCAGCAGCAGCAGCAATTTAAACGAGGTTATGACTGATGAGGATCTTACGGCTAGAAAAATATTTTGTTGTTATTGCAAAATCAGCGATGTGCGCATAAAAGCAGAAATAGCATAAAAACATCACTATCTAATGCAGTGAGAAAAGGTGTGAAGATGAATCTTTTTAAATGTTGCCGCTAAGAATAAAACCGAGATGTGTGATGTTTTAATGGTTAGTCATGTCTTATACGTTCACACTAACAGGACACTCGAGCGTCTTAAGCGCCGATTTTTATCCACCAGTCGAATTAAATAGAGAAAACAAATATGGTCTGGCATTGCTGGGATTTTACACATACAATTCAATTTTTAATGTGGACGAAAGCAACAATAAGTTTGCCTACATGAAGGAGGGTTACACCACCGAGTCGATACAATTGCAGATTCCACCTGGGGCCTATGAAATAGATGAGATACGTAAAGCTATGTTGGAGGCTTTGAGGATTTCAACTGAAGAAAAGAACGATGGAATCTTTTACTTGGTCGCTAATAATAATACGCTGAAATGTGAACTGAAATCCCAATATACTATAGATTTCCGGGGAGAGGCGAGTATCGGTAAAATGTTAGGATTTAATCATACAGTGTTAAAAAGAGACAAAAAGCACGAATCAACCGAGATGGTGGAAATAATGAAAGTACGCATCATACGCGTAGATTGTAATATAATTTCCGGAGCATATATGAATTCGGTGGAAGGTCATACCTTGTTCGAATTCGATATCGACGTGGAGCCCGGTTACAAAATCAGTAAAGAACCACAAAATAATATTTATATGCCGTTAATGCCGGCAGGACGTCAGTTTATCGACAACATTACTCTTCGCATCTTGGACGATAGCGGTGATCTAATCAATTTTCAAGGCGAGAAAATAATCGTGAAATTGGAACTGAAGAAACTTTCATAGAAATGGGTTTTTGCTTCAATCGTCAATTGTGTGTGCTGTCGACTAAGATGGGGGAACCGCCGAAACATAATAAAAGTAAAAGAAGAGTTAACGTCAAGGTTAGTCGTCGTCCAGACGTTAGATCACAAACATCTCAACAGTTATCTGCCGAAGACTATAAATTTTTAAAATCAATCGGTCTTAAAGTGCGAAAATGATTTCCACCACCAGCGATAAAATAGAGGTTTTCTCCGAGCCCATCTTGGACAATTCCATTATTAGTCTAGAAGAGCATACGTATAAACCATACGGATCTCCATCATTCAACAATTCGGATGAAGTCCGTATCCCCATTAATTTTCAAGATATTATACTGGATATCGCCGAAAGTTACATATATATCGAAGGAAAATTTAAACCCATAGACGCAACGAAAAGATGTTTTTTATCAAATAATGCCCTCGCATTTTTGTTCGATGAAATTCGCTACGAGATGGGAGGTGAACAGGTCGCCGTGGTTCGTAAACCTGGAGTTACGACGACATTAAAAACCATGGTTTCATTCGGAAGTTTGCAACAAAGATCTCTCATGACGTGCGGATGGGGTCTCGACGAAGCAAACCAAGATATCGTAGACACGGCAAGTAACGTATTCTCCGGGAAATTACCCTTAAAATATCTTATGGGATTCGCCGAAGATTACGCAAAAGGTGTTTTCAACGTAAAACAAGAGCTTATTATGATTATAGCTCGCACTTTTACCAATTGTTACGTCGGCGAAGTAGAGGCAGAAATTAGTATCGACAAAATCGAATGGAAAATTCGTCACATCATTCCAGACGACAAGCAAAAATTGAAAATACTGTCTCGCATTAATAAAGGAGGAAACAATGCCAGTATTCAAATGGCATATCGTAAATGGGATCTGTACGAATTACCAGCTTTAAGGCAAACATCTTCCGACGTGTGGGCCTTGAGAACGAGCACAAGTCTGGAAAGACCGCGCTATATAATCGTCGGGTTTCAAGACAGCAATAATTGCGACAAGAAAGAAAAAAACGCAACCCAGTTTACCCACGCCGACGTATGCGACATTAGACTGTATCTGAATTCAACCGTTTATCCATACGAAAGATGGAATTTAGATTTCGCCAAGAAACTGTACGCAGCAGCCTATTACAATTACGAAAACTTCCAAAGCAGCTACTACGGGCGCGAAATAAACGATCCGATGATAACGTTCGCGGAATATATGAAAAACCCCGTTTTTATTACCAATTGCAGTCATCAACCAGAGGCGATTAACTCATCGACAGTGGATGTAAAATTGGAGTTCCAAACGAGACAGAATAAATTCCCCAAAGACACTAAAGTGTACGCATTAGTTATTCACGACTCATTTTTTAGTTATAATGTATTAAACGGTTCGGTGACCAATAAATCTATATTTTAATGTATCTATTATATGTAACACAAAATAATGTTCTTGAATCAATAAATTTGTAATGAGTGAAGTAGTAGTTTTATATTTATTTGAAACCCAACCAAAAAAAAAGCTGGCGGAAAAGCCCGCTCTTTAAGAAAAGAGTACGGGAATTTAGAAAATGGTGGTTTATTAAGTGGAAAAAAGAGCTTAAGTAACACAAGAAAAAATTTTTAAGGCAAAATATGAAAACAACGATTTAGAAAATTTGTAGGAAAGTAACGGTTAGGAATAGGGAAAAAAGTTATAAGAAAAAATTATAGAGGAAATCGAGTACTATAAGCAAGCATTTTTCTCGATAGTAAAAACGTAAAAAAAAATTTTTTCAAAAAAAATTGAAAAATGGTGAATGCGCGCCAAAGTTGAAGTTTTGGAGCAAAATGATATTAGGAAATTAGAAAGAGAATTTTTTTCTACATATGGTAGTACTTTTCAAAATTCGGAAAGATGAAATTTTAAGAAAAGGGTTATAGTAAGTTAGTAATTTGGATTTTTTAAAGCGCTGTAGCTCGGGAACCGTTCAAGAAAGAAAAAAAATAAAAGCACTTTGATAGCCCAAAATTTTGAGGAAAATGCGATGGTGTAAAAAAAATTATAATTTTTTTTTTTTTTGAAAATGCTGAATACGCGCTAAAGTTGAAGATTTAGAGAAAAACGGTATTGGGAAATTAAAGAGAGAATTTTTTTCTACATATTGTAGTATTTTTGAAAATTCGAAAAAATGAAATTTGAAAAAAAGGGTTAAAGAAAGTTAGTAATTTGAATTCTTTAAAGCGCTGTAGCTCGGGAACCGTTCAAGATAGAGAAAAAATAAAAGCACTTTAATTACCTAGAATTTTGAGTAGAATACAATGGTGAAAAAAAATTTGGAAAATCTTAAAAATGACAAAAAATTTAGACGAAAAAATTGAAATTCTCGAGTTAGGAGACTAGGGCCACCTCCCCCACCCTCCCACACGCGGAGGGGAAAAAATCGATTTTTGATGGTTTCAGAGCGATTGCGCGGCTCCTTCACCATTTTTTCGCAATTTTTGAGGTATCGATTTTTTTATTTGCGGTGACAGAAGTTCGGAAATTTTTTTTTTGGATTCTAGAGAAAATTTCCCACAATATATGTATTTTTCCAATTTTTTATCGTCAACCGTTACGACGCCAGAGCCCATCCAAAATGCGATGAAAAAATTTTTTTAATATTAGCGAATCGGGAAAAATAGTGTGATATACTTCAACTCTTCCTTATTACGATTCCGTCAAAACATTTTCAAAATTTTCCTTACCTTGCCTGAAAATAATTAAAATATATGCATAATTTGCATTTTTTGTAAATATGTAGCAAAGTAATGGTTAGAAATATCAAAAAAATTTATTTGAAAAAAATGTAGAGAAAGTCTAGTACTATATGCTAGAAAAGTGGAGGGGGGTAGTTTGTGTCCATAACAGAGATACGGTGAGTTATAAAATCATATTATTCTCAAACTTATATAATGCATATATGCACTCCACCTTACCCCCTCCAACTTTTTGAATGTATATAGAGGCCGGTATTAGAATTATTTCATCATTACACATTCGATCGGCAAGATGGAAGATATACCAAAAAGAATCATTGGCATTGTCAGGCCATTCGTGCCCGGCAAAATATGCAAGTGTGAGGAGTGCGGGGGTACCGCACCAGGAGCGGCACCTTCGGCACCGCCTGCAACGCCGACACCACCAGCGACGACGACGGTGCCGCCAATGAGAAGACCAAGGGCTGCACCTAGGTCGGTGTTAATATCGTTGGGTATTACTCCACGGTAGGCACCCCACCCTCCCCCCAGGCTTTTTTAGGGCCACAAAAACGGTCCTTTTCAGGACCACATTATATTTTGATCGTAGTTTAGTAATCGTCACTTATGGGGCGAGATATTCGTTTAACGACGATTTGTCTCGTAGCTTAAGTGTCAAGTTATATGCTTGAGAGCCTATGAAAATGTTAACAGTTCAAACAAGGTTTCTATTATTTTTTTTTGTAATGTATTCTTCACAAAATATTAAGAATAAGTCTTATTGTCTAAACAAATCTAATTCCTTATTTAAAGTTTTTGAAAAAATCAATAATTCTATAAGCTCCCACCAATACATAACATTTAGAATCCGTTGGTGGGGTGGGGGTAGTTCTATATATATGAGACTGGGCCAGTTACACAGTCATATATTCATCAACCCTCATACGATGAACATGGAGGAAGAAAGACCCGCCAGCCGAGGCTCATCCATCTTTAGTGATGACACCGTAGCCGACAACGTTGGAGACCTGCAAGTCTTCGACGACGACGACGAGGTGGATTTTGAAATTGACGTCCTACGTTGGGACGACTTGGATGAGCCGATTCCGCTAGTATATGACCATGATCCGGGTCTAGTGGAATTAGACGATGCGGGCGATTGGGTCTTACAAAGACTCGAAACTCCGTCGCCGCAGCCAGAGCCGGACTCGACGGAAGATGCGGTGCTGGAAATTCCAGCATCACCAACACCCGACGACCCACAAGGCCCCTGCGATTCGTCAAGCTGGTGGTCGACCAGCGAGGATGGGGCACCATAAGCCCCACACTCTCCCTGGCCCTTTTTAAGGGCACACAACAACGGTCCTTTTCAGGACCACAAAATACTTTGATCGTAGTTTTAGTACATATTAGTACTTTGTTACTAATATTGTATGTATAGAATATACAATATTAGATACAAAGTATTAAAACTTTAAGTGCTGGTGGAACCCAGCTAAATCGTTCGTTCGTATTTGAGACCACAAACAACTTTTGGTCTCAATACGTAATACGACATTTGTTTTCACGCTCCACCATTAATTTGTCTCTATATATACGACCACCAATACTTATTACAATCATTTTAGTTCAACATGTCAGCGACTCAACAACAACAACAACAACAACCCATCCAATGCCCTGTGGTAGATTCTACCACAGAGAATTGTTTGGAGTGGGAGCCGAACGATCCTAGATGGGATGAACTTTGGCGGTTCATCATCGAATATACAGAGGATAGCACCACCACCCCCGCTGATGATGACGGGCCGTGCGACTCCACAACTCAATAAAAGAGTCGCATGTTTTACAACCAAACGGTCCTTTTCAGGACCACAAAATAATTTGATCGTAGTTTTAGTTGGTTATAATACTTTGTAACCAATATTTTATGTTTTTTTCATAAAAACATACAATATTGAGATACAAAGTATTAGAAGTTCTGGCGACAGAACCTTAACTTCATAAACCGAACCACGTTTTAGCATACTTGTAAATATTATCAGAAAATATTTACAACTATTGCTATTGCGTAGTTTTAGTGGATTATTCACTCTTTTTTTTTTATTACCTAATATTATGTGGGACAGGGCCTATATGAAATAACACACAAAAATAAATTTTCAAGTCATTTTTGCTCTCATTATAAAATATAAAAAATTTGATCAAACACTTTTTTATTAACTACAATATATATATATATATATATATATATATATATATATATTTACAAACTTAATACTATAAATTAAAAGCTAATATCTACAACTACCTAACACCTACTACATAATTTATTAAAGTCCTCTAATTGTCTTTTTAACCGCGCAGATTTCACCTTTTTTATCTCTAATTGTTTTTCAAGTTCTATAATGTCACTGTCACACTCGTCCACTTCTTTCACTAAGCGTTTTTTCATTTCGTAAATGTCTGTCAATTTGGTCTTCTGAGAGTTGGTGAAGTCTTCGACCCACTCCGGTTGTGATGGCTCGGAAGAAGACGCGGTTTTATTTGGTGAAGACGATGACGACGACGACGACGACGACGAAGCAGCGGAAACTTCATCGCCTTCAAAACAACGCTTAAACCGCTTCTTCATGGGTTTCCGGCACCCCAATATCGGCGACAGTGGCGCTGGCGCTGGGGAAGACTTCACCTCCGACACTATTTCATTCTCTACGCTGGCCGGTGTTGGTGGCGTTGGTGGTGTTGGTCCATCGGGGCCTTCTATGACTTTCACTTCTACTGACAATGGCTCTTTTGGTGCTGTTTTTAGGAAGTCGGGTAATGGAACAGAAGTGGAGGGACGCTTAAAGTTAAACTTTTTCTTCTTCCCTTGTCCCACACCTTTAATCGCCGAATAAAATGTTTTTTTATCGGCGATTTCCGACTTCCGCATAGTCAAGAGCTTTTTCAGTTTCGAAGCTTTCGGAGAAGATTCCCTAGGCCGCGATGCTTTTCGCACAACCACATCACTAATCACATTTATCTTTGGCTCCTTCTCCTCCGTCCAGCATTCCAGGAATTGCGCTGCCGACTGAACTAACTCTTCGTCGCGACCATCGTTGAGGGCTCGGTCTTCGGCATCTTCATGCTCCACGCCATTCCAGTTCTCGAATACCCCCGGACTTAACACTTCCAAACCACTCATGTTATCCAGCATACCTTGCTGTGAACCGCAGCTCACGTCAAGAGCATCTAAAAGAGACCGTACACTCGACATCTTCGATATTCAAACTCACACAATTAACTTTTTCTTAGCACTGTACTGTTTGCTGTTCTGACGAACTGTGAAGAGCTCGAGCCAGCAAGTCTGCTTTTATGCCCATTTCCCCCACTACACCACCTTTATTCCTTTTGTTCGATGCATTAAGTATAATATTTAAACTTGTCAGATGCAAGGCCAAGAGCCAAGGCCGACGTAACCGGCAATACCAGGGTCGTTTTCAGGGCTGTAATTTTCATGGATTTTTTTTTGTCCCTGTCAAGGTTATTTTAAAGAAGCATATAAATATAGTACTAAACTTGTTAGATGCGAGGCCAAGGCCAAGGTCAAAGTACCCGTCAATGTCAGGGTCGTTTTCGAGGTTGTAATTTTCAAGGATTTTTTTTGGTCCTGTCAAGGTTATTTTAAAAAGTAATACATAATTAGAGTACCGCGATTGAAAAGTACAACATATTCAAACATCATGTTGCCAACTGATGAACAACCTAGTGAAGCAGCCAAAACATACAGTCATATACCAAAAGCTTTTTATTTAACTTGTCATCATTGTAAAAGACTAGGTATCTGCTGGCGAAATGATTTTACGTACGACTTCAACTACATTGACCTATTCAGGGTTAAATTTGTACAATGCGGCTTTTGTGGACTAGTTTACTACCAGTTCAAGGACATTAATGAACGTGCCATCCAGAGAAGAAATTGGGTCATAGAAGAAGCTTACCTGTACAGAAGAAATTAACATGTATTTTATTTCTTAATTTTTAATTTTTTTGTTTGTTATTTTTTTTATTTTTTTTAATAATAAAAAGTAAACTCAATCTTTTGTTATATTTTAATTTTTTTTTCAATAAAACAATAGTAAAATGAATCTGTATGTGTATTTATTAAACATCACCTAAAATACGTTTTGCAATCCATATTTTTTTTGCAGAGTCCGTTTATTAATGAAATAGAACCATATATTAGGGTGAAATCTAATGGTTTCAAATCAGTCTCACATAACAATGTCAGAAGTAAACACTATTGATAAGTTCGGTCGCAAAAGAAAATTTAAGGATTTTAACTTTATGCGAGGTCCTTCAGGAATAGGTTTTAAACTTACACCTAATGGAGATTACGACATGGGAAGCAAAAGATTGTGCTATTTAGCAGAACCTCTTGAAGGAGACGATGCGACCACACGAAATTATGTTGATAATAACCTTGCTCAGTGTGTGCAAGATACGCAGAAAGCTTTACATGACTCAACAATTGTTATTAAAGATATATTCAGAAACCAACTTGAAGGTTACGTACGCAAGAAATTAATTGAAACCGGTCAAGAACTTAGAGGATACATTGATGATACTGTTATTGCAATATATGAACTTAGGCAAGACGAACTGCGTGATGAACTTAACTCTAGAATGTTGAAAATTGAAAAGACTATGGAGGATCTTGTCAGCAAACCTGTTTCACATTAAACATTTACTCGTAGACCTGTGCGTTTAATTTACTATTAGACAAATTTTTCAACAATAACTTTTACAGTTTGTTATTTGTCGACACTTCATTATATTTATAATTTTAAAATAAAGGTTCAATAAAAAAGCAATCAAGTAATGAATACATGTTTTTTATTTAAAAAAAAAAAAAAAAAAAAAAAATTACAATACTATCGTTACATATTAATGTTGTATGTTTAATAGAAATAATAAAAACAATACAAATAATGAAATATGGATTTTCCAGATTACGTGCTGTCCTGACTTAGAAATGATTCCAACACGGTGACTAAATTTGCTAAGTTTTCTTCCGGGTCTGTTTTGTAAAAATCTATGTCTGCATGCCCCCAAGGTAGAGTTTTGGTTGAACTGGGAATTACATAACGTTTATCATCGCTATGTGACAATGATACTTTATTTATTATGTTGGTATAAATGTTATGTAATTCACTTCTAAATGTCTTCATCTTTCTTAATATCAAACCACCCCGTTCAACAATTCTTTGGTAGTCTTCCTGATGAAGGTCTTTCTCGATAACACATTTTTTGATACCTTTGGCTTTTTTTAATTCATTATTAATGGACTTTACATAATAAGCCTTCGCGCCGGTACCATAAAAACTTATTATCGGATCACCAGGAAACTCATCTTTCATTCTACCAACTACAGAATTACTTTTAATTATGTTGAAATTATTAATTTCGGGGTAATTTGATGTATCGAATTTTTCGGGGTTTTCTGATATAGTTTGATAAAAGTTTTCCGTATACACTTTTAAAATAAGCGAGTCAGTATCGGTGTAAAGTAACGAAGCATCATCGCCAAACTTGGATTTAATAAAATTATAATAAAAATCGTATATTACAGTCTTTGATATATCTAATATGGAAAAACCGATATAAATTGGTTTATTGTACAATATTTTAACTTTATTCATATGTATAGCAACAAAGTTCTCGGTAAATATCGAGCTACTATTGAAATTGGGGCGGGATATTAGTGCTCTAGCTCCATTTCTGCCTACACTGTTCTCCCAATGTGTTACTAATTTTATATCCTTTCGATTTTCCACATTTTCCATAGTTTTACCAAATATCGCGTTATTTTTTAATTTAAAAGTGTCCTTCGCAAATTTTGTGGTGGCCTTGTTACGTAAATTGGTATTAAAATCAATATACGATTTTAGCCATTTTGATTGCTCAAACTGTAATACTCGATGGGTTTGCATTACCACTAAGCCGTTGGCGATGGCTTGTTTTGAAGTTCTATAGTGTACAATGTATTTTTTTTTATCTTGTAAATTAGGAATTAATTTCGGTAATTTAGCGTTTTCTGTTGGCGGTATGATATTTTCTACTAGAAATGGAAGATCAGAATGTGCATCATGCAACTCAGTCGGATAATGCACATCCACTTCCAAAACGTAGCCATGTAAACTATCATCACCAACAGCCATAATATTTAAATCCAGAATTTCGCGCTCGCTTAACCATCGAAAACCACCATATGGTAATGCTTGTGACATACTATGACCATATAGATTTGTAGCATCAAGGTATGTTATAAATGAAGAAGGTTTTGTTGGGTCATAGTCTGGTAAAAAAATATTATTAGCGATGTGCTTCCTTTCTGTACACTGGCTTATGCCGCCGCGTATACCTTTCTTAAAAAAATGTATCATGTCTATATCAGTTAAGAGCTCTAACTCTACCTTAGTCATACGTAGCATACAATCAAATGATAAACTTGGAAGGGTATAGTAATGTGCTGGATCAAGTTTATCGAATTTTAAACAATTATTCCGAAATTGCTCAAAAACATCACACAATAGCAACACATCTGATTTTAAATACACGTCCGAATAGTCCCCCAAAGTTTTACACCCAAACAAGCGCCATACTTCTTTTGCTCTTCTATAGCTTTCATCGCTAATATGTTCTTCCCGTAAATTATCATAAAATTCATCTTTACTTGGAAGACATGTATTTTCCATTTTTTCTATAGAGTCAATAAAGCTATAGGGAAAAACACCCTTTTGACGCATCAAATTAAATTGGTTGATATTTGAAAAATGTTTCCGCGTTTCAATAAAATCGTCGTCGTTTAAACCGCTGCCTAAATTTTCCAAAGACGTTGACAGAAATTTAAAACTATCAATAAATCGCAACTTTAAATATTTCCTCTTGACTTTTCCACATTTACTATCAAAATAATCGTGCACATAAATGCTTTTGGTAAATGATATGTACTTTTCCTTACTTTGAGCCAAAACACCAATTTTATCCCCATATTTACATAACTCTTTTATAAATAAATGGCTGTCGTAGCCGCTTAAGTTATGAAATATGATAGGGATAAAAGAGGGTAATTTATAATTTAAATTACAAACGGAATGTGCAGCACCAAATCTTTTTGCACCAGTTATGTGACAGTGGTCTCGTACTTTAATCTCACCCTCTTCAAAAGGGCCTTCACATATACCACATATTTTAGCATCATTAAACTCCCTTTTTTCTTCAGGCGTTAACGGTTTCATAGGCTTAATGTCTTTTAAATATGTGTTGTATAGAGCCCTTAAATCACACTCGATACGATCCACAAAGACTTGAGCTGCATTATTCCCCCGAAATAGCTCAAATTTCGAAAGTGAGTCGTCAAAAGAGCATTTAATTAAATAAGCAAAAGAATATGGTTCATGTTTAAAACTTTTTACAGTGTAAGAATTTTGTGGGTTTGGTTGTACCGTTTCAACGGGTTTTAAAACAGATTCGAAATCTGCATAAACCACGAATGGAACGCGCATTTGCTTTTCTATACCCTCGAATTTTAAAATATTTTCCGGCACACTCTTTCCAAATTTATCGATTTTTAAATCCACTGAGGGTGTTTGCGTGAAAATGTGGTTACAATCGTAGCTTTGATGTAAAGTTAAAGCTGACGGTGTACTAAAATAAATGAGGCAACCATCACAGAAATATATTTTATGTTGTTGACAACTAATTTGACTTGAAACTAAACGTGATAAATCCCGAATCCAACAATAATGACTCTTTGAACAAGTCGTATCACAAAAATGTTCACCGCCATCTTTACTACTACAGTCTTTTGTAATTAACAATAAATTTACATGCCTATCCAACTTTTTTGACGCATACCTCAGTGGACCAATAACTTCATGTATTACTTCATTATTTTCATATTTAGATTCCAGACCGTATACGTTAATTGATATGTTGTTCATTTCCTCAAATTTTTTAATGTCACGTAATTTTACTGGAAAATCCATACCTGTTACATTTAGCACTCTAGAAAAATGGGGGTAGGATGTCTTCTGTGAAGGCTCTGCTGTTGGAGGAAACAATGCTGATGTTACAGCCCACGCAAAACAAAATTCGTCCTGGTTAATCACATTGACGACAGCTCCTTTCTTTTCAATAGAACACGGCAACTTGATGTATGATGAGCCACCCATAGGCATATACTTGTTGATACCAACTTCCAAGTATAAAATTCGCACAAGAGCCCATCCTATAACAAGAAAAATAATATATAAAAATCAGTTTAATATATCGGGTTTTGATTTTTCCATACCTGAATCTTTCTCCTGGAACTCTGTCGCCTGCGTTTTTATTAATTCGGTGAAAGAATGGTAAACGGCATCCAAATCACTTTCTACACTAATTATTTGATTAGCAGTGTTGAAGGATTTTTCACTGAATATTTCTTGTGATGGAAGCATGTACTCGCCAACAGCTGTCATGTTAACTTTTAAAGCATGATGCACACGCAATAAATTATTAACAAGTTCCACCACCTTGGATTTAATGTCTGCAAAGAACATTACGTAATCGGAATGCTCCATATCACTGCTAACCCGATAGGTTGCAATTCTCCTTTTGAAGGCACATTCAACGAGTTGCACACCATGACATACCGGCAAACATGAATTATTTTTATGTTGTTGTGTTCGTTTATGCACCGACATATGATTTATTGGAACATCTACATTACATGTAGCGCAATTAATTAGCGGAATCGTCGATGTATACTCTTCAATTCGGAGCCGTTCTCCTCCAGGCACTTCATTAAATCTCGCCGCACACGATTCTCTTTGATGACGTCTCATATTATAAATATTAGTAAACTTAGAACCGCAATTTTCACAAACATATGCCATGATTTGTCAAATATTAACACATGTACTACCTATACAAGTCAGAGCCAACTGATGAATGAAACTGCCCCATACCTTATATAAAACCATTCAAGGTCACCCCAAACCACGCAACATATCTTCAAGGTCACACACCCAAGGTGACCTTCAACAAAGTCAAGGTCGTCTCGACCAGGGTCAAGGTCAAGGTCACACACACAACCTTGAACACAAGGCCAAGGCCAAAGCACACGTGCATTTTCAAGGTCAATGACAAGGACATGTGGGCGGGGCCAAAGAGGGGTGAAGCAAGGTCAAGGTCAAGGTCGAGGAGTGGGGGGATCGAGCGAATCGGGTTATGTTCACTACTGATTCAATTTTACCAATTGTTGAAATTAATTGTTGAAGGGGTTGAGTTATTGGTTTATAGGTTTCCTCCAATTTGGATTGTGCTTCAAATTCAGCATTTTTTAAACTTTGATATTTTTGTTTAACAGCTTTCCTTGACTTAACAAGCTCTCTTGCTAAGCGTTCATTCATGATTAGTTAAATTTTTCACAAAACTTTTATTTTTATAAGAAAATATATGAATCAAATCCTTTTCGATATCGACCGGATTTTAAATTCGAATCCTTGTCTATTACCAAAAATCCAAATTTATCTTTCCAACACATCAAACATAACTCATTAAATTGATTAAATGACATATCAACATTAACATGATCATCATAAATATGTTTTAAGTTCGTTTTGTCTTGTTGAAATATAACAATCAAATTCGCATTGTCACGAATTAATTGTTTTGGAATCGAAGAATACGTTTGACAGAAATAAAAACAATCAGTATTTTTATGTCTTCCGAAACAAAAATAATCTTTTACAACATTCTGATTGCAACACACTATATCATCAAATATAATTATGGAATTTGGTTTTATTTCTTGTGGAGAAACAATATTTTCTTCATTTTCGGATTCATAATATCCAATTTCTCTCAATGGTTTAAAAAGTAATCTCAAATATTCATATTTTGGTTGATATAGAGACTTTGAATAAATATATAAATTTTCAAACCGTAAACCATTGGGATCTTCAATTAAACTTATAATGATATTAGTTTTACCACACCCTGATGGACCAATAATTAACCCCCTTTTACTAGAGCCTTCAAACAATTTTCCATGTTTTCTAAAATTATTTCTTGAAGTCTCATGGTCTTTAATAATAATTGAATAAGGTTGTTTGACAATTTTCATATATAAGAGGATGTATAAAGGGTAAGTTGTAATTTAAAACTAGTCAGTTTGTTCCAAGATTTCAATTATATAATGCCAATCTCATATAAGCAACAATCCATTTATAAAAGAAGAGTCAGAAAAAGAGGTAGTGGTTTAATTAATACTCTAATAAATAAGTTACCTTTTGAATTACATCTACCTGGGTATAATTTTTGTGGACCTGGAACCAAACTAGAAAAGAGACTAGCTAGAGGCGATAAAGGCATAAACTTATTGGATGAAGCTTGTAAAGAGCATGATATTGCCTATGCACAATCAAATGATATAAAAAGCCGACACGCTGCTGATAAATTATTAGGTGACAAAGCTGCCGAAAGGTTCAGAGCAAAAGACGCCACTTTTGGAGAAAAAACTGCTGCACTTGGAATAAGAGGTGCAATGAAAATTAAAAGAAAATTTGGTATGGGATTAAAAAAAAGAAGGAAAAACAGAAGTCGAAAAACTCGTCTAGGACGAGGAATAACTTTATCTCAAGCTATTTCAAAAGCAAGACAAGCACTAAACGGAAAACAATTTAAAAGTTTGACTGATATTATTCAAACCGCACTTAGATCTATCGGAGATAGTAGAATATTATCACCAAAAAATAGAATCATACCAATTCCAAAAACTGGTGGATTTCTACCTCTTATTCCTTTATTTGCTGGTTTGTCCGCTTTAGGTGCTCTTGGAGGAGGAGCAGCAGGTATTGCGAAAGCTGTCAACGATGCAAAAGCTGCTAAAGAAAAATTAGAAGAGTCCAAAAGACATAATAAAATGATGGAATCTATAGCAGTAGGAAAACAAGGAAGTGGTCTTTATTTAAAACCATATAAAACTGGATGTGGATTATATCTGAAACCTTATTCAAAAAACTGTTAAAACAAATACCTCGAAAACCACTTACAAATTATGATTTAAGTAAATATATTAATCTACTTAAAATTCCCAACTTTCGAGGTATATTCATGAGAGATAAATTACCAAAAAAAATTAATAAAAATGAAAGTGGTATTGTTAATCTCGATAAGAATAGTGGTGATGGAACTCATTGGACTGCATAGATAAAAAAAGGGAAAAATATTTTATATTTTGATAGTTATGGCAATTTGCGACCATCTACCGAATTAACAAAATATTTTTTCAGCGATAAAAAGAAAAATATTGTGAAATATAACTACGATCATTATCAATCAATTAACAAAACAAATTGTGGTGAGCTCTGTCTTAAATTTCTTTATAATAATGGTTGAAAAACAATATTAATTCATTTTGTTAAAAATTTTTAAAGAGATATGTCGTACAGTTTTGTCATTAGTGGTAATTCCCCCACGCTTTCTGTTAATATTCATCCTCCAATATATTTAGATGAAAATTTTGAATATTCCATTGGACTTGTAAATTTTGAAACTTTTAATGCTATTCCAAATATTGATGAGACTAATAATCTTTTCATTTATGACTCAAATAAAGAAATAAGAATACCACCAGGTAGTTATGAAATAGATGATTTAAATAATTTTATTCAAAAATTTTTGGACAATCGTACTTTTCTTCATATTTATGCTAATAATAATACTTTACGAACACATATTAAAACAGATATTCCTATCTCGTTTCGTGATGGAACTATAGGAAAAATATTAGGTTTTAAAAATAAGGAATTAGAAGGTCTTAAGGAGCACATTTCAGATTTTCCAGCGGAAATTATTAAAGTAAACGCCATAAACATCGATTGTAATATTGCCGAAGGATCATATTTAAATGGAAAACCTGTTCATATAATACATCAATTTTTTCCTAGTGTAGCTCCTGGTTTTAAAATAATAGAATCACCACAAAATGTCCTTTACTTTCCTGTTACTGTAAAGGTAATAGACAATATAAACATTAAAATAGTAGATCAAGACGGTGATCTCATCAATTTCAGAGGAGAAACGGTAACAGTAAGACTACATCTTAAAAAAATAGATGAATAATGGTTATTTTATATAATAAAAAAGTCTCAAATTATAATTTTTCAAAAAAATTTTACTCTAAAAACATTAATAAGAAAGATACTAAACGACATTTAACTAGTAATAAATTAAACTCTCAAAGGTTAACACCTTCTAATAAAAAATTTCTGATAAGTTTAGGTTTCAAACTAAAATAAAATGGAATATTTAAATGTAAAAGAAAATATTCTTGTAGATGATTCAATATTAAGCTGGGAAATACTATCATTTGAACCTTTCAATCCTACAAAACTTGGATTAAATGATGAAATTAGAATTGCTCTACAACAAACAGGAAAATATCCTTTACCTTGCAAAAGTGAATTATATTTAGAACTTCAAGTTACCAAAGAAGATGATACTCCATTGGCTAATACGGTATTAATCAACAATGCTCCAGCATTCTTGTTTAAAGAATTACGTTATATTTTAAATGGTGTTACAATTGATTCAGTTCGAGATGTAGGAATTACTTCAACTCTTAAAGGATACATATCATTTAATCAAAACGAAAGTGCTAAATTGGAAAATGCTGGATGGTATCCAAAAACGAAACCTAAAGAAAAAATTATGACTGATGAAAAAGGAAACGTTTCCCTATGCGTCCCATTAAAAATGTACTCGGGATTTTTTGAAGATTATAACAAAATAATTTTAAATTCACAACAAGAACTAATACTAATAAGAAGCAATGATGACACTAATGCTTTAGTAACCACAAGTGATGATGAAAAACCGAAAATTAAAATAACCAAACTTTGTTGGCGAGTTCCACATCTTACTGTGGCCATTCCCCAAGAATTGGCACTAACGAAAATTATTGATAAAAACAATAATATTCTTCTTACTTTCCGAAGTTGGGAATTAATTGAATATCCAGAGTTATTAGAAAATACAAGACATAATTGGCCTGTCAAAACCTCCACAAAAATTGAAACACCAAGACATGTACTAATTGCTTTTCAAAAGGATAGACGTGGTAATTTAAAATCAGATATGAGTAAATTTGATCATTGTGACCTAAGGAATATAAATGTGTTTTTAAATTCAGAAAGATATCCTTACCAGGATCTTCAGCTTGATTTTAAAAATAATAAGTTTGCTACCCTGTATGAAATGTTTTCTGAATTTCGTCAAGTATATTATAACTTTCCAATAGAACCAATATTTAATCCCAAAGAATTTAAAGATAATGCACCTATTGCTTACATTAATTGCTCTCATCAGAGAGATTTATTACAATCCGGCCCAGTAACCATGAGAATTGAATTTGAGACAAAAGAAAAAATATCGGGAAAAACAGCTGCGTATTGTGTTATAATACATGATAAAGTATTTAGCTATAATCCATTAACAAAAATTGTTAAACAACTTTAACTTCTCCCACCACATCAAATATCATTATTAAAATGAAAATATCTCGAATAAGATCAGTTGTTTCTATACCATAGTTTGTTGCACATCAAATGGAATGTACAAAATACAAAAAGAAAAAATAGAACTATTTTTAAAAAAAATTAAACATCTAAAAAATCTTATTGAAGACTATTCGAAAAAACAATTTGTAATAAAAAAATTTAGTACTTTAAAAATTTGCTAAATAAAAATGAGAATAGTTATGGATGTTCAAGGATTTAAGGATGAACACAACAAGTTTATTCCTAAAGAACTTGCAATGTTTGATGGACATAAAATGAGTCATTATATTTTTAAACCACCGTATCCACTACAAATGCTTCCACCAGAAACATACAAGCAAGCAGAATGGTTAATGAAATTTCATCACTGCATCAATTGGAATACAGGATATATTCCTCTTCATAATTTTTCATCTATAGTAAAAAACTTAACAGAAAAAGGAGAATTCATTTATATTAAAGGAGAAGAGAAAGCTAATTTTATTAGAAAATATTGTACTAAGCCAATAATTGAATTGGACGAACAACCTGTTTTAATTAAATCATCTCCTAAATGTTTTTATCATTCTCAATCACCTTCAATGTGTGCCCTTTCTAATGTATTCTTTATGTATAAAAATTTTTTTATGAATGAATAAATTAACAATGAATGTAATAATATTTTTTTTATTTATCCACATCCCCACATTACTAACAGAAAATTATATTTTCCTATCTTTACATAATCAGATATTTAAACATAACAGCCGTTACACAATAATAAAACAACTATAAAAATTTAAATATTTTATTTCACACTAACTTTAATTAAACAATAAATCAATACATAAATTTATTTCTTTATTGAGTCCAATTTTTTTAAGTTCATCAAAGAATTTTAACACATTTTTAGTCTTCAAAAATTCACTACACAATTCTGCTGCTTTTTTACAAAAATTTGCATGATCAACATATTTTATATATAACAATAAATCTTGACCCTCACTTTCTTCTTCAACTAAACAAGATAAATATCTGGAACATGCTTCGTTCATAATGAACCCTTCATAAAGATCCCTCACAAAATTTTCAATTTTAGGCATCATCTTCACCACGCAATTTGATTAGTTCTTGTAATACAACAGGATCTCTAATATATTGGTTTAAATGACGAACTTCATGATGAAACCAACTTAACTTCACTAATTCACGTATAAACTGTACAATATCTTTGTTTTGAAAATAACGTTCGCACAATTTCACAGCCTCTGTATGGTTTTTGGATATATCCAAATAATATTGAAACCAAGATGGACCACTATCAACTGCATAATGTTCGAACTCAAAAGCAGAACTTTTACATTTTTTATAAAATTTTTGAATTAATAAATTTAATTCACTTTCGTTAGAAGCAGAAGACATATTTCATTTTAGTATGTTTTAAGCTGGTAAAGTGTTGCTTTTATAATCAAAATTTAAAGAAGGGATACAAGGTCATATTAACATGTATACGAAGTAACTCGAATGTATACGAAGTAACTCGAATGTATACGAGATAATTCGAATGAGAAAACAAAAGAGGAGGAGGATGAAACGTGTTGATGATACGAGGTTTTTTAATAAGTATAACGAGAGATTTGAAAAGTATAATGAGAGAAGAAAAGAGGAGGAGGATGAAAAGTGTTGATGATTTACTCTTACTCCTCCTCCTCCTCTTTCCTTCTCTCATATATCCACTACTTTTATCAATTGCAATTACTGTTTAAGAAAAAATGAAATGGAAATTAAAAGTCCAATATTTATTTTTAGTCATCTTCTAAAAACGTTGATAAGCATGGAATATTAATAAACTTTAATTTATCAATTTACATTTTAATCTTATCGCTTTCCTAAGTACAAAATAAAAATTCAAAAATAATATTAATATACCTCACTCTCAGACTGCTTGGAGCTATCATCTTCAGTTTCGTTACTCGTTGGAACATCACCATTTTCCGAATCATAATTTTCATTGATGTCTGCATCTGCAAAATTATTATAATTAATGAGTATAAATTCAAATTATTTGAAATCAATTACATGAGATAACTATCAAAATTACTGATATAATACCTGCAAGATTTGAAAATATGTCTCCAAAAGAAGAACTTTGGGTCCATCAAACCAATAATGTTGGTACATGTTATCTACTATCATCCATACACAATTTTCAGTTTTGAGAGTAGTTGGGCATATTATCTGAGCATTACACCACACTCTCGAAATATGAATTGTTCTTTTACATTGCTGCAATAATTCTTCCTTTGTCGGTGGCATACTAGAGGCATCGACACCCATTAATTGGCCCATAAATACTACCTCATGAACATTCTTGCTCCGAAATGCCTTTTCGAACATTTCTATTCGCCCCAAGTTAACATCATTACTTTTTAGTAAGTACATCCTATAATAACAAATGTCTCGTTAGATGATGTCATATCTGACGGTGAAATACTTACCAAATTAATAAATACCCGTTGAAAAATGTTATCTTATTTTCTCAAACTATCTATAATTGTCATATCATTAAAACTATTTTTCTATGTTTAGCACAATATATATGTACGCGCGCGCGATATCGCATGTATGATAAATTTATAACATCGGTTTTTTCACTTTAATGAAAAAAGGTACTTTTTTTGTCGGACAACTCGTTAATGATATTTTTTTTGTCTTTTCCAAAACCAAAAAACCATAAAAAAAAAATTAATAAATACCGTGTCGTCATGGGAGCGACGACTTCAATACATCGGACTAGAATATCGGAAAATGTATTTTGTCGGACCATATGATTGGTGACTTTAACATATTTTCATCAAATAATTCTGAAAAATTAACTTGTTATCAGTAAATCTCCAACATTCATCAAATTGTCATGTTGAGAATGGTGGACGACCCTTTATAAATCCCACTTTTTGTTGGACAATCCTTTTTTCACGATTTTTGTTGAATAATCTAACACCTACAAGTGGAAAAAAATATATTTATAAATTTTCTTACTACGGAAAACGGACGTGTTACTGAAAAAATTGGAAAGTCAATAAACCGATTATGAGAGTTTTCGCAGAGGAAAAAGTTGTCGGTCTACTCATAATTAAGCCACACAAGAAATTACAGAAGTATATTAATGATTCTTCTTATATGTGGGCGGGTTCCCAAACTAATATACCTCCAAATAGTAACCACGTTAAATTTATTCACTTTTAAATACGATATTGACTAGTGCAACAACTAAATTACCCCATATTATATTGTGTAATGACCTAAATGTCAATAACAATGGCCAGAGCCAGCCAATTAATCTTTTTGATTCATTTCAGATGTTTTCTTTAGCGAATATACCGACCTGATTACAGGGGCGGATCCAGCCTCTCTCTTTGGGGGAGGGCGTGATATCACAAAAGTACAGTATGGCAAGAAAACAAGTTGTCAACGGGGGGGGGGGGGGTGCAAGCAGCAAAATGGGTTCTATTTTCCTGAACTAAAAGCTTTTGTGAGGGGGGCGGGGTTCCAACATGACAGGAGTTGGAAAATCTACTATGTACCGAATACTGAAGAAGAAAAAACGACTGGAATTGTTAGTACTCCCAAGCCACATTCGATCACAGGCAAACGAAAAACCTCGTTGGAAGAAGAGATGAAAACTGCAATTAAAGGGGTCGTATATACATTTTATTATGAGAAGCAGATCCCAACCATCTACAAAATTCTAACTAAAATCATTGAAGGTCGCGATTTACCTGAAATTAAAAGACCTGATCTCTAGAAATTGCTCAGAGAACTTAATTTTTGCTGGGAAAAACCAGATAGAAAATCTGTTCTTATAAATCGTCCGGAAACTGTCCGTTGGAGACGTAAATATCTCTCTCAAGTAAAAGGTAGAGCTGCTAGAAATAACACAATTAATAAAATTAGTAATTTAACTAAACTTTTGAAAGATTTTTTTGAATAAAGTTACTGCGGAAAATTGGGAAAAATCCATATAATAAAAGAATAAAACAAAATGGTGAGATAGAAGAACCAATTATAATTAATTTTAGCGAAGATAGTTTCACTGACTTTGATAAGGAATTAGATATGTAATGTTTACTAGTGTAAACACAATTTATTATTTAAATTTTTGTTTTTGTTGTATTTTATTGTTTAATGTTGTTTATATGTTTTTTTATTTTTATATATTTTTATTTTAGTGTGTCCCACTCTTTAATTTTATATATATATAATTCTAACTAGCCGTAAGTTTTTTATTATTTTATTAATGAGTTTGTGTCTTTTTCTTAAACGTGTAGAATTAACATGTTTATCTTATTTTTTTGGGGCTATCGTATTTCCATATATAAAAGTAAATTAAATTAAGATATCAGTACAATAGAAATAAAAATAAGTAGGTCTAATTTTGCCTGATTATATAGTGACCAATATCCCTAAAACGACTTGGATAATTTTTTAAAAATTATCAAGACAAAGTATTCTGCGACAATACCCTAATCTATGAACCGTAAACCTATAGAATCCATACCCATAAAGTTCAAATCCACAACCAGAAACTCAAAACCCAATACCCATAAACCCACAAACGTCAAACCTATGAACCCCGCGGAGTTTGTTAGCCTGTTGGTATGGAGTTTTAAGTTCACGGTTTGTCGGATTGGGATTTATGGGTTTATGAGTTGAAGCTTTATGGATATGGAATGTATAGGATTGAGGTTTATGGGTATAGGAACAAATCGAAATTACTGATAACAATATTCTCATTAAAGATTCTAGTAAAGTTGCATCAATTTTTGGAGACTTCTGTTCCACTGTAATAGGTAAATTAAATAACACCGGCACACAAAAAAAAAAGTGGTCTGATCTCGGAACCCCACCATAGTATTATCATGTATTTTGACTTGCTGATTCGAATACGGAGTCCGTTTGATCTCATCACCCAGAGTTTTTCCGCAAATCACGAAAAATAGCTGAAAAAGCGGAAAATCCGGAAAATTTTGGAAAAAAATGTTCGAAAAAAATTTTGAAAACATTTTTTTATCATGATTGGGATATACTTCCATAAATTTTGACGTACTCAGTGGAAATCTATTATTTGTTTTGTTATAGAGGTCACACGATTTGAGTAAATCGTCTGAAATGGCTGGAAAAGCTCAAAATCCTAGAAAATCGCGAATACATTGTTTTTATTAGAAAAAGTTGATTAGTAAACATTTTTTCATCATATCAAGACACATTTCTATGAATTTTGACGTTCTGAGCAAGAATCTATAGTTGATTTTGCCCTAAAGCCCATAAAATTTGAGCATATCGCCTAAAATGGCTGGTAGAGCCCCAAATATCCATAAAAAAAAATGATTCATTTGGAACCTTTTTGAGCGACGAAAGCTTTATTTAAAGAGAGGGCTGAGTTTTTTAGTCAACTTTCTAATGTGTGTACGTGTGTATGTGAATGGTTGGTGGCGTAAATGAGATGAATAGATGGATAATGGGTGGATAACTGAGTTGATGAATGGATGGTCAGATGAATTTGATTTACTACTTTTGTTATCAAAAGGAGAAGATAACACTTGATATATTTTTAAAACGGTAAAATATGAAGTAAGCAATTTTCCGCTTTTTCAGCTATTTTTCGTGGTTTGCGGAAAAACTGAGGGTGATGGGATCAAGCGGACTCCTTATTCGAATTCAGCGTGTCAAAATATATGAAAATACTATGGTGGGGTACCGAGATCAGACTACTTTTTTTTGTGTGCCGGTGTAATTACTTCCAGAAAGCAATTTCTTCTAATTGTTCGATAACAAAAAAGCAATTCCGTAATTCTATGTTTTTTTACTGTCTACGAACAAAGAAATTATTGTAATAAACTTTCCAAATAAAAATTCGGCTTAATTTGATGACATCCCCATAACATATTTATGGAAATATGTGAAATACTTGCAGCTTTGGTGCACCTACCTCTGAATATCGATACCTTTCCTGTTCGCCTTAAAAGGGCGATTGTCATGCCTATATTCATGGGAGGGAGTACTGATTTGTTGGAAAATTATAGACCTTTTACGCTACTAAGCTGGTTTTCAAAAATCTTTGAGAAAGTGATGTATAATAACAAGTATTGTCCCATGACGAACTGCCTCGATCGATTTCTCGGAAAATAAATTTTGGAAAATTTTCAAAATTTCATAGTTTACTAAAGTCAATGGGGGCAATTTGGCTAAAATATTCTCTTCCAGTTATATCGGAAGCTGAAGCCCTCTTGCTTATTTTAAATGAAAGATCCTATATGTTATTTCATTTTTAGATTCTACATAAAATTAGATAGACATATTTTATGTATAATGTCTTATACCTAAGTCTAACTGTTTCTGACATATTTTAAATTTTATGTCAAAAATGGCGTTCGCAGGCCTAAACATAACTATCAATTTCTCCTATATGAAAGTATTTATTATTTAATTGGGGTTGGTTGCTTTCTAGAAAGAGATCTATTTAGTGGATTGTGTTGATATTTTGATAATAAATAAATTCAGGGCGATCAAAAACTAATAATAAATACTAAACTGAAAAAATCGTTAAAAGTCAATTTTTTACACGAAAGCCCCCTATTTTTACAATGTTATCTTATTTAGTATTAAAAATAAAGGTAACTTTGTACAGGGTGAGTCAACGACTGGATGAAGTAGGTTTGTGCCTTTTCGGTGAAATTTACAAAGAAACTATATTTATTGTTTGATACAGTTTATTTTTACGCAGATTTTAAAAATATTTAGGACTCTACAGGGTGAGCCAAAAAACTAGGACAGCATAAAGTTGTATTTTTTTAAATAGAACACCCTATATACGAATCGTATTTTCGATTTAGCTTATAATTTTAAATCTTTTTTATTAAGGATTTACTATAACAAAACTTTATAATTTCTGAGATAATTAAGTTTAAAGAAAAAAAGTCACATTTTCAAGCATCAATTCAATCCTAAATAACGTTTTCAATTTTGTGACAAATATATTCAAATTTGGAATTTAGCAAGGCCAAGGACAAGTTAACATAATTTTTACCTAATATTTGCAATAAAAGCTACAGGGTGTTGAACGCATCGGTTCATATTTGAACAAGTTTAAATGAATAAATATCTTTTTTTTTTAAATGGTACACCCTGTATATTTTCATGTTATTTAATAGAGTAATAAAAACCCTAAAAGTTTTGTTCAATATATCCTATACCTATTTATAATAGTTTTTGAGATATTTCAGTTTTTCTTATTTTCCATACTTTTTTACAGAAATAGTCTTCATTATCATAGTAGCTATGGCAAAAACAAAGTAAAAGAACATTTTTCTGTGTGTTACAAAATGAAATATCCTGATCGACGCCAGCCTAATACCCATACTTTGCAAACCTTAATGCAAAGATTTGATTCTTTTGGTACTGTTGATTATCCAAAACGTAAAGTGGTCAACAAACCAGTAACTAATGAAGAAAAAGAACTACAAGTATTGTTAAATGTTCAGGAAAATCCTTATATTGGTAGCCGTCAGTTAGCAGCATTATGTGAAATATCACAATCCACCGCTAATCGTACTACCAAGAAATATAGGTATCATCCATATCACATGGAATTACACCAAGAATTGCATGGACAGGATTTTGAAAATCGTGTAAACTTTTGTCGTACAATAAATGCGGAGATTCAATTAAATCCAAATTTATTATGCAAGGTAATGTTTAGTGATGAAGCTACTTTTAGAAGTAACGGTGCCGTAAATAGACGCAACATGCATTATTATGCCACAGAAAATCCATTTTGGATTAGAGAGGTGCAACATCAAAACCACTGGTCATTAAATGTTTGGTGTGGTATTCATCATAATCGAATTATTGGACCCCACTTTTTTAATGAACCACTAAATGGCCATAGTTACCTGAACTTCCTACAAGAAGAACTACCCCAACTGCTTCAAGGTCTCGATAGGGATGAGCTCGACAGTATGTGGTTCCAGCACGATGGTGCGCCTCCGCATTACCATCGTGAAGTTCGTGCGTTTTTGGACCAACGATATCCGCAAAAATGGATTGGACGTGGGGGTTTCATTGAATGACCACCAAGGTCTTGCGACATCACCCCATTAGATTTCATCCTATGGGGTTATATTAAAAATAAGGTGTGTGTTAATCCACCAACAACAGTGGAAGATATGCGAAACAGGATTAGGGATACCTGTAGAACAATAACGCCACTAATTTTGTCCAGGGTCCGAGAAAATCTGCAAAAAAGACTAAATTTGTGCATTGCACAAGAGGGTCGTTTATTCGAACACTTATTAAAAAGAAATAATTAATCTCAGTATTTAATAGGTAATTTTTTTGTTTCAATTTAGTATAAAAGTAAATATGTACTTGCCTTGTCGTTATTGTTGTGTTAATTTTTTCACATTATGTTTAATTAAACTATTGCCGTTGTAATATAACGAATAATGTATTTCATCATATTTAGCCACATTCTGTTTGTTTCTATAGTTTCTTTTTATTATTTTACATGGCTACTATGATAATGAAGACTATTTCTGTAAAAAAGTATGGAAAATAAGAAAAACTGAAATATCTCAAAAACTATTATAAATAGGATAGGATATATTGAACAAAACTTTTAGGGTTTTTATTACTTTATTAAATAACATGAAAATATACAGGGTGTACCATTTAAAAAAAAAGATATTTATTCATTTAAACTTGTTCAAATTTGAGCCGATGTGTTCAACACCCTGTAGCTTTTATTGCAAATATTAGGTAAAAATTATGTTAACTTGTCCTTGGCCTTACTAAATTCCAAATTTGAATATATTTGTCACAAAATTGAAAATGTTATTTAGGATTGAATTGATGCTTGAAAATGTGACTTTTTTTCTTTAAACTTAATTATCTCAGAAACTATAAAGTTTTGTTATAGTAAACCCTTAATAAAAAAGATTTAGAATTATAAGCTAAATCGAAAATACGATTCGTATATAGGGTATTCTATTTAAAAAAATACAACTTTATGCTGTCCTAGTTTTTTGGCTCACCCTGTAGAGTCCTAAATATTTTTAAAATCTGCGCAAAAATAATCTGTATCAAACAATAAATATAGTTTCTTTATAAATTTCACCGAAAAGGCACAAACCTACTTCATCCAATCGTTGACTCACCCTGTATAAGGTTGTCTATTCAAAAAATTTTGCAGATTTTGAAATATTGACAGTTTAACAGGTTTGTATTGTAAAAACGCTAAACGGCTTACCTACACAACAACTTATTTTAATAAATATTCAAAATTTTCATTTTGAACTTCCAAATATTTTTCAAATCTCCGAGTTCGTCATGGGTAGCCGCTCTAACAGAATCTGGAGATAAACTTTTGAACCCGTCCCTTACTCTTGACACACAGTCCCCCATCGTTCCCATTGGATTACAATAAACGATGTTTTTTTATCGTTTCCTATATCAAGATATATATAAATCAGGAGAACTAAAAGGCGACAAAAAAGGTCCATTGTTGTCATAAAATGTTGATTGTAAAAAGTTGGTAACAGAAACGGTTCTGTGGGGTAGGGCGCCATCGTGTTGGTAAAATTTACCTGCGTTCCGCCAGAGGCAAATTGCTTAAATATTGCATAATTGCTCGTTGTGAAGACGCGTCAATACTAAATTTGAGTCAGAACTGCCACGTGGTTCTATGTCATCGTACGATAATTCAGGGAGACGAAAAATAACATATTGGATATTTCAGGTCGTAATATCTGCTTTGTGTCGTTAATAGTATTAATATATTAATTCTGGTAAAAGGCAATATAAAGATTTCTAAAAAAAATCACAAAACGGTACAACACCCTCAAGAAGCCCCTATATCAGTTTCGGCGAAAATCGAAAAATATAAAATTTTTAGGATGCCATGTTGAATCTGCCAGATTAAGTTCTTCAAAAAATATTTTAGATTGGTAATTAACACTAACAAAAATTACTCAATACTGATTTTAGACAAAATCGAGAGAGTAGAACCTTTAATCCGCCATCTTGGATCCGCCATATTTAATTTTCTTTTTTAAATAATGTCAGATTCGTAATGTCCCAAAAACCCCACCATATCGATTTTGAAAAAAAATAGGACAAGATATATTTTTTTATCCCCCCTATTGGATACGAAATTGAATTTTTTAAAAATAATTCTAGATTCGTTATGTACGACCCGGAAAACTCCATACCAATTTTGGAGAAAATCGAACAAAATTAATGTTTTCGTCGACCATATTGGATCCGCCATATTGAATTTTTTAAAAATGATTTTAGATTCGTTATGTGCGACCCCGAAAACTCCCCCTTACCAATTTTGGAGAAAACCGGACAAAACTGATTTTTTTTGTCAGCCATATTGGATCCGCCATATTGTCAGCACCATCTTGGATTTTACTGCACCAATTTCATTTAAAAAGATATGGGACCACCGCAGCAACTTTCTGAATATAACGTAAAGAATTTCATTCAAATCGGTGCTGCCGTTCCGGAGTAATCGGTGTTTACATAAAAAATACATACTCGACGAATTGAGAACCTCCTTCTTTTAGAAGTCTGTTAAAAAATGCATAGCCGCCGAATTGAGAACCTCGTTCTTTTATAAGTCGGTTAATAAGGTTTTCATGCATCCAGTAATTATCTGTTGAATAGAAATGCGGTATTACCAATATGATCAAAGTACATTCGTCAGCCTTTTCCGTTCCTGTACCAAATAAAACGTGTTTGTACATGAAAGATAAGGATATAGGAAAACTTAAAACGAAATTATTGTTATAAATTGAATTTCGTCGTCAAACTAATTTTGACTAAATTATTTTTTATTATTCGAACTAAATAATCAGGTATAAATTTTTATGTTGTCTTTGATTAAATATTATATCGAATTAAATAAGTCTCCTCAAGATAAAATATACATCAAAAAAGTAAACTTATACTTATAAGCGAATAACAAAAACAACTTTAAAAGCTTACTAAAGGAACAGTCACTAACAATTAAAAGTTTGATATAGCGATATATATATATATATATATATATATATATATATATATATATATATATATATATATATATATATATATACGATGACAAGTCTAACACATATTGAGTGTCGTCTTGATTATAATTAAAATTGTATTGTTTTTGTGCTTATATACACTTAAATAAATACCCTTATATCAAAATTATTGTTATGAATTATTTTTATCTGGGAAAAAAGGTTCGTTTAAAATCTTTATGCAAAGTACTTCCCGGTATAGCTATAGCTATGATGAACGGAATTCTATGGGACCAGCAGCTATCAAAAACTAATAAACATCGAATATTTAATACGATAGTAAAAAGTATTATCACATATAGCAGCGAAGTGTGGCAAATCAAACAGAGGACGGAGGGTCAACTAAGAGCTACTGAAATGGACTACTGGAGACGTGCGGCAGGTAAATCAAGGATGGATAGAGTGACCAACGAAAGAATTAAGGAGATTATGGGAGTTACACATGACATAGTGGACGACATTAAAATTAAACAACTTACGTGGTATGGACATGTTCAAAGGATGCCTGAAGAACGGCTCCCAAAGCAGATATTAGAATGGAAACCACGAGGAAGACGGAAACCAGGAAGACCAAGAAGAAGTTGGAGAGGAGGAATTGACGAAGAAATCAGGATAAGGCAACTGGATAACGATCTTTGGCAAGATCGGGATCAGTGGCGACTGGAAATCGGAAGACGTAGAAGGACGTTATAAACCGACTATATATATATATATATATATATATATATATATATATATATATATATATATATATATATATATATATATATATATATATATATATACTTCCCGGTAAACGATGCGTCATAAAAATAAAGAAATGCATGCAAAAAAGTTGGTCAGAAAAATAAAAATATAATAATAACCTTTTGTTTGACCATGGCATTGTGAAGGCCGAATTGACAGCCGAATTTGTCAGGAGGGTAAGGCGAGTATTACGAACTAATTTAAATAGTAGAAATTTGTTTAAGGTGCTCAACACGTATGCTTGCTCTGTGCTGAGCTACTCTTTTGGAATTGTTAAATGGAGCAGGACGGATATCCAAAACCTGCAAAGAAAAATAAGGACACTCCTAACAAAAGCACAAAAACATCACCCTCGGAGTGCTATTGAACGTACAATGCTTCCAAGACACCAAGGAGGAAGAGGATTGGTGGATATTGGTAAGCAGCTCGACCAACAAATAATAAACTTACGTTCATATTTCCACTGGCTAGCGGACTCTTCCACACTACATCGAGCAATATGCGTGGCAGATGATTCGACACCGCTACAGTTGAGGGAACAAGATATTACTTCTCACCACCAAACAGACCAAGAGAAGTTACAAACCTGGCTACGGAAGCCATTTCATGGACTGCATCCAAATGACGTCAATCAGGATAATGTCGACAACTCAGTGTCGAACTACTGGTTGATTTCAGGATAGATGTTTCCGGAAACGGAGGGCTTCTTGTTAGCTATCCAGGACCAGGTTATTCCGACGAAGAACTATCGGAAGTTCATTATTAGAGATCCCTTAATAGAAAATGACCAATGCAGATATGGCTGTCGAACATCAGAGACCATCCAGCACATAACTGCAGGATGCCAAGCGTTTGCCGCAACCGAGTATAAGGAAAGACACGACTCAGCCACTAAGATACTCCACCAAGAGTTAGCAGAAAAGTTAAACCTATTACAGGTAGGAAAAGTGCCTTATTACCAATACAATCCCGAGCCTATTCTTGAGAACAACCAGTTCAAGTTATATTGGGACCGAACGGTTTTGACGGATCAGACAGTTGCTCATAATAGACCAGATATTATACTAATAGATAAAACTTCTAGGCGAACTACACTAATCGACATCGCTGTACCTAACAACAACAACCTAAGGCCGAAATACAACGAGAAGATCGCCAAATACAGAGATCTGGAGGTGAAAATCCGAAGACAATGGGCAATGAACAGCATCCAAACGATTCCCATAATACTCTCAACAACTGGAGTGATACCGAAGAACCTCCTGCAGAACATCAAGGGGCTGGGTCTTAGTGAGCATCTGTATAAACCGATGCTGAAAGCAACTCTCCTAGCAACCGCGCGAACCGTCCGAAAGTTCATGAGAAATACAGCAAACCACGTCACCTAGGACCCGATAACATGGAAAAGGTTCCCCACAGTAGGAGAGTACCTGGTATGAGTGAATATTCCCTGGAGGGAGTGCGAAGCCGTTTGGCTTGTAAATCATAACCTTTTATTTGAATGTGTTATTAATTTAAAATAAATTTGTATTTAATTACTTATTATTTAAAAAAAATTCTTGATTTTAGTTTAGATAGTAGACAGTAGTGAGAAGCTGTGATTGATTACTATTTCAAAAATTCAACTCTAGGAAAAATTAATTCCAGATCCTCAAACAGTTAAGTAAATGGAAAATTTGACCTAGTGTAAAAATTAAAACTTGCTAGTAAATCTTTATGTATATATTTAGATTAAAAACGATTGTCTTAATGTAAGAATCCCACTCTTATATTTACAATCTTTTTTATATTTAAAGTGTCATAATAAATATTGTTTTGTTTACAATTGAATATAGATTGCTTTAACGCTTTATCCACTTTAAAGTTTAATTTTTTTTATAAAAATGATTTAGTACATGATGTTATTTTACTTCCTTTAAATTAAAGCTCCGTTATTATGAAGGGAATGTTAACATTATTTTAATATATAAAAACCTAACATAGCATTTCCCTAAAAGTATTGAGGAGAAAATAATTTTAACAAAGACCTAATCCAAGTTATTTTTAAATGATGAAACTCGATTACTTTGCGATAGATTATATGGACATTTCGAGACCTTACATTAAACAATATACATGTATATTAATTATTTCATGATATAAAATTTTAAAAAATAAATGCCTTAATACTTTTTTCATTAACTTATACTCTACGTCCGAAGAAAGATGTAGATTATACTAATGTTATTTACAAAAATACCCACTGATTTCCACAATCTTTTCTAAAACAGATATTTAAAAAAAATAGTCTAGATTTGTTTTTGGCGCATATTTCACATTTAAGCTATTTCGCTAAATAACAGTTTTATTGTAAAAAATAAAATAGGTAAACATAGTCATAGAAAAACGATTCTCATTTATTTATAAGAACTGACATCCCATGCTTGCTATCTAAAAATAATAAAATTGCAACATATTTACGCGCTTCAAAAGAAGTTAAAAAAAATAGTATTGGACAGAAAAATTATAATTTTGAGGAAACTAAAAACAGAAATTCAAATTAAATATTGTTTTACAGAAACAATTATCCGGGTCTATTTTATTGAATATACTCAATTAACCTGTCAAGTGAATCAAAGACAAGCGATTTATTGTTTTAGATATACTATAGAAAGAGATAGTTATTGTCTAAATCTGTTAGTTCGAATAACAGAATTGACATTAATTCCCGACACATAATATTTTTACAAATATTAGAATATTTTTTTAGTTTCTTTGTAAAATAATTAATTTGTTATAGAATAATTAAATAAGTTTTTGTTTCCTAATTTAAAGAAATACGACACTTTTTACAAAATGAAGTATTACCCCTTATTTCAGCTTTTACGTATAGTTTAGTGGAAATGTGCAATATTATCATCAGATAAGATAAATTCGATGCATTTATATCATTACTAATCGAACTCTAAGCAGATCAGTTCTTACCTTCGACGATACTTGATTATTCATTAAGTTACCGAGATTGTGAATTTAAAGAACAATAGACAACTGGGTTCTAAACACGGGAACTCGAGTTTCTCGTTTTGAAGGTATCAGGTTTACTCCTTTATAATTCTTCCTTTGTTTCATCATTATCCAAAAAGTATTTTCAAGTTGTTTCTATTATTATTAAATTTTAAAACTAGTTTTAAAGAGCTTTTTTTTTAAATATACTCTAGTGAACTCTCTGTTAGATTTGTAACCTTTGAGTATTAATAAAATAATTTTTCTATATAGTATGGGATCAAGTGTTAGTGTTGGTGATGGACGAGGAAACTACGACGAGGTAAGTGTGTTTACTTTGTTTGTTAATTTTTAAGTTTTTTCCAATGCGAGTCGAGGCGTTTCGATTGCAGTTTCGGTGCTGAACTTTTTAGGCAGGCATTGCAAAATTTCTAATACTTTCGGGGATAATAGAAAAAAATTAAAAAAGACATAAAAATTGTTTTTTTTTTTAACTTTAAATATGATGTGGTTTCATTTTAATTATAAAGACTCATTAAAGAATAGATTTTCTTGAATAAATTTGTCATTTATACTCCTCTAAATAAATTTTAGTGCGTCACTTTTCATGTAAAAACTTTTTTAAAATATACAAGTGAAAAAGTGAATATGAATTTCCATCGCCATGTTACAAATGTTTAAGTCAAATGTCATATGTCACAGTTTTGCCAACCTTTTGATTGGGGAATATCGTCAAAAAAATTACCGTACATTACCTTATCAGCATTTATTTTATGTAGAGTGCGGATGAACCCAAACGCAAGAAAAGAACTGGCACAAAAAGACATATATCAAATTTCGAGCATTGTAATTGATTAAATTTAAGATGGAAAATTCACCATGTTTATCGGTTTTCGTGTTTTAAGTGGGACATTTTCTATAATTGTTTTTCTCCTTTAATTAAACCAATCACTATTCTCAAAATTTGACATTGGGTGCATGTTTTCCTTTGTTTTTTACGTCTTTTATATTGCTAAACTGCGAGAGAGCAAATTGTGTAACCCGTATTCTTATAATTTTATTAAAACTCAGATTGAAAACTTTAACAAATTATTGCCAAAAGTTAACAAAAAAAATCCTGTTACTAGTACTTTCAACTATAAATGTACATATGACGTAAACTAAATATACTTCATGTTACTCTTTTAAATGTATACACAATGAAAAACTTTAAATTACATAAAGGAACTTAAAGAAAGACGGATTTTAAAGATATAAAAATACAACTCCGAGATGTTTTCGCTATGTGTGGATAGATGGCGTCACTCATCAGAAAAAAGGAAATTAAATATTTTTTTTTTAAATATCTCCTAATAAAAGAAAATTGGCCAAATATGTCGATTTGCTCCCTTAATTACCGTTTTCTTTGGGTACAGTACAGGGTTTGGTTCTTATACCGTACAATAACTGAAATTACTGTACACGTTCTGTAATTACCGTATGGTTAGCAACACTGTACAGATAATAACAAAGTATTGCTCTAAAGAGTTACCAGATTTAGTTTTTTCTAAATTTTTAGGTTTCGGAATGCAATAATTGAATAATTATTAGATCGATTAAGTAAGTCAGGTTAGTTCAGGTTACTTGTAAACTATTCAGTTGTGTTTAGCTGATTGTATACGAGTATAGTATAGTTAATTCTGGTTTATTCTGTTCTGATTAGTTCTTCGGGTATATATTGCTGGATTAAATGCTCAAATAATTTGTTCAGTTTTTTCAGTTTGTTTTTTTCTTGAAAATAACAGTTTCTGTTATTTAATTCATGTTTGCTCTTGTTATTTCAGGTTAGTTATGGTTAGTTCTGGTTAATTTTAGTCGGATTAGTTAAAGTCAATCCAGAATAACTCGGGTTTTCTTAATTTTCTGTATTCGTTATTAATATAAGTGACTATTTTTATTTACAATTTATTTTTGAAAATATATTTGTAATGGTATTAATCATCTTTTTCTATTACTAAAAACATCAAAAATTTGGCAAACTGCAAGATAAACTTCATTATAATCGCTCTAATTTGCATTTTCAAATCTATTTAAAAAAAAATACTCGAAATTAAGCAATTTTTTTAATTTAATTTATTAAAAAATTATATGTAGTTTTTGATAATATCACAATAAATCCAAAATTCGTGTGTCCGTATAGTATTATCAACGAAAAAATATCCTTATGAATGCGCCGTTCTTAGGGGATTATTTGGGTTCTGAGCGGAACTCACTGTTTTGATGCTATCTCTCTCGTGCGCTATTCCCACCACAAGTATCTCTATTCCAAAGTTCCTCCCTACAAATTCTTCTTCTAGATGATCGAGTGAAAGAAATTTTAGTACCTTATTTCATTGTATTCGTGGTGTGGCTGAGTGATCAGCCGCTATAGCAAACATTTTGCTTTTGTATATGGCTTAGGTTCGATTCTTGTCTCATTGATCTTTTTTTCTATATAGAAAATATTTGTTGCATATATACAACAAATATTTCCGCAAAAACAATAAAATTATTACTTTTAATTGAACCCTATACGTCAAGAAATAAAAAATTCTTCGAACATAATACAAAATTTTTGTCATAATAAAATATTTAGTGCAACTTTGTTTCTTTGAAAAAAAATCATAATAATTTTATTAACATATTTTTTTAGTAATATTAAAAAAAATTCTGTGTGTATCGAGATTCGAACGTACATCACGGAAAATGCAAAATATAATTTCCCAGCACTACTAACTTCTCGACGATGAAGTCATTTAATAGACCCAGGGTTCACGATATATATATATATATATATATATATATATATATATATATATATATATATATATATATATGGCGGGGAGGGTGAGCTTTGACTTTCTTCTCGGTATGGTGGTACAGGTGGGCTACCATCTCGATGGTGGTGGAATAGGATGAATTGTGTTTTATTACAATTTATTCTAACTGTGCAACTTCTAACACAGAAAGGATATGATGGAGCGAAGTTTGCATTCACTGTTTCGCATTTTACTTCACTTAAATACGGAGTTGCATATAGTTGTACGTTTGCTGAATGTGATTTCAGCACTACAACAGCATAATGTGGATATAACCACTGCTAATGCATCTCACACGGAGGAATCCGTATAAACATATATAAGCCAACCGATGAGAGGTCGGCGAAGCCGCATTCAGTGTTGCATGCTTCCTTCCGATCTGTCTTTTGCACAGTCAGGTGCATGTCGGTACCCTGATGAGTCTAGTGAGAGACGAAACATGTATCTCTACCGTATCACTGTGGCGGGGAGGGTAAGCTTTGACTTTCTTCTCAGTATGGTGAGCCACCATCTAGATGGTGGTGGAATAGGATGAACTGTGTTTTATTACAATTTATTCTAACTGTGCAACCTCTAACACAGAAAGAATATGATGGAGCGAAGTTTGCATTCACTGTTTCGCATACAACAGCCTAATGTGGATATAACCACTGCTAATGCATCTCACACGGAGGAATCCGTGAAAGCCGTATATATATATATATATATATATATATATATATATATATATATATATATATATATATATATATATATATATATATATATACAGGGTGATTCAAAAATCGATCACGAAACTTAAGGGGGTGATTCTACTTGACAAAATAAGGGTAGAGCTTCATATAATTTTTTTTCAAAATGTCATTCGTTTTCGAGTTACAAGCCGTCCAAGTTCAAGTTTTTATTTTTTGTTTTTTGAATTACTCGCTTACAGGAAAACCGATTTGACTAATATTTGAAAGATAGGCTAAGTCTTCTGCGCTTCATCATTTTAGTAACAATTGTTTGCCGCTAGAGGGCACTTTACCTACATTGAAAATTGTTTTTTTGTCATAATTTTTTAGTGTTGACAGCTACAGTAGTTTTTGGCATAATTTCTGAAAGACTGATGCCAGGCCTTTAAAAAAGGTGCTCTTTATTTACATCGCTAAACCCAACGGTTTAGACGTAAATCACCCTTAAAAATTAAGTGGTAAATTTACTTTTCTCATTTCATTACCACCAGCTACCAGGTAAATAGCTATCAAAGTATACTAGAGCTGTCAGTTTAACATCAAATAAATTCGCTTTTTAAACTATTTAATTTATAATCTTAAAATAACTAATAATGGCTAATCAGTAAATATTCATATTATGGATTATTGCGATATACATTTAATTGATAAAAATTAATGAAACAGTACTAAACAAACTAAAAAAGATTCTCAAAATGTCCCCCATTTTCTTCCATACATTTCCTAACACTCTTCAAAAAATGTCGCCTAACTCGATGAAAAATTTCTGGTGTTTCTTTAATAATTTGGCACTTTTCGATTATCCTGAAGCGAAGATCCTCGACGTTGATTACTGGAATATCGTACACCAATTGTTTCAAGTGACCCCAAAAGAAAAAATCCATAGGATTAAGGTCTGGTGACCTCGCTGCCCATGCCAATGGTCCACTTCGTCCTATCCATCGCTCAGGATACGTTGCATTCAAATACTGTCGGACACGTATACTAAAGTGGGGCGGAGCTCCGTCTTGGAGGATCCACATGTTGGCCCTTACTTCCAATGGCACATCTTCCAGATACAATGGGAGACGATTTTGGATAAAATCTAAGTATACGTCACCAGTTAATGGGCCATCAAAGAAATGAGGACCAATAAGGTAATCTCCTATTATCCCTGCCCACACATTTAGTGAAAATCTACGCTGATGTTTCGTTTCTACCACATTGTTTGGGTTCTCGTAAGCATATGTGTGGATGTTGTGTAGATTTGTTATGCCATCACGAGTGAAACCAGCTTCGTCAGTGAATAATATGACGCCAATTAATCGATTATCGTGTTCATACTTAGCTAGGATCTGATTGCACATTTCCAACCGTCTCGGCCGATCATCGTCATAAAGAGCCTGCACCTTTTTTGAATGAAACGGGTAGAGTTGTTCTTCTCTTAGTATCCTCCATAAACTAGCCTGACAGAGCCGCACTTCATTCTCAATTTTTCTAGTACTAATACCTGGATTATCTTCAACAATTTCAAGCACTCTTTCTTCTTGTTGCACGTTTCTAGCAGTTCTAGGTCTTCCCCTATTTCCATTATAATTTTTAAAGGAACCACATTCCGCAAGCCTCCTGTGCACACTGGAAAATGTTTGAGCATGAGGGATATTTCTTTCCGGATAACTCTCCATATAATATCTTCTTGCCAACTCTGCATTACCATTTGCTTTTCCATAACAAAAATGGATATCACAATATTCGATATTTGAATATTGGTGATTAGCCATTATTAGTTATTTTAAGATTATAAATTAAATAGTTTAAAAAGCGAATTTATTTGATGTTAAACTGACAGCTCTAGTATACTTTGATAGCTATTTACCTGGTAGCTGGTGGTAATGAAATGAGAAAAGTAAATTTACCACTTAATTTTTAAGGGTGATTTACGTCTAAACCGTTGGGTTTAGCGATGTAAATAAAGAGCACCTTTTTTAAAGGCCTGGCATCAGTCTTTCAGAAATTATGCCAAAAACTACTGTAGCTGTCAACACTAAAAATTTATGACAAAAAAACAATTTTCAATGTAGGTAAAGTGCCCTCTAGCGGCAAACAATCAATGTGAATTGTTACTAAAATGATGAAGCGCAGAAGACTTAGCCTATTTTTCAAATATTAGTCAAATCGGTTTTCCTGTAAGCGAGTAATTCAAAAAACAAAAAATAAAAACTTGAACTTGGACGGCTTGTAACTCGAAAACGAATGACATTTTGAAAAAAAAATTATATGAAGCTCTACCCTTATTTTGTCAAGTAGAATCACCCCCTTAAGTTTCGTGATCGATTTTTGAATCACCCTGTATATATATATATATATATATATATATATATATATATATATATATATATATATATATATATATATATATATATATATATATATATATATATATATATATATATATATATAGTTTGTATCATATGGAATTTTTTTATTAATAGCTTTATTTGAAATTTGACTTTGACAACAATTTATGCTTCGAACCAGATAAAAATTAACAAAAAATAGTAGTTACGTGGTTAGCATTCGTTAAATTTTAATTTTTCTCCAAAAAAAAATTATTAGAAAAAATTTTTCTAAATGCAATTTTTAGCCCATATTCAAAATTTCAGCTGTATAAGATAATTTAGATCTTTTACTTATCTTTTGTAAATTGCACCACTGTTGCAAAATAAGACTCAACGCAACCTACATAAAACTTCTTAGTTTTGACAATGCTTCATTCCAGACATAAAGGGTGTTTTTTATAGAGGTATAGAACTTTTAAATGGAATAAAATAAAGATGAATTTTTTAAATTGACATGAAATTTACTTTATTCGAAAGATAACCTTCTGGCATTATAATTTAAATATGACTTCTGGCATATGACCGCCACGGCTGGCTCGGACGTAGTCTAATCTGGAGGTCCAATTTTCGATGACTTTTTCCAACATTTGTGGTCGTATATCGGCAATAACGCAGCGAATGTTGTCCTCCAAATGATCAATCGTTTCGGGCTTATCGGCGTAGACTAGCGACTTCACACATATCCCCACAGAAAATAGTCTAGCGGCGTTAAGTCGCACGATCTTGGAGGCCAATTCACGGGTCAGAAACATGAAACTATGCGGTTACCAAACGTTTCCTTCAATAAATCAATTGTAGCACGAGCTGTGTGACATGTTGCGCCGTCTTGTTGAAACCACAGCTCCTGCACATCATGGTTGTTCAATTGATGAACGAAAAAGTCAGTAATCATGGCTCTATAGCGGTCACCATTGACTGTAACGTTCTGACCAGCATCGTTTTTAAAGAAGTACGGACCAATGATTCCACCAGCCCATAAAGCACATCAAACAGTCAGTTTTTCCGGATGTAACGGTGTCTCAACATACACTTGAGGATTATCATCACTCCAAATACTGCAGTTTTGTTTATTGACGTATCCATTCAAACAAAAGTGAGCTTCATCGCTAAACAAAATTCGCTTATGAAAATCGGGATCAACGGCAATCTTGTTTTGGGCCCATTCACCGAATCTACGCCTCGCTAGGTGATCGTGTGGCTTCAATTCTTGCACGAGTTGGATTTTGTAAGCACGCAAACCAAGATCTTTCCGCAAAATCTTCCATAAGGTGAATGGACACATATCCAATTCCTGTTTACGATGGCGGATAGACCGATTCGGGTTTCCTCTACGCTACGCTACAGCAATGACTTCTTCTGTACGCACTGTACGACGTCTCTGTGGATGCGTATTATCATTTAGAGTAAACATGGTGCGAAAACGTTCCATAGTTAATCGAATTAATTGCTCTGATGGACGATTATGTTGACCGTAAAATGGACGTAGTGCGCGATATGTATTTCGAACAGAACCATGATTTTCAAAATAAATTTGCAAAATTTGGAAGCGTTGTTCAGGCGTCAGTCTATTCATGTTGAAATGCCAAACCAAACTAAACATAAATCACTTGACATTTGACAAAATGGCCGCCAGTTAAAAAAGTGTTGCCAACTTAAAGTTTTATACCTCTATAAAAAACACTCTTTATTTCTTTTAAAGTTGCGCCATATTAATTGTGTGTTTTTCTACAAAATCCGAATAAGGCTATTAAAATTAGGTCACATGTTATGCAAAGTTTATTTGTTTTTGACCCTGTATAAGTTAACTTCATAAAATAAAATGTTTAAAAGTAATGCAGATTAATAGTAAGAAAATAGTTTAATTGAAAAGACTCCACCTAATGCAGCATTACTGATGACATTGTGTACCAGTTTGTCTTAATTATAATGTGTATTATTTTTAAACACAAACTAAGTTTTCAAAAATAGTTATTTTATGAAGAGACCTTATACAGGGTCAAAAACAAATTAACTTTAATTCACATATTACCAAATTTTAATAGCCCCATTTTGATTTTGTAGAAAAACACACATTTAATATGTCGCTACTTTAAACAAAATATGTCTGGGATAAAGAAATGTCGAAACTAAAAAGTTTTATGTGGGCTGCGTTAAGTCTTATTTTACAACAGTGGTGCAATTTACAAAAAATTGGCAAAAAATCTAAATTATCTTACACAGCTGAAATTTTGCGTATGGACTAAAAATTGCATTTAGAAAAAGTTTTTCTTATAACTTTTTTCGATATTGTGAGATATTACCACACTTCTGAATTTTTTTTGGAAAAAATTAAAACTTGTCAGATAATGCTAATCAGGTGACTACTATTTTTTTGATTAATTTTCATCTCGATCGAAGCAGAAATTGATGCCAAAGACAAATTTCGAATAAAGCTATAAATATATATATATATATATACACAGTATGGCAAGCGAAAGCAAGATGTCGACAGGGGGGGGGGGGGGGTAAGACACCAGCAATATTCCCATTTCTAATGTAAAAGGCAGGGTCGGGTCTATTTTTCTGAATTTAAAGTTCTTGGAGAGGTGGGGGCGATCACAAGAAAAAACAAGTTGCCGATAAGGGAGGAGAATGCGAGCAGCATACAAATTCCTAGTATAAGAGGCAGAATCGGATGTATTTTCCTGAACTCAAAGCTCTTGGGGGGAGATGTAAACTGCAATAAAAGGAGTGATACATACATTTTATTATGAGAAGCAGATCCCAATCGTGGACAAAATTCTAACTTAAATCAATGAAGATCGGGATTTACCTGAAACTAAAAGAACTGAGCTCTGAAAATTGCTCAGAGAACTTAATATTTGCTGGGAAAAACCAGATAGGAAATCTGTTCTTATAGATTGTCCGGAAAATGTCCGTTGAAGAAGGAAATATCTCTCTCAAGTACAAGGTGGAGTTGCTAGAAATAATACAACTTACAAGATTGGTAATTTATCTGAACTCTTGAAAGATTTTTTTGAATAAAATTACTGCAGAAAATTGTGAAAAATCCATATAATAAAAATATAAAAGAAAATGTGGAAACTCGATCTCATGATCGGTGAGACAGAGGAACCAATTATAATTAATAGCGAAGATAGCTTCACTGACTTTGATTAAGAATTAGATACGTATTGTTTACGAGAGTAAAAAACACAATTTATTATTTAAATTTTCTGTAACACATAAAAATTAATTACATTTGAATCCCTTTTTAGTGTCTAATGGTAATTCTGCAGATGGTTTAAGAAATAAATAAAATGAAACGTCAAATGTCCTAAAAATATTATTAAATAATAATAAAATGACCGATAGCCCAAAAAATTATTTATTATTAATTTATTTTTTTATATATGTTTAATGTCTTGTATTCTTGATAGTGGGTATTTTGTAAGTATTTAAATTATAACTTCATTTTAGTCTGAATGTGCCTAAAACGGTTTCTAGGCCAAAATTAAAAATAATAAAAATACAGTTGTGATTTGTGTTAAATATGTCAAAATTATCTATATTTTCTAATGTATGTGAATTATTAAGAAATCATAAGAAATAAATTAATATTATAAAATTTTTTATTTTAAGTTTATTACCGAAATAATATTCTATATCTCCTTCCGACGCCTAAAACAAGGATTAAAATCAACCCAAATAGTCCATTATTACAGACCGGTATTTTTGATTATAAAATTTCTAACCCATGCCTGTGAAAAATATATGTATCTAACAGATTTTGCCAAAGACATCGGACTAAAGAACACACGTAGTTTGCGAAGAAAAAAAGGGTAAAAAATGATTTATTACTATCTCTAGTTCTTGAATAAACTATAGTATAAGAGGAAAAATTGGGTATATTTTCCTGAACTTAAAGCTCTTGGATCGCCCCCATGGCCCTCCCCCCTTGGATCAGCGCCTATATATATTATTGTTATTCTAATTGTAATTATTGTTATTATTATTATTATTTTAGTGTTTTTTTCGCTTACCTAAACCGATGTTGAAAGTTCCCTCATATATATATATATATATATATATATATATATATATATATATATATATATATATATAAATACGACTCCGACAATCAAATTTTTTAATCTATATTCGTTGGTAATATAAGCTCTAAAATGTTTATTTATAGAAATTTTTTATTCGATTATGGCAAGAGGCCCATATATTCGATTACTAACATATACAACTTTTAACTTTTATCACATTAATTGTATCTAAAGATATCACAACGGTTACTCTGCTCGATTCTTGTCTTACTATTTTGAAAACTCCTTTGTAAAGAGTTTAAAAAGTACAAATAAAATACACTAGTTATTTACATTATTAAGTTATGGTATTTCTTAGGACAAATATATTTACGAAAAACAAAAATCATCTACTCACTTATGGCAATTGCTACACCAATGTTTGTCCGGCGCATTCATCAAAATCATAAATTTTAAATAGTATTTTTATATCTCATAAGTCGATTTAGTCTAATCATATTAATTTTCATTGCATATATTTAGTAAGTGCAATAGTGTCAAATTTTTTGGATTTTAAAAGCGATTGCAGCGGCTTAAAAAATGTCATTTGACCTATTTAATTGTATTTTTAAAGCTCTACGCCACGATATTCCACTTGATAAGCTAAATGAACTCCTACACATCTCACATAGAGTGAGACGTGAAATTTTTTTTTCAGTTTCTCTTCACGTCTGTTTTTGTGTTAATGAAAGCACATGCATGCAAAATGAAAAAAAAAACTGACGAATTTATAAAGCTGTGACATATAGCCGAACGGACAGACAAACAAGCTTGTCATAGAACTTTAAAAATCGTATTAAACTAATAATAACGAAAATTTTTAGTTAATTTTGGAAGGAAACTACTCTCGTCACCGATTCAAACGCTTTTCATCTTATTTTTTATAATAGTTTTTTCCTAAAGAAAGGTTTAATTATTCACCTGTACATAATAAATTTGGAGGTAAAATTCTAGATATTTTCTTCCAAATTTAGTAGGTGCTGAGATATTGCTTGATGAAAAACACTTCTTACACTTTGACAAGCTGTTTATTTTCCCAGCACAATTTAATAGAGAATGATTTGCACATTTATATTTTTATTTTAATGTTGAGTAAACAAACTTAGAACCGAAAAGTATGTATTTTCAATTTTTTATATAAGAAACTACTCTTGACTAAAATGTGGTTGTCGGACTTGCATTGTCTTTATTTTTTACGACGTTTCGATTAGATTGTATCCTTAATCGTTATCAAGTATAAACTGAATGTTTTGTCTTAAGACTACGAGCTTATATAGGGACTGTGTCGATTGAAACCAAAGATTAGGTATCTCAACAATCAGTTTACTAAAGATTCCATTATTGTTTTTAATGTAAGCTGCTTCTATAAATTTTCTTTTCTTCATGTTGAGTTCCATATATATTGCCGCAGCCTCAGACGATTTATATCGTGTTGTTTATCCCAGGCGTGTTCTGCAATACTTGATCTCTGAATAAAGCACGCCGATTTTGGACAACGCTAGCAAAGCTAAAAAAAAGAAAATTTATAGAAGCATTATCTCCGATGGCGAAAAGCCCTTCTTCTGGATGGAGCTACACAACGCTACGAAGAAATCAAAGCCGAAACTTTGTCAGATGATCATGAGCCAATTTGCCATAAAATAGATAACATATGCAGCAAGTTGAAAGAAAATATGGCGAGAAAACACCGAAATAAACTAGAAAAACTAAAATCACATCAACAACCGACTCTACCTGAAACAACTTCAAGAAAAACCATCATAAACTTATCTTCAAGGCTACTTTCAACAGCAGAAGAACAACTACTAAGTAAGGGGCTTAATTTCGCAGTAACATCAAAAAGCATGCCGGTTTTAGACGTCATAAGCTCTGTAGAATCTATACAAGTCGACGAAAACCATTCCGACGAGTTTAGGTGGAAAATAAAATCAACTTTGGAAGACAAGAAAAATCCAGTTCAAAATCTCTCCGAGCTAGAAGCATCAGTCTTGAAAGAACTTCGTAAGGATGAATCCATAAATATTTCACCAGTAGACAAGGGAAATGGAACGGTGATAATGGACATCGTAACGTACGACCAAAAAATCGGAGATATCCTGGAAAAAGGAAAATATAGACAATTAGCTCATGACCCCACTAAATCTATGGAGTCAAAAATCTACAGAACACTAAGGAAATACCAAGACCATATACCTGACAACCTACGATCGGCGCTCACACCACACTGCAGTAAGCCACCACATCTTTACGGACTATTAAAAATTCATAAAACGAACATACCATTGAGGCCAATAACCAGCTCCAGAGGATCCTCGACAAATGCACTGGCGAAGTTTGTTTTAAAAATCATACAACCTTTAGAAGGTCAGACAAACACATATGTTAAAGATTCTACACATTTCGTGAACATTATTAGTCAATCTAGAGCCAGACGATAGACTAATAAACTTTGATATGGAAAGTCAGTATACTAAAGTATCATTAGGGAAATCACTAGATATAATCAAAACTAGACTTTCAAATGATACTACTTTATCACTGGACGAGGTGATGGACCTTTTGGAGTGTTGTCTGCGTAGTGTTTAATTTCAAGTAATATATATATATATATATATATATATATATATATATATATATATATATATATATATATATATATATATATAATATATATATATATATATATATATATATATATATATATATATAATATATATATATATATATATATATATATATATATATATATATATATAATATTTATTTTCTTGATTCTTGAACCATAGATTATATCATTTTTCTTTATTTTGTCTTTTCTTGGGTTTAGGTTCTATATTTAATAAATACACAAAACGATTGACGCTTCGCCGTTTATTCAAGGCATTTTCAAAATTCTTTCCTCCTAAAAATATATAATTAAAATACGTCACATAAAAAACATATTTACTATTTCGAAAAACAAACAAGACACTTAAAAACAGTAGTCAAAACTTTAAAATTTTTTTAAAAATTTTTTAAAAATATTTAATTTTACCGGTACACACCTTGACATTTTGCTGTTCTGTTACTAAATAAAATTTAAATTTTACATCGTTTACTGAGGATACGTGGAATGCGAATGTGTTCTATTTTTTTAATATTTTTAAATATTTTACAATGCATAAAAAAACAAATAAGGTATATGTTTGGTTTTATATTTAAGAGGATATTCCATTTTTGATTCTCATTTGACCGGATCCAATACTTAATATTTTTGTTTAAATTAGGCTTGCGTAATAATTGATAAACGAACATATAAGTTTTATAACGTAAAAACAAAAAACATAGAACATAAACAGCAAAAATATGTGACATTACCGCACACTAGTGAGCTGTCAGAAAAAATAAAATACATTTTAAAAAAGCATGATATTATCGTATGCCACAGGTCACATAATAAATTAAATACATTGTTCACAAATTTAAAAAGTAAAACTCCTCTAATGAATAAATCAAATATAATTATATATTCGATCCCTTGCACAAATTGTTCCAAAAAATATATAGACATGACGAGCCAATTACTGAAGAACAGATTAAATGGCCATAAATATACGAAAAACGCCTCAACAGCGTTAAACAAACACACACAGGACGAAAAACACACTTTTGATTATAACAGTACCATTATAAAAAACAGAGATATGAATTACCAAAAATTACAGATAAAGGAAATTAAAAAAGATAAAAACACTGTTAACGACAGAACAGATTTGGGAAATTTGAGCCACATTTATGCAAGCCTAATTTAAACAAAAATATTAAGTATTCGATCCTGTCAAATAAGAATCAAAAATGGAATATCCTCTTAAACATAAAACCAAACATATATTTGTTTTTTCATGCATTGTAAAATATAAAAAATATTAAAAAAATAAAACACATTCGCATTCCACGTATCCTCAGTAAACGATGTAAAATTTAAATTTTATTTAGTAACAGAACAGCAAAATGTCAAGGTGTGTACCGGTAAAATTAAATATTTTTAAAAAATTTTTTAAAAAATTTTAAAGTTTTGACTACTGTTTTCAAGTGTCTTGTTTGTTTTTCGAAATTGTAAATGTTTTTTATGTGATGTATTTTAATTATATGTTTTTAGGAGGAAAGAATTTTGAAAATGCCTTGAATAAAGGGCGAAGCGTCAATCGTTTTGTGTATTTATTAAATATAGAACCTAAACCCAAGAAAAGACAAAATAAACAAAAATGATATATATATATATATATATATATATATATATATATATATATATATATATATATATATATATGTATATATATATATATATATATATATATATATATATATATATATATATATATATATATGGAATGGTTCAAAACTCATGCCATAGAAATGGCAACAGTAAATCGAAAGTTTGGTTCAGATATGGCGATGATACCTTCATCGTATGGAGGTAATGATCAAGAACTTAATGATTTCTTGAAACATCTAAATACCATTCGACCTACAATTAAGTTTACCATAGGAAAAGGGTAAATGATCAATTGCCCTTCCTAGATGACATCGTGAACCGTTCAAACGAAACTATTAAAACTTCAGTATACAGAAAGCCAACACATAATGGACAATATCTTAATCATAGTTCTAATCATTCTATTGTAAATAAACCAGGAATTATACACAACTTCTATAATCGCGCGATATCTATATGCAATAATGCCGATTGACTGGAAAAAGAGGTGGCAAATATTAAATCCGATTTACCACAGAATGGTTATCCTTTAAAACTAGTAGACGATGTCATAAATAACTTTAAAACAACGAACCCGGGATAGCAAGAAACACATTTCTTCTTCTCAATTCCGTACATTAAGGGAACTTCGGAGAAAATAAGACGAATTGCCTGTAGTTATAATATAAAAACAGCTTTTAAATCAGGAAATACACTTAGAGCTTATTTAACAAAAACAAAACCAAAAACTACCGATAAGAAAGAATTTGTTTACAAAGTTCAATGTGAATGTAGTGAGACGTATACTGAAGCAACCAAACGACCACTAGAAGTTAGAATTAAGGAACATCAAACTCATACACAAAAAGGGGAAACGTCGAGATCAGGTATTGCAGAACACGCCTGGGATAAACAACACCATATAAAATGGTCTGAAGCTGCGGCAATATATATGGAACCCAACATGAAAAAAAGAAAATTTATAGAAGCAGCTTACATTAAAAATAATAATGGAATCTCTAGTAAACTGAGTGTTGAGATACCTAATCTTCAGCAACCACTACTTTGTAACATCAGATCATTGAGGTGTGTAGAGTGAAGCGAAACTTTGCGCTTCCATGGACACAGTCACTATATAAGCTCGCGGTCTTAAGTCAAAACATTCAGTTTATACTTGATAACGATTAGAGATACAACCTAATCGAAACATCGTAAAAAAATAAATAAAAATATAGACAATGCAAGTCCGACAACCACATTTTATTCAATCTTCAACGTTGTCTACAACCTCCAAACAAACTACTCTTGTTCTGGAAGGTATACTCTTAAGATATTGAGGCCTGGTAAAATGCAATTTCCCACATAATGCCAAATGTGTTACAAGTACGCTATTTAAACTATCGAAGCAGAGAATTATGAGGGATTTATGAAAATACAGCATTTTTTAATTACTGAATTACGTAAGAATATGACAAGTTGATTTAAAACATAGAATGAGATTTATAAAGTGGTTAAGAATCATTAAAAACAACCTTATTTTGAACAATTTAAATTGTGAGACAAATAAATATTTTTTGTTGGTAATAGTTATTGCTACTACCAGATATTTTTAAATAAAATTGCTATATGGGCGTCGATGTACAGGGTGAGTCAACGATTGGATGAAGTAGGTTTGTGCCTTTTCAGTGAAATTAACAAAGAAACTATATTTATTGTTTGATACAGTTTATTTTTACGCAGATTTTAAAAATATTTAGGGCTCTACAGGGTGAGCCAAAAAACTAGGACAGCATAAAGTTGTATTTTTTTAAATAGAATACCCTATATACGAATCGTATTTTCGATTTAGCTTATAATTTTAAATCTTTTTTATTAAGGGTTTACTGTAACAAAACTTTATAGTTTCTGAGATAATTAAGTTTAAAGAAAAAAAGTCACATTTTCAAGCATCAATTCAATCCTAAATAACGTTTTCAATTTTGTGACAAATATATTCAAATTTGGAATTTAGCAAGGCCAAGGACAAGTTAACATAATTTTTACCTAATATTTGCAATAAAAGCTACAGGGTGTTGAACACATCGGCTCAAATTTGAACAAGTTTAAATGAATAAATATCTTTTTTTTTTAAATGGTACATTTTCATGTTATTTAATAGAGTAATAAAAACCCTAAAAGTTTTTTGAGATATTTCAGTTTTTCTTATTTTCCATACTTTTTTACAGAAATAGTCTTCATTATCATAGTAGCCATGTAAAATAATAAAAAGAAACTACAGAAACAAACAGAATGTGGTGAAATATGATGAAATACATTATTCGTTATATTACAACGGCAATAGTTTAATTAAACATAATGTGAAAAAATTAACACAACAATAACGACAAGGCAAATACATATTTACTTTTAAACTAAATTGAAACAAAAAAATTACCCATTAAATACTGAGATTAATTATTTCTTTTTAATAAGTGTTCGAATAAACGACCCTCTTGTGCAATGCACAAATTTAGTATTTTTTGCAGGTTTTCTCGGACCCTGGACAAAATTAGTGGCGTTATTGTTCTACAGGTATCCCTAATCCTGTTTCGCATATCTTCCACTGTTGTTGGTGGATTAACATACACCTTATTTTTAATATAACCCCATAGGAAGAAATCTAATGGGGTGATGTCGCAAGACCTTGGTGGCCACTCAATGAAACCCCCACGTCCAATCCATTTTTGCGGATGTCGTTGGTCCAAAAACGCACGAACTTCACGATGGTAATGCGGAGGCACACCATCGTGCTGGAACCACATACTGTCGAGCTCATCCCTATCGAGACCTTGAAGCAGTTGGGGTAGTTCTTCTTGTAGAAAGTTCAGGTAACTATGGCCATTTAGTGGTTCATTAAAAAAGTGGGGTCCAATAATTCGATTATGATGAATACCACACCAAACATTTAATGACCAGTGGTTTTGATGTTGCACCTCTCTAATCCAAAATGGGTTTTCTGTGGCATAAAAATGCATATTGCGTCTATTTACGGCACCGTTACTTCTAAAAGTAGCTTCATCACTAAACATTACCTTGCATAATAAATTTGGATTTAATTGAATGTCCGCATTTATTGTACGACAAAAGTTTACACGACTTTCAAAATCCTGTCCATGCAATTCTTGGTGTAATTCCATGTGATATGGATGATACCTATATTTCTTGGTAGTACGATTAGCGGTGGATTGTGATGTTTCACATAATGCTGCTAACTGACAGCTACCAATATAAGGATTTTCCTGAACATTTAACAATACTTGTAGTTCTTTTTCTTCATTAGTTACTGGTTTGTTGACCACTTTACGTTTTGGGTAATCAACAGTACCAGAAGAATCAAATCTTTGCATTAAGTTTTGAAAAATATGGGTATTAGGCTGGCGTCGATCAGGATACTTTATTTTGTAAATTCTTTGAGCAAGAAGGCAATTTTTTTGAGCCTATCCTATTGTATAAATCATATCTATTAACTCATTCTTTGGAAAATTCATTTTACAATATAAGATGAATGCAAAAAAAACTAAACTACACTACATAAAAACCAAAAGAAGCGATTGCGGTTATAAATTTGACACACAGAAAAATCTTCTTTTACATTGTTTTTGCCATGGCTACTATGATAATGAAAACTATTTTTGTAAAAAAGGTATGGAAAATAAGAGAAACTGAAATATCTCAAAAACTATTTTAAATAGGTATAGGATATATTGAACAAAACTTTTAGGGTTTTTATTACTCTATTAAATAACATGAAAATATACAGGATGTACCATTTAAAAAAAAAAGATATTTATTCATTTAAACTTGTTCAAATTTGAGCCGATGTGTTCAACACCCTGTAGCTTTTATTGCAAATATTAGGTAAAAATTATGTTAACTTGTCCTTGGCCTTGCTAAATTCCAAATTTGAATATATTTGTCACAAAATTGAAAACGTTATTTAGGATTGAATTGATGCTTGAAAATGTGACTTTTTTTCTTTAAACTTAATTATCTCAGAAACTATAAAGTTATAGTAAACCCTTAATAAAAAAGATTTAAAATTATAAGCTAAATCGAAAATACGATTCGTATATAGGGTGTTCTATTTAAAAGAATACAACTTTATGCTGTCCTAGTTTTTTGGCTCACCCTGTAGAGTCCTAAATATTTTTAAAATCTGCGTAAAAATAAACTGTATCAAACAATAAATATAGTTTCTTTGTTAATTTCACCGAAAAGGCACAAACCTACTTCATCCAATCGTTGACTCACCCTGTACACAATCGCACTTTTTCGGCCCTTTCTCATTTTTGGCTTTAACAGCCTATAATAATTGTTGCCCATTATGGGAGGTCAGTGGTTTATACTAACATTTCTGTGCTAATGGTACGGAACCCTCGGCGAACGACTCACACTCGTGTTTGATCAATTTTGGGTTTAAAACCTTTTGTTTATAAGTTATTTTAATTAATGTTTTTAGAAATTTTCTATAGTACGAACTTATTATTTTGTTTTCGAACTGTTTGCTGAATATTATCGAATTCCGTTTAAAAACATGTTTAATTTTTAGGTGAACTCAGATGAAAACGCAAGAAGACCTGAACATAGACTAACTATTCTTGACAATGGTAGCGAGTCAAATTCAAATGTATACTCCATATATATTACCCGTATATGGAATTGGTAAGTATACCAGGTATACAAAGGTATCAAAAGTATGGAGTTCTGCGGAGACCCTTTCCATGTTATCGGGTCCTAGGTGAAGTGGTCTGCTATATTTCCCACAAATTTTCGGACGGTCCGCGCGGTTGCAATGAGAATTCCTTTCTGAATCGGCTTATACAGATGCTCACTAAGACTCAGTCTCTTGATGTTCTGTAGGAAGTTCTTTAGCATCACTCCAGTTGTTGATAAAATTATGGGAATCGTTTGGACGCTGTTCATTGCCCCCTTGTTTTCGAATTTGCACCTCCAGATCTCTGTATTTGGCGATTTTCTCGTTGTATTTTGGCCTAAGGTTGCTGTTATTAGGTAAAGCAATGTCAATTAGTGTAGTTCGCCTAGAAGTTTTATCGGTTAATATAATATCTGGTCTATTAGGAGCAACTGTCTGATCTGGCCCCGGATTGTATTTGTGGTAAGGCACTTTTCCGACTTGCAATAGATTTAACTTATCTGCTAACTCTTGGTGGGGTATCTTGGCGGTTGAGTCATGTCTTTCCTTATACTCCGTTCCGGCAAACGCTTGGCATCCTCCAGTTATGTCCTGGATTATCTCTGATGTTCGACAACCATATCTACATTGGTCGTTTCCTATTGAGAGATCTCTGATGATGAACTTCCGATAGTTTTTCGTCGGAATAACCTGGTCTTGGATAGCTAACAAAAAGTCATCCGTTTATAGAGACATCTGTCCTGAAATCAACTAGTAGTTCTACGCTGAGTTGTCGACATTGTCCTGATTGACCTCATTTGGATAAAGTAGCTTCCGTAGCCAGGTTTGTAACTTCTCTTGGTCTATTTGGTGGTAAGAAGCACTATCCTGTTCCCTCAGCTGTAGCGACGTTGAATTATCTGCCTCGTATATTGCTCGATGTAGTGTGAAAGAGCCCGCTAACCTGTGGAAATAAGAACGTATGTTTATTATTTGTTTGTCGAGCTGCTTACCAATATCCACCAATCTTCTTCCTCCTTGATGTCTTGAAAGCATTGTACGTTCAATAATACTCCGAGCGTGGTATTTGTGTGCTTTTATTAATAATGATCTTATTTTTCTTTGCAGGTTGTAGATGTCTGTCCTGCTCCATTTCACAATTCCAAAAAACTAGCTAAGCGTAGAGCATGTATACGTGTTGAGAGTATTAAACAAATTTCTACTATTTCAACTAGTTCGTAATACTCCCTTTACCCTCCTGATAAATTCGGTCGTCAGTTCGGCCTTTATAGTGGATGGTCGTTAAGATTATTATTATTATTATAGGGATAGCAACTTGAGTGGGGATTGCTCGCTTAGATACGGTATCTACCTGGTCTGTTGTGAAGAACTGGTTCCCAAGTTTCATCCCAGTTATACTTGAGCCCGTTGTTTTTTAGTATATATTTTGAGCTATTTTTGCAGTATGGCGCTTTCTTTGCCTTCAACAGCTTAAATTCTTTTTTAACACTTAATGGATACTGTTGGTGGCTACCTGTTTTAGTCCGAGACGTCAAATACTTGTTCTTCGGTTATGTGCAGAATTGTCACTAATGTTCGATCTAATCATGTTTTAGATAGTTTTTCTTTGAAATAACCTGATTTTGAATAGATATTAAGAAGCCTTCGGTTTCTGTAGTCATTTTCTCCGATGTCAATTAGCTTGTTATTTGTTGATCGAATATCCACCAACCCTATCCTGCGTGATAGCTTGGTAGCATTGGTCGTTCAGGATGATATTGTTGTGCCTGTCTCAAAAGTCTTTCGACTTTTTTCTAGAGACTTTCTATCTCTGACTTGCTACACTTTTCAATTCTAAAAGAATAATTATTTAAAATATATTTTTACTGTTTAGATTGGTACGCACGTCTTATCCATCTTATGTATCGCCTGTATCATATTAAAGAACTTATATGTCTCTTCTGCCCCCATTGCCTTAATGATTTGGCTGTTCTACTTCTCATATGCACCCAGTTTTATCCTTTCTCTAGTTATGTTTAAGATGCGGCATATAACAAAACGGAACAGAATTTCTATATCCCCCAAGGTCTCCTTCACAAATTTGAGCATTTTAAATTATCCATATATAGAAGATAATTTCGGCTTATCACTTTTCACGATTTTTCCTAATACTCAAGCCGAATGTGGGGGAATTTAGTGCAACGCAGAACCATAATGGGCTTAAATTTCTTTGAAATATTCTTCTTCGTAGTGGCCTTGTATCAGTCTTTATCTAATTCTCCAGGTTAACATGTGTATCTAGAACCACACAATTCTCAGTATAGCTGCTTGCCAGTCATGTGGCACAACGTAGGCAGAGGAAAGATCCTTTTGATTGGTATAGACCTAATTGCTGGTGATAGAATCGATGATAAGTCGTTCCTTAGTCTCTGCTACATATTTTTGCTTAATTGCTATGCAATTGCAATATTGTTTTACTCGCAGCATGTATGGAGTTGTGTCAAGCAGGATGTGGTCATCTTGTTTATGACCATACGGAGCTGGAGCTTGTGTATTACGCCTGATCTTTTGGCAAGAGACACATAACTCCTTTTGTCAGAAACAATGACATTTTGTGTGAATCACGCAAAACATTATTAATGAGAACAGTCAGTAGTTGGTGGACACTCCATAACTTTTTAAGATAGTAGTTCTGGACATAGTCAAGACTCGTGTCTTTGCAGTTATGAAATGAGCCTTTGAAACATAAATTGATAAAACTAGGTAGTTTGGTAGTTTATGATATTTAATACGATACCTACTTTTTTTAGTTCAATGTCAGTCATCCTCAATTCTTCCTTACTCATTCAAATGATAGTTTCTGATAGAATTCAGCATTGTCCTCTCGAATTTTGTCGTTCGGTTCTTCTTGGACTACGAAGGACTAGTTTATTTCGAAAATTAACCCTGTATTGAACTCGGCATGAAATTGTTGCCTAAAGTCAATCATCTCTCGTTTTTTATTTTTATCAGATTTACAAAGCAAACGGCTTCACACTCCCTCCAGGGAATATTGACTCATACCAGATACACAAAGACACCAAAAGTATGAAGCTCTGTAGGGACTCTTTCAATGTCATCAAATCCTAGGTAGCGTGGTCTTCTGTACTTCCTACGAATTTTCGGACAGTCCGCGCGGTTGCAAGGAGAACTGCTTTCTAAACTGATTTATACAGATGCTCACTAAGACCGAGTCCCTTGATGTTCTGCAGGAGGTTCTTTGGTATCACTCCAGTTGTTGATAAAATTATGGGAATCGTGTGGACGCTGCTCATTCCCCACTGTCTGCGAATTTGCACCTCCAAAACTCTGTATTTGGCGATCTTATTGTATTTTAGTCTTAGGTTGTTGTTATTAGGTAAAGCAATGTCAATCAGTGTAGTTCGCCTAGAAATTTTATCTGTTAGTATAATGTCTGGTCTATTATGAGCAACTGTTTGGCCTGTTAGAACTGTTCAGTCCCAATATAACTTAAACTCGTTGTTTTCAAGAAAATATTCTGGATTGTATTTGTAATAAGGCACTTTTCCTACCTGCAAAAGTTGTAACTTATCTGCTAACTCTTGGTGAACTATCTTAGCGGCTGAGTCGTGTCTTTCCTTATACTCGGTTGGAGCAAACGCTTGGTATCCTCCAGTTATGTGCTAGATTGTCTCTGATGTTCAACAGCCATATCTACATTGGTCATTTTCTATTGAGGGATCTCTGATGATGAACTTCCGATAGTTCTTCATCGGAACTACCTGGTCTTGGATAGCTAACCAGAAGCCTTTCGTTTCCGTAAACATCTATCCTGAAATCAACCAGTAGTTCGACGCGATATTATCCTGAATGATGTCATTTGGATGCCGTCCATGAAGTGGCTTCTGTAGCCATGCTTGTAACTTCTCTTGGTCTGTTCGGTAGTGAGAGGCAATATCCCGTTCCCTCAGCTGTAGCGGCGTTGAATCATCTGCCTGGCATATTGCTCGATGTAATGTGGAAGAGTCCACTAACCTGTGTAAATAAGAACGTAAGTTTATTATTTGTTGCTTACCAATGTCGACCAATCCTCTTCCTCCTTCGTATCTTGGAAGAATTGTACGTTCAATAGCACTCCGAGGAAGGTGCTTGTGTGCTTTTGTTAAGAATATTCTTAGTATTTTTATTATTATTAAATTTATATTTTTAATATTATTTTAATTAATAATAAGTGACCATAAATTTCCAAATTTTATTTTACTTTCAGGATTAAACGTGACTGGATTATCATAATATCAATACTACAAATACTATGCTTTATAAGCGACAATCAAGGCATAGGAAGAGAATATTTTTCTTTCGATCCATGCAAAAAAGAAGAATTTTGGCGATTTCTGACGTACATGTTTGTTCATTCTGAGTAAGTTCTATTTCATTAAAAAACTTTCTCCAAAAGACGCATTATTTTAATGCCAATCCACCAAAAACATCAAACCTTTCCCTAGCAATTATAATATTAATAAATTGATGTAATCTTGTTTATATTCATAATAAAATGCTATACAAATGAAAGAATAAAAAATGGAAATTGAGAGCATATAACTATTGTTAACCGACTTCACAAAAGAAGGAAGTTCTCAATTTGACAGCTACTATGTTTTTATGTATGTACATCAATTACTTTAGGACGGTTTTATCAATTTGAATGACATTTCTGGAGTTTTAGTCAGGTCGTTCCATATAATTTTAGCTGATGATATAATATGGCGGTCAAAAATGAATATTGACGTTTTTCGAGATCGCAGCTCTCTGTCCAATTTTTTTGCACAAAATCAACATCAACAAATCAAAGCCAAGCATTTGATACATCGGGATTCGGGAAAAACACGATTCAACCGTGAAGAACATTCATCAAGATAGCAGAGAAGTAGAAACTTTTGCTGGCAAAGAAAGTGCTATGCATGAAGCCGGAAACCTATACAGGAAGAAAACAAATTCAGGTAGAACTGAGATCGAACTGTGCTTACTATTCAGAGAATTTTTTATAACTAGCCAGACTTTACTTAAGGAGATAAAACATTCAAACGAGGAACACTAATAAAAGTCGCCGTCCCTAATAGCAACGATCTAAAGGAATGTAAAGATCGCCAAATACAGAGACAGGGAGGTACAAATTAGCAGAGAGTGGGGAATAAATAGTTTCTAAATGATAACCATAATTGTATCAACAATCCGTAATACCAAAGAGTCTTTTGCTTAGTATCAAGCGATTAGACCTAAGCAAACACCAACCTAAACCTAGAAAAAACACAACGTTTCAAGGCACCTCTCAAACAGTCCAAAATTTTATAGGAAAAACAGCACTTAAATCTCCACAACATATTAAGTACATATGAGAGTGCAAGAACCATTTGGCTAATTTAATAGAAATAAAAACAATAGAAGTAGATGACATCATTTATGTTTCAATGGTTATTGTTACAACCCTCCAGTTCATGACTAGCAATTATTTATTTTTTTTAAAATGCACTAGACATTTACTCCATGAAAATTAGATCAAAAATAACCTGTTTCGCTAACAAAAATGTAACATTGGTGTAAAAACGTATCTCGTTGGACCAAAAATTGTCACGATTTTCGGTTTTTTGAATTTACCTCGAAAAATGTGTCGAACAAAAGTTGTAGAGAATTAAAAAACCTAATGATTCGTATAATATAAGTTTTAGGTGGCGCCACTAGTTATCGAAATATATTTTTTTTTTCGACAAAATTTACGGTTTTTGTTTTAAAAAAAAACATTTATTAACAAATTACCGATTCAAAATTTAACATAAATATAGGTATTATCATTCCAAAAAAGTATGTCAAACCCGGAATCTGTGAGTTTTTTTTTTCCGAGAAATTCGATGTCAAAGTTGAAAATTCAACCTCAATTTCCGCTTTCCGAATTAATATACATTGCTCAATTTTAATGGAAATTGTTTTGTATTGTTTTATATTTTGAAGATCTATTAAAAAAAATTTTTTTCAATCGTGGGCCGAGAAATTTTGCAAAAACCAATTTTTGCACCAAAAAAATTGCGATAACTTTTCACCGGATAGAGATAAAAATTTTTTCATGCTTGCGTTGGATTTACATGTATCATTTCCGTTCTCAAAAAAAAATTATTTTGAATGAAATAAACTTTTTTTTCAAAAATTTATAATGGCGTGGCAAATGAATATTAAGGGCTCAAATTTGCAAAAGATGCTTTTTAATACTTAAACTTTATCTGTGAATTTTTTGGATCCAAGAAATACACTTCCATATGATGTGTGAACCGTCGAAAATTGGGCCGAATCTAATCGAAAATAGCTGCTGCAGGCCGTTGTCGGCGGGTTGCCATAGTTCAGGCGCATTATTCATTGGCGCTTCAGGAAAACTTATGCATCACAAGAAATATTTATTATATTGATGTTGTTTTATTAATTTATATGATAGTAACAACTCGTTTAGTCATATTAATTATTATTTTGTTTATTAACAAAATTTTTACAAAAAATTATAGAGAAAATCATACAAATATTCAATTATATATTACATATGCTACTGTTTTTTTCCTTTATAAAGGGTGTTTTTTATAGAGGTATAGAACTTTTAAATGGAATAAAACAAAGATGAATTTTTTAAATTGACATGAAATTTACTTTATTCGAAAGATAACCTTCTGGCATTATAATTTAAATATGACTTCTGGCATATGACCGCCACGGCTGGCTCGGACGTAGTCTAATCTGGAGGTCCAATTTTCGATGACTTTTTCCAACATTTATGGCCGTATATCGGCAATAACGCGGCGAATGTTGTCCTCCAAGTGATCAATCGTTTCGGGCTTATCGGCGTAGACTAGCGACTTCACATATCCCCACAGAAAATAGTCTAGCGGCGTTAAGTCGCACGATCTTGGAGGCCAATTCACGGGTCCGAAACGTAAAACTATGTGGTTACCAAACGTTTTCTTCAATAAATCAATTGTGGCACGAGCTGTGTGACATGTTGCGCCGTCTTGTTGAAACCACAGCTCCTGCACATCATGGTTGTTTAATTGATGAACGAAAAAGTCAGTAATCATGGCTCTATAGCGGTCACCATTGACTGTAACGTTCTGACCAGCATCGTTTTTAAAGAAGTACGGACCAATGATTCCACCAGCCCATAAAGCACACCAAACAGTCAGTTTTTCTGGATGTAACGGTGTCTCAACATACACTTGAGGATTATCATCACTCCAAATACGGCAGTTTTGTTTATTGACGTATCCATTCAAACAAAAGTGAGCTTCATCGCTAAAGAAAATTCGCTTATAAAAATCGGGATAAACGGCAATCTTGTTTTGGGCCCATTCACCGAATCTACGTCTTGCTAGATCAACGTGTGGCTTCAATTCTTGCACGAGTTGGATTTTGTAAGCACGCAAACCAAGATCTTTCCGCAAAATCTTCCATAAAGTGAATGGACACATATCCAATTCCTGTGCACGATGGCGGATAGACTGATTCGGGTCTTCCTCTACGCTACGCTCTACAGCAGCAATGACTTCTTCTGTACGCACTGTACGACGTCTCTGTGGATGCGTATTATCATTTAGAGTAAACGTGGTGCGAAAACGTTCCATAGTTAATCGAATTAATTGCTCTGATGGACGATTATGTTGACCGTAAAATGGACGTAGTGCGCGAAACGTATTTCGAACACAACCATGATTTTCAAAATAAATTTGCACAATTTGGAAGCGTTGTTCAGGCGTCAGTCTATTCATGTTGAAATGCCAAACCAAACTAAACATAAATCACTTGACAGCTGACAAAATGGCAGCCAGTTAAAAAAGTGTTGCCAACTTAAAGTTCTATACCTCTATAAAAAACACCCTTTATTATTATTACCTAATAGTTCATTAACAAAATTTTTACGAAAATTTCCAAAATTTCTGAAATGTACAGTTTTGTATGAGCATTGTAATGGAGAGTGCGATAATTGCTCTGAAAATTTTATTTCCTGCGATTTAGAAAACGATGATGACAATTCAGAGGAAATTAATAATATGTGTGAGAATAATTTTTACTATGAAAATGTTAATAATAATGAGAATGATATGTACAATGAAATTGAGAATAATGATGAAAATGGTATATGCGATGTAAGTGAGAGTAATAATTGCGATGATGAAATGGACGCCGATTATATAGAAGTAATAGAAAAAAAAAGAAAGATGAATGTATAATTGATATATTGTATTTGTATGATTTTCGCAGGTAATTTTAATGTATTATTAAATATTTATATGACGTATTATATATTATTATTATATTTTTTATATGATTTGCTTATAGAAATGTTCATAAAAATTTTGTAAATAAACTATTAGGTAATAATAACATAAAGGGGAAAAACTATTATATGTAATATATAATTGAATATTTGTATGATTTTCTCTATAATTTTTTGTAAAAACTAATATGACTAAACAAGTTGTTATTATCATATAAATGAATAAAACAACATCAATATTACAAATATTACTTGTGATGCATAGTTTTCATTGAAGCGCCAATGAATAATGCTCCTGAATTATGGCAACCCGGCGACAGCGGCCTGCAGCAGCATTCGATTAGATTCGGCCCAATTTTCGAAGGTTCACATATCGTATGGAAGTGTATTTCTTGGATCCAAAAAATTCGTAGGTAAAGTACAAGTATTAAAAACCATCTTCTGCAAATTTGAGCCCTTAATATTCATTTGCCGCGCCATTATGAATTTTTGAAAAAAAAAAACGTTTTTTTTATCCAAAGGTCTGTATTGTTTATAGACTCACCGTAACAGGCTGTCAACTTTGACAGTTTGTATCTCGGAAACCAATTGACGGATTTGAATCTACGAAAGGAAGCGTATTTCCAAGTACTTTCAAACCATGTATTGCAAAAAAAAATTCAATAAAAATCCGCCGAGATAATCTATTTGTTATAAGCAAAAATATCAACAATGTATTTAAACAATTCCTGAGGGCGTCCAAATCATTCGATTTTAATTCTGAAAAAAGTGTTGGAAAACTTGAGTTCCCTACTATATGTCGAAAATAAATTTAAATACGTTAACGTGATATTTTGGACTCAGACAAACTTGAAAAATGGTCAGTTTTTGTAAACGAAATCGGATTGCAAAATTATTGTGCAAAAACTATTTATTCGATCCTAACGAATTTTAGCGTGTTGTTTTATCATGGCATAAAGTTTTATTTTCTCTAATATGAAGAGAAAAATTTAAATGGTCGAAAAAAATTGATTAAAAAACTGCTTTTTTACTTTTTTTTTTAATTATTGCTATTTTGCAATAAGGGAAATATATTTTGAGATTTTCAACCAACTGTATCTTATGGAAAATTTAATTATGGAACTTTTTTTCCTTTTCAACTTTCCTTTAAAATGAATACGTGCAGAGTTACACGAGAGAAAACTTGAAAAAAGACGTTTTTTCCGTTAATTTTATATTTTTATTCATAAAAACAATGTTGCCCAACGTTTTGAATTGACGCATATCAAATTTATCGTTTTTCAGGTTATTCTGAAGGCTTTCATGCAAAAATCTCCATGTTCCATTTCACATCCACCTAAAAACAGATAAGCCCTGGTCTATATCTGCACAAACTATTTACTAACATAATAACTAGACTAGAAAAAAGTTAGGCATCTCTTAGTCAAAAAGGTAGACTGGTTTTAAACCAGGTTTTGAAATAAACGACCATCTTCAGTGCATCAGTGTTGTATATATTTAAATCGGAGAATTAGTTCAAGTATTTATTTTCAAATTTATTTTTATTCGTATAATTTGTCATCTTGACGCTCGACGTCACTAATAGTTACTTTCACTGTAATCTTTTTCATACTGATAAATTACATTTACCACCAAACTTTAAAAAATTGCTCGTTTTATTTTAAATTATTTAATTTACTTACAGTTGGCTACACTTGGCAGGAAATGTCTTTCTGCAACTTGTGTTTGGATTTATTTTAACAATTGATACTGAATCATGGAAAGTGCTTGTGGTTTATTTTACTAGCGGAATAGTTGGAACCCTATGCAGTTCAGTAATCCAACCCAATGCCAAAATAGAAGGATCCAGTGGAGGAATTTGCGGTCTAATGGCTTTATCTGTGGTGCCTAAAATTTGGGTAAGTTGTGGGCAATAATCTATGAAAGTTCCTGTACACATATTTGTTTTATTTTCACATAAAACAGAATTTTTCGCGAAGCTCACCCAAAATAATGAACGACTTCAAATCAGATTTCACACAATTTTTTTCGATAATTATTTAGAATACTGGAAACACCAAATTTTTCGATGAATACTTTACTTTCACTTGTCACTTTTATATATTTTTCGATCACTTCTAGTTAAATACATTTAAACATTCTGAATTATACCACATGTTCCTTAAACCTCTACACCACTAAAAACGGGGCCGAAAAAGGAAAACTTAATAAATTTCGGCTACAGGAAAATAACCGGGCATCGTTGCCAGATGTAATTATTCGGAATACTGGAAAATTGTATGATTAGAACTTTGGACAACGTTTTTTTACATACCTTTAACTATTAACTAAAAAAGAAGTACTTTTCATTCATGTCGTTAATCCTAACCATTTTTGAAAAAACGTCATTTTATTTACATCATGTATTTGGAGTATTTCGATAAAAGATACATTTTTGTTCCTATCAAATATTCAACCTTCAACCTTATGATAAAAAAAGTTCGATCGAAAATTAGAGTTTACCTCTTTAGTTTAAAACGTCTAATTCTGTGAATTGCAGTTCGACCTAGGTTTGCAATAAATGTGTGTTTTATTTTATAGGCACCAAAAAGTAAGTATTGTTGATGCAAATGTTGCTAGGTACGAAAGAAATAGATATCCTGCATTGTAGAACTTGAATGAATGAATGAATGAAAAAGAGGTGGTGATACTAGACCATCGATGTCTAGGCCTCCATTGGGCCCTTTACACCCCACCATATCTGCAGGTTATTCCAGGCCTTTGCGAATCCAAGCAGCCTCGTTAGTTGAACTTGCCTAACTGCTTCCGGTAACAAAATTGTATCTCCGAAATATCCCTGTCTCAGTCCGTTGAGTGCTGGGCACACTCTGAGGACATGGTCAACAGTTTCATCCTCCTCCAAATACCATCTGTATGTCGGGTCGTCTTCGACCACGATTCTATGAAGATGGCTCCTGAGGTGACAATGTCCTATCAACAATCTCACCACAATTCGCAGCCCTTTCCTTCTCAAGAAGAGAAGCTCCTTAGTATGCTGTGAACTAGGTCCAGTTATATGTTCCTCAGCACACCTCATTCCAGGAGCTCCCCTCCACGATTCAATAAATTTGCTTTCCAGCAAAAATTTTAATTCCCTTTTGCTAATAGCAATTAGGACAAGTAATATTGGTTGTGGTCCATATGGTTCAGTTGCCGAACCCAACTTTGTCAGACGGTCTGCTTTCTCATTCCTGCTTATGCCCGAGTGACCCGGGATCCATACGGATCTGACTGAGCAGCTTTTCCTTGTCATACCATTTAGTACATCCTTGTACTCAGACACCAGTCGCGAAGTTACGACACTGGACTTCAGTGCCAATATCGCAGCCTTACTGTCTGAGCATATATTTATTACTTTATTCCTGTCTATGTCTCTCTCACAGAGATAGGCACACTGCAGAATAGCATAAATTTCCGCTGTGAAAATTGTCGCACATTGTCCAAGAGGGTAGCACTCTCTGACTCTTGTGCCCCTGCCGAATACTCCGGCTCCACGTTTTAGAACTTTCACATCACTAACACATTGATTCTTTACTTCTTCTTCTAGGTAGAACCAAGTTCTGTTATCTATACAATGCCTCATCGATCCTCGTTTGAGGTCGAAATCCAGCTGTCTTTCCATCTTTTGGGGAGCCATCCAGGCGGCCGTTTGGTGTTTGGTTTCTCTCTCATCATGGTTTTTGCTAGTCTGTCATCGTCCATTCGTTCCACGTGGTCTCTCCACTGCCTACGACGATTTCGAACCCACTTCACAACATCCCCCACTCCGCTGTCCTCGCGTATTTTTGCATTTCTTATCCTATCTCTTAAACTTGTTCCCGTGATCATTCTCAGCGTTTTCATTTCTGTGGTTTTCAAAATGTGTTTTGTCTTTGTGGTTTCATGTCTTGTTTCTGCGTCGTAGGTCAGTATCGGTCTTACACAGACCTTGTAAATTCTTGCTTTGCTCTCAACCGTCATATGTTTATTGTTCCAGATTATGTCTCTTAGTTGACCTGATATCATGGCCGCTTTGTTGGCTGTGTGCGTACTTCTTCCATTACTGCCCTGTTACTTGTTATATGTGCTCCTAGGTATTTAAACTTCCCAACCTGTTCGATATGTTTGTCATCAACCATTAGTTTGCATCCTACCGGTTCTTTTGCTATTACCATTGCTTTGGTTTTCTCCACAGATATCTTCATATTATACTGTTTGGCTGTTCGATTGAGATGGAAAACATTTTTTGTAAGTTGTCCTCGCTATCTGCTGTCAAGGCAACATCGTCTGCAAAGCATATAATCTGAACTGTATTGTGTCCCATTGGGTACCCAATATTTGTGCTTTTTACCTCATCAATGATTTCGTCCATGATTACATTGAAAAGTGTTGGACTTAGGCTATCACCCTGTCTTATTCCTATGGATAGTGGGATTTCCTCTGTTAGAGTGTTATTTGTTTTAATTACCATGGTGTTTTTGGAATTCAGTTCGTATATTGTGCGTATGATTGCTTCGTCTACTTGTTTTCTTCGCAGTAATTCTGTTATGTGTTCCAGTTTGACTCGGTCGAACGCTTGTGTAAAGTCCACAAAACAAATGAACAGCGGTTTATCGTATTCGATAGATTTTTCAACTAGCTGTCTGATAATAAATATACCGTCGATAGTAGAGCGGTTATTCCGGAAGCCCTGCTGTTCTTCGCACGCCCCTAACTTGTCTACGATCCGTTGTGACAGTATTTTGGTTAACAATTTGGCTGATTCCCCTGTAGTTTTCGGGTTGTTTCTTTGATCCTCTTTTGTGGATCGGAATTGTAATGCTTTTCCGCCATTCTTTGCGTACTGACGTTGTGCGGAGTATTTTTTGAAATAGAACAGTGAGTTCTGTGAGAAGGCTGGGGCCTCCGTACTTTAGCATCTCATTCGTAATTTTGTCGGTACCAGGTGATTTTCTGTTTTTTAATTTCTTAATTGTCAGGTGCATCTCTGCTTCACTGATGTTAACATCTGTTAGTTCTGTGATTTCTTGTTGGTTTTCGTCTACGTTGTTTTCTGTAGCTGGTGCCTGGAGTAAGTCCTTAAAATGGCTGACCCATTGTTGGCTGTCGATTGGACTTAGTTGAACGTATTCATTGATTGTTTTTTTTCTGTTCCTCAGCATGTTCCATATTTTCTTTTGTCCTCCATATAGGTCGTGTTCCATGTCTTTTGAATACTTTTCCCAGTATTCTTTCTTCAGTTGAGCTATTTGACTGTTGATTCTGTTTCTCACCGTTTTGTACTCTTCTTTTGATTCTTTACTTTGATATTAATTTACTGATTTTTGGATTTCGTGGTGAAATTAATTGTGAAATATGAAATACAAGTTTATTGGGTATGCAGATATGCCTGTGATGTATGATCTTTCATCTTGCAATGCTTTGGAAACCAGGAGGTTATATCACGACAAATATCTTAATCGTACTCTTCCAGATCAGAAAATATTTCAACGAATTGACTAACGTATAAGCAAGAATGGTAGACGACTCCATTTAATGAGGTAATATTACCAAATTTCTTCAAAATTTTAGGAAATTTTGGGAAAAGAAGTACTGATGCTGGTTGAGGAAAAACAGTATGTACGCCACAATTAGAGAAAAATTGTTACATGCTGTAGATGACACTACTTCAATGGGCACTCGAAAATTATCACCATAATATTTAAAAAAAAAGTATATAAACTGATTCCTGAAGATTTTCCCCGTAGAATGCAGTTTTCAAACTGGCTATTGGATTAGCAACGAAATAATGTAAACTTTATTAGCACTATTCCATTAACGGATGAAGCAGGGTTTACCAAAAGTGGTATCATAAATTCACACAACTTATATGTATACGCTGATGAAAATTCTCATGCAACTATTGTTTCGCATCATCAACATCAGTTCCAATCAATTAATGTCTGGGCAGGAATCAGTGGCAATTTTTTGATTGGACCATTAGTATTGCCGACAAGACTGAATGGAGTACTTTATTTAAAGTTCCTCAAGAACGCTTTTCACGATTTGGTAGAGCACTTACCACTTGAAACCCGCCAAAATATGTACTACATGCATGATGGGGCACTACTTCATTTCAGCGTTGCTGTGGGGAACACCTGAATAACTTCTATCCAAACCGTTGGATAAGTAGAGGATAACCTATTGTTTGGCCTCCTCGATCTTCCCACCTAAACCCCGTTGGATTTTTACCCGTAGGAACACCTCAAAACCTTGGTGTAATCCACTCCGGTCAATAGTAGGGAGAAACTTCTACGAAGAATCATATTTCATTGTGATCAAATAAGGAACAATGCTGAGTTAATGTGGCGGGTACAGCAGTCCTCAATTCGTCGTGCCTGCGAGTGTATCAGACTTCACAAAGTCCATGTTGAACCCTCTTACGAAGTATTTAACTAAGCAGTTAGTTTACCTTTTTATTGAAACTATGGTGACATGGAAAGTTCCTCTTTTTCATATTCAACCCGACAGAATTTAAGAGACTAACAGTATAAATAAAATGACGTTTTTGTGAAAACGGTTAGGATTAGCGAGATGAACGAAGAGCACTTAATTTTCAATCCATATTTAAAGGTATGGGGACATGAGTGTCACAGCTAGTCCGTCCCTGCAGCTGTGAGTAGTTCACAACACTTTCTTGGATAGTAATTTGAAGGGTCTTACCTGGTGTACATCATAATAAAAAAAATTAAAATATACCTGATGGTTCAATAATTATGTGCAAAAAACTTGATTCCATTGCAGCTCTTTAAGAGACCATATCTCCGAAGAGGAGGCCTATATGAAAAAAGTTTATAAGAACTTGTAGTGTTCCTTTCACGTGTTTTTTTTTCATATCCGGGAGATTCCCCACATAGTATATATCGAAAGATGAGGTTGCACACACTGAAAGCTATTCAAACCATCTTCCAAAAGCTTTCAAGAAACCTTTTCGAAATATTTTCGCAGTGTTTCTCAACAGCCTTTATGAGTGCGACAAATAAGTAGAGAAAAAGATTTCCAAATCATTCCCTAAACATTTCGAGAAAAGTTTCATGAAACGTGTCATAAACCTTTTCAGAAATATTTCGAGAAATTTTTTCGAAACCTTTGCGAAAGATTTACTGAAAGTTTTCAAAATGAATTTAAAAACGAATCAAGATATGTTTGGGAAATATTTAAGCAACATTCCTGAATCATTTCCTGAAAAGCTATTCAAACCATCTTCTAAAAGCTTTCAAGAAACCTTTTCGAAATATTTTCGCAGTGTTTCTCAACAGCCTTTATGAGTGCGACAAATAAGTAGAGAAAAAGATTTCCAAATCATTCCCTAAACATTTCGAGAAAAGTTTCATGAAACGTGTCATAAACCTTTTCAGAAATATTTCGAGAAATGTCTTCGAAACCTTTGCGAAAGATTTACTGAAAATTTTCAAGATGAATTTAAAAATGAATCAAGATATGTTTGGGAAATATTTAAGAAACATTCCATGAATCGTGTCCTGAAAAGCTATTCAAACCATCTTCCAAAAGCTTTCAAGAAACCCTTTCGAAATATTTTCGCAGTGTTGCTCAGCAGCCTTTATGAGTGCTACAAATAAGTAGAGAAAAAGATTTCCAAATTATTCCCTAAACATTTCGAGAAAAGTTTCATGAAACGTGTCATAAACCTTTTCAGAAATATTTAGAGAAACTTTTGTGAAATATTTACTAAAAGATTTGATGATGAATTTAAAAACGAGTCAAGATATGTTTCGGTAATATTTAAGAAACACTCCATGAATCGTTTCCTGAGACCCTATTCAAATCATATTCCAAAAGCTTTCAAGAAACTTTCTCGAAATATTTTCTCAGTGTTTCTCAACGGCCTTTATGAGGACGACGAATAGGTAGCGAAAAAGATTTTCAAATCTTTCCCTAAACATTTCTAGAAAAGTTTCATGAAACGTATGATAAACCTTCTCAGAAATATTTATATTTTTCATTTGCTATTTAAATCTGTTCAAATTTCATGAAATTCCGAGAGATGGCGCAGCTTGTATTGAGCTTTCTGTTTAGTTTTATATAAGTTGTTTAAATATTCACTTTCTTTATGGTACGGTGTACTTAGCTGCTTTGAACTGACAAGAATCAGTAAATTCGAAACCGGTCTACAGATGGCGGTACACTACCAATGAGGAAAGTTTTGGCGTTATATTAATATTTTTTCGTTTTATTAAGAAGTCTGGGATAGTATTAAACCTATTATTTCGTATTTTATTGAAAAGTAACCACGCATTTACGACAACACCCTTTAATTAAAGTATAAATTAACAAAAATCAGCCATAATATTTTAACACAGAATTTTTTTACAGAATTGGATCTCGAAAGGCAAATCATCAACCTTGAACAAAAGTATACTAATAGTGTCAGTTTTGTGTATTACAATTTTGGGGGCATACGATTTATACGAATTAAGTAACAATCTACCAGACTTCGAAATTGCCTCCGCCGCTCATTTAACTGGAATGATAACAGGATTACTTTTTGGCATGATATCCCTATTTTCACCCATAGCTATGTACACATGCGGAATATCTTATATTGTTATTATAGTGGGAGTCTTTATTGTACTAAATATAATTTTAAAGCCTCCTTATATTTGCCGTTTCATAAACAATAACAGAAAAATTTACTATGTAAACAAATCTTGAATTTTCATCAACCTCTTATAAATTTCAGATTTTGTATTAAATATATACATTTATAATATTGAAAACACACACACACACTATATATATATATATATATATATATATATATATATATATATATATATATATATATATATTGTAACTTCTTTGGGTTAGGTTTAGATTAATACTACTATTCTGTGCTTAATTAACATTTCGCCCAACGTAGTGGGCTTATTCAAAAGTATAATCTAAAATAAAAAGGATAATATATAATATTATAATTAATTAATAATAAGATATAAAAGCAAAATGAGATAACTTAAAAAACTGTATCACTTTAAACCTAGAAACTTTCACTGAACCCATAAATTTGACACTAACCAATAATTACTTTTAATATCGAGATACATACTACCAGCAGCTTGATGGTCGCGCAATGAACTCACCAATATCATCTACAGAACTCGAACAAAATGGAAAAATAAATTTCCTTAACCTCACACTATTTCGAAATTTTGAAAATTAAAAGATTGAGCCGATGTGATATACAAAAGGTGGTACACAAAATAATAATAATAATAATAATAACCCAACAACATATGTTGCAATACCATACATTAATTTATTGTCACACATCCTCAAACAGTACGATATTATAGTTTGCCACAAAACATACAATCACTTTTCACCACTGTTTATGAAATTAAAAAGTAAGGTAACCCACAAAAAGAAATCCAACCTTAGCTATTCCATACCATGTCTAAATTGTCCACAGAATATATATATATATATATATATATATATATATATATATATATATATATATATACAATGTATGTGTGTGTTTTTGTATTTATTCTTTTTTAATTCATTTTAATTATTTTATTGAATGATATTATAATAAATATTGTTCCCGTTTAAGTATCAATTTAATTCAAGTGAGAGTACGTTTGTGACCAAATCAGATTCTACTTTTGAAAAAGCACACTAGACTAGGAGAAACGTCAAGCCTGAAATAATCTAATAATAAATATAAATCTCAATTAGATTTTACCTATGCACTATTTTTACAAAACTCAAAAATAGATTCATATGGTATACTCTCTGAATAATTGTTCCTTATTGTTATATTTTTAATATGTTATTTAATAAAGGTGCAATGCAATATTTTATACATTACGTAAAATTAGATTCATATACTCTCTGAATAATTGTTCCTTATTTCTACTTTTGCTAATATATTATTTAATAAAAGTGTATTGATTTACATCTCGTTTTTCATTTATTAACAATGAATCCAAACAAATACTACAGATTATTTCATCTTACAGACATGGCAAAAAGTGTTATCACTACGACTAAATTTCGTGACCCCGCTTACTTCACGACCCACTATATTACACTGAAAGAAAGTTCTAAAATAAGAAAGAATATCGCCACAGATTACACAGGTCTACAATGTTCTGTTGTTTATCATCTGGGGGTAATTTCCTACGTAATTTTCCGCCTAGAATCTGAATCCAAGGTCAGAATTGGCCCCCATGCAGGCGCGGATCCAAGAGGGGGGGGGGCGATCGCCCCCCCCCCCCAAAAGCTTGGAGTTTAGGAAAATAGACCCGATTTTGCCTCTTATACTATAGTTTATTCAAGAACTAGGGAGAGTTTTTCATTTTTTACCTTTTTTTTTCTTCGCAAACTACGGTTGTTCTTTAGTCCGGTGTCTTTGGAAAAATCTGTTAGACACATATATTTTTCATAGGAATGGGTTAGAAATTTTATAATCAAAAATACTGGTCTATAATAATGGACTATTTGGGTTGGACAGCAATAGATATTTGGATGTGTGAAGTGTTAAAAAGGATTTTAATCCTTGTCATAGGCATCGGAAGGCGTCAAAAGGAGATCTATTTTATCACTAAATATTTATGGCATAGAGTATTATTTCAGTAATAAACTTAAAAAGTTTTTATAATATTATTTTATTTCTTATGATTTCTTAATAATTCACGTACATTAGAAAATATAGATAATTTTGACATATTTAACACAAATCACAACTATAATTTTATTATTTTTATTTTGGCATAGAAACCGTTTTAGACACATTCCGACTAAAACGTAGCCTTATTCTCTCAAAAAACTTTAAGTTATAATTTAAATACTTACAAAATACCCATCGTCAAAAATACAAGAGTTAAACTTATATAAAAAAATAAATTCGTCCATATAATGTTAAAAATATTTTGGGGCTATCGGTCATTTTATTATTAATTAAAAACATTTTTAGGATATTTGACATTCCAGTTTATTTATTTCTTAAACCATCTGCAGAATTACAATTAAACACTAAAAAGGGATTCAAATGTCATTAATTTTTATATGTTACAGAAAATTTAAATAATAAATTGTGTTAACGCTGGTAAACATTACGTATCTTATTCGTCATCAAAGTCAGTGAAGCTATCTTCGCTCAAATTAATTACAATTGATTCCTGTCTCACCGATCATGAGATCGAGTTTCCACATTTTCTTTTATTATATGGATTTTTTGCAATCGTCAGCAGTAACTTTATTCAAAAAATCTTTCAAAAGTCCAGTTAAATTATTAATTTTTTAAGTTGTGTTATTTCCAGCAGCTCTACCTTTTATTTAGGAGAGATATTTCCTTCACCAACGGACATTTTCCGGACGATCTATAAGAACAGATTTCCTATCTGGTTTTTCCCAACCAAAATTAAGTTTTCTAAGCAATTTCCAGAGCTCAGTTCTTTTAATTTCAGGCAAATCCCGATCTTCATTGATTTTAGTTAGAATTTTGTCGACGGTTGGGATCTGCTTCTCATAATAAAATGTATGTACACCTCGTTTTATTACAGTTTACATCTCTTCTTCCCACGAGATTTTTCATCTGCCTGTGATCAAATGTAGCTTGGGATTACAAACAATTCCAGTCGTTTTTTTCTCCGTCAGTGTTCGATACATGATAGATTTTCGAACTCCTGTCATATTGGAACACATCTCAACAGAGCTTTTAACATTATTATCTAGGTATTAATATCTTAAGGCATCATAAATATTCATCGTAAAAAGTTTTTCGTTGAGGAAAAAATGCCCTCCATCTTTTGGGTATCTCACTAATCTTAAATAATATATAAAAACAAGCACAAACAAAATAAATCACTAAGGACACACTGTAAAGTGTACTTTGCTCACTGACAGAAATTGAATTATCAGAAATTTTATTGTTGCAGTAAATTTATAAAAGCTTATAATATTTAAATATAATTAGATTTACGGCAGTTCTCAGTTACCGGTTGCACTGAAGCAGGTACGTTTGAGGCTTCGATAACAGTTTTATTACTCTCTCTAGTTCTTGAATAGAGTATAGGAATATGTATGCTTGCAATCGCCCCTCCACTTCTCAAGGGCTTTGAGTTCAGGAACATAGAACTGATTCTGCCTTTTATATTAGAAATGTGTATGCTGCCGGCAACCCCCCTCCCGTTGATAACTTGTTTTTTTTTTGCGATAGCACCCCCCCCCCCAGGAGCTTTGAATTCAGGAAAATAGACCCGATTCTGCCTCTTATACGAGAAATGTGTATGTTGATCGCATCTTCCCACCCCCTGTCGGAAACTTGTTTTTTCTTGTGATCGCCCCCCCCCTCTCCAAGAGCTTCAAATTTAAAAAAAAATCCTTTTACACTAGAAATAGGAATGTTGCTGGTGCCCCCCCCCCTCGGGGACAACTTGTTTTCGCTTGCCATACTGTACTTTTGTGATATCACCGCCCGCCCCCCCCCCAAGGAGAGAGGCTGGATCCGCCCCTGCCCCCATGACGTCAGGATTTTGAGATATTTGAGATTATGTAAATTATTTTTTTTTGATAATTTTGAAATTATGTATAGGATGCACAAACTTTTTTTTTTGGTCTTTTTTTCTAGTATCCTTCAAAATAAACTATTGAGGGGTATGAAATATATCCCAACATAATGAACATTCACATTAACCCTGTGAAGCACATATTTTTCTACTGTATACATTTCTTTTGAAAATTGGTACATGAGGGTTTTTCGGGTCCTGGAGTACGAATATGAAGTTAGAAAATTGAATTTCTCATTTGGATGGTGGATTCAAAATGGTGCAATAAAATTTACGAAAAATTATATTAATATCTAAAAAATTTCACTTGAGAGTTTTCGAAGTCTGATTACGAATATTATGTCAGAAAAAAACTCCGCCTCTGGTAGGGAACTGGGTGAACTGAATAGCTCAGTAACTGCCAGTACCGGCCCCAAGCCCGAATAAAGGAGGAGGGTTACAGTGGTAGTTTGGCTCCCTGCCCTGTGGAAAAAAAATCACTGCTAAACATCCCATAAAGCTTGGAAATTCGGACGAATTACATGGAAAACGACAGAAGCAAAGACAACGGTTAACGAATATTGGATGCTGGAACATACCAGGACTAAATACAAAAGACGACCAGGGTAGCTATTCTCGTTCTTGAGAGAACGATCATCTTGATGGAAAGTGGGCGTGGTTCTCACGAAAAAGTATGAAACCGTATTCTCGTGATTTTAAGCGATGGTCACATCCATCAAATCTTGAGAGAACTTGTTCTACTTGTCTGAACCAAGAGAACGGCGAGATCTTGAGAGAACGATACTGTCATTCCCGTCATTATGCGTTATTTTTAGGTTATAAAAGTTCAAGAAAATTCATGATTGTTTTGAAAATATTGTAAATTTTATAAAATATTTTTGCTCGCAAATATACATATATAAAATGGGTTTTGAGGAAGTAATTTTGAACCACGATGGACCAAAGGATGTCAGATTAGCGAAAAAACAAGTGGCAAGTTAATATCGTCGATTTGTACCAGAATTCACGAAGCTGTTTAGGTAAGTATCTATTATATAAATATTTGTGGAACTTGGCGGACTCTACTTCATTTAATTTATTTTACTGGCTTGGTAAAGATCAAAGCAGATATCTTGTACTAAAAATAACCCAATTTATAGAATTCTCAGGGCTTGAAAAGAAGCAACATCATCTTTGCCAGAAGTCATGGTAATATTTGGTAAAATATAAAGTTAGCATATGCAAGAGTAGAAAGTCATTAATGATTTTTTTACTTGGTTGGATTATGCATATTTGTAATATATTACGTGCTATAGTTACTCTTAAAAAATTTGGAGAATATTAAGCTAATATTAATTTTTCTTTTTAGATTTAGGTACCCATATTAATATAATTTTATTAAAATATAAATATTTGTAGGTTCTTGGATTTTTTGCGACTAGCAGCTACCACAAAATAACTGGGTTGAATATTTTTCTGAAGTGAGTCGCCCAAGTGTCAGTTGGAGTATTGTAGAAGAAAAACCCAGATGCTTTAAATAGAGACGATGCTATTTCAGAGTGGATCTAATTGCTACAAAATTTAAATGAATTATGAGCTTGTCCAATTGGGTAATTTTCTATTAAATTGTAAATTATATACAGCTAGCAGTAATATGTATTTTGTAAACTTAAAATTGAAATGTAATTTGTTTTTTTTTAAAAAGAATTAAAACTGATGTTAAATAGGTAATATGTAAGATAATTTTGAAATATACGAGATTTTTATAATGCTTTAGGTTTTATACTAAACATAATTTCCCTGGTATTTTAGGGTACATTGACAGCACTCATGTTGCAATTACAAGATCAGTAACAGATGACCTAGAATTTGCGATGAGACTTTATAAATCATGAATATACATGCTAAATTTCTTAGTAATACCCATGATTCTTATATCTGGAATGAATCTAACATTTTCAATATAATGAAAATGATCTATAGAAGAAACCCAGATTCATTTTTCCTCATTGGAGATTCGGGTAAATTAATTGTACAGTAAACTGATAATTTGTTATTAATTTAGAATATGTTTAAATATAATAAGAAAAGTGAACCAAGTTTAATTTTTTCAGGATTTCTTTTAAGGTCATAGCCTTTGGAAGATATTTCATAACTGGGAACACCAGAGGAAAGATTTAATAGATATATGTTCATTATGGAGTACCGTTGAAAGATATGGTGTCGTGAAGAATAAATTTAGATGTTTTTCAAAAGATAGATAGATAATAATTTTTTAATATGGAAATATATATATTTCAAGTATGCAGAATGTATTTAATTGATGAAATAAATTTGTACACATTTCATTTTGTTTTTTTACTTTGTATATTCATTCCCTCATATTTATGGGGAGTATAAAAAAAAATAGCATTTTTACAAAAATAAGGCAAATCTTTCTTTTCCCAACCTAGTAGAAAAGAAACTAAATTTGTATTTTAGGAAATGAAAATATTAATTTTATTTCGCATGATATCCTTTACATCTTTGTAGGTGATACTAATTTCACGCAAAACGGCTATTTTGCCACTAAAATATTTCGATTTGTTTTTTTACATATTTATTTTTTCTCTATAAAACTCCCTTTCTGATTCTTTTCTCTCATTAAGAATATTAAATAGGTTAAAAATATTAATTATTATATTCATTTTAAATTCGAGCATTTACTTGCTAAGTAGGGTTATATCCTTGTTCATATTCTTTTTTAGGGTTAAATGCACAATTTATATGGTTACATACACCATTGACGCTTGGCAACATAGCTTACTAGATTTTGTTTCCGATCTCCCATCACATCCTACGAGAATACGGTAATACACGATCGAAAGAATAACCGTAGGATGGGATTGTCCCTATTCTCCCAAGAGAATGATCACTTCCTATGAAGAACCAGAATAGCTACCCAGGTATTTAGAGAACTCCACACATACGACATTGACATAGTAGTACTCAGCGAAACAAAGAAGAAAAGATAAGGTGATAGCTACAAGGATGAGTACTTATACTTTTGGATTGGAGTAGAAAAATCTAAACGGGCCAAAGCTATTGTAACTATTTCAGTAAAAAGGGCCATGGAAATATACATAATTGACTGGAATTCAGTAGATCAAAAGGAGCATGACGGTTGACATGAAAATAAAAAGAAGAGAAATTAAAATATTTGACATCTATACTCCCACAGACGACTCAGATACAAACACAAATGACAAATCTTTGACAAACTCTCTGAGGAATTAAAAAGACGAAAGATAGACTTATATCTTGCTTCCATTCCTCCTTTCACCATTCCATATATACATTGGCGATGACTGGAGAGTGAGGAACCCATCGGAAGCCTCCAGAGGATACCAAACAAATGCACTGGCGAAGTTTCTTTTAAAAATCATTTAACCTTTAAAAAGACGAATATACCATTAGAGGAATCACTAAATATAATCACTAGACTTTCAAATGATACTACATTATCAGATGCCTGGGTAGTGCAAGTAAAGGACAAGTTCTACGCTCAGGACGACGTACTTCCGATGGGTTCTTCACTCGCTCTAATCGTCGCCAATATATATATATATATATATATATATATATATATATATATATATATATATATATATATATATATATCCAAAACAGAACCTCTAAATAATGGAAATGTGACAGGAAGAGACGGACAACCCGTTTAGCTCTGCTGAAGAAGCGAAAGAAAGCATGCTGTTGTATCGTAGCTTGCTTCCTGGTTTCCAGCAAAAATGGTATCGGGCAAGGACTTTTCGCTGGTTTCGGGTTGTCAAAACACAGTGGGTCGAAAGCACGGATTTGTTATTAAAAATAAAAATCGAATCCAACATAGCAGATTGAAAGTTTAAAATCATGAAAATAAATTCGAAAAAGTCTAATGTGGTTCAAGGCATTAAAAATAAAATAAAGAGAATAATTGTATTTCCATGAATAAAATATTGCGCTTGACTTCAAGATACGTTTTAAATATAATACTATAATAATGAATACATGGATATCGATAATCGTTAAAAAAGCAAAGTACTTTTTTCTCTATGCTTCTTAATAAATACCAATGCAAATAATTTTTTAGTAATATAATATTTATTGATTCACACAAATGAATAAATAATATGACTGTAATAAAAATAATAAAAAGAACTTTTTAATCATTACCTTCTTTGTTAACAGCTTTTTTCTCATTCTCCAATACGTACGAATTATTATCCGAATCCTTACTATGTCAAAAACAGTGTAAGGATCCATCGACGCGAAAATTTTTGGAAGACATCCTCCGTTGATGTTTGTGCATCTTTCGATAGTTTACCTATCGATAATATTGCAAATGCTATGATGTCTAGTCAATGGAGTAAGTAATTTGTGGATTTCTGTTGTCATGTTTTACCAAGAATATCTTTTGATAACCAGTCTTGTTGTTTGAAGTGTGTATCCCAAATCTTCTCTACTGCAGTTTAATTTCCGCTTCCAATAGTTTGCAAAATGACGGGAAACCAGAGGATCAGTTTTCGCTTTACTCTTGCTATAATAGCTGGCTCATCACTGTTCTCGAAGAAACGTCGAGCTGTGTTGCCATCGTTAGTGCTTCCAACCCTTTCTTTGGCATGTCAACAAGAAGTCCTAATCTGTCTCCTTAAAGGCCTGTTGGATGTTAGCCTTTGTCTGTGCTTTCACCTCTTTGTCTTTCTGTTTACGGACTTGCCACTTCTGTGTGTCACGTTGATACGACAAATACAAGCGTGTAGAATTATCAGCCGTAGCTTGAAATACGCTGAATTTACTGGGACACAGTATCAATGTTGTTGAACTGAGATGTTGTTTGGCAGAGGTAACAACGTTGGACCGATTTTATTCCAGCCAAAGCATTCACCTAGCCGTCTATCATGGTCATAGATACGTTGTACTATACTGAAGCTGCAACTCCTAGTAGAGGAGGGTTTGGAATTGTACAGCACAATCTGTTCTTGTTAAGTTTGCGTGTTAATACCTACTAATTGAAGTGGAATAAGAGAGGTGAGGAATAAGTTTGTATCAGAAATATTCGGATCAGTGAATTTCATTTTGTACTGGCTCTGACCTGACGTTCCATCGAAGCCCCATTTGCAAATGAAACTCATATCTACAAATCAAATTTATCGATTTGTTCAAGGGCGTCTAATTGAAGCAATATAATTCGATCCACTGTGTGATCCAGTAAGCCTTGAAATTTAACCTCGTCTTTTGATTTAGTGAAAGTTAGATACTCGTCATGTGGATAACATGCTTTTTTGTATTTTACACACCAGAGTACGGCGAAAATATATTACTGCCTTTCTGTTTAGCCCAATTTTGCAATTCATATTTGTTTCTTGACAATCCAATGTCAAACAGAAAAGCGGCGCACAAATGTAACTGGGCGCGACGCAACCTCAACACTGTTGCCTTTGTCCTGAGACGAAACTTTAGGAAGAAAAGACTGGCCGTTCATATTACCGAGGTTTAATAGAAACGTTACTATAGCCAACTTTCTATTTTCAGTTTCTTAAATAGAATATATTTTGGCCGTTTTCTCAAATTCTGACCCACTAAGCCCGTCTAACTTCTTTCAAGTTAGTCCGAGACAGAAGATCGTAGGGAACGCCTACGCGCCATATTACCCCCGCTAACTTCCGTGCGACACGAAGACGAGCGGTACCTTGAAACGAATGAGAGGGTGTATTTACTTTTCGTCTAACGTAATCGACGGAATTTGGAATATTTAATGACTATTTGATACATTTATTGTTTTAAATACATTAAATAGTCGACATACAAAAAAAATAGTTTTTGTTGGCCGTTGAGCGTAAAGAAAATTGATATTTCTGTTACAAAATAAACATTTATTCTAATAAAAATACTAGTGAAACGCAACGGTAATTTCTAAGTAAATAAGCTAATAGACCACTTTAAAATTAAAAATCATTCTCAAAAATAAACTTTTATTCTGGTAAAAAATAAAAGTAATACGTTCATTAATTATAAATAAAGAAACAAATAATTAAATTTAATTTAAATCAACAAAAACACCTAAAAGTCTACAAGAGGTATTCAAACAGGCCTCCACTTTGAGCGAGACCATAGCCCAGTCTACTGAAGAGTACGGTTCACATATTTGCCAAAACTTCAGGGGTTATGTCCCTATTAGCCCTTTCCATCGTGTCCTTACAAAACACCATACGTGTTTCCTGGTCATTCGGAAAAATTTCTTGAGTTATTCGCAATTTGTAACAGCGATATTTGTTCCGCTTTAAAATATTCCGAACTGTTCGAGTGTTCATATCAAGTTCTTCCGCAGTTACGGTACTATTCCAAGGAAAATTAATTTTTGCTAAACTACAAACGTCAGTCTCCCGATTTGTTCGTTCTTCAGTAATTTGAGGAACCGGTTGCTCCTCATTATTATCAGTGCATTTTTTACAAATTTTTAGACAATCGATTGTCTTGATTTTTTTAATAATTTCAGAAATTCTAAATTTCCAAGGAACAGGATGATTTTCGCACATAAATGCAAATCTAACGATTATCTTATCCATACCTTTACCAGGAAGTACCACTTAATAATCTGCTCTGAAGCTGAGGCAATACATATGGAACCAAACATGAAAAAAAGAAAATTCATAGAAGCAGCTTACATTAAAAATAATAGTAGAATCTTCAGTAAACCCAGTGTTGAAATACCTAATCTTTGGCAACCGCTTCTTTGTAATATCAAATCAATGCGCTTCAATGGACACAATCCTTATATAATCTCGTAGCCTTAAGACAAAACATTTAGTTTATACTTAAAAACGATTAGAGATACAACATAATTGAAATAACATAAAAATAAATAAAAATAGAGACAATGCAAGTCCGACAACCATATTCTAGTCAAATTATACCAAGCTGTTGGGCGTAACTTTTGATAATAAACTTAAATGGTTCCTTAACATCTAAAATATTTGCTCTAAGTTGCACAGTTGCAGCTTGCATTTATTTTTTTGGCTTTGCACTGGATCAAGCAAGTGCTCATGACTTTACTTTACAAATATTCATTCACGAATTAGATATGGATTTTAAGTTGAGGAATGAATTTTTATTTTACAAAAATATACAGTAGGGGGAGTCCCCACAGTACCGGACACTTAAGGTTTTTAATAAACAAAAAATTGAATAATTAGGTTTTATTCCGATACTTAACATTTTCGTTTAAACAAATATATGTAACATTAAAATAAATCAACAAAGATGTACATTGTAGATTTTTTAGCCCTTTAAAATGGAACCAATCGTTGCTTTAGTTTTTGGCTTCATTGAAATTTGGCACCTAGTACTGGACAAGTATAAATTCGTACCCATAAGACCGGACAGAACCTGGTAAATATGGGATTACAAAAATTTAAAGTTACACAATAATCTTACATTACTACTATAAATATCTGAGCCATATAAACATTATAAAAATCTAAATAAATCAACGAAATCACTACATAGTATAAAACAAAGTAGCTTTCTCTGTCCCTATGTCCCTTTGTATGCTTAAATCTTTAAAACTACGCACCGGATTTTGATGCGGTTTTTTTCAATAGATAGAGTGATTCAAGAGGAAGGTTTATATGTATAATAACATCCATTAAATAGTGGAGAAATACTGTTATTTTTGAGGTTTCTAATGTGATGTCGTTAATTATCATATTTTATTCCGCTTACATTGCAAACGCAGGCTGAACCCTACGAGATTTATCAAAATAATGTACTAATTATTTGTACACATTGAAAAGGTCTACAGAAAACTCCGCGATGGTATATGTCTATCTCTCATGGATATCCCACAATAACATTTTTTTGTCATTTACTTTTTACGACAAATAATGGCAAATTTTGAAGCGATTTTAACCAATACAGCATTAATCCTTATCCAATTAAATAGCTTAAATACATTGTTGATTTAATATAGATCTATATGGTCCTTTACAGCACAAGATTTAAATGAATATTTTCGAAGATATTACAGATTTAAAATTGCGGGAAGTAGCGCTTGCGGCGGTACTGGCCGACCGGGGCGGCGGCAGCGTGCCTATAAATAGCGCGTCGGAGGCCGATGTAATAATTGTTGTAAAAATAAAATAAATAGTCACAGTTTTTCTGTAGTGTATTTAGTATCAGCATTGCACCCGTGCGAAGCCGGGGCGGGTCGGTAGTTAAAAATAAATGACATATCTTTTAACAGCGAAAAAATTAAATAGGTTTTAAGAAAATAATTCTTTATTTCAACATAATGTTACATAGTTAGAGATCGAGATAATAAGTAATAATAACAGTCTCAAAAAAAATTAAAAATGTTTAAACGGTCACAAACATAAACTTCTGAAGAACACTCAGGGATATCCGCACAGGGTTCATGAGCCCATCCTTTACAGATCTACTCTAGATACCGTCCTCGCCGTAGTCTTCGCAACAGACAACACAATAATACCTACTTCTCCAACTTCTTTTCAGTAGGTGTTAGTTTATTTTTTTATTTTTGTTTTGTCATTTGTCTTTTTTAATTTAGGATTGCTTATTTTTTCATTTGCTTTCTCTTCCAAACGTCTTTTGTATGGTGAATCAGTTAAAATCTCACTCTTTTCAGCACTACGTCTCCTTGATTGTGATCTTCTGGCAGCAGTATCTGGTAGTGGCGAAATATCAAGAATGGTTTTTCTTATAGTATTCGTTATATGGACCAGCTGAGAGCTTGAGATGTTTTCAGCTTGTAGAGATGCTTTGCTGGTAGACGGTTGAGGTGATTCTGCTCTATTAACTTCCTGAGGTAAATCCTGTGTAATGACCGACAGCAAAATAAACGTAGCACTGTCTGCTGCAGTAACTTTTTCCTGAATTATATTTTGTTCAATTGCAGGCTGTTGAATAGATGTGAAAACTGCATCAGAGGCCACTATATTTGATGATTCTGATATATTTGTTGGCTAATTGCTGTCAAGAGGAATATTAGTGATATCACTAGGTAAATAATCCAGATTTGTGAATATATTTTTGTCAAGTGGGTGAATACCGGAACATCTAAATCCTGCTTCTGCTATTTGGAAACGCGCAACTTTTTTAAATGCTTCTGATACAAGACCTGCTCTGTCATATTCAGTAATTCCTCCAACATTAGCCTGCATCCACATATCACAGCATTCATTGTAAGCATTTTTGAATGGTTTCATAAAAGATCGATCCAGTGGTTGCAGCTATGTGTAGTATACGGTGGAGTGCTGATCAAAAGTATGTGATTATCTCTGCAGAAATTTATAACGTCTAATGTTTTGTGACTGCTGTGCCCATCAAGAACTAATAAAATTGGCGATTCCTTCGTCGGTTTAGTAAATTTATATTAAAAGTTATATCTATCTATAAGTTTCTGTAAATTAGAAAAGAATATATCAACTTGGTTCTTATTACAGCATGCATCAAGCTTGTAGATTTGGCAATTCTTAAACTTAAGTCTGAATGTCTTCTCATATAATAATCATAAAAATCTGCCAAGACTACAGCCAGATGCAGTTTGAGCCATTTACCACCGAGGAAATTTCAAGAATAATCAAGGAATCCCATAACTGGAAAACTCCAGGTCTCGACGGGATCCAGAACTACGGGCTCAAAAAGTTCTATTGTATTCACCATCAGCTGGCTAATCTTATTAATGATGTTTTCCTTAACCCAGCAAAAATGCCATTGTTCTTGACCGAAGGTATTACGTACCTCCTACCAAAGGACCAACATAATACACATGACCCAGCTAAGTATAGGCCGATCACCTGCCTACCCACACTGTATAAGTTATCACCTCCTGCTTGACCCAACGCATCTATGCACGGTGTGAGCAAAATAACATTATTGCAACTCAACAGAAAGTGTACACGAGGGGAGCAATGGGATGCAAGGAACAATTGATGGTTGACTCTGTCATATGTAACCAAGCCTGTACCAACCGAAGAAATCTCTTTGCTGCCTACGTGGATTATAAGAAAACCTTCGACTCGGTGCCACATGAGTGGCTCAAAACTATATTGAGAATGTATAGAGCCGATAATAATTGTGTTTCCTTTTTAGAACGCATCATGTCAACCTGGAGAACAAAGATCCAATTGCAAGTGCCATCCAGCGACACCATCGAAACTAACACCAGTCCGGTACGAAGGGGAATATTTCAGGGCGATTCACTTAGCTCATTGCGCTTCGGCCTTGCAATGAACCCACTATCATGCCGTTTGAACACCAGATACGGCTTTAGTATTAGAAATAACAACCAAGAGGTAGTAAAAGTGAATCATCTTCTATACATGGATGATCTTAAACTGATGGCTGCTACCAGAAGCCAGCTGGAGCAAATGCTTAAAATTGTAGAAGAGTTCTCCGGGGATATCGGAATGCAATATGGACTTGACAAGTACCGTACTTTGAACATTGTTAAAGGGAAGATACAACCAGGGGCTTTTGAAATGCAGAATGGTGAATCTATAGCTGTAATGGAAGCAGACCAAACATACAAATGTCTAGGTATGAAACAGGCTAAAAGAATTGACCATCGCACTATGAAGGCCGAATTGACAACCGAATTTGTCAGGAGGGTAAGGTGGGTGTTACGAACTAATTTAAATAGTAGAAATTTATTTAAGACGCTCAACACGTATGCTTGCTTTGCGGTGAGCTACTCTTTTGGAATTGTGAAATGGAGTAGGACGAACATCCAAAACCTGCAAAGAAAAATAAAGACACTCCTAACAAAAACATCACCCTCGGAGTGCTATAGAACGTACAATACTTCCAAGACACCAAGAAGGAAGAGGATTGGTGGATATTGGTAAGCAGTTCGACTAAAAAATAATAAACTTATATTTCCACAGGTTGGCGGACTCTTCCACACTACATTGAGCAATATGCGAGGCAGACAACTCAACGTCTCTACAGTTGAAGGAACAAGATATTACTTTTTACCACCAAACAGATCAAGAGAAGTTACAAACCTGGCTACAGAAGCCACTTCATGGACGGCATCCAAATAATATTAATCAGGACAATGTCGACAACTCAGCGTCGAACTACTGGTTGATCTCAGGACAGATGTTTCCAGAAACGGAAGGTTTCTTGTTAGCTATCCAAGACTTGGTTAGTCCGACAAAGAACTATCGGAAGTTCATCATTAAAGAGACCTCAATAGAAAATGACCAATGCAGATATGGGTGTCGAACATCAGAGACAATCCAACATATAACTGGAGGATGCCAAGCGTTTGCCGCAACCGAGTATAAGGAAAGACACGACTCAGCAGCTAAGATACTCCACCAAGAGTTAGAAGAAAAGTTTAACCTATTACAGGTAGGAAAAGTGCCTTATTACAAATACAATGCGGAACCTATTCTTGAGAACAACCAGTTCAAGTTATATTGGGACCGAACAGTTCTGACGGATCAGACAGTTGCTCGTAATAGACCAGATATTATACTAATAGATAAAATTTCTAGGCGAACTACACTAATCGACATTGCTGTACCTAACAACAACAACATAAGGCCAAAATACAACAAGAAGATCCCCAAATACAGAGATCTGGAGGTGCAAATCCGAAGACAATGGGCAATGAACAGCGTCCAAACGATTCCCATAATACTGTCAACAACTGAAATGATAACAAAGAACCTCCTGCAGAACATCAAGGAACTGGGCCTTAGTGATCATATGTATACGCCGATGCAGAAATGAATTCTTCTTGCAACCGCGCGAATCGTCCGAAAGTTCATAGGAAATACAGTAGACCACGTCACCTAGGACCCGATAATATGGAAATGGTTCCCACAGAGCTTCATACTTTTGGTATATTTGTGTACCTGGTATGAGTCAATATTCCCTGGAAGGAATGCGAAGCCGTTTGGCTTGTAAATCTGAGTATAATATGTGTGCTGCAACCAGCGATATACTTGTCGCTACTGTAATGCATAGACAGTACAGCCAGCAACGCCAGCTATCCGATGACCTTTAACCATATCCTTTCTTTACCTTTTAAACATCCCTCTGCCCTGACCTACTTACCCTCAATTCCTACATAATTCCTTAGGAACCACTTTCTTTCAGCTTTCCGACTGGACCCGGCAGCGAATTGATCCAGAATCTCCGTCAACCAATAGTAGGAGGCGATTAAATGGGGAGAACTTTCAAATTTTAAATAATGAAATGTCGACTGCAAAACATAATTTACCAAAGGTGAGTAGGATCCATGGTCCAGAATCCCACACCGCAGAAGCGGTCTGCTCCACGGATTCTGGGGGAGCAACATTTCGACATCGCAAACTTTAAGTGGCAGGGTGTTGAGGAGGCGAACCCCTGTCGCACAAGAAGCTACAGCCCAACAACAACATGAGAGCCAAAGAACGAGAGCTCCCCCCTCCTAAGGTGCTGCGAGGAACCTCAGACAGCGCTCACTCAGGCGGGACTTTCGAGACAGCGCATGAAATGGACAACATCCATGAATGAAACAATAATGCGCATTTTTTATAGGGTGACTGAACTAGGATGAGAAACGGCTATAGACGACAGCTTCATGCCGAGTTTTGTAGGGAATATCCACACGTACAAGTGTCACAACAGCGAATAGCAGACCAATACATAGCTATTCTCCGAAATAAACTAATCTCAGAAGCGCGACTTAACATCATTAAAGCGGAAATAGAACGAAAGATTAGAAGCACCTACGGTAAAAATGAACAAATCGCAGAACCTGCGCCACAGCCAGACCCAGAGACTCAAGAACAACCAAACAACGGCATGAGAGTGAACCGGCAGCAACAACAACTACATCAGCACGAGGGTCGGATAACTCCAAGCGCTCTACCCGCCGAAGATGATGTGCGGAAACCCCAACCAACTCTTACTCAAGGGGGACGATCAAGACAGCGCATAAAATGGACTGTGTCTATGAACGAGACCATAATGCGCATTTTTTATAGGGTGATTCAACATGATCGGCTACAGACAACAACTACATGCCGATTTTGGAAGGAGTACCCACACATGCAAGTATCCCAGCAGAGAATAGCTGACCAATATAGAGTTATTCTCCGAAACTGCCTAATTTCTGAAGCTCGGCTCAATAGCATCAAAGCGGAAATTGAACGTGAGCTCAGAGGCACTGACAATAACAACAATCTGATTGCTGAACCTGAGCCACAACCGGAACCTGAGGTCCAAGAACAACAGGAACAGCTGAATGACGATGCCCAACAGGACAACACTGAACTCTTTTGTCAGAAAGTGTCAACGGAAATGAGTGCTGCGGTGTTGTAGTATCATGGAAGCAATCCGTTAAGAAGACCGGCACTGCCGAAAATTAATTCATCCAAAAAACTAGGTGCGATGTTAGACATCATGAACAATCGGATTTTATCAGCTTATGTTTCAGATGCCTACACTCTGGAGTCCTTACATATGACCATCTACTGTGCCGCGACTGCTATAGCTAGAGCTCTTGAAATTAAAGTTACAACAGAGCGCCGATCAGCAAGAACAGAACCCAACACACCACCATGGGAAAGACGTATAAATAAGAAAATTGAAAATCTTCAAATAGATATAGGATAGCTGACGGTGTACATCAGGGGCACAAGAACAAGTAAACTGCAAAGGCGAATTGAAGAAATCATGAATCGTGTCCGATATCATTCGCAACAAGATCCAGCGAATGTTACTGCTCAGCAATGCCTTGATTCGCTGAAACACAAGCTCTCTGTTATTGCAGGACGGCTAAAGAGATACAAGACCAGCAATAACCGAAAACGCGACAATGCGCTCTTCCAATAATCATAAAAGACTCTCTACCTTAAGCTAAACTCTCCACCTAATATAGCAGATAATAGATATCCCAACAGAGAACAAGTAGAAGAGTTCTGGGGAAACCAACTTTCCACACCGCCAATTATAACCTCGCAGCTGGCCGAATCAATGAAGAACACTAAATCTGCCAAGACTACAGCCAGATGCAGTTTGAGCCATTTACCATCGAGGAAATTTCAAGAATAATCAAGGAATCCCATAACTGGAAAGCTCCAGGTCTCGACGGGATCCACAACTACTGGCTCAAAAAGTTCTGGTGTATGCACCGTCAGCTGGCTAACCTTATTAATGAGGTTTTTCTTAACCCAGCAAAAATGCCATTGTTCTTGACCGCAGGTATTACGTACCTCCTACCAAAAGACCAATACAACACACATGGCCCAGCTAAGTATAGGCCAATCACCTGCCTACCCACACTGTATAAGGTTATCACGTCCTGCTTGACCCAACGCATCTATGCACATTGTGAGCAAAATAACACCATTGCAACTCAACAGAAATGATGCACGAGGGGAGCAATGGGATGCAAGGAATAATTGATTGTTGACTCTGTCATATGTAACCAATCCTGTACCAACCGAAAAAACCTCTTTGCTGCCTACGTGGATTATAAGAAGGCCTTCGACTCAGTGCCACTTGAGTGGCTCAAAACTATATTGAGAATGTATAGGGCCGATAATAATTTTGTTTCCTTTTTAGAACGCATCATGTCGACCTGGAGAACTAGGATCCAAAAGCAAGTGCCATCCAGCGACACCATCGAAACTAACACCATTCCGATACGAAGGGGAATATTTCAGGCCGATTCGCTTAGCCCATTGTGGTTCTGCCTTACAATGAACCCACTATCACGCCATTTGAACTCCACCAGATACGGCTTTATTATTAGAAATAACAACGAGGAAGTAGTAAGAGTGAATCATCTTCTATACATGGATGATCTTAAACTGATGGCTGCTACCAGAAACCAGCTGGAATAAATGCTTAAAATCGTAGAGGAGTTCTCCGGGGATATCTTAATGCAATTTGGACTTGACAAGTACCGTACTTTGAACATTGTTAAAGGGAAGATACAACCAGGGGCTTTTGAAATGCAGAATGATGAAACTATAGCTGCAATGAAAATATACCAAACATACAAATATCTAGGTAAAAAACAGGCTAAAAAAATTAACCATCGCACTATGAAAGCCGAATTGACAACCGAATTGGTCAGGACGGATGTTACGAACTAATCTAAATAGTGGAAATTTGTTTAAGGCGCTCAGCACGTACGCATGCTCTGCGTTTAGCTACTCTTTTGGAATTGTAAAATGGAGCAGGACGGACATCGAAAACCTGAACAGGAAAATAAGAAAACTCCTAACAAATCGCACAAACACCACTCCCGGAGTACTATTGAACGTACTTTGCTTCCAAGACACCAAGGAGGAAGAGGATTGGTGGATATTGGTAAGCAGCTCGATCAACAAATAATAAACTTACGTTCTTGTTTCCACAGGTTAACAGACTCTTCCACAGTACATCAGGCAATATGCGAGACAGACGATTCAACGCCGCTATAGCTGAAGGAACGGGATATTGCTTCTCACCACCGAACCGACCAAGAGAAGTTACAAGCCTGGCTACAGAAACCACTTCATGGACGGCATCCAAATGAGGTCATCTAGGATAATCTCGACAACTAAGCGTCGAACTACTGGTTGATTTTAGGACAGATGTTTCCAGAAACGGAGGGCTTCTTGTTAGCTATCCAAGACCAAATTATTCCGACGAAGAACTATCGGAAGTTCATTATCAGAGATCCCTCAATAGAAAATGACCAATGTAGACATGGCTGTCGAACATCAGAGACAATCCAGCACATAACTGAAGGATGCCAAGCGTTTGCCCAAACCGAGTATAAGGAAAGACACGACTTAGCCGCTAAGATACTTCACCAAGAGTTAGCAGATAAGTTAAAACTATTGCTCGTAGAAAAAGTGCCTTACTATAAATACAATCCGGAGCCTATTCCTGAAAACAACGAATACAAGTTATATTGGGACCGAACTGTTCCAAAAGATCAAACAGTTGCTCATAATAGACAGGACATTATACTAACAGATAAAAATTCTAGGCGAACTACACTGACTGACATTGCTGTACTTAATAACTACAACCTAATACCAAAATACAATGAGAAGATCGCCAAATACAGAAATCTGGAGGTGCAAATCTGCAGACAGTGGGTAATGGACAGCGTCCACATAATTCCCATAATACTGTCAACAATTGGAGTGATACTAAAGAATCTCCTGCAGAACATCAAGGGTCTGGGTCTTAGTGAGCATCTTTATAAACTGATGCAGAAATTCTCCTTGCAACCGCGCGAACCGTCCGAAAGTTTGTAGGAAGTGCAGAAGACCGCGCCTCCTAGGACCCGATAACTTGGAAAGGGTCCCCACAGAGTTTCATACTTTTAGTGTCTTTGTATACCTGGTATGAGTGAATAATCCCGGGAGAGAGTGCTTCCATTTGGTTTATAAATCTGATAATAATAATCCTGGTGGAAAAACCGAATCGCACTATCATACAGGGCAAGCAATAGTAATATCGACCCTTAACTGTCTCACGAACCTTTCTGTTACAGATTTTTCGCGTGAAGAAGATGGTTGGTTGTCCCAAAGGCAATAATATATAAAAAATGTACAAAGAATAAAAGAACTTCGATTACATTTTAGTTTAATAATTTAAAAAAAAAATTTCGATTTGTCCCGTTTAACGGTATCTTATCATTTGAGCAAATTTTTACTCAAAAATATGATGTTTACTAAACTGAATTGTGCAACAAAAATAAAAATGCTGTTCTCATAACCCTGATAAGATAAAATCAATATAGGTATTGAAATTTCAATTTACTTTAGTACCAGAAATTTTATTTAATTTGCCAAAGCTGTGTGTGTATGAATTCAACTTATCCACCTCAACAGCACATCAAGAGGATAGTGTGAAAAGAATCATATTAAAAGATTTTGGAATATCGAACATCGAATTACTGTTGTTTCGGTAATTAGACGTGTAAATTAAAATATTTTTCTTGTATTAGTTGGTGTTATACTTTTATCTCTGTTTTATTATTAACTAAAAATTATTTTCTATTATGCACAAACTTTGAAACTAGTTTTAACTAACTTTTTTGAAATACCCTCTAGTGGAACAAAATAACAAACTCAGTTTTCATATTATAGCAAGTTCGTAGTTGGTGTTTTGGAACATTTACCGCTGAGATTTGGTACATTTACTAAACACTATTAATCAGTATTGTATCAGCAAGTGTTAGTACCCTTCACGGGAGAGCAAATTACAACAGGGTAAGTGAATTTACTTTTGTATATTAATTTTTAAGTGTGTCCTAAAACCAGTGGCGGCTGCTGCATTAATAAAGTAGGGGTTGCAATTCGAATGGTACATTAAAAACATAGATATGTCTAAAACCTCCCGTAGGCACCGGTGAATGAAAAAATTAAAGTCTTTAAAAATTGAGTTAGTATGACACCAAGTATGTATTTTAAATAACTAAACATAAGGAAGGTAGTAAATTTTAAAAATGTAGCAGTCAAAACAAATGTACGTATAACTTACCGTGTGAGTTATTTATAAAGAAAATCCATACGCCGATTTTTGACATTAGCAAAACTTATCAATAGCCTGATTAAAATCAGGTATGCTTTCAATAAGATTCCTCTCTTTAGGAAGCATTGCCAAAGCAGAAAGTCTTTCTTGGCTCATAGTATTCCGTAAAAACGTTTTTATCCGCTTAAGGATGGAAAAGCGCCGTTCTACTTCAACTGATGCGATCAGAATAGTAATTAAAATTTTTAAGAGTTTTAGAACTTCATTAAATGTCTCACTTAACTCGATATTTTGTGAAAGATAGTCATAAATTAAAAAAAATCCGGAAGTTGATTTAAATTCTTTAGTTCCATATATGACGGTGAGTTCTGTATGGAGTTTTTGTACGATAAAAAAGGGGTAAATTTTAATCGTATCTTAAGTTTTTGTGCGAGAAAACATGTGCTACATTCAACAAACGGGTTCGAAAAAAAAAGACTGGCTGCTACCAAGTGACCCGTAAAACTAAATCGTTCTTTTACTTGACAAATAATTATAAAGGGTGTTTTTTATAGAGGAATAGAGCTTTTAAATGGAATAAAACAAAGATGAATATTTTAAATTGACATGAAATTTACTTTATTCGAAAGATAACCTTCTAGCATTATAATTTAAATATGACTTCTGGCATATGACAGCCACGGCTGGCTCGGACGTAGTCTAATCTGGAGGTCCAATTTTCGATGACTTTTTCCAACATTTGTGGTCGTATATCGGCAATAACGCGGCGAATGTTGTCCTCCAAGTGATCAATCGTTTCGGGCTTATCGGCGTAGACTAGCGACTTCACATATCCCCACAGAAAATAGTCTAGCGGCGTTAAGTCGCACGATCTTGGAGGCCAATTTACGGGTCCGAAACGTGAAACTGTTCGGTTACCAAGCGTTTCCTTCAATAAATCAATTGTGGCACGAGCTGTGTGACATGTTGAGCCATCTTGTTGAAACCACAGCTCTTGCACATCATGATTGTTCAATTGATGAACGAAAAAGTCAGTAATCATGGTTCTATAGCGGTCACCATTGACTGTAACCTTCTGACCAGTATCGTTTTTAAAGAAGTACGGACCAATGAGTCCACCAGCCCATAAAGCACACCAAACAGTCAGTTTTTCTGGATGTAACGGTGTCTCAACATACACTTGAGGATTATCATCACTCCAAATACGACAGTTTTGTTTATTGACTTATCCACTCAAACAAAAGTGAGCTTCATCGCTAAACAAAATTCGCTTATGAAAATCGGGAACAACGGCAATCTTGTTTTGGGCCCATTCACCGAATCTACGCCTTGCTAGGTGATCGTGTGGCTTCAATTCTTGCACGAGTTGGATTTTGTAAGCACGCAAACCAAGATCTTTCCGCAAAATCTTCCATAAAGTGAATGGACACATATCCAATTCCTGCGCACGATGGCGGATAGACTGATTCGGGTCTTCCTCTACGCTACGCTCTACAAGCAGCAATGACTTCTTCTGTACGCACTGTACGACATCTCTGTGGATGCGTATTATCATTTAGAGTAAACGTGGTGCGAAAACGTTCCATAATTAATCAAATTAATTGCTCTGATGGACGATTATATTGACCGTAAAATGGACGTAGTGCGCGATGCGTATTTCGAACAGAACCATGATTTTCAAAATAAATTTGCACAATTGGGAAGCGTTGTTCAGGCGTCAGTCTATTCATGTTGAAATGCCAAACCAAACTAAACATAAATCACTTGACAGCTGACAAAATGGCCGCCAGTTAAAAAGTGTTGCCAACTTAAAGCTTTATACCTCTATAAAAAAACACCCTTTATCACAAATTTCTTTTGCTTCCCGAGAAAACTCCACAGAATCATCGAGCTTACGTCGTTTTGAAGTAGATGAATATAGCTCAACGTCGTTTGAGCAAATATTATTTCTAATTTTTGTTAATTTTGATTCAAATGATAATATATTTTTATTTGCGATAACAGCGTCAATTTGTCTTGTTTGAAACGTACCAAATAACAAATCAACTTGAGGTATTATTTTGTAAAATAAGTTTAACCATGAAAGAAAACTCACATTTCTACTTTCATTTAAGTTTTTTCCATTGTCTCTAGAATGCTGTCGTTGTATTCGAATACGGTAGAAACAAATCTAGAATTAAAATTCCATTTTGTCGGGGCCGAACACGAACTTGAGATATAAAACTGGACTGCTCATGAAAATAATTTTTTACCCCCACTTATTGGTCGCCATTCGGTGCAATGATTTGTATGGCAACATTGAACTCCTTGCTAGTTTCTTACATTGGCGTGAATGTGTCGTGTATGAATGTCAATTCTATTATTCTAACTAACAATAAATCGGTCTTCCTTGTTTTACTTGACAGGTTAATCGAGTATATTCAATAAAAAAGACCAGAGCTCCGATTCTGTAAGCATATTTTTTGACATTTTCTTTCCTTATCTCTTTTAGGACAGTGATATACTTATGTGTTAATACAGACTGAACAAAGATAGAAAATCCTTATTATGACATTCTCTTTTCCTTTACTCTGATAGAATCGCAGCCCAGGATAATTGTTTCTGTAAAACAATATTTAACTTGAATTTCTACTTTTAGTTTCCTCAAAATTATAATTTTCCTGTTTAAAGCAACTCCAATAACACAAATTTTTTTAACTTCTTTAGCACAGCGTAAATATGTAACAATTTTATTATTTTTAGATAACAAGCATGAAATGTCAATTCTTATAAATACATGAAAATGCTTTTTCTATGACTGTTTACATATTTTATTTTTTACAATAAAACTGTTATTTAGCAAAATAGCTAAAATGTGAAATATGCGCTAAAAACAAATCGAAACTAATTTTTTTTTTGAAATATCTGTTTTAGAAACATCCTTATTCGAACGTAGAGTATAAGAAGTTAATGAACAAAAGTATTAAGGCATTTATTTTTAAAAATATTATCTCATGAATTAATATAGCATATTGTTTAATGTAAGGTATCGAAATGTCCACATAATCTATTGCAAAGTAAGATAGTTTCATCATTTAAAAATAGCTTCGATTAAGTCTTTGTTAAAAATATTTTCTCCTCGATGCTTTTAGGGAATTGATATGTTAGGTATTTATATAGGGTTAACGACATTCATAATAATGTTGACATTTCCTTCATAAAGACGGAGCTTTAATTTAAATGAAGTAAAGTAATATTATGTACTAAACCATTTTTATAAAAAAAAATAAACTCTAAAGGGGATAGTGTTAAAGTAGTTTATATTTAATTGAAAACAAAACAATATTTGTTAAGACACTTTAAATATAAAGAAGCTGTAAATACAAGAAAATTCTTACATTAATACAATCATTTTTAATCTAAATATATACATAAAGGTTTACTAGCAACTTTTAATTTTTACACTAGGACAAACTTTCAATTTACTTAACTGTTTAAGCATCTGGAATTGACCTTTCCTACAGTTGAATTTTTGAAATGGTAATCAATCGCAGCTTCTCACTACTTTGACAAAGGATTTTCATGACACAAATTTCCTATCTGAGCTAAAATCATGAATTTTTGTTTTATTAATTAATAACATATTCAAACAAAAGGTTATTATTTTATTTTTAGATAAAACAAATGGATAAAAGTAAAATTTATATAATTTCCAAACATTCTTAATAACATTGAAAAATTTCATATTATATGCAATCATTTATTTCTATTTTAATATGGCATATTGGTTTTTAAACGTATAATCATTTTAAATTTTAACACCATACCAGTTTCGATATTCAGCTTTATATATCAGTGGACCATTAACTTTATTGTAAAACGATATTGTTGTTGGTTAATGCACACCTAATTCAGGACTTTTTTTTGTAGAGCCAGTGTATGTTATTAAGTCCAAGTTTAGTTGCTTCAAGACTTCAAACAGTGCTTCGTAGGTTTTTTCAAGCAGTTTATTTGTAAGAAGCATAGCACAAACTTTTTGCTCATCTTCTTGTATAAAACAATTTCCAGAAAAATGCTCTGAACAGAGTTACTTATCTGATGTATAAAAGAATTATGATCATGACCAATTTGCTTCAGCTCTTGAATTTGAAGATTCTTTTCTCTTAGAAAACTAAAATATTGATAGCATTTAATAATTATCATATATTATATCCATAAGATTAAACTTGTTACCCTTAGATTTACAATTTGATTCTAAGATAAAATTTTATATAATTATTATTCAATGCTTTATAACTTACAAATTAAATAAATTCCAATTTACCAGATGAGGTATTTGCACATCTTACGATGAAGAATCACATTTTTTTAAAATACAAAAAAAAACCTTAAAGTTCACATTCCTGTTTGAAATTTTCAGGAAAACGTTACATAAAATGTGATAAAATCCATAAAACAGCAAAATCAAAAATAAATTTTTGTTAAAATGAAAAGTATTCAGTCAATGTCAAAAATACACTTTCACCAATATCATAAAAACTTAGGGAATTCATTGTTGCCAAAGCAATTATTTGCACCAAATGGCACGGAGCACGGTGGGGTCATTTTTTTATAAGGGAGATATGGAACACGAGCAGTCCAGTTTTATATCTCAAGTTCGTGGGGCCGAACGAGGTAAGCGTTTGTTAGCAATTTGATCTAGTATTGCAATTCTTTGAGAACTATTTGAAAAAAAGAACAAATTCCTTGTAAATGCGGCGTTTAACATTACGAAATTTAGTTGATGTGCATAACAATGCACGTAAGCAACATGTTCATAGCTTTTTTTATAATTGCTTGCACCACATTCGACGAGCCGCTCATGTCTAATGCACTATCATATGATTGCGAAATGAGATTGTTTTTATTATCTTTGACGTGCTTTTCAAGTTCTTTAAGCATAACAAAAGACAAAGTTTTCGCGTCATATTCTCAAGGCACTAAAAATGCCAAAATGGCTCACCCGGCTTGCCCTGTTCAATGTGTCTAAAGACAATTGTCATTTGAAAGATATTTGATACGTCACTAGTTTCGTCATTTGTTATAGACAAATAATCAGCTTCTTTTATTTCTTTAGAAATTTCCTCTTGACATACAATAAACATTGCTTGTAAAATTTCATTTTGAATGGTTTTTGATGTAACTTTAAATACCGATGCTTTTTTCAAATGCTGTTTCAGAGCACAGTCTAAATTAGCACTAAAATCAATTAAACCTCGAAAAACCCCGGGATTAGAGGAAGTCCACAACACACACAACACACATAATATTTAAAATGTATCAATTATGTCTCACTTTTTCATTATGCAGTTCAATAAGCGCTGCTTAATTGAGCAGTTACGGTAACAGTCCCAAAAAGTGAATATTGTAAAACATTTTTCATATGTTTTGCCGACAACGTATGCTTTTTAATGCGGTTCTTCGAATGATTTAAGTTGGTAAAACTACTTTTGTCCAATAAGTTTCTCCTCCAAATAATAAGCAATGAAAACAAAATGGAGCATTTTTAATTTCACTACCATAAAGCCACGTATGTTTATTATAAAGTTCCGGGTTAAATGTCTTAGTAAAAGTCATTTTTTTACTAGACACAGAATGTTCTATTTTTAAATTCGGAGCAAGCCTTCCAAGCCATTTTAGTTCAGCCTTATCACTGAATGACCGACCACAGAATGGCTCTACAATTAAACCCTGAAAGTAACTAACTAAACAACCTACAACTACAAAATCGACGGGCAAACTAAACACAGGTTTGCGGTCGACTTGCAACCCACGGAATAATCTTCACGTCTTAGATAGGCAACTCCATATACGCTCCAATGGATTAGTTTAGATTGCACTAAAATTGCAAACCAGCAAAATAATAACGTTTCTAGGCACAGTACTGTAACACATGCAAATTATTAATGATATTTAGGTGAAATAAGTTAAATTGTTTCAATAATTAACTGCTGTTTGCGTATAATCTAGGTAAAAAATTGATTTAAATTTAATTATTAAATTATTAGTAGAAATTAAAAAAATATTTGCATTTATATTTATTTTAATTTACAATTTTTTGTGGGTTGCGCAAACCTGCAAACCTAAGAAAAAGCCATTACTGCATAAAACGGTATTTTAGTGTTCCTAAATCCGCAGACTTTTTTTCTTCGCAAACTACCTGTGTTCTTTAATCTGGAGTCTTTGGCAAAATCTGTTAGACACATATTTTTCATAGGAATGAGTTAGAAATTTTATAATCAAAAATACCGGTCTATAATAACGGACTATTTGGGTTGGATAACAATAGATATTTGGAAGTGTGAAGTATTAAAAAGGATTTTAATCCTTGTCATACGCGTCGGAAGGAGGTTTATTTTATTACAAAGTATTTATGGCATAGAATATTATTTCGGTAATAAACTTAAAATAAAAAGTTTTTATAATATTATTTTATTTCTTATGATTTCTTAATAATTCACATACATTACAAAATGTAGATAATTTTGACATATTTAACACCAATCACAACTGTATTTTTATTATTTTCAATTTTGACATAGAAAACGTTTTAAGCACATTCAGACTAAAATGTAACCTTATTCTCTCAAAAAACTCTAAGTCATAATTTAAATACTTACAAAATACCCATTGTCAAAAATACAAGAAGTGAAATTTTGATAAAAAAAAATTCGTCAATACAATATTAAAATTTTTTAGGACATTTGACGTTTCAGTTTATTTATTTCTTAAACCATCTGCAGAATTACAATTAAACACTAAAAAGGGATTCAAATGTAATTAATTTTTATTAGTTACAATTAAAATTAGTCCTACTTATTTTTATTTCTATTGCACCGACATCTTAATTTAATTTACTTTATTATATGGAAATCCGATAGCCCCAACAAAAAAAAATGTTAATTCTACACGCTTAAGAAAAAGACACAAATACAATAATAAAATAATAAAGAAATTACGGCTAATTGGAATTAAATATATATATATATATATATATATATATATATATATATATATATATATATATATATATATATATATATATAAAATCAAAGAGCGGGACACACTAAAATAAAAATATATAAAAAAATATATGAACAACATTAAACAATAAAATACAACAAAAACAAAAATAAATAATAAATTGTGTTTACACTGGTAAACATTACGTATCTAATTCGTAATCAAAGTCAATGACGCTATCTTCGCTCAAGTTAATTATAATGGGTTTTTCTTCCTCACCGATCATGGGATCGACTTTCCACATTTTGTTTTATTCGTTTATTATATGGATTTTTTAAATTACTAATTTTGTAAGTTGTGTTATTTCTAGAAACATTATCTTTTACTTGAGAGAGATATTTCCTTCTCCAACAAACAGTTTCCGGCGACCTATAAGAACAGATTTCCTATCTGGTTTTTCCCAGCAAAAATTAAGTTCTCTGAGCAATTTCTAGAGCTCAATTCTTTTAATTTCAGGTAGATCCCGATCTTTATTGATTTTAGTTAGAATTTTGTCGACGGTTGGGATCTGCTTCTCATAATAAAATGTATGTACAACTCCTTTTATTGCAGTTTTCATCTCTTCTTCCAACGAAGACACACTGTAAGGTGTGCTTTGTTCACTGACAGAAATTATATTGAACTATCAGAAATTTTATTGTTGCAGTAAATTTATAAAAGCTTATAATATTTAAATATAATTAAATATAATTAGATTTACGGCAGTCCTCGGTTACCTACGGCACTGGAGCAGGTACGTTGGAGGTTTCGCTAACAGTTTTATTACTCTCTCTAGTTCTTGAATAGAGTATAGAAATGTGTGTGCTTGCGATCGTCTCTCCCCTTCCCAAGAGCTTTGAGTTCAGGGAAATAGAACGGATTCTGCCTTTTATACTAGGAATGTGCTCGCATCCTCCCCCCCCCCCCTGTCGACCACTTGTTTTTTCTTGTGATTGCTCCCCCCCCTCCAAGAGCTTCAAATTCACAAAAATAGCCCCGACCCTGCCTTTTACACTAGAAATGGGAATGTTGCTGGTGTCCCCCCCCCCGTTAACAACTTGCCTTCGCTTGCCATATTGTACTTTTGTGATTTTGTGATATCACCGCCCCCCCCCCCCCCAAAGAGAGAGGCTGGATCCGCCCCTGCTGAGATGTCAGTTTGCTTTTGCCTGTTTTATCTTCCTCCTGGTTTCCGAGTAGTTTCTCCTGTGTCCTATTTTGCTTTTTTTGTATTCCCTTCTCCAATCCATAAGAACCAATGTCTCCCCTGTTATCCATTTTTATTTTATTTGGGATTTTTCTTCTGTAACTTTGTTTTTCTGAATTTCGAGTAATGAAATATTTTTTGATTTAATCCACGTTTCTTCAATATTATTTTCTGTAAACCTAATGGTGTGCATCTGGCCTTCCAAAAATTGTGACACTTTTTCTCATATATTCACGTCGTTTAGTTTATTTCTGTCTATTTTTAAATTTCTGTATTGTGTCTTATAAATAAAATTTAGGAGGTCCTTATTATTGTAAAGAATTTTTAAAACAATATAATTTCCGAAGCACATTATTTACGTAAATAATAAACTTTAATTTACTATTTAGAATACTATAAACACAATATCAACATAATATGCTACGCGGATGATGCGGTCCTACTCGCAGATAACGAAGACGACCTCCAGAGATTAACACACCTATTTAACGTATCAACTAAGAAGTACAATATGCAGATATCAACGAATAAAACAAAGTGTATGGTAATTTCCAAGGAACCAAGAAGATGTAAGCTACAGATAGAAAATGCCATAATTGAACAAGTCATGAACTTTAAATACCTAGGCATTGACACAACAAGCTGTCGTAATCTCACTGGAGAAGTACTGTCACAAAATACAAGAGCCCTACAAGTGGCAAGATGCTTAAGAGATGTTATATTTCGAAACAGATACATGAGAATAGAGGGAAAAACAAAAATATATAAGACCATGATACGACCAATTCTAACTTATGCCACGGAAACAAGAGCAGACACTAAGAAGACAAAGCAGAAAATAATAACCACTGAAATGAAAGTACTGAGATCAATGCTGAACGTGTCAATCAGAGATAGGCTGACAAATGCCTTAATCAGAGAAAAATGTAATATGCAGGACACGGTCAAATGGACAAAAGAAAGAAAAAGAGGTTGGAAAGAACACGTTGAGAGAATGAATGAAGAGAGACTAGCCAAAGTTTGTATGTATGGACGACCAAGAGGAAGAAGATTACCAGGACGACCACCAAAGAGATGGGCCCAGAGCTGGTTCTCTTCATCAGCAGAATAAGGCGGGTGTAGATGGAATGACAATCAGGGATATCCCTAGTCAACGTAGAAGAAGAATACTATAAAATTAAACCAAGATTTTTTATTACATTTAAGTAGGGAATTATTTCGTTATTGATTATAAAACTAAAATTGTTTTCTTTAACTTTTTCTACATGTTACAACATGAAATGTGATACACTATTATTAGTTTTAAGATTATGAAAAGAAACAAAGTAATTTATAATTTATAAATCAATATTCATCACGCGATTAACTTTATAAGTGGATGTCACGTCATAACTCTGATAAATCTGAGTATCATCAGCCATATATTACAAGAAATAAGTTTTTAATTAAGAAACTTTAAAGAACGGGAATGTAACAGGAAACCAGGTTTGGGGTCGTCAAAACAAAGTCGGTCGAAAGTACGGATTTAATAATAAAAATAAAAAATATAGATTATCGAATCCAACCTAGTAGACTGACTCTTTAAAATCATGAAAATAAATTCGAAAAACGTCTAGTGTCTTTCAATAGCTGTTAAATATGCAATTTACAAACAAAATAAAAACAATAATTGTATTTCTATGAAAAAAATATTGCGTTTGAATTCAAGGTGCATTTTAAAAATAAATACATGGATATCGATAATGGTTAAAAAAGCGAAAGTACTTTTTCCTTTATGTTCAGGACTTCTTAACAAATACCAATCCAGGCGCGGATCCAAGGGGGGGGCGGTGGGGGCGATCGCCCCCCCCAAGAACTTGGAGTTCAGGAAAATAGACCCGGTTTTGCCTCTTATACTATAGTTTATTCAAGAACTAGAGAGAGTAATAAATCATTTTTTACCTTTTTTTTCTTCGCAAACTACCTGTGTTCTTTATTCCGATGTCTTTGGCAAAATCTGTTAGATACATATATTTTTCATAGGAATTGGTTAGAAATTTTATAATCAAAAATACCGGTCTATAATAATGGACTATTTGGGTTGGATAACACTAAATATTTGGTTTGTGTGAAGTGTTAAAAATGATTTTAATCCTTGTCATAGGCGTCGGAAGGAGGTTTATTTTATCACTAAGTATTTATGGCATAGAATATTATTTCGGTAATAAACTTAAAAGAAAAAGTTTTTATAATATTATTTTATTTTTTATGATTTTTAAATAATTCACATAGATTAGAAAATATAGATAATTTTGACATATTTAACACAAATTACTACAGTATTTTTATTATTTTTAATTTTGGCATAGAAACCGTTTCAAGCACATAAACGTAGCCTTGTTCTCTCAAAAAAATTCTAAGTTATAATTAAATACTTACAAAATACCCATTATCAAAAATGCAAGAAGTTAAACACATAAAAAAATCAATTCGTCCATATAATATTAAAATTTTGTTGAAGCTATCGGTCATTTTATTATTAATTAAAAACATTTTTAGGATATTTGACGTTTCATTTTATTTATTTCTTAAACCATCTTCAGAATTAAAATTGAACGCTAAAAAGGGATTCAAATGTAATTAATTTTTATATGTTACAGAAAATTTAAATAATAAATTGTGTTTACGTTGGTAAACATTACGTATTTAATTTGTAATCAAAGTCAGTGAAGCTATCTTCGCTCAAATTAAATATAATTGGTTCCTCTATCTCACCAATCATGAGATCGAGTTTCCCCATTTCCTTTTATTCTTTTATTATTTGGATTTTTCCCAATTTTCTGCACTAATTTTATTCAAAAAAAATAAGTTCAGTTAAATTACTAATTTTGTAAGTTGTGTTATTTCTAGCAACTCTACCTTGTACTTGAGAGAGATTTTCCTTCTCCAACGGACATTTTCCGCACGATCTATAAGAACGGATTTCCTATCTGGTTTTTCCCAGCAAAAATCAAGTTTTCTGAGCAATTTCTAGAGTTCTTTTAATTTCAGGTAAATCTCGATCTTCACTGATTTTAGTTAGAATTTTGTCGACGGTTGGGATTTGCTTCTCATAATAAAATATATGTCCAACTCCTTTTAGTACAGTTTGTGTGATCGAATGTAGCTTGGGAGTACTAAAAATTCCAGTCGTTTTTTTCTCCTTCAGTATTCGGTACATAGTAGATTTTCTAACTCCTGTCATGCTGGAATACTTCTCAATAGAACTTTTAACATTATTATCGAGATATTGTTATCTTAAGGCATCATCAACATTCATCGTAATAAGTTTTTCCTTGAAGAAAAAATGCCCTGGTTTAACGATTTTGGAATAAATATAGATGTGAAAGCCATATCTTTTGGGTATCTCACTAATCTCAAATAATATATAAAAACAAGTACAAACAAGATAAATCACTAAGGATGCACTGTAAAGTGTACTTTGCTCACTGACAGAAATTAAATTGAACTATCAGAAATTTTATTGCTGCAGTAAATTTATAAAAGCTTATAATATTTAAATATAATTAGATTTACGGCAAGTCCTCAGTTACTTGCGCACTGGAGCAGGTACGTTGAAGGTTTCGGTAACAGTTTTCTTACTCTTTCTAGTTCTTGAATAGAGTATAGGAATGTGTATGCTTGAGATCGCCCTTCCCCTTCCCAAGACCTTTGAGTTCAGAAAAATAGAACCGATTCTGCATTTTATATTAGGAATATGTATGCTGCTGATACTCCCCCTCCCCCCGTCCCCCGTTGACAACCTTGTTTTTCTGGCAATAGCCCCCCCACCAAGTGCTTTGAATTCAGGAAAATAGACCCGATTCTGCCTCTTATACTAGGAATGTGTATGCTGCTCGCATCCTCCCCCCGGTCGGCAACTTCTTTTTTCTTGTGATCGCCCCCCCCCCCTCTACTCTTCAAGAGCTTGAAATTCAGAAAAATAGACCCGACCCATCCTGTCTTTTATATTAGAAATGGGAATGTTGCTGGTGTCTCCCCCCCCCCCCCCCGGTCGACAACTGGCTTTCGCACTTTTATGATATCACCGCCCCCCCCAAAGAGAGAGGCTGGATCCGCCCCTGTACCAATCCAAATAATTTGTAACTAATATAATATTCATTGATTAACAGAAATGAATAAATAATACGACTGTAATAAAAATAATTAAAAAAAACTTTTCAATCATTGCTCTTTTCTCATTCTCCAATACGTATGAATTGTTACCCGAATCCTTACGATGTCAAAAAACAATGTAAGGATCCATCGATACCAAAAGTTTTAGAACACATACCCATATTTTTTTCTCGAGAAGATTTTCGGGCACAGTCTAAACGATAGTTTCTTATCAACTTGTTCATTAGTTTTTGTAGATATTTCGATAGTTTACCGATCGGAAATATTGCAAATGCTATGATGTCTGATACAAGAATAAATAATTTGTGGATTCCTGTCGGCATATTGCACCAAGAGTATTCTTTGAAGAACAATCTTGCTGTTTGAAGTGTGTATTCCCAAATCATCTCTATTGCAGTTTAATGCCAGCTTTAAATAGTTGGCAAAATGACGTGAAACAGGAAGATCAGCTTCCGCTTTACTCTTGTTATAATAGCTGACTAATCACTGTTCTTGAAGAAACGTTGAGCTGTGTTGCCATCGTTAGTGCTTCCTAACTCTTTCTTTGGTATGTCAACAAGAAGGCCTGTTGAATGGCGGCCTTTGTCTGTACTTTCACCTCTTTGTCTTTCTGTTTACGGACTTGTCACTTCTGTGTGTCACATTGATAAGTGATGCATCGAATACATGCGTGTAGAATTAACAGTCGTAGCTTGAAGTACTCTGTATTTATCGGGACACAGTATCAATGTTGTTGAACTGAGATGTTGTTTGGCAGAGGTAATAATGTTGAACCGATTTCGTTCAAGCCACAACGTTCACCTTGCCGTCTATCATCGTCATAAATAAGTTGTACTGAACTGAAGTTGGAATGGCAAATAGAACTCTTTTATATGGTGTAAGTTGTGTAGTTCGAGTTCCTAATTTTATTTCTTCTTTAAAGACGTTTGTTAGGTTTCCTTAATAAATTCCAGTTTCAGAGGCCTGCAAATCATAGTAGAGGAGGGTTTGGGATTGGACAACAGAATCTGTTCTTGTTGAAGTGGAACAAGAGAGATGAGGAATAAGTTTGTATCAGAAATATTCGGATCAGTGAATTTCATTTTTTACTGGCTCTGACCTGACGTTCCATAGATGCCCCACTTGCAAAGAAAACCCATATTTGCAAATTTAATTTATCGATTTGTTCAAGGGCGTGTAACAGAAGCAATATGATTCGATACACTGTGTGATCCAGTAAGCCTTGGAATTTAACTTCGGCTTTTGATTTAGGTTAGATAATCGTCATGTGGATAATATGCTTTTTTTGTATTTTACGCACCAGGGTACGGCGAAAACATATTACTGCCTTTCTTTTTAGCCCCATTTCGTCTCTCAACAATCCAATGTCAAATAGAAGAGCGGCACCTTCATTAGCATTAAGCAAGTTCGGAATAACCTGGAAATTCAGCGGAATTATGTGGAAGTCGTAACCCATACTTTAATTGTCATTGCATTTTGAGATAATTTGTTTAATTTTTCCCATAAAAGTTAATAAAAAAAGTTAAATAGCGATTTTTAATTAAGTGCATACCTCCTAAAGAAGCCTTCATTTTAATATGGGGAGATCGAAATAAACAAACCGGAAATAATTGACTTGAATGACGCACAAATATTCTCAACCTACTAACAGGGCGCGCCGCTTCCACAAGACTGCTACCTTTGACCTGAAACGAATCCTTAGAAAGAAAAGACTGGCCGTTCATATTACCGAGATTTAATAGAAACATTACTATAGCCAAACTTCTAGTTTAAATTTTTTAACTAGAAATTTTTTCTTTTTTATTTTGGCCACGTTTTCTGAAGTTTTGACCCACTAAGCCCCTCTAATTTCTTTCCGGTTAATTCGGGAAAGAAGATTGTAGGAAACGCATATGCGCCATATTACCCCCGCTAACTTCCAACGGGGGGGGGGGGTCACAAGAAAAAACAAGTTGTCAACAGGGTTGGAGGATGCGAGAAGCATACACAATCTTAGTATAAGAGGCAGAATCGGCTCCATTTTCCTGAATTCAAAGCTCTTGGGAGATGACTATCTCAAGAAAAACAAGTTGTCAACGGGGGAGGGAGAGTGCCAGCAGCATACACATTCCTAATATAAAAGGCAGAATCGGTTCTATTTTCCTGAACTCAAAGCTCTTGGGAAGAGGAGGGGCGATCGCAAGCATACACATTCCTATACTCTATTCAAGAACTAGAGAGAGTAATAAAACTGTTACCGAAACCTCCAATATACCTGCTCCTATACCGCAAGTAACTGAGGACTGCCGTAAACTTAATTATATTTAAATATTATAAGCTTTTATAAATTTACTGTAACAATAAAATTTCTGATAGTTCAATTTAATTTCTATCAGTGAGCCAAGTACACCTTACAGTGTGTCTTTGGTGATTTATCGTGTTTGTGCTTGTTTTTATATATTATTTGAGATTAGTGAGATACCCAAAAGATATGGCTTCCACATCTATATTTACTCCAACATTGTTAAACCACGGCATTTTTTCCTCAACCAAAAAATTTATTACAATGAAAGTTTATAATGCCTTAAGATATCAATATCTAGAAAATAATGTTAAAAGCTCTGTTGAGATGTATTCCAAGCTGAGGAATTGGAAAATCTACTATGTATCGAATACTGAAGGAGAAAAAACGACTGGAATTGTTAGTACTCCCAAGCCAGATTCGATCACAGACAGACGAAAAACCTCGTTGGAAGAAGAGATGTAAACTGCAATAAAAAGAGTTGTACATACATTTTATTATGAGAAGCAGATGCCAACCGTCGACATAATTCTAACTAAAATCAATGAAGATCGGGATTTACCTAAAATTAAAAGAACTGAGCTCTGGAAATTGCTGAGAGAACTTAATTTTTGCTGGAAAAAACCAGATAGAAAATCTGTTCTTATAGATCGTCCGGAAACTGTCCGTTGGAGAAGGAAATATCTCTCTCAAGTAAAAGGTAGAGTTGCTAGCAATAACATAACTTACAAAATTAGTAATTTAACTACACTTTTGAAAGATTTTTTTGAATAAATTACTACATAAAATTGGGAAAAATCCATATAATAAAAGAATAAGAGAAAACTCGATCTTATGATCGGTGAGATAGAGGAAACAATTATAATTAATTTGAGCGAAGATAGCTTCACTGACTTTGATTACGAATTAGATACGTAATGTTTACCAGTGTAAACACAACTTATTATTTAAATTTTTGTTTTTGTTGTATTTTATTGTTTAATGTTGTTTATATTTTTTTTATATATTTATATTTTAGTGTGTCCCACTCTTTAATTTTATATATATTTAATTCGAATTAGCCGAAATTTTTTTATTATTTTATTTGTGTCTTTTTCTTAAGCGTATAGAATTAACATGTTTATTTTATTCTTTTGGGTCAGATTTCCATATAATAAAGTAAATTAAATTAAGATGTCAGTGCAATAGAAATAAAAATAAGTAGGTCTTATTTTAACTATAACATATAAAAATTAATTACATTTGAATCCCTTTTTAGTGTTTAATTGTAAATCTGAGATGGTTTAAGAAATAAATAAACTGATACGTCAAATGTCCTAAAAATGGTTTTAATTAATAATAAAATGACGGATAGCCCCAAAATATTTTTAACATTATATGGACGAATTTATTTTTTTATATATGTTTAACTTCTTGTATTTTTGACGATGGGTATTTTGTAAGTATTTAAATTATAACTTAGAATTTTTTGAGAGAATAAGGCTACGTTTTAGTCTGAATGTGTCTAAAACGGTTTCTATGCCAAAAATAAAAATAATAAAATTATAGTTGTGATTTGTGTTAAATATGTCAAAATTATCTATATTTTCTAATGTATGTGAATTATTAAGAAATCATAAGAAATAAAATAATATTATAAAAACTTTTTATTTTAAGTTTATTACCGAAATAATATTCTATGCCATAAATACTCAAACCTCCTTCCGGCGCCTATGACAAGGATTAAAATCCTTTTTAACACTTCACACTTCCAAATATCTATTATTATCCAACCCAAATAGTCCATTATTATAGACCATATTTTTGATTATAAAATTTCTAACCCATTCCTATGAAAAATATATGTGTCTAACAGATTTTGCCAAAGACACCGGACTAAAGAACACAGGTAGTTTGCGAAGATGATTTATTAGTCTCTCTAGTTCTTGAATAAGCTATAGTATAAGAGGCAAAATCGAGTCTATTTTCCTGAACTCAAAGCTCTTGGATCCGCGCCTGCTTGGAAGTCATAGGAGCTCAAAGTTTTTGGGCTTGAATTATTAATATGGTAATAATGTAACCTAAACCTGTAAAAAATATTTTAAAGGCGTTTTCTTGAAAAATCGCATATGGATATATGAGATTACCTCAAATATGAGAACAATAAAAATATTTGTATTAGTGCATCACCTTCATTAAACGTCATGCATGCCACTATAGTAATACGTAGAAATTAAAATACAAGTATGGAAAGATTAGGGGATTTTGAAAAGTTTTTATAAAATCGTACATAAAATTATCAAATGGTTTTTTATCACTATTGCTTGAAAATAATGTATAATTAGTGGCTGAATCATATATATATATATATATATATATATATATATATATATATATATATATATATATATATATATATATAAATAAATAAATAAATAAGTAGATAAGTTTTTGTCCGTGTAATTTAAAATAAAATAGAATAAAATATTGGCGAAGCGGACGTGAAAATTTGTCAATCTACATGATTCTCGTGTTAAAAAATGCGGAGCACTCCAAAATATGGAAAAACTCCGGGTCCGACAGATGGCGACAGCGCTGTTTCGTCCTAATATGGGACTCGTCAGGCCACCGCAGTCGGTACAAACCATCGACTCGTCCTTTGCATCGTATAAAGCTGAATTTATAATCAAAAAACAGCAAACAAGACGACAAAGGCGACATCTCGATGGTCCACTTGATAATACAAGAACCACAGATTAACAAAGTTTGTAAAAGAACCGTCATATGGTGGCGCGACGGTGAATTAAAACAGAAATATGTAAAATCGAGTACACGAAACGCGCTGCCCAAAGGATAGGGGTCGCATTTTTCGGTACCGGCAAGCAAGCCTACCGCTTATTTTAGCAGTCAAAGCCACGTGCCGCACCAAACTATCCCACGAGAATCATGTAGATTGACAAATTTTCACGTCCGCTTCGCCAATACTTTATTCTATTTTATTTTAAATTACACGGGCAAAAACTTACCTACTTATTTATTTACTTGTTTGGCTTTGAAACACGCTAAACGATGCTCTCATGGTGGGATCGTTTGGTGCAGCACGTGGCTTTGGCTGCTAAAATAAGCGGTAGGCTTGCTTGCCAGTACCGAAAAATGCGACCCCTATCCTTTGGGCAGCGCGTTTCGTGTACTCGATTTTACATATTTCTGTTTTAATTCACCGTCGCGCCACCATATGACGGTTCTTTTACAAACTTTGTTAATCTGTGTGGTTCTTGTATTATCAAGTGGACCATCGAGATGTCGCCTTTGTCGTCTTGTTTGCTGTTTTTTGATTATAAATTCAGCTTTATACGATGCAAAGGCGAGATGATGGTTTGCACCGACTGCGGTGGCCTGACGAGTCCCATATTAGGACGAAACACCGCTGTCACCATCTGTCGGAACCGGAGTTCTTCCATATTTTGGAGTGCTCCGCACTTTTTAACACGAGAATCATGTAGATTGACAAATTTTCACGTCCGCTTCGCCAATATTTTATATATATATATATATATATATATATATATATATATATATATATATATATATATATATATATATGTAATCGAAGGTTTTCGGGATCCCATCCCTCTCAGGACTGTAAAGTAGCTGATGTTTCGGTCAAATCTCATTCACCATTTTCAAAGCTCACTGTACGGCGTCTACGAGCGAACTGACGCTCGCGACTCGGGTGCTGTCGGTCCAATGTGTATGTCGGACGCGTTCGTTTTCCGAATGGTTCTGGTCGATCAAGTTGCGAGACCTGCTGCGCGTCAGCAGCCCTGTTGTCAGTGTTTGGGGGGTAGGGGTCTAGAGTTGTTGAAAAATAATATGGAATAAAAAAATTACCGCAAATACAGAACACCACACAAACACAATGTTTTATGTTTATGCGACAGCTGCTTGTGTTGGAATGATCTCAATTATTTCTCCATTTCCTTATATAACAAACCCATGGAAAGACAAATGACAATGCCTCCTTCAAGGACATGGACATATCTATACACATGTAGGTTATTAAAGTCAAAGTCAATATGCCAAATGGTCAAGGTCAAAGTCAAAGTGGAGGTTAAAGGAATTACCAAGTTCAATGTTGCTGTCAAAGGGAAGTCGTTATGACCAAGGTCAAGTGGGGGACACTCTTTTTGCATTTGTACACTACTCACATAAATAATATTTTTCACTTTTGTGTGACTGGTAAGATAAAAACAAAACAAAGTTAAGCTCTTCTTACCGTGAAATACATTTGACGCTACCTGTCTAATTAGTCATAAGCCCCCACTGAAATGAGATTTTAAAAGTATAGAATTTTTTTGGTTGAGAACCGAAAAAACGAAAAAAATCCTAAACATTTCATAAGAATTTATATATGATGATGAATTTTTTAAATTTTGACTTATCATGTGTATAATCTGTGAAGATGAATAAATAAATCTAATCCTGTGTACTCTATACTCGAGGCAAGGACTTTGTAGGGTATTCATTAAATATTGAGAATTGGGCTTTTAAGTTACTTTAAGCTTCTTTATTATTTTATATCATTTTTAATTTTTAGATAGACACAATAAAGAGCTGGTCAGTAAATAAAACGAAGGTTTGTACGATGATTCATACTGCTCAAGAACAAAATCAACAATACTCAATTAAAAACGAAGAGACTGAAACAGCGAAAAAGTTTTTGGACAGGTAAGACGGACTAAATTTATTAACTTAGACATAGCAAACTTCTTTATCTGAAAGTATATATATATATATATATATATATATATATATATATATATATATATATATATATATATATATATATATAAGATAGATCCCGATTTTCCTATCTACTATTCGAGTGAAATTCTTACTTTTATCCTTTCTTGGGGCAGTTTTCTTTAATTCTTTTAGATAATTCGATAGATTATATTTATATTCTGCTTGTTGCACTTTGGAACTAGCATATAGGCTATATGTTTCTCAAAACACTTATATCTATTAACAAAAATAAATACAGGGTGATTCAAAAATCGATCACGAAACTTAAGGGGGTGATTCTACTTGACAAAATAAGGGTAGAGCTTCATATAATTTTTTTTCAAAATGTCATTCGTTTTCGAGTTACAAGCCGTCCAAGTTCAAGTTTTTATTTTTTGTTTTTTGAATTACTCGCTTACAGGAAAACCGATTTGAATAATATTTGAAAGATAGGCTAAGTCTTCTACGCTTCATCATTTTAGTAACAATTCACATTGATTGTTTGCCGCTAGAGGGCACTTTACCTACATTGAAAAATTTTTTTTTGTCATAATTTTTTAGTGTTGACAGCTACAGTAGTTTTTGGCATAATTTCTGAAAGACTGATGCCAGGCCTTTAAAAAAGGTGCTCTTTATTTACATCGCTAAACCCAACGGTTTAGACGTAAATCACCCTTAAAAATTAAGTGGTAAATTTACTTTTCTCATTTCATTACCACCAGCTACCAGGTAAATAGCTATCAAAGTATACTAGAGCTGTCAGTTTAACACCAAATAAATTCGCTTTTTAAACTATTTAATTTATAATCTTAAAATAACTAATAATGGCTAATCAGTAAATATTCATATTATGGATTATTGCGATATACATTTAATTGATAAAAATTAATGAAACAGTACTAAACAAACTAAAAAAGATTCTCAAAATGTCCCCCATTTTCTTCCATACATTTCCTAACACTCTTCAAAAAATGTCGCCTAACTCGATGAAAAATTTCTGGTGTTTCTTTAATAATTTGGCACTTTTCGATTATCCTGAAGCGAAGATCCTCGACGTTGATTACTGGAATATCGTACACCAATTGTTTCAAATGACCCCAAAAGAAAAAATCCATAGGATTAAGGTCTGGTGACCTCGCTGCCCATGCTAATGGTCCACTTCGTCCTATCCATCGCTCAGGATACGTTGCATTCAAATACTGTCGGACACGTATACTAAAGTGGGGCGGAGCTCCGTCTTGGAGGATCCACCTGTTGGCCCTTACTTCCAATGGCACATCTTCCAGATACAATGGGAGACGATTTTGGATAAAATCTAAGTATACGTCACCAGTTAATGGGCCATCAAAGAAATGAGGACCAATAAGGTAATCTCCTATTATCCCTGCCCACACATTTAGTGAAAATCTACGCTGATGTTTCGTTTCTACCACATTGTTTGGGTTCTCGTAAGCATATGTGTGGATGTTGTGTAGATTTGTTATGCCATCACGAGTGAAACCAGCTTCGTCAGTGAATAATATGACGCCAATTAATCGATTATCGTGTTCATACTTAGCTAGGATCTGATTGCACATTTCCAACCGTCTCGGCCGATCATCGTCATAAAGAGCCTGCACCTTTTTTGAATGAAACGGGTAGAGTTGTTCTTCTCTTAGTATCCTCCATGAACTAGCCTGACAGAGCCGCACTTCATTCCCAATTTTTCTAGTACTAATACCTGGATTATCTTCAATAATTTCAAGTACTCTTTCTTCTTGTTGCACGTTTCTAGCAGTTCTAGGTCTTCCCCTATTTCCATTATAACTTTTAAAGGAACCACATTCCGCAAGCCTCCTGTGCACACTGGAAAATGTTTGAGCATGAGGGATATTTCTTTCCGGATAACTCTCCATATAATATCTTCTTGCCAACTCTGCATTACCATTTGCTTTTCCATAACAAAAATGGATATCACAATATTCGATATTTGAATATTGGTGATTAGCCATTATTAGTTATTTTAAGATTATAAATTAAATAGTTTAAAAAGCGAATTTATTTGATGTTAAACTGACAGCTCTAGTATACTTTGATAGCTATTTACCTGGTAGCTGGTGGTAATGAAATGAGAAAAGTAAATTTACCACTTAATTTTTAAGGGTGATTTACGTCTAAACCGTTGGGTTTAGCGATGTAAATAAAGAGCACCTTTTTTAAAGGCCTGGCATAAGTCTTTCAGAAATTATGCCAAAAACTACTGTAGCTGTCAACACTAAAAAATTATGACAAAAAAACAATTTTCAATGTAGGTAAAGTGCCCTCTAGCGGCAAACAATCAATGTGAATTGTTACTAAAATGATGAAGCGCAGAAGACTTTGCCTATCTTTCAAATATTAGTCAAATCGGTTTTCCTGTAAGCGAGTAATTCAAAAAACAAAAAATAAAAACTTGAACTTGGACGGCTTGTAACTCGAAAACGAATGACATTTTGAAAAAAAATTATATGAAGCTCTACCCTTATTTTGTCAAGTAGAATCACCCCCTTAAGTTTCCTGATCGATTTTTGAATCACCCTGTATATATCGAAATTATTTACAGTGATAAATTTATAATTAATAATGAATAACAATATCGAAATACGAGGATAATTGCTCCTGTTGGCCGTTCTAATAAGAAAAAAGATATAGAAACCCATTTTGGAAATAATACGTTTAAATAGCTTTCTAAAATATTGAACAAAAAAAGAATAAGTAAAATAACACAGGAAATTTCCTTAACTTCCCAAATTAAATGAAAAAAAAAATAAAATAAAATAAAAACCTTCTAACATTAGTTAATCGCGTCACGTAATTTTCTAAGAAACTTTACTCAAAACCGTACCACCTCTAACGAATTTCAAATCGAAACTGAAGTTAATTATTTCTTAAAATGCCAAACTTGCATTCCCCTGGTACCCGCTGATATCACTCCGTCGTATACCCTGTAGGGGTTAATTTTAATCCCGGAAGTTTCGGTTCTCGTCAGTAGATGGCATTAGTTATCAGTGTGTCAATTATTTAATTCCCGAATTTGCCTCTTATATTTTATATCAAAAATAGTTAATCAAACTAATCTACGTCTTCCTATAATTAAAAGTATACGATAACTCCTGTTGAAAAAAAAAACTAATCACTCTACTTAGCTGTTTTGGAAGTAAATATCTAACTTGTTATTTCTCGTAAGTAGAAAAAAACAGTAATTATACGAATTCTTTTTACATGTTGCCAAACAATATATTACATTATAGTGAATTTATCTGATTATTCTGTTGTTTCCTAATAATGAGAAAATCCTTCAATATTTAAAACCTACTATGCTGTTTAGGCTATATGGTGGGTTCTAAATCCATTCTTGACTTAATCTTAAACGGTTTTTATAATTCTAAATAGGGTAAAATTATCTCGACGTATTTTTAAATATTTATGGTTTCAGAAAAACAGATAAACGACCAAAAAGTAATAAAATTTTTAAGTTTGTTATTGGATTTAGATCTTAGAGTGATAATATAAGATACATACTGTCTCGTTCCTATGGTTAAAATTTATCTGCAGAGTTATTATTTGATTACTCATTTTAGTAGAATAAGCTTCACGTTGATCAGCATAAAATAACTAGTGTTTGTTTCATTACATTTCAAACATGTCAATTGAACACACCTAAAAGAAATAGTGTTGCGCACAAACAAGGATCTTGGCTTTAAATGGAGGCTATTGTGCCTTGACTTTCATTTTTTCCTGTTCGACTCGACTGAAGAAGGTGAAGATTTTTATTTCAATTTATTTGAACCGTTCTTTGGGATTTGAGGCTGAAAAGTCGTTTAAATTATCCCGGCAATTGTGTTGAGTTATTAATTTACTTTATCTTTTGCCTGTTTGACGTTTTTGTGTTATTTTTACCGAGATAAACTTGGAAACAGGGATTTTGGCGGTTTCTCACCTTTTGACAAAGGAATTCTGTTAAACCCTAATACAAACAACGGTGTTCTTACGTACGGATTTTACGTAAGGGTCTTACCTACCGGTTTTACTTAGGGTTTTTTTTACTTACTGGTTATCTAATTACTGGGATCCTACCTACTGGATATTTCACTACCAAGTTATTCTACCAACATTACTACTAATGCAGATACACACAGACCACCAAGCTAGCAATCTTACCATCAAACAGGCAAACTTCTATTAATTTTTTACTTTTTATTTTAATGATTACATAAATTTTGAAAATTAAATAAATTTCATTCTATTTTTTTTTAATGCGGGGCACAATTTAGCAACATTCTACGGTCATGGAATATACCGGGGTTTGCGTTGTTTTAGCGCCGGTACGTAATAGTGTGCGTTATTTGTTACTTTTATCTGGTTTCTTTCGTTAAGTTGTGTAATTATTTGGTACCGGACTTTTATTATAGCCTATCTAGATTTAAGCTGGTCAAACATTATTAAATATGTAATTAAAGATTTGTATTATAATTATTTATATCCGAGTTTTATTTGACCTACATGCTCATTTGCATTTTGTATTTTGTGTATTTACTTATCTATAGGGGTAAAGTTGGAAGCTAGCTCTAACGATATCGTGGAAGTTTTCTGCATTCGACGTAGCTACAGATGCAGTGACATCCTAATAACCCAGCTCTACTATCTGGCATAGAGGTTAGCTCAGCCCTTTTTCCTCGCTGGTAGAACTACTAACCTTCAACTATACTCTGTGTTATTAATTCTGCTTCCTATATTGTGAGGTTTTTCTTTTATATACCTGAGTAGCAAGATGTTAAGGAAAAATAATTTTTGATCATAAACAAACCGAAAAAACAGAAATGGATGACAGCAGAAATATTGGACCTCATGGAACAAAGGAGACAGTCGAAAATAAATCGAATGGAATATAAAAGAAGACAAAGAAAAATTAAACAGAAAATTCAGATAGCCAAAGAGAACTGGATGAGAGACAAGTGTATCGAAATGGAAGATCTAGAAAGGAAACATGACACATTAAGCATGTACAAAAAGGTCAGAGAAATAGCAGGTCTTTATAATAAGAATACCACTAATACCCTTGTGGACCCTGTTGGTAAAATTATCTTGGACGAAAAAGACATTTTTAAAACATGGGTTAAATATGTGAAAGAATTATTTGATGATGACAAACCGAATGAACACAACTCCGATGATCTCGCTAATATAGACGCTAATATAGACATGGGAACGGAAATTCTAAACAGGGAAGTTCTATCTGCCATAAGATATGCAAAAACCAGGAAAGCCATCGGGCCTAATAACGTTCCATGAGGAAAATATAGGAATCTTGGTCAAACTGTTTAATACCATTTACGCGACTGGAGATATACTGGAAGATTGGCTGAGGTCTTTATTCGTCTCAATCCCAAAAAAACACCAAGCAAAGCGATGCAGTGAGTACAGACTAATAAGTCTAATGAGCCACACTTTGAAGGTCTTTCTCAGAATCATCCACAGCAGGATAAGATCTAAATGCGAAGCAGATTTAGATGAAACCCAATTCGGATTTAGAAACGCCCTAGGTACTAGACAGGCTTTATTCGCTCTAAATATACTTCTGCAAAAATGCCGGGACCAACACAAGGATGTATTCGTATGTTTTGTCGATTACGAGAAGGCCTTCGACAGAGTATAGCACAGAAAACTCATAGACATTTTAAATAACGTAGGTCTAGATAGCAGAGACGTGAGAATTATTAAAAATCTATATTGGCAGCAGAAAGCACCAGTAAGGCTAAATGGAAAACTCACAGAAGAAAGTAAAATTCTGCGAGTCGTCAGACAGGGCTGCATACTATCTCCACTGCTTTTTAATATATATTCAGATAAAATCTTTAAACGGACTACTCAAGGACAACGAATGGGAGTATAAATCAATGGAGAATATATAAATACAACACGATACGCTGACGACACTGTTATCCTAAGCGACAAACTACAAGACCTGTAACATCTATTAAACTGTGTTAACACTGAGGGTCAAGAAATGGGGCTCAATTTAAATATCAAAAAGACAAAATTTATGGTCTTTAGTAGACAACCTCATCTTAACGCTTCCATACAAATAGAAGGAAAAAGTATAGACAGGGTGACTCATTTTAAATATCTTGGATGTTATATCACCGAAAATCTAAACCCAGATAAAGAGAGGTAGGTAGACGTAGAATAGAGACTGCTAGAGCAACTTTTCATAAAATGAAACCACATTTCTGCAATGATAACCTCAACCTAAAACTACGACAGAGAATGATAAGATCATACGTCTGGCCAGTGTTACTATATGGGGCAGAGATCTGGACAATTAAGGCTGCCACGATTAATCGGTTGGAGGCTCTCGAAATGTGGTTACACCGGCGAATGCTGAGAATACCTTGGACAGCTAGGCAGACCAACAAAATGATACTTAATTGGGCCGACACAACTCGTCTACTATTAAACACTGTGAAGTGTAGAAAAATCTCATATCTTGGACATATATTCAGAGGGGAGCGATATAGAATTCTTCAGCTAATCATGATGAGTAAAGTAGAGGGACGTAGAGGGGTAAGAAGTAGACAGGCTTCCTGGTTGAGGAATATTCGTGAATGGACGGGTGTGAGTAGCGCGGGAGAACTGTTCCAGCTGGCGCAGGACCGTGAAAGACTTGCCAATGTAATTGCCAACGTCAGGGGGACCTGATATGGCACTTGAAGAAGAAGAAGAAGATCATAAATTTAATATACCCAGGAACAAAAAAGTAGTGAAGCTTAAGATCTATGCAAAGTGCTGCTGGTGACATCCTGAGCAATGTACATGAATTCTGTAATGAATCTTTATTTCTTATCCCAAAAACCCCCAAAAATAGATATTTAACAAAAAGTGTATTTCGGAACCTATCAACTTTTGGTCTAAGGTAAATTGAGCTAGATCCTCATGTTTTGGCCTCAGGAATTTGCGCTAGCCTTTTGTTCAGACCTTTCAGAGACATCCTATACTTCACTTCATATTATGCTTTCGATATCCAATATGATCAAAACACAACGCAACAAAATGCTGCAATAAACGAAAAGATATATTTGTTTGTTTCCACCATAACTAGATTTTTTTAACAAAATAGACTAACAAGCTCTTTCCAAAACCTTTAAAATCAAATATGGCGGTCATAAAAAAATTCGTTTTTATGACTCGAGAAGATTGTAACATTTAAATTAAAATTACAAAAACGTCCATAACAATTGCAACACACTGTATATGTAAATATTATAAATTACGCTATCGTTACTAGCTTTGCTTGTTTATTGGTTATAATGGTTAAATTTAATTCATAAAACCAAAAGGGTATATAATTATTGATGCACAGTTTAGCATGCCCTAAACATTTCTTATTTATGTTTGACTGTTATTTTCAGATATGTGAACGTATTAGTTCCACCACCGAGGGAGATCAAATTTCAATATTTTAAAAGAACGAAGGAAAACATAGAGGCACAACACCTTAGAGAAACTAATGGCAATAATGAAGCTATGGAATCTGATGATAGAGGTAACCTCTACTAAAAACCTGCATTGTTTCCTTTAACCTGCTAAAAGATCATGATTCTCGATATAACAAATGAAAAAGTTAAAATTTTTGGTTTATAATGATTATCGAGAAATCAATTATTTTTTAAGTAAACCGAAGTAGACAAATCAGTTTAATTGGCTTCTCATATTACTGTAATAACGTATTGGACCTAAATGGAGAATCAATTTCTGTTTAAGTTGAAAATCGTAGTTCTTGGTTTTAGATCGTATCAAATTGAAATTACCATCCGATGTTTGGCTTACGATTGCACGAGGCATATTTAGGGATCTTTACTCCATACACTGAATTCGGTGTTTGTTTAATCTAAGATTACACATATTTTTTAATCTTACATAAAATATAAAAATATTACGACCCAGTATTAAACCAAAACGGTTTTACTCACCCTATTATCTATTACAACCTATGGAGTAACAAGTACAAAGGGTTGCTGTCATTATTAGCAACTACCACAACAACAGTTGGTTGGTACAACCACTCTACTATACAAAAATAAAGAGGGTTGCTGCCAACATTAGTCAGTATAAAATTTTTATAAAAAAATTGAACCAACTTCTAAAGGTGCACTAAAAAGTGAAAAATAACTAGAAATTTTTATATAAAATTGAAATTTTTGAAGTCGGTGTCAAACTAATACCTGACAAAATGTGATTCGCATAAACAGATTAAAAATATTTTATTTGTAATTGCTTTCTTACCATAATTTGTATATATTAGTAGTTATTTATTTCATTTAGAAATAATTTGGTGCCGACTTCAAAAATTTCAATTTCTTATAAAAATTTCTAGTTATTTTTCACTTTTTAGTGCACTTTTAGAAGTCGGTTCAATTTTTTTATAAAAATTTTATTGTTCGATTTTTAGTTTTGTATTCATTATGATATTCATAAATTATTTGAACTAAGTGCTAATCGAGATTAGTGTACCTCGCAATGACTCCAAGATGGCAAAAAGTACCCATTTTATCCATAATTGTAAATCACCCTAAAATGAACCACTAAAAATTCTTTCATTCTTAGAGTTCTCCAAATACCAATGAAATTGTTTCAAACAAATATTTAGTCTATCATAGTAAATCCACTATATTAAATTTCAAATTAATTTTAGATTGGTAATATAGGCCCCAAAACCTCCCAATATCGATATTTAAAGAATTTGAAACGTAAATTTCTTAGCCCGATATATTTTATATTGCATATTGAGTTTGCATACGACCCAAGAACCCCGCAATATTAATTTTAGATGAAACCGGAAAATGTACAATTTTTAGTCCCTCATATTGTATCTTATCAACCTTATAGTTGTAAAAAATTAACTTCATATTCGTAATACACCACCCCCAACCCCCTTATACCAAATCTGAAAAAATGCGAATAAGGTAAAATTTTCAACCCACCATATTGGATTCGTCATATTGAATTTCAAAAAAAATATTTTAACGTCTTAATCTAATTTAAATCTTTATAAAATATATATATATATATATATATATATATATATATATATATATATATATATATATATATATATATATATATATTTAAAGTTGAATGTGAGATCCGCCAGTATCTTTAATGGACGTCTTCTGTCTGGCCTTTGGTTTCGGTCCCTGGTCATAAACAGTTTCACTATCATTGTTCAAGTTTCAGGTTTTCTTTCAAATTTACTTGTCAGGACAGAACATCTTGCAGCAAGAGGCTGGACACTTTGTGAATTCATACAATAAATAACTGATTGGATAATTTCCATAGTGGATAGGGATGATGGCTTTTAGTCATACTACGTAGAGTTGTAATTTCCACCGTTTCAAGGTTTATCGGTACTGGTTTTCTGCAATTATTGTAAGTAGGTTACTTTGTATATATGATTGCTGTTTTTCTTGATATCCCTTTCGTTATATATTAGAATCTGAAAGTACTTGGCTCTTTGTATGCATTTTTGTTTAACAGTTCTAGAGTGTCAATTTAAGATAAATTTGATCTAGGCAAAGTAGAAATATTGTAATGGCAATTAATAACTTCACAAAAATAACAACAGCACTATTTTTTTTTACTTTTGACGATTAATTTAAAGTACCAAAACTACTTTTTGTCTAAAATGGCAACAAAATATGCTACGGACATTTTCGGTCTGACAGCTCAATTCAATCTGTCATCCATTTAATTTTTTGAAATTCTGGGGTTTTAGCACGTTCATATCTGGCAACATTGGCTTTTCAAGAATACGGCTTTTACTGTCAAAAAGTTCACATCGCCGTTCCCATCGCCATTCACATCACCTTTCACATCACACTTTCGAGGATAGGGGCCCCGTTTTCTGGAGCCGACACTATAGAAGAAGCAATTGACATTCAAACCGAGTTAATTAATATGTTTCAATCTGGAGGGTTTACATTAAGCAAATGGTGTAGTAACAAAAACAAAGTAGTCCAATTTTTGAAAATTGACCGAAGAGATCAATCGTCAGTTGAAATTATAGAAGATAGCACTAGGAAATCCTTGGAGATTCATTGGCCACGACGACACATTTGGATTCAAAGTAGAAATAACCGCTGGCAAGAAAATTACTAAAAGACTAATATTGTCAGAAGTAGCCAAACTGTTCGACCCATTAGGATGGCTGTCTCCAGTAGTTGTACAGGCGGAGCTACTCATCCCAGATCTATGGTTATAACAACTAAAATGGGATGAATTAGTACCAGACAAAACAGAGCATGAATGTAAAAAATGTGGAAAAAATTACGAGTATATTTTCATGATGGACGTTTCAAACAAAGGGAAGCGAGTTTTTAAGGAAAAACCCCAAGCTGCTAAAATCACACACTCTACGTGCAGTTAGAAGCTCTCACAACCACATATCCCACACGCAGCGAGATCAATCCCCGTTACGCAAAAGACAAAGGCGAAAAGCAAGGATTTAGGAGTATATGAAATAAAACCCAAGCTCTCCTAAAACTATATAGTTCAGGCACAGCATGTATGAGAATTTGGGGTTTGTGTTATACACTTATAAAAACACGCTTCGCCAGCCTAGGTGTTATGTAACGGATATCAATCTAGCTGCGCGAGGGATATGTGGTTTTAGAAGCTTGAATTTCGCCTTGAAAACTCGATCCGTTCACATGCCTGCGTGAGGTACGTGGTTTTGGGAGCTTGAGTTTCGGCTCAAAAACTCGATCCGCTTGCCAGTCTCCTGTATAACGTATATCGATCTAACTGCGCATGCGTTCTCTTTTTTCAGATTCATTTAGTGGAATTTTTTTAATTTGACCCTAAAATGACTATGAAATGGTCTGTGTGTAATCTTGAGGTGTTAAATAAACCACGATTCAGATTCAGTGCCTCCAAAAGTCTATATATCTCCTTTTACAGATCTATTTAGTAAATTTTTCTCAGTCTGACCTTGAAATGACCCTGAAATGACCGCTGGCTGAACTTGGGGGATTAAACAAACCACGAATTCGAATTCACTTGAACTTTAAATGACCTTGAACCCGATAAAAGTTATCGATCCTCAGATTTGAATTCAGGACGTCTAATTACATAAAAATAAAATTGTCTGGTCAAAGAGTCACCCACTTTTTTTATGTAAACCTATGTTATTAATTAGTAATTAACTAAAGTTTATTCATAATTATAATATTTTTAGTGAATAATTAACTTTATAAACCTTACTATATATTGGATTCCATGACCTAGTATTATCATCATAGAGCTAACGACTTCCCAGTTTTTTCGCTCTCAAGAACGGTTCTAATAGCTACAAAACCATTTAAAGCAGAGGAAACAAGATATTTACCAAAACCCGGTTTTAGCGACCTTTGACCTTGAATATCTAGGCACGAAATTCAATGAGAACAAATATTTATACAAGTTTACAACTTATTATCGTTTATTTTGAGGTTGAATTCCTATTTGACTGGATAAACATACGAAAGAAAACTGTTTTGGCGCTACAGTGTTACTCTGTCTGACCCCACTACTTATTTTAATTTCATTTCTTTTAAATTCACTTAAAAAATTGCTCTTAATATTCTGAATTAACGCTGAGTACCCATGATCTTATCCCACTATTGTTGAATGAATTTAAAACAACCCAAGTTTCTACAGAGTCAAATGCTTTTTTGTAATCCACGCATGTCACCCAGCGATCCATATTGTACTCATTTTTTCAATTAGTATTATTGTCGCTTGAAGATGATCTCACATACTGAAACATTTTCTAAAACTAACTTGATTGTAGATTGTTTGCCAGTCTTTCTCCCATTATTTCTGAGCAACTGGAGTCTGTAATTTCCAATTTAAGTATTGTCACCTTTTTGGAATAAGAGGATCATTAGGAGATTGTTTCAGTCTTTGGGAACGTCACATATATGCAGGAATTTGTTACACAGTGTTTCTAATATTTAAGAAATTGACGGATTGTGTATTTCAGTGTATATTTTTAAAATTATTACAATCGGCCAAGCGCTTTCGGTCTAATTTAGACCATCCTCAGGGCTCAGACCCTAGAAACAAGAGAATATGGTCAGCAAATAAGTTTACTCAGTACTCACCAACCACACTCACTTGTCAAAGGGCACACCTTAACTCTGCCAGTTTGAGAACAGTCTCCAGTCGCGAGCGTAGCCTCCACACAGAACAAGATGTATACAATTAAAAAATTTTAGAAACTTTTAAAATTAAAATAAAACTAGAACATTTAACACACTATGCACATTGACATTATTAAAACAATAAACCTTTTTAATAACAACCCAAAAGGGTGAGGTCATGCCACACACAGTCATACCATAATGCTATGGGGTTCGTAAATTTGAGGTTCATGAGTTTGGGATTTATGCGTTTGTGAGTTGAGGTTAGTGGGCTTGGGGATTGTGGGTTTGTAATTTGTGAGTCGATGAATTTGGAAATTATGGGTTTATAAATTTGAGGTTTATGGGTTTGTGAGTTTAGGGTTTGAGGTGTGTAGGTTTGTAGATCAGTCAAATTTTGATGCCCAGTGTAATTTGCTGTGGAGAATCTGGGTTAATTTCGATTTTTTCTTGATTTTTAAGTGATGTCTTAAAAAGAAACCCCATAACACATATTTCTGAAAGCAGATTTGTGTTGAGTGGAAAAAATACACAAGAAAAGTATAGTAAGATCCCCTAATACAGACTACTCGTTTTTCCGTTTCCGTACGAAATTTGGGTTAAAGTAAATTGTAAGGTTCAACTTTAGGGGTAGTTTTCACCCCTTACAAATGAACATTAGTACGGTAATAAATGTTTTCTCCTTATTAAATCATTCAGGACTCATTTTATATTTTTTTGAAATTTTAAAGAATTTTGATAGGACCTCATGTTACATTAGGTATTTATTTTAAGGGTAACTTTTTTCACCCTTTTAGTACTATCAGTGAAAATTTTTTTTAATATATTTGCATTTGTTATAAATTACATTTGCTGTATACGTTAGATAACTTTTAAGACAAAATTTTTTTATGACTTAAATGCGGTCCATCACTGTAAGAGGTAATTAATGATATTTAGAGGTGGTAATTTGAAAAATTCCGAAACGAGCCAACACTAGTAATTCATATTGTTAACAAAAACGCTTTTTATAATTCTTTTGGGTTCTTTCCCCGATATTTATTTAAAAAAATATTCAGAAAAGTATAGTTTTTTTTAAATATAAAATAAGGGTTGCAACCCCTTAGGTCATAAATACACCTTATATTTGTGACTTTTTATAACGAATATTTTCCACTTGATTTTACTTAAAAATATTCATTAGATGCTGAGACATATTGAAAAATATTATTTTAAGGGTTGACTTTGGGGGTGAATTTCACTCTTTAAAAGTGAATGTCAGCCGATAAAAAAAATACGTGTCTATTATTTTTTTAAGTACTATAACATATTCAAAAATTATCAAAATCGGTGAGGTCGGGTTGGGGGTTATGAGACTAAAACAAGAATTTACAAATACTTCGATTACACCTGTATTAACCTACACGGCTTCTTGTTTGTCTAATCAAAAGACGCCCTGATAGACCCCAGCGGCGTAAAGTGTGTGTCCCTATTAAACACCTATGTTAAATCATTTTTTCGATATCTCAAAACCTGGTAAAGACTTTGTTTTTTACTATGATTTACAAACCAAACAGCTTCGCACTCCCTCCAGGGATTATTCAGTCATACCAGGCATACAACACCACAAGTATGAAGCTCTGTGGGAACCCTTTCCATGTTATCGGGTCCTAGGTGACGTCTGCTGTATTTCCCATGAACTTTCGGACGGTTCTCGCGGTTGCAAGCAGAACTTCTTTCTGCATAGATTTATACAGATGCTCACTAAGGCACAATCCATTGATGTTCCGCAGGAGGTTCTTTGGTATCACTCCAGTTGTTGACAGTATTATGGGAATCGTTTGAACGCTGTTCATTGCCCGTTGTCTTCGGATTTGGACCTCCAGATCTCTGTATTTGGCGATCTTCTCGTTGTATTTTGGCCTTAGGTTGTTGTTGTTAGGTACAGCGATGTTGATTAGTGTAGTTCGCCTAGAAATTTTATCTGTTAGTATAATGTCTGGTCTATTATGAGCTACTGTCTGATCCGTCAGAACTGTTCAGTCCCAATATAACTTGAACTGGTTGTTGTCAAGAATAGGCTCCGGATTGTACTTGTAATAAGGCACTTTTCCTGCCTGTAATAGGTTTAAATTTTCTGCTAACTCTTGGTGGAGTATCTTAGCGGCTGAGTCATGTCTTTCCTTATACTCGGTTGCGGCAAACGCTTGGCATTCTCCAGTTATGTGCTGAATTGTCTCCGATGTTCGACAGCCATATCTGCATTGGTCATTTTCTATTGAGGGATCTCTAATGAGTTGTCGACATTGTCCTGATTGACCTCATTTGGATGCCGTCCATGAAGTGGCTTCTGTAGCCAGGTTTGTAACTTATCTTGGTCTGTTTGGTGGTGAGAAGTAATATCTTGTTCCCTCAACTGTAGCGGCGTTGAATGGTCTGCCTCGCATATTGCTCAATGTAGTGTGGAAGAGTCCGCTAACCTATGGAAATATGAACGTAAGTTTATTATTTGTTGGTCGAGCTGCTTACCAATATCCGCCAATCCTCTTCCTCCTTGGTGTCTTGGAAGCATTGTACGTTCAATAGCACTCCGAGAGTGATGTTTTTGTGCTTTTGTTAGGAGTGTCCTTATTTTTCTTTACAGATTTTGGATGTCCGTCCTGCTCCATTTTACAATTCCAAAAGAGTAGTTTAGTGCAGAGCAAGCATACGTATTTAGCGCCTTAAACAAATTTCTACTATTTATTTTTTACTATTAATATCAATATGTATTTTGAATAAAATAACACTTTATGGCTGGCTGCATGGCTGATCAGCCAATGTCAATAAATTAATAAATAAAAAACCTACACGGCTGAAACAAGAGCCGATACCACGAAAACTATGCAAATGATGTATAAGATAGAAATGAAGGCCACAAGAGCAATTCAAGGGAAAAAACTTTACGATAAAGTTTTTAAAGAAAATTTTGTAATAACCATATGAATAGAATGGAAGATAACGAAATGGAAAAAAACGAAAAAAACAATATAGCAATAGGAAAGAGAACACGGGGAAGGTCACCGAAGCGCTGAAGACAGTGCCGAGAGATGCTCCTTTGGACTAATCCGGCGATGGTTTACGTATATGGGAAACTATATAAAAACAAGAAGAGCAATATTTTAAATATGTCTTTCCTATAATTGCATTATAACATAAATCAACTCTCAGGTTTGTTTTAATATCATCTATTCTAATATAAGTTTATTCAGTATGAACTTCAATATGTAAAACAGTCAATATTTCCTCTTTTTAGGCCAGACTTCTGATGAAAGAAATATGTCTTGTTGGCCACCTCCAGTAGGAATTGTTATGGTGAGCGTTATCCAGATATTATGCTTTGTAATAAATAAACATGTACCCAGGGACAGAAAAGGATCAACCACCACCGATGTTCTAACGGATATTTTTGAATTTAATCCTTGCAAACGGGAACAAATCTGGCGATATCTGACGTATATGTTTATTCACTTCGGGTAAGTCTAATAATAAAATAGAGGGAGTGAATGAATTAATGAACGAATAAAAAGTGGTGATACCTGATCTTCGATGCCTAAACCTCGTTGGGCCATTCGAGGCCAATCGCCTTTGTGAACGCAGGCATCCTCGACAACTTAACCCCTTCGCACACGGCGTCGTAGCGTAAGCGTATTGTAATCCGCGCATACGACGAGAGCAATACAAACATGAACATGTTCAAACAAGTCCGCACACGAAGCGGTGTTACAGCGAATCGTAGGAGGTGTTTATTGTAGCGTACTGGCGTAAAAACACAAGCGTAAAAAGTTAACTTTTCATTATTTTCTTTAAAAAACACCTGAATATGCCTGAATTTCAATTTCTTATGACTTTTAACTTTCAATATGACTGAAAAAATAATTGAATTCGTCAAAATGGTTGAAGGCTACCCTTGCCTATATAATCATTCATTAAGCGAATGTTCAAGAAAAGATGTTACAGACAAAGCTTGGGCAGAAATATCGTTAAAAATGAACTGGACAGGTAAGAAATATAATACAATATATTTTTTTAAAACAACAATTACTTATACACAATGTTGCCAGTGCCACGGAAGAGAATTACTGGGTTTCAAAAAGTAATTTGCCAAATAATCACGAAGCTAGTTTGGTGATGACCTTCTGTCAAGGTGAAGATTTTCATCATATTCTGGAACAATTATTCGTTGGGTACCAGCAGCGTGGTTACGGCCTTCAGTTTGGTTGAATTCGTAATCAACTCCTTCATGTTTTCGGATAAAATTGTGAAGTACACAGATACATTTTATTATATTGTTTATTGTCTCATAATTTTTGCATCGTATAGACGACATCAACACTTGAAATTTCTGTGTCATCATTCCAAAAACACATTCTATGTTTTTTCTTCCACGACTGAGTCTGTAGTTAAATATTATTTTTTTGTTACAAATATTACGTAGTGAATATGGTCTTAATATGTTTCTTTTCAACGGAAATGCATTATCCGCTACAAAGTAATAAGGAATTGTAGAGCCACTATTATCGTGGGGTAAAGCACAGTCATCAGGAACATTATTATTATTACTTTGTATCCACTGCCCTAGGCGTCCTGCCTGGAATATTCCACCATCACTATTGCGACCAGGGTATCCAGTTTCTATAAACGTAAAGTAGTCATCTGCATTTGCACACCCCATTAAAACAATTGAATGGTATCCTTTGTAATTATAATTTGAAGAACCAGAGTTTGGATATTGCTGAATACGTACGTGCTTGCGTCGATAGCACCAACACAATGAGGTAGTTGCCATAATTCGTGATATCGATTGGCGATTCTCTTCCATTTCTCAATTGTGGGTACGTTAGTAGTGAACATAACCCGATTCGCTCGATCCCCCCACTCCTCGACCTTGACCTTGACCTTGCCTCACCCCTCTTTGGCCCCGCCCACATGTCCTTGTCATCGACCTTGAAAGTGCACGTGTGCTTCGGCCTTGGCCTTGTGTTCAAGGTTGTGTGTGTGACCTTGACCTTGACCTCGGTCGAGACGACCTTGACTTTGTTGAAGGTCATCTTGGGTGTGTGACCTTGAAGATATGTTACGTGGTTGGGGGTGACCTTGAATGGTTTTATATAAGGTATGGGGCAGTTTCATTCATCAGTTGGCTCTGACTTGTATAGGTAGTACATGTGTTAATATTTGACAAATCATGGCATATGTTTGTGAAAATTGCGGTTCTAAGTTTACTAATATTTATAATATGAGACGTCATCAAAGAGAATCGTGTGCGGCGAGATTTAATGAAGTGCCTGGAGGAAAACGGCTCCGAATTGAAGAGTATACATCGACGATTCCGCTAATTAATTGCGCTACATGTAATGTAGATGTTCCAATAAATCATATGTCGGTGCATAAACGAACACAACAACATAAAAATAATTCATGTTTGCCGGTATGTCATGGTGTGCAACTCGTTGAATGTGCCTTCAAAAGGAGAATTGCAACCTATCGGGTTAGCAGTGATATGGAGCATTCCGATTACGTAATGTTCTTTGCAGACATTAAATCCAAGGTGGTGGAACTTGTTAATAATTTATTGCGTGTGCATCATGCTTTAAAAGTTAACATGACAGCTGTTGGCGAGTACATGCTTCCATCACAAGAAATATTCAGTGAAAAATCCTTCAACACTGCTAATCAAATAATTAGTGTAGAAAGTGATTTGGATGCCGTTTACCATTCTTTCACCGAATTAATAAAAACGCAGGCGACAGAGTTCCAGGAGAAAGATTCAGGTATGGAAAAGTCAAAACCCGATATATTAAACTGATTTTTATATATTATTTTTCTTGTTATAGGATGGGCTCTTGTGCGAATTTTATACTTGGAAGTTGGTATCAACAAGTATATGCCTATGGGTGGCTCATCATACATCAAGTTGCCGTGTTCTATTGAAAAGAAAGGAGCTGTCGTCAATGTGATTAACCAGGACGAATTTTGCTTTGCGTGGGCTGTAACATCAGCATTGTTTCCTCCAACAGCAGAGCCTTCGCAGAAGACATCCTACCCCCATTTTTCTAGAGTGCTAAATGTAACAGGTATGGATTTTCCAGTAAAATTACGTGACATTAAAAAATTTGAGGAAATGAACAACATATCAATATTAACGTATACGGTCTGGAATCTAAATATGAAAATAATGAAGTAATACATGAAGTTATTGGTCCACTGAGGTATGCGTCAAAAAAGTTGGATAGGCATGTAAATTTATTGTTAATTACAAAAGACTGTAGTAGTAAAGATGGCGGTGAACATTTTTGTGATACGACTTGTTCAAAGAGTCATTATTGTTGGATTCGGGATTTATCACGTTTAGTTTCAAGTCAAATTAGTTGTCAACAACATAAAATATATTTCTGTGATGGTTGCCTCATTTATTTTAGTACACCGTCAGCTTTAACTTTACATCAAAGCTACGATTGTAACCACATTTTCACGCAAACACCCTCAGTGGATTTAAAAATCGATAAATTTGGAAAGAGTGTGCCGGAAAATATTTTAAAATTCGAGGGTATAGAAAAGCAAATGCGCGTTCCATTCGTGGTTTATGCAGATTTCGAATCTGTTTTAAAACCCGTTGAAACGGTACAACCAAACCCACAAAATTCTTACACTGTAAAAAGTTTTAAACATGAACCATATTCTTTTGCTTATTTAATTAAATGCTCTTTTGACGACTCACTTTCGAAATTTGAGCTATTTCGGGGGAATAATGCAGCTCAAGTCTTTGTGGATCGTATCGAGTGTGATTTAAGGGCTCTATACAACACATATTTAAAAGACATTAAGCCTATGAAACCGTTAACGCCTGAAGAAAAAAGGGAGTTTAATGATGCTAAAATATGTGGTATATGTGAAGGCCCTTTTGAAGAGGGTGAGATTAAAGTACGAGACCACTGTCACATAACTGGTGCAAAAAGATTTGGTGCTGCACATTCCGTTTGTAATTTAAATTATAAATTACCCTCTTTTATCCCTATCATATTTCATAACTTAAGCGGCTACGACAGCCATTTATTTATAAAAGAGTTATGTAAATATGGGGATAAAATTGGTGTTTTGGCTCAAAGTAAGGAAAAGTACATATCATTTACCAAAAGCATTTATGTGCACGATTATTTTGATAGTAAATGTGGAAAAGTCAAGAGGAAATATTTAAAGTTGCGATTTATTGATAGTTTTAAATTTCTGTCAACGTCTTTGGAAAATTTAGGCAGCGGTTTAAACGACGACGATTTTATTGAAACGCGGAAACATTTTTCAAATATCAACCAATTTAATTTGATGCGTCAAAAGGGTGTTTTTCCCTATAGCTTTATTGACTCTATAGAAAAAATGGAAAATACATGTCTTCCAAGTAAAGATGAATTTTATGATAATTTACGGGAAGAACATATTAGCGATGAAAGCTATAGAAGAGCAAAAGAAGTATGGCGCTTGTTTGGGTGTAAAACTTTGGGGGACTATTCGGACGTGTATTTAAAATCAGATGTGTTGCTATTGTGTGATGTTTTTGAGCAATTTCGGAATAATTGTTTAAAATTCGATAAACTTGATCCAGCACATTACTATACCCTTCCAAGTTTATCATTTGATTGTATGCTACGTATGACTAAGGTAGAGTTAGAGCTCTTAACTGATATAGACATGATACATTTTTTTAAGAAAGGTATACGCGGCGGCATAAGCCAGTGTACAGAAAGGAAGCACATCGCTAATAATATTTTTTTACCAGACTATGACCCAACAAAACCTTCTTCATTTATAACATACCTTGATGCTACAAATCTATATGGTCATAGTATGTCACAAGCATTACCATATGGTGGTTTTCGATGGTTAAGCGAGCGCGAAATTCTGGATTTAAATATTATGGCTGTTGGTGATGATAGTTTACATGGCTACGTTTTGGAAGTGGATGTGCATTATCCGACTGAGTTGCATGATGCACATTCTGATCTTCCATTTCTAGTAGAAAATATCATACCGCCAACAGAAAACGCTAAATTACCGAAATTAATTCCTAATTTACAAGATAAAAAAAAATACATTGTACACTATAGAACTTTAAAACAAGCCATCGCCAACGGCTTAGTGGTAATGCAAACCCATCGAGTATTACAGTTTAAGCAATCAAAATGGCTAAAATCGTATATTGATTTTAATACCAATTTACGTAACAAGGCCACCACAAAATTTGCGAAGGACACTTTTAAATTAAAAAATAACGCGATATTTGGTAAAACTATGGAAAATGTGGAAAATCGAAAGGATATAAAATTAGTAACACATTGGGAGAACAGTGTAGGCAGAAATGGAGCTAGAGCACTAATATCCCGCCCCAATTTCAATAGTAGCTCGATATTTACCGAGAACTTTGTTGCTATACATATGAATAAAGTTAAAATATTGTACAATAAACCAATTTATATCGGTTTTTCCATATTAGATATATCAAAGACTGTAATATACGATTTTTATTATAATTTTATTAAATCCAAGTTTGGCGATGATGCTTCGTTACTTTACACCGATACTGACTCGCTTATATTAAAAGTGTATACGGAAAACTTTTATCAAACTATATCAGAAAACCCCGAAAAATTCGATACATCAAATTACCCCGAAATTAATAATTTCAACATAATTAAAAGTAATTCTGTAGTTGGTAGAATGAAAGATGAGTTTCCTGGTGATCCGATAATAAGTTTTAATGGTACCGGCGCGAAGGCTTATTATGTAAAGTCCATTAATAATGAATTAAAAAAAGCCAAAGGTATCAAAAAATGTGTTATCGAGAAAGACCTTCATCAGGAAGACTACCAAAGAATTGTTGAACGGGGTGGTTTGATATTAAGAAAGATGAAGACATTTAGAAGTGAATTACATAACATTTATACCAACATAATAAATAAAGTAGCATTGTCACATAGCGATGATAAACGTTATGTAATTCCCAGTTCAACCAAAACTCTACCTTGGGGGCATGCAGACATAGATTTTTACAAAACAGACCCGGAAGAAAACTTAGCAAATTTAGTCACCGTGTTGGAATCATTTCTAAGTCAGGACAGCACGTAATCTGGAAAATCCATATTTCATTATTTGTATTGTTTTTATTATTTCTATTAAACATACAACATTAATATGTAACGATAGTATTGTAATTTTTTTTTTTTTTTTTTTTTTTTTTAAATAAAAAACATGTATTCATTACTTGATTGCTTTTTTATTGAACCTTTATTTTAAAATTATAAATATAATGAAGTGTCGACAAATAACAAACTGTAAAAGTTATTGTTGAAAAATTTGTCTAATAGTAAATTAAACGCACAGGTCGACGAGTAAGTGTTTAATGTGAAACAGGTTTGCTGACAAGATCCTCCATAGTCTTTTCAATTTTCAACATTCTAGAGTTAAGTTCATCACGCAGTTCGTCTTGCCTAAGTTCATATATTGCAATAACAGTATCATCAATGTATCCTCTAAGTTCTTGACCGGTTTCAATTAATTTCTTGCGTACGTAACCTTCAAGTTGGTTTCTGAATATATCTTTAATAACAATTGTTGAGTCATGTAAAGCTTTCTGCGTATCTTGCACACACTGAGCAAGGTTATTATCAACATAATTTCGTGTGGTCGCATCGTCTCCTTCAAGAGGTTCTGCTAAATAGCACAATCTTTTGCTTCCCATGTCGTAATCTCCATTAGGTGTAAGTTTAAAACCTATTCCTGAAGGACCTCGCATAAAGTTAAAATCCTTAAATTTTCTTTTGCGACCGAACTTATCAATAGTGTTTACTTCTGACATTGTTATGTGAGACTGATTTGAAACCATTAGATTTCACCCTAATATATGGTTCTATTTCATTAATAAACGGACTCTGCAGAAAAATATGGATTGCAAAACGTATTTTAGGTGATGTTTAATAAATACACGTACAGATTCATTTTACTATTGTTTTATTGAAAAAAAAAAAAAAATTAAAATATAACAAAAGATTGAGTTTACTTTTTATTAAAAAAAAAATAAAAAATATAACAAACAAAAAAATTAAAAATTAAGAAATAAAATACATGTTAATTTCTTCTGTACAGGTAAGCTTCTTCTATGACCCAATTTCTTCTCTGGATGGCACGTTCATTAATGTCCTTGAACTGGTAGTAAACTAGTCCACAAAAGCCGCATTGTACAAATTTAACCCTGAAAAGGTCAATGTAGTTGAAGTCGTACGTAAGATCATTTCGCCAGCAGATACCTAGTCTTTTACAATGATGACAAGTTAAATAAAAAGCTTTTGGTATATGACTGTATCTTTTGGCTGCTTCACTAGGTTGTTCATCAGTTGGCAACATGATGTTTGAATATGTTGTACTTTTCAATCGCGGTACTCTAATTATGTATTACTTTTTAAAATAACCTTGACAGGACCAAAAAAAAAAAAAATCCTTGAAAATTACAACCTCGAAAACGACCCTGACATTGACGGGTACTTTGACCTTGGCCTTGGCCTCGCATCTAACAAGTTTAGTACTATATTTATATGCTTCTTTAAAATAACCTTGACAGGGGCAAAAAAAAAAATCCATGAAAATTACAACCTTGAAAACGACCCTGGTATTGCCGGTTACGTCGGCCTTGGCCTTGGCCTTGCATCTGACAAGTTTAAATATTATACTTAATGCATCGAACAAAAGGAATAAAGGTGGTGTAGTGGGGGAAATGGGCATAAAAGCAGACTTGCTGGCTCGAGCTCTTCACAGTTCGTCAGAACAGCAAACAGTACAGTGCTAAGAAAAAGTTAATTGTGTGAGTTTGAATATCGAAAATGTCTAGTGTACGGTCTCTTTTAGATGCTCTTGACGTGAGCTGCGGTTCACAGCAAGGCATGCTGGATAACATGAGTGGTTTAGAAGTGTTAAGTCCGGGGGTGTTCGAGAACTGGAATGGCGTGGAGCATGAAGATGCCGAAGACCGAGCCCTCAACGATGGTCGCGACGAGGAGTTAGTTCAGTCGGCAGCGCAATTCCTGGAATGCTGGACGGAGGAGAAGGAGCCAAAGATAAATGTGATTAGTGATGTGGTTGTGCGAAAAGCATCGCGGCCTAGGGAATCTTCTCCGAAAGCTTCAAAACTGAAAAAGCTCTTGACTATGCGGAAGTCGGAAATCGCCGATAAAAAAACATTTTATTCGGCGATTAAAGGTGTGGGACAAGGGAAGAAGAAAAAGTTTAACTTTAAGCGTCCCTCCACCCCTGTTCCATTACCCGACTTCCTAAAAACAGCACCGCAAGAGCCATTGTCAGTAGAAGTGGAAGTCATAGAAGGCCCCGATGGACCAACACCACCAACGCCACCAACACCGGCCAGCGTAGAGAATGAAATAGTGTCGGAGGTGAAGTCTTCCCCAGCGCCAGCGCCCCTGTCGCCGATATTGGGGTGCCGGAAACCCATGAAGAAGCGGTTTAAGCGTTGTTTTGAAGGCGATGAAGTTTCCGCTGCTTCGTCGTCGTCGTCGTCGTCATCGTCTTCACCAAATAAAACCGCGTCTTCTTCCGAGCCATCACAACCGGAGTGGGTCGAAGACTTCACCAACTCTCAGAAGACCAAATTGACAGACATTTACGCCATGAAAAAACGCTTAGTGAATGAAGTGAACGAGTGTGCCAGTGACATTATAGAACTTGAAAGACAATTAGAGATAAAAAAGGTGAAATCTGCGCGGTTAAAAAGACAATTAGAGGACTTTAATAAATTATGTAGTAGGTGTTAGGTAGTTGTAGATATTAGCTTTTAATTTATAGTATTAAGTTTGTAAATATATATATATATATATATATATATATATATATATATATATATATATATATATATATATATATATATATATATAATGTAGTTAATAAAAAAGTGTTTGATCAAATTTTTTATATTTTATAATGAAAATAAAAATGACTTGAAAATTTATTTTTGTGTGTTATTTCATATAGACCCTGTCCCACATAATATTAGGTAATAGAAAAAAAAAAGAGTGAATAATCCACTAAAACTACGCAATAGCAATAGTTGTAAATATTTTCTGATAATATTTACAAGTATGCTAAAACATGGTTCGGTTTATGAAGTTAAGGTTCTGTCGCCAGAACTTCTAATACTTTGTATCTCAATATTGTATGTTTTTATGAAAAAAACATAAAATATTGGTTACAAAGTATTATAACCAACTAAAACTACGATCAAATTATTTTGTGGTCCTGAAAAGGACCGTTTGGTTGTAAAACATGCGACTCTTTTATTGAGTTGTGGAGTCGCACGGCCCGTCATCATCAGCGGGGGTGGCGGTGCTGTCCTCTGTGTATTCGATGATGAACCGCCAAAGTTCATCCCATCTAGGATCGTTCGGCTCCCACTCCAAACAATTCTCTGTGGTAGAATCTACCACAGGGCATTGGATGGGTTGTTGTTGTTGTTGTTGTTGAGTCGCTGACATGTTGAACTAAAATGATTGTAATAAGTATTGGTGGTCGTATATATAGAGACAAATTAATGGTGGGGGGTGAAAACAAATGTCGTATTACGTATTGAGACCAAAAGTTGTTTGTGGTCTCAAATACGAACGAACGATTTAGCTGGGTTCCACCAGCACTTAAAGTTTTAATACTTTGTATCTAATATTGTATATTCTATACATACAATATTAGTAACAAAGTACTAATATGTACTAAAACTACGATCAAAGTATTTTGTGGTCCTGAAAAGGACCGTTGTTGTGTGCCCTTAAAAAGGGCCAGGGAGAGTGTGGGGCTTATGGTGCCCCATCCTCGCTGGTCGACCACCAGCTTGACGAATCGCAGGGGCCTTGTGGGTCGTCGGGTGTTGGTGATGCTGGAATTTCCAGCACCGCATCTTCCGTCGAGTCCGGCTCTGGCTGCGGCGACGGAGTTTCGAGTCTTTGTTAGACCCAATCACCCGCGTCGTCTAATTCCACTAGACCCGGATCATGGTCATATACTAGCGGAATCGGCTCATCCAAATCGTCCCAACGTAGGACGTCAATTTCAAAATCCACCTCGTCGTCGTCGTCGAAGACTTGCAGGTCTCCAACGTTGTCGGCTACGGTGTCATCACTAAAGATGGATGAGCCTCGGCTGGCGGGTCTTTCTTCCTCCATGTTCATCGTATGAGGGTTGATGAATATATGACTGTGTAACTGACCCAGTCTCATATATATAGAACTACCCCCACCCCACCAACGGATTCTAAATGTTATGTATTGGTGAGAGCTTATAGAATTATTGATTTTTTCAAAAACTTTAAATAAGGAATTAGATTTGTTTAGACAATAAGACTTATTCTTAATATTTTGTGAAGAATACATTACAAAAAAAAAAAAAAAAAATAATAGAAACCTTGTTTGAACTGTTAACATTTTCATAGGTTCTCAAGCAAAATCGATTTTTTTTCCCTCCGCGGGTGGGAGGGTGGGGGAGGTGGTGTTGGACTTAAAAAAAAAAAAAAAAAAAAAAAAACCTCCCCCTACAACTTCCACATACTCCCGTTCGGCGGCCCTAGCCTCCTAACTCGAGAATTTCAATTTTTTCGTCTAAATTTTTTGTCATTTTTAAGATTTTCCAAATTTTTTTTTCACCATTGTATTCTACTCAAAATTCTAGGTAATTAAAGTGCTTTTATTTTTTCTCTATCTTGAACGGTTCCCGAGCTACAGCGCTTTAAAGAATTCAAATTACTAACTTTCTATAACCCTTTTTTTCAAATTTCATTTTTTCGAATTTTCAAAAATACTACAATATGTAGAAAAAAATTCTCTCTTTAATTTCCCAATACCGTTTTTCTCTAAATCTTCAACTTTAGCGCGTATTCAGCATTTTCAAAAAAAAAAAAAATTATAATTTTTTTTTACACCATCGCATTCTCCTCAAAATTTTGGGCTATCAAAGTGCTTTTATTTTTTTTCTATCTTGAACGGTTCCCGAGCTACAGCGCTTTAAAAAATCCAAATTACTAACTTATTGTAACCCTTTTCTTAAAATTTCATCTTTCCGAATTTTGAAAAGTACTACCATATGTAGAAAAAAATTCTCTTTCTAATCTCCTAATATCATTTTGCTCCAAAACTTCAACTTTGGCGCGCATTCACCATTTTTCAATTTTTTTTTGAAAAAATTTTTTTTTACGTTTTTACTATCGAGAAAAATGCTTGCTTATAGTACTCGATTTCCTCTATAATTTTTTCTTATAACTTTTTTCCCTATTCCTAACCGTTACTTTCCTACAAATTTTCTAAATCGTTGTTTTCATATTTTGCCTTAAAAATTTTTTCTTGTGTTATTTAAGCTCTTTTTTCCACTTAATAAACCACCATTTTCTAAATTCCCGTACTCTTTTCTTAAAGAGCGGGCTTTTCCGCCAGCTTTTTTTTTGGTTGGGTTTCAAATAAATATAAAACTACTACTTCACTCATTACAAATTTATTGATTCAAGAACATTATTTTGTGTTACATATAATAGATACATTAAAATATAGATTTATTGGTCACCGAACCGTTTAATACATTATAACTAAAAAATGAGTCGTGAATAACTAATGCGTACACTTTAGTGTCTTTGGGGAATTTATTCTTTCTCGTTTGGAACTCCAATTTTACATCCACTGTCGATGAGTTAATCGCCTCTGGTTGATGACTGCAATTGATAATAAAAACGGGGTTTTTCATATATTCCGCGAACGTTATCATCGGATCGTTTATTTCGCGCCCGTAGTAGCTGCTTTGGAAGTTTTCGTAATTGTAATAGGCTGCTGCGTACAGTTTCTTGGCGAAATCTAAATTCCATCTTTCGTATGGATAAACGGTTGAATTCAGATACAGTCTAATGTCGCATACGTCGGCGTGGGTAAACTGGGTTGCGTTTTTTTCTTTCTTGTCGCAATTATTGCTGTCTTGAAACCCGACGATTATATAGCGCGGTCTTTCCAGACTTGTACTCGTTCTCAAGGCCCACACGTCGGAAGATGTTTGCCTTAAAGCTGGTAATTCGTACAGATCCCATTTACGATATGCCATTTGAATACTGGCATTGTTTCCTCCTTTATTAATGCGAGACAGTATTTTCAATTTTTGCTTATCGTCTGGAATGATGTGACGAATTTTCCATTCGATTTTGTCGATACTAATTTCTGCCTCTACTTCGCCGACGTAACAATTGGTAAAAGTGCGAGCTATAATCATAATAAGCTCTTGTTTTACGTTGAAAACACCTTTTGCGTAATCTTCGGCGAATCCCATAAGATATTTTTAGGATAATTTCCCGGAGAATACGTTACTTGCCGTGTCTACGATATCTTGGTTTGCTTCGTCGAGACCCCATCCGCACGTCATGAGAGATCTTTGTTGCAAACTTCCGAATGAAACCATGGTTTTTAATGTCGTCGTAACTCCAGGTTTACGAACCACGGCGACCTGTTCACCTCCCATCTCGTAGCGAATTTCATCGAACAAAAATGCGAGGGCATTATTTGATAAAAAACATCTTTTCGTTGCGTCTATGGGTTTAAATTTTCCTTCGATATATATGTAACTTTCGGCGATATCCAGTATAATATCTTGAAAATTAATGGGGATACGGACTTCATCCGAATTGTTGAATGATGGAGATCCGTATGGTTTATACGTATGCTCTTCTAGACTAATAATGGAATTGTCCAAGATGGGCTCGGAGAAAACCTCTATTTTATCGCTGGTGGTGGAAATCATTTTCGCACTTTAAGACCGATTGATTTTAAAAATTTATAGTCTTCGGCAGATAACTGTTGAGATGTTTGTGATCTAACGTCTGGACGACGACTAACCTTGACGTTAACTCTTCTTTTACTTTTATTATGTTTCGGCGGTTCCCCCATCTTAGTCGACAGCACACACAATTGACGATTGAAGCAAAAACCCATTTTTATGAAAGTTTCTTCAGTTCCAATTTCACGATTATTTTCTCGCCTTGAAAATTGATTAGATCACCGCTATCGTCCAAGATGCGAAGAGTAATGTTGTCAATAAACTGACGTCCTGCCGGCATTAACGGCATATAAATATTATTTTGTGGTTCTTTACTGATTTTGTAACCGGGCTCCACGTCGATATCGAATTCGAACAAGGTATGACCTTCCACCGAATTCATATATGCTCCGGAAATTATATTACAATCTACGCGTATGATGCGTACTTTCATTATTTCCACCATCTCGGTTGATTCGTGCTTTTTGTCTCTTTTTAACACTGTATGATTAAATCCTAACATTTTACCGATACTCGCCTCTCCCCGGAAATCTATAGTATATTGGGATTTCAGTTCACATTTCAGCGTATTATTATTAGCGACCAAGTAAAAGATTCCATCGTTCTTTTCTTCAGTTGAAATCCTCAAAGCCTCCAACATAGCTTTACCTATCTCATCTATTTCATAGGCCCCAGGTGGAATCTGCAATTGTATCGGCTCGGTGGTGTAACCCTCCTTCATGTAGGCAAACTTATTGTTGCTTTCGTCCACATTAAAAATTGAATTGTATGTGTAAAATCCCAGCAATGCCAGACCATATTTGTTTTCTCTATTTAATTCGACTGGTGGATAAAAATCGGCGCTTAAGACGCTCGAGTGTCCTGTTAGTGTGAACGTATAAGACATGACTAACCATTAAAACATCACACATCTCGGTTTTATTCTTAGCGGCAACATTTAAAAAGATTCATCGTCACACCTTTTCTCACTGCATTAGATAGTGATGTTTTTATGCTATTTTCTGCTTTTATGCGCACATCGCTGATTTTGCAATAACAACAAAATATGTTTCTAGCTGTAAGATCCTCATCAGACGTAACCTCGTTTAAACTGCTGCTGCTGCTGAAATAATGTTTGCAACCGCACTGATATTTTAATATATCGATATCGCTTTTAAGGTGCTCGGGCAACTTTTCCCAAACGAATGGAATTTCATTTGGGGCTAATGCAATCATCACTTCCTTGGGCATGTTTTCTAACTGTTTCACGGTCATTTCCCTTAATCCACCGGCTAGATGAAATGCTTTCAGTGATTGCAACATTTTAGTATAGTTATTGCGATCCATTTGCGGTGTTAATGGTGACGATGATGATGATGACATCTTTTACGCTGATGATTCGACAAGAAACTTTAAGCACAAATGTCCACACCAGACTGTTCCAAAATCCTGCTGACGATCGTATGTATAGTAAATAATTTTTGATGGTTCCGATCCCGTTTGTAGATATCGTACCAATTCGATCGGTGGGGGTAAATCGCCGAAGCTGTCATAATATGTTACTTTAGAATTATTTTTTCTATAAGCTACCCAATGAGTCCCTGCACCACGCGTACTATCCAAATTCACTATTGCTGCTTCGTAACGTCGAGGACCTTGTCTAGGTAATAAATCCCTCATATAAACGCCTCGAAAGTGTCCTATTCTTTTCTTTTTGGCATATTTTTCTATATCGATGTTAGATAGTGGTCTTCGAGGTAGGGATTCAATTAGTTTTTTGATTTACGATTTAAAAATAATCCCATACCTTTACGATATGGCTTTAGAAACAAACCATTTCCTTTCGATTTTAAATACAGGCCGGCACCGGTTTTATCTTCGCTGCTTTTTTTTACTGCTTTTATGGCGCGCACAATTCCCGCTGCCCCACCGGCTAATGAACCCAAAGCTGATAACCCGGCAAAAATTGGTATTAATGGTAATATTCCACCAGTTTTAGGAATCGGTATTATTCTCGGTGTACGAACCTTCCTTTTGCCACCTGCCGCTTTTACCGATCTACGTGCTGCCGACAGAGCTATTTTAGATGCATTCATGACATTTTTTTCCAACACATTTTTACTTCCGGCTTTTAATAATTCCCTTCGAACTGCTTGTCGAATAGCTGTTCCGAAACTGGCTTTCCGAACATGTCGATTTTTATTAACACCTTTCTCCTTTTTGTATGACGCGTGCCTTTACTAGATGTTTTTTTTGTTGATAATGATGATGGTACACCCATACCAAAACGTTGTTTTCCTTTCATAATGTTTGTAACTAACCAAGCTGCTGTTTTTTCACCTAAACTGGAATCTTTCGATTTTACTCTATTCCAAGCACTTTGTTCGAGCTCGTAATCCGCTCGATGTCTCGCACTTATGTTGTCTTTATTATGTAAATAGGCTAAATCGTGTTTTTTGCATGCGGCATCCAAAGGATTAATGCCTGGATCACCTCTTGTTACACGTTTTATTACTTTTGTTCCGGGTCCGCAATATTGATAACCAGGAATGTGTACCTCGAATGGTAATTTATTTATTAACGAATTCACAATACCGTATCCAGTTTTGTTGGAAACGTGAGACCGTCCACTTCGTTTGACGCTCGGCATCTGAATGACAGTTTTTGTGAAAAATTGCCTATAAAATATCAAATTTTCCTAAGATGCGCGTTATCGATCTTAAACAAAAACTTCCTATTGACAATCTCGATGAAAAAGTCGGACTTGGATTTGAAAAGAAGATAATGAAGAGACACGGTCCTCTACTTCCTTCCTCTATTCGCGGCCTGTTAATTGGTCCATCCAATTGTGGAAAAACTAATGTCATGATTTCGCTGCTTACACACCCCCTTGGGCTACGTTTCGAAAATGTCTATATTTACTCGAAATCTCTGTATGAACCGAAATATGAGTATTTAAGGAAAATTTTAGCGCCCATCAAAGGTTTAGGCTACTATGCCTTTAGTGATTCCAGTAATATTGTGGTACCGTCCGATGCAAAACCAAACTCTATATTTATCTTTGATGATGTTATATGTGAAAAACAAGATGTTATAAGATCGTACTTTAGCATGGGACGTCATAAAAATATCGACTCCTTTTACCTAGCGCAAACATATTCGCGAGTGCCTAAACAGCTTGTGCGAGACAACGCCAATTTTATTATTATGTTTAAACAAGATGAGTTGAATATGAAACACATATTTTCCGACCACGTTTCACCGGATCTAACTTTTACTCAATTTCAAGAAATGTGCTCAAAATGTTGGGATAATAAGTATGGATTTTTAGTAATTGATAAAGACAGTGATGTGAAATCGGGAAGATACCGCAAAGGATTTGATAGCTATATATTACTGTAATAATAAGAGAAAACGCTCATTTGATTGTTGAAACGTCCTTTGTTAACATCATGAATAACGCGATCGACTTAAAACGTAAACTAGTGGAAGCTACCAATGCCGTCAGAAAAAAATTTAAACAAATTAAAGCGGCTAAAGAGTTTAATGTTGTGGAATTGGAAAAGTTTTACGAACCCATTTCTAAGCCGTTGACAACTATATCTGATGTGGTTAAGCAACGTCAGCAGCAGCAGCAGCAGCAACAACAACAGCAACAACATTATCCAGCTACAAAGTCACATAGTCTCAGTACATCAGTGCAGTCGACTCAAATATCAGGTTTTCCCCAACCTACACATTCCTTTCAAACCTCCACACCTATTCAGCAGCAGCAGCAGCAGCATCGCATTTCAAAAGAAGATATGAGCCAATCGGTGTTTGATACACCCTCGACATCAACTAATACATCTCTCGCATCCGCTGACACCACAACTTCCGATACTTTAAACGCACACCTGAAAGGATTACGTTCGAAACCATCTCTATACGATACTGTATATGGTGTACGTTTTGGTTCAAAAACAGATCATAACAAAAATTTTATTGGTAATTTAGAGGTGCGTTTTCGAAATGGAAATATTGTCTTATACAAAAAAGGGAAAAATATTGCAGAATATGGTGGATCACCGGCACTTTATGATTTGTTATTTCTTAAAACACCCCCAAGTGTAGGCAAGGAACAACAACAATTAAGTGATAATGTACTTTCAACGTACAAGGAAATTTTGGAATCAACGAATGCTGTCTACAACAATTTTAAAAAAAGTGATGGTTTACGGGAGACCAGATGGAACAAATATTTACGAATTATTAAACCTCTGATAATGGGCACAAAATTAGGTGGTACTATTACAAGAAAAAATCTCTCGGAAAAACTACAGTTACCCACAAAAAAGAAATTATCTTCGAAAAAATTTCAATATGTCTACTGGAACAAAGCTAAAGAGTTGGTCGATCGTTTACGTTTGTTGTGGAGTTCCAAAATGGCCGGTCACACTGGACACGAAAATGAAATTATGTCAATCATAGAGGAATTACGAGAAGAAGATATAATATATTAAGCTCAATATTTAATGATATTATTCAGTTCTTCCTTCGATCTGAAACCTTTAGTATTACTAATAATATGGAGCCCAGTCTAGAAAAAATCAAGATTGTTAATGAACTACATAGAACGGCTAGAAAAAATTTTGTAAGACGGCGCACGATAATAAAAGGATACAGAGATTTGTGGCAAATTGATTTGGCTGAAATGCAACAGTATGCTGATGAAAACGATGGTTATCGTTATATTTTGGTCTGTATAAATTGTTACTCGAAATTTGTCTATACCAAAGCCATAAAAAACAAGACTGGTATAGAAGTTACTAATGCGATGAAAAGCATCATTGAAGAGGCATCATATACACCAACAAATCTGCAAAGTGATCAAGGAAAGGAGTTCTATAATACAAACTTTCAAGCCCTGATGAAAAAATATAATATAAATCATTATTCCACTTACAGCACAAAAAAAGCTGCAATTGTTGAGCGAGTCATAAGGACTTTAAAAAATAATTTATATAAACAATTCTCGACAAGAGGATCTTACAAATGGATACATATATTATCGGCAGTAACAAAAACCTATAACCATTCGAAACATCGCACCATTGGAATGAAGCCTGCAGACGTGCAAGAAAAAACACATATTAAAGCATATGATTATTTAAAAATTGTACCTAAAAAATTTAAGTTTTCCATGGGTGACATTGTGCGTATTAGCAAGTACAAAAGCTTATTCGAGAAAGGATATACGCCCTCTTGGTCAACCGAATTGTTTAAAGTTGTAAAAGTTAACGTTACAAATCCACCTACTTACTTGTTGGAATCGTTAGAAGGTCAGCCTATAAGAGGGTGTTTTTACGAATCAGAACTACAAAAAACAAGCAGTCCTGACGTTTATCTAGTAGAAAAGGTCCTTAGACAACGCAAGAAAAATCACATCGAACAATTATTTGTCAAATGGCTAGGATTTCCCAACCACTTCAACTCTTGGATAGATAAAGCTAATATTGTTTAAATAACATATTGTATGACTATATTTTTTATTTAAAATGTAAAATAAATAAACAATATATTGTAAAATAAAGTTTTTTATTTCAATCTTCATTATTAAAAACAATGACAATAAAACATCATACACATAAATAACATTTCAATATTCTTGGAGGGAAGGTCCAATTCACCGACGACTACGACGTTATCTTCAAGGCTATGCCACTCGGAGTGCGTTCTCCTATTCTTTAACCTGCTTTCCCTTTTTTTTAGATTTTTTTTGAAGTCGAGTCGTACGACAGTGCGCTTAATGAGTCATTTAAAGGCTGATGATAGAGTATTTTCTGCATAACTTCAATTTTTGTTTTAAGCTCACTATTATTTTTGTATATCATGGGGAGGACATCCTTGTTAAATATGTCACATATTACAACTGCAAAATTGTAAAACTTTCTATTAACAAAGTGTTTTGTCACAGCATCGTCATCATCTTTAGGTTCGCCTAAGTTGGTTATGATTTTTCCACCCATATCATACTGCCCATCCGCTCCTAAGTTTAAAACCAATCCCTTGTGGCCCAGATAATATATGATATTTTTCATTATATTTCTGACGACCAAATTTATCAATTGTGTTGTTTCCTCGACTCATTTTCAATCTTTACTAAACTATTTTATTTTTATTTGCCCTACTTATATTAAATATTTCAGCTGAGAAAAAGAAACACTGACTATGATCTACTGGGTTGGTATGTTTATAAAAGAAATAAAATAAAACTGTGATTGTATCAGATATTTATTTACAGTTATTTAATTGCACAAATACAAAAATTATAAAAAATTAGTTTTCCATGTCTTCGTTTTCGTTGCTCAAAATTCTATCCCATCCGACACTATTTCGATCGTCAACGTCTTGGGCTGTTGCTGTTGCAGAAACCAATTCATATTTTGCAGCAAGCTCACCTGGTAAATGTGGAATATTGACGAGGTATTCTTTTAATTCTTCTTCAACCATTTCAGCACAAAATGTATCCATGTCTATGGAACCATATAAAAATTTGTCGCACAAGTGTGCCCCAGCCATAAAATTGATTGTATCCCTGATCTCGTTCTTATATTGATCTTTGGTTACATCAATATGCGACCAATCATTTACGCTATCTAACATATCGTGAGCCCTATTTCTTAATTCTCTCCTCAACCAAAATATGTATCTATCTACACATTCGTTGGCGGTCGTCGTCGTCGTCGTCGCATCAGCAGACATCTTTAACAGAAATAATGAACACGCGTAAGTATTCTGACATGTGCAACTATATTTTAAATTTAATTACATCCTTTTTTTCAAACAATTTACATACAATTTACTCCAATGAGCCAAAACGTAATAATGTTCGAGTATTGTTTCCAAAAACTCTAGTGCCCTGCCCCAAATAAGTTAGAGTGTATTTATCTTTAGTTTTACTCATAATATCTACAATATCGTCAGATAGTGTTTCGGCCACACGTTTTGGTAAAAAAGTCTCAAATGTGCTATTATCACCGTCATCGTGTAAAGCCACTAAAAGAGTTTTACCAAATCGTGTAGTCATTGAAACCATCTTTACAATTTTATACACTTTGCCTACAATCATTTCGGTAACCTTTTTTTTCTCTAAAACCTCGAAATCTTTGCTAAACATTTCATTAATTTCATCTAGAGTTTCTTTTGCAATACTCATTATTGAAAAAAATGGTATATAAATCCAAAAATTACCGTGAATATAAAAGCACTTTCAGAACACTACACGAACACAATATTTGATGTTTATGCCACTGATATCTGCGACTGTTTGAAGTCACTTCTTCTCCCACGAACCTTTATAGCGGGGTTTCAAGGTCGAATTGTAACAATGGTGGGGGTAGCTTAACGATAGAAATAGTGGGAGGAGTATTCAAGGTCAAATGACGTCACACATTTAAATTGGTATAAGGATAACTTCAAGGACAAAATATAATGAAACAAATAACTACATTTTATGTACTTTATTCATTGATTTTTTTCTGCCATTCTTCTATGCGTTTAACATTATCACCTAAACCTAATTTCCTTAATTTGTTCAATAATAATTGTTTGTTTTTATATCTAAGAAAATTCTTACAAACTATACTAGCTAAAAGACACACTTCGGCATGGTCCATATACTTAAAAAATACACTAAAGTCCTGAGCCTCCGAATCTTGCATTTCATATGCGTAAAATTCCGAACAGGCTGCAGAAATTAGAAATTCCTCGTACATTTCTCGCACTAAACTTTCCATATTAACTACTACTACGTTAAACTTAAGTCCTACACTCTAATTTCATCTAACACAACCGGATCTGCAATGAACCTAATCAGTTTTTCCAAACAGTCACTAAACCCCAACTTTTTTATCTCACGAACAAAGTCTTGTAAATTTATTGTTTTGCTGCAATATTTACGACATGCATTCGCAGCCTTTTCATATTCATAAGCCAAATCACAATAGCGCGACGCCCATTCTGCTCGACTTTTCATTGCATCATTGAAATAATTATTAGCCGTTTCAGTGAACTCATCGCCCAATTTTTTTACTGTCTCTTGCAAAGCACTATTCATATTATTCACTCATTTTTACATTCACGGCACTTTTTTATTGCTGGTGGTGGCCCATCTATATGATGACGATATATTTGTTCATAGTGAATGTAACAGGGTAAGCTTAACTGTAGTTCCTTGTTACACCGATATGACGCTGGCAGCTTATCCCAAATTTGCCGTAAACTCAGCGTATCAACGCAAGTTTTTAAATATTCGAGAGGAAAAAATGCTAGATCCTTCTCTTCAAAATCACACAAACTTTTTAAATTACTCTGATATAAACAAATTACTCTGCCGACTTGCTCTATAATTTTTTCTTTAGATAGTTCCGTATCTGACATTTCACACTGAATGAATGCAAGTAGACTCACACAATTTATAGAACAATTTGCAAGGTCAAAATCATTTCAAGATCATCCCACACTATTACAATGCACAAATAACTACTTCAAGGTCACACACCCAAGATGACCTTCAACAAAGTCAAGGTCGTCTCGACCAAGGTCAAGGTCAAGGTCACACACACAACCTTGAACACAAGGCCAAGGTCAAAGCACACGTGCACTTTCAAGGTCAATGACAAGGACATGTGGGCGGGGCCAAAGAGGGGTGAAGCAAGGTCAAGGTCAAGGTCGAGGAGTGGGGGGATCGAGCGAATCGGGTTATGTTCACTACTTACGTTCATATATATATATATATATATATATATATATATATATATATATATATATATATATATATATATATATATATATATATATATATATATATATATCTTTCAATATATCCCACATAATTTGGGTAGTTTCAGCTACGATTTGAGCAACTGTGGTATCGCCTCGAGCGAAATATAAACCCAAAGATGAAAGTGTTACCAGTTGCAAGATACCTGAAACAATATTAAAATATTTTTGTTTTATAATTTGTTATAAATAGGGATCGGAATAGGCTGAGTGAATTTACCTAAACTTTGCGCTGAGACATAACATGGAGCTGCTACAACCAATGAAATGTACCTACCGGTAATAAATTTTACCAGTATTTTTTTTTTGTTCTACTATTCAATTATACTTTTTTTAGTTCCAGAATGCAAAGAAAAGTGGCGCAATGTGAGAAACGGCTTCGTTAAGAGTCTGAAAGCGCTACCTAGTGGCTCAGCAGCGAAATCAAGGAAGCAGTATTATTTATACGATGAGTTGCAATTTGTGATTCCATTTGTTAAACCAACTAACAATGAGAAAGAACCTGGAAATATTCCTACATGCAATAGTTGTTAATCAACTGCCAACAACCTTAGCGAAGTGGATACTCAGAGTACATCAACAAACGAAGTGGAAACTCAACGTACATCAACAAACGACGAACTTGTTGATGCTTCAACACAGCCGCCTAAAAAGAAAACCAAGCCGCCTAACAATGCTGTCAATAGCACTTTTATGCAGTATATTAACGCGAAACGGCAAAATATGGAGAAATCTATGCAAAAGACAGACACAGAAAACTCTCGCAAAATGTTTTTATTGAGTTTACTTCCAGACATCGAAAACTTAAATAATAATAATATGAGATTGCTGAAAATTGAAATGATGTCGCTCATTCAAAAATATCAAATGGTTCCGCAAAACGAACAATCACCTGCAACTGCCACATATGTTCAAGTTCAAGCCCAAAGTAACTCACAAATTTACCAGCAGTCATGTCAACAACCACGTACTCTCTCTTCAGCTATGAGTCCCAATCAACAGCAGCCATGTCAACACCCATACTCTCCAGTCTCTTCAGCTATGAGTCCGGGTGAGCAATTACTGGGATCACCTCTTGATTGTAGCCCTAGCACAGATGAATCAATGAATGTTCTGACCGACTTGACTCAGTACAATTGGAATGAAAATAATTCTTAAAAACTCTGATCTCAAACCTACAGATGTTCATGTGCCATAACCAAAGTCAAGCCGTGAAATAGAACAGCTATAGGTCATTTTATTTTGCAATAATATTTGATACTCTGAGTACAAAACATGTGTGATATTAAGATTAATACATATATCTGTCAGATTTTAATTTTAATAAATATATGATTAAAAATAAATAAAGAAATACTTTTACTTACCGTAAAGTTATCATTATTCTTTCTTCTGGAGGTACAGCCTCTCGCATGTTTGTATCATTTTTCAATAGGTGTGATCCTAAAATGTTTGTAAGTATAGTAAATGTCTCTTTCCTCATTCGATAAAAACTGCGGAATTTATTATCATCTCCTGAAAGTTCACGTGCAGCAACAAACAATCTCTTCCTATAATTATTTCCAATGTATGGATGGATCCAATAAGCACATGGCTTTCTACTTCTAACAAAATCAAACAATAAAAAATCCTCTTCGTCTGAAGAGAAAGTATGATCCTCAACATCCAAAACGTCTGGTGCCGTTGACGCCATGATTTTAACTGATATCCAAAACGATACGTTTGTACAACACTGCAGGTCTCGTACGCGTAGCGTCGTAACGATACGCTTACTATACGACTACGCTTATGACCCGTGTGCGAAGGGGTTTAACTTACCTAACGGCTTCAGGTGGTAATATTGCATCCCAAAATGTTTCTGCCTCAGTCCGTTGAGTGCTGGGCACTCTTTGAGGTCAGAAAGCGATTTGAGTGTCATTATTAAAGGAAGCGCTTTTTTATCACTCGTTTTACGGCCAACTTGTTTTTGATGGAAGGTACAACACTAATTATTTTTTTGAAAACTGCACTTAAATAACAAAAGACTATTTTAACTTTTTTAATGACATAGCTTCATAATAAATTTTAAAAATGGAGTTTTAAATTAAATCATTGAAACTAGATAAACTTTACGTAAAGTTAAATGTATTTTACACCTAATACAGACTTTACTAATGACACTGTGTCCTTGTTTGTCTTAATTATAATGTGTATTACTTTTAGACACAAACTATGTTTTCAAAAATAGTTATATTTTATGGAGTTACTCCATACAGGGTCAAAAACAAATAAACTTTGCATCACAGGTGACCAAATTTTAATGGCCCTCAATTAATTTCATCTTTTTTGGAAGTACTTACATTATGGCCATACAAAATATCCTTTTCTTTAGGTATTTCTCATAATCTTTAAATAAAAACATACCATTTGTTGGTTAGCTGCATTTTTAGTCTTACTATAAATCCCCGTAGCTCTACTTCCTTTATCTTCCTGAATTCTGACTACATTCTGACACTACAAAGTAACATTTTTTATTGCGAAGTAGTACATATCTGTTGAACTTCCACTGTCTTTATTTTTGTTGAATATCACGACGTTTCGGCTAGTAGTTATCTCTAGACATCTTTACCACCGCACGCCATTATGGACTTGTTGGAAAGTTGTTTGACTAATTCCTATTTTCAAGAAAAGGAAAAATTCTACATCCAGGATGATGACCTACCGATGGGATCTTCACTCTCACCAGTAGTCGCAAATATTTTCATGGAATGGTTCGAGACGTTTGCAATTGAATCCACAACTAGGAAACCAAAGTTATGGCTCAGATACGTAGACGATACTTTTATTATTTGAAGTGGAAACGACGAAGAACTTCGAAACTTCCTTTTTCATCTTAACAATATCAGCCCAACTATTAAACTCACCATGGAGAAAGAAGTAGAAAATAAATTACCGTTCTTAGAAGTCTTGGTTGAAAGAAATGCCAGACAAATTCGAACTTCGGTTTACAGAAAAGCCACGCACACAGGACAATACCTTAATTATTCATCTAATCACTCCAACAACACCAAACAAGGAATTATAAGAAATCTCGTAGATATAGCTTTAACTCTTTGCAACTCCAACGAGAACTTGATGAAAGAGATAGATTATATTAAAAATGATCTGACAGTCAACGGATGCCCAGTATATCTAGTGGACAAATTTCTTGAACAACGCAGAAATAGGACAATATCGACAACGAATGAAGAACGAAAATCAGTATGGAACATCCGCTATGTTAAAGGCATTTCAGAAAAAGTTAGAAGGATAGGAAAACGATATAAAATCAATGTTGTTTTCAATTCAAATAACTCTCTGAGAGGTCGGCTCACTAGGGTCAAACCAACAACTCAAAGAGACATAAAGAACTGTGTATATCAGATACCATGTGAATGTGGCAATTCCTACATTGGTGAAACAAAGAGACCTCTTGACGTAAGGATCAAAGAACACCAAAAATGCACATCACGAGGAGAAACAGAAAAATCTGGTGCCGCTAATCATGCCTGGACTCATGGACAGCACATAAAATGGTCTGAAGCTAAAATACTACACCGAGAACAACATTGGAGAAAACGGAAATTCAAAAAAGCCGCGGTTATACATCAGAACCCGAGTTGTTTTAGTAAACCATCTTTAGATATAAGAGAAGTGTGGAAACCACTTCTTAGTAATTGTAAACTAAAACTAAAAGCAGCATAAAAAAAATATGATTTGTTTTAATAAACTATCTTTAGATATAAGAGAAGTGTGGAAACCACTTCTTAGTAATTGTAAACTAAAACTAAAAGCAGCATAAAAAAAATATGATTTTGCCATAGCAGGCATGACTGCACCCATCTCAGTCATACTCTACTGCATTTAATTTTAGTACAAATAGTCATGTAGCTAAGAGATTTATTTAGTTTCACTTGAAAACGGCTAGAGATAACTACTAGCCGAAACGTCGTGATATTCAACAAAAATAAAAACAATGGAAGTCCAACAGATATCTACTACTTCGCAAGAAACATCATTGTCTATGACCTTCAAACAAACATTTTTTATGTTACATTTAATTATTACTGTTTGACCTATTTATGTTGTTTTGCTTGGCATTCACTAGATAGTGGGTGATTGTATTTATTTTCATTGTTGTTGAACTTTCTGTTACCTTTTTCCAGATAAATTTCGGATTTCTTGCTTACTATTGGAATGTAATTATTCCCTTGATCCTTTCGTATGGCAGTTTCCTTGAAACCCTTTGATCAGTTTCTTAGATTTTGCTTTCCTTATGGTATTCTTTTCTTTTTGGTTAATTTATCTACCACTGTCGAATTTGATAGAAGTTGTTTTTGAAAGTGTCACTGTTTGCGTTATCCAATTTTGAGCTATTTTGATCTAATTATTTAAATCCATCTTGTTGTAATCATCATAATTAATTTTTGTCATGTTCTAGTTTAATTTTCACCCCTGTCAATGTTTTTTTTTCTATATGTTTACACACATTATAAACTTTCCAGCGATACGCCACCTATCGAGGAGTTTCTGAAGTTGTCCTTTTTTTGGGGTATTATAAATTTCTGTTTCGTAACTTGTGTACCGTCGTCGGTTCGGGGAAACATCTAGTTTCTAAATTTCCAGGAAATGGATAATTTTTTAGATAGAAATCCTTTCCTTTTGCGGTACCTTTTAACCTTGTATTTGGCAGAAAACTTATTTTTTTACTTGGTCTACGTCCGTAATGGCTGGCGAGAAATTTATTTCTTTAATTTAAGAATAACTAATGAGTTACTTATTTAATTTTTGACCGAAAATGTTAGTGATTAATGAGTTGGCTTATTTAACAAATTTATTTCAGTCGACTGTTATCCAAGGTCATAGAATCATGTCTGCGTTGTCATCTATTTTAAATTTTGGACATACTAGACGAAACGGGCGTTGTGTGCACGCATGTATCTTTCATTTATAGTTGAGGCTATTTGCTTTAACTTTACTTGTCTTCCTGAAACAATTAAAGCAGCTGTGATTTTTTTATGTCAATTTATTTAAACCATCCTTTGGGATTTTGGAGTGACAAATAGTTAAAATTATTCTGGTAATTGAGTTTAGTTGTTTAATTACCTTATAGTTTACCTGTTTGCTGTTTATTGAGTTAATTTTACTGGAATAAGCCTAAAGAAGGGAATGGTTATCAGTTCTGCAGAACTCAGGAGTTGTTCTTTTTGTATACCTTTTAGATTTCGCTCCTTTCCATGAATTTTCAGTTATCTCAATTTTCAATTTATGAGCATGAATGTTTAAGTACCTACACATCACTACACTGCTTAGCAGTGTTGCAGCCGGATTTGTACGAGACAACACCTCTAGCAGTCGTTGCCTTATGGTTTGGCACCAGTAGGTACTAGAGATTGTAACATATAAAATTTTAATTATAGCATACCTAGTTTTAGGCTAGAGCAACATAAGTAGACATTAAATTATTTAATGAAAGATTTTTTATTATTTAATGGCGAGTTTTCAGTCACATGCAAACTTGCTTATCTATATTCAAAATCAAATTTCATTCAGTCAGATTCAAATAGGCGTGAAGTTGAAAGCTAGTTCCTAAGGATATCGCGGAAGGCTTCTACATACGGCCTAGCTACACATGCAGTGGCGCCCTGAATAACCCACCCTTTACCCTCATATTTTTTCGCTGATGCGGCTACTAACCTAACACCTGATGATTTTGCCTTATAATTTATCTTGGTAATACTCGATTAATGAATTCCCAAACAACACAAATACGTCTTAAAGACGTCCATTGAACGTTTGATCTCAACATTCAGGACGTCTTATGGATGTCCATAAAAGACGAATGACGTCCATAAGACGTTGTATAGACGTCTTATATTACAAAAGGTAACGTCTTTAAGACACTTGCTTACAACGTCTTATGGACGTCCCTTCCCAACATTAAAACAACATATTCCACCAATAAAATTATGTATATTAAGAAGGGTCCCTTTAATTTTTTTGTTTGTCTTGTTTACAAAGTGAAACCGTAATTATTCAAAAGCCCAAGAAATAACTTTAATTAAGAAAAAATCAAGAGCAAAATATACACTACCATTTTAAATAACTATAAGTTCCGCATGAATAATTTGCTTTAAAAAATATCTTCAACATAATCTCTTTATACAAAAAAATACATAACTTAAGCATAATATAAACTTTTTCTAATTTGAAATTTAAGAAGTGAGGTAGAAGAGCAAATATTTTCAGAACTACTACTGTTCGAACTATAAGTGAACCTATCAAATTTAAGCCTTAGTTTATCCCTTCGATATAATAACTCTAAAAGGTAGACTATCAACAAAATAAAAGTTTATTGAAATAAAAAGTACACAAATCTTTAAATAGTTTTAAAAACAAGAATTTTTATTTAGTCGAATAACAAATCTGGTCTGATGCCCTTTTCAGCCATGTTTGGATTGAAATTTCCTCATTCTTCCGACTTTTTGCCAGTCCTGTTGTCTCTGTATATCCTAATAACAAACTGATTTTAATATTAGGATAAAGTTTATCATTTGTGGGAGAAAATTTTTTGATATTTTTGCGAATTTTTATAATTGTCCTCTACTATAGAATCGTGACTTATGCTATTTCAAGGTTAATATGTATAATGAAAGACAGAACTTACTCATAATAAGTCTCGCCAAGTTGGAATCGTAGAACTTTATCTTTCCTGTTCGTACCAATCAACTGTACATGGTAATTTTACAAGCTAACTTTATAAAGTCATAAATGCTCCCTACTCCCAGTTTTAAAATTTCTAAAACCTTAAACAAGATTACTTCTTGGAATCAACAAAACTCTATTTTCTATGTTCGTTAAATATAAACCAATCATCATGAATAAAATAAATCTTACAGGTTTCATTAGTGGAGCACTCCATAAACAAACATTTCGCCTTCCACTTTATTAGTAATATTTAGGACCGGGTCTGGATGAGCTGTGCAAGCCTTTTTCGCACAGATAATATTTTTGAAGATTTCATTTCATACTTCTAATAACATAGAGTTACTACAAAAATATAAGCGGTAAAGCATTCGGGAATTTCCTGTAACACAACCTTTAAATAACGTTACTGTTTTTCCTAAGTACATATGATTCTCGATCTTACCTTAAGTATTACATAAACACGAATAAAAAAGATTTTCAGAGGCACATGGATAAATCAACTATTTTAATAAAATTCTTTCAAAAGCTAAATTTTCACAGTCGGCACCCCAACAACATTAAAAATGAATATGAATGAATGAAACACAAATACAAAACTGAAAAATGACAGTTGACAGAAACAAAAGGCGGGTTTTTTAAAGTTATAGTTTCGCTGGCATCATATTGTTATTGTTATCGGTACATCAAACAGTCTGTGACAAAAAGCACCAAAGTATTGATAGAAAAGATCATGCAAAAGTTCCATTAACCAAGGTCGTAGTGAGGCTACTAAAAATTTCAATCAAATATTTTAACCTCAACTTGTATTCAGCTGAGCTCTGTGCGGCGTTGCAAACTTATTACCCAATTGCGACAAAATCCATAGGGAAGGAAATGCTTTTTAGTTTTTATCAACTAAATTATACACAACTGTATTTATTTTCATATAAAATGTAGTATGTAGACTTTTAAAAGATATCTTAAAGACGTTTTATATAGACGCCTTTAAAACAACGTCTATAAGACGCCTTATTTATGTCTTAAGACGTTGAGACATAATCTGGATATAAAAATGACGTGTATAAGACGTCTAGTGCTGTGTGGGTTTGTTCTCACTTAACTATGAAGTTTTGTTGTAAACTATCAACGTAGCATGTTAAACCTTTTAAATTTAAAGTCATCTGGAGTTATGCAGACTCCTCTAGGCAGGTACACGATTAGTAGTTGATGTAAGCATACAGCCTAATAGAGCCCCGATGACCCAATATAAAACCAGGACAATGAAAACTGCAAACTTCCAGAATGAATACGGTATATGTAGATTGAACTTGCAACCTTACATTTGCAGTCTGTAACTTTTAAGTTAGACTCACGCTCTTATTTACAACACAAAATCGCCCTTTTTTCTCCAGAGACTGGATTACTCAGCATTGAAGATCAAGAATCACCGCTCGTTCGTTCATTCACATGTTCCAGTTAAATATTGTTATTTCAATTTGTAGTTTCAATGATTAAAAAAGTAGATTCCATCGAAATATCATCTTATGGTATTAGGAATTTTTTAAAGAGTTTACTTTCATCCATGAATTTATATTTACAGAAAAGATCACCTTGGGGTTAATGTAGTAATTCAGATTGTTTTGGGCTTTGCTTTGGAATGCGCTAATGGTTCGTGGAGAGTACTTTCAATATATTTTGCCGGAGGAATTGCTGGTGCACTATTAAGCTTGATAATGGAACCTAGTGTCTATTTGATAGGTGCAAGTGGGGGAACATATGCTCTGATATCTGCTCATATTTTTAGTATTGTATTGGTAAGTATTTACTAGCAGATTAGCAGTTAGTTACACAAATAATCTTTATTGTGACACAATAATAAATCTTACTGACTTTGTAATTCGTTTTTGGTAGCTACCATGTTCTAAAATAATATATGGAAATACAAAACCATTAGGATACGATATCATTTCAAGTTTTCAAACTTACTTAGAATAGTTTTTATATCATCAGCCGAAAGTCCCCGGAATTAAACAACGCTTGAACCAACGGAGAAATAATGGTAAATTTCTGTGCCTACAACGAATTAAGGATAAACAATAATTTCTTTCAACACAAAGATAAATATAAATACACTTTTGAAAATACAAGAGGACACAAATCCATGATTGACTTTATAGTTGGTAATCGAGCTATACATCCCACCCAGATATTGGATATTAGAACATTGAACTCTGTTAATGCAGGAAACGATCATAAATTAGTTCAATCAAAAATTCGAATAAAGATTACACAAAAGAAAAAGCAGCTGGAAAAGGTTAGAATACAAAAAAAGAACATAGACTCTTTCTGGCATACGTCAACGAAATAATTATATCAAAAAAGATTGATGGAAAAAATTGAAAGAAAACCAATAAATGAAGAGGAAGATATAAATCATAGCTGGGAAAAAATTAAGGGAAACATAGAAGATGCTTCAAATGAGTCATTGGGCACACATACAATCACAATCAACAACAAAAATCCTAATAAAACTCCATGGTTCCGTAAAGAAGTTAAAGATAAGTGTAACGAAAAAAGAAAAGCATATTTAGCATATAGAACGTCAAAAACGCCGGAAGCATACAATAGGTACAAACTAATTCGTAACGAAACTAATCTACTAGTCAGGCAACTAGAAAGTGAACATTGTGAGCAGTTCTCTAAAAGAATGGAAGGAGACTTCTATAGTGTACAAAAACAAATGTGGCGACTGATAAGACAACAGCGCAAAGAAGTATCTGAACTCTCCAAAACAAACAAAATATCAGAGGAGAAATGGATAGACTACCTAACAAAATTATTTGAGGGAGATGCTAACATTGGAAAAAACAACATACCAGCAATAAGGAATAATGTGGAAGTCACCATTCAAGAAGTAGAGAAAACTATAAAATCCTTAAAAAATAGAAAGTCTCCCGGACAAGACGGAATTCATAACGAATTGTTGAAATACGGAGGACAGCGACTAACACAGGAACTCACAAGCTTCATTCGAAAAATCCTGACACAATGCAAAGTACCAGATAATTGAAGAACCAGCACAATAATGCTTATGTTTAAGAAACAAATCTGCTGGACACAACTCTAAAACTCGTTACGAAAGTAATCAAAAATAAAATTAATTCGGTTACAACACTGGGAGACGAACAGCAGGGATTTAGATCAGGAAGGTCTTGCGTGGATGCAGTATTTATTCTACGACAGATAGTCGAAAAATCTATAGAATACAATAAACCAACATTTTCATGCTTTATAGATCTAACAAAAGCATTCGATCGCATAAAGCTAGATGACGTAATCCACCTGTTATATAAGAGAAATATTCCTATCAATATAATTCAGATCATCGAAAACATATACGCAAACAATAAAGTTCAGATTCGCACTAACGGTAAATTATCAACACCCATACCAGTCAACAGCGGTATTAGGCAGGGAGACTCGCTTAGTCCTTTGTTGTTTAACATGATAATGGACGAAATAATAAAGGAGGTGCGACTTGGTAGAGGATATAAAATGGGTGATACAGAAATAAAAATTCTCTGTTACGCTGATGACGCTGTGATATGTGCCGAAAATGAAGACGACCTCCAGAAATTTTTAAATACTTTTAATCTTACGGGAAGAAAATATAATATGATTATCTCAGCCGAAAAAACTAAATGTATGACAACCTCAAAAGAACCCCTCCGATGCAAACTAGAACTAGACGGTCGAATAATACAACAAGAAATGAGTTTCAAATATTTAGGAATCGACATGACTAGTTATGGCAACATCGAAGATGAAGTAAGAGGGCAGGTGACCAAAGCAAACAAAGTGGCGGGTTGCCTCAACGACGTGATCTGGCGAAACAAACACTTACAACAAGAAACAAAGGTTCGGATATACAAAACCACAATTAGACCTATTATGACATACACCTCCGACACGGCCAGAGACGACAAAAACGAAACAACTATTGGAGACTACAGAAATGAGAATAATTCGACGAATAACAGGAAAAACGCTACTAGACAGAGAAAGAAGCGATAACATCAGGCAATCATACAACACAGACTGCATTAATGAGTGGGTCCTACAACGTAAGACACAATGGAACAAACACATAAGCCGAATGACAGAGGATAGACTGGTAAGGATCGCACGAGATAAATCGCCTAGTGGTACACGCAGTAGAGGTCGAGTCGACCACGGAAAAGGTGGAGCGATAATTTAAGTCCAGAATGAGGAAAATCGAAGAAGGAACAGGTCAGGGACCTATTATAGAAGGTAGAAGAAGAAGAAGAAGAAGAAGAAGAAGAAGAAGAAGAAGAAGATAAAGAAATTAGATCGGAACAAAGTTCCGTTAAATATTCCGAAGAAAGAGTTTCCAGAAGTATCAATAGTTTCATATAGAAGCCGAAACTCCAGTGACGATTTTTGACACAGAATAGAAGCTTCGGAAACTTTCCATCTGATACTGTATTGTACACCCGGCAATCAGTATGCGGAGAGGGGTTAAATGTCAAAAATATCTTAAAACCTGCCGCTCTACCATCAGCTTTTATTAAAATTGTTCCAACCATTTTCCAGATATCACTTTTTAGACTTTAAAATCTTCACTCTGTATAATGATAAAGGGTATTAAATAAATGTTTTTAAAATTTCGCATTTTATTTCAAAATTTCTAAAATTTTTGAAGGGTATATACAAGGGTGATTCTCCGGGAACTTTATCAATCGATTGTGGGAAAACTATAATTAGGAAGAATCTGAAAATTTGACAGTGTACTAACGTGCATGGAAAACAGCCGGCTAAAATATGTTCAAGTTATACCGGAAGTTAACGTCAACTTGCTTATTTTAAATGGAACACTATATATATTATTGCATTTTTGATTTCTACGTAGAATTCTAGATATATTTTATGTATAATGTTCTATACTTAAGTTTCATCATTTTGGACATATTTAAATTTTTATGTCAAAAATGACGTTTGCGAACCAAAACTTTCCTATAAGGAAGTCTTTATTATTTAATTTGGGTTAGTTTTCTTTTTGACGAAGATCGACTTTAGTAGTATTTTTATGATATTTTGAAAATTATTAGTACAGAGTGGTCAAAAAGAAGAGAAAAAAAATATTTTTAAAAAATCGTCAAAAGTCAGTTTTTTCAAATAGAGAGCACCTATTTTTATAATTTTATCATATTATGTATAAAAAATAAGGGTAACTTTGTATAAGGTTGTCTATTCCAACAATTTGTAGTTTTAAAAATATTGGCAATTCAACATTTTTCTATTGTAAAAATGCTATACGGCTTTTAAGTTTTGTTATTAGTTGGCCCTGACGGCGAGGCGTGGCGAAAATAGAACAATTGAACCCTACAGAATTGTCACTATTCCTTGTCATTTGACACTCGTTAATAATAACTATGCCGGGGCGATTGAATTACACGCACGAAGATTATTTAAACTTACCTATTATTTATAGAGAATGTGATAAGAGCTATTTTAAGAACTTACGATAGGTTCGCGATTTTATATCTGAAGAAACAGAAACCAACACCACCAACTATTAAAAAGATATAAAATCTTCAAGAACTTTGACTCTATAAAAGCTAAAAGAAATATAAATAAACCAGTTGTTAATAAAATTAAGTTACAAAAATTATTTGAGTAAATGTTCAAATTGACGCCCTTGAACTTACAAACATTTTTCGCACCTAAGAAGGAACTCTTCATGGGTGGCTTTTCTTGTCGACTGAGGATTAGGTTCTTCAAAAGCTATTCTAGTGCGCTGCGTGCAATCTTCCACAGTGGTTAATGTGGTGTTGTATATTTTATTTTTGATTGTCCCATAAAATAAAAAATCAAGCACTGTTAGGTCGAGTAAGCGAAGTGGCCAAAGATGTGGCCCATTCTCGGCTATCCATTGATCATAAAACAAGTTTTGCAGATCCAAGGGATGTCCAGAATTTGTTCACCCGACGTCTTATGGATATCCACTGGACTATACGAATGTCCCACTTATGGATGTCCTTTTGGACTCCAAATATTGTCCAGGGATGGATCATTTTTGGATATTAATAGGACTAATTTTGGATGTCCATATAATGTACATTCTTGACCTGATTGTGGACTTATTATCCGATGGTATTGTGCTTTTTGGATGAATAGGTCATAATCTATTGCTCCCTCTTCTTGACGTTCCGCTAACATGAATGGTAGATATTTTCAAAATTTACTTAGAGTCCGAGAGGTTACAGTACCTAATTAATCTGCACTTCTGAAGATACAGACCACTCATGTCATCAAAACGTCGATAACAAGTAACCATAGATGGCCCTATTAGTCCCAAAAACTAAACAGATATAAATTACATTAGCGAACCAGGTAACAGGAACTGGATCCACATATTACACTTATTGATTACAATTGTCAAGTTTTTAATACAACACTATATAAGAATATAAAATTTTATAATTAGTCGAATTGGAAGTGCTACAAAATATAGCTTCAATTGATTTAAATTGTTCAAGCTATAGAAGAATCACTATGAATAAGGTATCTGGTTCCATAGTAATAGGTACAATTTCAATTGGGTAATAGAAAATATACCAATTATTTAAATAAAGACTTTTTATTGTTACAATGATTATTTTTTTCTAGATTTATTTCTGTCGTTTATTCTCTTCAGCCATTGTCTAATCTCGTCTTCGGCTGTTTTTTATCGGCCCCCCATTCTTCTGCCGCAGCCGAAAATTAATAAGGTTTAACGTTAAATGATGCAGTATTTTATGGTTTTGTATAGTTTGCAAATTCCGAGTGTCGTATTTATACTTGTTCGTTGGGGCTGTCTCAAGCCTTAATGTTCCATAGTAATTTTCCATAACAAAAAACATTAAAGTATAAAAAAACCACAAACAATGATAACGGTTACAACAGAAATATTAATTTAAACACTCAAGATCCTATTAAAGTCAGAGACGTTTGTAGGAATTTAACGAATATAACAATAATATAGTGGTAACTTACCTTCAAATAGTGAACATAAGTTCTTTAAAGGGCACTTTACTGTTCCATCATATGTATAATTCTTGGAAAGGCTATATGTCATTGTTACAATAAAATATCTTTTAATAAGTTCATAGGTATACTTTCCTCCAATTTTCGCTAATTGTAAAACCTAGAATTATATTACTTTATTGAGATAATTAAACGTTAATTCCACATATGCTAAGCTTAGAATATTTTTTACTTCAAGAATCAAAGTAAAAAAAATATATATAAAATAATCCTGTAAAATGAAACTGATTTTAGTATTGCTTACTCATGTATGAAAAAAAACCTTATTTAAATTCCCCACAGGTAAGTAAGTTCTTATGCCATTTTTAAAAACATCCAAATGGGCACTTCTTAAGTAAAAACTTTCTGTTTTTTCAAAAAATTAAGTTTTTTTTTATCAATAGACTCATACACATAAAGAAGCATTACTCGAATAAGTTTCAGCTTTTATTTCAGGAGAAGTGTAATAAACTTACTTTAAAGTTTAAATTGTCCTGAAGATCTTATGTGACTTGAGGCAGCTGATTATTGTCTTCGATAAAAGGTAGTTGAACTCCTGCAGAAAATTCTTTGCAGATACTTGTTGTTTTTTCCCTATTTAAGATTACCTGAATATCTTCTCTAATTTGGTACAAAATGGCTTTCACATAGGAATTTTATTTGGACCAATCTTTGGAAAATTCATCTAAAAAATAATTAAAATAAATTAAATTATAAGTCTAAACCTAGAGTCGAACTGTTAAACCTTTATTATATATTTTTTAATAATTATACTGCAGAAAAATACACATCAATGTAAACTTGTACCAGCGTTTAATCCAAAATAGTCATAAAAAAATTAATATAATTATTCAAATGTGCTATAGCTTTTATTCCATTATAAATTTTGATAACATTTAATAATGCCAGCAATCTTATTAAACTGATTACTCAATAATGACTTTGTCAGAGAGAATTTTCTCTAAAATTTACAATTTTATTATTACACAAATTTACAACTCTATCTATGTTCCATTTTAACCAACAAGATACAAAATGCATTAGCCTATCAAAATATTTGCACTTATTTGTAGTAATTTCCATTTAAATAAGTGATTGTATGAAAAAGTATAGCTACAAAAGCTATATTTTACCATACGTGTTTTGATACTGAATATTTTGTTCACTTTCAAATTTGTGAGAGTTTGATACTAAATTATCAGCTTTTCGTCGGGCATGTCTGTAGTTTCGTTCGGTAGTTTTTGGTATAATTAAAAAAATTAAATTAAAAATAACTATACTTACCTTTAACGGTGGCATCTTCTTCAAATAAAAAGTACACATGATTTTAGCTCAACTAAAACTCCAAAGCTCTTTTTTAGCTCGACGTCAACACAATAATGTCTACAAAATATCTGAAGGGATATTTTGTGATACTGGCGGGCCGGCAGGTTAAGAAATGACAATTCTACAGGCCGATATTACAGTATCCGATTTTACAGACAACGCGAAATTTAAATTATTGAAGGGAAAAATCTATGTTGAACCAAAATTTTATTAAAATCTTTGGGAGTTAGTTTTAGTTAAAGTTGCAATATAATTATTATAATCGATATTCTACAGTTCAGTAGTTATTTTCCTTTGTATAATTAAGCTTTTAATATAATATAACTTTACAGGCCAAGTAGTATGGCTAATTTTCAATCAATTTGTGTATATGCCGAAAAAAAAAGGAAAATGAGCTATGTATGGTTCTGGGACAATTTTATTAATTTCAGGAATTTTTTAAAGATAAATTAATGGACGTCTGATGGACTTACACTGGACATCCAGATATGGACGTCCATATAGATTACATGTCATCACATCTAATGGACATCCATAAACGGTCCATGGACATACAGGACATTATATGTACCTATTCTGGATATCCAATGGAAATCTTGTGCTATCTGGGTCTGTACTAATAATTATCAAAACATCACAAAAAGACTACTTCTCGTCGTCGATCTTCGTCTACAAGGAAACTAACCCAAATTACATATTCAAGACTTTCTTATAGGAAAAATTTATAGTTAAGTTTTGGTCCGCAAACGTCATTTTTGACATAAAAAATATGTCCAAAACGGTTAGACTTAAGTATAAAACATTATACATGAAATATGTCTAAAAATCAAATCAAAAATGCAATAATATATAGGGTGTTCCGTTTAAAATAAGCAAGTTGACATCCACTGCCGGAAGTGCTGCCATCTTGAAAATACTTTAGCCAGCTGTCCCCCATGCACGTTAGTACACTGTCAAATTTTCACATTCTTCCTAATTATAGTTTTCCTACAATCGATCGATAAAGTTCCCGGAGAATTACCCTGTATTATGTGACATATTTTCTAACAAAAAGTTTTTTTTCAGAACTGGAAACTGAGGAAGCGATTTTCAAAGCAGCTGTTTATAATCGACCTCGTAATTGTCGCAATTGATTGGGGTAGAGTCCTAATAGAACGAGCACAAGGACACTTAAACGACGAAATTTCCTACTGTATTCATATTGGAGGGATGGTTATAGGAATCTTTCTCGGCATATGGGTACTAAAAGTAATTAAACGTACAAAAGCAGTAAAGTACTTATACTGGAGTTGCATGGGATTTTATATTTTCTCGTTAAGTGCTTCTATTTTGTTAATTGTTTTTTGGAAAGACCATTTCTGTTAAGCAAATAGTAAACAATATCCATGGTCTTAGCCAAACAGCTTTATCGTTCCCTTCCGAGAGCATTCACTCATCTTCAGATTGTTGTTGTTTAACTTTAAAACCGGTCTAAGTTGACATTAGAGAGTTTAAATTGACAAGTACGACAATATCAATTCAATTATAAACCTAAAAAAAAGCAAGGGTAAAAAAATCATTTTCTTTTATTACTAAACAGGTAAAAATAGAAAATTTTCTTTATTTTCAGGAAACAGATATTCCTATTATCGATTTCAAGGCTTTATCTCTAGGTTTTTAACCTTAATATCACTGACATGTGTAATATAAATTATAACAATATCATAAATTAAATAGAACTGGACAACTAGATCTAACTTCCATGTTTAAAACCAGTTTTAAGTTTTAAATCTTCTTAGTGAATCTGGCTATATATATTTACCTTTAAAAACTATAGTGACATACTGAACCAATACTTCGTAATATTATTTATTTTGAGAAAGTAATACTGTTACTGTAAATAGAAGATCATGAGCCTTTAAATTTTTTAACAGCTTGCAATCATTTATCATACTTTTTACAAAATTCTCACAGTAATCTGATGAATTTTTTTCCCATTCTTCTTGGACTCAGTCTCATGTTTAACGAAGACGATGGAGAATCAAAGTTATTTAGTAGAGCATATTGTGTCCACAAATTTTTGATTGGATTTAGGTCTAAACTTTATGTCGAATACTGTAATACTTGAAAACTCTGAGATATAAGCCAGTTCTTTACTATTTTAGGTGTGCGATTTGGATTATTATCCTGCTGTTATTTATCGGATGAGGCATATTATCAACGGTTTCAAGCAAATTGTGTTTTAGAATTTCTAGATACTTTAATCTTTTCAAACAAATTTCATTCAAACAGTAAAACACGTGGGGAGATATTAAGCTTTGGGGATATATAACAGATTATAAGCTGGGTCCTGTTCATAAAATGGTAGAAGACATGAATAAAGAAATATATCTAGACATTTTGAAACACAGTTTGATTGAAACGATAAAAAATATGCCTCATCCGATAACTGAGGTTATTTTACACCAAAACAGTGATTCAAAACACACAACTGAAATAATAAAGAACTTACTTATTTCTCAGGATTTTCAAGTATTACAGTGGCCGAGACAAAGTCCAGACCTGAATCCAATCGAATACTTGGAATCACATTTAAAACATGCTCTACTATAATTTTCCACCGTCTCCCTTAAACGTGTTATGAGATTGAGTCCAAAAAGAATGAGATTCACCAGATCACTATGAAAATCTTGCAATTAAGATATTTAGCCTAGTGCAAAAGGGATTCAACAATTTTTCATGTTTTCGAATTTGTAGTTCATAATTTGTTGTGTCTAAATACTTGATAATAAATGCTATATGATCGTTAGTTTTCAATATTATTTTCATTTTCCAATACAAACGTTAGTAGAATAAGTAATATTACTAAGTATTGGTTCAGTATTGCACCATAGGATATTTATCTTTATATATTTGTCTTTATATATTTATCTTTATATATTTATCTTTATATATTTATATTTATATATCTATCTCCATATAGTTATTTTCATATATTTATCTTTAGAAGTTTATATTTATTTATACATATTAGATTAAAAAAAAATATTTGAAATATTACAATATTTTCAATAAATCTATGTTACTTGCTTATCTCATTATAACTTAATGCAGATATAATAGGAGTAAAATTACATGTAGGTATGAGGGTAGAGAGGATGCACATGTTTGTGTGAATGTGTGCGTATTCTTGGTCGGAATTCTGGAGACGTTAAAGAGATGGCACGATCGGACAGACCGATTATAACACTATTTTTTTGAGTTTTGATATCTACCCGATCTCTAAACTGTTTCTCAAATCACTCACAAACTCAAAAAAATAGTGTTATAATCGGTCTGTCTGGTCGTGCCATCTCTTTAACGTCTCCAGAATTCCGACCAAGAATACTGCAAAAAGTGAATAATACACTAATAAATAATACTTTTAATGAAAAGACAATCACCGAAATAATTAATAAACGAACATATAAATTTTATAATAACTTAATAACAAGAAACATAGAACATAAACGACAAAAATATGTAGCATTACCTTACACTAGTAAGCTGTCAGAAAAATAAAACACATTTTAAAAAAGCATGATATTATCGTATGTCACAGGTCTCATAATAAATTAAATACACTATTTACTAATTTAAAAAGTAAAACTCCTCTCATGAATAAGTCAAATGTAGTATATTGGAGCCCTTACTCAAATTGTCCCAAAAAATATATGGGAATGACAAGCCAATTGCTTAAGAACAAATTGAATGGCCATAAATATACAAAAAAAACGCCTCAACAGCGTTAAATAAAAACACACAGGACGAAGAAAATACTTTCGATTATAACAGTACAATAATTAAAAACAAAGATATGAAATATCAAAAATTGCAGATAAAGGAAATGATAGAAATTAAAAAAGATAAAAACATATAATATTAAGTATTCGATCCTGTTAATAAACATCAGAAATTGAATATCCTCTTAAACAGAAAAATAAATGTATGCGTTCTTTCGGTTTTTTTTGGTGCATTGTAAAATATAAAAAATAAAACACACTCGCATTTTATGTATTCTCTCTGTACCTAAATAGACGATGTAAAAAATTCATTTTATTATTAATAAATAAACAAAATATCAGGGTATGTACTGGTAAAATTAAATACTTTTTTACAAAATTAAATAGTTTTTTAAAGTGTTTGTTTGTTTTTTAAAATTGTAAATATGTTTTTGTATGAATGTTTTTAATTATATAAAAACGTATTTTTAGGAAGATTAATAAATGAAAGAACCAAAAATTTTTTGAAGATGCCTTAAATAAAGGGCGAAACGTCAAATTATTTTGTATTTTTTTGTTGAATAGAGAACCTAAGCCCAAGAAAAAACAAGATAAAAAAATTATATAATCTATGGATCAGGAATATATATATATATATATATATATATATATATATATATATATATATATCGTCAACTACGGACACGAGCACTTGAAGATGCCAAATGAGACTTTGGCGAAACGTCTGCAAATTCCAACTATGGAAATAGCTAACGAACGGATGTATTCCCGGATAAACACAAACTCATATATATATATATATATATATATATATATATATATATATATATATATATATATATATATATATATATATATATGTACGTATGTTTATGCGGCTTTCACGGGTTGCTCCGTGTGAAATGCAATAGCAGTGGATATATCCACATGATGCCGTTGTAGTGCTGAAATCACATTCAGCAAACGTACAACTAAATGCAACTCCGTGTATGAATGAAGTGAAATGCAAACACTAAATGCAAATTTCGTTTCATCATATCCTTTCCACGTTAGAGGTTGCGCAGTTTGAATAAATTGGTACAGAAACCAATCTATCCTATTCCACCACCATCGAGATGATGGCCTACCTGTACCATCATACCGAGAAGAAAGTCAAAACTTACCCTCCCAGCTACAATGAAACGGCAGAGGTATATGTTTCGTCTCTACTAGACTCATCAGGGTACCGACATGCACCTGTCTGTGCAAAGGACAGAACGGAAAGAAGTATGCAACACTGAACGGGGCTTCGCCGACGAAGTTTGCATTTACTGTTCGCATTTCACTTCATTCAAACACGGAGTTGCATATAGTTGTAGGTTTTCTGAATGTGATTTCAGCACTACAACGGCATAATGTGGATATATCTACTGCTATTGCATCTCATATGGAGGAATCCGTGAAAGCCGCATAAACATATATACGCCATCCGACGGGAGGTCGGCGAAGCCGCGTTCAGTGTTGCATACTTCCTTCCGATCTGTCCTTTACATAGAAAGGTGCATGTTGGTACCCTGATGAGTCTAGTAGAGACGAAACAGGTACCTCTTCCGTATCACTCTGGCAGGAAGGGTAAGTTTTGACTTTCTTCTCGATATGGTGGTACAGGAAGGCCATTATCTCGATGGTGGTGGAATAGGATAGATTGGCTTCTGTCCAATTTATTCAAATTGTGCAACCTTTAACATGGAAAGAATATGATGGAACGAAATTTGTATTTACTGTTCGCATTTTACTTCATTCATACGCGGAGCTGCATATAGTTGTACGTTTGCTGAATGGGATTTCAGCACTACAATGGCATAATGTGGATATATCCACTGTTATTGCATCTCATACGGAAGAATCCGTGAAAGCCGCATAAACATATATACGGTATCCGGCGGAAGGTCACCGAAGCCGCGTTCAATGTTGCATATTTCCTTCCGATCTGTCCTTTGCACAGACAGGTGCATGTCGGTACCCTGATGAGTCTAGTAAAGACGAAACATCTACTTCTGTCGTATCACTGTCGCAGAGAGGGTAGGTTTTGACTTTGTTCTCGGTATGGTGGTACAGATAGGCTATCATCTCGATGGTGGTGGAATGGGATAGATTGGTTTCTGTACCAATTTATTCAAACTGTGCAACCTCTAACATGGAAAGGATATAATGGAAAGAAGTTTGCATTTACTTTTCGCATTTCACTTCATATATCTATATATAGATATATATATATATATATATATATATATATATATATATATATATATATATATATATATATATACATGTTTATGCTGCTTTCACGGATTCCTCCGTGTGAGATGCCATAGCGATGGTTATATCCACATTATGCTGTTGTAGTGCTGAAATCACATTCAGCAAACGTACAACTAAATGCAACTCCGTGTATGAATGAAGTGAAATGTACAACTATATGCAACTCAATCCAAATGAAGTAAAATGCGAACAGTAAATGCAAACTTCGCTCCATGATATCCTTTCCGTGTTAGAGGTTGCACAGTTTGAATAAATTGCTACAAAAACACAATTTATCCTATTCCATCACCATCGAGATGACGGCCTACCTATACTATCATACCGAGAAGAAAGTCAAAACTTACCCTCCCCGCCATAGTGATACTGCAGAGGTACATGTTTCGTCTCTTATTGGACTCATCAAGGTACTGACATGCACCTGTTTGTGCAAAAGACATATCGGAAGGAAGGATGCAACACTGAACGCGGCTTCGCCGACCTCCCACCGGATGGTGTACATATGTTTACGCGGCTTTCACGGATTCCTTCATGTGAGATGCAATAGCAGTGATTATATCCACATTATGCTGTTATAGTGTTGAAATCACATTCACATTATAATTGATAATGTTTTAGTTTCGTTCATTTCTAATTAAAATGTGACCGCGTTTCTGAACTAACTCGAGTTGGAGAATTAATACATACATGACAGAAAAACATTTATGTTTCAGATAGAGCGAGATAAGAATTTACTATATAATTATTTTTATTCAAAATATTAACACTGACATCCCCCACTAGAACATCAAAATGACACTCTTTGCCCCTTGAAATAATCCTCCAGATTTTCCAGAAAACTAGTTCATTTGTGCTAGGAGATCTATACATGCATTTATGTGTTAAGTATATTGTATATTGGAAAGTGACAGAATTTTTAAGTTACTTGAATATAGTTGCGAATGTATAAAATAATTTAAATTTTAAATATTTTTTAAAACCTTTAGGACTTGACATTGTTTATTTTGCTTTATTCAACAAATTATTTAACCTATATATATATATATATATATATATATATATATATATATATATATATATATATATATATATATATATAAAATAAAATAGAATAAAATATTGGCGAAGCGGACATGAAAATTTGTCAATCTACATGATTCTCGTATTAAAAAGTGCGGAGCACTCCAAAAATATGGAAAAACTCCGGGTCCGACAGATGGCGACAGCGCTGTTTCGTCCTAATATGGGACTCGTCAGGCCACCGCAGTCGGTACAAACCATCATCTCGCCTTTGCATCGTATAAGCCATACTTATAATCAAAATACGGCAAATAAGACGACAAAGGCGACATCTCGATGGTCCACTTGATAATACAAGAACCATACAGATTAACAAAGTTTGTAAGAGAACCGTCATATGGTGGCGCGACGGTGAATTAAAACAGAAATATGTAAAATCGAGTACACGAAACGCGCTGCCCAAAAGATAGGGGTCGCATTTTTCGGTACTGGCAAGCAAGCATACTGCTATTTAAGCAGCCAAAGCCACGTGCCGCACCAAACGATCCCACCATGAGAGCATCGTTTAGCGTGTTTCAAAGCCAAACAAGTAAATAAATATGTGGATAAGTTTTTGTCCGTGTAATTTAAAATAAAATAGAATAAAATATTGGCGAAGCGGACGTGAAAAATTTGTCAATCTACATGATTCTCGTATTAAAAAGTGCGGAGCACTCCAAAAATATGGAAAAACTCCGGGTCCGACAGATGGCAGCGCGTTTCGTGTACTCGATTTTACATATTTCTGTTTTAATTCACCGTCGCGCCACCATATGACGGTTCTCTTACAAACTTTGTTAATCTGTATGGTTCTTGTATTATCAAGTGGACCATCGAGATGTCGCCTTTGTCGTCTTATTTGCCGTATTTTGACTATAAGTATGGCTTATACGATGCAAAGGCGAGATGATGGTTTGTACCAACTGCGGTGGCCTGACGAGTCCCATATTAGGACGAAACAGCGCTGTCGCCATCTGTCGGACCCGGAGTTTTTCCATATTTTTGGAGAGCTCCGCACTTTTTAATACGAGAATCATGTAGATTGACAAATTTTTCACGTCCGCTTCGCCAATATTTTATTCTATTTTATTTTAAATTACACGGACAAAAACTTATCCACATATTTATATATATATATATATATATATATATATATATATATATATATATATATATATATATATATATATATATATATATTCCTGATCCATAGATTATATAATTTTTTTATCTTGCATTTAGTGTTCGCATTTCACTTCATTCATACACGGAGTTGCATTTAGTTGTACGTTTGCTGAATGTGATTTCAGCACTACAACGGCATCATGTGGATATATCCACTGCTATTGCATTTCACACGGAGCAACCCGTGAAAGCCGCATAAACATACGTACATATATATATATATATATATATATATATATATATATATATATATATATATATATATATATATATATATATATATATACATATATATATAAAATGAATACAAAAAGTGTCAGGTTAGTACTATCCGTTCTAAATTGTTAAGCAGCATTTTCACCAAGAACGTAAGAACGTTGAGTTTTTGCAAGAGCTAACAATCCACATCCTAAATAACAACAATACTCATCTATTTGTAGAAAATGTCGGAATTAACGCGAAGACGATTTTTATATATTTTTTTAAATTTTATAACAAAAACTTAAAAGCATTGTAATTATCACTTTTTTCATATTGTTTTTCCAACTTCCAGAGGGGCTAGAACGTTTTCTCTTCATAAAGGGAGAGCGGGACGAGGTCCTAGAGTACTAACTACTGCTTTGAACTTCTTTATAAACTCTTTTCTTACCAATAAAACACTGATAGCCTTTTTAGATTAAGTTTTATTAAAATTATATACGAGCGGCACTAGTGAACAAAAAGATATCAACAATAATTTAACTTAATTAGGGAGCAACTATCATTTTCTTCTATATTATCTTTAACAAAATTAAAATTGACAAAACGCTCACTTTTCTACTGGTTACTACGTTTTATAGTCCGCATTTCTCGTACCCATACGTTGCGGCTACGCAGGGCGAGCTCAAAGTTTGGTTTATCCCATTTTAAACCCCATTAGACTGCAAAACACACTTATTATTACTGTGAGAATTATATTTAAAACCGTATTTAAAACATTTTTTCGCCGTGCTGCGAAAGACTCTACTGGCACTGTCTAAGTACTTTTTGAATTAACTCTTTCTAAGATTGAAATCACACTGTCGAACTAACTTGTCTAAGCTTGAAATTACACTGCCTCTTGCAATAAATTCGGGCTGTATTTATACCACCTAGTGACGTCGCAATCTGCGGGACTTTTTTTTCTGTGTACGTGCCTTGGCTAGCTGATTTTGCGAAAAACATACATAAATCAATATTTTTAATTAAAATCTGGCAGCTTAAGAATTTGCTTTATAGTTGGAACGTGACTTTTGGCTAGAAATCTCGGCGAAAAACAACAATAAATAATATTTCTTAATTAATTACTGACAGGAGTTAATTGCTAGCTAGAGAATTTCGTGAAGCAATGTGTAAACAATAAGATCGCCTACCAACCTAAATTTGCGTACTTAGAATCTCATGAATGCCACATAAGCAAAAGAACACCTGCGGATCACGCGACTTCTATTGACGTCAAAGGCACAGGATTCGGAGACTCCACACCGGAATGTTTTAAATTCTTTTATTTTTATATTTTATTCGAATTTAGTAAAGAGTTGAAACAAGAAGTGCGCGTCTGTGATAAAATTTGCACACCTATGACTTATATTGACTATAATTTGATTTTAATATTTTAAATTTAATAAAGTTTTTTTCTATTGTTGAATTTTAAAGTAAATACTTGTACTATTTTTCATTTCGATTTATTTATTTATTTTATTTTTAAATAAAATAGTTTTTAATCCTACTTTTCCTTTATAAACTTAGATAAATTTTTGCTTGTGAAGTATTTTTAATATTTTTAATTTATTAACTTCTTTGAAAAATAGAATTAGTCCCGGGGCATCACAGCATGATGAGGCCCACCAAAAAGCGACTACACTAAACTTTCCACTCCTAATTCAATTCACTAACATGGTCCTATTTTAAATCTGGTCTCACTTGACAGCAAATGGTTTAAATTGACAAATGTAGCAATAAGTCAACCAAGTATTGAACTTTAAAAATACACGAATAAAAAAATCATTTTTATTATTATCAAACCACTCAAATTAGAAAATTTTATTTTCGCGGACCAACTAATCCTCATACCAATTCCAGAACTTTGACTCTAAGCTTCTGTTCTTAGTCATTTCACAAGAAATTCAAAACATGTGCAGAGCAATCATGGGTTAGAACCTGAAACCTGGTTCTTTCTTCAATACTTTTTCTCATACCAGCTATGTTCAACGCGTTGTCCGTCATGAAAAATTTTACAAATAATTGATATTAAAAGTGAACATTGGGAGCAGTTCTCTAAAAGAATGGAAGGAGACTTCTATAGTGTACAAAAACAAATGTGGCGACTGATAAGACAACAGCGCAAAGAAGTATTTGAACTCTCCGAAACAAACAAAATATCAGAGGAGAAATGGATAGACTACCTAACAAAATTATTTTAGGGAGATGCTAACATTGGAAAAAACAACATACCAGCAATAAGGAATAATGTGGAAGTCACCATTCAAGAAGTAGAGAAAGCTATAAAATCCTTAAAAAAGAAAGTCTCCCGGACAAGACGGAATTCATAACGAATTGTGGAAATACGGAGGACAGCGACTAACACAGGAACTCACAAGCTTCATTCGAAAAATCCTGACACAATGCAAAGTACCAGATAGGTGGAGAACCAGCACAATGATGCTTATGTTTAAGAAAGGTGACAAACAAGAACCAGGGAACTACAGGGCTATTAATCTACTGGACACAACTTTGAAACTCGTTACGAAAGTAATCAAAAATAAAATTAATTCGGTGACAACACTGGAAGACGAACAGCAGGGATTTAGATCAGGAAGGTCTTGCGTGGATGCAGTATTTATTCTACGACAGATAGTCGAAAAATCTCTAGAATACAATAAACCAACATTTTTATGCTTTATAGATCTAACAAAAGCATTCGATCGCATAAAGCTAGATGACGTAATCCACCTGTTATATAAGAGAAATATTCCTATCAATATAATTCAGACCATCGAAAACATATACGCAAACAATAAAGTTCAGATTCGCACTAACGGTAAATTATCAACACCCATACCAGTCAACAGCGGTATTAGACAGGGAGACTCGCTTAGTCCTTTGTTGTTTAACATGATAATGGACGAAATAATAAAGGAGGTGCGACTTGGTAGAGGATATAAAATGGGTGATACAGAAATAAAAATTCTCTGTTACGCTGATGACGCTGTGATATGTGCCGAAAATGAAGACGACCTTCAGAGATTGTTAAATACCTTTAATCTTACGGGAAGAAAATATAATATGATTATCTCAGCCGAAAAAACTAAATGTATGACAACCTCAAAAGAACCCCTCCGATGCAAACTAGAACTAGGCGGTCGAATAATACAACAAGAAATGAGTTTCAAATATCTAGGAATCGACATAACTAGTTATGGCAACATCGAAGATGAAGTAAGAGGGCAGGTGGCCAAAGCAAACAAAGTGGCGGGTTGCCTCAACGACGTGATCTGGCGAAACAAACACTTACAACAAGAAAGAAAAGTTCGGATCTACAAAACCACAATTAGACCTATTAAGACATATACCTCAGAAACACGGCCAGAGACGACAAAAACGAAACAACTATTGGAGACTACAGAAATGAAAATACTACGACGAATGACAGGAAAAACGCTACTAGACAGAGAAAGAAGCGATAACATCAGGCAATCATGCAACACAGACTGCATTAATGAGTGGGTCCTACAACGTAAGACACAATGGAACAAACACATAAGCCGAATGACAGAGGATAGACTGGTAAGGATCGCACGAGATAAATCGCCTAGTGGTACACGCAGTAGAGGTCGACCACGGAAAAGGTGGAGCGATAATTTAAGTCCAGAATGAGGAAAATCGAAGAAGGAACAGGTCAGGGACTTATTATAGAAGGTAGAAGAAGAAGAAGAAGAAGAAGAAGAAGAAGATAAAGAAATTAGATCGGAACAAAGTTCCGTTAAATATTCCGAAGAAAGAGTTTCCAGAAGTATCAATAGTTTCATATAGAAATGCTTGTCCATCTTCTGTTGTTATAGTTGAACATATTACAGATTCGTTCTGGACATGTGACCACGCGTCATTTGACATATTTACGCATTCTCCTCAGAAGAAAAACATTATTCTTTTTTTTTCATAAATTTCATCCAGAAGAGTAGTTGTTGCGGATGTCCTGACCAAGTCTCAACCTTTCAATCGCCTTTCGTACTTTAAAAAAGTAAGGGTTGCAATTAAGTACATTAAAAAGATAGATATGTATAAAACCTATTAAAGCACCGGTGGATGAAAAAATAAAAGTATTTAAAAATTGAGGTAGTATGAAACAAAGCAGTGTATTTTAAATAACCAAACATAAAGAAAGTAGTATCTACTGTGTGAATTATTTATAAAGAAGATCCATACGTCGATCTTTGGCATTAGCAAACTTATCAATAACCAGCTGATAAAAATCAGATAAATTTCTATAAGAAAGCGTTGCCAAAACAGAAAGACTTTTTTGGCGCACAGTGTTCGTAAAAACGATTTTATCAACTTTAGAGTAGAAAAACACTGTTCTCCTTCGATTGCATCAATCGAAATAGTAATTAAAATTTCTAGAACTTCACTAAATGTCTCACTTAGCACAATATTTTGTGAAAGATAGTTATAAAGCACAAGAAGTTCCGAAAGTGATCTAAATTCTTCAGTTTCATATATAACGGTCAGTTCTGTATGGAATTTTTGTTCGATAAAAGAGGGATAAATTTTATTTGTATCCTTAAATTTTTGTTCTACAAAATATGTACTACATTCGACATACTATTCCAAAAAAAGCATTTGTTAACAATTTGATCTAGTATTACGGTTCTTTGAGGACTATTTGAAAAAAAAAAGAACTAATTCCTTGTAAATTGGAAAAAGATATTTTTATTGGCGAATGCAGCATTTAACATTACCAAATTTAATTGATGTGCATAACAATGCACGGAAGCAGCATGTTTTTAAGTTTTTTTAATAATTGCTTGCACCTATTCAACGAGATGCTCATGTTTTATAGAAAATAAAAAAGCGCTTACTTTGTTTTACTTACACACACACACAGGAAGATAGAGAGCAGGAACTGTATTATATTTAATTGTCTTTCTAGAATCTCCTACAAGGGAACAAATACACGATAGTTTTTATAAATTCCTTCGTAACTTGGAATCTTTTGAATTCGGAAATCGAAAACGACCACTGTATTTGTCTGCACAGTTTGGGATAGAACACTTAATTTTGGAGGTTTTTTTTTTCTTGCCAAACATTTTTAACCCCTATAGAACGTAACAAAATATCACTGACCAAAGTAAAAACATAGTCACTTTCACAAAAATTAAAATACCGGTACAATAGACATCACGCTTAGAAATACCGGCACAGTAGACATCACGGTTATATTCTAACCTGAACTAGAAGAATAGTTTAACTGCTGCTTGAAGAAAAAACCTTTACTTGAGACCGGCAGCGCCACGCACGACTGGAAGTAAAAGTTCGAATATTCGTTCAGTGGGTTGCCTAAGAGAAATTTTTCTAGTAGAGGGATATTTGCAGGTTTGCAGGTCAACTTGCAATCTACATGAAGCTTATGAGAAGAAATTAATCTCCACGTCTTAGATAGACAACTCCATATACGCTCAAATGAATTAGCTTGTCTTGTATTAAAATTGCACACCAGCAAAGCGATAACGTTTCCAGGCGTAATACTGTAATACAGACAAATCATTAATGATATTTAGGTGAAGTAAGTTAAATTATTTCAATAGTTGACTGCTATTCGAATATAACCTAGGTAACAAACTGATTTAAATTTAATCATTAACCTCTCAGTAGAAATTAAAAAAATATATTTGTACTTATATTTATTAGTATATTTTATTTCAATTTACATTTTTTTTTTGGGGTTGCGCAAACCTGCAAAGCTAAAGACAAGCCACCACTGCTGGCCAGTGTTCAATACACCTAAGGCTCGAGCTAGTAACTAAAATTACTTTTACTATGTCCTTATCAATATTATGTTTTTCAACTGTTGATGTACGAGTTACAAAATTGCTAATACAGGAACCAGTTTCGGTTCTTTTCTTTTTTGGGTCGGCTCGGAAATGTTTCGTGAAGATTTTCCGATGCTAGATATAAAGCTAGAAATTGATAAAGCGGGTGAATTTAAAGTTGCATTCTCTTCAATCTATTGCGCAGTACTCTGTTGCGTATCAAAAACCAAACATTTAGTTTTAATCTCATAGAAACTTTCAAGACAAATAGTTCATTGTGATTACCCCCGTATAAAATCCAAAAATGACCTTTTTGTAAATAACAAAAGCAGGATCATTAAGTATCAAGAAATAAGTTAGCACTGTGTAAGAAATCATCTACATCGAGTAGTAGGTTTAAAAAAAATAATACCACGGACAAACCAAGACACATTTAAAATTGTGTGTTAATTTTGTACAAAACTTTGTTACTTAACTAAGTACTTACCCTACTTACCTGCATAAATTGCACCTTGCTGCCCAGTAGTCTTAGTGCAGAACTCGTGATGTACCTTCCCAAACAGCACAAATACGTCTTAAAGACGACCATAAAACGTTTGATCTCAACATTCAGGACGTCTTATGGATGTCCATGAAAGACGAACGACGTCCATAAGACGTTGTATAGACGTCTTATGTTACAAAAGGTAACGTCTTTAAGACATTTGCTTACAACGTCTTATGGACGTCCCTTCCCAACATTAAAACAACATATTCCACCATTAAAATTATGTACATTAAAAAGGGTACCTTTCATTTTTTTGTTTGTCTTGTTTACAAAGTCAAACCGTAATTATTCAAAAGTCCAAGAAATAACTTTAATTAAGAAAAAAATCAAGAGCAAAATATACACTACCATTTTAAATAACTACAAGTTCCGCATGAATAATTTGCTTTAAAAAATATCTTCAACATAATCTCTTTATACAAAAAAATACATAACTTAAGCATAATGTAAACTTTTTCTAATTTGAAATTTAAGAAGTGAGGTAGAAGAGCAAATATTTTCAGAAGTACTACTGTTCGAACTATAAGTGAACCTATCAAATTTAAGCCTTACTTTATCCCTTCGATATAATAACTCTAAAAGGTAAACTATAAACAAAATAAAAGTTTATTGAAATAAAAAGTACACAAATCTTTAAATATTTTTAAAAACAAGAATTTTTATTTAGTCGAATAACAAATCTGATCTGATGCCCTTTTCAGCCATGTTTGGATTGAAATTTCGTCATTCTTCCGACTTTTTGCCAGTCTTGTTGTCTCTGTAGATCCTAATAACAAACTGATTTTAATATTAGGATAAAGTTTATCATTTGTGGGAGAAAATTTTTTGATATTTTTGCGAATTTTTATAATTGTCCTCTACTATAGAATCGTGACTTATGCTATTTCAAGGTTAATATGTATAATGAATGACAGAACTTACTTCTTAATAAGTCTCGCCAAGTTGGAATCGTAGAACTTTCTCTTTCCTGTTCGTACCAATCAACTGTACATGGTAATTTTACAAGCTAACTTTATAAAGTCATAAATGCTCCCTACTCCCAGTTTTGAAATTTCTAAAACCTTAAACAAGATTACTTCTTGGAATCAACAAAACTCTATTTTCTATGTTCTTTAAATATAAACCAATCATCAGGAATAAAATAAATCTTACAGGTTTCATTAGTGGAGCACTCCATAAACAAACATTTCGCCTTCCACTTCATTAGTAATATTTCTTGTAATATTTAGGACCGGACCTGGATGAGCTGTGCAAGCCTTTTTTGCACAGATAATATTTTTGAAGATTTCATTTCATACTTCAAATAACATAGAGTTACTAAAAAATATAAGCGATAAAGCATTCGGGAATTTCCTGTAACACAACCTATAAATAACGTTACTGTTTTTCCTAAGTACATATTATTCTCGATCTTACCTTAAGTATTACATAAACACGAATAAAAAAGATTTTCAGAGGCACATAGATAAATCAACTATTTTAATAAAATTCTTTCAAAAGCTAAATTTTCACAGTCGGCACTCCAACAATATTAAAAATGAATAACATGACGAAACACAAATACAAAACTGAAAAAAGACATGTTGACAGAAACAAAAGGCGGGTTTTTTAAAATTATAGTTTCGCTGGCATCATATTTATGTGTGTCATTGTTATCGGTACATCAAACAGTCTGTGACAAAAAGCACCAAAGTATTGATAAAAAAGATCATGCAAAAGTTTTATTAACCAAGGTCGTAGTAAGGCTACTAAAAATTTGTCGTTCAATCAAAAATTTTAACCTCAACTTGTATTCAGCTGAGCTCTGTGCGGCGTTGCAGACTTATTACCCAACTGCGACAAAATCCATAGGGAAGGAAATGCTTTTCAGTTTTTATCAACTAAATTATTCACAACTGTATTTATTTTCATATAAAATATAGTATGTAGACTTTTAAAAGATATCTTAAAGACGTTGTATATAGACGTCTTAAGGACGTCTTTAAAACAACGTCTATAAGACGCCTTATTTATGCCTTAAGACGTTCAGACATAATCTGGATATAAAAATGACATCCATAAGACGTCTAGTGCTGTGTGGGTTAAGCCTTTGAACTAATCCTTGAATTTTTTGTTTGCAGCTTTTACAAATTGCTCTACAACCAGATTTATTGGGATCTATTTTCTTAATATAGAATTGATATATGTAATATTCTTTCCTCCCCGCCGTGTCAACCAAAATAATTATTTGAGTAAAAATTACATGACTCCACTGAACCAGAACACAACCAGTAATATAACAAAATGAGCACGAATTATTACCGCTTAACAATTTATAGGTAAACAAGTAAGAGAGTCCTGACAAGAATTTTCTGATAATAAGAGCTGCTAAACAGCTAAAGACAAGTTCTGACAAAGCAAAATAAAAAGAAAAATATGCCTTGATTTTTTATTTGACGAATGAAAAAGTGAAAAGTAATAGAAAACCTATGCAGTTTGCAAAACAGTTATTTGTGCTAAATAATAGCAAAACAGTTATTTGTGCTAAATAATAAATAAATAAATAATGGTTTAGGTTTTTAATTACAAAAATATTTTATACCTACGTATTGGGCATTGGTTATTCTTGAAATCAAATTAAATTTTTGCTGAAGGATATACGTAAAAAATACAAATTTAATTTTTCTTAATAAGAATAAAAATATACGCATATACTTACTTGTAAAATATAAGTTCAGTAATGTGAACATAAAAAATAACAATATTAAAATAATATTTCCTTATATAAGAATATATTTATTGACATATGTAATATGAATTATAACTATATCATAAGCAAAACAAAACTGGCCAACTAGAAGATCTAACTTCCATGGCAACTAGATCAGATTTAGTCTGAAATCTCCTTGGAGATTCTCGCTATAAATTTCCCCACTCCTGTAAAAGGTGTGATGTTGAAATACAATGCTATACAATAATAATTTCCTTTTTAGTGATTTTATCTTAACGATGAGAATAAATACACAGTTAATAATAATATAATTTATTAAAATCAATGTCTACATAATCTATTTCTATCACAATATGTTAAATTTAAATCTAATGTATGTACATAAAAATAAATTCGTTATAATTGATTTGGGCGGATTTAGAAATTGATTTATAATCGACTATTGTTTTTGTGAATTTCGTTCTTGGTTCGATACAGTTCTACTAATGCGCATGGAAAGAGGACCATAGTCCAATTCACGGAAAATTTTCCACGGTTCCTGTAATGATTCTAAGGAGCAAAGGTCACTTTAAAAATATTTTGTCAAGTCACCCAGTAACAACAAAGAACGCCATAAACAACCAATTTTGCTCATAGTTCCAAAATTCTAGGGTAAAACAAATCCAGGAAGAGGAAGTCATAACCTTAGTACCTTTTTTTAATTCAATTTATAAGAACATATATATTTCCAATTCGTATAAAAAAATTTCACTAAGGCGATGTGGCTTTATGGAACCCAGATATGGGATTATGACAGTGATGCTAACACTAAATGCATACAGACGTTTCAAAACAAAATGCAACGAAACAGAGTGAATGCCTCCTGGTATGTTCGTAACAATGATCTTCATAAATATCTCCAGATATCAACTGTGAAGGAAAAAATTAAAAGGTATGCAGGCAGGCATGAAGCGAGGATCCACCACCATGTAAATGCAGGAGCTCTTGAGCTGCTGTACAACCAACGTCCTCTACAAAGACTGAAGAGGACCAAGCTACTAGAACTCGCTTAATGTTTTGTGCAAAACAGAGTACAGTGTAGGGGTGACGTGTAGATATGTATAGGTATACTTATAATCAAAATAAAGGACATTAATGGACTGATTTAAGTAGTTAAGGATTTAGGTTAAGCTGATATAAGATTAAAAGTAATGGTTAGTCCTTGTCAAAGTCGTAGTGGTCAAAGTCAAACGGCGTCTGTGGGTGAACAGCTCACACACAGACGCCATGCAGTGAGCTTTGAAAATGGTGAATGAGATTTCACCGAAACGTCAGCTGTCCTACAGTCCTGAGAACTCAGCACACACACGTGGAATACCTCCTAAAACCTTCGATTATATATATATATATATATATATATATATATATATATATATATATATATATATATACAAATAAGTCATACTTGAATATTCTGAAGAGGTTATCATTGGTAGTAACGTAAATCTGACTAACATCATTGTGGCTGTAATAAGCAAACTGATTTTTGGTTGAAAATGTAGTGAACAGAAAAAGTACGACAATCAGTTAAACAAATTTTAAATTTTAATTTAATAGCAGGACAAAAATTTGTTTGTATTTTATATAAATCCATAAAAAGTAGAAAATATTTTTTTTCATGAAAACTTCTTATAGTTTCCAAGATTTTATCTCTACGCTTTTATCATCAATTTTTTTATATAAGCGTTTATTTGTTGACATATGAAATATAAATTATAACAATACCATAAGCAAAATAAAATTGGCCGACTAGAACTAATTTCCACGACAACAAGCCGGGTCTAAATCTTGAACTTTCTTAGTGAATCTGGCTATTAATTTTTTTTTTAGGAAAAAAGTGAATAATTGCATCAGTAAAGAAGGGAAAATGGTAAATAAAGCATTGACAACCAAACCTCCACAGTAGGGGCATTTTAAGAAAAAATATCCCAAAAACGAAAAATTCCTGCAAAATCTCTTTTTAATTTTCATATTATGTGCCTCAAAATATGTACGTGTATTTTGAAGAAATGTTTTTAAGGGGATCCATTTGCTGCACATAAGTTAAATAAAGTGTAGTACCCAATATTTGACAAATTACATTAAAATACTAATAAAAAATAATATAATTTAAAAATAAATAGTTTGCAGGGCATTTATCATTGAAATGGAAAATATTATATATATAAAAAAAATTATTAAATACGAAACTTCACTTGACTCATTTAAATCAGCTGGTCATGTGATTTGGCAACCTTGTATTTTTACTGTTTATGTTTATATCCAAGACAGTTTAACCTTACTATTTAATAATATATATATATATATATATATATATATATATATATATATATATATATATATATAAAGGTGTCCAAGGAGTCATGAATAACCTATCAACCGAGGACGAGCCACATCAAGGCAAACGCAGATCTAAGAGAGGGGCGATTGCTCCCCCAAGAGCTGCGAGTTCAGGAAAATTAACCCGATTTTGCCTCTTATACTGGGAATGTGTATGCTGCTGGCATCTCCCCCACCCCGTCGACAACTTGTTTTTTTATGCGATCGCCCCCCCCCCCTCCAAAAGGTCTAAATTCAGGATAATAGATCTTATTCTGCCTTTTATACTAGGAATGTGTATACTGCTGGCATCTCCTCCCCTCCCGTCGATAACTTGTTTTTTTCTTGCGATCGCCCCCCCCCCCCAAGAGCTTCAAATTCAGAAAAATAGATCCGACCCTGCCTTTTACACTAGAAATGAGAATGTTACTGTGAGCTTTGGAAATAGTGAATGAGATTTCACCGAAACATCAGCTGTTTTTCAGAGGGACTCAGCACATACACAGGATACCCGAAAACCTATGATTACACCTCACGGTGAGAATATTCGACATAATATTATATACATATATATATATATATATATATATATATATATATATATATATATATTATATATATTATATATATTATATATATATATATATATATATATATATATATATATATATATATATATATTATATATATTATATATATTATATATATTATATATATTATATATATATATATATATATATATATATATATATATATGACAGGTGTCACTATAAAATGGTGGAATGGTCAAGTAGGACGTTCGGCTGTTTTCGAACTTTCTAGAATTTCAATGAATTTTGACAATTCCATCAAAATATGCCTCTAAATACAGTTAAAAAGTGCTAATGTTGGGTTTTTCCCCTGTGTACTTGTTTAATATTCAAACCACATTAGTGAGTTACTTAATAATTATAAGTTGGGTTAATACTCTAACTGTTTAATTAATAATTGTAGAGATATCCTGAAGAAGAGATAAATAAATTTTCGAAAGCTTAACAGCTTAACTTACATTCAATAAACATCAGTGGAATAAAATAAATCAATATCATATTAAATGTATTCAAAAATCCGAAATGCGCGCTCATGCAACGTTGCCAAATGTTTCGACTCCATTTTAATGCAGGTTAATCTTAAATTTTGAAATTTTTTATTAATGTCTCGAAAATCCCAAGGTATGCTAAATATTTTATTGCAAAAAATTAATCTGTATGTTTCAAAAAGCTAATTTTTTTTTTTTAACCTCATCAAAAATCCGAAATGCGCGCTCATGCAACGTTGCCAAATGTTTCGACTCCATTTTAATGCAGGTTAATCTTAAATTTTGTAATTTTTTATTGATGTCTCGAAAATCCCAAGGTATGCTAAATATTTTATTGCAAAAAATTAATCTGTATGTTTCAAAAAGCTAATTTTTATTTTTTTTAACCTCATCTAATCGACAAATGGTAATATAATTCAATGGAAAGTGTCAAAATGCTGATTTTCAATAAGACTGCACAAAGTTTAACATTTTTGAAAATTAAATTCTCAAAAATTTACACGATAAAGTTAATTGAAAGTCCGAGATATGATTTAATATTTTTATTTAACGTGGCAGCGATTGAAGCTCCTTAATTGCTTTTATTGGCCGCTAAAACATTCTGGCAGTAAGAAAATTGGTTTTAGCTTTGATGTGTGTTTTATACACACATTATGTTTATTTGATTGTGCTGGCGTGTATATCCACAATTTTTAAATATTGTCATTCACATATAATAACACATTCTTTTTACAAAATATCGAAAATTATTAAACAGTGTCCCGACTTGGAATCCTACTAAATAAAGCAATACGCGCCCTGGTAGATTTTGTATAGCCTATTAGTTTGCATTCTTAATTTTCCTATAATAAATTTTATTTTTTCTGTGTCAGTAGCTTGACTTCATCATCTTCATCGGAACTGGAAGAAAGATAGTTCCCTTCTATATCTGCAAAGTCGTTTTCGTCATCGTCATCATCGTCGTAGTATGGCCTAGTTATTGGTTTTTCTAAAAATAATAGTTTAAATAAATAAATACTACATATACATAAGTAAAAAATGGCACAAGAAAAATTATCTAGTAATGCAACCAGCTAAAGTATAAAATTCTTTTAACATATAACATAAACTATAAGTCCGATACATCACTGAAGCCGAATACAAAAGTGTATGCAGATGTCAATAAAGAAAAAACATTTAGATTTGTTAAAGCTCTTATAATTAAAAAATTAAGGTTTCCTCGGTGGGTCATAAAGATATGAGTATTCCACTTGATGCTCGTCCAAAATAAAAACTGAATTTTAATGTAGAAACTTTGACAAAGTTGCGAAAAATTATTTTTAAAATTATTATCTGTTTATCCCAAAAATTATAAAAGATAGAGGCTTAAAATGGCATGACAATTTAAATCTACATATAAGTCTATTCACATTGTGGGCATTATTTGATCTATTTTGTGAACATTATAAACAAATTAAGAAATTAACCATTATTGCGTTTTTTTAATGCAGCTTAATTAAAGTTATTTTTATTCACGTGCTCATTTCGAGGATACAACATTTCCTCGTAACTTTTACATTGCATACCTTTTTGGTGTATCATTTATTGAATAATTTTCCACAATAAAATTTCTAGTTGCACTTTTTTGTAGGAGAAAGCACTAATTTGACTGGCCTATATCCTTTCTCTATAGATTATTGCAAATAACTATAATTTTAACGTTTTTTTTATATATTAAATAAGACCGGCACATTATTTTTAATTTTCTAACTAAATTGGCATTCTTGCTCGGGAAATACCTACAATTTCGTATGTATAAACTAGCCTACTTAAATATTATCAACACCTGTATGGGTTTTTGTACTAGTGTGCCAATCGAATATAATGGAATACAGGGGCGGATCCAGCCTCTCTCTTTAAGGGGGGGGGGGGTGATATCATAAAAGTACAGTATGGCGAAAGTAATTTGTCGACCGGGGGGGGGGACACTGGAAACATTCCCATTTCTAGTGTAAAAAGCAGGGTCGGGTATATTTTTTGAATTTGAAGCTCTTGGTGAAGGGGGGATGCCAAAGACATACACATTCCTAGTATAAGAGGCAGAATCGGGTCTATTTTCCTGAACTCTGAGCTCTTGGGAGGGGGGAGGGGCGATCGCAAGCATACACATTCCTATACTCTATTCAAGAACTAGAGAGAGTAATAAAACTGTTACCGAAACCTCCAACGTACCTCCTCCAGTGCTGCAGGTGACTGACGACTGCCGTAAGTCTAATTATATTTAAATATTATGAGCTTTTATAAATTTACTGCAACAATTTAATTTCTGTCAGTGAGCAAAGTACTCTTACAGTGTGTCCTTAGTGATTTATCTTGTTTGCACTTGTTTTTATATATTATTTGAGATTAGTAAGATACCCAAAAGATAGGGCTTCCACCTCTATATTTATTCCAAAATCGTTAAACCAAGGCATTTTTTCCTCAACGAAAAACTTATTTCGATGAATGTTTATGATGCCTTAAGATATCAATATCTAGATAATAATGTTAAAAGCTTTGTTGAGATGTGTTCCAACATGACACGAGTTGAAAAATCTACTATTTATCCAATACTGAAGGAGAAAAAAATGACTGGAATTGTTAGTCCAAGCTACATTTGATCACAGGCAGACGAAAAACCTCGTTGGAAGAAGAGATGAAAACTGCAATAAAAGGAGTTGTATATACATTTTATTATAAGAGCAGATCCCAACCGTCGAAAATTCTAACTAAAATCAATGAAGATTGATATTTACCTGAAATTAAAAGAACTGAGCTCTGGAAATTGCTCAGAGAACTTAATTTTTGCTGGAAAAAACCAGATAGGAAATCTGTTGGATTGGTATAGATCGTCCGGAAACTGTCCGTTGGAGAAGGAAATATCTCTCTCAAGTAAAAGGTAGAGTTGTTGGAAATAACATAACTTACAAAATTAGTAATTTAAATCTCGTAGGGTTCAGCCTGCGTTTGCAATGTAAGCGGAAAAAAATATGATAATTAACGACATCACATTAGAAACCTCAAAAATAACAGTATTTCTCCACTATTTAATGGATGTTATTATACATATAAACCTTCCTCTTGAATCACTCTATCTATTGAAAAAAACCGCATCAAAATCCGGTGCGTAGTTTTAAAGATTTAAGCATACAAAGGGACATAGGGACAGAGAAAGCGACTTTGTTTTATACTATGTAGTGATGTTGTTTATATATATTTTTTATATATATTTTTATTTAAGTGTGTCCCACTCTTTAATTTTATATATATTTAATTCCAATTAGCAGTAATTTTTTTATTATTTTATTATTGTATTTGTGTCTTTTTCTTAAGCGTGTAAAATTAACACGTTTATTTTATTTTTTTGGGGCTATCGGATTGTAGTAGTTTTTATATTTATTTCTACCATATAAAAATTAATTACATTTGAATCCCTTTTTATCCTTTAATTGTAATTCTGCAGATGATTTAAGAAATAAATAAGCTAAAATGTCAAATGTCCTAAAAATGTTTTTAATTAATAATAAAATGACCGATAGCCCCAAAAAAATTTTAATATTATATGGACGAATTTATTTTTTTATATGTTTCACTTCTTGTATTTTTGACAATGGATATTTTGTAAGTATTTAAATTATAACTTAGAATTTTTTGAGAGAATAAGTCTACGTTTTAGTCTGAATGTGCCTAAAACCGTTTTTATGCCAGAATTCAAAATAATAAAAAACAGTTGTGATTTGTGTTAAATATATCAAAATTATTTATATTTTGTTATGTATGTGAATTATTGAGAAATCATAAGAAATAAAATAATATTATAAAGACTTTTTATGTTAAATTTATTACCGAAATAGTATTCTATGCCATAAATACTTAGTGATAAAATAAACCTCCTTCCAACGCCTATGATAAGGATTAAAATCCTTTTTAACACTTCACACTTCCAAATATCTATTGTTATCCAACCCAAATAATTCCATTATTATAGACAAATATTTTTTATTACAAAATTTCTAACCCATTCCTATGAAATATATATATATATATATATATATATATATATATATATATATATATATATATATATATAAATGTGTGTGTGTGTGTGTGTCTAACAGATTTTGCCAAAGACGCCGGACTAAAAAATACAGGTAGTTTACGAAGAAAAAAAATGATTTATTACTCTCTCTAGTTCTTGAATAAACTAATAAATAAGAGGCAAAATCGAGTCTATTTTCCTGTACTCAAAGCTCTTGAGGGGCGTCGCCCCCCCCCCCCTTGGATCCGCGCCTGATGGAACATCTTAATTATTTCATACTGTTTAACGTGAAGCATATTCCACTAAAAGGAAGAATTAAATAATCATCTTATAGATAGATTTAACTATGGGAACTGAGACAATATATATCTTATATTTCCACCCAAGAAAATCTAAAGGAAAAATAAATCAATCATCGTAATTAAATCTAAACTCTGTTTTATTACTTTTGAGTCGTTTAAATGTTTTTCCTTGTTGCAAGAGGAATGATTGAAATACCAGCAAAATGAATAAAATGATAATCAGGTTTTTTCCATTGGTTTTCGATTTTCTTAGGAAGACGTAGATTAGTTCAAATATTTTTTTATACAAAAGAATAAGAATAAGATGCTCAGAGGCCAATTCCGGAATTAAGAATCCCATATAGAATGGCTGACGCCATCTACGGACGAGAGGCCGAAACTATTCGCACTTTCGTAAATGAAATTGACAGCTATAGGGTTGCACAGGGTGAGATAGGTACCAGCGGGAACCTGCGGCATTTTAAGAAGTAACAAACTTCAGTTACGATTTGAAATTCATTACAGGCGGTACGGTTTTGAGAAAAGTTTCTTAGAAAATTACGTGACGCGATTAATCAGTGTAAAAAATTTTTTATTTTTTTCAATTTATTACAGGGAAATTAAGGGAATATCCTGTTTTATTTCACTTGGGAAATGGGCGACTTTTTTACTGTTTATTTAAACAATTTAAATAGCAATTTTTCGTGTTTTTATTCTTTTCTGAATTCATATTTTATACGTGTTATCTTCAAAATTGGGTTTATATGCAGTTTTACAAATAGAACGGTCAATAGGAGCAAATATTTTAGTTATGTTTAATTGTTAATTAATATTAATTATAAGTTTCCCATTGTATATAATTGTTTTCTGTTTGTTAATAGATTTAAGTGTTTGGAGAAACTTATTTTAAAGTCCTGAAGTAATGAGTTTTGATACTGGTAAGTCCTAAATACCCTGTAGTTGTTTAATACTAAAACTGCAAGAGCCAAGGAAAAGGACCAGACGTCTAGAGTGCCTTTGTCACTGTGTTATTTCTTTATAGGTTTTTAGAATAGCTACAAATTAATATTGGACAGCAAAAAAATTGTGGGCAAAACCGTCATACACTACCAAAATATACCGATTGCAGGAGTCCACGATCAAATGCTGTCACACGAACAGAAAAATATATTTAATTAGATTTCAATGTAAAATTTCCTCCCACGAAGACTATTTTTGCTCTTGCATGAAGTCCTCGGAAAAGAAAATCTATGGTTTCATCCTCTAGACGATCTACCAATACTTTTTAATTATATAAAATCAACGTAGGGCCCTTTGGACAAAGGCGTTAAAGTCATTACAAATTACGACTCTAAAAATATTGAATACTTTTAGCTCACTAGCACTAGACAGAAAGTATTTTTAACTTACGCCTAAGCGGTCTAGAAAATATTTCAGTCTCTTTGGTATCATCAATATCATCTTTAAAATCTTCATAAAATCCGTTCTGGGATAACAGTCCATATTCAAAGTTCCTCCTTTTACACATAACAAAACAGAATATACTCAAGCCTAAAACTCCGGCTAGTATAAAACCTAAAATAAAAAAAAAAACGATATAAATATAAATTTACTACAACAGCGCTGATCAATAAATCAGAATTTTTTTACGTTCTTGGAATGGGTAATACTAATTTTGATAACTCATAAATAATCGTTTATGTGTAATCTAAGGGACATTTACACCCAAGAGCGTGCAAGGCCAGAATTATGTGAGTTAGTAACGCTTTATAGTTTTCTATGGTTTTTTTTCCCAAAAATAATTTGAAAAAAATCTGCATTATAGTGTTTGTGGTCCCATAAAAATCCCGTCTATTAACTTTGCAACTGTTACTTTTATAAAATTTTCTTACAAGTACTGAAAAGTGATTTCACAAAGTTCTGTTTGTGCTTTCGACAAAGTTATGTCTTTCACTAACAAGGAAGGTACCTAAAGTGTCCGGCTCCGATTTTAATAAAACTTCAATATGTTGTAGAGAGATAAAACCGCCCCTAAAGTTCACCCCTAAAAATAGTATGTTTGAAACATCTCAGGTTCTAAATGAAATATCTTTACAAAACACCCCCAAGGATATCATTCTTTACTTTTTATTAGAGTAAACTATATACTTGCGCACGTAATTTATTCCAAAAAATTAGGAAATTTAACGAAGTTGATAGACAATATTTTTTTCACGAATACCATAAGTAACTTATGTTGATGTATTTGGAGGTCTCTAAAAATAAACTAGTAAAAGAGGGTGAGTCACCCCCAAATACTTTTTGTTAATATCTCAAGTTTTAATTAAGCTATCTCTACAGAACAAAATGAAAATTACTTGTTATTCGAAATGATGTTTATAGTATTTTCACCCCCAAGAATATCACCTTTATTTTTTATTAGGGTAAATGTTGTATAAAACCGCCATGTGATGGCGCGACGGTAAATTAAAAAAGGAATATATCAAAACTCGATATACGAAACGTGCTACTTCAAGGACAGAGGGCTAATTATTCGGCATCGGCAACCAAACCAACTACGAATTCGAGATGATGGTTTGTACCGAAAACAATGGCCTGATGAGTCTCATACTAGGACGAAACAGCGCTGTCGTAATTTTTTGGACCCGGAGCTTTTCCATTATCTTGGAGATCTTCGCACTTTTTAACATGAGAGTAATATTCATCAATGGTCTTTATATCCGCATAGTCAAGAATTTCCTATTTTATTTTAAAATTACACGGACGAAAACTTTTTTATATGTCTTGGCTTAAAAAACACGCAACAGCTCTCTTAGGTAGATCGTAGGTGCGATACTTTAATTAAACTGTGGAATTCGTGGTTAGTTTGGTTGCAGATGCCGAATAATCCGACCTCTATTCTTGGAGTAACATATTTCGTGTATCGAGTTTTGATATATTCCTTTTTTAATTTATCGTCGCGCCACCGTGTCTTATTCACTATTTTTCTGTGAAATCTGTTTATGGGAAACAAATGCGAAACGATGGTTTGTATCGAACGCAATGACCTGATGAGTCCCTTACTAGGACGAAACAGCGCTGTCGTCTTTTTTGGACCCGGAGCTTTTCCATTATCTTGGAGATCTCCGCACTTTTTAATATGAAGGTAATATTTATCAACGGTCTTTATGTCCGCATAGCCAAGAATATTCTATTTTATAATAATAATAATAGTATATTAACGGATCAAATAAATACAATCCATTTCAAAAATAAAAAATACAAACACTATTTAAAACAGTCAGAAAAAAAACCTACAAATCTAAACATACATCAAACTGCTTCAAAAGACAAGTATTGACAACTGACAACATTAACTAGTTTTTCAATTATATACATATACATATATATATATATATATATATATATATATATATATATATATATATATATATATATATATATATATATGGTAACTTCCTTGGATTAGGTTTCAAGATTAATAATACTATTCTGTGCTTGACGTTTCGCCCAACGTAGTGGGCTTCTTCAAACATATAATCTCAATTTACTTTGGTCATGTTTCTTAGAAAGATGGTTTAAGAAAAAAAAAATTAGCAAATTAAATGTTTATATATCGTAGGTTTTCACGGATGGTAGAATGAATAGTTTGGTTATTCCGGGTTTCAATCCGTTCGTTCAAAAAATCGTTTTCACGACGTTTTGCCAAAATCTCATTTTCTCAACTGATTCAGTTCTCAGCGAGTAACGAGACGAACCGCACTTGAAAATGTCAAATGAAATTTTGGCGAAACATCGTGAAAATGATTTTTTGAACGAACGGATTGAAACCCGGAATAACCGACAACAAATAAACAAACCCCCAAATATATCAAATCTTGTCAGTAAATTTAGTCTGCTTGTACTTGAAAGATGAATTTTCAAGGTACATATATGTGTTACTATTTTAAAATAGTAACACATATGGCACTATTTTAAAAAAAATATTTTATTTCATTACATAATTGTTTTTTCGATCTTTTGGAATTGTGCTGGTAAATGTTGAATGTTTTTAAATCTGTTTTAACTTTTTGTTGTAGGAATCTTGTAATTATAAAAGTTTTGGAAAAGCTCATAATCATGGGCGAAACGTCAAGATAAACAAGTTTATCTTTTAAAATTGCAAACCTATACCCAAGAGAGGAACCTCCAAAGAATATAATGTGCATGGTTAAAGAAAATTAATATTATTATTGATTAAACTAAATCATATTATGCAGATAAGACCTTCTTGCTCGGGGAAAAGATGATTTTATTATTATTTACGTATCTATTCTTACTCTACTTACCGGTTAAAGTTACAAAAGCAAGTCTCGGTACTCCCCAAAATGTATTGTCCTTTTTCAAAGTAAATATGGCTACTTTAGGCACATTGATATCGTTAACAACCACCATTTTAACATCCTTAAAATATTTATAGGCAGTTACTATCACAGTGTAAGTTCCAAGCGGTAAAGGCACTCCGTATTTTCCATTTATGTCAGATGAAAGGGTTATATTGGCTTCTTTAATGAATATCTTTGCGTCTTGTACCGGATGACTCTGATAATCATTTATATAACCTAAAATATAACGATTATATTAAGATATCTATTATAATTATTCAGCTAGGATTGTTTGGGATTTAGGTAGTTAGTCGGAGAAAAGCAATCTGTTCCTTTTCGGCCGACGTTTTGCTTTAACATTTTCAAGTCTTGAAAAAGCAATTTTTCTGAATAAACACGAAATAAAAGCACATAAAGTACTACTGGGTAATATAGCTCGAGCAAAAATACTGCTGATCGAAAGTTTTTCTGAAACAACATGTGTTTTGGAAAGTAATTTCTTTGAAACAACCACGCAGAAAATAACAAACTAGTGTATTATTGGAAAGAGAATTAAACGCGCTTTAAATTGATATCCCATTTGATCCCACATCTCATTTAAGATTTTAAGGGTAATATATACCCCTTCCAGTGGATTCAATCACGAAGACTGCAAATATTCTTTAAGCGTCCCCCTTGAAAATAAAATTTCGATTTTTAATATTAGTTACAGGAAGGGAAATGTTAAGGGTGGGAAGTTTTCCAACTGACACCCTGTAAATTTATATAGCTTATTATTATATTATATTTTTTATACTCTTTGAATGATAATTCAGTCATATATAAAGTTTCATTTCTTTTGAAATATTAGTGTTTATACTTCTTCTTCCTCTTCCTCTTTTATTTAAGACGACGTCTTGTTTTTCTGCTATATTAAGCCTCCTGTGATGTTGATGTCCAACATTCGTGCCATCGTTTTGGAGGTCTACCAGTGGGTCTTCTAGTGTTTGGTATCTCGTTCTTAGCCCATTTTGCCCATCGATCGTCGCCCATGGTCCCTCCAATATCTGCGCCTTGACCTTATGAACCGTACCACATCAGGCACCTTGAGCTCTTCCCTTATTTCGGAACTTCTTATTTGATCTCTTACTCCTTTGATTGTTCTTAACGTTTTCATTTCAGCCGTTCGTAGCATACTTTTTGTTTTAGATGTTTCGGCTCGAGTTTCCGATGCATAAGTTAGTACTGGTCTTATCAAAATTCTGTAGATGCGTACTTTGCTCTCTGTGGACATATACTTATTTTTCAGATTATGTCCCTCAGGCATCCTGATATCCTTGAGGCCTTGTTAGCCTGTGCTCTGACTTCCTGGTATAGATTTTTATTGCTTAATACATCAACTCCCGAGTATCTGCAAGACATGCTTTGTCTGATAGGATGGTTCTTCACCACCAATTTGCATCTGACAGGATCTTTTGAAATTACCATCGTTTCGGTCTTTTCTGTAGATATTTCCATATTTTACTTTATACGTACTTAGAAAATAGCGCCATTTTTGTCCTTTTATACACTACTCTCCCCTTAAAATGTTATAGTAGATCTTTTCAATATTGAACTAGATATTACGTCAGAGAGAAAGAGCACATAACGAGCTAGACGTATTTAGTATGTTAAGAGGCCCATTTTAAAGATATATTGAAACAAATCTTCTTGAGCTCAGTCCAAAATATAAGCACAAAATTGGCAAATTACTGGCAAAACAAACAAGTGTTCTGATCGCTCTTCCAAAACAAGCAACTAGAAGATTGAGAAGCCCCCAGAATGTGCCAGACTCCGGAAGATGCTCTTGAAGCACACGCAAATATCAATAAATTCTCTGATAACAATTACTGGAGAGTATACCTACACCGGAAAAGAAACGATAACCGAACTGTTTCGGGCTCACTTTCTCGGGACGGCAAATACAGGAATCGCCGGAGACTTGGAAACTTGGCGAAAGAGTGAACACTGCAGCCAAAGCCACCAAGGAGAACTGATAGGTTGCCAAAAAGGTGATTTCCTACGAAAAGATAAAATGGACCATAACCCATTTGAACCATATAAATCACCAGGACCAGACATGATTTATCCTGCAATGCTACAGCAAGGTCCAAACCTGCTAATTAGCAAACTCTGTTACAAACTAAGGGCTACCCTGACCCTAGGATACATACCCAAAATATGGAGGCTAACCAGGAAAAAATTTATACCGAAACCTGGAAAGCCACACTACTCATTAGCAAAGGCATTTAGACTAATAAGTCTAATGTTATTTATCCTAAAAACTCTTGAGAAGCAGTTAGATAGGCATGTTAGCGACGATATAATGGTAAACAGTCCATTTCATCAGAACCAGCATGCGTACAGGATCGGGATACATACAAAAAATACGCTAGAAAATGGAGAAGTGCTTCTAGGAGCATTTCTAGATATAGAAGGGGCGTCTGATAACATCAACTTAGAAGAGACCTGTTGCAGGTGGATAGAAAACATGTTAGAAGACCGTCTACACAGAATTGCTTGGAGAAACGCTGATGACGCAGGTAACTGGTGGGTGTCAGCAGAAGGGAGTTATCTCTCCACTGCTTAGGAACCTGGTAATGGATGAGCTTTTGCAAATTCTAAACAGGGATGGTCGCTCAGTACTAAGGTACGCTGATTGCTTGGTAATCTTAATCCAAGGTAAATTTAATACAACTGTGAGAGAAATAATGCAACAGGCTCTCAGGGTTGTAGAAAGATGGATAGGATAGGAAGGACTAAACATAAGTTCCTAAAGGACTATCCTAATCCCCTTCAGAAAACGAAGGAAACTAGAGGACCTCGGTCTCATTATCCTACAATGAAACATAATACCACTTTCCCAGGAAATTAAATATCTGGGGGTAATTTTGGACTCTATACTCCCATGGAATAAGTAAGTGGAAGAGATAATAAGAAAATCGGAAACAACTTTTATGATTGTTAAAAGATGGTGCGGGAAAACATGGAATCTCTCACCAAAGATGATTCATTGGTTATACACCAATGTGTTGAGATCAGCGATTACATATGCAGCCTTGATATGGTGGACCAAGGTAATGCAAAGAACCAGCTATGACCAAGTTAAGCGGCATACGGGGGCTATGAAATCGACCCCAACCGGAGCAATGGAGTGCACTCTAGACCTCCCTCCACTATATTTAATGATTCAAGACGTTGGGGCTTCACCGGCTACCTTACTTAATGCCAACAGCACAAATGCTGATGACAGGATATAAAACTATATATTATCTCGGGCTACCCCTATAATATACCGTTCAAGGTCATTATAGAGAATCGAAGAGTAAGCAAACAAGCTCAACCCGAATCATCTTCTGGAAGACTTATCAGCCACATTGACGGTTTAAAAACCAAAGACGGTACCAGAGCTGGGATATGTGAGTACAACCAAGAAGGGAAATTACTTTTTCCTTAGGGAAATACCCAACAGTAATCTAGGCATAAATATATGCAATTTTACAATGTGCAGAAATTAAAAAAAAAAAGATAGCTTACAAAAGGTATCATCTAGATTGGTTTGGGAATGTTAAAGTGAACTTACAACTATGACAAGGGCCAATAGAATTATGTTAAAGTGGGTACCAGGATACGAAGGCATACATGGAAATGAGAAAGCTAATGAGTTGCGAGAACTGGCTCACCATCTCAATATATTGGTCCAGAATCGACTCTTGGGGTGCCACTGGATGGCCAGACAGGGACTAAATAATAGAAAGGTATTAGGAATTCCAACCCGAAATTAGCATAGAAACTACTGCAAAGGAGCAGGAACCAATTAAGGGCAACCACAGGCATGATGATGGGATAACATGGCTGCCAAAGTACCTGAATAAAATGACCCTTTACGACTTCAGACTATGTGGTCAAGCCGAGGAAACAGTAAAGCACATCATATGTGCTTGCGAGCCACTATATTGGAAAAAACAACAAACCTTCAGGTCAGCAAATTTGGAAACGAATGAAATACTAACCCACTCCTTAGCGGACTTGTACAGATTAGTTTAGGAGACTAAGTTAACAAAGTGGCTGTAAATCAAAGGTGATTACAATAGGCCTATATTGGCCGCAGTGCTTCAGTACGGACCCATGAAGGAGAAAAAAAAAGCAACTCTTCCATGCGACACTCTAGGTCAGGAAAAGTTGTACTGTATTTTCCCCCAGACCATATTACCCAGTAGTGCTTTATTATATAGTGATTATTAGAAATTGTAAATTATTGGAATAATTAACAAATAAATAAATTTCAAGTAATTTATCAGACATTTCCTTGGGACAGTTAGGATGTGTAATAGTCCAAATTCTACGAGTGGAAGGTTTGCTATGGAAAGTTTAAAAAGTTAGTAAGTGTTTATTAAAAAAAATTCTTACCCTTGATTCCTGAAGTAACAGATCCTGAGAAAGGTTCATGAATCGTACTGTCTGTCATTGTAACTTTCGAATTACCATATTCTATAAAACCATTAGTAACTTTATTGTTAGGAGCATCCTCCAATACCACCCCAATATTCGTTATAGCCAACTCGTTAACAACAACAGGAATTAATTTAGTTTCGTAATTATGGCATACTACTTCCAGATTATAATTGCCGGCCGGAAGCATAATTTTAAAGTGAGCTTGATTTTTGGTCACCTCGTACGTCTCTTCCATGCCCACTACTTTTACAGTCGCATTGTACATTGGAGCTTTTTGTGTATTAATAACCGTTCCTTGAACTCCTAAAAAATTGTAATAATAAACAATGTGATTACATACATTAACCTCCTTCGTGCAGCTAAATAATCATAATCTTAATAATCATTTATTGGTGTCAAATACAGTATGTATACAAGTTAAAAGAAAATCATTGTAAAAATCATTACAAAACTAGTACAATTGCTGTAAATAAGAAAGAGTCCAGAAATAGAACTACACATTAAAATCCTGGCTAAAGCTTAGGAACTCATCAACAGTATGAAAGACATTCCTACATAAAAACTCTTGTTTTTTTTTTTTGAAACTTTTAGTACTGTCTCATAAGTAGAGGTGCTATATTATATAATTTGACGGCTAAAAACTCAGGTCGATTCTGACATCTTCTCAGTCTACAATTAAATGTTAAACTGTTATTTTCCCTTATGATCTATGTTTGTGTGTTTAGTGTTCTTAATGGAGAATATACTTTCTAGGATACAAATTAATGGAAAGGGCAGTATATTCAGGTCAACAAATGCATGGCTGCAACCATTCGTAAACCCTAAGCCACCAAGCACTCTAACAGCCTTACGCTGTAGGCCAAAAACTCTATCCGCAGCCACTGCACTCCACTCCAAATTATAATGGCATACGACATAACAGAATGAATGAGCAAAAAGTAGGTAGATTTCATTGTTTCTACGCCCAAACATGCTTAAGACTTCCTTGGAGAAAAATTGTTATTTTTTTAATTTTGAGCAGATATTCTCAATATAGATATCCCAGTTTAGCCTTGGATCCAGGTATACACCCAGAAATTTGCCACTTTTTGGGCAGTCACCAATACGACTAAAGTCTCTAATTGAAAAGCTGTCGTTTTTTGTCAGCATTAAGATGAAGTTTATTTGCATCAAACCATAACTGAGCCCTTGACCATGCTTCCCCCATTACCTGGAGTACACTGCCAGCAAAGAGATTATCGTGTCATCAGCAAAGAGAGTATATCTTACTCTTTTTTCCCAAGCAGACAGATCATCGATGTAAAACAGAAATAGAATTGGCTCCAGGAGCGAGCCCTGGGGCATATCTATATTAACTACTCTATCCGCCGATGCCATTACACTAAACCTTACTATTTGTCGGCGATCCTGTTGGATACTGTCTTCATAGAACCCATAAGTTTCTGCAGTAAAATGGTATGAGAAACACAGTCAAAAGCCTTGCTTAGATCACAGAACAAGGAGCAGCTATATTTTTGTTCATGGAATAAACCATACACAGTTATAAAATCCAAACCTCTCCCAACTGTACCTTTCCCCACCAAACCCATATTGTTTATCGCTAAATAGATTATTTGATTCTAGATAATACGTTATTTTATTGGCATTTCTCGAATACTTTTGAAAGAATTGGTTCCCTATCATCAAATAGTCACAGAACAGTCAGACATCTTTAGAGGCAATAGCTTCATGTACCTTCTGCTTTGCATTAAAACAGAGATATCCAAACTTTTAAGCCTAAAGGACATACTGACTCCTCCACTAAATCTCAAGGGTCAAGACCTAGCTAGCTTATCACACCAATGTAATTTTATCCCGGCGGATATAGTCGACGCGCATACTGTAAATATTACCACGACTACATACATCAATGCTAAATGTACAGTTATGACATCCTGCGGAGCGTAGAGAAGTTAAAGACAGAACGTGACAAAGCTACAGTAGTACATCCTCGTCTTGTGGGGAACGGAGGAATTACGCAAAAACGTCAACTATGCTTGATTAGTCGAAGTATACAATGTCATCTTGCAGGAAGTAGTAAAGTTATAGCATGTTCTGGAAAAGTTGTGATAGCTTGTCTGGAAGATTCGAGCATTTTCGAGAGTTTTCAAACAATTAAGAGTTGGACAGTTCCAAGGTTTGAATTCGATGCGACAAGTGCGATCTTCCTGTCTGTAATATTATGGATTTTGTGTCTTCGTGGAATCTATGCGAAGCTATGGATATCTTAGCAGTGTTTTCTAAAAGTATGACCCAGAATCAATATGGTCGAACGTTTTCATGGTTAGTAGACTGTTAGGACATTCTGCATATGTATACTAATTGGTCTGTAGTTTTCCATGTTTTTGTGATTTCCTTTCTTGAGTATCATACTTTTTTAAGGAAATTAACCTAAAGCGAGAATAAAAATGACATAATTATTATAAAATCTTACACAAAACAATAATAATTTTTACTTTTTTTGAGATTAAATACTAAAGCGAGAATAAACATTTCATAATTACAATAAAATCTAATGTCGTGACTTTTACTCTATTAGCCTATTAATAAGTTTTATACGACGATCACTACGTCATACCTATGCAAGGGAGGCTACGCATTATTGAGATTCGGTTGCTTAAACCATGAATTATTTATATAGCATTTGAAATAGCGCCATACCGAGAGCATTCATGAGCACTGAAGATTTTTAGATGTCAAAGGAAGGCAGCCTACTTTACCAACATCGGAAACGATCGGCAGAATTTGTAAGTTGTCCGTTTCCGTGTGAAAACTGCCAGGGCGAGGGGTACCATCAATTATACAATTAACAACTATAGGTTGTTATCGAAGCGGGTAGTCCTTTTTATGTTTGCACTGAACTGTAATTAATTTTTGCCGGTTGTCGAATCTTGTGTTTTTGAAGTTAGGCTTGTTCTGTAGTATTTTGTTTTTAAAGGTTTGTCTTTACTAAGCTAATCACACTTGCAATCACCATTTCTATGCACCGCTTGTAAAAAGTATAGTTGTTTTACCGAGTAGAGTTTACCCCAATTCACGTTACATTTAGCCTACACGGTTCTAATACCCACTGCTTATAAGGCAGTGATCGCTTCCGAAGTCGAGGAGGTTAATCACTGGACTACGGCTTTTTTTTATCTGTTTTGATAAAATTTATTTGATTTTTAACTGATCCTTGCCACGTTCAATTTCCTACTTGGTTTTTCCTTAAAGAAGGACTTCAACAAAAATAGCTTATACTCATGTAGGAAAGTCAAGAATAGTTCTCCCCGATCGTTTCTCTCACCAATTCCGTAATGTTCTATTGATATCTCTAATTCCTCTTGCTTGGTTCCCAATTTCACAAAAAAATCTTTTCTTCATTTGGGTGCATATACCTGGGTGATTTTCGATGTATATTTCTGGATATTCATATGATAATGTAAGCCATTCTATTTGACAGACCATCTTCTATAAGATGGGATACGTTCGTTTCACTACAAACCCACTCCAATGTATTCTGCGCTCCAATACATCAAGTAGTCACCTAATTTCAGCATAATCTATTCTTCTTTTTCTCTCCGTAGTTCAATGATTCCATTTTATTTCAATAAACTATATTATGCATTTTAAAAATATCTGGAACTATTTAGGGTACATCAAAAAATCAATTTTTTGAACCTACATATAATCCAAAAACTTGTTTATCATGCGTTTGCAAATTTAAGGAAATAAGTAAGTATCAAGAATTTAAATGAAAAGACAATATTTTGGAAACATTCACGTTAATTACCTGTCCTAGTAGCATTTAGCACGGCCATAATAGGAGCCAAAACATCTCTCCAAATATAGGGAAGGTTTTCAACAGCAGGATATTCACAGCAACTGACCTTTACGGTTAACATAGGAGTATAATACTCTTTATATAAAAAGTCAGTCACTATACTATCAGTACCGCTGACTGTTTCTGGACACAGTTGAGGAATTTTTAAGTTTGACGTATAGAGGGCAGCAAGTTTTTCGTATTTTCGTACTTGGTCTTTGGTAAACGGATATCTAAAAAAATAATAACAAATATTTACATAGTGGTACTACAAATTTGAGTAAATGAAAAGAGTTTTAGAGCCAAAGAGCCAATTTGAAAAAAATGGCTTGCCGAACGATCTGTAAATGAATAAATATCAAGCTCTTCGAGAATAGCGAGCATAACGGATCACAAACAAATGTATCAGAAGCTCGCTCAGATGTTGCACCCACGTGTTTGCGGTCTTGGTAAGCTGGAACTAGTCTTCCAGTTATGCGTGTTGAGGGATTTGGGGATAAAGAATTTTAATTTCAATTCTCGCTGAACTCGCCTGTTTGAAGTGTTAGTCTTATGGAGCTCTGTGTTCTCCAGTTATTTGAGCTAGGATCCTTAAAATTGAAATCTCACTGCGTTCGCCTGTCTGTGGTCTCGGTCACGTGAAACTTGATACTCCCCGGTTATATGTTTTAACGAGCTTTAAGTTGAATACTCGCTGAGCTCGCTAGTTTGCAATCTTAATCGCGTAGAACGCGCTGTCCTCCAGTTATATAGCCTAGAAGGCTTGACATTTAATTCTAACGGATCTCAGTCATCTGATCCGAATGATGTTAAACTCGCTCCCTCTTTGGCTCATGAAGAAGCTCAATCTGTTGGCCTCGGTTTTATGGAGCTTGCTTTTGAGGTCTCAATCAGCTGGTCGCCGACCGAATTTTGGGAAATAGTTGAGGCTATTCTCCGAATGTCAAATATGATTTTTCATTATTCAGACAGCAATAATGAGAGATTTTATTTTTTAGGGATATCATTTCAAGTGCGATGAAGATAAAGTTCTGTAACTTTACTATGAATGTAGTATTTAAACATTCAACTATATTAGCAACATTCTATGAGTATGACACCTAACCAAGCTATAATTTGCCACCGTCTTGTTTACTGAACTACATTACAAATATTTTCATCTTTAACGATTCGGCACAACCTTTAAACATTTACCAATCTGAATTTTAATAACGGCATTCTTTAGAATTATATTACATACGTATTACATTAACAAGAAATCAATCCATTCGTATCAATTGTAGGTTCAGGCCAGTAAAATGGAGAAGTTTTCCAGGTAGCACGAAGATTATGTGCATCATCTCTTATTCATGGTGCCAATCTTACCTCGTATGGTTCTATATTAGCAATTTTTAGGCTGTTATCAAAATTTCAAGCTGATATTGAAAAATTACTTCATATGTTATTCTAGCTTTGGCGATATTATTCTGTTGGTTTGGCCTATGTATGTTTTACTGCGGGTGCAACATGCGACCTTATAAACACCTGACTTTATTTCTTGAGTGGGTTTTTGTTGCAATTTTAATTGTTGGTTTGAAACAATTTTGTGTGATAGCTCTTTTCTGTGTGATAATTATTTTTCTTTTCCTTGCTTATCGGTTAGACGAAGGGATCTTGAGATTAGGGTGTGAGCTACGCCCTGTATTTGTGAGGAGTGATGGTGAGAATTAGCATTAAGGTATATGTCCGTGGTTTTCAATATACTGTATGTTGCAAGCATCCATCCTTTGTCTTGGTCACTAGGACGTCTAGGAACGGGAGCTCATTATTTTCCGCATGTTCCAGATTAAACTGTATAGTCAGATGGATAGAATTAAGAAAATTATGGAAGCAGTTGAGCTGATTCTTCAAGAACTCTGGTTTCAAGATATACTATAAAGAGATTTCCAATAGCGGAAGAAGGCAGCGTTCTTAAAGCAATATCTGCCAAGGTCCATAACGTGAGTTGGGCGATCTGGTCCAGTCTTTCATCTATCCATATGTTTGGCTACAGGGATTTTACGTCGAAACTTGCAATGATGTTATCTTTATCAACTTTTTTTACAGAATGCAGAATTGTTAAGAACGGTTCCGAGTTTTATACGTAAGATGCGGCTTTCTCCACACGTGATTGCATGAGGTCGCCAAGGTATTTTTCTAGTGTTTGAGTGGAAGAGTTGAAAGCGCGACGATGGATCATAGAGGGACATTTTGCTTATATACTTTTGGAAGTCCGTAGTTTTGGGTATCTGGTGGATTTTTCCAGTGGTATCAGTTTACGTTTGATATCCGGTTCTATAGGCCTTAGTTGTTTTTTTCAAGATAAATTGGATCCCTTGACACAGAATTGTAAGCAAAGCCTTTCAAGATATCTTGTATTTTCGTAGTTTAGTCTTCGCAAGCCAAAAATAATAAGGCACCTGAACCAGATCAAATCCCTGCTGAGCTGCTTAAACTTTTGGATGAAGAAAATATTTCCTACTTAACCACTTTCTTTAATAAAATTTACAACGAAGGAATAATACCAGATGATTGGTTAGAATCGCTGTTTATCACACTACCAAAGAAAAGTAGACCCACCAAATGCAGCGACTTTAGACCGATCAGTTTAAGATACTTCTACGAATTCTACAGAACCGAATATTCCTTCTATGCGAAAGTAGAGTGAGTGATGAGCAATTTGGATTTAGAAATGGTCTAGGAACCAGAGAGGCACTATTTTGTATGCGCGTTCTCCTACAAAAAAGTTGTGAATTCCGAAAGAACATCTACGTATGTCTACAAGCAGCAGGTCTAGACCACTACGATATAAGACGGCTAACACATCTGTATTACAATCAAGTAGCCTCTATCCAAATTGAAAACAGTCGTACTCAAAGCCTACCCATCAAACGTGGAGTAACACAGGGTTGCGTTTTGTCACCCTGTCTTTTTAATGTATACTCTGAAGAAATTTTTAGGAAGGCTTTGGATGACAGAAGAGAGGGAGTGAGACTGGGCGTAGAAGTAATCAACAATATTAGATTTGCTGATGATACGGCCATTCTTGCAAAAAGCATCGAGGATCTCCAAACATTAGTAAATCTAGTCAATGAGGCGAGCTGCCGAAGAGGCCTTAAAATCAACATCTCAAAAACAAAGTGGATGTCTGTTGGAAAGATTAATGTAGATAAATGTCAACTTTGGTTCGATGAAGAGAGGATAGAGCGTGTAAACCATTTCAGATACCTTGGCAGTTGGTTGAATGTGAATGGGGAGATGAAGAGATAATAGCTAGGATCGAAATATCGCGTAAGGCCTTTATGACATGGAAACCAGTTCTATGCAACAGGAACCTGTCAATGCATATTCGTAAAAGGGTCCTGAGATGCTATGTATGGTCTATTCTGTTATACGGTTGCGAGACATGGACACTAAAAACCACAACGCTAAACAAACTGGAAGCTTTCGAATTGTGGTGCTATCGTCGAATCCTAAAGATACCATGGGTTTCGCACACTTCCAATGAGGATGTTCTCAGAATGATGGATACAGATCGACTGCTCTTGAACATTATAAAGAGGCGGGAAACAGAATACTTCGGCCACATAATTAGTGGACCTAAATACCATCTACTTCGCCTTATAATACAAGGAAAAGTGGAAGGAAAAGATGAATAAGCCGAAAGAAGCTTTCATGGCTACGTAACATCAGGCAGTGGTGTGATTGCACGGTGGAGGAACTATTTCGCGCTGCAACCGATAGAGAAAGATTTCAGGAAATTGTAAACATGATGACCACCAACGTCTGAATACGGACATGGCACCTAAAGAAGAAGAAGAAGAAGTCTTCGGTATCCGTGATAAAGATTGAATTGCTTTTATCTGCTAGTAATATTATGATACTGTTATTTTGTTCAGGTCTTTTAAGGATGCAAGTTCTGCATTGCTCAGGTTCTGTTTCGGAGGATTTGCTGCTCTAAGGATTAAAATGGTTCACCCAATATATGCAAATTTATTTCTAAACTATTGCTAAAACAAAATATTTTAACAAATAATTTATCTTTTATAATATTAATTTAAAGAATTCAGAGATCCTTTTAAAAAACAATAGTTATCCTGCATAAACTAAAATATTTTTAAAATGCGCTATGAGCCTACGCTCACACTGACGTTCCTTAAATCTTAACAATTAATGGTACTTACACAAAGCATATATCTAACACAGTAAATGCAAGCAGTTCAAAATATTTACTTACAAAACGGCACTATTTCCTCCTTCAATATTCAATACCAAATCAAATTTCTCCTCCAAAAGCATATGTTTAAAAGCATTAGTTGTGGCCACAGTATCCTTATTACTTGTCAATCGACTATTTAGGTCTAAAATCTGCTCTCCGACTTGTTTAAAATCAGCAGATATGTTATTACACAAATAATTATCGGGTTTAGAAAGGCCTGACGCTTCTTTTTCGTAATTACCCCATATCTAAAAAAGATAGAGTTAAAAAAAGATGAACATTATTTTTTTTATAAATCTTAAAGAATTTAGTGTAAATGATTTTCTAACCTAAATATATTATAGCATTCTAAAAGCATTTTGTTTAAACAGCTGTTTATTTTCTAAAATCTTGAATTATGTTTAATATAAACATTTTTTAAAATTTTAAGTGGCATTCAAATAATAAATTGGATAAACCGTTTAAAAAAATTGTAAATTTAGATTAAAATCAATAATAATTAATCATATCCCATTTTGAGTTTTAAAAAAGGCTTTTTATCTCAAGGTTCCAAAGTTTTTTTTTAACTATGAATTTATATGACCACTACGACTGAGGCAATTTCTCCCGTCCCACGCTTATACCCCTCTCCTCGGGAACCGATCGGGAAAGTTTACACATTAACCGGACTTGGGATACCATTTTCTAAAAGAAAAACAGAATGATGACTCATCTAAGAGGGCCTGTATTCCTCCAACCAGGATTGCTGGTCACGTACGTGATCGACTATAACAAAAGTCACTTATCACATTTGTGACAGACATTTACATACTTTCTGATCAAAAACTACCTGGAATTCTTCAATAAAACGATTCAATTATTCATCGATATTCATTTTATTTCCTTCAAATTAATCTCCATTGCAAACAATACACATAATCCATCGCTTCCTCTAATCTTGAAAACACTTTTCATAGGTCGATTTTGGAAATGCCTTCAGCTCCTACGAATTCTGCTTTATCGCCTCAATCGTCTCAAAATGATTTCCACGAAGTGGTAACTTGAGTCGTGAGAATAGGAAAAAGTCACAAAGAGCCGTGTCGGGTGAATACGGAGCTTGTGGAACGGTATGAACGTTGTTTTTTGTCAAATAATGGCGTACAAGATGAGATGTCTGAACCGATGCGTTGTCGTGGTGAAGAAACCACGAGTTGTTTCTCCATAATTCTGGGTTCTTGCGATGAACATTTTCTCTCAAACGCTTTAATACACTCAGTAATACTTCTTATTTACTGTCTGGCCTGACGGAAGAAATTTGGAGTGGACCTCACCTCGGCATGTCAGTCACACTGGTGCATGGATGAGCAGAACGAGGCAAATTATCAACCACAGCAGTGTTTTCGAGTCCCGTAGGCTACCGTCAATATTTTCAACGCTTCCGCACATGATATTTTGTTAAAAACACAAAATTTCGGATGAACTCTTGGCTCAACTAAATTCAACATTGCGAAATTCACAGAACACAACACACACTGACTTTACAAAGCCATTACGCACAAACACCCGACAGATGGCGCTCAAACAGATATTTGAGCACCAGATGACAAATGTACCAACTCAGAAAAAAAAAGAATTTGACAATATCTCAAACACGGTTTGTTTGAACGAGAAATTCCGGGTACTTTTTGATCAGAAGGTATTTCAAACCCATTATTTTGTTTGAACTGCCGGATGCAGAGTTAACCGTCCGCCATAATTACATTGATTCATTTTCACAGCACAAAGGAAGATTTGAGGGTCTAAAGTCGGCTTGCTCTCAGCAGAGTACGCGGTCACGCACTTACTTTCCTCTAAGCCCTTTAAAACTTTCCCCGCAATGAACGTCGTCCCCTTACACCGTACAGTCAGCCCGGACCCACGCTTTCATCCTCAAACAACCAAGCCAAGTTTTTTTTCTTTGTTTTTGCAAGAGACCACAGGATACGCGTTGACAGTTTAACGACCAAAACGGAAGTCCAAGCCCCAATGTTTATCACGCTCTATCACAGATTTATACACGATATATTCTTCCACTTGTCAAAATTTTACTTCAAAACAAAAAACTTACCTGTTCAAATGCCTTGTCGATTACAGGTACGACATGCACTACTGTATTTGAAAGAATACTTAAGATAGTGGGATCGCTATACGAAAGCCCTTTTAAAAGATGCCGGGCCAAATCTATTGTAAGCTCTCTTCCTACCGGTTGGGTTGCAAATAGATTGCCTATGACAGCTACATGGAATTTAGTTTCATCAGATTCTTCAACCTATAAGAAGTATTAAAAAAAATTACCAAACGAGTTAAATAATCATACCAATTCAGTGTGTTTATACTTAGAAAACAATATTTAATTTACATTTTCATAGGTGCCATAGAATCCACACTTGTTCAAATTAACCTTGATCTAAATCTAAAATTTTTCTACAAAATATTAATTACTTTCTATACATAGCATGACATTTTCATAAGTTCGAAATTATAATATTGTTCCCCAAATCTTCACACCAACTTCGGTGAATTTACTTTTTTCTATTCCATATAAATTATAGTTTATACATCATTTGTTCAAAATCCTTAATAAGTCGGTCGAAAACTTTCTAATAGGAAAATTCAATCCATATCCTTTACTAATCATACAATATTAAAACATCTGTTTAATTATACTTCTAAAGGGTGTTTTTTTATAGAGGTATAGAACTTTTAAATGGAATAAAACAAAGATGAATTTTTTAAATTGACATGAAATTTACTTTATTCGAAAGATAACCTTCTGGCATTATAATTTAAATATGACTTCTGGCATATGACCGCCATGGCTGGCTCGGACGTAGTCTAATCTGGAGGTCCAATTTTCGATGACTTTTTCCAACATTTGTGGCCGTATATCGGCAATAACGCGGCGAATGTTGTCCTCCAAGTAATCAATCGTTTCGGGCTTATCGGCGTAGACTAGCGACTTCACATATCCCCACAGAAAATAGTCTAGCGGCGTTAAGTCGCACGATCTTGGAGGCCAATTCACGGGTCCGAAACGTGAAACTATGCGGTTACCAAACATTTCCTTCAATAAATCAATTGTGGCACGAGCTGTGTGACATGTTGCGCCGTCTTGTGGAAACCACAGCTTCTGCACATCATGGTTGTTCAATTGATGAACGAAAAAGTCAGTAAGCATGGCTCTATAGCGGTCACCATTGACTGTAACGTTCTGACCAGCATCGTTTTTAAAGAAGTACGAACCAATGATTCCAACAGCCCATAAAGCACACCAAACAGTCAGTTTTTCTGGATGTAACGGTGTCTCAACATACACTTGAGGATTATCATCACTCCAAATACGGCAGTTTTGTTTATTGACGTATCCATTCAAACAAAAGTGAGCTTCATCGCTAAACAAAATTCGCTTATGAAAATCGGGATCAACGGCAATCTTGTTTTGGGCCCATTCACCGAATCTACGCCTTGCTAGGTGATCGTGTGGCTTCAATTCTTGCACGAGTTGGATTTTGTAAGCACGCAAACCAAGATCTTTCCGCAAAATCTTCCATAAAGTGAATGGACACATATCCTATTCCTGTGCACGATGGCGCATAGACTGATTCGGGTCTTCCTCTACGCTACGCTCTACAGCAGCAATGACTTCTTCTGTACGCACTGTACGACGTCTCTGTGGATGCGTATTATCATTTAGAGTAAACGTGGTGCGAAAACGTTCCATAGTTAATCGAATTAATTGCTCTGATGGACGATTACGTTAACCGTAAAATGGACGTAGTGCGCGATACGTATTTCGAACAGAACCATGATTTTCAAAATAAATTTGCACAATTTGGAAGCGTTGTTCAGGCGTCAGTCTATTCATGTTGAAATGCCAAACCAAACTAAACATAAATCACTTGACAGCTGACAAAATGGCCGCCAGTTAAAAAAGTGTTGCCACCTTAAAGTTTTATACCTCTATAAAAAACACCCTTTACTTACATTATTTGAAATCTTCAACCAATGGATAATCATGGAAACCAAATCATCGCCTCCATGGAATTCGGCAGCATCAGGATATGAGTTTTCCAAACTGCTTAAAAGGAAATACAATTCAGAATTTGAATGATACTTAGGTTTAAATACATTGTGTTCTTCCCCAAAATCATAAGCACTTGCCCAGTGTTCTGGATCATCTTTCATTAGTTGTGCGTTAAACTCAATACTACCAGATTCAGGTACAATCTAAAAAAAAAATCAATATAAATAGTCACGTAATCTCTTCAGCATGAAACTAAAAAGTTCTGATCCATATTTTAACATTTTATTTATGCTTTACTTAGAAAAAAATTAAGGAAATTAGAAAATTTCCAAAGACTACAACCCTGTTGATGAATAATCAATCGCTATTGTTCATTAAACTCACTTGTAGATAATATAAAAATATACTTACAATCTCTGTAGTATAAGTTTCGTATCCTCTTGCAGCAAAAGTAATATTATATTTTCCGGGCAACAGTAACCTCCAATAATCTCCATCTTTGGCTGTAGTTACAGAATGCTTAATACCTTCTACGATCACTTCAGCATGAGGGATTTTCGTACCAATCGTACTGGTTACGAAACCATGAACACCTATGTGAACCTAGACATAAAATTTAACTAGTTTTACTATTTATAAATATTTATTAATTATCGATTTATTTCAAATAATTTTTATTTTGTTAACTAAAAAAATTTACGGTTTTAGACAGAAACTGCTTAAATAATAATATAATCTATCTATTGCCTTCTTCTATCCATTGACAGTTGTAGGTCTCCTCATCTTCTCTCTTTCTATTTTGAGCTTTCCTCTTATTCCAAATCCAGCGTGATGCTTTATATCATTTTTTCAGTGGGGTCTACCACTTGTTTTTTTTCCTAGCCATAGGGTGCCACTCCAGGATCCGTGCGTTCCACCTATTATCTGTTTGGCGACCGTTGTGACCAACGAATTGCCATTTTAAATGTATACATCTTTCTCTTATATCTATCACTATTGTTTTTCCCCTTATCTATAGTTTTATTTTCCTATTTTTTAGTTTTATGTGTTGCGTTTGACGTTCCATGGTGTCTTAATTATCCGATCAATGTTCTTTTTCGTCAGTACAGGTGTGAGCGCCAGACATTTATATAGGTAAAACACATTTTCCAAGGATTTTTAAGGAATTTATTTATTTTTGGGTATATAACTCAGTTTATCGAATGCAAGCCATCCCAGTTTTATTCTCCTCTTAATTTCGATTCACCTTGTTCAGTGTGACTCTTTAATGTAAATATATAAATCACGAATTGCTTTCGCATAAGTTGGGCTTTGGTTCTTCAATTCTGAATTGGATATCTGGTTTTCTGTCTGGTTGTAGCCCATACATGCGTATAAACAGTTTTATATCGAACGAAATTTTGGTACTTTCGAGAGTACCACAGGGTTGTCATTATGGTCCTTGGGTTTTTAATTTATTTATTAATGATATCAGTATTGCCATAGTTCATTCCAACTTTCTAATGTTTGCAGATGATCTCAAGCTCTTAAAGAGTATAGAGTCTGAAACAGATATTTTGGGTCTGTAAAGTGATCTAGATGGCTTGTTTTTGTAATCGATGAAGAACCATTTAAATCTCAATGTGAAGAAGTAGATAGATGTATTTTGAATGGTATGATTCTAGAATCAGTCCTTGAGGTTCGTGACTTACGTGAATTATTTGCTGTTCAGCTTTCTTTTAGAAAGCATTTTACTAAAATTGTTCAGGAAGGCTTTAAAGAAATTGGGATTTATTGTCAGATATGGTAAAGATCTTACTGCTGATTCATTTAGAGCGCTATACTGTTCTTTGGTTTACTCGGGTCGTGAATATGCCTCTGTGATTTGGTCGCCGATTTATCAGTGTCACGTTGATTTGATCCAGAGTGTTCAATGTAAGTTCTTGCATACATTGGCCTTCAAGGGAAATATTTTATTTATTTTATAGACAGGTAAACTCTTCTGCTTGTTCTAATATATTTCCTTCTATTTCAATATTCATTTTCTCTTCTCTATTTGCCATGCTTATTGTCTTTTTTACATTACTCTGTAGCCAGATATGTTTCGAATTTTTGTCTAGTTCTTAAATCGTCGATTTTAGCTGTTCTTTAACACTACGTCACTGGAATATTTTAACTTATTTATATAATTGTCACTTAATTCCTCCACCCGTATTTCATGCATTTGAAAATATTTTGGAGGGGCATGATGAATAATTTGGGGAATAGTGGGTCACTTTGGCAATCTCCTTTCTATATTGGATTTGATCTGTTGTTATTTCTGACCATTTGTTATTTATTGTATCATCCGGATAAGTATCTTAGATACCTATGATCAATTCTATATGTCGTAAAGATTGTTGTATCGCCCACATTTCAAGAGAGTCAAATGTTTTTTTACCATCTATTAGGGCTGTATATCTTGGTAAAGGGTATTCGTTTATCTTTTCTACGAGAAACTTAATAGTCATTTGATAGACATATTTCTATTTTGTAGTCAATTCTTTTGACTATTATTCTAGATAACAATTTGTATATTTGAAAGTGAATTCTTCAGATCATGTTTGTCACCTTTCTTGTATAGTAGGATTATGATCACTTCTTTCCATTCTTCTACTCTTTTTCCTGTTTCTAAGCATCTGTTGAATAAAGTTTTCAGACTTCGTCTAATTTATTCTCCTCTTTTTTCTCATAGTTCTTCCATAATGTTGTCTTTCCCAGATTCTTCACTTCCTATATGCCATTTCTAATTTCCTTCTCGTCTATTTCCGGCATGACCTTTGAGTTTACGTTTAGGATTTTTCTTTTCATTTTTCTTTTGCTGGTCTCGGGGATTCTTATCTAGTCAAGTACAACTATGTTTAATATTCTTCAAATCTATTTTTTATTTTGCTCAACCGTCTTAGTTCTCTTTTCATCTCTATCTTGTAGCCCTATCACAATATTTTCATCAATTACGGATCATAATATTTTCATATTTTTATTTTTGTCTATCACTTCCTGGATTTTTTCTTCTTGTTTTATGCTTTTATATTTTTTTTGTTTTTTCTTATTAATTTATTTAATTATATATATTCGACAGTTTTTTTGTTGGTTTTGTTATACCATTTTTCTTCTTGTCTTAACATTTCTTTGATCGCATTTGACAGTATTTTTTGTTATGATCAATGCTTCATTGATTTCGTCTATATTGAAATAAAAGAAATTTTTACTTTTAATATGTTTTTGATTTCTTCTTAATATTTTTCACAATTTTCTTTTATAGCCCGCGCCAACAAATTATACTGTAATGTTTATGAAGAGTTTCTAATAGTTAATTATATTATAAAAATATTCTAGGTTTGTCACCGAAGAAATGATGTTATCTTATCTAACTCTACATCTTTTTATACAAAATAGTACTTGACTATTAGTATATTTTCAAATCTTAAAAAAGGCTTCCGAAAAATTGCTCGTCGCCCTTACTGGAACACCCTGTACATTATACATGAGATCTTAAAAAATCAAAAAATGTGGTATACTATAACTAAAAAATAAAAAACGAAACAATGCAGCATTTTAAAAACTTCAAAAACATTACTTTTAAAATCTTCACGAAGTACCCATTTCTTTGTAAAATTAAAACAATATCCAGCACTACTGTTACTAAAATAAACCATTAATAACTTTTATCAACTTTATTTCCTGATGATTTAACAAGTAAAAAGCTTTGCTTACCTGTTCCATATATGCTAACAAAGCTTCCCTGTTGTCCAACCAATATTGAGGTAAGTCCTTGGCATACGGATACTTGTAACAACCAATCTCAATAGTGAGTTCCATACATCCAGCAACAAGGTAGTTCCAATCTTGCATACCACCAGTAACGTCATACCATTTGGCACCATTGGTTATGCCACCCTTAAATCGTTCGTCGGGGAACATGGGACAAGGATCTCCGTTGTGCATAGTCCTGTGTGCCTAAAGAAAAAATACATAAAATTATATGCTATTATATAGATTTTATTAAATTTTTTATTGATAGGAATTCTATAAAGACTTCTCTAAATCCTAAAACAATATCTGAAGCCAATAAAAAAGCTCCGGAGTAATTTGAGATCCCATAGCATTTAAAGATATTCAAGAACTCCATTTCATCAACAAAAATTCTAAGATATATTTTGTTTAACGTTGACTAAAGACCAGTAAAGCTACAGAAGAATGATCATAAATATTTTTAGACTATACTTACATTAGCATACGTACTGGCCAAATGCTTGAACACTTCATTATCTGGTGATAAGTTCTCAGTATTTTTAGGACCGCCAGCTGGCATATCATCGAAGGGGTAATTAGCTACAAGTGCGCCGTTGTGTAAATTAGCTGATAGAACAAACGGTTCCGAAGTTATCCACCGCATTACTAGTTGGGTTTCAGGTTCTAAGAATCTATTCAACTACAATAGAGGAAAATTGGCGTCAAATTATAAAAAAACAGTATAAATATAAAGAAAAAGAGAAAAAATAATTTTCATGCACCTTAAGGTATAGAAACTATTTCTTAGAATTTAATGTGGTTTAACCATTACATAGTTGAATGTAAGTAGTAGCTAACACTATCAGATCTCATGTAAGGGGCTCTGACTATAGTGGAGGAGTGATGTACTAAGGAGCACCTTAGGATAAAGCCTGGAAAAACTATACTGATCCCCTTTATTAAAAGACGAAAGTTGGGCGAATTAAAATTACCAACTCTCTTCAATACACAACCGCAAATGAGCCAGGAGGTTAAATATCTAGGTGTAACCCTGGATGCAAAGCTTACCTGGAACTCACACCTGCAGGCAATTATCACTAAAGGTAAAATGTCCATCATGGCAGCAAAAAGGGTACTGGGTAAGACGTAGGGATTAAAGCCACAGATTGTGCACTGGTTGTACACTGCGATGGCAAGACCCATGATAACCTATGACTCGGTTGTGTGGTGGACAAAAACCATGCAAAGACGGGCCACTCTGGAGCTCTCCAAACTCCAAAAACTGGTGTGCCTAGGCATCACGGATGCCATGAGAAGCACTACAACAGGAGCCATTGAAACCCTATTAAACCTTCCTCTCCTTGATATAATAATCAGACCATAGTACAGGCGCTGGTATACACGGGGATACACCCAAACTTAATATGAGTGTATCATTCGTGTGTATTCGGCAGAATTTGAAAAGAAGTTACCGGAGCACGATCGTTCTTATCTTCTCTGACAGTCAGGCAGCGCTGAAGGCTCTAGGGTGTTATTAAATAACACAAAAAGATGTCTGGGACTATCTTCAAAACCTTATCGCTCTGGCATAACACAACAGGGTCACCCTTATGTGGGTACCAGGGCATAAGGGTGTCTCGGACAATGAAAAAGCGGACCAACTTGCAAGACAAAGGTCTGCTACTCCATTTATTAGACCAAAGCCAGCATTTGAAATTACTAAGGCTATTATTCGTCGGTGGCTGTCCTGGTGGAACAATCAACAACACTAGATCCACTGAAACCACCTCGCGGGCCACAGGCACAACAAGCATTACTGAGTAGACGATCAGGCAAACTAAGCCGAGAAATTCTGCATCTAAGCAAAGAACAAATCAGGCTGGTGACAGGACCTATCACTGGCCACTGCAGGTTGAGAAAACATCTACATACAAAGGGTATCTTCAACGAAGAACCACTATGCAGACTATGTGATGTAGGCCTCACACATTATCTTCAAGTGCTAAGCTTTGGCCTACTGGAGACACCTCAGGGATTAATCTGTCCAAAAAGCTTATACCCAGAGGATAAACTAGTGAGCAGGCTGTTAAACCTGATCAAGGCAACCAACTTGTTCACCTAGAACGAATATGGAAGGTAATACAATAAGTCTGAAAGCTGCAGTGTAAGGGCTTTTTCACCCTGGCCTGCTATGTCATGCAACCAATCAATCAGTACCTTACACATTCTTGTCCTTTGTAATGATGAAGTCCCTTAATTAATGTTATTTAACTTAAAGGCAGAGACTTACAGAGATTTGTAGATGAAAGTATTGTGTGCAGTGATGATGATATAAGTGACTTAGTAATAGAACAATAGATTGAAGAACAAGGCCGTGGGCAGTTGTTTAGGTATCGATATTCACTCCAAGCTTAACAGTCTGATCATATCCTAACCCTTAACAGAAAAATAGCCTCTACATGTTAAGCTGTTAGTTGGTAAGTAATAATTTACACCCCTCTATAACAAAATTTGTAAACTTTTTCTAATAGAGTCCAATTTGCGATATGGAGTGTCATTTTGAGGTTTTAGTGCTCGGCAGCTCTTGCAATCTGTGTTTGCTCGACAAAACCGTGCATTAAGATATATTTTCAAATTAAAGCCAAGCGACTACTGCATACTATTTTTATTACGAAATAATACTGACCCATCGTTCTATGCTTGTTCTGGAAACCATTAGTTTAATACACAGAAAGTATGGGAATGGTCAGCATGTAAATGAATTTAATACCAGAAAAGGACACCTACACCAAAGAGTGTCCTGGCAAAAAATTTTGAAAACAACAAAAAACTTACACTTTCTGTAAATAAGTTTTTGCAGGATAAAGCATATTAATTATAACGTAAAAGACTATTTTAATGACGCTTTAGATATGTTTTTTTCGTGATATTTTAATTCCAGTCTTGTTCTTTAGATTATTGTTTCTTTTTTCTTTGAAATTGTGTACTATTCCTCTGTGTTATTTTATGCTCAGCGATTATTTTAATACTGTCTTTGACATATTTTTTTAATTTGACACATATATTTTATTTTAGAATATCAGTTGCAGCCTCCCTTATTCAATGTTCCTATAGTTCCTTCTTCTATTTGATGATGTACTTTATTAGGTATTTTTGTAATTTATACTCATTTGTGCCCATGTTTTTCTGTCTTTAGCACTAACCTCTACTATGGACCTCTACTCTTGTCGGCTGCTAAAGCCACAAAATGGCAAACCATGGGCGAAAAAATGCGTTTTTGCACATCGGGCGCCTGATATACTGAACTTTTAAGCAATCAATTCTTAAAAAAAAATCTGAAAATTCGCCCCAAACCATAGAATAGTTTATTCTAACATATGAAAAAAGTACATTCATCAATATGTCAAGAAATGGTACAATTTCTCCATCTATTACATTACTTACATAAATAAAAACATAAATTCTCAAAATGAAGTTGGAATATTTTAAACATACATATATAACTTACAATAATTATAATGCATTATTATTTTGTCATATACATAAAATATTTCAGTACAAGGTTTATATTTTAGCCAGAATCGGCTATTGGCTCTATAATTTCTAAGCTCTGTTTGAATTATTTTTTCAAATTATCAACGATTTTTTTCCAGTTGCTAATTTGCACAATGTCCATTTCATCCACCTTATATTTAACCGAGGTTTCCACCCAGCGCATTTGTTTTTTTTTGTTCTGCAGCCATTCTATGATTTATTATTTTGTATGTCTGAAGATTAAGGGCATGACGTTAAAAAGCGTTGTTCATGATTAATACTAGTTTTGGAACTAAATTCAAATTAGTTATGTCTATACTCATTTTATGAAATTGTCATGATTCATGTGGTCATGGCAATCCCCACTCCCACCCTACAACAAGAAAGTTAACGCACACTGACGCACAATTTCACTCTCACAGTATAAGAACTGACTAAACTAACTCCCATCGGTAGACACAGACCGGATTATTCCCTTCTGCTTCAAATATTATTTGTGCCCATATGATGTGACTCCCAGAACAAGAAAGTTACATGACACCTACTTTTTTACTAAAGATTACAACCATGGTTGCAACTTCGATAACTTGCTTGATTTAGACACCATTTATGACTAACCAAATAGATTTTCGAAGTTCGGTCCTGTCGATGGTCACCTGATCATTTTGTAGTGCGCATGCCGACATCTGATCTACGATGTTTACATTTTATTGTCGTAAATTTGCCGTTTTTGGAATTAAACTTTGCGGATCTATGAATATTTTATCTATGGTCTTTAGCAGTCTAGGAGCAAATTGTTCCTAACAGTTTTTTGATATCATAATTCCATCTGACGTTTCTAAGATACCACATAGTTGTTCTAGTCTATTTATTGTCTGTTCTTCTTGCTATTTGTCTTGCCCATTGCTATTTTAGGAATTTTATTATTTGGATTACTTAGTTACAAGGGTTTGCTGTCGTATTCATTCTATCCGTTTATGGTTCCTTTTAGATATTCTTACATGCATATTTCCCTGGCTCTTTGAGTGACTTGGAGTTTTTTGGTTATTTCTTTCTTTAACATCAAAGTTTCACACCCGTATGTCATAAACGACAATACGCATTGGTCAAATACTCTTTGAAATTCTGAACTTGAAGATTATAGAGTTTCATCCAAAAGGTAACCACCCTAGTTTTTATTATTCTGTTGTACTATTTACAGCGTGGTTCCATTTATCTTTACTTCGACGTTGGTAATCAGATCGTTGCACATCACTTTTGTTTTTGTTGGATTCATTTTTAGATCTTCTTTACTACTGACTGTATTGAGGTCATTAATTTGCTCTTGCAATTCTTCAGGACTTTTAGCGAGCAGAATTATGTCATCAGCGCATCTTAGGTGTTCTCCATCTAGGCAAAGACCTTTGTTAATCTAATCTAATTTCCAGAAGATATTCTCTAGGGTTGCTGTGAAGAGCTTCGGAGATTTTGTGTCTCCTTGTAGGGCTCCTCTTTTGGTAGGAAATTCTAGGATGTTCTTATATATGTTTACTCTAGCTGTGGCTTCCCTATATATTAGCTAACATTTCTACATATGATTTGTCTACTCCTTGATCGACTAGAGCTTCTATAACTCCCCCAGGATGTATTGAGTCGAAGGCCTTCTCAAAGGCTATGAATGCCAGCGCTAGTGGTAGATCATATTATGTTGTGCACCTCATTATTTTAGTTAGTGTTTTAATATACTAAATACAGTGTACTGAAAATACAATGTACTGAAACTACTTCTAAAGCCTGCTTGCTCTTCAGGCTGTGTTATGTATTCAATTATTTTCGTGAATATTTTGTATATTACTGGTAGCGAGCTAATTGGTCTATAATTTCTGATATCTTCCTTGCTACCTTTCTTGTGAATGGGAATTATATTGGTACTATTTCACTGTTTCGGAATATGCCTTGCTTTTAGACAGTCTGTATACATTTTTGTTAGGATTCTCCAAGTTGTTTTCCCAGCGTACTTCAGAAGTTCTGTTGTAAGACCGTTATTCCCAGCTGCTTTGCCGTTCTTCATGCTTTTAAGAGCTCCCTCTACTTCATCCACGAGAACATCTAAAACGTCTTATTGAACTGCAGTTACCTCTTCCCCTAATTCTTGTTTTTGTAACGTTCAGGTTTTGCAATGGTTGGCACAATCCATAGACCTCCACGCGAAAGAAATAGAGCATCGTATTCAAACACAAATGTTTTCAAATAAACAATAGTTTGTAGATAAAATGAATAAAGTTTGAACCAATATTTCCGAAAATACTATTCAAAATTTGATTGCCTCAATGCCTCAAGAAATAATATATATATATATATATATATATATATATATATATATATATATATATATATATATATATATATATATATATAAAGGGTGTTTTTTATAGAGGTATAAAACTTTAAGTTGGCAACACTTTTTTAATTGGCGGCCACTTTGTCAGCTGTCAAATGATTTATGTTTGGTTTGGCATTTCAACATGAATAGACTGACGCCTGAACAACGCTTCCAAATTGTGCAAATTTATTTTGAAAATCATGGTTCTGTTCGAAATACGTATCGCGCACTACGTTCATTTTACGGTCAACATAATCGTCCATCAGAGCAATTAATTCGATTAACTATGGAACGTTTTCGCACCAGGTTTACTCTAAATGATAATACGCGTCCACAGACACGTCGTACAGTGCGTACAGAAGAAGTCATTGCTGCTGTAGAGCGTAGCGTAGAGGAAGACCCGAATCAGTCTATCCGCCATCGTGCACAGGAATTGGATATGTGTCCATTCACTTTATGGAAGATTTTGCGGAAAGATCTTAGTTTGCGTGCTTACAAAATCCAACTCGTGCAAGAATTGAAGCCACACGATCACCTAGCAAGGCGTAAATTCGGTAAATGGGCCCAAAACAAGATTGCCGTTGATCTCGATTTTCATAAGCGAATTTTGTTTAGCGATGAAGCTCACTTTTGTTTGAATAGATACGTCAATAAACAAAACTGCCGTATTTGGAATGATGATAATCCTCAAGTGTATGTTGAGACACCGTTACATCCAGAAAAACTGACTGTTTGGTGTGCTTTATGGGCTGGTAGAATCATTGGTCCGTACTTCTTTAAAAACGATGCTGGTCAGAACGTTACAGTCAAGGGTGACCGCTATAGAGCCATGATTACTGACTTTTTCGTTCATCAATTGAACAACAATGATGTGCAGGAGCTGTGGTTTCAACAAGACGGCGCAACATGTCACACAGCTCGTGCCACAATTGATTTATTGAAGGAACCGTTTGGTAACCGCACAGTTTCACGTTTCGGACCCGTGAATTGGCCTCCAAGATCGTGCGACAACGCCGCTAGACTATTTTCTGTGGGGATATGTGAAGTCGCTAGTCTACGCCGATAAGCCCGAAACGATTGATCACTTGGAGGACAACAATCGCCGCGTTATTGCCGATATACGGCCACAAATGTTGGAAAAAGTCATCGAAAATTGGACCTCCAGATTAAACTACGTCCGAGCCAGCCGTGGCGGTCATATGCCAGAAGTCATATTTAAATTATAATGCCAGAAGGTTATCTTTCGAATAAAGTAAATCTCATGTCAATTTAAAAAATTCATCTTTGTTTTATTCCATTTAAAACTTCAATACCTCTATAAAAACACCCTTTATATATATATATATATATATATATATATATATATATATATATATATATATATATATATATATATATATATATATATATATTCTCTTACCCATTAACCTTCCCTTTACTTTTATCGCACTTGTTTGTATCGATTTCTATAATTACAAATATTTATCAACCTAAATTTTGTTTAAACTTTACAAAAATGTTGTAAAATATTACTAAGATTGTGAGAATAGTGTTTTATTAATATTAGCCAAGGATAACAAGCCTACATTTTTTTGCGATTCAAAGGGGCAAAGCACTTTGTGTCTCTACTTTTGTCCAATAGTGTATATTTGTTACTCAGCCTAATGCCTTAATGACTGAGCCGATATCAGCCAAACCTGTGCTAAAACCTAATCAAAAATGCTATTTATACCATTCATACACAATTTTTTTATTTTGCTGTCTTACAAGGATTTTTAAACTTACCGCATTAATTCCATATTGATCGGGGAAATTCCTATTTAAGTCAAAGTTATCTGCATTATTCCTTCCTATAAGACTTGAAGAGTCACCTAAAATATATTTTAGGCTCTAAAAAATCTGTAAACCTTAATTTACTTATTTTACTTTCAATAAAAAGTTGGATTCAGTTAATCCGAATTTTTTGCAAATAATATCGTTCACGAAATTATCAGCGACAAATAAAAACATAATTTGTATCAACTGTATGTTAGCTTAACTGGTAGTTATAATTTATTACCATTAAGCTACAAAAATGTTTCATCTACAAACACTAAAAAGTTCTGCATGTTAATATAAACATAATGCAAATCTAAACCTTTTTATTCTCTCTAGTATTAAACACTAACTATAGTACGTACTCAATAATATACCTCCTAGCATTCCGTTAAGTTCATAGGAAGATACTATAGTCTTACAAAGAAATACACTCACCTTCCTTTGACATCTCATAACCATCTGGATTCATACTAGGCATAAGATGTATTCTTGTAGTATCCATTAATTTCGTTATTCTATCGTCGGTACCGTATCTCTCGCACATATATTTGATCAAGTAAAGAAGAACTTCTCGACCGACTACTTCATTTCCATGCATGTTAGCAACGTATTTAAATTCAGGCTTCCCTACAAACATAAAGATATATACCGGGTGAGTCAACGATTGGATGAAGTAAGTTTGTGCCTTTTCGGTGAAATTTACAAAGAAACTATATTTGTTGTTTGATACAGTTTATTTTTACGCAGATTTTAAAAATATTTAGGACTCTACAGGGTGAGCCAAAAAACTAGGACAGCATAAAGTTGTATTTTTTTAAATAGAACACCCTATATACGAATCGTATTTTCGATTTAGCTTATAATTTTAAATCTTTTTTATTAAGGGTTTACTATAACAAAACTTTATAGTTTCTGAGATAATTAAGTTTAAAGAAAAAAAGTCACATTTTCAAGCATCAATTCAATCCTAAATAAAGTTTTCAATTTTGTGACAAATATATTCAAATTTGGAATTTAGCAAGGCAAAGGACAAGTTAATATAATTTTTACCTAATATTTGCAATAAAAGCTACAGGGTGTTGAACACATCGGCTCAAATTTGAACAAGTTTAAATGAATAAATATCTTTTTTTTAAATAGTACACCCTGTATATTTTCATGTTATTTAATAGAGTAATAAAAACCCTAAAAGTTTTGTTCAATATATCCTATACCTATTTATAATAGTTTTTGAGATATTTCAGTTTTTCTTATTTTCCATACTTTTTTACAGAAATAGTCTTCATTATCATAGTAGCCATGGCAAAAACAATGTAAAAGAACATTTTTCTGTGTGTCAAATTTATAACCGCAATCGCTTCTTTTGGTTTTTATGTAGTGTAGTTTGGTTTTTTTTGCATTCATCTTATATTGTAAAATGAATTTTCCAAAGAATGAGTTAATAGATATGATTTATACAATAGGAGAGGCTCAAAAAAATTGCCTTCTTGCTCAAAGAATATACAAAATGAAGTATCCTGATCGACGCCAGCCTAATACCCATACTTTTCAAAACTTAATGCAAAAATTTGATTCTTCTCGTACTGTTGATTATCCAAAACGTAAAGTGGTCAACAAACCAGTAACTAATGAAGAAAAAGAACTACAAATATTGTTAAATGTTCAGGAAAATCCTTATATTGGTAGCCGTCAGTTAGCAGCATTATGTGAAACATCACAATCCACCGCTAATCGTACTACCAAGAAATATAGGTATCATCCATATCACATGGAATTACACCAAGAATTGCATGGACAGGACTTTGAAAGTCGTGTAAACTTTTGTCGTACAATAAATGCGGAGATTCAGTTAAATCCAAATTTATTATGCAAGGTAATGTTTAGTGATGAAGCTACTTTTAGAAGTAACGGTGCCGTAAAAAGACGCAACATGCATTATTATGCCACAGAAAACCCATTTTGGATTAGAGAGGTGCAACATCAAAACCACTGGTCATTAAATGTTTGGTGTGGTATTCATCATAATCGAATTATTGGACCCCACTTTTTTAATGAACCACTAAATGGCCATAGTTACTTGAACTTTCTACAAGAAGAACTACCCCAACTGCTTCAAGGTCTCGATAGGGATGAGCTCGACAGTATGTGGTTCCAGCACGATGGTGCGCCTCAGCATTACCATCGTGAAGTTCGTGCGTTTTTGGACCAACGATATCCGCAAAAATGGATTGGACGTGGGGGTTTCATTGAGTGGCCACCAAGGTCTTGCGACATCACCCCATTATATTTCTTCCTATGGGGTTATATTAAAAATAAGGTGTATGTTAATCCACCAACAACAGTGGAAGATATGCGAAACAGGATTAGGGATACCTGTAGAACAATAACGCCACTAATTTTATCCAGGGTCCGAGAAAATCTGCAAAAAAGACTAAATTTGTGCATTGCACAAGAGGGTCGTTTATTCGAACACTTATTAAAAGAAATAATTAATCTCAGTATTTAATAGGTAATTTTTTGGTTTCAATTTAGTATAAAAGTAAATATGTATTTGCCTTGTCGTTATTGTTGTGTTAATTTTTTCACATTATGTTTAATTAAACTATTGCCGTTGTAATATAACGAATAATGTATTTCATCATATTTAACCACATTCTGTTTGTTTCTGTAGTTTATTTTTATTATTTTACATGGCTACTATGATAATGAAGACTATTTCTGTAAAAAAGTATGGAAAATAAGAAAAACTGAAATATCTCAAAAACTATTATAAATAGGTATAGGATATATTGAACAAAACTTTTAGGGTTTTTATTACTCTATTAAATAACATGAAAATATACAGGATGTACTATTTAAAAAAAAAGATATTTATTCATTTAAACTTGTTCAAATTTGAGCCGATGTGTTCAACACCCTGTAGCTTTTATTGCAAATATTAGGTAAAAATTATGTTAACTTGTCCTTGGCCTTGCTAAATTCCAAATTTGAATATATTTGTCACAAAATTGAAAACGTTATTTAGGATTGAATTGATGCTTGAAAATGTGACTTTTTTTCTTTAAACTTAATTATCTCAGAAACTATAAAGTTTTGTTATAGTAAACCCTTAATAAAAAAGATTTAAAATTATAAGCTAAATCGAAAATACGATTCGTATATAGGGTGTTCTATTTAAAAAAATACAATTTTATGCTGTCCTAGTTTTTTGGCTCACCCTGTAGAGTCCTAAATATTTTTAAAATCTGCGTAAAAATAAACTGTATCAAACAATAAATATAGTTTCTTTGTTAATTTCACCGAAAAGGCACAAACCTACTTCATCCAATCGTTGACTCACCCTGTACAAAATGTTATTAATTATGCAGTATACAGAAAAAAATCTCTCTCTCCTAAATTATACAGAAACTTATTTAATTTTTAAGGTATTAAAATTCAATCATATCAATAGATTTAAACAAGTTTATTTGTTCGTTGTTCATGGTCGGTGGGGGAAGGACTTTTTTGATGTTTGACAGACAAATATTTTTACTTAATTTTGCTTTCAATTTTTTTTTAGCTTGTCGTGACTTCTTTAAGTATTTTAAAGTGTTCAAAATTACTGCAAATCCGAAATTTATAATAAATATCATTAAAACAATGATTTAAAAAGTTAATTTTATCATTTAGAATTGTTATGTATATATTATTTAATTAAAATCGAGGCAACCAGTAATTCATAATTTTACTGCCTGGTTACTTTATTCACAAGTTGACGTAGCGATTAGCAATTATGTACTAGTTCAAATGATGCTATTAGAAATGGATAGCACAGAATCAAAGTGTGTACAAAAAAATAACGCTTCATTTGGCGCCTCCATTATTATAAAAATTATAATAGGTGCGAGATAATAGTTCGGTAAGTTAAACACTTGTATTACTATCATACTAGCAATCCAAAAGTCTTGGCAGTAGTTGCCAAAGTCAAGCGCAGAGTTCTCGATGGCCGCGCGATGCAGCTCGAACTTTAATTTTAGTTCATTTTTAACAGTCTATCAAACTTAACAATACAAAAAGAGAATTTAAAAATTTAAGGACATCTTCGGTCATTGATTTTTATAAAATTATTATTTCTGAGCATTTAGTCCTTAAAAGAGAGGTAAGGTTACCAAAATTCGCATAGAGCTGAAAATTTGTACAAATGTTGGGAACACCATTACAAATAAGTTGTTAAAAGTCCCCAACGATCCCATGCCTCGAAAAAAAATTATTCAAGGTCAAAGTGGGGAAAAATGGGTTTTTTCGCGTTTTTCAGCCAAACGGTAAGCTTTATCATCAAAAAGTTCAGATCAAAATTGTAGATCATAAGATTACCTATAAAAATGGTTCTTATACTTTTTTTCATAAGAGTCACCGTTTTCGAGATATCATCGCTCAAAAAGTTGAGAAAGCTGCGTTCTCCATAATATGCTTAAGTACGCCGCGTACAGACATCACTGGAGCTGTAATACGAGTTGAAATATTTTTCTATCGGTATATTACCTTAAACTTATAAAATAAATCAATATTAACATTTAAGAAACTCAGTCTTCTACCTTCTACGCCAGTGCAACCTTGAAAAACATCTGCCTGCTATTCAACTGTCCGCGTGGCAAGAGTCGTATACCTGCTCTCTTGTCAACGGCTGAATAAACGAAATACTATTAGTCTGTAACTTTCCTTCGTAGTGAAAACACGTGTTTTATGTTTATCGTTAATATTTTCTAACCTTATTTGTGCTGTTTAAGTAAAAAAAAAAGACAAAATGTCGAAATTTTGTTATATTTGTACTAAACTTTCAACTAAAAATGGAAGTGTTACTGTTGATCGTGGAATGAAGGCATTAATTGATGCAAGTACTGAAAGAGCTGATGAATTTTCGGAATACCTAAAAAATAAGAAATCTGTGACAATCCACGTGGAGGGTTCTATTGCAGCAGCTAAAAGACAACACGATGAAGAAGAAGCCAATACATCTAATACAACTCCTCCTCGTACTAGATGTTCGGATGGATAATACTGATCAGCATGTCGACGCAAGTGATTCACGAATGAAGAAAGACACCAAAGACGTGCAAAAACTTTTAGAGTGGTTTTCTTCGCATAATCCTTTTCCAGAAGTTGACCAAATTATATCTATTGCCAGTGGAGTTGTAGGTGATAGTAAAATTAACTGTCACAAAACTCGCGACGTTGGAATCGCTTCTATCTCTAAAATAACTGGACTGGCATTCAACAATATAAAATTAAAACGCGCTGACAAAGTAGTCCCTCTTTTAGCGATGAGTAGCACTATCAAAGTTTACGATTAGAAAGTACCTGTTGACCCAGTATTACTGTTCCAACGTATGAGTATTACAACGGCATCTGAAAATGAAATAGAAAAATATTTCGAATATGAATTGGCACCCTACCCGTTGTCGCTATTCGATAACATTGGAATGCGTTAAACTCAAAAGTCGGCCATCTATGATTGTTTTAAAACTGTAAACATTGATATTAACAACATCGATGCAAGATATTTATTACACCGCGTTATCTGGGATAGTGAAGAAACATTCAACGTAATTCTGGATAAGTACGCTCAGTATGTACGTCGACATTTTGGTCACAGAGTTACTGTAGTATTTGATGGCTACACCGATTGCACGAAGAACATTAAAGCCGCAGAACAACGTCGTCGAGCTACAACAACATCTTCATCTTCAGACATTTTATTTGATCAATTTATGACCGTTGCCACTACTCAACAAAAGTTTCTGGCAAATACACACAACAAGTCATGATTCATTTCACTGCTAAAAGAAAGATTGACCAGTGAAGGTATACTTTTCAAACAAGCTGTTAATGATGCTGATGTTCTCATCATTGAAACAGCATTAGAACAGTTCAATTTGACAAACACTATTGTTGTTGGTGAGAACATTGATTTACTGGTTTTACTGACTGCTCGAACTGCATATAAAAACAAAACACGAGTGCCAAAATCGTGTTTTGTTTTTATATGCAATAAATGGCTACGATACGACATCAGCATTTTACAGAAGGAGTAAAACATCTGTTTTTAAAATGTTTGAAAAACAAGATTTAGTCGGTTGTGCTGATGTTTTTAAAAATAATAACTCTACTCCACAAGAAACTATCACTAATGGAATTCGCTTTCTTCTTGCCATGTACGGAACTCCAAAAAAAATTACCTTCATCGATAAGTTCCGCTACGCATCTTTTGTTAAAAATACTCGAAACAAAAAGCGAGTGCAATTGGCTTGTCTTCCTCCAACCTCTGCTTCTGCCCAACAAAATCTATTTCGGGTATATTATCAAGTTCAACTGTGGCTTAGTAATCAACTAGATCCGAAAGATTGGGGATGGAAGTTGATTGACAATACATTGGAACCAATTCAGACTTTACTCCCACCTGCACCAGAAAAACTCCTCAACACAATTTTTTGCAATTGTAAAAAGGAATATAATGCTAAATGCGGCTGCAAAAAAGTTGGGTTATTTTGTTCATTAGTATGTACAAAATGCCAAGGCCACTCGTGTTCCAATGTTGAATCTCCATTAGAAGACGGTTCATATCATATCAACGAAGAGACGTCTGATACATCGCTTTTGGAGGAATTTATTTGCACTCAGCAGGAAGAAGAAGAACGAGAAGACGAAGAACAAGAAGAAGCAGAATTATTTAACGATAATAAATCTGACGAATAATTGACCTAAATTCAATAGAATCTAGACAGCTTCGATTATTTTTAACTATTTTTTCTTTTTTTAATCATTACATAGTACAGTATGGTTTGTGGAATAGGCCTAGCGGGGAAACCACGTTAAAAAAACGCGTCAAGTACACTACCTCATAGGTGACGTGGAAACGTATGTATATTTTGGAGAACGCAGCTTTCTCAACTTTTTAAGCGATGTGTAAGAACAATTTTTATAGGTAATTTTATGATCTACAATTTTGGTGTGAACTATTTTGATGATAAAACTTACCATTTGGTTGAAAAACGCGAAAAAAATATTTTTCCCCACTTTGACCTTGAATAATATTTTTCCAGGCATGGCATCGTTGGGGACTTTTGACAACTTATTTGTAATGGTGTTCCGAACATTTGGACAAATTTTCAGCTCTTTGCGAATTTTAGTAACCTTGAATGTCTACTTTGACCGGACTAATTAAAGTCCGTTTATCTCGAAAACGGTAGATTGTATCACCTTACACTTAGAGTATCCTTTTTATATAAAAACGTTCAAGAAATCATGATTTATTTAAATAAATGCCGAAAGTACACCCGGGGAAAAATAATAACTAATATTTTTAAAGAGTGACCTTCAATAGCACTAACTTATTTCTCAAAGTTCCTTTGTGTGTTATAAGTAGATCCTAATAAACTATATAAAAACAATTTTTTTTTGATATAATCTTTAAAGGCCGGTAACTTCCTGTGAAAGTATTTGCGGACCTATGTTTATATAAACTTTGTATATTTTTTATGTACAATTATACCTTAAAATTAGTCCATCATTTCCGGGCATCCTGTATATACTTCATTTTTATATTGATCCATGTTGTCTATAAATTCACGAATAGAGGTAATATGTAATTAAAAACTAACCGTTTTATGAACTTATTAAATTATTATCTTTTGCACAGTGAAAATTATATTATATCCCAGATATAGCGTTATGTGAAAATTTTTGTATCTCTGTTCGAGTCACGCCGCGAAGCCACTGAGAGCTCTGTGCGCGACTTTGACAACTGCTGCCAAGACTTTTGGACTGCTTTTCTGAAGGCAGTACAAGACAATTATCTTTTACCCAATATAAATTGTATAATGATGTAAATGCGTCAAACGATCAACATTCTTTAACATATTTACGTATCTGACAGCAGTACATTGGTTAGTAAGCGGATTGGCAGCACTGCAATTTTTTTTATTATAAAGGATCCAAATAAACAGTTTTCAAAATCACAGCTTGATGTAGATCCACATTTTGGTATATTTTTTAACACATTCCGGGCGCCGCTCCGTTTAAAAAATGCATTTTAACATTGATTCCAATTGTCAAAAAAAAAACTGTCGCTAGGTGTTGGGCCGTTATATGTACGCCGGCTCAGAGCTAATACTTCAATTTTATTTACATGTTTGCACAACTAAATGGGTACTTATTCATAGAATATTATTAATATCTTTAATTTCTTACCACTTTAGGGAAAATATACCGTCCTTTTTTATTTTTTGAGTCACATTTATTGCCTAAATGCAACATAATTGCGACAAATAACAGACCTACAAATTTAGGGATTCCGAACGCTTTTTTGGTGACGTTAACTTTGTAATTTGAAAGTCTAAATTCAAGTCTGTTTACCGAAATCAGGTCGGAATTTTGCAATATCCTAAACTAATGGTAACAGAATGACCATTTTTAGGTACATTTGGACTTGACTATCTCAAAGATTAGAGGTCATAGCGCAATTTGATAAGCAGATTTGAATTCTACATGAAAAAATGTATGAAAATCGATCATAAGCTCGCAGTGATGAAAAAGGATACCCTGGTAGTCTGAATTCCTTAAAAAAAAATCTTTGTAAACGTGCAAGATGGGGGGAGGGAGAGGTGTGAAGATGTGGGGTGAACCGGCTATTTTAGGTTCTCTTATTGAGATGTTTCTATAAATTAATTTTTAAGGATAAAAGTGCAAAGTTTAAAGAAAATATATTGAACACTTGATTAAGATGGAGAGAGTTAAATAAAACCATGTAAATACAGTTTCTCTATAAAACATTTTATAAAATTGAATAGTGAAATACCTAACATTAAAAAATTGAGAAAATGTCTAAATAAACCATGGTAGTTTATTGTACACGCGTATCTACAATTCTCTTATTTACTTTATTACTTACCGGATCTTTAAGAATTTGCCTTATTTCAGAATATTGATGCAAAAATATCTCTTACCTGGAACATGTTTTATAGGTGTATTACTCAAAACGAAAACCCACAAGTCCCTTCCTCTAACTGACCTTCCAATGGAATACATATGTGTGATATTTGGATATGTTTTATTGAAGAAACGTAGAAATTCAACCATTTCATTGTAATGGTGATGTTTGAAAAGCTCGGAATCCTTTATCATGAATCCATATTCGTCGTAGGTTGTGGTGTTGGAAGTTATAACCTTTAAGAAGTCCCCTATAATTTTAACAAGAAAGTTAGTTTTTTTTCATTGCTATTGGTTAAAATAATTAAAATTACCTTATCTTTATTAAAATTTTATTTTTTTAAATATCTTAAATATTTTTAGCTGAAAGTAACGCTAGAAAATTTTCCGGAGGTGGAGGCGACATGAAAACTTTTCAAGGAACTGGAGTGTGTGTCTACACACATGTATATATATATATATATATATATATATATATATATATATATATATATATATATATATATATATATTTATTTATTTATTTTGTCTTTTCTTGGGTATAGGTTCTATATTTAATAAAAACACAAAACGTTTCGCCCTTTATTCAAGGCATTTTCAAAACTTTTTCCTCCTAAAAATATTTTTATATAATTAACATTCACATATCTACAATTTTAAAAAAACCAAGAAGACATTCTAAACAGTATTTAAATTTTTAAAATTCTTAAAAATATTTATTTTACCAGAACGTACCTTGACATATTGTTATTCTATTTTAAAAAATTTATTGATACAATAAACCTACCTGAAAATTACAGACTAATTTCGCTAGATGTTATATCTTTGTATATAAACATACCAAATCAACTTGTCCACACTATTTTGGCAGAAAAATGGGAAATTTTAAAAAAACATATATCGCTATCAAAAAATAATTTTATGGATGCTGTTGACCTCGTTCTAAATACAAATTACTTTCAGTACGAAAATACCTTTTACAAACAACTCGATGGATGTGCTATGGGATCACCAATTTCATCTACCATTGCTCAGTTAGTAATGGAATATTTAGAGGAAAAAGTTTTAGAAAAATTAAATTTTAATATAATATTTTTCAAACATTTTGGCGATGAATCCATAGCAGCCGTACCACAAAATAAAATAAATGAAATTCTCCAAGAGTTTAACAGTTTTAACGAAAAATTACAGTTCACGTCCGAAACAGAAAATAATAATAAAATAAATTTTCTAAATATGACACTTATACGCAGAGAAAATAAAATTTTAACTGAATGGTACACCAAACCAACTTGGCCAGGTAGATATCTAAACTATTTCTCTAATCATTCAAAAACTCAAAAAATAGCATTCTAATCGGTCTATCTGATCGTGCTATCTCCCTAATATCTCCAGAATTCCAACCAAAAATACTGCAAAAAGTAAAAAAGACACTAATAAATAATAATTTCAACAAAAAGACTATCACCAAAATAATTGATAAACGAACATATAAGTTTTATAATAACGTAAAAACAAAAAACATACAACATAAACAGTAAAAATATGTAGCATTACCTTACACTAGTGAGCTGTCAGAAAAAATAAAATACATTTTAAAAAAGCACGATATTATCGTATACCACGAGTCACATAATAAATAAATACATTGTTCACAAATTTAAAAAGTAAAACTCCTCTCATGAATAAATCAAATGTAATATATTCGATCCCTTGCATAAATTGTCCCAAAAAATATATATATAGGCATGACGAGCCAATTACTGAAGAACAGATTAAATGGCCATAAATATACGAAAAACGCCTCAACAGCGTTAAACAAACACACACAGAACGAAAAACATACTTTTGATTATAACAGTACCAAAATAAAAAACAAAGATATGAATTACCATAAATTACAGATAAAGGAAATGATTGAAATTAAAAAAGACAAAAATACTGTTAACGACAGAACAGATATGGGAAATTTGAGCCACATTTACACAAGCCTAATTTAAACAAAAATATTAAGTATTCGATCCTGTCAAATAAGAATCAAAAATTGAATATCCTCTTAAACATAAAACTAAATGTATACCTTATTTGTTTTTTTGTGCGTTGTAAAATATGTCAAATGTCAAGGTATGTACTGGTAAAATTAAATATTTTTAAGAATTTTAAAAATTTAAATACTGTTTTAGAATGTCTTGTTTGTTTTTTTTTTTTTAATTGTAGATATGTGGATGTTAATTATATAAAAATATTTTTAGGAGGAAAAAGTTTTGAAAATGCTTTGAATAAAGGGCGAAACGTCAATCCTTTTGTGTTTTTATTAAATATAGAACCTAAACCCAAGAAAAGACAAAATAAAGGAAAAATGATATATAGTCGAGAATAAAAAAAATGGAAAAAAATGTTTTTTCCTTTGCTAATTTTTACGCAATTTTTGTATCAAGGCTCGTAGGAAAATTCTTATCAGAGTGTTTATAGGGATTTTCGAAAGCTTCAAAATGCTTTTTTAAATTTTGTCCTAAGTTTATTTTTGACCGAAACACGCCCTTTTAGCGAAAAAAATACTCATTTTTCAATTCTCGATATATCGGTAAGAACAAAATATAGACAAGAAATGTGTGATTTTGCATGTAGAATAACCTTCAATTGTTTTTTCCGCGTATTCCATTATTTTTCGTAAGAAATCCATTATTGAGATCAGTAAACGAAGCAAAAAGACTTAAGTGGGCTGAATCTCATAACCATTGGACTGTAAAAGATCGGAAGAAGGTACTCTAATCTGATGAATCTAAATTTAAAATTTTTGAGGCCAAACAAACAATTTTTGTGAGAAGAACAGGTGAAAGACTAGTAAATGACTGCATTATACTTATTGTCAAACACGGTAGAGGTTCGGCGATGGTGTGGGGGTGTTTTGCAGGGTCAAAAGTTGGCGATCTCATAAAAATTAAAGGCACTATGAAGAAAGATAATTAAAAAATTTACAAGAAAATGTTCTATCTGGATGATGTTTCCTTTTATCTAAATTTATATTTTAACACAACAATGACCCGAAACACTCATCAAAACTTTGTACTGAAAGAGTTCAGAAAAACAAAAAAATAGAAGTAATGGAATGACCCTCACAATCACTTGACCTTAATCTTATCGAGTTGCTGTGGGAAGAGGTTTTTATGCAAAAAAAAGTGTCCGAAAATGAGGAGTTAATATTTTATTGTATAAACAATATCAAAAAGTAATTTAAAAAATAATAGAAATATCGAAAAATAATTAAATGCACGAAAAACATTTTGAAACATTTTAAGGTTTTTCTACATACAAAAACACACATTCTTTCTATTTAAAGATTTTCTCTATCTTTTGTAGTTATATCGAGAATTCAAAAAAGATCAAATTTTTGCGTAAAAAGGGCGTATTTTGGTCAAAATTTCACTAGCGACAAAATTTAAAAAAGCACTTTGAAGCTTTCGGAAAACCCCAAAAACTCTCTGATTAGAATTTTCCTTGTATTAAAACTAGCAAAGACAAAAAAATCGAAGTTTTTCGGGTATCCCGTGTGTGTGTGTCGAGTTCTTCTCAAAAATGTAAGGACGCCGATGTTTCGGTGAAATCTCATTTCTATTTTCAAAGCTCACTGTACGGCATCCGTAGATGAACTAATGCTTGCGACTTAGGTGCTGTCGGTCCCGTGCGTACGTGGAGCGTGTTCGTTGGCTGGATAGTTCTGGCCAACCAGATTGCGAGCTTTGCTGCGTGTTATGATCCATTTCTGTACTACTTACTGGTTATTTTTCCAAGTATGAGGCAACCGCGGACTGTCGTCTCTGCTATTTAAGTTGTTGGAACTCTTTGCAATTTCGCTGGCTTCCCTTATAACTCTTGTGGACAGGTTTTCACATCTCGATAGCATAGTGTATCTTATGTGGTGTGTTTGGCCAGTGCAGAAGAAATTGTTTTTTGCTTAACAGCGTTTATATGTTCGTCTCTTCTGGTGCTTATTTTACGATTGTTTTGACCTACGTAAAATGAGCTGCATTCCCGGTATGGAAATTCATACACTCCCTGGGTTTCTAGTGGGATATTTTCTTTAGGTGTTGGCAGGAGATAACTTACTTTAAGGTCTGTGGTGAAAATGGTTCCAATGTTGTATCTCTTGAGAATTTTTGCGATTTTGTCTGTGGTGCCTCCGACAGGGACAAAATCTTTGGAGATCTTCTCTTGGCTTTCGCAATTTTTCGCGCCAGCGTTTATTCTTAAGAGCATTGTCGATATGTTCTTTTTTATAACCGTTTTTTAAAGCGTCTTACATTATGTTCATTTATTTGTGATAATTTTCTTGATTTATGAGGGACTGTGATCGAAACGCAAGTGATTTCACTACGGCAAATGATTGGGCGGGAAGTATCTGTTGGTGTGAGTGGGTTTTCTGTAGGCAGTGTGTGGAAGCAAGCCATCTTATTTTCTTTTCATAGCATATCTAGAAAAGGCAGTTCTCTTTCCTGTTCTATTTCCAGGGTGAATTTGATTTTTGGGTGCATACTGTATATGTGATTTAGGAATTTTTTGAGATTCTCTTCTCCATGTTGCCAGATAACGAATATGCCATCTATGTAACGCAGTTACAGTTATGGTTAGAGTGAGAAAGTCTCTAAAGCTATTGATTCGAAGTTTACCATAAACAAATTAGCGAGTTTAAGAGATAGCAGCAATTCCATGTGTGTGTGTGTATAAAAATAAAATACATTTACAAAAGTAACTTTTTTTCTTAGTATCGTTTAGGGAAAGGGCTGACAGTTCTCTGCAAACTTCACTTTGATTATCTCTCTATATATATTTCGACCACCTAAAGGTCTTCTCAGTAGAGTTGTAATGAACCAAGAACGAATTTCCCAAAAAAAAAACAATGGCCTATTTAAAATACTCATGTCGTGAGGTGTCGACTAGACAAACTGTAAAAATCTACTACTGGGGGGGGGGGGGGGCATTGCCTCAGTTGCCCCTACCTGAATCAGCACTTGAAGGTGCCCAAAAACAATATAGGAAAACTTATGAAGGTGATTCTATACAATACAGTTATAGTCAAAATATCAAAATCTTGATGGTTTCCTAATTACAGATTTATTTTTGTTTTTAATTCATAAGGAATTTACTTCTGGATGAATCAACTTGATTGTGTAATGAAGTACAACGAACAGTCTCATCCACGGGTAAAACTGTTGCCCTAACTTGTTACCACAACCTAAAAATAACAGTTTATTTACTTCATAATTGTTTTACTTTAACAGATATGATCAGAGTGAAGATTCTATTTTAAAGGTGACAAAAAATAAGCAAATAATGCATTCTTATTTTGCATCGATAAATCTTACAATCTGAACACAAATTGATACGAAAAACCAGATTGATCAATGTAAAGTAAGAGGTGACTTTTTCCACTCATCTCCAAAATGGCATCCTTACACTGGATAAAGATTAACAAGAGGGTTATGCAGAAAGGTTAAAAAATACACATGTTTATTTGGTACATTTTCTTTATTAACCCAAAAGTACAATGACAGTATACAAAGAGATTCATTTCAGTACAATACTTCGGAATGTATAGTAACGTAAAAAAAAAACAATTCTAAAAAAATAAACATATGTATTTTATAAGCCACTAAAATTGAACCAATTTTAAAATATTCATACTCAATCATCTACGCGTCTAGGGTAATATTTTTGTTAGTACTTGGTGCTTGTTTTAAAATTGTGTCAAATTAGTGCAAAATTTATATTTAAAAAATAGTACTAAATATCTACTTATAGAGGGAAATCGAAACATGCCATAATACTGAGTAGAAAAGAAAATATAACCGTTTTGGATAAAATTTGTACTGCTTATTATTGAAAAAAAAATACTTCATAGTCTAAAAATAAGAGATCTTACAAAAAGATTATATTTTAAAAATATAAACAAAAAAACAAAAAGGTACTTTGGTAAAAATATCTTGATTAATTTGGAGGCTGCAAAATACGAAATTTGATTTACTCAATTAGTTCTTATGTTTATATCTATTAGTAAACGAAACTGCCTCAATTTCAGTTAAACGTAGTGACTGCTTTTATTTTCGTTTGTAACATAAATACGCGAATAAAATTATTTCAATAGTACATTTTTATGCTAATCAAAAGTGCAAAGTCACCTAAATGTATTAATTTATTTTATACATGGGAGTAATTTTGCACACACGACTGAACTGAAATTATCATATTGTGGTTCGAACCAAAAATGTCATATCGATGGTGTCTACAAAAACAATGACAACTACGCAGTATGCGGTGAAAAAAAATACGTCTCGAAATGTGCGGTGTAAACTATGATTTTATAAAATTTTCGGTGTCAAAAATTACATTTTTGTAATTACGCTTACAAAAGTGCGCTGAAAATTACTGCGATTCTAAAAATGGGGCGAAAAAAATTATGCATATAAAAATACGACGAAAGCTATTATAGTTTTGAAAATGCGGCGAAAAAATGACACATTTAAAAGTGCACCGAAAACTTATAATTCTTAAAATACGGTAAAAATAATTACGTGTTTGTGAAATGCGACGAAAAAAAAATTATTTCTTGTGAAATGCGACGAAAAAAACAGATCTAAAATGCGTTGAAAACTTATAATAATTAATTTTTTGGACACACACAAAATTATAATAGTTTTCGCCGCACATTTTAAAGATGAAATTTTCTTCGTCGTACATTTTAAAGCCATAATTTTTCTCGCCGTTATGCTAATGGACATTTTACTTTTCGGCGCATATATGAAGAAGTGATGATTTTCCCCGTGGTGTTATAAATGTTTTTTTTTACCGCAGATCTTTAGACGCTATATTTTTCGCCGCAAATTTCAGCGTCATTGTCTTCGTGGGCACCATCGATATGTGTTTTATGGGCTTGTAAACGAGCTTTTGGGTGCACATGGGGTTGACACCGAGAGTGCTCTTTTGGATATAGACTATAGTGATCTGCCCGATGATCACGTATGCCGCTATTGTATGGCGCCCTAGTACAGTAAAGCGGAAATACCATCTTCAAATTGACAAAGTTCAAAAAATGGTTTGTATGGGAATAAGGAGTGCGATGAGGACTGCCCCATTTAAGGCTCTGGAGGTCCTGGTCCTCTCCCTGATGGCTGCTTATCGTCTCGGTTGCCCAGGACATCTTGGAACTGGACCGGGCGGCTACCCAGGTATCTGGGAAAGCATGGTGAGTAATGCCCATCACTCCCTATGATACAAACAGATGGTATGACGCCGCTATTGAAACCCAACCACTCTCTTGAGATACTTTTACCAAGTAGAGAGGATTGGGAGGGAGAGCAAAATCTTTCGAGAAATGAATCTTGGTGGTATATAGATGTTCGGCAAGAGCAAAGGAATCAGAGAGTTCTACTCTCTCGGGCGACGATCTTTACAGCGGAAATTTATGCTATTCAGCAGTGTGGCCATCTCTGTGAGAGGGACATAAACAGGAATAGGATAATGAACATAGGCTTACACAGCAGAACTGCGAGAATGGCACTGAAGTGTAGTGTCGTGAATTCGTTACTGGTGTCAAGCGGGCCGTCTGGTAAAGATGGAGTCCGCGATTGGACCCTATGGACACCAACCAATTCTACCTATCCCAATTGCCGTTGGTAAAAGGAAATTAAAATTATTGCTGGAAAACAAATTTATTGTATCGTGGAGGGGAGTTCCTAGAATGAGGTGTGCTAAGGAACATACAAATAGACCTAGTGCACAGCTTACCAGGGAACGTTTTTCCTTGGAAAGGAAAGTGATGTGAACGGTGGTGGGACTGTTGACAGGACATTGCCACCTGAGAGGCCGTCTTCATTAGATTAATATAGTATGTGACCCGACATGCAGATGATGTCTGATGGAAGATGAAAATGTTGACCATGTCCTCAGAGACTGCATAGCATTCATCGGACTGAGGCAGAGACATTTCGAAGATATATTTTTATTACCAAAAGCCGTCAGGCAAGTCAATCAACGAGACTACTTGGATTTGCAAAAGCGATCGGCCTCGAATTACCTGCAGCTATGGTGGAATGTAAAGTGCCCAACGAGGACTAGGCATCGACGATCTGTGTCATCCATTAATGTATTGATTTCCTGGACAAATTCTTTAACATTTGTGATGAATCGACTTATTTCCATAAAAAGTCATCTATAAAGACAAGGTGAAGAATATATATTTCCAATATTTTGGCATAAATCGGGATAAACGATCAAAAGAAGCAAAAAATCAAAAAGGTTTTTTCGTCAGTCTAAGAAATCCTAAGCTACTGAATGATAATTATTTTGAAAGTGAAGTGCACGATCAATTTTATTGAAATATTTCTATCATAGAGTGGAAATATAAGGGAAATTGGAGAGGATCCATGTTTACAGAGTACTGTTAGACTTGGTCAAAAGTCTCCGGCAAAAATATACAATGGGTAGACGTCAATAAAGCTTAATCTATGATAGGACTACTTGTCTTTGATGAAATGAACAAAGTTATAACCTCAATTTTACGATTACATTTTTTCGCTTTATTCTAGTTATTTTCTATGCAAAACGGGTAGGCTTCATATCTCAGACAGTAAGGCTAATAGAGGAAAATCAATATCATATTCGTATTTTGCGACCTCAACTCCATAAGGAATCAATACTCGACAACAAAATATTATAATTCATTTTGTTGTTTTGTGTAACCATTAAGATCAAGCAGTATTAAGCAGAACAAAGATTTTTTCAAATTGTAACTCGAGTTCAATATCTCAGTATCAGTAAGCAGATATTTATTATGCATACATATAAAAAAACATACTAACCTAACCACAACCATTAAAAAGAAAAGATTATTTGAGCTTACAGACTATAAAAATACGAGATTTAATGCCCTTAAAATATCAGGTACATACCTTTAAAAATCTCAGAAACTTAAAGTGTATAATAAAAAATAGAGAGATTATACTGTTTTTGTCTTTTTATTAATTTGTTCAAAAAATTGATAATATTATTATTAATCAAAAAGGTACAGTAATTGTTTATATTCGCCAATGCAAAATTTAATTTTTTGCTTTGCAAAGTTAAATTTTAGCACTATTAATATAATTACTTTTAAAATTTTTCCACTGTGCTAGGAATGGGCAATACGACACGATATTTTAGAGTATCGATACTGTTGCTTTCGATATCGGATATTTTGCATCGATATTTTTAATGCGATACATAGCTAGCATATATTGAAACAATGGTTGCATGTAATTATCACTGGGGCAAATCGTGCATAAAAATCCCTGTATTTCAACAGATTTGATTCGATTTTGCGATGTTAGTTCGGGTGCGACGGAGATTCCCGATTCACCAGAAATCGTAAAATTGTAAGGATAAGTGTTTGAATTTTGAAAGTTGATTGATTTTAATCTTTCATCAGCGTTTGGAATTTATAAAAGTTATATTTATGTTACTAAAGCGTAATAGACTTGGTGGAGAAAGATTAACAAAGCTTTTATTGTTATGTTCTTTAAAACTTGAAAACTGAAACCTGAATAGTTTCAAGACTTCTTAATAAAAGAATAATATTTATTTTGTTACTTATTTATTCACTGATGTTTATTTATCTCGTTTATATTTTGATTTGTTTCTACTTATGTACGTACCTCTTAATTAAAGTTTGAACAGTGGAACTTAAAATAATTTGCGTTTTCTTTTATATTTTATTTTTAACACGCCCAATTATGTTATTGATTTATTCATAGATATTTGTATCGTTTATATTTTGTTTAATTTTTGCTTATGCTTTTTTTTACATTTTCATTTTATTAAAAATTAATAAATGGGAAAATTATTACACCTTTAGGTATGTAATATCTATTTTTTATAATAACTTTGTTCGCGGTAAGGATTTAGAACCGATTCTGAACTAATACGCATGCGCAGTTGAAATAACAGCGTTCGCGGATAACAAAGTTCAGAATTTTTAGTTACAGTCCCATGTTCGCGGAGAAAATAATTCGGTTCGAAATCGATTCTGAACCAATCCTACCAGTTCTAAGGATTGAAGAAGAACTGTAAGTTCGGAATTTTATGCAGCGCCAGCTTTCATGCTGCGGCCGCAATGTGCAACTATCTGACAATTGTTTTTATTTTATTTTAAGTTTTTCTCTTGTTTATGTCATTCGTTGCATTTGATGTTCCAGTATATATTTTATTATATTATATTGGTTTTACTTTAATTAGTGTTAATCGACCTAGAATCTTAAATAAGTTATAAAAGTTAAAAAAGTGTTAGTTTGAACCTAAAAAAAAAAATATATTTTTAGTGAATACTCCCATTATGTCAAATTATTTATCATCCAGCGATGAGGACTTAAAAGAAATTTTAGAGTTACTCAAAGTTCCTAAAAGTGCTAATTATTTTGAGGAAATTTTGCCCCCCATTTTTAGTTAAGCTGAGAAATGGACAAGAACTGGCGTGTATTATGATTTGCGATAAATGAAGTTGCATCGTATAGGGACGTATCAGACCGGTTTTTAGTTTTATTAAAAATGTTTTTTGAATCAAAATGAAATGGACCTAAAACTATTGCGTTTTATTCTTTGTTTAGAAAAACCCCCATCTTTTTATTAGGCGTATGTTTGGAATTAGATTTACTTTGAAGCTCCCGAAATATGAACTTTACACAAAATAAAGAGTAAACAATAGATATCTGTTAAAATATATATTTGTTTATCAAAAATTCTATTCAGCAAAAAACAAGACGTTTTATTCCAAAAGGAACTGACAGTTAGACTTTATATTATATAAGAATAACAATTATAATTCAATATTTCTTTAAAATAATACAAATAATAAAACCTAATAAAAGACAGTTTTAAATTATTTAAAACAAAAAAAAAACAACTAGTTTAATCAGCATTTAACACCGTATGCATACCAGAGTGGACGATTCAAAGTTCCAAAATCGTTCGCGGTAAAAATAAATCCTGAACTGGTTAATAACTGAGCATGCGCTGTACGGCAATCCTGAACTAATTCCGTACTAGTTCTGAATCGGTTCGGAAAGTGACCCGCGAACAAAGCTAATATGTATTTATTTCTATACAATAACCAAAGGATATAATTTTTGTAATATACCACTATACTTACTCTACTACTGTTTTAGTGTGGACGTACAATATTACTATATTTAAAACAAACAATATTTGTATATATCTGATTGAGGAACTCGGACCTTATTCACTCTAACAATAGTGATTTAAATTCAAACACGATTTCTAGCATTTTTTGTGTAATAATAAAAATATCCTTATCGCCAAGGTATCGATACTCTAGATATCGATTTTTGACAACGATATTGCCATGTATCGGTACCATTTCTTATAATATGAACCGATACCAAATAACGATACTTTTAAAAGTATCGCACATCCCTAAACTGTACGTTGACGAATATTATGAACGAATTATAGAAGAAAAATCCTCGCCATTTTAAAAATAGACAAGGTTTATGCTACTTAGCTAGTTAGTTCTAAAAAGTAACCAGTAATACCATAATTATTATTATTAGTACATTTTCACTTTGTTCGATCTTTGTTCATTTTATTGCTTTGTTTCTATGATAATTAATATCAAATTAATTAACGCTTACGAAAATGTAAACGAAATAACGAAGGAATCCCATTCACATCAAAATTAAAATTGAAATTATTATGTTTTTTTTTTAAGTTAATTTAGATTTTTTTTTACTAAAGGACCTATTGGACTTCACGGCATTCAGGGGTAGTGTAAATGTATTTAGAACAGTAAGGATCCCAATTAGGACGACCGGGTGGTCTCTATCTCCTCTACTCAGTTAGTGCATTAATTAGGGAACTACAGGGTATAGTCCACAACACTTCTATGGTACAATTAGGGGCCACCTCTAGGAGAAACTCAAAAAGTGGACAAAAAGTCGAATAGAGACTTACCAAGACAAAATATTCAATTCGCCATCTCCTAAATACACTCGTCAGTTTTGAAACCTAACCACTCTCCTGAGATACTTTGCCAAGCAGAAAGGATTGGTCGGAGGAGCAAAATCTCCCGAGAAATGGGCCCTGGTAGTTTACAGATGTATCTCAACAAGATGAAAGAGCTAAAGCCGGAGTGTTCGGCAGGAGCACGGGAGATAGAGAATTCTACTCTCTCGGACAACGTCCAACGATCTTTACAGAGGAAATTTATGTTATTATGCAATGTGGCCATCTGTGCGAGAGGGACATAAACAGGAATAGAGTAATAAACATCTGCTCAGGCAGTAAGGGTACATCACTGGCACTGAAATCTAGTGTCGTAGTTTCGCGACTGGTATCTGAGTACAAGGATATTCTGGATAGTCAGCTGCCCAATTTGGGTCGTGTAGGTCGCGGGTCACTCCGGTATACGCGGAGACGAGGAAACGGATCGTCTGACAAAGATGGGGTCCACGATTGAACCATACGGCTTCCAGCTAATTCTACCTGTTTTAATTACAGTTGATACAAAGGAATTAAAATTGCTGCTGGAGAGTAAATTTATTGAATCCTGGAGGGAGGCTCCTAGAATGAGATGTGCCAGGGAACATATAACTGACGACTTATTAGGGAGCTCCTCTCTTTGGAGAGGAAAGAACTGCGAATCGTGGTCGGGCTACTGACAGGATATTGTCACCTTCGAGGCTATTTTCATAAGATGATCCGATGTGCAGGTGGTGTCTGGAGGAAGATGAATCTGTTGACTATGTCATTAGAGAGTACCCAGCACTCAACGGACTGAGGATTGTCACCTGAAGCCAAATTTAGTTAACAAGGCCGCTCGGATTTGCAAAGGTGATCGACCTCGAATGACCTGCAGCCATGGTGGGATGGAAAGGACCCAACAAGCCATAAGCTTCGAAGATTGTCACCACTTTTCATTCGTTCATTCACCTAGCAAAAAGTAAGGTTGAGTTGTTTTAGAGCCGCGCGACTTCGCGTTCTAACGATACAAACTTTAGAATTTTTGTACTGTCCTTGATTCATAAACTGGAGCAGCTCCGAGTATAAGAAACTCACACTTTATTTATAAAGTACATAACGTCTCGAAAATCACAAGATCTGTCACCTCCTTTCTCTCAAAACACAACCAAAATGTTAGTACATAAAACTTTAGCATCTATCAGTTATCATGGAGAAAACGAAGAGACGAAAGATAAGATTGATCTAAACAGTTTCGAGGTTTTTCATGCTACAAATAACACTTCCACCGCTTTATTGTTTACTAGGATTTACTCCAAGCTTGAAACAACCAACATTAAAATATATGAAAATATGAGAGTTGAAAAGCATCTTTAAAGAACATGGTAATTTCTTCTTAATACATAATTTTTTTGTTAATTTTAATCGTAATGAAATGGAATTCAAATTTTAAACCTAAGAAACAGCATTTTGAGTATGTAGTTAATATATTGCTATACAGATTTATTATACTGATGTATCTGACATTTATGCTTTAAACTACACTACAGTAAGCTGATGACCTATTTGCCCCAATACCAATTTTGATCACCTGCCACGGAACCCGTAGCTATGAAGTCATTACCTTGCTGTTGCGGTTGCAGCTTCAATGTGAAATTTTGAATGGTGGTTTTACCTTTTTCTACCTCTACTGCGACTGGATCAGATGGGAAGTATCTAGAAGAAAATCAGTACTTTTTATCGAGTCATAAAACAGATTACCGCTTTTCTTAAGAAATTGAACATAATCTGGAACCTACAACTAGTTATAGAAATGGAAACTGACCGTCCTTCAATTAAAATTCTTAATAATCTACTTACCCAAAAGCATTGGCAAATATCTGATATTTTCCAGGTAAAAGTAACCTCCAGTATTCACCCCTATTAGAAGTAGTAATATTGTGATTGATTCCCACAACTACAATATCAGCGTCTAAAACGGGATCGCCTTCTTCATTTGTAACCAAGCCTAAAGGAAAAGTTAATAGCAGATTTAAATTTTAATATAATTTCCTGTTAACATTTAATAAACTACGATACCTACCTTTAACTCCCCAATGTGTAGATTCCATAAAACTTAACAAAGATTCCTTATTAGTACTCCATTCGGACGGCAGTGTTTTAGCTGCAGGATATTTGCAACAGGTAAGTTCGAAGGTAACTTCAAAACAGTTCGATTTTACATAATTAAAATCTTGCATGCCCCCTAAAATCAAAAAAAGTTATTTTATAAATGTAGTTAGTACGGTGTATGCGTTCTTAGCGTCAGATAACAAAAAGCGCGCCAATTTGGTGACTTTCCTAACTACGCGATAGAAATTAGTCTAAACAATTTCATACACCATTTCACATCGTCGCGTTAATTGGTTTTAATTTGTCACTACTTAAGTAGCATTATGGTCTAAGAATCCCCCTTATAGCCCAGATCTAGTTGCCTCAGATTATTTTTTATTCTCAAAATTGCCAGACCTAAGAATAAAAAAAAGTTGACATTCAAGATTAAATACTGGCATCCTCTTCACATTCTCACCGATGTCACAAGTAATCTCTTTGAGTGTTTTTATTGATATTAGGCAGCTTTTGATAACGCCTCACATGAATTCATAGTTAGAACCTTCGAGACTAGACAAATAGAGCTACCTCCAACAAGATGAGTTGAATCAATGTTAAGACGCAGCATCACTGCATCTATTGCCAGTGAAGCAGCGGCAATCATCACAGTCAAAGGAGGCGTGCTATCGTCTCTGCTGTTCCCTAGTTGTGAATAGCTTGCTGAAGTCAACCAAGTGACTCAGAATTTACAACGTAGGATTATTCTGATAACCTAGTTGTCACTATCAGAAGCAAGACTGAAGGAATTATTACATGCCTTATGCAAACTGTCTTAAACCAAATTAGTAACTGGTGCACAGAGAAAGAAAAATCATAATGAAACGGACCTCGTGCCATTCATGAAAAGACGAAAACTAAACATGATCGTTCCAATTTAAATGGAAGAATACTGAGGTTTTCTCAAAAGATTACAAGTAATAACAGATCAGATATTGATCTGGAATAGCTACATTGAAGAGATTCTCCAAGCTGGATATGCCGGACAATCTTTAGAAAAACCTAGGTTTGATACCGAAAATGATCTTATGGTCATATGAAGTGATTATCAAATCCATTAACACATATGCCTTCTTAGTAAGATGGCCAAAACGATTCTGAAAGGGAAGAGTAGTACTTTAAAATGTTATATTGAGTTTTGTGAAGAAATGTCACTCAGCATTAAAATGTAAACTCAAATAAGGCCTAAAATTTTAATCACATGATTTTAAAAAGTAATGTGTAATATACCGGAGCGCGACGTTCCCAAGCTTCCATAAGTTAGGAAAATTATACACAATCTGGCAACACCACGTGAAGGCGTCTAGGGATAACAAGTCAACCAAGAAGTCTCAACCCCCCCCCCCCTAAGGCTTAAAATAACGGAAGCACCCATTTAAACCCTAATAATTCCAAATTTTACTCTGCCCCGTAGCCGAATCTACTTAGCTTCTGTATACGAGAAGAAAGTCGTCGCTTTTCGAACTTCCGTTATTCGATGTTTCTAGAAAATATCAGAAGTACGGAACAGCTTTATAAGCAGCTGGACGGCAGTCGTATCATCAGTATTGGTTTAGTACGAGTAGTGGTCAGTATTAGATAGAGAAGCGAAGTGTGCGAACGAGCCAATAGTTAGAGCCTTGTATTAGTGTTATCTTTCTGTTGAATAAAATGTGTTGATACCTGTAAACGTAGCAGCACATCTCTGAACCGACGTACGCGACAGTACAAAAATGTATAAAATACAGAAACGTGGATGTGTTAACCCCGCGGATAGTTTTTGCTATATATGTGGTCAGTTTACCCCTAAAATGAAGAAAAGGGCAATTGACAAAATGTCCAAAGTAGCTTATCATAAGTATTTTGGATGTGTTGTTGGCAATCAAAATCGCGATTGGGTTCCTCACACAGGTTGCCAAACCTGTGCAGCAAATTTAAGTAACTGTTTAAATGTCAAACGCTCTTCTAAGCCTTTCGCAATTCCAATGATTTGGCGAGAACCAACAAATCATTTTAACGACTGTTACTTTTTAATTGAACAACCTAAATTAAAGGATCTAGTTCGGAACTTCCACTTGTCCAAAGAGCATACTGAAGTATTACAACCATGGAATTTACTAGCCACTGAAATCAAAGTTACAATATTTAGGAACCGTAACCAGGAGCTATGCTTTTTACTCTGCAAGATAAAATGTGTGTTTGTGTTAATTCAAATAGTATCATGGAAAAATTAGGATTTGCACATAACCCGGACGAATGGCCCTTATTTATAGATGCTTCTAAAAAAAGTTTAAAAGCAGTTCTGCTCCATAATGGCAACAAAAAACCCTCTATTCCTCTTTCACATGCAGTTGACCTGAAGTGAACATACGGAAGTATGTCACTTATTCTAAATGCTATAAGCTATGATAAGTATAAGTGACAAATATGTGGTGACCTAAAAGTCATAGGATTATTACTAGGGCATCAGAGTGGATTTATGAAGTAACCGAATAATTAGCTTTATTATTATAATCTTTTAAATAAAACTCAACATGGATACATTCAAGGCAAAACAACACAAAGTGCCTTATTCGAGTTCATAACAAATATCACTGAAACAATAGAGAATGAGGAGATCCCTGTAGGGTTGTTTCTCGACCTATCAAAAGCATATGACACTTTAGACTATGAAATATTATACCAGAAACTATATTTATATGGTATACGAGGAACAGCTCTGAAGTGGATCAATGTTGTTCGTATTATATGTAAATAATCTAAATGAATTATGTGAGAAGAATGAAAACTGTAAAATAATAAACTACGCAGCCGATACCAACATTTTGTTATCATTAGGGTTGTGCCGTGTGAAAATTTCAAATGAAATTTTCACATTTGAAATTTTTAAAAGTGTAATATTTCACTTGCCTTAAAATTTGAAATTTCAATGAAAGTTTCCAAAATTTCAAGTGAAATTTTCAAGTAATATATTTCTAGAAATTTACATAAATTTCACTGAAAATTTCATAAATTTCGCGAAACTTTCTCATGCTACCCTCCCTCTACAATCCAAATAAGTCAGTCCGCGTCCTTTCAAGTCGCGAGTCGCGATCCAGCGCACATTCGCACCGCGTTTATTATGGTGTCGGTGTCGTCACTCGCCAGTCGCCAGTTGCCAGCCGCCCTCGCCATTCGCCAACGCCAACTCCTCCGACGTGGGTTTCTTCCAGATTTCTTCACGTTCGTTCATGTTTGCTTACAAGTTACAACTAACATCGTTACGTTACAATCTATAAATGCAATATGGAATATGGTTAAACCAAAGGGAAGTATTTGGAGTTATTTTAAAGTCGAAGACGACAAAAGAGTGAAATGTGTTTTTTGTCACACTGTTTTCTATAAAAACGCAACTCGATTAGAAAAACACTTAGTTAAATGCTTCAAAACCCCGACTTTTGTTAAAGAACAAATACAAAAAGGGAAATTTACAAAAACTGTTGGCGAAGTCAGAAAAGTGGAGTATAAATCCAATGCCCACGATAACAGTAGTGGCGGTAATGGTAAGTAATAAAATATCTAATTATCTAAATATTACAGGCAATAATGGGTATATACAGGGTGGGTAAAATTGGTCATTTCTATTCGGGAATTTAGAGAAAAATTAAATGATGCAAACTGCGTTTTGATATCTTTTCGCGGTTAGTGGAAAAAATCGTCCCGAAAATATTTAAGTTAGTTAGTTTAGAAATCGTACCGAAACCGAAAGTAAAAAAAAAGTTACTTTCGGTACGATTTCTGTAAAGTGGCACTTTCGGTTTAATAAATTATACCGGAACTTATATTTTCGGGACGGCTGCAGAAAAAGTCATTTAACCCAGTCCGAGTCCCAGTCCAACCTATTGGCTATTGGCATTGGGTCAAGAATTCAAGATGTTTCCTAATAAAAAGGACCTATTTTGACCACCCTCTCCGGTACAGTAGTACTGTAGTACAGTGTAGGGTGATTCATTCCATTAAAAACAAATTTACATATTACTTCGCTTTATTACCCGAAACATTATGGATATTTAATTTCAGAAAATGAAAGTACGGAAAGTTTCACCAATGAAATAAATTCGGAAGGGAGTCAAGCGAGTGAAATCGGCCAAAGTGGTGCATCTCTTTCTCTTTCATTAAGAAAATACCATGCATCACCAAAAATCACTTCGTCGAGCAGGTCAGGCTCAAGCATTTTGAAATACACTGACACAATGTTACCTAATGAACAAGTAAGTTGATTTTAGTATCAAATTAATAGTGAGAATAGTAGTTAATTTTATTTAAAATGCATTAGTTCATTGGTGTTGTTTGATTGTAGGCTAAACTGGATGTTCTTTTTGCTAGAGCAGTTTATACTAGTGAAGTTCCGCTAAGTTTAACAGATCAGTCAGCTTGGATCGAATTTTTTAAAACTATTAGGCCATCCTGGAAATGCCCTACCAGGAAAACACTTTCAGGGCCTTTATTAGATCAGGAATATAATAGAATCTCTGCTGAAGTGAATTTTTCAATCACGGAGTCGAAAAACTTGGCTTTGGCTACAGATTCATGGAGCAACATGCGGTAAGTTATAAAAAAAAACGAAAAAATAACACTCTTTTTTTACTTCCACGTCCACGATATGTCACGTCTCACTTCACATATTGTGACATGTGGTATGTGGTGGTAGTTTGCTTAGAGTGTGCAACCTAAAAGTAAAATATGTCTGCATTTTCATTTCCAGGAATGAAGCTATAATAAATTTTACTATTATGAATCCGCAACCACACTTCATAAGAAGTATTGCCAGTGAAACGCAGAGGCACACCTCAGAATACTTGTCTGAACAAATGGCAAATATTTTAGAAGAATATGGTGCTGATAAGTTTTTGGTTGTCATGACAGACAATGCTGCTAACGAACGAAAAGCAGCAATGCTTTTAAAAGAGAAGTACAAACATATCATACCTTTGGGATGTCTTTCACATACTCTCAATCTCTTAGTTCAGGATATTTTAAAAATCGATTCGATTGACAAAATTATAAAAAAAGTTGTGGACATTGTTAAACATGTCAAGAAATCTCACATCTTGACTGCAGCTTTCAACAAGGAAAAAAATGCTCAGATATCGTTATCACTTCCTGTAAGCACAAGATGGGGAAGTAACCTCAAAGCATTGGATGGTTTTATAAAAGCTAAATCTACACTCCAAAAATTAGCTGTGGATGAGTCAACATGTGATCTATTTACGAAAGAGAATAGATCAAAAATACTTGACAATGAAATTTTTTTGGTGCAAGTAGTAAATCTTGCAGAACTGATCCGTCCTATTGTCAAGTGGATATTTACATTAGAGTCGGATGAACCAGTTATACAAAAAGTCGTATATGCTTTTACTGACATAGAGTCTAATCTTGTTCAGAGGATTCCTTTAAGTCCTATCACCACCACACAGGAAGAGCGTACTGTGATGGAAAAATTTTGTTTTCGTAAAGACTATGCTCTTCAGCCAATTCATTACGCAGCAGTTATTTTCGATCCTAAAGACCAAGGTGTTAGTCTTAATTCGGAACAAATTCTATCTGCCATGGATTTTGTAGATAACATATCTAAGGATATGAACGAGAATGACATCGATTCTGTTACTATCTTATCGAATTTGACTAATTACCGGAATAGAGATGGTGCATGGATGAAAGAAATCATTTGGAAGACTGTCAATCATCTAGAGCCTATTAGTTGGTGGAAAGGGGTTGGAAGTATTAATAGTAAACAGCTGGCAGAAGTTGCAGTCAGAGTTCTTTCCATGCCCACATCCTCGGCATCCACTGAAAGAAGTTTCAGTACTTTTGGTAGAATACACAGAAAGATAAGAAACAGATTGACAACTGCTCGAACTGTTAAATTAAGTTTCATTTCACACAATTATCGACTTCTCAAAAGAATTGGTAATCAGAATGAGGAAAATAACTCAAAATTAGGTAGGTGTGTTTTCTGTTTTTAATACTAACTTTTTTCAAGTTCCTTGATGAAAAAAAAACAACTTATTTTTTTCTTCTCTCTTTCCTAGATTTATTTCGTATGCTTTTTTAAATTAGAATAATTTTTCTTTTAGAAACACCCAATGTCGTGGCTTTTACGGATGCTCCTGTCTCCCAAGTCCAGGAGAATGAATTAATAAACAAAAGAAAAATAAGTAAGCAGCTGAAAATAACCCAGTATAAAAAAATTAAAAGTAGTCAGAATTTGGAAGATGAAAGTGAAAAAAATTATGTCTCTTCTTCGCCCTCTGCAGACTCTGAGGAAGAGAGTTATTCTCTGCATGATTCGTCATCAGATGATCTCGATGTGAATATGACTGATGTGAGCGAAAATGACGATACTGATGATAATAAAGAAAAATACTAGAAGTTCACTATTACATTATTCCCTTTTATACAGTGTGTTCGAAATTGGCCACGCCACGACGGTATTGGTATCTCAGAAACTATAAAAGTTAGGAAGACGGTTAAATGGGAAAAGTTTTAGGCAATTATGTTAATGATTTATTAGCCCTCGCAGATTAATTGTAACTATTTTAGTTTTTGAGATATTTCCAAAAAAACAAAAAGTTGCATTTTCGAAAAAAACCACTGTAACTTTTTTATTTTTGGATATTTTTAAATTTGGTAAATACATTATTAGAGTACCTTTTTACGTAGAATACAGCTGCCAACTCAGATTTTTTATTTCGACGTTTCGGTTGCGTGGAGACATCATCAACTTTGTATTTTTTTAATACGGACCTGGACTTTTATTTCGTATTTTTAGAGCTCTTGATCCCCCAAAGTAAATGATGTATCACACTTGTATATGGAATGATTATTATTGATATTTTCCATAAGAGCCTCTGTGCTAAAGACTTAGAGATAGAGACAGACTAAGAGTTACTCTCTAACACACAGGCTCTTATGGAAAGTACCTAAAATAATCTTTTAAGAGATAAGTGTGATACATCATTAAATTTGGGAGATCAAAAGATCTTCAAATCCAAAATAAAAAAATTTAAGTCCGTATTTAAAAAAACAATGATGTCTCCAGTTCCACGCAACCGAAACTTTGAACTGAAAATTTGAGTTGACAGTTGTATTCTACATAAAAAGGTGCTCTAGTAATGTCTTTACAAAATTTAGAAATATCCAAAAATAAAAAAGTTACTGTGGTTTTTCGAAAATGCAATGTTTTGCTTTTTTGGAAATATTTCAAAAACCATAACAGCCTGCAATCAATCCCCAAGTGCTGTTAAATCACTAACGTAACTGCCTAAGACTTTCCCCATTTAACGATCTTCCTAACTTTTATAGTTTCTGGGTGTGGGTCGTGACGTGGCCAATTTCAGACACACTCTATACCTATCTGCATTAATAAATGTTGGATTTTCCTATCTATATTTTTGTTCCATTCGGCTTCATTTAATAAAGCCAATTTACAGTACATATACCTACTTATGTTAAGTTTTGTTTCTGTGGTCTATTACTTTTTAAATAAAAAGTAAAAAAATATTGGCTTTATTTATTTCATGTAGGGTAATTACAAAAAAGAAAAACATCGTATTTGTGACCAAATTAACTCAGGAAATATTAATACATTTCAGGGAAATTTGTACAAGTTTCAATGTTTCATTGAAAGTTACAAATATTTCAGTGAAAATTTCCAAATTCCATAAATTTCAAAAATTTCATAAATTTCAAATAAATTTCATAAATTTCATGAAAATTTCAACTTGAAATTTCAAAACTATACCGAGAGTGAAATTTACCCATCCCTAGTTATCATACAGGGGCATTGCCTCTCTTGAACCTGACATGCAACAATTTATGATGTTGGTTGGTGACTGGTTTACAAAAAACAAACTTATATTAAATAATTCAAAAACAAATGTCACAATTTTTAAAACCAATCGTTCCAAATTAATAGAACCAGAGAAACTGACTATAAATGGTTGTGAAGTACAGGTTATAAACAATGTAAAGTCCTTAGGTATGTTTCTAGATAGTTGTATGAATTGGGAATGCCATGTTCAATATTTAACAGGTAGGCTAAATGCTGTGTGTTATACACTTAGAATTATAAGTAGATATGTAGGAATAAATATTAAGAAAATGCTTTATTACGCAAATTTTGAGGCCCGGTTAAGATATGGAATAGTCCTGTATGGAAACTGTAAAGACATATCGAGTGTTTTTATATGTCAAAAAAGGGCACCGAGAATATTATTAAATCTAAGTTATCGGGAATCGTGTCGGGGTAAATTTAAGGAACATAAACTACTTACTGTTCATGCAGTTTACATACAGGAATTTATATTGTTTTTTGTTAAAAATAAGCACTTATTTGTAAATAGTGAGGGGCAAAAGATATATCCAACACGAACAATGGATTACATACATCCTAAACATAGACTGGTTATGAGTGAAAAAAGTCCTTATTATCAGTGTATTAAAATATATAATTCTTTACCAAACTATATTAAGCAACAAAAAAATTTTAAAAAGTTGAAAAAGACAATATTTGACCTACTTGTCGGCATAGAACCATATTCATTAAATGAATATTATTCAAATTTAAATCAAAGTATGACATTAAGCAGAATGTAATGTAGCTACTAATGTATTTTTTTTTGTATGACGCTATTTTATTGTATGTGAGTATACTTTAAAAAATAAAGATTGTTTATTATTGCTGTTTTCTTTGTCTTTGGGACAGTACAGCGACACAGAACCATTACCAAGTAAATGAATGGCTTCCGAGAGATCAATATATTCCAGATTAAGCTAATGTAAAGAATATACCTGTTGTTGATCCCAAAAAAGTACTGTGACCTCCATTACACATTAAACCGGGATTGAGTAAAATTTCGTTAAAGCATTAGATAAAGAAGGAGATGCGTTTAAATACTTTAAACTAATTTTTCCTAAACTAAGTGATGCTAAGCTTAAGGAAGTAATATTTGTTTGACCACAAATTAGAAAAATACAAAGGGATCAATAGTTTGATTAAATACTAAGTTATGTTGAATTAGCTGCGTGGAGTTCTATTAAAACAATTGCTTCGGAGTTTTTAAGAAATAAAAAAGTAGAAAACTACGAAAATCTTGTAGAATAACTACTTGAAAGCTACTACAAAATGGGTTATAGCATGTCTCTTAAAATACACTTCTTGCACTCTCATGTAAATTTATTCCCAGAAAATTTGCGTGCGGTTAGTAACGGGCAAGGAGAAAGGTTCCAAGGCATATTAACAATGGAGTAACGCTACCAAGACAGATAGGAGCCAGCAATGATGGAGAATTATTGTTGATTTCTTGTAAAAGAAAGCGATCAGGAATATAAACGAAAGTCAACATTTGCAAAAAAAGTTACGTACAAAAAACTTCGAACGTACCCCTGTAGAATTAGCATAACGTCAGAACTAGGGCCCAGTTGTTTGAACGCTGAATAACGTAATAATATTTTTATTTCTATTTGTAAAAGTGTTAATAAACAATAGATATTTAATTTCTTGGTACACAAATACCGATTTTATGCTATCCTTTTCTGATTGCATTATTTAAACGAGTGGTACGTCAATTCTGAATACACACAAGTATGGATATATGGTTGCCTAAATTATATTTATTGTTATTTTCAATATGTAAACAATATTTATCGATAAAAATAAATTTTTAAATCCTCTTTTAGTTAAATTAATTGTAAACTTCGCATTTATAGTAATTTGTAATACTTAAAAACACTGAAAAGAGTCACGACAAGCAATTAAACTGAAAGAAAAGATAAGTAAACATGTTTATGTCTGCCCATCAAAAAGGCCTCTCCTCCACCGACCATAAACAGCCTTCAAACAAATCTATTGTTGTTTAAATCTATAGCGTATGATCGAAGACAAAAGACTTACTATAAATGTATTTTCAAGTGTATTTTGGTAAATAAATCCTGTTATTCTTAAAATATCTTGTTTTTTTTTGTTCTTGTTTTGATCTTATGTATAAATATTATAAAAAAATGTTTGTATTAAATAAAAATAACATTCTATAACTCAAAATCTATACGTGGTGAAAAATTTTCGTCGTTGAATTTGCAATCAGGAAGCTTTAAACTTTCACGGACAGCCATTATAGCATCTGTCGGAATTTTTTTGTATTTGTCGACTAGTATTATCTCGAAAACCTGACATGCTGAGGCAATTCGGGTTCCGGATTTGGATTTAGCGCAACAAAAGCCTGTGAAAAAGTATAGTTCGATTTCTGGTTAAAAATTTTGTCGGTCTCTGTTATTGTTTCTTTTTATGTCATAGATGATGTGGGAAAGACATCAATTTATTCTGTACGTAATTTTATTTGTTGCGCTCTGATTATTGAGCAACCTGTGTGTAATAAAATATTAGGCACTTCTCGCGGGTAAGAAATGTTTCTACTTAATGAAAAGCTATACAAGAATTATTTAAAAGTAGTGCAAATAATAATACACAGTGGATAAAATTTGATTATGGGTTTCCATCTACAAGTAGGGTGTACGTTTAAATCAGTATTTTCTAATAATGAATAAAATACTAAAAATTAATTTTTAGAACATTAATTACCTCGAACTTCATACCAAAAGGCTCCATTAGTAATACCCTGAGGAAAATGATCATTTTTACATGCCTCTCCAGTTTTCATGATATCGTTATTCTTTGCATATGTTAGAGCCAGTTCTTTAAATAGTTCATTATCAGGTGACTTACTTTCTTTACAACATCGTACGCCAGTACTAAAAAATAATAATGAATTGATGAAAAAAGAAACTCAGTAAACCTTGGAATTATCTATTTTATTGGGAAAAATTGTATAAAATACAATGAGACAAATAAGAGTTTCAAAACTAGAACGTTTTTGTCATTGTACAACTTATAAAGAAAACGTTTCATTAGTTTTTCGGTCGCGGTATACTTGGCAACAGCGCAAAATAAAATTAGATGCAACGATTTTCATTACACAGATTGAAAACATGTGTTGCAGATAATTTTATCGTCCAATAAATAAAAAAAAAAAACATTGAAAAATAAATTATGAACTATATTTTTTTACAAGCCACCTATTTGAGATTAATGTTATACTATTGGTTCTACAAAAACGTGTTGACAAAATATAATTGCCTAACATGTTAAAGTAAACGTTTTATGTTTTTGGAGACACTGGTTTTTGATCTAAAATGCGATAACCTCAATATAAGGTCTAGTCGCCACCGATTTTTATTATTTAATTATTTTTATCCAACAGAAAATCTACTTTACAATTTTACAATAGTTTACAATAAAGGTAAGAAAGATTGATAAAGTAAATATAATTAATAAAATTAACATGTCACAAAGTTGAAGGAAGAAAAAAGAATATACATAAAAGCAGATATATTAACCAAAACTGAATTAATATATAGTATATAGGCAAACTCATTCCCCAAAAATCCACACCAAAGTGAGCGAACCATATGGGAAAAAGAGCTATTACAGCCATAATTATTCCAATACAATGACACTACGAACCGTATAAGATTAATACGTTATAATAAATAGGAACATTTAAAAGTTTCAACATTAATTGTGCATCCGTGCAATATCTTTGTTCCCTCAACAATCTCGGGCAAAATTTAAAAAAAAAATACTAAATTACTACATGTTGAATAAAGAAATAAGATAAAAATGATTCATAACAGAAACCAATTTTTTTCCGTTTTTTTTTATAAAGTGCCTGAATCTGATAAATAAACTCTAAAATGTAATTTAGTAAATTCTTCATTTATTCAATAATCTGATAAGCTGAAATGTGAGCATACAACATTTTTCAATTAGCTATTCTATAATTATTTTAATATCTATATTTCATATCAAAAAATGTGTACCATTACTTGAGGATTATCTAGTATAACATAAATAATACAAATTCTTACTTGGAATCATCGTAAGGATAACTAGCTACTACTGCTCCACCATGTAAATTTCCAGATAACACAAACGGTCTGGAAACAATCCAGGTCATCATAGCTATTGTCTCCGGTTGTCTACCAGCAATAATGGTCCCTATAAACATTTACATTAACTTATTTCGTAAATAGAATAGAATAAAGTAGATTATCAGTAGCAATTCAAGTGTACAGAGGGTCATCATAATAATAGTCAAATTCTCAATTAAAAATCAAAATGAACATAAACAAAAAATTAAAATGAGCACAAATAGAAAATACTGATTATATCCATAATTTGTCTAATTTAAAGTAAATATTAAAAATTTAAATATAATACATAATAAAATATTAAAAATTTAAATATAATAATAAACATTTACTTCTACTGTCCAAACAAGCAGGATATTCACAAAGAAAAAAGACAAAAAAAAGTCCAACGTTATTGTAACAACATAGTAAGTTCCTCCAATAGGGTGCCATTTGGAAATCTTCTGGCTCTTCTCCGGTTTGGCTCGATCCTCATACACATATTCTGAATAATTATCATTGTTAGTGGTTTTTGTGCAAATTTTGTGAAAAATATATTGAGTCGTTCAGATATTGATTGTACTTTGGTTATTTCTAATAGCATATTCTTTGAGCGATTATGTCAAGGGTTATCAAAGTATCTCATTCCTGTCACTTCTAAATTTTTCAAAGCTGATAGTCTGCAGTTGATATACATTGGATGCATGTATTCCAGAAGTGGGCGACATACAGCCTTGTAAATATGCGCTGCCGTTGTCGTGGATATTCCATCACTTTTGTAAGTAAGGCTTCGGAAGTGTTTAGCTCTTTGGATGCATTTTTGTTTTACCGCGAGAGAAAGAGCGAGAGCGAGAGAGAGAGAATGAAGAGTTCTGGAATACCCTATTGAGATGTTGACGATTATCTATTACACAGGATTTTTAAAATTTAGTTGTGAATTTTGAGAAATTCAATATCATCATCAAGAAATCATAGATGATCATTGTTACATAAACATATAATTTATTTTTAGCCGTTTACAAACATTCTGTCGTTTATTTCAAAAATTTTAACATAAATACATAATTGTAAACTAAATTAAATGATCAAAATGTCTTCTATATTGGTCTAAGCATACATTATCACGCCTTTTAAGAGATCTATTTACTTTCCTTAACATTTCGTGTGAAATACTAGCAAATGTATCTCATATTTTTAATTTCTTATTTATAGATGTCGGCAAATCTTAATAAACAGTTTGTTTCACTTAATCCCACAAAAAAATGTCAAGTTTTGTTAGATTAGGTTATGAGGCTGACCACTGAATAGATGTGTTTCTACCAATCTACTGATTATTAAAATTTCCTTCCAGATGGTTCCCCAAGTCTCGTGAGAAAAGTACTGAAGCCCTGTCTTGTTGAAACCACATGATATTTGTGAACATTCTGCAATAATACCAACAATACATAGGCTTGTTTAGATGCCTTTAAAAAATGTGGCCCTACAATATTATCCCCATATATTCAGTGACCATTAGGGTTACTGTTCAATTTGTCTCAATTGTAACAATGAAAATAATGTATATTTACAAAACCATTGTAATGAAAGTTTGCTGTGCCAAACAATAATATATAATTTAAAAACAGAATCATCTTGTATTTTCTCTTTTGAGCAGATATAGAATTCTAAATGATTTTGAGAATTTTTATTGCTAAGTGTTTTGTGTAACTGAATATAATATGTGTCGAGCTCATGCTTTTTTAAAATTCATTGTACAAATCTTTCGCTTATATTTTTAGCTTCGGCAATTTTACTTTCATTCCCTTCATTAGTAGCTAGCTTCGTTCTTTCTTCTTTCTAATACATTACCTTCCCCATGTTAACAAATCTTAATACTATTTTCTTCTGGAATGTTCTCTCTGAATAATGTGAAACATAAATTCCACTTAGTAGAAAACAATTTCTTTCACATTCACTAAGTTCAAAAATCATGTTTACAGTTCAAGTTAATTCAGTTATAACCGTTTATATTTTGGAAACTGGTAACACTAAACTTCAAGATTTTATCTCAGCCAAAAAATTCTTAATTTTAGATATGAATTTCAACAGAAAATATTCTTTGATTATAAATCATTTTAAATTAAACACTAATTAAAAGTAAAAACTAAACTATTTCTAACACAACGTGGTCTCTTTTCACATAAATAACAAAAAATAACTAAACAAATAAACTGAAAAGAAAATCAAGCAAAAATAAACATTAAATTAAAAATCATTTGTCTTATTTTGTTAACAAGGAGTCTTTAAAGAAGTTACTATCAAGTTAATCCAGTCATCAGCTGATACTGGAGGCTTATTTTTGTTTACACCCAACTCAAAAACAAATTATTAGCTTAACCAGAATAAGTCTTCTGGAATACAATAGGTAGTTTTAAAATGAAGTACCTGCTCGGTGTGGTTCAAACTGATCTGGAAAATCTCTGTTGAGATCAACACCTCTTTCGTTATTTCGTCCAATATATTCTGACTTTGATTCACAGAGTCCTTCCTAGAAAAGAATGAAGGAAAAGTTAATCCAGCGTTGATAAAAACCAATCCGTAGATGAATAAAGTAGAAAAATCAATGATTACAAATATTTTATCACTAAATCTAATTTTTTTATTCATTGTTGCATATTTTTTAGTGAAAATTGTCACCAATTGTTGCAAATGTTTACAATTTTTTGTTTAGTGCTGTTTAATGACAATGCTTAGTTATTGAGCTGATGTATGCTAATGATAGATATAAATTAAAGATAAAACCTATAATAAAACTTAATTGGAAATTAAATTGTTAAAATCAACCTTTATGTCTTAAGGCCTTTTTTCATTTATAGGTTCCCACCCCGAGTTGTACCAGTGACCATAGAAGAAGCATACCTTGGGTGCGTTCCACTAAGCACCCACAACGATCACGCTCATGATAGCAGTTTTTCCCGTTCCACTAGCTTGTGAGCATTCTAATCATAAACCCAAGTGGAATGGGATTGTGGACGTCTTAAGCGTTGAGTTAAATATTACAAATGGCGGATTTGAAAATAAATCAGTAGCTTGAAAAGGTTATGTTATAATTTTTAAGCTTTAATATTAATAATTTGTTATAATTATTGGTTAATTTGCTTTATATTAAAGAAAAATACTATTTAGTTTCTTATATTTTATTTTAGTGGAATCTTTAAGTAATTTACGTTGAAAAATAATCAAAATATCTTTTGTGGTGACAGTTGGATATTTAATGGTGATCGTAATCATGCTTCAGAAAGTACTTCATCTAGTCCAGATAAAGAATGGAATGCAGTTTTACAAAGTCGGGAAAAGCGAAAACTTAGGCCACGTATTATTGATTATGAGAATGTTATTAACCGTTATTCAGATAAAGAATTCAAGTCATTTTAGGGTAAATTTTATATAATTACTACATTCTATAAATATGCTTGTATATAATTACTACATTTTTTAAATGTATTTTTCAGTAACACCTTTTGTGGATTGGACTACACCATCTAATTCAGTGTATTTTGAATCTAAACTAAATTATACTTATTTTTTTCTCATATGTTACACTGTAATTTTGAAACTCTTACATTCATTCAATTGTCTTTAAATTTAAAAAACCGCGCCAAAATTCTGAACGTCCACTTTGACCCACCTTTTCAGATGGGTCGTTGTGAGCTTGGCGTGAGCGAGAAGAATAACGTCATTAATGACGTTTTCGCCGCGACCGCGACGACCGTAGTCGTTATGTGGAACGACTGAAGGAATATTTTGAGCGTTGTGAGCGCCTAGTGGAATGCACCCCTTGTATATGATGTGACTAATCAGCTGATTTCGGGGTTTTTTCACTTTTTAATTTCTAGTAATTTTTTGTTTTGTATGGCCTGATCTCGCAATTAACCTTGCTCATATCAATATCAAAAATACAAAACAAAAAATTACCAGAAATTACAATCCTAGTAAAAAAACCTTGAAATCAGCTGTGTCACAGCATATAATTCTTCTTCTATAATCACTAGTAAAACCTGTAAATGAGAAAAGGCCTTTAGAAAAAATTTGTTATGGGGAATTTTAATTTTTTTAGGTAATTCGTTCATAACATTAATAAAATCTTGACACATTTTAAACATTATATATGCCATAAAACAATTTATTAATTACACAGCCACATGAAAAAAAAAATTGGCCTGGGGTTCTGACTATGTCTATTATTTGTTTTGGGGTCGCTGAATTCAAATCTGTGGTCCATTAAACTCCCGTCACGTCAGGGTTTTGCCTTAACCTCAAAAAACCTCAAAACTCAGAATATTAAGCATTATTGAACGCTGCTACCCAAAACCATTACTGTTAAACTCCATGACTCTATAATCCCACAACCATAGTACTGAGGGTTATGAGGTTCAACAGTTACGGTTTGAAGAAATTAAGGCCACGACAAGTTCTTCCGTTATAGGAGACTGAGTGTAATGATTTCAGTAACATGGTTATCGGGTTATAGGGTCATGGGGTTCAACAGTCCTAGTTTAAAGGAATTGAGGCCATGACAAGCTCTTCCGCCATAGGAGATTGAGTGTAATAATTTCAGTAACATTATTATGGAGTTATAGAATCATGGGTCCATGAAGTTATAGGGTTAATGGTTCATGAAGCTCAACAGTTATAATTTAAAGAAACTGAAGCTACTACAAGTTCTTCTGCTATGAGAGATTGAGTGTAACGATTTCAGTAACATAAATATGGGGTTATAGGATTATGGGATCTTTGGGTTATGGGGTTATTAAGGGTTTAACAGCATTCGTTTAGGAGTTTTGGGTTAAAAGCGTTCAATAATGAGTCTCAATTTTGACGCTATGGCAAAACCCCGACGTGATGAGGTTTAATGGACCGCAGATTCAGATTCAGCGACCCGGAAAACATATTAAACATAGTCGGAACTCCAGGCCAGAAGGTTTTTTTGTGTGGCTGACTTGAGACATTTCAAATAATTTAAGTGTAACATTTATCATACAAAATTAAAACTTTCCGTAGACCTGTCAGACTCTCAGATATTTGAATGTTTTGTTTTTTATAAAATAGTTAGTTAACTTAAAAAAAAGCATTTGACGTATGGGCCTTAATATTTGCAAGTAACTGTTCTAGTCCAATAAGTGTGATAGCAGACCCTGGTCTTGCAACTTGGTCTGATTTTTCATTGCCTGTGAGGACTCCCTTGTGTCCTATTACCCACGTAGGACTAGCCTTATTATGTTGTGCCAGGATGATAAGGTTTTGAAGACAATCCCAGATCTGTTGTGTTGTTGTCTGATAACATGCTAGAGCTGTCAGCACTGTCTAACTGTCAGGGAAAATCGGAACGATCCTGCCCCTGTAAGCCCTCTTCAGATTCTCTCGAAGACAGGCATTAATATCATGTATATCTGCTTGGAACACCAAGGTATGTTGCACCAGTGCTTCAATTATGTTAAATCTGGGTGTGTTCCCGTGTATTTCGGCACCTCTACCATGGACAGTTTTGACCCCATCTGTGTACCAAATGAGGTTTCCTGGCGGACTGACTCATTGGTCAGAACCTACTTTTCAGTGAAGCTGAATGGTATAGAGGGCCTGTCAAAATTATAAGTTCTTGGCATGGTATCACTGCTGATCTTAAAAAATGAGTTCATCAGTCCAGTCCACCAGAAGATGTTTAATTTCAGCTTGTATGCCCCATCCTTGCTTCAACCCTGATTGTTATTTCAAGGGGGGAAGGTTTAATTTATTTATTTATTTATTCATTGTATCAACAACTTTTACAAAGCCAATTACAGATACAACTAAACTTAATATATTAAGACTACAACCTAAATTAGAACCTAAATAAAAATGCACTACAATTGCCTACATAACTCATTTATCACTTCTCTTCTAAACCTGTTACAACTTAGGTTAAAAATGTCAATGGCACCACAATACTTATTAAAATACGAACATAATCTTATTAATGGGGAATTTTTATACAGGTTAGTCCTAGGGACATTAATATAAAATAATTTTTTGGATCTGATGTTAACTCGGTCTATTTTAAATGGAAGCTGTTCTAAAAACTCTTTATCATCAATAGTGTTCTCAATCAATTTAAACAAAAACATAACACCCACTTCAATACGCATGTGCTTCTAACTGGGAAAGCTGAATAAAGAACACAAAAGCTTCTGATCAGTTCCTCTTTGAGGGTATACCGAGAATGCCTTGTAATGCAAAAACTTTAAAAATCTCCGCTGTACCACCTCTAAGCTATAAATTTTATTTTCATACTGTGTATCCCAAATAACACAAGCACGTTGAAGCTTAGCAAGCACCAATGACTTATACAAGGCAATCATTGTATTGATATTGAAATATTTACAGCTCCTAATAATAAAACCAAGAATTTTTACTGCACTTGCAGTTACATTATTAATGTGCCTACCAAAACTCAACTTCGTATCTAAATAAACACCAAGATCCCTATGTAAATCAGTTCTTTTTAACGGCGTGTTATTTATACAATAATTAAAATGAATTATTTGCTTTTTACATGTAAAAGACATTACTACACATTTATTTATATTTACATTTAAATCATGTTCCTTGCACCATCTCACAACCGCATTAAAATCCTCTTGCAGAGCCCTCGCTGACGCATCTCTAATGGCACGAAATATTTTATAATCATCCGCAAAAATAAGGCCTTTGGCGAATTTTACATTCACACCTATGTTATTGATAACCAGTAAAAACAAAAGTGGCCCAAGATTTGAACCCTGAGGCCCTCCTGAGGTGGGTACATAGCTTTGAGACTTATACCCCTTAAGTTCAACAAATAAAGTTCTATCATGCAAATAAGATATCAGCAATGAAACAATGTTTGGATCTACAGAAAAATCTTGGAGGGCAAGTACTATTTCATCAAAGTTCACTCTATCAAATGCCTTCTCCAAATCATTAAAAATTACATCAACCTGACATCCTTCCTGAACAAACTGAACAAAGTTTACCAAATTTGTAATGGTTGATCGATGTGGCAAGAAACCACGTTGTTGGTCAGAGATTCTATGTCTACAATCATTATATACTCTATTACAAAGAATTAATTCTAAAATTTTTGAGTAGGCTGAGACAATACTAATAGATCGGTAATTAGAAATTTCATTTCTATCACCACTTTTGAGTATAGGATAACTTTGTTTTCTTTCCATTTTGAGGGATAAATAATAGGGTTTTCTGGCTGCTGTTGGGATACTTCTCATGGCATCCCTAATGCAATTTCTGTGTTACTTCTCTATAAAGAAAAATTGGTACCTTGTCAATTGATTAATATTAAAAATAAATTTTCAAGTTGCTGGAATTCAATTTCCTAAGGTATACCTACACTATGACAAACATGTGGGACTCTTCTAAAATCCATGAGCAGAAGTTCAGTGTTGTCTTGGCTACCGAGTTGGCGAGTTACAAAATTTGAGTTGGTGTGTGTATGGTTAGTAAGTGCTGAATCGTTATTGATTCAAATTAAGAAAATTTGTAAATTTTGATAATGAAGACTGACATTTTCGCTAAAAGTAAATAAATTGGCCAACTGAAGTACATTTATTGAATAATTATATTTTAATCAATGTTTCAGAATAAGTGCTCAAAATGTAAGATACAACGTACAAAGTTCAAGGACAGTAGTGAAGCTAAATCAGAAACTTGGACTGACGACTGTGTTTTTTATATTTTTTTCTAAGATTCTTTATACCTATTATAACAAATAATTAGCTTTTTCATACAAGATTGTTTACTATTATTCAATCTATTCATTTGTTATTCCTAAAAGCACAAAGTTCCCTTTTCGAAAATGCAACAAATTTAGGGACATGGGAAAAATACTCAATATAATTCTATCAGGTTCAGATATTTTTTTACTTTATAAAGAACTTTTTAACTTAAATAGCGTGAATCTTGTTGGATTTTACTCAAATGTAAAAAATATATGATTCCTGTAGTTTAAAGTGCGATTTTGCAAAATATAATTTGTTTAAAATAATAATAATAATAATATCCTTTATTTGCCAACAAAATTATGATCACAAGCAACGTTTGTTATGTCAATGTAATCTTTTACATTAAAAATTATAAACATATTGTTCTAATTACATTTAAGATAAAACAAATCAACATTTTGATAGGAACTTTACACACAGGAAAACAAAAGGAGAAAAGAACAGATACAAAATAATTTAAGAAAGCTCAAATATCATATTACAATTTATAAAGAAACAAAATTTCTACACAAAGAATACAAGCATTAGAAAAACCAACTAGACAAAAATTATTAAGTTAAAAATATTGATTTTATAAAGATTATTCATTAAAACTGAATGAGTAAAAGCACCTATCAGACAGCCATTCATTTACGCCCCTCTTAATCGACTCAATAAGCCAGATTTCTCTTGGTAACATTTTTACGGCTTTAATGGCCATATAGTATGGTCCTCTCTCGTAGATGGTGGAGTTATGTAAAGGCACCCTTAGGTCATTTGCCTCTCTGGTAATCATAACCATGTTTTCCCCATAAAGTTGTCTATTTAGAGGAAATAATTCCATAGAAAAGCCTAACAGTCTCTGAAGCCTTCGGACTAAACCACACTAACTGCTAAGCGTAGCCTCAAGAGCTGAAATATGATGTTCTCAACCTAAAGAGGAGTCCAAATGGACACCCAAGGACTTAATGTGTTCCAAAGTATGTATAGATCTACCCCGAGACATACAAGTAGTGGCTCAGACCTTATGTCATGTTTTGAAAAAAAAATTAGGCCAGTTTTATCTGCGTTCAGAGTGGAATTGTTATCAAAAGACTACTACAGCGAACTGGCAAACGCTATACGCGGCAAATCCATCTCCCATATTGTTTACATATATTAATAATAATATGGGTCCTAGAATGGAGCCCTGAGTTACCCCCTGCAACAATTTAGTTCTACCTGAAAAGTAATGATAGTTATTTTTAGTAAAGCAGACAGTCGGCTGCCTATCCGAAAGTAGGATTGCAGTGTCAAAAGCTCCGGACAAATCAAAATATAAGCCTGCCACTTTATTCTTTTTGTAAATTTTTTTCATTGATATAGGAAATTGTATTGAATATGGCCATTTCGATGGATTTGTAAGGTCAAAAGCTGAATTGATTATTACTCACGATACTGATTTTGTTTAGATGTTCAAATATTCTAGTATATATAACTTTTTCCAAGACCTCTACTGGAAGCAGGGAGATTGATCTATAATTTTTGATGCACTAGCGATCCCCCTTTTTAAATACAGGGATTACTTTGGGGCTCCTGAGATTAGTAAGAAAGACCTATGTGGCAAAACTTTCATTAACAATATTTGCCAAGGGATTACTTATGCAGTATGCGACAAATTTTAAAACATATAAGAGCACGCCGTCCAGTCCCCCTGAAAATTTATTAGGTATAATCATATGTTCGAAAAATTTCATCGTAATTTATTGGAGATACAATGTTTTTATAACATAATGTATTTTTTACTCAATTTAATTTGCACAAATATATTCTACAGAAAATTTTACACCAAAAAGATATAAATAGATTATGTTAATCTTTAAATCAAGTGATAAAATCATGAAATTCCATTAACACCTGCGTACCATTTATAAGTGCTGAAATGAAGTGTACGTTTGAGGGTTAAAGATAAAATAAGTGTATAAAATATGTTAGAACCACACTATTCCATTGATTAAAAAACGATGGTTAGATCCTTGTTTCAATTAAAAAAAAAGCTTCTTATACATAGTTATGTTACAAATTATGCAGAAACGATCCCCTTAAATAGTAAAAAACTTATAACTAAAAATAAATCAAACACTGAAGTAGCCAACCTTGATAAATTATCAACACAAATATTTTAACATAACAAGTAAATACATATTAATGTTTTAATAAGAAAAGTGATAAGAAAAAGCAGCTTTATCTTCTCATTTAAATAACTAGGAATACATTTAATTTATTTATTGATCTTATTACAATGGGATTTACAGTGTCAGAAAAGACTTTTTCAAAGTCAAATATAAATAGTTATGTACAAAATATAAATATAATTCACCACAAATCTGTATTCAATTTCAAGGAAAAACCACTTAAATAATGCTAACGTAATAATAATGGTGTAAATTAGTTCTATACATAAAAAATAATAAGTCATTTATGAATAAAGAGTAATTTGGTTTAATTAATAACATTCTAGGCTGACAATACCTTTTATATTTTAATGGAAGATTTAATAAAAAATAAAATACTCCTTTTAATTTAAAGAGTATGTTACATTTTTATGAGAATGGAAATAGGACTTTTCGTTAAGCCAAACACTTTCCTTATTTAAAATAAATAAACTACAATAAGATTATATTATTTGTTGTAAAGTTTAGCTTAAAAAATTAGAGTTAATGAAATAATTAACACTCTTTCTATGCTTTGGTGGGGATTTCTGTAATTAACTTTGGGTATATTATAACTACAAACCTCAGAATTGTCATATCCATCTGGATTCATGCTTGGCATTAAATAGATATCAGTTGTGTTAACCAATCTGGTAACTCTTTCATTTTTTCCATAATTATAAATTAAATACTCAGCCATATAAATCATTAGTTGCCGTCCAACAGCTTCATCACCGTGCATATTGGCTACATATTTAAACATAGGAGTCAACAAAGTCCTGTTTTGCACATTCGAGTTGATGTGAATTGCCCATAACTCCCGATTTTTTACGGAACGGCCTACACTTACTAATTTGGCAATATCCGGGTTCTCAGCTTCTAATTTTCTAAACAAATTTGTTAATTCGTCATAATTATGATACCTTGGGCTTTCCAAGAAATTCTCGTTTTCAGCTACTGGTAGAGATTCAGTAATTTGATATAAAACACAAGCTAATACAACAAATTTGAACACCATATTGATTAAATTTGCACTAAAATTTATTTCTTAAAAATTATAATTCCATTTTATAATACTTTAAACATTAAATTAGATGAACAAAAAAAAAATACAAAAACCTTGTAAAACGTCAACACTTGTAAAAATGAGGTTAGGATTAAATGTCAAAGATGACGCAAGCAAATGTCAAGAAGAATTTTCGAGTTAACCGACCAAATAACCGAAATAAAGACAGGGCAGGATCAAATAACCACATAATTCGACTCAGGAGATTCAAATCGAATAGTACAAATTAACCATAAGGAGTAACTTTATAAGGGTAAAACGGAAACTAATTGAGAGGAATGAAATTGTTTTATGGAGGTGAAAATATTTGGAAAAAATACGGGTTTCGGGAAAAAAAAAGAAAAAATTATTGTATTACACTGACGAAATATGGCTCAGTGAAGGGCACACGGTTAGGAAGATCTGAATATTAAAAGTTCGAAGCAAGCATTTATGGAATGATTTTCACAAGAACTACGCAATCCTAGTGTAAAAGGTCGTCGTCTTATAATAACTCATATTGGAAGTACGTCTGGTTTCTTAGATCTTAACGTTTTCGAATCTCGACAAACAGGGGATTACCATGAAGATATGAACGCTGATGTCTTTGAACGATGGTTTATTACGATTTTAAACCTTGTGGAACCCGATTCGGTAATTATATTGGATAATACCCCCTATCACAGTCGACGCCAAGAAAAAAATTTCGACTTTTGCTTCTAAAAAGGCGGAGATATGCCAAAGGTTCCTCTAAAAAAACATTGAATTTGACGAAACAATGCTTCAAATTCAGTTGTTAGATTGAGGATGAATAAAAAAATATCAAATATGCTATTGATTAAATTGCTTGGGAAACAAATATAACCTTGTTGAGACTGCCGCCACACCATTGTGAACTTAATACAATCGAATTGGTATGGGCACAAATCAAGAGTGAAATCGCACGGAAAAAGAAAATATTCAAATTAGCATATGTTAAAATATTATTGGACGAGGCAATTAGAAACGACCAGTGATTGGAAAAATTGTGACGATCAGGTTAAAAAAGGAGAACAAAGAATGTGGGACTTGGACATTCACGTTGAGGCAGTGGTTTAACCATTAATAATCACCCTTTTTTTTATTATATTCCCGGGTCCGTCCTAAAGCCGGATGCACTGCGACCAGAGTAGGCCTATTGTGCTCACCCTACACATTACAGCCACTCTGTCAACCTAGCCCCCTGGCTCAATCTGTACAGTCTTGCTAAGGAGTGAGTGAGTATTTCTCTCGGTTCCAATCTTACTGACCCGAAAGTTTGTTGTCTAAATCTCACCAATGACTCACAGTCACATATGATGTGCTTCACCGTTTCCTCGGTTTGTCCACATAGTCTGCAGCCGAGGTTTCCGTTATATAGATTCATTCTATTCAGATGTACTTTGACGGCCATGTACATGGACATTATACCCGTAATAGTCCTTAATTGGTTTCTACTCATTTGTAGTAATTTCCTTGCCAGTTTCGGGTCCGGATTTCCAATAAATAGCTTGCTGTGGTTTAAACCCTGTTTGGTCATCCAGTGGTTCTGACTGCTTCTCGGGCCGCGCACCGCGGCTCCCCAAAGGCCGGTTCTGGACCAATGTATTGAAATGCTGACCCTGCTTTCGCTAGCTCGTCAGCTTTTTCATTTCCATGTATGCCTTCGTGTCCTAGTACCCACTTTAACATAACTCTGTTGTCTTTTGCCAGAATTTCCAGCTCACTCTGACATTCCCAAACCAGCCTCGATGATATCTTTTGGCCCTTGAGGGCCTTTAGAGCTGCCAGGCTATCAGAGTAAATGAGGATTTGCTTCCCTTTGTAAGCTCTCCTGTTTATCTCATCTGCACATCGTAAGATTGCGTATATTTCTGCCTGGAATACTGTTGGGTATTTCCCAAGGGGAAGGGTTAGTTCCTTCCTCGGTTGTAACCCGTATATCCCAGCTCCAGTACCCTCACTAGTTTTTGAACCGTCAGTGTACCAGATACTTGCACCCGAGAATGTTTCCAGTCTTTCTCTTTTACTTGCCATTCGATCCTCTATTGTGACTTCAAACGGTATATTATAACGGTAGCTCGAGTTCATATGGTCCGTGTCCATTTCCAACTCAGGGCTCCTGATTTTTTTACATATGTTTTTATGTCCTGACATCGTCCTTTGCGATTTTACTGTTGAGTGATTTAGTCGGTGGAGTCCCATTCTTGCCTCTGCCTGAATCACTATGTGTAGCGGAGGCAGATCCAGAATACACTCCATTGCCGAAGTGGGGGTTGATTTCATGGCCCCAGTAATATACAAACAAGCGACCCTTTGTATTCCACTCAGCTTTGTCATGGTTGCTCTCTGCATTACCTTGGGCCACCAGACCAAGGCTGCGTAAGTGATGTTTGGTCTCACAACACTGGTGTATAACCAATGTACCATTTTCGGTGAGAGACCCCATGTTTTCCCATATAATCTTCTAACAGTCATAAGAGTTGTTTCCGATTTTCTGGTTATGTTTTCCTCTTGCTCGTTCCAGGTCAGCCTGGAGTCTAAAATCACCCCCAGATATTTTACTTCTCTGGAAAGGGGTATTGTGTTTCCTTGGAGGATGATGGGACCGAGATCCTCTATCCTTCTCCGTTTTGTGAAGGGGATTAGGACAGTCTTTTGGGGACTTATATTGAGTCCCTCCTGCCTTACCCATCTTTCTACAACTTTAAGAGCCCTCTGCATTCTCTCTCTTACTGTTGTATTAAATTTGCCTTGGGTTAAGATTATCAAGTCATCTGTCACCCTTGATGCTGATAGTTCCTCAAATTCAGATATGTCTCTTGACAGCAATTCTGCGGATGAATCAATGTGACCTACATTACCTATGTCACATTCCTGAGGATGGCACTGGAAGCACCCTGGTTTGTCCGAAATACATATAAAATATCTTAAAATGAAAACCCTACATTGCAAACAAAATGTAGGAAGAGTGCGAAGCAATGGGTGCAACTGGCATCTAGAACATGTAAACTGAGTGGAGACCAAAGGTTCATTAAGACTTAATTGCCTGGAAACCGGGTGCCTCACTGAATAACCTTGGACTACCAACAGCCACGGCTAACGGCGGACCAAAATCGGTAGGACCTTCAATCTGGACGAGTTTTAAACGGTGAGTATCCGACACAATCTTTCACACTTTGTGAAGGTGCCTATGCCCTCCAGCAAAAAAAATTGTAAGGGTTGATAAAAATGTGAGAAAATAAATTTTACTTAATAAAATATTTTGATTTTCTCACCAAATTTCATCATACAATATTTTCTGAAATGCACACGCCATTGGAGTTGATTCCTCTGACGACGCATATTCAAATCACACATTATTTCCAATGAATAAATGACAACTACAAATATTTTATATTCTAATAGTAGGTCCGGTCCTGCACCCGATACGCCTAACCTAATCGAAATGGTTTTAAACATAGGCAACCAAAAATGCACATATTCAATCTATCGGTTGCATGCAGATGAATGAAATTCATAAATGTACAACTGAGCGGGAGAATCCAAAATCGATACCCTTGCCATTGAAGATTCTGCAAAATTGGTGGGGTTGCTCATTGTGATCTTCGATTCAAAATTTTAATGTGAAGGTAGGTAATATTTAAAAAATATTTGTGAATCTTTAAAGAATATAAGTCGAGGGTTTTAATGTTTCTGCTGGTTAAATAAAATTATTTGAAATATTGTGCAGGAATTAATAATGTAAAAAAGTGAGTATACCTATAGATATTTGAAATAATTTTTCACTTATTATAAATAATTTTAAAATGATATAAATTAAAAATATTAAATATATCAAAAACTATAATTTAACAGATTGAAAGAAATACTGGAGTAACAAAAATTCCTAGTCAGTTTTATAATTTTGTTTTTATATAAGAATATCATTCACTTGATTTTAATATTAAATTTTTCATTGTAAATCGAAATATGAAAAAAGATGGTTCTAATTTATTTTGAAAATTAGTTAAATGCAATGTAAAAAATTTTGTCATATTGTTTGAAACGTAGTGAAATCATTTCAAGATCTAATTTTTGAGATGCGCACCCAGCAAAAAAATTGTATATAAATCTATATAATTTTATATAAATATGTATTTTTTTATTTAATTTAATATATCTAGTTTGTCATATAAAATTAAATAAAATATTATATAAAAATATTTAGTTACATATGATTATTTTTATTTATATATCATATATAGCTTTGTATAAATTTTAAAATATTTATATAGTATAATATATAAACATATATTCAAATATATTGTCATATAAAACATATATTTTTCCACATAATTAAATAAAATTATATCTGTTTTTCATGTAAAATTTTATACAATTATATAAATTTATATATAATTAGATTTATTAATATAGTTTCATATAAATTCTTTGCATACTTTTTTCGAATTTATTTAATTAAAATTTAATTTTTTTATTCAATAATAAGGTTATGAAACAAGCCATAACAAGAATTATATTTAATATTATATTTTTTATGATGATATTTTTCTTTCTCATTTAAATAATTTCCAAAAGTATAAATACCATAGAAACTTGTATTTTTTTATGTTATTTTTGACTATTTATATCTTATAAAAGGATTCCAAATTCTAGAAATTGCCTTTGATCAATTTGTCTCCTGAAACCAAGATGGTCCCCGTCGCCATGACTACGGACCCCTTAGTGCCTTGCCATTGGTCAGTCGTTCGGTACAATTCGTAACCCCTTCGCCTTTCAACCCTTACGTTGCGTTCTATTTCTACTTTCGTATTCCAAATTCCTTATTCTACTACTGCTTTTACAAGAGTTAGAATTCTATTAGCGATCGAGTTAACTACTTATTCCCTAATACTGTTGTCGTTTAGATCTTTATTAGATCTGGAGGCCTGATTACACAATAAAATATGCGACCACTCTAAACCATAAGAAATAAAACTTATCATCAACAAAAAAAAATATGTTAATTATAGTAAATGTTAGAAGTTGAGTGAAATAAAAAGTAGTATTTAGGTATTGTTAAAAGAACAATATAAATTATTTAAGTAAATTTAATGTAAATCTCCGAAGATGGTATTATTTTTATAATTTAGATAATTGCTTAAACAGAAATAATAAGTATTTTAAAAGATAATAAAAAAATCCATTTAATTTTCGGTTTTTATTTAATCAATATATATTATTATATAAAATCATATATAATTTTATATAATAATATATTATTATATATAATATTTTAAAAGTAAAAGTAAAATTATATAAAATTATTTCGTGCCAATTTTCATATCGGATTATATATGATCATTTATATATAATTCTATATGATTATATATAATTTTTTCCCGGGCATTTTCGTTAACGTAGATAAACATATGCGTTGATGGTGTTAACTAGGCAATATTCAAATAGATCATCGTGGTAAAAATTTGTGACCTAAAAATGACAGGAAAGTTGGCTTGTTAGCAGTAGTAGTTATTATATGTACACACAAAAAATGTTTTTTTTAAACATAAATAATCTGTACATTTTTAAACTTTGCCAAATAGCTTTCTCCAAAATCAACCCAATGACCAAAATAATGCCGTATTGGTATATATATATATATATATATATATATATATATATATATATATATATATATATATATATATATATATATATATATACATGGTCATTATGTATCAAATGAAAGCTAATAAAGTGAATAATTGGGAAATATAAAATTTAGTATTATAATAATAATTGTTTTTAATAAGGAATCTTTTAAAAATGTATAAAAATTGTTTCTCATGAAATTCAAATTAAAAAAATATCAGTTATCGCTTGACGAGAAAGATTTATCACGCGAGTTTGTCGTGACATTGACAGTTTGTTCAGAACGTTAATAAACTACGAAAAATTGACAGCTACTTTTTTGGAAGAAATCTTGACTTTACAATTAAATAACTTGAAAACAGTTTTGAAATTCTTTTACAGAAAAAATAATTGTTGCAATATCTTGCCACTTTTGTTACTTCCGAAACTGGCATCGATTAAACACAAAAAAATCATTCTAGAATTAAAATTCTTACCGAAGAGTATATTCTTAAAAAATATGTTAAGATAGTTCATCGGCTAATCGAGATTTTTTTTATTTGCTTGAAACTTGAGGTATTCATTATTGATATAATTTTACGCAATTTCGGACACATTGTCCGTCTCATAGTCGAGATAATCGCTATAAAAATGCAACAGGTAACATCAGCATATGGGAAAGAGTCATAGTTAGTGTAAAATGTTAATACTCCACATATACCACTTAAAAACTTATATAATTATTCTTCTAAAAAGACGACTATTTGGTGTATAACATTACAAGGCATGATATACTTAAACGGTGGGGATGCCTAGCCATGTCCTGAACTCACAGTCTTAATATAAACTTTGTTATCTTATAAAATTTTAGGTGCATTGTCCGTGACAGTGATTTTAAAATAAAGAAGGGGCAACGCTGCAACACGAAGTAAGCGCTCAGAAAAAAATTATTCAAATAGGTAGCTTGCGTTGTTTTCGCAGTTCTTATCAATTTAATTTTTCATTACGTTAATTGAAATGTTATACTTTATGCATATACTAAAATACTTTGTAATTTTATAGGTGGCAAAAAAAGTAGGAGAAAACACAACTGAATATTATAATTGTTTGTGGTTATCTTAACATATATCCAATTAACATTTTCGTGTCGTAAACACTCGTGCAAAATTGTTAATGGAAGTAAATTATTTTAATATACGGAAAATACTTTAATGTAGCAACTTGATTATTCGATACAATTTGTGTAATGAAACACTTTATTATCACAATATCTAACAACTAATAACAATATTTTAAGCAATTTTAATTTTTTGCATATTTTCTTAAAATCTACGCAACTGCTGCATAAACAATAAGTTAATCAAATGTTAATGTTCCTAGAGATGGTCTTAAATTTTTGGCAACACTTTTTGATCACCCTCATTTCTGCGTAAATGAACTAAAGAATTGCTCATAATATTAGCTCAGCCATTTTCTTTAAAATACAGGGTGTCCGGTAAGTACCTCCTAATTTCTCGGGAACATACAGGGGAGGTCAAAATAACCCCACTTTGTCCTCCTTTAACGGAGATACAGAGTCCTAAAGGGGTATCCAACGATTTACCTTGTCGGCTCTAAGTTTTGAACCGACTTGTAGAATTTTATGAAATTTTAATATTTTATAGAGGCCATAACGATTCATTAAACCATACAACAGTAGATGTTTTAGATCATTAGATAAGTCAGGAACGGACTTGCAGCCATACTCGTTGGGGGCTATTTTTTGACAGGTGTCATTTTACAGAGCTGAATACTGATTTTTTAAATAATTTGGTCATTCCTCTGCAAAAAAGATACACTTAATTTATTTCGATAAAACTGGCGGTTTTTGAGATAAATCGGTTTTTATGCAAAAAACTCAAAAATTACTAATGCTAAACACAAACAGATAAAAATCAGGTTGTTATTGTTAAAAGCTACATAATGAACTACTATTGACGTAACTTGTCAAAACCACCTTTAAGTAAAAATAATTTTGAAAAATGGAAGAACATATCAACATCACCATAAATTAAATGCTGATATGCATTTAATTTATAGTGAAGCGCTGTCAAATTCTTCGAAGGCAAGAAAACTTTATGATGAAAGATTTCCAGCTCCAACATTGCTAAGTCCAAAAACTGTTCTAAGGGATGATCGAAGCCTAAGGGAAACAGATAAAAAATAATAAGGAAATAAAGAATTAATTTTTTACATGTTTTATTCAGGGTCATTTTTGCCGCGATGTAGCGGTGAGGGCTCTCCCAGGAGAGCACAAGACCCTCACGTAGAGGAATAAATTTTGCAAAATATTATTGACAACCCTTCAAACAGCAAAAAGGCTCGCAACACAAAACAATGTTACAAAATGTACATGAAACTCTAACAGAACAGTTATTTCACTCGTACCACGTTGAAAAAGTGGCCCTCTATGGATATGGGGGGCCTATTTTATTGCCATCAAGGTCTCCAGACCTAAATCCCTTAGACTTTTACTTCTGGGGACATCTAAAGAACTAGTTTAATCAACACCAGTAAATACTAGAGAAGAACTACTAGCGAGAATAGTACAGCATTCTAACGAAGTCCGTAATAATGCCGGAATATTATTTGCAGTACAGCGGAAAAATATTCGAAGAATAAGAAAATGTATTGAAGTACATGGAGCTCATATTAAACATTTGCCAAAATAACATTTAAACGTTTTCACTATTTATGCATTTTAATAACATTGTAAATTAATTGAGCCCCGATTAACCCTTTGAACGGTTTCTGGATTTGACAATGTCTGAGCTGGAAATCTTTCGGCATAACATCTTCTTACCGTTTAAGAGTGAGACAGCGCTTCCCCATAAATTAAAACACATCAGTACACCCTGCGTATTTTATTTTTACCTATTCGTGTTTAACATTAGTAACTTTTAAGTTTTTCGCATAAAAATCGATTTATCTCGAAATTATCTACCAAAGTATTCAAAAAATAACTTTTCAGTTCTATAAAATGACACCTGTCAAAAATTAGGCCCAACGAGTGTGGCTACAAGTCCGTTCCTGACTTCTCTGATGATCTAAAACATCTACTGTAGTATGGTTTAATGTGTCGTGAAAAGAATTATGTTAGACTTAACTGTTTAAAACTAAGATATTCGGCTGTTCTGGACACAAGTATTTAAGTTAAATCCATAAGCAGAACTGGCCCCAGAAAAACATTTTTAAATAGCACTCTCATACAATTGAGTTATGAACAGAATCTCCTGTAATAATTTTATATGTCTGTAAAATTTGCTTAATATTTGCGAGACATATTCAACTTTCTAAGAATATTTTATTAAAAAATTTGAAAATATTGAAAATATCGGAGTACCACCTAATTAACGTTTCAACCGTTTATTCAGAAAATTAAACGTCTTAAAGAAAAGGTTCGTCAACACATTATTTTTTTTTAATGCGAGTTATTTTCAAGAACCAAAAATAAAATAAAAAATTTTTGAAATCCGTGCGTTAAATATGTCATTTAGCGGCTGACATTTCATTTGCGCATGTTTCACCGTTCGCTTACCTTCTACCGGGCGAACGAGGATATGAGTGATGAACATTTCAAGAATACGCGTTCGCCACCTTTTCACCGTTCACTTCACGTTCCCCAGTTCGATGATGGGGCCTCAGGTGGCGTGTGGTACAAAAGAGCATCGAATTTCGCGTGATACTGTTAGCTACAATTACAACCGTTTGAACTATCGTAAACAGCTTCAAGCACAATTAAACCTCTCGTTGATAAATTCCGAGGACCATAGTTTAGAGTCCCTTTAAAAGGGCTTTAAGAAGCATAATGACTTGATTGCACTTCATTTTGAACACAATCTTTAAATTACTCTAAAAAATTATACAGTTATTTATACTGACACTTTTTAGTTAATTAAGAATAAACTGTTAAGGCATGTATTTATGAAAGTTGGGTAATTAAAAATAAATACTGATCTGAATATTAAAAATTTTAAAATGTCATGTTTTTCCCTTATAAATATGCAGTTATCTCACCAGCAAATTCAGATCACCAAACAATTTAAAAATAAAAATTTTTAACGGATTTCGCAAACATACAGCGTGTCGAAATTTTACAAAAATATTGATTGCATATAATAAGCGTTTTGGTTTATTTTTTATATTGCCATAACTTATGGCATGATATAGGCAGATGTATAGATCTGTCAACAATAGATGAGAAACATCCCATTCAAGCCCATTAAATAACCAAAAGTTAAAATTATATTAAAGTATATGAACGTAGGAGGTGAGATGCAAACCAAATTAAAGAACATATTTCCTCAATAATGTAAATATTCCTCTATCAAAGGCGGATCCAGAGATGAGCCATTGGGATAATTCTTTGTACACTAAATGTAACTATTATCAATTCATCACCAATTAAAACTCGAAATAAAATACAATTATTATTTACCAATGACCTGTTACTTTGAAACATTTTGTCAAATTATCATTTTGAGTTAATTTTAACTGAAAATGAAATTTACTGAAGCACAGATGATAGAAATTCTTATGAAGATAGGCGATAGGGTAGAACTCACGAAGTGTGTCAGTTATTTCAAGAAAAATATCCTAATCTTCCGCTAATTTCACAATTGACAGTGAGTTAGATTGATAAGAAGTTTCATCTGCTTGGTCATGTTCGAGATGCCCCAAGAAGCAGTCAACCAGCAACTAGTGTGGAGAAAAAAGTAGATGTATTATTAAGTGTTCAAGATAATCACCATCTTACTTATAAGGACATAGTTACAGACTTGAATATGGCAAAAATAGCGGTATTACATACTAACAAGTACCATACTTTCAAAATGCAAGTCATCTTGAATATTATTGATGACAAGCAATTTTGTGAACTGTTAAAAGAAATGTATGTTCGAGGTCTCGTTTTTATTAAAAACATTGTTTTTTTTTCCAATGAATCAACATTTTGTTTAAATGTCACACAAAATTATCGGTATTGTTCGGATATAAATCTAAACTGGATGAAAGAGGGACAGACTTAATATAGATAAAAATTGAAAGTGTGGGCTGGAATCGTGGGTAATATATCAATAATATCGATCTTTTTTGATGGAAATTTAATTGGTGAAAGATATTTACAGTTTGTACAAGAAGATCTTATTCCTGCTCTTTTGACACTGTTTCCTGAAGAGAAGAATCTAGATTAACCCTACCAAAATATCTGGTTTCAACAAGAGGGTGTCCCGTTACATTAAACACCAGAAGTTCGCGTTTTTCCTATTGATTTTCTCGCAAACCAGTAGATTGTAACAAGGGGGCATGTTGAGTGGCCGCCGAGGTCTCCAGACTTAAACCCTCTTGACTTCTTTTTGTGGGATTATCTTAAAGATAATGTTTTATAAACCAAGACAATTGACATAGAAGACTTAAAAATCGGATTATTCGAGAAATACGGTTAATCATTACAAAAGTACTCAAATGATCATAATGAATTTATAAAACACTTAGGTTACTATCTACTTACCAATGGGAGTCACTTTTATCATTTAATAAAATGACAAATTAACTGTTGTTACCGGTTCATTTCGAATTTTAACTATCGATAAATCGAAAACAGTTACTTTTAGGTTTTTGCAGGGAATCTAAAAGTATACAAAAATTGGGGGTAACTATTTAAAAAAAAATTACAGTTGATTATAGCACAGATTTTTTAAAAAACCAAGAGTTCATATATATATATATATATATATATATATATATATATATATATATATATATATATATATATATATATGTAATCGAAGGTTTTCGGACATCCCGTTACTTTTAGGTTTTTGCAGGGAATCTAAAAGTATACAAAAATTGGGGGTAACTATTTAAAAAAAAATTACAGTTGATTATAGCACAGATTTTTTAAAAAACCAAGAGTTCATATATATATATATATATATATATATATATATATATATATATATATATATATATATATATATATATATGTAATCGAAGGTTTTCGGACATCCCGTGTATGAACTGAGAACCTCTCAGGACTGTAAGGCAGCTGACGTTTCGGTGAAAACTCATTCACCATTTTCAAAGCTCACTGTATTGCGTTTACGAGCGAACTGACGCCTACGACTCGGGTACTATCGGTCCCGTGTGTACGTCGGACGCGCTCGTTTTCCGAATGGTTCTGGCCACTCAGGTTGCGAGGCCTGCTGCTAGTCATCGGCCCTGTTGCCAGTGTGTCAGGTTGCGTTGCCGAGTTGTAATCTGTTTCGTTACTAAGTGGTACCGTTTGATATTTTGTAAGCAGATTTTTCCAAGTATTAGGTACTCGCTGGCTATCATCTCTCCTATTTAAGTTGTTGGGCCTCTTTGCAATTTCAATGGCTTCCCTTATAACTCTTGTGGACAGGTTTTCACATCTCGATAGCATTTTTGTTCCTGAGAAATTTATCTTATGTCCTATGTTTAATCATTGTTGGGACAGAGCAGAAGAAGTTGTTTTTTGCTTGACAGCGTTTATATGTTCGTCTCTTCTGGCGCCTATTTTACGATTGGTTTGGCCTACCTAAGATGAGCTGCAGTCTCCGCATGGAATTTCGTACACTCCCTGGTTTTCTAGAGGGATACTTTCTTTATATATATATATATATATATATATATATATATATATATATATATATATATATATATATATATATATATATATATATATATATATATATATATATATAAAGTCATTCCATTTTATAGGGCAAATGGCTAAGCCCAAAATTGATTTTAACCGATTTTAACATTCTTGGGCTTAACTTAAAGACAAATTTATAGAGAATTAAATGCCTTAAAGTAATTTGTGAAGTTTTCAAGATGGCGTTTAAGGCAGCGCCATGTTTGATGTCAAGTTTCAATTTTTCTCTAGATAGATTATATTTCTTCATATTAATATTTAAACTAAATATTATGAAAATATAGTAAACAAATAGCCAATTTCTGCTTGTATTTAAGATGACGGATCCAGTATGTCGGCCAAATGTTATAAAAGTTAATTTTTTAGGTTTAGTCGTAGGAACAATCTTCTGCAACGGTAGAATTGATGATTTACTAATAAAAGAAAATGATTTTTATCCTTACGTTTTTAAGATTCAAAACTTGATTAACTTATTAGTGCTCTTATAAATCTAAACCCTTTATTGTAAACTGAGACCAATTTTAAGGTTAGACCATATTAGTCAATAAGAGGGTTAAGCTTTATGTCATAAAATCATGTTTACTCCATTTCAGTGACCGGATTAGGTAAATTGAAAAATATTTTTCTCTCTTTTTTTTCTATTTTTAAACGCTGTACTTATTTTTTGTTGTAAAATTTGTGATGGGTATGATTTGAAAAAAAAATTGTTTAAAATGTTTTTTAAATATTGATGAAAGCTCAACTTTAGCTGAAACGTTTAAAAATATATACAATGAAAAGAAAAATAATAGAATAATTATTTCAAGAAACAGTATCCCAGGGAAAAGAAAAATTTAAAATATAATAAAAGGTTCATGAATGTTTTTGACCACGTAGTTTGACAATTAATAAGTGAAAATTTCCCGGTAAATTTCTGCTTATTAATATAGGTAAAATTAGATCTATATAAATTAAAAGCATTTTAATAATTATTGCAAGAACCAGTATCCCAGGAAAAAGAAAAATTTAAAATATAATAAAAGGTTCAAGAATGTTTTAGACCACGTAGACAATTAATAAGTGAAAATTTCCCGGTAAATTTCCGCTTATTTATATATTTAAAATTATATCTATGTAAATTAAAAACATATTAATGAATGGGTCCGATTAGGTAAGAAAAATCTTTATTAGGTGTTATAAATGGAACCGAGTAATTAATATCTTACTTTGAACTAGTTTTCGTAAAAAAATTATTTTGATTCATTGTTTTGGATTCCCTTTATCCTTCATCTAATTTATTTTTAATGTTGGAATTTACTTCTGTTTATATAATTGTCATATATAAATCAAAAAAATTTATCTAAACGTAATTTATCAGCTAATTCATCTTTAAATAAAACTACCATTGTAAAATAGTTAAAATTATGTACAAAATTTTGCTATTTACGTGTATAATGTTTTTTTAAAATTATTGTTGTAGCTAGTAAGATAGTAACTGTAAGTAAAACTAATGTTTTTTTTAGTAAAATGAGCATTAACGTATTTATTTTGTTGATCAATAGCTATAAAATTTATTTTTGTTGATTTATTTGTTGAAATGTCAAAAATATATTGTGGATGATCTTTCAGTTAAAAGTGTAATAAATAACTTTACACTCCCAATTTTAATATTTGTGTGGATGAAATTCTCGATTTTCTGAATTTACTAGACCGATTCCATTCAAAAGCGTGCAGTGAAAATAGTAAAAAAAAAAGCTTTCTTTGTGAAATATATTATTGTAGAACCCAAAAAAGTGTACACGTATTTTTCCGTTTGGCGAAAAAATCATTTTCAACGAAGTTATGCACGTTTTAAAGCTGAGGTGAGAGCTTTTGCAGTAAAGAAAATAACAGCTGTTTTTTATTTAATATTTTAAATATTTTTATGGCTAATCAGTAATTTAATTTTTTCTTTTGACTCTGGTCATATGAGTTCTTCAGGAAAAAAAAAAGAAAGCCGAAAAGTTTTCAAAATTAACAAAATGGCGGCCGTTTCTCAAAACAGAATCAAGGATTTTTTTTTCGATTGCCTGTTATATGCTTCTTTATATACTAATAATTTATGTAATTTTTTTATATAATTTATTTACCAAAAAAGGTTTTGTACGATTTAACCAAAAAGTTAAATAATATGAGCAAATATTTACAAGTAACAACTAGTTTACGAAGTCGATTTATTACAATAATACTTCGTAAACAACTTGCTACCTGCAAATATTTACTGACATTATTTTACTTTTTGAAAAACATACTTAACCTTTTTTGGTAAATATATTATTTAAAAAAATTCAAATACGATAATTATATAAAAAAGCATGACAAGTAAACGTAAAAAAACGGCCGCCATTTTGTTAATTTTGAAAACTTTTCGGCTTTCAGAGTTTATGGCTCATGTGACCTGAATCAAAAGAAAAAACTAAATTACGCCGATTAGTCATAAAAATATAAAATTTTGAATAAAACAATGCCTGTATTTTTCTTTACTGCAAAAGCACTAATCCCAATTTTAAAATCTCGATAACTCCGTTCAAAATGATTTCTTCGCAAAACGACAAAATACGGGTACACTTTTTTGTTTTCTATAATGATAGAAAAACGGAGAAAGCATTTTTTTTTTTGAAAAATCTGATTGCATGATTTGAAATGGAATCCGTCACCGACAAAAGAAAAAAAAATTTTTTTGGCTATGTTCACTGCATGATCCTGAATGAAATCGGTCACAGAAAAAATCACATTTAATGAAACAGATGCAACATTAAAGATTCAGAAAATGAATAAATAATAAAATATACAACATGCATATTTAAAAAAAAAAAAACAAAAATTTGATGGATCTGTAACAAAAATCTAACTTGTTGATATAACTTTAATTAGAGGTATCGCTTTGCTAGTACCCCCTATTCTCCCATAAACAATTGAACTGGCAAAAAAATATCAAAAATTATGACTTTGCCCCATTTCAGTTTGTTTATTATTATTCAAAAATAATTTCCAAAAGAATACTGTCTTAAGATAAGCTTTTATCCTTAAAATGAGCAGTTATACAATGAAAAATTTTAATAAGTTGTACTCGACTTCTAATTAACCTTTCAATTTTTAAAAAACTATATAGCATTTGTCATTAAATTTGAAATAAAATGACATGTGTCCGAAATTGATATCTCATTTATTAACAATTTTACGGTATTGTAATCAACTAAATTGTTAATAACAAATTTTCTGACTACGATACAGATACATGTTGAAGATTCGAATTTAACAATTCAAAATACTTTAGAAAGCGGCGTTGTCCTGACAGACATTTCAACACACAGTCCAAACTATTAAAGATATAATCATCAAATTTTGGAACAATGTTTGCAACACGCTAAGAAAAGATTTTTGAAAATTCGTACTCCAAAAGGGTGAAAACGGGCAAATTGCCATTTGATAAACTCATCGATCTTGATCAAATAGAAATATGGACTCGATTTTGGTTTTGGAAAGATAAATCATTACAATATACAGGGTGGCTGGTAAGTACCTCTTAGTTTCTCGGGAGCATACAGGGGAGGTCAAAATAACCCTACTTTGATATGGGAAAAAATTCCTAAAGTGCCCCTTAACGGAGATACGGAGCCCCAAAGAGGTACCCAGTGATTTACTTTAGCTGCTCTAAGTTTTGAACCCACTTGTATAATTTAATTAAATTTAATATTTTATAGAGGTTGTATAGACTCATTAAACCATACTACAGTAGATGTTTTAGATCATCAGAGAAGTAAGGAACGGACTTACAGCCACACTCATTGGCCCTAATTTTTGACAGGTGTGATTTTACAGAGCTGATTTTTTAAATACTTTTGTCATTCCTCTTCAAAAAAGGTACTCTTAATTTAATTCGATAAAACTGCAGATTTTCGAGATAAATCGGTTTTTATTCGAAACAGTCAAAAGTTACTAATGCTAATCATAAACGGGTAAAAATCAGGTTGTTATTGTTAATACCTACATAACGCAAGAACCATTTTCAACTTGACCAAAGTCGTGAAAGCTTCCGTTCTTTATTACTTACATAATGAATTGATATAGACGGAACTTGTCAAAACCGCCTTCAAGTAAAAATGATTTTAAAAAATGTAAGAATATTCTTACGCAGAGTATGCCGATCTGCATTTAATTTATGGTGAAGCGCTGTCAAATTCTTCGAAGACAAGAAGACTTTATGCTGAAGGATTTCCAGCTCGAACATTACCAAGTCCAACAACCTTTCCAAGAGCTGATCGAAGCCTAATTGAAACAGGTAAAATATGATTAGAAAATAATTATTAAACTTAACGAATTAATTTTTTAAATGTTTTATTTAGTGTCATTTTTGCCGCGACGTGGCGGTGAGGACCCTCCCAAGAGAGTACGAGACCCTCACGTAGACGAACAAATTTTGCAAGATATTGCTGAGAACCCATCAAACAGTATAAGAAAGCTAGCGACACAAAACAACGTTACAAAATGGATTTTGCATGAAACTCTAACAGAACAATTACTTCACCCGTATCACATTCAAATATATACGATATGTCTCCGGATGATTATCCCGCAAGACTTCAATATTCCAACTGGTTTATACAGCAACATAACCTAAATCCAAATTTTTCTAACCTTATTTTGTTTACCGATGAGGCCCGTTTTACAAGAGGTGGCATAATAAACTCACACAATTTATATTTTTGGGCTGATGAAAACCCGCACGCTATAATTCAAAACCAACACCAACATAGGTTTATTGTAAATGTGTGGGCTGGCATCATCGGAAATAACCTTATAGGTTCAATTGTTTTGGAAGGAAGACCCAATGGTGAGATTTATTTACAATTTTTGCAGCAAAATTTAAATAATTTATTGGAAGATGCACCCCTTGATAGAAGAACGCAAATGTGGTATATGCATGATGGTGCTCCACCTCATTTTAACCGTATACTACCTCAACGTTTAACAAACGTTTTTGACCCTCGATGGATAGGCCGCGGTGGCCCGGTTTTATGGCCACCGTCTTCAGACCTAAATCCCTTAGACTTTTACTTCTGGAGACATCTAAAAGAACTAGTTTATTCAACACCAGTAAATACTAGAGTAGAAATACTAGCGAGAATAGTACAGCATTCTAACGAAGTCCGTAATAATGTCGGAATATTATTTGCAGCGCAGCGAGAAAATACTCGAAGAATAAGAAAATATTTTGAAGTATTTGGAACCCATACTGAACAATTGCCAAAATAACATTTAAACGTTTTCACTATTTTTGCATTTTTATAACATTGTAAATTAATTGAGCCCCGATCATCCCTTTCAAAGGTTTCTGGATTTGACAATGTCTTAGCTGCAGATCTTTCAGCATAATATTTTCTTGCTTTCGAAGAATTGGACCGCGCTTTCCCATAAATTAAAGCACATCAGCTTACCCTGTGTATTTCGTTTTTAAATGTTTGTGTTTAGCATTATTTATCTCGAAAACCGCCAGTTTTATCGAAATAAATTAAGAGGACCTTTTTTGAAGAGAAACGAACAAAGTATTTAAAAAAAATCAGTTTTCAGCTCAGTAAAATGACACCTGTTAAAAATTAGGTCCAGCGAGTGTGACTGCAAGTTCGTTCCTGACTGCTCTGATGATCTAAAACATCTACTGTAGTATAGTTTAATGAGTCTTTATACCCTCTGTCGCTTCAAAACTTAGAGAGTCAATAAGGTAAATTACTGGGTACCCCTTTAGGGCTCCGTATCTCCGTTAAGAGGCCCTTTAGGAATTTTTTTCCATGACAAAGTAGAGTTATTTTAACCTTTCTTGTACGCTGTAATGAGCTTACCGGACACCCTGTATATTTTAGATATAAGATATTTGAAAAGCGAATTAATTGACAAAATAATCGTAAAAATCAAACTATACAGGGTGCGCCATCTTTTATGTCGGCATATAAACATTGAATAACTTTGAAAAAAAAATGATTTCTATATATGAGGTATTTTTATTAAATTTGGTCCTTTACAATTTATTGGGACATTGGAGCATCTCGGGTGATATAGCGGTGATTTCGGCACGAATGTTTGCCTTGCGCTCTTCAATGGTCTGAGGCTTGCGGGCGTACACTTTGCTTTTTAAATAACCCCCAAAAAAGTCCGGAGCGGTCAAATCTGGAGATCTGGGTGGCTAGTCAATGTCGCCTCTTTTTAACATCAGACGTCCAGGGAATTTCCGTTGCAGTGTGGCATGGCGCACCGTCTTGTTGAAACCAGTAACCATCAAGACCTTTTTCACGCATTTGTGGGCAGACATAATGAGCCAACATCCACCGATATCGATTTCCATCGACTGTTTCGTTTTCTCTGAAAAAATGGCCCAATGATGGTTTTGGCGCAAACGCCGGCCCAAACAGTCACTTTTCGGTCATGCAATGGCGTTTCGTGGATCTTATGTGGATTCTCCGTCCCCCAAATGTAACAATGTTGCTTATTAACGCCACCAGAGAGTGTGAAATGGGCCTCATCGGTCATCAAAATTTGCTTCCAAAAATCAGGTTCAGTGTCGACCATTCGAGCTACTGTTTGGCCGTATTTCAAGCGACGTGGACGGTCTGTCGGCAATATTCTTTGTGTTAACTACACTTTATACGGAAACAAATGCAAATCATCCTTCAAAATGCGCCGCAAAGTGGTTCCGCTGACGCCAAAACGCTGAGCGCGGTGACAATACGACACTTTTGGGTTCTGAGCAACGCTCTCTCTGACCGCTTCAACCAGTTCATTGGTACGTCTTGGTCGTTGATGAACGGTATGTTGACAATCTCTCACTATCCCGGACTCAACAAAATTCGAAGTCAAACGACGGATAGTGTTGTCAAACGGTGCTTGTTGGCCACGATATTTTCGACGATATGCACGTTGAGTTAACACAACTGGACACCTATTTTCAATGTACATTGTTACTATTTCGACGCGTTGTTTCAGTGTAAAGCGATTCATGGTTAAAATTTTACTGAATTGACGTTTCAAAAACACTTATAACCAAACCAATCGGTTGGCAAATGTCAAAGTTATTCAATGTTTACATCCCGACATAAAAGATGGCGTACCCTGTATTAGAAGGTTTTTAATCAATTTGTAATCACGCTAGAATGATCCTATTTTCATGATTCAAGATGCATTATTTTCGTCAATTAATACTCTTTGAAATATTAACAGTGTAATGGATCACTTTGATGTTCTTACATTATTGATTAACTGCTATAACTATATCTGATCTATTTGCGTAGAGGCTATTAAAATAGGGTTATTTCATTGGGACGTATGCACGAAAAGACACGTAAAAATGATGTTCAATAAAACTTCATCGGCCTCCTTTCTTAAAATTCCTGAAGGTCTTGAATGCGGATAAAGCTGCAACGAGTAACTGCTAGTCAGCCATAAAACTCCCCATATATTTATTATTATATTTTGAAAAAGAATAACAAACACAAAATGTTTCCGCCAAATTTAGTTTTAATTTTTTAGAGAAATAATGAATTTTAGCCTATCTCTATCTGGAAAATGAAGCCTGTTTGGAAATTACTGACAAAAATTTTAGATTTACCGTGCTCCTGAAAAAATAATCAAATATTTTCGCAACATCCTGTATTAGCCATTTCAATGGCAATATTACTTACCAGCTAATTAAAAAATATCAAACACATTTTTATCTATAAAACATTAAGCATGCACCTATGATATATTTTTCCCGTTATTGTTATTGCCATTTCTGGTGAACATGTTTTTTTAGTACAAAAATAATTAATTGTTTTTTTCTTTTCAGCCAATGTTACTCTAAAGGGATAGAAATGGGGGTAAGTAATTGTTTCATACTAATAAAATAAAAGGTATATTTTTCGATTAGCTTGTGACAGCATTTGATTGTAGACTCCTGCAAACGGCATATATAGGGTAACGTATGGTCATTCCGTCCACAATCATACTGCTGTCCCATATTAATAGCTATTCTAAATACGTATAAATAAATATGACAGTGACAAAGGCACTCTAAAAGTCCGGTCGTTCCTCTTGACTCTTGCAGTTTTAGATCTACATAACTACAGGTTGTTTAGGCTTACCACTGCCAGAATTCAGGACTCGGAAGGCTGCTATCTAACTGATCAGATCTCGCCACTTGTATTGAAGCTCTTCATCAACGCGCCCGCGAATTTAATCGCGTGAAAGTTTTTATAAAATTAAACCACACAAGTTTCTCAAAACACAAAAATAAATGGAAAGCAAAATTAGTTACAATGAAAAACTTATAATTAATGACGATTAATAATATCAGTAGACTAAAATATTTGCTCCTGTTGGCCGTTCTATTGTTAAAGAAAATGTAACCCAATTTAGAAGATAAAACGTATAAATGGCTTTTTAAATTATAAATTTAAAAAAAAGAATAAAAACACGAAAAATAGATATTTAATTGTTTAAACAAATGCCACTAAAGTTGCCCTTTTAGACTAGCTCGTAAGAGCTGGTGGCTCAGAGGAGCCACGTTGTGCATGCCTATGTTAAGACATTTTAAAAGACCAATAAGTTGTTAAAATACACAAATGAAAAACACTTAAACAAAACTCAAAGAGGCAAAAATATCAATAACAAACTAAATTACCTACATTAAATGTGCAAACTTGTTATCCAGATACAGTTGGCAACGTATTTGCACTCCTCTGCTGATAGCGTTATGAATATGAATATTGGTAATACTTCGCATAGCCGCTACAAAATGTTCTTGTAATTCTTCTTGAGTTCTATCTCTGTTTAGATAGATTTTGTTTTTCATATATTTTCATTTGGATATAACGACAAAAAAAATCTAAAGGGATAAGATCAGGTAACCTAGGTGGCCATCTGACTGGTCCATTGTTTGCTGTCCATTTTTGTGCAAAATTAGCGTTAAGGCATTCGACAACAATTCCCGCGTTATGACCCGGGGCTCCATTGTGTTGAAAATACAATCTGTTTCCGCTAAAGGCAAATTATCCATAAATCGGACGATGTGTCGTATTAAAATATCTCGGTAGGTTTGAGCATTTAAATTCCCTTCATGTATCTCGTAGGCCATTATCCTATTACCCAACAAAACAAATCACACAATAAACCCAAATCGTCCTTGTGTTACCCTATTTATTTGTTGGTGAAGGCTCTGATCTACCCATAGATGATTATTATGGCGATTAAACATACCATAACTAGTTATTCTTGACTCATCTGTCCATATATTATTATTAAAAAAATAAAATTTTTATAAGAAAAATTGAACCGACTTCTAAAAGTGCGCTAAAAAGTGAAAAATAACTAAAAATTTCGTTGAAGTCGGCGCCAAACTAATACCTGACAAAAGGGGATTCGCATAAACAGATTAACAACACTTGGTTTGTAATTGCTTTCTTACCATAATTTGTATATATTAGTAGTTATTTGTTTCATTTAGAAATAACTTGGAGCCACTTCAAAAATTTCGATTTCATATAGAAATTTATAGTAATTTTTCACTTTTTAGCGCACTTTTAGAAGTCGGTTCAATTTTTTTTATAAAAATTTTATTTTTCTATTTTTAGTTTTGAGTTTATTATGATTTCCATAAATTATCTGAACTAAGTACTAATCGAGATTAGTGTACCTCGCAATGACTGCAAAGTGGCAAAAAAGTACACATTTTATCCAAAGTTGTAATCATCCTAAAATGAACCACTAAAAATTCTTTGATTCTTAGAGTTCTACAAAAACCGGTGAAATTGTATCACACAAATATTTAGTCAGTCATAGTAAATCCACAATCTTTAATTTCAAATTAATTTTAGATTGGTAATATAGGCCCCAAAACCTTCCAATATCGATATTTAAAAAACTTGAGACGTAAATTTCTAGGCTCGATATATTTTATAGTGCATATTGAGTTTGTATACGCTCCAAGAACCCCGCAATATCAATTTTAAGCAAAATCAGAAAACTTAAAATTTTCACTCTCTCACTCCCTTGTCAACCTAATATTGCAAAAAAATTAACTTCATATTCATAATACACGACCCCGAAAACACTCTAATACCAAATGTGATAAAATGCGAATAAAGTAAAATTTTCAACTCACCATATTGAATCCGTCATACTGAATTTCAAAAAAATAATTTTAACATCTTAATGTAATCTAAATCTAATCAAAGCCCCCTAGTACCAATTTTAGATGAAATCCAGAGACTCAAAATTTCTAGACCCTTATATTGCATCTGACCTATTAGATTTTCTTAAAATAATTTAATAATTTTATATTCGCTATTTACATCCTTAAAAACGATTCAATCCCACATTTGAACAAAGTTGAAAATTTTCAGTCCGCCTTATAGAATTCTGAAAAAATACTATTAAATTCGTAACTTACACCCTCAAAAATCCCCTACATCAGTTTTGGAGAAAATCGAAAAATGTTGAATTTTTAGGATGCCATGTTGAATCCGCCAGATTGAATTCTTCAAAAAATATTTTAAATTCGTAATTAACGCTAACAAAAATCCCCCAATACTGATTTTAGACAAAATAGAGAGATGCAGAAGCTTTAATCCGCCATCTCGGATCCGCCATATTTATTTTTTTTTAAATAATGTCAGATTCATAATGTGCGATTCCAAAAACTCCCCCATATCAATTTTGGAAAAAATCGTACAAAATTTATTTTTTATCCTCCATATTGGATATGCCATATTGAATTTTTTTAAAATAATTTTAGATTCGTCATGTGTGACCCCGAAAACTCCCCCGACCAATTTTGGACAAAATCGAACAAAATTGGTGTTTTTGGTCCGCCATATTGAATTTTTTAAAAATGATTTTAGATTCGTCATGTGCGACCCCGAAAACTCCCCAGTACCAATTTTGGAGAAAGTCGGATAAAATTGATTTTTTGTCCGCCATATTGGATCCGCCATATTGAATTTTATAAAAATAATTTGGATTCGTTATGTGCGAACCCGAAAACTCCCCCACGCCAATTTTGGAGAAAATCGGAGAAAATTAAATTTTCTTGGCAGCCATATTGGAACCGCCATATTGAATTTTTTAAAAATAAATTTAGATTCATTGGATACAACCCCGAAAATTTCCCCATACCAATTTTAGAGAAAATCCGTTTAAATTAATTTTTTTGGCCGCCATATTGTCAGCGCAATCTTGGATTTTACTGCACCAATTTCGTCCAAAAAAATATGGGACCACCGCAGCAACTTCCTGAACATAACGTAAAAAATTTCATTTAAATCGGTGCCGCCGTTCCGAAGTAATCGGTGTACATAAATAAAAAAACATACATACTCGATAAATTGAGAACCTCCTTCTTTTAGAAGTCGGTTAAAAATCATTATTTCGTAACATATCCATGTACCAATTACAGAAGTTAAGTCTTCGTTCAGTGTCGCCAGGGAGAAGCTAAGTTCTTCTTGCCTGTAACTTGTAACATTGAAACTTATTTTCCTTTAAAATTTTTAATGATGTTTTACGAGAAACCCCAACATCCTTTTCAATAGTTCTGCTCTACGTTGAAGGATCTACCGTAACACATGCAATTACATTTATAATTTCATTCTCTTTACCTTCTTTTTCATACATCACAGCCTACCATTTTAAAACATAATATATACTTTATTATATTCATCGAACTTAAAAAATGTTCGCAGTGACCTATCCTTATGATTTATGAACTTAGTTACTGTATATAATCGAGATCAGTTAGAATATTTATTATATAATGTACTATAGGTTAAGAAACTGTGATATATATATATATATATATATATATATATATATATATATATATATATACATATATATATATATATATATATAAATATATATATATATATATATATATATATATATATATATATATATATATATATATATATATATATATATATATATACAAAATGCAAAAAAAAAATGATACAGGGTGTTCCATTTATTTACGATAAGGCCATACTGCAAGTAAAGATAACAGAGGACCTAGAAACACAGAAGATAAATAGTGGTCGAGGGGTGCGACAAGGAGATACGATTTCCCCTAAACTCTTTACTTTAGTAATGAAAGATGTCTTTAAACAACTAAATTGGGAACATAAGGGCATTAGCATAGATGGTATGTATCTGAGCCATTTATGTTTCGTGGATGACGTGGTATTAATAAGTAAAAATTTAGACTAGTTACAGGAAATGCTCTCTGAGTTGAAAAATGCTTCAGAGAAAGTTGAATTAAGCATGAACATAGCAAAAACCAAAATAATGTCTCCAGAAGATACGCCACTTTATGTAGGAAACAACGAAATATAAACAGTCGAGGAATATGTGTATTTGGGCCATCTAATTAGACTTGGGGAAGAAAACCAAGAAGCGGAAATAAATAGAAGAATTAAAACGTATTGGGCAGCCGTTGGAAGATTGGGATACGCTCTTAAAAACCCCAATATTCCCATTAATTTGAAAAAGTATTTGACTAGTGCGTGCTCCCAGTAATGATCTATGGAATGAAGACGACCACATTAACAGTTAAAGCAGCCAATGAACTGCGTACTACACAGCGAGCAATAGAATGAATCATGCTGGCAATATCGTTACGTGACCGAATAAGGAACGAAGAAGTAAGAAGACGCACGAAAGTGGAGGACGTGATAAAACGTATTGCTACTTTGAAATGGACTTGGGTGGGACACGTCGCTAGGCAAGATTATACGTGGTGGATAAAACATATATTGCAATGGAGACCTAAGTTGTCAAAAAAAGTATCGGAAAACCCCCAAAATGATTGATAGACGACATAAAAAGAAAAATAGGTAGAAACTGGCACCGGATTGCAGAAAATAAGTTGGAATGGAAGAGACTACAGGAGGCCTATGAACAGGAATGGACCAAATTGGGCTGCTAGAAAGAGAGAGAGAGAGAGAGAGAAAAACAAATATCTTTCCATCAATTATAGCCTACGCGCCGCCGTGTGTGAAAGGAAATAGAAGTCCACTTAAACAATTAAAACTTGGTATTATATCTCCGTAATTAAAACTAAAATTAAAAATCTTACTATACCACTGGATTCTATGGAAAAAAGTACCTCAAGAATGCTTATTAGTTTTATAATAGTTGCTTTGATAAATAAAATATAGGACATTTTATAAAATGGAAAAATTCGAAAATTGCCCTGTAGATCCGAAACCGATCGCGATAGCCGCAATTTGTTTTCGTTATCATAATTTTCTCAAAAAAAGAACTCGGGATTAAATTATCACATTTTTAAAATATTTTAAGGTTTCCCAGATAGCCTATAAAAACATCCAAAACAATCCACCATGTAAAGGGTGTTTTTTTATAGAGGTATAGAACTTTAAGTTGGCAACACTTTTTTAACTGGCGGCCATTTTGTCAGCTGTCAAGTGATTTATGTTTAGTTTGGTTTGGCAATTCAACATGAATAGACTGACGCCTGAACAACCCTTCCAAATTGTGCAAATTTATTTTGAATGAAAATCATGGTTCTGTTCGAAATACGTATCGCGCACTACGTCCATTTTACGGTCAACATAATCGTCCATCAGAGCAATTAATTCGATTAACTATGGAACGTTTTCGCACCACGTTTACTCTAAATGATAATACGCATCCACAGAGACGTCGTACAGCGCGTACAGAAGAAGTCATTGCTGCTGTAGAGCGTAGCGTAGAGGAAGACCCGAATCAGTCTATCCGCCATTGTGCACAGGAATTGGATATGTGTCCATTCAGTTTATGGAAGATTTTGCGGAAAGATCTTGGTTTGCGTGCTTACAAAATCCAACTCGTGCAAGAATTGAAGCCACACGATCACCTAGCAAGGCGTAGATTCGGTGAATGGGCCCAAAACAAGATTGCCGTTGATCCCAATTTTCATAAGCGAATTTTGTTTAGCGATGAAGCTCACTTTTGTTTGAATGGATACGTCAATAAACAAAACTGCCGTATTTGGAGTGATGATAATCCTCAAGTGTATGTTGAGACACCGTTACATCCAGAAAAACTGACTGTTTGGTGTGCTTTATGGGCTGGTGGAATTATTGGTCCGTACTTCTTTAAAAACGATGCTGGTCAGAACGTTACAGTCAATGGTGACCGCTATAGAGTCATGATTACTGACTTTTTCGTTCATCAATTGAACAACCATGATGTGCAGGAGCTGTGGTTTCAACAAGACGTTTCGGACCCGTGAATTGGCCTCCAAGATCGTGCGACTTAACGCTGCTAGACTATTTTCTGTGGGGATATGTGAAGTCGCTAGTCTACGCCGATAAGCCCGAAACGATTGATCACTTGAAGGACAACATTCGCCGCATTATTGCCGATATACGGCCACAAATATTGGAAAAAGTCATCGAAAATTGGACCTCCAGATTAGATTATGTCCGAGCCAGCCGTGGCGGTCATATGCCAGAAGTCATATTTAAATTATAATGCCATAAAGTAAATTTCATGTCATTTAAAAAATTCATCTTTCTTTTATTCCATTTAAAAGTTCTATACCTCTATAAAAAAAACACCCTTTACAACAATACTCTAATTAAAATTTTGAACATTAAAACGAGAAGATTGCGTATTTAATCATCAAATTTTACCAATTTATATTTTAGGCGCCACACACAACTTGATCCGGAAACATTACATGGTTTTTTACCATCAGGTAAAATTGAAGAAGATACATCAACAAATATAATTATCTAAATTTGGTTAATATTCAGTTTTGTGATATTAATTACAATTTTTACATTGTTCATTAACTTACTTGCCATAATGAAGGCTAGTCCCCGGATTTCGACTAACTTAGGCAAGTAATGACCCGAGAAGTTTACTGTTAAACGTACAATTTTAGCATGGAGTTTATTACATATCGATTGTATAATTGAATTATTATATATTATTATAAGGGATTGGGAAACATTGAAGCGATTATTATTATGTACTATATTATGTTGTTGTAGTAAGAGATCAGAAAATGTGAAAATTGGGAAAATATCACCTTTTATTAGTGCGTGAAGAAATTACAGATTTGATTGTAATTAACTAGAGAGTTCTAAATTCAAACAAATTTAACGAATATTGGCTTAAATTTTAAATTTCCAACCTTCTCTATACCCCTTTTCCAAAAAGTAATAAATCCAACGCTCTCTTCTCTCATGGTTGTTGTACCTAATCTTAAAATATCGTAAATAAATATCAATAAGTAATTAAAAATTAATCAGATGGTTGAGGCTGGTGAAGTCAGAACAGTTCCTTAATATCAGGTTTCCATTTTTGTCAACAATAGTCCTAATCAGGGGCGGATCCAGCCTCTGTCTTTGGTGAAGGCGGTGATATCAGAAAAGTACAGTATGGCAAGCGAAAGCAAGTTGTTGACGGGGGGAAGGGGGGCTAGACGCCAGCAACATTCCCATTTCTAATGTAAAAAGCAGGGTGTATTGTATGTAGTGAGGTCTATTTTTCTGAATTTGAAGCTCTTGAAGAGGGGGGGGGGGGCGATCACAAGAAAAAAAAAGTTGCCGATAGGGGGAGGAGGGAGCAGCATACACATTCCTAGTATAAGAGACAGAATCGAGTCTATTTTCCTGAACTCAAAACTCTTGGGAAGGGGAGAGGCGATCGCAAGAAAAACGAGTTGTCAACGGGGAGGGAGTGTCAGCAGCATACATATTCCTAATATAAAAAGCAGAATCGGTTCTATTTTCCTAAACTTGGGAAGGGGAGGTACGATCGCAAGCATACACATTCCTATACTCTATTCAAGAATTAGAGAGAGTAATAAAACTGTTACCGAAACTTCAACGTACCTGCTCCAATGCAGCACGTAACTGAGGACTGCCGTAAATCTAATTATATTTAAATATTATAAGCTTTTATAAATTTACTGCAACAATAAAATTTCTGATAGTTCAATTTAATTTCTGTCAGTGAGCAAAGTACACCTTACAGTGTGTCCTTAATGTTTATATATTATTTGAGATTAGTGAGATAGCCAAAAGATATGGCTTCCATCTCTATATGTATTCCAAAATCATTAAACCAGGAAATTTTTTCTCAACGAAAAACTTATTACAATGAATGTTTATGATGCCTTAAGACATCAATATCCCGATAATAATGTTAAAAGCTCTGTTGAGTTGTGTTCCAACATGACAGGAGTTGGAAATTCTACTATGTACCGAATACTGAAGGAGAAAAAAACCATTGGAATTGTTAGTACTTCCAAGCCACATTCAATCATAGGCAAACGAAAAACCTCGTTGAAAGAAGAGATGTAAACTGCAATAAAAGGAGTTGTACATACATTTTATTATGAGAAGCAGGTCCCAACCGTCGACAGAATTCTAACCAAAATCAATGGAGATCAGTATTTACCTGAAATTAAAAGAACTAAGCTCTGTAATTGCTCAGAGAACTTAATTTTTGCGGGGAAACCCAGATAGGAGATCTGTTCTTATAGATCGTTCAGAAAATGTCCGTTGTAGAAGGAAATATCTCTCTCAAGTAAAAGGTAGAATTGCTAGAAATAACACAACTTAAAGAATTAGTAATTTAACTAAACTTTTGAAAGATTATAGATCGTTCGGAAAATGTCCGTTAGAGAAGGAAATATCTCTCTCAAGTGAAAAGTAGAGTTGCTAGAAATAACACAACTTACAGAATTAGTAATTTAACTGAACTTTTGAAAGATTTTTTTGAATAAAGTTACTGCAGAAAATTGGGAAAAATCCATATAATAAAAAATAAAAGGAAATGTGGATAGCTTCACTAACTTTGATTGTTGTGATTGTTAAATTGTCATGCTGCAGATGGTTTACGAAATAAATAAACTGAAACGTCAAATGTCCTAAAAATGTTTTTAATTAATAATAAAATGACCGATAGCCCCAAAAAATTTTAATATTATATGGACGAATTTATTTTTTTATATATGTTTAACTTCTTGTATTTTTGACAATGGGTATTTTGTAAGTAATTAATAATAAATTATAACTTAGAATTTTTTAAGAGAAAAAGGCTACGTTTTAGTCTGAACGTGCCCAAAACAGCTTCTATGCCAAAATTAAAAATAATAAAAATACAGTTGTGATTTGTGTTAAATATGTCAAAATTATCTATATTTTCTAATGTATGTGAATTATTAAGAAACCATAAGAAATAAAATAATATTATAAAAAAATTTTATTTTAAGTTAATTACCGAAATAATATTCTATGCCATAAATACTTAGTGATAAAAGAAACTCCTTCCGACGCCTATGACAAGGATTAAAATCCTTTTTTAACAATTCACACCTCCAAATATTTATTGTTATCCAAACCAAATACTCCATTATTATAGACTGGTATTTTTTATTATAAAATTTCTAACCTATTCCTATGAAAAATATACGTGTCTAACAGATTTTGCCAGATACCGGACTAAAGAACACAGATAGTTTGCGAAGAAAAAAAAGGGTAAAAAATGATTTATTACTCTCTCTAGTTCTTGAACAAAATATAGTATAAGAGGCAAAATCGGGTCTATTTTCTTGAACTCAAAGCTCTTGGGGGGGGGGGGCAATCGCCACCACCGCCCCCCCTTAGATCCGCACCTGGTCCCAATAGTTTTTTCCTCTTTTTTTTTTGGAAGGTAAATTTGCGACGGCACTGAACCTATGCTCAGCAAATTATGATGAGGGATTACAATTAAAATTTTTTGTGCTATTTTGTACAATCCAGGGTAGACTCCTGGTAATGATTTTTTAATCCCAAATTCTTGGTTGCCTGTTACGTTTTTATTTTTTGTGTACCTTTTTTATGGTTCCTGTTGTTTTAGTTTCGTGCATAAAACTTTCTCACTCCTTTACCTATTTCCTTAACCCTGCATATATATATATATATATATATATATATATATATATATATATATATATATATATATATATATATATATATATATATATATACAGTGCCTTCATTTCAAAACGAACCATCCTTAATAACTTTGTTAAATAGAAAAATTTTAAAAAAAGAAAAAACACGTCAATTTAGATGTACAGGGGGAAGTTTAATTTTGCATTTGTTAAAAGTCTGTCAATCACCTCCTCACCTCCGGCTAACCTCACTTTGATATGTCAAATGGGAACCCCCACCTTGTGACACATCATTGGAAGCAGCATAAAATTGTCTATCCAACCGTATAAAAAAAATTAAATCGGTTGACGTACAAGCGAACAGTGTGCAAAAATGTCTTGTAATAATGCATAATATATCGGCCTCGAACTTTAGTATGTCAAATGATTACCCTATAGTGTGATACATCATTTTAAATGGCATACTATCTCCTATTTAGCCAATAAAAAAAAACAAAATCTGTTGATGTACAAGCGAATAGTAAGAAAAGATGTGTGGTAATAATAGACACCTTATCACATTAAACTTTATTATGTCAAATGTCTACTTCATGGAGTAAAATATTATTTTAAATTTAAAATAAATATTTTTTTAAAATAATAAACAGTTAAAATATTTGCGAGAAAAAAACTAAGCCTGTTTTAAAATTCATCGCAAAATTCATTGCAGTCTAATCAATCTAGTGTATTTATTTCAATGATATTTTTTGCGGTACCTGATAGGTACAAGAAATCACTGCAATAAATAAAATTTTTAAGATCTTTAAACACCAGTTGTTTATTATTGTTAAAATTGTCATTGTGACGCCTAGTTGAAACGTGAATATAAATGGTGTATACGCTAGCCGAAAGAATAGAAATAATTTTTCTCTATGGAGCTGAAGATCGGTGCGCTCGTAGAACCGCCAGAGCATTTAACGAGAGGCATCAAGACAAAAACGTGGGCCATAAATATGTACTCGAATTGGTACGAAAGTTTGAAGAAACGGGATCCGTTTGTAATAAAAAATATATTGAGAAAAGGGTTGTAGATGAAGCATGCCAAATCGAGGTACTAGGACAGTTTGCAATAGATCCAACTTTATCCATCTCAAAGGTCGCAGATTTAACCAACATTTCTGCTGGCTCTGTGCATAAAGTTTTAAAACAAAATAAGTTTTTTCCCTACAAAATTCAAATTCTTCAAGAACTCGGAGAAGACGATTTTGATAGGAGAATTCAATTTTGCGAATTAATGTGCCAACGAATTGACGAGGACCCCCATTTACCTAAGAATATCTGCTTTAGTGATGAATCAACTTTTTTTCTAAATGGACTGGTTAACAGACATAACTGCAGATACTGGGATAATGAAAATCCGCACCTTTTCCGAGAAGGGCATACTCAATATCCCGAAAAAATTAACGTGTGGGCAGGAATTTATGGCAATGAAATCATCGGGCCATTTTTTTTGGAAGATAATTTAACTGGGCAAATTTATTTAAACCTTTTAGAAAACACAATATACCCTGCCATTGTGCAATCTTTAGAAAAGCAAGTGGATGAAAATGCTGTTATGGTACTAAATGAAAATAATTTGCATTTCCAGCAAGATGGAGCTCCCCCGCACTACGCTTTGGCAATTCGAGAGTGGCTTGACGAACATTTTCCAGGGACGTGGATTGGCAGACGTGGTGCAATTGAATGGCCAGCACGGTCTCCAGACCTAACCCCTCTAGACTTTTTTCTTTGGGGGTATTTAAAAAGCAAGGTTTATAAAACCCCACCTGAAAATATTGACGATTTAAAAGATCGAATTGTTCGGGAATGTAGAGGAATTAGCAGAGAAACCCTTGCCAATGTTCGTGGGGAATTTCAAAATAGGCTTTTTTATTGTCTCGCTAATAACGGCGCACATTTTGAACATTTAATAAAATAATTTTCTTCAACTGAATAAAACTGAATAAACTGCTTATATTTAACACACATTTTTGCATCCTAATTGCCTATAACGTCTATTAACTTAATTTTTTTTTACATCGTTGGATAGCAGATCGTACGTCCTTTAAAATGATGTACCACACTATAGGGTAATCATTTGACATACTAAAGTTCGAGGCCGATATATTATGCATTATTACAAGACATTTTTGCACACTATTCGCTTGTACGTCAACCGATTTAATTTTTTTTATACGGTTGGATAGACAATTTTATGCTGCTTACAATGATGTGTAACAAGGTGGGGGTTCCCATTTGACATATCAAAGTGAGGTTAGCTGGAGGTGAGGAGGTGATTGACAGACTTTTAACAAATGCAAAATTAAACTTCCCCCTGTATATCTAAATTGACGTGTTTTTTCTTTTTTTAAAATTTTTCTATTTAACAAAGTTATTAAGGATGGTTCGTTTTGAAATGAAGGCACTGTATATATATATATATATATATATATATATATATATATATATATATATATATATATATATATATATATATATATATATATATATATATATATATATATATATATATATATATATATATATATATATAATATTTATTTGTATTTCCTTGAATATAAGTTTTTGGTAGTCTTCATTAAAAAAAGTTTATTCACTCAACGTTTCGCTCATTATATTGAGCTTCCTCAGGACGATTTTTTATTTTATAACATTAATCTTGAGAATAATTACTTATTTGATCGTAAGTTATATTCTTGTTAATGTTAACAATATGCTATAAATAGCCCATTTTCATGCCGATCCGAACAATTTAATTAGAAATTTAGATAAGAAAAATAATCATTCAGTATGAAAAATTGGGAAAATATCGAAAAAACGCTAATTTAAGTATAAATCGAGTTAAATATTAACAGTCACAGTAATTTTGAATTTTTGGCTACTTAGCCCAAAATTTGTCGGCCTATTTTTACTGCTTACTACCTAGTTATTGAGGAGGACCTCCACACAGTTTATGGACATGCGGCTCCGGTCGGATTTGCTAAAATATTGCATAAATATTGTTTTTAAAAGTCCCAACGGACTCAAGTTTCCAAAATCACGTATACTCGCGATACAGAAATCAAAGGTTTGGAGTGTATAGCCATTCACCGATTTGTTCCAAAAGCCCCAGTATGGCTGGATAACTCGAAAATTTTGACCAAACGAAGGAAACCAAAATACGACGGGTTTAGGATTTTCCCTGGCTATCCAAAGGTGAATTTGACCTTGACTTTAACCTTCAAGACCATTACAAGATTATAGGTAATTTTTTCAAATAGAAATAGAAAGAATGGAAAATATTATATTCGGGTCTGATCTATCAGGGAAATCTCAAGGTCAAAAATTTTAAGAAGGTAAAAAATTAAATAAATTCAAAATTCAAGCAAAAAGAAAGGTGCTAGCATTCAACCTGTTTTAATCTTGGTTTGGTTAGGTTAGGTAATGTTATTTTATGTTAGGTCAGGCGCGGATCCAAGGGGGGAGCGATCCCCCCCCCCATGAGCTTTGAGTTAAGGAAAATAGATCCGATTTTGCCTCTTATAAAGGGTGTTTTTTATAGAGGTATAGAACTTTTAAATGGAATAAAACAAAGATAAATTTTTTAAATTGACATGAAATTTACTTTATTCGAAAGATAACCTTCTGGCATTATAATTTAAATATGACTTCTGGCATATGACCGCCACGGCTGGCTCGGACGTAGTCTAATCTGGAGGTCCAATTTTCGATGACTTTTTCCAACATTTGTGGCCGTATATCGGCAATAATGCGGCGAATGTTGTCCTCCAAGTGATCAATCGTTTCGGGCTTATCGGCGTAGACTAGCGACTTCACATATCTCCACAGAAAATAGTCTAGCGGCGTTAAGTCGCACGATCTTGGAGGCCAATTCACGGGTCCGAAACGTGAAACTATGCGGTTACCAAACGTTTCCTTCAATAAATCAATTGTGGCACGAGCTGTGTGACATGTTGCGCCGTCTTGTTGAAACCACAGCTCCTGCATATCATGGTTGTTCAATTGATGAACGAAAAAGTCAGTAATCATGGCTCTATAGCGGTCACCATTGACTGTAACGTTCTGAGCAGCATCGTTTTTAAAGAAGTACGGATCAATGATTCCACCAGCCCATAAAGCACACCAAACAGTCAGTTTTTCTGGATGTAACGGTGTCTCAACATACACTTGAGGATTATCATCACTCCAAATACGGCAGTTTTGTTTATTGACGTATTCATTCAAACAAAAGTGAGCTTCATCGCTAAACAAAATTCGCTTATGAAAATCAGGATCAGCGGCAATCTTGTTTTGGGCCCATTCACCGAATCTACGCCTTGCTAGGTGATCGTGTGGCTTCAATTCTTGAACGAGTTAGATTTTGTAAGCACGCAAACCAAGATCTTTCCGCAAAATCTTCCATAAAGTGAATGGACACATATCCAATTTCTGGGCACGATGGCGGATAGACTGATTCGGGTCTTCCTCTACGCTCTATCCTATAATTTAATTTCTGAAAACAATAGCAGAGTTCTGCTTTCTCGCTTTGCTTTATCCATTTTAAATATCATAAAGTAGATTATTTGGAATAACGATATCAAAAACAGAAAAGATCATCTACTATTATATTTCTTGGAGAAATTGTTTTTTTATCCTCTATAATAAAGTACGCCCTTTTATGGCATATTCGGAAATTTAAAATTATTTTTTATTACTTCGTCTTGACCACATTACTTAAATATATTTTTCTCTCAAAGTTCAATGGCCAAAATTTCCCCAATTATATATATATATATATATATATATATATATATATATATATATATATATATATATATATATATATATATATATATATATATATCAACACACAAGCTTGCCAGAATTATAAAATTTTGCAATTTCAAACAATATTACTGTTTTATATAATTTATAATTTTATGCCCAAAAAAGAACAATGAAGTATCACTGGCACAGTTTTAAACTCGTTTTGTTCTTACCCACCTTGATTCAACATGTACCATATTTATAATCTGCAAAAAAATATCACTTGGCCTTAAACTTTGTTACATCTTGGCTATTGTGTAATAATTATTAATTTGTTTGTTAGGTGACATTCTTTAAGCACATATATTCTCGTTTAAAATTTTCCTGTTGGAAATGTATATGTTTGTTTTTGTTTCGTAAGGCGTTTACATCATTTTGCAATGTTATTTATCTTACAATTAAAAAAATCATGACAAAATATCTAAGATTTATACTGGGTAAAAAAATATATATTACCATTAAACTATAGTAAATATTTGCTTTCAGAAAATCTGCTGTTTTGAAGATAAAAAGAAAATGTTTTTCATGTCGAGATTCAAAAATGTTTTATTATCATCTAAACTTAAATAATCTCTGTCTATATTAATACAATAAAAAGGTAAAGTGTGTTTGTTTGTTTGTTTGTTGGAGGAATCTCCGGAACTACCGACCCGATTTAAAAAATATTTTCACTGTCAGAGAGACAAAATTCTGAATATGACTATAGACTACAATTTATGGCTTTTGTAAAAAGTTGGTGGCAGAAAATGGTTGGAAATAATGAAATTTGGAGACAGGCAGCGCATAGTAGGCAGAACAGTAGTTTTTTGATTCAAAAATACGTGGTTAAGTCAAATCTTTCTCGATATGAATAAATCTTTGCTCAAATTACTTACGACTCTGTTCAAGTGGGTTACTGCGGCATTGTAGATAATAATAATGCATAACCTCCAAAAATCAGTTTAAACTGCAATATAGTATTTAATAAAAAGTTGTCAGACTTTGACAGGCTGAAAAAGACCTATTTTTAGATATAAGACATCTTTCTATGTCTATTTTCAGGATTTCGGAATCTTTCCAGAACTTTCCAACCCCTAATCTATAAATGTGAATTTGGGGTGCACACAATTACTACAGCAAATACTTTCATGAAATTTCGTACAGTATAATTCAAAATAGCCAAATACAAATCTGGCTTGATGAGATTTTAGGTTATATGAGGTATACATAACCTTAAATAAATGTTCCATAGAAACATAATCTCTTTCGAATCAACAGGTTAAAAGGTTTCCCATTTTGGCCACATACTTGTACCCAGATTTACTGAATCCCTAGTGCAGCTCCTTCAGAACCGTCCGTAGACATAGAAGATTAGACTGTGGGTCCTATAGAAGCGCGTTAGCTCTCGCTTAGATAGAGACAGAGCGAAATGGGACATGTTAATACTCTCAGCAACCATAACAGAAATGATTGTGTGCTTGGGTAGAATGTGTGCACATGTTTTGTATGTGCTGGCATCAGACGTGGGCGAGGTGGGGATTGGGGGGGGGAGGGAGGAGGGCGATCCCTACCAAGAGCTTCCAGTTCAGAAAAAATAAACTCTCCTGCCCGCTATATTAGGAACGTAGAAGTAGCTTCTCCCTCCTCCCGTTGACAACTCGCTTTCATTTATCTTACTGTCCTGTCTTATATGCAAATAGGATAGGGATAATTTTGACCTTTACTTTCCTGGATCCGCTCCTGGCTAACATAAAACTTTCTATTTACCGTTTAGACATTATTAATATGCCCTAAACTTAACTATGCTTAATCTATGCTACTGAGAGAGATAGTAGATCTCTCTTGATAGTTGCATACAAAGCTAGAACAGTAAGTCAGTCCAGTGAGATAGACCAGTAGACTGTCTGTGAGTGTTTACAGTAAATCTAGTTTAATTATTACTGTCATCGAGATAAATCGAAAACATAGAATGTAACATATTTAAGACAATTAACGGAAAATACCTTATTATTATTATTAAATGAGGTTGAAGAAGTTATTGAGAGTGAGATGAATGGCTTGTTTGTTTCGGTATTCCTCCAAATCTGCACTTCACAGACACTCTTGTTCTAAATAAAGTCTAATAAACTTAAAGATTTCATTCGATTTTAATTCTTGCGGTATCATTTTAAAAATAAAAACTGTAAACCCAACTGTAAACAAAGCAACAATTTTTGAATTAGGCAATATTGGCTTGGTATGCACATTCACAAGGGGAGAACTGAAAGACAATTGTGAACGATCAACCGTGGGGGAACGTTACCGTCCTGAAAAGTTAGATCAGCATTCTAACTACTGTCCTGTCTCGATTGCTAGCTTGAGACATTTGCGTTGTTCTAATATTGCCATGAACACGATGACAATACTGGTCTGGCTTACTGGCCTGGCTCCTGTGCAAGCGGCTTCTCAGTGGCATAGATCAAGCAGAGTAAAGTATAGGACATATTTATAATGCCAAAATTGTTATTAATGACAACAATAATAATAAACGTCTTTTGTTATGGTATAAGAGAGGACATCGCTGAAGACCAGCAGCAACAACAACAACAACTAGATCAGTACGAGGGCCAATCAATTCCAAGAGCTCCACCCGCTGAAAATGCTGCGCGAGAACCCCAACCAACGCTTACTCAAGCAGGATGACCAAGATAGCGCATGAAATGGACTGTGACCATGAACTACACAATAATGCTCATTTTTTATAAGATGACTCAATTAAGACAAGAGATGATCGGCTACAGACAACAATTATACGCCGAATTTTGCAGGAAGTACTCACACATGCAAGTGTCACAGCAGAAAATAGCTGACCAACACAGAGTTATTCTCCGAAACACGGAAATTGAACGTGAGATCAGAGGCACTGACAATAACAACCATCCGTTTGCTGAACCTGAGGCACAACTGGAACCTGAGATCCAAGAACAACAGAAATAGCTGAATGACGATACCCAACAAAACAACACTGAACTCTTTTATCAGAAAGCAGACCGGCACAGCCAAAAATTAATTCATCCAAAAAACTGGGTGTCATGTTAGACATCATGAACAATCGGATTTTATCAGCTTATGTTTCAGATGCCTACACTCGGGAGTCCTTGCATAGAACCATCTACTGTGCCTCCACTGCAGTAGCTAGAGCTTTAGAAATTAAAGTTACAACAGAGCGCCAATCAGCAAGAACAGAACCCAAAACACCACCATGGGAAAGACGTTTAAATAAGAAAATTTAAAATCTTCGAAAAGATATAGGAGAGTTGACAGAGTATATCAGGGACATAAGAACAAGTAAACTGCAAACACGAGTTGAAGAAATCATGAATCGTGTCCGATGCCACTCGCAACAAGATCCAGTGAATGCTACTGCTCAGCAATGCCTTGACACATTGAAATAAAAGCTTTCTGTTATTGCGGGATGGCTAAATAGATACAAGATCAGCAATAACCGAAAAAGTGACAATGCACTGTTCCAACGATCAAAAAAGACTTTCTACCATAAGCTGAACTCTCTACCTAATATGGAAGATAATAGATATCCCAATTGAAAGCAGGTGGAAGAGTTCTGGGGAAACCAACTTTCTACACCAGCCAATTGTAACTTCGCAGCTGGCTGGATCAATGAAGAACGCCAAATCTGCCAAGACTACAGCCAGGTGCAGTTTGAGCCATTTACCACTGAGCAAATTTCAGGAATAATCAAGGAAAGCTCCAGGTCTCCACAGGATCCAGGACTACTGGTTCAAGAAGTTCTGGTGTATGCACCATCAACTGAATAGTATTATTAATGATGTTTTTCTTCACCCAGCAAAAATGTCATTGTTCTTGACGGAACGTATTACGTATCTCTTGCCAACGGACCAACACAACACACATGACCCAGCTAAGTATAGGCCAATCACCTGCCTTCCCACACTGGTGATCACCTCCTGCTTGACCCAACGCATCTATGCACATTGTGAACAAAATAACATCGTTGCAACTCAACAGAAAGGATGTACCAGAGTAGCAATGGGATGCAAGGACTTTGTCATGTAACCAAGCCTGTATCAACCGAAGAAACCTCTTTGCTGCCTACGTGGATTATAAGAAGACAATGCCCCATGAGTGGCTCACAACTATATTGGGAATGTATAGGGTCGATAATCATTTTGTTTCATTTTTAGAACGTATCATGTCTACCTGGAGAACTAGGATCCAATTGCATCGAAACTGACACAATTCCGATACGACGGGGGAATATTTCAGGACGATTTACTTAGCCCATTGTGGTTCTGCCTTGCAATGAACCCACTATCATGCCGTTTAAACTCCACCAAATACCGCTTTAGTATTATAAATAACAACGAAGAGGTAGTAAAAGTGAATCATCTTCTATAAATGGATGATCTTAAACTGATGGCTGCTACCAGAAACCAACTGGAACAAATACTTAAAATTGTAGAGGAGTTTTCCGGGGATATCGAAATGCAATTTGGACTTGACAAGTGCAGTATTTTAAACAGCGTTAAAGGTATGATATAACCAGGAGTACTTGAAATGCAGAACGGTGAAACTATAGCTGTAATGGAAACAGAACAAACATACAAATACCAAGGTATGAAACAGCCTAAAAGAATTGACCATCGCACTATGAAAGCCGAATTGACAACCGAATTTATCAGAAGGGTAAGGCGGGTATTACGAACTAACCTAAATAGTAGAAATTTGTTTTAGGCGCTCAACACGTACGCTTGCTCTGCACTTAGCTACTCTTTTGGAATTGTAAAATGGAGTAGGACGGACATTCAAAACCTGCAAGGAAAAATAAGAATACTCCTAACAAAAGCACAAAAATATCACTCTTGGAGTGCTATTGAACGTGCAATGCTTCCAAGACATCCAGGAGCAAGAGGATTTGAGGATATTGTTCAGCAGCTCGACCAACAAATAATAAACTTGCGTTTATATTTCCACAGGTTAGCGGACTCTTCCATACTACATCGAGCAATATGCGAGGCAGACTAGTCAATGCCGCTACAGCTGAGGGAACAGGATATTGCTTCTCACCACCAAACAGACCAAAAGACGTTACAAACCCGGCTACGGAAACCACTTTATAGACGGCATTCAATTGAGGTCAGTCAGGACAGTGTCGACAACTCAGCGTCGGACTACTTGTTGATTTCAGAACAGATGTATCTGGAAACGGAGGGCTTATTGTTAGCTATCCAAGACCAGGTTACTCCAACGAAAAACTATCGGAAGTTCATCGTCAGAGATCCCTCAATGGAAAACGACAAATACGACTGTCAAACATCAAAAACAATCCAGCCCATAACTGGAGGATGCCAAGCGTTTGCCGCAACGGAGTATAAGGAAAGACATAACTCAGCCGCAAAGATACTTCACCAAAAGTTAGCAGATAAGTTAAACCTATTGCAGATAGGAAAAGTGCCTTATTACAGATTCAATTTGGAGCCTATTCTTGAGAACAACGAGCTCAAGCTGTACTGGGACCGAACGGTTCTGACGGATCAGACAGGTGCTCATAGTAAACCAGACATTGTACTAATAGATAAAATTTCTAAGCGAACTATACTAATCGACATTGTTGTACCTAACAACAATAACCTAAAGCTAAAATACAACGAGAAACGAACGCCAAATACAGAGATCTGAAGATGAAAGTTCGAAGACAATTTGATACCAAAGAACCTCCTGCAGAACATCAGGGGACTGGGCCTTAGTGAGCATCTGTATAAGCCGATTTAGAAAGCAGTTCTCCTTACAATTGCGCGAACCATTCGTAGGAAATACAACAGGCCACGTCACCTAGGACCCGATAACATGGAAAGGGTTCCCAGAGAGCTTCATACTTTTGGTATCTTTGTATCTCTGGAATGAGTCAATATTCCTTGAAGGGTATGCGAAGCTGTTTGGCTTGAAATCATGAATAACGTCTTTTGTTAAAAATAGTAATACATTTTACACATTTCCGACATAAAACATCCAAAAAGCACTATCAATGACGGTGAAGTTGAGCTTAAAGACTAGTTTATTACTTAATCGTCTAAGAAACTTTTATGCCAGCATATACAAATTCTGCCCAGACACAACAGTGATTTTTCTTATGGTCACTGTGTCAAAAATATTTCATTCTGTTATTTGATCGGTCAGGTTTTCTGCAGCCAGCTCTCACTCTATTAGTTCGAGAGGAAAGGTGCCATTCTATGATCCAGGCGATGGTGCCAGGCTCAGTACGGTGCACCGTTGTGGACATGTACCTAGGCGCGTAGACCTTTCTAGCATGGTTTGGTAGCTTGAGTTTATATTTATTTAGTACAATTGCTTTGCTATGAACCAAAACCATACCTTTTTACAGAATTGTAAACATTTATTGTTATGTGGAACTTTGGACATTACGTAAAATTTCTGTATAGTCTAGCTAGTCCTCGTCATCTGATAACCTTATATCTAGGTATGTCAGAATTTCTCATTATCTCCTGAGTTCAATACGATTTGCAAACTTAAATACGGGTCTAATTTGCCAATAAAAGTTAATAACAGTAATAAAGAATTTATTTAATTAAATTAGATTAAATTACGAGGGTGGTTCAATAAGTAATGTAAATTAGTCATAGATGGCGCCACTATCATTCTCTTCGGAGGAATCTCTATGAAGGTTCACTATGATCCGATTCTTAGTTTATATGTGGCAGTCATTTAAAGCAGGTTATCACACCATTGCTATACATAATGGAAACAGACGAGTTTCGAATAGCGATTGAACATTTTTATATGAAACAGTAGACAGTTGCTCGGAGGTTGGATGTTGTTCACAGAAGTTCTGCATCGATTTTAAAAACCATTTATTTTTGGATAAACGAATTTAAACGTGATCGAAAATGAACTAAAGATAAAACACGCTCGGGACGCCCAATTGAGGTTACTACACCAGAAATTATTTAAAAAATATATCGTATTGTTGACAACGATCGGCAAATAAAGGTTCGTCATAAAGCTGAATGTGTAGATATATCAACATATTTTGCACCAACATTTCTGTATGAAAAAACTGTCTGCCAGATGGGTGCCGCAATTGTTGACACCTGAAAACAAACTCACCAGAAAGATCAATTCTGAACAGTATTTATCGATGATTACACGTAATTCAGCAGATTGTTGGCGTAGACACGTGACTGTGGATGAGATTTGGATCCATCCCTCCACGCCCGAGTCGAAACAGCTGTAAAAACCGTCCGATGAGAATGCGCCAAAAATGGCGAAAGTTGTTTAGTCTACCGAAAAAGTTATGGCCACTGGTTTTTGGGATTTCCGAGGCATAATATTTATCAACTAATTAAAAAAAATGTCATTAATCACAGGGGATTACTATGCACACTTTTTGGTCATTTGGATGAAGAATTAAAAAAAAAAAAAACGTCCAAGACTAGAACACAAAAAGTTCTTCTTCATCAAGACGAGGCTCAAGTTCACATTTGTGCAGTTTCAATGTCAAAATTAAACGAATTATGGTTTAAATTAGTTCCCCATCTACCTTATTCATCAGATTTGGCACCTACTGACTTTTTTCTCATTCCTAACCTAAAAAAGTGGCTCGAAGACCAGAAATTTTCATCATATGAAGCGGTTATTACGGCTCTAGAAGACTATTTTGAGGATTCGGATACTGCCTACTTTTCAGGATGTATAAAGAAGTTAGAATACCGCTAGACCAAGTGTACAGAGCTTCAAGAAAACTATGTTCAAAATTTTTATTCTTTTTTACCTTACTTATTGAACCACCCTCGCAAATAAATCGTTTTAGTAAATTTGGTTGGCACGTTTTAGTAAATTTAGTTGCTATTTGAGATTTATAATAAAAATGTATGTATGTATGGGATTTCTTTCTAAACAAATATTTACACAGAAATTTCTTAATACCCGCTTTTGATACATTTTTTCTTCCAAATGAAACCTGGTTAAATATTCCTAAAAATAACCTTTGTAATAAAAAAGCCCCCGGAGAAGTTTACGATCGATTATGTAACGCCAATCTCGATTTTAGTATTTTTTAAGTGTGTCAAGTTCGTGAACATCTTTATGTACAAGTTGTTCTAAGTCAATATTAAAAATGTTATGTTATTAATCTCAAATAGTAGGCAAATATTTGTGAATTGATTATTATTACAAGTATATAAATAAATAATATTGCTATATTTCTTTGTTCGGTTTCATACAGGGTATATCTAAAAAATGATCGATTTTTCAGAAAAATGTTGTTTAATCAATTTGGTTATTAGAAATGTTTTTCAATAAATGAATGAAAAGAAAAGTGTTATTTAACAAAATTTTTAATTCTGTAAGGCGGCAGTCAATACTAACTATGTTACAGCCACAGCCACATGGAACGGGGTGGGCCTTTTAAACTTCATTAACGACATTATACATCGCTTTATCTATAGCAGTGTTTCCTAACTTTTTTTCAAGCGACACCCTTTTTCAGTTTTAAAATATATTCGCGATTCCCCTTTCCCGTAGCTGGGGGGTGCGGTAGGTGGGGTTCGCACTAGGTCCCTTGAAAGCAATATGCCCGTGGGGGCCTCAAAATCACAGAAAAAAAATAATCGAAAAATTTTTCACGACAGTCAGAGCAAAGCAAAATTTGGCGTTTGGCTGCTCGAGCTGCTGGGGCCATTATTTTACAAAAAACTAGTTATACACTACATAAACTACTACTTACACAAAAAATATTTTAGTCCGTTTACATAAAGAACACAAAAAATATCTAACGCAGATTCATCAAATGAAAGAAGTTTAACGTCTAAACGCAATGTTTTTAAATTTCGTAAGTACCTATAATAACTTAAACAAAACAAGCGGGCTTTCTAGCTCTTACACATTGTCTTTTGAACCGCTGATGTAGCTGTGAATGTCTTGTAATGGAACAAATGTTAATTATTTTACACTGTTCAATGTGAACTATATTCCGTTAAAATGGATAATTAAATAATAACTCTGTGAATAGATTTCTCGTAGGAATAGGGTAGTTATATTTTTTATCACTAACAAAGAAAGTGTCGCAGTTAGGCCGGCCCCTGGCGGCTCTAATTTGCGCTTCGTAGAAAAATTTGGTGTTTCGTCCCGGTGCCAGCCGTAGGACTCGTCAGTGGGTTTTGGCTGACACCTTTCCAGACACCCGTCGTCGTACTTATTTATGTTCGGATCTCTTATTTGAAGTTAAATCTGACCGGATGATGGCGGTAAGATGTTGAATAATACGACAACAGTGTAAAGGAAAAATAAATCAGTTATCGAGCTTAACTTTTATGATCTTGCCGTTTAAAGGTTTTCTTAACAAAATACATAAAGTCAGTTAATTTATGAAGACGTAATAAGACCCTCTCTTAAAATTGCCTATAAATCTGTCTAAGTAATCCTGCCCTGGTTATGTAAATAAAACCGGAAAATAATGGACGTTTATAACATATGATATATGCACAAACCGTTAAAATGTCTTAGAATATTGAACGATTTTCCCATTATTAGGAAACAAAAGAATAATCAAATAAACTCATTATACTGAAATATAACGTTTGATCTGTGAAAGGAAAGTTAATATATAGCGACTGTTTTTCCTGATTGCAAGAAAGAATGATTTAAATACCAACAATATAAATAAAAGGGCACTCAGGTTTTTTCACAGACGTTATATTATCTTATTCCTTTAGTTATAGAAAGAAATAGTTCTATTAATTGTGTTTATATAAAAATTAAGATTAAGACGCTCAGAGGCGAATTCGGGAATCAAGCATCCCGCATAGAATGGCTAACGCCCTCAGCGCGTAACGATCGAAACCTTCGAACTTTAAGGGAAAGAAATTGACGTTTACAGGGTTCCATCGGCTAATATGGGTACAAACGGGAAAGAGAGGGGTGTCGAGGGGGTGTAAGATTCGAAGACACTCTTTTAAGGAATAGTAAATGTCAGTCATAATTTGAATGTCGTTAAAACGGTACCGTGAGTACCAGTGCCGTAGAATAATTACGTCACGGGTATAATCGTCGGAAAAGAAGGTTATCTTCGTTTAATTTGGGAAATTAAGGGATTATCGTGTGTTATTTTAGAGGGGCATTTCGCGATTTTCATACGATTTGATAAAGTAATATAAATAGCTGTTTTTCGCGTTTTATCTCTTTTTTCTGTTCAATATTTTAGTAAGCTATTTATACGTATTTTTTTTTTTCTAAATTGGGTTTTATATTTTTGGTTATTAGATCGGCCAATAAGAGCAATTCTGTTAGTTTTTTTTTGAATTGTTATTAGGTTTAAGTTTCTCACTATAAATAGTTCGTTTTTCTATTTATTTTTGTTAAATAGATTTAAGTGTTTTGAGAAACTTGTTTTATTCAATTTAATTAAAACCTTCACGCGAATTAACTTGCGGGCGTGCTGTTGCGTGACCTACAAAACAAGAGATGTCTTGTCTCAATTAAGCAGTGCTTATCAAAGAGATATTGATTTGCACCTTCGATCATACCCTATAGATTTAAACAACAATAGATTTGTTTGAAGGCTGTTTATGGTCGGTGGGGGAGAAGCTTTTTTGATGTTTGACAGATATAAACATGTTTACTTATCTTTTCTTTCGGTTAAATTGCTTGTTGTGGCTCTTTTCAGCGTTTTTAAGGGTTAGAAATTACTATATATGCGAAGTTTACGATTAATATTAACAAAAATATGATTTAAAACTTATTTTTATTGGCAAATATTGTTAAACATAGTTTACATATTGAAAATAACAATAATAATAATTTAGGCAACCATAAATTCATTTCCAGAATTAACGTACCGATTATCATATGATACCCTTTTAAATAATGCAATTAGAAAAGGATAGCATAAAATCGATATGTGTGTACCAACAGATGAAGTATCTACTGTTTATCAACACTTTTTCAAATATAAATAAAAATATTATCACGTTATTCAACGTTCAAACAACCGGGCCCTAGTTTGGACGTTATGCTAATTCTATAGGAGTATGTTCGAAGAATTGCACAATGAACAAATGAGACATAATCGAAACATTATAATTAATTGTGTGTGTTTCTGTGGAGCTTTCGAATTCGCGTTACGAGGACATGATGAGTCTACGTTCTTCTCTAATCCCGGGGTTTTTCAAGCTTTAATTGATTTTAGTGGTGAGTTAGACGGTGCTCTAAAACAACATTTCGAACAGGTACGTCAAAAACCATTCAAAATGAAATTTTACAAGCAATATATATTCTATGTCAACAGGATATTTCTAAAGAAGTAAAAGAAACTGATTATCAAATATCTTTCAAATGGCAATTGTCTGTAGATACGTTATACGGGGCAAACCGGTCAAGCGATTTTGGGATTTTTTAGTGCTTTTAGAACACGATGTACAAACTTTGTCTTCTGTTATACTTAATGAACTTGAAAAGCACGTTGAAGGTAATAAAAACAAACTCATTTCGCAAACATAGGATGGTGCATCAGTCATGAGCGGCTCGTTGAATGGGGTGCAAGTAATTATAAAATACCTATGAACATGCTACTTACGTGCACGTTATGCATATCAATTAAATTTGGTAATGGTAAACGCTGAATCCGCCAATAAAAATATCCACATATTTTTTCCAATTTACGAGGGATTTGTTCTTTTTTTTTTCAAATAGTCCTCAAAGAACCGCAATACTAGATGAGATTGTAAACAAACGCTTACCTCGTTCAGCCCCAACAAGATGGAATTTTGATTCTAGAGTTTTTTGTACCGTATTCGAATACAAAGATAGCATTCTAGAGACAATGGAAAAAATCTTAGATGACAGTAGAAACGTTAGTACCACGAACCAATCATCAGGGTATGTTAAAATTCTCAAAAACAAGATTTTCATTTCACTTTACAAAATAATGCCTTAAGTGGATTTGTTATTTGGTAAGTTTCAAACAAGACAAATTGACGCTATTATCGCAAATAAAAATAAATTACCATTTGAATCAAAATTAACAGAAATTAGAAGTAATATTATCTCAAACGACGTTGAGTCATCTCCATCTACTCCAAAACGATGTAAGCTCTATGATTCCGCGAAGTTTTCTCGGAACGCAAAAGAAGTTTGTGATATAATTATTTGTCAAGCAAAAGAACAATTTAGCTTTACAGGATACTTGATAGCAGCCAGTCTTTTTTTCATAACAGTATGTCGAATATAGTACATGTTTTCCCGAACAAAAATTTAAGGATACGATTTAAATTTACCACTTTTTTATCGAACAAAAACTCCGTACATAACTGACCGTCATATATGAAACTGAAGAATTTAGATCAGTTTCGGGACTTCTTGTATTTTATGACTATCTTTTGTAAAACATTGAGCTAAGTGAGACATTTAGTGAAGTTCTAAAACTTTTAAAAATTTTAATTACTGACTCTATTAATAATAGAGTAACAAAATGCCCAGGAAAGAAAAAATTTTGAAAATGTCTTAAATAAAGGTCGAAACGTCAATTGTTTTGCATTTTCTGTTAAATATAGAACCCAAACCCAAGAAAAGCCAAAATAAAGAAAAAATTATATAATGTTAGAGGTTGCGAAGTTTGAATAAATTGCTATAAAACACAATTCATTATGTTACACCACCACCGAGATGGTGGCCTACCTGTACCACCACACCGAGAAGAAAGTTAAAAAAAAACTTACCCCCTCCGCTACAGTGATACGGCAGAGGTACATGTTTCGTATATATGTTTTTTTTTTAATTTTTATTTTTTATTTTTTTTTTAACTTTTTCTCGGTGTGGTGGTACAGGTAGGCCACCATCTCGGTAGTGGTATAACAGAATGAATTATGTTTTATAGCAATTTATTCAAACTGTGCAACCTCTAACATGGAAAGGATATGATGGAGCGAAGTTTGCATTCACTGTATGCATTTTACTTCATTCACACACTACAACAGCATAATGTGGATATATCTACTGCTATTGCATCTCACACGGAGGAATCCGTGAAAGCCGCATAAACATATTTATATATATATATATATATATATATATATATATATATATATATATATATATATATATATATATATATATATATAGTATCTTAAAATATTGGTTTTTGATCCATCGTACTTTGACCTTGCTTTAACATGTAAATGACTTGGTTGGTAATAAAGAATTTTATTATACGAGGATCGTTTGGAAAGTCCGTGCAAAAATTAAAACTACCTAATTTTTTTGGATAAACCTCTTTTATTTTTCAATATAGTCTCCTTGTAGGCTTATATACTTCGTCCAACGCTGCTCTAGTTTGTTGATCCCTTCCGAATAATACGATTTGTCCAAGTTTGTGATCACCTTCTGCAATCACCTCCTCGTTTGAATGAAATTTTTTACCACCAGCCATTTCTTCATATTGAAGTCTAGAGATGTTAAACGAGTTGGAACCCTATTTCCACCAATCTTGGACGTTTTTCTTGCAGCTCGGTTTTCAAACAGTCCAATAACGATGAATAATATTCGCCTGTAATAATTTTACCCTTTTCCAGATAGTCGATGAAGATTATTCCTTGCGAATCTCAAAGGATAGTCGCCATAACCTTCCCTGCCGAAGAACTGGTCTTCACCTTTTTTGGTGCAGATTCCCCCTTGGCAACCCAATTTTTAGATTGTTCTTTGGTCTCAGAAGTATAGTGATGTATCTATGTTTCATCCACAGCGACGAAACGATGCTTAAAGTCGTGAGGATTTCGTTGGAACAGCTGCAAACCGTTCTTGCAACACTTCACATGATTTCGTTTTTGGTCAATCATGTGCAATCGCGGCACCTATCTTGCTAATAACTTTCTCATGTCCAAAAATGCTCACAGCACTAGCAATCTCGCGATTGAGGGTAGGTACTCTTCTGTCATTCGTCACCATATCATTGATTTTGTCAATGATTTCCGGAGCAGTAACCTCAACAGGACGCCAGAACGTTAAGCGTCTGTTGTGCTCATGAAACTACTTATAAACTGGTGCACAGTCTCCATAATGTTTATCAAGCTTCTGTTTAGTCTCCTGAGGCGTTTTGCGTTTCATAATGTTTAATCAAAACACGAAATTCTTTTTTGTCCATTTTTGGAGAACCACTCTACTTCCTCGATTCAAAAGAATGTCGAAACACAAAGAAATAGACCGAGTCGGCTGAAACTTGGTATGTATTCTTCCAAGAGATGTTGCTAACTGAAAATAACCTCGATACGCGCCAGTAATGCCATCTCGCTGACTTTGCAAACCGGCCTCGTATTATTATTATTATTATTATTAAACAATTTTTAAGAAATTTTTGAAAATTTTTAATTAAGTAACATTATTTAATGTTTTATACTTACCAAAAAGGTAAATAATAGAACAGCCCATATTTCTAGACGTGCCTATCCAAAACGAATTTACCATCAATAGTATTATAATCATTTGCATCAAATATTTTTAAGATTAACATATGGACGCGTGTAATAGGTTTGATAACAATTATTCTAAAATATTAATTAAATTTTTTGGGTCAATAAAACCTCTCCTCAGTATTTAAATATATCCTTCAATTAATTGTTTTTTCATATTTATTAATGTTTTCTTTTTATACTGTTTTAGATATTACATCTAGTCACAACTTGCCATCTTTTAGCTCTAGCTGGATCAGTACTAGGAAGTACTGTCCTTATTTCGGATCAGAGTATGTCTAAGATGATCGAATTAACAACACAACAACCGTACTGCAACGTGCATACAGATAGGTAAATATATCTAATGTACGACCCGTAGTAAGGTCAGCATTTTACAGACACCCAGTAGAATAGTTTGAAATACAGAGTATATTTTTAATATAATAACTCCCCCTCATATTAACAACTTATCTGCAAGCAAAGCTGTCACTTTTTTAATTAGAATTTTCAATTTTTAGACACAATTTTTATTGGTTTAACTTTTTATTAAAAGAAAGACAATTCTGATAACTTGTCAAACAATTCAACCTGCTTCAACGACTTCTCAAACTAAACTGTCCCCGAAAATCGATCGGGAGCCTTCATATGGCCTTTTTCTAGATACCAGAAGATTCCGCATCTTTCTAGAAGGAGTTTCATACTACATGGTGTAATCAAAATAAAATAAAAAAAGACAGTAATTTGGCGATTTCTATACTTTCTGTCATAGACATTCCATGTTAAAAATAAGGAAATATAATTTTCTAAAAAGTACCAGGCCTTCTTTCATAGACGTCTAATGAGAAAATTAACAAAGGTAAAATAAATTATGAACTCGTAGAAAATAAACCTAAAACCCAACAAACTTCAAACACAAACTAATACTATGAAATGTATAGCGCTATAAACCCCATTACATTGCCCTCTTCCAAGCTTTGATCGGCCCAAGATACACGACTTTCATCTTCGCTACAGGGATTTTGTAAATTCAGTACACCAGATCGTTAGGTGGGTCACTACGTTGTACGGACCTTCCCATCGCTTTTAAAGCTTTTCCCTTGATAACGTGTGACATAATGGGCTTGTAATCAAACTTATAAAGCTGGGAATCCCAAATTACCTAGTAGGACTAGTTCAAAGTTTCTTTGAGATATCGTCAGACGACGCTGGGTCTTCCGTAAGACACCTTACAGTGGGAGTTCCACAGGATTCTCCTCTTTCTAACTCTATTCAATCTTTATATTACTGACATTTCGAAAGATGATTACAGTAAACTATACTAATTCGCTGCCGATACTACATTTAGGACGTGCTCAGAGTTATTTTGACTCAATCAATTGAGACTACAAAGGTACATAAACATGTTATAGAAATAGATAGCCAATTGGAGAAAACCCAGCCCATTGTGTTTACGAAAGTCAGGTTCGTGATTCCTCACGATTGGCTGTCCATTTCTAACACTATAAATCTTTTGAGAGATAATCTAAATACTTAGGGCTAGTCTTCAACTGGTCACTTAACACTAACTGCTTGCTAACCAAAGCCAAAGCGTTTCTGATAGCTCTTTACTCACTGCTGAACCGTAATAGCAAGCTTAATCTTAAGCTAAAATTAACGATTTAAAAGCTCTTCATCAAATCGATCCTGCATTGGGTACTCTGACGTGGATCACGACAGGCAGATCTAGATTCAGCAAGCTAGAAAGCTTCCAGAACAGAGTTCTCAGCATGATCTGTGAAGCTTCATACTACGTTGGAAATACTATTCTCAACAGAGACCTCGGATGCGAAACTTTTACCAATGATTTAGTTCAAACACAACTTAAGCGCCATATCACTGCAGCGCCATCGATACCTCAGAAATTGGCTACAAGGCCATTAACTGAGCTCCAATTGTCAAAATTCTGACTTAAAAGTTCAAACCACAATTTTTGTCATTTTCAATACCTTGTTGCAGTGCCAAACTCGAAAGGAGTCTATAGGGTTTATTGAAGTTTATGACCAAGGGGCAAGAGACGATAGCAAAAGAAATGGATGGAAGCTAGTCCAAATGTCAACCCCACCTACACGTGTGGTGGTAAACACCACCCGGTGCCCTCTGCTAGATAACAGACGGGGCTCTGGCGACCGAGTCACAGCGGTATAACTTTTTAACTAGAAATCAAGGAAATGTGATCTCTCTTCTCTTCATCCCACCACCAACACGCATTGGCCAGCGTGGTAGTGTATGGCTAAAAACCTCGTTAATCATGAAAATGATACAGAATATGTTATGGCCCTCAGTCTCCGGCGACCCAGCGGTCCCTGGATACGATAGCAGTCAGATTAGACCAAAGGCAGGGGTGCTGAGAATCACCGGGTTAAATCAGGCTACCATGGAAAACGAACTCTGCATATCTCCACTTACAATGTTAGAACACTGTCATCAGAAGGAAAGACAATCGAACTCGAGAACGAGCTACGATATATAAAATGGGACATTCTCGGGATGAGTGAAATAAAAAGAAGGGGAGAACATCACATAACTCTCAAATCCGGAAATCTGCTACACTATATTGGATAAAATGATGTAACTACGGGCGGAGTAGGCTTTATAATCCACAAACAACACAAAGAAAATATTAAAAAGATAGAGAGTATTAGTACTAGGGTTATATATCTTATGCTGAGACTAAACGAGAGACATGCTAGCAAAATCATCCAAGTATATGCACCAACAAGTAGCCAGAATGAATAAGATATCGAAGACTTCTACGAAGTTGTATACAAAACCATGTACAAAGACAAAGCACATTATACAGTCCTCATCGGTGATTTCAATGCTAAACTTGGATTCATAGAAGATGAAGCGGAGATCTCTATGGGACCCTATGGTTATGGAACAAGGAACGATAGGGGTGAAACTTTGCTCAACTTTCTACTACATCACAAACTATATGTTATAAACTCGTTTTTCAAACAGAGAAAACAACATAAATGGACCTGGGTAAGCCCAGATGGCAGCACGACGAACGAAATTGACTTCATAATCACTGACAAAAGGAACATCTTTCATGATGTCACAGTCCTTAACAAAGTGTCAATAGGAAGTGACCACAGATTAATCAGGGCGAAGATAAGGCTAAATTTAAAGCGAGATTGAGTAAGGATAGTAACTGGGAACCGAAGAAATAAATGGACCTCTATTAAAGACAAGGAATCCTATGAAAAGTTCATAACTTCTGAATTAAAACACATAGAGCTCCTCAAAGAAGACGAACTTGATATAGAACAAGTAACAGCACAAATAAACTCTACCCTAAAAAATGCTCACGCAAAATACGGAATCAAAACAACAAATAAGAACGACAAAATTACCCAAAATACAAGAAATCTTATAAAAACAAAAAAAGAACTTAGGGACAGAAACTCAACCAACTTTGAAGAACTAAGAAAATTAAATAAAGAAATCTCTAAAGAAATTAGAAAGGATGTCAGGAAATACAATACAGAACATATTTCCCAGGTTATAGAGAATAATAAGAGTCTAAAAGTCCTACGCAGAAAACTAGCAGAAGGTACAAATAATGTCTGTAAGCTAAGAAATAAAAGGGGTGCCATCAAAACAAATAGAGAGGAACTGCTGAAGATAGCAGAAGATTTTTACTCCGAACTGTATAAAAGCAACGTGGACAGCAAAGATCGCCCACCAATACCAGAAATCCGAAATGTCGGATCCGAAGATATACCAGACATCACAGAACATGAAATGGCAAATGCTATTGCTGGCATGAAGAAAAACAAGGCGCCTGGGGAAGATAAGGTGGTAATCGAAACCATAAAAGAAGGGGGACCAACATCAACCCGCATTTTACAGAAGTTATTTAACGTGTGCCTGACAAAGGGCATAACTTCCTCCACGTGGCATAAGGCTCTTATTGTAATAATGCATAAGAAGGGGGACATCACAGATCTGAAAAACTATCGCCCAATCAGTTTGCTCTCACACATGTATAGGTTATTCCTAAAGATAAAAACAAATTGACTCACAAATAAATTAGATAGTTATCAACCTTGCGAACAGGCTGGGTTTCGCTCTGGTTATGGAACTAATGACCACCTACAAGTTCTTAAGTCACTGATAGAAAAGTGCATAGAATACAATAAGCCACTTATTCTTATATTTATTGATTATGAAAAAGCATTTGATACCATAGACCAATATAAAATGCTGAGGGCGCTTGTAGACAGTCGAATCGACCACCGCTACATTTCGTTAATCAAGAACATATACGATACAGCCACAGCCTGTGTCAGACTCCACAAAGACACAAATACCTTCAGAATAGAACGTGGAGTTCGGCAAGGAGATACAATCTCACCGAAATTGTTTACCACTGTCTTGAAATATATGTACAAGCAGATTTCTTTTGAAGGAAAGATGGGAGTAAACATAAACGGGGAAGACCCTAATCACCTAAGATTCGCCGATGACATTGTCCTCATATCGGATAGCACGGATAAAGCAGCAAGAATGTTGGAAAAGCTCTACAGACTGTCAAGTGATGTTGGTCTAAAAATAAATTGTGAGAAAATTAAATTTATGACCAACCTTGTACTAAACGACAATATCTCAGTAGGAGACCACAAGATCGAACAAGTCACCACCTACAAATACCTAGGACATGAAATTCATTTAGGCCGAGATAACCAAACATGCGAAATACTAAGAAGAATAGGGCTGACGTGGACAGCTTTTGGAAAACTGAAAAATATATTTAAATCGAACATCCCTGTTTGATTGAAGAGAAAGGTGTTTGACCAGTGTATCCTCCCCGTTTTGACATATGGAGCAGAGACGCTAACACTAACAAAAAAAGGCGTACATAAGTTGAGAGTGACACAATTGGCCATGGAAAGATCTATGCTGGGAGTTAGCATCAGAGATAGAATACCGAATACAGAAATACGACGAAGAACGGGTGTTGCGGATGCAGTCAGGAGAATTACAACGTTAAAGTGGAACTGGACTGGACATGTCGCTAGGAACACGGCCAATCGATGGACGAGAAAAATCTTGAAATGGAGACCAAGACAGGAGGCTTACTGAGGAAGAGGCCGCCCGCCTACCAGATGGACTGACGATATAAGGCGCATAGAATCAAACTGGATGAAAGCGGCACGGGACAGAAATAAGAGGCAAAACTTACGAGAGGCCTATGTTCAACAGTGGACAAGATTGGGCTGATTGATGATGATGATGATAACCAAAGTATTTATTTAAGGAAAAAAAACACAGGAATACTTTTTAACACATAAGCATCCTTAATTTTTAATTGTTAATAACAATATGTTGGCCTCTCTTGGGGATCTTGGTTTCAGTTTTACTCGTCAAGGTGTATGTATACCTAACACGTATAAAAACGCTACGAAAGCCCACTGGGTTTCCCAACTGAACTAAAATTGTTTCAATAATTATAACAAAGAAACAAAAAATATATTTCCGAAGTATCCACATTAACATTTTAATTCAGTAACATCCTAATTCGCCAACATGGTCCAACTTCAAAGCTAATTAAATTTCACCATAGAAGTTTAAAATCTAAAAAAACACGATAATCGGATTTTAGACACGGAAAATATTTTTAATTTATAAAAGTAATCAGTCCTTTTTTTGCAAAAAAAACTTTTCACAAGATCATATTTTTGAAGATGTAAGAACATTTTAATACTTTAAAGACTTCTTTAAGAGATCGCTAATTATTTTGACAAGGTTGATAAATCTCTGAAGATTTTTTAAACTATTGATCAAAAATTTAAAATGTCTAATTTTTTCAGTTAAAAAATATAAAATAATCATTTAAATACATCAATCAGTTATCCAGATGTCTGAATTTTTATAAAATATTGCAGGCAAACAAGAAATACATTTATAAAATAACAAAATATAATAAAATTTTTTGCCGTTTTGTTAAGCAAAGCTAAATACTATAAAACCCTGTAGATTTGGTCTTCAGTTCATAGTAAACCCATAAAAACCAGATATAACATATACACTTTTTTAGAGGTAATATAAGAAATATGCTGTTAGCTGCTGATGCTGCACGGGTACGTCAAATGTCAGATGATGCCATAAAAAAATTGGAGGAAATCTGCAAAAATAAACGACAATTATTAGAAACGCAAGGTGGCTTCATTTATCCAGGAACTAAATGGTGTGGACCAGGTATAATTTGTCAAAAACGTTGAAAAAAATATACAGTAAAGCTTAAACTAAAAATAGAAATTATGCTACAATAATAACTTTAGACAGTAAAGTTCTTCGAAAGAATACTTTTCACTATTTATCCGTTATATCTGTAATATTGAAATTATATACAGGATGTCCCACAACGAACTGCCGCGATCGAGTTAGTGCCTCCTTGCTAATTTTAAATAGAACACCCTATATGTTATTTCATTTTTTAGACTCTACGCAAAATTATAGACATATTTTATGTATAATATTCTATACCTAATTCTAGTTGTTTTTGACATATTTTAAATTGTATGTTAAAAATGTCGTTTGCATGTCTAAACATAACTATCAATTTATCCTAAATGAAATCCTTTATTATTTAATTGGGATTGGTTTTCTTCTAGAAGAGAATCTACTTTAGTGGACTCTGTTGATATTTTGATAATAAATAAATACAGGGTGATCAAAAACTAACATTAAATATTAACTAGAAGAAATCGTTAAAAGACAATTTTTTTAAATATAAACCCCCCATTTTTATAATGTTATCTTATTTAGCATTAAAAATAAGGGTGCCTTTGAATAAGGTTGAAAAATTTATAGTTTTTGAAATATTTAACATTATGACTTTTAAGTTTTATTATTTGTTGGCTATGACGACGAAACGCGATCAATGAAAACAAGAAAGCACTACAGAAATGTCGCTAATTCTTGCCATTTGATAATTAGTAATAAAAATCATGCCGGAGTGATTAAATTATACGAACGAAGATTATTTAAATACATTTATTATCTAAGAGGAATGTAACAAACTTTTATCAAGAACATGCCAAAGATTTGCTAATAGATATTCAGATAAACAGAAACAGTTACGAAAAAGTGTTAAACGAAATAATGGAAAATTTCAAAAGTTTTGGCACCATTAAGGTAAAAATGCATAAAAGGAAACCTATTCTCTATGGTGAAAATGTCGAAATTGCAATTTTGGGATATTTTGCAGCATATCCTATGGCATCATTAAGACAAGTAACTCTACAAACAGGAATCCCCAAGAACTCAATACATAGAATACTGTTGAAACACAATTTTCAATTTTGTGAATTTATATCAACGATGACACCAGACGACCTTGGCTTTTGGACAACATAATTCGGACTGATTAAGCACAATTTACGAAATGGCCTTTTTAACAGACATAATTTCCATTTTTGGAGTGATTCAAATCCTCACGTAGTAAGATTGCGGAATTTTTGAAGAAATCTGACAATTTAACGTATTTTGTGCTGTAAGAAATGATGGAATAGTAAAACTACATTTTAATGAAGAAAACTGAAATGGTAATTTATTAAAAATACAACGCAAATTATGTCGCCATTTTAAATAATGTATTAAGTTTGTAGGAGAAAGATATTTAAATTAGGTATGCCGGTATGATACCGAAACCGATATTTATAAAAAAGTATCGACGATAACGATACCGATACTGATGCGGACACTGCAAGCTTTAAAAGGTATGAAAAGTAAAAAGCTCTGTGTTTAGAATAGAAAATATAGAAACAGACCACATTACTTACATATAATATTTAGTTAGAATGTTAACTATCGAAATTTGGAAATGGTAATTTAACAAAATATCAATTATGTTTTGAAAATTGTAATTTTAAAAAATATTAGTTGTTTTTTGAAGTTAGTAATTAAACAAAATTTCAATTTAATAATAAAGTTTAGATTAAAATTCACATTTATGAGATTTTTATTCAGAAAACACAACATCCTTAAATTATTAGGTGAAAGCCGATTTCGCAAGTCTGTTTAGATGAGACCTGTTGTTGAGAATAGCCTTTCAGATACGACAGAACCCATTTAGAAATATTTTTGTGCCATTTTTTTTCAAATTTGAATATAAAACATCACCAGCGCCGGAAAAGGAGAGGATCTGCTTCTTTTGATATATTGGGGATCTCAAATATCTCTCCAGTTTTTCTTTGAGAGTATCAGTGCCTAAACAAGAGAGAGAGGCTCATCTTCTTCAGCCTCTTTAATAATATTTTCACAAACGCTCCATATCCCACATCTCGTAGATGGATCAGAACTTGTACTTGGCTGTTTCATTGTTGATTCTGAAATAGTTTGTTAATTCAGTAACTTTTCAAGCCGTCATTTTTCAAAGTGATTCCATATAGAACTTTTTTGTTTTGAGGTTGACATACTTAATGATTAACTTTTGTTTTTTACCACGTAAAAAAATGCCACAATCAAAAGGAACTGACACAAAGAAATGAATTATTTATTTTATTTCCCGTCAAAAGCAACAATTGAGAACAATCAACTAGCGAAATGAAATTATAAAACGCAGGGATTCCCGGAGCGTAGATAAATTGTGCAGCGTTTACACGAACGAACTAAGCGCGGGGATGGCGCTTTTAGACGATGGATATCGCCAATTCCGATATATCGGAAAATCAACGATATCGCCGATATATCGGTATCGATATTGGTATCGGAAGCCTCCCTAATTTAAATACTCTAGAAGAGCTAGACAATCAATATTTAGACAATTTACCTCTGGCGTAACGTAGGCTATTTTTTTACCAATACGATGGCTCCCCTCCACACAGAACCATTCCAGTTACCAACTTCGTACAAGCAACATTTTATGACAAGTGGATTGCCAACAATGGACTTTTTCTGTGGCTCTCCTCGCTCTCCTGATTTGACTGTCTTAGGTTTTTTATATGGAGAACGATAAAAAAAAACAGCCTTTATTGTGTGGACAGTGACAACGATCGAGAACTGTATGACAAGAGTAAGGGAGGCATTCGAAAGTTCATCTCCAGATTCAGATTATGTGATGTGAAAAATGTCTGAAAGGTCAGGGTGGAAATTTTGAACATTTATTAAAATAAGTTATTTCCCTGTGTAGGTAAGCCGTTGAACATTTTTACAATATAAAAATGTTAAATTGTCAATATTTCAAAAACTGTAAATTTTTGGAATAGACATCCTTATCCAAAATCACCCTTATTTTTAATGCTAAATAATATAACGTTATAAAAATAGGGGCTTTATATTTTAAAAAATATTTTATAGGAAAATTGAACCGGCTTCTAAAAGTGCACTAAAAAGTGAAAATAACTATAAATTTTTATATGAAATTGAAATTTTTGAAGTCGGCGCCAAACTAATACCTGTTAAAATGTTAATCGCATAAACAGATTAAAAATACTTTATTTGTAATTGCTTTTTTATCATAATTTGTATATACTAGTAGTTATTTATTTCATCTAGAGATAATTCATAGTTATTTTTCACTTTTTAGCGCAATTTTAGAAGTCAGTTCAATTTTTTTATAAAAATTTTGTTTTTCGATTTATAGTTTTGAATTCATTATGTTATCTATAAATTATATGAACTAAGTACTAATCGATATTAGTGTACCTCGAAATAACTTCAAAGTGGCAAAAAAGTACCCACTTTATCCAAAATTGTAAATCACTCTAAAATGAACTACTAAAAATTCTTGAATTCTTTCAGTTCTGCAAATACCAGTGAAATTGTGTCAAATAAATATTTAGTCTGTTATAGTAAATCTATTATCTTCAAATTAATTTTAGATTGGTAATATAGGACCCAAAATCTTCCAATATCGATATTTAAAGAACTTGAAAAGTAAATTTCTTAGCCCGATATATCTTATACTGCATATTGAGTTTGTATACGTCCCAATAAACTCGCAGTATCAATTTTAGACAAAATCAAAAAATAACGTTAACATCTCAATCTTATCTAAATCTAAACCCTTCAGAGCTCCCTAGTACCAATTTTGGATAAAATCTGGAAATTTAAAATTTTTTGACCGTCATGTTGCATCTGACATATTAGATTTTCTTTAAATAATTTTATATTCGCTATTTATATCCTTAAAAATCATTCAGTCCCACCTTTGAATAAAATCAAAAAATGTAAAATTTTTAGTCGGCTATATTAGATTCACCATACTGAATCCTGAAAAAAATATTTTTAAATTCATAATTTACACCCTATATCAATTTAGGAGAAATTCGAAAAATGTAAAATTTTTAGGACGCCATATTAAATCCGCCAGATTGAGTTTTTCAAAAGATGTTTTGATCCCCTAATACTGATTTTAGACAAAATCGAGAAATGTAGAATCTTTAATCCGTCATCTTGAATCCGCCATATTTAATTTTTTTTTTAATAATTTCAGATTCGTAATGTGCGATTCCAAAAACTCTGTCATATCAATTTTGAAAAAAATCCAACAAAATTCATTTTTATCCGTCGTATTGGATACACCATATTAAATTTTTAAAAAATAATTTCAGATTTGTTATGGGCGACCCCGAAAACTCCCCCATACCAATTTTGGAGAAAATCGTACAAAATTGATTTTTTCGTCCGCCATATTAGATTCGCCATATTGAATTTTTTTAAAATAATTTTACTTTCGTTATGTGCGACCCCGAAAACTCCCCCGCACCAATTTTGAAAAAAATCGGACAAACTTGATTTTTTTGTCCGCCATATTGAATTTTTTAAAAATATTTTGGAGTCGTTATATGCAATCCCGAAAATTCCCCCATACCAATTTTGGAGAAAATCGGACAAAATTAATTTTTTTGGTCGCCATATTGTTGGATTTTACTGAACCAATTTTGTCCTAAAAAATATGGGACCACCGCCGTAACTTCCTGAACATAAAGTAAAAAATTTCATTCAAATCGGTGCCGCCGTTCCGGAGTAATCGGTGTACATACATAAAAAAAATACATAGTCTACGAATTGAGAACCTCCTTCTTTTAGAAGTCGATTAAAAAATTGACTTTTAACGATTTTTTAAAGTTAATATTTAATGTAAGTTTTTCATCACCCTTCATTTATTTATTATCAAAATATTAACACAGTACAATAAAGTAGATCCTCTTTTAGAAGGAAACCAACCACAATTAAATAATAAAGGCTTTCATATGCGACAAATTGATAGTTATGTTTAGGCATGCAAATGTCATTTATGACATAAAATTTAAAATATGTCAAAAACAGTTAGATTTAGGTATAGGATATTATACAAGAAATATGTCTTAAATTTTACGTAGAATCTAAAAATGAAATAATTTATAGGGTGTTCCATTTAAAATAAGCAAGAAGGCATCAACTTCCGGTATAACTGGAAGTGCTATCATCATGAAAAAATTTTAAACGAATTGTCCCCGTCGACTTTAGTAAACTGCCAAATTTTAAAAATTTTCCGAGAAATCGATCGAAGCAGATCGTTGTAGGACACCCTGTATTACAGGAACGCGAATAGGCTTACATAAATTTTGCCATACAATATTTTTAAAAAATTAACAATTTTACAAGCTTTATTGAATAGTTAAATGTTTTAGCTTACATAACATACTATGCGTTAAATAAAATTTATTTTTTTTAAAGATTTACCCACTTTCTCTGACGCAATTTTTAGGATTTGTGTAGATGTTACAACTATTAGCGAGAGACACGACAAACTTATTTGTTATTTAATATTACCTAATAGATATCCCTTTCGCATATTGGCGACAATGAGAACTTTTATGTATAGCAACACTGTATAACGCAAACTTACATCATTTGTCATGTGAAGTAGCCAATAATGTATGATGTGCGTTCTGGACAAACAATTTTTCTTTTGGGGTTTGACCTTCGCAATTTCATTGAATTGAAAAGCTTCGAAAGGTTCCAGTAATACCATATCATTATGAAATGGTCTTTTACAAATACTAGAATTCCCGTCATTTTGTACGGAGTGTCCCATTTTCGACAGTTTTAGGGGGTGTTGGAGTTATTATCAAAGATAGAGTGTTACTATTTTCACTTTAACTTTTTAACGAAACGAAAAATTCCGGTTTGCCATGACCTTTTTAGTTTTTATTCTACAGGGTGATTTTGAAAATCTTCGTTTTTTAGGCACATCTCCTATTTCGATTGTCTGTTAATTTATCAAAAAGGTAATGATTTTTATAGTAGTTTTTTACATGGAGTTCAGTGGCATAGTCATTTTTTTTCTAAAAAGTTTAGTTTTTGAGATATTAAACAAACTGATGATTTTCTAAATAGGACACCCTGTATATTATGTTAGATATTGATCAAGTATAATTTAGGCTTTTCAAAAATATGTAATGTGTTTATTTTATTTTGAAAACAAGGTCAGAATTCGATATTTTCAGTAATTTTCTTTATTTGTAACAGTAGGCCATGGCCAATTTATAAGAAACAAAATGCAGATGTTCAAAACTTCACAGTTTTGTTAGATTGTTATTATTTATGAAATATTTTTGTTACGTAGGTGTTTTTATTTTACTTTTTATTTATTTCGCATTTACAATGGCCGTTTATGATAATTATAAAAAGTATGATATGTAAGTATGTTTTATACAAAGCAATGAAAGTCTCCGAGAAGTTTCTGATTTATATTTCAATAAGTAATGTATTTAAAGACTTATCATTAGGATAGCTTCTCATAGATGGCGATCGTTTTTGTTCATGTTAGGCATCCAGAAAGAAGGTAACCCTTTCCAGACATATTTGCTCGTTTAAAAAGAAATATAATTGACACACATCTTTTACGCCGCGTCCCAAAATATACGTCAAAGAAGACAGGGAGAGAAAAGAAATAAATGAGTTATTTTATGCAGCAGCAACAACTTCATCATCCTGTAGAAAAAGAGAGGAAAAGGTACATGTAGCAAAGAATTTTGAAAAAGTATAAATACCTTCCATATAAATTAAAATAGTGCAACATTTACATTCCGGAGATCATGAGCGTCGAATAACGTTAGAACAAATCTGCACCAACAAATCTTTTGGTTGATTTGTCATCTGGTCTGACGAAAGTTGTTTTTCAAGGGCGGAAATTTTTAATCGTCACAACACAAGGCATTGGTCTGCAGAAAATCACCATTTAATTTTCGAAAAGGCATAATAAGGGCGCTTTGGGGTTGGTGTCTCGTATTCTTATTTTAGGCCGACACAGCCTACAAGATGTATGAAGGGGGTCTCACAGCACGTAGATACCTAGAAATCCTTGAGGAAATTATTCCAGAATTACTTGAAAATGTTCCATTGGTCCATTTCAGTTCCATTTATCTTCAACAAGACGGTGCTCTGAGTCACAACTCTGGCTTGTTAAGGCCATTTCTGGACAATAACCGCCACGATTTCTCGATCTTTCCGTTTTGGATTTTTTTTGTGGGGTTTTATGCAAAATCAAATGTATAAAACACGACATGAATCTAAAGGGTGTTTTTTATAGAGGTATAGAACTTTTAAATGGAATAAAACAAAGATGAATTTTTTAAATTGACATGAAATTTACCTTATTCGAAAGATAACCTTCTGGCATTATAATTTAAATATGACTTCTGACATATAACCGCCACGGCTGGCTCGGACGTAGTCTAATCTGAAGGTCCAATTCTCGATGACTTTTTCCAACATTTGTGGCCGTATATCGGCAATAACGCGGCGAATGTTGTCCTCCAAATGATCAATCGTTTCGGGCTTATCGGCGTAGACTAGCGACTTCACATATCCCCACAGAAAATGGTCTAGCGGCGTTAAGTCGCACGATCTTGGAGGCCAATTCACGGGTCCGAAACGAGAAACTATGCGGTTACCAAACGTTTCCTTCAATAAATCAATTGTGGCACGAGCTGCGTGACATGTTGCGCCGTCTTTTTGAAACCACAGCTCCTGCACATCATGGCTGTTAAACTGATGAACGAAAAAGTCAGTAATCATGGCTCTATAGCGGTCACCATTGACTGTAACGTTCTGACCAGCATCGTTTTTAAAGAAGTACGGACCAATGATTCCACCAGCCCATAAAGCACACCAAACAGTCAGTTTTTCTGGATGTAACGGTGTCTCAACATACACTTGAGGATTATCATCACTCCAAATACGGCAGTTTTGTTTATTGACGTATCCATTCAAACAAAAGTGAGCTTCATCGCTAAACAAAATTCGCTTATGAAAATCGCGATTAACGGCAATCTTGTTTTGGGCTCATTTACCGAATCTACGCCTTGCTAGGTGATCGTGTGGCTTCAATTTTTGCACGAGTTGAATTTTGTAAGCACGCAAACCAAGATCTTTCCGCAAAATCTTCCATAACGTGAATGGACACATATCCAATTCCTGTGCACGATGGCGGATAGACTGATTTGGGTCTTCCTTTACGCTACGCTCTACAGCAGCAATGACTTCTTCTGTACGCACTGTACGACGTCTCTGTGGATGCGTATTATCATTTAGAGTAAACGTGGTGCGAAAACGTTCCATAGTTAATCGAATTAATTGCTCTGATAGACGATTATGTTGACCGTAAAATGGACGTAGTGCGCAATACGTATTTCGAACAGAACCATGATTTTCAAAATAAATTTGCACAATTTGGAAGCGTTTTTCAGGCGTCAGTCTATTCATGTTGAAATGCCAAACCAAACTAAACATAAATCACTTGACAGCTGACAAAATGGCCGCCAGTTAAAAAAGTATTGCCAACTTAAAGTTCTATACCTCTATAAAAAAAACACCCTTTATAGCAGAACTTCATGAGGCAATTGATTTGGCCTTCTAAAATCTTTATAATAGAGCTATGGTCCTTTTAAATGCAATTACAAGAATAACAAAACTGTGTCGATATTGCATTCGAGAAAACGGCCTTCATTTTGAAAAGTATCTTTAATAAAACTCCTGGTTGTTTTTAGTTCAGGTTAGTGTTTCTTTCTGTTTTTATTACTTTAGTTGTTTTATGAAATAATGTTGTTCTTGTTTCTTTCTAACCAAATTTCAATATTCTGATTTTATAATAATAGTGGTATATAAAGTAAAAAATGTAGTAATAATTAAGGGTCCAGCACATAACTGGAGGATGCCAAGCATTTGCCGCAACCAAGGATAAGGAAAGACACGATTCAGCCGCTAAGATACTCCACCAAAAGTTGGCGGATAAGTTAAAACTATTGCAGGTAGGAAAAGTGCCTTGCTACAAATATAATCCAGAGCCTGTTCTTGAAAACAACGAGTTCAAGTTGTACTGGGATCGAACGGTCCTAACAGATCAAACAGTTGCTCATAACAGGCCAAACATTATACTAACAGCTAAAATCTCCAGGCGAACTACACTAATCGACATCGCTGTACCGAACAATAACCTAAGGTCAAAATACAACGAGAAGATCGCCAAATACAGGGATCTGGAGGTGCAAATTCGCAGACAGTGGGCAATAAACAGCGTCCACACGATACCTATAATAATGTCAACAACTGGAATGATACCAAAGAACCTCCTGCAGAACATCAAGGGACTGGGCCTTAGTGAGCATCTGTATAAACCGATTCAGAAAGCGGTTCTCCTTGCAACCGCGCAAACCGTCCGAAAGTTTGTAGGAAGCGCAGAAGACCACGCCACCTAGGACCCGATAACATGGAAAGGGTCCCCACAGAGCTTCATACTTTTGGTGTCTTTGTATACCTGGTATGAGTGAATAATCCCTCGGGGGAGTGCGAAGCCGTTTGGCTTGTAAATATATTAAGTGTTTACAATTGAAAATACAGAAAAACATAAAAATTAACTTTCCAAATGTCTTATCTTTGGTATAATTATTATATTCAAAATTTTGCACTTTCCATGGCCTACTGTTACAATTAGAGTAAATTATTGAAAATATCGAATCCTGACCTTGTTTTTAAAAATCAAATAAACACATTATATATTTTTGAAAAGCCTAAAGTAAATTTAATCAATATATAAAATAATATACAGGGTGCCCTATTTAAAAAATCATAAGGTTGGTTAATATCTCAAAAACTAACCTTTGTAGAAAAAAAAAAACTAACTGTACTACTGAACTTTACGTAAAAAGCTCTATTAAAATCAGTTTTTACCTTTTTGAATAATTAACGCATAACGAAAATACGAGATGTGCCTAAAAAACGAAGGTTTTTATAATCACCCTGTAGATTAAAAACTAAAAGAGCCATGACAAATTTAATACCGGAATCTTTCATTTTGTTAAAAAGTAGGGCACTAAAGTGAAAAACGCAACGCTATCTTTGATAATAACTCCAATGCCTTCTAAAAGTTTCGAAAATCGGACAATGATTAAAAAATGGTCGGGATTTTTTGGTTCTTTCCAATCATCAAATTTAAAATTTAGACGCTCCTGGTAGAGAAAATCCCTCATCCGGAAAATTCAATATGACGAAGCGAAAGTAGTGGTTTTGTAAGAGTATGTTCACAGGGTTGTGTGTCTCGCTAAAAAATATAGTGCGAAAAGGAAGCCAAGTTCTCTACTATTCCAGTTTGGCTTCCGGTGCCAAAAAGAATCGAGATCTAAATGAATATCAAGTTTTGTTCCAAAGGAAAAAATACCTTTTATCTTTCCCAACAGTTGTAAATAAAAAATATCTTCCAGTTTTTGAAATCTTCACTTGCCCAGTGAAAGTTTCAACAACGAACGGATATTTTTTATTTATGTTTCTTAAATCTGATTCGGGGTTAGTTTTATTTGAAAATACCAAGGTAGCCCTTATACAGAGTGTCTGGAAAATAGATGTACAACAACAACAAACTTTTAACGTCAAAATAAGTCGATTTAAATCAACTTATTTCAGGCGGTAGAAGACGTCAAAGTTTTAAGAAATTCTTGATTTTTCCCAAATTCCTTGAAAATGTGTAACTGAATTTAATGATTTTTCGTGTGTGGTCTAACACTATAATATAACGTTTTCTAGTGGTATAGCGATAGGCTATAAACTATCGTAAGTGTTATAAAAGTGACGTCACTTGTAAACATCGCTTCTGATTTTATATTTCATCAACAGAGCTTAAGATAATTAAAACTGGTATGCTTTTAGCTGTTACTGCCAAGTTAAGCCCCTTGCTTAATAGGTATTCTTTTGCTTCTGAAGGTATTCTAGAAGATAAATTTGTGATGGTTTTTCTTGAAGTTGTTGCAAGTAGAGTCGGTTGTTATTCTGATTTTAGTTTTTCCAGTTTATTCCGGTGTTTCCTAGCCATATTTTCTTGCAACTTGTTGCATATATTGTCTATATTATGGACAATTGGCTCACGATCATCTGACAGAGTTTCGGCTTTAATTTCTTTATTCAGTTTATACTTGATAACGATTACAGATACAATCTAATCGAAACATCGAAAAAATAAACAATAAAATTTTTATAAAAAAAATTGAACCGACTTCTAAAACTGCGCTAAAAAGTGAAAAATAACTATAAATTTCTATATGAAATTGATATTTTTGAAGTCAGCGCCAAAACTAATACCTGATAAAATGGGATTCGCATAAACAGATTAACAATACTTTGTTTATAATTGCTTTCTTACCATAATATGTATATATTAGTATTTATTTGTTTCATTTAGAAATAACTTGGCGCCGACCTTAAAAATCAATCAATTTCATATAGAAATTTATAGTCATTTTTCACTTTTTAGCGCACTTTTAGAAGTCGGTTCAATTTTTTTTATAAAAACTTTATTTTTCGATTTTTAGTTTTGAGTTCATTATGATATCCACAGATTATTTGAACTAAGTTCTAATCGAGATTAGTGTACCTCGCAATAACTCCAAGGTGGCAGAAAAGTACCCATTTTATCCAAAGTTGTAATCACCCTAAAATGAACAACTAAAAATTCTTCGATTCTTAGAGTTTTCCAAATACCTACCAGTGAAATTTTGTCAAACACGGATTTAGTCTGTCATAGTAAATTCACTATCTTAAATTTGAAATTAATTTTAGATTGGTAATATAGGCCCCAAAACCTTCCAATATCGATATTTAAGGAACTTGAGACGTAAATTTCTTAGCTCGATATATTTTATAGTGCATATTGAGTTTTATATGCTCCAAGAACCCCACAATATCAATTTTAGGCAAAATCGGAAAACTTAAAATTTTCACTCCCTCACTCCCTTGTCAACCTAATATTGTAAAAAATTAACTTCATATTCGTAATACACGACCCCGATTCCAGTCCCACATTTGAAGAAAATCGGTAAAATTTTTAGTCCGCCATATTGAATCTTGAAAAAAATACTATTAAATTCGTAACTTACACCCTCAAGAACCCCCTCAATTTTGGAGAAAATCGAAAAATGTAAAATTTTTAGGATGCCATGTTGAATCCGCCAGATTGAGTTCTTCAAAAAATATTTAAAATTCGTAATTAACGCTAACAAAAATCCCTTAATACTGATTTTAAACAAAATTGAGAGATGCAGAACCTTTAGTTCGCCATCTTGGACCCGCCATATTTAATTTTTTTTTAAACAATGTCAGATTCATAATGTGCGATTCGAAAAAATCGGACAAAATTTATTTTTTTTCCCCCATATTGAATACGCCATATTGAATTTTTTAAAAATAATTTCGGATCCATTATATACCCCCCGAAAACTCCCCCATACCAATTTTGGAGAAAATCGAACAAAATTGATGTTTTTGTCCGCCATACTGGATCCGCCATATTGAATTTTTTTTAAATAATTTTAGATTCGTCATGTGCGATCCCGAAAACTCCCCCGTACCAATTTTGGAGAAAACCGAACAAAATTGATCTTTTTGGTCCGCCATATTGGATCCGCTATATTGATTTTTTTTTAAATGATTTTAGATTCGTCATTTGCGACCCCGAAAACTCCCCAGTACCAATTTTGGAGAAAATCGGACAAAATTGATTATTTGTCCGCCATATTTTGGATTCGTTATGTGCGACCCTGAAAACTCCCCCACACCAATTTTGGAGAAAATCGAAAAAAATTAAATTTTCTTGACCACCATATTGAATTTTTTAAAAATAATTTTAGATTCGTTGGGTACAACCCCGAAAATTTCCCCATACCAATTTTGGAAAAAATCGGACAAAATTAATTTTTTTGGCCGCCATATTGTCAGCGCCATCTTGGATTTTAGTGCATCAATTTCATCCAAAAAAATATTCATTCAAATTCCGGAGTAATCGGTGTACATACATAAAAAAAACATACAGACTCGACGAATTGAGAACCTCCTTCTTTTAGAAGTCGGTTTAAAAAAAAGACAATGCAAGTCTGACAACCACATTTTAGTCAATTTTCATCCTGTGTCATTGTTTAACATCTTTACAAACAATAGACAACATGACAATGGTGTGCCTAGATGTTTGCAAAGGGGGAATCTTTTGGCTGAAGGGTGAAATGTACCCAGAGATTCCCGTCTTAACATTTTTTTATATAAAACGCAATGTTTGTATAAAATTTAACTAAAAATAAAGCTGTGCTTCCTCAGCTTCCCTGGTAAATACGCCCCTGCAAAATAGTAAAAGAAATATTTAAAATTTTAGACAAATTCCATTCTGAATCGTGTAATTCAAAAATAAGATTTTCTTTTCGGGCTTCTTGAGCGCCTGAAAATTAGTCACGGCCTTGTCTTACATATGAAAAAATATTTTCAGGAGATACAGCGAATAATTATTCAGATCTTGGATTCCATGCGAAAGAAGATATGTGCTGTAGAGAGCATGATAATTGTCCCAAATATCTTTTAAGAGGAGAATGTCGAGAAGGTATATGCAATAATTCACCTTTCACGAGGTAAGTCGAAAAGATTCAATATTTTTTAAAAAAACTATTCGACGCCTTATTACAGCGAAGTAAAAAATTCAAGAAACTATACTTTGATATCAAAATTTTATTTTATTCTTTGCTGTGGAAATGCTTCGCAGAATTTCTTTTAATTTCTCGATTCGCTGATTTTTGTAGCAAAAAACATGTTATATTCGATTTTACAGGCTTCCGATTTTATCAAGGTTGTAAAACAATGAAAATATGAATACAAATCCTGAATTTATATTTGGTATCTTATTAATAATTTTTGTAAATTTTGTTACTTTTCTTTATAATATCAAACACTAATTTTGTTATTAACAGTTAATCAATATAACTGTCAACAGTGTAGATCGTGATTTAAGACGCTTATATTGTCTCGCAACTCACACAAACGACACACCCTAGAGTGAGTAAGAGGAATCACCAAAAGTACTTACGCTGTACGCAAGTACCAGCTTTAACTGGTTGATTTGTATCGGCATAAGAGTACGGCAGCCTAATAATTAGCAGTTTACAACAAGTTATACTGCTCTACAGCTTTCGACAACGTATAGGTTGCTACACTATCTTACAATATACAGGTTTCTACAGATTTCTACAGCTTTCAAAAACAGGGCGGATCCGGCCTTTTTCTTTGGGGAGGAGGGGGGAGCGATATCATGATAGCAAAGAAAAGATCGAAATTATCCTCACCCCATTTGTATACAAAAGAGTACAGTAGCGGCAGGTAGGTTCAGCGTGATCGGTCCTCCCTCCTTTGAATCTACTCCTGTTCAACAAACTAGCTTAGAGCTTAAAACATACGAACATTTAATCATCATGTGATTTCAGTCCACTAGATTAGAAAAGTGGTTTAAATAAAAAATCTTAAACACTTTAATAATTACCAGATTAGTCGTTATAAACAGATTAACAATAAAATAAATCGGTTTATTTTAATAGGCTTATAAATAGATGTCTTGATGTTTTATCAAAAAAATTATATGAAAGAATTAATTTAAAAAAGGCAAAATTATATAAAACAAATTAGAAAACTTTGAAAATATTTAACAAATAATTAGTAACTACTTGTCCGTTCTTAGTAGCCATAAGCAACTTGACTTAATAAAATACACAATATTATTACAATACAAAGCTCAAACCTATCTGCGTAGACTTCGTTACGTCGACTTTTTTTTTGAAATGCGTTTTTTTAGATAGAAAATATTATTTATATAGGGTCGTCACGGTTCAACTTTCCGTTTCAGTTCACTATAGCTAATTCAGTTAATTTTACCTTATTTTTATGTTATAGGCAACCCAATATTATTTTCCTTAAATATCTCTCATAAATTCTTTGAATAAAGGCATTCTATAAAGTACGATTTTAATTTTTTTTTTACCAATATATCGATATTTTACCACACTGTGCTTAGTTGTTTACTTATCGATGTATATTTCTTTAATTTGAAAATTACTTTTTAAATTTTTTAGCGGAAAATCCTAATGACTGATGAATTAGTTTATTTAACAAATTTATTGCAGCCGACTGTTGTTGCCATCCTTTGGATTTGGGACAGAAAAGTCATTTAAATTATCTCGACAATTATGTTGAGTTATTGAGTTACGTTATCTTTTGCCCGTTTGGCCTTTTTGGTTTATTTTGACAGGGATAAACCTTGACACAGGGATTTTAGCAGTTTCGCACGTTTTGACAAAGGAATTCTGTTAAACCCCAGCGCCAATATCAGGGTTCTACTTACGGATTTTCCTCGCTACGGGTCATTAACTGATATTCCCCTACGAGTCATTAACTGATATTCCCCCTAAGAGTCATTTAACCACTGATATCCTCCTTACGGGTCATTTTATAACTGGAATGCTCCCTACGGGTTCTTTAACAACTGGTATCCTTCTTACTTAATCAATGTAATTGTCAACAACTTGTACTCGTTAATGCTACACTAGTACCTGCGCTATTAAGACGAGAAACTATTCTATTGACGTCATCTGACAGGCAAACTTTATTGATTTATTTGTTTGTATTTTAATAAAGACCTACTAGTTTATTCTATTCTTTATGTTGGTAAGGCGTTGCGCAATAATTCGGCATACTACCCTATGATCATAAAATAAGTTTGTTTTATGTTTTGTTTTAACGCCAGTAGGTTATAGTGTGCATTGATTAAGTATCTTTACCCCCACATGCTCACAAGCGTTTGTATTTTTTATCTCCCTGTTAATCTATAGGGATTAAGTTGAATGCTAGTTCCTAAAGACATCGCGGAAGATTTCTGCATTCGGCCTAGCTACTGATGCAGTGGCGCCCTGAATAACCTACCCCTACTCTCCGGCAAAGAGGTTAGTTCGGCAGTTTTGCTCGCTGGTGCTGCTACTAGCCTTCAGTTATGCTCTGGTGATTTAGTGTTATTAATTAATTATTATTATTATTATTAAGTCTTGCGTCCTTAAAACCAGGGTAGCAGGGTGGATCAGAAAGGTGTTATGTGTATCAACTTAAATTTATTTAATGAAACATTGTATTTCATTACACTGCGAGATTGTACAATAAATTCTACACTTTTTCACAAAATTATATATACAACATTTCCGTCAGTTTATACTAAGAAAATGATAAAATATTTTAAAAATATTTGTAATACAGGATGAGTAGGTCTATTGAGACTACGTTTTAAAATTATTTTGAAATATATACTTCAAAAAAGTTTCACACCAGAGGTGTTAAAATCTAAACGGAATACCCTGTAAATTATTGCATTTTTGATAGCACAGGCCAAATAAGGGTACTTACACTTATATGACCCTCTGTAATGTTTCATATAAAAAAGACATTTTGAGATTTAACACGCGTGCCTATCTTGCCTATTCAAGCTAGATATTTTAAACCGTATTGTTTTTTAGTAAAATCATTACAATTCATGTTAAAATAAAAATTATCTCAAAAAATTGTATAGATTGATAAAAACTTTTTATTTAATTATCATTATAGCCAAATAATTTTCTTATTTTAAATGAAACACCCTGTATCTAATATAGAATTTATATTCTAATTTTAATGTAGTATATTAAGGTTTTTTGCCTAACTTTCATATTTTTTTGCTAATTTTTTTCAATTTATTTTTGAAAAGTATGTACTGACTGAGCTGACGTCCTAATTCATATACAAAAAATGTTTGACAAATAATTTAGTGACACTTTTTGTTAGTTCGAGATTATTTGAAAACCCTAATTACTTAAAATGAGAACTTACCCCCAAGAAAAAAAGATTGATGATTTTAGTAATTGAAGGTGTGAGGAAAATTGGTTGTTAGCATATATATATATATATATATATATATATATATATATATATATATATATATATATATATATATATATATATATATATATATATATATATAACGTGATAAACATAAAAGTAATAAAAAATACTGCTTTTATTTTTTTTTTACATTTTTCTCTCTTTATTTTGTACCTTTTTAGATCACACTGTGACTGTGATGCCACGTTCAGAAAATGTCTGCAAAATGTTAACAGTGAAACAGCTAACACAATTGGTGCCATATTTTTTAACATAATTCAGGTGATCTGTTTTAGAGAAAGAAGTCCTTGTTCGGAATGGCAAAAGTAAGAAAAACATTAAATTATTAAAATTTGGATATATGAGGTGTTTGATGCATTTTAAACAGTATATCATATATTTTATTTCACTACTCTATCAGCTTTACAGAAGTACCATTAGGGCCTAAGTGAGGACTATTTATTAATGTTTTTTTTATGAATGAAAATATGTGTTGTAATGTGTAGGTTTGTAAAGTAAATAATATATTTTGTTCTCTTACGATCGTTATGAAAGGGGGCAGACAGTATATTCTCTGCGCATTCCACTTTGGTTATCTCTATACTAGTTTCGACTACCTAATGGCCTCACCAGTGGAGCTGTAACGAATCGAGAGCAAAATACACAGAAAACAACTGTCTACTTAAAATCCCCATATCGTAAAATGTCGGCAGGATATTACTCGCATAATTTGATGTCGGACTGTTATCTTGCATAGTACAAACGAGTATGGAGAGAGAACCAAGGTGGAATTCGCAAATAATATACTGTCTGTCCCTTTCTTAACGGTCGTAAGGAGAATAAAATATGTTTTTCATATATATAGTTATTAGCGCGTCATTGCAGACAGTGAATTAGACCTATATTTTTTAAATGAAACAATTTATTTGTGATGCCTACTTTCATTATCACTATTTTTTTTTTGTTTTTTTAGTGACTCTAATGATATAGAGAGCTTGATTCGAGAACGAATGAATTCGTTTTTTAACCTTGGTAACTCGAATTGCACATCAGAATTTGTAAATTCTGGAAGATATATTCCTAGTAAACTAAGCAGAAACCAAAAACTACTTAACTTTAAACGTAAAAAAATTAAATTAATCCATCATTTTATTCGAAAATTCCACCCGTGGTTGCCGAAATGATTTTTTTTTAATTGATTTACTGTTGTTATGTAAATATATTTTGTTTTGTTTTTTTTTTTGTTTTCTTTGCATCCTTATTTAGTTTTATTTATTTGCATATAGTTACATCAAAAGTAGTTTTGTAAAAACCGATCGAGTGCGTGTCAGACCCCCATTACGTTAAAGTTTCGTAGTAGATGATTTTTATGACAAAAAATATTGAAACATCGGAAGCTTATATTTCACGAACGATGCGACTAAATAAAAAACGTTATACAGAATTGGTCAAATATTCTGGAATAGCTGAATTTCGGGCGAACGGAAATTGACAGCGGATCCGGGTTTTCTTAAACCTTCAAAACTACAATTCTTCTATTTGGTTGTGCATTGCATATAGCAGTGACGTGAACAACTGGCAAATGACGACGTCACTTATAAATTTTTTAAATGAGACATCCTGTATGTTATCAGTGATTTTAAGTCTTTAACAAATTTAGAATGTTTTTTGTATAGCATACATAACCTACGGGTATAGGTATGTATATATATATATATATATATATAAAATCATTTAGTTCATTTTTTTAATCACAGTTTCTTAACCTATAGTACATTATATAATAAATATTCTAACTGATCTCGATTATATACAATAACTAAATTTATAAATGATGGATAAGTCACTGCGAAGAACATTTTTTAAGTTCGATGAATATAACATAGTATATATTATGTTTTAAAATGGTAGGCTGTGACTATGGATAAGTAAAAGAATCACTTATTCGACTAAACCTTATGGGCTCTAAGTTTTGAACCGACTTGTATAATTTAATGAAATTTTAATATTTTATAGAGACCATAAAGACTCATTTAAACATACTAGAGTAGATGTTCTAGATCATCAGAGAAGTCGGGTGTCATTTTACAGAGCCGAAAACTGATTTTTTAAATACTTTGGTCATTCCTCTTCAAAATAGGTACTAATTTATTTTGATATAAGTTTTCGAGATAAATCAATTTTTATGCGAAAAACTTAAAAGTTATTGATGCTAAACACAAACAAGTAAAAATCAGGTTGTTATTGTTAATACCTAAAGAATGAATTACTATTGACAGAACTTGTCAAAACCTTCTACAGGTATAATTTTAAAAAATGGAATATTCTTACGCAGAAATGCTGATATGCATTTAATTTACGGTGAAGCGCTGTCAAATTCTTCGAAGGCAAGAAGAATTTATGCTGAAAGATATATATATATATATATATATATATATATATATATATATATATATATATATATATATATATATATATATATATATATATATGGAAAAACGCTCGGACCCATGGAATTTTATTTTTAGTTTAGAGTTTTCAGCGTGATACCGGAATATACAGGTTAACTCAACAAAAAGCTGTGACGTTATCGATATTTTTTTTTCAATTGTAAATCTCATTTTTTATTTCAGAATCAGAAAGGGCACAGTTTTTACATACGAGAAGGTAAATATCAATATTTGTTACATAAGGAAATTGTCAAAAAATAAATACTATAAAACTTTCCTTACCTAATCAACATCGATATTTACCTTGTCGTATGTAAAAAATGTACCCTTTCTAATTCTGAAATAAAAAATGGGATTTACAATTAAAAAAAAATAACGATTTAGCTCCTTTTTGAGTGACCTTATATATTCAAAGGATCCGAGCGTTTTTCCAGACAAGTATGGATATTGAATTTACTCACTATATATATATATATATATATATATATATGTAATCGAAGGTTTTCGGGCATCCCGTGTATGTGCTGAGTCCCTCTCAGGACTGTAAGGCAGCTGACGTTTCGGTGAATGAGATTTCACGGGATGCCTGAAAACCTTCGATTACACATCACACCCGTGAGAATATCCGACATAACATATATATATATATATATATATATATATATATATATATATATATATATATATATATATATATATATATATATATATATATAGCCTTTATAAAAACTGGGAAAGTCCGTTCCGTTAATGTTGATGAGGGATATCATCCATTGCATTTGAAATTCTGTTTTCAAGGTATTCTAAAAAGTTCGGCTTTGTACTATAGATTACAGTCTTTAAATGGTCCTAAAGATAGAAATCTAAAGGGATTAGATCGGGTGACCTAGAAGGCCATTCAAGGGCTCCTCTTCAACCTATTCACCTTCCAGGAATCGTTTCACCTAGATAATCTCTGACATGTGTACCAAAATGCCGTGGCGCTTCATCTTGTTGAAACCAAATGTGTGATTTCTTAACATCGGGTCAGTATGTTGATCTTGAAATAAAACACTTTATTCGGTATAATTTTATTTCAAGCAATTTTAAATCAATTTTTTTAGTATTTTTTTTAATAAATCTTGCTGTATTATGGCATACAGGAGCAAGTTTTGGTACGGAAGTCCGTGGTGTCTTATGCAGGGTAAGCATGTTTTCCAAGGATTTATTGTCATTGGTAGCGGTATTCGAACGCCCTGTCTGGTAGGTTTTTTTTTATATTACTCATACGTTCAAAATTGTGTAATATTATTTTGGCAGTTGATGTGGAAATGAGCTTCTGTTCACAAAAAGTTTAATTAAAAAGGTCAATTGCTCGTAAGAAAAATTTTACATCAATCGCTTTTCCTCTCACCATAAGCTGAGTGATACCTTCTTGTGCTGTTAGCTGAGCCATAGTATTCTGATTCGATAAATATTGATTTACTCAATAATAAAAAGACTGATAGAAACTGCGAGGGAAAAGTCAGATATACTTATCAGAACTTATTTAAGTAAATACCTAATAACCATGGAACTGTTCATGGGAAATGCCTAGAACCAAAACATGGAAAAAAGTCAAATATCTGGGCCTGATCCTAGATAACAAACGCCTCTGGAATAAGCATGAAAAAAAAGGATCAACAAGGCTACAAAAACCTTGATGTTCTGTAGGAACTTTGAGGGAAAAAGATGGGGTACAAACCCAAAAATCCTGCAGTAGATGTACACTGCAATAGTGAGACCAATCATCACATATGGGGCAGTAATCTGGAGCAAAAGAACCAGTCTGGCTAATACGAGAGCTAATCATTCGAATGTTCAAAGACTAGCTTGTGCTTGTATAACCGGGGCAATGAAAATATGCCCGACGGTCGCCATGGAAATAATCCTAAATCTTACACCTCTACATATACTTGTAGAGAGTATGACGAAAAGGACAATTTATAGGATGATGAGAGATGAGGTCATAAAATGAAGGCCCAATCTCTTATCCAGAAATCAACAAATCTGGGACATGCCCCAAGATGAAATGAAAAAGAAATTCAACTTTGTGAAAACCTTCAGCACAAAATTGAGTCGCAAAAGCAAATGGGATAGAAACACCATTGAAAAAGTCAACAATAAATCCATTATATCGTATACAAATGGGGGGAACTGGAATAGGAGTATATGGACCCGGCACCAGACACTACGAAAGCTTGGGTAAGTCACCAAGCATTTTCCAGGCAGAAATACATGTCATTAGGAAATGGATTCAATTCAACAAAGAAAAAAACTATCACGGCCAAGAGATTATCATTATGTCGGATAGTCAAGCAGCTATCAGAGTGCTGAGCTCTCAAGTCATCAACTCCCAGATGATCTGGGAATGCCTAGAGGAATTAAATGATTTGAGTAAGAATAATAAAGTCACCCCCATGTGGGTACCGGGACACACCGGGGTAGAGGGGAATGAAATAGTAGACAGGCTCGCGAGGAAAGGGGCTGAGACACCATTTATGGAAGCAGAGCCTTTCTGCGGAATCAGTAGCAGCGTAATAGTGGAAAAACTAAAAATTGAAGAAGAATGCAGGAGATCCAATTATTGGACGGAGCTGTAAGGATTGAGACAAGCGAAGATACTTCTTTGGAACTACGACCAGAAGATATTCAAGAAATGCATAAGCCTAAGTAAACACCAACTCAGAGTTCTGACAGGGGTCCTGACGGGACATTGCCACCTGAAGGAACGTCTCAAGAAACTCGGACTGGTAGAAGGAGAAGAGTGCAGATTCTGTGAGGGGGAGGAGGACGCAACCTCTATTCATATCCTTTCAGAATGTAGCGCTCTAGAAAACCCTAGGATGCGGTTCTTGGAAGCACACCAAATCGAAGAAAGGGAGCTACCCACCTTGAAGCCGTCCAACATCCTAAGGTTCCTGAGGGAAATAGGACTGGAAGACCCGCTCTAGCCGATGAGGTAACTCTTACGACTTGGCAGCAGTAGGGGCGCACAATAGCTCTACCAGGTCGCAGTGTACAGACCCACAATTCTACGCCCATACATACATACAACCATGGAAACTGAAAGTTTAAATTGGGGAGGAGGATAAAAAGATAGTATAAGAATAAAATCTATCATGAGTTGGTTAAATTAAATTGTTAATATTTTCGAAACAGTTGAATTTACCAAGGTATGCTATACAAAAAGTATTCTAAATAATAAAACATAATTTTTAAAGACCTATTCAATGATGGAACAAGGGCAAGTTTTGATAGAACGCCACGTTCTTGTTTTTCACATCGATCTAAAATTAAATCAAAGTTTGAATCGAACCTGTTAGCATTTGATTTAGACATTCTCAAGTCACGTTGAATTCAACAATATAACATTGTGGTGGTTATGTGATGTAATATGGACAAGTCGCAGAGAGATTAATTCGATAGAAGTTTTTAGATGATACGTATTTTAAATCAAAACACTTTTCAAGGCCGGAAATTCGCAACGATGTTGAACTTGACCGTATTTTTAGATCTCACTTTTTGTATGTTTTTAATTACCAATAAAACTCGCGAACTTTGTATAATAATACAATATTAATAAATTATATATACTTATGTAATCTTACGAAATGTTGATAATTTTATGTTGAATATTTTTATTATATCATAAAAATTCGTAAGTTTTTAGACAGAAGTGTCATTGCTCATTGCCTAAAATCGTTTTATTACTTTTTATGAGACTTTTTGCTAGAGCACCCACCCCTCCGGGCTTGTAAAAGTCTTGACAGATTTCCCAACAGCCGCACAGTGTCTCGTCCGGAACAAGCTAGCGGGACAAAATTCATGACTTAATTTCCAAGAACTGGTGACAATAACTTGTAAACACCCCCCCCCCCCCCCAAGGTACAGAATCTCAAGAACTGATTACGTTAATCCCCTAATTCAGGTACTTTTCAGGGTCGAAAGGTAAGTAATAAAGGAGTTTGATTTGCATTTGCAAATCCGTTGCATTTGAAGCACAGTTATGACAACATCTCTTAAAATTGGTAGCAAAGTGAAACAAGTTTTTTTGTGATGGAATATATGTACACTATTATCATGTATTAATGTGCAAAAAAACGTGTATATTTTTGGTATATGAATGTGAAAATCTATAAAGAAATCCTGCACATTTCTTCTTAATGGTAAACTTTACAGGATTGCAACTTTTTGTATCCAAATGTTTCCATTTAAATTTTTCTGTATGTTATATTTACAACATTCAGGCATAGATTCACACATATTTTAGACTCCGAGAATTATTGTCTTTGTTTGAGAACGAGTCATAACAATGACGAAATTAGATTTTTCCGAGGAATGGCTGAAACATGAGAAAAGTAAAAGAATCAATCGTATTTTTGATGATTTATCTAAAAAACATAGAATTACTGATGCTTCTCATGAATCTTTAAGAAAACTAAAGATGAAAAACACAAGCCTTTCCGCGAAATTAAGTGAAAACTAGACTTCATCTAAGTCTAATAAAAAAATGTTTTTGATCAAATATAAAAATTGGTTGGAGGGACCCGAAATACAGATTAATGTGTGTGTAAACCAGCCGTGCCCTTCAACATCATCCAGAGTCCGTTTGCCAAAAAATCATTTGATTCATCTACAAAAACAAAGAGAGGGAACAGAAGATCTCTTAGAAATTCGAAGCGCAAGTGAGCTAACTACAGCAGCAAAATTAGCCACTCGAAAGGAGGAACATCTAAGTGTGGCTACACAAATAAAAGAAGTCGGTGAAAGTTCGAAAAAGAAGACGTGTTCTGAACAATGTAGGCAATTGACCCCATATGAAGCGTTGGCTTGTTATGTTGACTCCAAATCTACTTATCACTCCTATAAACAAACAAAGAAGTGCTGAATGAAGACGGGACATAAAGTGTATCAATCATTTTACAGATTAGGTAAGTCCAAAGCTTTTTGTTCTTCTGACGAACACATTTCTGTGACTGAATCTCGAGCTGAAATAATACTTCAGACAATTTTGAATAAAACGGCTGAATGGTTAGTTGAAGCTCAGTCTGAAGTTATTAGAAGTGTGTTACCTCGTTCATATTATACGTTGGTGAGCAAATGGGGTTGTGATGAGAGTTCGGAGCATAGTACTTATAAACAGAGATTTGAGAACATAAACCTGCAGACGAATTTCTGTTCGTGCCCTTGACGTTGACAAAATCCAGGACCTTCCTCTACATTATATTGCCGTCCTTTCAAGTTTAGTTTTGACAAGGAGACAACTGAGTTTACGTAAGAAGAAACTTCTAAAGTTTTAGATGAAATTAGTCAGCTTCTTTCAACATTATGCAACGTTGATGGATCTCAAATCTCTGTAAAACACAATTTGTTGTTGACGATGACTGATAGTAAAGTGTGTAACGCTTTGACGAACACATGTTCAAGACAAATGAGGAGTCGAGGAACTATCCCAGCAACGAAGAATGCTTTGGATTTGATTTATCTACTCTACATGCATGAATCCGCACTTTTGAATATATACTTCACATCAGCTATCGCTTATAAATAAAAAAAGTGGCACGTCAGAGTAGACAACAGTAAAGGTGTTGTGAAGCATCACTTACAAGAGATCCAAAAAGCGTTTAAAGATCGCATGGGTCTCATAGTAGATAAACCATAACCTGACTATGGTAACACGAATGATGGAAACACAGCTCGTAGATTTTTTCAAATGCTGAATTGAGCAGCGAAATTACAGGATTGGACGTAAGTCTTATTCAAGGTTTCATGTAATTTTAAGAACTTTGTCATCGGGATATGACATAAATTGTTTGGAATTTGAAGTTTTGCGTTGAAACAAGACAATTATACCTTGATCTGTATTCGTGATACTGCACGCCCGTTACTGTGCATAAGATCCTTGTGCATTTTCTTGTCTTCTTCCAATTGGGCAGCTTTCCGAAAAAGCCCAGGAGGCACGAAATAATGATTGTCGTAGATTCCGTGAACGACACACCAGGAAGCGGTCACACATTGCCACAAATACAGATCTTTTGAGAATGCTTTTGATTACGTCCGATCCTGTAATCAACACTTTTAGAGAGTTGCCGTGAAAGAAGATTACTGCAATGCCAGCGGAGATTCTGCAGTTGATTGTCCCACCTTCATTACCATCCCAACCATCATCAGTTCTCGAATTTAATGAAAAGGATTATTTGTTATCAGACTCTACTGATTGGCATAGTAATTATCAGGAATCATCTGATGATGATAATTAATTTTTTTGTAGTTAACTTTTTTGTTGTAATTAAGTCAATAGGCCTTATTCTATTATGTAGTTGTAGTTATAGCTTTAGTTATTTAATTAGTTTTTACTTTTTTGGGTTTCGGTCATCTTATTACTTTATAAAAAATTAACACATGTTTTTTTCTGACGTTTCGGTTTATTTTATTGATTAAACCATCTTCAGAGAATTACTGTAAATATGAAAAGGAATATGTAAATTTATGCTATATAAACTGAAAATTTTACTTTCTTACCTAATGTTAACAGGTGGTTCACTTGAAAACTTACATTTAACTATTTTATTACTTTAATAATATATAATTAAACACTTCTTACTTAATATAAATATAAATATAGATAACTATTATTTTTTGATGCATTTTTTTTTTTTTCACATCTGGTTTGTTGTGCTTTTGACAGAGTACTAACAAAGGGTTTTAAAGTTTCTGGACCATCTGCAATTTTATTGCCCTATTAGATTCGTATATACATTACTCAGGTCATTTGTGTCCGTTCTGAAATTCATTGTACCGGGTGTTCTTTTAATATGAATCATTTCTTTAATTGTTCTTTTTTTGTAATTAATTTCTTTGTCTATCTATCTATTTAATGTACGTTTAATATTGTAATTGTTATTGATTGATTTTATTTCTGTAAATATAGAAATAAATACATACCAAACAATTCTTTGCATATTGATGACTTTTAATTTTTCTAAACCTTCTTTATAAATAAAAAACAATACACTCGTATCTGACAGACATAACGGGTAGGTAAACAGCTAATTACAGAGTAATCATCCACATTTCACAGTGTCAATGTTGTCTAAACGTGTCAAATAACGAGACCATCACCACACCACACATTACAGTACCTACCTACACAGATTTTCAGTTATTTTCTCTTAAAATAGCATAATATAGCTCCAATATACATAAACAATTAAAATAAATAAAAAAATATTTTTGTCTCGCTAGCTTGTACTGGACGAGATACTACGCAACGCTCACATGAAAGAATACAATTAAAAAAATTTGAACTCTATCCCACAATCCGGGATAGAGTCCTGATACTGATTTTTGAATCCAGTATTAATTTATGAATTTTAAATACTTCGTTAGTTGCGGGTTCTAGCAGTTTTTCCAAATTTGATGAGTCTGCTGTACCTGCATTTAAGAAAGGACCCAGCCAGGTATGTTCATATTCAAAATATTCTGGAACCCCGTACGTGAAGTCAGTATTAAGAATATCCAAATGTTGAATAGAAGAAGTTTTTTCACGAAAGGAGCTATGACATTTTTTGAATTACATTCAACTCACCACCTTGCAAATTCACGACCAGTTATTTGTCTCTCATTTTCAAGGAAACCTAGTACTCAAATTATAAAAACGATTCAGACGAATACCTAGATAGCCAACGAACTTCGGTTTGAAATAGTGTTTGAAATCTTCATCATTTTCACTACATAGTTGGCTAAATAATCTATCACTCAATAATTTACTTCTAATCTTATTGACTATTTTAATAACGTAATGGAGCAACGTATGCAGGCATTCATTCATATTCTTCGCAACCAAATGATGATGAAGAATAACACAATGTACAGCAGGCACATTTAGTATTGCTTGTTTCAAATGAGTATAAAACTCTTGTGTTGCCTCGTCATTGCTGGCACATCATTGGTGGACAGATGATAAAATATCAACAGGAATTTGTATCTCTTAAAAAATATTCATAGTATTAAATATCGATAATTATTCTTGACGTTTTCCTTCATATATAATTCGTAGGTATAAGAGTAAGGCTTCGTTAGTCGATGGAAGATTACCCATCGAGCTGAATGGAAAATTCCATGTCTTCGAGTAATCCGTCTTTAACTAGTTCATAAATTCTTTACACTGAATTATTGCTAAAAGAAATTTTCCCGATGATGTCAGATGCATTGTTATGATGGAGAGCAGTTTTTAATATGTCTTTCACTGTGATCATATTGTTGCCTACAGGATGTTGCAAAAAGGTTTGATATAGTTGATTGTTCCAAATATTTCTTTTCCATTTCTTAAAAATAAGATACTCTTTTGTTTTAAAGTTGTAGACAATGTTGAAGGTTGACTAAAATGTGGTTGTCGCACTTGCATTGTCTTTATTTTTGTTTATTTTTACGACGTTTCGATTAGTATGTATCTCTAATCATTATCAAGTATAAACTGAATGTTAAGGCTATGAGCGTATATAGGGACTGTGACCATTGAAGCGGAAAGTTCCACTTCACTGTACACACCTCAATGATTTGATGTTACGAAGTAGTGGTTGCCAAAGATTAGGTATCTCAACACTGGGTTAACTGAAGATTCCATTATTATTTTTAATGTAAGCTGCTTCTATAAATTTCCTTTTTTTTCATGTCGGGTTTCATATATTTGCTGCAGCTTCAGACCATTTTATATTGAGTTTATCCCAGGCGTGTTCTGCAATACCTGATCTCGACGTTTCCCCTTTTTGTGTATGAGTTTTATGTTCCTTAATTCTAACTTCTAGTGATCATTTGGTTTCTCTAATATACATTTCATCAGTCATTCTTTCTTATCGGTAGTTTTTGGTTCGTTCTTGTTAAATGAGTGCTAAGTAGATTTCCCGTCTGTTTTTATATTATAACTTCTGGCAATTAGTCTTATTTTCTTCAAGGTGAAGAAGGAATGTGTTTCTTGCTGTCCAGTGGTTGTTTTTCTAAAGTTATTTATAACATCATCAATTAATTTTAAAGGATAACCTTTCTGTTGTAAATCGGATTTAATGTCTGCTGCCTCTTTTTCCAATGAATCGGCATTAGTGCCTATAGATCTAGCGCGATTATAGAGGTTGCGTATAATTTCCCGTTTTGTTACAACAGCATGATTAGAACTATGGTTAAGATATTGTCCAGTATGAGTTGGCTTCCTGTATACTGAAATTTTAGCGAAAGAATGTGTTTACAAAGTTCCATGTGAGTGTGGTGAAATGTATATTGGAGAAACCAAACGACCACTAGAAGTTAGAATTAAGGAACATAAAACTCATACACAAAAAGGGGAAACGTCGAGATTAGGTATTGCAGAACACGCCTAGGATAAACAACACCATATAAAATGGTCTGAAGCTGCGACAATATATATGGAACCCATCATGAAAAAAAGAAAATTTATAAAAGCAGCTTACATTAAAAATAATAATGAAATCTTCAGTTAACCTAGTGTTGAGATACTTAATCTTTGGCAACCACTACTTCGTAACATCAAATCATTGAGGTGTGTACAGTGAAGCGAAACTTTGCGCTTCAGTAGACACAGTCCCTATATAAGCTCGTAGCCTTAAGACAAAACATTCAGTTTATACTTGATAACGACTAGAAATACAACCTAAAATAAACAAAAATAAAGACAATGCAAGTTCGACAACCATATTTCAGTCAAGATACGCTTTGAACTTTTATAAACATACGTTTTAAGAAAATGTTTTTGTAGCCTAGAAGACTTCATAGTTTCAGTTGGAAAATACTTTTTAGCAAATTAAACATATACGGAGAATACGTAAATTCACATTTTAAATACTCAATAGTGTAGCGTCCGCGTTTCTCCTTATATTCAGACATTATGAAAGAAAAACATTACCACCTTTATACTATTTATTATGATTAATGAGTTATAATGTATTACTCACATATAAGGATTATCAGCAAAGCACACAATAAGTAATGAGACTAAATTATAAATCCCTACTTCTTAAAGACGTGCACGCATCGACTTGCATACATTCGTTTGTTTACGATACCAACGCACTCGCTGTGTAAACAAGTCATTACAAGCTCCCATATTCTTGTCTAAGCAGGCTAGCTTGCAAAGACATGTCAGGGATAAAACTAAATCGAATTATAATGCTCAATTTTATTTTTATAAATTTGTGCCTCAACAATAAGATGAAAAGAATGTATTATTAATTTCTTCGATAAGTTACCTCCGATCCTAACTTACTCCAGTTGCCCTTGGACCCGCTGCCGCCCCTTGAAGGGCGTTACTATCCCCTATGGGACCTACAAAGTAGAAAGTGATGGGTGGCAGGAGTCCAGGTATACATTAGAATAATAACTGTTTCTTTTTTAGAAATGGTTATACACGAGCAGAGTCGGACAAAATATGTGCCATGTGGAATTTCCGCCCTTCCGAAAAATACTTTCCACTGATGCCAATAACAATCAATTAACAGTTGCACACGCACTGTTTCAAAGAAATGAGAACAGTTCAAAGACAAAGCGGTAGTTTTAAGTATTCGACAAAACACAATAATAGAACAAAGAAGAAAATTAAGAGCAATAAACGAATATCATTGACTTAAATTTGCTTTATAAGGTAAGGAACCAAGGTAAACCTAAAACAAAGGTAAGGTGCTTATTTTTAGCCTGAATTTGGTTACTAAGACATAAATTTTAATTACGCCCGATCATTGGTTTTGACATTACAAACCGAATATCACTGTTCCCAATTTGCTTTATAAGGTACGGCAACCAACATATATTTAGAGGAAAGATAGGCTATTTTTTCTTAGCTTACATTTGGTTACAAATAAAGAACGTTTAATTATGTCTGATCATTATACATTGACGTTACGAAACGAATATCACTGATATAAATTTGTTTTATAAGGTAAGGGACTGAGATGAACTTAGAGGAAAGGGAAGGTACTTATTTTTAGCCTTATCCAGAACTCTTAATAGATTGTTAAGTTCCAATATCACTGACCTAAATGTGCTTTATAAGGTAAGGAACCCAGATAAACCTAGAGGAAGGATACGCAATTTTTTCTTAGCCTACATTTGGTTACAAATAAAGAACTTTTAATTATGTCTGATCATTATATTTTGACGTTACGAAACGAATATCACTGATCTAAATTTGTTTTATAAGGTAAGGGGTCGAGAAGACTGTTAAAAAGTGTCAAACAAACATCAACATCAAAATGTCTAGTAGAACTAATGATAAAACCCATTATCCTGTAAGCTTCAATAATTTTATTTATTATATGCTCACTGAAATTCAATGAACTATCAAACAATACTCCAGAATCCTTCTGACAAGAAGTCCGTTGTAATACTGTATCATTAACAGAATAGGCTTGATTTAAAATATTTTTATTAAGTGTAAAAGATATTGACGAGCACTTGGTATCATTAAGACAAAAGACATTTTTTCTGCACATTCAACAATATTATTTAAATCCTGCTGTAAACAGTCACAATCATCAGCAGTCAATACTTCCCTAAAAAGTTTAAAGTCATCTGCAAACAGTAATGTTTTTGAGTGTTTGATCACGTTACATTTATTAATAAAGGCAATCAAGAACAAAAGATGTCCCAAATTAGACCCCTGAGGAACACGAGAAGTACATATATATATATATATATATATATATATATATATATATATATATATATATATATATATATATATATATATATATATAGGATTTGGCCCCTTTTATTTTACCGTACTGCTTTCTATCAGTCAGGTACGAGACAATAATATTTATCAGATTTTCTGTAACATTCAGTTGCCTAAGGGATTGTATTATAAGGGTATGTTTTACTCTGTCAAATGCTTTTGCCATATCCGTGTAGATTACATTACATTACACAACTTATGCTTTTTTATTAAAAGAATTATGAATGTATTGTGTAAAAGTAATTAGGTTAGTTAATATCGACTTATTTGGTAAGAACCCATGTTGGCACTCAAATATACTGTACTTCATCGTATATTCTGTTAAAAATCACTATTTCAAATAACTTTGACGTTGCATTTATTATGGCAATAGTTACTTCATGCTTTACTCCTCCTTTGAAAGTAGCTATAACCTTTGTAATACGCCACTCTGTTGGATATATTGATGTTTTAAGTGGAAGGTTAAATATATGTAGTAATGGTTCTAACAGAGACTCGCTACAGCCGTTAATAACATAGCCGAGTATATTCGATAGCATAAACACCGAATGTTAAGTCAAGAAATAAAGCTTTAATTATCTTGTTTTCATGCTGAACCTTTCTAAGGAAGTACGTTTTGAGACACAAAAGTTCTCCTTAGGATAAAATAAAGTAAACCCAAACGACTACTGATTTCACAGACAAACAAAATACAGCTGTACCTGCTTTTACCAGCACGAGTATGAGTTGATATATAAAGTAAAAAATGATGTTATTCCATAAAATAGTTTTTTTTCGCAGCAATTAAATCCACCTTTTACTAATATCTCTGTGTTTTAAGAGAGATACGTATCTGTCAAGAGGCTGGCTGTAGGGACAGGTAAAGCACGATCGTGTTAACAAAAATACCGAGAGTACTTTGCAAAATATGTCCGGCTTTATGTGAGCTGCTACATTAGTCAAGAACATACAGCCGACTTTTACCGCTGTTTTGCTGTTGGTTATCTTCGGTTGCAACTCTTCAATCTGGCAATTTCGACTAAGCGGAAATAGTTGAAGATTTTCTGATTGTATCAGTTGTTTCTCTACTCCCTCTTAAAAAAAACTATAAGCGAAATCATCCCTTAAAAAGTCCTTTAAAAATAGCAGAATTACAACGAATAAGACTAATCAAAATTTGAATAATATAGCTTCAACGCCCAATATTTGTTGGTAATTAAAACAATCCCAAGTAAGATGTCATATTTTGTACCTTTTTAAAATCTTATAATAAAAATGTATATTATATTATTTGTTTTAGGTGTTTCCTTTACATCCGTTAGTTTGTGATAACTGTTAGTCCAATATGGAAATCCTTAGCAGACTATAGAATATTTTTCTTCCAAAAGATATATCAAATTTAACTTATGACCAATAGATATATTGCAATCCAAAGAATAAGTTGTTTTACTTTTATTAGAGATAGTTCTTCAGATCTCTAACAAAACTTAGAGTACCGTATGGACGATCCAGTCGATAACATTCCATGGAATAACAATGATAAAACTACAAAACGTTTGCGTTATAAGCACAAGTGATGTTAAATATATTTCAAGCTATATATATATATATATATATATATATATATATATATATATATATATATATATATATATATATATATTTATATATATATATATATATATATATATATATATATATATATATATATATATATATATATATATCGCGATAATTGATTTATTCATTTGTATTATTTCAAGACTTCAATGGATCAAAGTTTTCATATTGAATGTATTTAAAGAACTGAAGTGCGCGCTCATGCAACGTTGCCAAACGTTTCTACTCCATTTTAATGCCGGTTGATCTTAAATTTTAAGTTATTTCTTAATTATAACTTTAGTAAACCCCACGGTGAGCTAAATACTATGTTGTCACAAAAAAAGAAATCTGTATATTTAAAAAAGCTAATTTTTTTTTCAACCTCATTTAATCAACAAATGGGAGTATAATGCAAAGCTCTCTATACAAATTTTTACATTTTTGAAAACTGAATTCTCAAAAATTTAGATGATAAGTTAATCGAAATTCCGCGATAGTACAGATTACGACTTAAGTTATTATAAACAAAACTGATTTTCATTATTTTTTTAAACTTATACTAAATTTAGACAACCAATTTAAGTATAAATTGATTATAAAGAGTTTTGACTTAGATAAAAAGTTACTTACCGAACTTTAACAGACATCTTTTTTTTTCTTTTAGACAATGCCCGTGTGTATAAATAAAAACACTCTTTATTCTATCTCTCTTTTTCTCTTTATCTTTATTAGTTTCAAATTATCTGATATTTCTTTTAACTCAATAAAAAAATATTACATTAATAAGGCTTAAAAAAAACTTTTACAAGTAAAGAATACAAAAACGGAATCTATCTAGTTTACTTCCATTTTCTCCTCGTCATCCACTAAAAATAAATAAAAATATAACCATTAACAATGCTTAAAAAAATTCAGAACTGTTTAAGAACAATGAAAAGAAGGAAACCAAAGTTAATTCGATACTACTTTAAACTAATCATCAAGCAGTTTGACCATAGACTATTAAGATCATAGATAGCTACGGTGGCAAAAAGTTATAAAAGAACCCATTAATATTACTTGCGAACCTATGATATAATCTCTGTTAAAATGAGTACCACTTACCTTCATTAAACATAAACTCTTGCTGGTACTCTTTCAAGAATTGCACCGATCTACCTTCATCGTAAAACAATTGATAAGCCCTCTTTATGTCTTCAACATCCACTTCATGGGCCTTTCGTTTTCTAGCAATAAGACTAGAGGTCATAATCAACTGCATACCGTACCGTAGCGAAGTTTCTTTCGAGATTCTCGTTAAAACGGTGAGAGCGTTATCAGACATTTGACAGTCCTCTTCCTCGCAACGAATACTGAAATCAAATAAATGACAAGATTTTGACAGAGTTTCTATCGAAATATCAAAGCTAATTAAGACATTCAATATATTAATCGTATTAATACAATATCTTTTTCCATATCTAGGCATACTCAGCCATTGTTAAGCAATAGCTTTAAATTTATGTTAGTCTTACTAACCTAATGTTAAAAACAACAAAAAAAACATTTATTTGTCTTAATAAAGTAATAAAATTTTATACAAAAATGAATAGATTCCTAAAAATAACATATTTTATAAGAAATTTTTGAAGTAGGCGCCAAATTAATGTGTGGCAAAATGTGATTAACAAAAAAAGATTGAGAAATATTTTATTTGTAATTGCTTCCTTACTGTATCTTGTATGTATTTTGTTTAGGTAATTATTTGTTTTATTTAGTAACAATTTGGGATCAACTTCAAAATTGTCAATTTTATAGCGCATTTGTAACAGTCGGTTCAATTTTCTTATAACAATTTATTTTTCGATTTTCAGTTTTGAACTCTTTACAATATTCATAAATTTTTTGAACAAAGTACTAATTGAGATGTGTACGGTACATCGCAATGTTTTCAAGGTCGCAAAAAAGTACGCAATTTTTCCAAAGTTGTAAACCACACTAAATTGAACAAAAACTCTTTGATTCTGAAAATTGTCCAATTTTGAATAAAATTGTACCGAACAAATATTAGTCTGCTATCTTCAATCTTAAGAAATTAATTTTCGATTTGTAATCCAGGTCATTAAACGCCCCAATAAAGATATTTAAAGAACTAATACGAATTTTCAAAAAATGTGACTAACAAAATTTTCAAACCCACCATTATGGATCCCATCTTATTGAATTTCAAAAATAATTTTAAACTCTTAATCTAACCTTGACCTACACCCTCGAAGACCCTTTTTTTTATTAACACTAGTAATTGGTTAAATATTTTTATGGCTTCATAAATTAATGACTTTTTAGCGAGACTGAATGTTGGTATTGGTAGTGGTAAGTTATGATACTGGCGGATCATGTACTGTTTACCAAGTGATCCAAGTGAAACCTTGTTTTTAAACACCAAAATACAGTCTCCAAAATAAATAAAAATGTAAGAGTCAATATTTTTTTGCTCTAGAACAAGGGTGTGCACGATTCTCTGGGTGCGGTCCCATAGACGAAACGAAGAGCTCTCTTCGGTATAACAAACAGTGTTTTCACAAGATATGAACCGGACATGCCCCAAAACGCTATACCATATCTAACGCAGGACTCAATCAATGAATGGTACACCGTTTTTACGATACCCCTACCTAAGCAATCAGTCACAACTCTGACAGCATAACACGCAGAGACCAGCTTTCTCTCAAGAAAAATGATGTGATCCTCAAACCTCAGCTCACTGGTAATTATAACCTCCGCGACTGTTGCTCACTATCTATATATTTATGCCAAATCACAACCCCATGCACTTCACACCAAAAACTGAGAAGCTTGGTTTTCCTCATCTTAAGGGACAAAAGATTTGAATCGCACCAGTCGCGTACCTTAGCAAAATCTTCTGTAACAATAGTCTTCAAAACAGATGCGTTTTTTGCATTCCATAATATAGTAGCAGCATCTGCAAATAGTGTAAATTGTCCCCTTATATTCAACATAGCTAAATCATTAATACACAACAAAAAAAGAATTGGCCCTAGCATGAACCCTTGTGGGACACCCGACATGATCTCAGAGTACCAAGAAAACTTACCCCTCCCCCCAAGATAGGACTGAAACCAGTCAAGTGAAATCACCTTGAAGCCATAGAGCTCAAACTTCCGTAATAGGATTCCGTGATCAACACAGTCAAATGTCTTTGACATATCCCAAAAAGCCGCTGCAGAAATTACCCCTCCTGGCTATATACACTCTCCATTAATTGGAATATTGTATCATTAATTCTTGTTATTTAGAAATCCATATGGATTTCCATGAAGGATTTTGTTTTGTTCTAGGAAAGAGAATTTTCTCCTTTACTAATTTTTCCACCCTCAAAAAAAACCTATACCAATAAATGCTTAAAACGCAAAGATGGGTGAGTCAGTTTGTTTAATAACATTAACAATAAGGGACTAACCAACAATGCATTTACTTTGATTTCTTGCAGAATATTATATTGTGAAGTGAGTTTAATTTTAATTAAAAGACCTCCCGATCGGTTCAAACTGATGGAACTAAAAGTTAAAGACCTACGGGACTACCTCAACAAAACCAATATTTCCACTTATGGATTAGTAGGTCAGTAGGTCACATTTTGCGTTTACTTGCACTTGCTTTCCTGCTTTTTTTCAAGTTTATAGCTAGATATAACATAATCAGAAAATACTGTTGCAAAACTGGACCACACCTGAAATTTTAAAAATTCATTCTAAAATCTGTTCAGTCTAAGTGAGCATTTGGATAAAATCGGGAGATATAAAATTTTTATAATGCCATATTGGATCCCTTGTATTGAATTTTCGATTCGTTATGTGCAAACCCTCATCAATTTTGGAGAATATTGGACAAAATTAATTGTTTTTTTCGCTCTATTATCAACACCATCTTGGATTTTATTGAACTAATTTCAGCGAAAATAATATGGGACCATAGCAACAATTTCCCGAACATAACGGAAAAAATTTCATTCGTCACCGCCGTTCCGGACTAATCGACATACATACATAAAAAAAATATACATAGCGGTCGAATATAGAACTTCCTTCTTTTAAAAATTGGTTAAAAAATTATATAATGACTGAGACAACAACTGTTGTTACTCCTGTATCAAAAATATTGGGAAACCAAAACAATGGAGCCAATGCAAGCCAATACCAAAACATTATTCATTCTGATCAGAGTTCATCAATTAATGGCAGGTTGTATTCAGTCCCATTTCGTCCAGTCTCGCCACCTTGACAAATATTAACACCGAAGAGTATCTCAATGCCACCTCAACAAAGAGGTATGATCATTCAACACAGAAGCATAGCTACCAAGCGCACTCATTATTACAATGGTATCTGTAGTCAAATATCAAAGGAAGCACTACCATATAGGAATCAATTTTTACTACTCCCCCATCTTCTTTGCAGAATTGCAATTTTTTAAAAGATCATATTTACCACATCACCAAGGGGAATACTAGGAGTGTACACAGTTTTCCTTCCACAAATATAAGATGTAATAAAGCCCTACAGTTTTTTTTAAACATAAAAGACAGTGTAAAATATAAATATTGCCTAATATTACCTTAAAATTTCTCTCAATTCCTTTTCATCATACGGACTTGTAGGAACAATTATAGTTCTGTCCAAAAGGTCCAATGGTATACCATGAGGCGATTTGTAATTTGTTCCTCTAATTTTAGTAATACCACGGTTGGTTGCCATTATAACAATCGGAGCCATTTCATTCTCCAACGCTCTATTCAAAAAGGAGAAGCATTCGATATCAAGCATATGAACCTATAATTAAAAATTATGTAATTATCCAACATACTACTACAAATCATACCGAAATTCAAGTATGACCAAAAACTCAAATGTGTAAAAACAAAGCTAGTTTTATACTACTAGTTTATTAAAAGAGGGCTTATAAAGTAGATAATAAAATCCTAATACATTAACATGGTCTAATTTGAAGGTAACAGGCTTAAATTGGGAAGTGTAACAATAAGCCAAAAAAGTTTTGAACCTTGTACTTTTATTAATTCATTCTTTTTTTTTATAACCCTAAATGTAGATATATTTTGATACAATTTTTAATGTATTGGTTGAATTTTGTTTGTTTAATGTTTTAAGTGGAATAATTTTATATAAAATAGTAAAAAAAATTTGCAGTTCGGTCCGGTCATGAACTTTATACCAATATGATGCCACCTGATAAAAGTTAAATAAACCAAAACCACTTAGGCTTAGCAATAATTCATTCAGTATTTTTACGTAATTAATAGTTCTTTTAGTAATGATAAACTCTAAGAAAATATTTTTACCTCATCAATAAACAATACACCAGGTATAATTTCGGCCTTGCCCTCTTCTCTCCATTCAGCAACTTTTCCATTAATCTGTTCTCTGACTTCAGACTTAATTTCTCCCGTATCCCCTAAACGGAAATACCAAAATTAAAAAATGTCATACTAAATAGTAATTTGTTTTATTAATTTGATATGAACAAAAACAAACATAGATAAAATGCCAGTTAAAATGCTGAAGCATTATTTTTCAATAGATTTAAAAAATTAAATTACTTTCTAACCTGAAAACAGTGCTAAAAATCCATGTGTTCTACTATTAATAACATCTATTTCATGTAATGTCACAGTGTGCACTACTTCCTTCCTTTTTTGCAACTCGCCTTCCGGACACTGTACGAATCTAGTTTGTTGACCAGTTGCATCATAATCTCTAGCTCTAGCAAAAGATCTACCCAAACGAGTTATTTTTCCTAAAATAAAAAAAAAATAATTCCACTTATCTTGCACAGTTAAAAATACTCCAGAAAACTTATGGACAGAAATTATTAGTTTACCTGTAGCTTTATCAATAGTAATGACATCCCCAGACTGTACTTTTTCTTTTAAAATACTGTCAATCATCTTGCCTCCAAGATCATAAACTGTTTCCATATCAGTAGTTTTAAGTATTAATTTTCCAACTTTTGTACCAACACCTGTAGCCGGTCTTTCAATTTGTACTTCAACTACTTCGCCTTCAATGATTTCACTCTCCTCCCTTTAAAAAAAAAAATTATGTATTTTATGTAGATCAGTTCATTTAATGATTTTCTTGAACACTTTTACTGGATTATTGTGTCTATTTTCGTGATTCTAGGGCTAGTAAAAACAATGAAACGTTGAAAAGTAATTCTATTTTTAAATAGTCTTGTGGCTCAAATATTAATATAGCAATAGCTTATAAGTTTAATCCTATAAACTAATATACTAGCTGAAAATGAACTTCTTTCTCATTTTTAACATTCTTTTCAATTCACACACAGCACAGCAACCAATGACATTGAAATTAGAAACGTATCAGACAAACCTTCTTTTTCAATTATTTTTCCATCATTAACCTTAAAATATTATTCAAAAAAATATCTTACTTGATTCTTACTCCAATACTTTTGCGTATTGCTTGAGTAAGTGCTTCGGTTTTACTCATTTCTAAAGAGTAAATTTCTGAACCAGCCATGCTTGTGAATGGAGTGTCATACCCCAAAGCTGCAGCTAATGCTGTAGCAATAGCTGTTTTTCCAGTACCTAATAAAAACAAAATTGGTCAATCATATTAGTAATATTTAATCTCAGGAAGTCCAAAAACTTAAAAGTATAAATGAAAATGATCCAACCTATATGTTTATAATGATTTTTCCATGTTTTAACTTTTATTTAACTTGTTATAATACCTGTCCTTGATTTGTTAAATCAATAAAATCTGAAATGAGGTTATTTCGTTACCTGGTTGGCCAGCTAACAGAACAGCACGTCCAGCAATTCTACCATCTCGTACCATCTGTAAAACAATACCAACTGCCCTTCTAGCCGTAACTTGACCAACCATACCTTGGGATACCTAAAATATAAAGCTCACATATGTATATGTCTTAAAACCGTGTATACATAAGTGAGAAATTCAAAAATACTTACATGTCTTGCTTCTAGACTATCGTCTAATCCCAAGCCACGAATATGAGAATGGGCCCCAATTCTTTCTACACGAGTAGTTTCTCGCACTTCGGCAATTTTAGCAGCAGCTGCAACCTAAAATATAACTCATTTTATTCGAAATATCATGTTTTCCGTATTTTTGTAAAACTAACTTGAAAAGTTAGATTTTGAGGTTAAGGATAAAATGCCGAAAAAATTTTCGTTTAAAGAGTTATAATTATAATAAAACGTGACATAAAAATAGATATAAAGTTTAATTGCAATGTAAAAAAGTATGTTTTACTTACGGCCATCGTTTTCTAAAAAAATTTTAGTGCAAATCACAAGCTTTTCAAAAATGAATAAAAACAAAGTGTTGCCAACCTGCAATTATTAAAGTTCCTAAGAACCATTACAATCTCTCGCAGTGCCGCTACTGTGTTCTAATCAAAGTGCTGATGTTGATCAGTGGAGTAGTGCTAAGTCTACTCTCTTTTTTTAAATAATGTATGTAGAAAAGAATAATAACACACTAGTGGTTTCACTGGTGAATATCAAGAGACGCCATTCTAACCAACATACAAATTTTCTTACCGACAAATTCCCTTTTGAGTCCAATATTCACACTTCGTTGCTATTGCACATTTGGCGGAAAATTCCGTTTTCAAATTATTACTATGAAATATGAAAACAAGAGTTAATTAGATCAGATTTATTACTAATGTTCAACGGTAAGTTTAAAATGTACAATTTTTATTGGAGTGCAGTTAATGTTATTAATAATTACGATAATCTTTGTACAATTAGATAGCTAATATTTATACACTGGGTTTATACAGGACAATAAATAGCTGTTTACCATATCCAGTATAAAATTTGTTCTGAATGCACAAATGATAGAATAATCAAACGTTAGTTTCGGTTTTCAAGATACTTTATTAATAGCATTTTTCCAAAAATAAGACATTAGGAAAAAAAATAATTTATACAGTATTTCAAAACTATATAAACATGTTTGTGTTTTGTTAATCATTTATATTATACTTCTAGAGCATCTCTTACAAGTGTTCAACAATAATCAGCCAGAATTGAAGTGTTTCCTTTTAACCCGTACCTTCATTCCATTCCTGCAATGTTTTGATAAAATCGTTCACCATATTCATCACCACACACGCACTCGTGTAAAAAAATCTAGGGGGAAATCAAGTAAATCGACCTTTAAAGACATGTTACAACCCATCTGTTGATACGACAACATGTTTTCCATAAATACTTTGTAGTTATTTGTCTGCTTGTTTCCCTTTTTATTCCGGGTTGTTTCCTAGGAAGTTGCTACTAGGCGAAAATTGTACCAGGCAGAGATTTCATATCATTGATTTCTGCTTCAATAAGCCTGATAAATTTCTGCCTAAGATACAGCAACGCTAATCAGTGGCGGCGCTCAGAGGAGACAAGGGAGGCTAAGCTTCCCCATACATTTTTGAGGATATTAATCTAAAGCAAGAATAAAAATTGCATAATTGTTATAAAATATTGTATAAAATAACATTTTAAATCGTGCCACGACGTACCGAGAGCATTCATAAACACCGAAGATTTTTAGGTGTCAAGGGAAGGCAGCCTCCCTTATCAACATCGAAAACGATCAGCAGAATTTGCAAGTCATCCGTTTTCCCGCGAAAGCTGCCAAGGAGAAGGGTACCATCAATTGTACAGTTAACAGCTATAGTTTGTTATCGAAGCAGGCGGTCCTTTCTTATGTTTGTGTTGAACTGTAATTAATTTTTACCGGCTTTCGGGTTTTGTTTTTTTGAAGTTAAGCCTATTCTGTAGTATTTTATTTTTGAAAGTTTGTTTTAAGTGAACTAATCTGATTCCTAATCTCCATTGCCATGCACGGTTTATAAAAAGTATAGCTTTTTGATCGAGTAGAGTTTACTCCAATTCATGTTACATATAACCTCCTCATTTCCAGTTCCCATGAGCCACCACTGATGCTAATCCATTTTTATCTATTGGTTTTACAACATTTTTCATAAGATCTAGTTTTATTTTCAGAAATAGCAACAGATTCTTCTTTGAATCAATTCGTGGTCTGTTTTTTTGTATAGTCTTCTGTTCTGGCTTCAGCGGTTGTCTGGCTATTTCCTCTTCTTGTCGTGGTCTTGTTTTGTTTGGCTATCCCACTCGCACAAGAAGCGGTAAAAATTTGTATATCTGCTAGATTCCAAAGTAAAAGTGTAACAACTTTTACATCCCCACATAACTGACACTAATATTATTCCTTTTATTTTGTGCAAATTAGTGAAGGCTACTCATAAATTATTTACATTGCTGGAAATAAAAGCAAACGGAAGTTATCACCACATCGCGTCCCAACAGATTCTATTGCTTCAACTTTTATCCTAATAATTCCGCTTTACTAGATGAAAGTCTCTAACCAAATCGTTTAATTCAGCTTGAGTTAACGTGTGGTTATAAATTTGAAATACCCGATACAAAGTCAGGATTCGCTGATGTTGATGGTGTCATGAATAATTTCTCTGTCTTCTTCAGAATCTGAATTTCAGGGGATTTGAACCGGGAGGTCATCACTATGTGGGAAACAGGTCATACTGCAGATAATATATTAGGTTTGTTGACTGATTTCTTTTTTTTAGATATACCCGTTCCTTGTCCCACTGGGTACGCAATGCAGGAATAACATTCCATACTGTTGGAACAACAATCCATTTCTTCTTACAGGTTAACTTGAAGCGCAGTTATTGTAGCATATACATTATGTGGAGCCCAGGATTTTTCCCTACTTGGTATTCGAAATACTTTTTTAACCATTGGGATGAAGAGTCATTTTCGCGACGAAATATAAGAAAAACAAGACAATTAAATAAACATTTCATGTCAACTTTTAGATTTACAATATTGTCACATAGGGCAAACATAAAAAACATAATATTTCATAAATTGGCATTTCCAAATTTTACTAATCTTTTATTTTAAATTAAAACAATAACAATCGCGTTACTTTTTATAATTTTATAACCTTCCAATTATGAAATGTTATGTTTATTTACTGGTCATCGATCGTGCAAATTCATCAAGTCAGCAAGGTCGCTTTCCGGGTCATGATGAACCGAGGTTGTAAGAGGACGATTCGTGGACTTGATGAAAATAATAAAACAGGATAAAATGGACAGACATGCTTGGAATAGGGTTCAATCAGTTGAATCGTGTCAATCGGTTCAATCAGTTTAAGGGTCAGTTGATCCGATGCAGAGCAGCCAGTCTATTGTGAATTAGTTAATTGCCCAGAAAATTGATGAAGCGAAAATCCCAAGCGTGTCCCAGTCCAGAGCAGGTCAACAAATAGTAGAACCCTAGTGACAACCCCCGTCAAGAGTGCCAAGATGAAGATAATCTTAATGTAAGTTAAAAAAATTAATTATAATAATGTACAGTCCAAAATGTTTAATGTCGCTTATTTCAAATAAACTATTTTTTTATATATAATCCGAAGTTAAAGAGTTCATTTAGAGTGCAGTCTCTGAAAATCAAATTCCTAAATGCTACGTCCCTAGTCACACCTCAAAACTGGGCGTGACAATATTATTAAATTGGTTCAATTTAAAGTTCACATATTGGAACTCTTTCAGAGGCAGGGAAATGTGTGTAGGTTTGGAAGGAAATAAAATTTAAAAATAAATACTTACATCCCAAGAATACTAAGTGTATATTTTTAGTCTGTGGATGAAGCTTTACGTCCAAGTTTCCACTAATCGGGATGACTCCTGAGGGTCATTTGAAGGTTCGAGTTCTGGACGATACTTCAGTTATTCATCGGTGAATGTATTTTTGACTGAAAATTGCCTTTAGGAGTTATATAAACATGTAAGTAACTTATATGGTTGAACGTGAAAAGTGGAGATTGCTATTATAAAAACCATCTCAATCTTTAAACGATTGAAGGTCAAGTTCAAGGTGAAATTCTCGGTAATCATGGTTGTGGAAGAATTTTACAACTTTTATATCGAATATTTTTTCCGCAAACCTTAATTTTTGAGCTATTTGAAGGTTTTCCTGTTTTCTGGGCGTCATATTGTGTTCATCATCTTGAACTTTAAAGGCTATAAAACTCTAATACTACTTTTATTTCACATTTTCAAAATTTTTCAATTTTGATCTGCTGTTTGAGTGCATCTGAAATTTTGAAAAATCTGAATTTGAAAGGGTAAAAATATTTATACGTTTCTTAAAAGTATGAAATTATTCAGGACCAAGTTGAGAAATTGGCTCTGAGAAATCGATGGACAATGCGATTATGTACCTTCTAAAAAAGGTTCGTTCAGATACAAAAAAATCGGGGTCTCTAGACTGATTTAAAAAATTCCGTAATGTCTCACTGTATAGGTGTGATAAGGCAGCGTGCTCCGGTGCTGGTCCCTTACACAACGTTGTAGTGAGCGATGCATCCTATAAGACTATACAAACAATATTTCTTTGTATATATAGGAAAGATGGAGAGAAGGCATGGTATTGACTCTTTGAACCTAGGATCACTGAGTCGGTAGGTTATTTAAAAAACAGATAATCAAACCACAAACCAGATTTTCTTCAAATTTATTTATTACAAAACTAAGCTAGATTCCCCCACTTTCTCGTTGTCAGTATTATCCCCATCCCCAAAACTTTTCATTAACATGTCAGATTCATTAGTTTCTTCGGCTTGCTCACAAATATCCGGTAATTTCACTACTTTCGTATCTCCTTCTCCTTTACTCGAATTTGTGATTTCATCGAATTTTCTGACTTCTTCAATTTCTATGCCAACGAGCAGCGTTCCATTGATTGTTGCTTCCCCCGACGGTGTATCATGCAGAGTTATAACGTTGGGATCTTCGTATATGCTCATAATACTTACTAAAAAAAAATAGTGAAAATATTTATAGCGTTGCCTATTTAATTTGCGTATTTTTTCTTGATATTTGCTAAAGGACAACTGTAGAATGTTTTGCTTGTGGCAATTTTATTTACAATTACACACACGTCAATGGTAAAACTGTGTTATTTTAAAACATTTTTAAAAAATTTAAACAAAAATTTAACACAGGGTGTCCGGTAAGTACCCAATTTTTTGCATACAGGGGAGGTCAAAATAACCCTACTTTGTCACAGAAAAAAATCCCAAAGTGCCCCTTAACGGAGATACAGGCCCCTAAAGGAATACCCAGCGATTTACCTTATCGGATCTAAGTTTTGAACCGACTTGTATAATTTAATGAAATTTTAATATTTTATAGAGGCCATAAGGACTCATTAAAACATACTACAGGAGATGTTTTAGATTATTTGAGAAGTCAGGACCGGACTTGCTGCCACACTCGTTGGGCCTAATTTTTGACAGGTGTCATTTTACAGAGCTGAAAACTGATTTTTTTAATACTTTAATCATTCATCTTCAAAAAAAGGTAATCTTAATTTATTTCGATAAAACTGGCGGCTTTCGAGATAAAACGGTTTTTCTGCGAAAAACCCAAAAGTTACTAATGCTAAACGCAAACAAGTATAAATAAAATACGCAGGTTGTGCTGATGTGCTTTATTAATTTATGGGGAACCGCTGCCTCGCTCTTCGAAGGCAAGAGTATGTTATGCTGAAAGATTGCCAGCTCAGACATTGTCAAGTCCAAAAGGTTGATCGGGGTTCAATTAATTTGCAATGTTATTAAAATGCAAAAATAGTAATAGTTTAAATGTTATTTTGGCAAATGTTTCTTATTCTTCGAATATTTTTCCGCTGTACTGCAAATAATGTTCCGGCATTATTACGGACTTCGTTAGAATACTGTCCTATTCTCGCTGGTAGTTCTTGTCTAGTATTTACTGGTGTTGAATAAACTAGTTCTTTTAAATGTCCTCAGAAGTAAAAATCTAAAGGCCTTTTCTCACTTACAGGGCCCACCCTGGGTTTCATGGAACTGGTGAAATACTCGTGACTTTTTCCGTTCACACTTGTGTGTCACGACTGTGGGTGAAGAGTCGAGGTGCCGAGCCTTGAGTGACTAATTTTTGGAAAAAATCTCTAAAAACATAATTGTTAGCCTGATGTCATAGACATGGTGATATTAGTGAAATTTCATTTATTCTTCTGCTGCAGCCAAAGGCCAACCCACCACCGACATTGCTTAGGCAACCAAAGAACTGCTGCTCTGTAAATAATTGATATGATTATTAATTCCTCGATATCCATTTTTTAACAAGAAGTAAGGTTAGAATAGTTTATACAAAGACAAATAAAATATAGAACAGAACGTTAGTGATTGGCGTCCCTACAATGTAAAAAACTGATACCAAAAGTACAAAACAAAAAATTACTAGAAATCATTACCCTAATGAAAAAGTAGTAAATGTGAACAAGCTAGCGTCTTTCACCCCTGAAATCAGCTGATGAGTTTCGAATAACAAGATCCGGGGTGGGCACCCATAAATGAGAAAAGGCCTTAAGGAATCTAGGTCTGGAGACCTTGGTGGTCGCAAAACAGACTCACCTCGAACTATTCATCGAGGGCCAAAGACGTTAGTTAAATGTTGACGTACTATATAGTTAAAATGAAATAGAGCACCATCATGCATGTACCACATTTGCATTCTTCTATCAATAGATACGTCTTCCAATAAATCATTGAAATTTTGCTACAACAATTGTAAATAAAGCTCACCATGAGTCTTCCTTCCAAAACAAATGGACCTATAAGGTTATTTCCGATGATGCCAGCCCACACATTTCCGATAATAATAATAATGGTTTTTGTTTTGAATAATAGCGTGCGGGTTTACATCAGCCCAATAATGTAAATTGTGTGAGTTTATTATGCCGTCTCTTGTAAAACTGGCTTCATCGGTAAACAAGATAAGGTTAGAAAAATTTAGATTTAGCTTATATTGGTGTATAAACCAGTTGGAGTATTGAAGTCTTGCGCGATAATCATCCGGGGACATAACGTGTACTTTTTCAACGTGGTACGGGTGAACTAACTGTTCTGTTAGAGTTTCATATACAATCCATTTTGTAACATTGTCTTGTGTCGGAGCTTTCTTATCCTGTTTGAAAGGTTGACAGCAGTATCTTGCAAAATTTGTTTCTTTATGTGAGGGTCTCGTGCTCTCCTGGGTGGGCCCTCACCGCCACGTCGCGGCAAAAATGACCCTGAGTAAAACATGTAAAATATTAATTCTTTAATAATTATTTTCTAATCATCTTTTACCTGTTTCCATTAGGCTTGGATCAACCCTTTTGAAAGGTTTTTGTACTTGGCAATGTTCAAGCTGGAAATCTTTCAGCATAAAGTCTTTTTACCTTCGAAGAATTTGACAGCACTTCACCATGAATTAAATGCTTATCAGCAAACTCTGCATAATTCTTCCATATTTTAAAATTATTATTACTTCAAGGAGGTTTTGACACGTTCCGTCAATAGCAATTCATTATGTAGGTATTAACAATAACAACTTGAATTTTATCTGTGTGTGTTTAGCATTAGTAATTTTGAGAGTTTCGCATAAAAACGGATTTTTCTCGAAAACCGCCAGTTTTATCAAAATAAATTAAGAGTGCCTTTTTTGAAGAGGAATGACCAAACTATTTAAAAAAATAGTTTTCAGCTCTATAAAATGACACCTGTTAAAAATTAGGCCCAACGAGTGTGGCTGCAAATCCGTTCCTGACGTTTCTGATGATCTAAAACATCTACTGTAATATGGTTTAATGAATCTTTATGGCCTATATAAAATATTAAAATATCATTAATTTATACAAGTCGGTTCAAAACTTAGCCCATAATATAAATCGCTGGGTACCCCTGTAGGACTTCGTATCTCCGTTAAGGGATACTTGAGGATTTTTCTTTCTATGACACAGCGGGGTTATTTTGACTCCCCTTGTATACTCCCGAGAAACTAGGTGGTACTTACCGGACACCCGGTATATGCGAATGTAATATTCATGTCGATACCGAAATGGAATATCAGTATAGGAAAGTAAGCAATTGCGCTCTATTCACCATCTCTCTTGCATTGTGGGTAAAAATCACTTCAGTGAAAAATCACCGTTAAAAATATAAATCACTATTGCTATCTCACTAGTTACTTGTCGCCCAACTCTACTTTAACCCAACAATCCAATTCGATCTAACTCCGGGCAAAAAGTGATGGAAAAACCCTCCATTGGCTCAGTGCACATATGAATTTAGTTTTGACGTATTTGATTAATCTGTATTCGAACTAGAAAAGTGTAGTTGTAACAAGTACGACATACTGTATTTATAATTTGTTAGTTAAAAAAGAAGAACGTAAGATAAATACCTGTTTCTTCATCTGGCATTTTGATCGTATTATCTTCATACATAGTATGTACACTAGCAATAAGTTCCTTCCATTCCTCATCCTCGCTAAATTCCGATAGCTCGCCCAATAAATCTTTTAAAGTAATCGCTTTATCAGTGTTCACCGCATCAAAAGGCAAGTCTTCAATGAACTTCTGAATTTCCTCAATTGTAGGGAAGTCTTTAATCTTCTTTTTTCCCTTCTTTGCTGCAGATTGTTTCTTTTTTTCTATGTATTTCTTTATCAGGTACACAGCAAGGCTGGCAGTACCTAATATTAAGAGTTTCTTGTAATGAGCTCGGAAATGTGATGCTATAAATGAATGGATGTCCATCAAATTTTGGCCTTCTTTATATTTATAAGTTCTTGAATGTTGACTAAAATGCTATATTTTTTAATTTCCTAACATTCGTGGTTGTCTTAAATAAAAATTAAATTGTAAAAAAATATGTCATTGTGACGCAAATTCAACTTATCAGGTAAATTTTCAATTCTCTGTTGCCTCGATAGTTGTACTTTTAAGCTGAAACGGGTATAATGTATAGGGAGTGAAAAAATTTTTAATAAAACAAAACTATTGTCACAGCTAGTGTTGTCTACATTACGGTTTCTCAACGATGACGATATCAACCTCCCTCCCCCCTCCCCAGCTGGCGCTGAAGCCAGTGTCTCTTGTAATTTTACCATTCGACGCATTTTTTACCACTTTTCAACATGAATATTGATTAAATATATTTTTTCAAATTTTGAGCTCAGAAATTGACAGTTCAAATAAAGAACTACAAGCTGGGATTAATCGCAATCCGAAAATGTAATCTTTTATTGCTTTTTAAGTCTATAAACAAATAGCTTTTCCTCTATTATAACCTACGCGCCGCCGTGTATGAAAAGAAATAGAAAGATCAAAGACAAGTTTCTGGTTTTCCATGACATCTAGACCTCGTATTACTTCGTCCAAAATATCCGCAACAATAACTACATGTCTGAAACTGGTGCTTCCTAGGGTTATTTCTGCTTCATGTATCCCTTTCACTGGTATTACTTCGCCACTGACGGTTTGCAGGACATAATGCTTTTCCGGAAAACCAATTTTACATTGAGTCACGATGTTCGGCTTTTCAATGGTATGAGTAGCACCAGTATCTAATACCATTTCACATACCCGATCGCATACACTTCCGGGTACTACTAGCTGGTACCATTGTTTCGCAGCCGGGATACCTTAATTGTTATTGTTGGTGGGGCTTGGTAGCACCCAGCCAGCTTTCGCCCCTTTAAGCTGGCTACTGGGAGTTTTCCTGGTTCTGAGCAGGAGCGGTACTGCTAGTACAGCGGCTTTGTATATGCCGCTCTTAGCCACACTTCTAACAACGAATTCTATTTCTGCTATGGAAGGTTGTGTTTTTGTTGTCATGTGTTTTTTGTTTGTTTAAAAATTCTTGCATCTCCCTCATTATCTTTATGAAGAATTCCGCGTTGGCGATCGTCCTGGGAAACGTTGACCCTTCTTATGAGTCTTCCTTAATTTCTTGAGGTCTGTTTGGCTGTTTCAAACTGCAGGGTATAAGCAGGAGCCTCGGAAGTTTTCTTCAGTCGAGCCATTCTTAGAGTTTGACTTGTTTCTGGATCGCGTAAACCTTCAATAAAGCTATTTACCGCTAACTCTTGCTTCATTTCTTCCGGATATGTTGGGTAGGTCAGATTTATTAGACTTATTATATCCGCCTCATACTCTTGCAGACTTTCGTTGTATTTTTGTCTTATTCCCTGGAGTTGGGCCTTATAAAGTTCTTGGAGGTGGACTTCCCCTTAACGCATCTCCAGAAAAATAACAAGCTCGTAATCCTTCTGTTTTTCTTCAAGAATGTTACGTAGAACTTCCATAGCTTCACCTCGTAATGCTAGCACAAGAGCATTTGCCTTCTCCGTTGATTTCAGTTATTGCTGGTGGCGGCGGCTTCGAATTGACGGACATAGGTAAGCCAAGGTACTTTGCCGTCGAAGGTAGCTTCATCACTAGTTGCAGGAACACCATCTACCTTTATTATACCTGTACTGGCTACCTTCTCGAATTGCAAATGTAATTGTTGCACCTGTTTCTGAATTCCCGTCGCCTCATGCTGTACTTCGCAATGTATGTGTTCTTTAAATTGTTGCATCTGTTTCTGAGTTTCCGTCACTTCATGTTGTATTTCGCCCTTTACGTCTTCTCTAATTTTGATAATCTTCTGCTGTATTTCTTGTTCTATGCGCTTCATATCTTCTTGATTTTTTTAAGTTCCTGTCTCATGTCCTCTAGGCTTGTTTTTAGCTCTTGTTTTATATCATCGTGGCTTGTTTTTACTTCTTGTTTCATCTCATCTTGATTTTCCATCATATCTTCTTTCAATTCTTGTTTCATCCCTTTTTGGCTTTTCTTCATATCTTCTTGGCTTGTTTTCAGTCTCATCAATTCTTGTTTCATAACATTTTGATTCTTCGTCATATCTTCTCTCAATTCTTGTTTCATCTCTTCTTGGCTTTTCTTCAAATATTCTTGGATTGTTTTCATGACTTGTATCCTCATCAGTATCTGATTTAAACTAGTTTGAAGTTGTTCTTCCATTTTTGCTTTCTGTTTTCTAGTTTCCACTGACATATAATTTCAATTTACTTTTTTCTTTTTTTTTTCTAATTTTTAATTCGAATTGCGTCGACGAACGCTCAAACTAAACTGTCTACGAAAGCCGATATAGACGCTTTATATACTCTTTTGGCTGATACCGGAAGATTATCTAATTTTCTAGAAGAATTTCCATATATATATATATATATATATATATATATATATATATATATATATATATATATATATATATATATATATATATATATATATATATATATATATAGGGTGTCCGGGAAAATGTGGAAGATCTCTCGGATATGAAAAAACACGTTATAAAGGGTTTTCCAATAAGAGGTGTCATTTTGAAAAGCCCGCTATTTCGGTAGATGTCACTTTTGAAGCTGTAAGTTTTTGACGTTTGACAAGTAGAAACTACGCCATAAATAAAGATGGAACGATACACGCTTCAACAACGCATTGAAATTATTAAAATTCACTATAAAAATGGTGAAAATTTGGCAGAGACGGTTCGTAAAACTCGAACATTTTTGGGTCGTCATGAAGCACCTTGTCGGAGCGCAATAAAGAAATTGGTGAAAAAATTTGAGCTGTTGGGACAAGTTAGTTATGTGAAGAAGAAAACCCGTGCACGTCGCTCAAGAACAGCCGAGAATATTGCTGCTGTAGCCGAAAGTGTTGAAGAAAACCCAGGTTTGTCCATTCCTCGTCGTTCTTTGGAATTAGGGATTCCACAAACGTCATTACACCGTATTTTGCATAAAGATTTGGGTCTTAAGGCTTATAAAGTTCAGTTAACGCAAGAACTCAAGCCGGACGATCATCAACAACGTCGTGCCTTTGCTGATTGGGTTCTTGAAATGCATGAAAATGATCCGGAATTCCATCGAAAAATCATCTTCAGTGATGAGGCCCATTTCCACCTCGGTGGCTTCGTCAACAAACACAATTATCGCATCTGGGGCTCGGAAAACCCAAGAGTTATTGTTGAAAAGCCTCTCTATCCTGAACGTGTGACTGTTTGGTGCGGTTTATGGTCCGGCGGGGTCATTGGACCTTACTTTTTCGAAAATGAGGCTGGAACAACAGTTACGGTGAATGGATTGCGCTATCGAGAGATGATTAATGATTTTTTATGGCCGGAATTGGATGGTATTTATCTGGACCACGTTTACTTTCAACAAGACGGCGCTACGTGCCACACAAGCAACGAAACCATTGATCTTTTACGGGAAAAGTTTCCGGGCCGTGTTATCTCTCGAAGAGGTGATCACAATTGGCCACCGAGATCTTGTGATGTGACACCTTGCGATTTCTTCCTTTGGGGCCACGTGAAAGACAAGGTCTACGCCAACAGCCCAGCGTCGATTCAAGACCTCAAAGATGGAATTCGTGAGGCTGTCGAGGACATAGGGCAGCCACTTTGCGATTTGGTTATGGAAAATTTCATGAAAAGGATATGGTCCTGTAGGCATGGTCGTGGTGGTCATTTGGCTGATGTTATTTTCCATCATTAACGGCATACCTTCCTCTTTATAATGTAATAAATATCCGATCATTTATCTTAAAAAATGGCATTTTTCTTTGAATATCAAAATAACACCTCTTATTGGAAAACCCTTTATAAACTGTTTTCGTATAGCCTCCTCTACGGAGATATAGGCTCCCAAGGAGCTGCAATGGAATCAAGTTTTTTACACACTGTATATTTCAATTTTTTTTAATATGATGTATACGAGGTAAGCCCCTTCAAATTACTATTCAAGAAAGTGTGAATTACTCACACTTGCAGGGATGGACTAGCTGTGACACCCATTTTTTTACGCCCTGTGTGATAAGAACCTTGGACGTTTTTTACATACCTTTAACTATTCACTAAAAATTAAGCACTCTTCATTCATGTCGCTAATCCTAACCTTTTTCGAAAAAACGTCATTTTATTTACTTAATTTACATTAATTCTGACCTTGTTTTTCAAAATAAAATAAACACATTATATATTTTTGAAAAGCCTAAATTATACTTAATCACTATCTAACATAATATACAGAGTGTCCTAGTTAAAAAATCATAAGTTTGGTTAATATCTCAAAAACTAAACTTTTTAGAAAACAACTGACTACTCCACTGAACTGCTTTGTTACCGTCATTTAGGTTATACAGTATTATTTTTAAAATGTAACACCTTTATTATATTGTTGTCAATTTGTCAAAATGTCGAATTGTAGTTGTGTGGATCAATTTCCAGAAGAAAACGATGCAGATACAGAAGAAAATATACTCATCGAAGCTATCGAAGGTTATCAGCAAGAAGAGGAAAGAAGAACCCAAGAACTTTATGATTTTATAGACGATTTCATAAATTCCGAAGAATACCGGGACTATATTAAGGCGAAAAAGAAAATCATGAAACGTCCTATCGGTGTGCAGTGCGAAGAAAATGAAATTATTGTAGAAATACAGCATAAAGAACTTATTGATAGATATCCGGTTACAGAAGAACGAAAGAAAATGTATGCTTTTAAAGAACAGTTCGAAAGATATGCCGAGCGGCAAAGTAGATTACAAGAACGCAAAAAACAGGAGAAAGGCATTAAAGCCATAAAGGTAAAGGTTCAGTATGTTATTTCTACTTTAATTTTGTTGGACTTTAATTTAAAATACTGAAGATGATGTCCTGTTTTAGTTTAGGGTTATCTACCGTTTACATATTCGTAGAACACGAACATTCTGTTTTTTTTGAACCGACTTCTAAAAGAAGAAAGTTCGCTTTTTTTTTTATGTATGTACATCGATTACTCCGGATCGGTGGTACCGATTTGAATGATTTTTTTTGCATTATATTCAGGAACCTGCTAAGGTGGTCCCATATTATTTTGGCTGAACTTGGTCGAGTAAAAATCAAAATAAGACGGCGAAGAAAAATGAATATTGTCCGATTTTTTCCAAAGTTTTCGGAGTCATACACAACGAATCTACAATTATTTTAAAAAAATTCAATATGGCGGACTAAAAATTTAACATCTCTTGATTATGTCCAAAATTGATCCGCATACAGTACCGTATGCTCAGACGACAATCTCGGCAGCTCATTTATGTATAGAATATACAGGAGCGGTCCCAACACGCCCTTTTCCAAGAATATTTTATCGGACCTTATAAGATTACCAAACCCGTCAAATATGATTTCATTAATTTTAGTGCCACGTCCAGCGGCGTAAATAAGAATAGGTGCGTCTGTCCTCAAAATTTTTGAATGCGCCCTATTATTTTCCACCCTTCTTGATGCTTCGTATCTATTTATTTCCATCATGGCACGTAAGGGCGCCCCTGGATTGGCTGCGCCCCCCGCACCACGATGTCTGCGGGATCGTTATTTACGCCACTGGCCACGTCCCTAACCCCGGAAAAGTTCAATTTACCACACAATATACGAGAATCATGGTTAACACTGTCGAATGCCCTCGAAAGATCAAGACACACCGCGGCAGTTTTATTTTCATTATTTAAAGAAACTAGAATTTTTTCTAAAGGCTGACAAATTGCGCGAATTATGCTTTTGGCCTTCGGAAAGCCATTCTGTTTATTCGACAATAAAGAGCTTTTCTCCAGGAAGACAGCCAGTCTACTATATATAATTTTCTCAAAAATCTCAAACATCGGATAATAAAGAATTAGACCTGTAATTGTTTTCTTGATCTTTCTCATTCTTTTTGTAAATGGCTTTAAGAAAGGCATTTTTAAGCAAACGTGGATATTTTCCAGTGGCAAAACACAGGTTCATAATATAGGAATCGGTTCTAAGATTATATTTGAGATAGTCTTTAGCAAAGCAACATAACTCTCATTTTATCCAACAAATGTTTTACTTTTAAGTTTATCTATTGTTTCTTCAACTTCACATGGGATAACAAAAAAAGGAAAACTGAATGTTAGATATTTATGTTACAAAATGTATTCCATGTCTTGGGGGAAAATGTCTATATATATATATATATATATATATATATATATATATATATATATATATATATATATATATATATATATATATATATACAGGGTGTCCGAGAAAAGGTGAAAAATCTCCCGGATATGAAAAAACACGTGAAAGGAACACTACAAGTTCATAAAAACTTTTTTCGTAAAGGTCTCCTCTTCGGAGATATAGGCTTCCAATGGAATCAAGTTTTTTACACATAATTATTGAACCACCAGGTATATTTCAATTTCTTTTGAATATGATATATACCAGGTTTACTATCCAAAAATGTGTTGTGAATAACTGACAATTGCAGGGACGGACGAGCTGTGACGTTCATGACCCCATTTTGTTACACCCTGTATGATAAGAACTTTGGACAACGTTTTTTTACATATTTTTAACTATTGACTAAACTCTTCATTCATGTCGCTAATCCCACCGGTTTTCGAAAAAAAACGTCTTTTATTTAAATCATGTATTTGGCGTATTTCGATAAAAGATACATCTTTGTTCCTATCAAATGTTCAACCTTCAACCTTATAATAAAAAAAACTCGATTCAAAATGAGATTTTACCTCTTTAGTTAAAAACTTTTAATTCTGTGAATTGTATTTCGACCTAGGTTCGCAAAAAATGCGCGTTTTATTTTAACGGCATCAAAAACAAAATATTGGTGTTGCAAATGTTGCTAGATACGAAAGAAATAAATATCCTGCATTTTAGAACTTGTCAACTTTCATATCGCTGACACATTGACTCTTTACTTGGATGTTAATTTATTGATTTCTGAATTTCGTGGTGAAATTAATTGTGAATATGGAATACACGTTTATTGAGTATGCAGATATGCATCTGATATATGGTCTTGCATCTTGCAATGCTTTGGAAGCCAGGAGGTTATATCACTACAGATATCCTAATCGTACTCTTCAAGATCAGAAAACATTTCAACGAGTTGATCAACGTCTAAAGGAGAATGGTAAACTATTCCATTTAATAAGGTAATATTATTAAATTTCTTCATAATTTTAGGAAATTTTGAGAAAAGAAGTATTAATGCTGGTCGGGGAAGAACAGTATGTACGCCTCAGTTAGAGGAAAATATGTTAAATGCTGTAGCTGACGGTTCTCCAACGAGCACTCGAAAATCATCAGCGCAGTTTAAAACGTCGAAAACAATAGTACATGAAGTTCTTCAAGAACAGCTGTTATATCCATATCATTTGAAAAAATGCATTAACTGTTTCCTGAAGATTTTCCCCGTAGAATGCAGTTTACAAACTGGCTATTGGATCAGTAAGGAAATTATATAAACTTCATTAATACTATTCTCTTCACGGATGAAGTAGGGTTTACCAAAAATGGCATCATACATTTACACAACTCACGTGTATGTGCCGATGAAAATCCTGATACAACTATTGTTTCGCATCGTCAACATCAGTTCCAACCAATTATTGTCTAGGCAGGAATCATTGGCATTTTTTGATTGGACCATTCGTATTTGGAGTTCTTCCAGAACGCTTTTCACGATTTAGTAGAGCACTTACCACTTGAAACCTGCCGAAACATGTACTACATGCATGATGGTGCACCACCTCATTTCAGCACTGCTGTGCGGGAGCACCTGAATAACGTCTATCCAAACCGTTGGATAGGTAAAGGAGGACCTGTTGCCTGGCCTCCTCGATCTCCCGACCTAACGCCGTTGGATTTTTACCTGTGGGAACATGGGAACACCTCAAGACCTTGGTGTATTCCACTCCGATCGATAGTAGAGGGGAACTTCTACGAAGAATCACGTTTCATTGTGCTGAAATAAGGAACAATGCTGAGTTAATGTGACGGGTACAGCAGTCCTCAATTCGTCGTGCCAGCGAGTGTATCAGACTTCACGGAGCCCATGTTGAACTCTCTTACGAAGTTTTTAACTAAGCAGTTAGTTTAACTTTTTATTGAAACTATGATGACAAGGGAAAATTCCTCTTTATCATATTCAACCCGACAGAAGTTAGGGGACTAACACGGTTAGGATTAGCAACATGAATGAAAAGTACTTAATTTTTAGTCAATAGTTAAAAGTATGTAAAAAACGTTGTCTAAAGTTCTTATCACACAAGGCGTAAAAATAACAGGATCATGAGTGTCACAGCTAGTCCGTCCCTACAGCTGTGAATAATTCACAACACTTTTTTGGATAGTAATTTGAAGGATCTAACTTGGTATACATCACATTAAAAAATTTGAAATATATTGGTGGTTCAATAATTATGTGTAAAAAACTCAATTCTATTGCAGCTCTTTTGGAGCCCATATCTCCAAAGAGGAGACCTAAACGAAAAAAGTTTATATGAACTTGAAGTATTCCTTTCAAGCGTTTATTTCATATCCGGGAGGTTTCCCACATTTTCTCGGACACTCTGTATATATGTATGTATGTGCATATGTATATGTATGTAATTTTGTGGGTACTTTATGGAGTTATTACCTATTTGTATCCCTGATGATCATCAAATAAATAAGTATATAAAAAATTTCGTTTATTTCCGGACAGAAAGTCTATGGTATAGGTAACAATTAAAGGATAAAACTTAAATTGCATATACTTTAACCCCCTAATTTACTAACGTCTTTAAAACGTTGATAGTAGAGAGTTTAACTTGAGCAAGTTTTGGATCTTGAAAATTCATGGACAAAAAATCTTTTATATATATTATAGAGCCGTAAAAATTTGAACTTTCGTTTATTTTCAGAAGGCTTTATTTCTGGGTTTTTATCCTTAATTTTTCTATATAAGCGTTTAAGTCTTGACATATTTGTTACAAATTTTAACAATATTATAAGCAAAACAAAACTGGCCAACTAGAAGTCTAACTTCATAAATCAGGTTTAACAAGGAAGGTACCTAAAGTGTACGACTCCAATTTTAATGAAACTTCAATATGTTGTAGATATAGCAATAAGAGACACTTTTTTTTTTATCTGCGGAGATTCGTTTTAATGGGGTGAAAACCGCTCCTCAAGTTCACCCCTAAAATAGTATTTTTGAAATATCTCAGGTTATAAATGAGCTATCTTTGCAAAACAAAATGGAAATTACTTGTCATTTCAAATGATGTTGAACAAAGGTATTTTCATCCCTAAGAATATCATCCCTTATTTTTTATAAGGGTAAACCATCTATTCGCGCACGTAATTTAATTCTAAAAATTAAGAAATTTAATAAAATTGTTTGAAAATATTTTTTTCACCAATACCATAATTAACTAAAGTTGACATCTTTCGGACTTTCCAAAAATAAACTAAAAGAGGATGAGTCACTCACAAATATATATTTTTTAATATGTCAAGTTCTTATTAAGAAAACTCTACAAAAAAAGCTTGTCGAATTTCCTGGTTTTTAAAAATAAACTAGTAAAAGAAGGTGGGCCAATCTCACATACTTTTTTTTACAAGTTCTAATTCAGATAACTTTACGAAACAAATTTGAAATTATTTGTTATTTGAAATGAAGTTAACCTATAGTATTTTCACCCTCAAGGATATCATTCGAAGGATGTCATTTCATACATGTATGATTATTTTTAAAATTACCAAATTTCAGTGGATATGAACGCTACAGAGTTTACTGAATTTTTTTCTGTTAATTAATAGGAAAATATAAACTTATTTCATTGGTTAAGCATTCATGTCTATAAATTATTATATTTCATGACAAATGGTGACGTCTAATTTTTAACGTTGATTTAAATTAAAATTTGACAATTTTTAGAATAATAATTTATGTATGAAATAAGAGTTTACTTTTATAAAAAATAAAAAATAATATCCTTGGGAGTGAATATACCATAGTTTACCATCATTTCGAACAACAAGTAATTTTAATTTTGTTTTGTAGAGATATCTTAATTAGAACTAGAGATATTATAAAAACGTATTTGGGAGTGGTTCACCCTCTTTTACTAGTTTATTTTCGGAAACCCCGAAACACGTTAACTTAAGTTACTTATTGTATTCGTAAAAAAAATTATTTATTTATTTTGGTTTAATTTCTAAATGTCCACAATTAAATTATGTAAATAAATTACAAGGTTAACCCTTATAAAAAGTAAGGGATGATATATATATATATATATATATATATATATATATATATATATATATATATATATATATATATATATGGGGTTAAAACAACATGGTATAACCTCACTTCAACTAACAAGTAATTTCCACTTTGTTTTATAAAGATATCTGAATTAGAATTTGAGATTTGAAAAAAATGTATTTTGGGGGTGACACCTTTCTTTACTAACCGTATTTTATTTTTTTAAATCTCAGAACATGTTAACTTGAGTTGATTATGGTATTTGTGAAAAAAATACTTTGAAACAATTTCATTAAATTTCGTAATTTTTAGAATTAAACTACTTGCGCTAAAAGATGGTTTACCGTTATAAGAAATAAGGGATGATATCTTTGGGGGTAAAAATACCATAATTCAACATCATTTCAAATAACAAGTAATTTTCATTTTGCTTCGTAAATTTATCTGAATTAGAACTTGAAATTAAAAAAAAACCTATTTAGGGTGACTCTTTGACTGGTTTATTTTTAGAAACCCTGAAACTCATCAACTTAAGTTACTTATGGTATTTGTAAAAGAAATATTTTCAAACAATTCCATTAAATTTCGTAATTTTTAGAATTAAACTACGTGAGCAAATATAAGGGATGATATCCTTGAGGATAAAAATACCATAGTTTAACATCATTTCGAATAACAAGAAACTTTCGGGTCGAATATCATGATTATGGGCGGGGCCAATGAGAACGATGTCAAGGTCAATGTCAAGGAGAGGGGGATTGAGCGAATCGGGTAATGCTCACTACTAACATGCTTTTCTAAAAAAAACATTAAGATTATTAAATATAGACGAAATATTCTATTTTCAAGGTTAACTAAATTATAGTAGAGATTATGCTTTTACTTTATTAGGACATGTTGTCGAGTTTATTTCAAAATTCTATTTTGGTTTTTTTCTTTTCGACAATGCCAATTTTTTGCCAAGGGAGGAGATAATTGGGTTGTTCTGTTTTGTAAAAATATTTCACTTAGAACCTGAGATATTGCAAAAATACTGTTTTTAGCGTGAACTTTACGGGCGGTTTTCACCCTGTTATAATGAATCTCCGCAGATAAAAAAAATACGTGTCTATTATTTTTTTACCATCTACAATATATTGAAGTTTCAATAAAATCGGAGCCGGACACTTCAGATATCTTTCTTGTAAGTCTTAAACCTTCTTAGTAAATCCAGCTGTAAATATTTATCTAAGAAATAATTTGTCTTTTGACATTTTTAGGAGAAAATAAACGCAGCTAAAATAATTTTCGATTGCACCAAAGATATTAGACTGAGGGAGAGAGAAAAGAGAGATGAAAAAATGTTACAGTTCTATTCTACAGAATTTGGTATCAACTTGTTCGATTTCAGTCCGCAAGTGAGGGCAAAGGTTTTAGAACGAATTAGAGGTCAGCATCGTGTAATAGGCATTCGAAGAGAGAAAAAGCGACAAAATATTATAAACATTTTGAATAAATTAACCTTTGAGTATAAAATTAAAAAGGATCTAATAAAATTCCAAAATAAAACTTACGACTATAAAGTAGATCGCAAAGAGAAGGTCATCGAGAATATGGAAGTTGTCGGTACAAAAATTGAACTGGTAAGAAGGAAGACATAATATACCTGTTCGTAGAGAAATCACAAACCAGTCAGTGCCAACCATAATTGACAAAAAGAGTCGCGAGGCAGTTTGTCAACTGTTTTTAAATGATCTCATTGACGTTGACTGGTTTCTGATTTTCACGGAGCTAATATTTTCGCGATTTAATACGGATCTGTTTAAATGATTATAAATCATGAAAATTTTAATTAAAATATTCTTATTTTTTTTTTCATATAAACAATTAGAATTTGTGTTTCGCTTTACGAATCCATATCGACCAAGTTTTTGGAGGAGAGAACATTACTACTGAAATAAACGAAACACTGAAAAAGTTTCGCACATGTGCATCTATCTCAGCTAATAAATATTTTGTCTAGTAGGTGCCAGTAGGTGAATATACCAATGCACAGTGATTTAGAATCGGAAACACTTGATCAAAATTCATATCTTTGAAAGTAATCGTCAAATATTTTCTTATCGACCAGGGCTTATCTGTAAAATATCGAGGTTTCGTGGATGTGAAATGGAACATGGAGATGTTTGCATGAGAGCCTTCAGAATAACCCGACTAACGATAATTTTGAAATGCGTCATTTCAAAAAGTTGGGCAACATTGTTTTTATTAATAATAATATAAAATTAACGAAAAAAAAACTTTTTTTTTTCAAATTTTCTCTCGTGTAACTTTGAAGGTATTCATTCAAGAGGAAAGTTGTAGAGGGAAAAAAGTTTCGTAATTAAATTTTCCATAAGATAGGGTTGGTCGAAAATCTCAAAATATATTTCCCTTCTTGCAAAATAGCAATAATTAAAAAAAAAGGTAAAAAAAGCAGTTTTTTAATCAATTTTTTTCGACAATTTAAATTTCTCTGAGGACCTTCATATTAGAGCAAAGAAAACTTTATGCCATGAAAAAATAACACGCTAAAATTCGTTAGGATCGAATCGATAGGTTTTGCACAATAAGATTTCGTTTAGAAAAATTGATCATTTTTCAAGTTTGTCTGAGTCCAAAATATTACGTTAACGTATTTAAATTTATTTTCAACATATAGTAGGGAACTCGAGTTTTCCAATGCTTTTTTCAGATTCAAAATCGGATGATTTGGACGCCTTCGGGAATTGTTTAAAGACATTGTTGATATTTTTGCTTATAAACAAATAGATTATCTCGGCGGATTTGCGTTAGATTTTTTTGCAATACATGGTTTGAAAGTACTTGGAAAAAAGCTTCTTTTCATAAAAAAAAATTCAAATCCGTCAATTGGTTTCCGAGATACAAACTGTCAAAGTTAACAGCCTGTTACGGTGAATCTATAAACAATACATTTACGAATATAATAATTTAAATTTTACGAATAAAATAATTTAAAACCAATTTTTTTGTCAATTTGTTTAAACAATGATTGCTTAAACAATTTTGATAATTGAAGTAAATATATCTCGTTATAGTATGCTTAGTTATATTAATAAATAAAGAATCGCTTGGAAAGTCCAATACTATAGGGTGCAGTATGCTATAAGTATGATGCATAAATAACGTCATTTGTTTATAACAAAATGAATGCATGATAGGCACATGGCATTATGATATTTGAGTTCCATTATTCCCGGTACATCTGTTTAAAAAAAATGATCAAAATCGCTCCATGAGAAGCCGAGAAAATGAAATTTTTTTTCAGATATGTATTTTGACTCTTCGAATTCAATTTTAAAATGAGAGCTCCCCACCCTTTTTTTCATATTTCACGCGCGTGGGCGACATTCTTTTCATTTTTTATTAAAGTTTCCGATAACATAAACATTTAAATATTTGTATCAAAAAAGAACTAGGCACGACAAAGTTTTTGGTTCAAGAATCAGGTCTGTATTGTTTATAGATTCACCGTAACAGGCTGTCAACTTTGACAGTTTGTATCTCGAAAACCAATTGACGGATTTGAATTTTTTTTTTGACAAAAAAAAACGTCTTTCCAAGTACTTTCTAACCATATATTGTAAAAAAGCCAATGAAAATCCGCCGAGATAATCTATTTGTTTATAAGCAAACATATCAAAAACGCCTTTAAACAATTCCTGAAGGCGTCCAAAGCATCCAATTTTGATTCTGAAAAAAGAATTGGAAAACTCGAGTTCCCTACTATATGTCGAAAATAAATTTAAATATGTTAACGTGATATTTTGGACTCAGACAAACTTGAAAAATGATCAATTTTTCTAAACGAAATCTTATTGTGCAAAACTTATCGATTCGATCCTAACGAATTTTAGCGTGTTATTTTTTCATGGCATAAAGTTTTCTTTGCTCTAATCTGAAGGTCCTCAGAGAAATTTAAATGGTCGAAAAAAATTGATTAAAATACTGCTTTTCTTACTTTTTTTGTAATTATTGCTATTGTGCAATAAGAGATATATATTTTGAGATTTCCTACCTTATCTTATGACAAATTTAATTACGAAACTTTTTTTCCTTTTCAACTTTCCTCTAAAATGAATACCTTTAAAGTTACACGAGAGAAATTTGAACAAAAACTTTTTTTTTTGTTAACTTTATATTTTTATTAATAAAAACAATGTTGCCCACCTTTTGAAATGACACATATCAAATTTATCTCCATATTCCATTTCACATCCACCTAAAACAGATAAGCCCTGATCGATAATATTTATAGGCGAGGCTAGGCATACTGTAAAATATGTTGTTTATGAAAGTTTCAACCCTCAGAAGGGTAAGATTATTGACATCGCGAAAGAAAGTAAAAAAAAAATAATATTGATATAAAATTGCAACGCAGTTTCACAAAGCATTTATTCACTAACATATAAAAAATCTAAAAATATATTTGCTTCTTTTCTTTATCATCAGAATCATCTTGGAAAATAATTTCTTGGTCTTCTTGACTTTTATTAAATTCAGCATATCACTATCTACTTTCTTATGTTATTTCAACTAATAACAAATGAGCTTAACTATGGATCAGATCTAAGAATTAGTCTATGAAACAACTCTTCAATGACTTTTAGTGGAGTAATTCTGACAATATAATCTGATATCTTTATTCTTCGTTTCTTGTGCTTCTTCTGAAAGCTTACCAATTGGAATTTAAGCTTTCTAAACTATGTTCGGTCCGTCTGTAAGTAATTTGTGCACAGAATATGGCATATAATACCCATTCGACGAAAAAGACATGCTGTTCAGTTGACAGTACTGCTCGAAGATTTATTTCGTAGCCACTGTTAATTGTCCATCAAATTACTCCAAATCGATTAATTGGTTCTTCATTTATTCCAGTTATCTCTGCCGACAAAACTGAATTTGAAAAAAACGCCTGGCAGTGTTGTCATCATTTGTATTTCCAAAGCGAGATTTTGTCTACTAAAAGTCGCATTTTTTGCCCGAATACAGTTTGTAAAAGTCATCTTCGTGCCTTAAATGTCTCGCTGTAACCTTTGGATACTTTCCACGTTTTGAAGTCAAGTCTGTATGTTATATGCAAAGAACATTTAAAACATCTTTATATATGCATGTAATACAGATAGACCAAATTTCAAAGTATGTTCTTGAACTGGTCGTTTACAAAGTCCAACTGTTGATTTGTATGGCACTAAAAGTTTAATTTCACTGTTAATACATGCTTCTTCTAGAATAGATATTTTGGATGTTTCAGGCACCCATTGTAGCCTCAATGGACGCCAGTACGTTTCAGGTGCAGGTCGGGGACTTTTTAACATTCTTTTAAAATTATTCTGTTGTGTTTCTGTAAATGTACTTCGCATTTTTTCCATTTGTTGATATTTCTTGTGGATAAAATCCTTTTTCGTATCTAGAACTTAATAATACGGTGGAAATAAGTTGTATCCGTGATCGCGAGTTAAATCAGAGGAAATGAGCAGTGCTACGGCTTCTTCTTGGGAATAACTTGATAAATCCTTTTCTGATATCCTCCATGTTCGTAAAATTCTTGTAGCTCGTGTAGGCGTGCTTGTAGTTGCTTCTGTAAGTAGCATCGCTGCAGCTTCATTACCAGCTTCTCACAGTTTCATCGCAGCAGCGACTGATATTCGGTGACAGATTTACCTCTTCTCAATTCTTCTGTTTTTCCATGTTTAGTTATCAAAGAGCAATCGTCAAAGTATTTAGAAGATCTACCAACACTACTAAATGTTGTTGACAAAGAATGTGGAAGACATCGTAGGACTTCATCAAGAAATTAAATTTCTTCTCGCAACCAAAAATAAAATTTTGCTACATTTTTTTTTGTCTACACTTCTGTGATAATATTTTGGAAAAAAAGATTTTCTGATGAACTCCTCAATAATTTTTGTAGCATTTGTCCCGAAATGTCCTTTTAAAAAATATAGAACTCGAACTCTTCGACGTGGTTATAACATGGTAAAAAGTGGTGATACTTGATCTTTGATGCTTAGGTCTCTTTGGGCACTTTACATTCCACCATGACTGCAGATCATTCCAGATCGATCGCCCTGGCAAATTCAGGCATCCTCGTTAACTGAGCTTGCCTGACAGCTTAAGGTAATAATATTATATATTAGAAATACTTTAGCCTCAGTCCGTTGAGTACTGGATATTCCCCGAGGACATGGTCAACAGTTTCATCTTCTTCTAGATACCATTAGCGCACCTGATGATCAATGATGCCAGTGTTATGAAGATGGTCTCGTAGGTGACAACTTCGCTATTTTTTCCTTTCTAGAGTGAGCTCCCTAGTAAGACGCGCGTTAGATTCAATTATATGTTCCTTGGTATGTCTAATTCCAGGGGTTCCCTGTCAAGAATTCAATAAGCAACAGTTTTAATTCCCTCTTATCAACGATAATTGAAACAGGTAAAATTGGTTCAATACAATCTATTTCCTCGTTCCCGTATATGTCTGAGTGATCGGAGACCCACACAAGTCTGCTTGTACAGCCGTTCTTTGTCAGACTATCCAGTAGATCCTTGCACTCAGACACCAGTCGTGAAACTACGATACTAAACTTCGGTGCCAGTATTGCTGCCCTACTGTCTGTCTATATGTTTATTGTCATATTTCTGTTTATTTCCCTGAGAGATGACCACAATGGAGAATAGCTCAAACTTCTGCGTGAAAGACCGTTGCATGTTATCTAAGAGAGTAAAACTCTGAATCCCATATCCATACCGAACACTCCAACTCCATCTCTTTCATCCTGTGGAAATCGATTTATAAACCACCAGGAACCATCTCTCGGAAGAGCTTACTCTTCCAAAAATTAATGATAGATTGGTCTGTATATCAAACCGTGAATTATTTCGTTTACCTAATACCCTTAAGACCAGGAATCTGGAACAGTCTCTTGAACTTGCGCTCGCGTTCATTGCGTCAGGTTTATTATTAGCACGAAATAATCTCCTATGTTCTAATGTACGTAATTTATTCGTTCATTCCTTATTAATCCGGATGTAACATTACTGACCACGACATATACATTATATGTCATCAAATTCCTAGTTTCCATAAAAAAGTGTAGGGTTAATATAACTTAGTACTATTTTCTATACACATTTCCCATATACAAATTTTATCCACGTTTTCTTATTTCTAACGATCCTCCTTGTATCAGCTAATGTTTTTCTCCGTCTCTTCTGTATATCTGCCAAAACTCCATCTCAAATTTGACTGGTCTCGTATTCTTCTTCCTGTGTAGGTGACCCCCACTAGCTGAACTGTCTCCTTTCTATAAAGACTAATCTGGCTTGTATTTTTAGGATCGCTCTTATTTTTGTATTACTGATTCTTTCTTTAATTGTGACAGCAAAATTCACACCCAAATGTCAGGATTGGTCTATAATTCAATTTAATTTTTGTGGAGGTTTATTTGTTACTTATAAGTGTTTTAATCATTGTATGCTATAATTTTTATGTTTTTTTCTACTCTGTTGTTAAATCCCTTTTCCTGCGTTCTCCGCACCTCAAATTTCCATTTTTTTCCCTTTAATTCTTGTTCATTTCTTATTACCATTACTTTGGTCTTATTTTATATATTTCATATCGTGTCCTTCAATTTCAAATTTCCAAATTTGTAAATTCTTCCTTCTTCCTGCTATAATTAGGTCATCAGCGAATGCCCCCATTAAAGTATCTATTCTTTGTAGATGTTTATAGCCTACATATAAATTTTTGCTTCTAGACGTACAGTTTTTAATTACTTCGTCAATAATAATTTTGAACCATATTGAACTCCTTCCTACTTTAACCTTTTTTTTTTGTTAAACATGCTTTCGATGCGATGCGGTTACTATTATGTCTTTATATGTTTTTAATAATTATTATTATCTTATATTAATTCATCTTCCTATTTCCTTTCTCTTTTTTGTTGTAGTACACGCCTATCCTTTCGAAAACTCCACTGCAATTCTTCAGATGTATTCTAAAGTCAGGCGTTGATCTAAAGGGGGGTCGATCGCCCCCTCCAAGAGCTTAGTGTTCAGGAAAATAAGCCCGATCGTGCCTCTTATATTAGAAATGTGTAGGCTGTTGGCTCCCCCCTCCCCCCGTCGATAACTTGTTTTTTCTTGCGGTCGCCCCCCCCCCTCCCCAAGAGCTTTGAGTTTAGGAAAATAGACCCGATTTTGGCTATTATACTAGGAATGTGTATGGTACTGGCTTCTAACGCCCTCCGCCGTCGAAAACTTGTTTTTTCTTGCGATCGCCCCTCCCCCCAAGAGCTTTGAGTTTAGGAATATAGAATAGACCCGATTCTGGCTTTTATACTAGGAATGTGTTTGCTGCTGGCTTCCACCTCCTCGTCGGCAACTTGTTTTTTCTTGTGTTCACCCCCTCAAGAGAGAGGCTGGATCCGCCCCTGTCTCAATTAAATACTGGTCTAATTTTTCTTTTGAAAATTTTCTCATATATCTTCATTACAGTACTCAATAGTGTTATCCCTCTGTAGTTATTACAGTCTTGTCTGTATCCTTTTTTGTGTATTGGTGTTATTAGCGATGTCTGTCAATATTTAGATATCTGCTTTTCAGTCCATTCTCTACTGTATATTTCTACAAGTATTTCTATACCCCTTTCTCCCATGTTTTTAGGCATTTTAGCTATTAATTTATAATATCTTGACGCCTTATCATTCTTACATCGTTCTATTTCAAAGTCACATCCTAACCTTCCTTTATTATGTCATCCTGTGTGGTGGTCTTTCCTTTATCTCCATCAGTACCCAACAAATTCTAAAAATATTGTTTCCATCTGTTCATTACTTCATTCCCTTCTCTTATTAGATCTCCAATACTGTCTCTTGGACTTTTTTCTGTGTTTACTGATTGTAATATCTTATAGGACAATTATTGATTTTCCCTGCTACTTTTTTCTATCCATTTATTTTACTTTGCCACAGTTCATATTAACATACATATCAATATGGGCTGATATTTCGGCCTAAAAAGTCAGATACACTTTATTTATCTTGCCAATTTTTGAGTAACCAGTGTCTCCAACTGCTCCAGACACCACAACTCGAAACCTGCTACTTTCATTGAGCATATAAAAATTCTGAAAACCACCCCATTAGAATTAATGACCAAACCAACAATAATATATCATAGGTACGACTTCGGCATAAATTGCGAGGTAGTAATCTATACTTATAAACGGCGTTGTTCTAACTGATTAATTGGCATATCAAAGCACAGCCCAAACTGTTAAAGATAAAATCACGAAATTTTGGAAAAAGGATTTTTCAAAATTCGCACTCCAAAAGGGCGAAAAAAGGTAAATTGTCATTTAATAAATGTATCGATATCTCTTGATCAATTAGAGATATGGACTCGACTTTCGTTTCAAAAAATAGCTCATAGCAATATCTAAAAACTAATTTCTTGATTTTTCAATACTCGCATTTTAACGGGGGGAAAAGAGATAAGACGTCGATTTTACGATTAATCATTAAAAAGTAAGATCTGATATCTCTTCTGTAATGTATATATCTCGTAATTTTTAAAACTTCTTTAACTATATTATTCTGTTAGATCGACAGGGAAAAAATAATAGCAACCGAAGAACCTGAGAAACCCAAAGTAGAAGAAGAAATCCAACCGGAAGTAGAAAAAGAAGATGAAAAGAAAAAGACAAAAGGTAAAGAAAAAGATAAAAAAGAAAAGAAGGAAAAAAAGGAAAAGAAAGAAAAGAAGCCGAAAGATAAAAAGCCTGTTAAACAGAAAAAAGAGAAAGGACGCAAAAAAGAAGTATGGTTAAATTCTACTCATCCGATTATCTTAATAATAAATTTATTTATTTTTAGAAGATGGAAACTAAATTGGTGCTGCCACATATACCAGTAATTAATCCGAGAGAGAAATTTATGACGGAAAATATTGACCAAATGCTAGACATGATCGAAGAGTTCAGGAATTTTGAAAATGATCTAGAAAATAGGCATATGCTTGGAGAAAGATACACTGAATCTGTTATAGGAGATACTGGATTGAAATCCAAGCCAAATCAGATTTTATTCCAGGTATAGCCCTTGAATTTCTAAAACACTATCGTTTATTTACATTTTTGTATAATAATATTAATCTCATTTAACAGGCTGATTGTTGGGATTGAGAGAGAAACTAGTTCCATCAATTTAAAAGGGTGAATATCGTCAACATACTCTGCTATATCATTAGTTATTCCAATGAAATAATACCGTGCGTCATGAAAAATATTCGTCTGAACTAAATCGAAATTAATTAATCGATACAACGTTTATATTCATAAAGATGTGCCTATTGTACCAACGAACGAAACTAGATGGTATGTTATATATATATATATATATATATATATATATATATATATATATATATATATATATATATATATATATATATAGGGAAACTTTCAACATCGGTTTAGGTAAGCGAAAAAAACAATAATTACAATCCGAAGACAATGGGCAATGAACAGCGTCCAAACGATTCCCATAATACTGTCAACAACTGGAGTGATACCAAAGAACCTCCTGCAGAACATCAAGGGACTGGGCCTTTGTGAGCATCTGTATAAGCCTAGGCAGAAAGCAGTTCTTGCAACCGCGAGAACCGTTCGAAAGTTCGTAGGAAATACAGCAAACAACGTCACCTAGGACCCGATAACATGGAAAGGGTCCCCACAGAGCTCCATACTTTTGACATCTTTGCATACCTGGTACGTATCACTATTCTCTGAAGGGAGTGCGAAGCAGTTTGGTTTGAAAATCATAATAATAAGGGCCCCTAAAATATGGAAAGGATCCGCAAAGAGCTTAATAATTTTGATATCTTTGTATACCTGGCATAAGTCAATATTCCCTGGAAGGAGTGAGAAGCCGTTTGTCTTAAAAATCTATAATAAATACTAAATCGGTTTATAGTAGACGTAAAAAAAAATACAAAACGCATAAATATTGCATTAGGCCTCCTCTCTTTGAAAATAACATTAAATATTACATAGAATAATTAAAATTTACCTAGAAACATTTAAAATATGAAATTTTTACAGAGGTGCACACTATGAAATTTTATCACTTTTGCCTAGAGCTCTTTTGGCATTTAACCATTGAATAAAACTTAATGCCTGCAGGAATTTTATTATAGAGTTTTGATGTAATAAATCTAAATATAGTACGTAATGTTTACCAGCGTAAACACAATTTATTATTTAAATTGTCTGTAACATATAAAAATTAATTACATTTGAATCCCTTTTTAGTGTTTCATTGTAGCTCTGCAGATGGTATAAGAAATAAATAAACTGAAACGTTAAATGTCCTAAAAATGTTTTTAATTAATAATAAAATTACCGAGAACCCAAAAAAATTTTCCCATTATATGGATAAATTAATTTTTTTTATATATGTTTAACTTCTTGTATTTTTGACAATGGGTATTTTGTAAGTATTTAAATTATAACTTAGAATTTTTTGAGAAAAAATGCTACGTTTTATTCTGAATGTGCCTAAAACGATTTCTATGCCAAAATTAAAAATAATAAAAATACAGTTGTGATTTGTGTTAAATATGTTAAAATTATCTATATTTTCTAATATATGTGAATCGCCCCTCCCTCCTGGATCCGCGCCTAGTTCTTCTTGACATTTTAAGAGCAGCGCATTATCACCATATGTCTTACGAGAAATAATTGTTTTAGAATTATGACGAAGGAAAAAGTTATAAGAAAACCATGGTGATATCCAACGTGTCGTGGCTGGTGAAAAAAATTCGGTTTCTAAAGTTTTTATTTCCAAACCATTACGACGAAGTGATTTTTGACGTGGAGAATTTTGGAATCCAAAAACTTTTTGCTGGCTGTTACGTGAAGTTCTGGGTAAATTTCCAACCATACAATAGTTGGAAGTCGTACGAGGGAAAAATGGTGTTCATTTCTTATGACACCCAGGAATGCCACTATCACCAGTTCGAGGTGGGCATCAAATGTCTGCCCAAGTATTCTGACCTTCAAATATATCCGAATATTGTTAATTTTGGAAAAATACCCCTTTGGAAGGCCAAAAATAATGATAATTTTAAAATTTTGAAGGTAAGGATTTGCATTTACTATACTTCAATACTTACAACTCCCTTACAAATATCATTCTTCGATTTCTAATAATATACAGCGTGTCCGACAAATACAATACAAATACAAGGTTTGATGACAGATTTTTGACGTCAACTTAGTTCGATTTAAACCAACTTGATCTGTTGAGGCGGTAAAAGACATTAAAATTTTAAAAAAATATAGATTTTTCCCAAATTTCTTGAAAACATGGTAACTGAATTTAATGATATTTGGTGGGTGGTCTAACACTATAATATGACGTTTTGAAGTGGTATAGCGACCGGCTATAAAGTAGCTTGTTATAAAAGTGACGTCACTTATAAACATCGCTTCTGATTTTTTATGTCGTCAACGTTATGACAACCTATATATTTAAATCAGATAACAACATGTATTTGGAAGCCTTTTTTTACCTCTTGACAAATTTTCATTAGATGAACAATTTTGCCAGGAAAAAATATTTTCAGTTACACCAGTTTGCTGTAATAATAAAACAGTTTTTAAAATAAATGTTGGAAGTACATGTATGTATTTTAAAAATATTGAAAAACTTACTAAGAAGAAAAAAATGTGCAAAATTGCGGTCATTTTGCTGAATACACTTATCAACATGTTTTAAAAAATTAAATTGTACTCTATTTAATATTTCAGGATTGTTAAAAAGATTTTAAATTGGGCCCCACTAACACATTTGCTTATTCTTTTTGCTTCTTTATAGATTCAGAACAAAGGTGCAAAACCGTGCACAATCTATATTCACAAAATAACAGATCCTCTAGATCTCGGACCACTCCTAGATGAAGAAAATAAAGAAAACATCGTCCCAGTCCCTAAAAACTCCTTGACAAATAGTCAAGAGGAGCTAGATTGCATAGAAAATATCATACAACTATGCATCGATAACATAGACAATAATTTCCAGTTTGAAGAAAGTTTTTTTACTTTAAAAGAATTCGAAGAAATAAAAATTAAAATATATTTCAAAAATGTGGATTATGTGGGGAATTATTTCGAAAAGTTTACCATAGATGTGTACGAAACATTTCGATTTGGAATTGTGGACGTTGTAGGTTGTCAGGTATTTTAATTATGTTTTTAAGGGGTATAAAATTATGTAAAATACTTGGAAGGTGAAAGATTTTCTCAAAAGCATGAAATCATGGCTTAGTTTTAAAATATTTTTTTTATTTTGTTCATTAACACCTCTATTAAGAATAGATTAAAGGGCGACCACCAATATTTGTCCATTTTTTGCAACTTTTAATAATTTAACTTTTCTGATAGTACTGATAGTAACCCAAAACCAGATATCAAGCTCCCAAATGTTACAAATGTTGGTTCAGAAGAACCTGACAACACAATCGAAGAGTTGAAACATGCTTTGTCACATGAAATCTGATCATGCCCCAGGTGAATATGGTATATCTAAAAAAATGTTGGAACTCGAAGGGTCTGCAACGCTACATTCAATAAGTATTATTTTGAATAAATGTCATCAAAACGGTAAAATCCCTGATAACTGGTAAAACGCCCGAGTCATTCTTCTGTACAAAAAAAGGCTACAAACTGGATATCGGAAATTATCGCCCCATAAGTCTTCTGCCACATCCGTACAAATTGCTTGCAAAAATTATAACTAATAGACAAATTTGACTCCTATCAACATCCAGAACAAGCCAGGTTTCGAAAGGGCTTTAGTACAACAGAGCAGATACAGAACATCAAAAAAATGCACCGAATATAATATTCAAATCCATCTCGCATTTGTTGATTATAGCAAGGCTTTTGACTCTGTCGAGCTATGGGTCATATTTCAAGCAATAGACAATGCAAGGATTGACTCCAGATAAAAAAATCTTCTGAAATATATTTACGATAAGGTCACACTGCAAGTAAAGGTAACAGAAGACCTAGAAACACAGAAGATAAATATTGATCGAGGGGTGCGACAAGGAGATACGATTTCCCCAAATTCTTTAACACTGGAAGATGTTTTTAAACAACTAAACTGGGAATATAAGGGCATTAGCATCGATGGTAGATATCTCAACCATTTATGTTTCGCGGACGACGTGGTATTAATAAGTGAAGATTTAGACAAATAATAGGAAATGCTTCAGAGAAAGTTGGATTAAGCATGAACTTAGCAAAAACCAAAATAATGTCTTCAGAAGATACACCACTTTATGTAGGAAGCAACGAAATACAAAGACTTGAGGAATTTGTGTATTTAGGCCATCTAATTAGACTTGGGAAAGAACACCAAGCAGCGAAAATAAATTGAAGTATTCCCATTAATTTGAAAAAAAGGGTACTTGACTCGTGCGTTCTCCCAGTAATGACCTATGGAATGGAGACAATCACATTAACAGTTAAAGCAGCCAATAAACTGCGTATTACATAGCGAGCAATAGAATGAATCATGCTGGGAATATGGTTACGTGACCGAATAAGAAACGAAGAAGTAAGAAGACGCACGAAAGTGGAGGATGTGATAAAACGCATTGCTACTTTGAAATGGACCTGGGTAGGACACGTCGCTAGGCAAGACTATACAAGATAGACAAAACATATATTGCAATGGAGACCTAGGTCGTCAAAAAGAAGTATTGAAGGACCCCCAAAAAGACGAATAGACGACATAAAAACAAAGCAGGTAGAAACTGGCACCGAATTGCAGAAAATAGATTGGAATAGAAGAGACTAGAGGAGGCCTATGTCCAGGAGTAGACCAAATTGGGCTGCTAGAGAGAGAGAGATAGTACTGCCACTATTTAAGGCTAATTCTTTACTGAAAATATAATTTTTGTCATATTGTTAGGATCCTCAATTACTTTTTTTGGTATTAAGAGAAAGTGAATGACCTACAGAGCAAATAAAATACCAAATATTTTACCTTTCTACTTCCAACAAGTATACAAGATGTCGGGTAAGTATATCTCAAATTCTTGGCAGTGTACAGAATGCGTCAAAATAACTCTAGTGTATGACACGTTTTTAAATATAATAGTAATTCGCGGACGGCTTCCTATTACGGCAGCGGAACATCGGTAGGTGGATATCTATCCTACAGACAGTTATCGATCAAACGCTCAGCGGTCTAGTAATCCCTTGCGTAAGGATATCCCATAACTATCCTAAATACTCCCGTTCGATAGCCACTCACGGTCGAGATATCCTTATCGACGCCACTAACTATCCCCTGACTGTTCTACGGTTTGACTGTGCGGTAGTCAAAACATTCACACGGTTATCGGTCTCGGGCGCCATCCTCTGGCTTAATGTGGTAGAGGGCCCACTTGCTCCAGGCAGCTTATTACAGTGGAGAAACGGCAAAGCAGGGGTCATTTGCTCCTATTAGTTACTGGCTGACGACTGCCAATTATTACCTGAAATGTAAAAATGGGAACTAGGTAATAAATCAAATGGCTTTAAAACATTCTGTAACCTGTATCCCTACTTTATAAAATAGTCTGAAACTAATTTACAGGATACCCTATATTTTAAAAATTTGTGTGTGTCGTAGTACAACAAATGGTAACAAATTAATTAATTGTCTATCATATTTACTTGTTAAAAAAATTTAGTGTTCCATTTATGTCTATTTAATTAAATATAACCTTCTTGTGACTTAATTTCTTTTGTGGAGGGAGCTAAAAAGTTTACAAAGCTAGTAAATATTCTAAAATATTAAATATTTCAAGTACTCTTAAAAGTAGGGACAGGATATCGTTATCAAATTATAAGGAGTTTTTAACAGTGTATAAAACAAAGAAAAAAGATACAGGGTGTGCCATTTAAAATAGGTGATATAAAACTAAGTCTTAAATTAAATATTTTTCAGTTAAGTGTTTACGAAACCTTACAAGCTTTCTTCATGTTGAGTTTTTCACAAACTTAATATACAGGGTGCTTCATTTTAAAAAATATAGCTTCATGTTGTCCTACTTTCTGACTCACCTTAGAGTCCTAAATATTTAAAAAATGTGTAATTTCAGTAAATAATAGATATTTTGGTTAATAACATCGATTTTACCAAGAGATGGCGTCACTAATACATTTGTTAATACATACTAATGACATCTATGGCGTTTCGAAAGGTAATCATAAACCATTAAAAGCCAGTTTGTTATCAGGTTCTTTATAGGTTCGAAAATGTCGAACTTCTTTCATTTAAAGAAAAATTGGTGCTGAAAGTTGTCGATTGTTGATTGAAATTTATGGTGAGAATGTTCTAACCCAAAAAACTTGTGAATGATGGTTTAAACCTTTAAAAGTGGTGATTTTGATGTAAAAGACAAGGAGCGTCTAGATTAGTTGAAAAAGTTTGAAGATGAAGATTTGCAAAGATTATTGAATGAGGAATCAATTTAAATGTTAACTGGCAGCAGCATTAAATGTTTCCCAATCCACTATTTCCAAATATCTATACACATTGGGCAAGATCTAGAAAGAAGGAAAATTGATTCCGTATGAATTGAAAGAAAGATACATTGAAAATTCAAAAACCACTTGTGAAATTTTCCATGTCAGGTAAAAAAGAAAAGAGTTTTTATATCGAGTTGTGACGTAATGAAAAGTGGATCTATTTTGACATCTTAAAGCGCAAAAAATCATGAATGGATCTAGGCCAGCCTTCAACATCACAACCAATGCGCAAGGTACATGGAAAGAAGGTTTTGCTATGAATTTTTTAGGATGATAAGGGAGTTGTGTATTACGAACTGCTAAAACCTGGTGAAACAATTATTACTGGCTATAGACGTCGATAACAATTGATAAAATTAAACCTAGTATTAAAGGCAAAATGACCGACAAAAATACGATAAAACCACTTTTTAACATGACAATGCTCGACCCCATGTTGCAAAATGTGTTAAAAATTATTTGGAAAACCTTAAATGGGACGTCTTACCACACCTGCCGTATTCACCAGATTTCGGGTTACCATTTATTCCGACCGATACAGCACGAATTATAAGAATAACAGTTACATTCTTATGACGAAGTGAAAATTTGAATTGATGAATGTTTGGCCTAAAAGAGTAAACAGTTGTTTTGGGGCGGAATTATTTTAACAGGAAGATGAGAAAAAGTCATAGCTAACGATGGCCAATACTTTGATTGCTGACGTAATTTATTTTGTTCTGGAAACATTCCCAAATTTACATTATTAACCGAAACACCTATTATATATTGTAATGAATATTGTTTATTAATAAATTTGACTTATAAAAGCATAAACAGCATCTCTAGTATCATGATCATACAAAGTTAACAATATTGTATAAATACATTATATTATTTGTCTTGTAGGAAGTTACCTTGCTCGCTGAAACTATGGGACATTTCCTATCAGTAGAACCGTTAGTGTTGGATTTTGGCATTTGTCACATAAACTCCTGTTATCAACTTAATTATGAATTAATAAATAATTCCAGTCATACACAAGCGGTCTCTGTACGAGTCCCCTCAAACATGACGGATCTGATTCCAGCACATATTTCAACGGTATACCTTCCTCCGCGAGGTAGAAGAATTATGTGGTTGAAATTATTTCCAAGGTAAACCGAAATAGAATAGTCAAAATTAATTGTATTTTAGTAACACTAATAAAAAAATATTCAAAATCATGGTTCCTTGGTTTGGACCGTGTCAAATTGGAATCATTATCCGACGTTTCGCCTACGATTGCACGAGGCATCTTCAGGGATCTTTACTCCACGAGATTAGAACACTGAATGACTATCGAGAACCAACAGCCCGATATTTCCACGTGTGATGTAGACTGTAACCTGCATCTCAATTAATGTTATTTGGATATTTATAAATATCGATTGATTCTCTAATTTCTTTTACATTAAAAGTTTGACCTGAGCAATGCTGGTGTTCAGTTATTGCAGATTGTACAATTTGTTTCATTTTTTATACATCGTTCATGTTCCTTAAGCCTAGTAGATATAGACTGTCCTGTTTCACCTACATACACTTTACCACCAGGGCAAGGTATCTTGTAAACGCCTTCTGTTTAAAATGGAATTGCGTTCTTTGGAGACTTCAAGCATTGTCCAACTTTCTTACATGTATTGAAAATTGTCCGTATGTTTGATTTTCGGAGCAATCTGGCAATCTTGTCGGTGGTTTCGTTTATGTAAGGTAAGACAACACTGTCCATAGGAGGTACATTTATGACATTTTGTTGAGGAGTTGGGTTTTTATATTTATTAATAGAACGTCTTATATCTTCAGCGCAATATCCGTTGCTTCTCAGAGCATTAGTCAGTTTTTCTGTTTCTGATTTCAGTAATTGTTCGTCACATATTGAAAGTGCTCTATGTACCACATAGTTTATGATGGATTGTTTTTGAGAAGGATAGTGGTGTGACGTTGCATGAAGATATCGATTTGTATGTGTTGGTTTTCTGTACACAGAAAGTCCTAATTTGCTATTCTCTTTCCTTTGTACTAATACATCAAGAAAGGGAAGGGCACCATTTGATTCAGTTTCCATAGTGAATTTTATGCTAAGGTGTTGTTGATTTAGATGATCCAGGAAATTATGAAAGTTATCTGCGCAATGCGGCCATTTTACGAACGTATCATCTACATATCTGCACCAGAATTTAGGTTTTAGAGGAGCAGAAGACAAGGCGTTTTCTTCGAAAGCTTCCGTGACGATGTTAAGTACCACACATGATGGCGGAGATCCCATGGCTGCTCCCGAAGTCTGCTCCTTGAAAAGTAAAATAATTGGAAATCAGACATGTTTTAATTAATTCTAGTAGGGCAGGGTCCATGTTGTTGTTTCGTAATACCTCCGATATTATGGAAACTGAATCATCTGTAGGAAAATCTGTGTACACCGACAAGATTGCCAGATTGCTCCGAAAATGAAACATTCGGATAAATTTCAACACATGTAAGAGAGTTGGATAATGTTTGAAGTCTCCAAAGGACGCAATTCCATTTCAAACAGAAGGCGTTTAAAAGATACCTTGCTCTTGTGGTAAAATGTATGTAGGTGAAACAGGACGGTCTATATCTACTAGGCTTGAGGAACATGAAAGATAGATAAAAAAGAAACAAATTGTACAATCTGCAGCAGCTGAACACCAGCATTGCACAGGTCACACTTTTAATGTAAAAGAAACTAAGGTGCTAGCATCAGTGCCTGGTTTCTTTAAACGTAAAATTAGAGAATCAATCGAGATTTGTAAATATCCAAATAATATTAATGGAGATAGAGCTTACAGTCTACATCACACGTGGAAATCGATTGCAACGCTGGATCACAGTTGGCTGAGCACCAGTCGGGTATAAATACCGGGCTGTCATTCAGTGTTCTAGCCCTGAAGATGCTTCGTGCAATCGTAAGCGAAACGTCGGATAATAATTCCAATTTGACACGGTCTAAACCCAAGAACCATAATGTTTGACTTGACCAAAGCCATAAAAGCTTTCGTTCTTTCTTTACTAAAAAAAATTATTCTTGTTTTGCTACCTAAATAGAATATATTTGTAAAGAAATGCGCTATTCTCCTTTTAGAACGACGCTTCCTCGTTATGAAACCGTACTGGTATTTTATAAAGAAAAGCAATAATCTGTTTTGAATACAATAAAAGAAACCTTTTAATGGAAATAACGAAGCAGTGGAATTTATAACAAATTTTATTTTGTTATAAATGAACTATAACTTATGCAATATATAGTTCAGATTGGTTTTAAGCGATTTATTAACTACAGATTCTATTGTAAGATTTAGTGATACTCATGAGGCAGCTATAAATGACCCCGCACAAATTTTATGGGAAATGGCTTTCGGTCAAACTCATCGCAACCACCTGGTTTTGATAGTTCTTGGTTTGTAGATCAGAAGTGTCGATGGTCGCTAAGTTCAAAAACTTATGGTTCAAAGGTATAGATCACCGAAGTTGCACTATTTTATGTTTGAAAGTCTGCACGTATGTTACTACAGCCTTTCTTTATGTTGGTAAGAATGATCTCTGATGATGTTGTGCAGAAGATTGAGGACAAAATTTTCATCTTCGGTGATAAACTTCACCTCGCTCTCAAGGTCAAAAGTCAAGGTCCGCTCAAGGTTGAATTGGGATTGAATGATAACTAATCCTTTTAGTGTCCGGATGATGACGTCTGTCTAGGTTAGAAAGATGATCAAGCGAATAATTTTTCTCCTAATTTTTATTGACGTAGTACCTCTTTCTCAAGGTCAAATCTGATTTAAATGAATACTTACATTTTTTTATCCGAAAATATGAAAATCAGAATGTTTTGACTTTAGATATGATCTTATCCTTGGCGGTCAGATTGTGGTAGTTAATAATGGTTAATTAACAAGTGTAGAACATCCCATCAAAGACGATCAGTCACATAAAAAAAAATCAAATCAATATGCGGCGTTTGACCTTATAGAACTCTATACCTACACTTATCTATAGAAATAACTCATCTCTACATAATCATATACATAAATGTAACAGCATATACCATCTGCATTAGCGTGACCCAAAGTGCACCACATGGAGGTCGCCAGAGCCGACTTAGCACATCATTTGGCTCTGAAAAGGAACGATTTTTACTCTTGATATTACGAAGACCCATAAAGATGTTTTTAATCCAATAATCCAATAAATATTAATATTTTCTTCAGCTTCTTGTTGTACTCTGTGACAAGTATCTAGAGTTGTACTTAGCAGGGAGTCTTCGAGATACTTTGTTATATTAATGACGCGCATAGCCTCAAAACCATATAATACAGGTGACATGGGCGCACGTGCCCAATGTTCTCGCTCCAGTAATTAGCTCATGGTTATTAGCATGATCGGCATCATATATACTCTCTCCATGAGTGTTATTATAGGCAATAAATATTTGGTGTCGTTGCATTTCTAAACCTGGAAAGTATCCTGACTCTCAGAAAGTTCATCTTCATTAATGTGCTCATAGAGTTGAAACGCCATCATTTTCTCTCACAAATATGGGCAAAAATGAATCTGATACAGTCCCATTGTAAAATCCCTTAGACATTCCCAGTCAAAAACAGGGAAGTATGGAATGTCATGATGATATATTCGTCTCCATTAGCTATTTCTTCTCGGAAGATAATCTGTTTCAACTCTGGCTCTGATAATTTTAGGAATCTGCGATCTTAATAGCAATTATTGGACAAGTTCGATGTTCTGCAATCGTTAATTAACCATTTTCAACTTCCACAATCTGACTGTCAAAGACAAGATCATATCTAAAGTCAAAACATTCTGATTTTCATATTTTCGAATTAAAAAATATAAGTACTCATTTAAACCAGATTTGACCTTGAGCCGACCTTGAACAATGGCTTTAAGCAACAGGAAAAATATATCAGTGATTAGACAGATAAAAATCTTGAGCTCGATTATCTTTCTAACCGCGGCAGGCATCGTTCCAATTCAACTTTGAGTGGATCTTGACCTTTGACCATGAGGGAAAAGTTAAGTTTATTGCCGAAGATGAAAACTTTGTCCTCGATCTTATGTACAACATCGGCAAAAGTCATTCTTATGGACATAAAGAAAGGCTGCAGTAACATACGTGCAAGCTTTCAAACACAAAATACTGCAAGTCCAGTTACCTATATCTTCCAATCATGAGTTTTTTGGGCTTAGCCACAATTGACTATTTTGATCTACTAAACAAAACCAGATGGTTTCAAAGAGTTTAACCGAAAGCGATTTCCTATAAGATTTCTGCGGGGTTTTTTGAAAAATTATCGACAAAAATTTTACAAGAAAGAAAAAATAACAGTTTTATTATACAAGATACATGTATGTAGGTATTGCTGCTTAATAAATAGTATAAGTGTTATTTAATAATAAGTGATGTATCCGTTATACATTTTCAGATACCTATTACCCACATTTCAGCAGCCACTTAGTCGTAAAATGGCGTATTGTATTAAACGTGATCGTATTAAGGTAATTTTCCTGTACTAGTTATCGCGAACCAAATTTTGACCCTCTCGCTTACCCGATTATTTTTAGTTGGAAAATAGCTAATCGGAACCTTCTCGTTGCTGTTTTATTAAAGTAGGGATATATATATATATATATATATATATATATATATATATATATATATATATATATATATATATATATATATATATAACATTAATGTCAGAATGGTTAAGTCTATCAAAAACCTCATTATATCCCCACTAACAATATTATTTAATAAATGTGTCAAGACTGATTTATTTCCTGACTCTTTTATAAAGTTATTCCTTTTCATAAGACAGGTTCTACTGATGATTGTCAGAATTATAGGCCCATAAGCATTATTCCGGTGGTCTCAAAGGTTTTTGAGATTATCCTATCAAAGCAAATTTACGGTTATATGGAAACCTTTAATATCTTTGATCCTTCTCAGTTTGGCTTTCAGGCGGGAAGGGGCACTGAATTGGCTGTTCTTGATTTGGTGCGTACCATTGTGTCTGAATTTGAGAGTGGTGGCTTCGCTGGGATTACATTTTGTGATCTCAGCAAGGCTTTCGATTGCATCTCACATGATATTCTTCTAACAAAATTGAAACACTATGGTTTTAGTTCTTCAAGTCTCTCTCTAATTATGTCTTATTTAAAAAAAAATAGAGTTCAATGTGTTTATTATAATGATAATCTTTCAGAGACCGGTTTAGTGAGCGTCGGGGTGCCGCAGGGCTCGGTATTGGGACCGGTCCTGTTCATAATATATATAAACGATCTACCAAATAGTGTCCCTTCTTCTTCCGGGGTTGTGTTGTATGCCGACGACACAACTTTGGCTAATAGGAACCCTGATTTAACGAGCCTTCGGCTTGCGATGCTTGAGGTGCGGTCGGGGGCCTCGCAGTGGTTTGATGTCAATCAGTTGTGTCTCAATGCTAATAAAACTAAAAATGTCATATTTACTCAAAAACAGCTGATTGGTGATCGGCAGACTGTTAAATTCTTGGGATTACATATGGACCAAAAGTTGTTATGGAACGAACACGTTCAGATTGTGTCAAATAAAGTTTCAAAGAATTTGTTTCTTTTGAGAAATCTGGTGCGAGTTGCAAATCATGAAACATGTATGAGCGCTTACTTCAGCCTCATCCACACCCATCTATCATATGGAATTCTTATCTGGGGACATTCACCGCATTCTGGCAAACTCTTCAGTCTGCAACGGAAAGCCATTAGAATTATTATGGGGCTGCGCTTTCGCGCAGACGTCAAAAACCACTTCAAGAATCTAAACATTTTGACATTGCCATCAGTATATATATTTAAATGTTTATTATGGATCCATGAAAGACGGGAACAATTTGCACTCCATAGTGACATTCACCATTACAATACAAGGCATGCTTCACTCATGGCACCTGACTTTGTACGTCTAACTAAGAGTCGATATTCTGTCAATTATTATGCTCCTCGATTTTACAACAAGCTTCCTTTGCATCTAAAGAGCCTATCATTTGATCTGTTTAAAGGCAAAGTTAAAAATTTACTGATGTAAAATAGCTTTTATTCACTTGACGATTTTATTAATGCAGACTTAGTGTTTTATTGAAATATGTTGATGTGATAGGGAATTAATATTTTGTTGTTTATTGAAAACCACCGGTTTGATGCATCTTTTAACTCATAAGTTTGTCAGTGTGATTGTTATTGTATCTTGTAAGAATTTTTATTTTTATATGTTTATTTTGACGTGTGTAAAATTGTAACAATTGTAACACAAATAAATATCTATCTATCTATCTATAAACAACTCGGTTCAGTATATTTAAAACTTAATTGTTCTCTTGAATTCTTCGCACATTTGTCAATTTAAGCTCGTCTCTATCTAAACAGGACTTGCGGTCTACGATTCAATTAAAATATGTATTTTTTCGACGTTTTAGGGGATACATTTATAAGGAATCGATCATATATTTTGATAAAAATACCTCCATTTTGGAGTTCCCCATACACTTGAAGGCAATTTCCAAAAATTACCAAGACTATCCTCCGGTTAAACTTCCGGTATACGCCATTTTATCAAATACGGAAGATATGACTATAATGGTGAGTCGAAAATATGGTTTGAGCAACTTCCTGGATACTATTTTGTTGGATATGAAAATATGTTCAATATACGAAACCGTCTGGGCCGAAATTATTTTGCAGAACAATACTGAGTTAATTCAAGTTTGCGGGTTTATGGATTTACCGCAGGTATTTAGATACTCAGTTTAAAGTTATATAAAAATTAGAATGACGTTGTTTTAAGAGACATTGACTGCTCGACTTTCCGAAAGAACGCACAAGGGGCTCTAGAAAAGTTTTCTCTCTAATTATGAAACAAAAACACTTTATTTTTCAACATACTCCCCTCTAACATTGACACACAGCGTCACCTGTCCCGAAACCACTATTTTATCAGAAAAAAATTATCCCTGTTGGCGTTCAAAATAGACATGCTTTTTCGTCTGCAAAATGACATCCCCTAAGGTATTTTTTCAAGTTTCTGAATAAAAAAGAATTCAAACGGAGCCAAATGTGAGCTAAACCACTGGGGTAGTCCAGCTCAAAGAAGTTACAATATCTAACCGCTGTTATTGTTTAATAAGAATAACTTCTGCATGATACATTTGTGTCTCGACCCCAGTGATCTTAAATTTTCTGTTTAATCGTTGGAGAGAAAAGTGTTTTAGTACCCCACATAATTTTTTTTCTTAGGATCTCAAGTTTTTGATAACCCTGATTCAAACCTGAGAATTTTTTACATCGATATAGGTATTTTCCAAAATGGGGTGTTTTAATATTTGTGAGAAATGAAGCGATTAATGTGCTACAAACCAACGACACGACACACATTAACCAGATTTACAGTTGTGATATGTTTTAAAGAATTTTTTACATCCTAGGTCAAATAGCATAGTTAAACGATTTAACAGGACTATTGAAGGGAAAGATTGGGACAAAGATTTTCCAACTTTCTTAATGGCGTACCGATCTGCAGTTCATAAAACTATCGGAGTTACATCAGCCATGGTCAGAGGAGGATCCAGCATCTCCTTTTTTTGGGGGGACGTGATATCACCAAAGTACAGTGTCACTAGCGAAAGCAATTTGTTGAAGGGGGAAGGGGGGAAAACGCCAGCAACATTCTCATTTCTAGTGTAAAAGGCAGGATCGGGTCTATTTTTCTGAATTTAAAGCTCTGAAGGGGGGGGGAAGCGATTGCAAGAAAAAATAAGTTTTCGACGAGGGGGGAGATGCCAGCGGCATACACATTCTTATTATAAGGGACAGAATCGAGCCTATTTTCCTTAACTCAAAGCTCTTGGGAGGGGGAGGGGGCGCTGGCAAGAAAAACAAGTTGTTGACAATTAAGGGCAAGAGAAGATACAGCATGCACATTCCTAGTATACCAGGCAGAATCGGGTCTATTTTCCTGAACTCAAAGCTCTTAGATTTTATATAGCAGTTGTTTCTTCACCCTGTACCCCTCTCGGCACCCAGCGACACCGTTTGTACTCATATTACCCCATGGATCGCTGTAAACGTCAATTTGAATCTCGAAATGTAGAGGGCGTTCGCCCTTCTATACCGGATTCTTAATTCCCGATTTGACCTCTGAGCGTCATAATCATAATTTTTATATTAAAAAATAGTAAAACAAACTAATCTACGTCTTCCCATAACGAAAAGAATATATGATAAAGACTGTGAAAAAAAACTATTCACTTTTCTTGGCTGTTTTGGCAAAAAACATCTTAACTCGTTATTTCTTGTGAATAGAAAAAACAGTTATACAAATTCTTTTTGCCAATTGCCCAACGATATATTTCTATTATAGTGAGCTTATTTGATCATTCTTTTGTTTCCTAATAATGGGAAAATCGTTCAATATGTTAATACATTTTAACGGTATTCGCATATACCATATGTTAAAAACCACCCTTTTCGGTTTTATTTACATAACCAGGGTAGGATTACTTTGACAGATTTAGAGGCAAATCTTACAGAGGGCCTTTTACTTTATGTCTTTATAAATTAACTTGAGTTTATATATTTTTAAGAAAATATTTAAACAACAAAGATAATAAAAGTTAAGCTCGATGACTGATTTATTTTTCCTTTATACTTTCTTGAGTAGTAATAAAAAAATATATACTACCCTATTCTCACGGGAAACTATTTACAGAGTGATTAGTTATTCATTTCATCAGAATATAGTTCACAGTGAACAGTGTAAAATAATTAATATTTGTTCCATTACAATACTACCGGTTTACACAACATTGAAATACCTATTTTTGCATTTTCATATTTCGTTTTTTCAGGCAACTGTGCGCCGTTAAATGTTCGTCGCTTCATTTCTCGATTCAGACTATTAAAAATGCCCCTTCTCAAATATAACACATTTTGTACTTTTTCAAGGTCAAATGCCAAATTTTCAAAAAGCTGACTACACCCACGGAAAGCTGAAAAAAAATTATATAAATGACTATCATATTAATATCAGTATCGAAAATAGTGATTTTGCTTTCGCGCTACGCTATGAGACAGTTCAGACGAAATGCCTTATATAAGACAATTTTGGATCAGGTGTGACTAAAATATTGCAACTTATATAACATTTATAATTTTTTTAGTGTGTGACTCTGGTTCCTAATTGGGGCTTCGTAAAATTGTATCCAAATCAAAACAAAAAACTTAAATTGTATATTAGCCCAGAAATCAGGGATTTCCCAAGTTTCACAGTTGGAAGTTTGAGAAATAACAAGTTCTTTTTTAAACTTAGAATCGAAACCATCAGCAATATTGGTCAACTGAAAAAGGTGAGTTAAGTTGAAGGAAAATTTTTGTGTACTGAACGACTTCAAAATTATTCCCCGTAAGATTTTTAAGTTTTAAAGCGTGGTAATGCACAGTTTAACTTGTATGGATTAAAAATACAATTATATAGGAGAAACTTAGCTCTCAACCAACTGAAAAAACCTTATACTATAAGGACAAACGTGCTCTGTTCTAACACAGTTAGAGACAAAGAACTATCTCAGATTGCGAAAATACCAGGAAAGGGTAGAAGCCTTTCATATGGTAGTGCATCGCCATCTGTAGACCGGTTTCGAACTTGTTAGTTCTCGTCAGTACAGAATAGGCCAGCGCACTTCAGCATCGGAAAAGTAAATCCTTTAAGCAACTTATATTAGACAAAATATGAAATCTAATACAAGCGGCGCAATCTTCCAGCATTCCACGCAATATGAATATAAAATCTCGCAGAGATCTGTATATATATATATATATATATATATATATATATATATATATATATATATATATATATATATATATATATATAAACCAAAAGTGGATAATATACTTGCAGTTGGGTGTATAAAACATACAATTATATAAGAGAAATTTAGCTCTCAACCAACTGAAAAAACCTTAAACTATAAGGACAAACGTGCTCTGTTCTAACACAGTTGGAGACAAAGCACTATCTCAGATTGCAAGAATACCAGGAAAGGGTGGAAGCCTTTCCTATGATAGTGCACCGCCATCTGTAGACCGGTTTCGAACTTGATAGTTCTCGCCAGTACAGAATAGGCCAGCGCACTTCAGCATCGGAAAAGTAAATCCTTTAAGCAACTTATATTAGACAAAATATGAAATCTAATACAAGCAGCGCCATCTCCCAGCATTCCACGCAATCTGAATATAAAATCTCGTAGAGATTTGTACATATAAACCAAAAGTGGATAATATACTTGCAATTGGGTGTATAAAAATACAATTATATACGAGAAACTTAGCTCTCAACCAACTGAAAAAAACTTAAGCTATAAGGACAAACGTGCTCTGTTCTAACACAGTTGGAGACAAAGCACTATCTCAGATTGCAAGAATACCAGAAAAGGGTGGAAGCCTTTCCTATGATAGTGCACCGCCATCTGTAGACCGGTTTCGAACTTGTTAGTTCTCGCCAGTACAGAATAGGCCAGCGCACTTCAGCATCGGAAAAGTAAATCCTTTAAGCAACTTATATTAGACAAAATATGAAATCTAATACAAGCAGCGCCATCTCCCAGCATTCCACGCAATCTGAATATAAAATCTCGTAGAGATTTGTACATATAAACCAAAAGTGGATAATATACTTGCAATTGGGTGTATAAAAATACAATTATATACGAGAAACTTAGCTCTCAACCAACTGAAAAAACCTTATACTATAAGGACAAACGTGCTCTGTTCTAACACAGTTAGAGACAAAGCACTATCTCAGATTGCAAGAATACCAGGAAAGGGTGGAAGCCTTTCCTATGGTAGTGCACCGCCATCTGTAGACCGGATTCGAACTTGTTAGTTCTCGTCAGTACAGAATAGGTCAGCGCACTTCAGCATTGGAAAAGTAAAACCTTTAAGCAACTTATAAGTTGCGGTGCACTACCATAGGAAAGGCTTCCACCCTTTCCTGGTATTCTTGCAATCTGAGATAGTGCTTCGTCTCTAACTGTGTTAGAACAGAGCACGTTTGTCCTTATAGTATAAGGTTTTTTCAGTTGGTTGAGAGCTAAGTTTCTCTTATATAATTGTATTTTTATACACCCAACTGCAAGTATATTATCCACTTTTGGTTTATATGGATTATCTGTTCATACAGTGGCCCATATGTAAATAAGGTATTATTTTTTGTTTTTTATACATTTTTTTACACATTTTTAGAGTAGCGTACGGCATGTTTATAGGATGTTTGTTTGCCATAACCATTTTTCTCGGAAACAGTTTAACTTAGATGGGTTTAGAAGTATTGCTCGAAATATGCTTTGAAAACGAATTTTTTTCAAAACTAGTAACTTCGAAATTGCAGGTGTTCCAGTAGGTTAGAGTTTTGCATTCGTCCTCTTCATCATATAATCTACATGTGTGTTTTTCATTATAAATGTCAATTGTGTATAGATGTTTTCCTTTACTTTCAGAAAAATAAGAATAGTCTTTTTCTAATACATTATCGGGTTCTGCCTTATCATCATACATTTCTAAATTTTCCTCCCATTTTGCCGGGGGCGATGGAACTGGTAAACCTTTTCCATAAATAACCGGTTTTATTGCTAAAGGAATATCCGGATTTTCAATATTATGTTTGCTCTTTCTTGGAAACCCATAAACTTGTGTTATGTAAAGGTAGCAGTCGTTAAAATGATTTGTTGGTTGTCGCCAAATCATTGAAACTGCAAAAGGCATAGAAAGGCGTTTGCCACTTAAGCAGTTACTTAGATTGGGCAACATATGGGAGAAGCCCAGTCCCGATCTTGATCGCCAACAAGACATCCAAAATACTTATGATAAACAACTTTGGTATTTTGTTAATTGTATTTTTCTGCGATTTAGGATTAAACTGACCACATATATAGCAAAACTATCCGCAAGGTTAACACAGCCACGTTTCCGTACTGCCTTTATAGCTATTTCGTACTTCTGGTATTTTCTAGAAGCATTAAGTTCGAAAAGCGACGGCGTACTTCTCATATACAGGGGCCATCTATAAGTAGATTCGGCTACAGGGTAAAGTGATATTTAAAATTATATGGGTTTAAATGGGTACTTCCGTTATTTTAAGCCCTAGGGGGTTGAGACTTCGTGGTTGACTTGTCATCCCTAGGCACCCCCCGTGGTGTTGCCAGATTATGCACAATTTCCCTAATTTATGGATAACCTAAATTTAGCAATGTCGCGCTCCGGTATATTACAAGTTATTTTTTGAAACAGTGTGGTTAAAATACTCATTCATTTTTGCTGAAAACATCATGATTCAAAAATCTTACGTTTTTACCATCATTTTCGCATTTACAGACCAAAAATTAGCCAAAGAATACCTTTTATATTACATTATATTACGTGCAAATTGGCTGTAAAATAGTGTAATTATTTACTTTCACGTTCGACGTGGGCACGTGCGATTTGTAAAGCTTGGGTACTTATTGTAATTTATTTATATAAGAAAAAATCACTAAACTGAGTTAGACTACTAATGCACTAACTACTAACTTATTTATCTTTTTGAAATCACTCGAGGTTCTTAAGCTCATCATAAGATTCAGTTCGTCTCTACTCTACCTTAAATATGACTGCAGCGCTTTCATATCGGCAGTCGTTATTCTCGTTCTGTCGTGCGAATTTGGGAAAAGTCTCGGTTCGCCGAAGTATAAGTTGCCGGCTCGTTCAAGAATGTACTCGCATCGCCAACGGCTTAAAATTCCGCCATTACAATAATTTTTCTCGAAACCCTCGGGGGTTCGCGAACCACCTCTTAGGAAACGCTGTTTTAGCACATCTGAATACATTGAAGTAGGTGAGCTCAAACATGAAGTTACTCTGATAGCAGTAATTTGAGTTATCAGAATTACGATTATTATAGATGGCCAAATTCAGCATTTGGGATCATTTTCGCGAGTTCCGGAAAACCCTGACCTCATGGGGCAATCTGGACCCGGGGTTTGGATTCAGCGCATCTGAATATGTTGAAGTAGATGAGCCCTGGCGTGAAATTACTCTGATAGGAGTAATTTGAGTTGTTAAAATTTGGGATCATTTTCGCGAGTTACGGAGAACTCGGACCTGATGGGGTAATCTGGACAAGATATTTTTGTGTGCCTGTGTAATTGACGTCACAGACTATAGTTCGTTTGAATGAAGTACGTTTTATTGTGGTTAAAACCGGGTCTCCCTTAGGAGACGCTTATAGTTTTCTGGATAATTCTCAATGCACATTTAATATTCTCAAATCTAGGTTTTTTTTATGTGAATGCATTTTCACTTCCATGATATATAATGACATTCGAGTTGAATTATCTGTGTAATTTTATTTATTTGACGGGAAATTATTGCAATTCTACAAAATCTATGGTAAATTTTTCCTGTAACTGAGTGATTATCACCCAGAGAGTAGTACACAATAGAAGTATCTACTGCAATTTTAAGATTATTCTTCTAAGGAGTGTTTGACCAAGAAAGGAATATTAAGGGAAATAAAATGACCAAACGAGTGATATTGTGATAATTTTCGATTTTAGGAAATCAGATTTAAAAGTTTCAGAGATTCTGCGGATGAAATGCTAAAAGAATTATCTAAAAAAGATAGCCAGGAGTTAGTAGACGATATGTTGAGTTATGTGGATGAACTGAAAAAAGAAATTGATGATATTTCACATTCAATGGTTAATAAAGGAAAAGTTGTGTCCAGTGAGTAGGTTAGAAATAATAGTATATTTAACAAGTGTTGATTGTTGCACTTTTTACACTCTTTGCACTGCATACTCTTGCTGAAAACTTATTTATTACTTTAAACATACGTTTTATTTTTTCGAAGTTATTACCCACATAGCATGAAAGATTGCAGCAAACTTTCGAGAAAATTTTGAAACCTTACAAAAAGCTTTTGTGGAATCCTGCGGTAATTACCAAATGTCCGCGACAAATACTAACGTAAAGATTACGTCTAAGCTTATTATAACCATTCAGGAAAGCAAAGGGTAAGATATTTTGTAACCTTAAATCATGATCCAAGTCAGTTTCTGAAAGTTTCTACTTGGTACATATAACCTTACACGAAAGCTTCCTATAATCTTTCAACCAATATTTCTGAAAGCTCTCGTGGAATATTCCAGTAATTACCTAATATCCGTGACAAATACTAACGGAAAAATTACGTCTAAACTTACGATAACCTTTCAGGAAAGCATAAAGTAAAATTCTTTGTAAGCGTAAGACAAGACTAATATATAGGGTTCTAAAAGTTTATACTTGGTATTTATTACCTTACACAAAAATATTCTGGAATCTTGTGTGCAATATTTGTGAAAGCTTCATAGAAGCTTCCAGTAATTACCTAATATCCGTGACAAATATTATGGGAAAGGTTCCGTCTAGGTTTTCAGAAAAGCCTATCGTAAATTTCTTTGTAAGTTTACTTACGAACACGCCCCACGTACACACATAGAGTGAGCTTTGAAGATGGTGAATGATATTTCACCAAAACGTCAGCTGCCTTACAGTCCTGAGAGGGGCTCAGTACATACACGGTATACCCGAAAACCTTCGATATATACTTGAAACGCTGTATATCTTTAAAAATTTAGTAATTGTAACGGTTTTTAGTTGCCATACATCAAAAAAAAATGTTCCTCATAAATATAACTAGGGTCGTTCATTTCGATTTTCTGTCCTCCTCTCGGACTAGAGAAAAATAAGTTATTTTTACAATTGAAACAACATTTATACTTATTTCATAATTTTTAACATGTTTTATTATCTAAAATTTTATAATTCTTCAAAATATCCCATTAATATTTGTATAAAAATATGAACGTTAACACGCTTATCTACTCCGTATCTACTCCAGACATAACATAAATCGGAAAAAACTGATGATTTTCCCTCCTTGTTTCTCTTAATAATAATGAAAGAGATAAAAGATATCACAGGTCACGAGCAAGGAAACAAAAGAAAGCCGCTGTTATTTACATAACCTTGCCTCAGACTAACTGTGTCTTTATTTTGTCCTTCTATAATAACGGCAAACAATATTATTAAAGGCATTTTTGTCGACAACGTTGCGATATTTTTATTATATTACGATATAAAATAGTTTAGACACTTTGTGCCGCTATTTAATATTGTAGTGTTTAGTGTTTGTGACTTTAAACATTTGATAGCCTATAAATTTTAGACTATCGTTATTATAATAAAAACACTTTACTAGTGCTTGTTTTTATTGGATTTATTTAGGTTTTCTAACTGGATATGGATGTACATATGGATAATTTTAATCAGCTTGATATACCGGTAAGTAACTAATAAAGAGGTTTTTCTTTCGAAAACGTTAAGCAACATTCTGTAGAGCTTTATGAAAATACACAGTATTTCAAACTCATGTGTACACTATGATTAGTTAATACAGCTTGTACAGAATGTAATTAGAAATATTTAAAATATTATAACAAAGAATAATACAATAGCTGAAAACAAGGGAAACTGTTCCTTGAAACATATGCCTGAAATGCTTAATTTTGGAAGAAAAAAATAACAAGATGAACAAAATAGTACACATGCACAAATTTTTTAGTTATTTTTACAGGGAACGTTTTAGATTTCTAGGTATTTATTGGATTTAGTGAAGATTTAGGAGATTATTAGAGTACTTTAAGGCAGTTTTTGGAAAAGAAAACAAAATCGTAGCTCCATTCTTAGTATAATGTACTCTCTAGTATACAGGATCCTATCATTTTTCCAACCTATAATCTATATGAAAGAGGCCACTTTTAGCGACTTACATTTGTGTTTTAGGATATGGAGAATCACCCTTCTTCTTCAAGTATGCAGAGTCCTAAATTCCGCCACATAAGAAGCTGTCCTATAGCCCAAGATTGGATTAAATTTACTCACGATTATGTTAAAAGGAAGCTGCCTAATTGTAATCCTATAGAGGTAAATTTGGGTTATGCTTATTTTTATACCTAACTGTTATTAGTCGCACTTTTTAGAAATTGAATTGTTGATTTTAAAAACAACATAGTTGACTCCAGCCCTACTGTTATTTATTTTCTACTACATAACATTTTTTTGTCATATTTGTTTCTAACTTTTGTTTTTTAAGTGATTCAGAAAGTGTTTAAAATGTTTGTCAGTTTTAGTAAAACATACTTCTGACTACAAAGGAACAATACCCTGAAAATAAAATGTGAAACCTTAGTGACTGCACATTTGTCAATAAAATTATATCAATATACATGTATAAAAATATTAGTAAATTTGTTCACCCAGAACTTCCTTCATCATTAATTTGATGTGCTTTAATTGCTCAGTTGAACTCGTATAACAATTTTTTTTAAGCCAAATCACTATTTTTGATTTTAACTTAAATTTCCACCCATGTGCCGACTTATTCTGATATAATTATACATATTCAGTTGATATGATTATTAAATTCCATTACCCAAGAATCCTGAAAACGTATGACAGTGTAAATTCAAAATTAAACTTCTCCATCTACCAACAACCTCTTGTTCGTAAAATATTAAATGCTATAATTCAGGTAAGCAAGTACCTTAAAAATATTTTGAAAATACGGATAAATCCCATGGAATATATTAACTTCCATTCTTTTCACTTTGTCTTGTTACAGTATTGTTTCATCTAATTAGTTTTTGTTTACTTTTCGTTTCCGGAATATATATTTTTCAAAATTTTATATAGCTGGTATAATTGTCAATAAGAGAAAAATTACTTTTAGAATTCTTAAGTTTAAATCTAGTTTATGTGTCCCCTAATCATTTATCCAAAAATCACTTTAAAAATATTTGTTTATAGTATGAAATATGTACATTTAAAAAATTTTCCTTACAGGCTAATTTACTAATTAAAACAAGTAGCAAGGGAAGATCTGGGTAATCAACTTCATGAATTTTTAAAATTCAAATTAGAAATTAAATTGCAATTTTTTTTTATAAAAATTTAAAACAACTTAGGAAACTGCCCAATGCTTACACTTATCCCATACAACTGTGAGAACTTTCCTAAATGTCCCAATAACGACAATAAAGGAAACAAGAAAAAAGAAGAGACCAAAAACTGAAGATACGCCGGAAGCAACAAAATTACAAATTAGAGATGAAATATATATGATGTATTCTGAGGGTAAGTATTTCTAAAAAATTTTATATGTTATATTTTATTCTAACTTGTTTTGTTTACATTTTCTAACCCGTCAAGGTGTATGTATAATGAAAATATAAGTTTTAAAAATAAAAAAACCCAAAAAAATATTTGTAATGAATACAAAAAGTAAACCTAATTTTACTAAATTAAATAGAATATCAAGATTTCGTCATTTCTTCATAACAATTTTTTATTTGTGAAGGTACCTCATTAACAGTCTCAATATTGTTGGAACGATTAAAGGCAAAAGAAATATACCATGGAGCAAGGACAAGTCTAGGCATATTACTAAAGCAAATAGGATTTATCTACAGGTAAACAATCATTTACATACAACAAATAAATGTTAGATACAAATATAAAGCAGTTGCAATTGAGTCAAAATAATGACCGTAAGATACTGTCAGATGACAACTTAATTTAAATATTTTTATATCGGTAAATGTAAAATATAAAGCGTTAATTTTTTTGTGTTTTTTATAGGACTTCTTGAGGGAGCAGGATTTTTCACAGGAGACCTGTGTAATTTATTTTTGGAGGATACACATTTCATTTTTATTTATATATTTATATAGGAAGGATGACCCACGTAGAGCTTTAATGGAGAAACCACAAATTCAGAAAATGAGAAGAGACTTTCTTGAACAGTACTTAAAGAACGAAGAAAAAGGGGAAAATAAATTTGAGCCAGTCTTTATACACGAGACATGGATTTTTCAAAATGGCACCCACAGACGATCATGGCAGGACGATAGCACTCGATCAGTACGAAAAATATCTGGGGAGGGATTTAGGTAATATATCTGTTATTTGCACTTACACAATTTGAATTTTTTTCATCTATAACAGGTTGCAAAAAGCTTTATTTAAATAATCCTTGGATCATTTCCTATTAGCAGGATGTTAAATATTAAATTTTTACTTTAATACTTTATTTCCTGGGGAGATTGAGAAATTTCTTACTTTAATTTCTGTATGTTTTATCAAACAAGTTTGAACTTTTTTAGGAAAAATTTTTACTTAATATGATAAAAATGTTTCCTTAATAAATGAAAGTTAACCAAATAATTTAATTTACATTTTACAAAATAATAATGATCATCTTACTTTGATACAGGCTTTCCAGAAATCCAAAAAAAAAATCTTGTGATTTCTTAAGCGGCTTTATAAAAGAATTTGATATAAACATATATCTAAAATATTTCGTTTTCAAAATACAGGGCGTTAAAAATTATGAAAAAAAAATATATTATCAAAATATAAAAACTGCTTACAGGTATTTTGCTGAAACGTGAAGTAAATCTGTATCGCGAAACTAATATTTTTATATTAAAATATGGTATGTCAGTGTTCTTGCCTGAGTTCTCAGGCGAGTCAATGCTTTGCCAATCGAAACTGCTGAAATGGTATCATGTTTTATTGTGCTAAAAAAAGCCGATTTGAAATAAGTATTATACTTATTTAATTGCACACTCCTCACCCATAATTTGTACAACATAAAGGTGCTTAAAAATAAACCAAAAATGGGTATAATACAGTATATTTTTAACAATACATTATATTTCTAAAAAATAAACAGATGAAATAAATTTTCCAATTTCAAGGCATTAATGACATAAAAATTGAGAAAAATAAATTAATTTTGATATTATCCTTTAACTAAGACCATCAACACATGCAATATTCCGTGTTCTATTTACGTGAAATGAAGATCCCTGAAGATGTTTCGAGCAATCTAGGTAAAAAGTCGCATAACAATTCAAATTTGACTTGGTCTAAACTCAAGAACCACTATTTCTCAATTGACCAAAACCATGAAAGCTTCCGTTGGTTAAGACCAATTTGTGTTTCTGCAAAATATTTCAAATAATTTGTACTGCCACATACTACTCTACTTTTTTTCAGGTACATAGTACTGAATGCAGGAAATGAAAATGGATTCGTTGAAGATGCAATGCTGATTTTTAAATCAAAGTCAAAAACTGGAGATTACCATGGAGAAATGAATTCGGAAAACTTTGAAGCTTGGTTAAAAGATTTTTTGCCAAAACTGGAAACACCTTCTTTAATTGTTTTAGATAATGCTTCCTATCATAGTAGGCAACTTCAAAAATGGCCAACAAAGGGTTGGAACAAGGATGCTATGAAAGCGTGGCTGAAAGAAAAATATATCAACTTTGGAGAAGATGCTACAAAAGATACTTTGTGGTCTTTGATATCTCGGGTACCAAAGCCTGCAAAATGCTTTGTAGTAGATGAGCTAATAGAATCTTCTGGACATAAAGTTTTACGCTTGCCTCCATACCATTGCCATTTTAACCCAATTGAAATGGTATGGAGTCAGGCAAAGAGAAATTATGACCAACTGATTCTACAAGTTAAAGAACCAATAGAGGCTTGGAAAAAGGCGTTAGGAACAGTGACAAAACAGAATTGGGCTAACTATGTGGAACACACAAATAATATTATTAAAAAGCAGTGGGAAATTGAAAAGAAAATTCGAGTTCCTTTACAGCCACTTATTATTCATGTTGGTGAGAGTGATAGCGATTCCTCAGAATAAGAGAAGTCATTTTGACCCTTAATCCTCTTTTCAGTTTTTGATAATATGTGGATGTACAGACATTTTTAATAATTTTCTTTTGTGTTTTTTTTTAATCTCTTTTGGCATTTTCATACATAAAAATTTCACCACTTCTAAAGTATTCTCATAAAATTCTTTTTACATATTTTCTAAATTTTTAACTTAAATTTTTTATTGGCATTTTTTAAGCACTTCTTTTCTTTTTCCATTTCTATATAGGATATTTTTTTCTTTTGCCCATGGCATTATATAAAACAAGAAAGAGTATGGTATCATTTTTTTTATATTTATTATATATAAATAATCAATCTTAATTATAATTAGTTCATTTACGATTTCTATTTTTTTATGGCAGTATTATTTTCATATATGTGTTACTCTGTTTCAGTGAACTTGATGCAACATAGGGGCCCTAGATTTTGCCTCAGATCTAGATGCCCCCAACCGAGCCCCTTTCATTATTTTACATGTTTATATGCTTATACATTTATGTGTGAGGATGTTGCATGTGGAATCTTGAAATGAGGTCAATAAAAGACTCAGAGCCATGAGTCGTGCGATGTATTAAATCTTACCTTTTGGGGCACCCATTTTTTTAAATTTGTTTATTTATTTTTAAGAAAACTAGCTATTTAATGAAGAAGAAACTAATTAATTATTTATATTTTTATTCAATATTTTTGTAGCTTGAATACCTTAGTTTTTGCAGTCAAAGATCATAAAGTTACAATAATTTAATATAAAATACTTATCATTTCTAGGATATTGTAAATATACCTATAATTTTTGAAAATAGTGTTAGGTATATAAATAAATAATTAATCTTAATTGTAATTAGTTCACTTACGATTTCTATTGTTCCATGTCTGTATTATTTTTTATGCATGTATTACTCTATTTCAGTGAACCTGATGCAATATTGGGGCCTTAGATCTGGATGCCCTGGACCGAACCCCTTTCATTATTTTACACATTTATATGTTTATAAATTTATCTGTGAGGATAGGGCATGAGGAATCTTGAAATGTAGTCAGTAAAAGACTCGAAGCCATGAGTCGTGCGTTGTGTTAACTATTATCTATTGAAGCATACATTTTTTTTAAATTTATGTATTTATTTTTAAGAAAACTAGGCTATTTGATGAAGATGATTAATTATTATATAATTATTTTTATTCAATATTTTTGCAGCTTAACTACTTCATTTATTGCAGTCAGAAATCATAAAGTTAGTCATTAAGTATAAAACACTGAATAATTTCTAGAATATTGTATACTTACCCACTGTTTCTAAGAATACTATTTTTTAGTTCCGATTCTATTAGAATAGTCAATTTATTTTTAGTTTTCAGTTAGACTACCCTAATATTGTTATACCTAACTGGAGTATTATAATAAAAATAGAACTTTATCAACAAATTGCGTATAATTTTTTCTGTTACCGAAATAGTTACCAATAATTTAGAATATAAACGATTTACTTTATAAAATAAATAAATAAAGCTTTTATTGTCATAAATAAACATGCCAACAACATAGGTTCACTTATAAAAGTGAACATACACATAAGCACTCCACACTTGTACCTTCAGACATCAGCCTACTAATCCCAAAATTAAAAAGAGTGTGTTTAAAATTTTTAGTACAATAGTTTCTACAATTTCAAAATTATCAGCTAACAACATATTAAAAAGGCAATGCTTATTAAAGAATGTACTAATACGTAAAGTAAATTATTTTTAGCAGTAGTACATCTCTTAGTGTAGTAATATAAAAGAGGAAATTTTAATCCGCTTTTAAAATCTCTCATACTTAAAATTTCACTTAAAATATCAAACCCATTATAAGCACATAAACTCCTTCATTAAATAGCCCTATACAAATGGGATATAAAATTATCGATATGTCTAAACAGAAGGAAAAACTTCGATTTTAAAATTTTTGTGTATAACATTTTTCTTTTTTAAGGATATTTAGTTTGTGAAACTTGCTTATAAACTATTCGACAAATTTCTTGTTAAAAAAAAAATAGTAGAATGAGCCACTCCGACCCTGTTACAGTTCTCAAAAAAACAATGTCACTAGTTTGATGCATATGTCAAATTTTGACGTAAAGATATACAGCGGTTCAACTATATATATATATATATATATATATATATATATATATATATATATATATATATATATATATATATATATAAAATAAAATAGAATAAAATATTGGCGAAGCGGAAGTGAAAATTTGTCAATCTACATGATTCTCGTATTAAAAAGTGCGGAGCACTCCAAAATATGGAAAAACTCCGGGTCCGACAGATGGCGACAGCGCTGTTTGGTCCTAATATGGGACTCGTCAGGCCACCGCAGTCGGTACAAACCATCATCTCGCCTTTGCATCGTATAAAGCCGAATTTCTAATCAAAATACGGCAAATAAGACGACAAAGGCGACATCTCGATGGTCCACTTGATAATACAAGAACCACACAGATTAACAAAGTTTGTAAAAGAACCGTCATATGGTGGCGCGACGGTGAATTAAAACAGAAATATGTAAAATCGAGTACACGAAACGCGCTGCCCAAAAGATAGGGGTCGCATTTTTCGGTACTGACAAGCAAGCGTACCGCTATTTAAGCAGCCAAAGCCACGTGCCGCACCAAACGATCCCACCATGAGAGCATCGTTTAGCGTGTTTCAAAGCCAAACAATTAAATAAATATGTAGATAAGTTTTTGTCCGTGTAATTTAAAATAAAATAGAATAAAATATTGGCGAAGCGGACGTGAAAATTTGTCAATCTACATGATTCTCGTATTAAAAAGTGCGGAGCACTCCAAAATATGGAAAAACTCCGGATCCGACAGATGGCGACAGCGCTGTTTCGTCCTAATATGGGACTCGTCAGGCCACCAATATTTTATTCTATTTTATTTTAAATTACACGGACAAAAACTTATCTACATATTTATTTACTTGTTTGGCTTTGAAACACGCTAAACGATGCTCTCATGGTGGGATCGTTTGGTGCGGCACGTGGCTTTGGCTGCTTAAATAGCGGTAGGCTTGCTTGCCAGTACCGAAAAATGCGACCCCTATCTTTTGGGCAGCGCATTTCGTGTACTCGATTTTACATATTTCTGTTTTAATTCACCGTCGCGCCACCATATGACGGTTCTTTTACAAACTTTGTTAATCTGTGTGGTTCTTGTATTATCAAGTGGACCATCGAGATGTCGCCTTTGTCGTCTTATTTGCCGTATTTTGATTAGAAATTCGGCTTTATACGATGCAAAGGCGAGATGATGGTTTGTACCGACTGCGGTGGCCTGACGAGTCCCATATTAGGACGAAACAGCGCTGTCGCCATCTGTCGGACCCGGAGTTTTTCCATATTTTGGAGTGCTCCGCACTTTTTAATACGAGAATCATGTAGATTGACAAATTTTCACGTCCGCTTCGCCAATATTTTATTCTATTTTATTTTAAATTACACGGACAAAAACTTATCTACATATTTATATATATATATATATATATATATATATATATATATATATATATATATATATATATGTTTATACGGCTTTCACGGATACCTCCGTGTGAGATGCATTAGCAGTGGTTATATCCACATTATGCTGTTGTAGTGCTGAAATCACATTCAGCAAACGTACAACTATATGCAACTCCGTACATAAGTGAAGTAACTTAACTTGTGTCTAACAGATTTTTCCAAAGACACCGGACTAAAGAACAGGTAGTTTGCGAAGAAAAAAAGGATAAAAAAATGATTTATTACTCTCTCTAGTTCTTGAATAAACTATAGTATAAGAGGCACAATCGGGTCTATTTTCCTGAACTCAAAGCTCTTGGGTGGGGAGCGATCGCCTCCACCTTCCCCCCCCCTGGATCCGCGCCTGCACATATATATGTATATATATATATATATATATATATATATATATATATATATATATATATATATATATATATATATATGCAAAATAGACCCGATTTTGCGTCTTATACTATACGTCTAAGTAGCGAAGTAGACGCCATGCAGTGAGCTTTGAAAATGGTGAATGAAATTTCATCGAAACGTCAGCTTCCTTACAGTCCTGAGAGGGACTCAGCACATACACGGGATGCCCGAAAACCTTCGATTACACATCACACCCGTGAGAATATCCGACATAACATATATATATATATATATATATATATATATATATATATATATATATATATATGTATATATATGTGTATATATGTATATATATATATATATATATATATATATATATATATATATATATATATATATATATATTCCTTCTCCATTTTTTTTAGTAACAGAACAGCAAAATGTCAAGGAGGAAAGAATTTTGAAAATGCCTTGAATAAAGGGCGAAACGTCAATCGTTTTGTGTATTTATTAAATATAGAACCTAAACCCAAGAAAAGACAAAATAAAGAAAAATGATATATATATATATATATATATATATATATATATATATATATATATATATATATATATATATATTCCTGAAAGTATCTCGTAAGCTTAAACGGAACACTTCCCTTACCATTTGTCACCGACAGGTAATTATTGGAAGCTTTTCGATGGATCACTCAATAACGCTTTCAAGAGAGATATACTGTATAATTAATTTCACGAATTCTCAATGGAAGTATTTATTCGAGTTTGCAGCAAAGTATCCGTCAAGATTCGAAGAAGGTTACAGAATGCTTTCTTGAAAGAATCGATTTGGAATGACGAAACTTTCCTTGAAACGTTACTGCAAAATTACACTAAACTTCAAAATTTGTTTATTTGAAAGATTGCTACTTTTTTTTGTAACGATTGTATGTTATCTTCCAGAAACTTGCAAGAAAGTTTCACAAAACTTTCTGAAAATATGGCAATACATCTTAGATATTATATTATATATTAGGAAACGATATAACAGACCTATACGTTGCTTTCATGAATTCTTAATAGAAGCTTACATTTGAGTTTGTAGCAAATTACAGATCAAGATTCTAAGAAGATTGCTGCACGATTACAGAAAGTTTTCTTGGAAGTATCAATTTAGAGTAACAGAAACTTTTTTTGAAATCTTGCTGGAGAGTTACACTAAGCTTCTCAGTTTGCTTACTTGTTAGATTACATATTCTTTTCTAAGAAGATTGCATGTTATCTTTCAAAAAATTGAAAGAAGGTTTCACAAAACTTTTCGAAAATATAAAAATATATCTTAGCTTTCATAAAGTTTGTATTGGGCTCTCAAGGAAAGGATACATTCTTAATGGACTCTTCCATTCAAGTTTGTAGCAAATTATCCTTAAAAGTTTTAAGAAGGTTGCTGGATAATTACAGAAAGCTTTCTTGAAAATATCAATGTGGAATAACAACTCTTTTCTTAAAAGCTTACTGAAAATTTATGCTAAGGTATCCACTTTGCTTACTTGGTAAATTACAATATCTTTTCTTAAAAGACCGCACGTTATTTTCCAGAAACATGGAGGAAGGTTTCACGAAACTTTCACAGCTAGTTTCACGTTAATCTTCCATGTAACATTTTTTATGTTTCTCGGATTCTGTCACGAAAAATTACGTAGGATCCTTTACAAAATGTATTCATAAGCTTCTTGGAAAGTTCTTAGGAGGTTATTTAGGAAACTTACATGAAACTTGTATCGGAAAGCTTTCATGCGACGTGTGGAAGCTTTCATGCTGTGTGGGTACTGTCATTAAAAAAAAAACAATTGAAATTGGTTGGAAGCGTCATAATATTGACTGGCTGAACAGCAAAAGCCGCTTAGATTTAAAATGACCTCGCGGATGTCTTGATATTTTTCTGTCTGTCAAAGATCAAAAAAGCCTCTCCCTCACTGACTATAAACAGCCTTCAGACAAATAAATTGTTTTTTAAATCTGTTGATATGATCGAAGAATTTAAAATTCGAACTGTACATACACTTCTTTCCTCAAAGAAATAACACCTAACCGGTGTTTTCCTCTAAGTTGCATTTTTCAAATGCACCTTCATATTAACGTAATTGCAAATTTAGGGAGGGTACGATAAAACTTATGTGGTGAACTATGTTTGTCCTATATATTTCCAAATTTCTAATGTTACTGTTGAATTCCCCACATTTAATAAAAATTTAAATTTGAAATTCCAAATTTTTAAACATTGAAATTTATGATCATCTTTTCATTAATGTTTTAGCCGGTGATGGTGCAACAACGATACCTGACACACTCTATGGTGAGTAGATATTCCAGTGTTTAGAGTTTTATTCATTAAAAATGTTCAAGTTTTAAAACTGATCTAGGAGTCATGGAGTTTAGAGATGCTAGCTCATCAGTTTTATTTTGGTTATGATATTTTTTACAGTAAATATGCCAGTTTGTTCTCATTTTAAATTAAGATGGCGATGCAGGTGGATGCATATGAAATGTAATATGAAATTAAGAATAAATACCTAAAAATAAAATCTTGAAATTGGTAGGAGAAATAGTTGTCCCCTGAAAATAAAAAAAAATCCATTATTAGTGGTTTGGTAATAAAAGAAAAAGGTGTTTTTATTGTTAATTGTAGAAATGTAATTTTTAATTAAGCCAATTTTTTTTAATTATATGTTTAATTCTTCATAAAATTCCTGTTCTTATAGATAAACACTTCTTTCTTATTATATTGTTACGGTTTCGTTCACTGGGTTCGCAGAATAAAACACAACACCTTTCACTAATACTTCCAATACTTATATTAACCACTTATTAACACAGCTGAAACACAATCTTATTACTACTTCTTAATATCTTCACTATTCAAATACAACCATACAACTCTCTTCCAACTCGCATCCTATCCCTATTGATATACCTATAGAATTTCCTATATAAACTCAGAATATAAAAGAGATCTATCTAGAAATATGAATCATCGATATAATATAAAGTTTCCCTATTTAACCGTCTTTATATCTCTTCTAGTTAGTTATTGCAATTTTTGAGGTCCAAAATTTTTTTTTTTTTAAATTACACAGATTTAACATGTTTTTTAAACAAATAGTATCTATATATATATCATGAATTTTGAGACAATAGTTTGTAAATAAATATGGTTTTATTTTAAACAAAGAAAATGTAATTTTTGAGAAAAAGATTATATCTCAATAACTAGTGGTGCCACCTATAATTTTATTTATACAAATCGATAGGTAATTCAATTATCTACACCTTTGGTTTGAAACAGTTTACGTTTTTTTCCAAAAAAGATTTTTTATTTGTCTAATTTCTATAAACTATATTTATATATAAAGCCGTAGAGGAAACCCTATTACGTTGTATGTATGTCTGTGCGTAGAGTTGATGGTCTTTACACTGCGACCTGGTAGATCTATTGTGCCGCCCTACTGCTGTCCGGTCGTTACCTTGTCAGCTAGAGCAGGTCCTCCAGTCCTAATTTCCTCGGAAATCTTAGGATGTTGTACGGCTTCAAGATGGGTGTGTTTCCAATAATCGCATCATAGGATTTTCTAGAGCGCTGCACTCTGAAAGAATATAAATAGAGGTTTCATCGTCCTCCTCACAGAATCTGCACTCTTCTCTTTCTGCCAGTCCAAGTTTCTTGAGGTGTCCCCTCAGGTGGCAATGCCCCGTTAGGACCCCTGTCAGAACTCTGAGTTGGTTTTACTTAAGCTTATGCATTCTTTGAATCCCTTCTGGTCGTAGTTCCTCAGAAGTATCTTCGTTTATCTCAATCTTTGCGTCTCCATCTAATAATTGGATCTCTACGCTGCTACTGATTCGATAGAAAGGCTCTGGCCCCAGAAATGGTATCTCAACCCCTTTCCTCGCAAGCCTGTCTACTATTTCCTTCCCCTTTATCCCGGCATGTCCTGGTACCCACTCAAATCATTTAGTTCCTCTAGACATTCTCAGACCATCTTGGAACTGATAATTTGAGAACTCAACGCACTGATGGCTGCTTGACTATCCGACAAGATGATAATCTCTTGGTGGTGATAGTTTTTCTCCTTGTTAAATTGAACACATATCTTAATGGCATGTATTTCTGCCTGGAAAATGCTTGGTGACTTACCTAAGCTTTCGTAGTGTCTGGTGCCGGATCAATACACTTCTACTTTAGTTTCCTCCGTTGTTTTGGAGCTATCTGTATAACATATAGTGGTGGTACAGAGGGCGATAGTTTCCTGTCTTATCTCTGTCTCTGCTATTCTAGTGGAGAGAAGCCGTTTCGTCCACTCTCCTGTCATCGAATTCTCATTTGACTGCCTTATGTGGAGTGTTGTCAAAAGCCCCTTCTATATCAAGGAAGGCACATATTACAGTTTCCTTCCTGTTCAGTGTTTCTTGAATCTCATCAGTTAGTTGTATCAGTGCGGTTTCCGTAGACCTAACGGCTTAGCCTATTACGTTAATGCCAATCACGAGATCGTATACTTATAAATTTTCATTGTTAAAACATTTTAAATATTTTAAAAATAATCGGTTTTAGTTTTAAATACTAAATTGTATTATTCACTATTTCATTTTGTTCGTTTATTTATTTATATTTTTAGGTTGAATGTATGTTTTTAATTCAAGAGTATATAAAGTTTAGTATATAGAATACAGGCAAGGTTAAACATATGTTAGTGCCAAGTATTGGTACTTGCAAAACCGACCACTAGCACACGGTCGTTTTATATGGGCTAGAAACTCATACACGTGGTGTATAACGAATTATTAAATAATAAATTATTTTTGATTGCATACATTTTGATATGTTGAGCGATTTCTAAGTTGTTGGCGCCAATTCCTGGGATTTAGGTCATGAATTTTGTTCCGTTAGCTTGTACTGGACGAGATACTGCGCCGGTTCAGTTGCTGAATTATCAGGATCGTCCAGATGATACGTAATAAATCATAACTATTATTACACATTTTAATAAACAACTTGTTTTTAGCGTTACAACTTCCTTGACTTTATTTTCAGCGTCGTTACACTCCAGAATGGATTTCTACCAAATTTGTTTTCTTTTTCATAGATAATCCTAATGGTATTGAAATCAAAACATCTAGCGGGGATGAAAATATCTACCAGAGTTTTGAAAACACTGTTCTAAACTATCAAAATTTTGTTATCATCGAGACAAACAGCCGTAAACAAATTTGGTGTACAGTCAGCTTAAGAAGACCACTTCTCGCATTTTCTCATCAAATGATAGAGTTTCCTGACACGCCGTGTGGGTCTTATTCGGTAATGGAGATACAGATAAAGGCGGCGGAAAAAGAAATGGAAATGGAGTCCGGGTTTGGAACCAAGAAAAACCGTCAGAAAGGATTGGATTTTACTGCACGTTTTAAAATCACCGGAAATAGTCAAGAAATTGGTGTTGAACCTAAATGTGGAGTACTAAGAGCTGGCGAGGTACGTAGCGACTTTTAATAATATACGTTGTGTCCCAGGTAATCCAAAATATAAAAAGTTCCCATCGATCCTAGACATGCTACAAATCTTATTGAAGATCAAAATCAAAAATATCGGTTTTTCACATTTTTATCGCAAAGGGTAAATGTTGTCGAAAAAATAGACCAGATTTGAGTTGTAGATCATGCAAATCTCTACAAAAATAGTTCTTACACTTTTTTTCCTACAAATCACCAATCCTGAGATATCGCGATTTCAATCATCGAAAGTACTAATATGCATTCTTACGCGGCCTGTGTCAATACCCCCTAGAAGACAAGGCCACAGTGTTTAACTTGCAATGAATTGTGACATCAGACAATTTGGACTTACCTTTTAACCCATAAAAATACATTGAGTAGTATCCCTTAATAAGTGGATAATATGTTAAGTGTAGTCAGCCACATTGAACTCAACTAATACTCAGTTGACCGACTGCATAAGATCAAAAGAAGTATTTTCAAAATCTTTCTTGTGTACTCGGAGACGAATAAATACATGGTTAAATGTAAAATTTTATGGTTTTGATGGAATTTCAATAATTAAATAATATTACTGAAACCCCGAGTAGTTGTATCAAATTTGATAAGCGAATTTGTTTAGAATTATGAAATACTCAAAATTACTGAACTTTTTAGTCTAACAAAATCACTTTAATCGCCAAACCGAACGTTCCAAAAGAAATCGTCGATCAAACAGCTAAATCAATAAAATATTCAGAAATATACGAAATGAAATTGAAAGAGTTCGAACAATCGCTAGCTAAGAAGCGTAGTGCGAAAGACAAAGAGAAAAGTGACAAAGGTAAAAAAGGAAAAAGTAAAGACAAAAAGAACAAATCGAAGAAGAGTGAAGATGCAAAGAAAGAATCAAAATCAAAGAAAAGTGAAGCTAGTAAAAAGAAAATCGGGAAAAAGGCCAAAGGAAAGGAAGGTAAGATTAGAAAAATACAGTTGGGTACATATACATTTTTAATAAACGTAGTATTATTAATATAATTTTCAAGGTGAGATTAAAAAAATAACAATCGGGCAAATATACAATTTTAATAAACGTAGTATTATTAATATTATTTTGTGTAATTTTAGAGGGTATTTTATGGACTATCTAAACCATCGTTTCTCAAACATTTTAGTGTAGCGACCCAGTAAATAGCCGAAAAGGTAAGTAAAAAATATTACAACCCCCTCACTACAATATGTTAATTAGAAATTTGTTAAAGTTTTCCACCAAAACATCAACTTCGGAGTATTATTGAACGTACAATGCTTCCAAGACATCAAGGAGGAAGGGGATTGGTGTATATTGGTAAGCAGCTCGACCAACAAATAATGAACTTCCGTTCATATTTCCACAGGTTAGCGGACTCTTCCCCACTACATCGAGCAATATGCGAGGCAGACGATTCAACGCCGCTACAGCTGAGGGGACAGGATATTGCTTCTGACCACCAAACAGACCAAGAGGAGTTACAAACCTGGCTACAGAAACCAGTTCATGGACGGCATCCAAATGAGGTCAGTCAGGACAACGTCGACAACTCGGCGTCGAACTACTGGTTGATTTCAGGACAGATATTTCTGGAAACGAAGGGTTTCTTGTTTGCTATCCAAGGTCAGGTTATTCTGACGAAGAACTATCGGAAGTTCATCATCAGAGATCCCTCAATAGAATATGACTAATGTAGATATGGCTGTTGAACATCAGAGACAATCCAGCATGTAACTGGAGGATGCCAAGCATTTGCCGCAACCGAATATAAGGAAAGACACGACTCAGCCGCTGAGATACTCCACCAAGAGTTAGCAGATAAGTTAAACCTAGTTCAGGTAGGAAAGTGCCTTATTACAAATACAATGCGGAGCCTATTCTTGAGAACAACCAGTTCAAGTTTTATTGGGACCGAACGGCACTAACGGATCAGACAGTTGCTCATAATAGACCAGACATTATACTAACAGATAAAATTTCTAGGCGAACTAACCTAATCAACATTACTGTATCTAACAACAACAACCTAAGGCGAAATACAGAGATCTGGAGGTGCAAATCCGCAGACAATGGGCATTCCCATAATTTTATCAACAACTGGAGTGAACCAAAGAACCTCCTACAGAACATCAAGGGACTGGGCCTTAGTGAGCATCTGTATAAGCCGATCTAGAAATCAGTTCTCCTTGCAAACGCGTGAACCGTCCGAAACTTTGTAAGAAATACAGCAGACCACATCACCAAGGAACCGATAACATGGAAAGGGTTGTCATAGAGCTTCGTACTTTTGGTGTCTCTGTATACCTAGTATGAGTCAATATTCCCTCTATCGTTTTTATTTTTAAACTTTTACGAGCGTGTTCACATGCTTACGAATCGTGAAAAAACGAATCATCTGTTGCTTTCCACAGGGTGCAAAGAAATGGGACCAAATACGACTTACTGCTTTTCGATACTGAAGTCAGGTCGTTGTCGCGAGAAAACATTCTAATGGTGCGATATCAATTGAAAATCTTTTTTACAGATAAAAATGTGTAGCTCATTTTCTGAGTTTTTATAAGATGGAAAAACTTTATTACTGTTGGCTTACTTGAGTGATATATTTTCACACTGGAATGACGTGAACAAGGGTTTACAAGGGAGTAAACAAAAACATTTTACTACAGACTAAGTAAATATCTTTATCAAGAAGCTTGGTATTTGGTTTATAGGACTTGAAAAACGCAATTTTGATGCATTCACTTTAACTTCGGATCATATTACTAAAAATATGGATTTAGAAAAATCTGTTATTGATCGCTTGTTGAAGAGCATGAAAACGAATTTACGCCAACGGAAAACGTTATTGGAATATTTTTCAGAAGAAAAGATGGGTTCTCAATCCGTTTGATAAAAATGTTGTTGCAGCTGCTGAATTAACTATTAAGATTCACAACTAACTTATTGAAATATCATTCGAGGAAACGCTACAACTAGAATTTTTAACTCAAAACTGCGATAAGTTTTGGCTTGCACGACGATATGAATACGGAGCCACGGAAGCTTTGAAAACATTTATGGGAAAAAAAACCTTGTCTATGGTGGCTTTAAAAATTAATTATATAAATCCTTTATTATCACTCGAATATAATTGGCTTATGTGTGTTTGAATCTATCGAATCATCTGTTGCTTTCCACAAGGTGCGAAGAAATGGGACCAAATACGACTTACTGCTTTTCGATACTGAAGTCAGGTGATCTTGATTGATTTCTGCACAAGCAACAACATGAGAATAAATAATACATTCTTCCCCCATAAGCCTCAACACAAAATAACCTGGTAAAATACCAGAGGACAAAATTCAATAATAGATTATGTGATATCAAATAAAGTTTTACATCCAACACAAGTATTAGACGTCCGTTGCTTAACATCTGCAGAAATAGGATCCGATCATAGATTGGTACTATGCAAATTAAGACTTAAAATACAACACAAAAAGAAAAAGCCACCGAATATTAAAAATAAATTAAACATTGAATCGGTAAATGATGAATCAACCAAAGACTTGTATAAAAAGAGACTTGCAGAAAAGATCAAAGACAACTCTATTAAAGATTCAGATGATGTTGAAGAAAGCTGGGGAAAAATCAGAGGAAATGTAGATAAATCGGCCGAGGAAGCATTGGGATACAGAGAAGTCAACACAAATTCTAAGCCGTCAGCTAAGCACTAGTATACTCCTGAGGTGAAATCATTGACAGCAGAGAAACGACAGGCTTACCTCCGATACAGAAATAACAAGTCAGAAACAGAACACAATCGATACAAAGAAATAAGAAACAGAGTAAACGCCGACATAAGACAAATCAACATGACTTGTATGGGGCACAAAAGAAGGTATGGAACATGATCAGAAGAAAGAAACAGGATATAAACGAATATACACAATCCCAAAAAATTTCTGAGCACGAATGGGAAGAACACTTTAAAACAGTATATAGAAATACAGATAAGTCACAACAGAACAACTACACACCCGAAAATGCATCTGAATATGACGAATACACCAAGGAAGTAAGCCTCCAAACGACGAAAGACACGATAGCCAAATTAAAAACGAGAAAAGCCCCAGGACCCGACAATATTCCCAACGAACTAATTAAATATGGTGGAAATGCGTTACACGAAGAACTAACAAAACTCTTTAACAAAATAATTAAAAACCAAGAGATACCCCGAGATTGGAAGAAAAGTATAACAGTACCTATTTTCAAGAAGGGTGATAAGAAAATCACGGAAAACTATAGAGGAATAACTTTATTAAATTCAATAATGAAATTATTCACCTAAATCCTTGAAGGTATAATAACTGACTATTGCAGAATATCAGAAGAACAGCAAGGTTTCCGCAAAAACAGATCTACAGTAGATGCCATATTCATCGTAAGACAGATAGCAGAGAAATCTATTGAATTTACTAAGCTGGCTTTTATGTGCTTTATAGATCTCACTAAAGCTTTTGATATGGTGAGACTGGATGATATTCTGCAAATAATGCGAATTAAAGGCATCCCAAACAATTTAATTAACATAGTTGAACAGCTAAACTCCAACACCACAACACAAATCTCAGTAAGCGGCAACCTAACTAAGGATGTACCGATAGCGTCGGGCATACGACAGGGGGACTCTCTGAGTCCATTACTGTTTAACATAGTAATGAACCAAATAATTGAGAACGTCAAAAGAGCGGCACCAAGTACAGAAACAATAATATGTTACGCTGATGACGCCGTCATAGTCTCGGAAAATGAAGACGATCTCCAAAGACTTCTATTTGCATTCCACACCATAAGCAAGCAATTCAACATGAAAATATCCATCGATAAAACTAAGTCAATTGTAATAAGCAAAGTGCCCTTAAGATGCAAACTAGTAGTGGATGACAAACCAATAGAACAACTCATGACCTTTAATTACTTAAGAGTTGAGATATCCGCAAACCAAGACAGAACAAGAGAAGTAAGAAGCCAAGTAAACAAGGCAAATAGAATTTCAGAAAGCCTGGCGGATATAATATGGCACAACATATACATGAGCAAGGACTCAAAAACAAAAATCTACAAGACCTATATTTGACCGATAATGACGTACGCAATAGAGACGAGAGCTGACAACACAAAAACAAAATCAATTCTAAGAACTGCCGAAATGAATGTACTAAGAAGAATATCGGGATACACATTAAGAGATCACATACGCAATTCAACAATACGCGAGGAACATGGAATGCAGGATATAGTAAGATGGGGACGGAAGCGCAGAAGAGCCTGGAATGAGCACGTAGGAAGAATGGCGCAAAATAGGATAGCGAGAATCGCCCGAGATGGAACACCGGAAACCAGAAGACCAATAGGTAGACCACCTAAAAGATGGAGAGAGTCCTGGATTTCAACATCAAATGAAATGAGTGATTGAGTTGGAAACAACAGGCTGTAAACCTATAACAAGAGGAAGAAGAAAAAGAAGCATAGAAAAACTTTTAAGTGGAAAACAAAATTAACCTTTGCATTATATTTGTTATTACATGGTAATAGTTAATTTTCTAACGCTTGTTTTTAAATTAAAATATTTTAATAAAAGGTTATTTATAAACGGGTCTTATTTATTGAACACGTTACGACTACTAGGTTGAGAAACGATGAACGAAACAAATATTTTATATATTATTATTGCAACGTTTTTTGATTAATAATTACAATTCGATTTTGTTGAAATTTAAGATGAAATAGAACAATCGCCTGTAGACGAAAAACCAAATTTTATCATTACGGATAAGGAATTGGAGTATGATTACTTGGACCTCTACCCTGCTGAAATGGTGTATTGGCGAAATATGGAACCGTATTATTTAAAAGCCAAATTTACTTGCCGTATTGATTACCAACAGGGATATAAGAGGTAGATATATACTATCGTTTTCCATTAAGGTTGTTAAAATTTCGAACCATATTTTTGTCCTCGTACCTAATATACAGGGTGCGGTATTTATCTTGAGACAACGGAATATCTTAGTGGGATCACATTTTTTCGAAAAATGTTTTATACAAAAATTATAGGATTGCATGAGTGCTAACTAGTAATTACCTTGAAAATGACCTTGACGCTAGCCTTCAAGGCCATTTGAAGGCCAACCTCAAAATTTTAAATGGGACCTCCCAATTTCGGCCCCGGGAATGAAAAAGGCGGGAAATTTTACCTTCGGATATGACCTTGACCTCAAGGTAAAGGTCAAATATCAAGGATATTTTAAGGTCAAAATACAAAGATCGCAGTATTTCGTGAAATATTTCGTACAAAAGTTATTAGGTGGCATGAGGGCTAAGTGATGATGACCTTGAAAATAACCTTGACATTTACCTTCAAGGTTACTTGACGTTCAATTTCAAAATTTGAAAAGGAAACCCCCAATTTGACTCCTGGATGTGGCAAGACCGATCAGTTTCACAATAATTTCATCATCAAATATGTCCATGACCTCAAGAGTAAGATCAAATTATCATGTTCAGTTTGCAAATCGAACGTAAAATAATTAATAAAGGCTTTCTATACATAATTTGCAAAAGTTCACTGAAGTTTTTAAATGGAAATAAATGTAAAAGAAAATTTCAATGGTAAACTCTTATCACTTTTCAACACTTATTTTTATTAATTATTCACATTAATAGTTACTCATTTATTACTTTTTGAAAATGATGTACATTAGATGACGAATTACTTACAGTACGTGTTAAAAAAAAACATTGATTTTTAATATAAACTTTTCTAACTTATTTATTTTACGAATCCTTAGCAAAAGCAGTAGTTATTGTAACTTAAAATTATGTGTCATATGTATGTCTGTAAAACGGAGAATTAAGATTATTTATCATTTTAGCTAAATGATTCTTTTAATTTAATTTTTCGTTATTGTAATTTAATTTCAATTTGAGTTTTTTTCTGTGTTCACTCAATAACACCTGTGGGGAAATGCCCCGATTCTCCTACATAATTGTGTATTATTCTAGTAATACACTTTTTCCATAAACCGCTGGATCCAAATTTAATCTTTGTAGCACTAAAGCCAGGATTTGTTCTTGTTATTTCGGAAGGCCATCTGGTGCTTATAAAGGGAAAAAAAAGCAGAGATTTTTTTTATAAACGTTTAATAAAATAATTAAACTTTAAAAACTTAAATATACAATAAATTTCTTCCACGCGTTACAAAACTTATCTACAATCCATTAAAATAAAGCAAGTTTTGATAAACCCAAAATTAGGGCGAGAAAAATCAAAATATTTCGCGAGAGAATTTCGAGAATGTGATAGTGAAATCTCAAAATTTATGTTATCGGGTAAAAGACCAAACGCCAAGTGATCAAATAACGGTATGTTGCGCACAAATCGCAACAACTGCCTCTTTCGGAAGCTCGGTGATTGTTTGCTCATATCATACTCCTCCTCGGACGGGGAAAACTTGAAGGTCAAGGCTATTTTCAAGGTTACTACCACCTAGCCCCCGTGCCACCCAACAACTTTTGTATGAAATACTGAGATCTTTTTATTTTCACTTTGAAATTACCTTGATATTTGACCTTCCCCTTGAGATCAAGGCCATATCCGATGGTAAAATTTTCCGCTCTTTTCATTCCGGGGGTCGAAATTGCGGAGTCCTATTTAAAATTCTAAAGTTGACCTTCAAATGACCTTGGAGAGCAAGGGCAAGGTCATTCTTAAGGTCATTACTAGTTAGCGCCCCTGCCACTCTACAATTTTTGTAAAAAACATTTTTCGAAAAAATATCCCACCGAGATATTCCGTCATCTCAAGATATATGGCGCATCCTGAATATTATTTTTATCTAGTAAAGAGCTGTGTAGTCATTGCTTTAATTTTAATTATTTAATAATGTTTTAACTTGTAACATTGATAAATTTACTTAGATATCGAAAAGTCCGAAAATAGTCGAAGCATGATGACACTTCTTTGGAATTTTGCCACTTTTCTCTACTTAGAAGTCTAGTATCTCTATTATTATTAAAGATAGAGACTTACAATTTTTACGAACCTAGGCTACTTTTCTGTTAATCAAAAGATGTAACAGACAAAATTTTTCTAGCCCTCTATTTTTAAGATACAGGGCGAAATTAAAAATTTTCCATTTAAAAGTACCTCTCGTATCTTAGTTAATATGTAAGCTAATGACAAAGTAAAAAGGGACAATTATATAGTTTATTTACCTAAAATCTGCTGGTTTTGTTCTAAAGGCATCAAATTTTGAGTTATAGACCAAATCTATGCCCTCTCCCTTTCTCTCTCTCTCTTGGGCAATACCGCCTTTATCATAATATTATTTTGCAATATCTTTAACATCTTTTCTAGAATAGATTTAATGCATATTTGCCTTTCCATCGGACTATCAGTATACTACACGGAGGTTTGATCGAATTCATTAATGAAGCGGATATCACGAATAAACGACGCTTTAACATATGTCACGAAAATAGATTAAAACTAGATAGAAATCATCCTATAGTTTCATGTCATGCCTATTCTGTCCCCGTAACCTCTTTATGATACCACTAAACCTCCTTAAATTAATTACTGTTTCAAACACCTGTATGGTGTATTCCACTAAGTGGATGTATTAAATAATCACTCTGTATAAGGATTTTAACTATGGAAATTAAAAAAGTGTATATCTTATATTATCACCAAAAAACTGTTATCCATAAAGGGAAAAGTAAATCAGTTATCAAACTTAGTTGTATTACTTTTGGGTGATTTATTAGTTTTTCTGGAACTGAACCATTTTATGGAGACTTAAAACTCCAGTGAAGTTTAAGCTCAAGGAATAAGTGTCAAAAAGGTTTAGCACTATGTGACCTAGCCCAACCAAAAGATGTTTTAAATCCCCCCATAAGGAAACAAAAGAATATTTAAATAAAATCACTACAATGCGATTCATACATTTGTGTATATGTACAAAGATTTCCTTTTTTTGATAATTTTTTTTACTTTTTCAACAAAAATTCAAGTAAAAAGTGTTAGAAAAGGCTTAAAGAGTGAGTAGGGTTTTTTTGGTATGACCATAGATGGGAACTTTTAGTATAAACATAAGTAAAATAGTTTGATTAACATCTTGTATAAAAAATATTGGTTTTAAGATGCTCAGGCCAAATTAGGGATTTAATATACAACATACGGATGGTTAACGTCCTCTAGGGATGAAAGGTTAAGACTTTCGGGAACGGAATCACTCTTATAGGGTTGTCGTTGTTCTTCAAACTAATGACTAACTGTTCGTGGAACAGACGCGAACTAGGTATTAACGGGAATCTGTAGGAAGTCCGGGGGATGAAAGTTTTGGTGGTGCTTTTAAAAAGTCATATTTTTCAGTTATGATTTGAAATTCGTTAAAGGCGGTAAGTTTTGAAATGTGTAAGAGAAAGTTCCTTTTTATGTGCACAATCGGTTCAAACCAGAGAGATTCTAACTCGATCTTCGGAAAAGTTAAAGTCAAGAGGAAATTCTATCTTATTCCGTTTAAATAATTTAAATAGCTGTTTTTGAGTATTTTAGTTTTTTTTCTTGGTAAATTTTTTAGAAAGCTATTTAAACCTAATATTTTCAAAACTGAGTTGATTAAATTAATTGGGAGTAAAGTAACTGCTGATAAGAGCATTTATTTTACTTACTTTGGAATTGTATTAAAGATTTAATTTAAGATTCTCATTATAAATATTTTTGTTCTCTTTTATTTATTTTTGTTAAATAGATTGAAGTGTCTCGAGAAACTTTTTTAATTTAATAAAAACTTTCACTCTTTTAATCTCGCAGTCACACTGATCTGAGAGCTCAAAAATAAGAGGACAGGCCTGTCCAGTTAAATAGCAGCTTTTCCTGAATCTTAAAGCGGTTTTTGTGGTATAGGTAAGCTCTAATAACCTATACTTGTTTGGCAATAAAACTGCAAGAGCCTAACAAAATCGACCAAACGTTATAGTGGATTGTATTTATAGGTTTATAGAATAACTACTAACTAATACGGAAAAGCAAGAAATCGTGAGCGAAACGGCTATACGCTACCAGAATAATCCGTTTGCAGGAGTCCATAATCAAATTCTGTCACATACCTATGACGTATCAAACACTCTGGAAAGTCATCTGTACATAGGAATATACATCAGTTGGATAAAAATAAAGGAGAGACATATTAAAATGAGCTTACTTCTTATTGAAATAAATACTTACTTTGTTAGTAGTCATAGGTATTGCATTTAACTGCAGACTTCACTTTTTTTCTACTTGAATCTCAAATGTTGCAACACAATCTTTGAGGAATCCCAGATTTCTCTATAAATCTTTCAACTGCTCCTGTAGTGACCAGAGGCCAGAATACTTCACTTCCTTTCAAATTAAACAATTCTCGACCGCGTTATCCGATCCACATGCGGGAGGTTAGACCTACTATGTGTGAACTGGCTGAGTGTAATGAATATTTGATTACATACGGTATTATGTTACGCAGGGTCAGAGAAAGAGAAAAGGTTAATCACTTTACGGGTATTGGGGATTGGTAAATTGCACGGCATTTTTTTTTTCAAGGACTTAGATTAATCTTACCAAAAGCTTTTTTGTTCAATTTGATTAATAATGAACTAAGCGTGGTTAGTTTTTTCAACGAAATTCCATTATTTTTTAGTACCAAGAAAAAATCAGACAGGATTTATTTAGACGCCATCTGTAAAGTGACTAGGCCTGATTTTATCACGGATTTGAATCTTCAGAGGTTAAATTTTGGAAAATGTATTATTGGAATGACTACGACAAAGGAAATAAGGCTTCAAAATATAAAATGTAAGTAAGTTTTGTCGAATTCGTTACATATAAAAGGATATCGGAACCCTTATAGAGTCATTCGCTTGTCTATTTGTTTAACTGCTACAAATGAACCAGTATCGAACCGAAATATTGTACCGTATTAATACTTATTAAACTGCAAATCCTCCAATGGTCGTTTAATTTTAACACTTTCGTGGACATTAACTGTTATTGCAATAGAATATTCTCGATCATATGGAGCACAACTGCTCTACTAACGTCTACTTTTCTGTATAAAGATATGTGATCGTGTAATATATATACTATTCAGCAGTGACTGTTGCAAACGTTGGACACTGTCCTATAATATAGTCTACTTCGTCTATTATTCAACACGGGGTTTTCATTTCAGTTTGAGCCATAAGCGGTCTACTACCGCTGTAGTAGCAGTGCGTACATTACGTTAAATGATGCATTTATTTTTCAAATATTCTGTATATTTTGTTATTGCAAGAGCTAGTTACTATTTTATAGAAAATATAGACTCGAAAGAAGAAGCTAGACTTAAGAAATTACATAATGAGATATCAGGTGGCGCATCTCACGCTTCCCAGGGTCCAGCTACGGATCTTTTGGGACAAACCATTCAGACAGTGACTCTTCCGATCCTATTGAAAATCATTGGATATATGGATGTAATTTCACATTAATGAAAGATTGTATCTCCAGTTTAAGTACGAACAGTCTCAAATAAACTTCAGTGCTATATGTAGTAACAAGTCTAATAGCATGTATAAGTTAGTTTTACAAGATTACTCCAATCCAAGAATACCCAGCGACACTTTCCAGAAAATATTCCTTTGTCATTAGAAAATTACAAGAGATCAACCTATTTTATGACCTGTCCCACATGGAAGGAGATCTCATACGCCTCACAGATGCTGGAGGTGTATAGAGACGCTATCTCTTTGCCCTGAATGTTTTGAACAATATTATTACACACGAACGTTTCAAATTGTAACTATTTTATGAAGTTTTTAATACAGAAATGATTTAATTTTTACTTATTAGTGGATTTCTTTTCACACGATTAGAAACGAACTATAAAGGCAGCAAAGTGCTAGTTGTTGTCATCTGCTATAACATAAGTACTAATACTGGTAAGAAACATGACAACGACTTAGACAAAACTTATTGTTGATATTAAGTTTGAGAGAGACATTACCGATCGGTTAGAAAATATCAGTCGCCTGAAAAAAAATGTGGAAACCTTCAGTGCCACAATAATTAACATCCTGTAGAGAACTCAAGATGAAAAGGGACGAAAGGATTAGCCTAAATACGAAAAGCCTGGTGAATAACATAAAGAACAATAGACACAAACAAAAAGGAAAACTAAAAGATATAAATACTGAAATCTCTAGGACAAAAATATATGACATCAGGAACTACAATAGTATTTACAACACAAAACAGAAGTATGAAAGTCATGTGCAGAAGAATTGAAAACGAAAAACAGAAAGTGGTACAACTTGAAAATGAACAGAGAATACTGACAACAAATCGAAAGAAAATTAACATATCTAAGAAATTGTATTCAAGATTATATAGAGGTCAGACAAAAGAGGTAGCAGATCCGAAATCTTTATCATCAAGGAAGGGTATTATTAAACAGGGATCTGAGGAACTTAAAAAATGTAAAAACAACAAAGCACCAGGCGATAACAACATTGATGTGCAATGATTCGATAAAAATGGTAAGCCCACTTTTACTAGAGGAAATAAAAACTCTTTTTAGTCTTTCTCTATTCAACAGTAATATACCAAGTAAATGGAATAACGCATTCACCATCTAGTTATTTAAGAAAAGAGATAAAACCGACCTAGAGAATTCTAGACCCATAAGTCTACTGAGACATAAGAATTGCACAACATAGAATGAAAAAATCAATGTTGGGTTGTCTCTTAGAGACCATGTTAAAAAGGAAGACAGGAGTAGGTAATATGTAGTAGAGAGGATATCTTATCTGAAATGGAATTGGGCAGATCACATAGCTGGAATGGTAAACAACAGTTGGACAAAAAGACAAGTGGATTCAAGCCCCACAAGATCCAACAACCGTCATATCACTGAGGGAAACTATTTTCAGCAGTTGACTCAAAGGATTAGGTGATGATGATGATGAAGAAGCATAATAATATCAATAAAGATCAGGTGGGCCATAAATCAGTTCCAGCCATTCAAATCACCAGGGATAAATAATATACTTCTAATTATTCTGCAAAAAGAACAGGAAGTTCTAGTACTTCAACTTTGAAGGATCTATAGAGGCTGTTCTGTTTAGGATCTCATATTTACACAATGGCGACAATTAAAGTCGTATACTTTCCGAAGTTGAGACAAAAATAAAGAACACCAAAATCATGTAGACCAATAAATCTATCATTGTTTATGTTAAAAACTTCGAAAGGTTAATTCATAGTACATAATGAACAACGTACTAATGGAGCATCCTCTAAGCATTAATCAATATGCTTACCAGACGGGCAAATTAACAGATCTAGCGCTAGACGACTTGAACAGGCTACCAACAAAATCCCTGAGGATAAAGAAATATCCATAATCGTCTTTCTAGACATAGATGAGACATTTAGCCACGCCCTGACAACGTCAATAATAAGCAGGCTGAAAAGAATAAAAAATACTTCCGTTATTTGCCATTGTAGCAAGGTGATCATTAGCGTGAAGGTACTCCGGGGTTATGCCAACTAATGTGGAGAATTCTACTGGGTAATCTACTAGAAAACTAAAGACAGAAAATTAACTTTCACTGTCTAGCCATTAAGAAATGGGTTAAGGACACAAGCAACCTGAACAGTTTGTAGCCAAGCCCTTAACCAAACTAGCAAAAGATCTGTATAATAAAAGAGCTAAAAAAATAGTCTTCTGACATCTTCTTCAAACTTAATCAGGCTGACAAATAAAACCACAAGTAGTTTCTGTCAAGAGGAAGATAAATCGGCAGAATACATCCTGTGTAATTCCGCGACCTTTTCTAGAGTTCGCTTCAAAGAAACGGACACAACTACAACAGAATCAACGAATCACAAGAGGAAACCCTGTCAAAGTTTCATTCATCCATTGATAAATCTAAACTAAGCAAGGTTCTCTAATTTCGTAGGTCTACATCTAATACAGACCTAAAAATACTCAAATTCATCTAATAATGATATGTCTAAAACATGAATAAAATGCATTCATTGATTCTGAAGATATAACATTGCGTATTAAGGAACGCTTAATCAAATCGGGACTGTCATGGCATAGCACTATTTTTGATTACCCAAAAAAAGTTGTATTCCCTCATGGGGAGTATCCAGACGCGGATACAGGGGGAGCTGGAATTAAGCAAAACACATAAAATTTTGTTAGAACAAATTTTCTGGAAGATAGGTAACATCGAACAGAAATTCCTTCCTCCCCTCTCAATGAAATTCTGTATCTGCGCCTGGGGATATCATTTGAAAAAGTCGAGAGTCACATCCGCAGTTGACCTATTTTTTTTATTTTTAGATGACGATATTAAGATAAAATCCACACTTTTAAACCCAGTTGGATGTTTTTCAATTCCTTCAATTCCTTTTATAAAAGGCTTGATTGTTCCACCGGAGCATACTTTAAAGTTACCTATAAATTTTAGTCCGGTATCAACACAAAAGGTAAGATTTTCTTTATCAGTTCTGCTATGGCCACCCACAGACTTATTTTTTTTCAAAAAAGACAACAAAAACTTTTTATTGTGGCGGAAAGTCACGAAATACAATATTTATATTTCGTTGACTATAAATATTCAAAATAATTTGCTCTAGTCAATGTATTATTTTTAATCAAGGAAATTGGAAGGCTAGAGGCCTAAAAACAACCCTAACATACGAAAAATAAATTACATAATCCGACTAGAGGTACACGATGAATTTTCGTTGTAAATTTGTTACTAAAATTGCATTAGGTTGGCAACACGGTAAGCAGAAAATCAGAGCAGCGTCCAGACATAGTCTTCAGATTATTCGCTCGTTGTCGTTGATTGTCGTCGACGCTCATAATTATGTCGATTTCTCTTTATTGTGCTATTAACGGAATCTCACAATTAGTATTTGTGACTTTCTGTTTCCGTGCGTCAACCGAAAATATCTGTGCAGACTTTTTGTTTATAAGAATCTCTTGATTAATCCCTTAGCATCATCCTAGGAATTCATTTTTTTTTGTAAGTTGTTTATATGTGTGATGTTCGGTAACAAAAATGTGATTGTTTCATACTAAAAGAAGAAAAGCATCAATAATAAGTATTATACTTCTTTTTAAATGATCTGTGGATAAATAATTAATATAACTGATGTTTGCCTGGATGCTTTCAAATAAATTGTCACCGGTTCAGTCTTCTCTGTAGCACTACTAAGTTTGTGAATATATTAATTCAATAAATATATTCAAAAAACTAAAATGAGTTTCAGTTTTAAGACGGGAATTTTCATAAGACGTATAAGTCAAAGGTGGGTAATAAAAAGGTAATAAGTGTTTCGATGGTAAAGAAAATCCTTGTAAAAAAGTTAACCGCAGTAGTAACTACTCTTGAATCTCGTCCCGCTCTCCCTTTTTAATCTGCAGCTGTTCTATCATTAAGAAAGTTTGAAGAAGTGCATGAAAATATAGATGATCTGGAGGTTAGGCGCTACATAGATATGAAAGAAAAAGTGTTATTTTAAAAGATTTTATTTGCTGGTATTTTTAAAACAAAGTATAAGTGACAACTTTAATCAATTGTCTGTCTGCTTTTGACAAAAATACCCAAGACGGTCTCTTCACTTTCATGCATTTGGGTAATTTGGGAGTATATCGCCCAGGACCGGGAGATATGCGCCAATCAGTCGGAGGTCTTGCGTATATGTTCGATGAATTAAAGGCATGGATCGTCTCTGGCAATTTTCTAATTCTAAAAAAAAGAACACACAATGTTTGTTCAAAGGATTAATTATTTTCGTTCGCAATTTTTTTCTTATAGGTTTAGGGTTCAAAGCAAAATCGTCTTGTTTACGTTCAATTTGTTTTAAGTCAGAGAGAGTCCAGACGACAAGAAAAAACTGAACGTATGCGTAGCGTAGTAAAACATATGTCAAATTTAAAGCATTGTGATTCGTTAAATTTAAAAAAAAAATGACAAAGATCGAAGATTTCCCGCCTAAATCCGTGTTTTGCAAGGTCATTACGCAAAATAATGTTTAACTTTTCAGCGCACTGCTTTAAATATGGCGGAAACTGTTTACTTTTAATATTTTGTATGAACATAACCTATAGTTTTTTTTCAGAAGTTTGTTGTTTTATTTATATTTTGCGAGTTTTGAGATAATGGATATTTATAAACTATGCTAAATTGTTTTAATTTATTAAAAATGCTTGTTACCGAAGATCATTACAGCTTGGTCCTAAAAAAACAATTCTTGTTCATTTTTTATTAATTATATAACAATTGCAATAATATAGTTGTTCGTTAGATAAAATTCAATTTCTCTTCAACGACAATCTCTGATATCGAAACGCTAATCTACAAACATGCCCTTAGCTATGGTTACCAGATCAAACAATGAGATTTTCTGATAATATCTCTAACTTTTTAGTAAATATCCTGACATTTTGTCTGAATCTTGTATATGGTATGTTAAGGCAGTGAGATTTTCAAAATATTTGTAGTCGAAGCACCAAATGCGAATATCGAGAGAGTGTTCTCATTAATGGGAGCGTAATGGACTAAAGAGAGAAATAGGCTGTCTATATTGTTATAAGCATTGCTTTTCGTTGCCACCAATGTTATAATTTTGCTGGTTGTGCTTTTGGTTTATCACTGGTTTCAATGAATTCAAATAAATCTTTTAATATTTTATTAAAATATTCTTCTTCTTTCTTACTAATTTAATATCACTATTGTAGTTTTTTTTTTTTAAATTTTAGTTCCCCTCGTCTCTATGTTTATGTCCTAGTTATATTCTATTTCTGTATCTAAATTATTATTTTATAGTCATAGGCGTACTAACAAATAATTTATAACTATTTATTTACATGATTACTGAAATGAAAAAGTGTGTGTTTATGGAACTATAAGACAGTATGAACAAAGCTAATGGTTTCTGTAAAAAGTAAAGTTTTAGGGTGTCGGAAATTAAGGCATGCTTTTGCTTGAGCCGATTAGAATATAAATTTACTTAAGAAATAACTTATTCTTAAGAAAGTATTAAATATTAGACTATAATTATCTATTAATCCAGAAGAGCAACTTAAAAATATTTATATATATATATATATATATATATATATATATATATATATATATATATATATATATATATATATATTTTTTTTCTAATATTTTCTTGGGTATAGGTTTTTCATTAGAGAAACAAAGGTCAACAATTTTCTTTCTGACGTTTCGCTCTACATAGCGAGCTTCTTCAAAAGAGCTTGGTATATTTATTTTACATCTTGAAAGTAGTTTTGTGTGTATGTTTAAAAATAAATTCAATTATGAATTTATTTTTAAACATACACACAAAACTACTTTCAAGATGTAAAATAAATATACCAAGCTCTTTTGAAGAAGCTCGCTATGTAGAGCGAAACGTCAGAAAGAAAATTGTTGTCCTTTGTTTCTCTAATGAAAAACCTATACCCAAGAAAATATTAGAAAAAAATATTTAACAAAAGGTTTAAGATACAAAAATAAATTATATATATATATATATATATATAGTAATTTAATAATTAATAATTTGTAATAACAGTTGGTTTACAACAATATCTTCTATTAAGGTTCTACTCTTGACACAATTTAATTAAATGAACATATTAGGTGAAGAATGTCATAAAATGGTTATAAAAGACCAAATTGTCAAAAGAAACAGCAAGCAATAAAAAGTACGAAACTAAATTTATTAATATACTAAATTAAAAATTCACTAATTTTGTTAACGTTTAATTAATACTAGAATGATTAATAAATATTTTTTTTTATTACTTATATTTTTCTCTTTTAATTTCAAAAAAAAATACTGACAATTGCAGTTTTTTCCTGTTCCCCTAACAGGAGACTAAAATTTCAGACATGTCAGGAAAATTCCTACCGTCTGGTAACCCTACCCTTAGCAAACTTTATATAAACCTATTATAAACAATTATAAAGTAAAAATTAACATTGATGGAAATTTAATAACCGAAATCCAGTTACTATCATATGTAATGCATTCTTCTAAAAACTACAAATAATTGTAATTATTAAAACGATTGTTAAAATTCTCGTCTTCGAACTCCTTGACAATTCTTTACCTGGTAGAAGTGGTAAACTTTGGAAATAGAACTTCTTTTAAAGAGTCTCATATTACGGCACAAATAACCAGAATAATTTCAGAAATACTGTTTACTGACTCGGAATTCGCACTGTCGTCTTCACATGCTGATTTCATCAGCTAAATATCACAATTTTATTTCCAACCTAGTAATAAGGGTATAGCTGTACACATTTTCATATCATGTTTCCTAATTATTGGCCTAACAACAGAGAAGAGCTCTTCAAATTCACCAATAGTAATAGGAAAATATTTTTAAAAAATCAGGATCATTTTTTCGTATTTCTTGAATTAAATTATTAGTATGTCTAAGCCTTTCTCTAATGTTTTCCTCAAATATAGACCGAACCTAGTAGCGACGACTTTCCTGTTTGTTTTTAATAAAGAATATATCAAAAATCTCCTTACATTTTGTAACTTTTTTTCTAGATTACAATACTCCCGCAATTAATATTTTATATTGTTTCATTGAAGTATAAACAAAAATCTTAAAAGTTAGGTTAAGACAAAAAAAACACACCCCTTATGACCGCGGAACGAAATATCCCGTGTGTACGATACATTTTTAACTGAAAAGGGCGTAACACGCCTATGCTCAAATTTTTCTTGTGTGGACTCACCCTCAGGAAAACTATGCGAGAGCACAAAAATATAAAGAAAACGTCATAAATTAAGGAATGCTGCCACATTATGTGATAGACAAGGGCAAATAATTTATTCAATTTTTTTAGTTAAATCCTTAATGTTGTTGAAATAAACGTGCTAAAATTCCTCAAATATTTTAAGTCTGTTTTTGTTTATTTTAATATGTCCGCAACCAAAAGAACTAAAGACTTTTAGCAACCGTTTTTTACGTAAATAAAATATATAATAAGAAATTAGATATACGCATTCTTTTACATTTCTATAGAAATTTTCTGAAAACCAATTTATGTAGGTGGGCTAACGTAATGATTGAAGTATACTATGGGCTTTACCCCTTGATATATATATTACCCGGTATTGGTTAAATTATAACTGGCAGGACCAGGGTCATTTGGGTCTCTGTAGCACAAGCTTACGTCGTTGAGCATACTTCTGATGGTCGGTTTCTTCGTGAAACGATTGCTTTTTAAAAACAGACCATATCTGAAAAAAATATTAATAGATAAGTTTGTAGTATTAAATACCGAGATCTTAATTTTATACTATTATCTCATGTAGAAAAATTTTTATTACTAAAATATCGAAAATTCTATCAGCAAACGATTACTATCCGATTTTGTATTATTAGAGGGCAAAATATGTACATGATCACACTATTCTCCTTAAGTCCTTTAAGAAACGGACCAACAGTTTATTTTATTAATATATAGGGTTCGATAAATGTTCCCTGAACGACTTAATTAAGATTGAATGGAAAAAGATAACTCATCCGGGTTTTCTTCAAGCTTCAGAACTACAATTCTTCTATTTGATTGTGTATTCCATATGCTAGTATTCGTCAACACCAATCAAATGTCGATGTAAGTAACTCCTAATTTCCCGGGCGCATACAGGGGAGGTCAAAATAACCCTACTTTGTCACAGAGAAAAAATTTCAAAAGTGCCCCTTAACGGAGATACAGAGCCGTAAAGGGGTACCCAGCGATTTACCTTATCGGCTTGTATAATTTAATGAAATTTTAATATTTTATAGAATCAATAAAGACTCATTAAACCATTAACGTTTTAGAACATCAGAGAAGTCAGGAACGGACTTGCAGCTACACCCGTTGAGCCTAATTTTTGACAGATGTCATTTTACAGAACTGAAAACTGATTTTTTAAATACTTTGACCGTTTCTCTTCAAAAAAGGTACTCTTAATTTATTTCGATAAAACTGACGGTTTTCGAGATAAATTACTAAATTACTAATGCTAAACAAAAACAGGTAAAAATAAAATACGCAGGGTGTGCTGATGTGCTTTAATTTATGGGGAGGCGCTGTCTCACTCTTCGAAGGACATTGTCAAGTCCAGAAACCTTTAAAAGGGTTGATCGGGGCTCAATTAATTTACAACGTTATTAAAATGCACAAATAGTGAAAACGTTTAAATGTTATTTTGGCAAATGTTCAATATGGGCTTCACGTATTTCAATACATTTTCTTATTCTTCGAATATTATCCTGTTGCACTGCATCTAATATTCCAGCATTATTTCCGGACTTCCTTAGAATACTGTGTTACTCTCGCTAGTAGTTCTCCTCTAACATTTATTGGAGTTGAATAAACTAGTTATTTCAGATGTCTCCAGAAGTAAAAGTCTAAGGGACTTAGGTCTGCAGACCTTGGGGGCCATAAAACAGGCCCACCTCGGCCTATCCATCGAGGGCCAAAAACGTAAGTTAAGTGTTGACGTACTATACGGTTAAAATGGTGTTGAGCACCATTATGCGTGTACCACATTTGTATTCTTCTAATAAGAGGTACGTCTTTCAATATATTATTTAAATTTTTCTGCAAAAATTGTAAATAAATCTCACCATTTGGTCTTCCTTCCAAAACAAATGGTTATTTCCGATGCTGCCAACCCACACATTTACAATAAACCTTTATTGGTGTTTGTTTTGAAATATGGCGTGCGGGTTTCCATAAGCCCAAAAATGTAAATTTTGTGAGTTTATTATGCCATCTCTAGTAAAACCGGCCTCATCGGTAAACAAAATAAGGTTTTGATTCAGGTTATGTTGCTGTATCAACCAGTTGGAGTATTGAAGTCTTGCGGGATAATCATCCAAAGACACAGTAACATTGTTTTGTGTCGCGAGCTTTCTTATGCTGTTTAAAGGGTTGTCAGCAATATCTTGTAAAATTTGTTTCTCTACGTGAGGGTCCGTGCTCTCCTGGGGAGGCCCGCACCGTCACGTCGCGGCAAAAATTTCCTTGAATAAAACATGTAAAAAATTAATTAGTTAACTCTAATAATTATTTTCTAATCATCTTTTACCTGTTTCTCTTAGGCTTGGATCAACCCTTTGAAAGGTTTTTGGACTTGTTCGAGCTAGAAATCTTTCAGCATAAGGTTTTCTTGCCTTCGAGGAATTTGACAGCGCTTCACCATAAATTAAATGCATATCAACATACTCTGCGTAAGAATATTCGTCCATTTTAAAATTATTTTTACTTGAAGGCGGTTTTGAGAAGTTCAATCAATAGTAATTGATTATGTAGGTATTAACAATAACAATCTGATTTTTACCTATTTGTGTTTAGCATTAGTAACTTTTGAGTTTTTCGCATAAAAGCCGATTTATCTCGAAAACCGCCAGTTTTATCGAAATAAATTAAAAGTACCTTTTTTGAAAGGAAATGACCAAAGTATTTAAAAATCAGTTTTCAGCTCTGTAAAATGATATCTGTTAAAAATTATGCCCAACGAGTGTTGCTGCAAGTCCGTTCCTGACTTTTCGGTTCAAAATTTAGAGCCGGTAAGCTAAATCGCTGGGTACCCCTTTAGGGCTCTATATCTTCGTTAAGGTATTTTGACCTCGCCTGAATTCTTCCGAAAACCTAGGAGGTACTTACTGTAATGAAAAATAGCGAAAAATGCCCATCGCCATATGACCTTGGCCTAGAACTTGATGACAAAATGAAGGTCATAGCAAGGTCAAAATAGTGGAACCCCCTATTTTGAAAAGAGAGAGGAAAAACACTTCGACTAAAGTCGTAGTGGACGATCTAATGGATACCTTAAATGTGACCTTGATCGTGACCTTTAAGGTTACTAAAAGGTCCATTTCAGACGTTCAACCAGGATTCTACTTTTTAACTCACAAATAGAAGAACAGTTAATTTTACATATAGATCAGGCGTGAATTTGAAGTCAAGGTCACGGCAAGTTCAATGTAGTGGACCTTTCTATTTCTGGAATAGTTGAAATTATTTAGGGACATGGCTCCCAAAGGCAAACCCACTGATCTCGCCAGTTGATATCAGAGATGTAAATAGGTCTCATTCAAAATTTAAATGACCTTGAAGGTCAAAGTCGAGGTCAAATTTTATGTCATCATAAGATTGCCTGGATGAAATCCTATAACTTTTGTATGAGTATTTTTTCCAGTACTTTTATAGCCTAACCTTGACCTCAATGTTAAGATCAAGGTCATATGTGGATGTAAAATTCACTGGTCTTTCCATCTGTGGGGTCAAAAGTAGGAGGTCTCATTTAAAATTCTGAAGTTGACCTTCGAATGACTTTGGAGATCAAGGTTAAAGTCAAAATTAAGATCACTTTAAGATGCACCATTTGATTTCCTGAAACTTTTGTAGGAAAAATGTTTATCCATCACTTTTAGTTCTCAAGTCATTAAATAATGACCACCAGATATGATTTTACCCCTTTTGTTATTGATATCGTTCGATAGAAAATTTTCTCTGCATTCCATTTCTGCAATAAAAAAAGGATTTCCACTGATCACATGCAGGATGTTTCATTAACATTGTCATTTGATAATTGTTGACGAACACTTGCATATGGAATGCACAATTGAATAAAAGAATTGTAGTTCTGAGAGTTGAAGAAAATCCACTATCACTTTCCGTTCGTTATTAGTTACTTTAGATAAAGTTGAACGTGGTGATCATACGTTACCAAAATAAAACTAACCAGGTTTGTAATTGTCGATAGCAAGGTAACCTATAATAAATAAATTGTACTTACTTTAATTTACTAGGATGATGTAGAATGTGGTCAACATCGCTTGGTTTTACATAGAAAAAGTCGGGTCCTCGCGATAACGGCGGACTAAAATGATTTTTAATTGTGCTACCATCTCTTGGACCTGTGAAACAGTCATACGGACCCCTAAAAAAATCGGTATGTGTAAAAGATTACAAATTTCATATTATAGTTAGGTAGGTGTACTTTTTTTAATAATAGGTGTCTCAAAAAAGATTTTACTTCAAGAAAGTATATTTTTCTATTTAAACGTATTTTTTGTCTAAAAGTATCAAATTCACGTGCAAAAATGGGGGGCAAGTGTGACTAATACAATAATTCAAAAATGTTTGCGATTGCCAGCGGATTATCATACGACCACGCACACATTAAAGTATTATATATGTACTGATCGTCAAATAAACAGGAAATGTCCAGACCATGCTATGCGCCATTTTGGGTAAAGTGAAATTATAACAACAGTGAATACCCTGTCGCCACTGAAAAATTATAACGATTAAACGTAATCGTTTACCTCCCACTGACAAGGTTTGAAGCAATTTGCATACCTTTCCGAAATTTCATCGACATAAGTAATTGAACTAAACAAATGGCAGAAAGCAATATGTTGACGAACCTTTTCTTCAAAATGTTTTATTTTTTGAAAAAAAAAACAGTTGAAATATTAATTAGGTGGTACCCCGTTATTTTCAGTATTTTCTAATTAAAATATCCTTAGAAAGTTGAATGTTTCGCAAATTTCAAGTAAATTTGAAATTATAGACATAAAAAATTATTACACTAAATTCTGTTCATATCTAAATAGTATGAGCGTGCTGTTTAAAAATTGTTTTCCTACGGCTAGTTGTAATTATGGATTTAACATAAACACTTGTGTCCATATATACACAAACAGTAGAGTATTTTACTTTGAAACAGTAAAGTGTAACATAATTGTTTTCATCAACATCAACCAAATAATGTTAAATGCAACATTTTACTTCCTTACGCTGTGTTAAACACTTAGGAAATTTGAACCCTACAGGCCAACAAACGAGGTCCTTCAGAATGAAAAGCTTATTTATAGTACACTTGGTCTTCAAGCCCCTACAAATTTTCATAAAATAATAAAAAAAGTATATTAAAAGTTGAATGGTATCATTAATGGAGGTCTTCTGGCTGGCCTATGGTTCTGGCCCCTGGTGTAAACAGTTCCTTTATCACCGGTCAAGTTTCAGGTTTTCTTTCAAACTCAGTTGTCAGAACAGGAAATTTTGCAGTAATCGGCTGGATGTTTAGTGAATTCATACAATAATTGATTGGTGGATAGCTAGGACGATGGATTTTAGTCATACTACATAGAGCAGTGGTTTCTACCGTTTCAAGTTTTATGAGTGCTGGCTTCCTGCAATTACGTAGGGGGTATGTATTCCTATTAAAGTCAGTATATTGCTTTATATATATATATATATATATATATATATATATATATATATATATATATATATATATATATAAGTTGTTTTTCTTGATATGCCTTTTTCTTTGTATATTAGACTCCTAAGGTATTTGGCCCTTTGTATAGATTTTTGTTTAATAGTTCCAAAGTGCCAATTTAAGATAATTTCGTGGTCTATATTTACACCTAAATATTTGACTGATGGCTTGGTGCATATTACTTGGTTGTTAAGTTATATAAAATAAATTTAATCCAGGGAAAAAAAAGATTACTTCACAATAATAACAACGACACTATTTTTTGACTTTTGACGGTTAATTTGACGTGCCGAAATGTCACTTTACCCAAAATGGCGCAGAGCATACTCCGGACATTTTTCGTTTGACAGCTCCATTACCATCTGTCATCCATTTTATTTTCAGAAATCCGTGCATATGACCCTGTTTAATCGCAGGTCACGTGACTTAACTATGGAACTCCGGCATGAACTATTCCGAACTTACTTTTAGCGTTTGCCTACTTTATTGTGAATGGGTATTTTTTTCTTTTTCTCAATATAATCCGTGTTACACTCAGAATACTGAAAGAAATCGTCGACTTGACAGATCAATGTAGCGAAAATTGCATCTGTCATATGATATAGATCACTAAATTATTATTTTATACCGTCTTAACCCAAAGTCACTGAGCTTATTATTTTATCGTAGTGTTTAAAACCCATTCATAATTTTGTGCATAAATAAAAAAAGTTGGTTTTTACATTAATCCGTCTCGCTACGTATTTAATGTATTTAAATGGAATAATTTTATATGAAATGGCGAACAAAATTGAAAGCCCGATCCTAAAAATTATATCAATATGGTACTAACTGATAAAAATCGTATAAACTAGAACCATCTAGGTCTGTTACTAATGAAATATGTTTTTTCTAACTGTATTCAGTATTTTGACTATACATTCTTTAGGATGTAACTAGGCAAAATTATCTGAACATACAATATGTCTTAAATATGTTGCATTAGTCACTTCACCATCATTCTCCGCCCAGTATTTTTAATCTACTTGATGTATGAATGTACGATTTTGGGATGAAAAACGACTCCTGGAAGGCATATGTACTGTTCTACGACATTAAGAATGTTTTCTGGCTAACAATAAAATGAAGGACTAAAGACTTGTTTGATAATTTTATTTTTCATCATAATCTCCTGTAAATTCTGCAAACGCTTTACCCGTTGGAAAAAATTATTCCTGTTGGCTTTCAAAATAGGCATAAATATCCTCTGTCAACTGGTTATTGTCAGTAAAATTATTGTTCACATTTCTGAATTAAAAGAAGTTCGATAGAACTAAATCTGGATTAAACGACAATCAATCCAGCTCAAAGAGGTTGCGTTTGCGAAGGATCAGTTGAAATCTATCTATTTTGTAAACCCGCACATTATCGGGAAGAGGAAGGGCACTCCAATGTTGCAAATCACTTAATAAAATGCAAAATAATGAACAAATTGAGATTACATTTGACACACAAATAGCAAAAGGTGGTCACTATTGAAAGTTACAAGGCAACGCAATGCTCGTAGTTTTTTTCGTGATTAGATAGATAGATATTTTTTATAGTATCCTTTGTAGAATTAACTCGATTCGATCATTTTCAGTATAAAATAGTAAGGTACCCCTTTAATAATCTGATGAATTTTTAATTCGAAGTCTATCAAGATACTTTACGTGACATAGGTTTCACGTTGGAGCTCAAGCTCTTTGCCCTGTATATATTCACATTAAAAACCACGTTTTTCTTGTAATATATGTTGCAGTATCTTCTTTCCTTTTTCGAAATTTTGACTACATATGTTTTTTCCCACTCGCTAAAGATTCGTGAACAGATGTCCTTCTAGAGCACTTCGACCTATGAGATCTTTTACGTCACCTTAATCTAATATAAACCCGGGATATGGATTTAGATTTTCGCTACTAAGTCTCATTTTTCTGTTGGATAAATGCTTTATTTCTTTGGACGTCAAGATGGGGCCTTCCAGAAATTAAAATTTCTTGCAGAATAGTGCCATGAATTCGCATAGCAGGTGTGCGGTTATTTCGGTTGGTTTACCTACAGCTTCAAGTCAGCTTAGACTCGTAGCTATTCAACCTGAAGGCTTTTAGCGTTACTTGACTAACAATACGTATATTTTGGATTTCTTAGTATTTCTTTTCAGCACAGAGTTGAATTGACTGCATGCATTTTTACTGAAGCCTGGTTCTGATACTCTCTCTTCACCCCCCTCTTTTATTTTGAATCCATCAGTGAATCATACTACGAACCCCTTCTCTATTCGAGGTAATTATCCGTTCGCTTGGTAACAGTAAGTTACTATGTCACAGTTCATGTCAAAGCCATATCTTATGAACATGAAGTCTGTCGATTTCGATATGGATTCTGTTGCGAATGTATCCAGAATCTTGACCCATCAGGTTTGAGGTTGGGACAGTTCAAGGGCATTTGTTGCTGCCGTCCTCATCACAGCTATGGGCAACAATGGCTCTTTTACCACTATAGAGCATGGTGGCATAGCCTCTGTAACTCCTACACTAAGAAGGCATATGAGACCACGAGTTGAATAATCATTTCATATGACCAAAAAATCATTTCGGGTTAAAATTTCAGGTTTTTCCGGCATGTCCAGCTTGCCATTATTGCCTTTTGCAGAATATTTTTAATATAGCTATTCCAGGTCCGTTTCTGGTCTATTATTACTCCCAGAATTTAACCTCTTTGGAAAAGCTCAGTATTGTTCCATTTAAAGCTGAAGCGTTTATGTTTAGTTTTTTCTCCTCGTGAATTGCCGAGGACCATTTTGTTGTGCACCAGTTACTAATTTGGTTTAAATCAGTTTGGCAACTTGACAAAGTTCAGAGAATGGCTTGTGTGGGAATATTGAGTGCGATGAGGACTGCTCCCACCAGGGCTCTGGAAGTCCTGGTGAACCTGCCTCCCCTTCACTAATACATAGAGAACGAGGCCCTGAAGACTGTTTATCGTCTCACTTGCCTGGGACATCTTGGAATTGAGACAGGCGGCGACTCAGGTGTCTGGGAAAGCGTGGTGGAAAGGTGTCCATCAATCCCCATGCGGACAGACTACATGACGCCGTTTTTAAAACCCAACCTCTCCCTGGAGATACTTATGCCAAGTAGAGAGGATTGGGAGGGAGAACAAAATCTTCCGAAAAATGGATCCTCGTGGTATACTGATGGATCTCGACAAGATGAAAGAGCTGGAGCCGGAGTATTCGGCAAGACCACAGGAGTCAGAGAGTACTACGCTCTCGGACAATGTGCGACAATTTTCACAGCGGAAATTTATGCTATACTGCAGTGTACCCATCTCTGTGAGAGGGACATAGACAGGAATAGAGTAATAAATATATGCTCAGACAGTAAGGCTGCGATAATGGCACTGAAGTCAAGTGTTGTGACTTCGCAACCGGTGTCTGAGTGCAAGGATGTACTAAATGGTACGATAAGGAAAGGCTGCATAGTCAGACTCGTATGGGTCCCGGGTCACTCGGGCATACGCGGGAATGAGGAAGCAGACCGTCTGGGAAAGTTGGGTTCGGCGATTGAACCGTATGGACCCCAACCAATATTACCTGTTCCAATAGCTATTGGCAAAAGGGAATTGAAATTGTTGCTGGAAAGCAAATTTATTGAATCATGGAGGGGAGCTCCTGGAATGAGGTGTGCCAAGGAACATATAACGGGGCCTAGCGCACGGCGTACTAAGGAGCTTCTCTCCTTGGGAAGGAAAGAGCTGCGAATTGTGGTGGGATTGTTGACAGGACATTGTCATCTCCGGGGCCATCTTCATAGAATCGGTGTCGAGGGCGACCCGACGTGCAGATGGTGTTTGGAGGAGGATGAAACTGTTGACCATGTTCTCAGTGGGTGCCTAGCACTTAACGGACTGAGACAAAGATATTTCGGAGATATAGTTTTGTTACCGGAAGCAGTTACGCAAGTTCAAATAACGAGGCTGCTTGGATTCGCAAAGGCGATCGGCCTCGAATAACCTGCAGATATGGTGGGATGTAAAGGGCCCAATGGAGGCCTAGGCATCGATGATCTAGTATCACCACCCCTTTTTCATTCATTCATTCAAAGCAGTTTGCGTAAGAGTTATGATGATATTTACTTGCTCTGATATTGACAACTAGGTCATCAGCATAACATTGCGTTGTAAATCCATTCAGAGTCATTTAGTTGACTCAGTAAGCTATCCACTACCAGGGACCACAACCAAGGCGATAGCGCTCCCTCTTGAAAACATCCTTTGACTATTGTGATTGTCGCCGCTTCATTGCTGATAAATACAGTGATGATTCTGCTTTTTAGCATTAATTGAATTCATCTTGTTAGAGCGTGATCTATTTGTCTTGCCAAGAGGACTCTAAAAATAGCTTTATGTGCGATGTTATCAGAAGCTCCCTCTATATCAATGAAAAAACTCAAAGACATTTTTTTTGCCATCGGTATTTTTTCCAGATTACCCACCAAACAGTGTGGGGCATTCACTGTGGATTTGCCAGCTTGATATGCAAACTTTTCTTTGTGACGCGTTTCCTGTTTGAGGTGGCTGTCCATTAAAAAAAATTAATGTAACATATTTAAAGATAATCATGAAACTTGATATTTCTATTGAAAATAATTATCTGCTCAAACAAAACAAATTAAACTTACCTTAAGGAAATGACTTTGTTTATTATATCAGCAGTATTCTTATAATCGGTCGGCCTATACCTATTCGGTGGCAAATGAAATGATTTCGCTTGTGTTTTAAATCTGTCAGCAAAACCATCAAATTCAAATGTGGGGAGTTTGGAAAAAGCTTTCTTTGACGTGTGCATTGTTTGCGAAATTTTTCGGAAATATGTATCTAAAACAAAATTACTTGAAGATATAGAGACAATATTTATTCATAATTTTTGCTTTAGTTCTTTCCTACACGTGTTTCAATGGTTTTAGCATATTACTTCTTAGTTACATAGAGTTCGGACAGTAGGGGTTCATAAATAGATATTTTTATTTGGAAAAGGTGAATTATAGAGGAAACTACAAAAAAAAACAAATACACGGTGTACCGTAACAACATAGGGAGGCCATTTTGCTCTAAGAGTTGTTTGTCATCGATAAAACTCACAAGTTGACCAGAATATGTAATGATAGTTTTTCTTTTTATGTAATATGTACTGTGCACACAAGTTAAGCAACTCTGTGTTTATGGACTAGACACAAATTGTAATTACGACCCACATTTTCAAGTTTGATAAAGTCTAGAAACCATAGCCGAAACGGCTATTGCCTTCGTTCTGCTCTTTTAGATATATGACATAAATATAATTTAAATAATTTTATTTATTGACCTATAACCTCCTAAACTCTGTTGTCACTACGTGGAAATTGATGATGATAACGGAAAAGAAAATGAAATAGTTACAAACCACCAACCATAAATAAAGCAATAAAACTGCAACAAAAAGCTACACAAAAAATAAAATCATCTGCGGAAAATAGGAAAATCACTATACTTCCTTATATAAAAGGCACAACAGATAGAACCGACAGATTGCTCCGGAAACATAATATATCTACAACCACACAAAACAATGGCTCATCTCTAAGAAACCCAAAGGATAAAATCAAGGCGTATATAAGATCCCATGTGGTACCTGCAGTAAAACATACATAAGCTAAACCAACAGAAGAATATCGGTAAGGCTAGAAGAACATGAACTCAACTAACAGACATCAACCCTTTTCCAGCATCAGCACGAGACTGAACACAAAATTGATTTTGACAACTGGTAGCAAATCGCTAACATAAAACACTACAAGGCAAGATTGATTCGCAAATCCATCGAAATTGAAAATAACGACACTCTGAATAAAAGAGACAATGCACTCAATCTCTCTACCACCTGCACATGAGCCTAGGCTGACACCATCAACAGCGTTCGAGAAGGAGGCGAAGTCAACGCCTATCAACCGACATGACCTACGATAGCGTATAGAGCACGCTGCATATTGAGTTTCTTCAGTTGAGCTACAACCATCAAGCACAGAAAATGCCACATGAAATTTTGGTGCATACTGCAGTTATAAAATTTAACCATTGGCAGCAACAACGTCGATATGTCAGAATTTATATACCTGAGCTGTGTAAACCAAAATGACGAGACTAATAAAGCCAAACGAAGAATATATATCACTAACAATGTATATATATATATATATATATATATATATATATATATATATATATATATATATATATATATATATATATATAAATATGTAGATAAGTTTTTGTCCGTGTAATTTAAAATAAAATAGAATAAAATATTGGCGAAGCGGACGTGAAAATTTGTCAATCTACATGATTCTCGTATTAAAAAGTGCGGAGCACTCCAAAGTATGGAATAACTCCGGGTCCGACAGATGGCGACAGCGCTGTTTCGTCCTAATATGGGACTCGTCAGGCCACCGCAGTCGGTACAAACCATCATCTCGCCTTTGCATCGTATAAGCCATACTTATAATCAAAATACGGCAAATAAGACGACAAAGGCGACATCTCGATGGTCCACTTGATAATACAAGAACCATACAGATTAACAAAGTTTGTAAGAGAACCGTCATATGGTGGCGTGACGGTGAATTAAAACAGAAATATGTAAAATCGAGTACACGAAACGCGCTGCCCAAAAGATAGGGGTCGCATTTTTCGGTACTGGCAAGCAAGCATACCGCTATTTAAGCAGCCAAAGCCACGTGCCGCACCAAACGCAAAGGCGAGATGATGGTTTGTACCGACTGCGGTGGCCTGACGAGTCCCATATTAGGACGAAACAGCGCTGTCGCCATCTGTCGGACCCGGAGTTATTCCATACTTTGGAGTGCTCCGCACTTTTTAATACGAGAATCATGTAGATTGACAAATTTTCACGTCCGCTTCGCCAATATTTTATTCTATTTTATATATATATATATATATATATATATATATATATATATATATATATATATATATATATATATATATATATATATATATATATATATATATATATATCCACAATAATGGGTTTCTACGACGCTTAAAAAAAACAAAATCGACACTTACCTATGGAACAAAAACCTGGACACTACCAAAGGCTGATAAAAGATCTTTGTCAGTATTCGAGAGAAAGATTCTCAGACATATATACGAAGAAGTCCTTGATCAAAAAGTTCCCGGAATTACCACCAGATGGCGTTTTGAGTAGGCTGATTCGAGTCCTGTTTTTTTGGTTAGGTTGGCGCATCTATCATCGACAATCTCCGGCAAATTTTTGACGTTTGTAAAAGTTTCGCAGCCTTGAGTACATCTATCTCTGCACGTGTTTTCGATTTTTTACAATTTCAAAAATGTTATATTTGCAACAACGAGTTTGCATTAAAAATGGATTCAATGGTGTGAAAACCTTTGAAATCTTCAACATTGTCTACAACCTTCAAACAAACCTTTGAAACGTTGGGAAACTGTTTCGGAAATGATACTCTAAATAGAGTAGTCTTTTACCAGTGGCATGAACGTTAAAGAGGAGGTAGTGAGTCCGTCGAGGATGACGAAGGCAGTGGCAGGCCGTCGATATCGAAAGCTGACGAAAACATCAATAAAAAGAGAAAAATGTTGGTCAATAACCGCAAATTAACCGTCAGAGGACTTGAACATTGCTTATGGATCCAATCAGGACATTGTAGATAATGATTTGGGTTTCCGCCGAGTTGCTGTAAAGTTGGTTCCGAAGGACCTGAATTTTATACAAAAAAAAGACCGCATTGAAATTACCAAAGACATGTTTTCCAATGCTGAATCCGACCCAACATTCAACAAACACATCATTACGGGAGATGAGATGTGGGTTTATGAGTACCCCACGCAATCCAGACATAAGTTTCCAGCCGAAAAAGAAAGCGATGCTCACGATTTTCATGGATTGCAACGATATTGTGCATCACGAATTTTTTGCAGAAGGTCAGACAATTAATAAGGAGTATTATTTAGACGTTATGAGACGCTTACATGAAGCAATTAACCAAGAAACAAAGGATTTGTGGGCAAACTCGTCGATTTTGCACCATGATAACATACCGTCGCACAATTCCATCATTATCCGTGAATTTTTAACCAATAACGATACGAATACCATCCAACAGCCAACGAATGCACTTGATATGGCTCCTTGCGACTTTTTTCTCTGCGATCAAATCAAAAAACCACTACGGGGAACGCGTTTTATTAGCCGAAAGGAGGTAACGGAAAAAACGAATACGGCTTTGATGGCCATATGGAAAACTGAGTTCCAGAAATGTCTCGCGAACTGGATCAAGTGCTAGTATAAGTGTGTTGCACTCATTGGGGAGTACTTTGAAGGGGACAATATCAATTTTGATAATAAACTTGTATTTTAAATTTTTTGAATGAATTACGGGAGCTTTTTGATCAAGGTTTATGTGAGGATGGCCTCTGGCGAAGAGAATGTAATTTTGAGCTATATAGGCTGTAGGATGGAACATTTATTAAACTGGCACGTTTAAAATGTATTGGCCATGTAGAACGTATGACTGATATGAATCCAACCAAATAGATTCTCATACAAAAACCGGAAGGAAGAATATTTGTGGACAGAATAAAAATTAGGTATATAGACAAGATAAGCGGGGTTGGAAGACCGGGTTGCGAAATACTGATGACGACAAAACTTACTGTATGGGACAAGACTCGGAGACGGGTTGTGAAACCAAGAATAATGATGATGATGAATATATCTGCCAACTAGATGAACAACAAACAATATTCGTTAATTTTATCCATTGGTGTATCTTGTGTCACGAAACATATGTTAAAACAAGTGACAGACGCGAACAGAAGAGTTATAGACCCCTTTCTTTACATTTTTAATTACCTGTTAATCGGTGAAGTAGTAATAATGTACTGCCAGAAATGGTTGTTATTTTTTTTATTGTTAGAGATTCACTATTTTCAGCTTCTAGGACGAGAACTAATTGTGCCACCAGCTTAATAGCTAATGATTACGTTATTATGAATATCTATTTTGATAAACTAAGAGTTGTGTATATTAGGTAATGAGACTGGCAATGTAAGGTTCGACCTGGCAATACTTGGGCATGGATTTGGAGAGACGGCAAGTGAACATGTGATGTACCTTCATTACGAGTTTGAACTTGCTGGAGTCATTTGGTTATCCGTGGCGATTCTTCATATAAATCCTTTATTTAGTCATAGACTAATATAATTACACACAAATCTTAACAACTAAATTCATATTTTATAATTACAAAAAACAATCAAACATCGTCATTCTTTGCAAAACAATGACATACTAAACTAAACTGACACAAATCCAAAAGAAAAAATTAAAAAAGTACATGTCCTCAAGGATAGACCCTATCAAAAAAGTACTACTTCAGACACTAAACTTATTTAGAGATCTTAAAGATTTAAGATTTGTGGGTAATTGATTTAAACTGTTTACGATCTTTAAAAAATACAGAGGTTTGTGTTTCTTTAATACTGGAGTAATATACAAGTCATCCCTCGATCTAGTGTCATATGCATTACATTTCTATTATAATTAATATGATCTTGTAAATATGTAGGAGAACTACTGGCTCTGATTTTAAAAATAAAGATCAATGAGTGATAGATTCTTTCGTAAAACATTTCTTTCTAATGTATTCTAATAGCCAAATTAAAAACGAGAAAAGCCCCAGGACCCGACAATATTCCCAACAAACTAATTAAATATGGTGGAAATGCATTACACGAAGAACTAACAAAACTCTTTAACAAAATAATTAAAGACCAAGAGATACCCCGATATTGGAAGAAAAGTATAACAGTTCCTATTTTCAAGAAGGGTGATAAGAAAATCACGGAAAACTATAGAGGAATAACTTTATTAAATTCAATAATGAAATTATTCACCAAAATCCTTGAAGGTATAATAACTGACTATTGCAGAATATCAGAAGAACAGCAAGGTTTCCGCAAAAACAGATCTACAGTAGATGCCATATTCATCGTAAGACAGATAGCAGAGAAATCTATTGAATTTACTAAGCCGGCTTTTATGTGCTTTATAGATCTCACTAAAGCCTTTGATAAGGTGAGACTGGATGATATTCTGCAAATAATGCGAATTAAAGGCATACCAAACAATTTAATTAACATAGTTGAACAGCTAAACTCCAACACCACAACACAAATCTCAGTAAGCGGCAACCTAACTAAGGATGTACCGATAGAGTCGGGGATACGACAGGGGGACTCTCTGAGTCCATTACTGTTTAACATAGTAATGGACCAAATAATTAAGAACGTCAAAAGAGCGGCACCAGGGTACAGAATGAATACCGGGAAAATAACAATATGTTACGCTGATGACGCCATCATAGTCTCGGAAAATGAAGACGATCTCCAAAGACTTCTATTTGCATTCTACACCATCAGCAAGCAATTCAACATGAAAATATCCATCGATAAAACTAAGTCAGTTGTAATAAGCAAAGTGCCCTTAAGATGCAAACTAGTAGTGGATGACAAACCAATAGAACAACTCATAACCTTTAATTACTTAGGAGTTGAGATATCCGCAAACCAAGACAGAACAAGAGAAGAAACCAAGTAAACAAGGCAAATAGAATCTCAGGAAGCCTGGCGGATATAATATGGCACAACACATACATGAGCAAGGACGCAAAAACAAAAATCTACAAGACCTGTATTCGACCGATAATGACGTACGCAATAGAGACGAGAGCTGACAACACAAAAACAAAATCAATTCTAAGAACTGCCGAAATAAAAGTACTAAGAAGAATATCGGGATACACATTAAGAGATCACATACGCAATTCAACAATACGCGAGGAACATGGAATACAGGATATAGTAAGATGGGGACGGAAGCGCAGAAGAGCCTGGAATGAGCACATAGGAAGAATGGCGCAAAATAGGATAGCGAGAATCGCCCGAGATGGAGCACCGGAAACCAGAAGACCAATAGGTAGACCACCTAAACGATGGAGAGAGTCCTGGATTTCAATATCAAATGAGATGAATGATTGAGTTGGAAAAACAGGCTGTAAGCCTATAACAAGAGGAAGAAGAAGAAGAAGAAGTATTCTAAAGCTTCAGATTTGGGCACAGTGCAATAGAAACTTTCGCAAAACTTCAGCAGACCGAAGGAGACAGTGTTTTGTCAAGGGCGCAGGTTTTTCGGTAGTTGCAGGCATTTCCAGAAGGAAGAGAGTCGATTGAAGATGAACCATGCCACGGATGACCTTTTTCTTGAAAAGCGGATCAAAATGTTGACAGAATGAGGGATCTTGTGCGTTGAGATCGTCAATTGACAGTCAGATCAATAGAAGAAGAGTTGAATTTGACTCACACCACAGTTCATCAGGTTCTGACTAATAAATTGTGGATGAGAAAAATCTACGCGCAAAAATCTTTCGCAGTAATTTCAATAAACGAATTTTTGGCCAGTAAAAACATTCCTGTGGCTCCTTAGCCTCTTTATTCGCCTGACTTGAGTCCTTGTGACTTTTTCCTCTTCCCGAGATTGAAAAATCGGTTTAAAGAAAGTCATTTTGAATCACTCGAAAACATTCAAATGGCCGTAACCGACCAACTTAAGGCTATTCAATTATCCGAGTTCCAGCACTGCTATGAAAATTGAAAGAACTGTCTCCAGCGCTGCGTGGCTTCCCAAGGAAGTTATTTTGAGGGAGACAATATTAAATTATTATTCTGTTCTAATAAGACAATAGAACAAAATGAGTCTCATTACATAATTTATACTCCTCGTCTAATTTTATGAATTATTCGTTTAACACGATGATAGTTTTAGTTATATTTTTACCGCGCGCCTTGATTTGACTCATTTTAAGACATCAAAAATATAAAAGTTGTGGTATTCTTGGTGAATTTATTTGGTAATAAGATTAAAGGCAAGCGTTTGAGCATAACATTTTTTATATATAACATATCATAGATGCTACTCAAACCGATATAAAAACTGCAAAATTATATTGTACGACATATAAAGTTTTAAAGGACAATTACCAAAATCTAACATAATGAAAGTTGTAAGCAGACATACCTGGAGGCGGTGCTATTTGTCCTTCAATTTGTTTGCCAATTTTACTTCCAGATCCAAAACCGACGTTTTGAAGTTTCGACGATGATTGCTTCTTATACAATTCGTCGCTTAGGTCGCTAGTTCCAGGTCCTCGCATCGATTTGTAAAATTTCCTCTCTCGCAAAATATTGGCATTCCTGTAGCCTAAGAATTTGGAAAATTCTTCTGATTCAAATTTAATTTTCCACCTTTAAAACAAGAATAACAAATAAACAATGTCTCGCATAGGAGATTCTCAGGACTCTCAATGTTGAAATCTCGGTTGATATTTTATGAATTATTTTTACATTTAAGTACTCTCTCTCATGCGGGGTAGTGGGGCGGAACCTGTATTCTTTCGAAAGTACATCTGTTCGCAAGGACGGATCCAGAAAAATTTTTGGGAAAGCCGTAACATTTTTTCTAGGAGCTGGATACTTACTTCATATATATATATATATATATATATATATATATATATATATATATATATATATATATATATATATATATATATATATATATATATATATATATATATATATGAAGTAAAATGCGAACAGTAATCCGTGAAATCCGCATATATATATATATATATATATATATATATATATATATATATATATATATATATATATATACATATAAATAATCGAAGGTTTTCGGGCATTCCGTGTATGTGCTGAGTCCCTCTCAGGACTGTCAGGCAGGTGACGCCTGCGACTCGGGTGCTGTCGGTCCCGTGCGTGCGTTGGACGCGTTCGTTTTCCGAATGGTTCTGGTCAATCAGCTTGCGAGGCCTGCTGCGCGTCATCGGCTCTGTTGCCAGTGTTTGGGGTTGCGTTGCCTAGTTGTAATCTGTTTCGTTACTAAGTGGTACTGGTTGATGTTTTGTAAGCAGATTTTTCCAAGTATTAGGCACTCGCTGGCTATCATCACATACACAGGATGCCCGAAAACCTTCGATTACAAATCACCGACATAACATATATATATATATATATATATATATATATATATATATATATATATATATATATATATATATATATATATATATGAAGCAAAATGCGAACATTCATACACGGAGCTGCATATAGTTGTACGTTTGCTGAATGTGATTTCAGCACTACAACGGCATAATGTGGATATATCCACTGCTATTGCATCTCACACGGAGGAATCCGTGAAAGCCGCATAAACATATATACGCCATCCGGCGGGAGGTCGGCCGCGTTCAGTATTTGCATGCTTCCTTCCGATCTGTCCTTTGCACAGCCAGGTGCACGTCGATACCCTGATGAATCTAGTAGAGACGAAACATGTACCTCTGCCGTATCACTGTTTCAGAGAGGGTATGTTTTGACTTTCTTCTCGGTATGGTGGTACAGGTAGGCCATCATCTCGATGGTGGTGGAATAGGATAAATTGTGTTCCTTAGCAATTTGTTCAAACTGTGCAACCTCTAACACGGAAAAGATATGGTTGGAACGAAGTTTGCATTTACTGTTCGCATTTTACTTCATTCATATACGGAGCTGCATATAGTTGTACGTTTGCTGAATGTGATTTCAGCACTACAACGGCATAATATGGATATATATATATATATATATATATATATATATATATATATATATATATATATATATATATATATATTCGTTGAGTAAATGTGTTGAGTCTCGCCGAATTTAAAATAAATGCACTTTATTCTTACTATTATTATTAAATTTCGAAACAAATAAATTTAACCTACCCGATTCCATGTTTGGATTTACATTGAGCCCTTTGAGGGTTATAGCTTCCAGGCCCAACTTTGGTGACTTCTTTTTTCATTGCCCCGGAACGGTCCAATTCTGGATGAAATCCTACTTTGGTGAAACGTTTGGTAGCTATGCCAAAAGGGGCATGGGTTTTGAAAGGTCTGTCGTGCATTTTGGAGTTCGCGAAATTAAAAAAATGGTATACGAAATACAATTCGAGATTCCCGAATATGATATGTGTCAAAAATGTCAATAATTTTAATTTAGGTGTAACAATGGACTGGAGACAATTACCTGGACCTATTTTGCCACGATCCTAATAGTGCAGGTGTGATTTTTATCTTTTTTGTCTGAATATAAAATTATTTTAAGCATTTATTCTTTTAAGTTCTGCTTTAACTTATTTATTTTCATCATTAGTACATCACTATTTTAAATTATCTCATTCATTACTTTATAGCAAACCGTCGATTTACCAATTAAATTAGACAAACTCGAATCTTTTGTTTTTTTTACCGTCTTTTAATGTTTTTTCAAGCATAATTAGATTTTTTGAGAAAAAATCACCAAACTGATAACAGGCCAAAAGCTATGAGAACAATACGATATAATGTACAAATAAAGTTGGTTAAAAATACCAATTTACCTAGAATTAATCTAAAATTAAACCCTTCCTTCAAATAATACGGCGCCTACTTCAAAAAAGTGCTAAGTAAATGCAAAATCTATATTTATTGAATTGATTGCAATATAAAACAATATATAATTTTGTTTGAAGGTCATAGACAACGATGTTTCTTGCGAAGTAGTAGATATCTGTTGGACTTCCAATGTCTTTATTTTTGTTGAATATCACGACGTTTACGCTAGTAGTTATCTCTAGCCGTTTTCAAGTGAAACTAAATAAATCCCTTAGCTACATGACTATTTATACTAAAAGTAAATGCAGTAGAGTGTGACTGAGATGGGTGCAGTCATGCCTGCTATGGCAAAATCCCATTTTTTTTATGCTGCATTTAGTTTTAGTTTTGTAATTATTAAGAAGTGGTTTCCACACTTCTCTTATATCTAAAGATGGTTTACTAAAATAACTCGGGTTCTCATGTATAACCGCGGCTTCTTTGAATTTCCGTTTTCTCCAATGTTGTTCTCGGTGTAGTATTTTCGCTTCAGACCATTTTATGTGGTATCCATGAGTCCAGGCATGGTTGGCGGCACCAGATTTTTCTGTTTCTCCTCGAGATGTGCATTTTTGGTGTTCTTTGATCCTTACGTCAAGAGGTCTCTTTGTTTCGCCAACGTAGGAATTGCCACATTCATATGGTATCTGATATACACAGTTCTTCATGTCCCTTTGAGTTGTTGGTTTGACCCTAGTGAGCCGACTTCTTAGAGAGTTATTTGAATTGAAAACAGCGTTGATTTTATATCGTTTTCCTATCCTTCTAACTTTTTCTGAAATGCCTTTAACATAGGGGATGTTCAATACTGGTTTTCGTTCTTCATTCGTTGTCGATATTGTCCTATTTCTGCGTTGTCCTAGAAATTTATCCCCTAGATATACTGGGTATTCGTTGGCTGTCAGATCATTTTTAATGTAATCTATCTCTTTCATCACGTTCTCATTGGAGTTGCAGAGAATTAAGGCTCTATCTACGAGATTTCTTATAATTCCTTGTTTGGTGTTGTTCGAGTGATTAGATGAATAATTAAGGTATTGTCCTGTGTGCGTGGCTTTTCTGTAAACCGAAGTTCGAATTTGTCTGCCATTTCTTTCAATCAAGACATCTAAGAATGGTAATTTATTTTCTACTTCTTTCTCCATGGTGAGTTTAATAGTTAGGCTGATATTGTTGAGATGAAAAAGGAAGTTTCGAAGTTCTTCGTCGTTTCCACTCTTTCCATACTTTTAGTATAGTAGTGAACATAACCCGATTCTCTCGATCCCCCCCACTCCTCGACCTTGACCTTGACCTTGCTTCACCCCTCTTTGGCCCCGCCCACATGCCCTTGTCATTGACCTTGAAAGTGCACGTGTGCTTTGGCCTTGGCCTTGTGTTCAAGGTTGTGTGTGTGACCCTGACCTTGACCTTGGTCGAGGCGACCTTGACTTTGTTGAAGGTCATCTTGGGTGTGTGACCTTGAAGATATGTTACGTGGTTGGGGGAGACCTTGAATGGTTTTATATAAGGTATGGGGCAGTTTCATTCATCAGTTGGCTCTGACTTGTATAGGTAGTACATGTGTTAATATTTGACAAATCATGGCATATGTTTGTGAAAATTGCGGTTCTAAGTTTACTAATATTTATAATATGAGACGTCATCAAAGAGAATCGTGTGCGGCGAGATTTAATGAAGTGCCTGGAGGAAAACGGCTCCGAATTGAAGAGTATACATCGACGATTCCGGTAATTAATTGCGCTACATGTAATGTAGATGTTCCAATAAATCATATGTCAGCGCATAAACGAACACAACAACATAAAAATAATTCATGTTGGCCGGTATGTCATGGTGTGCAACTCGTTGAATGTGCCTTCAAAAGGAGAATTGCAACCTATCGGGTTAGCAGTGATATGGAGCATTCCGATTACGTAATGTTCTTTGCAGACATTAAATCCAAGGTGGTGGAACTTGTTAATAATTTATTGCGTGTGCATCATGCTTTAAAAGTTAACATGACAGCTGTTGGCGAGTACATGCTTCCATCACAAGAAATATTCAGTGAAAAATCCTTCAACACTGCTCATCAAATAATTAGTGTAGAAAGTGATTTGGATGCCGTTTACCATTCTTTCACCGAATTAATAAAAACGCAGGCGACAGAGTTCCAGGAGAAAGATTCAGGTATGGAAAAATCAAAACCCGATATATTAAACTGATTTTTATATATTATTTTTCTTGTTATAAGATGGGCTCTTGTGCGAATTTTATACTTGGAAGTTGGTATGAACAAGTATATGCCTATGGGTGGCTCATCATACATCAAGTTGTCGTGTTCTATTGAAAAGAAAGGAGCTGTCGTCAATGTGATTAACCAGGACGAATTTTGCTTTGCGTGGGCTGTAACATCAGCATTGTTTCCTCCAACAGCAGAGCCTTCACAGAAGACATCCTACCCCCATTTTTCTAGAGTGCTAAATGTAACAGGTATGGATTTTCCAGTAAAATTACGTGACATTAAAAAATTTGAGGAAATGAACAACATATCAATTAACGTATACGGTCTGGAATCTAAATATGAAAATAATGAAGTAATACATGAAGTTATTGGTCCACTGAGGTATGCGTCAAAAAAGTTGGATAGGCATGTAAATTTATTGTTAATTACAAAAGACTGTAGTAGTAAAGATGGCGGTGAACATTTTTGTGATACGACTTGTTCAAAGAGTCATTATTGTTGGATTCGGGATTTATCACGTTTAGTTTCAAGTCAAATTAGTTGTCAACAACATAAAATATATTTCTGTGATGGTTGCCTCATTTATTTTAGTACACCGTCAGCTTTAACTTTACATCAAAGCTACGATTGTAACCACATTTTCACGCAAACACCCTCAGTGGATTTAAAAATCGATAAATTTGGAAAGAGTGTGCCGGAAAATATTTTAAAATTCGAGGGTATAGAAAAGCAAATGCGCGTTCCATTCGTGGTTTATGCAGATTTCGAATCTGTTTTAAAACCCGTTGAAACGGTACAACCAAACCCACAAAATTCTTACACTGTAAAAAGTTTTAAACATGAACCATATTCTTTTGCTTATTTAATTAAATGCTCTTTTGACGACTCACTTTCGAAATTTGAGCTATTTCGGGGGAATAATGCAGCTCAAGTCTTTGTGGATCGTATCGAGTGTGATTTAAGGGCTCTATACAACACATATTTAAAAGACATTAAGCCTATGAAACCGTTAACGCCTGAAGAAAAAAGGGAGTTTAATGATGCTAAAATATGTGGTATATGTGAAGGCCCTTTTGAAGAGGGTGAGATTAAAGTACGAGACCACTGTCACATAACTAGTGCAAAAAGATTTGGTGCTGCACATTCCATTTGTAATTTAAATTATAAATTACCCTCTTTTATCCCTATCATATTTCATAACTTAAGCGGCTACGACAGCCATTTATTTATAAAAGAGTTATGTAAATATGGGGATAAAATTGGTGTTTTGGCTCAAAGTAAGGAAAAGTACATATCATTTACCAAAAGCATTTATGTGCACGATTATTTTGATAGTAAATGTGGAAAAGTCAAGAGGAAATATTTAAAGTTACGATTTATTGATAGTTTTAAATTTCTGTCAACGTCTTTGGAAAATTTAGGCAGCGGTTTAAACGACGACGATTTTATTGAAACGCGGAAACATTTTTCAAATATCAACCAATTTAATTTGATACGTCAAAAGGGTGTTTTTCCCTATAGCTTTATTGACTCTATAGAAAAAATGGAAAATACATGTCTTCCAAGTAAAGATGAATTTTATGATAATTTACGGGAAGAACATATTAGCGATGAAAGCTATAGAAGAGCAAAAGAAGTATGGCGCTTGTTTGGGTGTAAAACTTTGGGGGACTATTTGGACGTGTATTTAAAATCAGATGTGTTGCTATTGTGTGATGTTTTTGAGCAATTTCGGAATAATTGTTTAAAATTCGATAAACTTGATCCAGCACATTACTATACCCTTCCAAGTTTATCATTTGATTGTATGCTACGTATGACTAAGGTAGAGTTAGAGCTCTTAACTGATATAGACATGATACATTTTTTTAAGAAAGGTATACGCGGCGGCATAAGCCAGTGTACAGAAAGGAAGCACATCGCTAATAATATTTTTTTACCAGACTATGACCCAACAAAACCTTCTTCATTTATAACATACCTTGATGCTACAAATCTATATGGTCATAGTATGTCACAAGCATTACCATATGGTGGTTTTCGATGGTTAAGCGAGCGCGAAATTCTGGATTTAAATATTATGGCTGTTGGTGATGATAGTTTACATGGCTACGTTTTGGAAGTGGATGTGCATTATCCGACTGAGTTGCATGATGCACATTCTGATCTTCCATTTCTAGTACAAAATATCATACCGCCAACAGAAAACGCTAAGTTACCGAAATTAATTCCTAATTTACAAGATAAAAAAAAATACATTGTACACTATAGAACTTTAAAACAAGCCATCGCCAACGGCTTAGTGGTAATGCAAACCCATCGAGTATTACAGTTTAAGCAATCAAAATGGCTAAAATCGTATATTGATTTTAATACCAATTTACGTAACAAGGCCACCACAAAATTTGCGAAGGACACTTTTAAATTAAAAAATAACGCGATATTTGGTAAAACTATGGAAAATGTGGAAAATCGAAAGGATATAAAATTAGTAACACATTGGGCTAACAGTGTAGGCAGAAATGGAGCTAGAGCACTAATATCCCGCCCCAATTTCAATAGTAGCTCGATATTTACCGAGAACTTTGTTGCTATACATATGAATAAAGTTAAAATATTGTACAATAAACCAATTTATATCGGTTTTTCCATATTAGATATATCAAAGACTGTAATATACGATTTTTATTATAATTTTATTAAATCCAAGTTGGGTGATGATGCTTCGTTACTTTACACCGATACTGACTCGCTTATATTAAAAGTGTATACGGAAAACTTTTATCAAACTATATCAGAAAACCCCGAAAAATTTGATACATCAAATTACCCCGAAATTAATAATTTCAACATAATTAAAAGTAATTCTGTAGTTGGTAGAATGAAAGATGAGTTTCCTGGTGATCCGATAATAAGTTTTTATGGTACCGGCGCGAAGGCTTATTATGTAAAGTCCATTAATAATGAATTAAAAAAAGCCAAAGGTATCAAAAAATGTGTTATCGAGAAAGACCTTCATCAGGAAGACTACCAAAGAATTGTTGAACGGAGTGGTTTGATATTAAGAAAGATGAAGACATTTAGAAGTGAATTACATAACATTTATACCAACATAATAAATAAAGTAGCATTGTCACATAGCGATGATAAACGTTATGTAATTCCCAGTTCAACCAAAACTCTACCTTGGGGGCATGCAGACATAGATTTTTACAAAACAGACCCGGAAGAAAACTTAGCAAATTTAGTCACCGTGTTGGAATCATTTCTAAGTCAGGACAGCACGTAATCTGGAAAATCCATATTTCATTATTTGTATTGTTTTTATTATTTCTATTAAACATACAACATTAATATGTAACGATAGTATTGTAATTTTTTTTTTTTTTTAAATAAAAAACATGTATTCATTACTTGATTGCTTTTTTATTGAACCTTTATTTTAAAATTATAAATATAATGAAGTGTCGACAAATAACAAACTGTAAAAGTTATTGTTGAAAAATTTGTCTAATAGTAAATTAAACGCACAGGTCTACGAATAAATGTTTAATGTGAAACAGGTTTGCTGACAAGATCCTCCATAGTCTTTTCAATTTTCAACATTCTAGAGTTAAGTTCATCACGCAGTTCGTCTTGCCTAAGTTCATATATTGCAATAACAGTATCATCAATGTATCCTCTAAGTTCTTGACCGGTTTCAATTAATTTCTTGCGTACGTAACCTTCAAGTTGGTACGTATCTTGCACACACTGAGCAAGGTTATTATCAACATAATTTCGTGTGGTCGCATCGTCTCCTTCAAGAGGTTCTGCTAAATAGCACAATCTTTTGCTTCCCATGTCGTAATCTCCATTAGGTGTAAGTTTAAAACCTATTCCTGAAGGACCTCGCATAAAGTTAAAATCCTTAAATTTTCTTTTGCGACCGAACTTATCAATAGTGTTTACTTCTGACATTGTTATGTGAGACTGATTTGAAACCATTAGATTTCACCCTAATATATGGTTCTATTTCATTAATAAACGGACTCTGCAGAAAAATATGGATTGCAAAACGTATTTTAGGTGATGTTTAATAAATACACGTACAGATTCACTTTACTATTGTTTTATTGAAAAAAAAAATTAAAATATAACAAAAGATTGAGTTTACTTTTTATTAAAAAAAAAATAAAAAATATAACAAACAAAAAAATTAAAAATTAAGAAATAAAATACATGTTAATTTCTTCTGTACAGGTAAGCTTCTTCTATGACCCAATTTCTTCTCTGGATGGCGCGTTCATTAATGTCCTTGAACTGGTAGTAAACTAGTCCACAAAAGCCGCATTGTACAAATTTAACCCTGAAAAGGTCAATGTAGTTGAAGTCGTACGTAAGATCATTTCGCCAGCAGATACCTAGTCTTTTACAATGATGACAAGTTAAATAAAAAGTTTTTGGTATATGACTGTGTCTTTTGGCTGCTTCACTAGGTTGTTCATCAGTTGGCAACATGATGTTTGAATATGTTGTACTTTTCAATCGCGGTACTCTAATTATGTATTACTTTTTAAAATAACCTTGACAGGACCAAAAAAAAAAAAAAAAAAATCCTTGAAAATTACAACCTCGAAAACGACCCTGACATTGACGGGTACTTTGACCTTGGCCTTGGCCTCGCATCTAACAAGTTTAGTACTATATTTATATGCTTCTTTAAAATAACCTTGACAGGGACAAAAAAAAATCCATGAAAATTACAACCTTGAAAACGACCCTGGTATTGCCGGTTACGTCGGCCTTGGCCTTGGCCTTGCATCTGACAAGTTTAAATATTATACTTAATGCATCGAACAAAAGGAATAAAGGCGGTGTAGTGGGGGAAATGGGCATAAAAGCAGATTTGCTGGCTCGAGCTCTTCACAGTTCGTCAGAACACCAAACAGTACAGTGCTAAGAAAAAGTTAATTGTGTGAGTTTTAATATCGAAAATGTCGAGTGTACGGTCTCTTTTAGATGCTCTTGACGTGAGCTGCGGTTCGCAGCAAGGCATGCTGGATAACATGAGTGGTTTGGAAGTGTTAAGTCCGGGGGTATTCGAGAACTGGAGGCGTGGAGCATGAAGATGCCGAAGACCGAGCCCTCAATGATGGTCGCGACGAAGAGTTAGTTCAGTCGGCAGCGCAATTCCTCGAATGCTGGACGGAGGAGAAGGAGCCAAAGATAAATGTGATTAGTGATGTGGTTGTGCGAAAAGCATCGCGGCCTAGGGAATCTTCTCCGAAAGCTTCGAAATTGAAAAAGCTCTTGACTATGCGGAAGTCGGAAATCGCCGATAAAAAAACATTTTATTCGGCGATTAAAGGTGTGGGACAAGGGAAGAAGAAAAAGTTTAACTTTAAGCGTCCCTCCACCCCTGTTCCATTACCCGACTTCCTAAAAACAGCACCAAAAGAGCCATTGTCGGTAGAAGTTGAAGTGATAGAAGGCCCCGATGGACCAACACCACCAACGCCGCCAACACCGGCCAGCGTAGAAAAGGAAATAGTGTCGGAGGTGAAGTCTTCCCCAGCACCACTGTCGCCGATATTGGGGTGCCGGAAACCCATGAAGAAGCGGTTTAAGCGGTGTTTTGAAGGCGATGAAGTTTCCGCTGCTTCGTCGTCGTCGTCGTCATCGTCATCGTCTTCACCAAATAAAACCGCTTCTTCTTCGTTAATATATTCCGAGCCATCGCAACCGGAGTGGGTCGAAGACTTCACCAACTCTCAGAAGAGCAAATTGACAGACATTTATGAAATGAAAAAACGCTTAGTGAAAGAAGTGAACGAGTGTGACAGTGACATTTTAGAACTAGAAAGACAATTAGAGATAAAAAAGGTGAAATCTGCGCGGTTAAAAAGACAATTAGAGGACTTTAATAAATTATGTAGTAGGTGTTAGGTAGTTGTAGATATTAGCTTTTAATTTATAGTATTAAGTTTGTAAATATATATATATATATATATATATATATATATATATATATATATATATATATATATATATATATACAGGGTGTCCAAGATAAGGATCCTAAGCATGGGGATCTCAGTACCTGTTGGAGTTACAGCTTAGGTTAAATTAGAAAAAAGTTGCGTACTTTGAAGCGTATTTACATGCCGTTGAGAAACTTTAAAAATTTTCATGGCCAGCTGAGATATTGGGGAAAAACGAAAATTTGATGAAATAGATTTTATTTTTTTGTGACTTTATTTTAAAAGATATTAAAAAACTAATAAAACTTTTTCATTGGCACTTTTTAGATAATACGTGATGGCGTTTTTAAATTTTATATCCGACGTTTTGTTTTCGAGAAACCATCATCAACTTTATTTTTTTATATGGCCCAAAAAAAAGTGTACCCTGTATCTGATTCCATTTTTTATTACAAATTCAACGATGTATCACATGTCATATTTTTTTTGTTAGACAAAAAAAAAATGCGATTTTTCTATTTTTTTAAACATATTTTTAAGTAGGCTTTGCCAACAAATAATGCTTTGACACTTTGACGTAAATACCTGTTATTCTGTCACATATGACTTAATTTAATGTTTATGGTAAGATAAAATAATAATTGTTAAGTTGATTTAGAGTTATTAAGTTGTTTGTAGAGTTCTTGTCGTTGTTGTTACTGTTGTTATTGTTTATTGTTGAATAATTATTATTGTGTTATTATCGTCGAATATGCCGGGTGGCCATTATAGTCATGAAGAAAAGTTTGACATGCTGACCTGCTACATTTTGTGCCAGAAGAATACTATAAATACTGCAGCAATGTATCTAAATAAATTTCCAGATAGAAAGCAACCATGTAAGTCCATTTTCTTACAGTTGGCGCGAAATTTAAAACAATATGGATCATTTAAAAAGCCAGTTTCATCCCGAAAAAAGGATTCTTCCGAAGAAACCCAAAATAACGTATTACAAGCAGTTGTTGAGAACCCTGACATCTCTTCCAGGCAAATTGAAAAAAATATAGGAGTAGCCAAATCCACTGCTCAATTTATTTTGCGTAAAAATAGATATCACCCCTATAAATTTAGGATTTGCCAAGCACTTAAACCAAGGGATCTTGAACGACGCCGGCATTTCTGTGAGTGGTATACACGCGCATGTGAAGATGATATCAATTTCCCTGCAAAAATAATATGGTCTGACGAAAGTCTAGTCAGTAATAATGGTGTCTTTAACCGCCGGAATACTCATTACTGGGCGCAACAGAATCCGCGTGTTCAAAAAATTTCAAGACATCAGGAGCGTTTTGGGTTTAATATGTGGTGTGGAATTTTCGGTACCAAAATACTAGGTCCATTTATCTACCATAGTTCGTTAACTGGAGAACGATACTTTCAATTATTACAAAATAATTTAGAAGACTGCTTGGAGGATTTACCTCTGGCACAGGTTAATACCTGTTGGTTTCAACAAGACGGTGCTCCTGCACATAATTCTAGGCAGGTTCGCGAGTATCTTACGCAGCGATTTCCTGGAAAGTGGATTGGAACCTCCAGTGAAGTGCCTTGGCCAGCGCGATCTCCGGATTTAACCCCTATGGACTTCTTTCTTTGGGGGTTTCTTAAAAGCCAAATATGCCATCATTCTTTTGAGACTGAGCAGCAGTTACGAGAATGTGTAACTAATGCATTCAACAGTATTACACCTGACATGTTGCGTGATGTTTTAAATTCTACCATAAGAAGATCATATTTATGTCTGGAAAATAACGGAAATCTGTTTGAACACCTGCTTTAAATTGAATAAAAAAAATTGTTAATTTATTTGTTGTTTTAGTTATTTTTAAATAATTTATCATTCTTTGTATATCATTAAAATAATGATTATCTTATGGTTAAATTTATGGTAGATTAAATTTTCTTGTTTCTAAGTAGTACTATGCTCCATTCAGCTTCATTGCTCTGTAAATAGATATTAACTAATATGTGAGATCAATAACTCATAACAGGTATTTACGTCAAAGTGTCAAAGCATTATTTGTTTGCAAAGCCTACTTAAAAATATGTTTAAAAAAATAGAAAAATCGCATTTATTCTTTTATCTAACAAAAAAAATGTGACATGTGATACATCGTTGAATTTGTAATAAAAAAGGGAATCAGATACAGGGTATACTTTTTTTTGGCCCTTATAAAAAAATAAAGTTGATGATGGTTTCTCGAAAACGAAACGTCGGATATAAAATTTAAAAACTCCATCACGTAGTACCTAAAAACTGCTAATGAAAAAGTTTTATTAGTTTTTTAATATCTTTTAAAATAAAGTCACAAAAAAATAAAATCTATTTCATCAAATTTTCGTTTTTCCCCAATATCTCAGCTGGCCATGAAAATTTTTAAAGTTTCTCAACGGCATGTAAATACGCTTCAAAGTACGCAACTTTTTTCTAATTTAACCTAAGCTGTAACTCCAACAGGTACTGAGATCCCCATGCTTAGGATCCTTATCTTGGACACCCTGTATATATATATATATATATATATATATATATATATATATATATATATATATATATATATATATATATATATATATATATTGTAGTTAATAAAAAAAAGTGTTTGATCAAATTTTTATATTTTATAATGAGAATAAAAATGACTTGAAAATTTATTTTTGTGTGTTATTTCATATAGGCCCTGTCCCACATAATATTAGGTAATAAAAAAAGAGTGAATAATTCACTAAAACTACGCAATAGCAATAGTTGTAAATATTTTCTGATAATATTTACAAGTATGCTAAAACATGGTTCGGTTTATGAAGTTAAGGTTCTGTCGCCAGAACTTCTAATACTTTGTATCTCAATATTGTATGTTTTTATGAAAAAAACATAAAATATTGGTTACAAAGTATTATAACCAACTAAAACTACGATCAAATTATTTTGTGGTCCTGAAAAGGACCGTTTGGTTGTCAAACATGCTACTCTTTTATTGTGTTGTGGAGTCGCACGGCCCGTCATCATCAGCGGGGGTGGTGGTGTTGTCCTCTGTATATTCGATGATGAACCGCCAAAGTTCATCCCATCTGGGATCGTTCAACTCCCACTCCAGACAATTCTCTGTGGTAGAATCTACCACAGGGCATTGGATGGGTTGTTGTTGTTGTTGTTGAGTCGCAGACATGTTGAACTAAAATGATTGTAATAAGTATTGGTGGTCGTATATATAGAGACAAATTAATGGTGGGGGGTGAAAACAAATGTGGTATTACGTATTGAGACCAAAAGTTGTTTGTGGTCTCAAATACGAACGAACGATTTAGCTGGGTTCCACCAGCACTTAAAGTTTTAATACTTTGTATCTAATATTGTATATTCTATACATACAATATTAGTAACAAAGTACTAATATGTACTAAAACTACGATCAAAGTATTTTGTGGTCCTGAAAAGGACCGTTGTTGTGTGCCCTTAAAAAGGGCCAGGGAGAGTGTGGGGCTTATGGTGCCCCATCCTCGCTGGTCGACCACCAGCTTGACGAATCGCAGGGGCCTTGTGGGTCGTCGGGTGTTGGTGATGCTGGAATTTCCAGCACCGCATCTTCCGTCGAGTCCGGCTCTGGCTGCGGCGACGGAGTTTCGAGTCTTTGTAAGACCCAATCGCCCGCATCGTCTAATTCCACTAGACCCGGATCATGGTCATATACTAGAGGAATCGGCTCATCCAAGTCGTCCCAACGTAGGACGTCAATTTCAAAATCCACCTCGTCGTCGTCGTCGAAGACTTGCAGGTCTCCAACGTTGTCGGCTACGGTGTCATCACTAAAGATGGATGAGCCTCGGCTGGCGGGTCTTTCTTCCTCCATGTTCATCGTATGAGGGTTGATGAATATATGACTGTGTAACTGGCCCAGTCTCATATATATAGAACTACCCCCACCCCACCAACGGATTCTAAATGTTATGTATTGGTGAGAGCTTATAGAATTATTGATTTTTTCAAAAACTTTAAATAAGGAATTAGATTTGTTTAGACAATAAGACTTATTCTTAATATTTTGTGAAGAATACATTACAAAAAAAAAATAATAGAAACCTTGTTTGAACTGTTAACATTTTCATAGGTTCTCAAGCATATAACTTGGCACTTAAGCTACGAGACAAATCGTCGTTAAACGAATATCTCGCCCCATAAGTGACGATTACTAAACTACGATCAAAATATAATGTGGTCCTGAAAAGGACCGTTTTTGTGGCCCTAAAAGGGCCTGAGGGGAGGGTGGGGTGCCTACCGTGGAGTAATACCCAACGATATTAACACCGACCTAGGTGCAGCCCTTGGTCTTCTCATTGGCGGCACCGTCGTCGTCGCTGGTGGTGTCGGCGTTGCAGGCGGTGCCGAAGGTGCCGCTCCTGGTGCGGCACCCCCGCACTCCTCACACTTGCATATTTTGCCAATGATCCTTTTTGGTATATTTTCCATCTTGCCGATCGAATGTGTAATGATGAAATAATTCTAATACCGGCCACTATATACATTCAAAAAGTTGGAGGGGGTAAGGTGGAGTGCATATATGCATTATATAAGTTTGAGAATAATATGATTTTATAACTCACCGTATCTCTGGTATGGACACAAACTACCCCCCTCCACTTTTCTAGCATATAGTACTAGACTTTCTCTACATTTTTTTCAAATAAATTTTTTTGATATTTCTAACCATTACTTTGCTACATTGGACTTAGAAAAAAAAAACCTCCCCTACAACTTCCACATACTCCCGTTCGGCGGCCCTAGCCTCCTAACTCAAGAATTTCAATTTTTTCGTCTAAATTTTTTGTCATTTTTAAGATTTTCCAAATTTTTTTTTCACCATTGTATTCTACTCAAAATTCTAGGTAATTAAAGTGCTTTTATTTTTTCTCTATCTTGAACGGTTCCCGAGCTACAGCGCTTTAAAGAATTCAAATTACTAACTTTCTATAACCCTTTTTTTCAAATTTCATTTTTTCGAATTTTCAAAAATACTACAATATGTAGAAAAAAATTCTCTCTTTAATTTCCCAATACCGTTTTTCTCTAAATCTTCAACTTTAGCACGTATTCAGCATTTTCAAAAAAAAAAAAAAATTAATTTTTTTTACACCATCGCATTCTCCTCAAAATTTTGGGCTATCGAAGTGCTTTTATTTTTTTTCTATCTTGAACGGTTCCCGAGCTACAGCGCTTTAAAAAATCCAAATTACTAACTTACTATAACCCTTTTCTTAAAATTTCATCTTTCCGAATTTTGAAAAGTACTACCATATGTAGAAAAAAATTCTCTTTCTAATTTCCTAATATCATTTTGCTCCAAAACTTCAACTTTGGCGCGCATTCACCATTTTCAATTTTTTTTTGAAAAATTTTTTTTTACGTTTTTACTATCGAGAAAAATGCTTGCTTATAGTACTCGATTTCCTCTATAATTTTTTCTTATAACTTTTTTCCCTATTCCTAACCGTTACTTTCCTACAAATTTTCTAAATCGTTGTTTTCATATTTTGCCTTAAAAATTTTTTCTTGTGTTATTTAAGCTCTTTTTTCCACTTAATAAACCACCATTTTCTAAATTCCCGTACTCTTTTCTTAAAGAGCGGGCTTTTCCGCCAGCTTTTTTTTTGGTTGGGTTTCAAATAAATATAAAACTACTACTTCACTCATTACAAATTTATTGATTCAAGAACATTATTTTGTGTTACATATAATAGATACATTAAAATATAGATTTATTGGTCACCGAACCGTTTAATACATTATAACTAAAAAATGAGTCGTGAATAACTAATGCGTACACTTTAGTGTCTTTGGGGAATTTATTCTTTCTCGTTTGGAACTCCAATTTTACATCCACTGTCGATGAGTTAATCGCCTCTGGTTGATGACTGCAATTGATAATAAAAACGGGGTTTTTCATATATTCCGCGAACGTTATCATCGGATCGTTTATTTCGCGCCCGTAGTAGCTGCTTTGGAAGTTTTCGTAATTGTAATAGGCTGATGCGTACAGTTTCTTGGCGAAATCTAAATTCCATCTTTCGTATGGATAAACGGTTGAATTCAGATACAGTCTAATGTCGCATACGTCGGCGTGGGTAAACTGGGTTGCGTTTTTTTCTTTCTTGTCGCAATTATTGCTGTCTTGAAACCCGACGATTATATAGCGCGGTCTTTCCAGACTTGTACTCGTTCTCAAGGCCCACACGTCGGAAGATGTTTGCCTTAAAGCTGGTAATTCGTACAGATCCCATTTACGATATGCCATTTGAATACTGGCATTGTTTCCTCCTTTATTAATGCGAGACAGTATTTTCAATTTTTGCTTGTCGTCTGGAATGATGTGACGAATTTTCCATTCGATTTTGTCGATACTAATTTCTGCCTCTACTTCGCCGACGTAACAATTGGTAAAAGTGCGAGCTATAATCATACTAAGCTCTTGTTTTACGTTGAAAACACCTTTTGCGTAATCTTCGGCGAATCCCATAAGATATTTTAAGGGTAATTTCCCGGAGAATACGTTACTTGCCGTGTCTACGATATCTTGGTTTGCTTCGTCGAGACCCCATCCGCACGTCATGAGAGATCTTTGTTGCAAACTTCCGAATGAAACCATGGTTTTTAATGTCGTCGTAACTCCAGGTTTACGAACCACGGCGACCTGCTCACCTCCCATCTCGTAGCGAATTTCATCGAACAAAAATGCGAGGGCATTATTTGATAAAAAACATCTTTTCGTTGCATCCATGGGTTTTCCTTCGATATATATGTAACTTTCGGCGATATCCAGTATAATATCTTGAAAATTAATGGGGATACGGACTTCATCCGAATTGTTGAATGATGGAGATCCGTATGGTTTATACGTATGCTCTTCTAGACTAATAATGGAATTGTCCAAGATGGGCTCGGAGAAAACCTCTATTTTATCGCTGGTGGTGGAAATCATTTTCGCACTTTAAGACCGATTGATTTTAAAAATTTATAGTCTTCGGCAGATAACTGATGAGATGTTTGTGATCTAACGTCTGGACGACGACTAACCTTGACGTTAACTCTTCTTTTACTTTTATTATGTTTCGGCGGTTCCCCCATCTTAGTCGACAGCACACACAATTGACGATTGAAGCAAAAACCCATTTCTATGAAAGTTTCTTCAGTTCCAATTTCACGATTATTTTCTCGCCTTGAAAATTGATTAGATCACCGCTATCGTCCAAGATGCGAAGAGTAATGTTGTCGATAAACTGACGTCCTGCCGGCATTAACGGCATATAAATATTATTTTGTGGTTCTTTACTGATTTTGTAACCGGGCTCCACGTCGATATCGAATTCGAACAAGGTATGACCTTCCACCGAATTCATATATGCTCCGGAAATTATATTACAATCTACGCGTATGATACGTACTTTCATTATTTCCACCATCTCGGTTGATTCGTGCTTTTTGTCTCTTTTTAACACTGTATGATTAAATCCTAACATTTTACCGATACTCACCTCTCCCCGGAAATCTATAGTATATTGGGATTTCAGTTCACATTTCAGCGTATTATTATTAGCGACCAAGTAAAAGATTCCATCGTTCTTTTCTTCAGTTGAAATCCTCAAAGCCTCCAACATAGCTTTACCTATCTCATCTATTTCATAGGCCCCAGGTGGAATCTGCAATTGTATCGACTCGGTGGTGTAACCCTCCTTCATGTAGGCAAACTTATTGTTGCTTTCGTCCACATTAAAAATTGAATTGTATGTGTAAAATCCCAGCAATGCCAGACCATATTTGTTTTCTCTATTTAATTCGACTGGTGGATAAAAATCGGCGCTTAAGACGCTCGAGTGTCCTGTTAGTGTGAACGTATAAGACATGACTAACCATTAAAACATCACACATCTCGGTTTTATTCTTAGCGGCAACATTTAAAAAGATTCATCTTCACACCTTTTCTCACTGCATTAGATAGTGATGTTTTTATGCTATTTTCTGCTTTTATGCGCACATCGCTGATTTTGCAATAACAACAAAATATTTTTCTAGCCGTAAAATCCTCATCAGTCATAACCTCGTTTAAATTGCTGCTGCTGCTGAAATAATGTTTGCAACCGCACTGATATTTTAATATATCGATATCGCTTCTAAGGTGCTCGGGCAACTTTTCCCAAACGAATGGAATTTCATTTGGGGCTAATGCAATCATTACTTCCTTGGGCATGTTTTCTAACTGTTTCACGGTCATTTTCCTTAATCCACCGGCTAGATGAAATGCTTTCAGTGATTGCAACATTTTAGTATAGTTATTGCGATCCATTTGCGGTGTTAATGGTGACGATGATGATGATGACATCTTTTACGCTGATGATTCGACAAGAAACTTTAAGCACAAATGTCCACACCAGACTGTTCCAAAATCCTGCTGACGATCGTATGTATAGTAAATAATTTTTGATGGTTCCGATCCCGTTTGTAGATATCGTACCAATTCGATCGGTGGGGGTAAATCGCCGAAGCTGTCATAATATGTTACTTTAGAATTATTTTTTCTATAAGCTACCCAATGAGTCCCTGCACCACGCGTACTATCCAAATTCACTATTGCTGCTTCGTAACGTCGAGGACCTTGTCTAGGTAATAAATCCCTCATATAAACGCCTCGAAAGTGTCCTATTCTTTTCTTTTTGGCATATTTTTCTATATCGATGTTAGATAGTGGTCTTCGAGGTAGGGATTCAATTAGTTTTTTGATCTACGATTTAAAAATAATCCCATACCTTTACGATATGGCTTTAGAAACAAACCATTTCCTTTCGATTTTGAATACAGGCCGGCACCGGTTTTATATTCGCTACTTTTTTTTACTGCTTTTATGGCGCGCACAATTCCCGCTGCCCCACGGGCTAATGAACCCAAAGCTGATAACCCGGCAAAAATTGGTATTAATGGTAATATTCCACCAGTTTTAGGAATCGGTATTATTCTCGGTGTACGAACCTTCCTTTTGCCACCTGCCGCTTTTACCGATCTACGTGCTGCCGACAGAGCTATTTTAGATGCATTCATGACATTTTTTTCCAACACATTTTTACTTCCGGCTTTTAATAATTCCCTTCGAACTGCTTGTCGAATAGCTGTTCCGAAACTGGCTTTCCGAACATGTCGATTTTTATTAACACCTTTCCTTTTTGTATGACGCGTGCCTTTACTAGATGTTTTTTTTGTTGATAATGATGATGGTACACCCATACCAAAACGTTGTTTTCCTTTCATAATGTTTGTAACTAACCAAGCTGCTGTTTTTTCACCTAAACTGGAATCTTTCGATTTTACTCTATTCCAAGCACTTTGTTCGAGCTCGTAATCCGCTCGATGTCTCGCACTTATGTTGTCTTTATTATGTAAATAGGCTAAATCGTGTTTTTTGCATGCGGCATCCAAAGGATTAATGCCTGGATCACCTCTTGTTACACGTTTTATTACTTTTGTTCCGGGTCCGCAATATTGATAACCAGGAATGTGTACCTCGAATGGTAATTTATTTATTAACGAATTCACAATACCGTATCCAGTTTTGTTGGAAACGTGAGACCGTCCACTTCGTTTGACGCTCGGCATCTGAATGACAGTTTTTGTGAAAAATTGCCTATAAAATATCAAATTTTCCTAAGATGCGCATTATCGATCTTAAACAAAAACTTCCTATTGACAATCTCGATGAAAAAGTCGGACTTGGATTTGAAAAGAAGATAATGAAGAGACACGGTCCTCTACTTCCTTCCTCTATTCGCGGCCTGTTAATTGGTCCATCCAATTGTGGAAAAACTAATGTCATGATTTCGCTGCTTACACACCCCCTTGGGCTACGTTTCGAAAATGTCTATATTTACTCGAAATCTCTGTATCAACCGAAATATGAGTATTTAAGGAAAATTTTAGCGCCCATCAAAGGTTTAGGCTACTATGCCTTTAGTGATTCCAGTAATATTGTGGAACCGTCCGATGCAAAACCAAACTCTATATTTATCTTTGATGATGTTATATGTGAAAAACAAGATGTTATAAGATCGTACTTTAGCATGGGACGTCATAAAAATATCGACTCCTTTTACCTAGCGCAAACATATTCGCGAGTGCCTAAACAGCTTGTGCGAGACAACGCCAATTTTATTATTATGTTTAAACAAGATGAGTTGAATATGAAACACATATTTTCCGACCACGTTTCACCGGATCTAACTTTTACTCAATTTCAAGAAATGTGCCCCCAAATGTTGGGATAATAAGTATGGATTTTTAGTAATTGATAAAGACAGCGATGTGAAATCGGGAAGATACCGCAAAGGATTTGATAGCTATATATTACTGTAATAATAAGAGAAAACGCTCATTTGATTGTTGAAACGTCCTTTGTTAACATCATGAATAACGCGATCGACTTAAAACGTAAACTAGTGGAAGCTACCAATGCCGTCAGAAAAAAATTTAAACAAATTAAAGCGGCTAAAGAGTTTAATGTTGTGGAATTGGAAAAGTTTTACGAACCCATTTCTAAGCCATTGACAACTATATCTGATGTGGTTAAGCAACGTCAGCAGCAGCAGCAGCAGCAACAACAACAGCAACAACATTATCCAGCTACAAAGTCACATAGTCTCAGTACATCAGTGCAGTCGACTCAAATATCAGGTTTTCCCCAACCTACACATTCCTTTCAAACCTCCACACCTATTCAGCAGCAACAGCAGCAGCATCGCATTTCAAAAGAAGATATTAGCCAATCGGTGTTTGATACACCCTCGACATCAACTAATACATCTCTCGCATCCGCTGACACCACAACTTCCGATTCTTTAAACGCACACCTGAAAGGATTACGTTCGAAACCATCTCTATACGATACTGTATATGGTGTACGTTTTGGTTCAAAAACAGATCATAACAAAAATTTTATTGGTAATTTAGAGGTGCGTTTTCGAAATGGAAATATTGTCTTATACAAAAAAGGGAAAAATATTGCAGAATATGGTGGATCACCGGCACTTTATGATTTGTTATTTCTTAAAACACCCCCAAGTGTAGGCAAGGAACAACAACAATTAAGTGATAATGTACTTTCAACGTACAAGGAAATTTTGGAATCAACGAATGCTGTCTACAACAATTTTAAAAAAAGTGATGGTTTACGGGAGACCAGATGGAACAAATATTTACGAATTATTAAACCTCTGATAATGGGCACAAAATTAGGTGGTACTATTACAAGAAAAAATCTCTCGGAAAAACTACAGTTACCCACAAAAAAGAAATTATCTTCGAAAAAATTTCAATATGTCTACTGGAACAAAGCTAAAGAGTTGGTGGATCGTTTACGTTTGTTGTGGAGTTCCAAAATGGCCGGTCACACTGGACACGAAAATGAAATTATGTCAATCATAGAGGAATTACGAGAAGAAGATATAATATATTAAGCTCAATATTTAATGATATTATTCAGTTCTTCCTTCGATCTGAAACCTTTAGTATTACTAATAATATGGAGCCCAGTCTAGAAAAAATCAAGATTGTTAATGAACTACATAGAACGGCTAGAAAAAATTTTGTAAGACGGTGCACGATAATAAAAGGATACAGAGATTTGTGGCAAATTGATTTGGCTGAAATGCAACAGTATGCTGATGAAAACGATGGTTATCGTTATATTTTGGTCTGTATAAATTGTTACTCGAAATTTGTCTATACCAAAGCCATAAAAAACAAGACTGGTATAGAAGTTACTAATGCGATGAAAAGCATCATTGAAGAGGCATCATATACACCAACAAATCTGCAAAGTGATCAAGGAAAGGAGTTCTATAATACAAACTTTCAAGCCCTGATGAAAAAATATAATATAAATCATTATTCCACTTACAGCACAAAGAAAGCTGCAATTGTTGAGCGAGTCATAAGGAGTTTAAAAAATAATTTATATAAACAATTCTCGACAAGAGGATCTTACAAATGGATACATATATTATCGGCAGTAACAAAAACCTATAACCATTCGAAACATCGCATGGAATGAAGCCTGCAGACGTGCAAGAAAAAACACATATTAAAGCATATGATTATTTAAAAATTGTACCTAAAAAATTTAAGTTTTCCATGGGTGACATTGTGCGTATTAGCAAGTACAAAAGCTTATTCGAGAAAGGATATACGCCCTCTTGGTCAACCGAATTGTTTAAAGTTGTAAAAGTTAACGTTACAAATCCATATTGTATGACTATATTTTTTATTTAAAATGTAAAATAAATAAACAATATATTGTAAAATAAAGTTTTTTATTTCAATCTTCATTATTAAAAACAATGACAATAAAACATCATACACATAAATAACATTTCAATATCCTTGGAGGGAAGGTCCAATTCACCGACGACTACGACGTTATCTTCAAGGCTATGCCACTCGGAGTGCGTTCTCCTATTCTTTAACCTGCTTTCCCTTTTTTTAGATTTTTTTTTGAAGTCGAGTCGTACGACAGTGCGCTTAATGAGTCATTTAAAGGCTGATGATAGAGTATTTTCTGCATAACTTCAATTTTTGTTTTAAGCTCACTATTATTTTTGTATATCATGGGGAGGACATCCTTGTTAAATATGTCACATATTACAACTGCAAAATTGTAAAACTTTCTATTAACAAAGTGTTTTGTCACAGCATCGTCATCATCTTTAGGTTCGCCTAAGTTGGTTATGATTTTTCCACCCATATCATACTGCCCATCCGCTGTAAGTTTAAAACCAATCCCTTGTGGCCCAGATAATATATGATATTTTTCATTATATTTCTGACGACCAAATTTATCAATTGTGTTGTTTCCTCGACTCATTTTCAATCTTTACTAAACTATTTTATTTTTATTTGCCCTACTTATATTAAATATTTCAGCTGAGAAAAAGAAACACTGACTATGATCTACTGGGTTGGTATGTTTATAAAAGAAATAAAATAAAACTGTGATTGTAACAGATATTTATTTACAGTTATTTAATTGCACAAATACAAAAATTATAAAAAATTAATTTTCCATGTCTTCGTTTTCGTTGCTCAAAATTCTATCCCATCCGACACTATTTCGATCGTCAACGTCTTGGGCTGTTGCTGTTGCAGAAACCAATTCATATTTTGCAGCAAGCTCACCTGGTAAATGTGGAATATTGACGAGGTATTCTTTTAATTCTTCTTCAACCATTTGAGCACAAAATATATCCATGTCTATGGAACCATATAAAAATTTGTCGCACAAGTGTGCCCCAGCCATAAAATTGATTGTATCCCTGATCTCGTTCTTATATTGATCTTTGGTTACATCAATATGCGACCAATCATTTACGCTATCTAACATATCGTGAGCCCTATTTCTTAATTCTCTCCCCAACCAAAATATGTATCTATCTACACATTCGTTGGCGGTCGTCGTCGTCGTCGTCGCATCAGCAGACATCTTTAACAGAAATAATGAACACGAGTAAGTATTCTTACATGTGCAACTATATTTTAAATTTAATTACATCCTTTTTTTTTCAAACAATTTACATACAATTTACTCCAATGAGCCAAAACGTAATAATGTTCGAGTATTGTTTCCAAAAACTCTAGTGCCCTGCCCCAAATAAGTTAGAGTGTATTTATCTTTAGTTTTACTCATAATATCTACAATATCGTCAGATAGTGTTTCGGCCACACGTTTTGGTAAAAAAGTCTCAAATGTGCTATTATCACCGTCATCGTGTAAAGCCACTAAAAGAGTTTTACCAAATCGTGTAGTCATTGAAACCATCTTTACAATTTTATACACTTTGCCTACAATCATTTCGGTAACCTTTTTTCTCTCTAAAACGTCGAAATCTTTGCTAAACATTTCATTAATTTCATCTAGAGTTTCTTTTGCAATACTCATTATTGAAAAAATGGTATATAAATCCAAAAATTACCGTGAATATAAAAGCACTTTCAGAACACTACACGAACACAATATTTGATGTTTATGCCACTGATATCTGCGACTGTTTGAAGTCACTTCTTTTCCCACGAACCTTTATAGCGGGGTTTCAAGGTCGAATTGTAACAATGGTGGGGGTAGCTTAACGATAGAAATAGTGGGAGGAGTATTCAAGGTCAAATGACGTCACACATTTAAATTGGTATAAGGATAACTTCAAGGACAAAATATAATGAAACAAATAACTACATTTTATGTACTTTATTCATTGATTTTTTTCTGCCATTCTTCTATGCGTGTAACATTATCACCTAAACCTAATTTCCTTAATTTGTTCAATAATAATTGTTTGTTTTTATTTCTTAGAAAATTCTTACAAACTATACTAGCTAAAAGACACACTTCGGCATGGTCCATATACTTAAAAAATACACTAAAGTCCTGAGCCTCCGAATCTTGCATTTCATATGCGTAAAATTCCGAACAGGCTGCAGAAATTAGAAATTCCTCGTACATTTCTCGCACTAAACTTTCCATATTAACTACTACTACGTAAAACTTAAGTCCTACACTCTAATTTCATCTAACACAACCGGATCTGCAATGAACCTAATCAGTTTTTCCAAACAGTCACCAAACCCCAACTTTTTTATCTCACGAACAAAGTCTTGTAAATTTATTGTTTTGCTGCAATATTTACGACATGCATTCGCAGCCTTTTCATATTCATAAGCCAAATCACAATAGCGCGACGCCCATTCTGCTCGACTTTTCATTGCATCATTGAAATAATTATTAGCCGTTTCAGTGAACTCATCGCCCAATTTTTTTACTGTCTCTTGCAAAGCACTATTCATATTATTCACTCATTTTTTACATTCACGACACTTTTTTATTGCTGGTGGTGGCCCATCTATATAATGACGATATATTTGTTCATAGTGAATGTAACAGGGTAAGCTTAACTGTAGTTCCTTGTTACACCGATATGACGCTGGCAGCTTATCCCAAATTTGTCGTAAACTCAGCGTATCAACGCAAGTTTTTAAATATTCGAGAGGAAAAAATGCTAGATCCTTCTCTTCAAAATCACACAAACTTTTTAAATTACTCTGATATAAACAAATTACTCTGCCGACTTGCTCTATAATTTTTTCTTTAGATAGTTCCGTATCTGACATTTCACACTGAATGAATGCAAATAGACTCACACAATTTATAGAACAATTTGCAAGGTCAAAATCATTTCAAGCTCATCCCACACTATTACAATGCACAAATAACTACTTCAAGGTCACACACCCAAGATGACCTTCAACAAAGTCAAGGTCGTCTCGACCAAGGTCAAGGTCACACACAACCTTGAACACAAGGCCAAGGCCAAAGCACACGTGCACTTTCAAGGTCAATGACAAGGACATGTGGGCGGGGCCAAAGAGGGTGAAGCAAGGTCAAGGTCGAGGAGTGGGGGGATCGAGAGAATCGGGTTATGTTCACTACTTAGTATAAATAGTCATATAGCTAAGGGATTTATTTAGTTTCACTTGAAAACGGCTAGAGATAACTACTAGCCGAAACGTCGTGATATTCAACAAAAATAAAGACAATGGAAGTCCAACAGATATCTACTATTTCGCAATGTATAATTTATTTTTTACTTTTTAGTGCAATTTTTTTGTAAAAATAACACTAGTCAACAAATACAAAAAAAAAATGCGACTGATGTTATAATGACTGTCCGTGGGAGTTTATAGCATCCAGATTGCGAATTAAACAACGAAAATTTTCCACCACGACTTGATTTTGAGTTATAGATTATATCAGTTATTTTTATTTAATACCAACATTTCTATATAAGATTTATACATGATTTCAAAACAATAAAAAAAAACAAGATATTTTATGGAAAGCTAGATTTATTTACAAAAATACACATGAAAATACATTTATAGTAAGTCTTTTGTATATAACTTTTGTGCAAAAGTTGACTTTCATTTATATTCCTGATCGCTTTCTCTCATAAGAAACCAACAATAATCCCCATCATTGCTGGATCCCATCTGCCTTGGTAGCATTGCTCCATTGTTAATATGTCTTAGTGGAACCTTTCTCGTGCTTGTCATTAACCGCACCAAAATTTTCTGGGAAAAAATTTAAATAGGAGTGCAAGAAGTGTATTTTAAGAGACATGCGACAGCCGATTTTGCAGTAGGTTTTAACTAGTTCTGCTACAAGTTTTTCGTAGTTTTCTACTTTTTTGTTTCCTAAAAACTCCAAAACAATTGTTTTAAAAGAACTCCACGCAGCTAACTCAACATTACTTAATTTTTGATCAAACTGTTGACCCTTTAGTATTTTTTTAATTTGTGGTCCAACAAATTCCTTCCGTGAGCTTAGTATCACTTAATTTAGGAAAAATTGGTTTAAGGTATTTAAACGCATCTCCTTCTTTATCTAATGCTCTAACGAAGTTTTTAATCAATTCCAGTTTAATGTGTAATAGAGGTAACAGTACTTTCTTGGGGATCAACAAAAGGTATATTCTTTACATTAGCTTAACCTGGAATATATTAGTCTCTCAAAAGCCATTCTTTTACTTGGTAATGGATCTGTGTTGCTTTACTGTCTCAAAGACAAAAAAAACAGCAATATTTCGTAAATTCACCCTGAAGCCCTAGTAATAGTCTTATGACTTTTAGGTCACCACATATTTGCCACTTATATGTATCATAACTTATTGCATTTAGAATAAATGACATATTTTCATATGTTTCCTTCATGTCAACTGCATGTGCAAGAGGAATAGAGGGTCTTTTTCTGCCATTATGGAGCAGAACTGCTTTTAAACTTAATTTGGAAGAATCTAACATTTGGATTAACATAAACACACATTTTATCCTGCAGAGTAAAAAACGAGGATAGCCCCTGGTTACGGTTCCTAAGCATTGTAACTTTGGTTTCAGTGGCTAGTCAATTCCATTGTTGTAATCTAGACCCTACTACTTCAGCATGCTCTTAGGACAAGTGGAGCTCCCAAACAAGGTCATTTAATTTAAGTTTTTCGATTAAATGGGGTGCTTTTCCTTCACTTTCGGGAAAATAAAAATCGTCTTTTTCTGATACATTTTCGGGTTCTGCCTTATCCTCATACATCTTCCTCCCATTTTGCCGGGAGCGTTGAAACTGGTGAACCTTCTCCATGAAGAACAGGTTTTATGCCTGAGGGAATATCCGGATATTCAATATTGTGTTTGCTCTTTCTTGAAAACCAGACAATTTTGTCATACAAAAGTAACAGTCGCTAAAATGATTTGCTGCCTCTCGCCAAATCTTTGGAACTATAAAAGGCATAGAAGAGCGTTTGCCATTTAACCAGTTACTTAGATTTGCTGCCTAGGTTTGACAACATATGTGAGGAGCCCAGTCCCGATCTTGATCGCCAACAAGATATTCAAAATAATTATAATAAGCTACTTTGATCATTTTGTTAATTGTCATTTTCTGCGATTTAGCGGTAAACTGACCATATATGTAACAAAAACTATCCGCGGAGTTAACACAGCCACGTTTCTCTAGTTTAGATATTTTTGTACTGTCGCTTACGTCGGTTCACAGATGTGATATTACCTTTACAGGTGTCAGATAACTTTATTGTTAATTGTCCTTTTCTGCGATTAAGGGGGAAACTGACTCGATATGTAGCAAAAACATATCTGCGGGATTAACACAGTCACGTTTCTGTACTTTAGACATTTTTGTACTGTCGCGTACATCGCTTCAAAGATGTGATACTATGTTTACAGGCGTCAACTAACAATTGGACACAAATATAACACTAAGACAAGGCTCTTACTATTGTCTTGTTCGCGCACTTCCCTTCTCTATCTAATACTGACCACCAATATTGATGATGCGACTGCCGGCCAGGTGGTTTTATAGCTGTTCCGTACTTCTGGTATTTTCTAGAAACATCAGGTACCGAAGTTCGAAAAGCAACTGAGTACTTCTTGCATACAGAGGCGATCTATAAGTAGATTCGAATACGAGGCAGAGTACAATTTGGAATTATATGGGTTTAAATGGATACTTCCGTTATTTTAAGCCCTAGGAGGTTGAGACTTCGTGATTGACTTGTGATCCCAAGACACCCCCACGTGGTCTTGCCGCAATTTTTCTAACTTATGAAAACTTAAATTTGACAACGTCACGCTCCGGTATATTACAAATGCAATGGGATCAAAAAGAATTACGACATAATCCTAAAAATAGATGATCATATTCATAGTGACCCAAAAGATATTGCTGAACTATTTAGCAGACAGTTCAATGTACATAATAATTCAAATCCTAAACTTACGTTTCAAACTGAAGTTAATTATCCTACAATATTTTTATCCCCAGTTAATTCCGATGAAATTTTTCGAACACTTATGAGTTTACCTAATAAATTTTCAGCGGGACTGGACAACATGCCCGTATATGTTTTAAAATTTGTCGCACTCTGCATAAGTAATCCCTTAGCAAATATTGTTAAAGAAAGTTTTGCCACACAGATCTTTCCCACTAATCTCAAGAGAGCCAAAGTGATTCCTATATTTAAAAAAGGGGATCGCCAGTGCATCAAAAATTACAGACCAATCTCCCTGCTTCCAGCAGTATCAAAGGTCTTTGAAAAAGTTATATATATACTAGAATATTTGAACATCTAAACAGACTCAATATCCTGAGTAAAAATCAGTTTGGCTTTAGACCTAACAAATCTACTGAAATGGCAATATTCAACACAATTTCCTATATAAATGAAAGAATTGACACAAATGATAAAGTGGCAGGCCTATATTTTGATTTGTCTAAGGCCTTTGACACTGGATCATAACTTGCTTTTGACAAAGCTTGGTGCGTATGGGGTCAAAGGTGTTGTAGGGGTACCTCAGGGCTCCATTCTGGGACCCATATTATTCTTAATATATGTAAACAATCTGGGGGATGGATTGGCCGCGGATAGCGTTTGCCAGTTTGCTGATGACACATCAGTGATTCTGGTGGACACTTCTATGGCGGGATTGTCTCGAAAGTGCACAAACTCTGCATTGAAAATGCAGCCGTGGTGTTCTGATAACGACCTCACTCTAAACGTAGATAAAACTGGCCTCATTCTTTTTTCAAAGCATGCAACAAGATCTGAGTCACTGTTTGTATGGCTTGGGAGTAGATCTATACCTACTTTGGAACAGGTTAAGTTCTTGGGTGTTCACTTGGACCCCTCTTTAAACTGGGAACATCATATCTCAGGTCTTGGGGCTAAGCTTAGTAGTTTGTGTGGTGTAGTCCGAAGGCTTCGTGACGTCATCACTGCCGAGACTGTTAGGCTTTTCTATCGTGGGCAAATACAATCTCTTGTCTCTTATGATATTTCCTTTTGGGAATCATCAAGAAAGGCTATTAATATATTTAAAATTCAAAAACGCATAATAAGATGCATCTTCCACCTACATCCAAGAGCTTCATGTCGACCATTTTTAACTCAGTTTAAGTTGCTTACTGTTCCCTCATTATACTTTAGATCTTTAGTCATGTTTGTTAGAAGGAATACGAATTTTTTTCCGCTGAATAGACAGCTTTATGGGGGAAACATGGTTATGACTACCAGAGGGGCGAATGACCTAAGGGTACCTTTACATAACTCCATCTTCTATGAGAGAGGATCATACTATATGGCGATTAAAGCCGTAAGGATGTTACCAAGAGAAATCTGGCTTACCGAGTCGATTAATTGCTTTACGAGACGCGTAAATGAATGGCTGTCTGATAGGTGCTTTTACTCTTTCAATTTTAATGAATAGTTTTTGTAATGTCAATATTTTTAATTTAATATTTTTTGTTTAGTGGGTTTTTTCTCATACATTTGTTTTGTGTGTAAAAATTTTATTACTTTTAAATTGGAATATCTTCTTTTGCAAACTGTAAAACTTTGTTCAGTTTAAACTGACTCTCTTCTTACTACTTTTTTAAATTATCTTGTAACTGTCTTTTTCTCCTTTTGTTTTCCTTTGTGTAAAGTTCCTATCGAAATATCGATTAGTTTTTATATTAACTGTAGTTAGATCGATATATTTACAATTCTTAATGATAAACATTTCTCTCTCTGACGTTGCTTTGTTATGTGATCATAATTTTGTTGACAAATAAAGGATATTATTATTATTATTATTATTATTATTTAGACTTACAAGCCAAACTGCTTCGCACTCCCTCCAGGGATTATTCACTCATACCAGGTATGCAAAGACACCAAAAGTATGAAGCTCTGTGGGGACCCTTTCCATGGTATCGGGTCCTAGGTGGCGTGGTCTTCTGCACTTCCTACAAACTTTCGGACGGTTCGCGCGGTTGCAAGGAGAACCGCTTTCTGAATAGGTTTATACAGATGTTCACTAAGGCCCAGTCCCTTGATCTTCTGCAGGAGGTTCTTTGGAATCACTCCAGTTGTTGACAGTATTATAGGAATCGTGTGGACGCTGTTCATTGCCCACTGTCCGCGGATTTGCACCTCCAGATCTCTGTATTTGGCGATCTTCTCGTTGTACTTTGACCTTAGGTTGTTGTTGTTCGGCACAGCGATGTCGATTAGTGTAGTTCGCCTGGAAATTTTATCTGTTAGTATAATGTCTGGCCTGTTACGAGCAACTGTTTGATCTGTTAGGACCGTTCGATCCCAGTATAACTTGAACTCGTTGTTTTCAAGAATAGGCTCTGGATTATATTTGTAGTAAGGCACCTTTCCTACCTGCAATAGTTTTAACTTATCTGCTAACTCTTGGTGTAGTATCTTAGCGGCTGAATCGTGTCTTTTCTTATACTTATTATTATTATAAATTACTTTTTGAAATAATGTGATTAAAAAAATAGTCATTCATTTTTGCTGGAAAAATCATAACTCAAAAAGCTTATGTGTTAGGAAGTTTTTACCACAATTTTCGCATTTAGAGACCAAAAATTAAAGAAAGACTGTCCTTTACATTACAGTCGCAAATTGGTTGTAAAGTAAAAAGCAGTTTAGGTTTTTAATTACAAAAATATTTTATACCTACCTATCGGGCATTAGTTATTACTGATAATAATAAATTAAATTTTCGCGGAAGGATATCCGTAAAAAATAAGAATTTAATTTCTTTATTTTTTTAATAAGAATAAAAATATGCAGAAAAATATACTCACATACATACTTCTAAAATATAAATTTAGTAATGTACATATAAATATATGAATATTAAAAATAAAACTATTAAAATAATTTTTACTGAATTATTTACGTGAGTAGTTATGCTCGATAATAAAATTAATTTTATAAATACAATTAAATCCTCTGCACTTGCTGCCTATGAGTTTTTATGTGAAAATCCCAAAAAAAAAATCAAAAGAATCATAATCTGTAAAATTAAATCAATGATTTTTGATTTTTTAAACAAAATTAGCACAACCCTGGTGTGTACCTAATAATAAAATATCTCTCACTATTTACCACCCTCTTTGCAAACATAAATAAAAGTATTAGAACGTTATTCAACATTCACACAACGGGCCCTAGTTTTAACGATAAACTAAGTTTACGGTGGAACTCACTGATGTGAATAGTGTTTTTAAACAGTTCCACATGAGAATTAAAGTTGAGAACTTTTTTCTTATTTGTGTAGTATTATAAACTTAGCACATTTGGGACACTTGTTTACAAACACCCTGTTTATTTCTTTTTTAAATCTACATACCTTACCTTTAAACAAACGCCGTAAACTAATTCGTCCAACCTTTTGAATATATTGGACAAAACCTGTTAATCATTAGTTTTACGAATTGCAACAACTTGAAGTGACAAACTAAGGGTTGTCGTAATTATACTGACTCTCGTTATCGTTTACCTGTGGATTCTACATATATCGATTGGAATTTTAAAACACCTATAGAAATATAAATTAATGAATTCGTGTTTAAGGGAGATATCACGGATATTGCGTAAATTTAGACTGCGTAAAATTTAACCGAAAATCTAATATTTTTTATAAAACAAGAAAGCTTTTCCTATCTAGGTCAATGTTATGTTTGGTTTCCGTGTCAATATTTTATTTAGTATGTAGATTTTACCCGCACAATGAATTCCGTCAAAAGTGACAGAAAATTAATAACGAGCCTTAATTTAAACTTATGATGTAAATAGTGCTAATGCCATTAAGGAAAGTGTATACTCATTACAATTGCCATAAGTATAACTTACGATTCCAAGCATTCTAGAGTATGGTCGTACAAGGAGAAAACTTGCATCTCGAGAAATAAATTTTAATTTAGCTAGAGCATATTCATATTTAAGGTAAGGTATTTATTTTGGAGGCAACGCGTTCTGCAAAATATTGACTCCTACTGGTACATATTTTTTACTTTTGAAACCGCATACCCTAGTATATGCTCCCATTTCCAAGTACGACAACGCAGAATGGGCAAGATTTATGATGAGGTTGAGACTACATCAAAAAATCACAAAACTTACTATAGAGTTATATTAGATGACTTTAACGCAAAAATTGGAAAGTTTAAAAGAAAATGAAAATTGCCTAGTGAAAGTGAGGAATGATAGGGGATCACATTCTCATTAACTTTGTCGAGCAAAATAAGCTAAAAATAATGAACATTTTTCTAGAAAAAACTCCCTTAAAAATTTCTTCTCCAGTGGTCGTGCGGCCAATGCTATGAACGTCAAGAAGCTCTTCATACACATACAGAGTGTTCGGGAAAATGTGGGAAATCTCCCGGATATGAAAAAACACGTGAAAGGAATACAACAAGTCTATATAAACCCTTTTCGTATATGCCTCCTCTTCAGAGATATCGGCTCCCAAAGAGCTGCAATGGAATCAAGTTTGTTACACATAATTATTGAACCACCAGATATCTTTCAATTATTTTAATATGATGTATACCAGGTAAGACCCTTCAAGTTACTATCCAAAAAAGTTTGTGAATTACTCACAACTGCAGGAACGGACTAGCTGTGACACTCATGACCCTATTTTTTTTACGCCCTGAACTTTGGACGTTTTTTACATACTATTGACTAAAAATTAAGTTATCTTCATTCATGTCGCTAATCCTAACCATTTTCGAAAAAACATGTTTTTTGCATCACCTATTTGGCGCATTTCGATACAAGATACATCTTTGTTCCTATCAAATATTCAACTTTCAACCTTTTGATAAAAAAAATTCGCTCCAAAATTAGGGTTTACCTAAACGTCTAATTCTGTGACCTAGGTTCGCAAAAAAGGGGCGTTTTATTTTATCGGCACCAAAAAAAAAGAATTGTTGTTGCCAACGTTACTAGGTACGAAATAAATAAATAATGCTGCATTTTAGAACTTGTCAACTTTCACATCGCTGACACATTGATTGTTTGGATATTATTTTACTGATTTTTGAATTTCGTGGTGAAATTAATTGTGAAATAATTAAAAATATGAAATTCACGTTTATTGAGTATGCAGATATGCATCTGATGTATGGTCTTGCATCTTGCAATGCTTTGGAAGTCAGAAGGTTATATCACGATAGATATCCTAATCGTACTCTTCTAGATCAGAAAACAGTTCAACGAGTTGACCAACGTCTAAGGGAGAAGAGTGGGCGATGCCATTTCACAAGGTAATAATATTAAATTTCTTCATAATTTTAGGAAATTTTGGGAAAAGAAGTACTGATGCTGGACGGGGAAGAACAGTACGTACGCCGCAATTAGAGGAAAATTTTTTAAATGCTGTAGATGACCCTCCTTCAACGAGCACTCGAAAATTATCAGTACAGTTTAATACGTCGAAAACAATAGTATATGAAGTTCTCCAAGAACAGCTGTTATATCCATGTCATTTGAAAAAAGCACGAAATGATTCCTGAAGATTTTCCCCTCAGAATGCAGTTTCCAAACTGGCTATTGGATTAGCAACGAAATAATGTTAAATTTTCACATCATTATCAGTTCCAATCAATTAATGTCTGGGCAGGAATTTTTGACAATTTTTTGATTGGACCATTCATACTGCCGGCATGACTGAGTGGAGAACTCTATTTGAAGTTCCTCCAGAACGCTTTTCACGATTTAGTAGAGCACTTACCACTTGAAACCCGTAGAAAAAACATGTACTACATGCACGATTGGGCACAACCTCATTTCAGCGTTGCTGTGCTAGAGCACCTTAATAACGTCAATCCAAACCGTTGGATAAGTAGAGGAGGACCCTGGCCTCCTCGATCTCCCGACATAACGCCGTTGAATTTTTACCTGGAGGACACCTCAAAACCTTGGTGTATTTCACTCTGATCGATAGTCGACAGGAACTTCTACGGAGAATCCCGTTTCATTGTGATCAAATAAGGAACAATGTTGAGTTAATGTGACGGGTACAGCAGTCCTCAATTCACCGTGTCCGCGAGTGATCAGACTTCACGGAGCCCATGTTGAACCCTCTTACGAAATTTGTAATTAAGCAGTTAGTTTTAATTTTTTATTGAAACTATGGTGACAGGGGAAAATTTCTCTTTTTCATGTTCAAGCCAGACAGAAGTTAGAGAACTAACTGTGTAAATAAAATGACGTTTTTTCGAAAACGGTTATGATTAGCGACATGAATGAAAAGTACTTAATTTTTAGCCAATAGTTAAATGTATGTAAAAAACGTTGTCGACAGTTCTTATTATACAGGGCGTAAAAAATGGGGTCACGAACATCACAGCTTTTCCGTTCCTGCAGCTATGAGTAATTCAAAACACTTTCTTGGATAGTAATTTGAAGGGCATTACATGGTATACATCATATAAAAAAAATGGAAATATACTGGGTGGTTCAATAATTATGTGTAAAAAACTTGATTCCATTGCAGCTCTTTGGGAGCCCATAACTCCGAAGAGGATATTGATAAGAGTGTTTTTTTTATATCTGGGAGATTTCCCACATTTCCAAAACACCCAATATAGCTTTCATGCCATGTGGGATATTAAGTTATAAGCGATCATAAAGTTTTCATGGAAACCTTAAATTTGACACTCGTCTCTAAAAGACAACATAATACTGAGCAAACTAGCATAGAACCCTCGACATATTAAGTAAAAAAAAGTGAATAAAAAAGTCCGCACCATGTGTGTACTTACTTGTGAAAGAAATCCTTAAGAGAAGAACTGGTTACTCAATAATCTTCAACAATAATCACAGCAAAGACAAAAGGTAAAGTAAAAAAGAGAAAAGAAACCAACATGAGTAACTTTACTGTCGGACACAAGTTGCACCTCTCTTCACGGTTTCATTAAGACCAAAATGGGCTGAAAAAAATGGCGTTGGGACTAATGTAGATACTAAATGAATAAGACACAATTAACATTACTTTTTTTACTGTAAAATAAAATCAGAAAAATTATTCTATCCAATTTAAATTTATTTTAGTACAATTAAACAAAATTCAGTACAACTAAGCGAGACCTTCGAACATTAGTCAATTAAGAAGAACAACTTGGTCTTGTTATTTTATTTATTATTATACGAGTAAATAATTTACAAAGGGATATGGACTTCTAGATTATAATCATATGTTGAATAATGGTTCTAGGAGTTGTATTAGTCTTGGTGCTTTCCCTTTTTTCATTTGTTTTATAGTCTGTATTATTTTGTCATTTATTAGTCCGGTAAATCTTCTGTGTAGTGTTTCGTAAGGGGTGCCCTAAAGTCCCTTGGACATAACTCTAATTCTTTAGAGACTAACGAATAGAAGTGTTTGGTATATATTTCCCCTTTCCGGTTGCTACCTTATTCCTAAATACTTTAGGCATTTTGTTCTTTTCTATCATGTGTTCTCTTATCTGTGGCTTATTATTTTCTTAGTTCGTTTTTTATAGGCGTGAGCTCCTGTGTCTCCTGTAATAATTTGTTTTCTGATTTCTTTTTATTGGTCCGTTTGTAGACTTGTGTAAAAGCTTGGTCTAGGCTTTTAGTTACATTGTTAATTTACGGATTCAGTTGGATTATTAGCCTTATTCGCAAGTTCGATCTGTAACTATGTTTTGAATTCTCTGCTACATTCGTTTAGTACCGGGTATTCAAACTTTTTAGCCTAAGCCACAATGACCTACTGTAGATTTGAATTACGCGAATATTTTCGTATTTTAACTGATGAGCGAGATATCTATGGTGCAGGGCGCGGAGGTAGACTCCGCTCCGTTCACAATTTCGGTTGGTACGGGCAAGGCTATTTCATTACGACGGATATATAAAAATTTCCCTATTTTAAACTACGTTGCACAATTTTAGGTTTTCTGATATGCCGTTCATTAAAAAGTCCATGTGAATTTTTCATAGTACTTTGTCATGATTCTCTATTAATTTTTAGGTCATCGAGTATTTGGAGATAAGATCCAACGTTACAGTACTACCTCTAGTGCTGTGTGGAGAGGGTGTTCCATCGGCTATTAATATAACGCCAAATTTTACAGTGTTTAGACATGAAACAAAACAAAATCATTTAGCTGAATTATATTTTAAGGTAAATAATTAAAAGACTCTTGACTCTATTAAAATATGTTACAAATTTTTGTCATCTTAATAGATTTCAGATTGAAATAAATAAAATAACTTTTTATTCCGTAAATCGTAAATTAAATAAAGATTTTTTACGTGATGAAAAAAGCTCTACAAAACGTATTTAGTTATTTTCCGATTGAAATATGTTTATATTCTGTAAAAAAACTTAAAGTAAATAAAGATATTTCTTATGTTTGATCACGTGGCGAAAAACACTTTACGGGTGGTTGTAACTCAAGTAACGTCACATATAAGTAAACAGTATGTCAGTTTATAAATGTGTCATTTTAATAGTTCCTGATATTATCGAGCGATTTAATTACTGATATCTATATTTCTTACGAATCTTTTATAGTATATTTTGTTATAAATATCAAAATGGAGATATATTTTGTGCAAGCCGACAACAGTAGATGCACTTATGATTGGACTTTTCTATAAAAATAATCATGATTTTTATGCTATGGAACTCAAAAACCTAAAAGCTGCAACGAAAGTATCACTTGCAACTTACTTATTTAAAGAAAATTCTCATGTCAACAGTTAGATTGAACGTGAATTGAAACTAAATGTTTTCGAGGTTGCAAAACCAGAATATAAAGTGAAATTTCTAATATTTAAAATTGCAAATTTTAGAGTTCAAAATTTTTGCAAAACTATGTAAAAACAGATCGACCAATACGAAAAATTTTAGTTGAATGTTCTTGAGGTCGCGAAACCCCAAAAATAACATGAATATTTTAAAATTTTAAAAATTGCAAGTTTTAGAGCGCAAAATTGTTGAAAAATTATATGAAAATAGAAAAATTCGTACTTATATGTTTTTCAGATTGTAAAACCCAAATGTGAAATGATAATTTTAAATTGCAAGGATTAAAGTGCAATTTTTGCGAACTAATTAAATGATAACAAGACGTGTGCTGGGATATTTTTGAGATTGTTAAATCAAAATCTAAAGTAAAAGATGTATTGTTTTTCCAAAATTTCAAAATTTTAATAGCTTTATTCTAACGTTCGTAAGATTTGGAGTGGGATAGGAATAATACAACGCATATCGAGGAAGATGAAGAAGAACAATAGAAGAAATGCGGACTACAATAACGATAAATATACTAGACGCTGCAAAAGAAGCGTTGGGAACAAGAATGAGTAGAGGGAGGAAGAAACTAAGTAAAACACCGTGGTTCACAAAAGAAATAAAAAAGCTAGCAAAGATAAAGAAAGACGCTTTCTTGAAGTACAAAAGTAATCCTTCGGCAGAAGAATATCAAAAATACAAGCAAACGAGAAACAACATAAACGAGAGGATTAGAAGATGCAAGGAAGAATACTGGGAGCGATACATACATGGAGCATGACTTATACGGTGCGCAGAAGAGAATATGGAGAATGATTCAGCAACAGAAAAAAAATGTTAATGAATATATCAGTACAGCTCACATCAAAAAGGAAGAATGAACATCATACTTTGAAAGACAATTTGGTAATACAAATACGATTCACACTAGCATAACAGCAAAATTCATAAATCTGAGCACTACAAAAATGCAGGTAACATCGGAAGAAATAGAATATAAAATACGTAATTTAAATAATAGAAAATCTCCTAGACCAGATCTAATTACCAACGAATTATTGAAATACGGAGGCCAAATTCTTACCGAGGAGTTACAAAAGCTTTTTAATAAAATTATTAAAGAAGAGCAAGTACCGCAAAAATGGAAAACCAGCTATACAATTCCCGTACACAAAAAAGGTGACCACAAAAACCCGGACAACTACAGAGGAATTACACTTCTTAACTCTGTCACCAAACTATTTCCAACAATTATTCGTGACAAACTTGAAGAGAAAATAGAGATCTCGGAGGAACAACAGGGTTTTCGAAAAAACAGGGAAACCACAGATGCCTTATTTATAGTGAGAAAAATAATCGAAAAATCAATAGAATTTAACCACCCTGCATACTTATGCTTTGTTGATCTAACAAAAGCATTCGACCGCACCAAGAAGCAGCACATAACGGACATCCTAAAACAGAAAAATGTTTCAGCGGAGATCATAAACATAATTGATGACTTGTACACAAATTCCAGCACAAAAATAATAATATCCGAAGGTCTAACCGAAGACATCAAGATAAACGAAGGGATAAGGCAGGAAGACTCGCTAAGCCCCTTCTTATTCAATTTGATAATGGACCGCATAATAGAGGACATCAGACCGAAACGCGGATACCAGATGGGCGGACACAATATCAATATAATATGCTACGCGGATGATGCGATCCTACTCGCAGATAACGAAGACGATCTCCAGAGATTGACACACCTATTTAACGTATCAAGTAAGAAGTACAATATGCAGATATCAACGAATAAAACAAAGTGTATGGTAATTTCCAAGGAACCAAGAAGATGTAAGCTACAGATAGAAAATGCCATAATTGAACAAGTCATGAACTTTAAATACCTAGGCATTGACACAAGCTGTCGTAACCTTACTGGAGAAGTACTGTCACAAAATACAAGAGCCCTACAGAGATACATGAGAATAGAGGGAAAAACAAAAATATATAAGACCATGATACGACCAATTCTAACTTATGCCACGGAAACAAGAGCAGACACTAAGAAGACAAGCAGAAAATGGGAACCACCGAAATGAAAGTACTGAGATCAATGCTGAACGTGTCAATCAAAGATAGGCTGACAAATACCTTAATCAGAGAAAAATGTAATGTGCAGGACGTGGTCAAATGGACAAAAGAAAGAAAAAGAGGTTGGAAAGAACACGTTGAGAGAATGAGTGAAGAGAGACTAGCCAAAGTTTGTATGTATGGACGACCAAGAGGAAGAAGATTACCAGGACGACCACCAAAGAGATGGGCCCAGAGCTGATTCTCTTCATCAGCAGAATAAGGCGGGTGTAGATAGAATGACAAACAGGGATATCCCTAGTCAACGTAGAAGAAGAAGAAGAAAATATCGAGGAAAAAGTGCATTACCTGGTTGTTCAATAAGTTTTGTTGTTCGTTAAGATAAAACACGATTTTAGGGTTTAAATTATTCATTATCTCATTTTCAATGAATCTCTCGGCGGGGTATTTTTCCTCAATTTTGGAAAACGAGTTTCTTGGTTCCTATTCACAAGGTCGGCAGCAGAGCTGACATTTGGAACTATAGATCTATAAGCATAATTAATACTATTCCTAAAATCTTCGAAAAACTGGTTAATGCCTTTCTCACCTCTTTCTAAATCTGCCATCGTTGATGAGCAGTTTAGTTTTTGTGCTGGCACGAACGCTGAGGTGAATCTGGTCTGGGTAAGTTTCGGGGGCTGGATGTCTCTGGTCCACTGTTTGCTTGAATTGAGACCGTCGTCAGGTAGTGCGGGTGAATGATTTTGTACCTTCTGAGATATCAGTGTCTTCAGGGGTCCCTCAGAGATCCCACGTCGGTCCATTATTGTTCAACTTATTCATTAATGATGTATCAATCTGCTTGAAGTCAAGCAAGTTCTTACTCTTTGTGGATGACATGAAAGTTTATAAAGCCATCGACAGCTACAGTGACTGCTAGGAGCTTCAGGAGGACCTTGATGCTAAGGAACTTTCCACTATGAAGTCCCTTAAAATATTCTCTATCGAACACACCTTGAGTATGCTTCTCGTGTTTGGAACCACCACTATGAATCACATGTGTACCGGCTCGAACAAGTACAGAGAAGGTTTCTCAAATATATCAACTTGAAATTCAACGGGGGTGATGATCTCGATTAGCTGCCTTGTGCTTCGAGTTGAATTTTCTCCCCCTTGCTAATAGAAGAAAGGGTACAGACTTACAACTTCTCTTTAAAATTATAAACAGTATCACCGATTGCCCACGCCTGCTGTCGATTGTTGGCCTGTGGGTCCCGCCCAGGAGTACTCGTACTTCCCATATATTTCACCGTCCTTTTCACAGAACAAATTATGCAAGCCATTCTTTTATACCAAGGATGGTTGGGTGTGCTAATGGGCTGGATGACTTGAATTTCTTTAATACGTCCTTGAATTATTTTAAACGAAGGCCGTTGTAATTGATTGTCGATTGATGTTTTGTGTTTTTGCTGTTACTGATTGACAGGTGTACACTTTTTTTCTTTTGTAAACACCCTTTTGTTTTATTAATATTGATTTCACATTGTTATATTTCACTCTAGCTCTGCAATTAATTATTGTAAAATGGACAGTGTTGTCCGTCGATAAATAAATACATAAATATAATCTCCCTGAACTTCAATACACTTGTTCCAGTGATCTTCTAATTTATGGATTCCATTCCCTGAAGTGAGAATCCGGAAGATTGTCGAAATACACTTCCATGGCTGCTATTACCTCTTCGTTCGACTAAAATCATTTCCCACGCATGAATTTTTTGAGATGTTGGAACAGCCAGAAGTCAGAGGGAGCTAAATCTGGCGAATAGGGTGGATGTTGTAACAATTTGTACTTTAATTCACTGATTTTCGTTGTTTTTTTGAGCTGTATGAGAGGGTGTGTTGGCTTAATGAAAAATTATTTTTTCCTTCTGTAAACCAGGTTTTTCTCACGAATTTTGACATCCAGCTAGTCCAGAAAACTTATTCTTGGCCGATCTCTGGAATCTAACTCACTTCAGAACCGAAGTATCGGGTTCACATCACTCTTTAGCCATTTGTTTTGATTTAGGATCATGGTGGTAGACCCAAATCTCGTCCATAGTGGTGAAACAATGCATAAAATCCCTTTTATTTCTAAAACGCTCCAAATGTTGCTGAGAAAGTCGCGTTCGAATATGTTTTTTCCACTGTTAGCGAATGCGGCACCCATTGTGCACGCACCTTTCTGTAACCCCAAAATTTCAGCCAAAATATTGCTCATACTATCTAATGAGATCCCTAGGGGTTCTTCTAAATCTCTTCCGGTTAATCGACGATCTTCCAAGACCATATCCTGTATTATTGCTATGATTTCAGATGTTGATGCACTTTTTGGACGTCCTTTACGTGGATCATTTTCAAGAGTTGTACGACCACCTTTAAATTCTCCAACCCATCTTTCTACTCTTCTAATTGAAGGTAAAGAGTCCGTATAGATTTTTAACAATCGTTTTGGTACTACACCTTCCAAAAATAAAAATTAATCACTTCACAATGTTCACTTTATTCCAATGTAAAAAAAAAATACTACAACTCGTCAACTTTGAACAGCTGTAGCTGTACGAATAAGTTCACAAAATATTCCTCTACATATTTTGTAAATGAGTTGACAGATGTACATGAAACTTCATACGTGTTCATCAAACTTTAGTGACATCTTTGGAAAAATAAAACAACGAATTCAATAGCGTCATTCTTATCGAACGACAAAACTTATTAAACAACCAGTTATATTAACACAAGCGAAACATATTATAAGGTAATACAGAATAACCACTATTTGCATTATAATACATAATTTTATAAGCATTTAATTTGGCTCGAGCGGATTAAAGAGGTCGTTCGAGTCGGACAACAAACTTCTTTGTAGTCTTGCACACCGTTTTTTGTTTCCGCAAAACATAGGATCTGATCCTGCAAACAATATCTTCCATATTTTCTTTCTCTTTATTCTATAAAGGAAATTTTTGAACGCTAGATCTTGTAGCGCCTTACCAGTGCAGCGCGCAGCATACAATGCAATTCATCATACTCACCATGATGGACCTACGTTGATTTTTTCACTTTAAAATCCAATGAAAGATTTTTAGGCAAAAGTTACTTAAACGAATCGACAAATTATTCCTTTCACTACATGATGACATCATTTTTATTACCAGATAATATTACAATCTGTCACTTTTTATTATATATATATTTTTTATAAAGGTTAATTTTAAGGGCTAGAATTGGTTTAATTATGGCACAAAATAAATTTGGAAAAAAAAATTCTTAAAATGAATCCCTTTTTCGGATTTAAAATCGACAATAGACTCTCACTGTAACAATCTCCTGATGTAGGCTTGTTTCTTGGTAATAAGTAGGGGAGTACCTGCTCACTCATGCGTTCAATTTCTTAATGAATAACATGCACCTGTATACATCTTACGACTTACCTCTAGTGCATTCTGCAGCACGTACTATCGGTCTATTCAAATTATGCATTAAAAATATTTACTTTCGGACATTCATTTTTTGCATTTTGTGAGACTTTTCAGACAGTAGGGATACCTTATCGAGTAGAGCAACTCCTCCAGTCATATTTCTTTTAGGAACTTTAGAATGTTGAGCGGCTTTAGAGTGGGTAGCTCCCGTTTTTCTATTTGGTGTGCTCCTATGAACTGCATCCTAGGGTTTTCTAAAGCGCTGCACTCTAAAAGGATGTAGATAAAGATTTCAACCTCTTCGTCGCACAATCTGCACTCTTCACTCTCTCCAATCAGAGTTTATTGAGGGGTCCCTTCAGATGGCAACGCCCCGTCAAGAATCCTGTCAGAAGTTGGTTTTTGCTTAGGCTTATGCATTCCTTGAATCTCTTTTGGTTGTAGTTCCCAAGAAGTATCTTAGCTTATCTCATTCCTTGCAGATCTTCCCAGTAATTCGATCTCCTGCTCTATTCTTCTCTTTTCAGTTCTTCTGCTGATTCCACAGAAAGGTTCAGATCCCTTTTCTTGCGAGCTTGTCTACTATTTTATATCCTTCTACCCCGATGTGTCCCAGTATCCATAAGAAGGTAACCGTATTATTCTTGCCTAATTCGTTTAGTTCCTCGAGACATTCCCAAGCCATCTTGGAGCTGATTAAGTGAGAACTCAGCGCAATGATGATTGCTTGATTATCCGACATGATAATGATCTCTTATCCGTGATAGTTTTTCTCTTTGCAGAATTGGTTGCCTTTCCTAGTGACGGGGTTTCCGCTCCCAAACACTCCTATTCCAGTTCTCTCCATTGTTTTGGAGCCATCCGTGTGCCATTTAACGGAATTTCTATTAAGTTTTTCATTGGTATTTTTGTGTTTTCATAAAGTTAAACTTCTTTTTTATTTCATCTTGGAGCATGTCCCAGATTTGTTGATTTCTGGATAAAAGATTGGACCTTCATTTTGTGACTTCATCTCTCATTATCCTATTCTTCACCATACTCTACAAGTATATGTGTGGGTGTAAGGTTTAGGATTACTTCCATGGCGGCCGTTGGAGAGGTTTTCATTGCTCCAGTTATACACACAGGTCTTTAAACTTTCAATAGGTTAGCTCTCGTATTGACCAGACTGGTTCTTTTGCTCCAGATTACTGCCCCATATGTGATGACTGGTCTCACTATTGTAGTGTACATCCACTGCAGAATTTTTGGGTTTGTGCCTCGGCTTTTTTCTGCGAAGTTTCTACAAACCATCAAGGCTTTTGTAGCCTTGTCAATTTCTTCTTTTCTTGTTTATTCCAGAGAAGGTTGTTATCTAGGGTCAGACCTAGATATTTAACCTCTGACTGCCACTCAATTACGTTCCCATCCATTTTGATGGTTTTCAGGTTAAGGTTTCTTTTCCTTGGAAAGGCTACTAAGGTGGTTTTAGTAGAGGCTGACATTTAGTCCCACCATCTAGCACCATTCTTAGTTCTTTCTGGACCATATCGCAGAGGGTATTCTCGAATTTGCCCCTCGCGATTATGACCACGTCATCAGCATAGCCCTGAAAAGATATGCCGAAGTCAGTTAGATCACAGAGGAGTCGATTTACAATCAGACTCCACATGAGCGGAGAAGCTTCTCTCCCTTGAGGGCATCCCCTGGTGGTACAGAGGGGGACAGTGCCCTATTTCTGTCTCAGTTATTTCAAGCAGTAGTAACTTAGGTACAGCAATGGCCAGAATTAAAGATTGAGGTTTGAAGTCATGCCGCATGCACCTTATTCACCCGACTTAACTCCTTCAGATTTCAACTCCTCCGCAAACCTCAAAAGATTTCTTGCTGAGGAATATGGGTCTGATTCTAAAATCATGACAAACACCTATTGTGCATACAGGGATTCAAACACCAGATTACCAGTGACACAAGGGTGTATCTTTAAAATAAAGTAAGTTTATATAATAATTTTCGTATTTTCTTTATATGGCGGGAAATTTATCACTCCATTTACTAAAAGAAGAACTATTTCAATAAGAACTAGATACCCCCCATGCTTGATAACTATAATCTAGACTTGTTATTCCTTTCACAGGGCTAATCTCATTATTATACGACTTGATTTATGATTCATATTTTTGTTTATTAGATAGAGAACAATTCAGAAGCAGAAGCTGGTATAAGCTTTGAAAAAATATTTGAAATAGAGGGACGCATGGGAGATGATGACAAACATGGACCTAAGGATGTAATAGAGGATGCTAAAAGAGACAAAAAGGGGAAAAAGCCGAAAGAGAAAAAATCACAAGCGAAAGATAAAGGTCTGAAATACTCAGATAATTTAACAGATCGAGAACTAGAAGCAATTGATACTTGTTTTACTGCAGTAAAAGGTAACTTTGTATTTATCTAGAAATATTAGCATATAGATATCTCGTTTATATGAGTTCGCATTCAGCGACGTGCATTTTTTACTAAATTTTATTTTAATAAATGTGGTAAAGTACCATTTAAAATGAGCATATGATCTTTCTGGAGGAATTTCATTTATATAATAAAATGAAGTTTGTCGTATTAGGTGGTATAAATATAAAAAAAAAGTTGTATTTAACCTACTGGATTAATATTCAAAAATCCAACGAAAATGTGCAACTTCAGCAGGTTTACAATGCAGGCCTATATATTCTAAGGTTACGAGTCGTCACTGATCGACATTAAATCAAATTTTTAAAGTCTTAGGCATAATAGTAAACTATTAATTCTATTGTAAAGCGTTATCATTTTAGGTAATTCACATTTCGATTTAAATTTTACCGAAAAAATTTTAAATATAGAACCAAATGCAAATCATAATGTAATCATATATTTTGGTGAACCCGAACTACTGCAAAGAAGGAAAATGGAAAAATCGAAGGGTAAAAAGGAAAAACGAGAAGATAAAAAGGGAAAAGAAGGTAAAAAAGAAAAAGGAAAAGGTAAAAAAGGACAAGAAGAAGATAAAACGGATAATAAAACTGAAGGATCTGAAGGTAAGAAGAGCCATGAGAGTAAAAAGGCTAGTGATGATAGAAGACAGTATATTACACAATATAATATATTTGTTGGTAAAACTTATATTAAAAGTATAATCCTTATTTGTACAAGTCAATAAACTTACAGTATACAAAAATATAAAATATTTTTTAATTTGAAATCTTCTAATCAAGTACCTGACATTTTTAATAATTTCTTAGTTCATTCCTAAAAAAAAAGTAGTTAAATATAAATTTTTTTCTAAGAATTTATTACTAACAAGACATATTTTAGTTTTAATAATAAATAATATCCTGGTGAAGAAGAGACTTGTAGTGAAAATTTTTTTAAAAAAACTACTACTAGATATTGTGGTCTTGAATAAAAAAAGGGTAGGGATTTTAGTAAATATCACTAAAATCTAACATCCCATAAGTACTAACAAAATTGAAAAACCAAATCCGGCATTGTTTGTATTAATTAAGCCACTCAATAAGACTTTTGAACAAAAAAATAAGAGGTCTTCGTAACAAACACTCATTTCATTATTTTGTAAAAATAACCTTGTTTCTAACGCAAAATACCGATCGGGTAGAAAATATTGGATGGAGACTTTTTAAAATCCAGTGCGTTTTTCGAAAACTACCCCATCCGATATATTAATCCCTATTCCAAATATTTACAATAAAACAAAGAAATGATATTGAAAAGCTAAGAGAAGAGAGTTCTTCTCTCTTTAAAGATGGCAACTACAAATTATTTCAAGTAGGTAAGTGTGTCCAGTTATATATATATATATATATATATATATATATATATATATATATATATATATATATATATATATATATATATACATTTTTCTTTTCTTTCGGCTTGACAATTGCGACATTTTAATCAAGAATATTCATAACTAAAAAATTAGAAGTAAGTCAACTTGTTGCGCCTTGTTGGACGTTTCGAAACCCTCGTCGATTACATATATATATATATATATATATATATATATATATATATATATATATATATATATATATATATATTAAGAGGAAAAGAGCCAAACTAGTAACAGAAAAGAACCTAAGAAGATGGACAACCCCAGAAAATCTCTCTGAATACACAGAATATGTTGAAAATGGATTCCAAACTTTGGAAACCATAGTCTTGGAGGAAACAAAAAACCAAATAGTAAACATCCTAAAAAACGCCGTGGAAAAGTATTGTAATAAACAAAATAAAACATCTGACAAATTAGGTCAACACACAACAGAGCTTATTAAAAGACGAAGAAAAATGGAACAGAAGAACTCAGGAGAATATAGGCAAATTAGCAGAGAAATATCAAAGCTTATAAGAAGAGATATACGAAAATACAAATCGGAAGCCATATCCGATGTAATTGAGCAGAATAAAAGCTTAAAAATACTTAAAAGAAACCTGGCAGAAGGAACAAAAGAAATTCATAAACTCCGCGATGCAGCAGGTACAATTACAACAGATAGAGAAAAAATACTCCAAATATTTCTACAGCGCGTTATACAAAAAGTACACCATTGACAATGACCTAACAAACATTCCAAATGTCTGCAATCAAGGCTCAGAAGATATACCAGAAATTTCATCATCAGAAATTGAAGTAGCCTTACAAGAAATGAAAAACAACAGAGCCCCAGGACAAGATGGCATTGTTATTGAAAGTATTAAAGCAGGAGGCGAAAAATTAATAAATGCTCTCAAAGTCCTATTTAATAGATGTTTAGAGACCGGACAAATCCCAACTTCATGGAACAATGCCATAATGATAATCATGCATAAGAGAGGCAATCCCACCGACCTAAAAAACTGCCGTCCAATCAGTCTCCTCTCCCACATGTACAAACTATTTATAAAAATAATAACAAGACGATTGACTCCCAAATTAGATTTCTACCAACCTAGAGAACAAGCAGGTTTCAGATCCGGTTATGGTACAAACGACCACTTGCTAGTTATGAAAACGCTCATAGAAAAAACAGTGGAGTACAACAAACTGCTGGTCTTAATATTTGTGGACTACGAGAAAGCGTTCGATTCAGCGGACCAAAACAAAATATTTGCTGCACTAGCTGATTGTAGAGTCGACCACAGATAAGCAGCTTTAATTAAGAACATATATAATAGCGCAAAAGCAAGTGTAAAAGTCCATTCCAAAGTAACATCTACATTTAGAATGGAACGTGACGTACGACAAGGTGATAACATCTCACCAAAACTATTTACAATGCTGCTAGAATACATGTTAAAAAAAATAGGCTGGGGGAACATGGGAGTCAATATAGATGGTGAACGATTAAACTACCTCCGCTTTGCTGACGATATCGTGTTGATTTCTGACAACCTTGAAGAAGCCCAAGAGTTACTAAGGACATTAAGTGCAGCGTCAGATGTGGTAGGTCTAAAAATTAACCGTACAAAAACTTAATGTATGACAAACTTAGTTCCAAGTAGCAACATATCCCTAAACGAATCTGAAATCGAGTATGTAACATCTTATAAATATTTAGGCCATGAACTGAGAATAAACCGAGATAACCAGACCTGCGAAATTCAAAGACGCATAACACTAGCATGGGCGGTGTTCGGCAAGCTGAGAAAGGACATATTTAAAAGCAATATACCGATTTGCTTGAAAAGAAAGGTTTATGAACAGTGTGTGCTCCCTGTGCTCACGTACAGTGCAGAAACTTTAACACTCACTAAGAAAAGTTGAGAAAAAATTAGAGTGACTCAGCGAGCCATGGAGAGGTCGATGTTGGGAATAACACTGAGAGATAAAGTTCCAAATATAATTATTAGAACTAGAACAGGGATCAAGGATGCTATAGAAAGTATAACACATATGAAATGGAACTGGGCCGGACATGTGGCGAGAATGGAAGACGCTAGGTGGACTAAACGCATTATAGAGTGGCGTCCTAGGTTCCAGGCATTTGGAAGTAGGGGCAGACCTCCAACACGGTGGACTGATGATATCAAGAGAATCGCAACAAACTGGATTGAATCAGCACAAGATCGGGAACATTGGAAACGATTGTGGGAGGCCTATTTTCAGTAGTAGACGCTACAGGCTGTGTGATGATATATATATATATATATATATATATATATATATATATATATATATATATATATATACTTTTACTTTACTATTTTTCTTTTCTTTCGGCTTGTGTTTGCGATATTTTAATCAAAAAAATTCATATCTATTTCATAAAAATTATAGTTTTTTAACTATTAATTTATATGGCCACTGTGACTGAGGCAGTTTAGCCAGCTTGTCATTCCTCCATTTCGCACTTGTACTTTTTTGTCCAGGAACCCGTCAGGAAGGTTTATACGTTAACCGAGTTTAGGAGGCCGTTTTCTGTGGCAAAAAAAAGAAACAAGAATGCCTCATCTAAAAGGGCCTGGATACTCCCATCATCCAATCAGGATTGTTTATCACGTGTGTGATTGACTATAACAAATAAGATTTGTCACGTGTGACTGACATTTACATAATTCAGGCCGATTCTTTTGCTTGAACTGGCGGATGCAGAGTTAACAGCCCGCCATATGTATATGCATTTACTTTCACATACACACCGTACATTCAACCCAGATCCCTGTTCTTTTATCCTCAAACGTTCAAATCACGATTTTCTTGCAAAAGCGCACCGACACTCAAGGTTGTCTGTTCAACGGAAGTCAAATGATAAGTTAACTATTAACCAAAAAAAAAAAGAGAAAAGATTTCAACAATTGACGTATTTGTTCTTTCAATTAGATTGTGTTTTACATGCAAAACCGTTTATTACATGAAAATTCCAAAGGAATGAAACTGCATCGGATCCGAAAGCTACATTAGAAACAAGGTCTTAGTTTTTCAAAAAATGGTTCGAGTCAAAATACTTAAATGCCGAGCCGTGGCAACATAGAGGCATTTGAGGTATTATTATGATAGATTTTACTATTTTTTAACATTTTAATCTAATTTTTGACTGCATTGCTTTGCCAGATCAGTGGTTCCCAACCGGTGGATCGCAACACGAGAAAGTTACCTTAACTTTTTTTTTGGGGGGGGGGGGTCGCCGATTATCAATTTTTAAAACTAAAATTAAATTTAAAAATGATAATGTTTAATAATTGGACGGCCGGTGCACGCACCTCTCCTTATGCCTGACGAAATCCTGCCGGCCTAAAAAGGGACTAACACCCTGTATATTAATATTACAAACAATAATCTGTGGGTGACTCCATCTAGGTAGTCAAAAAGCGACTAACACTCAGTATATTAATAATGATGGTGAGTTTATGTAGATAGTCCAAAAGCCACTGACACCATATACATTAATAATGCAGACAATTATCTGCGAGTGATTTTATCTAGGTAGCAAAAAGCGACGAACACCCTCTATACTGGTAATAACGATAACGACTCAATGTAATGGAAGAATTTATTTAAAAAAAAAAATTTTGCAATAATTTGTTTAAACAAATTTATTTTGCAAAACTAATGATAAATTTGACTTAAGCGATGCTTTGATAGCCCCAAAACATCCATGGATTATCAGAATTGTCGCTTAAAAGTTTATCGGTCACGAAAGGTGAAGATTCTCAAAACTTGAAAGATTCATGCGATTTGAAATTTTCAAAATTGAATATCTTGAAGAAAATGAAAGATATTTGAACAAACTCGGCGGCATTTGAAGAAGTAAGACATACTTTAAGATGTTAAGTATGATTTTTTGAGAAAAAAAAATGTAGCGATGATACATAACCTCAAATATAGGCCAGAATCGTGTTTTTGCAGTTTTAGCTTAGGGTATTTAAAAAAAAATGATGTGATAAAGCCTGAATCGAATTCAACGACTCAAAATCTACAAGATAATGACTATTCTTATCCAATGTATAAATTTCACGTCGTGCTGTGTAATCAAGGCTTTATAAGAAGTATCATTACTTTTGTTAAGCCCAAAAATATATTTTTTCAAACCCTTTAATTGTTGTTTTATTGATAAATATGACGGATGAGAAAGGGAGTTGCGAAAATTTTTAAAAAATCGAAAAAGAATTGAGATTAAAAACAGGTTGAGAACCACTGATATAGATAATAGCACAGTTAGTTTGAAAGACGCATCCATATCTGAAAACTGTAATTGTATCTGCGATGTACCTTCTTCTCTTAGGGTACATCAGCACACAATGATCCAGAAAAGAGATCGGATAGTGCATTTAATTCGATTAATAAGGCCACATAATACAGCGTGCTTTGCACTACTCTTTATTCAGTTACTTCCTTCTGTAATCATTTAATATACTGGTATTAGTTAAACGATGACAACGTTGAACAACAGTGGCAGTTTTTCACAACGTCAATTATGGAACCAAGCAAGAAAGTACTTACAACATCAAGATACAAGAAAGAAGATTGGATGACAGATGATATTTTGGAGTTGATGGATCAAAGAAGGAAACACAAGACCAACAAGACCCGATATCAACAGTTGCAAATTCAAATAAGAAGAAAAATAAGAGCAGCAAAGGAAAAGTACCTTTCTGGAAAATGCAAAGAAATAGAGGTGTTGCAAAACAAGTACGACAACTTCAACTTGCATAAAAAAGTCAAAGAACTAGCTGGAATAGAAAAGAGAAAAACCTCAAACGTATTACTAGACAAAGAGGGAAATATTATTATAGAAACACAGCAAAAATTATGCAGGTGGAAAGAATACATAAAAAAACTATTTGAAGATCAAAGACACGAAAATTCTTCTATAAACAGTCTGAGCGGTGACATAGGGCCTGAAATTACTAAAGCAGAGGTCATTTATGCATTAAGGTCGATAAAAACTAATAAAGCTGTTGGTCCAGATGAAATGCCAAGTGAGTTGTTGCAGCTGATCAATGACAAAAATTTGGATTTATTGGTGAGATTATTTAATATAATTTACACGACAGGAACTATCCCCCGAGAAATGTTAACATCAACATTCATATGTTTACCAAAGAAAGCAAGTTCAAAAAAATGCAGTAACTATCGAACAATCATGTCACATACTTTCAAATCCCTTTTAAAAATTGTACACGTTAGAATACATTCCAAATTGGAGCTGGATATTAGTGACACAAAGTTTGGCTTCCGGAACGGGGTGGGTACAAGAGAAGCATTATTTGCTTTTAATACGCTTACTCAAAGATGCTTGGATACCAATCAGGACCTCTATGTCTGCTTCATAGATTACAACAAAGCTTTTGAGACGGTCAAACATGACAAACTGATAGAGATTCTCAGAAGCAAAAATTTAGATGAAAGAGATTTTAGGTTGATATCAAATCTGTATTACACTCAGCGAGCGGCAGTAAAAATTGGACATTAAATAACCGGAGATGTGGAAATACAAAGGGGGGTCAGACAAGGGTGTATATTGTCACCTTTACTATTTAACGCTTATTCTGAAGAGGTCATATTGGAAAATCTTGAATCTGAAACAGCAGGGATAAAAGTAAACGGAGTTTTAATCAACAATATTAGGTATACAGATGACACCGTAATAATAGCTGATAGTTTAAAAGACCTAGAAAAAAGAATGAATAAAATATTAAGAGTTAGTGGAGAATATGGACTCTCTCTCAACACGAAAAAGACCAAGTTCATGATAATTAGTAAGAACAACACCAATAATAATGAAACCCTAATGGTAGGGGGCCAGCACATAGAAAGAGTTAAGAAGTACACTTACTTGGGAACCCTAATAACAGAAAATAATGACTATACCGTCGAAATAAAAAGCAGAATCGAGAAAGCACGTGCCAACTTTATTAGAATGAAAAAGGTTATCTGCAGCAAAGATCTAACGTTAGCCCAGAAAATACGACTGACTAAATGTTACGTATATAGTGTTCTATATTATGGAATGGAAGCATGGACACTGAATCGAAAGGCAATGAGAAGACTTAACTCTTTTGAGATGTGGACCTATAGAAGAATTCAGAGGATTTCGTGGGTGGATCGAGTTACGAACGCCGATGCGTTGAGAAGAATGGGGAAAGAAAAGGAAGTCGAGATAACAGTAAAACAGAGAAAACTGCAATATTTCGGACACATTATGCGGGGAGAAAAGTACAGCATCTTACGGCTCAAAATCCAAGGCAAAATAAGTGGCAGAAGAGGCGTAGGACGAGAACGAATTTCATGGCTAAAAAACCTAAGGGAATGGTTTGGATGCAGTTCAAAACAACTATTTAGAGCAACTGCCTCAAAAATTAAAATAGCTATTATGATTGCCAACCTCCGCAATGGAGAAGGCACTTGAAGAAGAAGTAAAGGAAGAGTTCCTTTTTGGTAACTACGTTTTTACGTCTAACTTTTACTTTTTTAAAAAAGAAGTGCAAACTTATACAACAAAATTCATGATAAACTTACCTCAAAGATAGAACCTGTTGAAAGTATATTTTAAAGCTACATTGTGACGTGTTTATAAAGGTCTGGATAATTTCTAAATCGACGTTGGAGTATCTTGGCACATAGTAAAAAATATTTGCTAAATTTCTTTTTGCTGTTTCCTCGTTTTGTAACAATGAATCGCTAGTTACGATGATTTTTATTTTGGGTAAATTATCTGCAAAAATATATAATTAAATTATAATTAGATTTGATCTCCAACATATCTACATTGATTAACTTAAATTTTAAGAATTTTTGTGTCACACAAAACACAAAGTTAGAAATACGCCAGAGATACATTTACATGCAAAGTATAAATAAATTATGTGCATTAGTAATATAAAACTATGCATTAAAACAAAAAAATTCATCTCATTACACACAGTATGTATGTACATAAACATTTTTAAAAGAACAGTTTAGGCCCAAGCGCAAGCCTGTATGTACATGCATTGTACATTAAAAAAAAACAACACAATTAGCTCCACACGTAGCTCCAAGTATTCATTCAAGCTATAGGGCTCAATATTACAAAGGCAATTAAAGAGACTGTCCTTAAAGCGCTTTACATTCTGCAAATTATTAATTTCTGGTATAAAAGAGTTGTATAGGACTATAAAATTATAATAGGGGCTTTGCTCTGTTAATGCAAGTGAGTGGACTGGTATGTTGAATGTATTTTTTCTCCTAGTATTATACGAATGAGATATTTCAAGCTCTTTGAATTTGTTTTTGTGTTTTATAAAAAACATAATACATTCATAGATATAGAGTGCGGTCACTGTTAATAAATTGTGGTTTTTAAATTGTCCTCTACATGACATTTCATAATTTAATTTTAAAATAATATGAAGGACTCTTTTCTGTATTTTAAACACCTTTTCAGAGGCAAGTGTTCCTCCCAGAAGAATACACTGTATTGTATATTTGCATAATACACTGCCTTCAAGGCAGTAAGATCAAGATTCCTAGATACCACCCAGAAAGAGTAGCAAACACTCGAAAGCTTACTGAAGAAGAAGCCCATATGTTCATAGACGCTTATATTTCGAGAACAACAAAGAAAAACAAATATCTATCATTAAAAATGGATTTATTATTTTCCAAAATATTCTCAACGATCATCAATACATTACATGCCTTTAAACCAATCCGAGCAGTATATTTTCCACCGGTATCCACAAAACGCAGTTTATTCTTTATGTACGAGAATAAAAAGAAATCGATGGGTGCCAAATCGGGGCTGTATGGCGGTTAACCCATCAATTCCACGTTTTGAATGCTCAAAAAGTCACATACTTGACCCGACATTCGACGGGTGTTTTCCTAACTCACCGAAGACTTTCCAAACAAATGGTTGTATACCGTTTAGAGGTGACCATTCTATGATTCTCTAAAGCCACGGTTGCGATATGGACAGTTTTTTCGGAAAAACAGGCGACCATTTGCTTCGAAATGTATCGTACGCGAGCAAGTTTTATTGGTTTTCGCTCTGCTGTTTAGTTTCCTACTAATACGCATATATCCAAGACTGGTCACCTGTCACGATTTTATGAATGTTTTTTGAAGCACCGCGATTACATTTTTTAAGCATTTCCTTGTACCAATCGACACGAGCCTTTTTTTGGACGATTATCAAATTTTGCGGGGTCGAACACTAACATAACTTCTTCACGGTCAAATGTTTATGCAATATATTATATATGCTGGTGTTACTAATGCTTAGAGATGCCTTAATTTCACAGTATGTTACATGACGATTTCAGTTCACACACAGCATCGATGTCTTCGTCCATGAACGAACAACGGCCGCGATTGAATTCACTAAACCCCCGGAGCAAAAAGCAAACCCGAATGACTGATCTACTTATTTCATCAAAAAACAACTTAAATCTCTTTGATTTTCAAATTATATCACGGATGTTTTACGACAAAATGTGTGAGGCTAATAAAAGTCATATGAATTAAATGGTAACATTTTTATATCAGGTGAATATATCTGAATACTAGATAAATAACATAAGTTTACAGAACTGATTTAAAATTATTTTCAAGCAATATTCCTCGTAGAATAGTGTCCGAGACACAATAACAGTTTTTCTTTTCTAAAATGTAGTGCCTTGAAATAATTATCATTTCCCGACACCTTTAATTAAAAAACGAAAAGCAGAAAAATTATATATAGAAGTTCAAAAAATTGCCTTACCCAATATATCTGGAAGTTTTCTTACTAAGGCTGTATGAAAAATGTCAGAGTTTTTTTTAGACAGTTCTAATAAAGCTAAAATAGTTGTATCTGGTACATCCGGTTGGCACAATATATTTGGTAATATTGAAAGCCAGTTTTGATACTTAGTTGATCTAAAAATAATATTCTTATGAAACGAGAACTTGTTAAAGGTTTTAAAATTATTAAAAAATTCGTTAACACTAGACAGTCGTGTAACACAACTAGTAAGCATAGTAACAATTTGTATACAGATTACAAATTTTGTCAGCTCGTATCCAATGAGCTTCCATCAAAAATAATATAGGTAGCCTTCACATAAAATACAATGCATAGATCAAGAATACGTCAAAAATTTGATTTATTGGCACTAAAACCACAGAGAAGGTTCAATTTTCGTGGCCTTGTTTGCCTCGTGACACGCTATATTGGGAACAGGTCGGACATCGAGAAAACTTTGTGGAGAAAGAAGTACAAAATAAATTACCCTTCTTAGATCTTTTGGTTGAAAGAAATGGCAGACAAATTCGAACTTCAGTTTACAGGAAAGCCACACACACAGAACAATACCTAAACTATTCATCCAATCACTCCAAAAACACCAAATAAGAAATTATAAGAAATCTTATAGATAGAGCCTTAACTCTCTGCAACTCGAAGGAAAACTTGATGAAAGAGATAGATCAAATTAAAAATGACCTGACAGCCAACGGATACCCAGTATATCTAGTGGATAAAATTCTAGAACAACGCAGAAATAGGACAATATCGACAATGAACGAAAAACGAAAACCAGTATTGAACATCCCCTATGTTAAAGGTATTTAGAAGAAAGTTGGAAGAATAGGAAAACAATATAAAATCAACGTTGTTTTCCATTTAAATAACTCTTTGATAAGTCTGCTCACTAGGATCAAACCAACGATTCAAAGGGATATGAAGAACTATGTGTATCAGATACCATGTGAATGTGGCAACTCCTACGTTGGCGAAACAAAGAGACCCCTTGACGTAAGGATCAAAGAACACCAAAAATACACATCTCAAGAAGAAATGGAAAAATCTGGTGTCGCTGGACTCATAGACATCACATAACATGGTCTGGAGCTAAAAGTCTACACCGAGAACAACACCGGAAAAAAATGAAATTCTGAAGCCGCGGTTATACATCAGAACCCGAGTTGCTTTAGTAAACCATCTTTAGATATAAAAGAAGTGTAGAAACTACTTCTTAATAATTGTAAACTAAAACTAAATGTAACATAAATGGCGCAGCACGCCTGATTACACCCATCTCTGTCACAGTCCACTGCATTTACTTTTAGTATAAATAGTTTTGTATGTTTATACGTTTTCCACAAAGAAAAACTTGGAAAAATCAATAGAAAATTGTTTTTCCAAAATCAATATACATGCTAAAAGCATTTTCAAAAGGAAATATTTAGATCTAGCGACATAATCAAACTTCAAAATTTGCGTTGAAAAGTCCCACCAAACGATTAGTAACATCACCTGATTTTGGAGCGTGTTGACCCAATCGCTACATAAACCCTAGTTTTTGCGGCAAATTAGCAGCAAATGACCAGAGCATCAGATGCAGCAAGACTAAAGAAGTACGAAGAAAACCTGAACCGATTACGAAGGACCGCTGGATTTTAGCAACTCTTTGAATCGCTGATAGAGTTTTGGTCTCTAAAGGTTGTTTTTACGGCTGATTTCGATAATCCAATTGTCTTCATTGGCCAAAACTTCTATTTTTCGGAAAAGGATTGATTTTCGAACAGGATTTTTCAAGTCTTCACTTTAAAAAACCTCATTTCTGGACAGAAAAAATTCTCTTTTCTCTTTCAGAACATCGACGAATTTTCTGACGGCAACATAGACCTTCCAGATCTTAGAGAAGAGCCATTAAACCTACGATAAAAATTGGATAGGCGCGTGCATCAAGGAATTTCATCTATAACACCCCTATCCGTTCGTGACAATATCCGACGTTGTCTGAGTAGGCTATCATTGCACACCGATAGCTGAAATGCGGATTATTGTTGAAAATTCCAGGATCGGTATAAATAGTGTCTCTGGGTTTTCCCCTTTTTTAAAATAGGGTGTGGACGTAAGGAGTACCTGCTTACGGACTCCTAGGTAAGGTTTCCGTACAAAAAGGGACCCCAGATTCACTTGTGTTCGGCCAGAGATCGGGTACACTCCATAGACCTGAAGGAGGTTGCGGTAGAACGGGATCTGGCAACTATAGATCGCGAAATTTTATACCATAACTTGATTTCTCCCATACTCAAACAACAAATAACAAAATAAAAAACAAGTCATTTTTTGCGGATAATAAAAGATAAAGGCATTCTTATTTTTCGTGAAAAAAAATAAAAAATTAGATAGAAAAACTTAACCCTGCAGAGACATTACGCGCGATAAAATTTCAACATTTTACTCGCGGCAACTACTTAGCTTGTTTTTCGGGATTATCTAATTTTTACACTTGTTTTTCCGAAGCGATCTCTTACCCATACATTTTTTCAAACTTGTGTGTAAGTCCAAATTACCCATATTTTTTTGCGAACTAAGAAATAGCGACTGCGAACGAATAACTTTTACTTGTTTTGCGGAAATAGGAAATTTACGCCCGAATGATTACGGAAAGCTGCCAAAATACAAAAATTCAAGCAAGTTAGACATTTTTTGGTGATAAAAAATAAATAATATTCCAAAAGTTAGGTATTTCTTTGCGCTTAAAAAAATTGGCCACAACGAAAAGTATACTTAAACTTGCCCTGCTAATTATTTTTTCAACAAATAATTAGTAAACCCCAAACTATTTAAATTTTTCAATTTGAGCACTTCAGCTCTCCTCCTGTACGCATCCCAAAAATCTTTTTAAATTTTGGCTTAGAAATTTTTTTTTTTTTTTACATAATTTAAGAGCTATGGCTCAACATTCCCAAGTGCCACTCAAAAACAGTAAGAAAGATGAGGTGGCATGGCTTGTCGCTGGGTCAGGAGGTTATGGTGGGTCCTCTCCAGCACAACCTGCGTGGTACCCCTTTCAAAAACCCGAACATTCAATGGTCACTTCCACTCAATAAAAACCCCTGCAAAGTTCGTTCGATGCGGAATTTAGACAATTTCCTCAATTCGAAGATGCCAAATTATACCAAAGAGATACAACCTGGTGGAGAAGAACAACTGCGCTACGGGATAAATCAAAATAGGGACTCGTATACGGTAACTAGCGCTGATTTGTTGTCAGATTGTCGCTCGATCTCTATGAACGTTTACATTTCCGTACCCGTAGAACCGGTATGACACCCGTTCGTTGATCAAGCGTTTATGCGATGTAGTTTAGAAATTTATTTAGTTTCACTTAAAAACGGCTAGAGAATAAATATTAAAAATTACTACAAGTGAGAAGTTTATAATTAATATCATCAACAAGATAATTTAAAAAGTTCTTTTTTTCAGTAAGTATTGTTAGATATTTACATATTGAAAATAATATAATAATTAAGATAAACAATTCATCTTTTACTGTGTTACCCGGTTACTTTATTCACCAGTTGACGAACCGTTTAGAATATTATACTAGTTTAAATAATGCAATTAAAAAAAGATGGCATAGAATTAATGTGTGTATCAAGAAATAAAAGCATTCACACTGTTTATGAACACATGTTCAAATATAAATAAAAAATATTATCACCTGATTTATGTCTACACAACCAGCCCTAGTACTGATATATATATATATATATATATATATATATATATATATATATATATATATATATATATATATATATATATATATATATATATAGTCGGTTTATAACGTCCTTCTACGTCTTCCGATTTCCAGTCGCCACTGATCCCGATCTTGCTAAAGATCGTTATCCAGTTGCCTTATCCTGATTTCTTCGTCAATTCCTCCTCTCCAACTTTTTCTTGGTCTTCCTGGTTTCCGTCTTCCTCGTGGTTTCCATTCTAATATCTGCTTTGGGAGCCGTTCTTCAGGCATCCTTTGAACATGTCCATACCACGTAAGTTGTTTAATTTTAATGTCGTCCACTATGTCATGTGTAATTCCCATAATCTCCTTAATTCTTTCGTTGGTCACTCTATCCATCCTTGATTTACCTGCCGCACGTCTCCAGTAGTCCATTTCAGTAGCTCTTAGTTGACCCTCCGTCCTCTGTTTGATTTGCCACACTTCGCTGCTATATGTGATAATACTTTTTACTATCGTATTAAATATTCGATGTTTATTGGTTTTTGATACCTGCTGGTCCCATAGAATTCCGTTCATCATAGCTATAGCTCTCCTGCCTTGAGTGCTCCTTTCCTTTATTGCTTTATCCAGTGTACCATCATTTGTTATTTTTAACCCTAAGTATGTGTAACTCTCGCATTTTTTAATACATTGCCCATCCTCCAATTTAAGATCTTGCTGAATCCCTCCAATACACATGTATTCGGTCTTTTTTATGTTAACCTCCAGACCCCACTTGTTATATTCTTCGATTAACTTCCTTGCCATGTAGTTGAGGTCATCGTACTCCTGAGCCACCACTATTTGGTCATCTGCGAAGCATAAGGTGTACAGCGTATTATCGTTTAATGGAATACCCATAGCACTACATTTCCTTTTCCATGGTTTAAGTACTTGTTCTAAATATATTTTAAACAATGTGGGTGATAGGCAACATCCCTGCTTAAGTCCTCGATTAACTTTAAATCCGTTCGACATTTGATTTTCCAATTTTACATGTGCATTACTATTTTCATAAAGGTTGTTGACAGCTTTAATAAGGGTCGCACTTATATTTGTTTTCTCGAGGGCTTGCCATAAGCGGTTTTGTGGTACACTGTCATAAGCTTTTTTAAGATCCACGTACAAAAGATGAACTTCCTGATTGTAAACCAGCTTCTTTTCGATTACTTGGGTGATAGAAAACAGATGGTCCATAGTGGATCTTCCTGCTCTAAATCCGGCTTGTTCCTCGGCCTCCATGTCTTGGTATTCCAGTTCTATCTTTTCCTTTATTACTTTCCCGTATATTCGGCTTAAGGTACTCGTAACGGCTATACCTCTGTAATTTTCACATTCATCCCTTCTTCCTTTTTTGTGTATGGCGGATATTAGTGAAATTTTCCATTCGCTGGGTACCGTGCTTCCATTTAGGCATTTCTGAAATAAATTCGTCATCTGTTCATACAGCTTTCTAGTTCCGTATTTTATCAACTCTGCTGGGATATTACCGGGCCCTGGCGCTTTTCCGTTTTTCAGTGATTTGCATATCTTAATGACGTCGTTTAGGTATATTCTACATGGGAAAGCTATTACCTGTATGTGTTGTTGTTTTTCCTCCTTCTGAAATTCCACCCTATCTTCCTGGAGCAGAACGGAGAAATACTTATCCCATTGTTCGAGTGAGATTGGTGCAATTACATCTTTTTTCTTTTCCTGTCTCAGGGATTTTATAATTCTCCAGCTTTCCGTACTTCTCTGTCCCCCAGAAACATGTTAATCTTGTTACATTTAGCCTCCCATGTTTCGTTCTTCTTTAGGACTATCTTTCTTCTAACTTTTGTTTGTAACTCTTTATATTTTATCTTGTCTTCGTTGGATTTTGTATTTAAATAGGTTTTGTATTTGTCCCTTTTGTCCCTAATGTCTTGTTCAATATCTTCATCCCACCAATACGGTTTTCCTCTCTGTTTCTGTCCCCTTTCTTGGTACCTCAGTGCTTCTGTTGCTGCTTCCTGAACGCAGGTCTTGATGTGCTGATACTGTTCTTCCGTATCTTCAAACTCTACGTCACCCAGTTTAGAGTCTAGTCTGTCCTTATACAGTTTGTTAGTGCTGTCATGTTCTAGGCTGTCTATGTTGTATCTGATTTCCTCCGTTTTCCTATAGTTATTTTCGTTCATTATTTTTCCTTCGTGTCGGATTGGGAACGTTACTTTCATCTTTAGTAGGTGATGGTCACTTCCACAGGTTGCACCTCTATAAACTCTCACGTCTTGTACTTTAAGTTTTGTTTTAACTCGAGCTATAGCATAGTCTATAATAGTTTTTAATTGTCGGGTATTCTGGGTCCACGTATATTTGTGTATCATCTTATGCGGGTAAAATCCATTGAGGATGCGTAGTTCATTCTGTTCACATACTGTAATCAACCGCATTCCGTTGTCATTAGTCACTTGTTCGCCAAATGGGCCTACTGTTTGATCATGTTGTTTACTTTCGACTCTACTGTTTAAATCTCCAAGTATGATAACTTCCCTCTCGGTACTAGTACTGATAATATGTTAATTCAACTGAGGAATTCGTTGAAAAAAATAATATACAAAATAATTTATTTTAAGACATGAAATTTGACATTTCCTTTTTTTATTGCTTCGGGTTATATCACGGCGCATAAAATATTCTCTAGATCTTCCTATGTTGTAAACAGGAAATAAAATATAACTAATATTTTTCTACAAATGCTCAATTTATACGTTATAATCTGTAACATTTATCTACTAACCTAATCAATAATTCGTTATTAATAACGCTTGATAAAATATGAAACAGCTCCAATTTATCTTCATTTCTAAGTTTTCCATGATCGTAAAACATCACAGTGTTCTCAAGGACAATTTGAAGATCCATACCACTTCTTCGCCATTTTTGATAATTTTTACCAACGCATTCTCTTAGTAATCTTAGGAAACATTGCATGCTTTCTTCTCCCAGTGAATGTTTTTGAAATAATAGTTCTAAAACCAAAATGATGTAAAGTAATGTAGTGCAATAAAAAAATTATTTCTCATTATTCAAGATGATCCGTGAAAGTCTTAAAAATGTGTTGGAAACTTTTATTGAAAAACATAATATTTTAAAATTTTTACGCTATGAATTATTAAAATTTGTCACTGTTAATAATTTAAAACTTACTTTTTCAACAATATCGCACTTGTAGGAATTAAACTTTTAACGTCTGAATACATTCTCTTCGGACAAATATATTTCAAATTTTAAAGTAAAATGGTCAATTTTATCATTTCAGATCAAATAATTTTATACTTACTTGTTATATAAGACATAATTGTTGCCATTTCTTTTTTCAAATTATGTTGGGTACAGTTGACATATAATACAGAATATATAAAACAAACCAGTAAATTTTCATGTATGCATTTCGAATCGTTATTGTGCTCCAAAATATTTAAACTACTGTTTTTAGATTTTTTAGTTCTACCGCCAGTTTGAGAATAAGGAAAATAGGTAAGAAGGTGTGTTAAGAACTTCTGTCCTTCATTGGACATAAAAACACTTTTCTAAAAATTAATAAAAAAATAATAATTTAGTCATTTTTATAATGTAAAATACTATTTTATTTTCCTGGTTTGTTACATTCATTAGGTATGTTATTATTAGAGATCAAGTTGCAATAACTGACAGATTCTGTCGGAGGAGGAATATTCGCAAAAAAAAAATATGAAAAATTTTGATTTTGAGACATTTTTGTTAACAGCTGCTGATAATTTATTTCCACTCTGAATGTAGTGCCACCTAATTAAAACACTGTACTGTTTATTACAGTATGTCTGTCAAAGATTTTTCTCTAGATAGTTTGCCAAATTTTATTCAAATCGCCTAATCAAAACTTACATTTTCTTCTATTAAATATTGTTTGACGAAAAATATATTCCACCAAATAGAAGAATTAAAGAATCACTATGTATATGGATTTTAAACATATGAACTGAGAAAGAGTATATCTTATATTAGAACCCAAAAACTCATAAAGGAAAAATAAATCAATTATCAAACTTAGCCATTTTTATTTCTTCTGGGTCATTTATCCGGTTTTCCGGAACGATAAACTATAACATTTTATGGCGGTTCATAAGCCGTGTAGCTCATATAAATATTTCAAAATATATCAAAGAAATTGTACAATTGTCAAATAAAGATTAAGTCAAGGATGCATTTAGCACGATACGGCCTAACCATCTAGAATGTTTTTAAATTAAACATTATAGGAAACAAAAAATAATCGAATAAAATCGCTATAATGTAATATATTCTTTTGATAACATGTACAAAAAATTCATATAATGACTGTTTTTCCTGATTGCCAAATGGATAAAAAGTGATCAGTTTTTTTTTTTCAGTTATTATCGTTTTCTTTACTATAGAAAGTAGAACAATTTTATTAACCTTTTTGATTAAAACGTTATCAATTTAAGATGTTCAGGCCAAATCGGGATTAAATATCCAATATAGGATTGCACCGAAAATGGTACATTGGTTATACACCAGTGTTGTGAGACCAGCCATCACTTACGCAGCCTTGGTCTGGTGGCCCAAGGTAATGCAGAGAACAACCATGACAAAGTTGAGTGGATTACAAAGGGTCGCCTGTTTGTGTATTACTGGGGCCATGAAATCAACCTCCACTTCGGCAATGGAGTGTATTCTGGCCTCCGCTACACATAGTGATTCAGGCAGAGGTAAGAATGGGACTCCACCGACTAAATCACTCAACAGTAAAATCGCAAAGGACGATGTCAGGACACAAAAACTTATGTAATAAAATCAGGAGCCCTGAGTTGGAAATGGACACGGACCATATGAACTCGAGCTACCGTTATAATATACCGTTTGAAGTCACAATAGAGGATCGAATGGCAAGTAAAAGAGAAAGACCGGAAACATTCTCGGGTGCAAGTATCTGGTACACTGACGGTTCAAAAACTAGTGAGGGTACTGGAGCTGAGATATATGGGCTACAACTGGGGAAGGAATTAACCCTTCCCCTTGGGAAATACCCAACAGTATTCCAGACAGAAATATACGCAATCTTACGGTGCGCAGACGAGATAAACAGGAGAGCTTACAAAGGGAAGCAAATCTTCATTTACTCTGACAACCAGGCAGCCCTCAAGGGCCAAAAGGTATCATCGAGGCTGGTTTGGGAATGTCAGAGTGAGCTGGAAATTCTGGCAAAAGACAACAGAGGTATGTTAAAGTGGGTACCAGGACATGAAGGCATACATGGGAATGAAAAAGCTGAAGAGCTGGCTAGAGCAGGGTCGGCATCTCAATACATGGGTCCAGAACCGGCCTTTGGGGTGTCGCGGTGCGCGGCCCGGGAAGCAGTCATAAAATGGATCAAAAGAGAACATAAAAACCACTGGATGACCAGACAGGGTTTAAACCACAGCAAGCTATTTATTGGGAATCCGGACCCGAAACTGGCAAGGAAATTACTATAAATGAGTAGAAACCAATTAAGGACTATTACGGGTATAATGACGGGACACATGGCCGTCAAAGTACATCTGAATAGAATGAATCTATATAACGGAAACCTCGGCTGCAGACTATGTGGACAAGCCGAGGAAACGGTGAAGCATATCATATGTGACTGTGAGTCACTGGTGAGATTTAGACAACAAACTTTCGGGTCAGTAAGATTGGAACCGGGAGAAATACTCACTCATTCCTTAGCAGGACTGTACAGATTGAGCCAGGGGGCTAGGTTGACAGAGTGGCTGTAATGTCTAGGGTGAGCACAATAGGCCTACTCTGGTCGTAGTGCATCCGGCTTTAGGACGGACCCGGGAATATAATAAAAAAATATAGGATTCCAAATGCTCTCTATGAAAGAAAGATGCGGGAATGGAATCAGAGCGAGATATGTACTAAGGGGAACCGCGGCGAGGAGTCCAAGGGAATAAAGTTCGGTAGTGCTTTTTAGAAAGTTATAACGTCAGTGTCGTCAGTTACGCTTTGAAACTCCTTAGAAGCAATACGTTTTGAAATCTGTTAAACAATGTTACGTTTTTCGTATATACCCGGTTTTGTTTAAGAAAGTTTTATTTTTGTTTTGTCATTTATTTTTGGGAAAATTAAAGGGAAATTCCTTTTTATTCTACCTGAGACAAGGGCGACTTTAGTACTATGTTGTTTAAACAATTTAAATAGCCGTTTTTGAAGTAATGTTTGAAGTATAGGTGCGCTCTATTAACCTGTAGTTTTTCAGTACTAAAACTGCAAGAGCCAAAAAGATTGACCAGACTACTAGAGTGCCTTTGTAACAGTGATACTTATTTATAGGTAAATAGAATGGCTACTAACTAATAATTCTGTCACATTTTTATAGGCGCACACGCCGCATACATTCGCATTGTGCTCCCGAGTCCACCTCTATGTTTTGCATCATTTGTTATTAAATCCTATCTTACAATAAAAATAAAATTTTAAATTAATATTTAGCAGGTACTGGATTTTTTTTTCAATATTCAACTCATATTTAATGTTAACCTATTACTACATATTTAAAAAAATGTATTCTAAATTAAAGAATTTTACTTCCTTGCAACATACCAAATTAAGCTCCTCATTTTCAATTTGCTTGATTAAGCTCCTCATTTTCAATTTGCTTGACGTACTTCCACAATAAATACAGTGTGTTTGTTATACATGTCAACATTGCAGCTGTTTCATCACTTAAAACCGTATTTTCTAAAATAGAAACAATTTATCATATTACAACATAACAACATAATCCTTACAAGCAGTTTAGAAAAAACTAATTTTTCGTTAAAGTTAAAACGCGACGGTGAAAATAAAATTAATGTTGTTAATTTAGCCATCTAAAATTATTTTGTCAGTAAGCTGAGGGAACTCTTTTTTTATTTTAGAATAGTAAATTCCACAAAATATGTAAATGAAGATATAAAATTGAATATTTTCATCAAATTGATTTTAATTGCCACGCTTACCAAATTTCAATTACATCAAATTTACCCTTAATAAGATAATATTTATTTCAGTTACACTGTAGGTTTAGCCTTGAATAAGATTTATTTTAGTTGTTTTCTTTTTGATTTATGTTATAATGATTAATCTGAACAATATTTTGTTAAATTTAAAGGTATTATCTAAATCTAGCTTTAGAAAAGTTTAATTCTATACTTGGTAATTTTCAAAGGGAGTATTTATTTTTCATAATTTTTACTTGAACCGTCCCAAAAATACTCACCAAATGCAGACTTCTGTACTTTTTGTTCTGGCATAACTTCGAGCCACGTCTCATACAATAACGGTATTAACGTCATAATATGCCTATTTATAGTTTCTAATCCTTTGTTAAAAGAGTTGTTTCGCCTTGTAGAAAATAAATCAAAGGTAGGTTGATCCAAAGTTCTTTCAAAGTTACCTTTGTATATTGGTACTATATAGCTTTTGGATGCATCAAATATATCATGAGTTGTGGACCTAAAAAGCCAACTGTACCAAATGTGCTTAGTAATAAATTGTAAAGAATACTTACACTTTTGAAACATTTTCATCTTCTTTTTTCAAAATTACATTTAAAACGGCGTGCAACCTGCTTAATACTTTAATTCTCCAAGCTACACTTGTCATTTTGCTCCCTAAATTTAAGGTAAGAGTTCGCCCAAGTTGAGAATCATTCCTTAGCTTTGAAATAAGGGAGAGAAAATCGGGTAGAAGTTTTTCTGATGTTCTACTGATTAATCCACAATCCGTTTTAATAAAACAATCTAGGAAGGACAGGGAATCTTCTTGAATGTTTTTGTCGATGTTAGTCATTGCACAGCGCAAATTTGTCGAAAAAAAATCGAAGAATGGTATCAGTTTCTCACTAGGAATCTAAATATTAAAATAAAGTTATAAAAAACTGGAAAGTGATACAGTTATTACTATGCATTTCTTTAAGACCCCAACAACAGCAAAAAAATGAAAATAAAATGATTATTTTTTAATATAATCTCCTAAAATTTATATACATATTTCACAACATTTAATTTAACCTCAATATCACTACAAAAGTATTCTCCGAATCTTTCAAATTTCAGTTCTTTATTCATGTTAATATTACAAGGTGATGTATGCAAGTCAAATATAAAATAATAATTAAAATTACATCAGAGTTGCAATCTAAAATACGCATTAACATCTAAAAGCAATTAGAGTTGTTCTCAACCAAAAGTTTTTTTAAAGATTTCTTAAAACCCGTTATAGGCAGTGCCCTTGTTTGTTCTGGCAGAACATTGAAAAATTTTATTGACCATTATTCTGTACCGTTTTGACACTTATCCGGCCGCCAGTAAATGGAAGCAATATCACCGCGATGTTGAGTTTCATAACTATGTATATCTTGGAGTGTGTTATAGATGTTAATGTTTTTCTTAAGATATAGGTTTTCAAGGAAAAAATGAGATGACAGAATAAGCGCTCCCATGCTCTCCAATGACTGCCTGCAATCGTTATTAAAGTCCAAACCACACATGACACTAATCGTCATTCGCTGTATTCCAAAAAGTTGCTGGATCCCAAGCCTGTTTTGTGTTGGAAAGATATGAATAGAAAGTTCCAAAGTACACTGTCTTGAGAACCCAGACAAATACCGGCTCTGCCAAGCTTCAGATTAAATAAATATCTTTAGAAAGCCTAGAGGCTAGTGTCCCACTGCTGCTATGGGTCAACATGTACCCCCAGAAATAGCACGTCCTCAGTCGAATTCACATGACTCAATGTTTCACTGAAATGTGTTATCTGAATTTAGATGTAATTTATTACAGTGAAATCAGTCTGCATCTCTCACCTCTGCCACCACGGAGTCCGCAGGCGAGCCTTCTACTGTGCATGCTCCTACATCTTTAATGTGATAATGGTTGTAAACAACATTTTGTTATAACTCTAAAATTTCACTGTGGTTTTGACAATAAAAAATAACCTGAGGGAGCTAGATCTGGCCTATAAGGAGGATAATAACTATGGGAAATTTTGCTTTTTAGAAATTACCGAATCGGAAATTAAAGAGGCCGTTAAAAAACTGAAAGTTCGTAGATCAGTAGCTACTGATAATGTGCCGGCCTACGTTATTAAAGGTTGTATTGATTCATTTATAACACCTTTAAAATATATTTTTAACCTTTGTTTGAAACAATGTATTTATCCCTCAAAATGGAAAGAAAGCAAAGTTATTTCTATATTCAAAAGTGGTGATAGAAATGAAATTTCTAATTACCGATCTATTAGTATTGTCTCAGCCTACTCAAAAGTTTGTAAAAATGTAATAAGCAAATAATTCATTTTAATTATTGTATAAATAACACGCCGATAAAAAGAACTGATTTACATAGGGATCTTGGTGTTTATTTAGAAACGAAGTTGAGTTTTGGTAGGCACATTGATAATGTAACTGCAGGTGCAGTAAAAAATACTTGGTTTTATTATTAGGAGCTGTAAATATTTCAGTAATATCAATACAATGATTGTCTTGTATGTCATTGGTGCTTGCTAAGCTTCCATTTAAAGTAGGCCGAATTAACACCAGATCCAGAAATTTATTTTATATTAATGCCCGTAGGACTAACCCGTATAAAAATTCCCCATTAAGAAGATTATGTTCATATTTTAATAAGTATTGTGGTGTCATTGACATTTTAACCTAAGTTGTAACAGGTTTAGAAGGGAAGTGAGAGATGAGTTATGTAGGCAATTGTAGTGCCTTTTTATTTAGGTCCTAATTTAGGTTATGGTCTTTGTATATTAAGTTAAGTTGTATCTGTTATTGGCTTTGTAAAAGTTGTTGATAAAATGAATAAATAAATAAATAAAATCAAATAAAAAAATAAAATAATTGAAATGAATTCAATGAAACTGCATTCCTGAACAGTAAACATCATTGTCGTGAAAATTAGAAACCTCGACTCAATTCAAATGCTCATGAAAGATAAAAAAAAAACTTGTTTCCAAAATCTCAGTTTGTACCGCGATTTATTTTGCAATCAACCTTGAACTGATCAGAACAATTTGATATCTTCAGAAATAATCATAGTTTTTGAGTCTTCTTCTAAAGGCCCTTGTTTTGGACAAAACAATTTGAATCAATTTTTTATAGTTACAAATAAAATACAAGAGTTCTTGTGAACAGTCTTCATTTATGTTAATATTAAACCTTCCAAAGTTAACAATTTTATAATGGTTCAATATTTCCTTTGCAATATTTTTAAAAATTTTTCAACTGCTAACGTCGCTTTAGCATTGACCAATTCTAATCGATTAGCGCAACAAATTGTAATTTTACACGGTCTATATTAAGACTTGTTTCCACTTTGTAAATAGGAAAATTTTGAAACTGCGCGCTTTTTATTTACCAGACTAAGAACACATGGACTGCCTTACGGAACTATAATTTTATTTTATTAGTAACCTGAAAACCCTCAAGGGGCAAAAAGTAAACATGGAAATTAAAAAGCTGATGAGTCCCCACACTTTCAACACCCATGTATGTAGTCTTAACAGTATAAAATCATTAAAAATTATAGCAATTTGGAAGGTGCATTCTGAGTACTTCCACCAGCTGTTTACAATAAAAATTAGCCTTCGTAATTATATGTATTTATTTTCTTTTGTGCAGTTTTCTCTTGAAATTATAATAAACAAAAATAGATAATTGATACTTACACATTCTAATATTATATCGATACATTTAACAGCAGACTTTCGTACTTTTCGTTCTTTATCCTGCATCAGACTGCTTATTGCCAAACAAATCTGGGATAAATGTTGTTGAATAATTTCCTTGGTATGAATTTTAATCATCTCTACTAACTCTTCACATGCCGCGTATCTTACATTCTCATTATAATGTTTAATGCGACTAAGAAGATCCTGAAAATGTTGGCAAATGTTCTGTATTATACTAAAAGACTACATTCTGATTTCCTTTTCAGTCAGTATAAGTATTTAATTTATCAATCAGTAAACTTAATATCAATAAAATATCCTAATTTAATATATACTATACCTTAATGTTAAGTTTTCTTTTACTTAAAATGTCTTCCGAGTCTTTTTGTTTCAGCTGTTCGGGTAAAACAATGGGCTTTATTTTAAAAGAAGTGTTGGTTACATTCTGTCCTTTTGGCAAAAATTTAGTTTTTGATTGTTTGAGTTTTACTTTGGCTTTTTCTGCTTTAAGGTCTTTTTTATGGCGGTGATTTTTCCCCATTTTTTTAACTTTTTTTTTATTTAACTACGTAGAATATACACAACTGATTGGCAACTTATAGTTTAAGACTTTGAGAGATTGATAACTTATAGTTTAAGACATGTAAAATGCTTATTTTGTGATAAGAACATGAGGATATTAACCATAAAAAAAATTTAAAATCGAAATAGGTTATATTGACACCAGCTAATAAAATATTCTATGAACGCTTTTTTTAAATTTCGTATTTTGTTATAATTCCTAATCTCCCGAAATTATTATTGTAACATGTTAAAAGGAAAAGTTTTTAATAGACTTAAATAATGAAAGTAATTAAATTAAAAGCATCGAATGAAATTAAGGAATTCTTCCTTCATCGTTCATGCATATACCACGCACTCTTATTTTCAGAAATCCGTGGCATATACCCATTATTAAGTACTATTAATTACTCTTATGTCTATGACCCAGAAGCGCAGAACGAGAGAGATAGCAGGGTCCTTTATTCGCCTTTCTCTCTCTCTCTCTCTCTCTCTCTTTGCCATGTAACGCGATCGAAGCAATACATGCTGTTCCAGTAGTGTATGCTCGAAGGTTCGCATAGATTACTGAAGACGTCATTCAATGCTCGCCACGCCTTACACGACAGAGAAAGGGGAAGAATGAAGCTAGATGTTGTGTCTCTCACCCTGGACGGGATTGGCTAAGTCCTCCTCTCTTTAATTCCTTACTTTCAAAGCGCGCCGGCCAATCGCGTTCTGGGCGAGAGAGATAGCATATAAAGCTTTTTGTCTTCTCTCTGCTATATAACGCGAGCGGTGTACCGACAATGTCTCAGGTAGTATATATTTAAGATATTTACCAGAAGCCTCATAAGTTGGCATATTACCTCCAAATGTAGCAAAGGCCTTAAATGAGGAAGAAAAAATATTCCTAGCTTCACATATAATTTTCGCGCCAAAACTAACCAAACCTCTTGAAAATTAATGCTAATTTTTTAAGATTCTGTTCAGTTTTTTTTTAACGTTTATTAAGTTTTTATTTGTGTTTATATTGCCCTTCTTATCTATTAACTATGGATGTAGCTGATGTAAACGTTGGTCAACGGCAACATAGAGACGAAATTGGTATTAGATGTCAGAAATTATTTCAAGACTTCTTAGAAGAGTAAGTCCTGATTTTATTAGCCCTGTTTCAGTTCAGTAATATTTACATTTACCATATTCAGTTAGTAATATTATCCTTAAAAAAAGTTTAAAAAATCCACTAATTTTATTCCATAAATTTACCTATATCTTGTAGAGACTCAAGTCATCCTTACCAATTAAGATTCGTTTAGTAATGGGTGAATTTTGAAAAATGCAAATTTATATACAACTTATTTTTGCATTTCAAGTTTACAAACTTTGGTGTTTTTGAATTTATATTGAACTAGATCAATGAAGTGTGTTGTTTTGTTTCTTAAATTATTATGGGTACAGAAAATTTGGGATTCATGGGAATGGACTAGAAAGATACGTTGATGGAAATCATTACATAGTTTGAGGCCACTATCACCTCTCCAAGAGGCTTGTTCTATTGCTTTGAAATTATGGCAGAACGCCTGTTTCTAAGGGTTCCTATTTCACCCTAACACTTGAATATATTTAAAATGAATGTTTAATCATTTGGATCACTTTCCTTGTCGACGATAAAATGGAATTGTAAAAATGATTTTTAATTATTTGCAAATAAATTTTTATGACAAATTGGGTATATATTTATATTTTTTTTATAATCTTGAGTTAGTTTTAATCAATACAAAGCTTAGCTTTTTCAAATCAAGAAGAAAAGACTACAGAATTGGGCCCATTTTCCTGGTACTTCTTGATATTTATTTTAATAGGCGCATTCACCATGTTGTCAAGAATATTGTCACTTTTTTTAAATATACGTTCGCCTATTAAAGTTTATAGAAATTCCAAAATATGAAATATGTTTTCCTACATTCTACTCCCTTACTTACTTGCCTTATGTATTCATACATTTCTGTAAAATGTTCATTTTGCAAATCTACTGTAGTGTTAAAAATATTTGCCTAAATTTGCTTTTTTATCAGGTTACGGTTATTTTTATAACATTTATATAAATTGTTCTTAGGTATAAAGAAGATGGTGAATTAAAGTATTTAGAGCCAGCAAAAGAATTACAAAATGAGGAACGCAGCACAATTGAAATTAGTTTTGATGATGTTGAGAAATACAATCAAAACCTTGCCACAACCATCATTGAAGAATACTACAGAATATATCCTTATCTTTGTCAAGCTGTCTCTAACTTTGTCAAGGATAGGACTGATCTTAAAAAAGAAAAAGAATGCTACATTGCTTTCATGGATGTACCAACAAGACATGTTGTAAGAGAAATGAAAACTGATAAAATTGGAACCTTGATAAGAATTTCTGGACAAGTTATAAGAACCCACCCAGTCCATCCTGAACTTGTGTCTGGTACATTTGTGTGTCTGGATTGTCAAACTGTGATTAAAAACGTTGAGCAACAATTTAAGGTAGGTAATTTCGAGTAACAACCCGTTTATACATTGTAAATTATATTATGTACACATATAGAGATAGATTACTGCTTAAGTAACTACAGAAAGGGTTATAGCTTTTACCCTCTTAAATAAGTGGTATCAATTAAACAGTCTGATTTAATTTATTTTCTTGTGTTCTAAAATATTCTAATACAGTACGAAAGCTTTTAAGGCTTTTGTCAAGTTGAAAATCATAGTTCTTGGGATTAGACCACATCAAATTGGAATTATTATGCGGCGTTTCACCTACGATTGCACGAGAAATATTCAAGGATTTTATTCCCCAACATTAGAATACAACAACCATCAAGGCAACAGCCCAGTATTTTTACCTGGTGTTCAACGATCCAAGATCTAGCTTTATAATTGATTTTCACATGTGATGTAGACCGTAACCTGTATCTCTATTAATATTATTCGGATTTTTACAAATTTATATTGATTGTCTAATTTTGCATTAAAAGAAACCAAACACGAATGCTGGTGGTCAGCTACTACAGATTGTACAATTTGTTTATTTTTAATACATCTTTTATGTTCCTTAAGCCTAGTGGATATAGACCATCCTATTTCACCCACATACACTTTAACACAAAGAGCAAGGTATCTTTTAAACGTCTTCTGTTTGTAATGATATTGCATCCTTTGGTGACATCAGCATTGTCCGATTTTTTTACATGTGATGAAAAAGTTTGATTTTCAAAGCAATTTGGCAATCTTGTTGGTGGCTCCATGTATGTAAGGCAAGACAACACTGTTTATAGATGGTATATTTATGACATTTTGTTGAATAGTGGGGTTTTTATATTTTTTAATTAAACGTCTAATGTCTTCAGTGTAACATCCCTTGCCTCTCAGAGCATTGGTCAGTTTTTCTGTTTCTGATTTCAGTGTCGGTGCATTCCAATTGACACAATCTATTCCCAAAAACCATAATTTTAATATTCTAATAAAGTTTTTTTGCTTTACAAAATATGAATATTATGTTTTAGTATACCAATCCAACAATCTGTAGGAACCCTGTATGTAGTAACAGAAGAAGATTCATGTTAAATGTGGACAAGTCACAATTCGTAGATTTTCAGAAGGTCAGAATTCAAGAAACACAGGCAGAACTTCCACGAGGTTGTGTCCCCAGAAGTGTTGAGGTTATTTTACGTGCAGAAAATGTTGAAAGTGTACAGGTAAAATATTAAAAGATATAAAAGGTATTTTTTTTGATAACTATTTAATTTTAATACAGAGAATTTTTGGTATAAGTGATAAAAATATGAATATGATAATATATTTAGAAAATAAAGTTATTTAACTTAAAAGACTTTTTTATTATGAACATTTCAGAAGATTTTATTTTAAAATAAAAGATTTTTGTATATTAAAAACTGTAATTTAATACTTATGAATTTTTTATTTTTTAAAATATGCAAAATATATGCAGATTTGGATGGAGATGTTACACTATTTTAGATATGAAGATCTCAAACTGTTTTCCTAATTATGGTAGGATTTTTCAAATTTCCTTTTTTCTGCTTTGGTTTCAGGATGTATAGGAACTGTTTCCTATATTTTGTTTTAAAAATTTAATAAAAAATTTCTCATAGATGCAACGTATATATTTTTTGAATGTATAAGGCTGAAGATATTACAAGTCAAAATCAAGAAAAACAAGATATTTTTTTGGATAATTTTCTCAAATTGTGCCTGAACAATGATGTATTTTAGATTAAAATTTTATTTACCTATTTTCCTTTATTTCATATCTACTTTATTTTCAAAAATCTGTTATTTTAGTTCTTGTATAACACAAAGAAAATGATAAATATTAATGAAAACGAATATTTCAGGCTGGAGACCGCTACGACTTTACTGGAACCCTAATAGTGGTACCGGATGTAGGAGCCATGGCTCTTCCAGGAGCCAGAACTCAAATAGCTTCTAAACATAAGCACAATGATGAGACTGAAGGAGTTAGAGGTCTAAAAGCTTTGGGTGTGAGGGATTTACATTACAGAATGGCTTTCTTGGCTTGTAGCGTGCAGCCTACAAATCCCAAATTTGGTGGAATAGAAATGCCCTTAGGTACATTAAAATATATACTCCCTATAGACACTGTTTGGTGAATGAGTGTTTAAATTTCATTAAGTTGTCATGTGATTTCTGTTGACAAAACAATTGTTATATTTTAAAGCAGATTAAATTACTGAATTTTAAGAACATTTTTCTAAGTTTTGGATATAGGGCTTTATTAACTCAAGAGATCTTTATTCTGAAAGCATGTAAATTAAAATGACACCTCATTTAAACTTTTGCTATGCTTAGATGTTGCTTGAGCAATTATGTTAAAGATAATGTGAATTATGTTGGTTTTCCATTCAAACTATGATTTAATAATAGACTAACATACATTAAATAGATTTTATTTATGCTGAATTTGATTTTATTCTTGTAGGAGACGTTACACCAGAAATTATGAGGCAACAGATGACCGAGACTGAATGGCGTCACATGTATGAAATGTCTCACGATAAGAATCTTTATCAGAATATGATCAACAGTCTTTTCCCTAGTATACATGGCAACGAAGAAGTAAGAGGAATATTACTATTTTTTCAGTTAAGACATAAAAAGTAGCAAAATAGAATTTTTTAAATTTACCAGTCAAAGCACAAAATTGTATACGTATAAAATAAAAAAGTTCATGTGTATCCTCACCTGCACAGCCAGCCATATATTTTTATTAAATTTGCAACTGCAAAACCTCGATTTGAATTTTGTTTTACAATTTTTAAATGGAGCAACGGCCGTCCTAATCCTTGTTCTCTAAATTTTTCTTGTAAAGAAAGCGCACTAAAAGAGTTTTTAGAAAAAATTACTTTTGTAGTCATAGCAACACAAAACGATTTTTAGTAAAGAACAAAAACACACCAACGTTGACAAATAAATATAGTATAAATACGATAATACTTAATAAAAAACTGGGACTAAATTTAATATAGGATATTTTTTTTAGAGCTGCCAAGTGCAAACAAAACAATCATGAACGCCGATTTATTTAATAGCATTCCCGTCGTCATATATAATACTCTTTAAATCTTCGTATTTCCACTGTGCCACATCAATTAATGGCACAACCATATGTGGCGGATCATAGCGCGTTTTAAGCTGTTGCTATGTTGCGAGATGTATAAATTATAATATGGAAAAGAAAAAAATATTAAAAATATAAAAATAACTTGTAAAAATTATCACGTAAGTTCTAAAATGTGTTTTTTTTTGTTTTTCTTTTCCGAATGAAAATAAACACTTATATGTATGTATATATATGTAGGTGTTTTTCTAGTGCACTTCCAAATGCTCTTGCATTTAGGTGCAATTTATTGGCGATCCTATATAAATTAAAAAAAAAAAATGTTTTGTAAATCGTTTAGGTGAATAAAATTGAGTTGAATAAATTTTTAGAAAAAATTAAGTAGTGTCATAGCACTGTGGCACAACCCTGCATACAACCATTGCACTAATATATTGTGAAAGTGTAATAGACTATATCTTTTTTAAAACATTTATTTTTTGTTTAATCACTTATTAAACCCTTGAAATTCAATCTTAACATTTTAATAATTTCAAATAGACTTGTAAATGTATATTATTGTTTTTAAGTTAAAAATATACTACTGTTTTTAAGTTAAAAAAAAAGAGCAGTGATATTTAAAATCACATATAATTATTCATTTATAAGCTCAAAATTGATTAGTCAAGTTCTAACCTGCAAGCAATCGACTGCTGTAGTTTAAGGCATCTTTTATTTTACTACTTAACAGTAATTTTAGATTATTTTAATTATAAAAATAATTAACACAAAGAAAATAGTTGAAATAATTAATACCATTTCTTCCCCATAAACCTATTCTTATCCTTTAGAAACAAAATTTTAGATTATAGTTTCCGAGATTCAATATTTTTCATACTATATAAGCGCAGTCAGATTCACATCTTGTGACAGAACGAGGCCTTAACAACTTTGTTTTCAGGTTAAAAAAGGAATTTTACTCATGTTATTTGGTGGAGTTTCCAAAACCACAAGAGAAGGAACCACCTTGAGAGGAGATATTAATTGTTGTATAGTAGGTGATCCTAGTACAGCAAAAAGTCAATTTTTAAAACAAGTCGCTGAATTTTCACCCAGGGCTGTTTATACTTCAGGTAAGATTTTTACTATTTAAGATTTGTTTAAAGTTAGTGGTTTACTACCTAGAACGCGATTCTTGGGAGCATACCAAGTAGAAGAGGAAGATCTACCCATTCTAAAGCCATCCAACATTCTAAAGGTTCTAAAAGACTAGAGAACTTGCTTGAGTCTGCAAAGCATCCCTAATGACCTGGCAGCAAAATGGAACTACAATAGGTCTCTTAGGTCGCAGTCTATTTATCCCCATCTCTATATACATACATCCGATTCCCAAGTGTTGTATTATTTCTCTGGTAGTTGCATGAATAATGAAAGACCACTCTGAATGACTGTAAGCGAGAGAGAAGAAATGCTGGCAACCTCAACTTGCGGCAGTTATTTTACAGGCAACCATGACTTAAGTGTAGAAGAAAAAATAAACATTAAATTGATATATAACTTACTTGAGAAACACGTAAGTGTAAATAATTAACAATAAGATACCTGGTTACACCTAGCAACTCGTAGATTGCGGCTGTCTGGGAGCTGGCAACCATTTTTTTTTTCTATTTTCTACATCATTTTCTTTCAAATGACGTTGGATTCACTTCAAAAACATGTATCTGGGATTTACTAACAAAAATTAATTACAATATATTTAATTAAAGGTAATTGCGGCTAAATATTGCCAGGCAACCCTGCAGTAATCTACTCTACAATCATATTTTTACTCTGTTTATAAATGATTTGCCTTCTTATATAACTAGAGGTCTGGTGGTGAACTATGCGGATGATACCTCAATAGCCCTATCAGAAGCAACTCCTGAAAAACTTGGAGCATCCATTCAACAGGTCGTTAGTGACATGTCTAGGTGGTGTGAAAAAAACAGACTCGTATTAAATGTAGATAAAACTAAATGTGTATATTTTAACAGGAATAAATTGGCGATTCCAGGAATTTCGTGTGCCTCCTATAGCAAGTTTTTTGGGTCTGACAGTAGATAGCGGTACTACGTGGGAATTGCATATTGGGGAGGTTGCTAATAAACTCAATAGGGCATATTTTGCTCTTTTAACTTTACGACGTGACTTATCACGCACTACATTGCTGCAGGTAGACTATGCATTGGTATATTCGGCGATGTCTTACCATGTGATTCTCTGGGGAGCTGCATCAAATACAGATAGAGTATTTTTAATACAGAAGAGAATTATTAGACTTATATTTAATTTAAAAAGGAGAGAATCATGTAGGGATATTTTTAAGAATCATAAAATACTAACTTTTGTATGTGTATATGTTTTTGAGTGTTGTCTGTACGTTAAAAGCAACATTAAACGTTTTGAAACGAGTTCGACTTACCACCAGTATAACACCCGGAATGCAAATGTTCCACTTTACATGTCGCACAATACGAGTCACTTTGAAAGATCTGTCAATTATCACCCTATTCGTATATACAACAAACTTCCTCAAATTATCAAATCAGCCAATAACTACAATAGCTTTAAGAATAAATTAAGAAAATGTTTATCTGGGAAGGGCTTCTACTCACTCGCAGAATATTTTGAGAATTCTTAAAGTGATACAATGGTTGACTTAAATTATGTGTTCCGTTTTTGTTCTTTGTTTTATTATAGGAAACTAGCTTTTAATTTTTAAGAAGTATAGCTAATGTTGCATGCATGTTGTATAATTTTGATATATATCCGACCATATGACGTCCTTCACATCAACCTTAATTGATGTTAAAGATGAATAAATGTTTGAACTTGTTTGCTAAAGTTCTTAAAATTGAAGGCGTGTTGCTGACGTTGTATGTCCTCATTTTTGTTATTTATTCTTCTAACTAGTTTTTAATTCTTTGACCTCCTCTTGCTAGTGTTATTTTACTGTATATTTTGGATATGTGATGTACCTAAGTGTAAATATATTTGGATATGTGATGTGCCTAAATGTCAATGTAAATTCATTTTAAAGGTGAATAAAGTATAAAGTATATCATTCATGAAAATTAAGTTTTATCAAAAAAACAGATACCTGCAGATTTTTCCAGTTGGATCTTAGACTAATATTCTTATGAATAATTAAAAAAAAATGAATAAAAAAAAAATAGAAAAATAACGCAGATATGAGTCGTCGGGGATCGTCTGAAAAATAAAAAAGATTATTATTTAGGTAGGTAATAGCTAATAATAAGGATTTTTTTCTTTTAGAAATGACAGCTGTGTGATAAAAAAAATAGATTTTTATCGGAAATTTAAGTTTTAAGGATTTATAAAAAATAAACGCAGCTTCTAATCAAAAAAGGCCTATATATTGATAATATTATAAAGAGAGAGATAGAGAATTTTCTTTTTAGGGCGTCGGTATCTATGACCATTTGACGCCCTCGATAATCTTATAAAGAAAATGTTTCAATTTTATCGAAATCGCTTAAGTAGATCTTGAGACATCTCGTCCGCCAGTTGACTTCTTTTGAGCAGCTGTTTTGTACTTTCTCTCGAGTCTTTTGTTGGGCTTTTATGCGAGTATCATTTGTAGTACCTGAGTATATCCATTATTAAATATACTAGCTGCCATATACGATGCAATCTCAATTTTTACCCCACTGTAATTTATTTTTGGGGCCATGGACTAAATGACTGCGTTTAGAGAGTCTAAACTTTATGCACCTGAGTTATTTTCACCTTCTAAAATCCGTGAAGGTAATTCTTGTAAAGAACTGATCGAAATATCGAATATTCAACAATATTTTTGTCAAGGCTCTGACCGCTCCTCTTGCTACTTGAGTTTCGGGCCGACGTTCTGCCGCGTTCACTTCTAATTGCTATAATTTCGAAAAGTATTTGAATTTTAAAATGGTTGAACGCTGAAAATATTCCTTAAAGTATAAACAATTTTATCTATTTTTTAAAATCTCAAAGTTGTGTAACCCCTTAATTTACATTGCTAGTAAAATAATAGGTATTCCTATTAGGAAACTGCATTCAAATTGGATGCAGTGAAATTAAAAGGACTGATTTAAGTCTCGAAGCTTTTAAAAATATAGTTCGTACCATTTTTGTTTTTTTTTTATTATAGGGAAAGCGTCATCAGCTGCAGGTCTAACAGCTGCAGTAGTTAGGGACGAAGAATCCTCAGATTTCGTTATCGAAGCTGGAGCTCTTATGTTGGCGGACAATGGAGTATGTTGCATTGATGAATTCGACAAAATGGACCCTAGAGATCAGGTCGCCATCCACGAAGCTATGGAACAACAGACTATATCTATAGCAAAAGCTGGTAGGCAACAAGTTTTTTGCTACCTCCTATAAATAATATCCGCTGTTCATACTTGCTTATTGACCAGTTTATTTAATTTCAACCCTCTAAATCCTGCTAGGTGTACGAGCTACATTGAACGCAAGAACGTCTATCTTAGCTGCAGCTAACCCAATAGGTGGACGTTACGATCGGTCCAGATCTTTGCAACAAAATATCCAACTTTCAGCACCCATCATGTCCAGATTTGACCTGTTTTTCATATTGGTCGATGAGTGTAATGAAGTTATTGATTATGCCATCGCTAGGAAGATTGTAGATTTGCACAGTAATATTGAGGAGAGTGTAGAGAAGGTAAATATATTTATTTGTTAAGATTTTATTAGTTACTTATAATATTTATGAAAAAAACAAAATTTTCTTCGGTACTAAAATTTCTAACAACTTGGGATTCCTTTTACAAGTTATGTATTCAATGTAAATAATAAATAAGCAAATAAAAAGAATATATGATTTAGAAAATTTAACAAGGAAGACTATTTAAGGAAGTAGGAAAAAATATAGAGTGTTATTTATTAAATATATACTTTTCAAAGTATTCCTCATTTGAGGTAATATATATATATATATATATATATATATATATATATATATATATATATATATATATATATATATATATATGCTTGCCAGCGTTTTTATCTAGTCTTCAAATGCTTCTCTCATACACGCTTTGTTCACTCATCGAATTTCTTTATATAACTTCAATGGTTTCAAAATGATGTCATCGCAGCGACAACTTGAATTTTGGGAACAAAAAGAAGTCGCACGGTACCACATCAAGCGATATCGTGCTTGTTGAATGAAATTGGTTGAGTTTTTGTCCAAAAACTCTAAAACAACGAGTGTAGTGTAAGCTGGTGTGCGTATGGCCTCACGCAAACGATATAATGGCTAAATAATATTTCTTTAACAATTTGGCCCTGCAGGAGGGGTTCTTGACGAACTACGCCCTAATGATTGAAGAAAGTTGAGAATAATTTTAATTTTTGACTTGCTTTGACATGCTCTTTTTAATCTTTATTCTTCTTTCAGCCTCCATTCTTCTTTCAGCCTCCATTCAGATGATTTTCGCAAAGTTTCTACGTCAAACTAGTTTTATCTCCGGTAATGACGCGTTCCAAGAAGTTTGGATCTCTGTCTTCGTCGGAAATGATTTTAAAAGCGACCGATATTCGGTACTATTTGTAGAAAAAATTTAGTGTTTTTGGCACCATGCAAGAAGCTTAAATTTTGAGTTTTTGAAATTCCAAACTCAGTAAACGTTTAACAGAGATACGACGGTTTTCGAGCAACATGGCCTTTGCCAAAGCGACGTAATCGACGTCAATAGTTGTCCAGGATGCGAATCATCTTCGTCGTCTTCACGGCCCTCAGTCGACTCCTTTTGTCACTCAAAAACTGTATGAGATATAAAATCCTCTGGATAGGCCTTATCTGACATTTTCAACGTTTCCATACAGTTAATTTTGTTCAAAACACTAAATTTAATGTACACTGTTTGCTCAGTTGAATTTGGTGTAGTAAAGATTGCGATTGAGCACAAACAACGTCCAAACAAAAAAGGGCTTTTTACTTATTTAATGATATGACACATGTAATTGTACGAATACACGTAGTTTAAATTCAAAAAGATAAGTTATTTAAGATTTGCCGGCCCTTAAAAGAGAGAACTATTTTGTTTAGAGTTAATCTTCCTATTTTCGGAACAGTGTATGACTACCTGTTATTTTTTAGGTGTATACTAAGCAAGAAGTATTACAGTATATTAATTTTGCAAGAAAGTTTAAACCCATTATCAATAAAGAAGCTGGAGAACTTTTAGTTACGTAAGTAAAAAGTCTGCGGTACCATGCTTTTTGTTTGATATAGCAACTAATTTGAATTATTACATACAATTTGTTCTTGTCATTTTTGTTAAAAATAAATCTATAAGATGCTTATAAGCTACTTCTTTAAGTTTTACGTGTTATATAGTGCATCTCTAAAAGGTCAGTATAAAACTCTAGCTCAAATTCATGAGGCTGAAATATGATAATCTAGCCCGATTTATCTTGGTCCAAAAGATGATAGATTTCGAAATACAGGGTGTCAGAGTTATAATTTTTTAAAACTTTTTTTGTTAATATTTGTCTTAATAACTTGATTTGCATTAAATTTGGTACTTTGGAGTTTTTTTATAATGATAAATCACGATCTGATTAGTTTCGATGTACATTTGAGGGGGCGCCACCAGCAGCACCTAATCTACATCTAAAGCTTCATTACTTTTTTATACCTCGGTATATTAAATTTCTAATTAATCGAATTTAAATTTTTTATTGCGTACTGAGACTCGTCATAACCCCTTTTCACACTTTATCTAGGATCCAAGAAATTTGGAGCTTATTTAAGGGCCAACAGACCAACAACAATAAAATGTTACAAAGCAACGAGATAACAACGATAAGTATCGTCATTAGTTACACAAGAGTATTGTCGGACGATTCAACCTGACAAACCTTTATCATTTGATTTTAAAATTGATCATTTAATTGTTAAATTTTTGGCTACAGCCGAACATTACACTAACACAGAAATGACCGATATGATATTAGTTTACCGTTACTAGGGCACCAGAGGTTGAGAAAGAAATTTTCTAACGAGAAAATTCGAGCACCAGACACTTAAGTTTGGAACTTAGAGTTTCTAAAGACACAGTAAATAGGATTTTAAGAGAACAGCTGTTGCATCTATTCCACCTTTAGACGATGCAAGATCTTTTTCCTCTCAGCCTCGAATTGAGACTAAGCTTTTGTCGATTAATGAAGGGAGAGCACATGTCGTAGATTTTCAAAAAATAAAAACAAAAAAATCATTTACCGATGAGTGTTTCTTTAAAAGAAAATGTATGACAAATAAAGTACATGTTTATGGTAACAAAAACTCATATGGATCCTTGGTAAATTTATTATGGGTCTTACTACTTCTTTTAATAAATGATTTGAATTACCAGAACACCTGGTAAATTTAGCCAATTTGTTGGATGATCTTCCACTGTTGATTGGACAAAATACGTGGTTTATGCACGACGATGCACTTAAACAGATTGTATACTGAAAACATGAAGAATTGTAGACAGCAATACAAAATTCAGTAAACACTTTATGCTTAGATGCAGAGATAATAGGAAGAGTGCATTTCCACTTTCTTCATAGAATTACTTTTTCTGTACATGAAAACTGAGATCATCACTTACATTATTATCATTGTTAGTTCATTGCTATGTAAATTTTTATTGTTGTTGACCCTTAAATATGCTCCAAATTTCTTGGACCTTTTCTAAGCCTGAATCAAATGTGAAAGGAGGCTAAGATGAGTCTCTGTACGCTATAAATCATATTAAGACTTTTATTTAAATTTTAATATGCCGAGGCACAAAAAACTTGTGAAGCTTTAGATGTAGGTGATGCCCTCTGTAATGTACGTCGAAGCTGTGCAAAACAAATTATTATTAAGATAAATATTTAAAAAATTGTAACTTTGACATCCTATATTTCGGAAAGTATCAATTTTAGGACTAAGGTAAATTGAGGTAGATGGGGTATTTTAGCCTCACTAATTTACGCAAGCATTTGTACAATATTGTTTTATGCACTTTTCCAAGAAAAATAATTTTATTGTACTGACTAATTTTAATTTTTATTAACTGTCAAATCATTTTTGCAGGTACTACAATAGATTAAGGTTAAGAGACAGTACCAGTTCTGGCAAATCAACATGGAGAATTACCGTACGACAGTTGGAGAGCATGATTCGTTTGTCCGAAGCGATGGCACGTATGGACATCAGTGATGAAGTTCATCCAAGACATGTGAAAGAGTCATATAGGTAACTTATTAATATTGTTATGATTTTCTCTCCATATATTTATTCACTTTGACTGTTCGAATACAACTAAACATAAATCCTATTTACCTATTTATATACACCTATAAAATATACTCTATTAAAAGTCTAGAATTCCACCAAAAACATGATTAACAAGGTATTTCTATAAGGATATTTCCGAATTCTGACAGTTCTTCATTACAGAATTATTTAAATCTATAACTTTTTTTTTACATAATTAATTGACCTTATTTGGTAAAGTCAGAAAAAGGGTTTCAGTATTTTCGTAATGGCTTTATCCATTTTGGGAACAAAATCTTCTATACAGATTTCGTTAGTGTTCAGAATGACATTAATACAGGGACAGTTCGAAGCTTAATAAAAGTCTATAATAACATTAGTAAAAAGTATTTAACCGATATGACTACAGTAGATTATCCAAAATATTCTTATTTATCAGGTTACTGAACAAATCTATCATAAGAGTGGAACAGCCAGATATACATCTTGAAGGAGATCAAGATCAAACGCTTCATGAAGATGAAACTATAGAGGTAAGTTACGTTGGTTATTCTGTTCTTAAATCAACCTGATTCAATATATATATATATATATATATATATATATATATATATATATATATATATATATATATATATATATATATATATATATAATATATATAATATACAAGAATTTTGGTAAAAAATACTTAGTTTTAAATTATATTTGCATTAGTAGTGCAAGAAACATGTTTAAAAGCTTATTAAGTGATGCCTTTAAGTTAAACACAAAATTGGTATTCTTACACGATAATGTTTGGGTAGATTTTGTTAATGATATTACTTATATTATCCAGTCTGTTTCAGTACAGTTCAAGGCTAGATTGAGCAAATTTGTTTGATTTGTTTTATTATTATTTTAGGACGAACGTCCTGAAACACCTGCTCAAGTTCCTGCTAAGAAAAAGATGGTACTCAGCTTTGAAGAATATAAGAATCTCAGCAATATGATTGTAGTGTATATGAGAAGGCAAGAAACCAGGTTTGAAGAAGGTAAACGAACGTTACATTGTTAAATTTGCATTTTTGTTTTGGGGATATCTTCAAAATATAATTTACGCGACCGAACCAAATACTATTCAAAAACTCAAAGAAAACATATGAAACGCTGTTACAAATCTATCAAAAAGTGATAGAAAATCTTAACAGGCTATTATTGCGGCATCCACAGGCGGAAATTTGTCAGATTATATTCCATACATAATTTCAGCTATATATTTCCACACTGTATATTATACGCCTTTAATTTTCCTTTGTCTTTCTTAAACTTAGGTAAACTTACATTCTCCTTTTTGTTTCTTAGTACGCTTTAAAATTTCTTCCAATATATTCTTCTAGTTACTAATTCCCCAGTGGAGAAATTAAATTCTATTTTTTGTATTCAAATATGTCTGTTTTCGATCATTACTAAATTCAGACCAATTATGCATCTAACATCAAATGATTCATTGGACTAAGACTAAAATGTAAGCAGTTAAGCTAGAGGTGATTTGAATTGACCGAAACCTGAGTGGTTAGAGCGTGAATGTAAACCGAGCTTCGGCTGATGCGGCACAAATTTTAGTTTAGCTAATAAAATTCTTTTTAGGAGTACATTGCACTTTCAAAAACTAAAACGTACTAACGGCATTTTGGCAAAAATGAAAAAAACATTAATAAAATTTGCTAGACCTACTCCACTTTGAAATGTACACCAGGCAAACTAAAATAATCAATTAGGTCGACGTTAGTTCGATGCTAATAATAATGCACATCTTCTTTCATAGTTTTATTTCAAAAATTCATATTAGAAAGAATAAGTGTTCTAAGACATCCAACATACATCTTAGTAAATTCCTTAATTATTATGATCGTGACCTTTCTGATAAACCATCGTAAGCTGTGGTTTCTCTACAAAAAAAAGCTTTTTAAATTATTTATAAATTCTCTGTTTTCAAAATATCTACAAATTTATTAGAAATTGATTAGCTGTTACCTGAAGTTTCTCAGCTTCATTTTGTCATAACTTTTCAACAGAATTTGATCCTGGACTCCTGCAAACGGAATGTTTTGGTAGCGTATGGCCGTTTCGCTCATGATTTACTACTGTCCCATATTAGTTAGTAGCTATATTATATATCTGTAAATCGAACCGTGTGTGACAAAGGCACTCTGGTCGATCTTCTTGGCTCTTGTAGTTTTAGTGTTAAACAATTACAAGGTATTAAAACTTACCAGTACCTCAAACACAATTTCAGGACTCGGGAAAAAATGCTATCCTGCTGGTCAGATTAAGCCTCTTGTTTTGAAGCTTCCATATCAATGCGCCCGCTAGGTTAATCGCGTAAAGATTCTTATTAAATTAAACAAGTTTCTCAAAATACCTAACTCTAACGAAAGTAACAAAGTTATTTACAAAGAAAAACTTAAAATTAACTCGATAAACACTCCCAAAGTAACTAAAATAATTGTCTGTCGTTATTTTAAGCCGGTACATAAAACCCAATTTTGAAAAAGTTAAGTTTAAATACCTTTCTAAACAGCTATTTAAATTGTTTAAACAAAATAATACTGAAGTTGCCCTTTTCACAGACAATAAAAATAATTTTCCTTTGACTTTCCTGAAGATAAATGACAAATCAAAAATAAAACCTTAAACAAAACCGGTTATACGCGAAAAAACTTAACCTTTTCTAACAGATTTCAAAACGTATCACCTCTATCGAGTTTCAAACCGTAACAGAAAATTATTCTTCTTAAAAACATCCACCCAATTTGCATTCTCCGGAACCCTCCGCTCATTCGCGTTAGTATCACGACGTTCCCACAGGATGATTCCGGCCCCGAAAGTTTTGATCTTTTGCCCGTTCCCGATTTGGCCCAAGCAACTTGGACTTATAATTCTTATACAAAAAGTTGATCAAACTATTTTACATCTTCTTATCAATAAGTTTCTGGTTTTAGACCATGGGAAAACCCTATTCGCTCTTTTATCCATTTCTCACATTTTACTTATCCTTATTTTTTTGTCGAATAGGTAAAAAAATTGCCGAAAAGCGAACGCTTTGGACATATAAACGAATAATTATATTGCATTGTAGCGATTTTACTTACATATTCTTTTGTTTCCTTAGGATGAAAACATTTGCTCAGTTTATAAAGAACACTCTTTTGCTGATCCCTGCCACAAGTGAAATAAACAATTATAGAGTTCCGTTGGCATATTTATTTTAAAATGTTATCGAGGGTACGACCGTTTTGGTATTATGTCTGTCTAAATTGTCTGGGTTTATGTGTTTTCTAAAACAAATATGTCAACAACCGCAAAAAGTAAGAAGACAGAGAATATGAAAAATATAAGTACAAACAGTTTATTTCCTGCAAATATCACTCTAGTCCCCTCTCCATACGCGTTTCGATCATCTCATGATCTCGTCAGTGGAGCTGTATCGGATCGAGAGCAACATTAGCAGGAAACAACTGATATATGAACCATAAATTTCAAGGTATGTCGGCAGGATATTTTCATATTCTCTGCCTGAAAGAAGAATTACATATATAACAAACTATTTAAATACGGCAGAAAGATTTCTTTATTTCTTACTGAAATTTTGATTATTTAAAAATTTCACTTTACTCCGTTGATTCATAGATGTCGTTCGACTGGCTATATTTTTCAGTCTGACATCGCAGTTGGTAGACGGCAGGTGTAATATCCTGCCGACATACCTTGAAATGTATGGTTCATATATCAGTTATTTCCTGCTAATGTTGCTCTCGATCCGATACAGCTCCACTGACGAGATCATGAAATGATCGAAACGCGTATGGAAAGAGTACCAGAGCGATATTTGCAGGAAATAAACTGTTTGTACTTATATTTTTCATATTCTCTGCCTGAAAGGAGAATTACATATATAACAAACTATTTAAATACGGCAGAAAGATTTCTTTATTTCTTACTGAAATTTTGATTGTTTAAAAATTTCACTTTACTCTGTTGATTCATAGATATCGTTCGACTGGCGATATTTTTCAGTCTGACATCGAAGTTGGTAGACGGCAGGTGTAATATCCTGCCGACATACCTTGAAATTTCTGGTTCATATATCAGTTGTTTCCTGCTAATGTTACTCTCGATCCGATACAGCTCCACTGATGAGATCATGAGGTGATCGAAACGCGTATGGAGAGAGGACCAGAGAGATATTTGCAGGAAATAAACTGTTTGTACTTATATTTTTCATATTATCTGCCTAAAAGGAGAATTACATATAGAACAAACTATTTAAATATGGCAGAAAGATTTCTTTATTTCTGAAATTTTGATTGTTTGAAAACAAGGCTATTTTCAAATATATATAAATTTGGTTTTCAGAGGGTAAAGAAGGAATTCACAGGAGCGATGTAATAGATTGGTACTTGAATCACATTGCTGATCAAATTGAATCGGAGGAAGAATTAATTGAGAAAAAAGAGATGTTGGAAAAAGTTCTGGATCGACTAATTTATCATGTAAGTAGCAAGCGTTTTAGCTTGGTCTATACGTATGTGACGTTGTCCTGATTGACTTACATATCAAAGCACAGCCCAAACTATTAAAGAGAGAATTACCAAATTTTGGAAAAAGGTTGGTAACACAATGTAGGCACCCACCAAGAAATGATTTTTCAAAATTTGCACCACAAAAGAGCGATGACGTTTGATAAATTTATCGATATCTCTTATCACATAGAGATATGGATTCGATTTTGGCTGTAGAAAATAGCTCATAACAATAACTAATTTCTTGATCTTTTAATATTCTCATTTTAAAAGAGAAAATGATAGTAAGAATTTAATTTTCCGATTGCTCATTAAAAAGTATTTTTCTCTGCAAACAAACACAATATGAATATGAACACAACCGTCAAAAAAAGGGGGCCCAGAAAGGTCAGAACAGTAGAATTGTTTTCGAGAGGAACTAAAAACGATATAATAAACTCTTTTAGTTCCTCTTTCATAGTTCATACCCCACCAAAACTAGAACTATCTTTGTTAATGTAGACATTAGAGTTCAAATTAATAGTATAACCTCTGAAATGCAACACTCTCAAGAACTGGATATTTTTGATGTTATTTTTTTAAATGATTTAATATATTTCTAACTAGTTCCCATTCAAAAAAGCTTAAATCTTTTAGTGTTGGATGATCAATAATGTGTTATTTACAGCTTTTTCGGTATAAGCAAACAAAAAACATAAAATGAGGAATCGCAGCGTGTGTTTTTCGGAAGATTTAATTATTCTTATCATTTGACAAGTTCATCACGAGCAGTTTGAGTGATTAAAATTTAGATTCTTAACGATTTTGAAATAAGATCAATAAATGTTAGAGTATGATTAATTACAAGGTGCAAAGTATTGTATGAAGGAAACATGCTTCATAATGCATCTCATCTTTAAGAAAACCATTTTTCATATTCGCAGCATGATAAGGTGAATCAGGACCCGTTTTAATTTCTGGTCGTTTAACTATCTCCCATACAAGATCCTAGGAAAAGTATTCATATAATTATAAAATAAGGCCTATAATGCAAATTGGCGCTATAAAATATGAATTATATGCTGTTGTCAGAAGTCATATTACCTCTATGGCATTAAACTAAATGTTATATTGAAATTAAATTAAAAAAATTGCTGATATATATCAGTATCGGCTACAAAAAACCATATCGATTGATCACTAATTGTGTCTTTTTATGTATATTTCTTGCTTCTTTTTAAAATATTTATGTGAACATTTTATGTATTGTAACGAATTTTACAGCGTTAAACATTTCATAATATTAATTTGTATTTCTAGTTTGTACGGTTTTAGGTTTATCTTCTATGAGTTCATAATTTATTTAATTAATTTTACCTTTTGTTAATTTCCTCATGAGACGTCAATGAAAAAAGGTCTGAAACTTTTTTGTAAATTCTATTTTCTTATTTTTAACATAGAACGCCTATGACAGAAGGTCTAGAAATTGACAGATTACTCTTTTCTCTTATTTTCGTTACACCATGTAGTATGAAAACCCTTCTAGAAAGATCCGTAATCTTCTGGTATCGACCAAAAGGGTATATAAAGGGTCCAGATCGGCTTTCGTAGACAGTTTGTTTGAGTTCGTGGATGCAACTTAATTTTGTTTGAAGAGTGTCAAAAGTGAAGTTGTCAATAAAAAGCTTTTGAAATAATAGTGTGTTCAGTAGTACAGTGTGTGTTCAAGAATCGGCCGTTGGGAATAGTATTAACAGTGATATTGTACGTCTATCAATAAAGGATTCATTCAAGATTATATCACAGCCAAACAACGCCTGTATGTCACCTTAAACGAACCTTTCCTAATTATACACTAAAGCAACATAAAAAAAACTGGTACCGTCATCAAAACTGTAATAATAATTGTTATTTTCTCTTTTATAGGACCAAATTATCATCCCTCTTACCAAAGTAGGACTGAAGGGTAGTTCACAGGAAGAAGAGGAAGATCCATTGCTAGTAGTGCATCCTAATTATTTGATCGACCAGTAGAACTTAGGCTCCTTCTCAGTTTTTTTTTTACATTTAATTTAAGTCTAATGTTTTACATAAACCACAAATATATGTTTCCGTAATACTTGTTAGTGTTTAAAAATTTCCCCTATTTCTGTTCCGAGATTACAACGTTAGTATCGCGGATGCATTTAAATTCAGTATACACCAAGTTTAAGAAAAAAAAACTATAAATTAGGGATTCCCATATATATGCACCAAAACTCGTAACTTACGTTTGAGGTTCTAACTTATAGAACCCGATATGGGGAGGGTGGGTCAATTAGCATATATATATATATATATATATATATATATATATATATATATATATATATATATATATATATATATATATATATATATATATATATATATTGTCGCAGTTAGGCCGGCCCCTGGTGGCTCTTAATTTGCGCTTCCTGGAAAAATTCTTTGGGTGTTTTGTCCCGGTGCCAGTCATAGGACTCGTCAGTGGGACTCCGATTGACACCTTCACAGACACTCGTTGTCGTACTTATTATGTTCAGGGTACCTATTCTCGTTCTTAAGAGAACGATCATCTTGATGGAAAGTGGGCGTGGTTCTCACGAAAAAGTACGAAAACGTGGTCAAAATACCGTTTCTTACTTTTTCGTGAGAACCACGTCCACTTTCCATCAATATGATCGTTCTCTCGAGAACGAGAAAAGCTACCCAGAATACGGTTTCATACTTTTTCGTGAGAACCACGCCCACTTTCCATCAAGTGATCGTTCTCTCAAGAACGAGAATAGGTACCCAGATCTCTTATTTGAAGTTAAATCTGACCGGAGGATGGCGGTAAGATGTTGAATAATACAACACCCCCCCCTTAAGCCAGACAATTTCGTCGTTCTTTGAGATTTTCATAAGTTCTGATCTCGAATGAACGCTGGACATTGGATGCCCAGGAATTGCGGGGACTAATACCCCGAATTACGCATTATTCAACGTCCTCTTTGTCACATCTGTCGTGGGCTCAGCATTAGCTTAATACCTTTCCATGCAGGGATCATATTATCTTAGACTTCATCAGGGCCGTCAGGAAGTGCTTCACCCCTATCATTTAAGTTGCTCCCGTGAATCCCATCAGGGCCGTCCGGGTAATGCGTCACCCCTGCCATTTACGTCTCTGCGTATCGAGGCCGATCAGCATCCCCTTTCCCCCATCACACAGTTGAAACCGAGAGAGTCTTTCAAGGCCGATCCACACTTTCATCCCCCCATCACACAGTGATACAGAAGGTACTTATCAAGGCCGATCCGGTAGTACCGTCCCCCCATCACACGAATATCAAGACTATGACCCGGTGCCAGTCGTAGGACTCGCCAGTGGGATTCCGACCGACACCTTCGCAGACACCAGTCGTTGTACTTATTATGTTCGGATCTTATTTGACGTTAAATCTGACCGGAGGATGGCGGTAAGCTGTTGAATAATACGACAATATATATATATATATATATATATATATATATATATATATATATATATATAATGAGAAACCAACTGAAAAGGTCTTATATTATAACACGCGTACTTTGTTGTAATTAGGAATGAACAGAACTACTTTAGATTGCAAGAAAGTACCAGAATAAGGTTGAAACCTCTGTTAGTTTCCCCCATAAGCAGGAATTGGCGAAATCACTAAATTCTCGCTTCTTTTTGAATAATATGATGCATTTAAAGCATTGCCATGCTTAAAAACCATCAGTAAAGTTGCAATGGATTTTTGCCGAATAAATTTTTTCAGAATTGTCCAAAAGTAAAATTTTTGACGAAATTTTTTTTTCGAGCTGTCGCTTTAAAAATATGCAGTTTTTTCCTATAATAAGTTACAACGTCTAGCTATATCAACTGACACCCTAGAAAGTTTTCGACGTTTTTTGAGCCTATTGATTAAGGTAAGTTGGAATTTGTTTTACCCATCAAGTTAATCGTTTATAACTTTCTACGCAGTCTTAACGGTTTTCAACGATTTTCGAGCCACTTATAGGATATTTCAACGCATTAATTTACAATGAGTTGTACTCATCAAACCACGTCGGTTAGAAGTTACTGCACAGCCCGAGTGCTTTTTATCGATTTTAGAGCGCATTTACAAAATTATATCTGCGCTATAAGTTACAACCTAATACGCCCGTCAAGTTATATCATCTGAAACTTACTGCGCAGCCTTAGAAAGTTTTAGGCGATATTCGAGCTTATTTAAAAATATATTTCTGCGAATTATGTTCCAATGTATTTTGTTCGTCGAGCTACATCATTTAGAACTTTCTGCGCACTCATCGGGCTTCATCATCCAGAATGTACTGCACAGTCCTTATCAATTCACTAGCTTATTTATAAAATATATCTTCCCAAAAATTTACAAATATGTTGTACCCGTCAATCCACATCATTTAGACGTTACCGAGCAGCCGAGTGCAGCATATCAGAAATTCAGTCAATTTAACGGAAGTCACTTTTATATAAGAATATTGCCGGGCTTTTTAATACCTGAAACTGGTTTTGTAATTTTAGGTTCTAGTTTTTTAAAACTATAAAAGTACTAAACATGCATCTTATTTGACACTTTTATTGTTAATATAAAAACATATATACAATATTAACATATATATTTCAACAGCTTCTAGAAACTAGCAAGAGAAAATAACTTAATAATACTAAAAAAATGTACATATATCCATAAAAAAGGAACAGTCTTCTAAGTATTACGAAAAAATGATCCTAAGGAAATAAATGAAATCTGATTGGCGTCTATGTATATTTCGTCAAAGTTATCCAAAACCGTTGCTTCACCTACGAAAAATGAAAATAAATTAAAAACAGATAAGTGTTACAAAAAATAGGGTTCGGAATAGTGGACACACCTACTTTTTCGCTGATTTTTTTGCATATTCCCTATTTTGGGGTCGTAAACCACGAATCTGAAGCGGTCACATATAATTTTTCCAAAAAAAAAAAATTTTCACGAATAGTGCAATACTTGGTAATATTTTTTATTCTAAGAAAGTATTACTTGTATTGAAAATTTAAATAATATTGAAAACTAACCATCATATAGCATTTATTATCAAGTATTTAGACACATCAAATTATGAGTTACAAATACAAAAATATGGAAAATTGTGGAATCACTTCACTGTTGCACCAAGCTAAATATTTTAATTGTTACATTTTCTAAGAATTTATCTATAAGCCTTTAACTTTTTTAATAGCTTATAAACATTTTATCATACTCTTTACAAGATTCTCACAGTAGTCTGATGAAATTTCTTTCACTTTCCCTAATTTCAATCTCATCTACCATTCTGTGACGCTACCGATATATTATTTCTGTAAATCTATTTTCAAGAATCAATCTGTTTACTTAATATTCATTCATATTCAGTAACCTTAAGACAAAACATTCAGTTTACACTTAATAATGACTGGAGATACAACCTAATCAAAACGTCTTACAACAAACATTAAATAAAGTCATTTTACTTACGATCGTTAACCAGTTCACATTCTGAAAACAAATCGAACTCCTGCTGTTGGAAACAGCGCATTTCTAAACATCCAAGTTCTTGTAAAATCTGTGAAGAAAAAATAAAATTAAAACAATTTTTAACCTAACTGATTTATATCAAAAACGTGATATTTTTTCATTTTATTTGATGCAATTCTCAAAAGAAAAAAATCAAAATTATGTCAAATGACTAAAAATTGCCTAGATGATATGTTGTTATGTAAATTATTCGTGGTTAAATTAAAGAAAGGTATTTTGTGAAGTCCTGTACAAATAGACTGTTTTATTTGTAATTGCATATTTACTGAACTAGAATGTATTTCTTTTATTTAATATTAATTTGACGTTTACTTTAAGAACGTTAATTATAGATAAACATTCGTATTTATTATTTCCAAGATCGCAAACAAAGTAACCGTTTTAGCCAAATTTACTGTAAACCCCACAAAATTGGACAACGAATAATTTTTCAACTTCCAAAAAACCCCAAAATACCAATTTTGAAAGAAATTCGACAAATCAACAATTTAGTGCGCCATTTAGAATTTTAAGTAAATTCACTTTGCATTCGTATTCTGCAACCCCAAAAATACCTTAATATCAATTTTGGAAAATTTACAAAAATACAATAAATTCTTAATCTGCGACCCCGAAAACTCCCCATTTTAATTTTGGAGAAAATGTTATAATATCAACGTTTTTGTTCACCATATCATAAGCACCATCTTAAATTTTACGGAAATAGTTTTCTGAACATAACGCAGCAAATTTCGTTCAAAACGGTGAAGACGTTCCGAAGTAATCGGCGTACATACATAGAAATATGTATATATATATATATATATATATATATATATATATATATATATATATATATATATATATATATATAAATTGAGAAAAAGGTTAGCGGTGGTGCTCCAAATAAAGGTCTTTTTTAAAAAGCAATGCAGAGTTATAGTAGTTGTTAAATAACAATTTTCCTTTCTTCCCCTGCTATTATTTTTAAAGTTTAAGCAAAAAGTTAAAAACATGAAACCAGATTCACTAACCATGGAAGTTAGATCTTCTAGATAGCCGGTTTTGTTTTGCTTATGATAATTGCACTTGTCAATAAATAAATGCCCATAGAGGGATATGAGGGATAACAACCTAGAAATTAAGCCTTGCAGTCAGTAAGAGATATAGTTGTCTCCCGAAAATAAACAAATTATTCTATATTTTTTTTTTCGGTTTAGTAATAAAGGAAAATTATTTTTTATCTTTTTATTTTTAAGGTTCAAAACTAGCTTGCCACTTTAAGCTCCCTACTGTCAATTTAAACCGGTTTTAAAGTTATATTCCACAGTACATAACCCCTATTTCAGGACTCGGCAATTGGCGAACCGCGGTCCGGATGCGGACCTTTCTGCCTATATCTATTCATTTATATCCATTGTACAATCTGCATGATGTGATGCATCCTAGGTTCCTATTTTAGTACACAAATTTGGTTTTATTTTTTTTAATCATCCGGACCCCACTTGAAAATAATTGCCGACCCCAGCCCTATTTCAATATGATTACCACTCTTCTGAAAATTTGTAACTGACCTCGCAAATACACATGCCAATTTTAATATATTTTTTAAATAATTAAAAACAGTGTAATGAGCAATTGAAGTAGCTTTACTGTAAATTGTAAAAATACTAACAAAAAATATATAAATTTTATAAATTTCCAGTAGCAAAATGAAAATTAAATTAAAGAAATAAATGGATAAGGTTAAGAACGTTAGTGCATCACGTGTTGGCAGTTCCGTTGTAAAGTCGTATTTTAAGTAATAAAATACATAGTTCAATAGTTCTCTTTATTTTAATGGCCATCCAGGGCGAGAAACAAGCCATATATAAGAATTTTTATTCCAAATATTACTTACTGGAAGTTTTTTTTTATTTTGACATTACCTAACTTAATTTCCACCAAGTTTTAATTATTTCTTTATTAATTATACTTGTTTCTTTAGCTGAAGTAATAAAAATTTATAATAATATTAATAAATTAATATTTTCACTTATTTTATAAACCAAACGAATTTCCATTATATTATACTGTCAATGTAAACAAATATCGCCTTGTAGTTCATGCATTAGTTGGCGCTGCTGTCACGCATGTAGTCAATCGGTTGAATTGAGCACCCTCTTCTTTTTCTTTTTAATTTGATTAATAATATAAAGTACCAACACTTAAATTAAACAGATTTAAAGTAAGCGTAATAAACGGAAAAAAAATGTCTACCTCTTTAAAGAAATCCAAATCATTTGCTACCATTCTATACTTACTTCTACTAAGTAAAACAGATCAAGTGGCTTCAAGAAACAAAACTTGTCACAAACGGAAGTCAGCAGAGTCTTTGGGTTCTCTACGCAATATGAAAATATACTTGAAAGCCACACTTTAAAGAGATCTTTGTCTAAAGTACCATCCACTTTGGACCAAGGGAAAGATTTGATTTTTAGCCACTGGGCGGATCTAAAAAGAAACGTTTAAAATAGATTATTCGTAATAAAACTTTTCTTCATAAAATGCACTTTAACACAAGTTTATCGACTTCCAAATAAAAATTGTTTCTAAGCAGAACTGTCCAACAAAACCGGTTGATTTTGGTGATGGCAATTTCCTACGAGGTTAGCCGTTTATAGTTCGGGAAGTGACAATAATGGCGTTGCTAAGTGCGATCTGATATATCCATTGCAAAATTTTACATTTTAGAGGATATACGTACTCGGAACGTTCCGACGTACGGACAAGATTTGTGATATTTACAGTAAATTCAAAATTATCTATCGGCCAAAAAAAATGGAACTAACTCGTGAATATTTTCGTTAAATAATTTTTCACAACTTTTGACTTGGTTTATCCCGACAAAAGTGTATTGATGAACTTATTTGGCTGTCGTTCGTTCACATACGATCGCGATAATGCAAGATCACCATGTAACTTACCGTGAAATTGAGACGTCCCTGAACATTAGTACACCAAGGTATATAAATACTGTAAAAACATTTGTCCACGAAGAAGTGATGTTCGCTTTGGATCCCGCATAATTTGACAATCGCTCAAAAAAAGGCTTATATCGATGTGTGCAAGGAAATGCTCAAAAAATAGATCCCGTTGTTTCAAAATACATTTGGTCTTGGATCTATGGGTATGCGCCCAAAAGTAAACGGCAGTCGATCCTATGGGTCTCCCATGCTTGCGTACAAAGCACCTCGAAGCAAATGGTCGCCTGGCAATGTCGCAACCGTGCCTTTAGAGAATCATAGAACAATCACAACCATTTGTTTGCCTGAAGTCTTCCGTAAATTGAGGAAAACAAACCGGAGACTACGAATCATTCTCCTATTCTCCACCACGACAATGCGAGCTGTCACTCATCGGCCAAACAAGTGACTTTTTGAGCACACAAAACGTGAAATTGATGGATCATCCACCGTACATTCCAGATTTGGCACCCAATGATTTCTTTTTGTTCCTGTACATGAAGATCAAACTGAGCGATCAATGATTTTCTGTGCCAGATGCGGTTAATGAGTTCAAAAACACTGTTTTGGGGATACCATCTCCACAGTGTCAAAAAGCTTGTCGGAGAGGTTCAAACACATGCAAAATATAACGATCATCGTGAATATTATTGTAAAAAACAATAAAACCTTTTTGATTGATAAATGTTTGTTTTTGTTTGTTGTTCCTGAGATATAAACGGATACCCTCGAATTACTACATTTTGTGAGTTGCTTAACGTAAAGAGCCAATTAAATCCTATAGAAAAGTGGTATACACCGAGCACTTTGCATAAACAAAGTTAATGCATTTTTACCGTCTTCATATTTTTGATTCCCGCTGAGATAGGTAGTTGAAAACTGGATATATTACCAAGGAAATCTCCAACAACGCATTGAAAAAACATTCTGATAAACAATTTATCATGGAAGCTATATTGGATTAAGTTCTTCCTTTCCTGAAAGCACTTGTAGAGAGAGAGGTAATGACAGTTTGGGGTATGCAGTATACAAAAAACGAAAGTATACAAATCTATATTTAAACGCCATGGAATTATTAGGGTTCCTAGTAGCTAAAGAACTCCAAAAATTGATTTTTGAAAAATACAAATAAGTACTCGTACATCTAATTTGTACACTTACTGTATACGTGCATCGATGTCTTCCTCCATTTTAACCAACTGATCCTGCGAGTCTTCTTTTTTTAACACTTTTATGTGTTCATCTGTTAAAACGAACGTGTCTGTAAGCCACGGCGACTGGTAAGTATGATGTACAAATATAATCGTACACACACCCGTCCTCAGAAGAATATTGTGGTTTGTTAATATCTTCAAGATAAATTCCAAAGTAGAGTGGCCTTCCGAGTAGTAAAAATTATCCTGAAATGAAAATCCTTGTTAATAAACAGGTTAATAAGAATTCTACATTTTTAAAGTTTTATCTTTACTACCATAGCGTCTAACTGAAACAAGAAACAAACTGAAACAAAAAGATTATAAGATTTTATTACTTATACAACACCAAGAAAATTCAGAAGATTCCACTTCTAAATACTTCTTAAGCTTAGGATATGTCTGGCGGCACATGACGGATTTAGTAGGAACAATGTCTAGGCCAATGATCCGATTTATATAAAAAAATTTTATCGGAATGAAGATTTCAAGATATGGACTCATCTGATGCTCGATAACTAGGCAGGAATTATATGAATTTCGTATTGCAATTCGATTCAGTTAAAATTTTTCTAATACGTGAAATATAACTAAACCATATTTTTCATTGAATAAAAGCTTTTTAACGAAATAAATTGATTTACAAAAAACGTGATCATATATCATTATTTTATTATATTCATATAAGGGGCACTAGAAAAGTTTTCTTCATAACAATAAAACAGTGTTTTATCAAATTGATTAATAAAAATAAGTCAGGCGGTGCTAAATCTGGACTATACGTTGGGTCGTCCAGCTCACAGAAGTTATATTCGCGGAGAATGTCTTAAACTTTGTCTGCTTTGTGAACCTTCGCGATGTCGTGAAGGAGGAGGACACATAATTTTGTGAATATAATACAGTAGGTCACTAGTGTTATTGTGGTGCTATTCAGCATGTATTCAGCAGCTTGGTCCTAAAAGATGTTGGCCACGATCTTTCCAGTTCAAGATTGTGTTGAGACCTTTTTTGCTGGCGGAGAAGCCACAGAGATCCATTGCATAAACTCGTAAATTTGTATCTGAATTCCAGCGACGTACCCAAGTTTCTTCGTCCATCACTATTTCAACGAAAACATCGGAGAGGAATTTCATGCTCGGGAGCCAACAATCCTGGAACCCACGCTGCTGAAAATTTACTTACGCTTAGTTGATTATGTACGATTGGATAAGATGTAGCTAATGCTTCAGCATTAGCAGATACTTTCAAACATCAGGACTGGTTGCGTCCGAAGACCTTCCACTTCTTAGGCCATCTTTAATAGATACACGATCCCAATCAAAACTATTTAGATCAATGTTTTACTGTAAAATGCGATGAAGCCTCGGCCCCATATACAGAAATCATTCGTTTATAAATATTTTTAGTACAATTATTTTCTTGGTTAACAATTTGATAAACTGCGGTGTTACAATTTCCTAAAACTCATTTTTTGTTGTAAAACACTTCATAAATCACAAAATAAACGAACTGAAATCCAATCTGACATACAAGCGTAAACAGGTTGTTACTATTGAACCTTACTAATCAAGCTTTTAACATAGAGTTGAAAATCATGGTTCTTGGATATAGAACGTGTCAAATTTAAATTATTATCCGACGTTTCGTCTACGATTGCACGAGGCATCTTCAGGACCTCTGCTCCACGATATTAGAACACTGAATGGCCATTGAGGAGCAACAGCCCGGTATTTATACCCGACTGATGCTCAGCGAACCGTGATCCAGCATTACAATCGATTTCCACGGGTGATGTAGACTGTAACCTGAATCTCTAATAATATTAATTGGATATTTATAAATTTCGATTGATTCTCTAATTTTACTTTTAACGAAACCAGACACTTATAGCAGTATCTTAGTTTCTTTATATTAGAGATGTGACCTGAGCTATGCTAGTATTCCGCTGGTGCAGATTGTACAATTTGTTTCTTTTTAATACATCTTTCATGTTCCTTAAACCTTCTAATCTCGTGAAGTAAAGATTCCTGAATATGCCTCGTGAAATCGTAGGCGAATCGTCAGATAATCCGGCTTGTCCATTTTAAAGTAATCAATGATTGATGTTATTTAGTTAGTTAATTATTCATCACTTGCTGACAAAACAGTATCTAATTTCGTTTCCTTGTTGAGATATTACTTTGAAAACACAGGTTATTGTCTCAAACTTCAACATACTTCATCAAGAATCGTGCAGTGATTACGTTTTTGATTGAAGATGCCATCGAAATTTAACCAACGTTTGAATCTATATGCGGGAAATCTTCGCCTTCGTATTTCACTACCAAAGAATGGAAGAAACTGTTTCGTCTACGACGATGAACAGCGCCCGGATTGGCGTCAATTACAGACAAACAGATTAAATTAATGAAGGGGGAAGTACCGAATGATAATAGATAGCAAGGAGAAGTGGTATTTTAAAAAGTGTTGAGAGCTTTATACGATTATTTGGATATAAATAAGGTCAGTGCAAGATGGGTCCCGAAACTTCTTTCGGATGTTCAAAAATAATTACGTGTGTGAAATGTGTTTTCAAGGCAGCTAGTCGGGATTGAATCTTCAATGAACTCAATCATCCGCCTTATAGTTCCGATCTGGACTCTAGCGATTATTATTTATTCTGAAAACATAAATCGGAGAAAAAAGACTCAACACAGATGATGACGTGAAATTGGTGTTTTAGCACATTTTCAAGACAAGTCTATTTTTTTACTTCTTCTTCTCTAGGTGCCGTCTCCGCTTCGAAGGTTGGCAATCATCAAGGCAATCCTGATTTTTGAGACCGCTGCTCTAAATAACTCGTTGTTACTGCATGCAAACCACTCTCTAAGGTTCTTCAGCCATGAGTTTCTTCTTCTTCCTATGGATCTCCTTCCTTGGATTTTTCCCTGCATAATAATCTGCAATATTTGGTATTTTTCTCCTCTCATGACATGTCCCATATATAGCAGTTTTCTTTTTTTAATTGTTAGAATCACTTCTTTTTCCTTATGCATACGTCTCATTACTTCCTCGTTGGTTATTCTCTCTACCCATGAAATCCTCAGCACCCTCCGGTATATCCACATCTCAAATGCCTCCAGTCTTCTCATGTCAGACATTTTCAGTGTCCACGCCTCCATCCCATAGTACAGTACAGACAGCACATAGCATCTCAGCAGTCGCACTTTTAATTCAAGGTTTAGATCTCGGCAGCAAAAAAGCCTCTTCATTCTTATAAATGTGTTTCTGGCCTGTTCGATTCTGATTCGTATTTCTTGGGAGCTGTCATTGTCTTCATTAATGGTTGTGCCAAGGTACTTGTATTTTCTCACTTTTTCAATAGGTTGATTCTTTACACACACCGTACGAATGTCCCGAGTTGTTTTTGTTACTAGCATATATTTTGTTTTGTTTATATTCAGTGAGAGTCCATATTCTTCGCTTACTGTGACCATTTTATTAATTAGCATCTGTAGGTCTTCATGTGTTCCAGCTAAAAGAACTGTATCGTCGGCGTATCTCAGATTATTTATTGTCATGCCGTTAATTTTAATGCCTATGTCCTGATCAGCAAGTGCCTTATTTACTATATCTTCCGAATACAGATTAAAAAGAATTGGCGAAAGTACACACCCTTGACGAACCCCTCTCTGTATTTCTATTTCCTCTGATGTTATGTCTTCTATTCGCATTGCTGCTTTCTGGCCATAGTATAGGTTTGAGATTATTCTTATGTCTCTGAGGTCGATCCTTCTCCTTACCAATGATTCGATGAGTTGATCATGTTTAACTTTGTCAAAGGCTTTATTGTAGTCTATAAAGCACACGTGTAGATCTTGATTCATGTCTAGGCATCTTTGTGACAAGACATTAAGTGCCACCAGTGCCTCTCTTGTTCCTAGGCCTTTACGGAATCCAAATTGTGTATCGCTGATGTCCACATCTAGTTTCCTGAATATTCTGTTATGGATCACCTTTAACAGGACCTTCAATGTGTGAGCCATCAGGCTTATTGTACGATAGTCGGAGCAATGCTTGGCATTTTTCTTTTTTGGGAGGGGTATAAAAGTTGATAACAACCATTCATTTGGTATTATTCCTGTTTTATATACGGTGTTGATTAACTCTACCAGAATATGAATCTGGTCCTCCTCTATCAGTTTAAGAATTTCTGCTGGCAGTTGGTCCGGACCTGTAGCTTTTCCGTTCTTTAGCATGTTTATTGCGTATATCACTTCGTCTTTAATTATGTCCGGGCCTATTTCCGCTTCAATATTTACAAGATTAGTTTGTTGTCTCTCATCTTTGAAGAGTTGTGTAATGTAATTCTTCCATATTTCCAGTTTTTGTTCTATTTCCAGGACCATTTTTCCGCTGTCGTCGTATAGTATATTGAGCTGCTTTTGTTTGGTGGTGCCGGCGAGTTCTTTGACTTTTTTGTGTGTATTGAAATAGTCATGCTTTGCCTGTAACTCCTCGATTTCCTCACATTTTTGTTTGTAATAGTCTTCTTTTGCTTTTCTGATTTTTGTGCGGATTATTTGTTGTGTTTCTTTATATTGCTGTTCATTTTTTCCTCTATAGCTTCTTCTCTTATCCATCAAATCAAGAATTTCGCTAGTTATCCATTCTTTCTTTCCTGTGGGTTTTTCTTTCTGCAGAATATCTATTGACGGTTCCATTAAGGCTTCTTTGACTCCGTACCATTTTTCGTTTATGTTCTTGCAGTTTCGGTATTCCTCCTTGCTTTCGAGTGTTTTTAGATTTTCGTTTATTCTAGCTTGTAGCTCATTCCTTACGTCTTGGTTCTTTAAGTGCTCTCTATTTATTCGAGTTTCTTTTTGCTTTGGAGTTCTTTTGAGTTTGATGTGAATCCGGGCTACTAAGGGATTGTGGTCTGAGGAGACATCAGCGCCTGGGTAGGTCTTAACTGACTTTATGTTGTTTCTATATCTTGCGTTTATTAAAATGTAGTCTATTTGATTTCTTATTGGGTTTTGGTCACGGTCCTGTGGGGACTTCCATGTGTATAGCCGTCGTTTTGGAAGTTTGTAAAAGGTATTCGTTATTGTCATCTCTTCCTCTTGGCAAAATTGCACCAATCTATCACCTCTTTCATTTCTTGTCCCCAAGCCATATTCACCCACGTACTTGTCACATCTCCCTTTTCCGACCTTCGCATTAAAGTCTCCAAGTATAATAGTGATATCTCTGGATTTTAAAGACTCGAGTGTATGTCTGATTAATTCGTAGAAGTGTTCGTTTTCTTCTTCAGGTTTGTCTGCCGTAGGGGCATATACTTGTATTATGTTTAGTTTCCTTGAGCTGGTCTGTAGTTGTAAGAGTATGACACGGTCTGAGAAAGGGACAAAACTGGTAACTGACGCCATAATATCTTTCGAGACGGCAACTGCGACCCCATGTCTGTGATGATTATCATCGTTTCCAGAAAAGTAGAGCATGCCTCCATCTGTTGGGATCTGGCCGTGACCGGGCCATCTTGTTTCACTGATTCCTAGGATGTTAAGTTTCAATCTTTGCATTTCGTGCACAACATTATGCATCCTTCCAGGTTCGTACATGGATCTCACGTTCCATGTACCGATCTTTAACTTGTTTGTTTTCACAGTCTTGTTCATCACTGTTCCCCCCGGAGATCCGATTGGGGAACTTATTACTCCGGACAATTTGGTGTTGAACATCGCCATGATGATTTATACTAAGGATATCCGTAGATCTTTAATGCAGTAGTTTCCTCTTGCTTTCTGCATCCTTATGCCGTTGACTATTAATAGTTCCTCCGTCTTTGGGATCAATTTCTTGACCCCAGGACAAAAGAGTGCCCTTACACTTGCTGGCTCTTCCACCCGAAGCTGTTGGCCAGGAAGTGGGGATTGCTTATTCCGGCAATCATTCGGTCGTCAGAGCCTCGTCTGTTATCTAGCAGGGTGCACCGGATAACCGAAGTCATCGCGCGAGGAAATGCTAATAAAGTGCTGGAAAAAATGTATTTAAATAAGAGCAGATTAAATTAAAATTACGATTAAATGTTTTTAATTTATTAATCATTTTTTAGTTCAGCTTTTGAACCTTAATACGTAATAAAGATAATAATTATTATTTTATATAAAAACTATCAGAAAAATTTTTGGTGATTTTACATTTTTTAAAATATTTAAAGTCTATAAAGATTGTCAATATTATAAACATATAAGTCAACAGGCTAAAATTTAACAAGATCCAAAGTAACTTCCTAAAGGCAGTATGTATATATAGAGTTTGGGACGTGTGCTAGGTCGTTGGGGACATTTTCAAGCTCTTTTAAAATAGCCTGGGTAATTTCGGTTTTCAAAGAGGGGGACGTGGATTCCGCATGTGACTACAGACCCATTTCTATTATTTTCATTTTCGGTAAAGTCTGAGATAATTATAAAAAGAACGTGTCATTTTTTCAAAATAAGAAAAAATAGTTTACTTAACCATTCACAATATGGCTTCAGACGGGGTCGTCCAGCTGTCCAGGCAGTTGTGCAAATTGTGCAGGCCATACTCAAGTGCCTTGAGAGGGGAGAACATGTGAATTTGATTGCGACCTTAGCAAGGCTTTCGAGTGTGTCTCTAATAAGTTTTTGATTCGAAAATTGAATCGATATGGTGTTAGGGGTTGCATTCTGAAACTGTTGGGGGTCGTACTTGTCCGATAGAAGTGTTGGTCTTGGTGATGAAATGTCAGATTTAGGTCATACAGAGTACGAAGTGCCCCAGGACTCGATCCTAGAGTCTCATCTCTTTGTAATATATATATATATATATATATATATATATATATATATATATATATATATATATATATATATATATATATATATATATATATATATATATATATATATATATATGTTTTAATTTAAAAAAGAAACTCGAAAATGTAGGCTATATGTTATCTTTTTTTTCCTCAAAACTAAACTAACTATTAAAACTCCATAAACAAAATAAATTATTATCAAATTTCCTTTTCATCGTTCCAATTCGTCTTCTACATTAACAACATATCCTTAATATGATTATTACTCCAAAGAAATAAATCATTACCTCACCTGCCCCTACAGATTTCAGTTTAATATATAAGATTTGGTACCTTTAACTCGGATCCCGTGGCTCCGAAAACTCCTTTATTATAAATAAAATTTATAAGCTCTGATGCTAAACTGATATCTTCTATAGTGCCTCCTTTTTCGAGAATTTCATCAAAGGCCTCGCTATTACTGCTTGGTTCTACAATGTACGCCTCCCTAAAATATACAAAAGTAACTTACAAATGTAGTTTCGTTTTATTGGTCTTGTAGCATCCGGTATAAATGAATTACGAATTACGTACAAATAATCTACAACGTAAATTTAAAGGAAGTGAAATGAAAATGTTCGAGCCTTACAATAAAGATACAGAAATTAAGACAAATTTACTTTAGACTCGGTACAAGACAGATAGATCAGCGGTGGACCACCTCTTCTGCATTTCCCATATCATATAAAATAAAACATCCTAGAATCAAGAACTCTACTTGCTATACCTGAATCTTAAAAAGGCCGACGCCAGTTTTCCTCAAAGTAGACCATGTGACGCACTACATCACATCAACATCAACCTAGATTTAATCAGAGCATTAAAAGGCCTATATGATCAAAACACAACAAAAGGAAAAACTGTGAATAAATTGTTAAAAGGATTCAAGGTTGATAAAGGTCTCAAACAAGGATGTTGCTTATCACCAACATTTAAAAAAAAATTATTTAAAAGAGAATATATGAGCAATGGGGGACCTCAACAAAACCTAGTAACAGAGACCTAACGGAAGAATCTAGTAATATTTGGAAAGGGATATAACACAGAACGGCCCTACAGATAAACCGGTAAAAAACAGGAATATTCAGGGATGGAGAGCCATTAGTCTATTAAATAGCGTCCTATGGAATCAACAAAAATCGAAGTCAAATAAACATCGAATAACACCACTGTTAAGAGCATAGTAATGTACAGCAGTGAGGTATGGCAGCCCAAACAAAGATCAGAAAGAGTTTTTTTAGAAGCAACTCAGATGGATTTCTGAAGACGAGCCACAGGAACATAAAAATGAAAATGATCAGAAATGACAGAATCAGAGGTTAAACATAGGATTGTAGAAGATGTAAAAATAAACCAACTGAAATGTCACATCGTATAGACGAGGATCGGTTACCAAAAGTTATGCACTGGATAAGGAAGTTCGTGGGAAAGAACCGGAAGATCTTTGTCTTATCCATTCGATTGATTTCTTATCTATTAATCTAATATTTGATATGGTTCTCTCCATGTCTCCATGTGGCGTTGCGTGGTTTCCAGTTTATTCATGGTCTTAGTGTATGACCCAGTTTCAACCAATCAGGACCGGGATTATATTTAATTTTTTCACCTTCATGCAGGTTTTAATTATTTTGTTCTTATTTCGTAATATGTGCGTTAATCTGCTGAACGCTGTCCAGATCAGTCTATTCTCCGGTTTAGGTCCAGTTTATGGATATTATTATATGTATCAATATGTTTTTTTTGTATTCTTGGTTTTTAACATCCACCTTTAAACCTGACCCCAAGAATACAAAAAAAACATATATTATATATATATATATATATATATATATATATATATATATATATATATATATATATATATATATATATATATATGGTATTCCATTTAAGCGAATTGGTTTGGTGGTTCTTTTCATTATTTCGGTTTTATTCTTGTATATTTTTAGCTTCGTTTCCTCTGATTTTTCTCTCAGTTCTTTTATCATTGGTTCCAATTTTATTGGATCTTACTACATAGTCTGGATCTTTGCACTTCTATATTATAAGGTCGGCGCATAATTTTAGCGGCTTTTGTTCGAGATTTTTTTTTCTTTATAAATTGCCATTTTATTTATTTATTTTTTTTTCATTTTAAACAATCCTCTCTTTTCAAGTATTGAAAATGCATATCAAAAATCATATCCGTATTCGTTATATTATGCTCTACCACTTCGACAAAGGTTGCAATGCAGTCATTCCGCGATCCTGATGAATTTTTTGGCAAATAAACAATCAGTAAAAGCCAAGTTGAAAGATGGTTCAAGAAATTAAAATTGGGCGATACAAACCTCGCAGATGAAGGAATAGATTGACCATCAAATTTCGACGAGCAGGCAATTTTGGCAGCCGTAAAAGAGAACAAACGCTTGACAACGGGAATATTGGCCAAAGATTTCAATCTGGACTATTTGACCATCGTTCGTCGTCTCAAAAAGCTTAGAAAAGTATGGAAATTTGCTGGATGGGTCCTTTATGAACTCTCGGACAACAACAAAATCAAAGGTATCCGAATTTTCACCGATTTGCTGCAGCGAAACAAGCAAACTACGTTCCTGAAGAAAGGTTTGCGTTTCACCCAAAGGAATACCGAAAGGTATCTACTGTAAGAAGGCTATGTCGTGTGTTTGGTGAGACAAAAGTGGAATAATCCACTGAGAAATCATCTCAAAAGGGAGTTGATATTGGTGGAATAATGACGATGAGCGTCAATAATGGCGGATTCCAGAGAAAAACAGTGATCTGTGTTTCTGGCTGCAATTGAAACAAAAAAACAACGCAACAAAAACCATTTTTGTCTCCCACTACGATAATGCGCGCCCATATGTTAAGCGTTGTGTGGTTGAATCTATGCCAATACGCGCAGGGAACTGCTTCCTCATCCATCTTATTCTCCCACCAAAGCGCCTACGGACAATGAAGTCGATCGCTGAAAAATTGTGGCCACCGTCAAAGAGTGGATTGTCAAACAAAGCAGTAAATGAAGTAGATGGTGAATATGCTCCAGAATAAATGTTTTTGGTGAATATTGTATTTGTTGAAAAAAAGCAGCAATAATTATGCACCAACCTAATTTTCCTAAATTCCATGACTTTTTCATTGTAATATCTTAAATATGTCTTTCAGTACTAACGTAAACATCTTCAGCGATACGATTCTTTCAGTTTAATCTGTTCTGATTACATATGTAACTTTATGGTGCTCGATGATTTTTTTATAAATATTTTTAATAAATTCTATATATTTCGAGTCGATATTACAATTTTTCTAATGTATTTACTATTGCTCATATTTCAACTGAATCAAAGGCTTTGTTCTATTCGATAAAAGCCTGGTAACGATATTTAGTTATATTCCAGTGTTTTCTTTATAATGTTGAAAAGTGTCTGGATATAATCGGGTGTCAGAATATGACGCAGACAATCTCAGCTTCCATCATCAGCTTCAGACGATGATCATTCATAATGCTTTTATCGATTTTTTGGATGACTTCTTCGGTAGCGCCAGATTTTGGTCATCCAGAACACTTAGCATCTTGAGTACTCGTACATACTACGTGTGAAATACGCCAAACTACCTTACCTTAACCCCTATAGGAGATAAACAATAAGAAAACATTTTACCACCGCTCGCACTTTTTTTCCATATATGGAAAACAATAAAACTTGAAAATTTTATAAAACCGCAAAATAAAAACAATACAAAGCCGCTCTCTCCAACACTCGAGTAATACTGAAGAAGAAATATGACGTTTTAATGCGGCATACTCAAAATGACGCTGCTAGCGCCATCTTTAAGTGATATCGGAACTTTTACTACTAACCTCATATTATAGAAATCACTATTCTCACCATACTTGTTAGTTAACTTTCTAGTATAAAAATTCAAATACAATTTATAAAGAAAATATACGATATTTGCCTTAAGAAACTTACTCTTCCACTCTTTTCCACAAATCTTTAATAACTGGCCTCTTTTCCAAATATTCGACTAAAAAGTGATTGTTAAAATCTTCTACATTCAGTTCTTCTAAACAAGGGTACTGTTGCACAAAATGTTTCTTCATTTCGTCGATTGCTTGGTCGCCAGTCATTTCTTCAAAATTCTCCGATAATAACTTAATAAGATCGGTTATGTATGGCACCTGACGTTTTTCGTTAGCAGGCGTTATTTTTAACATTTCTGTAACATAAGAAAGACAGAATGAATGCAAGTTTAACGTCCGATTTTTTTAGTGCAAAAAGAGCACAGCGGAAAATACCCAAAGATACTCTGAGAATTATGTGCGTACACCACAAACAGGGTAGGGTTGATTTTAATCAAATAATTTAAATCATAATTAAAATCACTTGATTTTTCTTAATAGCAATTATGACTGAAATAAAAAAAAATAGTTATTATGATATTTGAAAGAATTTGCGAAAACAAATTCACAAACGACTTAATAGCTACACTGCTATGTCTAAGAACATAAAAAAGCTAAACTTTATTTTAAACTACCTAAATGTCGTAAACTTTTAAATCAAATAATTTGGTTTTTAAAATATTTAAAACTTAAAAGAATAGCTAAAAAATATAAATATTAAAGACAATTTGGAATTATATACTTATAACTTATCATCATTTGCATTTTCACTGTAAAATTTAAATAGAAATACCAATTCTCCACCTTTTTCAATTCCCAATTTGTTTTTTAAATCGGATTACACACAACCAAATGTATTAAACACCCATTTCACTGGTAACTATTTTGCAATTCTAGGCTCATCGATTTATGAAGTCCACCACTGAATTCAGTTTATGTTCTTTGTTATTTCCTCTGAAAACATTATTTTTTTTAAAGCAACTGGAGGGTGGTCAAATTTATTTCTTCTGGAGATAACTTATACTTTTGTTTTTGGAGATCAAACATATAAGCTACAAAATGATACGATGTTAATGCTTGGTCATATCGACGATGAAATGCTTGGTTTCTAGTAAAGAAAGCTCTGGTTCTTCTTCGAAGGTATGCTGTAAGTATTTCCCTTGCTCTACAGCATCTGAAATAGTTCCATTTTTTCTTTGCAAAATATCAATGGCTGCTGCTATACGTTTCCAACAATTTAAATATTCTTCCGTTGCACATTTAAATCCAATATTGGATACTTTTTAGTATATCGCAATATCAATTTATTTTTTATTTTTCTCACAAATATTTAATATTATGTCCCACTGAGGGACATATATTTCTAAAGAGTCGTGAATAAAAACTACACCATTCCAATGAACCCGAACACAACCAATAATATAACAAAATGAGCATGAATTATTACCCCTTAACAATTTATAGACAAACAAGTAAGCTAGTCCTGACAAGCATTTTCTGGCAGGAGAAACCGCTAAGCCGTTAAAGACAAGTTCTGACACACCGAAAAAAGGAAAATATGACTTTTTTTATTTGGCGAATGAAAAAGTGAAAAGTAATAGAAAACCCACACAATTTACAATACCGTTACTTATAATAAATAAGTAAAAAGTGGTTTAGGTTTTAGGTTTTTAATTACAAAAATATTTATAGCCACCTGTTGAGCATTGGTTATTACTAATTATTAATAATAAATTAAATTTTTGCTGGAGGATATCCGTAAAAAATAAAAATTTAATTTCTTAATTTTTCGTAAGATTTAAGTCTAGAGCTGGTTTTCAAGACCATTTTGGAACATATTTTCAGGGGTGGTTGGAGAAACTGTCGGAGTTGAGCATCTAAAAAGATCTACTATGACAACAAAGTATTTTATTGTATAAATTTTATGTGAAAACAAGAAGAAGATATTTCCACACCGTCAGGGTTCAAGTTTCTTCAAATCTCTAAAATGGTACATTTATTTTTTTAATGGAAAATAAAATAAGCCCACATTCTATTTATACCCATACTTCAGCAATTTTTGAATATCGCTAGATCAAGGTTCACTCTCTACATCATTTTGTACTGTACAGGGTGAGTCAACGATTGGATGAAGTAAGTTTGTGCCTTTTCGGTGAAATTTACAAAGAAACTATATTTATTGTTTGATACAGTTTATTTTTACACAGATTTTAAAAATATTTAGGACTCTACAGGGTGAGCCAAAAAACTAGAACAGCATAAAGTTGTATTTTTTTAAATAGAACACCCTATATACGAATCGTATTTTCGATTTAGCTTATAATTTTAAATCTTTTTTATTAAGGGTTTACTATAACAAAACTTTATAGTTTCTGAGATAATTAAGTTTAAAGAAAAAAAGTCACATTTTCAAGCATCAATTCAATCCTAAATAACGTTTTCAATTTTGTGACAAATATATTCAAATTTGGAATTTAGCAAGGCCAAGGACAAGTTAACATAATTTTTACCTAATATTTGCAATAAAAGCTACAGGGTGTTGAACACATCGGCTCAAATTTGAACAAGTTTAAATGAATAAATATCTTTTTTTTTAATGGTACACCCTATATATTTTCATGTTATTTAATAGAGTAATAAAAACCCTAAAAGTTTTGTTCAATATATCCTATACCTATTTATAATAGTTTTTGAGATATTTCAGTTTTTATAATTTTCCATACTTTTTTACAGAAATAGTCTTCATTATCATAGTAGCCATGGCAAAAACAATGTAAAAGAACATTTTTCTGTGTGTCAAATTTATAACCGCAATCGCTTCTTTTGGTTTTTACGTAGTGTAGTTTAGTTTTTTTTTGCATTCATCTTATATTGTAAAATGAATTTTCAAAAGAATGAGTTAATAGATATGATTTATACAATAGGAGAGGCTCAAAAAAATTGCCTTCTTGCTCAAAGAATTTACAAAATGAAGTATCCTGATCGACGCCAGCCTAATACCCATACTTTTCAAAACTTAATGCAAAGATTTGATTCTTCTGGTACTGTTGATTATCCAAAACGTAAAGTGGTCAACAAACCAGTAACTAATGAAGAAAAAGAACTACAAGTATTGTTAAATGTTCAGGAAAATTCTTATATTGGTAGCCGTCAGTTAGCAGCATTATGTGAAACATCACAATCCACCGCTAATCGTACTACCAAGAAATATAGGTATCATCCATATCACATGGAATTACACCAAGAATTGCATGGACAGGATTTTGAAAGTCGTGTAAACTTTTGTCGTACAATAAATACGGAGATTCAATTAAATCCAAATTTATTATGCAAGGTAATGTTTAGTGATGAAGCTACTTTTAGAAGTAACGGGCCGTAAATAGACGCAACATGCATTATTATGCCACAGAAAACCCATTTTGGATTAGAGAGGTGCAACATCAAAACCACTGGTCATTAAATGTTTGTTGTGGTATTCATTATAATCGAATTATTGGACCCCACTTTTTTAATGAACCACTAAATGGCCATAGTTACTTGAACTTTCTACAAGAAGAACTACCCCAACTGCTTCAAGGTCTCGATAGGGATAAGCTCGACACTATGTGGTTCCAGCACGATGGTGCGCCTCCGCATTACCATCGTGAAGTTCGTGCGTTTTTGGACCAACGATATCCGCATAAATGGATTGGACGTGGGGGTTTCATTGAGTGGCCACCAAGGTCTTGCGACATCACCCCATTAGATTTCTTCCTATGGAGTTATATTAAAAATAAGGTGTATGTTAATCCACCAACAACAGTGGAAGATATGCGAAACAGGATTAGGGATACCTGTAGAACAATAACGCCACTAATTTTGTCCAGGGTCCGAGAAAATCTGCAAAAAAGACTAAATTTGTGCATTGCACAAGAGGGTCGTTTATTCGAACACTTATTAAAAAGAAATAATTAATCTCAGTATTTAATAGGTAATTTTTTTCTTTCAATTTAGTATAAAAGTAAATATGTATTTGCCTTGTCGTTATTGTTGTGTTAATTTTTTCACATTATGTTTAATTAAACTATTGCCGTTGTAATATAACGAATAATGTATTTCATCATATTTAACCACATTCTGTTTGTTTCTGTAGTTTCTTTTTATTATTTTACATGGCTACTATAATAATGAAGACTATTTCTGTAAAAAAGTATGGAAAATAAGAAAAACTGAAATATCTCAAAAACTATTATAAATAGGTATAGGATATATTGAACAAAACTTTTAGGGTTTTTATTACTCTATTAAATAACATGAAAATATACAGGGTGTACCATTTAAAAAAAAAAGATATTTATTCATTTAAACTTGTTCAAATTTGAGCCGATGTGTTCAACAACCTGTAGCTTTTATTGCAAATATTAGGTAAAAATTATGTTAACTTGTCCTTGGCCTTGCTAAATTCCAAATTTGAATATATTTGTCACAAAATTGAAAACGTTATTTAGGATTGAATTGATGATTGAAAATGTGACTTTTTTTCTTTAAACTTAATTATCTCAGAAACTATAAAGTTTTGTTATAGTAAACCCTTAATAAAAAAGATTTAAAATTATAAGCTAAATCGAAAATACGATTCGTATATAGGGTGTTCTATTTAAAAAAATACAACTTTATGCTGTCCTAGTTTTTTGGCTCACCCTGTAGAGTCCTAAATATTTTTAAAATCTACGTAAAAATAAACTGTATCAAACAATAAATATAGTTTCTTTGTTAATTTCACCGAAAAGGCACAAACTTACTTCATCCAATCGTTGACTCACCCTGTACAACATATCGAAAAATTATTAAAATCGGAGGCATATAGTTATGATACCTTCCTTGTAAGATTCATTATAAGACTGAAAGGTCACATTCACAGTGTGATAGCTCGAATACTTTCAATCTGAATAAGTATTAATCTTGGTTGACTACTCTCCGGAAGAAAGGGTTGAATTATTGTTAATTCCTGGCCAATGTAGAGGCAATTTTCGTCAGACAGTCATTCTTTATTAAAATTAATTTCCAAGAAGATGACATTCTAATTATACTACGATTTGGGACACTTATTTCGATGTTCCTCTAAGACACTTAGTGAGAGAACGGAGAACTCACAACTGAGTCCAGAATGACGTGCGAATGTTAGTTGTTCTAACGATCGTTCACTTAAATCCTCACATCATAAGTTATCAAATTGAAAGATGGTAGGGTACACCGAGACGTACTGCATTGAGAATATTAAGAAGCCTAAGATATCATCCTTACCACATCACTTTAACATAAGTGATAACTTCAGTCGATTTAAGGAGACGATTAAAGATTTGTCGATAGGTAAAGTGGATATTACATTTTTTCTGTACGTTATGTTTTCGGGTGAAGCTGCTTTCATGGATAATGACGGCGAACTCAATCGACATAATTGTCATTATTATTCCACTGGCGTAAGTCAATTGATAATAAACAACAGCGTTACCGAATCAAAGTATGGTGATAGATGCGAGCTCTGCGTAGTGATAATGTAGATTTTTGTTCTCTGGATAGTTTTGCATCTCAAATTGAGAAAAAAGCAGAAACAATGTTTACACTTCCTTTAAAATATGTAATTTGATATTGTATATGAAACTACCCAAAAAATTCTCTTCATAAATCTAGAGACTTTGTTTTCATTATATTGATTATACTCTAGTTAAGCAGTATAAAGCGAATTAATTGAATATCTTGGTAATTTTCTGCCATTTTTCCAGTTGTCGATGCCTTAACCACAATGCCGTATTTAGAAACTAAGAGGATTAAGCTTTAAATGTATATTTAAATAGAACCGAGGAAAAGCGACATAATACCGACCACATGATGGATAAGGTCTTTACACGCCAAATTGAGAACAATATTTTCCAGATACATATGTAGAAAATCTAGGTAAAAAAGAGTTTCCTAAAATCAAGACGATTATCCTTCAGTGTTTCATTTTTAGTACTTTTTGACCAAGTTCTGGTACGTTTTTTCCTATCAAAACGGAAAATTTGTCATGGGGCACGGGATTGTCAAGAAAAATTTCTATTGATGCTATTAATTTGCGAACATTTCTTTCTTGCGGTTGCCAATTTTTCTCCAGCAATAAACTGCACGAAATGATGGTTTTAATACAATAATCTTTCCAGTCACGATAAACAACGTTGAATTTATTTGATTGAAGATTGTTTTGTTGGATTTTCGCCTTTCTGCTGACGTATTCTAGAGCTACATTAAAAAGCTACGGGGATATAGCGTCACCCTGTTTGAGACCGTTGTTTATATTGAACACCTCTGAAAGGTCTTGTTCAATTCTCACTTTGCTCTTTGAGCCACCAACACACACCTGAGTTAGTCTGATTAATTTCTTTGGGAAGCCAAGTTCCTCCATTTCTTGCCACAATTTAACCCTATGGATGGTGTCGAACGCCTGTCTAAAATCCACAAATAGTTGATGCAGGTGTCGATTGAATTCCCAGCATTTTTCTATTAACTGTCTAATGGTAAATATTTGATCTACGGTGGAGCGACCGCCCCTAAAACCACAGTGATAGTCCTCTATAGTTTCCTCTGCATAGGGTTTATGTTTTCCTAAGAGTACAATTGCGAGTACTTTATAGGCCGTATTAAGCAGAGTAATGCCTCGATAGTTGGCGCATTTCATCTTGTCACCCTTCTTATGTATGGAGACGATGACCCCTTCTTTCCATTCATTTCGTATTTCTTCTGTGAGCCATATAGCTTCTATCAGATGGTGAGTGATTCGATAGAGGGCTTCTCCACCATATTTTAGGCATTCGGCGGGAATATTGTCACTTCCAGGCGCCTTGTTATTTTTAAGTTTAGTTATGGCTTTTTGGACTTCTTCGTAGGTTGGTAAAGGATCTGGAATTTCAGCTGTTTGCACCGTGCTTGTGAGAGTGTTGTCGTTGTTATCCGGGTTCAGTAGTTGATGGAAATGTTCACGCCATGTGTTCATGACCTCTGTACATTCCGTTATAAGCTGTCCATTGTCTGTTCTTATAAAATTTCTTGCTTTTGGTTGTTATCCCTTTTTTATATTTGAGATTCCCCTATAGTATGCTCTTATATTGCTGATTTGTCCATTTTGCTCTATTTCTTCTATTTGTTTAATCTGTAGATCGTTTTTCTTACGTTTCATAATCTTCCTGGTTTTTGTTCTTAGTTTCTTATACTCTTCTATGTTATTGTCATTTGGATTTTGTAACATTTTCCTTCTAGCCTTGTTTCTTTCATCGGCTGATCTAATGCATTCATCATCAAACCATTGTTTTCTATTTCGTTTGGGTTTCTTTCCTAGAGTTTCCTCAGCTGTAGCGTTTATGCTTTCTTTAAGATGTTTCCACATTTCCTCCACTTTTTCCTCATTTGGTATCGATGCTATTCGTGTGCTTAATTTGTGTACGTACTCTTCCCTTGTTCCTTCGTTTTTGAACCTTTCTACATTCCATGTCTAATTTTGGCTTTTACCAAAAAATGGTCAGAGTCCGCATCTGCACCCCTCAGGCTTCGCACATCTAGACAATTGTTAGCATGTCTTGTATCGATAAGTACATGGTCGATTTGATTTCTGGTTTTACCATCATTAGCACGCTGGATATCAAGACGACCTTCAATAACTTAAAAAAAAAAGGCTAGTAGCATTGAGCTTAAAATTAACGAAGAGAAAACTAAATATATGTATTACACTAGAAACAACCAAAACAGAGGCAGACTACGCCAAAACATCACAATGGGGGACTATAACTTTGAACGCATCAAAGAGTTCAAATATCTGGGAACGATGCTTACTGAAAACACTGACGGAACGACAGAAATTAACTGTAGAATCCAAGCAGGTAATAGGTGCCACTACGCAGTACAAGACATCCTAAAATCCAAGTTAACAACAAGACGTACTAAGATAAACATATACAAAACAATAATAAGATCTGTAGTGATGTATGGGTGCGAAACTTGGACATTAACGGTAACAAATGAAGAACGGCTTCGAGTCTTCGAAAGACGAATTCTTAGAAAAATATATGGCCCAACAGTGGATGCAACAACAGGACGATACAGAATCCGTACCAATAAAGAACTGGAGGATCTATATGGAGACACTAATATTGTACGAGAAATAAAATCTAAGCGACTGCAGTGGGCGGACACGTAAGGAGACTACCAGATAGTCGCACAGTCAAACTCGCTTGGGAGGAAGCACCGGTAGGGAAAATACCACTGGGACAATATTGCCAAAGATCTAAAGGCAATGAATATTGATAATCCGCTAGATGCCATGGCAGACAGGCAGCAAGGGAGGAGTATTGTGAACTCGGCAAAGACCCACCCAGGGTTGTAAGCCATGGAGTAAGTAAATAAGTAAGTTTGTTTTGTTGTAAACTATTTTAGCATAAACAAAACCAGCAAAGAACGCTTACCTTCCTTTATTTCCTCCAAACTTAATATCCTAACATCTTTCTCTTTTAATTCAGCAATCTCATTGAGTTTTTTCTTAGCATCGTTTTTCTTATCAAGCAGTTGCTCATGACTAACGTCAAGATTCAACAACTCCGGACTGGGACTTCGAACCCTTTCCGCATCTATACAGTCCGATATCCAGTGTTTCAAATTTGTTATTGTAGTACTGTTGGTCGAGGTTATAGTGAGGTCCAATGGTTCATCCTCGTCGAACTGAAGGATCTCGATGTCTTCCGAAGGAATGGAGGTTGAAGGGCCTGGTTCAGGTTCTGATATTTCGGGGAATGTGTTTTCAACTTGAGCGCTAAAAAAAATAATTTCAATATAATTCCTGTGTTCATTATACTTTTCCACCTTTTACGAGATTGAAAATTAAAATCAAAGGAACTTGTAGAGAATAATTTAATTTTAGTAAATGTTATTAGGTTATCATTTCCAAAAATTAAATGAAAATGAAGACTTTTAGATGTTTTAAATCTTTTAGTGACTCTGGCTGTTAATGTTAAAAAAAAGTGGAACAAGGGTAATTTCTATTATTTTTAGGAAAAAAAAAGATAAATATAACAGTAAAAAAGGAAAAAAGGCAAATATAACATTAAAAATCAAGTTATGATGTGAAACGTCTCTATACTAACGTGAAATTCGGGGAATCACTAAACTTTCAAAGGATCCAACATTATCAGATCGAACGACGTTACCACAGGACCTTCTGGAGTGCTACGATACCTTTATCGTTCGATGAGTCATATTTCTAGACAGATTTCAACTTTTATGTTAGTAAGTTCTAGATTTGTATAGGAAATTCTATAGGTATATAAACAAGGATAGGATAAGAGTTTTAATGGAGTTTTATAGATGTATTTGAATAGTAAAGATATTAAGAAGTAGTAAATAGTTGTGTTTTAGCTGTGTTAAGAAGTAGTTAATATAAGTATTGAAAGTATCAGTGAAAGGTGTATTATATTCTCCGAATTCAGTGACCGATTTTTAAGAAAATAAAATCGTAACAATATCAACAAAAAGGCCTGACATAAAGCCGTTTATATCAACAACTCAAAACGTAATTTTTCCTGTAACTGTCAAATGAAGTTAATTTTATTAATCGATATCTAGTAAAAACTATTTATTAAATTTGCTATTTAGTCCGGTCAAAGTAGACATTCAAGGTTACCAAAATTCGCATAGAGCTGAAAATTTGTACAAATGTTCGGAATACCATTACAAATAAGTTGTCAAAAGTTCCCAACGATCCCATGCCTGGAAAAATCTTTTCAAGGTCAAAATGGGGAAAAATGGGTTTTTCGCTTTTTTCAGCCAAACGGTAAGTTTTATCATCAAAATAGCTCAGACCAAAATTGTAAATCATAAAATTACCTATGTTCTTACACTTTTTTTCCTAAGAGTCACCGTTTTCGAGATATCATCGCTCAAAAAGTTGAGAAAGCTGCGTTCTCCAAAATATGCATGCGTTTTCACGTCACCTGTGAGGTAGTGTACTTGACGCGTTTTTTTAACGTGGTTTCCCCGGTAAGCCTATTCCACGAACCATACTATACTATGTAAAGATAAAAAAAAAAGAAGAAATAGTTAAAAATAATCGAAGCTGTGTAGATTCTATTGAATTTAGGTCAATTATTCGTCAGATTTATTATCGTTAAATACTTCTGCTTCTTCTTGTTCTTCGTCTTCTCGTTCTTTTTCTTCTTCAAATAAATCCCTCCAAAAGCGATGTATCCGACGTCTCTTCGTTGATATGATATGAACCGTCTTCTAATGGAGATTCAACATTGGAACACGAGTGGCCTTGGCAATTTGTAGATGCTAATGAACAAAATAATCCAACTTTTTTGCAGCCGCATTTAGCATTACATCCCTTTTTACAATTGCAAAAAATTGTGTTGAGGAGTTTTTCTGGTGCAGGTGAGAGTAAAGTCTGAATTGGTTCCAATGTATTGTCAATCAACTTCCGACCCCAATCTTTTGGATCTAGTTGATTACCAAGCCACAGTTGAACTTGATAATATATCCAAAATAGATGTTGTTGGGCAGAAGCAGAGGTTGGAGGAAGACAAGCTAATTGCACTCGCTTTTTCTTTCGAGTATTTTTGACAAAAGATGCGTAGCGGAACTTATCGATGCAGGTAATTTTTTTTGGTGCTCCTTACATGGCAAGAAGAAAGCGAATTCCATTAGTGATAATTTCCTGTGGAGTAGAGTTACTATTTTTAAAAACTTCAGCACAACCGACTAAATCTTGTTTTTCAAACATTTTGAAAACAGATGTTTTACCCCTTCTGTGAAATGCTGATGTATCGCAGCCACTTATTGCACGAAAAAACAAAACATGATTTTGGCACTTTGCAAAAACAGATAAACTTTATGTTGAATATATTTCAGACTGATGTTGAGCTTTCCCAGGTTTTAAAAAATAAAAGGTTTTATTAGTTGGAGTTCGAGCAGTCAGTAAAACCAGTAAATCAACGTCCTCACCAACAACAATAGTTGTGTTTGTCAAATTGAACTGTTCTAATGCTGTTTCAATGATGAGGACATCAGCATCATTAACAGCTTGTTTGGCAAGTATACATACCTTCACTGGTCAATTTTTCTTTTGGCAGTGAAATGAACCGTGACTTGTGGGTATTTGGCAGAAACTTTTGTTGAGTAGTGGGAACGGTCATAAATTGATCAAATAATATGTCTGAAGATGAAGATGTTGTTGTAGCTCGACGACGTTGTTCTGCGGCTATAATGTTCCTCGTGCAATCGGTACAGGCATCAAATACTACAGTAACAAACAGTTGAATAGGAGACAGATGTTTTTCAAGGTTGCACTGGCGTAGAAGGTAGAGGACTGAGTTTCTTAGAAGTTAATATTGATTTATTTTATAAGTTTAAGGTAATATACCGATAGAAAAATATTTCAACTCGTATTACAGCTCCAGTGATGTCTGTACGCGGCGTACTTATGCATATTATGGAGAACGCAGCTTTCTCAACTTTTTGAGCGATGATATCTCGAAAATGGCGACTCTTATGAAAAAAAGTATAAGAACAATTTTTATAGGTAATTTTATGATCTACAACTTTGATCTGAGCTATTTTGATGATAAAACTTACCGTTTAGCTGAAAAACGCGAAAACCCCATTTTTCCCCAAGGGCTAACTTGACCGGACTAATTTGTCAGAGTTAACGAAAGTATTACTTGTTTAATATTTCATTCAATAGACGCTCTTATTCGTACCTAATAGCATTTTTAATAATAAACCAAAAGTACATACCTGGTTTGAAACTCGGCATCTTTCTGATCATTTCTGAGCTTTGCTTGATATCTTTTAGCTATCTCAGCAATAACCTGGCTATGATCTTCCATGGCCGGATTCAAAATGAAATGGCGTTCCGGTAACCAGAACTTTAGATTTACCTGGCTCATCGTGAATGTAAGAATCTAAAATTTAAACTTTGGCTTTAAATTATGTAAAAAATTATGTTTCCTGAACATTACAATGTTTTATTTGGTAATAATTTCGATTAAGTCAAATCAAAAGTTTTTATTAGTTCCTTTTCATACAGAACATGATTCTGGCCTTGATTTTCCACAATTTTTCCAGGAAGTATAAAAAAATACTATATATATATATATATATATATATATATATATATATATATATATATATATATATATATATATATATATTTAAACTATTTTTGTTCAAATTCAAAAGTCAAGTTAAGAAATACTTGTATTTTCTATCGAAAAGGTAAAAATAAGTTTTGAAAGCTTCGTTGATATTTTTATTACTTATAAAGCTAAATATTTGTTGCCAGATGCAAAATTATAAAGCAAAGATCTATAAAGATAAAATTAGGTTTTAAATTGATTTAAGAAGGGTATTATTTGTATCAAAGTGTCATAAATTATATCTAGAGTGAAAAGTGTTTTTCCGTGCTTTCCGAAAAACTAAGAAATAATTGTAGAAAATCAAAGACAGAATCGTGTTCTACAATCTGAAAATATGGGGGTATGTAAAGAAATTTTTAAAAAAAAACGTCGTTTTTTTTTATTTCACTTAATTAAAATAACTTTATTTTTAAACACATAAATTAAAATTATAGAGCTTACAAGATTTTCGAGAACACACTATAAATATAAACGTTATTTGTCACACGGTACCATATAACTTACCTCATTTAACCCAAATAATTGTCCATATTTCTTAGCCTCAACAATGTCGGAATTAAATTGAAACTTTTGCGGCATATTTTTTACATCCAAAAATGTCATATACGCTTCTTCCATGGTATGATACGTAAACATGGTAGTTTGAGTAAAAACATAGGACAACGAGAACTTGTATGGATTAAAGAATTTTCTTAACGGTTCTTTTTTCGACTGTATCATATGTTGTTCCCTCAATTCCTCAATTGTCTTCTTTAAAATGTCCTGATTAAATTTCTGATATATTTTGTACATTTGATATGACCATGCTAAAATTAGAAAATTATATTAGTAAACCATCAATACACATTTTTTGGAGAGGAAACTTATTTTTTAAATCAGAGCCAGCACAGCAGAGAGTACATTTTAATAATTTATAATTATCTCAATTTTTAATTAAACGACTCATTTTTAAGCTAGCTTTAATTCAGTGATTAATCCTTTAAATATATAAACTTCTTTACTACCAGTTTGTGTAACTATCAAGTTTCCATATTTAGTTCCAATATTACACGCGCAAAATTATTTTTAGTACACACATTTTAAAAAGAAAAAGAAAAAATACAGGGTGTCCGGGAAAACGTGGGAAATCTCCCGGATACGAAAAAAACACGTAAAAGGAATATTACAAGTTCATATTAACTTTTTTCGTATAGGTTTCCTTTTCGGAGATATGGGCTCCCAAAGAGCTGCAATGGAATCAAGTTTTTTACACAAAATTATTGAACCACCAGATATATTTCAATTTTTTTAATATGATGTATACCAGGTAAAACCCTTCAAATTACTATCCAAGAAAGTGTTGTGAATTACTCACAGCTGCAAGGACGGAGTAGCTGTGACACTCATTACCCCATTTTTGCGCCCTGTATGATAAGAACTTTGGACAACGTTTTTTACATACCTTTCACTATTGACTAAAAATGAAGTACCCTTCATTCATGTCGCTAATCCTAACCGTTTTCGAAAAAACGTCATTTTATTTACATCATATATTTGGTGTATTTCAATAATAGATAAATTTTTGCTCCTATCAAATGTTTAACCTTCGACCTTACGCTAAAAAAATTTGGATCCAAATCCTCTTTAGTTAAAAACGTCAAAGTCTGTGAATTGCAGTTCGACCTAGGTTCGCAAAAAATGTGCGTTTTATTTTATCGGCACTAAAAACAAAGTATTGTTGTTGCAAACGTTGCTAGGTACGTAAGAAATGGTGGTGGTTTTCAGATGGATCTCTACAAGATGAAAGAGTTGGAGTCGGAATGTTCTACTCTCTCGGACAACGTACGACGATCTTTACAGTGGAAATTTATGCTATGCTGTAGTGTGGCCATCTCTGTGAGAGGAACATAAGCAGGAATAGGGTAATAAACATATGCTCATACAGTAGAGTTGCGATAATGGCACTGAAGTCCAGAGTCGTAACTTCGCGACTGGTGTCTGAGTGCAAGGATGTATTGAACAGTCTGACAGGGAAAAGTTGTAAAATAAGACTCAAGTGGGTCCCGGGTCACTCGGGTATGAAGAAGAGGACCATCTGGCAAAGATGGCGTCCGCAGTTGAACCAATTCTACCTGTCCCAATTGCTATGGCTTGGACCCTCTTACTCCAGTACACTGGACATTTCCTACCTACAACCTTCTGCAGTTATAATACATTGAAAATGATGCATGATAAATATTCATTTATCGATTCTAAATGCAAGTCTTGTTTATAATTCTCTTCTTATCCACATTCTCTCTTTAACATATGGCCTATTGTCTCTTTGTATTTCAAAACTTTCGTAATAATACATATTTAGTTATTTGATGGCAAGTATCAATATTTAGCTTAACAAAAAACTTCCGAGTAAAAACCTAACAATTTATACTATATTAAATTTATTTCAAAATTTGTATTAAGGATATTAGGGAGGGGGGGGGGGGGGTATCCACTCATATGGTCTCTGTTGAAGCGGCAACCTGTTAGCTATATTCCAAAGTGTTGTGGACAGATCTTCAGGCATATGCAGACGACCGGGTCCTTTTATAAAGGGAACATCAACCAACCAAATTTCAGGAAATACTAAACACCGTATTCGCATGGGGTGAAAGTCAGGAACTAGCAGTTAATCTTCAAATGATGATGATGATGGGGTGAGGCCTCCTGTATTTAGGAGTATCAAAATCAATTTTAAAGCCGATGAAAACATCTGAATGAGGTTCTAGATAAACAGCTGAGTAAAACAATACAGAAGGCGAGACTAGCTTTTTGCCCTTGTCGCAAGATATGCTGGGGCATAGGACCAAAGCGAATACTTATCATAGTCAGACGTATGGATCTGTAATCTGGTGAGGTAAGGGAGAACAACGAGTTACCCAAGCAAAGCTCGCAGGACTACAAAGATAAACATGTCTGGCGACTACAAGAACTTTAAATACAATGATCACAGCGGTTATGGACGCTTTCTTAAGGTTCACTTCTCTTCGTATAGATTTACAAGGGAAAATTATGAATTATAAAGAATAAAAGATAAGTGAAAAATACGATAAAAGTGAAGCCGATCAAAACACACGATGTCGTAGGTATGCCCACAGAGGTTAGATCTAAAACAAGAACAACATCTCAGTCTTACTCCATACTATATCCAAGCTGAGAAGAATGTAGCCAGAACAAAAAGAAACTCGCAAAGTAGACTTCTTTCTGTTTACGGATGGATCAAAAACAGGGGAAGATGTAGGAGCCGGAATATTCTCCAAAAACTGAAAGATCTGGAAGCTTTGGCATCTACCATAAATATTTCAAGCAATAGAACTGTGTGAAATAAAGCTGAAACAACAGACTCACATACAAAAAACTATAAAAATATTCTCTCTCAACCTCAACAGGACTTACAGAACAGAACAACATGTGATTCTCAAAAATTATTGAATCAATTTTATTCCAATTTTCTAAATACATATATGTTGTCGTTGATTGAAAGATTTTTTGATTTCTCTCCTAGTTTTTTTATTAATAAGAAACCAGCAATTTTTCCAGCGAAAAACAAACTTTTTACTTCTGACTGATGTCCTTTTAGCTTAAAATAAAACTCGGAGAAACTTACCGATCAATAACAACAAAATCTAATATACTAATGAAAATGTCTTCGTTTTTTTGATTTCAGATGAACGTCCTACCGCCATTAGATCCGATTGCAGATATGTGGTGTGAGAGAACGTCGTAGTAAAAAAATTTTTGAACCTTGTTAAAAAAAATATATACTACAAAATAAAATAAGCCATTTAAAAACAAACAAAAAAGTTATAAAAGTATAACTAATAACCCCCTACAAACAGCTTATTTCGTATTAAATTAATGCAAGGCCGTTAAAATATCAAATTTTTCGACGCCAGAAAAACTGGAAGAACTTGTTAAAAAAAAAACATTTTAATACTTTACCGGGATGGTCCTTTTTATGTCCCAACGCACTATGGAATATATTTTTCAACACATATTTCCTTATATCTTCTACACTCTTCGGGTCCGTATAATGTTTAGTCTCGGGTTCTAACGGCAGCAAATTTTTGACAGTATATTCCAGATTGTCATTATTAAAATAATCCATGGTCGTCAAATTGCCGTGTAAGGTAGTTTCCACTTCATTCCGATGGGTCAGCATGTAATATGCCATGAATATGAAAGCGTTGTGGATTTCGGGTTCGGATAGTTTATATTTTCGGCCTACAAGATTATACAAACATGTTTTAAAACACCTAGATAAAATAGTATCTCAAAATATGTTATTGTAGTGTGACTTGAATTATTATAAGTCATGATGATCATGTATCTAAACCATCGCCTTTTAACAACCTAATGAAAAAAAGGTTTTACATTTCAGATATATTTATTCACCCTTACAGATCATATACATGACATTGGATAAGTCAAATTTTGACAAATAATATAATTACAAATCTAATTGAGACTGGTGTATACAAAGTAACAAAAACTTAACATCGTCGGTTGTTTCCACAATAATTAGGTAGATATTTTTTCCTGTATCTCTCACAGTTTTGAATGTCAGATTGTCCATACAATGCTATAATCCTAAATTCAAGTCAGCAATTGAAAATGTATTAAGTTGAATGCCAAACAATAATCAGGCTACAGAAACACTTAACACTTAAGGCATTTCATCGATTAATCGAATTTCTATATATTTTTTTGAAACTTCGGGTGTTCATTGTTGATATATTTCTCCGTAAGACTGTGAAAATTCAGATATCTTGCCCATCTCATAGTCGAAATAAACAACTTAAAAAATGTAACATTTAACATCGGCTATATAGGAAGAGCCATAGTTACAGTGACATAATTATACATAACCTCAAAACCGTATATATTTTTTTTCTAAAAAACGAATATATGATGTATAACATAATAAGTCATGATCAATTACAAGTTGGGGACGCCTAGCGATGCCTTTAATTGACAGTTGTAACTTCATTATCTAATATTTCTAGCGCACGGCGCGTGGAATTCATACTAGAGAAGCGGCAACGCTATAACGCGAAGTAAGCGCGTGAAAAGTGTATTTTTTATTGTACGTGGGCAAGTCACATATCTATCGGGCCCATGTCGTATACAGTGTTGCCGAATCGTCGCTTCATCAAGCATACGTTATTCGCTCGTATGAATCCGAATAGTTAGCGTCAAAAGTTCAGGATAGAAGTAGGGGGCGTGACATAGCATGGAAATGCGAGTAATACTTTTGTCTACGATTACATCCGATGAAGTACCTTACAAATGTATTCGTGTTTTTGGCATCAGAAACATTTAAAACAAACACATTTGTGAGTGAAGAACAATGAGAAAAACAAATTGGCCAAATTTGTAAATTCTTAATATTGTTGTTGGTGCAATATTTGAAAACCCTCAAAAATCCATGAAAATTATTATATTTAAAATAAAAACCTTTAACAGTAATCAGTACACAAGAAAGTGTAAAATAGAGGCTCTTTTGATACCAATCAACTGTCTGGAATTGCCACAAGGCATCAAACACATTGGGACAACAGAAGATTTTTGTATGTAGATAATTTTGTTTTATCCTGTAATTTTCCAAATAAACAATAAATTAAATTTTAAGCCTAATGTCAATACTTTACCTGAATTATCCTTCTCATCTAGTATATATTTTCTCAAAGGCACGAAATATTGTGCTACAATTGGCAGTTTGTAGAGATTAAGAATAAATGTGTTTAAGTTTGCCAAAAATGGTACATCTCTAAAAAGAATTTTCAGACGTCGAGGTAGAGCCCTAAAATACAGAAATTATTAATTTATAGTGTAGGAAAATGACAGATATGGTAAGATGCGAGGGTGGGCTGGTAAGTCTCTGGCGTGACACGGCGGAAATAGGTAAAATTTTGTGCTGGCATTATATACTACTATCCTTAACTAGCTTATATAAAAAATTTTAAATCAGTACCTCGGTCAATATTTGTTTGACAGCCTTTTGATCAAAGCGCTACATAAAATGAAAAAATTAGAAAAACGCGCAATTTTTAATTTAAAAGGTTTAACGTCTTCTCAATTCAAAATAGAAATGGACAACACACTAAAAGACCTTTCACCGTCATATACGACGGTGAAAAGAGGGGTTTCTTAATTGTAAAATGGTCGTACGAGCACTAAAGATGAATCACGCTCCTGACGCCCCATGGAGGTGACAACTCCTAAAATGATGAAAATCCTTAAAATTGTGTTGGAAGACCGCAGATTAAAAGACTGTAAAAATATCAAAAGAATGCATAGGTAATATTTCAAACAATTTTTTGGGTATAAAGATGATGAGTGCCACGCTTGTTAACGCCTGAGCAAAAGTTGAGACTGTAAATTGCTTTAACTGTGAATTTGGCGCCCTATAAGCGAAATCCCGATGACTTTTTGAGACGATTTAGAACATGAGACGTGGGTCCATCACTACACCGCTAAAAGTAAAGAACAGTCAAAACAGTAGACAGCGACCGGTGAATCGATCGTAACGAAGGCAAAGACAATTTTGTCAGCTAACAAGGTTATGGCGTGTGTTTTCTGGAATGTAATAGGAATTTATTGCAGCGCTTGAACGACGAAGTAAAGAAAAAATGACTACATCTAGCGAAAATAAATCTTGTTTCACGATAACGTATCAGCATATTCGACAGTCGTTGCAATCGCGAAAATTAACGACTTAAAGTTAGAATTGTTTGCTCATTCACCTTATTCGCCAGATTTAGCAACCAGCGACTACCCCTGTTTTCTAACCTCAAAAAATCGCGTACTGGACAAATATTTTGACGAGCTCGACGTATCACATCATAAATATACTAAATTAGAGTACTGATATGAAAAATGTATTAGCTTTTGTAGAGATTTTATTGAGAAATAAAACTAAAAACCCCACCCTCGCTCTACATACAATATTGCACAAATCACAAAATTTTAAATTATAGAATAAACATCTTAATCCTTACTGAGAAGTTTTCAAACGGCTCTCAGGCATCCATCTATGCATAACATCTCTCATAGCTGTATAATTAATAACTTGCTTATTTGTTCCTGGTGTTACAAATGTCGCAGCAATCTAAAATTGATAGGATTGTATTAAAATTAGAACGTGACAGAACAGTGCATAAAGTCACTTAATTTGAAGTCGGGTGCATTATTTACTTGCAAAACATTTCAAGCTACTTTTACAACTTGGTAACCATAATATTTGCATATAATTTACTTCAGTATTCAAATATTTTTCTAAAAAGTTATTCGTTATTTAAAAAAAATGTTCATGCGTGTAGACTATGGAGAAAAAAGCTCTAAAGAGCTCTGCTATAGCGGTTGCGTCTTCTACGTTAATATTATTATGTGACATACCACTAGAAAGAAAAAATTTCGTATTTTTAGCATTAACATCATATGGTTTTGATAAGTGTATTTATTTGTATATTTACCTAACTTACGTAATTATGAAAATAAAATGTAATCAAAATTGGAACTGAAAATTTCATATGTTTATGGGCTTTCTTTTTTTCAAAAATCAGAGACTTTAATTCTGATCTGAATCATGGCGGATTTTTTTTTGGCTTTAGCTTGAGGAACAATTCAAACACTGATAAAACGTATTTATTATTATGTCAACATTATTTTGCATCATTAATGAGGCCCAGTAAAAATTCGCCAAAAAAAAAGATCATTTCTAGGTAATGACAATGTTTAAAATCATTATAATAATAATCAAAATTAAATTCATAAAATTTTGTGGGTAGGGGAATTTCCAAATATACGAGCCGGATGATAAACATCACAATGCGTAATGGGTTCTGTGGAAATAACAGTTTTATCATCAGAACTACTGCTAGATACCAAATCTAATAAGCCGACCTACTAATTATCTATGGAGATAATTTTCACTTATTTTATTTTTATTTATCTATCGACGGACCACACTGTCTATTTTACAATAATTAATTACAGAATTAGAACGAAACATAACAATGTGAAATCAATAATGGTGTAACAAAAAGGTGTTTACAAAAGAAAAAAATAAAAAAAGTGTACACCTGTCAATCTGTAATAGTAAAAACACAAAACATCAATCGACAATCAATTTCAACACCCTTCGTTTAAAATGATTCAAGGACGTATCAAAGAAATTCAAGTCACCCAGCCCATTACCATATCCAGCCACTCTTAGTATAAAAGAAGGGCTTGCATAATTTGTTCTGTGAAAAGGCCGGTGAAATATATGGGAAGTACGAGTACTCCTGGGAGGCACGGGCAATCGGTGATACCAACTATAATTTTAAAGAGAAGTTGTAAGTCTCTACCATTTCTTCTATTAGTAAGGGGGAGCAAATTCAACTCGGAGCACAAAGCAGCATAATCAAAATCAGCAACCCCATTGAATTTCAAGTTAATATATCTGAGAAACCTTCTCTGTACCTGTTCGAGCCGGTACACATGTGATTCAAAGTGGGGGTTCCAAACACAAGAAGTGTATTCTAGATGTGTTCGAACCAATGAACAACAGAATATTTTAAGAGACTTCATAGTGGAAAGCTCCTTAGCATGACGTTTAGTAAAACATCCTGCTATCCAAGTGATAGTGAAAGTCCAGTGGACAACGCAATTTAGAAAACTTAATGAATTTACACTTAAGAATATTCAAACTCATCCCGTTCACTCCGACCAGAAAGCAATTATATCAAGATCTCCCTGAAGCTCCAAGCAGTCACTATAACTGTCGATGTCCTTATACACGTTCATGCCATCCGCAAAGAGTAAGAACTTGCATGACTTAAAGCAGATGGATACATCATTAATAAATAAGTTGAACAATAATGGACCGATGTGGTATCCCTGAGGGACCCTTAAAGACACTGATATCTCATAAGATACAAAACCATTCACCCGTACTACCTGACGACGATTACTCAGATAGGTCCCAATCCAACCAAACAGTGGACCAGAGACACCCAGCCTCCAAAGCTTATCCAGCAGAATCCCATAAGGCACCCTAACAAAGGCCTTCGAGAAGTCAGTATACATCGAGTGGACCTGGGATCCGCTCTCCAAGGCCCCAGACAAACCGTCCACATAAGAGATCAGACTCAACTTAGTGTTCCTGCCAGCACAAAAACCAAACTGCCCCTCAATGATGGCAGACTTAAAAATAGAGGTGAGAAAGGCATTAACCAGCTTTTCGAAGATTTTAGGAATAGTATTAATTATGCTGAGAGGTCTATAGTTCCAAATGTCAGCTCTGTTGCCGGCTTTGTGACTAGGAACCACACAACTCGTTTTTTAAAATTGAGGAAAAATACCCCGCCGAGGAGATACATTGAAAATATGATGAAGTGGGCGAGCCAGAACGAACGAGCAGTTTCTCAATAGCACCCCTTACAGAGGTTAAGACCATTCAGCTCGGCGTAAATGGCATGACAATCTCTTACATTCTGCACGCAAACCTGGAAATATTTCATAGTCGTTCTGAAAACCACTCGACATAACCTGTTTATGACATATTTTTTTATATAGTTAACTGAACGAGCTCGCTGGAAACCATCTAGGAAACTTTCTTGCAGAAACTCTCTTTACAGGCACAAATGCTTCCATGGCAGAATATAATTCATTGTAAAAAAGAGTTAGCATATCATCAACACTACCCACAGAAGATAAAAGGGCTTTCCAGGGTACAGAGCACAAATAGTCATTTAATAAGATAATATTGGCATGTTGAAAGTCGAAACAAAAATTCTGTGCATGAATGCTGGTGTCATGAGAACGAGAACACAAAGAGACAATTGTCGTCCACGCGAACTAACGGTGGAACAGAGTCCACAGCGAGCCTTACGCGACTCAAAACTAAATCTAAAATAACATTGTTAATATCAATTATAAAGTTGAACTGGAATAAGTTATGGAAGGCGCAAAAGTCAGATAGCGCAGCAATAATTCCCCATTCTGAGGGGAGACGTAAGAATCATCCCGAGGGACGGCATTGCGCAAATATCTTCATTAGTCCAGACTGCCTTTGGTAAATTAAAATCACCAACTACGCAAAGTTCGGCATCAGATGAGATCAAATGAGATAAAAATAGGGATTCTCATATGATTAGCACAATGTGTGCTTCAAATGACTCTGAATGTGAAAGTCCTTCGTTGCCAACCTCTGTTAATTCTACTATGAAATTCAGAGATTCTATTCGTAAAACAAGGTAGACATCAAAATGTCTAAGATCAAGGTGGTATTTGAATTAGACTCAATAATCATCAACTTTCATCTGGATAATCTTGGTGTTCACGCTTGCTTACTTGAATAAAGATTTAACAAATTTCATCTTTACTAAGTGAAATGAAAACCTTTAAGTAATTTATAAGTATGGACGCGCAATTTTTCCTACTTTTCATTTCTGAAAGAAAAAAGGAGGTTGCTATTTAAAAAAAAACACTTGCTCTTAAAATAAGCTTCAAGGTCACTCTTACAGTCAAATTCGATCTCACCATTGGGTGTTCCCATCAAAATCTGACAAATTTTTTATATAAACGCTTTGAAAAAAATATTCGGAGACAATTTTTAAAATGATATATGTATACTTCTATTTGTTTATATGCCTACATATGCTAAACGTACGGAAATAATGTCAAGTCTCAATAAGCCTGTAAATTTATGGGCTTAGTATCAAAACGGAGCGTAGGAAACAAAGAGCAGTGATAGAATACTTTCAGAAAAAAGATATGACAACAACGCAAATTTACTAGGTTCTATTGTTTATAACAACACATGCAAGATAAGGACAAGGTGCTTCAATAAAGTGATGTTGTAATGGAACAAATGTTAATTATTTTTCAGCGTTCAATGTCAACTATATTTTGTTAAAATAAATAATTAAATAATCACTCTGTGAATAGATTTCCCGTGGGAATAGGGTAGTTATATTTTTTATCACTATCCACGAAAGTCTAAAGGAAAAATAAATCAGTTATCGAACTTAACTTTTATTATCTTTGTCGTTTAAATGTTTTCTTAAAAATATATAAACTCAGTAAATTTATGAAGACATAAAACTAAGAGACCCTTTCTAAGATTTGGCTATAAATCTGTCGAAATAATCCTACTGTGATTATGTAAATAAAACCAGACGTGTTAAGGGTAGTTTTTAACATATGGTATATGAAATACCGTTAAAATGTATTAAAATATTGAACGATTTTCCGATTATTAGGAAACAAAAGAATAATCAAATAAACTCATTATACTGTAATATAACGTTTGACCTGTGTAAGGGATCTAATATGGCGACTGTTTTTCCTGATTGCAAGAAATAATGAATTAAATACCAGCAATATGAATAAAAGGGCACTCAGGTTTTTTCACAGACGTTATATTATCTTATCCCTTTAGTTATAGAAAGAAATAGAATAGTTTTATTAATTGTGTTTATATAAAAATTATTATTAAGACGCTCAGAGGCAAATTCGGGAATCAAGCATCCGGTATAGAATAGCTAACGCCCTCAGCACGTGACGATCGAAACCTTCGAACTTTAAGGGAAAGAATTTGACGTTTCAGGGTTCCATCGGGTAATATGGGTACAAACGGGAATCAGAGGGGTGTCGAGGGGTGTAAGTTTGGAAGACACTCTTTTAAGGAATAGTAAATGTCAGTCATAATTTGAATGTCGTTAGAACGGTACCGTGAGTGCCAGTGCCGTAGAATAATTACGTCACGGGTATAATCGTCGGGAAAGAAGGTTATCTTTGTTTAATTTGGGAAATTCAGGGATTATCGTGTGTTAAAATTTTTGCGATTTTCATACGGTTCGATTAAGTAATATAAATAGCTGTTTTTTCGCGTTTTATTTCTTTTTTTTTTGTTTAATATTTTATTAAGCTATTTATACGTGTTCTTTCAAAATTGGGTTTTACGTTTTTGGTTAAAATAACGGCCGAGAAGAGCAACTATGTTAGTTTTTTCGTAATTGCTATTAGTTTTAAGTTTCTCATTGTAAATAGTTCGTTTTTATTCTATTTATTTTGTTAATAGACTAAGCTGTTTTGAGAAAATTCTTTTATTCAATTTAATTAAAACCTTCAGCGAATTAACTTGCGGGCGCGCTGTTGCGAGACCTACAAAACAAGAGATGTCTTCTGATCAACTAATTAGCAGCCTTTCCTGAGTCCTGAAGTTCTGAGTTGTGGTTGGTATGCTTAAATAACTGTAGTTGTTTGGTACTAAAGCTGCAAGAGAGAAGATGCACGACCAGACTTCCAGAGTGTCTTTATTACTGTGAAACTTAATTGTAGGTTATTAAAAGAGTTACTAATTAATATGGGGCAAAAAATGATTATAGATAAAATGATTAACGCTACCTCAATAGGTCATTAGCAGGAGTCTATAATCAAATTATATCACAATGTTTTACCTTAAGCAGTATCAGCACTTTATCTTCTTCTTCACTCCAATTGGGCCTGAACCTAATGCCACTATGCTTCCTCAAAATAGCTCTATCAACGTTATCATAATACTCCCTTATCTTATTCGGCCTTTTTCTTCTCATTGGCATCAATTTTTTCACAACTGGCAGTTTTTTAGATGTTTTCGTTTTGACTTTACAGATTGGAGTTGGTCTTACTTCTCGTCTTACTACTTTACTTATGTAGAATTTACTAGCCATTGGAGGTAATTTGAGGTGATCGAAGGATACTTGGTACGGCATAACCTAAATCAAAACGTGTCTTTTAAGCAGTAAATATGACCTTACAATTGCAGATCTTATAAGAAAAATATAATAATCTCGATGGAAATTAGACTTTTGTCGCGAAAACAATGTAACCTGCGATTTTATTATTGGAAGGTGTATATTTAGGCATCCCAAATAACATGCCTCGATGTTAAGATTAGCAACCGTGTGCTAACAAAATGGCGAACAAAAATGGTAACTTTTTTCGGTTTTTCCAGTTTATCTCGAAAACTAAAGGTTGTATCAAAAAAGTTTCAGACAAAAGTTGTAGATAATTAAATTACCTATCGATTCGTATATATTAAGTTGTAGGTGGCGCTACTAGTAATCGAGATATTTTTTTTTTCGAAAATAACATTTTTTTTTTTTTAAATAAAACCATATTTATTTACAAACTATTTTCTCGAATATATAAATATAATCTATCTAAAAAAAGTATGCTAAATCGAGAATCTGTGTAATTAATATTTTCTGGGAAAATTAACTTCAAACTTGAAAATTTCACCTTGATTTTCAGCTCTCTTAATTAAGCAAATTGTTAAAAATAACATATATTTTTATGACCTCTTCTGCACCGAGAAATTTTGAAAAAAACAATTTTGGATCAGACTTTTTCCTTAGTAAACTTAAAATTTTTTTAGTCTTGATTATTCATCATAAAAAGTGAATGCGCCACCTGTCTAATGGGCCCCACATTAATGTGTACTTACAGTGGACAGAATCACTAGAAATACGACCAAAAATAGAATTAATGACCTTCCAAAATATATGAGAGCAGGTTTACAAGTGTATGACCCAGGAATCGCAGACCGCAGGTAAATATTAAATTATTAAAGGAAAAGGTATCTACAAACTTAAACGCGTTTTTTCCAGATGTTTTTTTACCTTATGGTATAGATTATTTGCAACATATTATGATGTATCTATTTTAATTGTTATTCTTTTTTTATAATAAAATGACCTTTGTTTATTGCACTCTATACTGAGAAGGGTCCTTAATTTAACCTTCGTTTAGTATGATAACAAACATTTTTGTACTAATCAATAATATTTGAATTTCAAATACCTGATTCAATTTTAATGAAGCCAATTCATCCATGAAGCTCTGTTGCGACTTTGGGGCAAAATAATACCAATTCTTTTGTATATGGGACCACAATGCAGAATCTAAACCTGCAGCTCCCCGCTGATCACCAGGTATTTCACCAGTATCGTATCTAAAACAAAAAAAAAAAACTAAAATGAATTGGTAATTACCGAATATTGACCGAATTAAGATTTTTATATTGTATGTCGGTCCTATTTTTTTACACGTTAATTCCATTCGGCAATTTTATTGCTGCACTTAATTTTAATTGCCAAAAAATAAACCCGACTAGAAAAAGAATAATCCCCGAACAAAGAACAAGAAATAGTTTTTATGCACAAAGTAATAAAATTTATCTCCATAAACTAATCAATACGAGGGTAGTCGTTCATATTTCGGAGACAGGAATACTGGTAGGTCTGCAGCGCACTCCCTAAAAACGCTTTAGATATGAAAAAAAGCATCGAGGTTAAGGTAGCTAGTCCAAATCAATTGGGTATCAATGTTTTATGGCAAAACACATCTACAGTTAATTTTTATCGAAAATTTACATTTTGGAACATATTAAAAATTAGCAATAATCAATTTTGTCGCCACGCGCGTTTTTAATTCAATTTTCACTTTAACTCGCAATATCTCTTACAATTATGCAGCGATCGATTTGAAATTTTCACGCAATAAACTATTAACATTTTCGAAAAAAATGAACGCAACTAGATCTCTTAATAGTAAGAAAACATAAAATAGCGGATTTATTTTTAATATTTTCTTTCGAAGTCGTTAATTTTTTTTAAATTAAAAAGTTTTGTTACAAACTTTCGAAATTAATATTTTTATCAATTCAACATCAGGGGCGGATCCAGTCTTTCTTTTTTTTAGGGGGGGGAGGGCGATATCACAAGGTATAGTATGACAAGCGAGTGCGAGTTGTCGACGGGGCTGGAAGTACCAGCGACATTCACGATCCTAATGCAGCAGAGAGGGGCGAGTCTATTTTTCTGAATTAGAACCTCTTGAGGTGGAGGGAGGCGATTGCACAGTATGACACGCAGAAACTAGTTATCGACGGGGGGTGGGTGTCAGCGACATTCACGTTCCTAATACAGCAGATAGGGGCAAGTCTTTTTTTCTGCATCGCACCTCCCCTTGGATCCGCGCTTGTACAACATTGTAGTTGAATACTTGAAAAACTTTTGTGCAAAGTTTCAGATTGCAAATGTACCGTTTGAAAAATTATAACATTAATAAATTGGCGCGCTATAGCGCGCCCACCAATCGAACAAACATGCATGTAATTGTATATGATGCATATATGTAAATATTAGCGAGAATGACTGAACAAATGAAGTGAAAGTTTACGGTAAAGTAAAGGATATCTTACCAACGTTTGAAAAATTATAACATTAATAAGTTGGCGCGCTATAGCGCGCCCACCAATCGAACAAACATGCATGTAATTGTATATGATGCATATATGTAAATATTAGCGAGAATGACTGAACAAATGAAGTGAAAGTTTACGGTAAAGTAAAGGATATCTTACCAACGTTTGAAAAATTATAACATTAATAAGTTGGCGCGCTATAGCGCGCCCACCAATCGAACAAACATGCATGTAATTGTATATGATGCATATATGTAAATATTAGCGAGAATGACTGAACAAATGAAGTGAAAGTTTACGGTAAAGTAAAGGATATCTTACCAACGTTTGAAAAATTATAACATTAATAAGTTGGCGCGCTATAGCGCGCCCACCAATCGAACAAACATGCATGTAATTGTATATGATGCATATATGTAAATATTAGCGAGAATGACTGAACAAATGAAGTGAAAGTTTACGGTAAAGTAAAGGATATCTTACCAACGTTTGAAAAATTATAACATTAATAAGTTGGCGCGCTATAGCGCGCCCACCAATCGAACAAACATGCATGTAATTGTATATGATGCATATATGTAAATATTAGCGAGAATGACTGAACAAATGAAGTGAAAGTTTACGGTAAAGTAAAGGATATCTTACCAACACCTAAAGCAAAAATCCCTCTAGAAAACCAGGGAGTGTACGAAATTCCATGTGGAGACTGCAGTTTATCTTACGTAGGTCAAACCAACAGTAAAATAAGCACCAGAAGAGACGAACATATAAACGCTGTCAAGCAAAAAAACAATTTCTTCTGCACTGGTCCAACACTTGTTAAACACAAGACATAAGATAAACTTCTAGGGAACAAAAATGCTATCGAGATGTGAAAACCTGTCCACAAGTGTTATAAGTGAAGCCATCGAAATTGCAAAGAGGCCCAACAACTTAAATAGCAGAGATGACAGTCAGCGATTGCCCTAATACTTGGAAAAACCTACTTACCAAACATCAACCAATGGTAGGTAGTAAAGAAACGGATCATAACTCAGCAATACGACCCTAAACCCTGGCAATAGGGCCGATGACACGCAGCGGGGCTCGCAACCTGACTGGTCAGAACACAACAAACACGCCCCACGTACACCCGAGACCGACAGCACCCGAGTCGCCAACGTCAGTTCGCACACACACACACACACACACTGTACAGTGAGTTTTGAAAATGGTGAATGAGATTTCACCGAAACGTCAGCTGCCCTACAGTTTTGAGAAGGACTCAGCACACACAAGGGATACCCGAAAATCTTTGATTACACATCACACTTGTGAGAACATCCGACATAACATATATATATATGTTTATGCGGATTTCACGGATTCCTCCGTGTGAGATGCAATAGCAGTGGATATATCCACATTATGCCGTTGTAGTGCTGAAATCACATTCAGCAAGCGTACAACTATATGCAGCTCCGCGTATGAATGAAGTAAAATGCGAACAGTAAATGCAAACTTCTCATCATATCCTTTCTGTGTTAGAGGTTGCACAGTTAGAACAAATTGCTAAGGAACACAATTTATCCTATTCCATCACCGTCGAGATGATGGCCTACCTGTACCACCATCCCGAGAAGAAAGTCAAAACTTACACTCCCCGCCACAGTTCTTCTCGGGATGGTGGTACAGGTAGGCCATCATCTCGATGGTGGTGGAATAGGATAAATTGTGTTCCTTAGCAATTTGTTCTAACTGTGCAACCTCTAACACAGAAAGGATATGATGGAGAGAAGTTTGCATTTACTGTTCGCATTTTACTTCATTCATACGCGGAGCTGCATATAGTTGTACGCTTCCTGAATGTGATTTCAGCACTACAACGGCATAATGTGGATATATCCACTGCTATTGCATCTCACACGGAGGAATCCGTGAAATCCGCATAAACATATATACGCCATCCGGCGGGAAGTCGGAGAAGCCGCGTTGAGTATTTGCATGCTTCCTTCCGACCTGTCTTTTGCACAGCCAGGTGCATGTCGGTACTCTGATGAGTCTAGTAGAGACGAAACATGTACCTCTGCCGTATCACTGTGGCGGGGAGTGTAAGTTTTGACTTTCTTCTCGGGATGGTGGTACAGGTAGGCCATCATCTCGATGGTGGTGGAATAGGATAAATTGTGTTCCTTAGCAATTTGTTCTAACTGTGCAACCTCTAACACAGAAAGGATATGATGGAGAGAAGTTTGCATTTACTGTTCGCATTTTACTTCATATATATATATATATATATATATATATATATATATATATATATATATATATATATATATATATTATGTACATGTATCCTACGACGAACTGCCGCAATCGATTTCTCGGAAAATAGAATTTAGAAAATTTTTGAAATTTGGTAGTTTACTAAAATCAATGGGGGCAATTCGGCCAAATATTGTCAAGCTGGTGGTATTTCCGGTTATACCGGAAGTTGGTGCCTTCTTCCTTATTTTAAATGTAACACCCTCTGTTATTACATTTTTAGATTTTACGCAAAATTACAGACATATTTCATGTATAATGTCCTATACCTAAGTCTAACTATTTTTGACATATTTTAAATTTTATGTCAAAAATGGCCTTTGCAGGACTAAACATAGTTATAAATTTATTCTACATGAAAACATTTATTATTTAATTGGGGTTGGTTTCCTTCTAGAAGGGAATCTATTTGGTGTACTGTATTGATATTTTGATAATAAATAAATACAGGATGACCAAAAACTAACATTAAATATAAACTTGAAAAAATCGTTACAAGTCAATTTTTTAAAAGTAAACTCCCTATTTTTACAATATTATCTTATTTAGCATTAAAAATAAGGGTGACTTTGAATACTGTACTGTTATTCCTTTATCACCAACTTTTGAGAACTGTCAGTTAGGTGAACCAAGCACACTTCCCCGCAATAATTTACCCAATTAACTAGTTTCTGAGCTTAATCTAAACTTATACATAAACCATTCTTGCTTGGGTTGCATAGCGATCTGGTCAAATACAAACCTCCAACGCAACACTGGTAGGCCTGCAGCGCACCTCCAAAAAACGCTTTTGTGTTTAATGGCAAACCAGAATTAACCCTTTTGACATTACCGATTTTTGTTCCTGTTGATTCCGTTTCAAAAATCATTCTGCCTTTTATTAATGAAACGATTTTGGAATAAAAGTAATAAAAATATTTAGAACATGTGCAATTTTATGATAGTAAAACATCTCTTTGGTCTAGGGTAGTTTAATTGTCAATTTTCTTTTTTCCGTTGTTTTTCAATATATTTGATCAAAATATGTGTAAAATTTTAAGAAATGTGTATTTTAATTTAGAAGTTTCAAATATGCTTTAGTGAAAGTGGCAAATTGTAAAGAAATTGGTAGAAAAATACAGAAAAATTGAACGAAAAAAAAATTTTTTTGGGGAAAACTATTAGCGACAGTCAGTCTCTGGATCCGTGTTCTACGGCCCCAAAATAGAGAGTAAGCAAAGAATCAACAAAAAATTCGGTGTTCCGGATAGTTACCAAATATAAAAACAGGACTTAAAAAATATGGCTTCAAGCAACGTTGCCAAAAAAACTTGAGATCGGGTGGTGCCAAATTTCAGCATATTAACTCTTTAAGAGTTCTCGACCTATGTAACGAAGTTACTAAATTTTTAAGCATGACTATGTTCGCCGAGATTTAATTTATTTATTATACATCTGAAAAATCTGATTCTTGCGGGAAAAGAATGCTTAAAGTTTCAATATTGCCAGTATATAATTAGATTTTGCCGCACCATGCAGGGAAATGCGATTTCCCGACGGTTTTTAGAGCGTCCGTCCATAGTAATGGCGCACCGTATACAACAGTATTGTATGTGGGATCACCCTACGCCGTGGGAACTCGGGCTCGAGTTGACAATTCATTTGCAGAGAACTGCACGTTCTCCACCCGGGTCAACAGTCCCAACGGACTGTCTGGGTCGCCCGCCAGACCGCGCCTTCCTGGTCGAGAAATGCTAGGCTTGTGTGTATATGGAGTTTCACCGTTCACTACCTTCCTTACGTCCTACCCCGCTAATGGCCAGCATTGTCGAGGACCCTTGTAAGTACGGGCAATGTAGTGTCATCCTACCATCACTACCGAGGACCCTTATAAGTACGGACAGTGTCGGTCCCTTTCCTAATGTCCTACCGCTATTGGTCGATATTGTCGAGGACCCTTGTAAGTACGGGCAATGTCGTTCCATCCTACTGACGCTGTCGAGAACTCTTAAAAGTACGGGCAGTGTCGGTTCCTTGTTTCCTTCAATTGTGTTTCGTCTCCTTAATGACCAGGAATGTGTTCTACCGCCTGGTGAACTCCAATGTCCGTTGATAAGGGCGCTTAATAACTGCCGCTCCGACGTTTATCGCCACCGCCGCGTGTAGAGACGCCGCCTACCACCTATGGATGCCGGGTTACTGTTAGCCATTTCGCGTATACCTTCGTCGGTCGAGTTGTTAGTATGAAGCGCTATGAACAGCGTCCGCGGAATTTAAACACGAAGCGCCGAGAATTTAAGTACGAGCTGTCGTGAATAGCGTCGTAAACGCGTAGTACGAGATAACGTGAATAGCGCCGTGAATGACACCACCGGGTTACCGTCTACCGCTACAGACCAGTACGAGCTACCGTGAACAGCGCATATAACATTATTGCCCTCCAGACCGTTTAATTGTTTATTTCATTGTAAATCTTAGGTTGTAAGTTAGTTTTAGGCCTTATCTTTATAAAAGTATGGAATACAGAATGTTTTAAAACCGTTTGTTTCGTTACCTAGTTCCCATTTTCAACATGTCAGGTAACGATAGACAGCCAGCACTAATACGTGCAATTAACCCCTGGTTTGCCGTTTCTTCACTGTAGCCGGTGTATAAGTGGACCTTGGACCACCTTAATCCCGAGGGTGGCGCCCGAGAATCGACCACCGGGTGGATGTTTTGACTATCGGGCAGTCAAACCGTTGAAAAGTTCAGAGAGCAGGGATATTCCGATTGTAAGTAGATACCGCCAAACCGATACCCCTGCGTTGAGCATTTGACCGATAATTGTCTGCACGATAAATGTCCACCGACCGATGTTCCACCGCCGTAAACAAAGTAGATCCGCAGAGCACGACTTGCTCCTTTACGAAAAACGAGTCGCATTACATAAAATAACACACAATACTTACTTTTTAGCTTCATCGTTTGTCTTTACTGCTAAAACTTTGTTTAAGCTAGGTTTGGCACTCACATCAACCAGTGTAATTGTTTTTCCTTCAACAACATGTCTAGCATTAAGCAAAGTATTCATACCTAAAAACGTTGAGCAATATTAATTTATTACTTATTCTTAAGAAACTACACATCATTTTACGGAGAATTATGTAAACTTTTGTTAAACATATACTAAAAATGCTACAATACACAAGCAAGTCTAAATTTTGGAAATGTTACTTACATATATTATGCATTGTAAACCAGTAATTGGTGACAGTTTCCAAAGAATCAAAATAAAATGGCACCTTATTGTACTTCTTGTTCGTTATTTTATGGTATCCCGGATCAGATGTCATGGTTTCCAGGAGGCTGGCTTTTCGATTAAAATAAATGAAACCTTGGTCCTTTTCCTTATATCTCGACGGGCCGAACTGAAGCAATCCACAATATGCTAGACGTACCAAGATAAAATGTATATCGTGGATGCATTTTCGACGGTACATGACGAGGTACTGGATTTGGGGGGTGAAATTTTTTATTAGGTAAAATCTAAAAATATTAATTAAATTCAGTCAACATAAACATTTCTAATTATCGGGTAATAAAGAAAATACACTTGAGAGTATGGATGAATGAAGCATCAGCAGAGTTTAGCAACTGCAGGAAAGCCCGAATGTACTATTGCCAGAGTAGCAGGGAAACCGTTTATATTTCAGGAACTGATAACACTAGCACTGCTAAATGTCATGGGACATACAGTGTGACCAGGAAAGTCCCCATCATATGGTTTTTTTTTAATTAATAGCCTTAATCGAAATTTGACTTTGGTAACAATGTCTGCTTTGATCGAGATGAAAATTAACCAAAAAAATAGTAGTCATATGATACAAACGACGTTTCCAAAAATAGTTATTTTATAAAGTTACCTTATACAGGGTCAAAAACAAATTAAATTTGTATCAGATGTGGCCAAACTTTAATAGCCCTATTTGGATTTTGTAGAAAAACACACATTTAATATAGCGATACTTTAAACAAAATATGTCTGGGATGGAGCATTATCAAAACTAAGAAGTTTTATGTAGGTTTCGTTGAGTTTTATTTTGCAACAGTGGTGCAATTTACAAAAAATGGGCAAAAAACCTAAATTACCAAATACAACTGAAATTGCATATGGGTTAAAAATTGCATTTAGAGAAACTTTTTCTAATAACTTTTTCCGATATTTTGAGATATAACCCCATTTTTGAATTCTTTTTTGGAAAAAAATTAAAATTTGACAAACAATGCTAATAACATGACTACTACTTTTTTTGGTTAATTTTCATCTGGATCGAAACAGAAAATGATGCGGACTTTACTGGTCACACTGTATTGTAAAGTTTGATATTTTAGACGATATACATATTCAGAACGTTTTGAAATACGCCCGCTGTTGTTTACAGTAACTTAAAAATTTTATGTCGGCAAAAAAATGGAATGAAGTCGTGACATAACTACTGTGTATCGCTGGTCAGTAAATTCAAACGTGACCGTCGTTCGATTACGGACGAGCCGCGTGAAAATCGTCCAAAATCGGTTGTAGCGCAAGAAAACATCGATGGGTGAACTAATAATGCAAGATCGTCATGCGATATACCGTGAGATAGAGGTATACCTGGGTATTAGTAACATCAGCCTATATAGATTTGAGAATCGCTCAAAAAAAGCCCGTGTCGACTGGTACAAGGAAATGCTAAAAAATTCGATTGCAGGCTTCAAGAAACATTTATAAGATAGTGACAGGCAACGAGTCTTGGATCTATGCATGGCAACCCGAACGTAAATAACAGTCGACCGTATTGGGTCCTCTATAATAAGCCAAAATCAAGAAGTTACTCGCGCACGAAGCAGTTCGTAATAAATGGTCGCATATTTTTTTGGAAAAACTGGTCATGTCGCAACCGTGCCTTTAGAGAAACGTAGAACGGTCAATTCTGAACGGTACACAACCATTTGTTTGCTGGAAGTCTTCGGTGAATTGAGGAAACGGATAAGACGGATTATTCTCCACCATGACATTACGAGGGCTCACATCGATTTTCAAGTGACTTTCTGAGCGTTCAAAACGTGGAATTGATGGATCATCTGCTGTAAATTTCTGATTTGGCATTCAGTGATTTCTGTTTATTCCCGTACACGAATAACAAACTGCGTGGTCAACAATTTTCCACGCCAGAAGAGGTGGTTAATGCGCCCAAAAACCATGTTTTGAGGATACCATCTTTACAGTGACGAAAGTGCTTTTAAAATTGTTTCAAATGTATTGATGATCGTATTTATTTTTGTTTGTTGTTTCCGAAATATATTTTATTTATTTATTTATTTACACTACCCTACAGGACCTATTGTTGGACAGGACAAAGAACAGTATTACTTATATCCTAGATACGAGGTATGGCTATAAAATAACGAGACTGATGCTTCTACAGAAGAATACCCATGCGCCAAATGCGAACGACCGAGAAGCCTTCTCTTTCAAAGGCAATGCTCCCCGTGTCCGTAAACAAATTAGTTTGGCCGAACATTTTTTTCGACATATATGGATCCTGAAGATCAAATAATTAACATTACTACCTTGAGGTTCTTGCTCAACTCCATGAAAGAATAAGAAAAAAACTACTCGAATTGTGGAAGAACAAGTCATGGGTTCTTCATCAATGTGATTTTTATCTGTGCATCAAAAGGAACAAGATTTCAGCCCGCTGAAACTGTGAAAGAACAAGCGGCACGCTTCATGAAGGAGCTCACAGAAGAAGATTTCCAGCACTCTTTCAGTCAATGGAAAATTCGCATGGAACGTTATAGGAATAGAGAAGGAGGGAATATTAAAGGCGATGCTAACAAAATATGTATAAATTTAAAATAAAATGTTTTACAGCATTAGTATCATTATTTTATAACAACAGCTTTTACATAATGCAATTATACCAAATCGATTTGATAACAGAGTAATTACAGTGAAATATATCAAAGGTAGCTTTCAGGCAATCTTAATGGGAACACTTAGAGTATAATAGGAAGAGCTGTAGTGCATTTGTTTTTGGTTTTAGTAAATAAAAAAAAATAGTGAAAATCTAGTTATTTCTCGAACGTGAAAATGAACTCTCGCGAGCCAAAATCTTGTTATTAATCAGTTGATATAAAAAGAGCACATAAACCCAGTTAGTAGCCTGTGGATAAAATCAATCCGATTTAAAGCTTAAGAATCTTAAGAAACGATACTGAATTGTCTCTAATTTTTCACGATAAAACAGATCCCAGATAGCTGAGGCATATTCTAATTTGCTTCGTACTAGATCTCTCTAGAAAGCCCAGCGTTCGGTATGATCTTGATACTACATCATTAATTTGATAGACAAATATGTGCAGTCAGACTTGATTCCCAGATCTTTAATGTAGTTAATCCGTCTTAGAAAAGCACCATTGATCCCATAATCATACAACATAGAAGTTTTACTTCTTGTGAATGACATAATGTTACACTTATCTACGTTTAGAGGCAGTTTGTGTTTTAGACACCGAACATTTAGTTTCATGAGATTAAGTTTAAGACTCAAGCAATCGCTACGGATTTGTATGGCCCAGAAAATATTTAGATCGTCTGCATAATGTAGGGAAGTGTTATTCAACCCATAAATGATATCGTTCATAAAAATGTTAAAAACTAAGGGACCTAAAATGGACCCTTGGAGAATGCCTGACATTACTACAAAATTATTCGATCTGTGACCACGGTACTCAACATATTGAAAGCGATTTAATGGGCAGCTTTTAAAGAACCGAAGTTCCACAACAACAAAGTAAAACACCTTGAACGCGTCGATCAAATGCTTTGGAAAAACTTGTGCACACGACATCGACTTGAGTACCAGAATCAATACGCTTTGGAGATATACTGCTGGTCCATCATAAGAAGCGCCATGTAAAGGATATTTATTCCTGCAAAATTGTGTAATATCGGTATGGGGCGACCATTTTCGACTTTGTTTCTATTATCTTTTTAAATACCGGACAGATTTTTGATTCCTTTCACTGGTCAGGAATAAGACATTTATGAATGCATAAATCAGAAATTGTATTTTTACTGTGAGACTCATTTATTTTCTTTACAATCGGAATTTATAAGAACACTTGTCGGTAGAAACGTTTTTTAAATATCAATGAAACGAAAATAATATTTCTGGCCACGAAATATTTTGTTCTCGTCACCTTCTATCCATACAAATAACTTTTGGTCAAAAAGAAACGTTTTAATAATAAATAAGTTAGGGGGCTACAGCGGTTAAAAGCGGAATACATTGAAATTTTGAAAATGCAATTGACGACGCAAGAAGAACCTGAAGCTACATTATTCGCTACGGCAGAGGTTAATATCCCACCTCCATCCATGGAAGAGACCATTAGAGCCATTAAGAAACTCAAAAATAACAGAACGGCAGGTCGAGATAATATCTTGGCAGAAAGTCTGAAACATGGAGGGAACGATCTAATCACACAAATACATAACCTCGTGAAACAAATTTGGAAACAAGAAATCATTCCTGATGAATGGAAAGAAGGGATAATAATTCCACTCTACAAAAAAGGGGACCAAATGCAATGTAAAAATTACCGAGGTATTGCTCTACTAACCCACGCCTATAAATTATTCTCCAGCATTCTCCTTTAACGTCTCTCTCCGTATACCGAGGAGATTATCGGAGACTACCAATGTGGCTTTCGCAGCGGAAGATCAACAGTTGACCAGCTTTTCACTATCCGACAGATGCTGGAGAAATGTTGGGAGTTTAACAAAAACTTACATACCCTGTTCATAGATTTCGAGCAAGCATATGACAGTGTTATTAGGATAAGGTTGTGGAAAGCTATGGAAGAATTTGGAATCCCGTACAAGCTGATTAGACTGTGTAGAGCGTGCCTAGAGCGGGCAAAAAGCTGTGGCAAAATTGAAGGAGAGTGTAGTGAAACATTTTCTATCAACAGAGGATTAAAACAGGGAGATGCTTTGTCGCCAGTACTGTTTAACCTTGCACTGGAAAAAGCCGTAAAAACAGTATCAGTTGACACAGAGGTTTTTGGGCCAAGTGGCCCTAAACTTATTTTGGCCTACGCGGATGATATGGGCGCGATAGGAGAAACTACAGTCAGTGTGAAGGAAAAATTCATAAAGATAGAGAAAGAAGCTCAGAGAATAGGGCTCCGAATAAATGAAGGAAAGACCAAATACATGCACGTCTCCCGCAACCCCGCCCGAGACAGAATCAGGCAGAACGTCACCAAGGATGACTATAATTTTGAGCTTGTGCGAGTTTTCAAGTACCTGGGCGCAGTGATAAAGGCAAACAATAATATGCAGGAAGAGGTTAAACAGCGCATCACACAAGCAAATAAATGTACATTTGCGATACAAACCTTGCTGAAGTCAAAATTAATCACTAGAAAGGCAAAAACCGAAATTTATCGAACAATAATACGACCAGTAGCAATCTACGCCAGTGAAACATGGACCCTGACAGTTCACGATACGGAGCTGCTAAGAAGGTTTGAGAGAAAAATCCTGCGCATAATATATGGCCCATACCGAGACCGTAAAACAGGCCGTCACAGAATGAGAAGCAACATAGACCTTGCGCAAATATATCAAAGCCCTGACATCATTCAAGAAATGAAGTCCAGAAGACTACGATTGGCAGGTCATATACAAAAGAGTCAAAACGATCGACTAATAAAACGGGTATGGCAGGAAACGCCTCAAGGAAAAAGATCACTGGGAAGAACTAGGCTTAGATGGAGAGATAACATCCACAAGGATCTAGCTATCCTTAAAGTTGACCAGCAAGAATGGAGGAAGCTGGCACAAGACCGTTCCAGGTGGAGGCAGATAGTCGAGGCAGCCAAGACCCACCCTGGGTTGTAGTGCTACGGAGTCAGTCAGTCAGAAAAGTTTCATTAATTTTCCCTAGTTGTATCCTCCTGCAAAGCGTTGTTTACAGAATAAATGAATATTAATTTGTCCAAGTTTAATAAAACAGTTATTCTTTGATAACAAGGCTTCAAACATCGGGTCCAACCTTAGTTTGTTTTTATTTTTACACAATAGTTACTTCACTTCGTTAAAAACTATCCATTATTTCAATCTTAACTTCAAATACTTTGAAGAGAGCTTGGGAAGGCACGGATTTTAAACCATCCACAACAAATTTAAGCCGCTAAAAGTGCTTGCAAGCCTTCAAAGATTTTTAAATTTTTAAAAATGTATTTCAAAAAATGTAGTTCAGGAACATTTTCAAGAGAGTCGAACATAAGGCTTCTAGCATTGTTAAATAACTACAGAGAATTACAACAACTTTTTACTTACCAAATACAAAAATTAAACCATCCTCTTTAAAAGAAAAAACTCAAAACCACAGTTTTTAAGATACAAATAAACTAAAAATATATAAATTTGACAAATAAATTTTCCAAATAAAATTTTAACTTACCGTTTAATAGGGTGTTGCAATATCTCCTGAAGTTCGGTGGAAATAAAATTAATACAGTACAAGCGAACAATTAAGGATAATGGAATCCTTAAAATTACATCACATATAAGCACCCATCCGTCACTCCAACCCTCGTGACGAGGTAAAGGGGGTATGAACATTTTCCAGGATATTTCTTTACAATATACCGGTGGTAATTTTTTAAAATCTTCTTCTGTTAGGTTTATCTATAAAGGAAACAAATAACGTTAGTATCGTATACAGAATATCCCGAAAAATATTCTATTAAAAAATCTGTTTTTTTTTGAATGATTGTGTACCAAAACTAATTAAATATATAGTTTATAAAGGCGAACTCAATATTAAGGTTATCTGATTCGCAGAGCCCCCCCCCCCCCCCGGATCTCTTCTTGCAGCAAGAGGTTGTAGAGTTGCTTTAGAGTGCATGTACGTTTTTTACGAAATTGAACTTTTATTAAACCCCATTTTCAATGAGATTTGCATCAGACAACGAAGCAGACCACTCCACGGTAGTAGTGCATGTACGTTTTTTACGAAATTGAACTTTTATTAAACCCCATTTTCAATGAGATTTGCATCAGACAACGAAGCAGACCACTCCACGGTAGTAGTACATTCCTGACAAAGGCGACTAAGAGAGTTACTATTATACCTAGGGTTATGCTGACGATATAGTCATACTCAACGAGAGGAAACATGGCACATCAGAACTCAGAATAGTGGAGTGGTACACTAAGGAGCACATTAGGGTAAATTTTAGAAAAACCACTCATACCCTTCACCAAAAAAAGAAAGTTGGGTGAATTAGAATTATCAACTCTCTTCAATACACAACTGCAGATGACCTAGGACACCTAGGTGTAACCCTCGATGCAAAGCTTACCTGGAACTCACACCTTCAGAAAGTTTTCCTTAAAAGTAAAATCTCCATCATGGCAGCAAAAAGGGTGCTGAGCAAAACGTGGGGATTAAAACCATCCATTGTACTTTACCTATATAATGTGGTGGTAAGACCCTTGATAATCTATGGCTCGGTTGTATGGGGGAAAAATTACCCAAAGATGGGCCTTTCTGAAGCTTTCAAAACTCCAGAGGGTAGCTCGCCTATGCATTACAGGTACCTTGAGAAGCACCCCAATTGCATATATGGAAACTCTACTAAACCTCTCCTTCCTTGATATAATAATCAGGGCTGAGGCGATGATAAGGGCATACAGGTTGTAACTAAACGAGGTCTGGTAGACTGGTCCTGCCCTCGAACATACTAGCATCAAAGGCATGGTGACGAACTCATTCTTGGAAATGAGCAATGACACCATGACAAGAATTTATAATTTTGATGAGCCCTAAACAATTTAGCTTGATTGGAAGATAGATTCTGACCGTTAAGTGAGTCAGCCAGGAAATCTCGTTTAATACACGGACGAGTTCCAAACTGACCATGGTACAGGTGCCAGAATAGACGGGAACACATCAAGATTTAACATAAGTGAAGCACTGAGGCAGCATACCGCGATATTCCAGGCATAAATACATGCTATTTATGTTTATCTACGGGAAAATCTGAATAGAAGTTACACCTTATCGCCCTGGCAAAACACAACAAGGTTATTCTTGCGTAGGTGCCAAGACACAAGGGCGTTCCGGGCAATGAAAAACTGAACCAACTTGCAAAACAAGGGTCTGCTACCACATTTATTGGATCAGAGACAGAGGACAAACTATTGAACAGGTTGCTAAACCTGGTCAAGGAAACAAACTTGTTTATTTAGAACAGACATAACAGGTGACAATAAATCTTATGGCTGCAGCGTAAGGGCTCCTCAAGCCCGGCCTGCTATGTCACTCAAGCAATAAATCAATCAAATATTTCAGGTCATTGTCTGTTTATACTATCCCTGAGGACCAAATCAGCGTTCAGCAGAGTTTTTTAAACACTTTTCATAAATTCTTTTTATATTCGCTTCAGGTTTTCAGTAAAAAGACACAATGACCCAAATCCATGGAGAGAACATACCCAGACAAGTACTTTAACAGGGTGTTTAACTGTTTAGTAGATAACCTTTCGTAACAGAACTCTAGGACCAAAATTAAGATTTGTCACTAAAAATAATGTTTGACCAATTTTAATCAATGTTCTCTTGTACCCAGGCTAAACGTTTTTAGATGTACTTTTCAGATAGTAAAGATTTTTGCCTCATTCTGTACTATTCCCTTTCGAACTTGCATTGTCTTTATTTTTGTTTGTTTGTATGAAGTTTCGATTAGGTTGTATCTCTAATCATTGTCAAGTATAAACTGAATATTTTGTCTTAAGCCTGCGAACTTATATAGTGGAATCTTCAGTAAACCCAATCTTTGGCAACCACTACTTGTAACATCAAATCATTGAGTGAAACTTGCGTTTCAATGAACACAGTCGCTATATAAGCTCGTACCTATAAGACAAAACATTCAGTTTATACTTAATAACGACTAGAGACATAACCTAATCGAAATGTAAAAATAAACAAAAATAGAGACAATGCAAGTCCGACAACCACATTGTCTACAATCTTCAAACAAATAAAATTTATCATATGCGTTACACTAACAAAAAGTTATCAAGAATATAGCGGTCGAAAATGCCACATAAAATGTGGAAAACTAAAACTTACCTTATACTTTCGGAACAGCATCGAGACTTCATTTTTCGGTAATGGTTTGGTATCTTTATCCAAAACGTATATCAAATAAAACAGTACCTCGTGTAACAAAGACATCCTAGCAAATTTCGGCCTGAAACCGTAAAGTTTGCCGGCCTTTTTACTCGAAATTGCTTTTAATGTTATATGCCTCGGAGGATGTAACTCATTTATCTCTTGTATGCTTTGTAAAACGTCGTCTTCTCCAAATGGCGAACTAGAACATGCAACAGTTTGAAAATAAAATTGTGCAAAAAATACACAGCATATATATATATATATATATATATATATATATATATATATATATATATATATATATATATATATATATATATATATATGAATTACATCAAGCATATCAAAATATATCGCAGGTATTCTCACAGCCTTTGACACTTACCTTTCAACAGGTTTCGGCTTCTTGATCACGGGTTCGACCACTTCGACATCTTTCGTATTACCACAGAAGAACCTGAATTTGATTTGATCAATACCATTCCAGATCACTTCGTGGGTATGATCGACTTCAGGATGACAAATATAGCCCAGAGTTTTTTTCACAGTCTTGTTACTTACAATAAATTGATACAACTTTATATAACCTTCGTTTACTAGCCTACCAATGATTCTGTGCAGGGATTTTCTATCTATTTTCTTATCATAACCTAAGTAATATATATTTATTAATTACTTATTAATTTTGAATAACGTAAGAAATGAAATAGACTACATACTCGCAAATGGAAAAATTATTTGTACGCGGGGATCCGTCCTAAATAAATTTGATACTGAGAGTGATCACAGGCTAGTAAGGGCCACATTTCAAGTGAATATTCAAAAAGAAGCTAAAGAAACTGAGCAATTTTTAAAGCCTTAACGTAGATGGAAATTCTCCAGAGAAGATAGAATTATTACTGAAAATTGGCGGAAATGCTTTTATTGACGCATTATTATAATATTACCAAATGTCTTACTGAAACTAGAATTCTAAATTCCTGGCAAAATGCAGAGGTCATTTTACTCTTTCAGAAAGGAGTTAACAAAACTCTAGAAAACTACAGACTCAATAGTCTACTGTCTTATATGTACAGGGTTTTTTATGTTTAGTGCCATACTTAACGGCTTTATTATAAGATAAGTATGTATGTATGTATTTGTATATGTATGTATATATTCTACGCCTACGTTATAATTAATAACTTGTTCATTGACCGCGGTGTCAGATTTCGCAATGACAACCAGACAGTTTTCCAACTAAGCAAAATCAGCAATATTGCAATACGTGACTACGTGACTTTTAATCATGCAAACTTGCTGATGTTGCTATAGCATATTAGTAATAGTAAACAAAGCAATTAAAGTTGTTACTCGCCTATTTTAAAATTAGTCTAAAATAGTAAACAAGTAAAGACTAGTGCTGTTACTCTACTAGTTTAAAATTTGATTTATATTTTAATTTTGAAAGTATAAAAATAATTGTTTAAATAAATAAAATAATTTTTTAAAAAAAGTGTTCTGTGAAAAAAGAAATATAAAAATTGGCGCAGTCGGTAGGATTCGTCTACGTTGGCTGAATAAGAAGATAATCTCACTGCTGACGGCGGATCCCAATCCCTTGAAACGAAGGAAGAACCAAAGCAGGCGTCCTCACTCAACGGCAACGGAACAAACACCTGGTGAAGACCTTGGTTGCGAATCGTAGAGAACAAGACGACTGATGCTCAATCCCGTAGTTGCGTAAGTAAATCTTATGATCCCGTTTTATTATATTTTACGAAGTGATTTCTTGAAATTGTCTATTGATTACCCGATTTTATCGTGATATTTCGTATTTTTCCCGAACTTAACATATTATAGTTAATTTTAACCATGTTCAACAGTAACTACCGGTGCTAAAACGGAAGAAAAAGAAAATCTGGAACCCTAAAAACTCTCAGAAATATTTTCTATTGTCCCCGAATTCGACGGTGATCAGATTTCATTGGGTATATTTTTAAACGCGTGCAATTACGCTAATAATATGACGATAAATAACCAAAAAATTATTTTAGTTATTCATATTAAAAACAAATTAAAAGGAAGAGCCGCACAATTAGTAAACTGGCGAAATTCACATTCGTATATTAATAAATGCGGTTCGTGTTTAGGACACTTGCGATTTGCAGATGATCTGGTTGTGATATGTAGCAATACAGAAGAACATGGGAAGTATACTAACAGAGTTACAACAAACATCATTACGTATTGGCTCGGTCATAACTTGGTGGACGTTTTTTCCTCATGTGAAATATGTATACTACTAATTTACAATTGCCGCTTTATATATTAAAGAAAAATTACCTTCTTCGGATTCTTTATTGGAAATCAATTTCAAAAATTTATTTACTTCTTCAAAAACTTTCTGGGAATTTATGGTATCTAAAATTATTTTTATTCTCGATATAATCCTTTCTGTGGTGGATATATCAGGGGGGCAAACATACTTTGATATATCACCTAAAAATATACATATTTTTTAAAATCAAATAAACAAAAGTTATAGCCATAAGAGTAATAGTAACTGTATGATACAACTTCTGGCTAACAGGCAAAGATTTTTTTTCTGATATTTTGAACCACTCATTTTTTTTTATCAAATTTTGAAATTGGTAAAAAGTCATGATCCATTTTTTGTTGTAGTCAAATGACCATGATTCAAAAACGAGTTTGTTCAAATGAGCCAATGCGATTGATAGCTCATTTTAAAGCCTTGTTTCCAATCTTTCATTTTATTTGCAACATGCATGTGGTATCCCAAAAAAGGTAAAAAAAAAGAATTTTTCAAAAAATCGTACCTAACTTACAAAATTTTAAAAATTGTTAATATAGTCAAAATATCGAATAAACTTAGAAATTAAATATGATATTAGTGATATACCAGAATTGTTGTGATTTATATAACTTTTTCAGTTGATGTCATGTTGACATAAACTTCAGGACCGAACTTTAAAATTCCTTTGCGATGATGTTTTTTAAAATTATGCTACTTTGAGACATTAAATACGAGTACTACGAACAGGACGACGGGCTTCCGATGGGTTCTTCACTCTCTCCAGTCGGAGCCAATTTATATATATATATATATATATATATATATATATATATATATATATATATATATATATATATGTTTTGTGCATCATCTCTCTTGTTAAGGTTTTTAGTATTTTCAATTTGGAGAGCTTCTCTGACGATGCGCCGTCTATAATGCTTTATGGGTGCGATCTGCATGCGATAAAGCATTATAGAACTCGCATCTTCAGAGAAGCCCTCGAAATAGAAAATACTAATAACCTTAACAAGAGAGATGATGCACAAAACATACCAAATACATGGAAAACTGTAATTAAAACCCAACCAAAAACTACACATCAAAGAAATTGGACAGCGAGCCGAGAGGAGGCCCACATCCAGGGAAGCGAAGAAACCAACCAGGCAGAACCAAGGTATAACCTGTGCAAACGCCAAACTATAAGAAGGCAGACACAGGACCAGCACGCTCATTCCAAACCGAGCAACCTTCGAGGAAGTATCACTTCAAAATGTCAGCTGGGATGTTGGCGAAATATCGTGAAGATTTTTCTAATGACGAATGGATTGAAAACCGGGAAAACACCAGTGCACATTCCACCATCCGTCAAAATCTACGTTACAATATATATATATATATATATATATATATATATATATATATATATATATATATAGGAATGGTTCGAAACTCATGCCATAGGAACAGCAACAGTAAAACCGGAAGTCTGGTTGAGATATGTCGATGATACCTTCATCGTATGGAAGGGCCATGATTATATATATATATATATATATATATATATATATATATATATATATATATATATATATATATATATATATATATCAAACACCATTCGACCTACAATTAAGTCTACCATGAAAAAAGAGATCAACTGCCCTTCCTAGATGTCATGGTGAAGCGTTCAAACGGAACTATTAAAACTTCAATGTACAGGAAGCCAACACATACTGGAGAATATCTTAACCATAGTTCTAATCATGCTGTTGTAACAAAACGGGGAATTATACGCAACCTCTATAAACGCGCTATATCTTTGCAATAAAACCTCGGAGAAAATAAGTCAAATTGCCAGTAATTATAATATAAAAACAGCCTTTAAATCAGGAAATACACTTAGAGCTCATTTAACAAAAACAAAACCAAAAACTACCGATAAGAAAGACTGTGTTTACAAAGTTTCATATGAGTGTGGTGAAATGTATATTGGAGAAACCAAACGGCCACTAGAAGTTAGAATTAAGGAACATAAAACACATGAACAAAAAGGGGAAATGTCAAGATCAAGTATTGCAGAACACGCCTGGGATAAACAACACCATATAAAATGGTCTGAAGCTGCGGCCATATATATCGAACCCAACGTGAAAAAAAGAAAATTTATAGAAGCAGCTTACATTAAAAATAATAATGGAATCTTCAGTAAATCCAGTGTTGAGATACCTAATCTTTGGCAACCACTACTTTGTAACATTAAATCATTAAGGTGTGCACAATAAAGAGAAACTTTGCGCTTCAATGGACACAGTACCCTATATAAGCTCGCAGCTTTAAGCTAAAACATTCAGTTTATACTTGATAACGATTAGAGATGCAAGCTAATCGAAACGTAGTAAAAATAAAAATAAAGACAATGCAAGTCCGACAACCACACTTTAATGAATCTTCAACATTGTCTACAACCTTTAAACAAACGTTAATATTTAATGATAATTTTTGATCAACCTGTGTTTATTTATTATCAAAATATCATCACAGTCAACTAAAGTAGAAAAATTCTATTTTGGAAAATTTAACGCTTCTTCAAACTTGTTTTTCGTAATATCGCATATATTGTATATCAGAGAGACAGCACAGAAGGCTTTAAAATGAGCAATCAGCCGTGTCTGCAGAATAAACCATTTTAGAATAATGCTCATTTGAGTATACGAAGAAATCAGAAAATTCAAAAAATCTAAATAAAATCTTTTTGGTTATTATTTTATGGATAAAATAAATATGCAAGTTACCGTGAGTTCGGCAAGATTTGACATATAATATTAATAGAATGATATACTCATATTTATAAATAACCAAACTTACCAGTTTTGTAAACTTTCGGTGGAGTCGACATATATAATTCTGTCAAAACCTCACCGACCTCATCGCTTTCCGTCAAAATAGTTACTGGGTGTGGTCCCATATAATTGGCAAGGTCCACTTTTCTAGTACTCGTATGACCATCACCACGGCTCGTAGAAGGTTGTGGTTGTTCAACTGCAGATTGTTCAGGTCGCTCTCTTTTTATACCCTGCGTTAATTTTTTAATATTTGGATCTAATAACTCAAGAATTTCTTTCTTATTTATTTTCTCTCCGAACAGTGCTTGAAGCAAAATCGCTTTCGTTAAATAATCCGGTTTAAAGTTATCAATGCAGAAATCTTTAAAGTGCCATTTCAGAATCTCTTGATTTTCAGCTTCGGTAGATGGTAAAATCTGTCTTAATTTAAATGTCGTATTGCTATCGAGTTTTGGAAACCTCAAATTAATTTTAAAAGGTATTAACATTCCTTTAAATTCAGCGAATAATATTGTTTCTTGAATTTTTGATTCGGTTAAATTAGAAATTAAATATTCACATGTTACTTGTGGGATTGCAAAGCTGACTGGTAAATCTGATGGTTTTTCGGACACCAGTTCGTTAAGTTGCTGGTCTGCTTCAAACTCTTGTCGAGTATACACCCTAAAAATTATAATATCGTGGTGTATATCAAATTATCTAGAACTTGGAAAGTTATTAGTCTGATTTTGGACTTATCATTAATTTAACGGATTAGGTATACATTTTTATCACATTTACTGAGACTGAATTGTACATAAAGGCCCAAAAAACCACTATCGGTTTATTAATATTGATTATCTATATTATTAAACTGTATCGAAATTTATATCAATGAATTATAAAAATAAAACTTTCCGAAGAAATAATTATAACCCCTGTATTTCACTCCCTATGCAAAGAGATTACATGAAGCCGGTTTTGAAACCAAACCATTTCCTAGAGATACTTTTACTAAGCAGGAGCAAATTCTTCCCAGAAATTGATCCTAGTGGTTTACTGACGGATCTTGACAGGATGAAAGAGCCGGAGCTGGAGTGTTTTCTAGAAGCATGGAAGTCAGAGTCTTGCTCCCTAGAACAGCATGCAACGGTCTTTTAAGCGGAAGTTTATGCTGTTCTGCAATGCATCAATCTCTGTAAGAGGGACATAAACACAAATCAGTTTATCAGACAGAAGATACAATATTAGCTATAGGGTCTAATGTAATAGCCTCACGACTGGAGTCTGAGTGCAGAGAGGTACTTGATAACTCAACAAAGAGCTTCTGCACAATCAAGCTCATATAGGTCCCGGGTTAGTCCTACACGGAAACGAGAAAGCCAGTCATTTGGGGAAAATGAAGTCCGCGGCTGAACAATATGGCCTCCAACCCATTATACCTGTTTCAATTCCTGTTGGTAAGAAAGAACTGAAACTGTTGCTGGAAAACAAATTTACTGAATGCTGGAGGGAAGCCCCTGGAAAGAAATGAGCAAAGAATAAATTATATTTAATGCGACTTACTAAGGAGCTTCTATTCTTGCCGATTGTGGTGGGATTACTGAACATTTTTACATGTAAAGTCATCACGGATGACCCGGGATCCAGACGTTAACCACATTATTCTCAGACAGTGCGCGGCACTCAACCGACAGAGACAATAATATCACTCGCAGTCAGACAAGGTCAGGTAACGAGGCTGCTCGAATTCGTAAAGGCGATCAGCCTTGAACGATTTGTAGTTATGGTGGAATGTAATGGACCCAACAAGGCCCAAGCATCGAAGATCGAGTATCTTTTACTCTTTTATCCATTCATTCATTCACTCCCTATATTTTTGACGAAGATAACATAACCTAACTTTCTTTTCATTAAAAGTATATCTAGAGTTTACATAAACACCTAACTTTAAATTTTTATATCCGCATTACAACACCCACATAGTCACAATTCTTTAAAAAATATTGAACAACATAAAATTTTTCACTCATTTGTATACACTTACAACTTATAAATTCGCTTGTTTTATTTATTTTTAGATTTTTTTAGCATAACATAACACAGTAAATCCAAAAAAAAGCAATCGTTTATGCGCTGTTTACATGAAACTAGTAGAACTGAAAAGTAAAATTCAAACTTCAGTAATATTGCATGTATCTAAATAATATAAAAACCAAAATGGAATTTACGCTAAAATGGTTTTAATGCTGAGTATATGCTAATTTCATATTTTCATCAGTTGATCTACCTCAAAATGTACTTACATTTTTGTCGAGCTAGTTTTATTTATTTATCGATGGGCTTAAACTCTTTATAGTTTACAACATAACAAGAATAATAATAAATAACAAACCCAAATTTAAACATTAATAAACATTGGAAGAGATAATAACAATCACAAGCCAACGATGAAAAAACTTTTTCAATACTTTTAACTAATTCCTGTCTTATTTGGTCTGCTGATTCCGATTATAATAATAAAAAAGTCATATTACCCACCAATTTCTCACATTTTAATATCAAATAAAAATAAATTTTATTTTTCAAAACATAAAAAATATTTTTATTCATTTAAATAATATTAAGTTGGCAATACATTTTAGTGCTATAAGGTTGGCAATAAAATCGAATGTTATTAGGTCGGTAGTTCTGATAAGCTGCACAGCTGTTCGTTTTCTTCTAGATAATATAAACTCGCATTGCAGTGTTTAACCTATATGCTTTTTATTCACACTTTAATATAGCTAATCGTGGTTGTAAAAACTCTCCTAACGCTTTTTGTTATATATGTGGTGACTTTGTAATTAAAAAACATCCAAGAAACATTACTGACTTTGTAAAAAAGTATCCTTTGCATATTTTGGTGTAGAAATCAGTAATAAAGACAAATGTTGGGTTCTCACAAAGTGTATTATGTTTGTATCGAGGATCTTAGGAAATGGTATAAGAAAGAGAAGAAAGCTTTTAAATTTGCAAATACCCATGCTATGGAGAGAGCAAAAAAAAATTCAAATGATTGTTATTATTGCAGCATAGATGTTTCTGGAATTAACTTTGAAAATAAGAAGGTAATTGTCTATCCTAACCTTACTTCAGGACATGGACCGGGACTTCCTGTCCTTGTGCCACTTGAGTCTATTAATGAAGTCCAGTCCCGAATTTAATGAAAGTGAACCGAATGATGATAAGTTCCAATGTCCTCCAGGAAATTTAAAACCACAGTTGTTTATACAAGCTGTGTTAAATGATTTAGTGAGAGATTTGGGTTTGACTAAGGAGAAAGTAGAATTGCTTGGTTCCAGACTAAAAGAAAAACATTTATCAAAAAGTAGTTTAAAATGTGTATTATTACATAATGGATATACTTATGCTTCATTGCCTGTTGCTCATTCAGTCCATATGAAGGAAACTTACGAAAATCTTAATAAAACTTTACAGAAAATTAACTATGCAGCTCATGATCGGATGCTGTATGCAGATTTAAAAGTTGCCATGTTTTATATGTAAGTGGGACAGCAGAGCAAGGGATCTACATTGGTCCAAAAAACAATGGTGCGTAAAAAAAACTTTGATACCCGGCGTGAAGAATATTTTGCATAAAACATTAATAGACCCCAACAAGATTCTTTTACCACCACTACACATAATGAAACAATTTGTAAAAGCTTTGCCTAAAGATGGTGCTTGTTTTAAATATTTGTGTAGAAGATTTCCTCATTTATCAGAAGCTAAACTGAAAGTAGGGATTTTAGTTGGACCTGATATTCGTAAATTGATGTTCGATTCCAACTTCGAAGTAGCGACGAGTATAACGGAAAAGGAGTCTTGGACATCATTTAAAGAAGTTGTAACTAAGTTTTTGGACAATGTAAAAGCCCCTAACTATGCACTTATCGTAGCTAATATGATAGATAAGTTCAAAAATCTTGATTGTCTGATGAGCTTTAAAGTCTATTTCTTGCATAACCATCTTGATTTTTTTCCTAGAAACTTAGGCTCATAAAGACATAAAAGAAATGGAGAAACAATACTAGGGACGATGGAATATCAACATGATGGGTGATTACAGTTGGTCATTTCATAGAGAACATCAAAATGCATCACATCGGAGAAAAAGCTATGTAAAAAAGCTTTATAGAGAAAAGGAAGAGGAAATACAAAAAAAAAAAAAATAAGCACCTAATATTCGCGTTTTAGTAATTTAATATTATTATAGGTAAAAATTGTAACGTTTTTTCCCTATTTTTTGAAATATTTAATCGATGTCATATTGTGAGAAAATTGTTTGCGATGAAAAAAAGAATTGATACCAAATACGGTTTCAGCACCCGAAATTACATAAGGTAAGGCAAATTGGTTTAAAAAGTTTTTACAAACATATTTTTTTGTTGGCCTGTGCAACCTACATATGTTAACATTCTGCGATCAACTATATTTAACAGTTAATCAGATACCAGAAAAGACGTCTCAATTAAGCCATGAACTCAGTTCGTCCAGAAAAGGAATCCAGAACATCAGCGTATGTACTGATAAATCTACGAGTACGGGTCCATGAAATGAGTTTGCAGACCTAGTGTGTCTGGGCTGGACGCAAAGGTTAGTCCTATCTAAAAGACCCAACTGAATACATGAGAATTAAGGATATTGTACAAAAGTTTAAGGTCCTTGAACACTATCTCCAAAAATCCATTGTGCAGTTGTTGTTCCAATCGGTCATAAATAAGGGGAGTTGGAATATTCATTTTGTAATTAAGATATGCTGTTCCTGTTCTATCTTTAGTTTGTGGATGTTACAATATGGCGACCATAACCTGAAGACGTACACAAGATGAGGTTGAACTAAGACATAATAAAAAAGTCTCACTGATTGAGCACCAAGAAAGTTCACTGAGCATCTCTTGATGAAGCCTAATATCTGTTTCACTGGATGACACTTTGATGCATTTAGCTGCATGCCATCATAATCAGACCACTCAACAACCTTATCAATTCCCCCCATTAAAAACTTCACTTTATCGTGACAAAAATCGATCTTGTACAAATATAAGCAGCGGCTTTATAGCGCAAGGATACGAATGTAAACAAGGGAAGTATGCACATAGATTGCTCGGTCATTGCGTTGGAGAGGGAGGAAGACGACTCTCAGAACTTTATTCCCTTACACCTTCATAGGCAGACTTATAATGCGACTCGGTAGTATATTTACAGAGAAAACATACCTTTCTTTGGGCAAACTATCAAATTTTTGTTTCTGTCTTGCTTTTAGCCTTTCAATGACACTGCTTGGCGCTGCTGCCGTCTCAGGTGGTGTAGACAGAGCGACTTTAGGGTTAGGGTCATTTGTAAAACATGTTGCCATATACCTAAAAAAATTTTTTGGATCATTTAACAAAATAGTATGCCAATAAATCTAAAGAATAAAATCAGAAACAAACCATAAAACACAAAATAAGTAACAGCCGTGGTGTTATTAAAGAAAAAACTGTAGCTAAGCAGAATTAGGTATCATGTTCTCATTTGTCATATTTTACCCACTTACAGGTTAGTTTTCTGTCGTCCCATATCGCACTTTTTGCTTGTAATGAGGTTCCTTGACACAAGCTTCTTTAATACACTCCTAAGAGTGGAATAATCGACATCATATCGGCGATTAATTTCTTGAGTCATGCATCCATCTGTTCCCTTTGCATATACAGCCAGGTATACTTCCCTCACAAATTCCATATTTAGAATTCGACTTTTGCCAGTGTTTTTAATATCATCCTCTAAAATAAAAATATTAAATCAATTGAATTACAAGAAGTATAAATAAATGAGTAAGTTGAAAAATATAATTTTTATATAAGTTGATACAGGATGTTAGGAAATTCATTATTAAATCCAAAAATCGCTACACCCGCACAATATTCATCACAAAACTTTTGAATTGCTAGCTTTTTATTTTTTAGGTTTTATTCTCAAGTCAGTTTACGGATGAAATTTGCAAAAATAAGCATCAAAATAAAAGCTTTTTTTATTTCATAGACCTTAAAAAGTCTGCAAATATACGTTACATTTAAATAACTCTGTTTTAATACAGGGTGCCCGGTAAGTACCTCCTAATTTCTTGGGAGCATACAGGAGAGGTCAAAATAACCCTACTTTGTCATAGAAAAAAAATTCCTAAAGTGTCCCTTAATGGAGATACAGAGCTCTAAAGGGGTACCCAGCGATTTACTTTATTAGCTCTAAGTTTTGAACAGACTTGTATAATTTAATGAAATTTTAATATTTTATAGAGGCCATAAAGACATTAAACCATACTACAGTAGATGCTTTAGATCATCAGAGGAGTCAGGGACGGCCTTGCAGCCATACTCGTTGAGCCTAATTTTTGACAGGTGTCATTCTACAAAGCTGAAAACTTATTTTTTCAATACTTTGGTCATTCCCCTTCAAAAAAGTCACTCTTAATTTATTTCGATAAAACTAGCAGTTTTTGAGATAAATCGGTTTTTTACAAAAAATTCAAAGTTTTCAGCTTGCAAGTGCTAATACAAAGAGCGCGAGATTTCAAGTGCGACGTATTTGCATGTTTCATTGATTTTGTGAAGGCGTTTGACATGGTGCCGCACGGCAAACTAATTGAAATTCTAAAAACATCGGGAATTGATATTAAGGATATAAGATTGATCTCAAACCTGTATCTTCAGCAAAAAACAATAGTGCGCCTCGACAACGAACTGTCCGATAGTTTTGTAGTCGGAAAGGGAATTCGACAGGGATGCATATTGTCACCGGCATTGTATAATATATAATCTGAAAATATCTTTAGAAGAGCTTTGGATGAATCAAAAGACGGTATTGTGGTAAATGGTCAACTTATCAATAATATTAGATATGCAGATGACACGATACTGCTGGCAGACAGTTTGGAGGGTCTCCAGAGAACGATGGATAATGTTGTAGAAGCATGCAACGAATACGGACTAAAAATAAATTATAAAAAGACTAAAATAATAGTTATTAGCAAGAACATCAATGCACCATTAGAGAGAGTGGAGAAAATATGCTATCTGTGTTGCAACATCAGTGATAATGGGATCACGATTACGAAATAAGAACTCGTATTGAAAAAGCCAGAAGCGCTTCTACCCGCCTTAAGAAAGTACTTTGTAACCTCTATCTGAATATCAATATACGCATAAGAATTCTCAGATGCTACGTCTTCAGTATTCTCCTCTGCGGAGTTAAAACCTGGAGTCTTACCGAGGCTGCCGCCAAACGCTTAGAGGCATTCGAAATGTGGTGCTACCGACGCATGTTACGTGTCTCATACACACACCATGCAACTAACATTACGATTCTCGAGAGGCTCAGAAAGGAAGAGGAAATGATTACTACTATAATGAACTATAATGAATAGAAAACTGGCTTACTTTGGCCACATTACGCGTAATGATAAATACCGACTTCTGCACTTGATATTACAGGGCAAGATTGAGGGCAAACGAGGCCCTGGGCGCAGGCGTATATCCAGGCTGGCCAATCTTAGAAAATGGACTGGCCTAATACCAACTGACCTATTCGGAGCTGCGGTGAATAGGATAAGACGGGCCAACGTGGTTGCTAACATCATAAGAAGATAGGTACCTTTAGAAGAAGAAGGACATCATTATTCTAAAAATTACATTTGTAATTGTAGGTTCTGAGAAAAGCGTTGGAAAGGCACGACACTCCTCAATGTTATAGTTATTTAAAGTTTTAAAAGGTAAACAGAATTGATTAGCAAAGTGTTGAGCAATAATATTACGTTTACATCTGCTTCAGAATTAATGATATGAGGTGTGGCAATTAAGCTCCGGGAATTAAGTTATAGCTCGAGAATCGGCAACACTATGTCGTTCGTTAACATGTGTTCAGAGAGAGGGGCCTTCCTTTTAGTTTCAGTCCAAGTTTGAAGTCGATAGCACGTTTGGTTTGTGTTTTATCCGTATTTTTCGAAAGTAACTTTTTTAATGGCATCGTGAAAATGAGTGACTCACATTACAAGCAACGTGTTGTGATTCAGTTTTTAGTGAAATGTGGCAAAAAATCCTCGGAAATCTTCCGAAAATTGCAGGTGGTGTATGGAGACAAGTGCATGTCGAAAACGTGCGAAGCGGTTCAATGAGGGGCGTGAATCGGTAGAAGACAATCCACCTGAAGAAGATCCCGTCACCTCTCGTATCGACGCGAATGTCGACCGTTTGTGCGCGCTGATCACGTCTGACCGGCGCCTAAACATTCGTGCATTATCTGACGAGTTAAGTATGAACAAAGAAACCGTTCGCAAGATGTTACAAGAGAATATGAACATGCGAAAGATTTGCGCAAAAATGGTGCCAAAAGTTCTCACCCATGAACAGAAACAAATGCGAAAATCGATCTGCGAGGATTTATTGTCCCGCATTCGGGCAAAGACTGGATGAGTCGAGTAGTCAATGGAGATGAGACCTGGGTATTTGAGTATGACCCGAGACCCATAAACAAAGTCAGCAGTGGGTGGAAAAGAGTAGGGAGCGGCCAACGAAAGCGAGGATGTTCAAGTCGTGACTGAAGGCAATGTTGATCAGTTTTTTCGATATCAGCGGCATCATTCATCGTGAATATGTTCCTGCCGGCCACACAGTGACTGGACAGTTCTATGTTGGCGACCTGAAGCGGCTGCGAACAAGCGTTTTCTGTATGCGACCCGAACCCGCCGAGAACGGCTGGATCTTGCACCATGACAATGCGTTAGCCCATTCCTCGTTCATTGTGCAAGAGTTTTTGGCGAAAAAAGGCATTCCAACATTGCCGCACCTACCCTATAGCCCCGATATTGTCCCCTGCGACTTTATTTATTCCCTAAGATGAAGTCGCACTTCAAGGGAACTCATCATGGTGGTGTACAGGAGGTCAGATAAGCTGTAATCGTGGTGCTGCACGGATTAACTTCGGAGGATTACCAAGAGTGCTTCCAATCATGGAAGCAACTGTGGAATCGTTGTGAAGGTCGATAATAAAATTTTGCCCAAAACTTAATTTGCTTGTTTTTTATTGACAAATTCCCAGAACTTAATTGCCACACCTCATATTTCATGACGAATTAATTTTGTTCTTAGAACAGTAAATTCTACTATCATTTATTCCCTTTAGATAATCAGATAAAAATTTTCTATATTTTCAGCTTTGTAGGTTTCAAAACATTGCTATTGTTTGTACGCTTATAACACGCAAATATTTTCACTCATACTTCATTTTGGATTGAAAAATACAATATTATGAAGCGTCCAATTCGATCTAAAAACTTACCATTTTCATCTTCGTCGTCGGAAGAATCTGTGAGGTGAGGAGTATCAGACCAGCAAGCCGCAATATTTATATATGGATCTTTTAACTGCATTACATGAATAATCTTTTCTTTTGCCAGACTTTTAGTCATATATTCCTTGATTTTGGCATCCGGATAGAGTTCTTTGTAAGGTAAATACTGAAAATATAAACAAGTTGAAATAAAGAGAATATTTATTTAGCAATAACTCCATCTGGAAGTCATTTGACTATGATAATCTAAAAATATAGGAATAATAAGATTACTAAAAAATAGTTCATAATTACAATAAATAATATAAAAAATATTAGCAAACAATATATCACATATTATGCCATAAGATGGTAAAGACAATCTTTTTATAGGTTTGGAATATTGGTTAGGGGTCATTGAGAATATATTGAGGGTAACAGCAAGATTGTTGTAGAAAGTAGATAACACAAAGAGGATGATCTCGTGCCAATGCTGTAGTACGAAAACTAATGTAATGCAGCAGTTCCAAACAGTCCATTTTGTTTATAATTAATTTGAATAAAAATATCAGTCCTAAATAGGCTCTTCAATCTGACAGTGCCGAAACTTTCAAGTTGCAATGCAGCAAACAGTGATGATACCCTCTATAAAGATAAACACCTTTAGTCTTAAATATGGTATACTTAAGAAATTTCATTCATGTTGTTTCCAGACTATTGACATACTCATCAGAAAAGGGGCTTCAAACAACTGATCCATATTCCAGCCTAGATCGCACATAGGAAAAATACAAAATTTTATTAGACTGAATGGTTTCAAAGAGTCCACAAGCTAGAATCGTAAATTCCAGCATTTTTAGAAATGCCTCACAAATACTGTTAACGTACAGGCTGAATGAAAGCTTAAAGTCAATGTGCATTCCCAAATCAATAAACTCCTCTACCCTCCCCAACACCTGCGAATCCAGGCAGTATTAGTGAAATATTACCGTTTTCTTTAGAGAGAAAAGTCATAATCTTATATTTAGCAACATTAACATCAGTTATTTAGAGAATTTAAATTTTGCTGAAGCTGAAAATAATCGTGCTGTTTGATTAATTTTAAAGAATTTGGCAAAAGTAGATAGAAAAAAAACAGCAATGGTGCTGGATTGTTTCCCTAAGGAGCTCCGCTAATAGCAATGATTGGTAGTGACTTGTACCCTCTTAATTCAACAAACATGTAGCGATTAATTAGATAACCTCGGATAAAATTACACAGGGATTTAGACAAGCCAATTTTTGAAATAAGAATAAAAGGTCTAAACCATAGGCTAATTAACCTAATATACGATATTAACATCCAGTGCAAAACAAAAATCAGAGTAGGACATATAACAACGGAAGACATATATGTAAATACAGGAATTAGACAGGGCGATTCGCTCAGCCCCTTCATATTTAATCTAATAATGGATAAAATAATAGAAAATCTTCCCAGAACAGCTGGATACGAAATGGGAAGCACATTCTTCCATACCGTCTGCTATGCGGACGATGCTGTTCGTATTGCAGACTCTGAAGATAACCTCCAAAGACTACTGCACTGTTTTAACACTAAAGCGAAAGATTAAATATGCTCATCAACACCGAGAAGACCAAATGCTTAGTAACATCCAAAGAATCAATACGGTGCAAGTTGGAAATCGACTCCAAAATTGTCGAACAGGTAAATCACTTCAAATATCTGGGAGCAGAAATAACGGGCCATGGAAACATTTTTAACGAAGTAACAGAGCAAACGATGAAAGCGGCTAGAATTTCGGGATGCCTAAAAGAAATTGTGTGGAAGAACAAATACCTTAATACCGAAAGCAAAACTAAGATATATAAAACGGCTCTAAGACCCATCATAACATGCGCGGCAGAAACAAGACCAGATACTGGCAGAACTCTACAAATGATGAGAACAGTCGAAATGAAAACATTAAGAAGTATACAAGGCAAAACTCTACACGACAGAATACGGAATGAAGATATCAGACAACAATGCGGGATACAGGACATAGGAAGATGGGTTAGACAAAGGCGAAGATTCTGGAACAAACATATAGGGAGCATGGAGGACGGTAGACTCGTTAAAAGCGCAAAAATGAATAACCCAGTAGGAAAAAGATCACAGGGAAGACCACCAAAACGATGGCGAGAATGCTGGACCTCATCTTCCGGGGAAGACGTGATGGCAATGAACAGGCAATAGCCTAGTAGCATGGTTAACTGTGTTAGAAAGAAGAAGAAGAAAAAGAAGAAGAAGAATTTTTTAAAGTTTATTCAGAATAATGGAATGGTCCAACTTGTCAAAAGCCTTGGTGAAGTCAGTATAAACACGTTCTTATTCGTGATTTGGATCTTCCCAAAACAAAGTCACAACTGCTTCTCTCGTTTATAACAGTAGAATCTTTTACAACAAGGAGTAAAAATTTCAAAATGCAGAACAGTGATTAGAATGTTCCTCATTTCCAGGTACAGTCGGAAGATCTCTTATTGAAGACATAAATGTGAACTGTGTCGGATCAGATAAAGTAATTTTCTCGCACCTCTTGACATGTATCTTGTATATATCTTGTTCTGATAAAAGTTGTTTCAATATCAATATAGAGCGCTGGATGATGGATATCTTCAGGCACAAAAAATATGGTTTCATGAGAGTTTACGAAATCAGACGTTACCTGAATCTTGACGTCCCACAAGGAAAAAGGGAAGCGATTCAATATTATCAATTTCCTGTGCAATGTGATACTAGCAAGCTGAACGTGAATGAATCGAAAAACAATTCGAAGATGGGTAACAACCATAACTGTGATAGTTATAGTAGAATCTATATAATTCGATTATTTATTTTTCAGGTTTCATATACGTGAAATTCTCTTGGCAAATTAATAAACAAACGTTAACAAATCAGACATCAACATCAGATCATTATTATTTATTTAAAGTCCCATATTAATTATATTCACTACTGAACAATGTATACAAAAAAATACCTATATATAGAATGCCCCAGAAGTCCTAAGTAAATTTTTTTTATGAAGAGTATTCAAAACAATTCCTTAAAATATAAAATAAACTTATATGGGGTGATTTAGGACTTTTAAAACAGTTTATATAAAACTTTATGTTACTTACAACATGAGTGTCAACATATCTCTGAAACTCCTGATTTTTAAAGAACTTTGGATTAATGGTGCCACCAAATATGGATCTAATTGCAGTAAAAGGAGCTTTATAGTCTGGACATTTCTTCAAGTAATTGACAATGCTTTCAGCGAGAATCATGTATTTTGACTTTTTTTTACTATAAAATCTCCTAAAGAAAGAAAATTAATATTATTCACATTACAATCAGCAAAATGTGTGTTCAATATATATATATATATATATATATATATATATATATATATATATATATATATATATATATATATATATATATATATATATATTAGATTTATCTCCATATATTTACCAAAAAATATTTGTATAAAGAAAATACAACTTTAATATTTAATTGCATATTACTTTTTGGGAAGAGCTAAAAAAAGAGAAAGAAAGCAGGAGATCCAATTATTGAACAGAGCTGTGGGTAGTGAGTACAGTAACTGCAAAAATTATGATTTTGTGTTTTCTTCGTTTTGTTTATTAAATGGTAAGAATAAATTGTTTAAATAATTATTATTACATTTGTTAAACAATTTTTTAATGTAGTATACGGTTTTAATCTAATGATCCTGAAAACAATTTAAAACATACAGTAATTGCAAAAATTATTGTTTTGTATTTTTTAGAATTGTTTGAAGAAATGTTTTTTTGTTATATTAAAATTTTTCGTTTATTTATAATATTTGTTATGACATTTATCAGAAATCCAGCTAGACAGTTTTTTACTATATCTATTAACGGTCATTTAAAAAATATATAAACGGATCAAAATTGTTCCGAGTAAATATACCGTCTAAAATGTCAAACTTTACAATGGATATGTCAGATGGCACTTAGCAACGCCAGTGTTGCCAGTTCCTGACAAATACACGGCTTCTCTCTTATAATGGGGTGTGCCCATATAGTCTGAGAATAAAATAATAATAATAAATAAAAATTATCAATACTCAGAGCATACAGCACTAATTAAAATATGTAAAAATCGTTTTAGCAAAAAATATTTCTTGCGCCTTCATAATTTTTACAAAGTTTCAATTAATAACCAAATATCAAATTTATTTTTATAAAATTAGACAAAAATCTCTTCTTGAAATTTGGCCATAAACTGAATGCATATACTCTTAATTAAAAATAAAAATTGTTACCTTAACTGTAACAATCTTCCAATCTTATTTTGATTTATTGTCGACCTGAGGCAAAAAAATTGTTTTGTTACCAAGTTAGCCTGTTTAAATTTCTGACAATAATGAAACAGGGATTTGGAATCCATACCAAAATCTGAAAAAAAAATAATTTAATATAATTTTTTAGGCACTGTTTTGTACTCAACTTAACTTACAATTTGATAATGCCGCCGGTCCTTGTGTAATTTCACCTAGTTCTCTCGACCTGCCAATTCTTTCCAATAAGCAATATTCCGTTTGTGTGAATTCATAATTAGGATCAGTAAGATCGTCGACCAGTGCATTTAATCTCATTGTTTGATCAGCTACCATCGCCAGCTTATTTTTGTATGTAGAATAAGCTTCTTCCAAAGTCATATTACGGACCTGCTTACTTATGTCTACTCGTGTTGAAAAAGTAGCGCAGGATCCCCACATATTGCCTTTTGGAGCATAATCAACCTAAAAATTTTATTTTTCCTTTCAAAGAATAACAATTATGAAAAAAACACGTGAAAGAAATATTACAAGTTCATATAAACTTTTTTCGTATAGGCCTCCTGTTCGGAGATATGGGCTCCCAAAGAGCTGCAATGAAATCAAGTTTCTTACGCATAATTATTGAACCATCAGATATATTTCAATTTTTTTAATATGATGTATACCAGGTAAGACACTTCATATTACTATCCAAGAAAGTGTTGTTAATTACTCACAGCTGCAGGGAGGGACTAGCTGTGACACTCATGACGCTATTTTTTTTACGTCCTGTATAATAAGAACTTTGGACAACGTTTTTTACATATCTTTCACTATTGACTAAAAATCAAGTAATTTTCATTCATGTCGCTAATCCTAACCGTTTTCGAAAAAACTTCATTTTATTTACATCATATATTTGGCGTATTTCGATAAAATATACAACTTTGTTGAAATGTTCAACCTTCAACCTTGTGATAAAAAAAAATTAGATCCAAAATTAGAGTTTACCTCTTCATTTAAAAACGTCTCATTCTGTAAATTGCAGTTCGACCTAGGCTCGCAAAAAATATGCGTTTCTTTTTATCGGTACCAAAAACAAAGTATTTTTGTTGCAAACGTTGCTAGGTACGAAACAAATAAATATTATGCATTTTAGAACTTGTCAACTTTCACATCACTGACATTGATTCTTTACTTGGATATTAATTTATTGAGTATGCAGATAATCATCTGATGTATGGTTTTGTATCTTGCAATGCTTTGGAACCCAGGAGGTTATATCACGACAGATATCCTAATCGTACTCTTCCAGATCAGAAAATACTTCAACGAGTTGACCAACGTCTAAGAGAGAATAGTAGGCGATTCAATTTAATAATATAATATTAAATTTTTCCAAAAATTAGGAAATTTTGGGAAAAGAAGTACTGATGCTCGTCGGGGAAAAACAGTACGTACGCCACAATTAAAGGAAAATATTTTAAATGCTGTAGATGACAATCCTTCGACGAGCACGCGAAAATAATCAGTACAGTTTAACACGTCGAAAACGATAATACATGAAGTTCTTCAAGAACAGCTGTTATATCCTTATCATTTGAAAAAAATACATTAATTGATTCCTCAAGATTCCCCCATAGAATGCAGTTTGCAAACTGGTAATTGGATCAGCAACGAAATAATGTAAATTTTACTAGCACTATTCTCTTCAATGATGAAGCAGGGTTTACCAAAAATGGTATAATAAATTTACACAACTCACATGGGCTAATGAAAATCCTCAAGCAACTATTGTTTCGCATCATCAACATCAGTTCCAATCAATTAATGTCTGGGCAGGAATGATTGGCAATTTTTTGATTGGATCATTCTTATTGCCGGCACAACTGAATGGAGAACTTTATTTGGAGTTTCTCCAGAACATTTTTCACGATTTAGTAGAGCACTTACCATTTGAAACCCGTCGAAGCATGTACTACATGCACTATGGGGCACCACCTCATTTCAGCGTTGCTGTGCGGGAGCATCTGAATAACGTCTATCCAAACCGCTGGATAGATAGAAAAGGACCTATTGTTTGGCCTCCTCGATCTCCCGACCTAACGTCGTTGGATTTTTATTTGTGAGGGCATCTCAAAACCTTGGTGTATTCCGTTCCGGGGGATAGTAGAGAGCAACTTCTACGGAGAATCACGTTTCACTGTGATCAAATAGGGAACAATGCTGAGTTAATGTGGAGGGTACAGCAGTCCTCAATTCGTGGTGCTCGCGAGTGTATCAGACTTCACGGAGCCCATGTTGAACCCTCTTACGAAGTTTTTAACTAAGCAGTTAGTTTAACTTTTTATTGAAACTATGATTACAGGGGAAAATTCCTCTTTTTCATATTCAAACCGACAGAAGTTAGAGAACTAACAGTGTAAATAAAACGACGTTTTTTCGAAAACGGTTAGGATTAGCCACATGAATGAAGAGTATTTAACTTTTAGTCAGTAGTTAACAGTATGTAAAAAACATTGTCAAAAGTTCTTATCATACATGTATGAAAACTTTAGACAGTTAGAGATATCTTGTGAAATACAGACATTTTTCAAGAAATCTTTTAAATAATACAAGTGTAACTGTTTATATTTTGGGAATTGACAATACTGGTGTTTCTAGGTGCCATTTGACATATCCACTTTAAAGTTTGACATTTTGGAAGGTATACATGCTCAGAACATTTTGACATACGGACGCTATTTGTAGTGTTTACAGTACTTTAAAATTTCATCTCAACCAAAAAAAACTCATGAACATTTTCGTGCAATTATTTGTCACAAATTTCGATGTGGTTTATCTCAACAAGAGTGAATCAATGAACTTAATTCTCTATATGACGATAAAGCACCAACAAAAACCACTATATATAACTAATTTAGTGAATTCAATCATAGCCATCGTTCGCTCATGGACGAGTCGCGCGTTGGCCGTCCACAATCGGTTGTAACGCGTAAAGTGCTATGCTGTGCGTGAACCGGTAATGAAAGCAAACTGAAGACCACTGATCATTCTCCATCCTGACACTGTGAGCTCTCACACATCAACTCAAACACGTGACTTTTGGAATTAATATACAGCCCAGATTTGTATGCAGAAAACTTAGTTTTGCTTTTGTCTTGTTTGCAATATCTCCCAATTTGTCAGTTTTGATGTTGTGAATGATAGTTTCGATTGTCTATATATCTAACTAATGAGATCCTCTCACGTTTTTTAATACATTTTAACATAATGGAATTAAAGCTCAGACTCAAAATTTACTTACTTACCTTATAAATATCCGGCCCTGTTTGATAAACCTCCATAAACTCATTAGTTTCCTTATTTACATAAGCATCTCTACTTAAAATAAATAAGTCCTGTCTTGGTTCTGGTAATTCATAGAATACAATCTGCTCATTTGAACAGATAATATGCCAAATGCAGTCTTTAAAGTTATCCATACAAGTAGGATATTTTAAAGCATTGCTAAGGCGTTTCCAAAATGCCTCTATTGTTATCCCATCCAGACCCTCCAAAGCTATTTGGTCAAATATAACGAAAATCATATTAAAGTTAGTGAACTGATCATACCTACAAAAAAAATTTTTGGTTAATATTGTTTCTTTTTCTTTTTTGTATGATCAAAGATACTTTCCTACATCATCATAACATATTGAATCAACAGCAATTCAGATTTAAACTGACCAACTCTATGAAACAAACTATTTTTAATACCTTGTCATACATTTATGAAAAAGTGAATAGAAATTTTGATGTTGCAGGCCTTTATTTCGAGCTCTCAAAGGCCTCCGATACACTCGACCATAAAATGCACTCCCTAAAGCTGCAAAACTACAGAATGAGAGATTTATGTCGTGACTTGATAAAATCATATTTGGGAAAAAGAACCCAGGCAGTGTCGATAACTGAGGAAGAAACAACATACTTTACTTTTTAGGAGCTTCTCAGGAGGCAGTACAGCTGTTTAAAATGCAGAAAAGAATAATTAAGTGCATATTGGGTCTTGGACCAAGGATTTCTTGTAAACTTCGTTTTAATGCAATGTGCGTCGTAACAGTCGCGTCACTATATTTCACGTCTTTAGTTATGTTGGTAAGGCGAAACTCTAAATCCGTTTCAGCATAACTTTTGTGGCTATACCAGGGACATGTATGAATTAATGATTCCTGTCCATGGCTCGACTTTTTTTGAGAGAGGCCCACACTATATGGCCACAAAAGCTTACAGATCACTACCAAATGATATTAACAATATTGTTAATGTCACTGCTTTTAAGAGGGCTGTCAGATAGTATGTTAACAATAAATGTTTTTATACATTTAATCTTAATTTGTAAGTTTCTTGACTTTTAAACTTTAATGTAAATTTTAAGTATTCATATATAGCAACATCTTGTCATTTTTTTATCACTTCTATCATGTAACTATTTGTGTGTATTTTTTTCTGACATCGTTTTATCACCATTTCCTGTGACTGTCATTTTGGTGGCAATAGAAATATTATTATTATTCACTCTTTGAATCCTGTCTAAGATATTGTAAACAATTATTTAAAGCCTTAAAAATTCTTACCATTTATGACCTCTTGGTATGTGAAACAATGATTTGCATTCACAGTCACAAGCCGAAAAGATGTGAGGATGACCATAACTATAGCATGAAATGCAAGGGCAACCTGGCAGTTCTATAATCACCTAGTTCTCTGATTAAAAACTCAGTTTGCCACTTGGATAAGGTTTGGTATAGATCTATATCGATGAGAATCTGTCCTGAGTACTCGTTAAGGGAATTTGAGGATATGGCATTGCTGCATATTAATAATATGTGGAATACTTTTTGTAATTGTAATTTGTTGTATATACTTGAAATTTTACTGCATATCTTACATATCTAATCTTTTTCCTAATTTTAATTTTTAGTTAGTATAATGTTTGCTCCAGACTCAATTTATCTCATTCTCAGTTTTAATTAAATGTTATATTTGTCATTTATTTTTTTTTTGTTGTTGTTAGTGTAAGTATGTTTTGTATAATGTTGTCTTCATATGGCTCTATAAATTATTCTTGTTGTTGAACATTGTCTAAATAAATAAATAAATAAATTTAGTCTTGGCTGGTTAGAAAAAGCCATTGGGTCTTGTCAGCTAATGTGGATTAGAACATAGAATATATAACATGTAACATAACATAAATTAGAGAACCTAACATTAATTGAGCAGTATCTCCTTTCCCCACTATTATGCTATTCGGGTAAAGTAAAAAAGGAACACAAAAAGTTGAAAAATACACAGCGGAGTATATCTGGAACTTTGAGTTACTTACCGAGCTTTTAGGTCATCATCTGCAAATAAGTCCTCATCGTGTTTAACAAGTTTTAAATATTTATGGCCTGTAGTTTCATTTGTTTTTAACTCAATTTCTAATTCCTGAAACTCTAGTGCAATTTGATTCTGGACCTCTGTAGTATTTTCTTCTTTTGATTCATTTAAGGTTTCTGCGGTCTTTAGCTTCTTTAAAGGTGGTTCTTGGCTTTTTAAATTACAAATTTTTCTCTTTATCTTGGTATGTTTATATTCATCATGATCTGTAGCGCTCCTTTGAATGGACTTGCCTGGTTTCTTAATTACTCTGTTTTGAAGACTGGAATATTTAGTTTCTAGAAATTTTCCCATTCTAACATAGAAACTTTAAAAATTCATAAGACCTAGAAAGAATAAATAAAGTTAAATAATAACAAATACATAAACAGAAAATCAGAGTCCCTACACTTCAGATTTTTTTGAGGTTAAGTTCAACCCGACGTTGCCAAAACTTGTTTTTGTTTCATGCCATAATTTAATGTTCTTAAGGCGGTTTGACACGAGTACTGTAGCGAAAGAAAGTAACTGAATTTAGTTACGCATCATTTATAAACAACTTGATTTAGTCATTTTGCAAATGCAGCATTTAGTAAACTTTTTAGTCAATGAATAGAATCAATTTTTATTTACCTGAGTAAGTAGTCTCGTCCACTCCTATACAAGGGCGGATCCAGACCACTCTTTGGGGGGGGGGGGGGGGTGATATCACAAAAGTACAGTATGGCAAAGCAAATTGTCGACGGGGGGAAAGACACCAGCAACATTCCGGTCGGATCTTTTTTTTTTTTGAATTCGAAATCTTGGTGGGGGGGTGATCGCAAGAAAAAGCAAGTTGTTGACGGAGGAGAGATGCCAGCAGCATACACATTCCTAGTATAAGAGGCAGAATCGGGTCTATTTTCCTGAACTCAAAGCTCTTGGGAAGGGCGATCACAAGAAAAAACAACAGCAACATACACATTCCTAGTATAAAAGGCAGAATCAGGTCTATTTTCTGAATTCGACGTTCTTGAGGGGGGGGGGATTGTCAACGGGACTGGAGATTCCAGCTGCATATATATTCCTAGCATAAGAGGCAGAATCGGATCTATTTTCCTGAACTCAAAGCTCTTGGGGGGGGGGGATCGCTTCCCCCCTTGGATCTGCGCCTACTCCTATATCGCAGTAACTAAACGTGAAATATGCAACTATAGACAGTTTACTTTACTAAAGTGTTATAGTAGTACTTACTATCTCGTTGATGAGAGCCGGGGGTGAGAGGAGACAACATTAAAATTCATGCAAGAATATTGTGAAAGACCATGCTTGTACTATACAAGGGCTGTGGTTTATAAGAACAAATACGCCTGTAATAGTTTATAAGGGGTATTGAGGACATCAGGGGAATCGGAGAATTTGGAGTGCGGGAAATTAAAAGCAAAATAGGGGCATTGAGATCAACTTGTTCTCAAGAAAAATTATCAAAGACTCTAAGAAGTCGGGAGGGGATTCGATGAAATTTTTGTTCCTAAAATAGAATAGCTTAAGTAGAAGAAGCACCGTGTTTTTCTACCTACCAGTTTTTAACCTAATAACGCTTTTCTTTGTCAGTTTCTTTTGAAATTTTTTCTGATAATTCACTCCGCAAATCCAATATACATTTCTGTACTGATGTTTGAATAAACATACTCACGACTATATTTAAATCAAAACAATAAACAAATATTCTAAAGGTATGTAGACACAAACTTTACAAAAAAACTTTTTAAGTTAGTTAATTTAGTAACTTGCTTTACTTTTACACGTGTAAAGCCGGCTTTAGATTCTGTACAATGGCCAGTTTCAAATGTTCTTGGTTCTGTACCTTCAAAAAAGGATAAAATATAATTCGCCATTGGACGAAATAAGCCTCTTTACGTCAATTAGGCCTCTTTCTAGCGTAATTTCAATATATTTTTTTAAAAACTAATAATGAATGACAGATATGACTCGATTTGAGCCCTAATCCTGGCGTAAGGTGTAACAAGATTCAGCTGACTATAATCGTTAACGTTATCATGATGAAGTTACTTCTGCATTTCAATTTTACCGCTTCTAAAAATGACTCGAAAAGTGCACTCATCAAAATAAGGTGGACCGAAAAACAATAAAATTAGAAATGGACGCCAAATGGCAAAATTTAGTCCTTTCATAACGAGTCTACAACGTTGCCGTTTCCTTAAATATGATGAATATGATGTTACATGTTTTTATTAAAGACAAGTACAAAAAACTACACACTACGGCGTTTGAGAAAGGAAAATTTCTTAAATAATGCTATAATATAGAGATATGGTTAAAATAATGTTTACATTTAAGATACAATACAATTTAAATTTTTGAACGCTTCTTCCAAATGTGACAACCTTGCACCTTCGTGTTTTATCGGAAAATGCGCCAGCTTGTCGCATCCATTGCCAGTCTTGTTTTTGGGTCCCATTTATGGTCCCATCGTAATAAAATTCGGTTTCAGGTTAGATACGTTAGATATTCGGTTTAATTCATGTCCGATCGTTATTTAAGGTGCACGTAGTGGATGTTGCAGAGTTTGTTTTATTTTTTTTTTTAAATTTAATACATGTTTGAAGAATATTTTCTACACCTTACCTTATTTATTTTATAGACGAAGATTTATGGATATACAACTTCTGTAATCATGATTCGTCGGTTTCGCGGAAACAAATGTTCATTTTTTAATTGTGGACAATCAAAAAGGCAGGATCCCAATCTTCGACAATATAAATATCCCAAAGACGAACATGTTGCAAAACAATGGATTATTAATTCAGGTAATTTAAAAAAAAATTATCATATATCTAATAACATTTTAAAATATATAAATAAATGAAAGAGAAAGAGCTAGACGAAGTCAGTTATAAAAGTCTATAAAAGTTTTCTATTTGTCTTTTTGACAAATGTGCAAAATCGGAATACCCACCATGATATCAAACATAAACAAATCATTGGGCAAGCTATATCGGTTATGAATAAGATACAGCGTTGTCAGAGTTTGTTTTCGCAACGGCACATTTCATTTTCAGGCCAATTTTATATTGTACTTGGTTTAATTTCTCTTTAAGTTTAAAGAATAATCGAGGAACAAAAATGTATTTAAAAACAAATAAAATTTTTGTTACAGACTCTAGTTTGGCGTGTAAAGGGGACTTAAAAGAAATAGTTTATTTGTGTAGTCTGTGGTACAAAAGGAATGATAGGGGTACTTGACATAAATGGAGATGCCGAATTTGTACGGGTTAAAGCAACATAAGAAATAGTGGCTTTTTGACAATAAGTAATTTGTCCATAGAGCAAGTTTTAAATTTAATATATTGTTGGTACAGAGTAAAGACTAATTGTATTTAATAAATTAATATTCATTAATAATTTAACAGAATTGTCCAGTATTTTTTTAATTTCCAAATGATTAAATTTAATTTTATATTGGTCTAAAATCAATGTAGAGTGAGTTGGCAACTGCGCGTTACGACACGTGACGTCCGATTTTAATCGAAGGCTGGTGGAATTCCGATTTTGCAGCTTTGCCAGCGTTGCCGCTATCGCGTGCTGAATTTTTATATTGAAACTGCAGAAAATGTACTAAAACGGAAAATTCAAAGTGAATGAATAAACGGTGTTAAATATAAGCATTTATTAGTTTTTTGGTAATTATTTCGACTAAGCAAAAATCTGGGAAAACGATTTTTTTTTCAAAATTTCTTTGTATATCCCGTATTTCGAGGTCGTAGAATACGATTGTGTCCTGGTTTTCCACAATTTTTCCGGAAAAAAAACTTTCCACTTTGGGTTTAGTTTTTGCTATTAAATCGTAAAAATTTTAATACAATGAAACAAAACAGTATATTTTAAATAACTAAATATACAGAAGGTAGTAAATTTTAAAAATTAAGCAGTCAAAACAAAATGCATATATAACTTACCGTGTGAATTATTTATAAAAAATATCCATACGCCGATCTTTGGCATTAGCAAACTTGTCAATAAGGTATGCTTTCGATAAGATCTCTTTCTTTAGAAAGCATTGCCAAAACAGAAAGTCTTTCTTGGCTCATAGTATTCTGTAAAAACGTGCTTATCCTTTGAGGGTAGAAAAGCACCGTTCTGCTTCAGTTGATTTCACTAAATGTTTGACTTAGCTCGATGTTTTGCGAAATATAGTCCATAAAGTACCTTTAAATACCGATGCTTTTTCCAAATGTTGTTTCAGAGCATCGTCTAACTCAGCACTAAAATCAATTAAACCTCGAAAGATCCCGCGATTAGAGGAAGACGTAGACTCTTCGTATTCTCGTAATGCGAGTTCGAAAGCTCCACAGAAACGCACACAATTAATTATAATGTTTAAAATGCATCGATTATGTCTCACTTTTTCACTGTGTAGTTCAATATTTCTTCGATAAGCGCTGCTTAATTAAGCAGCTACGTTAGCAGTCCCAAAAAATGAAAATTGCAAAACATTTTTCGTATGTTTTGCCGACAACGTATGCTTTTTAATGCGGTCCATCGAATGATATAAGTGAATAAAACCTAATGTTGTTCAAGAAGTTTCTCCATCCAATAATAAGCAAGGAAAACAAAATAGAGTATTTTTAATTTCACAACCACAAAGCCACGTATATTTATTATAAAGGTTCGGATCAAACGTCCTAGTAAAATTCCTTTTTTTTTTTCTATACACGGATTGTTCTATTTTTAAATTCGGAGTAGGCCTTCCAAGCCTTTTTATATCAGCCCTATCACTAAATGACCGACCACAGAATGGCTCTGCAATTAAACTTTGAATGGAATTTATTTTTGTTTTTACCAAACGCAAAGCGTAAAAAAATACATTAGCGCACCGCACAACAAACACCTACGACTACGAAATTGACAGGCAAATTAAAGGTGTTTTTTACGGGATAACCCGGTTTAATATATGTTTAGATCTGTTTTAAAACACATTTGAAATGACGTTACCATTTCCGATCGCCCGAATACGATAATGACGAGGTGCGTATGTTCACTTATTTGAAAGCATATGTATAATTGTTTCAAAACACGTGCAAAGAATTTTAATGTGACGTCACTATTTCATCGTCAGAAATTCTTTGAACCTGGTTGGAATTTGGAATTAATTCTTTGTAATAAAGTATATAATGATTGTAAACATAGAATCTCAGACCAACAACATGGTTTCTTGCCACATCGATCAACCGTTACAAATTTAGTAAACTTTGTTCAGTTTGTTCCGGAATCAATTCAGGAAGGATGTCAGGTTGATGTAATTTTTAATGATTTAGAGAAGGCATTTGATAGAGTGAACTTTGGTGAAATAGTACTTGCCCTCCAAGATTTTTCTGTAGATCCAAACATTGTTTCATTGCTGATATCTTATTTGCATGATAGAACTTTATTTGTTGAACTTAAGGGGTATAAGTCTCAAAGCTATGTACCTACCTCGGGAGTGCATCAGGGTCCAAATCTTGGGCCACTTCTCTTTTTACTGGTTATCAATAACATAGGTGTGAATATAAAATTCGCCAAGGGCCTTATCTTTGCGGATGATTATAAAATTTTTCGTGCTATTAGGGATGAGTCAGATGCGAGGGCTCTGCAAGAGGATTTTAATGCGGTTGTGAGATGGTGTAAGGAACATGATTTAAATGTAAATATAAATAAATGTGTAGTAATGTCTTTTACATGTAAAAAGCAAATAATTCATTTTAATTATTGTATAAATAACACGTCGTTAAAAAGAACTGATTTACATAGGGATCTTGGTGTTTATTTAGATACGAAGTTAAGTTTTGGTAGGCACATTGATATTTTAACTGCAAGTGCAGTAAAAATTCTTGGTTTTATTATTAGGAGCTGTAAATATTTCAATAATATCAATACAATGATTGTCTTGTATAAGTCATTGGTGCTTGCTAAGCTTCAATATGCTTGTGTAATTTGAGATCCACAGTATGAAAGTAAAATTTACAGCTTAGAGGTGGTTCAGCGGAGATTTTTAAAATTTTTGCATTACAAGGCATTCTCGGATACCCTCAAAGAGGAACTGATCAGAAGCTTTTATGTTCTTTATTCAGCTTTCCCAGTTTGAAGCACATGCGTATTGAAGCGTGTGTTGTGTTTTTGTTTAAATTGATTGGTAACACAATTGATCATAAAGAGTTTTTAGAACAGCCTCCATCTAAAATAGGCCGAGTTAACACCAGATCCAGAAATTTATTTTATATTAATGCCCTAGGACTAACCTGTACAAAAATTCCCCATTAATAAGATTATGTTCATATTTTAATAAGTATTGTGGTGCCATTGACATTTTTAACCTAAGTTGTAACAAGTTTAGAAGGGAATTGAGAAATGAGTTATGTAGGCAATTGTAGTGCCTTTTTATTTAGGTTCTAATTTAGATTGTAGTCTTAGTATATTAAGTTTAGTTGTATCTGTAATTGGCTTTGTAAAAGTTGTTGATACGATGAATAAATAAATAAATGAATAAATAAATAAATAAATAAATAAATAAACTGGCAGCGAAAATACAGCTTAAACACAGGTATGCAAGTCGACTTGCATCCTACATGAAGCTTATGAGACGAAATTAATCTCCACGTCTTAGATAGACAACTCCATATACGCTCCAATGTATTAGCTTGGATTGCATTAAAATTGCACATCTGCAAAGCGATAACGTTTCCAGACGTAATACTGTAATACAGATAAATTATTCTTGACATTTAGGCGAAGTAAGTTTAATTATTTCAATAATTGACTGCTATAAATCTAGGTAAAAAATTGAATTAAATTTAATCGTTATCAGTATAAATTTAAAAAATATTTATACATATTTATTAGTATGTTTTATTTTAATTTACAATTTTTTTTGGGGCTTGCGCAAACCTAAGGAAAAGCCGCCGCTGGTATATTGACTATCATTTTCTTCTTTCAAGGTTAAATTTTATCATAAATCATCACACACGCAATAGGGATCTTTTCTGTGTGCACTTCCATGCCTCAACGAACTAACCAGATTACAGCCCAATTTTAATAAGTTTAAAATTGATTTTAAACCTACATTAAGAAATAATGAATATTTTTTATGATATAATGTGTCCTGCAAGCATATTTCCCAATTTTTATTCTGCTGCATGAACTTTGCCTTGTAATACTGTGGTATCTTAAGTTTAATTTATTGTCATTACATAGTAATAAATGATATTTATATTTATTGTAACTTTGTAAATGGAGTTTCCGTAGATAATAAATAAATAAATATTTTTAATATATTTTGTTTGTTTTAGGAAATAAAAAACTTTTGGACTTGTCTACCGAGCAGCTTAAGAAATACGGGGTATGTTATCGTCATTTTGAAGACAACGATTTTGTTAATCCACAATATAAAAAGAAGCTGAAGAAAGGAGTGGTACCAAAACCATATAATATCATCTCAGCTAGACCGTCAACTTCTGAAGTTAAAGACGGTACGTCTTTACAACCAACTAATAGTGGTAATGATAAAATATCAATTTCAACAAGCACTTGGTCAACAACAAACACGTCAGAAGAACCACCAACACAATGCAAAAGGAAATTAACCTCGAATGAGTGGGACACCTCAAGGAGAAAAAAAATTAAATTAACAGAAAATCGAGGACCTTTAAAAAATAAACGGATGTTTCAAAACGCTACCTTAACCAACGTTAGTGGAAACGTTAGATTTGCTTCAAAGTGCTCTCGAGTCTTGACAAGAATGCAAATTTTACATAAAAAAAATAAACAATGGGCTAAAGATGAAAAAGAGTTTGCATTACAATTATTTTATAGATCTCCGACAATATATAAGTTTTTGCGGAAGAAACAACAAATCGTTTTGCCCACTTTATCTACTATACATAAATGGGTTGGTGATTCGACCTTTACACCAGGATTTTGCCCCAAATTACTTCAAAATATAAAAAGAAAAGTGGATACAATGGAATCTCAGGCCAGGGAGTGTACCCTTATTTTCAAAGAGATGGAAATTAAAACAAAATTAAATTACTCCAAGATCCTTGATTTGATAGAAGGTTTTGAAGATTTGGGCTCACTTGGCCGAACTTCCACCTTTGGGACCCGAGTAATGGTTTTCATGCTTAGAGGACTGTATACATCATGGAAAATGCCTCTAGCATATTTTGTTTGTGGTGGTTCCATGAAAGATACAGTGTTAAAGGATTTACTGATTAGGGCGATCAAAGAAGTGTTCTTCACAGGAATGAATGTACGTGCCGTTATTTGTGACCAAAGCATCAATAATCAAATCGCTCTAAAAGACCTTGGAGTGACAGAAGAAAATCCATATTTTCTTGTTAATGGGAACAAAATATTTGGCATTTTTGACGTCTCCAATCTATTTAAGAATTGGGGAAATCACTGGTTACAAGGGGACTTTTTATTTTGTGGCAAGCGGGTATCATTTAATGATATCATAAAAGCTCATGAAATTGATTTAACAGGTGCAACCGGAAGAGGCTCGACTAAAATAGTTTTGGCATTACAAATTTTTAGCAGGTCTGCAGCGACTACTATAAGAACAGCTGTCGAAACAGGCGACCTTAACAGCCACACCGCATTAGATACTGCGTCCTTTGTTGAATTTATGAACGATCTTTTTAATACTTTAAATAGTAAAAATTTAAATGCCAAGAACCTTTATAACTGTGCCCTCTCCCACAAGAGACCTTTAATCGAAACTACTATAAAAAAAGGAAAAGCTAAAATTCAACAGATATATAAAATAACATCCAAAGGGCCAGAAGCGCCATCTTGTTTTCGTGGCATGATTCAGTCAATTGATGGAATTTTGTCCCTATATAATTGTCAAAAAGACAGAGGATATCCATATTTATTAACCAATAGATTGAATCAAGATGTTATTGAGAACTCTTTTTCTTATCACCTTGGACACAAAAGTGGTTTTAATTCATACCCAACAGTGCAGGCATTTCGACACAAGTTTCGTTTAAGTGCTAAAGTTAATTTAATGAAATCATCCGAATTAGCCAATTGTGAGCCAGATGCAGAAACAAATCTAATATTGCCAGATATGGATACAGATCTAATATTGCCAGATACAGGTACAAATCAAATATTGCCAGTTATAGATACAAATCTAATATTGCAAGACAACAATACGAATCAAATATCGGAACAACCTGCTGAAGTGTGTACGGATAAGGCAGATAGCAGCATTAAAAAAAATAATGAAAATTCAGAATCTTCAACGTCTTCAGGCCATTTGAGTACGTTTTCTACTAACGAAACAAGTGTTACAATGGAAGAGTGTTCTAATTTAGCCAGGTATTTAATTAAACTGTGTATAAACAAATATAACTGTTCCAATTGCCATGCTACCCTCTTAGAAGATAATAATATAATTGATATCAAGTCCATAAATCTTAGAACACCAAATAATCAAATAGTCCTTATTGTACAAAAATCTCTTAAAATAATTACAAAATATCTTAATAGTACACCTCAAAAAAAATTTATAGTAAAAACACTTACTGATAAAATATTTAAAACAGTAGATGTCAACAGTCTTTTAAATAATGATGAATGTGAAAGTCATATCCGATTTTTCATTAAAACAATGATTATGTCGAAATTATTTAAAGAATGTACGTCGCTTTCCCGCTGCTCAAAACTATAGTACTGAAAAGATACAGAAATGATATATTTTAAAAAGTTTTGCAAGTCTAAATGCAGCCCAATTTGGTCCACTTCTGGTCATAGGCCACCTCTAGTCTCTTCCATTCCAACTTATTTTCTGCAATCCGGTGCCAGTTTCTACGTGCTTTCCTTTTTATGTCGTCTATCGATCTTTTTTGGGGCCTTCCAACACTTCTTTTTGACGACCTAGGTTTCTATTGCAATATATGTTTTGTTCACCTTGTATAATCTTGCCTACCTAAATAGCACACTTCAGTCCACTGGATATCCATCGTTTATCCAAAACTGGACATACTGGGTATCCATGGGATGTCCAGAATTTGTTCACCAACATCCTATGGATATCCACTGGACTATACGATTGTCCCACTCATGGATGTCTTTTTGGATTACATATATTGTCCAAGTATGGATTATTTTTGGATATTAATAGGACTAATTTTGGATGTCCATATATTGTACATTCTTGACCCGATTGTGGACATATTATCCGATGCTATTGTGCTTTTTGGATAAATAGGTCATAATCTATTGTTCCCTCTTCTTGACGTTCCGCTAACGTGAATGGTAGATATTTTCAGAATTTGCTTAGGGTCCGAGAGCTTACAGTACCTAATTAATCTGCACTTCTGAAGACATAGACCACTCATGTCTTCAAAACGTCGATAACAAGTAACCATAGATGGCCCTATTAGTCCCAAAAATTAAACAGATATAAATTACATTAGCGAACCAGGTAACAGGAACTGGATCCACATATTACACTTATTGAATACAATTGTCAAGTTTTTAATACAATACTATATAAGAATATAAAATTTTATAATTAGTCGAATTGCAAGTGCTACAAAATATAGCTTCAATTGATTTAAATTGTTCAAGCTGTAGAAGGATCACTATGAATAAGTTATCTGGTTCCATAGTAATAGGTACAATTTCAATTGGGTAATAGAAAATATACCAATTATTTAAATAAAGACTTTTTATTGTTACAATGATTATTTCTTTCTAGATTTATTTCTGTCGTTGATTCTTGTCTAATCTCGTCTTCGGCTGTTTTTTATCGGCCCCCCATTCTTCTATCGCAGCTGAAAATTAATAAGGTTTAACGTTAAATGATGCAGTATTTTATGGTTTTGTAGGAATTTAAATCTCTCTCTCTCTCTCTCTCTCTCTATATATATATATATATATATATATATATATATATATATATATATATATATATATATATATATATATATATATATATATAACCAAATGCATCGTTATTGCTTAGAGTGCTTAAACCAACAGACCAGAAAAAAAATTTTAACACACTTTTTGTCTGGGTATTATCAGAACAAGAGGATCTAGAGTTCAGCGTGTGAAATCTGACACCCAATTTGTTCTTATTATTTACGAGTATGACAAATAAAACAGAGAGATTTTTTTCATCAAATTTTTATATGTAAGTGGTAACTTACTTACAAATAGTGAACATAAGTTCTTTAAAGGGCACTTTACTGTTCCATCATATGTATAATTTTTGGAAAAGCTATCTATCATTGTTACAATAAAATATCTTTTAATAAGCTAATAGGTATAATTTCCTCCAATTTTCGCTAATTGTGAAACCTAAAATTATATTACTGTATTGAGATAATTAAACGTTAATTCCACATATGCTAACCTAAGAATATTTTTGACTTTAAGAATCAAAGTAAAAAAATATATATAAAATAATCCTGTAAATTAAGTTTTTTTTTATCAATAGACTCATACACATAAAGAAGCATTACTCGAATAAGTTTCAGCTTTTATTTCAGGAGAAGTGTAATAAACTTACTGCATCTTTAAAGTTTAAATTGTCCTGAAGATCTTATGTGACTTGAGCCAGCTGATTATTTTCTTAAGTAAAAGGATAGTTGAACTCCTGCAGAAAATTCTTGGTAGATACTTGTTGTTTTTTCCCTATTTAAGATTACCTGAATATCCTCACTAATTTGGTACAAATTGGCTTTCACATAGGAATTTTATTTGAACCAATCTGTGGAAAATTAATCTAAAAAATAATTAAAATAAATTAAATTATAAGTCTAAACCTAGAGTCGAATTGTAAAAACTTTATTATATATTTTTTAACAATTATACTGCACAAAAATACACATCAATGTAAACTTTTACTAGCGTTTAATCCAAAATAATATAATTATTCAAATTTGCTATAGCTTTTATTCCATTATAAATTTTGATAACATTTATTAATGCCAGCAATCTTATTAGACTGACAAACTCAATAATGAGTTTGTCAGAGAGAATTTTCTCTAAAATTTACAATTTTATTATTATACAAATTTACAACTCTATCTGTGCTCAATTTTAATCAACAAGATACAAAATTCATTAGCCTAACAAAATATTTGCACTTATTTGTAGTAATTTCCATTTAAATAAGTGATTATATGAAAAAGTATAGCTACAAAAGCTATATTTTAACATACGTGTTTTGATACTGAATATTTTGTTCACTTTCAAATTTGTGTGAGTTTGATACTAAATTATCAGCTTTTCGTCGGGCATGTCTGTAGTTTCGTTCGGTAATTTTTGGTATAATTAAAAAAATTAAATTAAAAATAACTATACTTACCTTTTAACGGTGGCATCTTCTTCAAATAAAAAGCACACTTGATTTTAGCTCAACTAAAACTCCAAAGGTTTTTTTTAGCTCGACGTCAACACAATAATGGGCACAAAATATCTGAAGGGATATTTTATGATCATGGCGAGCCGACGGGTTAAGAAATGACAATTCTACAGGCCGATATTACAGTATCCGATTTTACCGACAACTCGAAATTTAATTAATGGACGTTTGATGGACTTACACTGGACATCCAGATATGGACGTCCATATAGATTACAGGTCATCCCATCTACTGGACATCCATAAACGGTCCATGGACATACAGGACATTATATGTACTTATTCTGGATATCTAATGGAAATCTTGTGCTATCTGGGTAGCGACGTGTCCCACCCAGGTCCATTTCAAAGTAGCAATGCGTTTGATCACATCCTCCACTTTCATGCGTCTTCTTACTTCTTCGTTCCTTATTCGGTAACGTAGTGATATTCCCATCATGATTGTTTCTATTTCTCGCTGTGTAGTACACAATGTGGTTGCCTCCATTCCATAAGTCATTACTGGGAGAACGCACGAGTCAAATACTCTTCTTTTCAAATTAATGGGAATATCGGGGTTTTTAAGAGCGTATACCTATCGTCCGACGGCTGCCCATGACATTCTAATTCTTCTATTTATTTCCGCCTTTTGGTTTTCTTTCCCAAGTCTAATTAGATGACCTAAATACACATATTCCTCGACTCTGTATTTCGTTATTTCCTACATAAAGAGGTGTATCTTCTGGAGATATTATTTTGGTTTTTGCTAAGTTCATGCTTAATCCAACTTTCTCTGAAGCATTTTGCAACTCAAAGAGTATTTCCTGTAACTGGTCTAAATCTTTACTTATTAATACCACGTCATCCGCGAAACATAAATGGCTGAGATATCTACCATCGACGCTAATGCCCTCATGTTCTCAGTTTAGTTGTTTAAAGACACCTTCCAGTGTTAAAGTAAAGAGTTTAGTATCTCCTTGTCGCACACCTCGAACAATATTTATCTTCTGTGTTTCTAGGTCCCCTGTTATCGTTACTTGCACTGTGGTCTTATCGTAAATATATTTCAGAAAATTTCTGTATCTAGAGTCAATCCTTGCATTGTCCATTGCTTGAAATATGGCCCAAAAGAATACTCATTGAATGTAGTGTTGCAGACCCTCCAAGTTCCAACATTTCTTTAGATATACCTGGGGAAAGACCAGATTTCATTTGTGACAAAGCATGTTTCAATTCTTCGATCGTAATGTCAGGTATTTCTTTTGAACCAACATTTGTAATATTGGGAAGCTTGATGTCTGGTTTTGGGTTAACTGAAGTGTGCAAATTTGAATAGAACTCTTCTAAGATGTTAGCCACTTCGCTTCGTCCATTTTTTATTTCTCCTTCTTTATCTTTAAGTTGGTTTATATTGTGTTTACCAATTGAGTTTATGTATTTTATACCTTCATTTTTTGTTGTTTTCTATGATCGTTCTAATACTATCGGTTTTATGCTTCCTGACATCGTGTCTAATTTTTTTTTTCTGATTAATAATACTAATATCAAAAGCAAAAACGCGAATGTAATGATGGATTCAGGTCTTGTCCACATTCACGTATCTACGTCAAAAATCTGCTGGATTACGTTTAATCATCGATAAACACTGTTCATAATTGATCTTGCGAATGAGTTTGTTTTCAGCTGTCAACAATCGCGACACCAATCTGGCACAGAGTTTTTTCATACACAAATGCTGGGGCAAAATATTTTCTACAGTACCAATTGATATGTCTACATATACAGCTATATGACGAACTTCTATTCGTTGATCGTTGTCAGTAATACGATATATTTTTTCAATCATTTCTGGGGGCCTGAACTGGGCGTCCCGAGCGCGTTTCATCTTTAGTTGATTTTCGACCATGTTTAAATTGGTTTATCAAAAAATTAATAGTTTTTAAAGTCAGTGCAGAACTTCTGTGAACCACATCCAACTCGGTTTTAATCTGAGCAGCTGCCCACTGTTTCACGTAAAAATGTTTAATCACTGATTGACATTCGTCTTTTTCCATTATTTATAGCAATGGTGTGATGACCTGTTTGAAATGACTGCCACATATAAACTAAGCATCGGATCATACTGAAATTTTGTAGAGGTTCCTCCGAAGAGTACTGCTACATAGTCATATGTATTTAAAAATGATAGTGGCGGCTTCTATGAATAATTTACCTTACTTATTGAACCACTCTCGTATTATAGTTTCATCAAAATCGAAGCCGAACACTTCGGGTACCTTCCTTGTAAGTGTCTTAAATGTTGCACCACCACATTAAATCGTTTCCTAAATAGGACACTAACTGGTATTTTGGCTCTTTATTTTTAAAGATAATATTCGGGTTAACTTTGTCGAAATAAATTAATCTTTATAATGTAGTTATAAAAAAAATCGGAATATTATCTTTAAATATGAAAAACATAAAAATATAAAAAGTAACGTCTTAGTACGCATATTTTCTTTTTAGTAAGTAAACTAAAAATAAACATTGTTTGTTATTGTAAAAAATGTGAAAATATTCCTTTATGTATATGTAGTAAAAAAATGTTCCTAATCTTCGGATAAAATTTAGTAACTAAGTAAAATTTTATGTATATAACTAGTTTTATAAAATCTGAGTGGAAATATATTTACTGTTTTTTTTTTGTATGTATTTATTTTATTTTGATACAATGGCTAGCCCAATAATTACAGTGCATATTAATGTAAGGTCATTGATGTCTTAATTTAGTTTATTTAAATTATATGAGGTGCGACTATAAAATAACGAGATTGATGCTTCTACAGAAGTACGCATGTGGTAAAGGCGAACGACCCACAGCTGAGTAGCGTGAAGCGTTCTCTTTCGAATGCGGCGCCTCCCGTGTCTGTAGATAAATTAGTCTAGCCGCGGTACTCAATTGAATAAGAGCTGTTTTTTGTCTTGCTGAAAAAATGATAGAGCAACAAATTGTAGAGAAATTTCAAATGAAACTTGGAAAAACCGCTACTGAAACTTGTCTTTTATTAAAATAAGTATGTGTTAATGAATGTTTAGCACGTGCGAGAGTTTTTGAGTGGTTTAAACGTTTCCAAGATGGCTGAGAAGAACTAGTCGGTAATCTGATTCGATCTGACCGTCTAACTATTGGTGATTGCTGAAACTTTAGGAATTGACAAAGAGTGCGTAAGGCAAACAATTTTAACATGTAAAAAGTGTATGAAAATGTGCCTAAAATTCTCACAATCAAACAAAAAGAAGTTCGCGAAAATGTTTGTATAGACACTTTGAATAACATTAAAAAAATCTGAATTTGTTGGAAAGGGTGATTCTGAAACTGAACGCCAAACCATGCATTGGAAAGGCCCAACTTCACCGAGAGCTAAAAAATCTCGGATGAACACATCAAGATTCAAAGCTATGATTGGTGGACCGATACATCAAGAAAGGAGTAATGATGCAGTGTCTCTTACATACTTTCCAATTTGCCTATCAGGCAGGAAAATCCACGTCACGGCGCTACATTGACTCGTTACAAGAGTCGAAAACGCGCTGTCAAATGGTCTTAGGTACCTACATCGATATCGAGGTTGCATTTGACAACACATCTCACGATTCAATATGTATGGTTCACCTACGACGAAGCTCTGAACTGACAGTAGTCGCCTGGATCAATATAGCTGTTAAAGCATTGTCAAATAGGGGCTGTTCCCATGGACGGGTTCCATCACCTTTGTTGTGGAGCTTTCTAATGGGCAGTCTGCTGAGTGAATTAAATGAGTCTGGTTTGCATACACAGGCCTACGTTAATAACCTGGTCATTTTGTGCCCTGGTCGCGATATCCGAGACCTGAGGAGGTCAATGATGCTGTCCCTCCGGACCGCGATAGTGCCATAGTGAAGGATTTAGAATAAACCCGGACAAGGCAGAGGTGCTACTCCTTACAAAAAAAGAGAAAAACTCCGCTCAATACGGGTGTGTCCGCGCCGTTAGACGCCAGGCACACAACAGAGGTCATGTCACAAGGCAGTCAAGGTCAGGGGCGGATCCAGCCTCTTTCTTTGGGGGGGGGGGGCGGTGATATGGCAAGCAAAAATAAGTTGTCGACGGGGGGGGGGGGGGGGGGTGACATCAGCAACAGTCCTATTTTTAGTGTAAAAAGCATGGTCGGATCTATTTTTCTATATTTGAAGCTCTTGGAGAGGGGGGGGGGCGATCACAAGTAAAAACATATTGCCGACAAGGGGGATGCCAGCAGCATAAGTATAAGAGCAGAATCGGGTCTATTTTCCTGAATAAAAAGCTCTTGGGGGAGATTATCGCAAGAAAAACAAGTTGTCAACGATAGGGAGTGCCAGCAGCATACACATTTGTAATATAAAAGGCAGAATCGGTTCTATTTTCCTGAACTCGAGGCTCTTGGGAGGGAGGGACGATCGCAAGTATACACATTCCTATACTCTATTTAAGAACTAGAGACTAATAAAACTGTTACCGAAACTTCCAACGTACCTGCTCCAGTGCCGCAGATAACTAAGGACTGCCGTAAACCTAGTTATATTTAATTATAAGCTTTTATAAATTTACTGCAACAATAAAATTTCTCATAGTTTAATTTAATTTCTGTCAGTGAGCAAAGTACACCTTACAGTGTGTCCTTAGTGATTTTTCTTGTTTGCGCTTGTTTTTATATATTATTTGAGATTAGTGAGATACCCAAAAGATATGGTTTCCATCTCTATATTTATTCCAAAATCATTAAACTTATTACGACGAATAATAATGTTAAAAGCTCTTTTGAGATGTGTTTCAACATGACAACTGAAGGAGAAAAAAAAATACTGGAATTGTTAGTACTCCCAAGCCACACTCAATCACAGGCAGAAAAAAAACCTCGTTGGAAGAAGAGATGAACACTGCAATAAAAGGAGTTGTACATACATTTTATTGTGAGAAGCAGAACCCAACCGTCAACAAAATTCTAACTAAAATCAATGAAGATCGCGATTTACCTTAAATTAAAAGAACTGTACTTTGGAAATTGCTCAGAGAACTTAATTTTTGCTGGGAAAAACCAGATAGAAAATCTGTTCTTATAGGTCGTTCGGAAACTGTCCGTTGGAGAAGGAAATATCTCTCATGTAAAAGGTAGAGTTCCTAGAAATAACACAACTTACAAAATTAGTAATTTAATTGAACTTTTGAAAGATTTTTTTTGAATAAAGTTAGTGTGGAAAATTGGGAAAAATCCATATAATAAAAGAATAAAACAAAATGTGGAAAATTAATCTCATGATCTGTGACATAGAGGAACCAATTATAATTAATTTGAGCGAAGATAGCTTTACTGACTTTGATTAGGAATTAGATGCGTAATGTTTACCAGTGTAAACACAATTTATTATTTAAATTTTTGGTTTTGTTGTATTTTATTATTAAATGCTGTTTATATATTTTTTTATTTTTTATATATTTTTCTTTAATTTTATATATATTGAATTCCAATTAGCCGTAAGTTTTTTATTATTTTATTATTGTATTTGTGTCTTTTTCTTAAGCGTGTAGAATTAGCATTTTTTTTGGGGGGCTATCGGATTTCCATATAATAAAGTAAATTAAATTAAGATATCAGTACAAAAGAAATAAAAATAAGTAGGTCTATTTTTAACTGTAACATATAAAAACTAATTATATTCGAATCTCTTTTTGGTGTTTAATTGTAATTCTGCAGCTGGTTTAAGAGATAAATAAACTGAAACGTCAAATGTCCTAAAAATGTTTTTAATTACTAATAAAATGACCGAAGCCTCAAAAAAATTTTGATATATATGGACTAATTTATTTTTTTATATATGCTTAATTTTTTGTATTTTTGACAATGGGTATTTTGTAAATATTTAAATTATAACTTAGAATTTTTTGAGAGAATAAGGCTATGTTTTTGTCTGAAGGTGCCTAAAACGGTTTCTATGACAAAATTAAAAATAATAAAAATACAGTTGTGATTTGTGTGTGCAATAGTAAGAAATAAAATAATATTATAAAAGCTTTTTATTTTAAGTTTGTTACCGAAATACTATTCTATGCCATAAATACTGGATTAAAATCCATTGTAACACTTCACACTTCCAAATCTCTATTGTTATCCAACCCAAATAGTCCATTATTATAGACCGGTATTTTTGATTATAAAATTTCAAACCCATTTCTACGAAAAATATATGTGTCTAACAGATTTTGCCAAAGACACCGGACTAAAGAACACAGTTTGCGAAGAAAAAAATGGTTAAAAATGATTTATTCATTTCTCTAGTTCTTGAATAAACTATAGTATGAGGCAAAATCGTTTCCCTGAACTCAGAGCTGTTGGGGGGGGCGATCGCCCCCCCGCCCCCCCTTGGATCCGCGCCTGGTCAAGGTTGGGTGTGCCATCGAAGAGGTAAACCCAAAACTCAAATACTTTTAGGTATCATCAACAACTTGCACGCACAAAAGCAAGTTTGGGCGATAGTATCCAGGCCGTGCGCGAATTGGCCGGAGGCCGTGAGAATATTTCATTGCTTAAAATATTCACGGCAGGAGTGCCTTTGTGAAATGACAACCACCCGTATAGTTCCTTTTTTGTTGTTTAAAAACTGTTGGCCAATCAACGGTATTGCACCCCAATAAAATACCATAAGTTAATTTGATTTGGAATAGACCCGTAAAGACTTGTCTAATTATTTCAAGGGATGAGTACTGTTTTATTTTACTCAATAAAAAGATAACACTAGATAATTGAAAACTTTGCTATATTTTCTTTAAATGCATAGTCCAAGAAATTTAATGGTACTTTTTCTGTGAAAACTGCAGAGTAATTGTTTTCTCAGGCTTAAATGCCAAATCGCTGGCCTGAAACTGGCCTTTTGACTTAATTAGACGCATGTTAATAAGTTTCTCAGAAAGTTGTGTTTCTTAGGCAATATATAAAGTTGTATCATCGGCATATTTGGTGATAGAGAAAATCATTCACATATAATATGAAAAGGATTGGGCCTAGAATTGGGCCCTGAGGCAGTCCATTAGTAATGGGTAGACTTGATGACCAAACACCATTACACTCCACGAGTTAGCTACTAGAGTCTACATAAGATTTTAACAACTTAAACGCCTTTATTCCGACTCCGAAGTATTTAATTTTTTTTTAGACAGTTTTGTGAGAGATACAGTCAAACGTTTTCGAGATGTCACAAAAGGCTGCTGTCGCCATTCTTAAAGGCCCCGACTTTATTCATCACAAACTCCACAAGTGTCTTTATGATCGAGAGATTTTTCTTAAATTCAAATTGGGCTTTATTTATGACAGTGGCGGCTGATACATTAAAAAAGTAGGGGTTGCAATTCCAACAGTACATTAAAAACCTAGATATGTATAAAATCTGTCATAGGCACCAGTGGATGAAAAAATAAAAGTCTTTAAAAATTGAGTTAGTATGAAACAAAGCTGTGTATTTTAAATAACTAAACATAAAGAAGGTAGTAAATTTTAAACATATAGCAATCAAAACAAAATCCACGTATAATTTACTGTGTTAATTATTTATAAAGAAAATCCTTTCCGATCTTTGGCATTAGCAAACTTATTAATAAACCGCCGATTGAAATCAGGTATGCTTTTCGTTAAGATCCCTTTCTTTAGAAAGCATTGCCAAATCAGACGGTAAAAAAGCACCGTTCTGCTTCAGCCGATGCGATCGGAATAGTAATTAAAGTTTTTAAAAGTTTTAGAACTTCACTAAATATCTCACTTAGCTCTTTATTTTGCGAAAGATAGTTATGAAGTACAGGAAGTCCCGAAATTGACCTAAATTCTTCAGTTGCATATATGACGGTCAATTCTATACGTAGTTTTTGTTCGATAAAAAAGGGATAAATTTTAATCGTATTCTTGAACTTTTATTCGAGAAAACATGTACGACATTCGACATACTGTTCCGAAAAAAAAGATTGACTGCTACCAAGTGACCTATAAAGCTAAATCGTTCTTTTGCTTGACAAATAATTATATCACAAACTTCTTTTGCTTCCCGAGAAAACTCCGCGGAATTATCGAGCTTACGTCGTTTTGAAGTAGATGGAGATGGCTCAACGTCGGTTGGGATAATATTATTTCTAATTTCTGTTAATTTTGATTCAAATGATAGTATAGTTTTATTTGCGATAACAACGTCAATTTGTCTTGTTTGAAACTTACCAAATAACAAATTAACTTCAGGCATTATTTTGTAAAATAAGTTTAACCATGAAAGGAAACTCTTGCTTTTGAGAATTTTGACATACCTTGATGATTGGTTCGTGGTACTAACGTTTCTACTGTCATCTAAGATTTTTTCCATTGTCTCTAAAATGTTGTCTTTGTATTTGAATATGGTACAACTTTAGAATTAAAATTGCATCTTGTTGGGCCGAACGAGGTAAGCGTTTGTTAACAATTTGATCTAGTATTGCGGTTCTTTGAGGATTATTTGAAGAAAAAGAACAAGTCCCTTGTAAACTGAAAAAAATGGGGAGATTTTTATTGGCGGATGCAGCGTTTAATATTGCCAAATTTAACTGATGTGCATAACAATGCACGTAAGCAGCATGTTCATAGGTTTTTTTATAATTGCTTGCACCCCATTCGACGAGCCGCTCATATTTTCTAGAAAATAAAAAAGTGTTCACTTGATTTTATTTACACATACAGGAAGATAGAGAGCAAGAACTTCATTATATTTAGCTGCTTTTCTAGAATCTCTTACAAGAGATTCTTAAAAATGTCTAACACATATACGATGGTTCGTAACTCGGAATCCTTTAAATTTGGAAATCGAAATCGGCCACTGTATTTGTCTGCGCAGTATGGAACAAAGCACTTAATTTTGGATGGCTTTGTGTCGCCAAATATTTTTGACCTCTTTAAAACGTAACAAAATATCTTGATCAAAGTAAAATCATAGTCACTTTCACAAAAATTAAATTACTGGTGCAGTAGACATCACGCCTAGAAATACCGTCACAGTAGACACCACGGTTGTATTCTAACCAGAACTAAAGGAATGGTTTAACTGCTGTTTGAAGAAGAAACCTTTGTTTGATACTGGCAGCGCCACGCGCGACTAGAAGCAATATTTCAAATACTGGTCCAGTGGGTTGTATAAGAGAAATTTTTCTAGTAGAGGGATATATTGTGGGGCAAACTAAACACAGGTTTGCAAGTGGACTTGCAACCTACATGAAGCTTATGACACGAAATTAATCTCCACGTCCTAGATAGGCAACTCCATATACGCCGCCATGGATTAAATTGCACACCAGCAAAGCGACAACGTTTCCAAGCATAATACCTTCAATCATACTCTAAATCTAAACAACAATAGACTTGTTTGAAGGCTGTTTATGGTCGGTGGGGGAGACGCTTTTTTGATGTTTGACAGATAAAAACATGTTTACTTATCCTTTCTTTCAGTTTAATTGTTTGTCGAGACTTTGTTCAGTGTTTTTAAGTGTTAAAAATTACTATAATTGCGAAGTTTACAATTAATATTAACAAAAAGAGGATTTAAAAACTTATTTTTATGGGTAAATATTGTTTACATATTGAAAATAACAATAATAATAATTTAAGCAACCTTATATTCATATTAGAATTGACGTACCGATTATCATATGATACTCGTTTAAATAATTAATTAGAAAAGGATAGCATAAAATCGGTATGTGTGTACCAAGAAATTAAATATCTACTGTCTATCAACACTTTTTCAAATATAAATAAAAATATTATTACGTTATTCAGCGTTCAAACAACCGGGCCCTAGTTTTGACGTTATGCTAATTCTACAGGGGTATGTTCGAAGCGTAATATTGTAATACCATTGACGAATTATACTAAGACGATTCATTCTTATGGGAGGATTGGAAGCGCTAAGTATTAAAACTCGGTCATTGATAAAAGGTAGTTTTTACTATAAGTAGTAAAACGGCAAGGGTTGATGTATATGTCGTGTTGCCGTATTGGATAGTTGATCTAAACTACGCGTACAAGTTTTTTTTTATCCCTTGCTTTATTATATTTGTTTAAGTTTACAAAGGGAACGTTGGAATGGTCAAACCTTTCAGTCAAATTTCACTAGGCTGCGGCACCCTTACATCTAAATCGATAAAAAAAGGTGAAGCTTACCCCTCTTTCTCGGTAGGAAGGGATATGCAAAATTGCCACGTTTTCAACATAAATCCGAAAATTTATATCTTTTATACTTGTTTCTAACAAAAGCGTGTATATCACATTAAAATACTGATATCTAATCATTGACAATATTGTCAATTGCTTTTTATGAATGAGACGGCGTACCAGTTTGCGCACCGTTTAGGAGCGTCAAAATTATAGCACAGGGTAGGAATTCTTGGTATATTTCTTCTATGGTAATACGGACAAATTATTGATGATATTTAGGCGAAATAAGTTAAATTATTGCAATAATTGACTGCTGTTCGCGTATAATCTAGGTAAAAAATTGATTTAAATTTAATCATTAAATTATCAGTAGAAATTAAAAAAAAATATATTTGTACTTATATATTATATTTATTGGTACGTTTTATTTCAATTTACATTTATTTTTGGGGTTGTGCAAACCTAAGGAAAAGCAGCCACTGTTATAAAATGGTTTTTATCTAAATAATTTACTAATCTACATGCATATGTCATCTCTGTTAATTTTGAAAATATGGGTATTAATGAGATGGGTCAGTAATTATTTTTGCCGTTAAAATTTCTTTTTCTTTTTGTATTGGCGGATTCTATAAACTTTTAGTTTCTCAAGAAAAGCTACCAAAAGAAAACATTTATTAATAAGAACGGTCACTGGGAATATTAGCCTTCTGTTAAGATTTTTATTAGCCTATTACTATAACAATATATATCCTCGAAATTGCTATTCCTGAGTTTACTTATGAATAGACGTACTTCATCTCCACCGACGGAGAACAGAAATAGACTGTCTCTGCTATTTATAAATTCTGATATAATTTTTCCTGTGTCTAGATTATTTCTTGAACTCCGTGCTGCTCCGACAAGAGTTAACGCCATCTGTATAAAATAATTATTGAAATCATCTGCTGAGATATTATGATCAACAGTTGTTGTTTTTCTAGGTTCACTTATTATTTGCGATATGGCCTTTTGCTTATTTTCAGATAAAATTACTTTTTCTGTAACATATTTTCTTTTTTGTTAGTTTAATTTTTCCTTATATCTTGTCTAAGCATTAGTGATTTTATTTTTCATATCAATTTTAGTTCCTTGTGAGAGATACATTAGAAACGTTACGTTCTCTCTTAATGCCTTTAATTTAGAGTTAAACTATTTTTTTGACTTATTATGAGAATGGATTGTTTTAGTTTTTATCGGAAGATACTCATTCACATCTTTTCAGAAAGCTGTTACATGCCACATTAATATTGCCGCAGCACAAAACTCTGCCCAGTTCCATTATTGCAATTTCTGTATAACCGATGTGCAGGTGGTGTCTGGAGGAGAATGAAACTGTTGACCATGTCCTCAAAGTGCCCAGCACTTAACGGACTGAGGCAGAAACATTTTGGAGGCTGCTTGGATCTGGGCTGCAAGGCTTCGAATGACCTGCAGCCATGGTGGGAGGTAAAGGTCCCAACAATGTCTAGACATCGATGATCAAGTATTACCACCTCTTATTCATTCATTCAAGGATATTATTACTATTATTAAAATACTTCCTTCACCAGCTTCCTCCATTTATAATTAAATTAATAAAAAATAAAAGAAAAATGCTCAGGGAATATCAGTCGAATCCAAACCCGGATTTTAAAAGAAACATCAACGCATACAATAAAAATATACAAAAACTGACACAACAATTTAGAGAACACAGACAGATAAAACATGTAATGAAATAAATGAGAAACATGGAAAGACATACTGGCAGCAAATAAACAAACTTACCAAATACAAAACAAAACACAGCATTCCAAACATGACGGAAGACGACCAAATATTTGAAGAGGACACAGAAGACTGAATTATTTGCAAAACACTATATCATGGTCAACACATCGTTTCAAAATTACTTTGTGACAAACAGAACAGCAAAAACAGAAAGAATGGAAGATGTAATAACAGAGGAAGAATACTTTCCCGTATTAAACAGTGGAAAAGACACAGCTCCTGGAGTTGACCGCGCTACAAGAAAAATATTACGAAAGCTAGATAACAATATCCATCAATATATTATTAAAATGTACAACTTCTGTTATCATCATCATTGCTTTCCCAAAATGTGGAAACACGGATTAATTGTCACTGTAGCGAAGCCTAATTCAGATCTGAGCAAACCAACAGGATACAGACCAATCACACTGCTACCAGTCTTGGGAAAAAACTTCGAAAAAATCATAAAAAATCGTCTGCAAGACTCAGTGGGGGGACATATTCCTCAATACCAGTTTGGATTTAGGGAAAACACTTCTACATTACACCCACTTTCTATATTTGTTTCTAACGTACAAGCCGCCAAACTAAGAGGATATAGAAGCCCTGCTCTAAATAAGGCCTTTGATAGTGTGTGGCACAAGGGTTTATTATTCAAGCTGTTTAAAATGAATTGTTCAAAAGAACTTATTTTGATAGTAAAGGAATTTTTATTTAACAGAACGCTGCAAGTTAAAGTAAACAGTTCACTATCCAAAGAGTTTAAACCCGAACAAGGAATTCCGCAAGGTTCGACATTGTCACCTCTTTTATACAATCTATATTGTCATGATATATACCAACACGATTTACAGGAACCAATGTTTGAGGAATATATATATTGCAATATGCAGATGATACTGCCCTGATTGCTCATGGAAAGACACTACAATTAACAAGAAATGGACGGGTTTTGTATTTCAGTGTATGTTTTATTAATATCGGCCAAGTGCTTTCGGTCTAACTTAGACCATCCTCAGGGCTCAGACCTCGTCAAAGGGCACACCTTAACCCTGCCAGTTTGAGAGCAGTCGCCAGCCGTAGCCTCCACATAGAACAAATTGTATACAATTAAAAAATTTTTAAAAAACTTTGTCACAAATTAAAACCAAAACATTCAACATACTAGTACATTAACATTGTTAAAACAATAAACCTCTTTGTTTTAACAATGTTAATGTACTAGTATGTTGAATGTATTGGTTTTAATTTTAATTTGTGACAAAGTTTTTTAAAAATTTTTTAATTGTATACAATTTGTTCTATGTGGAGGCTACGGCTGGCGACTGCTCTCAAACTGGCAGGGTTAAGGTATGCCCTTTGACGAGGTCTGAGCCCTGAGGATGGTCTAAGTTAGACCGAAAGCGCTTGGCCGATATTAATAAAACATACACTGAAATACAAAACCCGTCTATTTCTTGATTTCTTCGGTGTACAACCTGTTAATAACTTACTTACTTCAATTAACACAAGCCTTCTTACAAGAAATAACAAACAGAACAAATTAATGGTTTAAGTTGTGGAGACTAAAGGCCAATCCATGCAAATGCCAATTAATCGTATTCAACACTAATTACCAAAATGTAAACACAACTATATCACTTAACAATCAAATTATAGAAGCAAAACCATCAGTAAAATACCTTGGCATTATTATAGACCACAAATTAAACCTAGACGCGCACACAAAAGCGGTAAAACAAAAATGCATCCAAAGAGCTAAACACTTCCGAAGCCTTACTTACAAAAGTGATGGAATATCCACGACAACGACAGCGCATATTTACAAGGCTGTATGTTGCCCACTTCTGGAATACATGAATCCAATGTATATCAACTGCAGACCATCAGCTTTTAAAAATTTAGAAGTGGCCGAAACCACTGCACTCCGAGCAATCACGAAAATGAGACACCCTGATAACCCTTTACATAATCCCTCAAATAATATGCTATTAGAGATAACCAAAGTACAATCAATATCTGAACGACTCAATATACTCTCCACAAGATTTGCACAAAAACCACCAACAATGATAATTATTCAGAATATGTGTATGAGGATAGAGCCAAACCGGAGAAGAGCCAGAAGATTTCCAATTCGCACGCTATTGGAGGAACTTACTATGTTGTTACAATAATGTTGGACTTTTTTTTGTCTTTTTTCTTTGTGAATATCCTGCTCGTTTGGACAGTAGAAGTAAATGTTTATTATTAGAATGTAAAATTCATGGGCTGAAGGACTTCGGTCGATGGCCCATTGAGGGCATGTATATTGTATTGTATTGTTCTCAATAAAGCACAATAAATAATAATAAATAATATTACTCTTATTATTATACCATCTTATCGAAATGTAATTTTAAACAATTTATATATTTTTAGGGATTAAAAAAAAGTTACAAATATATACTTGATAACAATTAAATATACAATCTAATCGAAACGTCGTACAAACAAACAGAAATAAAGACAATACAAGTACAATTACATTTTAGTCAAAAAAAAGTTATAATTAATACCAAGCTTTAATAATTTTTGTAATAAAATTTTATGAAATTATATAATAAAATTGAACCAATGACCCCAAAGTTTTTAGTCATATATCCTAAAGACACCAATGAACAAAGCACAAAAATAGAGCACTTGAAAACATATGCTCAAAGTAATCTCTGTGTTTGTTTGAAGGTCATAGACAACGATGTTTCTTGCGAAGTAGTAGATATCTGTTGGACTTCCATTGTCTTTATTTTTGTTGAATATCACGACGTTTTGGCTAGTAGTTATCTCTAGCCATTTTCAAGTGAAACTAAATAAATCCCTTAGCTACATGACTATTTATACTAAAAGTAAATGAAGTGGAGTGTGACTGAGATGGGTGCAGTCATGCCTGCTAGGGCAAAATCCCATTTTTATGCTGCATTTAGTTTTAGTTTACAATTATTAAGAAGTGGTTTCCACACTTCTCTTATATCTAAAGATGATTTACTAAAACAACTCGGGTTCTGTTGTATAACCGCGGCTTCTCTGAATTTCCGTTTTCTCCAATGTTGTTCTCGGTGTAGTATTTTAGCTTCAGACCATTTTATGTGGTGTCCATGAGTCCAGGCATGGTTAGCGGCGCCAGATTTTTCTGTTTATCCTCGAGATGTGCGTTTTTGATGTTTTTTGATCTTAACGTCAAGAGGTCTCTTTGTTTCGCCAACGTAGGAATTGCCACGTACATCCAGTTTCTACAAGCACGAGATCAGGGAATAATACCAGATGGTTTCCGTATAAAATCTCCAGTTCCAGGACAACGGGCAAACAGGATATTGGAAAATGCTAGTAAGGCATTAATACGTTCACAGATAAACTATCATCGTTTCAAGAAGACAACACTACTAGAGGACATTCGCCAACTGTTTGAAGAAATTAAAGAATATACATTAGAAGAAGACTACGCCCCCATCCTAAGAAAAATTGACGCTACTTGTGACAAAGTGAGAACAAAACAAGAAATCATACACCAAAAGAAATTTTCCAAATACCAGAGCAGACAAGAACGACAACAGCCATCTCAAAGCCAGAGGACAATTGTTAATATATCTGCCAAGGAATTAACCTCAGCGGAAAACTCACTACTTGCCAAAGGTTTGAACTTCACGGTTGCTCCACAAGAGGTTCCCATTCTCGATATAATTAGCGCCGTAGACTCGCGAACATCGAAGACCCTTTTGCAGATGAGTTCAGGTGGAAAATAAGATAAACTCTACAAAAATATAGAAAAACCGAACCAAACATCAGCAAAGACGAGAAAACTTCCCTAGCTATCCTACAGAAAGTCTCAAGTATTAAAATTCTACCAGCAGATAAAGGAAATATTACAGTCGTAATGAATGCTGAGACATACAATCAAAAATTGACGAGGTTTTAAGGAAAAGAAATTATACATCTCTTGCTAAAGATCTCACTTCTGCAATTGAAGAAAAAATTTATCGCGTTCTTAAGAAACATGGACGGTATATTCCTGAGAGGATCCGGACTCAGTTGACGCCACACCATAGCAAAACTCCACATCTTCATGGACTCCCGAAAATACATAAGCAAGACATGCCCTTACGACCTATCACGAGTTCCTGGAACTCTCCGACTTCTGAACTGGCCAAATTTCTTCTTCCAATCCTGAGACCATTACAAGGAAATACATCGTCCTGGGTTAAGAACTCGCAACATTTCGTCGAAATTACACATGAAATAGAATTACAACCGGAAGACCGTTTTATTAGCTTTGACGTGGAAAGCCTATACACCAACGTTCCAGTTCAGGAGTCACTAAAAATCATAAGAAAGAAACTTGAAGAAGTCCACACCTTAGCAGAAAGAACATCTTTACCACCGCACGTCATTATGGACTTGTTGGAAAGTTATTCGACTAATTCCTATTTTCAAGAAAAGGAAAAATTCTACATCCAGGATGATGGACTACCGATGGGATCTTCACTCTCACCGGTGGTCGCAAATATTTTCATGGAATGGTTCGAGACTTTTGCAGTTGAATCCACAACTAAGAAACTAAAGTTATGGCTCAGATACGTAGACGATACTTTTATTATTTGGAGTGGAAACGACGAAGAACTTCGAAACTTCCTTTTTCATCTCAACAATATCAGCTCAACTATTAAACTCACCATGGAGAAAGAAGTAGAAAATAAATTACCATTCTTAGATGTCTTGGTTGAAAGAAATGGCAAACAAATTCAAACTTCGGTTTACAGAAAAGCCACGCACACATGACAATACCTTAATTATTCATCTAACCACTCCAACAACACCAAACAAGGAATTATAAGAAATCTCGTAGATAGAGCCTTAACTCTTTGCAACTCCAACGAGAGCTTGATGAAAGAGATAGATTACATTAAAAACGATATGACAGCCAACGGATACCCAGTATAGATACTGGATAAATTTCTAGAACAACGCAGAAATAGGACAATATCGACAACGAATGAAGAATGAAAACCAGTATTGAACATCCCCTATGTTAAAGGCATTTCAGAAAAAGTTAGAAGGATAGGAAAACGATATAAAATCAACGTTGTTTTTAATTCCAATAACTCTCCGAGAAGTCGGCTCACTAGGGTCAAACCAACAACTCAAAGGGACATGAAGAACTGTGTATATCAGAAACCATGTGAATGTGGCAATTCCTACGTTGGCGAAACAAAGAGACCTCTTGACGTTAGGATCAAAGAACACCAAAAATGCACTTCTCGAAGAGAAACAGAAAAATCTGGCGCCGCTAACCATGCCTGGACTCATGGACACCACATAAAATGGTCTGAAGCTAAAATACTACACCGAGAACAACATTGGAGGAAACAGAAATTCAAAGAAGCCGCGGTTATACATCAGAACCCGAGTTGTTTTAGTAAACCATCTTCAGATATAAGAGAAGTGGGGAAACCACTTCTTAAAAATTTTAAACTAAAACTAAATGCAGCATAAAAAAAGGGGATTTGCTCCAGGCAGGCATGATTGCACCCATCTCAGTCACACTCCACTGCATTTACTTTTAGTATAAGTGGTCATGTAGCTAAGGGATTTATTTAGTTTCACTTGAAAACGGCTAGAAATAACTACTAGCTGAAACGTAGTGATATTCAACAAAAATAAAGACAATGAAAGTCCAACAGATATCTACTACTTCGTAATCTCTGTGTTATCTCAAAATATATTACATATTAGGTACATTTCTCATATATCTAAGATTAAATAAAAATTTAATGGCTTGTAGCCACAGTCAATATTTTTAAAATAAGTTAGTAAAAATAAATTACATTATCTACATAAGAAAAATAACATTTTAAAACAATTTCAATTATAAAGATTTGCTTAACACTGACTGGAATTAATTTAAAAAAACGAATGATAAGAGAGATTTTGGGTACAACTTCTCCTTTTTCTATAACTCGAGTTGGCTGGATCTTCTTTAAAGTATTTACTTGGTTGTTTAGCATTACAAACATTAGATGTTGAATTTTTCTTTCTTTTTGTGCTTAGATTTAACTGCGTTTCTTTAGAACGTCCAAGTGACTTTTTATCTTGATTTGTACTTACTATTGAATAAACTTTTTTCATACTTTCCAACTGATATTCTTTGGTTCTCTTCCCAGACCGTGAGTTCTCATTAGCACTTGGTAACTCCTCCTTCTTATTTTCATTTTCAATCAATTGTTGTTCTTTTAGACTATTAAAATCTTTTTTTATATTATTGATACATGAAATTTGGCCATTATTTTTCAAGACAGTGTTAACTTGTTTTTGTTTTCTAGCTTTGTCCTCGATTTTTTTCTGTAATTTATATTGTTTTAATACATAAAAACTATAAACTACCATATCTTCTAGAGGTATTACTTTTAATAATTTTTCCCATTCTTTTCTAATTTCCAAAATCAAACTTTTATTACATCTTAAACCTAAAACTTGTCTTTCTTTTTGTAAAATGAGTTTTTCTTTTAAATTACTTCTACAGTGTCTCTCTATTTTTTGTATCATTGGTTTTTTTTTTAAAGCTCTTCTAACGTAATCTTCAAGATCTACCAAAGGTATCAGGTTTTTAACCTTTAACACCTCATCAAAAAGCTTCTCATTCCATTCTTCAAAGTATCCATCTTCTAAGAATCTACTCTCATTTCTTTTAAATATAAGTCTTCGGATTTCTTTAAGGGTATTATTTTGATCTTTTTCTAAAAAATTAATAAAAGGAAAAAATTTAGAAAGTATTATAGATTTTTAGGAAGTTTCATTAAGTGGATAACTCTCTTGGAAACAAAGATGGATGTTTTTGAAAACGAATCTCTATTATAGGTATAATTATTTACCTAAGTTCTTTACATATTCATTCATTCTTACACCTTCTGACAAATCTGCTTTACAGGTTTCCCATTTCTTTATAAGGTCATCCCATTCTTTTTTCCTTTGTAACATTTCCTCTTTTGAGAATAGAATCCCTAAGGCCATTTCTTTGTAAGATATATTTATTGGTTTTTGTGCTAAAAGATAAAATGGAGCTAATGAAGTTAAATTTAAAATACCTGGATTAACAGCAATTTAGAACTTTCAAATAGACACAGTTATGTAGTCAAAATCTTGCGCTTAAAAATGGGCAATATAATTTTTAACCTTAAAAAAGTAAAAATAAGATATAATTAAGAGTTGATTCTACTTTTTACATTAATATCTGAATCAAACTGGGATATGAAAAACCAATTTTTATGAAAGCCAAGCTTGTTATTCCCTTGAGGAATATTATACTGACAATTTCTGACCATGAGTACTGGGTTTTTATTTAATTTTCCTTAACTAGTGTTTGGTCTTCAATCCGCTTTTTTTATTTTATAAACCTTTGTACACTTGTATGAATGGTGCTTTGTCAACAAGAATTTATTTCTTTGGCAATAACGCTTATTTTGAATTTAAATTTAGTCCTTAAAAGTCAGCAACTTATTGGCATTTGTTTTTACATGAAATGTCATGGTATTAAAAGTAATTATTTAAATACAAAAAAATTTTAATATACACCGTTTTTCATATGGACAAAAAAATACAAAATAATTTCTCCTAACTCCATACACAGTCATAACTATATATAGCCCTAAAAATTTGTAAATGTGTTTTTAATAGCTATGAAAATATTTGTATGATTTAAAATGAAAAATGTTGAGTGCATACAATGGATAATAATAGTAAAGAGTATAGATAGTAGCTGTCGTTGAGAAAACATACAACAGTTAAAACCTATTGCATCCCACATATTTCATTTTAAATCTTATAAGTATTTTCATAGTTATTAAAAATTCGCAATCACACATTTTCGGGACAATGTTTAAGGTGTTAGGAATCGGTATGGTGTTATAAATCTGTATGGGGCTTGCAGAAATTATTTTATACTTTTTGTTTCGTTTTGAAAACGTTGTATATTAGAAATTTTGTTTATTCAAGTAATTATTTTCTGTTTTTTAGCCTTTGTACCAAACAGACAAAAATCCATTGCTAAATTTGTACCGAACAGACAAATAAACAAACAGGCAGACAAGAAAGCAAGTTAATATTGGATGATCATCCAGTTCTAAGCCATATATTTAAAGTCTTAAGTTTGTAGCTCATCAGGAAATTAGTTTAAAATCGATTGCAAAATTTGTACACAACAGACAAATGTGTCAGCGAGTTGATATTATATTGCCAGCCGGTTCTGAACTATGTTTAAAGTTTCAAGCTCTAACTCATAGGGAAGTTAGTTTGAAATTGATTGCAAAATTTGTACCGAACAGACAGACAAGCGAGTTAATAAAAATATGGTAAAAAAACACAAGTAACATTTACATGAACTTTTTGCCTTACAATTAGTTAAAAAACTATCCCTGATTTTGCATACTCTCACTGACCTCCTTTGCGTGTAGTGAACACTTCTTTTTGTTAATAACTTAAAAAATCTTTTGTATAAGGTTAGTTATACCATTGTTGGTTGCATGTATTAAATTTTAAGGTGTTCAAAACACAATTGACAAGGGATTGTTAATATCACAAGGACCATCTACTAGTAAAATAATAAAAAAATAGATCAATTACAATTAATATTTATACCCGTTTTAAAGGATGATATTATTACCTGAAGACGGACCGAGTGTCGTTATTTTATAAAATCAATCGAGTCTTAATAATTTTAATTAGTTCAGTTAAAACAATTAAACTAGTACACTATTAACTTTCTTGAACTTTGCGTGCCCCAAAACATAAACAAACAAAGCCGTTCTTTTAAATTTTCTTCCTTTCTTTAAATCTGTGGCATCTAGAGTTTTTACCGTTCCTTACTGCCCAAACTAGCTATGAATTCGAGCATCTATTACCTGTGAAGATAGTATGGAATGTCCTGCGTTCGTTACATGACAGAAAGAGAAACAATGCAAATATTGTTACATGCTATTTCTCTCACTCCGAACCGCGCTTGGCCGGCACGCACGGATTTCTGAAAATAAAATGGATGACAGATTGTAATGGAGCTGTCAAACGAAAAATGTCCGGAGTATGCTCGGCGCCATTTTGGATATAGTGGCGTTTTGGCACGTCAAATTAACCGTTAAAAGTAAAAAAATAGTATCATTGTTGTGAAGTTATTGACTGTCATTAAAACCTTTGTTTTTTCCCTGGATTAAATTTATTTTATATAACTTAACAACCAAGTAATATGCACCAAGCCATCAGTCAAATATTTAGGTGTAAATATAGACCACAAAATTATCTTAAATTGGCACTTTAGAACTGTTAAAAATATATATAAAGGGCCAAATACCTTAGGAGGTTAATATACAAAAAAAAGGCATATCAAGAAAAACAAATCATATATACAAAGCAATATACTGACTTTATTAAGAATAGATGCCCCCCCACATACAGTAATTGCAGGGTACCTATTCTCGTTCTTAAGAGAACGATCACTTGATGGAAAGTGGGCGTGGTTCTCACGAAAAAGAATGAAACTGTGTTCTGGGTAGCTTTTCTCGTTCTCGAGAGAACGATCATCTTGATGGAAAGTGGCCGTGGTTCTCACGGAAGAATAAGAAACCTTATTCTGAATACGTTTTGGTACTTTTTCATGAGAACCACGCCCACTTTCCATCAAGATGATTGTTCTCTCAAGAACGGGAATAGGTACCCAGGAAGCTAGGCATTGATAAACCTTGAAACGGTAGAAACCGCAGCTCTATGTAGTATGACTAAAATCCATCGTCCTAGCTATCCACCAATCAATTATTGTATGATTTCACTAAACATCTAGCCGATTATTGCAAGACTTCCTGTCCTGGCAACTAAGTTTGAAAGAAAACCTCAAACTTGACTGATGATAGAGGAACCGTGTACGACCAGGGACCAAAACCATAGGCCAGCCAGAAGACCTCCATTAATGATACTGGCAGATCTCACATTCAACCTTTAATATACTTTTTTATTATTTTGTAAAGATTTGTAGGGGCTTGAAGATCAAATGTACTATAAATAACGTTTTTATTCTGAAGGACCTCGTTCGTTGGCCTGTATGGTTCAAATTTATACATCCTAATAAATTATAATCATAATATTTATTTAATTGTAGGGTAGTATAGTGTATAACACAGTGTAAGGAAGTAAAATGTTGCATTTAACATTATTTGAATATAAAATTTAATGTTACTTATTTAAATAAAAGTATTAATGGTTATTTCTCAAATTTTTTATGAGTTATATTGATGAAAACAATTATGTTCACTTAAGTGTTTAAAAGATACTCGGCTGTTATGGACATAAATGTTTATGTTAAATCCATAATTAGAACTAGCCGTAGTAAAACAATTTTTAAACAGCACGCTCATACTATTGAAATATGAACAGAATTTAGTGTAATAATTTTGTATGTCTATAATCACAAATTTACCTGAAATTTGCGAGACATTCAACTTTCTAAGGATATTTTAATTAGACATTAAAATACTGAAAATAACGGGGTACCACCTAATTAACATTTCAACTGGTTTTTCAAAAAATAAAACGTTTTGAAGAAACGGTTTGTCAACATATTGCTTTTTTTAATGACTAGTTATTTTTAACAACCAAAAATATAATAAAAATTTTTAATCTAGTTTTACGACCAACCAGGGTACCTATTCTTGTTCTTGAGAGAACGATCACTTGATGGAAAGTGGGCGTGGTTCTCATGAAAACGTATTCTTGGTAGCTTTCCTCGTTCTCGAGAGAACGATCATCTTGATGGAAAGTGGCCGTGGTTCTCACGAAAAAGTAAGAAACCGTATTCTGAATACGTTTTCGTACTTTTTCGTTAGAACCACGCCCACTTTCCATTAAGATGATCGTTTTCTCAAGAACGAGAATAAGTACCCAGCAGTATGGCAGACATCCACACATAACAATCAATTAACACGACTTGGATATGTTAGGTGAGTTATAACGTAATACTGTTATTTTATTTCTTTCTACTATTCGTTTCGTTCAACTACTTATGTCGATGAAATTTCGGAAATGTAGTAAATTGCATCAAACCTTGTCAGTGGGAGATAAACGATTACGTTTAGTCGGTATAATATTTCAGTGGCGACAGCGTATTCACTGTTGTTATAACTTCACTTTACCCAAAATGGCACCTAGCATAGTCCTGCTGACATTTTCAGTTTATTTGACGATCAGAACAGTTACTTTATATGCGTGTGCATTCAACTTACAAAACATTTTTACTAATATGGACGCAGCTTTTCATACTGGCGCCAATAGTGTGTCGAAGAAGATTATTGATATTGCGCCATATTGCGAACTTTTTGTTTGTGGCTTCAAATAAAAAAAGAAGTTTTTTTGACAGTTGAAATAAGATTATTTTTGTGTGTCGCTTCTGTATTTCCCGTCATTTTATCGTTTTTTTGCATATAAAAAGGCAGTATTTGGGCTAAGTGCTTAAAATCGCTGCAGATTTTGATCTTTAAAGTGACAACTAATAATCATTATATAAATAAATAGTGATTACGCTGCCTTTGTTACATTTTGATGTGGTAAAAGAAATTTGTTTCCAAGTCTTTGAAGATGTTTGGAAAACCTGCATTTGGGGCTGCAGCTCCCGGCACATCCTTTGGTAAGTTTTAATTATATTATATTTACTACTAATATAGTTACCTCTTCATCACAATTTAATACTATGAGGTCTAACTGAATAATTAACTTTAAATTTTGGCTGGTGAACCTCATGTTGTGTTAAGGTCTGGTGAATTTATACTAGGTATATTAAAAGTTTTGCAGTTAGAGTTATTTTCCTTGTCGAAAGCAATTTTATTAACCAAAGAATGCATGGATCTGAATATGTTTACATTTTATAGCATGTAAATTATTGTAAAAATAGTTCATAAATAAAAATCATTCATTTTTCCTTTTGGTGTGTTGCCAAAATTTAAAATTGTTTCCATTAGATAGTTTAGCAAGCATTTTTTTGTTGACTTCTATGTGACTAATGATCCTAAATATTACTTGGTGATAGAAAACTGATAAAAATTTATAAAAGTTTAAATTTTAATGAAAGGAAGTGCAAAAAAACTGCAATTATTATTTTATTCAATTATTTATAGTATACTTTGGACAGTTTCAAGTTGACATGATTTCAAGTGATTTTAAAAATCAATTTAAAATACCTGAAATTAATTATTTTTACCTAAACTTGAAAGTATCATATCAAACTCAAAATGTTCTGGCTGGTATAAACACTCAAAACATGCTGGAGTTTTTATGTGATGGTGTGAAACAATTTTTGATTGGTTATATATAACTTCAAGCTAAAATAGTCTTAACATTTTAAGGTTAAGTGTGTTTTTAATAAATGATATAAACAAGAAGTTTCGATCTTGAGTTTTAAGCAATTCTAGTTTGAAGTGACTTGAAATCATCACTATATTAAGAAGTCTAGTAGGTTTATTAAAAGAAATATTTTAAAAAATTTAATGAATATTAGGAAAAATAATTGAGTTTGATTGTTTAATTTGCTACTAAAAATTGTTAAAACAGAAATCCACATTAAAAATTTGTATTTATATATATTTTTTAAAACTATCATGATTATGTCATTTTGAAATTTTTACTTGTTCTTGAAAGGAATTTCTTTAATATTTAAAACATCCTAAAGATTTATCAAAATTTCCATCAGTATTGATTTTCGTATCCTCTTAAAAAATTCAAAGTTATAAAATATATAAACATATAAAATATTACGGCTTGTTAGTTGAAACATATACACCATATTTATCTAAAATACTACTAGAAACTAATTTTATATCTTTATCAATGACATATGATTGTTTTTATAATTATGGTTGCTTCAACTCCCCTAAATTCTTTAACATTCAAGAGAACAACTCACTTTTTTAGTTTTGGAATTGAAAAACCTGTTTGTTTATTTTTATTCTGTAATATGAAATTGTAAGGTTGTAACAACCATGATTACTCATTTTTCAATGCTTGGTATATTTTTTTCTTGGCATGTTAAAATGGATTTTTTTAACTTTGCTTTTAATTAGGTTAGTTATTTTCATGAAGTATAAGCATATATTTAAATCCATTATAGCTGAATTTGTGAAATTTGTTAGACATAGTTATTAAAAAAGAACAAAATTAATCACTTCTTCACTGTTTTCAAAATTTAATCTTAATGAGTGTGAAAAAGAGGTAAACCTATTTCTTGACAACCCATATAGTAGTTTACTGAAGATAAGCACTGGTGTCATCATATGTCACAATAGGATAAAAAATGTTATAAATTGTATTGATATCTTATAAAAAAATACCCTTTGTCTTCTAAATCCAGAAACACTAAGTAACTAGTTTAGCAACAAGTAAAAATCTTGATAACACAGTAAAATTGTAGTTTTGTAATGAGTGTTGAATCATGAATGCTAAAGTTAATTTTGTAACCATTGACTTGCTCAGAGAATAGTTGAATTTTTTTAAACAAATATGGATATATTTTAATAAACAACTAAAGACAGAAAGTAGCGAGAAATAGTAGTAAATATGTTGCCGGGGGTCACCTATATGCAAATATATGGCAGCCAGCTAGTTGGATGTACACCAAATATATGTTGAATCATCCATTTCAGAGCCTTAAAGCATCCATAGCACTATTTGAAGATTCTCAAAATAATATGCTTTTAACTTGTGATGGCGTGAATACATGATATTTAAAATATTCATATCTTTCTAACAGACAGTTTTTTACACAATCTGGGTATAAGAATAGAATTACTATTTATTATACATACCCTAAAAATTGCTCTCTAATTTACTAACATGAACTTTAAACTATTATGTAGAAGCTAGTCATTGCAGATCAGTTGCCAGACAGAATGCTTTGATATAACTATTGGCATTAGTGAACAACATATATACTGCTCTTGATTCAAGAGTTTTAAGCTCGGGTTCATCAAACCCTGAGTAGCTCCGAGCAAATCTCAATAGTGCGGTTATAGTGTTAATTTGAATGGTTAATAACCTCCAAATTATTTTTTTTTCGGAATTTGTGTTTTTAATATGCATAGCAAAACATATTGAAGACAAAAAGGTAAAAATATTATTTGATTACTTATTAGTTTTGAATTTTTTTTGGTGTCATGGCATTTTCGGCCATAAATATTTCACAATTCGTTAAAAAAACTATGAACGTAAGTCCGATATCTTGTGAAATAATCTTATTTTTGTGTCTCCATTTCATGTATAAAATGTTTTTTACCCAAAAATAGCATCTAAAAATGATAACTGATAGCTGCTAGAGCTTTATACACCAAATATTTTTATTGGTGCTTGAGGGGTAAGGGGAAAGCAGATCTGACAAGCGCCGAGGCATAATGCACTACTTGAATAAAGCGAGGGTTTCTTGCACCTGTACAGCTCCGAGCTGTTCATGCCAATGAATCGAGGGCAGTAATATTGATTATAGTATTTAAATTGCGGTGTATGCAATTTACATGCCAATTTAGAAGTAATTAGTCCACTTCGAACAGCTAAGCACTACACAATCAAATTTAATTCCTCTTTCCTGGACTGCAAATGGCTTTATACAGATTTTGGTAATAGTCATCATTATATAAGATTGATTAATCCAATTAATTTGGCTAAATAAATAAGGGCAAAATTCCTGGCTTTTTTAAAAAAGTACTGAGCGCGCTGAGTCATCGCTCGTTACAAAGTCGACTTTCATTGTACCTTTCAGGCCAACAATGTAAACAACTGTTTAGAACGATAAAATTTTGCCGAAACAAATAAACACAGAATTCCTGACTTTTTTCAAAAAGTCTGAGTTCGCCGAATCAACGCTTGTAGAATTTTTTTTTGTTCCAGACGATTATATGTAAATATTGACATTAGTGAGCAACATATTAGATTGTTTACAGTATTAAAATTTTGGATAGATGTACGCAATTTACATGCGTATTTTCAACTGAGTAGTCCATTTCTAGCAGCTAAGCGCTATTCAATCGAATTTCATTCCTCAGTTCTGGATTGCAAATGGCTTTATAAAAATTTTGGTAGTAGCCAACTTCATATAGGATTGATTAATGCAGTGAAATTTTAGATAAATAAATATATGAAAAATTACTGGCTTTTCTAAAGACAGTACTCAAGCGTGCCGAGTCGCTGCTCGTTATGAAGTCGATTTTTATTCTATGTTCTGGAATTCCAAATGGATTGATATGAATTTTGATAATAACCAACACAAACAATTGTTTAGAGCAATAAAAATTTTTGTGAAACCAATAAACGCAAAGTTCCTTACTTTTTTAAATAATACTGCGCATGCCAAGTCATCGCTCGTTACAAAATCCACTTATTGAGCAACATATTACATTGATTAAAGCATTAAAATTTTGGATAAACCGATATGCGCAATTTACATGGCTATTTTGAACTCATTAGTCCGTTTCAAAGAAGGCAGCTTATATCGTTCCTGACAACCTCCTCTTCCTGTCTGTAAAGCTTCATTGAAATCGGTTCAGCCGTTTCGAGGATTAGCCCGTCCGGACCGACAGATAAAAAAAAAGGGCTGTGTATTTTACTCCTGACAACCTGTTCTTCAAGTCTGTAAAGACTCAACGAAATCGGTTCAGCCGTTTCGAAAATTAGCCCATTCAGATAGACAGACAAAAAAATGCAGCTTTTGTTACTCTTGTAATGGAACAAACACTAATTATTTTAAACTGTTTGGCGTAAAGTATCTTCCGCTACAATGAGTAATTAAATATTCACTCTGTGGATAGATTTTACTCGTGAGAACGGGATGGTATATATATTTTTTATTACCACTCAAAAAAGTCTAAAGGAAAAATAAATCAGTTATCGTTCTTAAGCATAATCAACTTTATTATCTTTGAGTCGTTTAAATGTTTTTTTTTTTAAATATATAAACTCTGAATTAATGATGACATAAACTAAAGATGGAACCCTCCTTTAAGATTTGTCTATAAATCTGTCGCACAAATCCTACCTTGGTTATGTAAATAAAATCGAAGAGATAAGGGCGATGGAGGTCTTACATATGGTCTACGAAAAACCATTAAAATGTGTTAAAATATTGAACGATTTTCCCATTATTAGGAAACAAAAGAATAATCAAAGAACTCACTATAATATGATATATTGTTTGACCGAATGTAAAGGGAGACATTATACATGTCTGTTTTTTTCTATTCACAAGAAAGAAAGAGTTAAGTACTTCTAGATTACTCAAAGAATGAATAGTTTTTTTATACGGACGTTATTACCAATCCCTTCTATTTATAGGAAAACCTAGAATAGTTTGATTAACTGTTTTTATATAAAAAATAATATAAAGACGCTCAGAGGCCAATTCGGGAATCAAGCAACCGGTATAGAATAGCTAACACTCTCGACACGAGAAGACCCAAACTTTCGAACTTTAAGGGAATGAAATTGACGGTTACCGAAAAAGGCATTAAAAAGAGGGGTACGGAGTGTAAGGTTTGAGGACGCTCTTCTATAAATAATAAGCTTCAATTACAGTCTGGAACTCGTTAAGGTCGGTACTTATTTAAGATCAGTGTCATAGAATATTAGGTGACGTTATATTCGTCCGGAATAGAATAGCTAACACTCTCGGCATGAGAAGACCCAAACTTTCGAACTTTAAGGGAATGAAATTGACGGTTACCGAAAAAGGCATTAAAAAGAGGGGTACGGAGTGTAAGGTTTGAGGACGCTCTTCTATAAATAATAAGCTTCAATTACAGTCTGGAACTCGTTAAGGTCGGTACTTATTTAAGATCAGTGTCATAGAATATTAGGTGACGTTATATTCGTCCGGAATAGAATAGCTAACACTCTCGGCATGAGAAGACCCAAACTTTCGAACTTTAAGGGAATGAAATTGACGGTTACAGGGAGTACAACCGAAAAAGGCATTAAAAAGAGGGGTACGGGGTGTAAGGTTCGAGGACGCTCTTCTATAAATAAAAAGTTTCAGTTACAGTCTGGAATTCGTTAAGGTCGGTACTTATTTAAGATCAGTGTCGTAGAAAATTAGGTGACGTTATATTCGTCGGGAATGAAGGTTTTCTTTGTTTTGTTTTTTATTTAATTTGGGAACTTAAGGCAATATCTTGTGTTATTTTATTCGAGAATTAAGCGACTTTAATACTATTTGTTTAAGTAATAAAAATAGCTGCTTTTCCGCGTTTTTATTCTTTTCTTTGATTAATGTTTAATTAAGCTATTTATACGTCTTATCTTCAAAATTCGGTTTTACATATTTACTAATAGAACGGCCATTAGTTACTTTGATGTTGTTACTTGTTATTAGTTTAGGTTTCTCATTGTAAATAATTCGTTTCTCTATTCATTTTTGTTAATAGATTAAGTGTTTTGAGAGACTTATTTTGTTTAATTTAATTAAAAAACCTCCACGTGAATTAACTTATGGGCGCGCCATTGTGAGAGCTTCAAATTAAGAGGCGTCACCTGGCCAGTTAGACAGCAGTTTTTCCTGAATCCTGAATTTGAGAATTATGGTACTGGTAAGCCTTTGATAACCCGTAGTTGTCTGGAACTAAAACTGTAAGAGAGAAGAAGAACGACCAGATTTCCAGAGTGCCAGTGTCTTTGTGATAATTATTTATAAGTATTTAAAATAGCTACAGAATTAATATGGGTGAGCAGTATGATTGTAGACAGAACGGCCTTACGTTACCAAAATATATCATTTGCAGAAATCTACAATCAAATGTTGTTACACTCCTGACAACATCCTCTTCATATCTGTGAAGTTTCATTGAAATCTGTTCAGTTGTTTCGAAGCTTAGCCCTTACAGACAGACACTTCAATTTTATTTATATGAATAGATTGATTAATGCAATAAAATTTTTTTATAAAAAACATCTGAGCTCGCGGAGCCATCGGCGGCTCAGGACGGTGTTGAGTGCCATTGTCCGGCGACTGATCTGTGGCGACCAGCTCTAGCATCGTCTGGTCTAAGTTGACGATAAAAGTTTTAAATTGGCATGTGCAACAATAAATCAACCAAGTTTGGGACCTCAAAAATATATAAATAATTTTCCTTTATTACTGTGGTGATAAAAATGGAAAATTCTACTTTTACGAGACATTATTTCTTGTTACCGAATCTAGGACCCTTAATTTTCCTATATATAGGCTTATTGACATATATAACACAAATTATAAAAAGTCATAATTAAAAAAAAATGTCTAACTAACACAGCAACTAAATCTGCTTGTAAGAGAGTATATAGTTTCAAAAAATTTCCTTTAAACCAACTCTGCATTGCTCCTGCTGCTAATGAGTAAACAACCTATCTTTTTTTTAATCAAAATAGGTTTGTTTATAAAATTAGCTTGAATTAACAGAACTATTTCGCATAAGTAATAAAATTGATTTCAATCCATCTCAGTTTCATGTAAAATGCATAGATAATATCTGTATTAGAAAGGTAGTCAGTTTAAAATTAAATAGCTCTAATTTAATTCATTTAAATAGGTTTTGGCCAACCTGTAACTACTGCAAATCCATTTGGACAGAATCAGTCTTTGTTTGGCAAACCAGCTACAGGATTTGGAAGTCCCTCAACGTCGACTTTTGGACAGCCAGCAACGTCTGGCTTATTTACTAGCCAGCCACAGCAAACTAACCTATTTCAGACAAACACCAGTACGTTTGGAGCAGCACCTACTACCCAAAGTGGTTTTGGTAAGTTAAAAGATATAGAATATACTTTCTTATTTAAGGAATAATTTTTCTTTATAACACTACAAAAAAAAAGAAGGAAAGTGTGTATAGAATTAATAAAACAGAAATTGCTTCTGTATAAGCTTGTTGGTATAGAAGGACGTTGAAAGGATTATAAAGGGGGTTTCTTGAGCCTCTCATTTTTAGTATGACTCTTAGCCTAATTCATTCACCAATTTCACTGAAGAATGGCTGATGTTCGAGGGTTACATTGCAATACATGACTATATTAGAGTATATACCTAAAAGTCCAGACTGTTAATTTTCCAACTGAAAAGTATTTTTACTACCGTAAAGATATCCCATGGAAATGGGGATATGAAAAGCTACAAAAATAAGAAATAAGAAAATAAATGCCATAAATTGACATCAAGTGGCTACGTCATGCAAGTGCCGAAAGAAATTTGATAGTATATTTGATGTATGAGGTTGGCAATATGAGAACCAGAGGATTTGCGAAAGTAGCGATCGGCGTCTCGGCGTATTCTTTGTGTTCAAGGTGGTCGTTTGTCATCGTCCTCGACACTTAAAATTCTCCTATTTTTTGTTGTGCCGTGCAGAGACATTAGGTAAATTTAGGAATTTATATTTGTATGTTATCAAGACATTTGTGCAGACTTTTTATTTATAACAATGCATCAATGTATGATATTGTTTTGAATATCCCGTTAATTCATTATTTTCAGTAAATACGTTTTTTATATTTTGGTAATTATTTACATTATGGTAAATCTAGGGAAAAGACGTTTTTTAGAAAAAATTCGATACTTATCCGTTATTTCGAGGTCGTGGAATACGATTTTGGCTTTGGTTTTTCACTATTTTCCTCAGTTTCCCGGAAAACTCAAAATACGCCAAGTGTCACTTCACCAAGCACTTTTAATTCTGAAGAAAACACCGAACTTACATATTTCTCTTCAATGGTACTAGCTAGAATATCATGTATGTAATATATTTCAACTATTTTTGCACAAATTTTAGTGAATAAATTTAGAAAAACTTGTATTTTCAACGAAAAACCAAAAATACGTTCTGGAAAAACCATCGACCCTCGGACTCGCGAAAACGACTAATAATCGTTTGACACGTTGCCAGATGTAAAATACTTTCGTGGTATAAACTATAAAATTTGTCCATCTCAGTCAGCAACATATTTAATTTTTGTAATGTTTTATACAGTCTCAAGAAAAAATTAAATATGACAGCTTTATCGTCGGCAAATTGTAAGATTTATGATTTCAGATTGATAATGCATGAGAATAGTTATAGAAATCGTGGCAAATTATATTGTAATCGAAAATTCTTCAATCTTATATCTTCCACTTGTTTGTTAAGGCTAATATGGTACTTATTCTTTTCAAAACACAGAAAAAATACAAAACATAACCAACAACATAATTTACATAAATGAAATCACCACAAAAAGACTTATTAAAATACTGTAAATAGCTACATAAAGACACTACTTTACGGCCACTTTGCTACTGTAATGTAAACGGCAGTCTTTGATTAATTTTTGGTTTCTAAATTCGAAAATGATGGTAAAAACTTCCTAACCCGTAAGAACAAACCAATAGTAAGAGTTGTCGTAAATGTTATATTTGTGTTGAATAAAGTTAGTTGACGCCTATAAACGTAGTATCACATCTTTGAACCGACGTACGCGACAGTACAAAAATGTCCAAAGTACAGAAACGTGGCTGTGTTAACCCCGCGGATAGTTTTTGCTACATATGTGGTCAGTTTACCCCAAATCGCAAAAAAGAACAATTAACAAAATGATCAAAATAGCTCATCATAATTATTTTGGAAGTCTTGTCGGCGATCAAGATCGGGACTGGACTCCTCACATATGTTGCCAAATCTGTGCAGCAAATCTAAGTAACTGATTAAATGGCAAATGCCTTTTACAGTTTCAATCATTTGGCGAGAACTAACAAATCATTTTAACGACTGTTACTTTTGCATGACAAAAGTGTCAGGTTTTTTAAGAAAGAGCAAACATAATATTGAATATACTGATATTCCCTCAGCAATAAAATCGGTTCTTCATGGAGAAGGTTTACCACTTCCAGCGCTCCCGGCAAAATGGGAGGAAGATTTCGAAATGTATGATGATAAGGCAAAACCCGATAATGTATCAGAAAAGGACGATTCTTATTTTCCCGAAAGTGAAGGAAAAGCACTTCATTTAATCGAAGAACTTCAATTAAATGATCTAGATCGGGACATCCACTTGTCCAAAAAGCATGCTGAAGTATTAGGGTCTAGACTACAACAATGGAATTTACTAGCCACTGGAACCAAAGTTACAATATTTAGGGATTGTAACCAGGAGCTATCCTCGTTTTTACTCTGCAGGACAAAATGTGTGTTTGTGTTAATCCAAATAGTGGTATGGAAATGTTAGGATTTGCACATAACCCGGACGAATGGCGCTTATTTATAGTTTTTTCTAAAATAACTTTAAAAGCAGTTCTGTTCCATAATGGCAACAAAAGTTCCTCTATTCCTCATGCACATGCAGTTGACATGAAGCAAACATACGAAAGTATGTCACTTATTCTAAATGCAATAAGCTATGATAAGTAAAAGTGGCAAATATGTGGTGACCTAAAAGTCATGGACCAACTATTAGGGCTTCAAGGTGGATTTACGAAATATTGCTATTTGCTTTGTCTTTGGGACAGTAGAGCAACATAGAGCCATTACCACGTAAAAGAATGGATTCCGAGAGATCATTATATTTCAGCTAAAGCTAACGTAAACAATATACTCTTGTTGATCCCAAAAAAGTACTGTTACCTCCATTACACATTAAACTGGGATTGATTAAAAATTTCGTTAAAACATTATATAAAGAATGAGATGCTTTTCTAAACTAAGTGATGCTAAGCTTAAGGAAGGAATATTTGTTGGGCCAGAAATTAGGAAAATACTAAGGGATCAACAGTTTGATCAAAAATTAAGTGATGTTGAAATAGCTACGTGGAGTTCTTTCAAAACAATTGTTTCGGAGTTTTTAGGAAACAAAAAAGTAGGAAATTACGAAAAACTTGTAGAAGAACTACTTGCAAGCTACTGCAAAAAGCCCTAAAAAGCGAAAAATAACAATATAAATTTTATATGAAATTGCAATTTCTGAAGTCAGCGCTAAATTATTACCTTACAAATTGTGATTCACATAAAAAGATCGACAAATATTTTAATTGTAATGGCTTTCTTGCCGCAGCTTGTATGTATGCCCTATTGGTAATTATTTGTTTCATTTAGTAATAATTTAGCTCCGACTTCAAAAATTATAATTTCATTTAAAATTTATATTGTTATTTTTCGCTTTTTAGGGCTTTTTTTAGAAGAAAAAATTTTATTTTTCCATTTTTAGTTTTGAATTGAGTTGAGTTTCTCAGGTAGCCAAAAAATACTTATCTTATCCAAAGTTTTAGACCACACTTAACTGAACAACAAAATATTATACCAGTTTTGAATGAAATTGTACCAAATAAATATCTAGTCAGCTAAGAAATTAATTTTAAATTTCTGGCCTAGGCCTCTAGACCCCGCAACCCCCCAACACTGATATTAAAAGAATTTTAGACATGTAAATTTTTTCGTCCGACATCTTATATCATGCATATTAAGTTTGAAGAAATTAATTTAAGTTCTGTAATATTCTACCTAATAACCGCTCAATATCAGTTTCTACAAAATTAAATTTTTATCCCCCATATCGTATCTGCCATAAAATTGTAAAAAATTAATTGCAGATTTGTAATCTAAAATTCCGAAAAGCACCAATACCAACTTTGAAAGAATGTGAATAACATAAAATCTTCAATTCATCATACTGATTTCGCTATATGGAATTTTTTAAACTCGATCTAATCTTAATCTACATCTTTGAAAATCCCCCAGTACCAATTTTGGACATGATTTGGAAATGTAAAATTTTTGAACTTCCATATTGCATCTGTCATATTGAATTTTTTTAAAAACAATTTTTAATTCGTTATTTACACTCTCAGAAACACCCCAGTACCAATTTTAGAGAAAATCGAGAGATATTAAATTTTTAGTCCACCATACTGAATTTTTTAAAAGTGATTTTAGTTTCGTAATTTACACCTTCAAAACCCTATTGCAGAATATCAAAAGAACAGCAAGGTTTCCGCAAAAACAGATCTACAGTATATGCCATATTCATCGTAAGACAGATAGCAGAGAAATCTATTGAATTTACTAAGTCGGCTTTTATGTGCTTTATATATCTCACTAAAGCTTTTGATAGGGTGAGACTGGATGATATTCTGCAAATAATGCGAATTAAAGGCATCCCAAACAATTTAATTAACATAGTTGAACAGCTAAACTCCCAACACCACAACACAAATCTCAGTAAGCGGCAACCTAACTAAGGATGTACCGATAGCGTCGGCCATACGACAGGGGGACTCTCTGAGTCCATTACTGTTGAACATAGTAATGGACCAAATAATTGAGAACGTCAAAAGAGCGGCACCAGGGTACAGAATGAATACCGGAGAAATAACAATAATATGTTACGCTGATGACGCCGTCATAGTCTCGGAAAATGAAGACGACTTCCAAAGACTTCTATTTGCATTCCACACCATAAGCAAGCAATTCAACATGAAAATATCCATCGATAAAACTAAGTCAGTTGTAATAAGCAAAGTACCCTTAAGATGCAAACTAGTAGTGGATAACAAACCAATAGAACAACTCATGACCTTTAATTACTTAGGAGTTGAGATATCCGCAAATCAAGACAGTAAGAAACCAAGTAAGCAAGGCAAATAGAATCTCAGGAAGCCTGGCGGATATAATATGGCACAACACATACATGAGCAAGGACGCAAAAACAAAAATCTACAAGACCTGTATTCGACCGATAATGACGTACGCAATAGAGACGAGAGCTGACAACACAAAAACAAAATCAATTCTAAGAACTGCCGAAATGAAAGTACTAAGAAGAATATCGGGATACACATTAAGAGATCACATACGCAATTCAACAATACGCGAGGAACATGGAATGCAGGATATAGTGAGATGGGGACGGAAGCGCAGAAGAGCCTGGAATGAGCACGTAGGAACAATGGTGCAAAATAGGATAGCGAGAATCGCCCGAGATGGAACACCGGAAATCAGAAGACCAATAGGTAGACCACCTAAAAGATGGAGAGATTCCTGGATTTCAACATCAAATGAGATGAATGATTGAGTTGGAAAAAACAGGCTGTAAGCCTATAACAAGAGGAAGAAGAAGAAGAAGAAAAACCTCCCTAACCAACTTTGGACAAAATGTAGGGATGCAAAATTCTTTGTCCGTCTTATTGGATCCGTCATTTGAATTTCTTGGAAATAATTTTAAATTCGTAATCTACACACTCAAAAAAAAACCGATACCAATTTGGACAAAATTGAGGGATATAAAATTTTTAATCCGGCATATTGAATTTTTTAAAAGTAATTTTAGATTCGTTATGTACGGCCCTGAAAAGTTTCCCGTTCCCATTTTGAATAAAATCTAAAAAAATGAATTTCTTGGTTCGGCATATTACCGGCGGCATCCTGGATTTTCCTGAACCAATTTCAGCCAAAATAATATAGGATCTTCGCAGCAACTTCCTGAATATAAGGCAAAAAATTTCATTTAAATCAGTGGCGCCATTCCGGAATAATCGACGTACATACATAAAAAAAGAATCGAATTTAGAACCTCCTTCTTTTAGAAGTCTGTTAAAACCGTCCTACAGATTAATACAGATTCATAAATTTTACACTTCCCCCTACAAAATATCGAAATAATACGAAAAAGAAAGTAATGTGTGAAAGCGTTCTACTTTAAAAAAAATACATAATGTTGCACAACATTAACACATTTTACCCAATGTTGCGCAAACGTTAAACTATTAATAGAAATGAGTCATGGCTACGTCATTTCCAAGAATAGTCTCCGAGGTACAATTTTTTGTTGATGTGTGTATAAAAGAGTTGAAAACAGAAAAGTTTATACCATATTCGAATATCTGTGTCGGTTTCAAGTTATAACTTATACCAAAGAAGTGTTTTTCGGATGATATTTTGTTTTTAAATTTCTCGAACCATCAACTTATGGGTAAATAGAAAATTTATATTTTTAACACTAAGTAATAATTTATTATATATATATATATATATATATATATATATATATATATATATATATATATATATATATATATATATACATATATACAGGATGTCAGTCGATGAAAAATTTTATATGGAATGCTAATGAGTTTAAAGAGGCTACATTTCAAAAATAGTTCAGCTTATACAAGGTGTCCTAAAAACACGACGCATATTTTTTAAATGTAATCACTTAAATTTTTTTTTACCGAAGTTAGAGTCTCATTTAATCCTTGCCAAATTATTAATGTTTAAATATTTTTTGCCGAAATTCAATATTTCTTCTAAATTTTAATACCTACACCACGGTTCTTTGTTCTTTTGTAAAAATTTTTGAAAAGTCTTGGCTGTTATCACTTTGCCTTGCAATAGTATATTTAGTTTCTTTTATACAAGGTGTCCAAAATTGTGATTTGAATATTGATATATTCAATTTCGTTTTACTCCATTTGCTGAATCGTCCCGTGATTGAAGCTAAAAGTAGGTTATTACCTCAGAATTCTTACGTAAAAGATCGTTCTTTATGAAAATTTGTAATTAAGCTCTAGAACAAAATGTATATTTTCCTGATACGCGCTTTTTGTTTTTAGGGGGTAAAATACACCCTGTGATTAAAAATTGAATAACTATAGATTTAGGCGTTTCATAGATTACAATCATATTTAAATATCTATAATAAATATTGTTTCATATTCTGTAAGAGGTAATTTATGATATGTTGCAACCCTTAAAAATCACCTCTTGAGACGAAATTAAGAAAACATTTTTTCAACATTTTTAAATGTTTGAATGGTGCATTTATGATGAATTAAAATCTTTTCATAATTTATAATATAACTTATAATTTATTACCACGTTTCAGCCCTTAAAACCACTCCTTATGACGAAATGTAAAGAAAATAGTTTTTAACAGCTTGAAATATTTTAATGGTTAATTTATAGGGAATTTTCACAGTTTACAATAGTTTACAATTTATAATTTTTCGCAACATTTCTACCCAACCACTACCACTTATGCCAAAATGTAACACGAAAAATTTTCAATAGCTTTAAAAGTTTAATATATATAGATACATACATACATACATATATAAACTATTTAAACTTGTAGATCATATTATTAGCACTTAAATGAAGTAAATTTTAAAAGGATTACTTTTATTTTCAAACCTGGTGTTAAACCCATTGGTTTTAGTACTGATTTTTTTTTTCCGAAAAAGCGACTAAACAATTTATTTTCATTATAATTCCATTAGTTTTTATTCTAATAACTTCAAATGAGCTCATTTTAAGGTTTTTTTCAAGTACTTTGAAAAATATTTTATACGAAAAATTTACCTTTTTTCCCGTTGAACACTGACTTTGATATGGAATATTTTAAAAATAATTTGAAATTCGTAATTTCCACCCTCAAGAACCTCCTATACCACTTTTGGAGAGAATCAAGAAATGTAAAATTTTGAGGACGCCATGTTTGATCCACCATATTGAAATTTTCAAAAATAATTTAAAATTCGTTATTTACACTCCCAAAAATTCCCCAATTCCGATTAAAAACAAAATCGAGAGATGTAAAATTTTTAATCCGCCATATTTAATTTATTTTTTGTTATATTTCAGATGCTTTATGTGCGACCCCGAAAACCCTCCAATCAATTTTGGAGAAAATCATAAAAAAATATTTTTTTTGTCCGCCATATTTGATCCGCCGAATTGAATTTTTTAAAAATAATTTCCGATGCGTTATGTGTGACCCCGAAAACTCCCCTATACTAATTTTGGAGGAAATCTGGCAAAATTAGTTTTTTTTTGTCCGCCATATTATCAGCGCCATCTTGAATTTAACTGCATCAATTGCGTCCAAACTGATATGAAGGCGCGGATCCAAGGAGGGCTTTGAGTTCAGGAAGATAGACCCGAATCTGCCTCTTATACAAGGAATATATATGCTGCTGGCATCTCCTCCCTCGTCAACTTTTTTTTCTTGCGATTGCCCCCCCCCCCTCCAAGAGCTTCAAATTAAAAAAAATAGACTCGATCCTGCCATTTACACTAGAAATAGTAATTTTGCTAGCGTTCCCCCCTGCCCCCCGTCGACATCTTGCTTGCGCTTGCCATACTGTACTTTTGGAATTTCACCCCCCCCCCCCAGAGAGAGGGTGGATCCACTACTGCTGATATGGGACCACCGCAGCAACTTCCTGAACATAATTTAAAAATTTCATTCAAGTCGGAATTGAAAGTCTTCTTTTAGAAGTCGATTAAAAAAATAGGCCACACGCTTTTTTATGACATCCTGTATCAGCTTCTTAAAATGTAACCTCTTCGATATAGCCGTAATTGTATACCGGAAACCAGACACCCTATATTATAGCTATTAACACTGCCCTCCTAAATTATATGATATTCTTAGTCTGATTTAATAAGTGTTTTAAATTTTGATCCAATTTAATTTGTAGATTAACAAATTCTACATCAGTTGTTTATAATATAATAAAAAACAAAAAATGTTACTTGGTGAAAGTTTTCTATTTTGAAAAAAATTACTTTATATTGCACAATATTAACACATTTTACCTAATGTTGCGCAATATTAATAGATGATTCACTCAAGTTATCATTTTCAAGGTTAGTCCTTGAAACATCGAGTTTTGTGAATATGATATCTAAGATTTTAAGAATGATAAGCCGAAGCATATGGGAATATTTTTGTCATTTTATAATTATAATTCTAGTTTAAGCAGTTTGTTTATTAAATTTTATACTATTATTTTATTTCTTTAACTTTTTTGAATTAGAAATTATGTATTAAGAACCGGGGATGCTAATTTTCAATATTGAAAAATGTAATTTAGATTTCTAGTTCCGAGATGTAAAAAAATATGCTATTGACTTATTGAACAAGTTATACTTACCTAAGCGATAAATTGTGAAATGGTCAAAACTTCTCGGCGCTTCTTATTTTAATAATAATCGTTCAAATAGTTCGGAAATGCAAATTTTCTATATTTGCCAATAACACTACATTTTTGTAACATTTCGATGATTCTGACAGATTGGGTAGAATTATTGAAAGCGATTTAATTAGGAATGGTGTGTATTTTTATTTTGGAAACTACCTGTCTAATTGACTCCTAGTATTAACCGGAAATATAGAAAAATTCTTTTTCTCTTCCGACTCTAACTTTCATACTATCGCAATTAGCAATGCCCCTGGTGGTAAGGGCATGTAGCTAGCGATCTATTTTTGACCACCGTAGTAAATGTATGGATGTTTCGTCCCGATACCGGTGGTGGACTCATCAGTGGGATCCACCGGTATCTTTCCCAGACATCCTTGTACTTTCCACAAACTTGGACCTCTATTTAAGTCCAGTTTTGTCGGAAAGCGGTGGTGAGATGTTGTTCCACAACAATACACAAGTCGATTATCTACAGAATTGAAAGGATTTTCAATCAGGTTACAGTCCAGACTAGGAAAATCGCTAATAAACTAAAATTTAGAAAGGAGATTAAAAGGTTTTTCATTGAAAAGCCTTACTATTCAGTAACATAATTTTTTAACGAAATGGTCAAAGTTGTATTATATATTTTTTATATTTTGTTCTATTTATTTTATTCATCTATTTTTAGTCGCATTTGTGTAGTTTTCATTATATTCTGTTTGTTATCTTGTTGCATTTTATATTTATTGTTTAGAAGCGTCTTTTATGCAATTTTTATTTTCTTTTTACATTACATATTTTAAATTTTGACTTTTAATTTTTGAACTAATGCTTTGTCAGTGAATTCTTATGATAATAACGTTTTATTGAGTTTGAGTAACAGAATTAAGTGTTTGAGATCAGATCGTTTAAAAAACCTTTATGAAGAGATCTTTAAAACGGATAATTATAATTATTAAATGAAGACGTCTTTTATATTGGATTTTTAGTGTTAATAAAATAATTTTAATGATATATTTTACGCAATTTTTACTCCAATTATTTTTTTAATGACTGAAAACAGTTGCTTTTTTCCAATTTTTTAACATATCTGAATAGATGTTTGATTTGGAATGTTTAAAAAATAAAGTATATCTTTTTTACAGAAAATTCACAAAAGATTGGAATTTTGAGGGCACAATAAATCCAAAAAACTCTTTGATATCACTTTCTATACCGATTTCACGATTTTTTATAGCTTTTCTAAAAAACCTCAATTTGTTTACCATGAGCGCATATAATTTTTTTTTGCGTATATTCTGAAATATATGCAATAAAAGTGATCACCTTATTATAAACAAAATACAACTGACAGTTTGGAACTCCTAACATTACCATGAATGGTTGAGTTTTCTAGTATGATTTTCCAAAAGTCCCTTCAAGCACGTTTCATATTTTACAAATTTGTAAGCATTTTTTTTTATCGGTACAAATATCAATATATTTTTTTATTTATAGGTTCTACTGGACTCTTTGGTCAACAGCCTACAAGCGGGGGATTATTTAATTCCACCTCTACATTTGGGCAACAAAATAAACCAACAGCATTTGGATTTGGAACGTCCCAACAGACTCCAAGTTTATTTGGAACCCAGCAGGTAGACTTGTTATTTTACTTATTATAAATTACTTAAAATTTTACACCTTTCTCATACGCAAATTAAAACATAAAATTAGTCGCATTAATTTTTTGAATTTCTTTATCCGCCTTGAGGAAAAAAATGAGTCCATAATCAAAACCATAATATTTATATTTTTAGTTCTTATTTACAAAATTTTAAGTGCAAATTCTTAGAAAATATTATGACATCATCGTGACGTCGGCGACCTTGATTTTATTAATTGAGATGTGGCATTGTTTATAAATATTTCCTGGTATTTCTGCTGTTTTAGATTTACTGTTACAGATAAAATTGATGATAAAATGTGACGTTTGTTTATAAACAATAGAAATATTAAGTTATCTTTTGAACGCTGAAACACCTGCCTGATTTAAACAAGTGGATTACTTATAATAGGTGTTTTTTTTTGAATTTAGGTTTGTGTACATTTTGATGTTGCGTGATATCAATAAAATAATGAGTTCATTGCAATAGCTTTGTAGAGAGAAATGAAAAAATATCAGTTACATAACTAAATAATTGTTTGTTTACTGAAGGAGTAGCACTCGTTTTTGGCCCACGGCTGATGATTGTTGCCCTATTTGCTCAACAGTTATTTTTGTTAATAATAGTGCAAGATTTTATGAAATGGACGTTTCTATTTTCTTGGCCTTTTTTGTAGTCTTTTAAAGCTATATATTTAACTGGTTTAATTTGGTGATCTACAGTCGTGGACTAAAGTATGGAAATATTTGTTTTCTCTTATATTCTTAATATTTGGTTATCAATAATTAATTATATAACAAAAAATAAACACAAACTAATTAATTGATAACTTTTTATTCAACAAGTGAAAATACAAAGTAAAACAAAATTGTCCTATGATAAATAAAAAAAAAAACTTGGGACAAAACTATGTTAAGAATATTGTTTCCACAAAAAATAATTAAGTATGTGTACAAATTAAAGAAGTAAAGTTGATTATTTTGTTGAAAACCCCTTTACCTTAATGACTTCCCTACATCTTCTTGGCATTGAATGGACAAGATATTGACATACATCAACTGGAATCTTTTACGATTCATCTTGTAAAACTTCCCTTAGATGATTTTCATTATGAATTATTATTTCTCTAATTTTTTGCTCTAAGTGTTCCCAAAGGTGCTCAATCGGATTTAGGTTCGACAATTGAGCAGGCCACTCCAGTGAATCAACGCTTTTCTCTAAAAACAAGTTTTTTACTAAACGAGATGAGTGTTTGTGGTCATTATATTGTTGATATCTCCCTAAAAGCGGAATTTTTTCTTCGGCATAGGACAACATAGTATTCTGTAATATGTCGCAGTACATAAATCGATCCATTTTCCCAGTTATTTTCACTATGGGGCCCGTCCCAGACCTGGAAAAGCATCCCCAGACCAAGTACTGCCACCCCCATGCTTCAAAGTAGATTTTTAATATTGAATATAAAAATTTTTTTCTAAAGGCCTTCGAGCAAACGACCTTCCGTCTGAACCAAATACTTTAAATTTACTTTCATAACTTCAGAGCACTGTACCCCAGTTTTGAAGTGTCCAATTTAAATGCCTCTGAGCAAACTGAAGTCTGGATAACTTCTCTTTTAACAGATGAATTAACAACTGTTTTTGGAAATTATATAGTTCCGGAACAACTTGGTTTCTGTAAGGGGAAGTCCACAGTTACAAATCTTTTTATTTATGTTGACTTTTTGCTATGTGCTTTGGGGGATCGTTGCCAGGTTGATGCTATATATACTGATTTTTCCAAGGCGTTTGACACAGTGAATCATACTTGTCTTTTAACTAAACTGAAATCTATTGGTATTCAAGATCCGCTCCTTTCGTGAATGCGAAGCTATCTACGAGGAGAATACGATTGTACGATATAAGAACTACTTGTCGCGTGAAATTAGGGTACAGTCTGGGGTTCCTCAGTGAGCGCATTTGGCCCCTCATCTGTTCACCTTGTTTTTGAATGACGCCATCAAGTCTTTTTCGCATGGAACGGCACTGCTTTTCACTGATGATTTAAAAATTTTTAAGTGCATTAGATTTCTGTAGGATTGCACTGATATGCAGTCTGATTTGGATGCATTTAATGTATGGTGTACTACTAACAGGTTGTACCTTAACATTGGAAAGTGCAAGACATTGCGGTTCTGTAGAAAGAAAACTTTAATTGACTACGATTGTAAGATTATAAGTCTGTGGAATTGACCGATTCTATATCTGATGTTGGTGTAATATTGGATAGTCAGTTAACTGACATATACATAATATCACGAATAAGGGAATGAAATTGGTGGGGTTTGTTACACGGAATCTATCTGTCTTCAACGATATTATTTGTCTTAAAATTGTTTATTGCAATGTTGTGCGTTCTATATTGGAGTATGCCTCACCAATATGGTGTACACAATGTACACAAATTGGAGCTAGAAAGGGTGCAAAAGCGCTTTTTAAGATTCGTAGCTTATAAATTAGGTGTTCTTAAAGAAAATATCAACTACCCTCATTTACTACTCCAATTAAATTTGAAGCCTCTTGAACATCGCAGAGAATACATTGACTTACTTTATCTATCTAAAATCGTTAATAGTATAATAAATTCTCCAGAATTACAAATGCATATTGGTTTCAATGCGCCTCAGAGAAGTAGTCGATGGGTTGAAGTGTTCTCTGTGGATACTCATAGAACCAACTACTCCACCTATGCACCACTAGACAGATTGTGCATTTTAGCTAATAAGTTCACGTGATCACGTTGATCTGGATATTTTTAACATATCCTTAAATAGTTTCAAACATTTTTTAAAGCGATATCTATAGTGCAAATTTTTACTTCTCACTGTTCTACATGTAGTCTGAAATGGGAGCTTACTGTAGTTTAACGGATACTTTGGATTTGTTTGTTTGTTTGGTATTTTTTTTTATCTATTTGGAAGCCTGTTTGTAAGTTATAAAGTGTTGTAAATTTTTAAATGGTTTTACCGTTAATAAAATATTTATTTATTTATTTATTTTTTGGAGAGTAAAGGATTTTGACAGCAACGCTTCCAAACAATCCAAGTTCACAAAGACGTCTTCACACAGTTCGAGCCATTATGTCTGTGTTGAAATGTTCGCGAATTTTTGCACTAATTTGGACGGATGACTTATGCGGATCAGTTATCGAAATTCTTTTAATCCACTTTTCAACATAGGGTTTTCCTAGGACGACCTGACCTTGGCAGATTATTAACATTCCCGAGTAATCGAAACGCCCCCACTTAACCTAAATTTTTTACTATAGTGCATTATTTTACACCTCGTCTTTTTAACTCGACAACTCTTAGTTGCAACTCTTTCGACAAATAACTATTTTTGCCCATCCTTAATACGGTGTTAGTGACAACAGTGGCACAACAATACTAATTCAATAATTTTACATTTTAAAAATTCATAGAGGAAATAATGTTTACATACAAATGTCCAAGACATGAACAAAAAAGGCAGATAAGAGAGGAATGTGTATAGCCCAAAATGTCAACATGTCATTCAATACCTTAACAAATATGTACAATAAATGGCACAAATTATTGTTGAGTACGAGGGGTATTGAAAAAATGTGCAAAATAAAAATATTCCATACTTTTGTCCGTGACTGTATGTTTAGGTATCTTTCAAAACCATATGACGTGTTATTTCTTAATACTCGACACGTCATAAATTTTAATAATTTATCGGGTATAATCACAATATTAAAAAATTTCACTTCTGTTTATAATTGTTTGGGTTTTATTTTGTTTCCGACAAGAGGTATTCTCAGAATTTGTTGACATAAAGGATAAAGTGTTATTAAATTTTTAGTAATCTGAAGATATTTGATAAGATAATAATTTAAAGAAAGGTTGATTCATCAGATCATCAATATTTATAAACAATATCCCATTTATTCACATACAAAAATTAATTTTAAATTGTTATTTGCTTAAGAAGCGATAGCATCATTCATTTTTCTGGTTTTGATATTGTCTGTTCACTTCAGCATCTATACAAGGTGTCCGAAAAATACGTGTACAATGTTTGATGACGGATTCTTGACGTCAAAATAGGTCGATTTCAGCTAACTTAGTTTTATCTGATATTGCCGCGTTTAGGCGGTAGAAAACGTATTAACTGAATTTAATAATTTTCAGTGATTGGTCTAACACTATAATATGACGTTTTCTAGTGATATAGCGGTCGGCTATAAAGTAATGTAGTTTTATAAAAGTGACATCACTTGTAAACATCGCTTTTGTTTTTTTTATGTCATCAACGTTATGACAACCTAGATATTTCTATCTGAATTTTTACCTATTGAAAAATTTTCATTAAATGAGCGGTTTTGCCAGGAAAAAATATTTATAATTACATGCATACACCAATTTGCTGTAATAATACAACAATTTTTAAAATAAATGTTGGAAGTACATGTGTGTATTTTAAGAATATTTAAAAAAACAACTAAAAAGAAAACATTAAGTAAATGTGCAAAATGGCCGCAATTTTGCTGAATACACTTATTAACACTTTTTAAAAAATGAACTTGGACTCTAATATCTCAGAATTATTAAAAAGATTGCCAGCGTTTCCTCATACGTATTCACTGGAGTCTTGTTTACTTCTATTTTAAGAACGCCTCACGAAAAGAAGTCACACATTTAACTCTAGAGAACGTGGTGGCCATCTTACTGGTGTGTCCCTTCCAATTTATCGGTTGGAATATTGGACGTGTAAATATTGCTGAACAGCAACGGAAAAATGGGGTGGGGCACCATCATGCATATTTCATTGTTCTTGCCGAAGTAAAATAGGCTAATTTTCCAGAAGAACCGGTAATGTGTTTTGCAAAAATTAGATAAATATTTCCATTTATCTTGTCTGGAATCACAACAGGACCAAGAAGGTAGCAATCACTAATACCTACCCAAACATTTATTTTAAAGTTGTGCAGATGATGCAACTTGAATGGCATTGAAATCTATTGTTATTTACGATCTGGTCCTTTTTTGGGTAAGAAGCCATCTCTTATGGGAGAATACAAATTGTACGATATAAGAACTATTTGTCATGTAAATTCAGAGTGTAATCTGGGGTTCCTTAGAGAGTGCATTTGGCCCATCTATTCAACTTGTTTTTGAACGATGCTGTCGAGTCGTTTTCGCATGGAATATCACTTCTTTCCAAAATTTCCTCTTGTTTTTCGACTGTTCAAGTTGTTCGAATACGACCCCTACCTTCAAATGTTTTCTCAGTTTCCCGTTTTTCGGAGATGACGCTCAATATTGGCAAATGTTTGATGGTTTGGTATTCAGCGGTTAGGAAATCTCTCCATGTAAACCCTAATACTTCGACGCCCATTTCCTTCACAAAACCCATACACCAGGAGCATGTCAAACTTCTCGGAGTGCATGTAGTTGTTACTTTAGTTGACTTAGACCGTGATGGCAATTTGTCAATAGTCAAATTATGAAATGCCATAGCAACAAAGTCACTCGAAAAATTATAGTTACATGTATTTTTTATTATTGCAGTTAATTGGTGTATGCATGCAGTTGAATTTTTTTTTTCTGGCGAAACCGCTCAACCAGCCAAAATTTTTCAATAGGTAAAAAGCTTCCAAATACATGCGATTACTGAATAGAAATTGTTTTCTTGCTGAACCCTTAAGAATACTGTTTAATATGTCACTAAAAACAAGTACTTCTCCGAATATGTGGAACGGAGTTAAAATTTGTCCGATTTTTAAAAAAGGAGAAAAAAGCGATATTCAAAATTATAGGCCAATTGCGTTAATATTATGTCTAGCAAAAATCTTTGAATCAATTATATATAAATTACGTTTATAAACATGTCTCAACCAAAATTACTGAACTACAACATGGCTTTATGAATAAAAGGTCAACAATTACTAATTTATGTAACATCGCGCAATATATATCAGAAAATTTAGATAATAAATCTCAAGTTGGTGTAATATATACGGACTTTTCTAATCCTTTTGACAAAGTATCGCATACTGTTCTCATGGAAAAACTGCACACTGAGTTCCGATTTCATGATAACTTAGTTATATTTTTCCTATCATATTTAAAAAATATGACAACAAAGGGTGGTAGTTGGAGGCTATACGTCAAATTTTTTTTCATCTTCCTCGGGCATCCCTCAAGCTTCCAACCTTGGTCTAATGTTATTCCTTTTATATATTGTCGTATTTCGCTAAGGTCCCTGTACCTAGCCAGAAATACGAACAACCTGTAAAGTAAAAATTTGCGGTGTTTCGTCCCGGTGCCAGCCTTAGGACTCCTCAGTGGGTTTCGACTGACACCTTCCCAGACATCCGTTGTCGTACTATATAATTTTTGATTCTAATATTTGAACTTAAATTGAGGCGGGAATTATCGGTGAGATGTAGTTTACACAACAATGTGAACAATTTAGCCAAAGACATTAATGGCTGTAATATATTATTGTTTGCTGATGACTTAAAACTGTATTCAAAAGTTCAGCAAAACAGTGACTGTCTTATAGTGCAAGAAAATCTGAATAAACTCTATGAATGGTCAATTGGAAATGGTTTGAACGTTAATATTAGCAAGTGTTTTGTTCTTAGCTTTCACAGAAAAAGAAAACGACATATTTTAAAGTGTGAATACAAAATAAATGGAATGTCATTGGCACGGGTTGATAAGATGCGGGACCTTGGAATTACTTTTGATGCTTAATTATCCTTTAGACCTCACCTGATGAATGCTACGTCTAAATCTTCAACAATGTACGGTTTTATTATCAGAAACTGCAGACTGTATAAAAACTTTGTATATTTTCTGTGTTCTAAGTATATTGGAATAAGCTTCCTTAATATGGAATCCATATTATGCGAATCACAAAAACATGATTGAAAGAATACAGAACAGATAAGATATATCTATCTTACAGAAATTGGAGTATATCAGATACACATACCGAAAGAAGAAATCATGAATAGATATAATCTTGGGAGGAATGGCGCAGAATAGTTGCATGCATAATTTTTTTGTTTAAACTATTACATAATCAAATTGATGATTCAAACTTATTGACATTAATACGACTGTATGTACCTAAATATAGGACGACGAACTCGTTAACATTTTATATGGATAAAGCTTGTACTAATTATTGTAGCAGTTCACTTGTTATCAATATGTGTAAATTATATAATCAGTTTAGGGATGTTTTTGATATTTTTAACATAAACATAAAATCTTTGAAGAAATTGTTACAAGAAATTATATAGATACTAGATTATTATTTAGTGATAGAAGCAATAGCTCCTTTCCCTACTCTATAATCGAATATATTCTGTGGAGTTTGTAACGAAATAAATAAATAAATAAATATCTAGGTTGTCATAACGTTGAAGACATAAGTAATCAGAAGCCATGATTACAAGTGACGTCACTTTTATAACACATTACTGTATAGCCGGTCGCTATACCACTAGAAAACCTCATATTATAGTATTAGGCCACACACTAAAAATCATTAAATTCAGTTACCACGTTTTCAAGAAATTTGTAAAAAATCAATATTTTTTAAAAACTTTGACGTCTTCTCACGTCTAAATAAAGCAGTATCGAATATAATTAAGTTGTCTTAAATCGACCTATTTTGACGTCAAGAGTCATCAAACATTACGAAGTATATATATTATTAAAATATAATTCTTATATTTGACATAACATACATATACCTATGACCGGTCCCAGAAATTAAATTTAATACCTCAATGATGCGAAGCCATTCTCTTGACCTCTACACGACTGAGGTGCCCAAATTTTAGATGTAAATGTTTTTCCTTCTTTTCAAACCTATTGGAAAGTTTATGTCCCGAATATCTCATTAAATATTAACTTTTATCAGTAATGTTTTATTGATGTTCTGTTTTTTAATTATATCTTTATTATTTCAGCATCCGACAAGTAGCATTTTCAACCCATCAGGCAACACTGGACTTTTTGGTGGTTCCACCGCTTTCGGCAACCAGCAAAATGGCACCGTCATCAAATTTAACCCCGTTACGGGCACCGATACCATGATGAAAAATGGCTCTGCCCAAAATATCAATACCAAACACCACAGCATCACTTGCATGAAGGAGTACGAGAACAAATCGTTTGAAGAACTTAGGTTTGAGGATTATCAAGCCAATAGAAAAGGTAAGAATGAAGTCTCTATAACGTTTACTGTGGCGTTAAAATAAAAAAATTAATTCAGACGTCATTCCGAATTGACCATTCTGGGGTTGTATTTCTCAACAGTCTTCAGTAGTCAGCAGTTTTGTAGACGTACCGTTCCGAGAGTGCCTAAATACATTTTCTTTATTGCCAGTGCTGTACCCATAAAACATATTTTGTAAAATAGTGATCAATATTATTACTCGTTATCTTTAGGACCTCAACAATCTACAGGATTCAGCTCAGCTTTTGGGGCCCCAACCTCTACTCCATCATTGTTTGGCCAATCTGATGCGAATAAGACAGGATTTGGCCAGACAACCGGGTTTGGACAAACTACTGGACCTTTTGGTAGTACCACAGGTAAAATTACATTGCAATAGTTTAAAACTCAATAGTCTTGACATAAATTCGGTCTATAAATTGGGGCACACGTGAGCGGTAAGTCTGCGTAAGTTACATAAATAATATTCTGTGTTTTTTATACAAGTTTTCACACATTTCTGTTGTCGCTTATATTTTGAATATGGTTATTCTAGGTCAGTTTTTGGTTTATTCATTCTTCCAGATATTTAACCTCATTGTAAGAACTCGTCGTTCTGTTTAAAGCTGGAGCGTTCATGTTTAGTTTTCGTCTTTTCATGTACAAGTACCGGTTTGTTAGGATTAATATGTAGTTATTCCTCTGTGTAGCAGTTACTAATTTGATTTAGGGCTGTTTTCATAAGGATAGTCCATTCAATCTTGTCTCTGGTAGTGGCAACTACATCATCAGGATGACCCGACGTTGAAGGTCCCTTAGTCATTTAGTTGACTCAACAAACTATCTACGATCAAGGACCACAGCCGAGGCAATAGCGCTTCCCCTTAGGGACATCTTTTGACTGTGGTGATTGTCGGCGCTTCATTGCCAATTGATGCAGTGATGATTCTGTTTTATTGCCTTTGGGGTTTAACTATCGATTCAGATGAGGCATTATCAAAAGATCCCTCTGAATCAATGAAATCATTTAAAGATATTTTTTTGCCATTAGTATTTTTTCCAGATTATCCACCAGATGATTTGAAATGTTTTAAGATTTAATCGCCTATTTTATTTTGTGTTAGGTGAAGCTTTTCTCTTCTAGGCGTCTGCTGGAATTGTTGGAGCTTTAAATAGTTTTCTTTTCTTTGGGCTTTTTTGCAGTTTATCTTCATTTACAAGGTTAGATCCTGGTGATTCTTTAAAAGTATTTTTAAGCTCTCTCTCTGTATATTCTCCAATCAGCTTTTTAATGACTCTGGTTGCCTTTATAAAAGTGCGCTTTGTTGCCTTTATTGATAACATCTATGTTGTTTAAAGATAAATATTTTAAAACATACTCTTTTATTAGCATTTTACCGTTAAACTAAGTTAAATTTGTGCTTGGAAGGCAATAATAAAGACTTGTTTTATCACCGACTTATATTTTACCATAAAATTTGATTTTTTTACGAATAGAAGAGCCGGAAAGACGTTAAATGAAAAAAAAACATAATGCTGTTTTATATTTTGACGAGCCAGAGTTTAATTTCCAAGAAATTTTAAAAGTGAAATAAAAGTCCCAATCAAGTTAACCAATATTGTAGATTTATTAATAATATCAGTATTAATTAATATTCAGAGTATAAATCTAGAATCACGTTGAGATCTGACTTTCTACGGATGATGTGATATCGTTCCGCCTGTTAGTTCCAAAAAACTGACAACCTTTTTTGAAAGCACCGACATGATATTCTTTCTAGCGTCAACTAAAGAGATAGCACGATACAATAGCCGCACACCGTTGCCAAAGTTTCACAGCTGAGCTAACTCATGGGTTACCTCGTGTCGATGACTGTTTACTATTTGTCATTTCCACACTCAACGACTTGGAGGCAAGGGTCGAATATAGAGTCTACTAACAATCCGCGTATGATTTACCCTCGTACAGAAAATTTTACTTTTTATTGTCGACGGGTGTCAGGAGTATTCTACTTCCAATTTAGACTCTGTGAACGGCACCGGCAAAGCTGCCACCAGCTCCGTACCTTAAGGCGAGCTGTCATACATGAGTGAATTAGTCTACTAATGTTTCCAAATCAATAGGTGTTTAACTGCAATAGAGCACCTTATTATGTCTGCCAGTAGGGACATTCGATTCCACAGCTGTTGTTTCTTGCTATCACCCAGCAGGGTTCTAATTTTAAATACTTTTCGAAGCATATCGTTACTAGTCGTTAAACTCCCTAACAGAACCAGTACTAAAATTATGGGTAGAAATTCGGACCTATGAAAAAATATTTTATATATTTTTGTTAAAAAATTCCTTGATTTTAATCTGTTCATTATTTTATATAAAAAAAAGTATTTATACTAGGACTATGTGTTAGAAAGTAGTTAATCTGAAACTAGTAATTCTTAAAATAATAATTAAATCTTTGTTTCTAGGTGGTTTTGGTCTGGGTACCCAAACCAACACCAGTGCCAGCCCCTTTGGAAAACCAACTGGCTTTACCGCTCCTACAAGTTCGACCGGTTTTGGTTTCGGAACCAACCCCACTCAAAATGCTAATCCTTTTGGTGGTACAACGGCTAATAAACCATTTGGCACAAACACCACACAACCATTATTTGGTACCACTACACAAGCAAACTCTACTGGATTTGGTACTGGATTGTTTTCCGGTTCACAGGTAAACTTACTTAAATTCAAACTAAACATGAATCTGACCTAAGAGGTTTTATATTAATACAGGCCGTCAAGCAGTGTTGGCACCTTTGAATGTAACGAATTCGGTAGATGTATTCTAGAAATACGGTAGATTTCGGTAATTTTTGGTAGATTTTCAAAATGGTATGTTATCCACTGTAGCCAGTCATTTATTTCATAGTATGGATGATTGTTTTGAAACGTCATTTTTTATTTCGTGCTTTTTATAAGTTAACATCGGGAATTTACTGAAATGTTTTATACAGATGTATTTCGGGGATTCATCATTTGTATGATAGTGCTTCCGAGATTCTCAGTATTGAATTAATGTTTCTTTAATTTGTTCGCAGAACAAAAGCGGACTATTAGCGTTATGTTAGGTACCTTTTACGCACGGCTGGCATTGTGAGTGGGCAGTTTTCTTGTTGCATTGATGCCTCTAGAATCGGTGTTTTTTTTTTTACAAAAGGTCGATCTTAGAATCGTGTTTTTGTCCCAAAAATCGCCCACCACTATTTAAGCTAAAAAATTCAGTATAATTCAGTGGTATTTCGGTAGATCGGGCAAGAGAAAATCGGTAGGTCTACCGAAAATTCGGTCAAGTTTATTTCCAAACCCTAAAATTATTTACTGCCAAAATTGTTATGAATATGGGAAGAAAACAAGAAATTGACAGATTTTGTATTTCAGTGTATATTTGAAATTAATACAATCGGCCAAGCGCTTTCGGTCTCTATCGGACCATCCTCAGGGCTCAGACCTTGTCAAAGGACACACCTCAACCCTGCCAGTTTGAGAAAAGTTGCAAACACCTGTATAAAAACTATATGTCGACGTCGGACAATCCCAAACTGGCAGGGTTGAGGTGTGCCGTTTGACAAGGTGTGAGCCCTGAGGATGGTCCGATAGAGAGACCAAAAGCGCTTGGCCGATTGTAATTATTTCAAATATACACTGAAATACAAAATCTGTTAATTTCTTGATTTCTTCGGTGTACAACCTGTTAATAACTTATTCATTTTCACGTTATGGTGAACCAGGTAGACAAATACCGAAATCTCTGCCTGAAGAGAGAATTGTCCGACATCGATATATGGTTTTTACACAGGTGTTTGCTACTTTTCTCAAACTGGCAGGGTTGAGGTGTGCCCTTTGACAAGGTCTGAGCCCTGAGGATGGTCCGATAGAGAGACCGAAAACGCTTGGCCGATTGTAATAATTTCAAATATACACTGAAATACAAAATCTGCCAATTTCTTGATTTCTTCGGTGTACAACCTGTTAATAACTTATGGGAAGAAAAAACTATACTGTTTTGTGCGAACAATAACGTTTGGAACTTTACCACGCACATCTTTTTTTTTTAAGAAATGCGTACATATATCTATTAATTTATTTTGCAAATTACACACTATTTTATCATTGTTCAGGGCATATCCTACTGGAGGTAGGATGCAACGCTTCGTCCGCGTTACACGACAAAGGTTTCACAAATCTTTAAAATAGCACTAAAAATCGATTAAAATCAAAATGAGGTCACAAGTGAAAGAAAAAGAAGAATTGTCAATTGCCACAAATTACAGCACGATGACCTTGTTTCTAACGCAAAAAGCCGGTCGGATCGGAATTATTGGATGGAGACTTTTTTAAATGAAATGCATTTTCATGAAAAATTACTCCATTCGATTCACTAATCCCTATTTCAATTATTTCCAATAACACAAAGAAGTGATGCTCAAAATAAAGAGAGGCTAGCTGTTCTTCTATCTTTAAAGATGGCAATAACTGCATATTACTTCAGGTAGGTAGATGTGCCCAAATATTTTGGAAAAAAAAGATAAAGTCAACTTTTTTCTCTTTTATAAATATTTAATTTCATCCGATTTCCATATATATTTTTTTCTTATATTTTCTTTTCTTTCTGCTCCTGTTTGTGGCATTTTAATTTAGAAAATGTATAAAAAAATTTCCAGTACAAGGTATATGTTTTTTTTTTAACTATGAGGCTGCTTCGACTACCGCAGTTTAGCCAGCTTCTCTTTTTCCCGTCCCGTGCTTATATCCTCTTTGCCCGGCAACTCATCGAAAAGGTTTACACGTTAATCGGGTTTGGAAGACCGTCTTCTAAGAAAAAAATCTCAGAAGGACCTAAGAGGCCTGAATACTTCCATCATCCAACCAGAATTGTTAGTCACGTGTATGACTGACTATAACAAAGTCACTTGTCACATTTGTAACAGATACATATACCACTTGCCAGAGAAGTAAAATATCTTGGGGTGATTTTAGATTCCAGACTGACCTGGAACAGACAAGTGGAAAACATAACCAGAAAATCGGAAACAACTCTTATGACTGTTAGAAGATTATGTGGGAAAACATGGGGTCTCTCACCGAAAATGGCACATTGGTTATACACCAGTGTTGTGAGACCAGCCATCCCTTACGCAGCCTTGGTCTGGTGGCCCAAGGTAATGCAGAGAGCAACTATGACAAAGCTGAGTGGAATGCAAAGGGTCGCCTGTTTGTGTATTACGGGGGCCATGAAATCAACCCCCACCTCGGCAATGGAATGTATTCTGGATCTGCCTCCGCTACACATAGTGATTCAGGCAGAGGCAAGAATGGGACTCCACCGACTAAATCACTCAACAGTAAAATCGCAAATGACGATGTCAGGACATAAAAACATATGTAAAAAAATCAGGAGCCCTGAGTTGGAAATGGACACGGACCATATGAACTCGAGCTACCGTTATAATATACCGTTTGAAGTCACAATAGAGGATCGAATGGCAAGTGAAAGAAAAAGACCGGAAACATTCTCGGGTGCAAGTATCTGGTACACTGACAGTTCAAAAACTAGTGAGGGTATTGGAGCTGGGATATATGGGTTGCAACCGAGGGAGGAACTAACCCTTCCCCTTGGGAAACACCCAACAGTGTTCCAGGCAGAAATATACGCAATCTTACGGTGCGCAGACGAGATAAACAGGAGAGCTTACAAAGGGAAGCAAATCCTCATTTACTCTGACAGCCAGGCAGCCCTAAGGGCCCTCAAGGGCCAAAAGGTATCATCGAGGCTGGTTTGGGGATGTCAGAATGAGCTGGAAATTCTGGCAAAAGACAACAGAGTTATGTTAAAGTGGGTACCAGGCCACGGAGGCATACATGGAAATGAAAAAGCTGACGAGCTGGCTAGAGCAGGGTCGGCATCTCAATACATAGGTCCAGAACCGGCCTTTGGGGTGCCGCGGTGCGCGGCCCGAGAAGCAGTCAAAGAATGGATCAAAAGAGAACATAAAAACCACTGGATGACCAGACAGGGTTTAAACCACAGCAAGCTATTTATTGGGAATCTGGACCCGAAACTGGCAAGGAAACTACTACAAATGAGTAGAAACCAATTAAGGACTATTACGGGTATAATGACGGGACACACGGCCGTCAAAGTACATCTGAATAGAATGAATCTATATAACGGAAACCTCGGCTGCAGACTATGTGGACAAGCTGGTGAAGCATATCATATGTGACTGTGAGTCACTGGTGAGATTTAGACAACAAACTTTCGGGTCAGTAAGATTGGAACCGAGAGAAATACTCACTCACTCCTTAGCAGGACTGTACAGATTGAGCCAGGGGGCTAGGTTGACAGAGTGGCTGTAATGTCTAGGGTGAGCACAATAGGCCTACTCTGGTCGCAGTGCATCCGGCTTTAGGACGGACCCGGGAATATTAAAAAAAAACAGACATACATATTTCAGACCGATTCTTCCATGGTTCTCCATAGGTATATTTATTCACCTTCAATGCACAAAGGAACGATTTGTGTGGCGAAAATCGCCTCGCTCTCAGTAGAGCACGCAACCACGCACAAAGTTTCCCTCGAGCACTTTATGACTTACCCCGCAACGAACGTTCCCCCTTAAGGTGCGTATAAATATGGCGAGTCGAGCGCGTGACGAGCTTGCAACGAACTGATCTTTGTCGGTTCGAACCCTTCTTCGACGCCCGGTGCCAAAAGAGATTTCTAGCGTCTGGACGGTGTAAACCAATAAAGGGTAAAGAAAAAAAAATGTTTAAGTTTTGATTATATTCTTTATATTCCGAAATGAAATTTAGTTATTTTTTTCTTATTTTCCAAATATTTAATAATGAATCCCGAAATCAGCTTATATGGGGTTCAACATAACTGTGGTGCCGGGACATTAGAAATAAATCCAATTTTTAAGTAATTTTATTTACATATTATCTCCTATATTTATAAATAAAAAAGATACCTTTTTGTTGTACTTTTACAAGATCTACTGATAAATCTTGGAAATCAGCCTTTACACGAGATTGTGTTTTCCCGTTCACTGGCCAATATTACAATACCTCATGCTGTCAGATTGGCTGAATTTTTTTTTATTATCACATTTTCCATATATCATTATATTCCGAAATAAATAAGAGGTAGTTTTTCTTATTTTCAAAATATTACTTAATTAATCTCGAAATTAGCTTATACGTAGATCGTCAGTAATCTGTTCACGGTTCAATATGGCGGTTTTCAGGTTGCTAAAAAAGAACCTACTTTTTTCAAGAGTGTTATTTTCTAATTATCTTTAATATTTCAAAGTAAAAAGCGAAATTTAACCATTTTGTTTACTAGTTTGTTTAGCGATGATTGTCGTGGTGAATGTGGCTGCATCGATACGAACTTCAATTAAGTTTTTCTTTAATAATATAGTTAATGCCGTTTCAGCAGTCCTCGCGGATATTTTTTTTTAATGTATTAAGAAATTAACGTATTCCTTATAGTTTACATTTTGGGTTATCCCGAGTTACGAATTAGTTGTGCCCATATAAGTTTAGTGGATTTTAATTAATGTGTTCGAAGCACAACATTTCCATGTTCTTAAGCCCATTCATCTATCACATGTTTCTTAAATTATCTTTCTTTGTCATTCGCAATTTTTACAAGTTCCTTCTTTAGTAAACCGTTCATAAAACATCGCTTTTTTAATTATGTTAATGGCACCTTTTCCACCAGTCTAGAATGATAACTGGCGTTATCCAAATCTACAACTGACCTCTCCGGAATCAGTTGTATCATTTGATAAAAATATCTTTGAAAGATATCCGGCGTCATTTATTCATGTTAATCTTTGGTAGATTTCGGTTCAAACTGCTGCAAAACTCCTATACATTCCGTCCAATATGAATTGTAATGAGTTTGTGGCCCTGAGCGGATAAGGGTTTTAAAACTGTCGATAACCTTTCTAAGAATGCTTCACGAAAAATTGCTATATTCTTATCTTCATACATTTCCTGTACTATGTGTCCTGTACCGAGACAGATTACATCCAAATAACAAATGTTTTTGCCTTCCCTGTGGTATTTTCAGTTTCCCTATGAGAAATTTATTTTTGTCAGCACTTTCTACAGATTGGTTTTTCGCATTCTAGTTTTGTTTCATAACTTTCAGAACTTTATCGAGACTTGCTTTTTATTTTCTAACTAAAAACTTTCTAATTCGTGAACGTGTCTTCTAGGATATGGTTTAGGCTAGCACACAGTTCCCCCTTTCCTTAATTCGTCTATAAGTTGTAGATTCGCTAAGTTTTGGAGTAAAAGTAGAAATTTTCAATAGCTAGCACTGAAAGTTGTAAGACTAGAACATAGCAAGGCCTTACATTTATAAACATCTGAAGTATACTTAAAAATGTCATTACTGTTAATTGCACAACTGAGATGTATAGTTTTAAATCTAATTATCTTTTAAGTATAGAACTCTCTCCTCAAATACATACTTAAGATACATACAATATCTACCCCTTGCTTTATCCAAATTCGGAAAGCCGAATTATTTATGAAATCTGTTCTGAGAATTTCTATGGTTTTGGTTTATGCCTCTTCACAGATGTGCATACAATTATCATACTTTGTCTGACAATGAAGAACAAACGACAGCTTTGTTACTTTTATGCACTGGGATTTTACCGTAAAAAGTATATTAAATAAAAAACGAAAACTTGAATTACAATAGCACACTACCTTGTATACAAAAATGGTTAGGATTCGAACTTCTAGAAAATTTATAGTTCCAACATATTAATGGATATCCCTTCGTTACATTTTGAATATATGTTGAACAAAATAGAAGCACTCATTTCCAAAAGAAAAATATATTATCAGCAGCCCATTTCCATATGGCAGACGCACTCGAAATTTTCTTCTCGCTGGTCTCTGAAAATTTTCTGACGCAATTTCATTTCACATATTTACTTTTTTTCTTCTCTAAAATTTTTGTCCATAACTCACAAATTTTGGAATTATTTTCGGGTTCCTCTATTTGCTTCCGATCACTCCATATTCACTTATGATCAACTTTTAATCCATTAATACCAAGTGCTAAATAAATTTCATTTCATTAACAAAAAAATAAGAAAATCTCGTGTCTTCAGTCTCATTGCAAAGTAAATTTTTTCGAAAAAGCGTGTCATAAACCCGTCCTACTAGATAAAAAATCCTTTGAGTTCGCACCAAAAAAACCGACAGAAAATGGATCGCTACGAGTATCGGTCGAGCTACTCGAAAACAATAGAACTATAAAAAAATTGACTTCTTGTGACCCAACTGCAATATGCCGACGATGGCCCTCGATAACAATAAAAATCGGCAAAATTTCGAAGGAGTCTCGTTGGAAGGTCGAGGTATACTCGACTCGCCATATTTATACGCATCTTAAAGCCCACTGAATCGGCTCGGCTTCGTCCGTTCCGTCCGCTTCAGTCAGAACGCCGATGGCCCCCGCTCACTGGCTCCGTACAATTCATACTAAACGGTGATTAAAACTGCTTTAACCATTAGAGTTTCTAGAGCTGTTATTTTTGATGAAAAGTGAATAAAATGAGTAGTTCTTCCGACTCTGAGGAGGATATTGTTGTGGCTGCTCTAGCCTGTGTTGGAGCGGAAGTGGAGAAAAAACGGAGGAGAAGATATTGGGTTCATGATATTCACCTTAAAAGAAAAGTTCACGGAGAATTTTATCATTTATTTCCAGAGTTGATGACCGGCAATGAAAAGTTTTTCAAATATTTTAGAATGTCTAGTATACAATTTTATGAAATTTTAAATATATTGCCGCTCAGGAAACAAAATACTAACCTTCGAAAATCGATTTTACCAGAGGAACGTTTAACAGTTACTTTAAAGTAAGTGTATTATATAGTCGAATTAATTAAATTTCATGTTTACATCACAGATTTTTATGACATAACTAATGTTTTTTGACTATGATGTGAACGCCTAGACAATTTACTTCAAGTTTATTAGGCAACAACTATGTATAGAGAATATTATTATATATTCTGTATGCTCTCACGTTTTCTATCAATTCTTCGTCCGACATAGTAACAATACAAACACTACGTCTATACCACAGATTATACTACCTCTTTATATTTTTAAAATAGTCGAACGCTTTCAGACCTTTTGGCAATTTTTGCCCTCTTGAGAATAGTCGAAGACGCCGATGCTGAAAGCGCGGAAGCATTCTGGCCGGTCGGAACCAGTGAGCGGGCTCTCATTTATTTACGTGTGAACCAAAAAGGGCCGATTGTGCGGAGCCGAGCGGTCTGAACCGAGCCGAACCAGTGGGCGCGCTGCTTTACACAGTTCATTCAGCTTCCTTCGTCTCCAAACGACCAAACTACATTTTTTTCTGGCTTTTTGAGAGCGCACCGGCTAGGTGTTGACAGTTTAACGACAAAAACGGAAGTCCAAGATAAAGGTTAAGTATTAAAAAAAAAGATTAAATCAACTGTATATACAACGATGTATATTGAAATGTTCCATGTGATCGAAACGTTAATCAGAATCGTTTATGACGTGAATTTGAAGTAAATGTGACTACATCGGATCGGTCCGATCGTGTCCTAATGCTACGTTAGAAACAAAATGAATAACAAATGATGAGCAAGGTTGCCGGGTTGTTCAGTTAATCTGGAGAGGTTATAATGTTACGAATTCTAGCTACTTGTTGAACAGACATTATAAGAAGAAGCCAAGGACTTTTTGGTAAAATCAGTTGATTATAGGTAGAAAAATGTTATGATATTTAAATAATCAAAAAATATTAATAAAAATTAAAAGTTCTCTAAATCCTAAGAAGTCCATATTTTCTTACAAACATAGTGTGGACCTAGAAACAAGGTAGATCATTACCTGGCGGTTACCATGGTTATATGAGTATTCGTGTGACACTAAATATTTACATAGATCGGAAATTTCGGACAGGGTTTTTCTTGTCTATGTCTGTCTCCCTTTTAACCTAAAACCTCTTCGAATCTGACTCAAGAATGACTTTATTAAATGAAATTTTTTAGAGAACTTGGCTTAAAATTGTTAAGAAGAAATATGTTGGTATTGATTTTAGGTATTAAAAATGAAAGTTTTAAAAAATTTATCATTGTGCATAATGGAATTTATTGCCCATAATATAAAATTGATGTTACACATCTATGTTTGATTTTTCAGAATACAGGTACCGGTTTATTTAGCAAACCAGCCCAACCAACAACTGGTTTCGGTACTGTAGGCCAATCTACCGGTTTGCTTTTCAACACTCCAGCGACGACACAGCCAAGTCTGTTTACTAATACCTCAAAACCTTTATTTGGAACAGGAACCACCGGTACTGCACCAGGTAAGTAATATAAATTGTAAAATTTTAAATGCATGTTCCAGGAATAAACATTTATTATCTAATTTAATTACTAGGTAGCGTAATATGCTTTCTTCGCCTGAATAAGATTTAAGCAGATTTTTCTGTTTACGGTTTTTTCTCTTTCCATATTCCAATCTTATCAACTTCCTCAATATTAATTAGTTACTGCAACTTCATCTAGCATTGGAAAAAAAGCAATGCATTGTTTCTAAATTTAGCACTACTTTCAATCAGCAATTGAAGAATAAAATAAATTGATTATAGTCAACAAACGCTTTCTTAAAGACGTTTGTTGCAGTAATTATAACTTAATAATAGGTTTTGGAGGAGTTAATCAACCTGCTGTACAGCCATCTGTTTTCGGTACTACCTTTGGTAAACCCACACAACCTACATTTGGAAACACTCAGCCGACTGGATTTGGAACTTCTTTGGGAGGTAAGAATAAAAAGTGATTAATTGATGTATTATTTTTGAATAATCTTTATCGTATAGGATTATAAAAATGGGAGGTTAAAACTCAATAAATAATATACTTAAGGGGGATTTCTAGTATGTAAGCATGTTTTTGAAAACTGGTTTATTCTGGGAAACGTACGATAAATACAATGAAGAGGCTTTTTGCCTTTTTATTGAGGATTTAAAATACAAAAAAAAAATCCATAGAAATATCGAATTGGCCATCAGTTTGTTCTACCGCTCACCATGTAGGAATGACCAAATTATCAAACTTGCCTGTTCCTCATTTCGTTGCATTGTAGTAGTAGTAGAAAAATTTATATATCACCAAATAGCCCATCGCATATACAACGACTTTTCAAATTATTGTTATTAAAAAGTTATTTATATGAAAAAAAAATTAGACGTTGTATAATAAAGGGTGTTCTTTTATAGAGGTATAAAACTTTAAGTTGTCAACACTTTTTTAACTGGCGGCCATTTTGTCAGCTGTCAAGTGATTTATGTTTAGTTTGGTTTGGCATTTCAACATGAATAGACTGACGCCTGAACAACGCTTCCAAATTGTGCAAATTTATTTTAAAAATTATGGTTCTGTTCGAAATATGTATCGCGCACTACGTCCATTTTACGGTCAACATAATCGTCCATCAGAGCAATTAATTCGATTAACTATGGAACGTTTTCGCACCACGTTTACTCTAAATGATAATACGCATCCACAGAGACGTCGTACAGTGCGTACAGAAGAAGTCATTGCTGCTGTAGAGCGTAGTGTAGAGGAAGACCCGAATTAGTCTATCCGCCATCGTGTACAAGAATTGGATATGTGTCCATTCACTTTATGGAAGATTTTGCGGAAAGATCTTGGTTTGCATGCTTATAAAATCTAACTCGTGCAAGAATTGAAGCCACACGATCACCTAGCAAGGCGTAGATTCGGTGAATAGGCCCAAAACAAGATTGCCGTTGATCCCGATTTTCATAAGCGAATTTTGTTTAGCGATGAAGCTCACTTTTGTTTGAATGGATACGTCAATAAACAAAACTGCCGTATTTGGAGTGATGATAATCCTCGAGTGTATGTTGAGACACCGTTACATCCAGAAAAACGGACTATTTGGTGTGCTTTATGGGCTGGTGGAATCATTGGTCCGTACTTCTTTAAAAACGATGCTGGTCAGAACGTTACAGTCAATGGTGACCGCTATAGAGCCACGATTACTGACTTTTTCGTTCATCAATTGAACAACCATGATGTGCAGGAGCTGTGGTTTCAACAAGACGGCGCAACATGTCACACAGCTCGTGTCACGATTTATTGAAGGAAACGTTTGGTAACCGCATAGTTTCACGTTTCGGACCCGTGAATTGGACTCCAAGCTCGAGCGACTTAACGCCGCTAGACTATTTTCTGTGGGGATATGTGAAGTCGCTAGTCTACGCCGATAAGCCCGAAACGATTGATCACTTGGAGGACAACATTCGCCGCGTTATTGCCGATATACGGCCACAAATGTTGGAAAAAGTCATCGAAAATTGGACCTCCAGATTAGACTACGTCCGAGCCAGCCGTGGCGGTCATATGCCAGAAGTCATATTTAAATTATAATGCCAGAAGGTTATCTTTCGAATAAAGTAAATTTCATGTCAATTTAAAAAATTCATCTTTGTTTTATTCCATTTAAAAGTTCTATACCTCTATAAAAAAATACCCTTTATAATGTACCTATATTATTCTCACTCTCGAGTCAATATCACTCTGAAAAAAATTTAATCCAAAAATTCGACTTCAAACGTACTTGTCACATTTGGACCCCATGCGACTTTGATTGACTGCTACAGACAGACTAATCGATTCAGTATTATCCTATATGGCCTCAAGGGTAGTTGTACTCTCAAATTATGGCCCGAGGTTTTTTTGGACCCCAGTGTGGCAAGTAATGGTTAAAGTAGAGGTTTATGGTTACCGTTCAAAATTCAAAAAACTCTACAAATGACGCTAAATTCAAAAAGGGTTAACAAATTTTTTATCTTTAAGGCGCTATATACCTATATGAAAACCAAGACGGTGACGGTGAATTTGAGGTTCAGATTAGTCCATCAGGCCTGTTTTTCATAATCTCAAAAATGGGTAAAAAACTGCACAAAATTAACAGTGACCCTGTTCCGCAAACAAATTTTCATTCAACCTAAACTTGTTTGGAAACAGCACTGACATCGAATCTGAGATTTAAATTACTTCATCACGGCTCGGTTGCTTTCTATTAAAGAATTTTTTTTAGAAAATGAAATTTTGTCTCCAATCAATGTCTTAATAATGTTTTTTAAGGTTTAGGGACAAATCAGCCCGTGCCGTTTGGGACCACTAATCAACCAAAACCGAGTGGATTGTTTGGTAATACTGGCTCAACTGGATTATTCGCCATTAATACAACGCCATTTCAAAGTAATACTTTTGGAATAGGACAACAGCAGCAGCAACTACCATCGTAAGTACAGTAATATTTTTAAATAGCTATTTATTTGAAAATTTATGGGGGACTTTCATTTTTACCATCACTTACTCAAACCTTTAAATACCCAAGAAATATATTTAAAATTCTTCACAGTAACATATAGAAAGTGTACGAAATATTAATTTTTTTTTTAAATTTCAACTTGCATTCAATCAAATAAATGCCGGGCATTGTTCAATAAAACACAAAATATTGCATTAATTTTACAAATTTATTTAGTCCTCTTCAAAATAAGCCCCATTTAATGTTTCACATGATGTTTTGTTGTCATTTTATGGCTTCAGTACACTGACAACGTCTTCCATAAAGTGATGATTTGAGTCTGGGAATCAAAAAAAGTCACACGGGGCCTAAACAAAAAAACATAGTTGTTTTTCAGTAGACCGCTACAAAATTCCTATTAAAATATCTTCAAACCCAAAGTATGGGTTTACAATTTACATTCTGCGGGTCTGCGTCTTTAATGCTGTTTTTACTATGTATAGTTCATTCATTACCTTCCATTTTTTTAGCTTATTAACACAACCAGAACAGCAACACAATAATCTTGCCCTTCTCACCACCGATCCCTTTGGGGATGCACCACATTTAGCGGGTTTGGAACCGAAACTGAGAACAGATCCGGTTACAATAACGGCTACTGATCCGAAGGAACTGAAATCGCTGTTGGACGCTTCTAAGAAGGTTGATATGTCCCACAATTCAAAATTAAAGGTTACACCACTGAAAAGCATAAGGGTAAGTATTAATTAACGCACATTTAAAGGGTGAGCAATGAGGTGTACAGTTTAAGCGAAAATAATGCAACTAATATATATATATATATATATATATATATATATATATATATATATATATATATATATATATATATATATACATATACAGGTCTGGAAAATCCAAACTGGAACCTGGACGTTTCTGAAGTAAGATAAAGAAAATACTATATTGTTCATCAAATCAGAATGAGACAGTCATAAGCATCGACATACGTGCTTAACCTTAATAAATTACCAGTTTGGCCCGATGGTGAAGGGTAATAGAATGCTGGCGCAGTGAGAGTGGGCGGCAGCATACGCCACGCCCTAGCAAAACAAGAGTGTTCCACTTTATTTTCTTTTTTATTTAGGCTCTCAAAGCGTAAGTACCGAATATTGGTATTTCCGTGTTTCGAGTAAAATTTTTTTATTTTTAAATGGTAGTTTATTCTACTGAACAAAAAGTACAGATTATTAAGTGGTATTGTTCTGGTAAAAATATACATGAGATAATCGGCAGATTTGCATTTACGTAGGAAAATCATCCTATTCCTTCAAAATCTAGAATTTCAGAAATTATTAAAAAATTTGAGACAACCGGTTGGCTAAATATTTGTAAAAAATGCACTGATAATAATGAGGAGCAACCGGATCCTTAAATTACTGAAGAACGAGCAAATCGGGAGACTGACGTATGTAGTTTGGCGGAAATTAATTTTCCTTGCAATAGTACCGCAATTGCAGAAGAACTTGATATGAACGCTCGAACGGTTCGAAATATTTTAAAGCATAACAAATATCGCTGTTACAAATTGCGAACAACTCAAGAAATTTTTCCGGAAGACCAGGAAAAACGTATGGTGTTTTGTGAGGACATGATGGAAAGGGCTAATAGGGACGACAGATTCATCAGCAACATTTTGATTACGGATGAATCTTCATTCTCCTTGCAGGGCCGTCACAATCCTATTGCCATAGGATACTCTAGAAAGAATCAACATCTCAATATTCCTCAGAGAACACAATATCCGCAAAAGGTTAATGTATGGGCTGGTATATTAGGGGATTTTATCATTGGACCCTTTTATATTAATGGGAACCTAACTGCCAATAAATACTTGGACCTTTTGCGAAATCACGTCATTCCAGCTGTTCGAGCACTGAATATTAATTTTGAGGAAATTTGGTTTCAGCAGGATGGTTGCCCTGCTCATAATGCGAGAGAAGTGCAACAGTTTTTGCAAACTATATTTCCTGAGCGCCTCATAAGCACAAGGGGAACCATTCAAAGGCCATCCAGGTCTCTCGATTTGGCCCCAAACGATTTTTTTCTTTTGGGTCATGTTTCCCAAAAAATTTATCGGCACATATATGATCGTGCTATGAATTTGGATGATTTGAGACAAAAAATTAATGAAGTTATTATAAATGTAACACCTGAAGTTTTGACAAATACGCGAACCGGATTTTACAATAGATTGGTTTATTGTCTCGCTCAAAATGGAGGCCTGTTTGAACACCTCTTGTAGAATTTTAGATGTTTTTATTTACTTAAACAGAATTTAATTATTTGTTTATTTTATATATTTTATATATATGTATAAATGAATATATATATATATATATATATATATATATATATATATATATATATATATATATATATATATATATATATATATTCATTTTTGTGAAATCTTCGTTTTTAAAAATAGTATTTTTCTCATAAATTGATTGGGTAAACTAAAGTTTACATAGCAATTATTTGCTCGGTACCATTTTTAAAATATATTTAATAAAGTTTGGATACGTGAGAGAATGCGTGCATTTTTTTTCTAGGACAGTCTATTTGACACAATTCCTAAATCAGCAGAAACTACGAAATCGCCTTTAACAGATTATCATAAAACTAGTTGCCGAAGATTGATACTTAAATCTAGGGGTAGTGGGGAAAATACCCCCGGCATGAACTCCACGAACATCCTAGATGTTTTGACAAGTGAAGATAAAGAAAACAGAAATTTGGATGGCAGTGGAGGAGGAAGAGTGAATCCTCTGAGATTGAATTTTGATGCTACTGTGCATAATGACAGTTTGCTCGTGAATAACAGTATAGAAACGCAAACGTTCAATATTGTGAATTCGACTAGTAAAGATAATTTTCAAGGTAGGTGAATAATTTGAAGTTTTCGATCCTTTCTGAATAAAATATATTTATTTTGTTTTCAGAAAACAGTATACGTGATTCACCACCTCCACCGTCAGATGATGAAGATGAAGTGATCAATCAAGGAGCGGGAGATACTGTAAAAAAACACCCTGCTAATATTGTTTCTTCCAGACCGGAATACTACACTTTGCCAAGTCTGGATGATTTGGTGCCAAATGAAAATGGAAAGTGCATTGTAAGAGGGTTTACTATCGGTAAGTAAAAAAATGTTTTTTAACTATGTATTTGCTTCCGATATTCTTTAATTATTAACGGAAGCGGTTGTTTTTCGTCGTAAATCCTGGAAGAGATTCTAGATTAAAGTAGAAACTGTCAAGCCTATTCCAAATTATACAATTGTTTACAGCCAAAATTACTATGAATACGTGACGAAAAAACTATCGTTTAACGCGTGAGACAAAAGGTTGGTACTCCAGTATGCATCACCTTTTTAAAGACATACGTGTACTTCACTCATTTTTTTTTTTTGCAAATTTCACAGTATTTTACCATCGTTCACAATTTAACTTTTGTTACATAAGGACAAACCAATTATACAATTGTTTACAGCCAAAATTGCTATGAATACGTGACGAAAAATCTATCGTTTAACACGTGAAACAAAAGGTTGGTACTCCAGTATGCATCACCTTTTTAAAGACATACGTGTACTTCACCCACTTATTTTTTTTTTATTTATTTTTGCAAATTTCTCAGTATTTTACCATCGTTCACAATTTAACTTTTGTTACACAAAAACAAACCAATTCCTTTAAAATAGCACTAAAAATCGAATAATGTCACGATGAAATCACGGGTGAAAGAAAAAGGAGTGACAACTCTCACAAATGACAACACAATGACCGGCAACGTTGCCAAGTTAGGCAGTGAATTTGTAGAAATTATAATGTTACGAATTCTAGCTTTTTGTTGGATAAACACTACAGGTAAATGCCAAAGCACTTTTAGGTAAAAGCAGTTGTTTATATTGTATATATTCCAGAAATTACATTATTTAAGGAGGTCTATTCGTTACACATGAGTCAATTGAAATGTAGTACCCAATATTTCACAAATTGAATTAAAATACTAATAAAAGATAATATAATTTAAAATAAATAGTTTGCAAGGCATTTATCAATGAAGTAGAAAATATTAAAAAAAATATATACAAATGTGATTTGACTCATTTAAATCAGCTGACCATAACTAGTAAAAACACAACGTTGCCATTTGGCAACGTTGTGTTTTTACTGTTCATGTTTACCTTTGAGGCAGTCTAACGTTACCCTTTAATAATAAATAAGTTTACAAAATATAAAATGTTTATTTGTAATATTTGAATATCTCCTGGCCAAGATGTTTGTAAATTTATGTCTTAAATGTTAACAATGGCGTCAGAATATACTGAATGCAAAAAAACGTAAATTAGAAGAAAATTTTACAAGATGTGTATGTTTATATCAATAACCAGGTGATAGTAAATGAAATGTATTATTGATGATTTGTGGTGTAAACATTGTGATTTGCCAATATCCTTATAAGATATGTCGTTAAGATGAAATTTTTGGGTTAGTAAGAATTTTTCATGTATTGCCATAACAAGATTGATGATTGATTGATTATGGTCTGATATCTTATGATAGTTAAACAATGTTAATAAAAAATAGAATTTCTTTAAATTCTAAGAACTTCATATTTTCTCACAAACATAGCGCGGACTTAACAACAAGGCAGTTCATCACCTGGTGGTTACCATGGTTACACGAGTACTCGTGAGACCAACAAATTTTCCCATAGAATTATCACGTCAGAAATATATAAAGTAGAATATTTCAATAACGATGCTCGACTTTTAAATGTAAATGAAACAAGTCGTATGTGAGATATCCACTCTTTTTTTATTTGAAAGGACATTTTATGGCATTATGGTGGTACTTATACAAGACGTCCAATTGTCGATGATTTTGTCGCATAAATCTGACTGAATTTGCTGCATGGCGTTCGTTATGTTTACTTTGAGGGCATCGATTGTTTGCGGTTTATTCGCATATGCCTGGGATTTAGGATAGCTCCGAAGGGAGAAATCTAATGGCGTTAAGTAGCACGATCTCGGTGGCCAGTTCATGTCTCCGTCGTGGAGAATGCCCTTCGTGATATGTGCGCGTTGTGTGGCACGTAGCGCCATCCTGTTGGAACCACATGTCGTTGATATCCATATCATTCAGTTTAGGTCACAAGAAGGTACTTATCATCGACTTGTAGCGCTTCCCGTTGACGGTTATGGCCATGCCAGTTTCGTGTTGAAAGAAGTACGGACCGATGATTCCGCCAAACCAAAAACCGCACCAAACTGACTTTCTCGGGATACATTTGGTGCTAGTAGATCTCGTGTGAATTGGTATCGCCCCAAATCCGACAATTTAGCTTGTTCACACATCCATTCATCCAAAAATCGGCCCCGTCGCTGCTAAAGATGATTTTTTTGGGAAAATTTGGGTCAACTTCCAACTGCTCCAGAACCCAATCAACAAACACCCGGCTTTGTCTATGGTAGTTTACCTTAAGTTTCTAGGTCAGTTAGATTTTATACGGGTACATTCGCCAAGCTGAAGTTGCAGAAAGGCCAGGTTCTTATGAACGGCGAGAAATTGACTGCCACGCATAGCAGCGATGTTTTCAGCAGACTTTGCGTTTCGGTAATCTACGTATATTGACAGATTACTTACCGAACCAATTGATTCGTATTTGACCATCAAATGTCGAATACTCGACTCGGCAGAAATGTTGTGGCGAGGATAAAAATCACTTAATGCGCGGAACGTGGCTCGAAAGGAGCACTGATTTTGAAAATAATCTGTGAAGATTTGCACACGTTGTTCAACTCCCATAACCTTCCATGGTGAGTTGCCACACACTACAGAAAAATTCACAACAAATTTCGAGCGTCTCTATTGAAGGAACCTTTATAAAAGCTTTATGTTATAAGGACAGGCATACTTTCTTCTAGTTAGGAATCGGAAGCATTACTTCAGATTACTTGTAGTTTAATATATTCACTTTTCTTATGATGACGTGTACTTGCCTACCCTGTACTGATGAGGAGCAATGAGTTCGAAAGCAGTCGGCGGGTCGGGGATGAGATTTACACCTTTCTCTAATTAGAATAAAGCACGCTTGCCTTTATATAGCTTTTTCAGTTTTCTCCTATATATACAATTATTTATATATACCAACTGCAAGTATATCATTTACTATTTTTATTTATATTTAGAAAAATGTTGATAAATGATGCAAGATCTTTTAATTGTTGGTACACACATCTATTCTATGTTATCTTTTTCTAATTGCATTATTTAAACTAGTATGACATGCTAGTCGGTACGTCAGTTCAAGATTAAAGTAACCGGCTAGAAAGAAAAGTTTGAGTTTCTGGTTGCCTAAATTATTATGTTATTTTTAATATGTAAATAATGTTTAACTATAAAAATAAGTTTTTAAGTCAATTTTTTGTTGATATTAATGATAAACTTTGTATTCGTAGAGATTTTTGACACTTAAAAACACTGAAAGGAGTCACGACAAACAAAAAAACTAAAAGCAAAATTAAATAAATATGTTTGTATCTGTTAAATATCACAGAAGCCCCTTCTCCATGGTCCATAAACAACATATTGTTGTTTAGATCTACTGGACTATCGAAGAATGGACGTTAAATATTTACATAGGTCGAGAATTTTGTCAGTGCTGTCTCTGTTTTAATCTACAATTTTAAAAAGAGGGTTTTGAACATTTCTTTTTAAATATATTTGTCAAATCTGAACTTTTGCAACCTTCAACTTCTTAGGTTACAAGTTTTAATTTTTTTTTTTGTTCGTCAAATATACGATATACCCTTAATGCATAGATAACATTAATAGCAATATTAGAGCATTTTTGAAGACAGATTTTTTTTTAGGTCGGAAAGGCTATGGTAATGTTTACTTCCCTGATGAAATAGATGTAACAGGTCTAAATATAGATGAATTGGTTCACTTCAGATACAGGGAAATAAACGTTTATCCCGATGATTCTAAGAAACCACCAGTGGGCCTGGTAAGTTAAAATGAATAACATTTATTAACTGTAGAATAAAAATCTTTCAAGAGTTTTGCACATTTTTAATGACAAATTAGACTCGATCATAATTAGATTCTGTAGGGGATTTTTAAATTATAACATTATCAAAAACTTTTTCTGTATTTGCTTTAGAATCAGCAATCAATGTAATATTATCATTAAATTAAAATCTTCAACTCATGATATGATTTTTTTAGTTCCCATCACGATTTCGTATCGTACCTAAACAGTCTTACCTAACTCTGTTTTTTTTTTTATCGAATTTACAAATAACTGTTACTTTTTCGTTTTTACAGGGATTGAATAGGAAAGCCCAAGTTACTTTAGATAATGTCTATCCAAGACGAACTGGTTCCAATGTTTTAATTAAAGATGTCGGAGAGTTAATACAAATGAACTTTGCCGAAAAATTACGAAAAGTAACAGAAAAAAAGAATGCTCGTTTTGTGGATTACCGACCCGAAACTGGCAGCTGGGTGTTCAAGGTAAGAAAATTAGAAAAAATGAATGTATATTTATTTTTTCTATTTATTTATATACAGTGGCCGATTCGATTTCGAATTCAAAGGATTCCGAGTTATGAAGGAATTTAGAAAAACCATCGTGTATGTGTTGGACATTTTTAGGAATCTCTTATAAGAGATTCTAGAACAGCAATTAAATATAATGCAGTTCCTTCCCTCCATTTTCCTTGATGTGTGAGTAAAACCAAGTGAGCGGTTTTTTATTTTCTGGAAAACATGAGCGGCTCGTCGAATGAGGTGCAAGCAATTATAAAAAAAAACAAACTATGAATACGCTGCTTACATGCACATTAATTAAATTTGGTAATGTTACACGCTGCATACCCCTATAAAAATGTCCGCATATTTTTTTCCCAATTTACAAGGGATTTGTTCTTTTTTTTCAAATAGTCCTTAAAAAACGGCAATACTATATCAAATTGTTCACAAACTCTTACCTCATTCGTCCCCAACAAGATGCAGTTTTAATTCTAAAGTTGTTTGTACCCTATTCGAATACAAAGACAGCATTTTTTGAGACAATGGAAAAAATTTTAGATGACAGAAACGTTTGTACCACGAACCAATCATCAAGATATGTCAAAATTCTCAAAAGCAAGAGTTTTCTTGTTTTACAAAATAATGCCTCAAGTTGATTTGTTATTTGACAAGCTCTAAACGAGAAATTGACGCTGTTATCGCAAATAAAAATATATTATCGTTTGAATCAAAATTAACAGACATTAGAAATAATATTACCTCAAACCATATTGAGCTATCTCCATCTACTTCAGAACGTCATAAACTGGGTGATTCCTCGGAGTGTTTTCGGGAAGCAAAAGAAGTTTGTGATATAATTATTTCTCAAGCAAAAGAACGATTCAGCTTTACAGGTCACTTGGTAGAAGCCAGTCTTTTTTTTTCGGAACAGTATGCCGAATGTAGTACATGTTTTCCCGAACAAAAATTTAAGGATACGATTAAAATTTACCCCTTTTTTATCAAACAAAAACTCCATACAAAACTGACCGTTATATATAAAACTGAAGAATTTAGATCAAGGTCGGGACTTCTTGTACTTTATGACTATCTTTCGCAAAATATCGAGCTAAGTGAGACATTTAGTGAAATTTTAAAACTTTAAAAAATTTTAATTACTATTCCGATGGCATCGGCTGAAACAGAACGATACTTTTCTACCCTCAAACGGATAAAAACGTTTTTACTGAATACTATGAGCCAATCGAAAGCATACCTGGTTTCAATCAGCGAGTTATTAATAAGTTTGCTAATGCCAAAGATCGGCGTATAAATTTCCTTTATAAATATTTCACAGTGTGTTATATATTTATATATATATATATATATATATATATATATATATATATATATATATATATATATATATATATATATATATATATGTATATGTGTATTTTGTTTTGATTGCTATATTTTTAAAATTTACTACCTTTATGTTTAGTTATTTAAAATGCACTGTTTTGTTTCATACTAACTCAATTTTTAAAGACTTTTATTTTTTCATCCGCCGGTGTCTATGACAGGTTTTATACATATCTATGTTTTTAATGTACCATTGGAATGCAACCCCTACTTCTTTATTGCACCAACCGCCACTGGTCTTAACTGAAAGGAAACTGTTTCGGAATCGTTTGTTTACTAATATGTAATCGAGTTGATTCCTGAGTATATGTTCTGGAGATTTCCTTGTGTTTAGTCTCCTTGGGGGTAACTTGAAAAATGTATTTGTTACGATTAGTTGTTCTTCTGTACAAAATGTACCCAGGCTGTCAGGCCTCGTTCATTTCTCTCTCCGTCTGTACGGTTCGATATATTATTCGTCTCTTCCTAGTCCTAATATACTGTTGGGAGCCCCCATTACTACATTTATATCATGCTTTAAAAGTTTTTGGGGTGTTTGTGTTATTGAATGATTTTTTATTGTCTGTTGTAGGGGCATACACTTGTAATATGTTAAATCAATACTGGACTGGAGTCAACTTGTAGCAGATATAAAATTTGCCATGGATTTGGCAATTTTTTGGTTGATGAGAATTCCTGCTCCTTGGTGATGTCGGGGTTTCCAGAATATAATAACATATTATATGTTCATTAATGTCGCATACCCAGAATTTCTATGTCTAGTTTGTCAATTTATTGTATAGTGTTATGGAATTTTCCGGATTGGTACGTTCCAAGTAACAATCTTGACCGACTCGGAGATTCTTAGCAACCGCGGACCACTGAAGGTCTGCAGGGGACTAAGGCTCATTGATTCATCGTTTTCGGCCGTAGTTGATTATACTAATTATAATATTCATGGTGGTTTTCCGTTGCCTCTATGATAAGTATCTGTATGTTATCAACGCCTTTGCCATCCGAACCTTGTTAATACTCTTGATTTTTCCCTATGTTCAGTTTTGGACAGCCAATTCTTTACTTAACGCCCGATTACAATAACTTCTACATTAGTTTTGTATAATTTAACCGTGAATAAATATTTTGTAATTGTGCGTATATGACATATTTGGTGCTATTCGTAGTTTGAAACCCAAACTGCCTAGTTAATATATGTTATATTTATTCAAAAATTCAGTAAAACAATTTTTACTGCCGTTTCAATTATTTTAGAGCACTCTGATAAAAGAAATATGGTTAAAAAGTTTGCGGACGTTTTTACGATTCTATAGTGGTCAATGGGCGCACCTCTTCAAACGGTTTTACAACACTGCTTTCGACTGACTACAAATAAATTATGTACATTGTTAAATTTTCCAGGCTTTATGTAATTTTTTTGTAATGATTTTCTTGGGGATTGATATATTCACAGATTTTATTTGTTATTTTTTAGGTTGATCATTTTTCCAAATATGGATTTAACGATAGTGATGAAGAGAATGATCAAAATGGCACTGGAGCAGCAAAAAAGGTACCGCAAAAACCAAATGGTCAACAAGGAGATGTACTTAAAATCCCTAAACCTTCAGAAACTATGACAAAAGAGAGTCTTGAAGAAAAAGAAACAGATAATGAAGTGATTTCTACAGAAACTAGTGAAAGGTACAAACAAATTTATTTGATCTATGTGAAATGGACATTAATTTTTAAATAAATAAATGTTATTTTTACGGACCAAATCCTTTTTACAGACAACAATGGTAGTACACAAAGATTACAGATCAACTATCAGTCACAATTTATCACACATGGAAATCTATATAAAACGATCTTTTTTCATTGCGTTTTTGAATGAGCTTAAAGTTAAATTAAACACATACATTATCACAGTATTTATTTGCCAGTAAAGGTAACCTACTGACAGATGACGTTCTGGAGTAATTAGTTTTATGGTGTGAAACATAAAACAAGTCATGATTACGGAGTATTTTCTGTGGTACTTTTATTTGAATTTAACTCCGCGCTATTCAAGGAGAAAAATATTTAATTGTTTCATTAATTCACAATAATCTTTTAAATCTGACGGAATGGCATTCTTATAAGCGTCAAACCTTAAAATTTTTTTCTGAATTCTTTTAATGAGATCTAGATATAGTTTATACGGTGAAGTCCAAATTTGGCTTGCATATTCTAGGGTAGATCTAACATAAGAGAAATAAACTGTTTTAAAGAAGTTAAATGGTGAAAATCCTGCAATGTTCTGTTAAGAAAACCCATAGTTTTTAAGGCTTTATTCTTGATGTAACTTATGTGAGTATTAAAAGATATCTCTCTGTCAAACAGAACACCCACTATCTTAAGTGCTTCATTATTAATTTTATAATCAAAATTAATAACATTTTTTTTCCTTTAAAACTGCATTAATTTATATTAATCAACATTGAGTTCCATGCCATTCATATTGCACCAAGTTGTTAAATTATTTATATCTTGTCCTTTTTACAATCTTCAAGTGAGTTTATTGTTTTAAAAAACGTCAGGTCATCCGCATATGAAAGCATGTCGCAATGCACTATAAAAGACTTAATGTCATTAACATACAGTTTAAATCACAAGTGACAGATGAGCATCTTGAAGGACACCAGGCGTAACTAGTATTTCTTTTGACCAAACGTTATTGATCTTCACCACTTGAAATTTACCGCTTAAAATAATCCCTTAACCACTCCAGCAAATTTTCAAAAATACCAAGTGCTTTAAGTTTCCGCCTTTTGAAAATCCGTATTAATACTGTCTACTTGACACTTCAAATCCAAAGAGCTTACGATCGACACCAGAAAATTAGTGACAGTTTACTTTTCTTTCACAAAACCATATAGGTGGCTCAAAGTTATTATGACAAAGTTAAGATTAGGAAAAAATATTTGCATGAAATACAGACAAAATTTTTTTTTTTCTGTTTTGATTGAGTTCGTTTTTGATCTGATATAGTTTTTAATAAACCAAAATATTTCAACAACGATCAGTTCTAATAGAAGTTTTTTTTTTGTTTCTTTAGATCACATGAACCATCATCAGGATTTCGCTTAGACAAAGATATCTTAATCGATGATGATGAACTTGAAGAGAATGATGTCCTTCATCACAGTATGTTCGTTGATGATGCATTAGAAGAAGACTACCATCAAATACCTGCTGAGGTACCCATGGATTTGCATTATGGATCGTATGCTAAACCTTCAAATGCAAAAAACATACAAGTAAGTACACAATTATGTCTTAAGAATTTTAAATGTAATTTTGTAATTTTTTAGTTAATAGTACTAGCATTATTTATAGGTTACGTTTCCACTAAAAGTACTATAAACAATAACATTTAACCTGAAGTTTATCCAACATCACGGTATCGTAATATCATAACTTTTAGGTTATGAAATCAACACTTTTTGCCGACGACGATCGATCTTCCGACGGCGCTGGCAGTCATATCTCTATTATGAAGCAATATCTGGACCTGCCTGAAATTGAAGAAATGCCAAGGTTGCCAACATTACGAGAAGAACCAGCAATTCGTAAACGGCCCATGTTGCGTCCTAAAGTGTGGAAAGTATTGAACAGTTATGAAACTCCTGGAGCTACCTCTGCTGTGTTGCCAAATAGGTAAGTTGGATGCATAATTATAAAATCGTCACCGACATTACGATGAAACGACCGTTTTATCGAGTGCTTTGGTTGTTTGAAATTGTTAAGACGCTGTGCATTTTTAATCAATAACCCCATATAAAAGTAAACTTTCGTTGGTATAGAAATTATCGGCAAAATAACGGTTCTTTTAGATTTTTTTTTCGTCATGATCCTGTTAAAAATGATTTATTTTTCTAACAGATAAATAAAAACATTGAAATTTCTAAAATTTCAAAAAATCAACTTACTAAGCTTGTAATTTTTTAGGTGCTGTGTCGATATGGGAATGTTTAAAGGTAAATCATTCCGAATTGGGTGGTCCAAAGGATTTACATTTTATAGTGTTGATAACCAAGAAATTGATTCTAACAGTGAATTGGTTCTTAAGAAACTTGATTCGTCCCCTAGTTTTGACCCGTTAAAGGTAAGTAGTAAATTGGTAATCTGAACTACCTCGTTTGGAATTATAACAATTTGACTAATTTGATTAAGAAACTATCTCAGATTATCTGTTAAAATAAAGTTGTCATTTTGCGGCAAAAAACATATTTACTGGTTTTTATACATCTTATCGTTAGATATTCTAAGAAAGTGTAGACCTTCGGAGCGGTGATAATTATTTTCCGTTGCGTGGCAGTTCCGCTAAAGTCCCGTTATTAAAATATAGGATTGGAACTATAAATCTAAAATCTTGCTGCGCTTCCACATTTGCGGAAGCAGAAGCGCTTCATCACTACATTGTAAATGTTATACCATTTTATCGAGTATATCTTGGGATGCTTTTACACTAACTATACAGTTTAAACGCTAAGTACCTGTAATTCGGTAGATGTTAAATTTATTTATTATCTCATTTCCTATGTTTTAATTTTTTACATTTTTTTAGGACATTCTGACAGATTCACTTCAGGTAGTTTTGGAAGAATCTACCTACCAACTAAGCTCCTCAAAAATACCAACCTTCAAAATCCTTAAGACAGACTCGTACCTTAAAAGGCAGAGTGCCATTTTCGAGAAATTATCTTCACAATATAATAGCAAACATGCTAATTACCTCTACAGTATTTGGACGCTTTGTACTGCCCTTTGGGGACCCAACGAGAACACAATTTCTAATAGACGGTATTTGCTGACAGAATGGTTGAAAGTCACCTGCAACACAGATGATATTTCTTTGAAAAATGGGCCTTTTAAGTCCGTTTCTGAAGTTACAGAGACCATTTTCGCTTGTTTGTCAATTTTTAAAGTGTTTGATGCAGCAGGCATTGCAATGGACAACCGATTACCGAACTTATCCCTTCTAATAGCTCAATTAAGCGTTCCAAATGTGACGAAAAGTTTTATTCAAGAGCAGATTGAAATTTGGTATAGTTCCCTGGCTTCTAATCATATCTCCGATGACATGAAGAAGTTGTATTTATTGTTGTCTGGGATTCCCATGAAAGATGAGGTAAACATTTTCGAAAATGTCGATTGGAAGAGGGCGTTTGGAATGCATTTGTGGTAAGTTAATATAAGGACGTCAAAAAAGGTTTCACTACCTTTTCATTATTGATTTTTTGCATAATTGAATGTTTAGTAAAAGTCGATGAGCAAACAGAAGTGATAGAATTTTTGCAGAAACGACACATTTCTTTATTCACAAGAAACCGACTTGCTTTAATTGGAACCCAGTCCATTACTGGATACCTTTTAATTTATTTATTTATATAAACCATTTAGTAATGTTACAAATTGCTTCTCTTTTGACTTGTATAACTGAATTCTGTGGATAAGCGTGTTTAAAATTATTTAGAGATTTTTTTTTCTAGGTACATTTGTCCAAATGGTGCACCTATTGAAACTGCAATTGAAAACTACAAAAAGTCGTTTGAAGAGCATTCCTATGCCGAACGACCAAATCCACCATACATGAAGAACTTTACCGAAGATGGATGTTTCGATATAATGTATCACATATTACTTTTGTATAAGTCGGGAATTCATAGACTTACCAGTGTTTTAAATCCTGCTACCCATACGGATGACCCACTGGATTACAGGCTAAGGTAAGTGTAAGTTGTTAAATATGTTTACGCACAAAAAATCAGTTGCAGAATAACGCAAATCAGGAGTGGTCATAAAGTCATACGTGTCAGTTTAAACATATGATTATAAATTTCTTAAAAGCATTGTCATTTAGTATGTAAAAGACTTAAAATTTTACAACTTCATTTTACTATACATAATATAAAAGATTGTAAATAGACTGTGGTTATTTTTGAGGCATGGACTAAAAAGCTGGAGCATGTTCGGATGATATACAAATTTGTTTCACAAAAGTTAGTCATAAAATTTTGCCATAAGTTATAATGAAACTTGTGATTTTCTTTAGGAATGATAGTAAAAAGGTGCTTAATTTAATTTGATGGTATTTGAGAGGGCTGAAGAATTGGTAATTGACGTATTTGATGTTTTGTTTTTTGGTATAGCAGTGTGTCATCAAAATCTGTTCTATTTGGGTTGGAATTAAAAGACGTCTTAAGAGAGAAAATGAGCATTCGATGTTTACGGATGTAATGGTGGCATACTGGTATAATGTAAGGACGATTTATCAATGCCGAGAACAACAAAATTCATTACTTAGTGACATAACAGCTTTTCGTTTTAGAAAATGTCATAACTAAAATGATTAGAAAAAAATCAAATCTTTTATTGTCATAAATTCCATGCACTTCTGTAGAATCGTTTACAACTAAGGCATTTTATCCGTTATAGGTTCTGGTGGCATAACCTAAATTATGACCATGGGCACTAAAGACTATAACTTCAATATATAAAAAAGTTGACAAAAAAATGTAATTAAATATTGAGTTTCGTCCTTGAGGCGGTGTGCCGACACCTCTCTTCCCGCTTTCACACCCTCCTTTCCGACTACCCTCGGGGAGTCTACACGTTTTTCGGTTTGAAGGAATCGTGAAACTTTCGGGTTATCGCATATATACAGCCAAAAGCTCCTAATTTAACAGTCTCTGTAATAATTTATGCATGTAACTGCTGAATGCACAGGTGACTGCTCACATATCTTTTTCTATCAGTACACAGAAATTCTAATTGTAGGATAAAAACGACCCCACTCTACAGTAACACACAGCCATGCACAATTTTCCCGATATGCATAATAGAACCTTCTATGATGAGTTTTCCACTATTACACCTTAAACCCAGCCCTGTCTTTGCTTTAACCGCAAAGGTCCAAAACCACTTTTTTAGTCACTCTTCGTAAGAGTACACCCACGCACGTCTTGTCATTTCAACGACGAAAATGGAACTCGGGAAGGTTCTATGAAAAACCACCGGCTTTACTAGTAAAAATATGGCTTAAAATTATTAATTAATATCTCGTATGTATTGTTAATAATACGAATAATAAAAAATATTGTTTATTATTTTTATATTATATGATATATTAGTTGTTTTCCATTATAACTTTGACAGAATTTATGAAATTTAAATTTTTGGTATTTGTTTATAATGTGTTTTGTTCAACACAAAATTTTCTTTAATGCATCTTCATTTTTATGCTATTATTTAATGTCTTGAAGTGGAATGTTTTATTCAAATGACGAAGGATATTTAAAGTATGGTCTTGAGGTTTATTACAAAGTGATACCAACTGTTAAAAGTTATATAAAACTGAGTCTCACTCTGGCTTGTTACTAATGACATATATCTTTTTTTTAAATTTATTTAATATTTTGACTCTACTCCGCAATGCAAGTTGTCAGAATTGCAAAAATGAATCGGGTTAATAAAATATTTGAAATACTTTTCAAATGAGGGTATTTAAGGAAATAAAAGAGCCAATTTTCTTGCCAAAAATCCTATCAATTCCACATTTTCTATAAAGATCTTAAAATATTTACTAAAAACTTTATAAACATTCTAATAGAACCTGAATGGAATCTTAACTGGAAAGAAAATAAGCTACATTATATAAAAAATACCTACTACTTCAGCAACACTTTCCAGCATACGTTAACCAGGAAAGAATCTGTAATTCTTCTGAGAATTCACATCGGTCATGCTCGCCTTATCAATGAACATTTAATGAAAAATCTAGAACCCATATATCTTTCGCATGGGTACTATACTCACTTACTGCAAGAGGCATCTTTTTTGAGTGCCGCAACTTCGCCCTTCTACGTACATTATAGATAATGTCACGTACACTCACAACACACAACGTGAAAAACATTATCTCGTTTCTAAAATATGTCCTATTTTAAAACAAAATATAAAAACGATCAAAACATGACTGATCATGAGTTATACGCTAAAAAACTCCAAACGTCCATGCATCACAAATTTATATCCTATACTATGCTACTGCAAGTAGAGGTTCCTAGAAACTCTGTGAGTGTTTGTCACAAAATTGACAGTATGTTTCTAAAAGATATCCTATTTTATAACAAACTATAAAAACGATGAAAACATAACTAACCATCAATTAAACGCTAAAAAACTTCAAAAGTCCATGCGTCAAAAATTCATATCCTGTCCTATCCTACTAGAAGTAGAGGTTCTTAGAAGTTTTGTGGTTTTCACAAAATTGATAGTGTACTCAGCATCATCTACGACAGGTTACACTATAGCTATATGTCAAAAAGTGGTATATAAATAGTATGTTATCTGAATTTTATTATACATCTCTATTTTAGTTACCATTAGGGGAGGTGGGGGTAATTAACGTCTCTGCTGTCGAATATGTGATAAAAATTATTTAATTATCTAACTTTTATTTTTAGCTGGTTATTGCTGCAATTGTTCTTATCGCTAGACGTTGGATTAATCGAAACTTCTGAAAAAAATAAGCTCTGCACTAGTTTTTCAAATCAACTCGAGCAACTAGGACATTGGGAATGGGCCATTTTTGCCCTGCTCCATCTTGAAGATAACTCCATAAAGAAAAACATTATTATGGGAATATTGGATCGTAATTTGACCGCTGATTTTGACGACAACTCGCAAGAAACTGTGGATTTATTGGTAAATGACATGAAAATTCCTGCAGAATGGATTCATTTAGTCAAAGCTCCAAAAACGCTCGCTCTCGAGAGATACTTTGAAGCCTTCAATCACTATTCACTCGCTGAAGAATATATCCTGGCAAACAACGTATTCGTTGACCATTTATTGCCAAGTTTGTTCATAAACGAACAATTTGATGTTATAAGAAGTTTAATTGAAAAGATCAAACCTGGCTCTAAGGACATTTTACATTGGAACAACGAAGCCGGACTATTCCTGGAATATTTGGATTTACTGGATCAATCGATTTCATCGGATAATATAATAAAACTGCAAATGAAACTTTCTTCTATAAGCGAAAGGATAGTGAATTTCCCTCTTAACACTGATCAGCAAAAAGTATGCGTTGCAGAACTTTCGAAAAGATGCGCTTCTCTTTATAAGGAGCTCAGTCAGAAGTCACAGTCTCATTTGTTTAAAGATTCATACACACTATTTATCGAGACTTTGATTATGCCACCAGATTTTAAGCAAAACGAAGGATTGTATTTGATACACGACTTCTATAACTTTAGAATTAATAATAGGCAGTAAAAATGTTAATTGGAGTAATAAGAGTAACAAAATCAGAAAGATATTCAACTTGGTAAGAATAAGATATATAATATCACTGTGATTGATAAACATTACCTTGTTATTTTTTTCTGTGCAGTTTTTGCTTGGGTACTTAGTAAGGACTACTGGATGGTAATGTTTTTCTTAAACTATTAACTGAAAGAAAATAATTGCTGGCTAAAATTGTTAAATTAAAGGCTTCTCTAATCTCAGAAAATGTCTCAATGTTATTATAACATAAAATTGGGTTTTTCTCAAAAATTATGCACAAAACGTTTAGGCCTTGATACGATTGAACTTCTTTCTAATTTTGTTAGTCTTTGATTAGAATTAAGTAAAAATACAGATTTGTTGTTTTTACTTCCATTCTTAAGGTAAGTGTAAATATTTTTGTCGATATTTAGTTGTAAGCTATTTTTTTTTATCACCTTTATATGTTACCTTATTTATATTAAAATTATTATATATGAGCACGGTAATGGCACATGCTTGTTTCTATTAGGAGGTGTATAAAGCTGAAAATTCCTAGCATATGTGTTTAATATTTCGCTCAAATTTTTTCTCAATTATATTATTGTAAAAATTATTGTTTGCCTCCGAATCAAATTTGTTTCCGGAAATAATTCAAATATTATGATGCTATAAGCGGAAAACTTAGATTTTTAAAGCGGATTGTCAATTTTAAATAATAAAAACCAAACTGCGATAATAAATTGTTTAATATTGGTAATTTTTTTCTTGGTACAACTCTTAATCTATTAAGTTGTAAGAAATAGATAACAAGTAAAAATGTTTGTTTTAAAATGTTTTGTCATTATTTTAATGATTATTAGTATATTTTGAGAGATTTTATTGATCTTAATGGTTGGCACTATTGATAGTTAAACTACACTTTAAATGCCATTAGTCATTTTGGTCGACAGCTGTGTTCAATGCATTTTTTATTGATCGTTGGTGTTAACCATTAAAAAAATCTGTTGAAATTGTGTATATTGTCATTTTAATTTTAAAAATATTAATTTTTGTCTTTCAGTACTGTTTATCTTTTTCTGCAATAAAGGTATTATTTTTGAAATTATAATCGACTATTATTTTATTGTGTAATTTAAAAATAGTTCACAGTTGTCGTTTGGTTGTGGCTGGCAGTTACCTTCTAAAAATCTATTTTTTAGGGATCTGTCTTTTTGTTTTTATAGCCTTGTAATTTCGCCAGTTCTCTTTTTTTTTCTCGATAAAACTTTGCAAAAATATGCTTTTAATTAACGTAAAGATCGTCAAAGTAACATTGCAAAAAAAAAAGAGGAAGTTCCCCGAGGTTTTCAAATATATGACTAAAAAGGTAATAACATGTTGTATTTAGTTGAAACCACAGAAACAAGTTTAAAACAGAGACAGGCAGAGACAAGAAAAACCTCGTCGAAAGTTCCCAACCTATGTAAATATTTAGTGTCTCACTAGTACTCAGGTAGCCATAGTAATCACCAGATGATGATCTGCCTTGTTCCTCAGTTCGTGCTATGTTTCTTAGAAAATATGATGTTTTTACAATTTAAAAGAATTTATTTTTTAATAACGTTTTTAAATTGTATGGATCATGATATATTAAATAATGAAAGTTTTGGAATATATAAAATTTTCCGATCTATAAACAATTGCTTTTATCTAAAAGTATTTGGTCTCTATTTATAATGTTTGTACAACAAATAACTAGAATTTGTAACATAACTTCTCCAGGTTAACTGTACAACCTGACATTGTAGCTTATCATTAGTCATTGTACTGTAATTTGTGACAACTGTCGCTTTTTCTTTCATTCGTGATTTAATTTTTTCTCAAATCAAATCAAAAAATGCTTTATTGTATAAAGAGCTCAAATGCCCTCATTTACAAAGCTGAAAAAAAAAACAGTAAACCATACAACATAGCCAACCCTTATAACAAATAGTGGACGGAAAAGTCAACAATATATAAAACGAAAATCACGGTTCTTGGGTTTAAACCGTGTCAAATTGGAATTACTTTCCGACATTGCGCCCACGATCGAGCGAGGCATCTTCAAGAATCGTTACTCCACCAGATTAGAACACTGACTCACAGCAAACCGTGATCCAGCCTTACAATCGATTTCCACGTAGGCGCGGATCCAAGCGGTTGGCGGTGGGGCAATCGCCCCCCCCCCCCCCCCCCCCCGAACGAGGAAAATACACTCGATTGTGTCTCTTACACTAGGAATGTGTATGCTGTTGGCTTCCACCCCCCGTTGACAACTTGTTTGTTCTTACGATCCCCCCCCTCCCAATAGCTTTGAGTTTAGGATTCTGCCTCTTATACTAGGACTGTGTATGCTGCTGGCTCCCACCCCCGTCAACAACTTGTTTTTTCTTGTGATCGCCCTCCCCTCAAGAGCTTTGAGTTCAAGAAACTAGACTCCATTCTGGCTCTTATACTAGGAATGTGGTATGCTGCTGGCTCCCCTCCCCCCCCCCCCCCACATCGACATCTTGTTTTCTTGCGATCACCCCCCTCAAAAGCTTCGAATTCAAAAAAATAGACCCGACCCTGACTTTTACACTAGAGGGAATGTTGCTGGCGTCTCCCCTCCGACGACAGTTTGCTTTCGCTTGCCATACTGTACTTTTGTGATAACACCCCCCCCCCCTCAAAGAGAGAGGTGGATCCGTCCGTTTCCACATGTGATGTAACCTGCATCTCTATTAATATTGTTTGGATATTTGCAAATTTCGATTGATTCTCTAACTTTACGTTTAAACAAGCCAGACACTGATGCTAGCACTTTAGTTTCTTCTACATTTAAAGTGTGACCTGAGCAATACTAGTGTTCAGCTATTGCCCTTCCCTTTCTTAATGTACTAGTACAAAGGAAAGGGAATGTCAAATTAGGACATTCTGTGTACAGAAATCCAACACATACAAATCGATATCTTAATGCAATGTTACACCAGCATCCTTCTCAGAAACAATCCGTCATAAACTCTGGCACATTGAGGAGCACTTTCAATAGGTGACGAACAATCACTGAAATCAGAAAAACTGACTAATGCTCTGAGAGCCAATGGATATTGCGCTGAAGATATAAGACGTTCTATTAATAAATATAAAAACCCAACTCCTCAACAAAATGTCATAAATGTACCTCCTATGGACAATGTTGTCTTACCTTATATACACGGAACCACCGACAAGATTGTCAGATTACTCCGAAAATCAAACATTCGGACAATTTTCAACACATATAAGAAAATTGGACAATATTTGAAGTCTCCAAAGAACACAACTCCATTTCGAACAAAAGGCGTTTACAAGATATCTTGCTCTTGTGGTAAACTGTATGTAGGTGAAACAGGACGCTCTATATCCACTAGGCTTAAGGAACATGAAAGATGTATAAAAAAGAAACAAATTGTACAATCTACAGTAGCTGAGCACCAGCATTACTCAGGTTATACTTTTAATGTAAAAGAAACTAAGGTGCTAGAATCAGTGCCTGGTTTCTTTAAACATAAAATTAGACAATCAATCGAAATTTGTAAATATCCAAATAATATTAATAGAGAAGCAGGTTACGGTCTACATCACACGTGGAAATCGATTGTAACGCTGGATCACAGTTCGCTGAGCATCACTCGGGTATAAATATCGGGCTGTTGCTCCTCGATAATCATTTATTGTTCTAATCGCGTGGAGCAAAGATCCCTGAAGATGCCTCGTGCAATCGTAGGCGAAACGTCACATTCTAATTTGACACGATCTAAACCCAACAACCATGATTTTCAACTTGACCAAAGCCGTGAAAGCTTTCGTTCTTTATTTTTATTATTATTATCAGCTAGTTTTATTTGACCCACATGCTCAGTTGCGTATGTATTTTGTTTGTATTTGTCTATCTATAGGAGCGAAGTTTAAAGCTAGTTCCTAACAACATCACGGAGGGTTTCTGCATTGAACTAGCTACATATGCAGTGGCGCTCTGAATAATTTTCCCCTACTCTCCGGCATAGGGTTAGCCTCATATTTTTGCTCACTCGCGCCGCTACTAAATTTCAACTGAACTCTGGTGATTTAGTTTTATTATTTTATTCAGTTAATTCCTTGTTATTGAGTCTCTTCTCACTCAACTGTGAGGTTTTGGCGGAAATACCAGAGTAGCAATTTGCTTGAATTGAAGATTTAAAATAACTGGTTGTTAATTTTATTTCAAAGAATAAATAGAACAGTTTTTTTTTATTATACTTCTGCTCCCGTCTCAGTTAAATAGAATCTAAAATATCCGTTTCTATCTCATCATTTAACTCACATTAACAAATAAAACTAATTTTAACTAATATATTTTATTATAAAGAAAAATAAAGATCATATTGAGATTCCTTACATTTGTTTACTACTATATTTTGATTTTGCATGCTTTGGATGTATAATTATACATTAAAAATATATAAAAATATTTTCAAGAATTACAGACACATACAAGACATTGTTGGAGGTTCAGGCCCTTCATACACTTCACGCGATTTTTATATATTAAAGTGAAATCTAAATTAGGGGAACATCCAATATTATGACTAAGTAATAGAAAGTCTAGCCTGTTAATTTAATTTTTTACCGATTAGGAATTTTCGGAATTATTTATCCAACAATGTATTGTATGTGATAAATAAAAACAGAAAAATGAGTGTATACTTTACAGAAGGCATCTTGAAAGGTACTTGGGTACAAGGCATGTAGGTACATAAATTTAAAAAGGAGGTTAATAACAATATACTACCATTCGAGCAATAAGCAAAATATGGCAACATAAAATGCTTATAGCAATAAATTGACACAATTTTGAAAACAAAAATGAAAACAAATTTCCAAGATTTACATAATGAAATGTTTTAGTATATTTTTGCATAATAAAAAAGTTCGAAAGGTTATGGAAGTGTAAAATAAAATTGGTATAATGGGAGCCCTCTAAATTTGCGCTATAGACGAATTAATGTGACCCTGATGTCAAAATGCGTATTCTGTAGTGTGTTGGGAAACTTTAAGATAAAATACATCAAGCAAATCTTGTCGTCTTCTTCCTTGCTTGTGTCTTCCTCTTACGTTGTTCGTATTTAGGTTGTATCCAACCCAAGACAAAATACTTCTTTACTAAAACATTCACCAGGTTTAAATCAGTGTTTTAAAACTAGCTTGAACTCTAATAGCTTAAATTAAGGCAAATTCACTTTAAGTGAGTGAAAATTTCAAATTACCAATACCTTGACGAAGCTGCTTCAATTTCATAATATAGACACACAAAGCTTAAATTATATGGTTGCAAGTTTAATGTTTAAGCTAGTTTTTTAGATATATAACATTGCGATTTAGGATATTTTAGCTTTAAAATTTAAGATACAGATGTTTGAGAAGTATTATTTTAATATGCGCTCTTAATGATATCGCCAAAACATAGTATTCAAAAAACACTTAAAAATTTAAAGACAGAAAATTCGTAAAAAAAAACTGACTCTAATAGTTATAAAAATAAAACTAGTTTTGAAAATTGAACTTAATAAGTACAAATATTTATATTATAGGTTATTCCATCGACTAAAACAGAATATCACAAACACACATTTTAAAAAATTAAAAATATTTTTAAGAGTATTCCTAGAGGAAGCTGCGTTAGCAGTAGATGTATTTTTACGTTTCGTGTCGTAGAACGAGACTATCTGAGAACTACGAAGGAAATAATGATAAAATAAAATCAGGACTCTCCTGAATATATATATATATATATATATATATATATATATATATATATATATATATATATATATATATATATATATATAGAATATGAACTCGCCTAAAAATAAAACATAATATTCAGTTTTGAATTTTGTTTAGTATACGGAAAAATAAAGAGGAGCTATTTGATGAGGCTAAGGAAGATTTATCAGGAATGTTTGACATATGCCCAAAATTTTGTAAAAATCATTAGTGTTTCATCCAATACAAAACTAAGAAAAAAATTCTAGTGTAAGTTAAATTGAACTCGAATTGCCTCGTCTTACGATACTTATACTGTTTTTAATAATATATATTTTAGTTGTTGTTGTCCTGTGGAGACGCGAATTTCTAAAATTGTAGAATTTAAGACAACATTTTGGATAAAATACCGGCGACAATTAAAAAGGCCATCGATATTTTAAAACTGTTGGCACCGTTGCATTCATTTGGTTTTTCACCATCAATATATTGACATAAGGCTTTTACGAAGTTGGTTTGGGCCAAGGTATTGTCTTCCTCTTTCAACTGTTTATTGAAAACTATAGTTGGTACGGATTTTAGAGGCTTCTGGAGGGCATCGGTCAAGGTACCGTAGTTGGCCAAGTGATTAGCAGCTGTAAAAGAAAATCATTATTATTATATAATCTTGTTCAATCCGCAAAAGTGGTTTTAGTTAATTAAGATGAAATACACAGGTCAACAAGTTTTTAAGTGTGGTATCTGTAACCGAAAATAACTCAAAACAACTTAAGATAAACTTGGATTTTATTTCCCAACATATAACATGCAAATACGTATTTTCACCATTTTCACTAACTACTCTTTCTGCGATTTATAGGTAAAGACTCGTAAACTAGTATTTTTACAAATTGGACTATTTCCGACATCTAAAATAGCAAAAGGCCATTATACTACAAATAGCTTTGACTCCAATATTCATTTCCGAAGCAATTTGGTGTGCCGAATACAAATTTGGCCACAAAATTGCTCTATCATGACAGGATTGTGCGAAAATGAATATATTCCGAGATCAGTGTTGCTGACAGGTGAATTTTCCATCCAAAATTAATCATGCAATCCTACAGTACAACTATTCCCCTTTAATTTCCATTTTGGAAATTAAGGATACTATTTTTTTACTAAGATATTGTGAACTCCTTGGTTTCTTTTATAAGAGGTATCTACTGAATGTGAATATTTAGTTTCTCATTTAGCACAAACTGCAATCTACAGTATCATGGTAAAAAAATCATATCATTGCGTTCCAGAAATAAATTGACGAAGAGTTGTAAAGGGTGTTTTTTTATAGAGGTATAGAACTTTTAAATGGAATAAAACCAAGATGATTTTTTTAAATTGACATGAAATTTACTTTATTCGAAAGATAACCTTCTGGCATTATAATTTAAATATGACTTCTGGCATATGACCGCCACGGCTGGCTCGGACGTAGTCTAATCTGGAGGTCCAATTTTCGATGACTTTTTCCAACATTTGTGGCCGTATATCGGCAATAATGCGGTTAATGTTGTCCTCTAAGTGATCAATCGTTTCGGGCTTATCGGCGTAGACTAGCGACTTCACATATCCCCACAGAAAATAGTCTAGCGGCGTTAAGTCGCACGATCTTGGAGGCCAATCCACGGGTCCGAAACGTAAAACTATGCGGTTACCAAACGTTTCCTTCAATAAATCAATTGTGGCACGAGCTGTGTGACATGTTGCGCCGTCTTGTTGAAACCACACCTCCTGCATATCATGGTTGTTCAATTGATGAACGAAAAAGTCAGTAATCATGGCTCTATAGCGGTCACCATTGACTGTAACGTTCTGACCAGCATCGTTTTTAAAGAAGTACGGATCAATGATTCCACCAGTCCAAAAAGCACACCAAACAGTCAGTTTTTCTGGATGTAACGGTGTCTCAACATTCACTTGAGGATTATCATCACTCCAAATACGGCAGTTTTGTTTATTGACGTATCCATTCAAACAAAAGTGAGCTTCATCGCTAAACAAAATTCGCTTATGAAAATCTACGCCTTGCTAGGTGATCGTGTGGCTTCAATTCTTGCACGAGTTGGATTTTGTAAGCACGCAAACCAAGATCTTTCCGCAAAATCTTCCATAAAGTGAAGGGACACATATCCAATTCCTGTGCACGATGGCGGATAGACTGATTCGGGTCTTCCTCTACGCTACGCTCTACAGCAGCAATGACTTCTTCTGTACGCACTGTACGACGTCTCTGTGGATGCGTATTATCATTTAGAGTAAACGTGGTGCGAAAACGTTCCATAGTTAATCGAATTAATTGCTCTGATGGACGATTATGTTGACCGTAAAATGGACGTAGTGCGCGATACGTATTTCGAACAGAACCATGATTTTCAAAATAAATTTGCACAATTTGGAAGCGTTGTTCAGGCGTCAGTCTATTCATGTTGAAATGCCAAACCAAACTAAACATAAATCACTTGGCAGCTGACAAAATGGCCGCCAGTTAAAAAAGTGTTGCCAACTTAAAGTTCTATACCTCTATAAAAAACACCCTTTACCTTACGATTGCACGAATGAATTTGGAATGCCAATTTACCTGCCAGTATTACTGATTTCTGAAAATGCCCTAAAATGGGCATTTTCGCACTTTAGGTCAGGTGACTTGCACACTAAAATACGTAAAAATTATATGATTTTGAATGAATATATACTCAGTCCCTAATTCCGTTGGCCCATGTAAGCTTGAGCCACGTTTGTTTGCCACTATATTGTTGGAGTTGGACAGTCATATTCTTGCCCTTTTTTTTTGAATGACATAGTTGAAATAACTACTTTTATACAAATGCTACGTACATCATCGATGAAGGATATGTATTACACCACGTTATGATGTATGTACATAGATATTTTGGTCATAGTATAGTTATACTGGTTGTACCAAAAATATTAAAGCTGCAGAAAAACGTCGTTGGACTACGAAAACATCTTTATTTTCCGATGTACTTTTTGATCGATTTATGACAGTTCCACTAAACCATCAACAATTTCTTGCAAATACTCACAGCAAGTCATGCTTCATTTCCATGTTACATGAGAAATTTACAGCTGTGAGCATTTTAGTGAAACAAGCTGATAATGACGCTGATGTCATCATAATAAGTTATGAGGAATCGAGAAGACACGTTTAATGTTATTTTGACAAAAATATTAAAGCTGCAGAACAACGTCGCCGGACTACGAAAACAGCGTTAACTTCTGATGTCGTTTTTGATCAATTTATGACAGTTCTAATAAACCAACAACAATTTCTCGCTAACGTTCACAGCAAGTCATACTTTATTTCCATGTTACATTTACAGCTGTTAACATTTTAGTGAAACAAACTGATAATGACGCTGATGTCGTCATAATTGAAACAGCAATACAAAAATTCAATAGAACAAATCTATATAAGGAAGAGGAGAACATGGAACAAATACAAAATGAATATGAGGAGGACGATAGCATAGAACTAACAAATGACAAGATAGAAAACACCTTAAAGTCCCTAGACCAGACGAGATCACTAATGAGATGCTTAAATACGGAGGGAAAAAGCTATGGAATGAAATATTAACCCTATTCAAGAATATCATAGAAGGACAAAAAATACCGAATGAATGGAAGAATAGTGTAACAATACCCATTTTTAATAAAGGACAAAAAACGCACCCAGAAAACTATCGAGGAATAACACTGTTTGATAGCATTCTCAAAGCATTCACAAAAGCTATACTGGAAGAAATCACCCAAAATCATAAGTATCTCAATGCTAAAAAAACTAAAAATGTCATATTTACTCAAAAACAGCTCATTGATGATCGGCAGACTGTTAAATTCTTGGGATTACATATGGATCAAAAGTTGTTATGGAATGAACACATTCAGATTGTGTCAAATAAAGTTTCAAAGAATTTGTTTCTTTTGAGAAATCTGGTGCGAGTTGCAAATCATGAAACATGTATGAGCGCTTACTTCAGCCTCCTCCACACCCATCTATTACATGGAATTCTTATCTGGGGACATTCACCGCATTCTGGCAAACTCTTCAGTCTGCAACGGAAGGCCATTAGAATTATTATGGGGCTGCGCTTTTGCGCAGACGTCAAAAACCACTTCAAGAATCTAAACATTTTGACATTGCCATCAGTATATATATTTAAATGTTTATTATGGATTCATGAAAGACGGGAACAATTTGCACTACATAGTGATACCCACCATTACAATACAAGGCATGCTTCACTCATGGCACCTGACTTTGTACGTCTGACTAAGAGTCGATATTCTGTCAATTATTATGCTCCTCGATTTTACAACAAGCTTCCTTTGCATCTAAAGAGCCTATCATTTGATCTGTTTAAAAGCAAAGTTAAAAATATCTTCTTCTTCTTCTTAAAGTGCCTATCCTCTTTGGATGTTGGCTATCACATTGGTCCATACCACTTTATTCACTGCTGCTCTGAACAGACCTGTTGATGTAATTTCAGTCCATGTTCGTAGGTTGCGCAGCCATGATATTCGTCTTCGTCCAGCTGATCTCTGGCCTTCCATCTTCCCCTGCAGGATAAGTTGGAGCAGGTGATATTTCTCATTCCGCATGATATGTCCAAAGTACTCCAATTTTCTGCGTTTGACATTTGTAAGGTATTCCAGTTCTCCACCGATACGTTGTAAAATGTTTTCGTTTGATACGTGGTGTATCCAAGGAATCCTAAGCATGCGGCGGTAGCACCACATCTCAAATGCATCTATACGTTTACATGAAGCATCGGTAAGGGTCCAGGCTTCTGCTCCATATAAGAGAGTTGAGAGTACATAGTATTTCAAAATCCTGATCCGTGTATGTATATTGAGGGATAGGTTGCAGAGTATGTTGCGCAGCTTATTAAAAGTACCTCTTGCTTTCTCGATTCGGCTTCTTATTTCTCGAGAGTGGTCCCAGTCCTTATTCAACGTGCAGCCTAGATATGTGATCGTCTCGGCCATTGTGAGAGTTACGTTGTTGGCAGTAAACTGTATATTGCCGACGTCGTTTTTACTGACAATAATCGTTTGCGTCTTCTTGCAGTTTATCTTCATACCATACCTGTGCAAGCTGTCACTATTCGGTCGATAATTCTTTGAAGTCCCTCTGCAGTATCGGCTATAAGAACGGTATCATCCGCGTATCTTAGGTTGTTTATTACTTCCCCATTTACAATAATTCCATCTTCTATGTTGCCCAGTGCTTCTTTAAAGAGATGTTCTGAGTATACGTTGAATAGAAGTGGCGACAGTATACAGCCCTGGCGTACTCCTCTCTTTATATTAAATTCTTCTGTTGTCTCATTCTCAACTCGTACAATAGCCTTTTGTTGTGAATATAGCTTTGATATTATCTCTCTGTCTCTGTCGTCGATTCCTGTCGATTGTAGGATTGAAATCAGTTTACTGTGCTGCACTTTGTCAAATGCCTTTTCAAAATCTATGAAGCATGCAAAGACGTCGGCATTGATGTCACGTGCTCTTTGAATCAGAATCTGCATGGAAAACAAGGCCTCTCTAGTGCCAAGTCCCTTAAAAATATACTGATGCAAAATAGCTTTTATTCACTTGACGATTTTATTAATGCAGACTTAGTGTTTTGTTGAAATATGTTGATGTGATAGAGAATTAATATTTTGTTGTTTATTGAAAACTACCCGTTTGATGCATCTTTTAACTCATAAGTTTGGCAGTGTGATTGTTATTGTATCTTGTAGGAATTTTTATTTTTATATGTTTATTTTGACGTGTGTAAAATTGTAATTATTATGACACAAATATCTATCTATCTATCTATCTATCTATACGAGAAGAACAACAAGGTTTCAGAAAGAACAGATCCGCTATTGACGCAATATTCATTGTCAAACAAATTACTAAAAAATCCCTAGAATTCAATAAACCTGCGTAAATGTGCTTCGTCGATATGACCAAGGCTTTTGACAGAGTACGCTTAAAGGACGTCTTAGAAATAATGAGAACAAAAGGTCTAAACCATCGGCTAATTAACCTAATATACGATATTAACATCCAGTGAAAAACAAAAATCAGAGTAGGACATATAACAACGGAAGACATATATGTAAACACAGGAATTAGTCAGGGCGATTCGCTCAGCTCCTTCATATTTAATCTAATAATGGATAAAATAGAAAATCTCCCCAGAACAGCTGGATACAAAATGGGAAACACATTCTTCCATACCGTCTGCTATGCGGACGATGTTGTTCTTATTGCAGACTCTGAAGATAACCTCCGAAGACTACTGCACTGTTTTAACACTAAAGCGAAAGAATTAAATATGCTCATCAACACCGAGAAGACCAAATGCTTAGTAACATCCAAAGAACCAATACGGTGCAAGTTGGAAATCGACTCCAAAATTGTCGAATAGATAAATCACTTCAAATATCTGGGAGCAGAAATAACGAGCCATGGAAACCTTTTTAACGAAGTAAGAGAGCAATGAAAGCGATTAGAATTTCTGGATGCCTAAAAGAAATTGTGTGGAAGAACAAATACCTTAATACCGAAAGTAAACTAAAATATATAAAACGGCTCTAAGACCCATCATAACATATGCGGCAGAAACAAGATCAGATACAGGCAAAACTCTACAAATGATGAGAACAGTCGAAATGAAAACATTAAGAACTATACAAGGCAAAACTCTACGTGACAGAATACGGAATGAAGATATCAAACAATGCGGGATACAGGACATAGGAAGATGGGTTAGACAAAGGCGAAGATTCTGGAACAAACATATAGGGAGAATGGAGGACGGTAGACTCGTTAAAAGCGCAAAAATGAATAACCCAGTAGGAAAAAGATCACAGGGAAGACCACCAAAACGATGGCGAGAATGCTGGACCTCATCTTCCGTGGAATACGTGATGGCAATGAATAGGCAATAGCCTACTAGCATGGTTAACTGTGTTAGAAAGAAGTAGAAGAAGAAGAAGAAAGAATAGAACAAATACAGCTATCGTTGTTGAAGATGTTGATTTGTTAATATTACTGCCTGTACCGGCTCCAGTTGATAAGATTATTTATTCTTTAAAACCAAGCAAAGTTTAAGCAGAAACAAAAATATATTTATTGGAAAATTTATCTGCATATCTAAAAGGTCGAGCTCATATTTTATTTTTACATGCAGTAAATGGCTGCGATGATTTAATTGATTGCGCAGAAGTATTTAAAAAGATTGATTATCCTCCATAAGTCATCATCACAAATAAAATTCGCTTTCTATTAGCTATACATAGAGCTTCAAGAAAAATTGATTGTATAGATAAGCATAGATATTTAAGTTTTGTAAAAAATGCAGGGAACAATAAAAGAGGACAACTATCTTGTCTTCCTCCATTTGCTTCTGCTTATCAACACTTATATCGTGTATACCATCAAGTTCAAGTGTGGGTAGGAATCAACTGGAGTGGAGTTGGAAACTAATAGATGGCAGTTTGGAGCCAATTCAAACTTTACTCGCACCTGCTCCAGAAAAACTTCTTAACACTTTTTTTTATAATTGCAAGAAGGTTGTAGTAAAAATTGTGGCTGTGAAAAAGTCGGTTATTTTGTTCATTAGTGTGTACCAATTATTAAGGCCAGTCTTGTTCCAATATTGACTCAAATACAACAGTTGCAGATTCTTATGGTATGTCCTGGAACTTTTGAAGGTCTTTGCAAAATATCGACTACTGACATATAAACAATTAACTTTATACAACATTTTTTTTAATCTAGAAAGTTCAATCAAATTAGGAATTGACGATATCAATATTGGTTCTTCGGTAACTGTCGCTGATCATCTTAATTTGTAATATTACATATATAACCTATTAATTACGAGAAAATTGTAAGGTCTTTGTAACACACATAGTTTTTTTGGAAAAGTACCCCGCTCCTAGATCATACGCAAATAAAAATACACTAGGTATCTTTTTTTAGAAGAGAAATCTAATAATACCAACCACTCAAATGTATACTTACCATCTGTATGTCCAGCGCAATTTTCAATACTGCCTAAGTTGTTAACGTGATTAATTTCAGCACAGTCCTTTGTAGGGAAGGTGGCTTCATCACCATTCCTTTCGGCTTTATCCATAAGGCAATTGATGAATCCAACCGTAACCCTAAAATCATTAAGAAATGGTTTATTATTAGTTTTTATAACAACAAACAACAGCTAGATTCTCTAAAATACTCCAACTTTTAAACCCGATCTAGTTACCATGGAAGTAAGACCTAATTGGTCGATTTTGTTTTGTTTATCAAATTGTTATAATTTGTATTACATATTTCAACAAACAAACCTTTATAATTATGGATAAAAATCTAGAGTTTTGGAATTACTAGAAGGAATAGTTGTTTCCCGAAAATAAATTAATTTTCTAATTTTGCGGGTCACGTTGCAAAAGCTCTTTTGCATTTTATGGCCATGGATTTATTAACCCTTTCGTTTATCTTATTCAAATTCGAAAAAGCTTTATTGTACAAAAATAAAGAAATCCTATTGAAAAAAACATCATTCTTAGTTCATTATTACATAAAAAATTTTGGTACAATATAAATAACCTTCACAGCTTTCTATAAAACAAAATTAAAAAGTAATTTAAAAGGTAAATTTAAAACTAAAAGGTTATCAGTGCCTGACACCATAAGTTTAAATATCAGAGAGTACAATAATAATCACATCAAGTTTCTTCCACAGCGTAAGTCGGCTTTCGCACTTAAAAGCCCTTTCATCTTTCTACAGAATCTCTTGAAATATTTAATTTTGTGAAACCTTATCAAATCAGATCATTCAAGCGAGTTTTAAACCCGAAAAATACAAGCATAAAAAAATAATTTTCTTTTATTATTTTATATTATTTCTCTTACATATTTCAAGGATTTATGGCTAGATTCTTATCATTAATATCCCTATATTAGCATTTATTTGTTGACATATGTAATATAAATTATGACAATATCATAATCAAAATAAAACTGGCCGACTAGAAGATCGATTTTTCATAGCAACTAGAACGGGTTTAAGTCTCAAAAATTCTTAACGAATCAGGCTGAAACATTTTTCATTATTGTGAAGTAGGCTTTGACCGTAATTTCTAAATTCGCTGTTGTTCAAACCATTCCATTTTTGTCAAGCAGGCTTTGACTATGACATTAAAACATTTGACGCTTAATTCTTTATGATATTAAAATATTTGACGCCTGGTTTTATTCCGGGGTTTTTTCTCCATTATTATTACCAGAACCTGAACTTACCTTTTTTGTTACAGGATTACCAGTTGCGAATAAAGTTTTTGTTAGTAAATTTCTCTAAACACTAAATTATCTACTTAATATTATAGTTTCGTAAAGCGTTTAATTGGATAAAAGCGTAATTCTCTCGCAGTTATTAATGTGATTAACGAAAATATTTATGAAACAAAAATGTGTTTTAATAACCTGAAAACAGTTGGAAATAAAAGAATTTAAATAAAGGTAAGTTTTTATAGGTTGGTTCATACTTTCAAAAATTAACAACTAAACTAAGAATTTACATTATTAATTTTCACCTGCAAGTTAAATGATATACTTTAATTTCATCTGTTCATATTCGAACTGAAAGTCAACAATTATATTTAAGGAGTTGACGAACTTCAACTTCTTAGTTTAATTTTTAATTTCGGTCTAATTCGTGTCCGCTTTCTGGTATTTTCGGCTGGACAAAAGATTGACAAGTACATCAAAATAGAATAAATAACATTACCTATACATCTATATCTATATATCAATACATTTGCTATAGATAGATATAAATAAAATTGAAGTGTCTGTCTGCCTGTCTGTCTGGGCTAATCTTAGAAGACGTTGAACCGATTTCGATGAAATTTTATCGAAATAAAGCGGAGATTGTCAGGAGTTGCTTTTTTTTCTGTTTGTCTGTACGGAATCTTCGATAAAATTTTACAGACATGAAGAGGAGGTTTTGACGAATGATATAAGTTACTTTTTTCTGTTTGTTCTGGCTGTCTGTCTGTTCAGGTTAATCTTCAAAACGACTGAACCAATTTCGATGAAACTTTACAAACATGAAGAAAAAGTTGTCACGAGTGATGTCGGCTGCTTTTTTTCAGTTTGCCTCTCTGTCTATACAGGCTAATCTTCAAAACGGTTGAATTGATTTCGTTGAAACTTTACAGACATATAGAAAAAATTGTCAGGAGTGAGTGATATAAGTTTTTTTTTTCTATCTGTTCTGTCTGTCTGTCTGTACGAGCAAATCTTGGAAACTGCCGAAACGGTTTCACCCGGACGAAGTCACGGGTAAAAGCTAGTAAGAAATAATTCGAAATAATCAGGGTTTTTTATATAATTATTAACTACTTCTAGAGGCAAGTGACGATAGGTTCAGATAAGCCATAGTTTTGACATTTGTTAAATTAAATCCGATTTTTGAAAGGGTGTATGATGCAAATTTAATAATTTTATGCTGAATATTTTCTATGCGATTTATATATATTTGGTAAGATGGTGACCAAACTATGCAAGTGATATATACAGTCTTAAACACATTTTCACATGTAAAATTAATAATTTTATTACTGCCATGTAAAGCAGTAAAACAATCTCTAGAGGCAGCAGGTACTTAAGATTTCTCTTTGTTATCTAATTTGACGTTTCATGATATTATCTTCCTGATGAATACCTCAGAGTTTTAAACAATTTATTCTTCTGCGGCACTTATATAGGGTGTCTCTAAAAGGTATATACAAAACGCAAGCGCAAATTTCTGACGCTAAAATATGTGAATCCACTCCCATTTACTTTAGTTCAAAAGTTGATAGTTTACGAAATATAAAGTGCCAAAGTGATAATTATTTAAAACTTTTATCTAAATATTTATCTTAACAATAGCTTGATTTGCACTAAATTTGGTACTTTGGGGTTTTTTAGAATGAGAAATCAAGATATGATTACAGTTTGATCTATGTTGCAGTGAGCGCCATCAGCAGCACTTAGTCTACACCTAAAGCTTAATAACTTTTTTGTGTCTCTGTATATTAAATTTCTAATTAAAAATTCTTAATTCTTGACCTTTTATCCAAAAAAGGTATACGCAGTAGGTGTCGCTTCAGCAACTGTTTCTGAAACAATAGAATTTAAATGTTTTATTGCATACTGCGACTCCTCGTAGCCCCCCTACACACTATCCAGGCTCAGGATTGATTAAAAAAATTTGGAGCGTGTTTAAGGGCCAACAGGCCAACAGTAATAAAAATTTACATAGCACGAGGTATCAATGGCTGCTTTTCCTTAGGTTTCAGGTTTGCGCAACCCCCCAAAAAATTGTAAATTAAAATAAAACATACTAATAAATATAAGTACAAATATTTTTTTAATTCCTATTAATAATTAAATTTAAATCAATTTTTTATCTAGATTATATGCAAACAGCAGTCAATTATTGAAATAATTTGACTTACTTCGCCTTAATACCATTAATAATTTGTTTGTATTACAGTATTACGCCTGGAAACCTTGTCACTTTGCTGGTTTGCAATTTTAATGCAATCCAAGCTAATCCATTGGAGCGTATATGGAGTTTCCTATTCAAGACGTGGAGATTAATTTCGTCTCTTAACTTTCATGTAGGCTGCAAGTTGACTTACAAACCTGTGTTTAGTTTGTCCCACAAAATATCCCTTTACTAGAGAAAAATTTCTCTTATGCAACCCACTTGACGAGTATTTGAACTTTTGCTTCCAGTCGTGCGTGGTGCTGCTAGTATCGAGTAAAGGTTTCTTCTTCAAGTAGCACTTAAACCATTCCTTTAGTTCAGGTTACAATACAACCGTGGTGTCTATTGTGCCGGTATTTCTATGCGTGATGTCTACTGTACCGGCATTGTAATTTTTGTGAAAAAGCTATGTTTTTACTTTGGTCAATATATTTTATTACGTTTTAAAGAGGTTAAAAATGTTTGGCGAGAAAAACCATCCAAAATTAAGTGCTCTGTGCAGATAAATACAGTGGCCGATTTCGATTTTCGAATTCAACATGAGCGGCTTGTCGCATGAACATGCTGCTTACATGCATTATCGTGCACATCAATTAAATTTGGTAATGTTAAACGCTGTAACCGTCAATAAAAATGTACGCATATTTTTTTCCAATTTACAAGGAATTTGTCCTTTTTTTTCAAAGAACCGCGATACTAGATCAAATTGTTAACAAACGCTTATCTCGTTCGGCTCCAACAAGATGCATTTTTAATTTTAGAATTGTTTGTACCGTATTCGAATACAAAGACAGCATTCTAGAGACAATGGAAAAAATGTTGGATGACAGTAGAAACGTTAGTACCACAATCCAATCATCAGGGTATGTCAAAATTCTCAAAAGCAAGAGTTTCCTTTCATGGTTAAACTTATTTTACAAAATAATGCCTCAAGTTGATTTATTATTAGGTAAGTTTCCAATATGACAAATTGACGCTATTATCGCAAATAAAGATATATTATCATTTGATTCAAAATTAACAGAAATTAGAAATAATATGACCTTAAACGACATTGAGTCATCTCCATCTACTTCAAAACGACGTAAGCTCGATGATTCAGCGCAGTTTTCTCGGAAGCAAAAGAAATTATTTGTCAAGCAAAAAAACGATTTAGCTTTACAGGTCACTTGGTAGCAGCACGTCTTTTATTTTTCGGAACAGTATGTCGAATTTAGTAGTTTTTCCGAACAAAAATGTAAGTCACGGTTAAAATTTACCCCTTTGTTATCGAACAAAAACTGAAGAATTTAGATCAATTTCGGGACTTCTTTTACTTTATGACTATCTTTCGCAAAATATTGAGCTAAGTGAGACATTTAGTGAAGTTCTAAAACTTTTAAAAGTTTTAATTACTATTCCAGTGGTATCGGCTGAAGCAGAACGGTGCTTTTCTACCCTTAAACGGATCAAAATGTTTTTACGGAATACTGTGAGAAAGCTGATTTCCATCAGTGGGTTATTAATAAGTTTGCTAATGTCAAAGATCGGCGTATGAATTTTCTTTATAAATAATTCACACAATAAGTTATAAATGCATTTTGATTTGACTGCTATATTTTTAAAATTTATTACCTTTATGTCTAGTTATTTAAAATACACTGCTTTGTTTCATACTAGCTTGTAATGGAACAAATGTTAATTATTTTTCATTGTTCAATGTCAACTATATTTTGTTAAAATAAATAATTAAATAATCACTCTGTGAAAAGATATCCCGTGGGAATAGGGTAGTTATATTTTTTATCACTATCTACGAAAGTCTAAAGGAAAAATAAATCAGTTATCGAACTTAACTTTTATTATCTTTGTCGTTTAAATGTTTTCTTAAAAAAATACATAAAGTCAGTTAATTTATGAAGACCTAAAAGACCCTCTCTTAGAATTGCCTATAAATCTGTCTAAGTAATCCTGCCCTGGTTAAGTAAATAAAACAAGACGTGATAAGGGTAGTTTTTAACATATGGTATATGAAATACCGTTAAAACGTATTAAAATATTGAACGATTTTCCCATTATTAGGAAACAAAAGAATGATCAAATAAACTCACTATAATAGAAATATATCGTTTGGCCATTTGTAAAAAGAATACTGAGTAATCACTGTTTTTTCTATTCACAAGAAATAACGAGTTAAGATGTTTATTGCCAAAACAGCCAAGAAAAGTGAATAGTGTTTTTTACAGTCTTTAACATATTTTCTTTTAGTTGTAGAAATAAATATAATAGTTTTATTAATTGTGTTTATATAAAAATTATTATTAAGATGCTCAGAGGCAAATTCGTGAATCAAGCATCCGGTATAGAATAGCTAACGCCCTCAGCACGTAACGATCGAAACCTTCGAACTTTAAGGGAAAGAAATTGACGTTTACCGGGTTCCATCGGGTAATATGGGTACAAACGGGAAATAGAGGGGTGTCGAGGGGTGTAAGTTTCGAAGATACTCTTAGAAAGAATAGTAAAAGGCAGTCACAGTTTGAATCTCGTTAGAACAGTAGCGTAGTACCAGTGCCGTAGAATAATTACGTCACGGGTATTATCGTCGGGAAAGAAGGTTATCTTTGTTTAATTTGGGAAATTAAGGGATTATCGTGTGTTATTTTAGTGGGACATTTCGCGATGTTCATACAGTCTGATAAAGTAATATAAATAGCTGTTTTTTTTTCGCGTTTTATTTCTTTTTTGTTTAGTATTTTATTAAGCTATTTATACGTGTTTTTTTTAATTGGGTTTCACGTTTTTGGTTAAAAGAACGGCCAAGAAGAGCGATTATGCTAGTTTTTTCCGTAATTGTAATTAGTTTTAGTTTCTCATAGTAAATAGTTCGTTTTTCTATTTATTTTTGTTAAATAGATATAAGTGTTTTGAGAAACTTGTTTTATTCAATTTAAATAAAACCTTCACGCGAATTAACTTGCGGTCGAGCTGTTGCGAGACCTCCAAAACAAGAGATGTCTTCTGACCAACTAATTAGCAGCCTTTCCTGAGCCCTGAAGATCTGTCATGGTTTTGGTAAGCTTTAATAACCGTAGTGTTTGGTACTAAAGCTGCAAGAGAGAAGTTGAACGACCAGACTTCCAGAGTGTCTTTATTACCGTGAAATTTTAATTGTAGGTTATTAAAACTAATTAATATGGGGCAAAAAATGATTATAAATAAAATGATTAACGCTACCTCAATATGTCATTGGCCAGAGTCTATAATCAAATTCTGTCACAAGCTCAGTTTTTAAAGACTTTTATTTTTCATCGACCGGTGCTTATGAGACGTTTTATATATATCCATGTTTTTAATGTACCATTGGAATTGCAACCCCTACTTTTTTAATGCACCAGCCGCCACTGAGTGGTATTCAACTAAATATATAGTTTCCTTAGTTTCCTGGTGCGGACTCTGGGGTTAAAGAATTAAGCTCGCAGACTTCTTTAAGTTATGGCCCTACTCGTAAGAGGCGACTAAATGTAACTACAATTTCGGCATAATTTTCGGTCATTTTCAGGTTGAGCCGCAAACTACGAGTGCATTCAAGTATTCACTGAAATACAAGGTATCCAGAAAATGTGAGTGCTATGTCTTTTTGAAATTACTGAGAGGCGCGTGGGCGGAAGGGTGGGAGCCGTACAATACCAAGCAGTTCGGCTCGTGGAAATTTAGGAGCGATGGAGCGTGCGTTTTGTGTGCAAGCATATTATCAGAACAATAATTCTATCGTTACTGCACCTGGGTTGCCATACCTAGGAAAATTTCCCTAAATCTAAGGAATTTTGCGACATCTAGGGAAAAAAGGGAATGATATGTCAATTTTGGGGAATTTTTGAATAAGATACAATTTTTCTAATTACTATATAAAAACTAATAAATAATGTTTCTTTTTACGCGTTGACATACAAAACAGCTTACAAATCTTGAACGCAGTTGTATATGTATTAAGAAATTTCGCTGATTTCCCATGCTCCCTTGCTTTTAGTCGGTAAACTATCGTAAAAATGTTTCCGGGCCCATTTGTGGGATTTTGAATACCAAAAGTTTGTTAAAGTCAAGCAATTGTTTTAATTTCTGTATTAGCCCGGTTAAGATATTTAAATCAGAAATTTTGTATCGAGAGAACAAAAATCCATTATACATTTAAAAAAAGTGATGTTTATTTTATTTAGATTAGGTTAGCGATTGGGTATATTAAGTACAAACTTTTACATTTTTTAAAGTTTATATGTATTATTTGTAATGTAAACTTAGAAAATAAATAAAAAATTATTAAAACTGTAATTCACTTACGGGCGTAAAAGCGACGGCGTCAGTTCGTTAATTTCAAATACCGCTCCGAATACGTGAAATATGGTAGGGGGAAGAGAAAAGAAATGCAAAATAGATAGGAATTCTATCGTAAAATAGAGCATACAGTAAATTATAATGTAGTACACTGGGGATTTCAGTGAACTTGCCTAGGGAAATCTAGGGAATTTTTCGTCAAAAATCTAGGGAAATAAAATAAATTCATCTGGCAACCCTGTACTGCACAGTGTTTGTTTTGTGCTCATTATGATATAGGAATTTAGCTCCACCGAAATATCATTAAGAAATAGATTAGAATGTTTGAAAGGACTGGATCAACCGTTATAATTCAAAATACTGGTCGACCGCGTGCCGTCTGAGTCAAAGAAACAATTTAACCTGCTCGACAATCAACAATCCACACAGCACTAGACGTCTTATAGACGTCATTTTTATATCTAGATTATGTCTGAACGTCTTAAGACATAAATAAGGCGTCTTATAGACGTTGTTTTAAAGACGTCCATAAGACGTCTATATACAACGTCTTTAAGATATCTTTTAAAAGTCTACATACTACATTTTATATGAAAATAAATACAGTTGTGAATAATTTAGTTGATAAAAACTAAAAAGTATTTCCTTCCCTATGGATTTTGTCGCAGTTGGGTAATAAGTTTGCAACGCCGCACACAGCTCAGCTGAATACAAGTTGAGGGTAAAATTTTTGATTGAATGACAAATTTTTACTAGCCTCACTACGACCTTGGTTAATAGAACGTTTGCATGATCTTTTTTATCAATACTTTGGTGCTTTTTGTGATAGATTGTTTGATGTAGCGATAACAATAACAATATCATGCAGTGAAACTATAACTTTAAAAAAACCGTCTTTTATTTCTGTCAACTGTCATTTTTCAGTTTTGTATTTGTGTTTCGTCATGTCGTTATTCATTTTTAATGTTGTTGGGGTGCCGACTGTGAAAATGTAGCTTTTGAAAGAATTTTATTAAAATAGTTGATTTATCTATGTTCCTCTGAAAATCTTTTTTATTCGTGTTTATGTAATACTTAAGGTAAGATCGAGAATCATATGTACTTAGGAAAAACAGTAACGTTGTTTATAGGTTGTGTTACAGGAAATTCCCGAATGCTTTACCGCTTATAATTTGTAGTAACTCTATGTTATTAGAAGTATGAAATGAAATCTTCAAAAATATTATCTGTGCGAAAAAGGCTTGCACAGCTCATCCAGGCCCGGTCCTAAATATTACAAGAAATATTACTAATGAAGTGAAAGGCGAAATGTTTGTTTATGGAATGCTCCACTAATGAAACCTGTAAGATTTATTTTGTTCCTGATGATTGGTTTATATTTAAAGAACATAGAAAATAAAGTTTTGTTAATTACAAGAAGTAATTTTGTTTAAGGTTTTACAAATTTCAAAACTGGGAGTAGGAAGCATTTATGACTTTGTAAAGCGAGCTTGTAAAATTACCATGTACAGTTGATTAGTACGAAAAGGAAAGAGAAAGTTCTACGATTTCAACTTGGCGAGACTTATTATGAGTAAGTTCTGTCTTTCATTATACATATTAACCTTGAAATAGCATAAGTCACGATTCTATAGTAGAGGACAATTATAAAAATTCGCAAAAATATCAAAAAATTTACTCCTACAAATGATAAACTTTATCCTATAAAATTAAAACCAGCTTGTTATTAGGATCTACAGAGACAACAGGACTGGCAAAAAGTCGGAAGAATGAGGAAATTTCAATCCAAACATGGCTGAAAAGGGCATCAGACCAGATTTGTTATTCGACTAAATAAAAATTCTTGTTTTTAAAACTATTTAAAGATTTGTGTACTTTTTATTTCAATAAACTTTTATTTTATTGATAGTCTACCTTTTAGAGTTATTATATCGAAGGGATAAACTAAGGCTTAAATTTGATAGGTTCACTTATACTTCGAACAGTAGTAGTTCTGAAAATATTTGCTCTTCTACCTCACTTCTTAAATTTCAAATTAGAAAAAGTTTACATTATGCTTAAGTTATGCATTTTTTTGTATAAAGAGATTATGTTGAACATATTTTTTAAACCAAATTATTCATGCGGAACTTGTAGTTATTTAAAATGGTAGTGTATATTTTGCTCTTGATTTTTTCTTAATTAAAGTTATTTCTTGAGCTTTTGAATAATTACGGTTTGACTTTGTAAACAAGACAAACAAAAAAATTAAAGGGACCCTTTTTAATGTACATAATTTTATTGGTGGAATATGTTGTTTTAATGTTGGGAAAGGACGTCCATAAGAGGTTGTAAGCAAATGTCTTAAAGACGTTACCTTTTGTAACATAAGACGTCTATACAACGTCTTATGGACGTCATTCGTCTTTTATGGACATCTATAAGACGTCCTGAATGTTGAGATCAAACGTTTTATGGACGTCTTTAAGACGTATTTGCGCTGTTTGGGAAGTGAAAATCCAACATTGTCCGAGAGAGAAGTGAAGCATTCGACTTAAAAAAATTGTCTCTGCATGTGATTTTAAAGCGCGACTTACTTCTTAAAACATAAAAAATTAAAGGAGACCGATTACGTTCATAGATTGAATTTCGTAACTTTTATGCTTCAGCGGTTTGATAATTTTGACAACATTTTATTCAGTGACAAAGCGATTTTTCACTTGAACGGTAATGTAAACAAACAAAATTGTTGTTACTAGTCAGCGGAAAATCCCAAGCAAAAACATGAGCGACCACTTCATAGCCCTAAGGTTATTGTTTGGGCCACGATGTCTGCCTTTACTTCTTTTAATTGAAGCCGTACAGGAGTTATTCCCCAATAATTTGATTTTGCGAAGAAGTAATGTTAACTGGCCAACACGCAGTCCAGACCTGAGCCCTCTGGTCTATTTCTTATGGGGATCTCTCAAAGAGAGGGTGTAAGAAAATAGGCTGAGGACATTAACTCAATTAAAGCAGAATATCACAGCAAAAATGGCCTTGGTGACTTAGGCTTTGTGTCAGCGTATACTGAGAAATCTTTTTTAGAACAGTGCCAGCAGCGTAACGAATATCATTTAGATAACATAATTTTTAGTAAATAATTTTCCAGTAACTGTAGATTGAAAATAAAAACAAAACTTTCCTTGAAAATTTTATGTTTTAGATTTATTTTACTTTAAAACTGCATTTACCCTCTCTAGGCACCTTGTATATAGTTTCTTTAGTTGCCCTGGGCGGCCTCCGGGATTAAAAATTTATGGCCTAATCCTAAGAGGCGACTAAATATCATCACTATTTCGACTTAATTTTTTTTTATCGTTTTTAGGTCTCAACTATTTTTTTTTGGCGAAAATATCGCATAATCATTCTCGAGATACGTACAGTTTATAAGGTAATTTTTCTAAAGAAACCATATCAGTAGGCATCAATAAATCCCTGGAGGGTGTTTTTAAACGCTGGTTATGCCAAATAATATATATATATATATATATATATATATATATATATATATATATATATATATATATATATATATATATTTCTAGAAAGATCTTGAGAATTAAATTAGATACTAAATTACTTCTAATTTACCTGTTGAAACCTAGTCCATCGGTCTTTTTTCCGCCGTCTATAAGTTTAAGAGCACAAGCTTGGATCTTGTTGCCTTTACATTCACCGGCACCATGATGGCAAGCAAATTCGTACTGGTTTGTTTTAAACTCCATCTGAAATAATTAAAAAAAAGAAACCATTAAAATTAATTATTTTTAGATCGTCACTAACACACGGATGTGGGTAAGATTTCATCTTATGTTTACTATTAATTATATAGTAACATATGGTACACTCGTAATGCTTTTCTTTTTTAGCATTAGAACAGTATCAATAGTAGATCGAGATTTTATTTGTGAAATCGAACAATTTTTTTAACGAGGTGTACTTGAAAATTTTTTTCCGAACAATGAAAATAATGTTTTTATAATTTTATTTCTCATAAAAACAATTTTCTTCATGGACTTCTTAATAGGTATCTATTCCCTTTTATAGTTGAATATCATCTTCAAAATAAGGTCTTCTGAGAGGCGAGGAGAAGTTTTTGAATAAAAAGGAGCCAGACGGAGCCAAATCTGGACTACATATATAGGATCTTCTTTGAATTTATGAATCAAGTTGGGCCTATAGACTCGTTTTGAGTTTGGCCTTACAACAAAATATTGCACATTGTCGTGAAGAACGTGGACCTTTGATCAATAGCCATACGTAAATTTATTAAGAAATGTAATTGCTAACTATTCTAGTGTCCTTCAGCATGTATTCAACAAGAATAATGTCTGCTTGGTCTCAAAAATAATGATCAGCTGAAGATTATTGCGATCCTTTATGGAAAGCAGAGAACTCATATTTGTTTATATGTATTATCCTTTCAAGTAGAGAAAAGGAAAGAATATATACAAACAGTTTGTTTCCTGCAAATACAGTTCTGGTCCTTTCTCCATACGCGTTTCGACAGTCGACAGAGTTGCAAGAAACAACTGCTATATACAATAAAAATTTCAAAGTATGTCTGTCGGTAGGATATTAAAAACTTGCTGTCTTCGATGCTAGACTGAAAAATATCGCCAGTCAAACGACATCTATACAAGCACAAGAGTAGTGCGTATGAAGAGAGGTCCAGAGTTGTATTTGCAGGAAACGAACTGTTTATATATATATATATATATATATATATATATATATATATATATATATATATATATATATATATATAAGGCGAGTTCTTTTATTCCATCGATGAAAAAGCGCTGAATTAGTCCGATGGGTTCTTGTGACGTCATAAATGGATTTTCAGTGAAATTTTGTTGAATTTAAGAACGCTCATTTCCAATTGACATGTGACATTTTTCCAAAAACCTAACTTTAAAAATCCAATATTTTATTTGGAAGTTTATTTTCTAGTATATTTATATAAATATTTTTATATAATATAGAAATTCCGTCATTTTTATATATAACGCACAATAAATCAAAAATAGTGGCAATTATTTCTTTCCAAGACAGAGAAATAAAAACATAACCTTCAAAATTAACAGTTATTTTTTCCCCCACTACCTGTCCATCGCATTCATCGGGGTCTGAAGCCGATGGATTCGATGGATTGTTGATGGGTCCATCGATAAAAAAAGAACGGTGTAATGATTAATCGCATTTTTATCGCTTTATTTTAAGAACGGTTTGATGGATTTCAGATTAGTGCGCAAAATCATCGATGGAATAAAAGAACTCGCCTATATATATATATATATATATATATATATATATATATATATATATATATATATATATATATATATATATTCTTCCTTTTTCTCTGCTGGAAAGGATAATACATATAAACAAGCAGCCTTAGTAGAATATATGGTAAAATATTGAAGAATAAAATCGAACGGGAGTACGAGGATCTGAAATTCGAAGAACAAGCGGGATTTAAAACTGGTCAATCAACTATTATAGACCATCTATTCTGTGTGAGCCAAATAATAGAAAAAAAGATGGCATTTAACCAAGAGATCCATATGCTATTTGTAGACTTAAACAAAGCATATGACAGTATAACCCTTAAAAAGTTATGGAAGGCTCTCGGAAAAAGCAACGTCAGTGTAGGACTTATAAAAGCTATCAAGTCATTATGAAAATTCCACATTAAAAATCAGAATAGGAAATAAACTTACAGATGGATTTCGGGTCAATAAAGGTCTCAAACAGGGATGTTACCTCTCCCCAAACCTTTTTAAAATATATTTAAACATTACACACATGGAAAAAATGCCAGGGAATGTGTACCCCACTTAGATATACTACGATGTATACGATATGTTTCGCGGGTGATCAGATCGTACTGACATATGATTATGATGACTTGAAACACATGACAAAGAAATTAATAGAAGAATGCCAGAAATGGGGGCTCGAGGTAAACATAACCAAAACTGAGTACACGTGCATATGCGGAGAGACCAGAGACCTTATTCTGGAAGACGGTCAGTGCATCGAACACCGCACGAACTACAAATACTTAGGGATAAACTGATCAAGCTGTAAGAGAACGAAACACATAGGACAGAAAAGCAATTACACTTCTAAACCCAATTCTATGGAACCCAAATATGTCTGAGCAAAACAAAACGCTCATTTATAATACTAAAGCATAGTCACATACAGCTTTGAAGTGTGGCAGCTAAAAGAAACCTCCGAGAAAACACTGTTAGCCACTGAAATGAACTTCTGGAGACGATCGGCTAGAAAATCCAGAAGAGATAGGTAAACCAATGACCGTATCAGAGAAATAATGGGAGTCACTCACACAATAGTAGATGATATAAGAACAAAACAATTGATATGGTATGGTCACGTGCAGAGAATGACTGAGGAACGTCTAGCTAAACTAGTACTAAGCTGGATACCGCAAGGGAGAAGAAAATGAAAAATAGAGGTCTAGAGGATGATCAGTGGATGGACCGAGATTGCTGGCGTTTGAGTATCGGAAGACGGCGTAGAATGTTATAAACCGATCTATATATATATATATATATATATATATATATATATATATATATATATATATATATATATATATATATATATATTACTAAAATTTTGTTTTTTTAAAATTCCGCAGTACTCCGGTATAGATGTCGTTTGACGGGCGATATTTTTCAGTCCGATATTGAAGTCGGTAGGTTTTTAAAATCCTACCGACATACTTTGAAATTTATATTTTATGTAGCAGTTGTTTCTTCCAAATGTTACTCTCAGTTCAATACAGCTTCACTGACGAGACCAAAGGTGGTCGAAACGCGTGTTGAGAGAGGTCTAGAGTTGTATTTGCAGAAAACAAACTGTTTATGTATATTCTTTCCTTTTCTCTGTTTGAAAAGATTATACATATAAACAACTATTTAAAAACGGCACATAGATTTCTTTATTTCTTACTGAAATTTTGAAAACTCGTATGTTCTCCATATCTGTGACTGTTTTAGAGAAAAAAGGTCGACTTTCAAAGGGTATATATATATATATATATATATATATATATATATATATATATATATATATATATATATATATATATATTTTGAAAAGTTATTTTATTCTTCTTACGACCGTTAAGAAAAGGGGACATATCGTATATTCTCTGCGAATTCCACTTTGGTTCTCTCTCCATACTAGTTTCGACCACCTAATGGTCTCATCAGTGGAGCTGTAACGAACTGCACAGAATACAATATATATATATATATATATATATATATATATATATATATATATATATATATATATATATATATATATATATATATATATATATACATATATATATATATATATATATATATATATATATATATATATATATATATATATATATATAAATTTTTTCTATCCTAATAACTTCAGTATGACTGGCCATTACTGTGTGGTTAACCTTAAATGCGGTTCATCCGAACTATACTTAATATTAGTTGGATAAGGTTGGCAGCCCTACTGACAGCTGACAAATTTCCTAACCTCATAATTTTCAAACTCATTTTACAGTTACATGTGACTCGGGAAGGAACAAAATGGTTTGTCCTGTTTAAAAAAAAAATGTAATTTGATTTAAATTTTAAAATTCAATTTGATGAAACAATTGGTGTGAATTGGTCTGTGACCGTAGTTTTTTAGTCTCTTTTACCAATGTACTTTGTCATAAAACCATTTAACATCTTAGTGAACATCCTCAAATAAAGATGTAAGATATCAATACTATTAGGGAAAATTTATCTTACTAATTTCCCCTTTTTTTTGTAATTATTATAGTCTCCCTGAAGATGAAAATGATAATAAAGATTTTCGAAAGCTTGGATTAACTTTAAAGAGTACTCTTTCACTTGCTGCACACCCCAATATTAATTAGTTTATATATATATATATATATATATATATATATATATATATATATATATATATATATATATAAACAGTTAAATTTTGAAATCACACAGTAATAATTTTTTTTTATAAAAAATGAAATTATAAAAAAATTTATATTATTTCATTGTCCAGGAGAAATTTTTTCTAGTATCCCTCGTTTTTAAAATTGTGCAGTTTCACAAATAAAATCTCGATCTACCATTGATACTGCTCTAATACTAAAAAAGAAACGTATTACGAGTGTGCCATATGTTACTAGATAATTAATAGTAAACAAAAGTTGAAATCTTAATATAAGTAGAAAAAAATTTACAAAAATGTAATTAAGAAGGCGAAACAATCGTATAACAACAGTCTTGTCTTTCAATCAGATAATAAATAAAAAGAAACATGGAGAATTATCACTGGTAAGATTGATAACAATAAAAACGGGAGAAGTCCAATCTCTAGTACAAAAAGTAAACAACGATCTATATTAAATGATTGAAAATTGCGAATTGTTTTTTAACCAATATTTTACTGATTTACCGGGGAAATTATCTACTAAATACATACATATATATATATATATATATATATATATATATATATATATATATATATATATATATATATATATATATATACTACATGGTAAGGCTGAAAAATGTAGCCAAAAAAAAAATCACTTAATGTATTTTTAAATTTCCTGTGTTAGGCGACGTATTTGCTATCGTATTTTATAAATATCTAAATTATAATGCAAGTCGAAAATAAACTTTTGAAAATGTCCGTTCTTTCCCCTATAAATTTCATTAAAACAGTTTTTACGTAGTTACCTTGGTAACAACGTGGTGGAGGGTAAGGTTTGCTTTAATACGATTCGATACACTATGGGTCCAATTAAAAGAGCTTTTATTCTAATTGTATTTTATTATAAACGATTTTAAAGGTAGTTTTTACAGTAAACGGAAGGGCGCGCTATTCAAAAATTGTTCTCCTTGTCTCAATTTCTATATTCTATCTAAACTGCGACGGTCCTACACCCTTGGCCGCTCATACGCAGACTTAATTTGGCTGCTCTATACATTAATTTCTTAGATTAATTACTATCTTATATACCTATGAATCACGTAGGTTATCAAACATGCAAGATGGTCGTCTGTCCGTACATAGATATGTACATTAGTTATTAGTTGGATAAAAATAAAAGAGGAAGAGGGAAACATGTTAAAATATTTATTTTATTGTCACAATCACAAAAATATAATTTACAACTACAATACATAAATAATTACTACCAAGACGATATTAAATACCAATATTAATAAGGTTAAACAACAAAACAATATTTCTATTTTTTTATTTCTTAAGTGCATTTATATTTTAAAAATAACGCAACAATTTTTTTAAACTTAATAGTTGGTTCATATTTCCAAAAATGATCAACTATGAACCCTCACTTGCAAGTTAAATGATACATTTTACTTTCATTTGTTCATATCAATCTATCTGTCGCAGTAGGATTGTAGAATCAGCAGTTTTACAAAGTTACCAGCTGTTTTACAAAACAGCTCTGTTATGTAAAACACCTTAACAATGTTCAGATGTATTGTAAAATTATTTAGCTGCAGTAATAACACGTGTTCCGCTTAGAGCAATCATACTGTAAATGAAAATACAGTAAGTTATCAATCACCGTGTATGATATAGAGTAGGTTTAAAAAAACTTGGATAACTTTTCATTAAAATTGTGTTCAAAATCAATGTTTTCACTTAAATTAGGGTCACCGGTGGGAATGATTCTTCAACTTAAGGGACAGTTAAATACCTGGGAGTAATTCTGGACTCACGACTGAGCTGGAATGATCATATTGAGGCTCGAACCAAGAAAGACATATGTGCTTTCTGGGCTTGTAAACGAGCCTTTGGGTGTGCATGGGGACTGACACCTAAAATGTTATTTTGGATATACACTATGGTAATCCGCTCCATGATAACGTACACCGCTCCTTGGGAAGGAAAGAGCTGCGAATTGTGGTGGGATTATTGACAGGACATTGTCACCTCATCTTCATAGAATCGGTGTCGAAGACGACCCGACGTGCAGTTGGTGTTTGGAGGAGGATGAAACTCTTGACCATGTTTTCAGAGAGTGCCCAGCACTCAACGGACTGAGACAGAGATATTTCGGAGATACAATTTTGATACCGGAAGCAGTTAGACAAGTTCAACTAACGAGGCTGCTTGGATTCGTAAAGTCGTTCGGCCTCGAATAACCTGCAGATATGGTGGGTTGTAAAGGGCCCAATGGAGGCCTAGGCATCGATGATCTAGTATCACCACTCCTTTTTACAACAAAGCGCAAACACATTCTTCAACTTGATAAAGTTCAGAAAATGGCTTGTGTGGGAATATTGAGTGCGATGAGGACTGCTCCCACCAGGGCTCTGGAAGGCCTGGTGAACCTGCTTCTTCTTCACTTATACATAGAGAACGAGGCCCTGAAGACTGTTTATCGTCTCAGTTGTCTGGGACATCTTGGAATTGGAACGGGCGGTTACTCAAGTGTCTGGGAAAGCGCACCCCATGCGGACAGATTACATGACGCCGCTTTTAAAACCCAACCTCTCCCTGGAGATATTTCTGTCAAGTAGAGAGGACTGGGAGGGGGAACAAAATCTTCCAAAAAATGGATCCTGGTGGTATACTGATGGATCTCGATAAGATGAAAGAGCTGGAGCCGGAGTATTCGGTAGGAGTACAGGAGTCAGAAAGTACTACCCTCTCGGGCAATGTGAGACAATTTTCACAGCGGAATTTTATGCTATTCTGCAGTATCCCATCTCTGTGAGAGGGACATAGACAGGAATAGAGTAATAAATATATGCTCAGACAGTAAGGCTGCGATATTGGCACTGAAGTCCAGTGTCGTAACTTCGCGACTGGTGTGTGAGTGTAAGAATGTACTAAGTGGTATGACAAGGAAAGGCTGTACAGTCAGACTCGTATGGGTCCCGAGTCACTCGGGCATACGCGGGAATGAGGAAGCAGACTTTCTGGCAAAGTTGAGCTCGGCGACCGAACCGTATGGACCCCAACCAATATTACCTGTCCCAATTGCTACTGGCAGAAGGAAATTAAAATGGTTGCTGGAAAGCAAATTTATTGAATCGTGGAGGGGAGCTCCTGGAATGAAGTGTACTAAGGAACATTTAAGTGGGCCTAGTGCACGGCGTACTCTCTCCTTGGGAAGGACAGAGCTGCGAATTGTGATGGGATTCTTGACAGGACATTGTCACCTCAGGGGCCATCTTCATAGAATCGGTGTCGAAGATGACCCGACATGCAGATGGTGTTTGGAGGAGGATGAAACTGTTGACCATGTTTTCAGAGAGTGCCCAGCACTCAACGGACTGAGACAGAGATATTTCGGAGATACAACTTTGATACCGAAAGCAGTTAGACAAGTTCAACTAACGAAGCTGCTTGGATTCGCAAAGGCAATCAGCCTCGAATAACCTGCAGATATGGTGGGATATAAAGGGCCCAGTGGAGGCCTAGGCATCGATGATCTAGTATCACCACCCCTTTTCAATTCATTCATTCATAGGGTCATTTGTATTCATGTTACTGGTTTTATTTATTAAGTTTAATGAAACACTTTCTATCTCGGATGCCATTGTTATTGTTATGGCCATGTAGAGCCGCGAGTGGCAAAATTTTGAACTAAAATTTACAATCCAACGTTCCATTTCCCACTGTTTTATAAAACTTCGAAATTTCGCGTGTTATGTCATGAGAATATATAAAATTGTTAAGGTGTTTTACATAATAGAGCTGTTTTGTAAAACAGCTATTGGTTTTGTAAAACAGCTGATTCTACGATCCTACTACGACATATCAATTAACTTTTTAAAAAGTCAGCATAGTTCGTGAGATTTAAAAATATTTTCAGCGAATTTTTTTGGCTTACTAGCCTTAATTGGTTACGCTGTATTTAACAAATACGTCAAATATTGTCCAATTATAGACGTCAAATACATTGTTTTATTATACAGAATAGATATAAAGTTAAAAAACTTAATTTTAAAACAAAGTTATTTGACCACAAATGCGTTTAGTCAACAAATCTTATTTTAAAACGCAAATTCAAAAGTATTGTTCAAACCACGCCTCCACACGTTTTATCAATAATTATACAATAGTTGCGTGAGAAAATAATGTATCCATATGCGTGACACGCTCATATAAAAGAAACTTTATAGGCGAATATTGTAAAAATAGGGTAAGGGCTTGGATACACCCTGGGTGTAATTTTATTATTTATTCGTTCGAGGGGCGTAGGTTAAGTAATATTACCTCTGATATCTCACTAGCATTCAAGTTATTAGGTTAATATTCTAGAAATTTATATTATGATCTAACTATAAAAAATAAATTTTTTCAGTTTTAGAGTTTTGTACCTTAAAAAGGAAAAAAAAATAACTTTTATGGAATCGAGCTAAAATTTGATAAAGTAATAGCGCCTATTAACTTGCAGATATTCCAATAGTTAACCCACACAGCACTAGACGTCTTATAGACGTCATTTTTATATCCAGATTATGTCTGAACGCCTTAAGACATAAATAAGGCGTCTTATAGACGTTGTTTTAAAGACGTCCATAAGACGTCTATATACAACGTCTTTAAGATATCTTTTAAAAGTCTACATATTACATTTTATATGAAAATAAATACCGTTGTGAATAATTTAGTTGATAAAAACTAAAAAGCATTTCCTTCCCTATGGATTTTGTCGCAGTTGGGTAATAAGTTTGCAACGCCGCACAGAGCTCAGCTGAATACAAGTTGAAGTTAAAATTTTTGATTGAATGACAAATTTTTACTAGCCTCACTACGACCTTGGTTAATAGAACGTTTGCATGATCTTTTTTATCAATACTTTGGTGCTTTTTGTCATAGACCGTTTGATATAGCGATAACAATAACAATATGATGCCAGTGAAACTATAACTTTAAAAAACCCGCCTTTTATTTCTGTCAACTGTCATTTTTCAGTTTTGTATTTGTGTTTCGTCACGTCGTTTGTTGTTGGGGTGCCGACTGAAAAATTGGCTTTTGAAGGAATTTTATTATAATAGTTGATTTGACTATGTGCCTCTGAAAATCTTTATTATTCGTGTTTATAAAATAGTTAAGGTAAGATCGAGAATCATATGTACTTAGGAAAAACAGTAACGTTATTTATAGGTTGTGTTACAGGAAATTCCCGAATGCTTTACCGCTTATATTTTTTAGTAACTCTATGTTATTAGAAAAATGAAATGAAATCTTCAAAAATATTATCTGTACAAAAAAGGCTTGCACAGCTTATCCAGACCCGGTCCTAAATATTACAAGAAATATTACTTAATGAAGTGGAATGCGAAATGTTTGTTTATGGAGTGCTCCACTAATGAAACCTGTAAGATTTATTTTGTTCCTGATGATTGGTTTATATTTAAAGAACATAGAAAATAGAGTTTTGTTAATTACAAGAAGTAATTTTGTTGAAGGTTTTAGAAATGTCAAAACTGGGAGAGGACAATTATAAAAATTCGCAAAAATATCAAAAAATTTACTCCCACAAAGGATAAACTTTATCCTATAAAATTAAAATCAGTTTGTTATCAGGATATACAGAGACAACAGGACTAGCAAAAAGTCGGAAGAATGAGGAAATTTCAATTCAAACATGGCTGAAAAGGGCATCAGACCAGATTTGTTATTCGACTCAATAAAAATTCTTGTTTTTAAAACTATTTAAAGATTTGTGTACTTTTTATTTCAATAAACTTTTATTTTGTTGATAGTCTACCTTTAAGAGTTATTATATCGAAGGTATAAACTAAGGCTTAAATTTGATAGGTTCACTTATAGTTCAAACAGTAGTAGTTCTGAAAATATTTGCTCTTCTACCTCACTTCTTAAATTTCAAATTAGAAAAAGTTTACATTATACTTAAGTTATGTTTTTTTTTGTATAAAGAGATTATGTTGAACATATTTTTTAAAGCAAATTATTCATGTAGAACTTGTAGTTATTTAAAATAGTAGTGTATATTTTGCTCTTGATTTTTTTCTCAATTAAAGTTATTTCTTGGATCTTTGAATAATCACGGTTTGACTTTGTAAACAAGACAAACAAAAAAATTAAAGGTACCCTTTTTAATGTACATAATTTTAATGGTGGAATATGTTGTTTTAATGTTGGGAAGGGACGTCCATAAGACGTTGTAAGCAAATGTCTTAAAGACGTTACCTTTTGTAACATAAGACGTCTATACAACGTCTTTTGGACATCATTCGACTTTAATGGACATTCATAAGACGTCCTGAATGTTGAGATCAAACGTTTTATGGACGTCTTTAAGACGTATTTGTGCTGTTTGGGAACACTTAAGAAATATTTTAACATCATTTGGAGGGGAGAGTCTCCTTTGATACTCCCAAAAAATTTTTTGTAGGCAGTCATAAGACATATCATTTTATTCAGTGATACCTCCCGTTTTCGAGATATTTAAATTATTCTATAATTGCGTCATAAGTGTGAAAATATTTGCTCTGGTGGTAACCAACTTGCAGAGGTAGTTGAAATTATTTGTTACATGTATACAAACGTCAAGTGAGGCCTTTTTTGTAAATGTAAGGTTAAAGTTAATTTAATTTGTATAATTTATTTCGAAAACAACACCCACAAAACATAATACTACAAGTTCCTCAAATCGAATAGCAGACAGAACATTTCAATTTTCTACCATTAAAAAGTTTTTTATTATGACGTAAATCATGTGTCAGAAAGTTGGCACCTAAAAGTAAACAGTATTTACGTGTGGTCGGAGTAGGAAAATATGCCTAGTGTCATCTTGAAACGCCATTAGTAACAGTATTAAGTGTTTCAGAGAGCTCTGTTATCGTTAATTTACGTTTGTTGATTAGTTTCTTAAATTCTGATAGTTGGAAGTTGTTCTTAATCTCATAAGGGAAGTAATGTATGACGCCAAGTTGATATGGTATATAGTTGGCGCGAAACATTGAAGAATATCAGTTTCATAATGAATAACACAGGTGTATTAGGTTTTGTTGTTGGGCAGCTGGGTGTCATTTTTGAAGTAAATTGCTGCATCAGTCCAGTCCAGAATTGGTCCATAATCTCAGAATTTTGAGATATTTGAAGGTATGTGTTCAAAAAATGGGTTTTGGCTTCAAATTTTGCGTTAGATCGTGCATAATTTGACAATTACTTAAAAAAATCTCGTGTCGATTGGTACAAGGAAATGCGATCGCGATGCTTCAAAAAACATTCATAACATCATGATTGGTGACGAGTCTTGGAAAATACCATGTTTTCGAGTGGCAAAAATGCTTTTCGGATTGGCTCAAACGCATGAAAAAAGGTATTGATGATCGTGGATAATATTTTGGAAAACAATAAAACCATTTTCAATGATGTAAATTTTGGATTTAAACTCAAGAAAATGAAAGATTTTTATGAGCAGAATACCAATCTTGGTAAAGATTTCCGTTCAACAAAAAATGATTACATTTATTCGCGGAATCACACGAAAATAATAATCAGAATTTTGCACAAATACAGGTTAACGATAAATTGTATAGTGTCGTTAACAGATGACGTTTTTATTGTTCAAGGAGAGCATTCTACTAATGCTTTATGATTCATTGAAAATAATTACTTATCGCTTTGGTGAAATTGTGTTAATGACCACTTTTCTTACACGAAAATATCACGCGGACATCGATATTTGCTGCTTTTTGAGATTCGCATTAGCACAGATACCATAATTTTTTGTGCAAATAAAATGTATTTGTTTTACTATACTCTCGAATTAGAATCAGTGTTAACGATCGGTCATCTGGGAATCGTACATTGCCCGACAAATATTCTGTATTACTAAAAAATTGATTCTGCTTTGTAGATCTTTCTCATTTCCGAAATTTATAGTTATTATTATATATATATATATATATATATATATATATATATATATATATATATATATATACTTCTTTTTATTTTGTCTTTTCTTGGGTTAAGATTCTTTATTTAATAAAAATCCAACAATTGACGTTTCGCCCTTTATTTAAGGCATTTTCAAAATTTTTTGTTTTTTTATTTATTTACCTTCCTAAAAATATTTTTTATATAATTAAAAATATTCATCTAAGAACATATCTACAATTTTAAAAAACAATCAAACACTTTAAAACACTATTTAAATTTTTAAAAAAGTATTTAGTTTTACCAGTACACACCTTGACATTTTGTTTATTAATTAATAATGAAATACAACTTTTACGTCGTCTATTTAGATACTGAGAATATATGAAATGCGAATATGTTTAATTTTTTATATTTTACAATGCACCAAAAAAAACGAAAAATGCATACATTTAATTTTATGTTTAAGAGGATATTCAATTTTTGATGTTTATTAACAGGATCGAATACTTAATAGTTTTGTTAAAATTATTTCTAAATGTGGCTTTAACAGTGTTTTTATCTTTTTTAATTTCTATCATTTCCTTCATCTGCAATTTTTGGTAATTCATATCTTTGTTTTTAATTACAGTTACAATTATAATCAAAGGTATGTTTTCCGTCCTGGGTGTATTTGTTTAACGCTGTTGAGGCGTTTTTCGTATATTTATGGCCATTCAATCTGTTCTTTAGTAATAGGCACGTTAAGCCTATATATTTTTTGGGACAATTTGTGCAACGGATCAAATATACTACATTTGATTTATTCATGAGAGGAGTTTTACTTTTTAAATTAGTGAATAGTGTATTTAATTTATTATGAGACGTGTGGCATACGACAATATCATGCTTTTTAAAATGTCTTTTATTTTTTCTGACAGCTCACTAGTGTAAGGGAGAGCCACACATTTTTGCTGTTTATGTTCTATGTTTCTTGTTGTTAGGTTATTATAAAATGTATACGTTCGCTTATTATTTCGGTGATGGTCTTTTCATTGAAATTATTATTAGTATCTTTTGTCTATTTTGCAGTATTCTTAGTCGGAATTCTGGAGACGTTAGAGAGATAGCACAATCAGACAGACCGATTATAACACTATTTTTATGAGTTTTTGAGTAATTAGAGAAACAGTTTAGATATCTAGCTAAGCAAGTTGGTTTGGTGTACCATTCAGTGAAAATTTTGTTTTTTCTTCGTATAAGCGTCATATCTAGAAAATTTATTTTATTATTATTTTCTGTTTCTGATGTGAATTGTAATTTTTCGTTGAAACTGTTAAACTCTTGGAGAATTTTATTGATTTTATCCTGTGGCACGGCTGCTATGCAACCATCGACAAACCGTTTGAAAAATATTATATTAAATTTTTTTTTTCTAAAACTTTTTCCTCTAAATATTCCATTACTAACTGAGCAATGGTAGATGAGATTGGTGATCTCATAGCACATCCATCGAGTTGATTGTAAAAGGTGTTTTCGTACTGAAAGTAATTTATGTTTATAACAAGGTCTACAGCATAAATAAAATTATTTTTTGATTGTCATGTATGTTTCTCTAAAATATCCCATTTTTCTGTTAAAATAGTGGGGACAAGTTTATTTGGTATGTTTGTATATAAAGATATAACATCTAGTGAAATGAGCCTGTAATTTTCGGGTAGGTTTACTGTATCAATGAATTTTTTAAAGGCGAATGAATCTTTAAGAAAAAAAACATTTTTTCCTGTAATATTTGAGATGCAATCCGATAAGAATTTTGATAAACGATAGAATGGTGATTGTACATAAGAAATAATAGGTTTTAGTGGTATATAATGTTTATGTAATTGTGGTAGGCCGTATATTTTTGGTGGAATAGCATTGTGAATGGTTAGCCTTTATATTATTTTTCTTTTGATATGTTAGTTGGATCACTCTAAACCGCACCTAACCCAAGAAAAGACAAAATAAAAAAAAGATATAATCTATGGTTCAAGAATCTGGCATATATACATATATATATATATATATATATATATATATATATATATATATATATATAATAGGAACAAACTTTACCTAAAAATTCACGTTAACGGATCTGAGCGTCTCAGCGCTCAAAACATTCATTAGGAATCCCTCTTTCGAGTAGAATATTGCTCTTGAGGAAAATTTAAAATAACTTCTCAATATGGCAGCTAAAAATAAGCGAAAAAGATCGATTCCATCGAATATAGTCTTAAAGTATTCCTATTTGACAAACTATTGGCATAAATTTAAATTACCTACCCCATGCGGGTACAAAATTGCTAAAATGCATAGAAAATCCATACTATTATTCTCTTCGTTCAACACGGTTTACGATAGGATTTTTGAGACAGCTGATCAATATTCTAGAACCAAATTATCGAATATTTAAATGGCGCCAGTAAGGGACAAACATTGCTGAAATTAACAGAAAACCCTCACTTTCAATCGCATAATGAATTTTTTGCTAACCTTTTGAAGAAAAATTATGTATATTTGGAAATCGCATGTTTCGATGGGAAATTAATACTTTTTTTCATAAACTTTTTCATTGATTTAATATAAAAAATCATGCTTCTTTTGATTTTTTAGATTTCCACATAAAATCTCAAAGGGAGCAAGTCAAGAGAATTTAATCATATTTATAAAATGTAAAGAACGAAAGCTTTCACGGATTTGATCAAATTCAAAATCATGGTTCTTGGGTTTAGACCGTGTCAAATTGGAATTATTATCCGACGACTAAATCAAATATTAAATCTGGGGAAAGGAAGGGTATTAAAAAACTGAAAGAGAGCACCACCATCTTAATTCTTCCAGTTGACAAGAGAAATGCAACTGTTGTTATGGATAAGAACAAATATACTGAATAAATAAATCAGCTCTTGGACGACAATACTTACTAAGTTATTCCGACGGATCCAACAAATAATTCGAAAGGAACCTCACATTTCTAATTAAAGTCTCCAGCCTCACTCCAGAAGAAAAGAAAGCCGTTAAACCAAGCAGCAGCAAGATTCCACGCCTCTACGGACTGCCTAAAATACATAAAGAAAATGTACCTCTACGTCCAATCGTCAGCGCAATAGACTCATCAATCTACAAAGAGGTAAATATCTGGCCAAAGTTTTACATCCCTTTACAAGAAAAACCAAGTCCTTTTTTATAAACTCTGGATACTTTGTCCAAAGATTAAAAACCATCTAATTAGAGCCATATTGGTCAGTTTTGATGTAGAATCCTTGTACACAAATGTTCCTATAGATGTTTCAGTTTCCATACTATCGGACATATTACAAAACAACAATATGGACTCCACCCTACTAGAACTAATCAAAGCATATCTGATTTCCACTTATTTTATTTTTCAAGGAACTTTCTACCAGCAGACTTCGGGAGCGGTCATGGATTCTCCGCTATCACCGGTGGTAGCTAACATCTTCATGGAAGCTTTCGAAGAAAACGCCTTGTCTTCGGCTCCTCTAAAACCTAAATTTTAGTGCAGATATGTATATGTATATAGATACGTTCGTAATTTGGCCGCATGGCGCAGAGAATCTCCATGATTTCCTGGATCATCTAAATCAACTTGCATAAAATTCACTATAGAAACTGAATCAAATGGTACCCTTCCTTTTCTTGATGTACTAGTACCAAGGAGAGAGAATGGCAAATTAGCACATTCTATGTACAGAAAACCAACATACAAATCGATATCTGAATGCAAGGTCACACCATCATCCTTCTCAAAAACAATCCGGCATAAACTCTTTGGTACCTAGAGGAACACTTTCAATATGTGACGAACAGGAGCGGCGTTAGGGTAGGGCGCGGTTGGGCGACCGCCCAGGGGCGCCGCACGAAAAGGGGCGCCGCAGGCTGCCTGCGGCGCCCCTTTTCCTCCGGCGCCTTTTTATGATTCTGTATAATTTCCCACAGGCGCCCCCTTATAGTTCCCTCGCTCATTGGCCAAACAATTACTATCTAGTTTCTTGTCTTTTTTTGCCGACCCGGTACTTGTAAATCTTGTAATTTTCCCTAAATTTAGGTAAAAATTATTAAGTTGGCAGCACTAGAATGGAACGTAGTGTTCAATCGGTTTAATATCTCGGGAATCCCCGACTTCCCGACCATACAGAAAAAATGTGTTTTTCTATGGTCGGGGATTCCCGAGATCTATTTCTTTTTAATTTTTGACAAAGCAAAACACAATCATTCTTGCTTGACATAAGTGGACGCTCTTAAAACAATTATTCGATCGTTTTAAAACAAACAAACACAGTAATCAGACGTTTAACGCTACGTTACGATGCTCTTGTTCCAACTACTGAGTGACATTGGTTTTATTTTAAAAGTAGACATATAAATAGTGTATAAGTAGGTGTTTCATTTTTGACGGATCACATCATTAGGTAAGTACAATTTTATTTTTACTATCTATACTACACACACACTCTCTAATAGCCCTAATACTTAAAGTATATAAGATGTTAAAATAACAGGTTAATTATTGAAATTGGCTCCAGGCTCTCTACCCTTGTAACACCCTAACAGGGTGTCACATAACATAATTGTTATATATAACTTTGTGTAATTGTTGTAACTTTGTGACGTGCAATGTAAATAAATTAATTAATACTATATTTTTCGACTGACACAGATTTAATTTGTTGCAGATTTAATTGATTACTACTAGTAGGTACAAAATGTCTGAACACGGTGATCTCATCAAAAGAAAACCATCTGGGTCAGAATATAGGAAACGGAAAGCAGAAAAAGAAAAGGAATTTCAAAAAACAAAGAAGTTTATGAATATAGATAAATATATCACAACAAAAAATCAAGACTTGAATGTGGCATCTACATCTGCAATACAAACGAATGATGCATCGGCAGTGGAGCCTCTGTCTGGTAAATCAGATGGAATGGCTACTCAAGAGATTTTTGATGAAAAATCCCGAAGTGAGGGAGCAAGTTGTACTGCAATTACAAATGCTGCTCAGGATGAATCTGATATTGATGTACAACAAATACATGTACTAGATGATGTTGATACTGTTGTTCCGAATATAGCGGATCCAGCTACTTGGCCACTTATTCGAAATAGCAAAATAATTGATCATCTAATAACTAGTGGCCCACTGCAAACTCATTGTGATGCTGATGGTTATCCGAAAAATGATACAGGGCGACATTTCTCTAATTCTCATTTCATTAAAAAACTAGCAAACAATGAAACAATTCAGCGTCGTTGGTTAGTATACTCCATTTCCAAGGATCGAGTTTATTGTTTTTGTTGCCGGCTGTTTGATAGTAGCTCAACGTCGAATTTAGTATCTGAAGGATATAACGACTGGAAACACTTGTCTGAAATGTTAAAAACTCACGAGAATAGCACTTCACATAAGAAGTTTTACCTTTCATGGATTGAAACTGAACTACGTTTAAAATTAGGCAAAACAATAGATTGCCAAGAGCAATATTTGATTAAAAAGGAAACTACAAGATGGAATAATGTTTTGTCTAGATTGATGCATATTACACTTTATTTAGCTGAAAACAATATGGCGTTCAGAGGTAGTTCTGACAAATTATATACGCCAAATAACGGAAAGTTTTTGGGCTTAGTACAATTACTAGCCAAATTTGATCCAGTTATGCAGGAGCACTTGCGATTAGCTATGAAGGGTGATATTGCAGACCACTACTGCGGAAAAGACATTCAAAATGAATTAATAGAGCTGATGGGTGAAAAAGTGAAGTCAGAAATCATATCACGCGCAAAGAAATCAAAATATTATTCTATTATAGCTGACTGTACACCGGACATTTCTCACGTAGAACAACTTTCACTGACAATACGATTTGTTGATTTTTCATCAAATGACGATAAAATATCAGTAAAAGAGTATTTCGTAGAATTTTTACCTGTAAATGAGTCGACTGGTGAAAAACTAACTGAAGTTATTATTGATATTTTAAATAAACACGGACTTAAATTGAACGACTGTAGGGGTCAGGGTTATGACAACGGGGCGAATATGAAAGGGAAAAATGTTGGTGTTCAAAGGAGAATACTAGACATAAATCTCTTAGCCGTTTATGTACCTTGTGGCTGTCATAGCTACAATCTCGTACTATGCGATGCCGCTAAGTCTTCCGTAAAATCAGTCACTTTGTTTGGGGTACTTCAGAGATTGCTCACATTATTTTCAGCTTCTGTTCATCGATGGAAAATTCTAACCGATTGCCTGGGATTATATACTATAAAAAAGCTCAGTGATACACGTTGGGAAGCAAGAATAAGCAGTGTCAAAGCAGTTCGTTATCAAATTAGTGCCATCCATGACGCTTTAATTACTTTGGCAATTGAAACTCAGAAAACTGATGCTCAAGTCTCTCATGAGGCTACTACTCTAGCTGAACAGTTAAAAGATTTCAGTTTCATAGTTTCATTGGTTGTTTGGTATGACATACTTTTTCAAATTAACGTCGTTAGTAAATCTCTACAATCACCAGATATAGATCTCAGTAAATGCACAGAAATGTTGAAAAAATGCTGCACTTTCTTGGAAGAATATAGAAATACAGGCTTTAAAACCGCCATTTCAACTGCAAAGGAATTGGCTGAAGAACTGGAAGTTGAACCTGTGTTTAGAGCCACAAAAAGAATGCGATTTGTTAAGCGTCAAGCTGATGAAACTGCCCGCGACGAGCCTATTGTTTCTCCTGAAAAGAAATTTGAGGTAGAATTTTTCAATTCTCTCTTGGACGCTACATTAATTTCAGTTAATGAAAGATTTGAACAGTTAAATGAGTACTCGGATTGCTGGTCTTTTTTGTACAATATAAAACAGATTCCTCAAAAACCCGACCTTGTCAAACTCTGTAGTGATCTCCAATTGAAATTAACTGTAGATTCTAAATCAGATATAGATGGTTGTATGTTGTGTGATGAACTAATAAGCCTGAAATCTTTTTTGCCTAATCAGAATGTGGCTACCCCTGCTTATGTTTTGAATTTTATTAAAGATCGCAACTTACAGGAACTGTATCCAAATGTATGGATAGCATTGCGAATATTACTGACTATACCTGTAACGGTTGCTAGTGGGGAAAGGAGTTTTTCCAAGCTGAAGCTGATTAAAACATATCTGCGATCGACAATCTCTCAATCTAGATTAACAAACTTAGCAACTTTGTCAATCGAAAATGAAATTGCAGAAAACATAGACTTTGAATGTCTAATAAAAGAGTTCGCTGATAGAAAGGCTAGAAAAGTGAAATTTTATTAGTTTTTTTAAATAAATGGTTTTTTTAATAGATGGTTATTTCATTGTACCCATTGCATTTTTTCGTATGTAATTGAATTGCAGTTAGGGGGCGCCGAAGAAATCTCGCCCAGGGCGCTAGTAGTGCTAAAACCGGCACTGGTGACGAACAATCACTGAAATCAGAAACAGAAAAACTGACTAATGCTCTGAGAGGCAACAGATATTGCGCTGAAGATATAAGACGTTCTATTAATAAATATAAAAACCCAACTCCTCAATAAAATGTCATAAATGAACCTCCTATGGACGGTGTTGTTTTACCTTACATACACGAAACCACCGACAAGATTGCCAAATTGCTCCGAAAATCAAACACTCGGACAATTTTCAACAAATGTAAGAAAGTTGGACAATATTTGAAGTCTTCAAAGGCCGCAATTTCATTTCAAATACAAGGTGTTTACAAGATCCCTTGCTCTTGTGGTAAAGTGTATGTAGGTGAAACGGGACGGTCTATATCCAGTAGGCTTAAGGAACATGAAATATGTATAAAACAGAAACAAACTGTACAATTTACAGTAGCTCAACACCAGCATAGCTCAGCTCAAACTTTTAATGTAAAAGAAACTAAGGTGCTAGCATCAGTGTCTGGTTTCTTTAAACGTAAAATTAGAGAATCAATTGAAATTTGTAAATATCCAAATAATATTAATAGAGATGTAGGTTACAGTCTACATCACACGTGGAAATCGATTGTAACGTTGGATCAAGGATCCAAGTCGGGTATAAATACCGGGCTGTTGCTCCTCTATAGTCATTCAGTGTTCTAATCTCGCGGAGCAAAGATCCCTGAAGATGCCTAGTGCAATCGTAGGTGAAACGTTGGATAATAATTCCAATTTGGCCATGATTTTCAACTTTATGAAATGTATTTTATTATTTAGTATAAATACTATTGTGAATATAAAAAACAATTTTATATTCCCAATGCTGTGGGATGATGCAGAAAACTTGTCCCTAACGATTTCAAAAAAAATCTTGACAATCGATCGAGTAAAACCTCTGAAATTCAAAAAAGAAATTTTCCCATAAGAAAAGCATTGGGAGGCGTGGCCTAATTCTACAAAATGTTAGAAGCACGCTGATTGGTTATTTCGAGCATAGGTTGGTCCAACTTAGCATAGTTGTCCAAAACTATAAAAAGCTTGACAAAACGAGTCAGATTCAGTATCGACTTGGTTAGAAAGAAGCAAACAAGGAAGAAGAACAAGAACACCAGCTGTTTTGAAGACTAAAGACATCAATTTTGAAGACAGAAGAGAGAAGCATGGAATCTCGCATCAAAAGCTGCTCTTTTTACGGCAGAAAACTTTTGTTGCGGATTTCTATCGAGCTTTACGAAAATTCAGGTGGATTTTGGGACGATTTCCTCGCAGATTTCACTGAATTTGCTCTTGTAGAAGTCAGCATTAGACCTTCTAGATCCTCGTAAAAGAGCCAATAAACATAAAAAACTCATATACGGAATTTTTGGGCGTTTAGTAACTACCACTTGCACCCCGGTAGCGAAAAACCAAAAATTCGAGAAGACTTAAAGCGAAAGCAAATTTCCGGATTAAATGCGGTGTCTGAGGTTTCCCTAGGTATAAACTAGAGTGAAATCAGGACAGGTAGTATTTGCTTACAAACACCTGAGGTAAGTTTCTGAACTACCAGGCCCTCAGACACTAAAGTTCCAAAGTCGGGTGTTATTCGAGACTACATACGCGAACTGGCGTTGTAGTAGCGGATCACCGACATAAACTCCGCGTTTTCGTTTCTATAAATTATTGGAGTTTCCCTATACTCCCAAGTATTAAACTAGAGGCTTGGATTAAGCCTTGAAACAAAGAAAAACCGATCATAGTCCTTTAAAAAGATCCTTTTTCTAGGACGAGTCACGCCCGTTTTTCTTCTAAATTAAAACCCAGAAAACAACAGTTTTTGGCTTTTTAAAACGTGAGATAAAATAAACAATTCCCCCCAAGAACATTTCCCGTTCCCTGTCTCACAAAACAAAAAAATCCGTGAAGCGGAAAAGACAAAAAAATTCGGAAACATTTCGCATACGTTTACTAAATTTGCGTATCTTTTCCGATACACATTTGACTGACAAATAGACGATTTTTGATTGACTTTTTACGGAAACTTAGACAAACAAAAATCACAAATTTCTCAAAGTTGCAACACTTAGAGCTAATTTTTTTCCAAATACAATTAGCTAACCCTGATTCATTTTGATACAAAGACACGTAGAGCATTTCAGCTCACTCTCCTTACGCGTCCTTTGTTTCAATTTATCCCTTTATTAATTTTTGGCAAACAAACCAACATTTTCAATTTTTTCCAAATTTAAGAGCATGGCTCAAAACACAGTGCCCTTTTTAAACATCAAGAAAGGTGAGGTGGCTTGGCCTTCAGCCGGGTCGGGAGGTTATGGTGGGTCCTCTCCGGCATCACCTGCTGGTGCCCCATTTTTTCTCTCTTCAGAACAAAACGCACAAGATTTGATGCATCACTTTGAACCAAATCTTCTTCACTTCGATAACCCTGTCACGCATGACGTTCGTCCCAGCAGACAAATCGAAGACAACCTCGCAATCGAAACCGCGATCCGTTCCAACGTTTCGCCCACGATTCAAACCTTGTTCTCTTCCCAAGTTCCTTCAACGTTTATCCCTGGTTCACGACCTATGGACCGCGATATCCAATACGATGCGCTTACAGGACGCAGAAACCATGCAGATTCTCCATTGTACATGCATTCAACGATGAGTTCGGATGACTCTTGGCCGTCTACGCCTACGGAGTTCCAGTATAAGACCCTTGACGAGACTGATTATTTTGGAGCCGAGCGATACGTCGAAAGCCATGGCAATAGTGCAAATGAGCTTAGACCGGACGAATTCGCAGAGCCCAAAATAAGAGGGCCGTCCTGTGCCCGATAATACCCTCACAAATAATTCACTTAACAATATTTTAATATCTTGCACTATAAGACAATCACTATTTTGCTGAACCTTTGAATACAGTGTTTTGTAATTCGGGGAATGGAATAAATATAATAGTGATTGGTTTACGAGCTTCCGTTTTAAATGAATGTATGAATTCAAAAAAATTAATTTTAGTATTTTCCTCGATATGAGAGGTTTTTTTTTGTATTTGGGCCATTGACTTTTGTCTAGCCTGTTATTTGTTATTGGTAAATTGAACATTTTTATTACCATTTAATTACGAAGAATAGTAAGACGTAGTACGTATTTAGACATTTTTCATTATGACCAGGATGTGACTAACACAAAGATAACAATAACAATTAAGCCACTACCTACTTAAATTCATGAAGTTATTTGAACGATTAAACTTAACTTCATGCAAGTTAATCTCCTGTTTTATTTCGTAATTGTTTAAAACATAATGGAATTACAAGGTGATATTTCTTGATAAAATACAAAAGAATCGGCTAAGTTTTTTTTTAATATTTTTCGTATATTATCTAATTATTTTATCGAACATATTAATTTAAACATCTTTTTTTTATCCAACAATCCTTACTCAGTGGAAGAAACTCGATATAAGGGGAGTTACCTTAATATTTTTTGTAATTTCACTTTACGTCTGTCTTTGGGGGGAACGAAAACATATTGTTACGATGTTGTCTTTCAATAATCACTCACTGGGTTCGCAGAATAAAACACAACAGTTCTCACTAAATTACTTACTATACTATATTAAATACTTCTTAACACTGCTAAATCACAACTATCTAATTATTACTTTTTAATATTGTCACTACTCAAATACAATTATACAACTCTGTTAAAACTCTTATCCTATCCCTATTTAATTAGTTAGTTAGTTTAAAGGTTAAAGGCGCATCAGTAACTCAGACCATTTAGCGCCTACTGCAGAAATTGTTGGGATCAATTAAACCTTATTATAAAGATCAATATGCCTCAAGAAACACAATAAGCGTTTGGCTTTATCAAGATCAAAAGACATAACTGTCACAAAGTCATTAGGAGTTAGATACCTCTCTCTAACGTTTCTGTATGAGGGACAATCAGAAATTATGTTTTTTATAGACAAAGGGGAAAGACAAGACGGACACTGAGGGGGGTTCTCGTTTTTAAGGAGAAAGGAATGAGTCATTCTGCAATGTCCAATGGCGATTCACTTCCAAACAACATTTTCCCTTTTGGACAGTTGGGGGAAGTGATATGTCTCTGAGAAATTTCTCTTGATGTGGAAGAGTTTATTGGGGTTTTCTAGAGATTTCCAGCGAGCCTGCGCAATTTTGCGAATAATATTATCAATGTGTCTATTGAATTCTTTGGGGTTGAGTAAAGAGAAGAAAGGGGTGCCCTCAAGGATTGCAGATTTTGCTTGAGTGTCGGCCAATTCATTCCCCTCTATGCCGATGTGGCTCGGGGCCCACATGAAAGCTATGTACAGATTACGTTGGGATCCCATTTTAAGGAGGTCAAGAATTTGATTCATGAGAGGGTGGAATGTGTTAATGGCTTGGATCGATCTCAGGCAGCTGAGGGAATCAGAGATGATTAAATGATTGGGGGTGGAGGAGTGCTTAATTATCTCTCTAATGCATTGCTTGATGGCAAACAACTCAGCTGAAAAAATGGATGAAAGGGGATTTAACTTTGTTTTGTTACATGAAAAGCTGGTTACGGCAGCTGAGCCTACCCCTTGATCCGATTTGGAACCGTCGGTAAACGATAGTTTGAAAGATTTGAACCTAGAGTTAATTAGGCTAAGGAAGTGTTGATTGATGATGGAAGGTAAAGTATTGTTCTTATCATACTGCAGAAGATCAAAATTAATTTCAAAATGGGGATAATCCCAGGGGGGGGAAGATCTGAGGGAGGATGGGGGTAGTATCGGGAATGGATATGTTATGAGAGGCTATAAACGCAGAAGCTCTGTCATTGGCTCCCAATGTGATATTTGAAACGACCGGGAAATCAGAAGGGTTAAGGATTTTATCATAATCCAAAAGGAATGGTCTAGATTTGACAGATATGACGTATTTTATGAGAAGAAAAGAACGTCGGAGATACAGAGGAGGAGTGTTAGTAATGCACTGAAGACTGACTATTCGGGAGGTGCGAAAAGCACCAGTCGATATCCCTATTTATATACCTATATAATTTCTTATACAAATCTAGAACATACTAACACAAAAGTTGAGATATATCTAGAAATATGACTCACCGATATAATTTCGGCACATTATAATAAATATGATTCATCGCATCGGAATATTTGTATACGAGGGCGTACCAATAACTTTCTCCTAGTTGTCCTTCACACTGCCCCCTCCTAATTCTGATCGTCCCGATCAGTTTCGATATCTCGGTGGTATGGCTTTAACCTGTGTAGATGTACTACTTTCATTTTGGTCTCAGGACTTCGTTGGATTCTATACACGATATTGATTCTTTTCACAACAGTATGTGGTCCTCCTATGATGGCATCAAGAGGTAATTTATCCTTCTTTCTTTGTGGATTCCTTAACCAAACTAGGTCACCTTGCTGGAAGCCTGCCGAGGTTGCCTTGATGGTATATGAATTGATTTCTGCCTTCGCTACCAGGGATTTACAGGGTTTCTTGGAGTGTTGAACTAATTCATCGCGGCTTAGAGAACTTTCGTCCAATCTTCCGCAAATGATTTTCTTTGTGCTTCCTCTTATTCTGGTTGTTTGTTCGGCAATGCCTCCGATTAGTTCGCTATAACAATTCTGAGATAGAATAAATTGTTCTGTGCCAAACTTTAGAATGTTAAGCTTGTCGAAAGAAAATCCATATTGACGAATCAAGTTGAATCTCAACTTGCATTTCTCCAATTACATCAGATGCTTCTCCATTTACAGTTCTCAACATTACTTTTCTGGACAATGGTAGGATTTTAAATTTATCAACAAAGCTCGACTTTATCAGAGATACTGCAGCATCAGTATCATTAGTTAAGGTAGTAGGTGTAGCATTGACTTTTCCTTTGAGTTGAAGTTGGTCTTTACTCATCTGAGCGGTATTCCAGACTGGATCAATGTCAAAAGTGATTCTCCGTATAGGAAACCTTTTTTTTCTGTTCCATTTTGCTGCAGTGCTTGTATTCGTTCTGAGATGGCATTCCTAACAAGAAATCTGTCTAATAATGCACTTTCTGGTCTATATTTTATATTAAAATTGTATTGTTGCAGTTTTTCCTGGTTTTGTTCCGTGCGGTCTCTGAATAGTGCACTAGACCTTAATTGCAACTGACAGTCCCACCTCACATGTCCAGTTACATCTGTAACACTTTATGTGCCTTCTTAATTCCAACTGACAGTTCCTTCTCATGTGTCCAGTTCTTTCACATCTGTAGCATTTTTTCTGGTCTCTTAATTGCATCCGACAGTCCCTTCTCATGTGTCCAACTCGTCCACATCTGTAGCACTCTATCTGGTTTCTGCTATAACGTGAAGTATTACTTATTCTATGTTTGATTTAAGAATTGGACTGTTGTAGTTCTTCCTGGTTCTCTTCTATGTGGTCTCTGGATGCTGAACTAGACCTTAATTGCATGACACTCCCATCTCATGTGTCCAGTTCGTCCGCATCTGTCACACTCTATCTGGTTTCTTCTATAACGTGAATTATCATTTCCTGCATTTAGTTCTTCCTGGTTTCTTCCATAATCGTGTCTGGTTTATTAAGAATTTCAGAAAACATTGTTTCTATTGCTCACACGTCTCATCCTGTATGCGACTATTTGATAAAAAAACAACGTTCATACCGTTCTGCAAGCTCCGTATTCATCCGACATGGCGCCTTGTGACTTTTTCCTATTCTCACGACTCAAGTTACCATTTCGCGAAAAGCGTTTTGAGACGATTGAGGCGATGAAGAATTCGTAGAAGTCGATTCCAAAATCGATCTATGAAAAGTGTTTTCAAGATTGGAGGATGCGTTGGAATATATGTATTGCTTGCAATGGAGATTACTTTGAAGAAAATAAAGTGAATATCGATGAATAGTTGAATCGTTGTTGTTTTATCGAAGAATTCCGGGTACACTTTCAGTTACTGGCAATACCTTCGGAAATTTTCAATTTAAAGCTTGCGCGTACGTCGTGATAATCATGTAAAATTTAATGGCGCTACATCTATTAGTACTATACATAAGTTACAATGGTTTTGGTTGTACCTTGTTCGTATTTCGCGATTACGCAATTAAGTAATGAATTCGTATTTAATTTTGCATTTTAATCAAATTTACTTTTACCCAAACGTTGAAAATGTTTCGGAAAATTGTATGTCTTGTACCTACAAGAGTTTTTGAGTGGCATGAGGCGTTCGTTGACTGAGAGTCGTGAAACGCCGAAGATGATCCGCATCAGGGAAGTGTGACATAGAAATATTGTAACAATTATTGAAATGGAGATCAGAAAAAGACCAAAGATTAAAATGAACATATCAAAGCAAGCCAAAAATCAGTTACCAAGAATTCCTCTCTGAGGACCAAACGATTAATGAGATATATTATTTCGCCGCTATACGTCGTTTGACAGATATCAAAAACAGATAGAAATGTGCTACAATAGTTGGTTCTTGCAATGCACCAGCTCATACTTTTATGTTTTATGTGTTTTGTTTTCCAAAATTTTCATTTATTTTCGGAGAGAAAATAAAATCATTATAAAAGCTTGAAAAATGTAATAGTGTTTATCTTATAATAGAAAAAATAGAAAAAAAAACGAATTTTAACTAAAACTCTACACAGTAATAAGAAATCTTTTAGCGTATATTTCCGGGAATTATATATTAGTTTTCTTCAAATCTACATTAATATTTACTTTTACGTTTCTAGTTATATACTTTAATATAATTTAAATTCGTGAAATAATGATATCGCACTGCTCAAATAATAAAGCCTTGCGTTTTAACGTAATAATTGTAGACAGCAAAACTGGGAGCGTCCAGTTCGTTAGTTGTTGGGTTATTTTGCATAATGGTATGATGTAATACGCCCACGTAGAAACGTCAATACTAATAAGTATGGATGGTCTTATTGTTTTTTCTAATTATTTTTTTAATGAAAACTTATGGAAGAAAGAATAGATTGAGTAAAAATACATTGTTTTTCTCGTTATTCGTTATTATTAAAGTGCTAGACAAAGAATGGTTAGCAATAGTGACTCGCCGAGGTTTTTTATATTATTGTCCTTCAAATTAAATATAATCTCCCTGAAGGTATTTATTGGATGACGGTCAAGAGAAAATTTGGCAGATTTTTTTTAATGTTTATGGTAATAGTAATAATAATATAGCTTTTATATCATCATATTATTAATAATAAAAATATAGATATAACATTTAGAAGGATTAACTCGTCTAAGGTTTTTCAAAAAACCATGAAATTGCCTTTGTGGACTTTTAATTATACTGTTTAACAAGTTGTTTAATGCATGTAAGCTCTCAGAAATCTGGAGACATATATTACACCCATTTTATATCTGATGATAGGGAAGATATTAAAAACTACAAAAGCGTAACCGAACAACCTGCTATTTCAAAAATTTTCGATACCTGAATTAAGATAAAATAGGCTGGATTTGTGGTTTAGTTATATCTGGACAACAACCGTAGATTTTTGATCAAGCGTTCGATATATGAGACATTAGTGGAAATCTTGAAGGGGGTACCAGATAGATGCTATTATTACACATTTTTCAAAGATCTTCAACAGGGTTAACTTAGATTAGCATTTTGTAAAAATGAAAATAATTCATCAGAAGTCCCTCTTATGGTTTAAAAATATGTTAATACGATGCATTTAAACTGTAAGAATGGGTACATATCCAGATGTATGAGTATCACATTGGGGATTCCTCCATTCTTATTTAACGTTAATAACTGTAATCAATTCCTGAGTGAATTTGAACATTTATCGTTGTGCAGGATTAATGATTTATCATTCAATTCGGCAAAGTGTGTTACTATGACTTTTAGTAAAACAAAAATAAATACTGTGTATAAGATAAACGATATAGAGCTACAGAACCCAGCTATATATTTTGTATTGCCACGGCTACTATTACAGAATGTATTACTTCACCTTCCACCTTATTCACCCGATCTGGCCCGCAGTGATATTTTCGTTTTTGTGGAATGAAACGATAAGAAACTTTAATTTACAAAAGCTCATTCTAGGCCATTAATTATATTTCACAAAAAAATGAAGATCTGTTAAAATTTCAAGAGCAGAGAAGACAGATTAAGTATGACATAAATGATGCATTTAAAAAATATTGTGAAAGTGTGGAAAACCGCATTGCTTTTAATCCATCACACTTCTGGCAATTTATAAATAGTAAAAGAAATAATAAAGAATTACCTGAAAATATGATTTGTGGAGAAAATACTTATAGAAAACATGCAGATATTGCAAATGCATTTGCTGACTTTTTTAAATCTTCATATATTGCATCAAACAATGCTTTTAATAAAGATATTCAAAGTTCTGTCACTCAAACTATTCAAATTTGTAAGGTTAGTGAAAATGAAGTACTATCTTGCTTAAAAGAAATGAAACCAAAGGGAACAGTAGGTCCGGATAAAATTCCATCCTTTTTCCTACGTGACTGTGCATGCGTATTAGCAAAACCTCTTTCCATTATCTTTAATCTCTGCCTAAATAATTCACAGTTTCCTGATAAATGGAAAATTTCCAGAGTTTCTCCAGTGTTTAAAAAAGGAGACAAACAAAATATAGAAAACTACAGACCAGTCTGTATAATAAATAATTTTTCTAAATGTTTTGAAATGTTTCTGCATGAACATCTATTTTTCAAGCTAAAACACCTATTTAGTGGTTCCCAACATGGCTTTATGAAGGGTAGGTCCACAGCGTCCAATCTTTTCTGCTTTACACAGTTTGTGGCTGATGTCTTGGACAAGGGAGGTCAAGTAGACACAATATACACAGACTTTTCAAAGGCTTTTGATAGGCTTGATCACGGCATTCTGCTTGATAAACTGCATTGTCATCTCTGCGATAGACAGCAAATAGTAGAGTGCTGTGGTAAGTCCTCGGAACCCCTGTGTGTAACTTCGGGAGTTCCTCAAGGGTCAATACGCGGCCCTTTATTGTTTAATATATTTATTAATGGAATTGTGGGTGACTGTACAATGCTACTGTATGCGGATGATGCTAAAATTTTTACTTCTGTAAAAAACGATGCTGATTGTCAAAGACTACAAATAGCAATAAATACCGTCACCGATTGGTGTAGCGAAAACAGACTGCCTCTAAACGTTGGTAAATACAAAGTCATGACTTTCACATTAAAGAAAAATGTGCTGGTGTATGATTATAAAATTGATGGAACATGTGTTCCACGAGTTGAATGCTTTAGAGATCTGGGTATGACATTTGATAGCAGACTTTCATTTGTTACTCATATAAGTGATCTTATACAGGTGTGTTTTAAATCATTAGGCTTCATTATTAGAAACTCAAAAACATTTTCGAATCAAAGTACGCTCATTTTACTTTATTACGCTTTTGTAAGATCTAAATTGGAATATGCTTCCATAATATGGTCTCCTTATTATCAAAACCATATTAATGACCTTGAGAGAGTTCAGCGGCGTTTCTTGAAATACCTAAGCTTTCGGATTGATGGGCATTATCCTGAAACAGGGTTTCCGCATGAAATCTTACTTCAGCGGCATTCTTTTTGTTCTCTAGAACATAGACGTATCGTCACAGACCTCAAATTTCTTTATAAAGTTTTGCATAACAGAGTGGAATGTAGTGATATACTGGAAAAAATAAGTTTTCTTGTACCTAGGACTTCAGCTCGCCAATCTGCCACATTCTATTGTCCTACACCTCGTACAAATATGTGTAACAACTCTCCTTTATATAGGATGTGTAGAAACTACAACCAGAATCAAAATAAATTTGACATATTTAACTGCAGAATGGCACAAATAAAAAAAAATTAAGTATGTAATAATTTGTAGTTTTATTTCTAGTAATTTGTGTATGCTTGCTTTGTCATTGTAAATATTTAAGTTTTTTTTTCTGTTCTACCCATTTGTTAATTGGTTTTTTTGAACTGTGAAATGGGTTTAAATAAATAAATAAATAAATATTGTGAATATTTTTACTAATTATAGTACCGAAAGGTAGTGGTTTATTTGTACGATGCCTTGACTAATCGTATTAATGATTACAATTAGATATATAACCCAAGTCCGACCAGTTTTTTTAGTCAATCTTGTCTGCCACCTTCAAATAAATATGTTATATAGTTTAACAAAATCATAGTATGGAAAAATGCTTTACGAAATACATATGGGGCGTTTCACGTCACCTCTCCTAGCTCGTCGCACGAGCGCAAAATCATACTTGGAATAGAGGTTGTCGATATATAATCAAAAACTTCCCGGAATTATCAGTCTGGCTCTCTAAATCCGCTGATTTGAGTTCTGTTTTTTGGGAAACTGTTTCGGGAATGATACTCTAAAGAAAACAGTTTACCAGTGGCATGAACGCTTCATAAGTGGTTGTGGGTCTGCTGAGTTTGACGTACGCAGTGGCAGGCTGTCGACATCGAAAATCAACGAAAACATCAATAAAGTGAGAGAAATGTTGGTCAATAACCGCAAATTAAACATCAGAGAGTTGGCAGAGCAGTTGTACATTGTTTATACATCAGTTCAAGATATTGTAGTTAACGATTTGAGTTTCCGCCGTGTTGCTGCAAAGTTGGACCTGAATTTTATGCAAAAAAGGGATTGCCCGGATATCGCTAAAGACATGATTTCCAAAGCTGAATCTGATCCAGCATTCATCAAACGTAGCATTATTGGAGACGAGACGTGGATTTATGAGTACGACACGCAATCTGGACATAAGGCGAATGAATGGAGAGCTTCGAATAAGCTAAGACTTAAAACGGTATTGTGTATCACGAATTTTTGCTACAAGGTCAGACAGTTAATAAGGAGTATTATTTGGGCGTTATGAGACGTTTGCGTGAAGCAATTCGCCACAAAAGAAAGGATTTGTGGGCAAACAACTCGTGGATTTTGCACCATTATTATTCCTGAATTGTTGACCAAGAAAGAAACGAATACCATCCAATAGCCATCGAATTCACCTGATATGGTTTAATGCGACTTTTTTCTATTCAATCGCGTAGAAAAAGCATTACGGGGAACGTGTTTTAGCAGCTGAAAGGAAGTAATGGAAAAATCGAAAACGGATCTGATCGAGTTCTAGAAATGTTGCGAGAGCTGGATCAAGCACTGACATAAGTGCGTTGCAGTCGATGGAAGTACTTTGAAGGGGATAATATCAATTTTGATGAATACACCTGTATTTCGAATTTTTTGAATGAATTCCGGGAACTTTTTGATCAAGATTTATTCTTTCCTCAGCCTTTCGATGGTGCAGTCATATTTTTGAAAATTCGGTGTCTTTTTTTTTCGAGAAATAAAGCGATGAACATTAGACTGCTCGTCAATTCCGCGTGAAAGTAGCACATTCCATAGACATCATATTAGCAGCCCCGAAGTAAAGTGTCGCATTGTGTACTCTTCTTGGAGCTTTAGTCTTTTACCTGCTTCCCTTAAGTGTTCAAAGGTTTTTAGACTAGGCAAAGTTCGAGCTAAAAATTTTTTAACATAAAGTAGTGTTGCCTGCACGAAATTGCAGAGCTCTAGTTGTTTTATCGAAATAAATGAAGAGTACCTTTTTAAGAAACATGTTCGGAGCATCTAAAAAGCATTTTAGAGCGAAAGCATATCTCAAAGTCTTGAAGATATTATACAGGGTGTTTCCAAATAAGGGCGAGATATTTTTGAACTAATTTTAAGCATAAAACTTCATATAAACATAGATGCAATATTATTTTTAGTTTTTTAAATTTATATAATTTCTTTTTGAAGATAATTAAGTAAAATTTGGAATACGTAATACTTTTTTCAGTTTTCATAAAGTTATTATTATGTGAAATAATATGCAGAGTGGTACTTTTTTTCGGATCTGTAAAATTTTACCCTCTCAAACTTTTTTTTCAGGTTCCACTGACTCGATTTGATTATTCAGTTAGATTTCTCCTCTTATTGTGAAGCTTTTTTGTTTCTTGAGTTTTCCTCTAAAAGTCAGTAGTTTTTCAATTAAGTTCTGTAGGGGTGATTTATCCATTGAAATTTTGAGAGAGTCAAATAAGTTCGCGCCAAATTTGTCAAGGGATGTGATGTACTCTTAATGTAAAGTAAGTAAAAAAACAATAGTAAAAATGATAGAGTTTACATTTACAAATGTTGAAATGTCCGATATGCATTTTGTTTACGGTCATGCTAATGGAAACACATTAGAAGCTCAACGGATTTATGCTGAATTATATCCACAATGTAGGTTACCTCATCATAACACATTTTCTCGTCTTCATCAGCGCTTACGAGAAAATGGTACATTTCTAAAACGAACTTTTGATTGTGGAATTCTTCGGGAGATAAGAACCTTAGGGCTAGAGGAAGCTGTTATTAATTTCATAGAAGAATTTTCTAAAATAAGTACGAGAAATATTGCCAATATATTAAATATAAGCAATTCCGAATTTTAAAAGAACACCAATTGTATCCCTACCATATCCAGCGAGTGCAGACGCATTCACTTGGAGACTTTTTGAAGCGTATAGTTGCCAGTGGATACTTCAAATGATCGCCTAGTCTCCCCTTTTTTATCTCGTATTTTGTTTACTGATGAGACAAATTTTTCAAGGGAATCCATAAGATATTTTCACAATAATCATATTTGAGCTGAAGAAAATCCACAGGCATTTCTTGAAGCCAATTATCAGCATCAGTTTTCATTAAATGTATGGATTGGTGTCATAGGTGATAATCTAATTGCCCTACGTTTACTTTTATTAAGATTAAACGGCGACCGACACTGTCACTTTCTCGAAGAAGAGTTACCTGCTCTTCTTGAAGAGGTTCCTCTTTAAGTTAGACAAGAATTATGGCTTATGCATGATGACGCTTCAGCACATTTCAGTTACAATGTACGCCGTCACTTAGAGGCAGTGTATCCAAAACATTGGATAGGTCGAGGAGGCACTCAACACTGGGCTACTCAACCTCCGGATCTAAATCCTATGGATTTTAGCATCTGGGGTTTCCTTAAATCTTTGGTTAATGCATCTCCTGTTGAAGATGTTGAAGATTTGAGAAATCGCATTATTGCGTCTTGCGAAAGAATAAAAAATACTCCAGGATTATTTTAACGAATACGTTCTTCAATGAGACGAAGATCCGATTCTTGCACTATGGCTGAGGGTGGTCATTTTCAACATTTGTTGTAATTTCTGTTATTAATATTTTGTTACTGTTGTTCAAATTGTGGTATTATTATGTTGTATTTTTTCTTAGTCCCTGTTGGTTAAAACAAATATGAATGAAAATTGATTAAAACAAATACATTATAATTTTTTACTGATGTATTTTTTTTGTGAAAAAACTTTTGACTTTTAGAGTAAAACTTAAGAAACAAAAAATTGTCTTTCGCGTTAAAATGGGAAAGCTAACTGAGTAATCAAATTGAGTCAATGGAGCCCCAAAAAAAAGTTCAGGAGGGTAAAATTTTAGAGACTCGGAAAAAAGTACCACTCTGTATATTATTTCACATAATAATAGTTTTTTATGATAACTGTAAAAAGTGTTATATGTTCCAAATTTGACTTAATTATCTTTAAAAACAAATGATGTAAATTTAAAAAAACTTAAAATACTAATACCTTTTTAACACCCTGGATCCTAAAAACTTTGCATTATCAGACATATGTTTATATGAACTTTTATGCTTAAAATTAGCTCAAGAATAACTCTTTAAGATTTTTCAAACTTATTTGGAACTTTAAGAAAAAAAAACATAAGGGGTACTATTATCATGATCTCCTCTATATGCTCCCGTATAAAAATTTAAGTTGCCACCATTATCGTATCATGTATTGTTTTTCTTCGAAGTTCCACTTATCTTTCGAACATCCAGTATAAAAAAATAATAATCCTAATACTTACAGTAGATTTGCCATATGGCACCAATGTCAGATTGACGTAATTCGCCAGGCTTCCTTGAAGTGATGGATAGAGTTGTTGAGTAAAGAACTTCCTAGAATCTGGGCACAGGGATTCGTAATATACAGCCACGTTGACCTAAAAAAAGAAAAATGCTATTAATATTGTGTGTAAACATGACGACATAGTGGGAAACAAGATCCAGTATTCTTATTTTTATGTCAAGATGATGCATTGTGTTTGTAAAATATTATGTGCTATTATATTTATTGTAATATAAGAATTAGCGAAAAATATAGGCTAGAGTTGAAATTACGAGAGAGATAAACATATCACGAATATTTCCTTTTTCTTGCACATTAAATTATGGTAGGTTGGCTAAATGTATAATATGACGCTAGCTGAGTTTCTATTGGAAATATTTATTTATTTATTTATTTATTCATTAGTAGGGTTTGGGTTCTTAGTGCCGAGCGAAATGAGCTTGAAACTGTTCTGATTTAAGATGGATAATAATAATGCTATCATTACTGAAATCTGCCTGAACTGGTGGTAAATCTGTATTACTATTTGTCGTGCAAGATTTTTGTGTTTAAGGCACCACGCAATGAGCTTTTAAATTTGTAGCTCACACAACTAATGCAAATATAATCTAGTTTGAATTTATTTGCGGTATTATTGCACAAACAACTATCAGGAATATTAAGGAATAACCATAATACACAGAAAGGGCACTCTTGTATCTGGCCCATCAATTGGAGAAGATCCGCTTTCGTCCCCATACATAACAAGAGATCTCCAACTGATAGCAGTAATTACAAAACAATCACTCTAATATCGGAGCGGCATATATTACTATCAACGAACACCTTCAGGCATTCTGTTTACCAAAAACTTCAAAAGAACAGTACAGTTGTGTTGTTCCTGTTGTTCCTCGAAAAGAAACACGTGAACAAATCCTAAATTTTCGGTAAATTGTAGAACAATTCCGCAAATTTAATTTAAAAACCTATGTCGCTTTATCGACTACTCAGAAGCGTTTGACACAGTGAAATTGAACAAATTGTGGGAAATACTATATCAGATGGATGTGCTAAACAACACAGACCCAGTAAAAATGAACTGTACACCGAAGAGCTTAAATTATAAACTGAAGTCCGATAAGAATGTAGAATCTCTCTTGTTTAATGTTTATAGTGAAGATATTATGCGAGAGATGTTCGACAAATGAAGGGAGGAATTGCAATCTGAGAATGGAGGATCAGCTACGCTGATGACACCCTGGTATTCAATAATATAAGCGACAAGGATAATTAATCGAATACGAAGTTGTAAAGTTACTTGGGGACCGTGATTAATAGCAAAAGCGATTGTAAAACTAATAGTAGGGGAGCCCAAGCGGGGATTTTGGGATTTATGCAAGCTCGGCAGAATAGTATAAAGGAAGAAAGTTTGTACCCTGTTATGAATTATCAACCGGTTATGAACCTTAAATATAGGGGGGGTGCGTCTACGGCAGCCGATCAGATTAGTAAAAAAAAAATCGATCCTTAAAGTAACTCGAGCTCGTCAGATTAAGACAAGGTAAGTTAATTACATGCAGAAAAGTGTACATTTCAATATTCTGACGGTTTTAGCGTGACATAAGGAAATGAGCGAGTGACAAAGTTGCAAAAAAAAACGTCACCTGGACATATTCGAGCGAGGTTGAATTTTTTTTATTTTAATGGAAATCATGTAAGGATCACGGAAATAATATAATCTGACGATTTTTGCAAACCGAAAAAGCTAATTTCATTAATCAAGTGTAGTACGTGCAGGTGCTGAGAATAATGTATTTCCCACTCCGCGTCTCTCTCCCCTTCTCACTCTTTCTCTATTTCTCACTCTCTCGCACCGTCCCCACACTACTTTCTGCCGCCATGATGTTATTCCAGCTGATCACAACAACGCGTTTGTGCTCTTAGATGTATAACGTTTGTTTAATGTATTTTCAAAAAGTTTAGTGAATTAAATACAGTAAGTTTTATATGTATTACTACAATGAGTGATAATAGTGATAAAAGAGTGAACTGTGTATTTTGTGGTCAAGAAATACATGAAAAATTAATAAAATTTACACCAGAAACATTAAAAAAATGCATGGTGATTTTGGAGTATCGCTGAACCAAGCCGGTTCGAAGAAAATTACGCAGCACCTACACTGAAATTGAAATTTCAGAGGAAACATCATTAAATGATGGCTATCACGCGTAGTGTTATTATGACTCTTGTAACTTGCCCCCATGCCAATCAGAGCTACGGCAACAATTACTACGAATGCAATACATCGCATGCTTATGGAGGAATGCCCCCTTTCGAATCGTCACTGAGATGTCGCCAGCAGATTTCGGGTGGAAAAATGTGGATATTAAGTTGGAGATGACTTGGTTCGTTGGAAATCAACTCCCAGAAGCATATGAAGATATTGCATAACACCTGATATTTTAGGGAATACTCCAGATTCAGGTATGTTTTCTTTTTAAAATACTAATAATATCATGAAATAAATTAAATATTCTTAAATATCATAACCATTTCTGATTACAGATACGCAAGATGTAGATGAAAATGACCAAAATGATTCGAACTCCCAATCTGAAGACGATTTCACTGATGATGATGAAGATTAAACGTCTTTTTGAATTTTTTTTTTCATTCAACATTCTTCTCATAAATACATGATAAAATTGTACATGTATATATTTTTCTATGGCATTATATATTATTTGCTGTTCATTAAAGTTATTCCATTCAGTAATAAAAAAAAATAGGTTAGGTTTTTTTTACACTTTCAAAAATCGGCTATGAGTTTTAGTTGCGTCAAAATCGTCAGTCTTTCTAATATGACATCTTTAAGGGTTCACTTAACATTCTCCCTGAATATCTTACGCGCTCGAATAACTTTTTTTTTCTAATTTTTTCCACCCCTTCGTGTGGCTACCCCCATCTAGCAAGCCGTCAGATTAACATCCCTCCGTTACCAGAAACAGGTTGTGCGTGTACATTGTTAATGTCTGACGCGCTTGAGTATGTCTTTGTGACTGATTTTTTTTACATTTTTGAAAATTAATACTCGCTTCCCCCACCAGTATTGGGGCATACATCATATAATTTTTTTTCTATTTAGCATCTAATCTTCACGATCCAATAGGTCCCGACAATGCTCGAGTAACTACTCATTTAGCCTCTTGGGCTCCCCTACTATAATGAAAATATGGAGAGAAACAGCTATGACAAAAAAGAAACAAAATTAAGACTAACAAAAGTACGTATCTTCCCAATTGCCACCTATGAAGCAAAAATCTAGACGATTGAAATATCCGAGTCAAATAAATGTGGATTTACAGAAGGAATCATGGAATAACATAAAAATAACTGTATTAATCAAGAACTGATGATTACAAACAATTTGACTACCAAAATACAAAAGGATGAATAAATGAATAAGAGTGGTAGGTAATGCTCGATTTTCGATGCTTAGATTTCGGATGATCATCTTGCCTGACTACTTCGGATGATATTATTATATTCCTGAAATGTTTCTGCCTCAATACGTTAAATGCAGGCCGCTCTGTGATTACATATAGCCATCACAATACAAAAGGATATTTTATGATATTATAGTCACGTTGTTAGAAGAGGACAATCAATGGAAAGGCAGATCTTCGCATGAAGCCTTGAAGACCATAGACCTTGAGGAATATCACAATCTCGGTGAATAGATGAAGTTAAGAACACAACCAGTTACACACTTCATCAAGCAACCTACTAAACGTAAAACCGAGAACAATAGACCAGAATAATTAGTTAAATATCATAAATCCACCAAGGAGAGGCCATGTTAGAAACAATCAGGGATCATTTCTAGATAAAATTTTTAATTTTGAAACCTTTAGTTTTTCGTGCTGGATTTGAAACGTCGACGTATATGCTCATGTTAGGGGTTCCTAGAGATTATTTCGGAATAGAATGTGTCATTGATCAATTCATCACAATAAGAACATGTTTACTATGGGAAATTATGTGAGGAAAAGCTGTATAGATCAACGAGAGTTGTTACGTAATACTTGGAATTGACTTTGAGGCAGATTTTAGAGGGCTTTCAACGGCCAACTCAAAATTTTTAACAAGAAACCTTATTTTTGACCCTGGATTCAATATAAGCTGGGTGATTCATGTTTAGACACGTACTTTGTTTCTTGTTGGGTCAAAGAGACTCCATAGAAGCGTTATCAATATATTAATATAATTATATCAAAAACGGTCCTCTAAATCAAATAAAGTGTATTTAACATTTTCAGAAGATAAATTAGGAATATCTGATCAGTATTAGCATGCTATAACAGTCACCTCGTGGAGGTAACCGGATCAAACTTAACTGCCATTTAGCATTGAAAATGGTTGGTTTCTAACCATAGTTATGAATTTTGAATCACGCTAGAGATAAAGCCTCAACTTGCGAGAACAGACATTTTGAACCATGTGTTCCGTAGTATATCCAACTACTTGTCTATATTCTTACGTCTCTTTGATTCAACAACAAATAACTTATCTTAATATTTAAAGTTTCGCAATTTGTAAATCAGGGGTCAAAAAAATGTGTTCCTGTTTTAAAAATTTTAGTTGATTCACAACTATTAATAGAACTATTTTTCGTAATTCACTTCTACGAGGTATTTGTTTTTGAGTCATTTGGCCTTTAACTCACCCTTAGAGATAACATTGACCTCTACTATGACTACATATTTTAGTTGACTTGAAATGAATCAGATACACCCTTTTTGCACCCATAAACTTTTGTCTGAAACATTTTTCTCTATTGCCTTTTCTCGAAGAGTCATATTGGTGTATTTTCAGAATATATTATGTTTAAAAGATGTGTGTTCTTTTCGATCATAAAAATACAAGCAAATTTTAAACAGATATTTTGAAACGTATCGACATTATTGCATGGATCATCCAGTAGATCATCGGTACCTTTTAAACTACACCGCCTTTTAATTAATTAGTGGGTTTAATCTAATTATTTTACTCGATAGCAGGAAATAGTACATAGACTAATTAACTTGTTTGTGTTTGCTGTTGCTGCACATTTATTGTTTAATGGCAGTGACAAATATTTGCGTTTATTATTGTAAAAAGGAATTTTGTTGTTAAATAATTAAATTAGGAAAGTAACAATAAAAATGAAGCACGTGTATTGATAATAGTTATAGAAGTTTGACACTTACAACGGGGAACTTAGAAATAGTTTATGTCAATATTTTCCAAAATATAGCAAATTAAAGTATCAATATACATACAATGGGGACGTAAAGTCTGGAATAAATTCATTATTTTAAAAACGATGGATTGTTTGAATCGAATTTTTTCGATATATTAAAGCATACAGGATGACTTGAAAGAAGCTCTGTTATAATCAATTTTGATTTTTTAAATAGTAATCACCAATTTTTTGTAGACTTTTAGACTATCTACAAAATTCTGAACATTTTTTCGATTACATGTCTTATACCTATATACTTGCTTTTGGTTTATCAACAGTTAAATCTCGAAATAAATTAGTAATAACAATCAATTTATCATTTTATTAAATGTTGAAAATGTCTCCCATTGGATGACACTACCCTAAGCGATTTATAAAATCATTCTGAACATTTCCGACTACTTCTGTAGTAACTAACCGTATTTTTTGAATAATCCGATTCTTGTCTCCTCTATGTCAATTGGATGAGTTGAAAACCTTTACTCTTAAGTTAACCTCACAAAAAGAAGTCAAAAGGGTTTAAGTCTGGAGACCTCAGCGGCGACCCAATAGCTCCTCTTTTTCCAATCCACCTGTTTGCCAAAACATCATAAGAAGGCGCGAACTTCTGCAGCGCAGTGGCGTACCTGAAAGCTCAGCCCCCCCCCCCCCGCGAAATCTCAGTAGGGCCCCCTTTTTAATTTAACAATATAACTTAGTTCAAATGCTAAATAAACTGAAATACAGGTTGTTTTTGATATTCGTTAATCATAATATCGACGTTTAGATGTCAAGCCTCCAATCCCAATTACCCCACGCGTGGCGATATCGACGTTCGTTACACAGCAGACAGCGAGCAAAGCAAGTTTTTAAAAGTGTATAGCTAAAACACAAGCTTCCAAATCCACATACTCCCCGAGCAACGAGGTCGATAATCATTACACAGCAAACAGGCGAATGAAGCAAGATTTTAATCCAAAACCCAAGCTCTCAAACCCACATACACCACACGCTGCGATATCGATAATCGTTACATAGCAGACAGGCGAGCGAAGCAAGACTTTAAGCCAAAACCCAAGCTCTCAAAGCCACATACCCTACACGCAGCTAGATCGATATCCATTATACAGCAGACAGACGAGCAAAGCAAGATTTTAAACCAAAACCCAAGCTCCCAAACCCACATACATCCACGCGGTGTATTCTTGACAATTTATGTTTTAATAAAGGTAGTATGTCAACTTTCTAAAGGCACATATAAAATAATGTTATTTGATAAACGAACAGTTCTATATTGATTTGAATGAAAGTAATTTTTCTTATACACATCAAAACAAGCATCAAATACATCATAAAATATTCAGTTTTATGTGTTATTACGAAATCGTTCCAAACGTTTGGCCTTTTTATTTTCAAACTCTTCTATCAGTAGATTTATATCATGTTTTTTTAGTTCTTTCGCATTCTATAGATAATGTAGCTAAAGCTGCTAATTCTTACTTGCGTCATTGCAGCTTTCTCCATTTGCAAAACATTGTAATGCAAGGGAGAGCAACTACTCTAACTTCAAGCGTCTTTAGAATCGCGAGTTTTAGAGCTTTTTAGACGTTCAAAAAAAATTGCGCGTCTCTTGAGATTTTTCTATTGTTTAAACGTCCGAAAAGCTCTAGTACTCGCTATCCCATAAACAAATAAAGAATAAAAAATCTAAATGGTAATTGCGTTTATTTCAACTTTAAATGATTGTTAAATCCCGAGACAGAGTTTTTTTAGACTTCTTCTTCTTCTTCTTCTTCTAGGTAGAACCAAGTTCTGTTATCTATACAATGCCTCATCGATCCTCATTTGAGGTCGAAATCCAGCTGTCTCTCCATCTTTTGGGGGGCCGTCCAGGCGGCCGTTTGGTGTTTGGTTTCTCTCTCATCACGGTTTTTGCTAGTCTGTCATCGTCCATTCGTTCCACGTGATCTCTCCACTGTCTACGACGGTTTCGAACCCACTTCACAACATCCCCACTCCGCTGTCCTCGCGTATTTTTGCGTTTCTTATTCTATCTCTTAAACTTGTTCCCGTGATCATTCTCAGCGTTTTCATTTCTGTGGTTCTCATAATTTGTTTTGTCTTTGTGGTTTCATTTCTTGTTTCTGCGCCGTAGGTCAGTATCGGTCTTACACAGACCTTGTAAGTTCTTGCTTTGCTCTTAACCGTCATATGTTTATTGTTCCAGATTATGTCTCTCTGATATATGGCCGCTTTGTTGGCCTGTGTGCGTACTTCTTCCGTTACTGCCCTGTTACTTGTTATATGTGCTCCTAGGTATTTAAACTTCCCAACCTGTTCGATATGTTTGTCACCAACCATTAGTTTGCATCTTACCGGTTCTTTTGCTATTACCATTGCTTTGGTTTTCTCCACAGATATCTTCATATTATACTGTTTGGCTGTTCGATTGAGATGGAAAAGCATTCTTTGTAAGTTGTCCTCGCTATCTGCTGTCAAGGCAACATCGTCTGCAAAGCATATAATCTGAACGGTGTTGTGTCCCATTGGGTACCCAATATTTGTGATTTTTACCTTATCAACGATTTCGTCCATGATTACATTGAAAAGTGTTGGAATTAGGCTATCACCCTGTCTTATTCCTATGGATAGAGGGATTTCCTCTCTTAGAGTGTTATTTGTTTTAATTACCATGGTGTTTTTGGAATTCAGTTCGTATATTATGCGTATGATTGCTTCGTCTACTTGTTTTCTTCGCAGTAATTCTGTTATGTGTTCCAGTTTGAATCGGTCGAACGCTTGTGTAAAGTCCACAAAACAAATGAACAGCGGTTTATCGTATTCGATAGATTTTTCAACCAGCTGTCTGATAATAAATATACCGTCGATAGTAGAGCGGTTATTCCGGAAGCCCTGCTGTTCTTCGCACGCCCCTAACTTGTTTACGATCCGTTATGACAGTATTTTGGTTAACAATTTGGCTGAACTATTCAGTAGGCTGATTCCCCTGTAGTTTTCGGGTTGTTTCTTTGATCCTCTTTTGTGGATTACGCGTTTTAAAAATCCACAGAATTTCTTTTTTTGAATGTCTAAAAAACTCTAAATCTCGAGATCTGACAAAAATTTAAATCTGAAAAGAACACAGTTTTCCAATATTTTATCTGCCTGTTGAGGGCCGAGTTTTGAAGCTTTCTTAAGGGTTGAAAAAGCAGAAATAGCGTCTTCAAAAAACGCGTAAAATCTGTTTTTAAGCATCCAAAAAGTTCCAAAACTCGCAGTTCTGCAACAACTGAATTGTGAGTTATCGCTTTTATTTCATTTACAATGTTTTTTAAATGGAGAAAACTTCAAAAATATATATATATATATATATATATATATATATATATATATATATATATATATATTGGGTAAACAATCAGCTACGATTTCAAACAAGAAAGTTTTGAACACTACAAATTATTACCCAAATCTCTGTTGAGACGGATTTTGTTGACAATTTACTTTGAATTAAAGTTGCTTCCTGCACGCCGTGAGTATAGATACTAATACAGACTGTCACAGAGGCCTTGCGTTCAATGGGTTTAATTAGTGAGTCTTAAAGTGATTTCTTAGTATATATACATTTAACATAAATCTAAACCCCCTGCGTTGCATACATGTCCATTTATAATAAATAATTACTGACACCTTGCGTTAGATGGATTGTAAAGTAGCAAATTTATTGGAGACTGATTAAATTGAATTCTAAAGATTTTTTTGGATGAGTGGGGCCCCCCAAGTCCGGGGCTCCCCAGCGCCGAGGGTCCTACGGAGCCTTCGCTAAACCACTGCTGCTGCGTAATGTGGCGGGGCACCGTCTTCAGGAAACAGCGTCGAAAGACCAGGAATAAGATGGTCTTGTAGAAATTGTAAATATCTTTCACGAGTTAAATTTTCGTCAAAAAGATCACCCCTATAACGATATTACCAACGATTCCAGCTCACACATTTACTTTTTGTATATACTAAATGTGTCCCTCTCTCAACTAGTTTGGGTTTATATCCGATCAGTACAGACAATTTTGTGTGCTGATATCATCATTTAAGCAGAATGTGGATTTGTCGGAAAAAACAATGTTTTTCATAAAATGGAATCCTGAAAAAACACATTTCTTGTAACAGTTTACAAAATTGAAGACGCTTTGCGTAATAATCCTCATAAAGTTCTTGAACGACTTACATTTTGCAAGGATGATATTTATTAGTATGCAAATCCAGAGTATTTTAAATAATGAATTTATTGCAGACTTTACATCCTCATTGTATGTACAACGTGTGTATTTTAAATGGCGACACTATTGTTATTTACGAATTGGGTTACCTTAGAAAAAAGCCTCCATTTTTATGGTTTATACAAAGGATGTTGACAGTGTTGTTATTCTTCTTTTAGCTTTTAAGTTAAAGTAAAATCTAGAATTCCACCAAAATTAATTTTTTAGATAACCTAAAATCTATCAAGGGTAGAGAAAACCTTAAATATAAAATTTTTAATGTTTTTTTTATCTATATCTGAGAAACTAAAGAAAATGTGGCAAAACTGTTAACATCTTTCGGACAAACTTTAAAAATTAAAACTAATTTAAATGGACAATTTGTATAGCTTCCCACGTGAAGACGTATGTAGTACCAGGAGAAACACGATGAAAATATTGTCGACAAAAGTCGAAGAGTGCGGATATGACTTTTAACTGGACATTGAAATTAATTTAGAGGTAATTTTCGGGTCAGCTGGATTTTATCCATAAGAACTCTACTTTTTATCTCAGAAATTAAATTATGTGTGCTAAAAGTCAGAAATACCGATTTTTTTAGGATTAACCTTTATTTGACAAGACAACAAAGGTATTCTTTGAAACGGTACATCTGTTACTTTAATCTTCGCTAAAAAATGAATGGCTTATAATCTGCAAGATCTAGCGTATACTGAGGTTCCCTTTAATATTTCGGGAATTGACATCATTGGCACTGCTACGTGCCATCTGATATATCCATAGTAAAGTTTGACATTTTAGAAGGTATGCGTTCTCAGAACGTTATATAATATATTTTTTAATAATATTATCGGGTAAAATTGTTAAATTATTTTATAATGAATAATTTCAAAAATCGGAATATTAGTTAATAAATAATCATTAATTCACAAAATAGGATTATCAATTACTTCATCAACTGAAAATTTTGAAAATAAAATTATCAATTAATAAAGTGAATATTTGATTCCTAAAATTAACAATTATTAATGTAATTGGTAATTTTATTCCTACAATTATCAATTAATGAAATAATTGATAATTTCATTTTTGAAATTAGCAATTGGCAAAGTTATAGTTAATTTTAGAAATAAAATTATCCATTTCCAGAATAATTGAAAATTTCATCTTTCAAATTACCCATTACAAGAGAATTAATAATTTAATTTTCCAAATTATTGAATTATTGATTGGTAATGTACCAGAATTAAATTAAAAATTTATTTTTTATGGTCAGGATATGATAGTCTTTAGTCTCGTTAACTCAAAAATTCCAGAAAAGAAACGAAAAAGTGGTGACGCAAAATTTTGATCACATGCTAAAGTAAGCTTTTAACAACAGTTTGATGTTTTCACATATCTTGAGACTAACGCATCGGAGTTCAAGTCAAGCTTATTTTGTTTTCGGAGCGAATCAAATATAAGTATGGTTTTCATACCTATACTGTTCTTTATTGAAAGTGGATAAATAACCATAGTTATTCTTATATATAGTGCTGCATTATAAGCGAAAAAATGCCATTAACCTATTAAAAAAAAATAATTTAATTCAGATAAATTACCAATTAATAATTTTTCAAGTTTAGAGAATTAAATTATTAATTACTCTTGTAATCGGTAATTTGAAAAGTCATATTTTCAATTACTCTGGTAATAAGTAAATTTATTTCGAAAATGATTACTCATCAATTAATAATTTAAAGATGAAATTAATCAATTCCTTCCTTAATTGATAATTGTAGGAATAAAATTACCAATTACTCTATTAATTGAGAATTTTAGAAATGAAATCCCCAATTTCTTCAATAATTTAAATAATGTTAATTTCGATATTATTAATTGATAGGATAATTGGTAATTTCAATTTGCAAATTATTAGTTTTCCAGTAATTAATTAATTGTTAATTTTTAATTTTTTTTAGCAGATCAATGGTTTACAGTAATTTTAAAATTTCATCTCTTCCAAAAAATAGAATTAATTCGTTAAGATTTTTTTGCGATTATTTTTCACAACCCTGGACGTGATTTATTGCAACAAGAATGATCGATGAACGTAATTCATTATATGCTGTAGAAATACCTATAAAAACCACTCTATATCGCTGGCCTAGTGTATTTAATCATAGTTGTTGTTCACTCATGGACGAGTCGCATGAAGGTCGTTTAAAATCGGCTGTAGTGCAAAAAGCTGGAAGCTGTGCGCGAATTGATAATGCAAGATCGTCATGTAACTTTTCGTGAGATTGAGGCATCCCAGAGCCAGTGGAGGATACAAAGGGGGGCGATTCCCCCCAAGAGCTTCGAATTCAGGAAAATATACCCAACTCTGCTTTTTTACATTAGGAATACGAATACTGTTGGCATCTCGCCCCCCCCCCTCTTTCCGTGTTCACTTGCGATCGCCCCTCCCCCCAAGAGTTTCGAATTCAGAAAAATCGACCCGATCTGCTTCTTACCTAGGAATGTGAGCCTCAAACTCAGAACTGCTTACTGTATTTTTGTAATGTCACCGCCTCCCCCCCCCCCCCCCAAAGAGAGAGGATGTATCCGCCACCAGAGCATTAATAACGCCAGTATATATAATATATTGTAAGTACATTTGGTTGTGAAGAAGGTATGTTTGCGTTGGATCCAGCATAATTTGACAGTTGCTTAAAAAAATCTCATTTTGATTGATGCAAAGAAATGCTCAAAAACTGCCATCGCGGTGCTTCAAAAAACATTTTTATAAATGACAGATGACGTTTCTGCCATTTATGCGTGTAAGCCCGGAAGGAAATAATAGTCCATCGTATGGGCTTTCCATGATGAGCCTAAACCAACAGAAGTTGTTCACGCATAAAGGACTACGAAACAATTGCTCGTTTTTTTTTTTCTGAAAACTATCCATGTCGTAACGGTCAACTCTGAAGGCTATACAACCATTTTTTTGCCGGAAGTCTTCGGTGAATTGAGGAAAACAAATCAGGGACGATGGGGCATTCTCTACCATGATAATGTGAGCTCTTACACATCTGTTTAAACACGTGACTTTTTGAGTATTCAAAACGTGGAATTGATGAGTCATGCGCCGCACAATCATGATTTTTGCATCCAATGATTTATTTTTGTTCCCGTAAATGAAGAACAATTGGAGTGGTCAACAAATTTCTACGACAGAACAGACGGATTATGGGTTCATAAACCATGTTTTGGAGATACCGTAATCATAACTGCAAAAATGCTTTTCTGATTGGTTGGAACGCATAAAAAAGTATATATCGTGGAGAATATCTTGAAAAACAATAGAAGTATTTTCAATAATAAATATTTTTCTTCGTTGTTTCCGAAATATAAATGACTAGTTTTGTATGATATTTAATGTTTTAAAAACAATTTTGAAAACTGCAATTTCTGCAGTTCTATAGTAGACATCAAGAAGCAAAATACGCATTTATTCTTTGGTTATCTTTAATTTTATTGCAAATAATCTCGGAATAACAATAACATTTGCACTAATAGCTGGGAAATCTAGGATTGTTATCGAATTTTTATTATTGCTAATGGTAATGGTCAATAATAAAGTGATGAGTGAACAAATGACGTAAATGCAACATTATATTTTATTATGAAAATAATTTTTAACATAACTAGCTCTACCGGTCTGTCTCGAAAAATAAGATACAAATTTAAAAATTGGGATTTAGGTAAAAAATGAAAATGCATCTCTTTCAAAGAAATTAACAAAAATCGTATCGTATGCAAAATGGGGATGAATTGAATTTTTGCTTAAGAGTAAAGTTCCGTATTTTATACTGTATTACTCGATTAGTACGTACAAATAAAATTTTATAGTAACAACTGCTAATTTCTACAAGAAACTGGTTAAACGAATGAATGTAGCCCCGGAGAAAGTATTTTTGGTTGTCACACATAGAGAGCGTTGTAAATGTTTTGGAGGACTTCTGTCAGTGTTATGGTTTTTCCTTTTGACATTTGATATTAGTCATATTTAGGTTATTTTAGAAGCAACTTGTGTGCAATTATGCTGCTTCCAAGAGGCCAGACGATTAATTTAGATATACATATACATTAAAAAAGATATATATCAAAATTCGATACACGAAACGCGCTATTTAAAGGACAGATGTCGCACTATTCGGTAGCGGTAAACAAGCCTATTACACGTTCCGCAGTTAAAGCCAGTTGTCTCACCAACGATCTCCCTATGGGAGCATTGTTTTGCGTGTTTTTTACGCCAAACAAGTAAACAACAGAGATAAGTTTTCGTCCGTATAATTTTAAAATAAAATAAACTAATTCTCGGCTGATCGGATGTTTATTGCCAATTTTATTTCCGATCAGCTGAGAATTATAAATAGTATTCCATCTGGTTTTCGGGGTAAACATAGCTGTGAAATTGCAGTGCAGTATGCCCTCAATGACTGGAAACAGAGTTTCGATCAAAATTCTATTATGGGTGCTGTGTTTCTGAATTTGAGGAGGGCCTTTGAGACTTTGGATAGAGAAACACAACTTAAAAAATTAGAAAGTGTCGATATAAGTCGGTGAAGTGTTGGAATTTATGAATAACTACTTAATTAATAGAAAACAAAGATTGAAACTGATTGATGTAGTATCTGACGAGATTGAAAGCAGCATGGGTGTTCCACAGGGTTTTGTGCTGGGTCTATTATTATTTCTTTTATATATTGACAATATAGTGAATACATCTGGTGATTATTGTATACATCTTTTTGCAGATGATGTTCTTTTATATTTTGCATGTTCTGATGGTATTCAGTTGGTTGATACATTTTTATATTGGTGGTGTTCTTGTAACTAATTAAAAATAAATGTGGAAAAAACCAAATTCATGATAATCAGCAATGAGAATGATTACAGAACTTTTTTCGTGGGGATCATATTGTTAAAGTAGGCAATGAAACAATTGAAATGGTGGAAAAGTTTAGGAATAATCATAGATAGACAACTTAAATAAAGAACATGTGAATAACTTAGTGAAAATAATCTCTTATAAATAACTATATTTACAGATGTTCTAATTTTTTTGACAAGGTGGACTGAAACAATCCTGTTTAACACTCGGGTGTTGCCACAATTTTGTTCCTGCCTGATCAGAATGAAAAGGCACGATTTCAAAAATTGTAGAATAGAGCCATCAGAGTTAAACTCTCAGATACAAGAAGAACATCAATTAACTACATGCTGAGGGAAATACAATGGTGGTCAGCGGAGGACTTCGTTCACTATCAAACATTGATCTTTATTTTTAAAATCCGAGCGGGTAGTTCTCCTACAAATTTACAAGATCATATTAATTATAATAGAAATATACATGCATATGACGCTAGATCGAGGGATGACTTTTATATTCCTCCAGTGTTAAAAAGACAAACATAAACCTCTGTATTCTTTAAAGATCTAAACAGTTTTAATCAATTGCATACATATATTAAATCTTTAAAATCTTTAAATAAGTTTAAACAGTGTCTGAAGCAATATTTTTTTAATAGAGTCTATCCTTGAGGACATGTACTTTCTTTGTTTTTTCTTTTGGACTTCTGTCAGTTTAGTTTGGTATGTCATTGTTTTGCAAAGCTTGAGGATGTTTGATTGTTGTTTGTAATTTTAAAATATGAATATAGTTGTGTGTAATTATATTAGTCTATGACTAAATAAAGGACACATATATATATATATATATATATATATATATATATATATATATATATATATATATATATATATATATATATATATAGTCATATAAATTTAAAATTACAAAGACGAAAACTTATCTTGTTGTTTACTTATTTGACTTAAAAACATGCAAAACGATGCCTCAAAGGGGGGCCGTTTTTGCGACATCTGTCTTTGACTGCGAAACGCGTAGTAAGCTTGGTTTCCGTTACCGAATAGTGCGACCTCTATCCTTTGAGTAGCGCGTTTCGTGTATCGAGTTTTGATATATTTCTTTTTTAATTCATCATATGGCGGTTTTATACAACATTGTTGATTTGTGTTGCTCTTGTGTTATTGAGTGAACCATCGAGATGGCGTTGTGTTTTGTTTGCTGTAAAATCAGCTTATAGGACACAAGTGCGAGATGACGGTTTGTACGGAATATAACGGCCTGATGAGTCCCGTGCTAGAACGAAACAGCGCTGTCGTCATTTTTCGGACCCGGAGCCTCTCCATTATCTTAGAGTTCTCCGCACCTTTTAACACGAGAGTTATGTTTATTGACAATCTTATGTTCGATCAGCCGAAAATTATTTTATTTTATTTTAAAATTACACAGATGAAAACTTATCTCCGTCTGGAGAAAGATTTAGCAACATCAGACTGTGCTGAACTGATACAGTTAAAGAAATACAACTGAAAGCAAGAAAGTTCATCTTAGAAATGAACGTCACAATTGGTGAAAATCAATAGACAAACATAGAAACGATAAATATAGATGAACACCAAGTAGGAAAGGTTAATTCATATTTTTATCTTAGTCGAGATATAATAATGGGAAAAATAATCAAGAGCTCGAAATAAACCATAAAATACCCTTGGGATGGGGTACATATCCTAAACTAAAACACGAATTAGCCTTCCCCTAAAACTAAAAACCAAAGTATACATGGAATGCATTTTCTCAGTAATAACTTATGGCAGCGAAACTTGGGTTCTGAGTAAAAAAAAATAATAAACAAATTGAAAGAGTGTACCAAAGATCAATCAAATTAAAAATGCTAGGAATAACACTGAAAGACCATAAAACCAATGAGTGGATAAGAAACAAAAACTAAAGTCGAAAACACAGCAAGACGAATATGCACTCTACAATAGAACTGGGCTGGGCATGTTGCCAGGAACACCAACAACAGGAGCGAAAAAATAACAAGATGAAGGCCATGGGAAAATAAAAGAAGCACCGGCAGATCATTGCAATGATTCTACGATAATACAAAAGGACAGCGAGACTGAATTGATAACAGGTAGCACGGAAGCATATGAAAAAACAGCTAGAAAGAAGAAGATGAAATAAGTTCTAACTCAAAACTATGTGTTCTCGGTTCGAAGTGATATTCAAACCGATTTATGTATTCGAAGATATCGTTTGGAGTATTAGCTTGCTCCATCGTAGCTCTCCTAAGGGTGGATGATACACGTGGTGGAACTTCATAGAGGATTCCAGCTTCTACGTCGCTCTCTTTTTCATTACGAATCTCTGATACTAGCTAATCCGGAAATGCACACATCATCATCAACGCTTGAAATCCAACCTCACCCCAAACCAGTTGATTCAACAATTTGGATCAGTCTGTACATTATTTTTCTTCCTCTTCTTCAGCGAGCTGCACAGTTGGCGATGCCACTTCACCTCAACCTTTTCAAGGGCTATTATATCATCTCAAAGATTAATGAAGAAGTCTTTCTCTCTTTAATTCCTTTTATTGCCTTTCTAGAATTATGAATACTGTAGATTTCTCATAATTATTAAAAATTTACTTTAAACACTAATGCATACTAAATAACAGAAATATTATTTGCGACATAATTACAGAAAAAAATGCCTTAAGAATAGGCAATTTAATCATTGTATGTACGTGTTTATGGTGTCAAGGAATTTTTTAATTTCACACTTCGAATTTATTCAAGCCTAGATCCGCAACAAGCAAGATCTTCGTTTTTTTTATTTAAATGTTATATGTTTTTACGAGATTTGGTAACATTTACTGCCCTCGATTCATTGGCATGAACAGCTCGGAGCTGTACAGGTGCAAGAAACGCTTGCTTTATTCAAGTAGTGCATTATGCCTTGGCGCTTGTCAGATCTGCTTTCCCCTTACCCCTCAAGCACCAATAAAAATATTTGGTGTATAAAGCCCTAGCAGCTATCAGTTATTATTTCTAGATGCTATTTTTTGGGTAAAAAACATTTTATACATGAAATGGAGACACAAAAATAAGATTATTTCACAATATATCAGACTTACGTTCATAGTTTTTTTAGCGAATTGCGAAATATTTATGGCCGAAAATGCCATGACACCCGACAAAACTCAAAACTAATAAGTTATAAAATAAAATTTTTACCTTTTTGTCTTTAATATGTTTTGCTATGCATATTAAAAACACAAATTCCAAAAAAAAAATAATTTGTAGGTTATTTACTGTTCAAATTAACGCTTTAACCGCTTTATTCAGATTTGCTTGGAGCTACTCAGGGTTTGATGCACCTGAGCTTGAAACTCTTGAATCGAGGGCAGTAACTGAGGGTAACTAATAAAATTTTGTACCTCCGGTTATTTTACTGAAAATTGCAAATACCTAAAATTCAAGCTTTTGGAATTCTTTTGTCAGACTAAAAGGAATTCAGAACCTGTTTACTTCTAAATAACCAAGTTTTCATACTCAATCATACCATAAAAGACCTTCATTTCGCGATTATTAAATGATAAAATATTCTTAATATCGTAAAAAAGAATATTCATAATCCAGGCATTACATTCTCATCGTCGCATTACGTTCGATAAAATTTTATCATATTTACAGCGGAAAAACTTCGACTTCGAAAATTTTTTGTTTCGTAAAAATTATCATGTTGCGAAAATTGCAATATCTGGTTAAAACGTTAGTTAGACAGCGTATTTAGTATTTATGGCCTGGAATAGGATAAATAGGGTTCATTACGTTCATTACAGCGCATTATTAGGTTCCTAAACTTAGTAATTTCATATATAAGGTTTGTCCATATAAAAGTATACTTTCCTTGAAAAACTAATTATTTTCGATATAATTAGTCAACCCTATAAAAAGTGAAATTTTTCACATTCTGGGGCACTGCTCACTCTCCAGACTCGCCCGTGAAAGTTACTTTACTACATTTGGCAACATTTAATTTTCATTGTTAAATTTAAGAGCAATAGCTCAAACATTCCCTCATCCTGGTGAGACGAGAAGACAGGTGAGGCGGGCAGAGAGTCCTTTCTAGTCAGGAGGTTTTGATGAGACTTTACCAATACCTCTGGTATGTGTAGCATCCCATACAATCCTCCGTAATAATAATAATAATCATAATCTAAAACACGACTCAGCCGCTAAGATACTCCACCAAGAGTTAGCAGAAAAGTTAAACCTATTACAGGTAGAAAAAGTACCTTATTACAAGTACAATCCGGAACCTATTCTTGAGAAAAACCAGGTCAAGTTATATTGGGACCGAACGGTTCTGACCGATCAGACAGTAGCTCATAATAGACCAGACATTATACTAATAGATTTCTAGGCGAACTACACTAATCGACATTGCTGTACCTAACAACAACAACCTAAGGCCAAAATCCAACGAGAAGATCGCCAAATACAGAGATCTGGAGGTCCAAATCCGAAGACAATGGGCAATGAACAGCGTCCAAATGATTCCCATAATACTGTCAACAACTGGAGTGATACCAAAGAACCTCCTGCAGAACATCAAGGGACTGGGCCTTAGTAAGCATCTGTATAAGCCGATGCAGCAAGCAATTCTCCTAGCAACCGCGCGAATCGTCCGAAAGTTGGTAGGAAATACAGCAGACAACGTCACCTAGGACCCGATAACATGGAAAGGGTTCCCACAGAGCTTCATACTTTTGGTGTCTTTGTATGCCTGGTATGAGTGAATAATCCCTGGAGGGAGTGCGAAGCCGTTTGGCTTGTAAATCACAATAATCTAAAACATACATAGGCCAATCACTTTCCTTCCCACAAGGTAATCACCTCCTGTTTGACCTAACACATTGTGAATAAAACAACATCATCGCAACTCAACAAAGAGGATGCACCAGGGGAGCAATGGGATGCAAAGAACAATTGATTGTTGACTCTGTCATATGTACTCAAGCTTGTACCAACACATTGTGAATAAAACAACATCATCGCAACTCAACAGAGAGGATGCACCAGGGGAGCAATGGGATGCAAAGAACAATTGATTGTTGACTCTGTCATATGTACTCAAGCCTGTACCAACCGAAGAAACCTCTTTGCTGCCTATGGAGATTATAAGAATGCTTTCGACTCAGTGCCACGTAAGTGACGAAAAACTAGATTGAAAATGTATAGGACAATAATCATTTTGTTTTCTTTTTAGAACGCATGATGTCAACTTAGATAACTAGGATCTAATTGCAAGTGCCTTTCAGCGATAGCATCGAAACTAATACAATTCTAATACGAATATTTCAAGGCGATTCACTAAGCCCATTGTGGTTCTGCCTTGCAATGAATCCACTATCACACCGTCTGAACTCCACCAGATACGGTTTTAGTATTAGAAATTACAACGAAGAGGTAGTAAGGTTGCATCATCTTCTATACATGGATGACCTTAAACTGATGGCTTGCATCTAAATGAGATCAATCAGGAAAATGTCGACAATGTAATGTCGAAATACTGGTTGATTTCAGGACAGATGTCTCCGGACACGGAGGACTTTTGTTAGCTACTCAAGACCAGGTTATTTCGACGAGACGGAAGTTCATTATCAAAGATCCCTCAGTAGGAAACGACCAATGGAGATACGGTTGTCGAACCTCAGAGACAGTCCAGCACATAACTGGAGGATGCTAAGCGTTTACCGCAACGGAGTTAAAAAAAGACATGACTCGGTGGCTCAGATTCTCCACCAAGAGTTGGAGCAGATAAGTTATATCTAGTACAGGTAGAAAAAGTGCCTTATTACAAATACAATCGGAGCCTATTATTGAGAACAAGGAGTTCAATTGATATTGGGACCAAACGCTTTTAACAGATCAAACACTTGTTCATAACAGACCATACATTATATTAACAGATAAAATTTTTAGACGAACTACACTAACTGACCAGTACAAATTCGAAGAAAATGGGCAATGAATAGGGTACAATCGATTCTCACAATTTTATCAACAATTGAAGTGATACCAAAGAATTTCATGCAGAACATCAAGGGACTGGGCCTTAGTGAGCATCTGTATAAGCCGATTCAGAAAGCAGTTCTCCTTGCAACCGCGAGGACCGTCCGAAAGTTTGTGGGAAACGCAGAAGACTATGTTACCTAGGACCCGATAACATGAAAAGGGTCTCCACAGAGGTCCATACTTTTGGTATGTTTGTATACCTGGTATGAGTTAATATTCCCTGAAGGGAGTGCGAAGTCGTTCAGCTTGATAATCATGATCATAATCCAAATCTTACTGCTACAGATTCATTCTTAGCAGACTATGTAGAACTCTCGAGAGTAGGCTACAATAGTGATACATCAACCACAAATGAAGATAGCAGTTACGATCCATCATTCATGAATCAATCAAACATTGCTAGCATAGCACATTACCCTGGTGGAGTGAAGCATTGGCGCTACAACCTAGAATTAGCGACCATTCCAGCTTTAATTGATTAATAAATCCGGATTCAGCTACATCGGAATTTTCGATGAGGGTTCCATGCAACAACTTAACTTTCGAAGAGGATGAAGATGATAGGGAGTCCCTTAGGAGACAACGGTTTGGGATCAGGTGTCTTATGGGTACAATGGAGTCTTAAGAATGGGTTTCCAGGTGAAAGAGAAATTGAGTGTAGTGTATTTCAATATTAATGGTTTCGCAAATTAATCTTGCCTTGTTATGTTCTATTTTAGATGTAAGATATTGAAATTTATTTTGTGTTCTATCTCGAATTGTTGTTGGAAAAGGCCTGCTGACTGTTTGTTTTCTTGTGTCTTTCTAGCCTTGGTGATATTGTTCTGTTGGTTTAGTCTATGTATGTCTTTCCGCAGAAGACGAATACGATCTTGTATCTTTCGTCCTTAGAAGTAAACCTGGTGTCTTATGTGGTTTATAAGCTGTAAATATGTTGTGTTTTTAGAGTTGTTCCCGATTAGGCGAAGGGATATTGAGATTAGGTTGTCCGCTATGTCCTGTTTTTGTTAGGGGTGATGGTGCTGATCCACACTTTCAAATTGCATACAGAAAAACCCGAGATCAAATGGCTGCAAACCGCACACTGTACATAAAGTAATACGACTTCAACAAAAACTGAAAACTGTCCGCCCTTTTAAAATATTCTAAGCATTTTTCGTGACACTGTGTAATAAATTACCTTTAGAAAGAATATTATCGTTTAAAAAATAATCAATACTAGATCAAAGCTTTAAAATTGCTCATTAACCTTTAAGTTATCTCTGGGGAACAATTAATCTCAAGGCGCATTGCATTTTATCTAGAATTTTATTTTGAACAATTAAATATTAATTTAAAAAATGGAATATCAATTTTAAACTCGGTAACAGGATGTAGATAAAGAAATAATACAATTAGAGCTTGTAAAATTTTTGAATTCTTACCCTAACACAAAATATGTATCTTTTAGATTATGACCTCAGACAAACAGAGTAAATGATAATTGAGGTAAAAACTATTTTAAACAAACAACCTTTGATATTATTAAGAAAATCAGGACTGGACTCCACACTAAACTCGTTGGCCCAAAATTTTAAGAACTGTCAGTTTTTAGAGCTAAAACTTAATTTTTAAGATACTTCAGACAATAATCTAAAAAAAAAGCTACACTACATTTATTTCGAGAAAGTTTTTCGAAAAAAAAAATCAATTTGTTTGCGTCCAAGAAGAGCAAGAAATCCTGAGTTAGCAGAACAAATTTTGGATGAGATTGCTGATAATTTTTCCAACAGAGTAAGAATTAAAATAAATTAGGCACAATGGGTTGTTCATGGAACTTGCCGAGAACAACTGCATCATCATTTCCATGTTCAAAAGCTACACGACCTGTCTGCAGACGATTGTCCTACAATACTTAATTACTCAAACTGGTTTCTGCAAAAATTTAGAGAAAATCCACATTTTATTAGAATTATTTAATTTACGGACGAAAATGTCTTCACAAAAAAGTGCGTTATAAATTTTCATAATTTGCACGTTTGGTATTGTTACGAACGGCCAGGAGCAACTTTTTGATACACCCTCATATACAAATATTCCGATGCGAATGAGTCATCTTTATTATAATGTGCCGAAACGAATATTATATTTATGAGTCATATTTCTAGATAGTTTTCAATTTTTATGCTAATATATTTCTTGTTAGTTCTAGGAAGTTCTATAGATATACAAATAGGGATAGGATATGAGGTTTAAGTTAGTTGTATAGTTGAATTTGAATAGTGAAGATATTAAGAAGTAGTAATAAGTAGAGGCGGACCTGCCTTATAGTCACTAAGATCTCCGGACCATGATCCGTTATATTTCTTTTTTAGGGGGAATCTTAAAGGACTTATTTACTCAACGCTAGCAAAGAGATGCGGAAGAGTTGCTTGAAAGGATAAATTATTACTGTAATTTTATTTAAAATGATCCTGGAATGTTATTTCAAGTATAGTGATAAAAAATCCGCAGGATAAGAAAGTGTATTGAAGCACAAGGCACCCATTTTGAACATCTGTTTGATTCACTGATTGAAAAGAACATGTACACGTTGTGTGTAAGAACAAAAATGAAAGATGTGGCAGAAGCAGTCGCGGAACTCAAATGGAATTTCGCGTGCTACATAATGACATATGGAGAGGAAAGATGACCTAAAATACTTCTTACTTCGGAAAATGATCACGAAAACTTCCGATGCGTTGGACATAAGATCTGAAAAAGTCGGCGGGATTTATGTGGCAGAGCAACGCTCAAAACCGATATAGTTGGTAACAAATGAAGGAAGTCTATATCCAGAAGTCGACTGAAACAGAATGCTGATGAGAAGAAATAAAAACTTGTAATTGGACACATTTCTCACACAGTTGCTGTCGAATAATACTGATGCTCACATAGATATTCCTTTTGGCCAACCTAGCTTTGGTTACGCGCAGGCGTAAAATGAGGTTGGCCTGGAACATCTTAATGATTGCCCTATCTTTACTCGAAGTCGTCACGCAATTTGACAAGTCATCGACATTCCCGTGCTCCAAATAATGTTTCACCCAATTCTTTACGAAACGTTGAGACTTGAGTTCTCCATTCTGCAGGCACAAACAGACTGCCACGAACCGCTTGGCGTATACAAACCTTATTTTAATCAACGCATGCTCGTCAGGACGATTTGACAACTACTGAGATGAAAAGTGCAAGAGAAATAATCCAAAGCTTACTCCGTAAAATATGGCAATGATGCCTTGCGAACTTTTTGAATAATCTAAAACACGCTATTGTTGAACAGCCTTTATTTCCTCTATCTGTGCTCGCTTCTCTTTGATTTTAATAAAACAAAACGATGGCAGTTTTTCCCTTTTATTTCTCTCATATCTCGAATGCGTGTTGAGAATTTAATTAAAACTTATCGAGTCAAAGATACCGCAACGACTTTTCCATTTTTAGAACCTGAGATGCAGATAAATTGATTGTTTATATTAATATATGACTTAGGAAGATCGTTGGATCGATAAGACTTGGTATATTCAGTTCTGTAGTTTTAATATATATGAACGTAAGTAGGGATAACATTGAACTAATGAAATAACTTGATTACAATGTAAACGCATAAGCGACTAATTTTGTTAATGTATCAGGGAACTTAACAAAAAAATATTCTCTTTGGGGCTATGCCTGTAGTATGAGGATATAGGAACAAAGTGTATATATTTTCTGTTATGATTTCGTTGAACTAAAGTTTTGGTTAACAATTAAACCAGAAAAAACTATGATTTTTCCGGTTTTTCGGTTATACGCGAAAGGTTTTTGAGAAAATCTCAAAGAAAAAGTAAAAATTCACTAATTATCCGATAAAAAATAACTTTGGCAAGAACGAACCTAAGGTTTAGATAGCGAGAAAAACTGATTGTATCAAAGGTTTAGACGGTCAGGGCTTCAGTTCAACGATTTTCTGCTATGCGTCGTGCGACCAAAGTTTAGATAGATATTTTTTCTACGTAAACAATTTACTTCAGGACGATGTTATTCCATGGACATTAAAATATAACAAGCTACAGAGCACTCCACATAATATAGTCGCAGCTTTTACTCAACATTTTCAATCGTGCTTTTCTAATTACACTAATTATTTTGACGTCAATTCAATAAATGAGAATGTACATTTGCAATCCCACTTATTTAATGTTCAGAACAGGATTAACTCATTGGGCTGTAACTACACAGCAGAAATAAAAAATATGAACTCTAAAAATGAAATGGGTATACGATTTAAAGGGGAGGCAAAGAAACAACTAGCAAGATGGTTTGATTTCAACTCCTCTCGAACCCAGAACCTACATTCAGGAATGACGCATCGGATAAAGAAAATTTGCAGTTTAACATTTGGAAATACCATAAGCAATTGACACACAAAAATATGAAAAATAAATCACCTTCTACAATTACAGGAACCATCAGCGCAACAGAGGTTTAGATGTATCGCTTATCTCCTGTCACACTAATAAAAAGAGACACCACACTTGCAAAAACTGCAATGGCATCCCTCCCCTTCGTCGCCACTTCTGTGAGAATCCGACGTCGTCTACAAGAATTGCCGGCTTTAAGTTTTATATTCTGAAATCAACTGATTGTGATGTTTTAAAAATCCTCATAAACCAATAATTGTACAAGGGCTTCAAAAAGGTGAATTTGATATGTTGGTATATGTCTAAAAAATCTGGCCTTTTCCAATAAAATTGTATGAACAGATGAAGTACAGTTTTTAATAAAAAAATCACCATTACCGGGCTCTTGAAAACCCGCAATTAAGCAAACCAAGAAGATTGCAAGTGGGATTTGATTTTAATGTATTTTGGGAAGCCTGGGCAATCATTACCCAGGAAAGAAATAGGCTTCTAGAGACTAGATTATCTAAGCTTATTTTCCTTAACTCCACTTCAAAATTATTGAATAAACTAAAATAAAGAAATGTGTTTACTATTCATGATCCGCTTTATTTAGTTTGGTAGTCTGGTTTAAGTGAAGTCAATTAATCGTCGATCAGTCAGTAAACAGTGCACTTAATATTTAGAGTTGAAAATATTTAAACGAAATTGATCACTGTTTCACTGTTATCCCTATTGTAGGTATATTTTATGTGAAATTTCTGATGATGATTCGAATATTTCTAATTTTTATTCGAGTTTTTTTAAAGCATGTGATTTTACTTTAACTCGTGTGAGGATAACAGAATCACAAGACCTAAAATAAGCTCACTTTTCTAAAACATTTCAAAACATCGGAAAAGCATCGATGTATTGTTCTTATGGCCGATGTTTCTCAACATCGATGTTTTATCGTGAGACATCGATGTTTATAAGAACGATGTTGCATCCTTAATTTCAGCTCTTTTCCATATATTTGTTTTCTTACTTTCTTCTTTGCATTTATGTTCTTTATATCTTTTTCCAATTACCTGTTGCATTAAAATTACATGTTAGGTTTTATCAAAAAAAGAAGACTTCAACTATTGACGTACCATTCAATTCTGCAAAGATGTTTTCTATCGGATGTACGTTGAAATGTTGCTTCCGATCGACACCGTTTATTACGTAAATTTCAAATGCATGTAACTGCATTGAATCGGTCCAATCGTATCCGGATATTGCGTTAGAAACACAGTCATAGATATTTTTTATAAAATATTGAAAAGAATTACAAGTCAGCTGTTAATCTGTACCACCAATATTATTTTTGTACTAGGTTGGATTTATGTACTATTTGTAAATTGTTTGTAACGCCTAGCCCCTCTTTTATCTCTTCTTTTTTTTCATATGGTTTTTCCAACTCCCAGAGGGGCTAGAGCGTTTTCTCTTAATAAAAGGAGAGCGGGACGAAGTCCTAGAGTACTTACTACTGCTTTGAACTTCTTTATAAACTCTTCTTACCATTAAAACACTGATAGCCTTTTTAGATTAAGTTTTATTAAAATTATGTACGAGCGGCACTAGTTTACAAAAAGAAATCAAAGATAATTTAACTTAATTAGGGAGCAACTATAAAGTTTTCTTCTATTTTATCTTTAACAAAATTAGACAAAACGCTCACTTTTTTACTGGTTACTACGTTTTATAGTCCTCATTTCTCTTACCCATACGTTGCGGCTACGCAGGGCGAGCTAAAAGTTTGGTTTACCCCATTTTAAACTCCATATTGACTGTTTGTTAGACTACAAAACATACTTAGAATTATTACTGTGAGAATTATATTTAAAACCGTATTTAAAACATTTTTTCACCGTACTGCGAAACACTCTACTGGCACTGTCTAAATACTTTTTGAACTAACTCTTTCTAAGATTGAAATCACACTCTCGAACTAACTTGTCTAAGCTTGAAATTACACTGCTCCTTGCAATAAATTCGGGCTGTATTTATATCACCTAGTGACGTCGCAATCTATGGGACTTTTTTCTGTGTACGTGCCTTGGCTAGTTGATTTTGCGAAAAACATACATAAATCAATATTTTTTTAATTAAAATCTGGCAGCTTAAGAATTTGCTTTATAGTTGGAACGTGACTTTTGGCTAGAAATCTCGGTGAAAAACAACAATAAATAATATTTTTCAATTAATTACTGACAGGAGTTAATTGCTAGCTAGAGAATTTGGTGAAGGAATGTGTAAACAATTTGATCGCCTACCATCCTAAATTTGCGTACTTAGAATCTTACGAATGCAACATAAGCAAAAGAACACCTGCGGATCACGCGACTTCTATTGACGTCAAAGGCACGGGATTCAGAGACTCCACACCGGAATGTTTTAAATTCTTTTATTTTTATATTTTATTCGAATTTAGTAAAGAGTTGAAACAAGAAGTGTGCGTCTGTGATAAAATTTGCACACCTATGACAGAAAAATTTGATTTTAGGTAAAGAAAAATAATTTGATTTTGATATTTTAAATTTAATAAAGTTTTTTTTTCTATTGTTGAATTTTAAAGTAAATACTTGTCCTATTTTATTTTTAAATAAAATAGATTTTAATCCGACTTTTCCTTTGTAAACTTAGATAAAGTTTTGCCTGTGAAGTATTTTTAATATCTTTATTAACTTCTTTGAAAAATAAAATTAGTCCCGGGGCATCACATGTTCTATAGTAAATAAATAAATAAAAGTAACCCGTTTTATAAAAACGGAAGGATGTATCTTATTTCAATATCTTCTTTCAATCAACGTAAAATACAGAACAAATACCGTAAACCATTCTGTGGGAAAATAATATGAGAAATGATGTATTTAAAAACAGAAGAACCTGTACTAGGTCAGCAGCTTTTTAAATTATTTACCGTAAGGATTTAGGTTCATATTATTATAATATTACTATATATTATGTACACGTACGGGTGACAATATTTTTTTTTACTTTTTTCTGGAACTGAAACCTGTTTTAAATGTCTTAATTAAAAATTGGACTTGAAAATACAAACGGAAACCACCTTAAAAACTTGATAGAATGTAGTTATGTATGCTATATTAAATATATTATAACTGATAATCTAGTTAAAGCTGGTCACGAAGTCAATTAAAAAATGTACTAATGACTAACTTTGATATACAGGGTGTACCAAATCTAATTCTATGCAAAAACATTCTCGATATTCCAAAGCATATAAACCAATTTGCGACACCATCTACTGACAAATAGAAAAGTACCCAAGCCAAAGATATTTTTAGGTTACAACAGAGATAGGCACAAACAAGAAAAACCGTGTCCAAAATTCTCGATCTGAATATATAGTGCCTCACGAATACTTGTGTAGCCATGATCACCGCCAGGTACCTTGTCACTAAGTCTGCGTTATGTTTTTAAGGAAATATGAAATTCTTACTATTTAAAGAAATTTTGTTTTTTAATAACATTTTTGTATTATTTAAATATCATAAGATATCAAAGAATTTCTAAAAAAAAAGTGGTGATAACACAGGTCTACAAGATTCTGTTGTTGGGCAGAATTGGCACAACACGTCAGGATTTTAAGATATGTGAGATAAGGATGCATTTTGTTACCCCTACTACTCCATGTGTACAGTGAATCGATTTTCAAAGAAGCACTGTTAACGAAAGGTAAGAGAATAATAATAAACGGAAGAGCTGTAAACAACATAAGATTTGCAGACGACACTGCTATCATAGCTAGCTCCGCTGAAGAACTCCAAGAACTAGTGAACGAAACAAATAACGTTTGCGAACAACACGGATTAAAAATGAACACCAAAAAGACTAAATATATGGTAACAACTAACAAACAAAACATGCAAACAAGCATAAAGTGCGTTTGTAAAACTGAAAACCATTCTGTGCAGCAGAGACATCACTCTAGAACTAAGAATGAGAATTTTAAGATGTTATATATTTTCAGTGCTGCAGTATGGGTTGGAAGGCTGGACACTAAAACAAGAACACATAAATAAACTGCAAGCGTTTGAAATGTGGTGTTACAGAAGGATGTTGAGAATATCTTAGACGGAGAGAAAAACAAACGTAGAAGTATTGCTAGCGATGGACAAAAACTATGAAATAATTAACAACATAAAAATAAAGAAACTGCAATATCTTGGACATATAATGAGAGATCAGCGATACGAGTTGCTTAGATTGATCATGCAGGGTAAAATAGAAGGAAGAAGAAATATCGGAAGAAGAAGAATTTCATGGTTGAGAAATTTGAGAGGGTGGTTCAATTGTAGCTCAGTAGAACTTTTTCGAGTAGCGGCAAATAGAGTGAGAGTGGTAATGATGATATCCAACCTCCGATAGGAGATGGCACCTGAAGAAGAAGAGGTTATGTACTCGTAAAATGGTTTTTTGGCTATTTTTAAAGTTATGTACAGGATGCCCAAAAAAAAATTTTGATCTTTTTTTCTAGTTATATCATTTAATACTACTCTTACCCTCCAAACTAAGATACTAAGTGGTCAAATACGGTTTTTTCTTGTAAAGTTACGATCATTTAAAGTTATGAAATATATCCAAACATCATGAACATTCACGTTAACTCTTTGAAGAATACATTTTTCTATGTATACATTTCTCTCGAAAATTTGTACTTGGGGATTTTTGGGGTCGCTGAGTACGAATATGAAGTCAAAAAATTAGAATTTTCATTTCCGAGATGGCTTATCCAAAAGGGTGAAACAAAATTTACAAAAAATGATATTAGCATCTAAAACATTTCATTTGGGAGTTAGCGGAGACGCTGATTACGAATATTATACCATAAAATAGAAATTTTTATTTTTAAGATGGTCGATTCAAAATGGTGGGTCGAAATTTGCTAAAAACGGTATTGGTGTCTAAAAAATGGCTGTAACTTTGCAAGAAAAAATCGTAAATGACCGCTTTATAGCTTATTTTGAAGAGTAAGAATACTATTAAATGATGCAATTAGAAAAAAAGACCAAAAAAATTTGTTCATCCTATATATAACCTCAAAAGTAGTAAAAAAACATTTTTCGAGTACATAACCTCAAATAACTCAAAATTCTGATCTCGAATTCGGATTCTAAGTAGTAAATTACTTCAGAAATGACTTCCAGCTGCCCAACAACAATCATGACCCCATTTGTTGTTTAATTATTTGACTACCTTTAATTTAAATCTGACACCTACACAAAGATAACCCAAAATCCAACTATCACCATACAAAATAAGAACAACAAATTGGTAGCTAATTAATTTTCAAAGGTATAATTGAAGAAACTTGCGCAAAGCACTTAAAAAGTAAAATTCATAAGAATGATTGTCCTTCAAGACCTATTGTGAGTTTTATAAGTTCTCCAACATATAACCTTTCAAAATGCATAAGTCAGTTGCTTAATTATGCTTTTCAGAAAGTTAAAAATAAGTAAGAAACTCCTTTGAATTTTTTAACTTTATAAGAACAGAGGTACTTAACCAAAAATGTCATTAAAAAAGGTGGAATATGATTCAGGAACACACATCAAGGTCACTGGATGATTTCTTGGAATCGTTTACTTTCTACGTTGGTTCCAGTTTTTTTTTAACTTTAATGATCAATTTTACAAACGAATTTTCGGAATAGATATGGATAACTGCATATCACCTGTCTGTAGGGTTAGCATATTAAATAATGATATTTCCTGACAATATCCCTGACTTTCCAATAAATTTTACGATCCAAATTCCAACTAATCTTGGCTAAATATTAAATAACGCATGGAATTTTTCAACCTATAAACAATTGGTTTTACCTAAAAGTCCGAGGCTTCTACTTATAATGTTTGTTCAACAAATAGCTAGAATTCGTGACAACCTAACTTCTCCAGATAAACTGCACAACCCGACAATGCTGCTATCGTTATTGTGCTGTAATTTGTGGCAGTTGACACTTCTCCTTTTTCTTTTACTTGGATTTCATTTTTATTTTAATCGATTTTTAATGCTATTTTAAATGTATTGTTTTGTCTTCGTTAAACATAATGAATTAAATTGTGAACAATGGTAAAACACTGTATAATTTGTACGAATAAATAAATGTATGTAGTAGACGCTTTTCTTAAAAAACAAGAGGTGCGTGATGGAATAACAGACTTTGTCGTGACGCATACAACGGTAAGGTTTTTTCCTCACGTGTAAGTAGCAATTTTGGCTATAAACAACTGTACAGTTTAGAATAGGGTTGACGATTTCTATTGTAATCTAAAATCTCTGACTTAAGCAAAGGGGAGAGTTTATTACGAAAAAAAAAAACCATCAACACTTTAAAGAGAATATTTCTGTACTGATAATCTTTTCCGAGTATTTTTTTTATAAAGTTCTAGCCGTTATATTTTTCTTTGTTAAGATAAAACAATCTGTATGTAAATATACCAGGTAAACAACAAAAATTACCATACAAAAGGAAACGAGGAAAAAATAATAATAGACAGCTTTTTGTGTCGATTATCAGAAGTTTTAAAACGCAAAACACCTCAGAATTAGCACACATATACATCATCAGTGGACTTGTAAAATAGATTAGTTCATTCTTGTCGCTGGTTAGTGATATTCTTAAAAACACAAATCAAACTTGTTTAAGTTTAAAAAAAAAAAATAGTTTTCTTTACTCGTCATTTTCGGAGGTTACCAACCATCAAGACAATAAAAAATCACATTAAAAAGTTTCCTAATTTAGTGAGGGAAATCGGCATAGTCTAATTAAGTTCTTTACTGCCCTAAATACTATTACAGTACACTGAATATAATATAAAATGCAATCTTTGCATGATTTCCTTGTTTTTATTTTTAACTGATGATGCCATTCCGGCTTTCCATGGAAGTTGTTGTTTAACTTACACGTTATACACCTTTCATGTGAAATATTCTATCCATTAGTGAAAATTATAATAAAATGTGTTCAGTAGTTACTGAGAAAATCGTGCATAGACAGATAGATAGATGCAGCGTGGGACTTTGTTTTACACTATATAGTAATATATGTATGTATTGTAGCAGAGACAATAATAGTTAACGTACCTATTATCGTCTTTCACTGTACGTAAGTTACTACATTAGTTCTGTCTTACGGTTTTTTTCTTAACTATGATTGTGGCTACTGCGACTGAGGCAATTTAGCCAGCTTCTCTTTTTCCCGTCCCGCACTTATACCCTCTTTGCCCGGGAACCCATCGGGTTAAAAAAAACAGAAGGACACCTCATTTAAGAGGGTCTGGGAACTTTCATCATCGAGCCAGGATTGTTGGTCACGTATGTGATCTATTATAACAAAAAAGTTATTTGTCACATGTGTGACATTTACATATTTCAGACCGACTCTTTTGCTTGAACTGCCAGATGAGTTAACCGTCCTAAGCAGTGTAGGACTTATTCCGCTATGACCGCCCCCCCCCCCCCATACACCGTACATATAACTCGAACCCCGCCTTCGACCCTAAAAGATCTAACCCATGATCAAAACGGAGGGTTGTCGTACGGGTTCCCGCTGCTTGTTCTTGTTCTTGGGCCTTCTTCATGCGCATGATGCGGCGATAGAGATACATTTCAAATCATCAAAATGCTTTTCTATAGTAGGGTCAAAAGTTCAACTTTCGCAATTGTAAAGAAGTAGTGACAAGACGTAACATCTTAACATGCGTATTCGTAGTTCTAAACTTCATTCTGAACTTGTGAAGAACTTTCTCATGCCCGTAAAAGTTTTCCGAGCTTCTCCGATACTTGAAATCATTTCTCTTCTTACATTTCGTTAACTGTATTATCCAGATATTTAAAAGCGACAACTCTGTTGTTGACAGTCAATGTCACGTTCCTTGCTGTTTTTGAAAACTGTGTTACTTTCGTTTTAGAGACATTCATGAGACGTCAAATCTCTCACTGTGTTTTGGACAACTCAATCATCACCTAAAATTCATATATGCTGTTTACTGTGAAGATAGTATCATCAGCATATCGTATGTTGTTATTAACCTTCGGCCTATTGTTTCATCAAGTGATTCTGCGAATATTGTTTGCGAAAAGATGTTACAAATAAGGGATGGCATGATATATATATATATATATATATATATATATATATATATATATATATATATATATATATATATATATATATATATCCTTACTGCATGCCTCTTTTGATACTGAGTGGTTTATGTTAATGCTAGCAACTTGTTCCCAATACAGTTCAATGATAATATCTATGTTCTTTCTATCAATTCCAATATTTTGAGTAATGTTTTCATGCTTTTCACAGTCGACAGTTTGCCGGTAATATGTGAAACGTATACACATCGATATTTATATTTCCGCATATTTATGTTAATACGTTTAAGAAAAAAAAGCTCCCCGTATTTCCGTACCAAAATCAGTATGTTCTGTTTGGTCTTTGCACCTTTTTTATATCCTAGTGTAAAGAAAGTTAAACGCAAATAGTTTTCGCCTAACTTCATCGGGAACTTAAAAATAGTTTCCAGTGGTTTTTCAAGGCCGATTTTGTTATAGATATTTTTTCCCGAGAGCTGTGGGTTTAACTGTTTTGAAGATATTATCTCTTATGTGGCCACGTAAAATTACATATAATTTTTGGCTTCCTGTTTAAATTTGATATCTCATTAGCAATAAAGCTCAATAGACCAGGGCTTATCTATAAAATATTGGGGTTTCATGGATGTGAAATGGAACATGGAGATTTTTGGATGAAAGCCTTCAGAATAACCTGAATAACGATAAATTTGATATGCGTCAATTGAAAAAGTTGGGCAACATTCTTTTAATTAATAAAAATATAAAATTAACGGAAAAAAAACCGTTTTTCTTAAACTTTTCTGTCGTGTAACTTTGAAGGTATTCATTTTAGAGGAAAGTTGAAGAGGAAAAAAAGTTAATAATAAAATTTTCCATAAGATAGGGTTAGTCGGAAATCTCCAAATGTATTTCCCTGATTGCAAAATAGCAATAATTTAAAAGAAAAGGTAAAAAAGAAGCAGTTTTTTTATAAAATTTTTTCGACCATTTAAATTTCTCTGAGGACCTTCATATTAGAGCAAGAAAACTTTATCTCATGATAAAATAACACGCTAAAATTCGTTAGGATCGAATAGATAGTTTTGGCACAATAATTTTGCAATTTGAGTTCGTTTACAAAAAGTGATCATTTTCAAGTTTATCTGAGTCCAAAATATCACGTTAACATATTTAAATTTATTTTCAGTATATAGTAGGGAACTCAAGTTTTCCAACGCTTTTTTCAGAATCAAAATCGGATGATTGGGACGCCTTTAGGAATTGTTTAAAGACATCGTTGATATTTTTGCTTATAAACAAATAGATTATCTCAGCGGATTTTCATTGGATTTTTTTCTGCAATACATGATTTGAAAGTACTTGGAAAGACGCTTCTTTTCGTGAAAAAAAAATTCAAATCCGTCAGTTAGTTTTCGAGATAGAAACTGTCAAAGTTGACAGCCTGTTACGCTGAATCTATAAACAATACAGACCTGTTTCTTGAACCAAGAACTTTGTCTTGCCGAGTTCTTTTTTGATACCAATATTTAAATGTTTATGTTATCGGAAACTTTATTAAAAAAGAAAAGAATATCGCCCACGCGCGTGAAAAATGAGAGAGGTGGGGAGCTCTCATTGTAAAATGAATTCGAAGATTCAAAATACATATCTGAAACAAATTTTCATTGCACGATATATATATATATATATATATATATATATATATATATATATATATATAAAACGTTTTTCTGCACTCTGTAAAGTTTGTAATAATTATTTAAAATCAATTTTTTTTTCAATTTCTTTAAACAATGATTGTTTAAACAATTTTGATAATTAAAGTAAATATACATCGTTATAGTATGCTTAATTATATTAATAAACAAAGATTCGCTTGGAAAGTCCAATACTGTAGGGTGCAGTATGCTGTAAGTATGATGCATAAATAACGTCATTTGTTTATAACAAAATGAATGCATGATGGGCACATGGCATTATGATATTTGAGCTCCATTATTCGCGGTACATCGATTTAAAAAAAAAAATGATCAAAATCGCTCCATTACAAGCCGACAAAATAAATTTTTTTTTTAGATTTGTATTTTGAATCTTCGAATTCAATTTTAAAATGAGAGCTCCCCACCCCTCTTTTTTTATTTTTCATGCACGTGGGCGATATTTTTTTCATTTTTTATTAATATTTCCGATAACATAAACATTTAAATATTTGTGCCCAACAAGAACTCGGCAAGACAAAGTTTTGGGTTCAAGAATCAGGTTTGTATTGTTTATAGATTCACCGTGACAGGCTGTCAAAATTGACAGTTTATATCTCGGAAACCAATGGACGCATTTGAAATTTTTTTCATGCAAAGAAGCGTCTTTCCAAGTACTTTCAAACCATGTATTTCCAAAAACATCCAATGAAAATCCGCCGAGATAATCTATTTGTTTATAAGCAAAAATATCAACAATGTCTTTAAACAATTCCTGGGGACGTCCAAATTATCCGATTTTGATTCTGAAAAAAGCGTTGGAAAACTTGAGTTCCCTACTATATGTCGAAAATAAATTTAAATACATTAACGTGATATTTTGGACTCAGACAAACTTGAAAAATGGTCAATTTCTGTAAACTATCTATTCGATCCTAACGAATTTTAGCATGTTATTTTATTATGGCATAAAGTTTTCTTTGCTTTAATATGAAGGTCCTCAGAGAAATTTAAATGGTCGAAAAAAATTGATTAAAAACCTGTTTTTTTTACCTTTTTTTTTTACTTATTGCTATTTTGCAATAAGGGAAATATATTTTGAGATTTCCGACCTACCCTATCTTATGGACAATTTAATTACGAAAGTTTTTTTTCTTTTTAATTTTCCTCTAAAATGAACACGTTCAAAATTATACAAGAGAAAAGTTGAAAAAAAAACGTTTTTGTTTCGTTAATTTTATATTTTTATTAAAAAAAACAATGTTGCCCAACTTTTTGAATTGACTCATATCAAATTTATCGTTACTCAGGTTATTCTGAAGGCTTTCAAGCAAAAATCTCCATGTTCCATTTCACATCCATCTAAAAACAGATAAGCCCTGGTCTACAATGAATTACGTATAAATCGATTAAGGGGCTAGTTATCAATCAAAATACTTTTTTTTCAGTGTTATTACATTGCATAAAAGGTATTTCTTTCCAAAATAATATGCTTTAGAGTTCTTTGAATTAAAATTGCGTGTCTTGAATACTAAATCAAATATTTTCGTTACAGGAAACTCAATTATGTAATTTGTAATCTTCAAGCAAGAATTGAGGACATTGTCGCATACAAGGTCAACTCGTTCTTTCTGTACGAGACCCTTTTGATTTAAAAGACTATTTTTATTTATGTACTCTTGCGAAACGTAAAAGTGCTCATTACAAACTGTGAAAATTAGAACGCATGATAAAAACACATAAAATTACAACACTCAAAGCCAGTGTCTGTCGTGTTTCGATCGATGATTCTAAATATATAATCTGAATTATTAGGAAAAAATTTGAAAAAATTCTGCACGGATTATTTTAGAAAGTATGTGCCGATGTCATAATAGAACTAAAATAATCAATAGGCTAACTTGGCTCCACATCAGCCGAATCTTTCAGACACTTTTAATAGATCTAACTCCAATTCTTACGAAATTGTCTACCGAAAACAGATCGGTTTGTAGCAAAAGCTACGGTAACAGGTTCGAGTTTATAATATTTAATTATATATATATATATATATATATATATATATATATATATATATATATATATATATATATATATATATATATATATATATGCCCCCAACCGAGCCCCTTTCATTATTTTACATGTTTATATGCTTATACATTTATGTGTGAGGACGTTGCATGTGGAATCTTGAAATGAGGTCAATAAAAGACTCAGAGCCATGAGTCGTGCGATGTATTAAATCTTACCTTTTGGGGCACCCATTTTTTAAAATTTCTGTATTTATTTTTAAGAAAACTAGCTATTTAATGAAGAAGAAACTAATTAATTATTTATATTTTTATTCAATATTTTTGTAGCTTGAATACCTGAGTTTTTGCAGTCAAAGATCATAAAGTTACAATAATTTAATATAAGATACTTATCATTTCTAGGATATTGTATATATACCTATAATTTTTGGAAATAGTGTTAGGTATATAAATAAATAATTAATCTTAACTGTAATTAGTTCACTTACGATTTCTATTGTTCCATGTCTGTATTATTTTTTATGCATGTATTACTCTATTTCAGTGAACCTGATGCAATATTGGGGCCTCAGATCTGGATGCCTTGGACCGAACCCCTTTCATTATTTTACACATTTATATGTTTATAAATTTATCTGTGAGGATAGGGCATGAAGAATCTTAAAATGTAGTCAGTAAAAGACTCGGAGCCATGAGTCGTGCGTTGTGTTAACTATTATCTGTTGAAGCATACATTTTTTTTAAATTTATGTATTTATTTTTAAGAAAACTAGGCTATTTGATGAAGATGATTAATTATTTATCTTTTTATTCAATATTTTTGCAGCTTAACTACTTCATTTATTGCAATCAGAAATCATAAAGTTAGTCATTAAGTATAAAACACTGAATAATTTCTAGAATATTGTATACTTACCCACTGTTTCTAAGAATACTGTTTTTTAGTTCCGATTCTATTAGAATAGTCAATTTATTTTTAGTTTTCAGTTAGACTACCCTAATATTGTTATACCTAACTGGAGTATTATAATAAAAATAGAACTTTATCAACAAATTGCGTATAATTTTTTCTGTTACCGAAATAGTTACCAATAATTTAGAATATAAACGATTTACTTTATAAAATAAATAAAGCTTTTATTGTCATAAATTTCATAGGTGAAACATTACAACAACATAGCTTCACTTATAAAAGTGAACATACAAGTAAGCACCCCACACTTGTACCTTCAGACATCACCCTACTAATCCCAAAATTAAAAAGAGTGTGTTTAAAATTTTTAGTACAATAGTTTCTACAATTTCAAAATTATCAGCTAACAACATATTAAAAAGGCAATGCTTATTAAAGAATGTACTAATACGTAAAGTAAATTATTTTTAGCAGTAGTACATCTCTTAGTGTAGTAATATAAAAGAGGAAATTTTAATCCGCTTTTAAAATCTCTCATATTTAAAATTTCACTTAAAATATCAAACCCATTATAAGCACAAACTCCTTCATTAAATAGCAAATGGGATATAAAATTATCGATATGTCTAAACAGAAGGAAAAACTTCGATTTTAAAATTTTTGTGTATAACATTTTTCTTTTTTAAGGATATTTAGTTTGTGAAACTTGCTTATAAACCATTCGACAAATTTCTTGTTATATAACCGAAAAAGAAAATAGTAGAATGAGCCACTCCGATCCTGTTACAGTTATCAAAAAAAAAATGTCACTAGTTTGATGCATTTGTCAAATTTTGACATAAAGATATACAGCGGTTTAACTATAAATTGAGAAAAAACGCAGACAAAATTTTTGCATATCCCTTAAAATATATAATTTAACATTATTTTAAATGAAACTTCAGTAATAATTTAAATGCCTATTAAACTATCGGATATTCAGGAATCCTAACTGAGTTAGGCACTGAATTCAGTGGGGTGTAATAGCATTTAGGTCAGTAAGAAACCTAGCTAGAACAATGAGGCGATGCCAATCTCTCTGAGTGATTTAATTAGGAAACGATTTAGTATGATCTAACAGCATTTACTATTCATAGACAATAAGCGATATGGGCTGACGTATCGTTGTTTTGGTAGATGGTGACGCACAAAATGATGAGTAAAGAAAAGGAAATTTAATTAAGTCTTCTTCTCCTTCTTCTTCTTCTAGGTAGAACCAAGTTCTGTTATCTATACAATGCCTCATCGATCCTCGTTTGAGGTCGAAATCCAGCTGTCTTTCCATCTTTTGGGGGGCCGTCCAGGCGGCCGTTTGGTGTTTGCTTTCTCTCTCATCACGGTTTTTGCTAGTCTGTCATCGTCCATTCGTTCCACGTGGTCTCTCCACTGCCTACGACGATTTCGAACCCACTTCACAACATCTCCCACTCCGCTGTTCTCGCGTATTTTTGCGTTTTTTATCCTATCTCTTAAACTTGTTCCCGTGATCATTCTCAGCGTTTTCATTTCTGTGGTTCTCATAATTTGTTTTGTCTTTGTGGTTTCATTTCTTGTTTCTGCGCCGTTGGTCAGTATCGGTCTTACACAGACCTTGTAAATTCTTGTTTTGCTCTCAACCGTCATATGTTTATTGTTCCAGATTATGTCTCTTAGTTGACCTGATATCATGGCCGCTTTGTTGGCCTGTGTGCGTACTTCTTCTGTTACTGCCCTGTTACTTGTTATATGTGCTCCTAGGTATTTAAACTTCCCAACCTGTTCGATATGTTTGTCATCAACCATTAGTTTGCATCTTACCGGTTCTTCTGCTATTACCATTGCTTTGGTTTTCTCCACAGATATCTTCATATTATACTGTTTGGCTGTTCGATTGAGATGGAAAAGCATTCTTTGTAAGTTGTCCTCGCTATCTACTGTCAAGGCAACATCGTCTGCAAAGCACATAATCTGAACGGTGTTGTATCCCATTGGGTACCCAATATTTGTGCTTTTTACCTCATCAATGATTTCGTCCATGATTACATTGAGAAGTGTTGGACTTAGGCTATCACCCTGTCTTATTCCTATGGATAGAGGGATTTCCTCTGTTAGAGTGTTATTTGTTTTAATTACCATGGTGTTTTTGGAATTCAGTTCGTATATTGTGTGTATGATTGCTTCGTCTACTTGTTTTCTTCGCAGTAATTCTGTTATGTGTTCCAGTTTGACTCGGTCGAACGCTTGTGTAAAGTCCACAAAACAAATGAACAGCGGTTTATCGTATTCGATAGATTTTTCAACCAGCTGTCTGATAATAAATATATGTTTTCAATATTTACAAAATATGTCATACTTATGAAATAAGAGTTATAGAGATTAGTTGAACAAAAATATTAGATACGATTATTATAGAGTGTTGTTCGCTCAGCATTTATTCTTTAAATTGCAAAAATGAAAATGAAATTTCACGGAAACCTTTAGTTTTTAAGATATTCCTTTTTAAAGCATAATTACTTTGAAAATTAGATTACTAATTTCCCTTCTTTGCTGTCATGTTTATGCCACAATCATAAAATTATCCATCTTTCATTTGAGAAACATTACTCCTCCAATTGAGTTCGTTTCCAGTATTCATGATGTGCACATGGCGGTTTGCGAGGGTCCTGCAAAATGCGGAAAAATGCTTGTGGGGGTGAATATAGGGAGGGAATTTCAGTAAACGGCTGAGGGAGGTTTCGCGGAGAGCAAAGGGAGGGAGTGATGAGACCTATAATCTCTGTTAGAGGCGCGTTTTCCTTTCAGGCTGGAGAAGCATGGGTCGCCATCTCAATTTGTAAAGAGGCGTGATGCGGAAATGTGACTGACAGAAACGGTATGTTCAATAAACTCTACTAGATGAAGGAAATTTCATAACCTCAGTTATTCAAAAAATTTCCTATCGGTCTAAAAATTGGGGTTATGTCTGTCACTCAAGTGGTAACTATTTTTGTGTCGACGTCAGTCACATACGTTACCAAACAATTTGTTAAAGTAGGAACTTTTGTAGGTACATACCTAACTATCTAAAGGTTTCAGTCACGATAATATTTCAAACTCGAAAAACGTGTCTTCTCGAGGGTTGCCGAAATAAGAGTGTGTAAGCGCGGAACGAGGAAACAAAAGCTGATGAAATCACCTTCAGTTGTAGTAGTTACACAAACCGCTTGTTTTATATAATTATATATGATATAATTCTGCCATGATAACCTCAACCTAAAACTACGACAGAGAATGATAAGATCATACGTCTGGCCAGTGTTACTATATGGGGCAGAGATCTGGACAATTAAGGCTGCCACGATTAATCGGTTGGAGGCTCTCGAAATGTGGTTACACCGGCGAATGCTGAGAATGCCTTGGACAGCTAGGCAGACCAACGAAATGATACTCAATAGGGCCGACACAACTCGTCTACTATTAAACACTGTGAAGTGTAGAAAAATCTCATATCTTGGACATATATTCAGAGGGGAGCGATATAGAATTCTTCAGCTAATCATGATGGGTAAAGTAGAGGGACGTAGAGGGGCAGGAAGGAGACAGGCTTTCTGGTTGAGGAATATTCGTGAATGGACAGGAATACGTAGCGCGGGGGAACCGTTCCAGCTAGCGCAGGACCGTGAATTGCGAATGTAATTGGCAGGGGGACCTGATATGGCATATAAACTAAAACAATATCATAAGCAAAACAGAACCGACCAACTGGAAGGTTGATAACTCTTATAGGCCGTTTCTCACTTTTGAGAGCTCACTCTGAGGTGTTCACCCCTGGTTCTTGTAATTTTCTTCACTTACACGTATGTGTCACGATTATGGGTGATAAATTTGGGGTGCCGACCCACGAATCTTTCGAATCTTAAAGCGTTTTTGTAAAAAATTCCTAAAAACATGTTTGCGGGCCTCATGTAGCCATTAATTTCGCTATTTTTAATATTGCTTGGTGTATCTCATAAATAACTGACGTAAATTACTTCAGAAATATTTCTTTTTTAAACGAAAAGTAAAATAATCGTTTATAAAACAAAAAATCCATTGGCGTCACAACAATGTCAAAAAACACAATACCAAAAACTAAAAATACTCGTGAAAAATCGCATAAATACGTATAAGCCTCTATCTTTCACATATAGGCTTGAAAAATCCTAGAATTCACTTGATGCGTCAAGGGTCAAACGCCCAGGCACAGATTAAATCATATTTTAAATATGACAACTTTGACTGTGCCTTTTAAGTTGAAGGGTCCAATTTTCGTAACCTTGCTTGCCTTGCGACCAGTATAATAAGCAGATTACCCAGGGAAAAAGTGTTAAAATTAGAAAGAATACCGATGTTATGATTAAAATTAACAAGAAGTACTATAAGATTCGGTCCACTATCAATAAGTAAAAATAAAAACAGAAATACGTGTCAATATTCCCATTTTTGTAAAAAGTGATGTATTTTCTTTAATTAAGGGAGAACACTTGATTCCATTCTAGTATAACAAATCAGTTATTTTTGTTTTTCCTGTTATTTAAAGGTTCCGAACGACTTGACAGAATTGCACGGATCCCTCCGTGTGAGATGCAACAGCAGTAGATATATCCACATTATGCCGTTGTAGTGCTGAAATCACATTCAGCAAACGTACAACTATATGCAGCTCCGTGAATGAATGAAGTAAAATGCGAACAGTAAATGCAAACTTCGTTCCAACCATATCCTTTCCGTGTTAGAGGTTGCACAGTTTGAAAAAATTGCTAAGGAACACAATTTATACTATTCCACCACCATCGAGATGATGGCCTACCTGTGCCGCCATCCGGCGGGAGGTCGGCGAAGCCGCGTTTAGTATCTGCATGCTTCCTTCCGATCTTTCCTTTGCACAGCCAGGTGCATGTCGGTACCCTGATGAGTCTAGTAGAGACGAAACATGTACCTCTGCCTTATCACCGTGGCGGGGAGGGTAAGTTTTGACTTTCTTCTCGGTATGGTGGTACAGGTAAGCCATCATCTCGATGGTGGTCGAATAGGATAAATTGTGTTCCTTAGCAATTTTTTCAAACTGTGCAACCTCTAACACGGAAAGGATATGGTTGGAACGAGGTTTGCATTTACTGTTCACATTTTACTTCATATATATATATATATATATATATATATATATATATATATATATATATATATGTATATATATATATATATATATATATATATATATATATATACATATATATATATATATATATATATATATATATATATATATATATATATATATATATATATATATATATTCTTTACTTTTATGTGTAACAAAATTTTATTAGATAACTTCATATCATATATTTTTTGTCAGCCGTCTAGACAAATATTTTTACACTACACTAAATTATAGTTAAACATAGATTAATCATTTGTTAAATTTTGTTAATTTGGACCAGCACATCACTTTTTTTTGTTTTTATCATTTCTGGCAATATTCAAATGGTTACCTTAAGGGATAAAATAATTTGTTTCGGTATTATTTCTAATTTCAAATTCTCTCAGTGTAATATAGAGGGTCACGAAGCAAGCAAGGTCATGAAATTTTGGTTCTGGCAGGAACGCCTATTGTCGCATCTGTAAGATGAAATAATCTGTGACCCGGAGTGAATAATAATAAGTGGAACTCGGTCTTTTGGCAAATCTTCGAACATTCCCCCGTAGAATTAGATTGTCGCTAGAGCTAGGCCCGGTTGTTTGAATGCGGAATAACGTAATAATATTTTTATTTATATTCGGAAAAGTGTTGATTTTCTATTTGCTTATTATGTCTGAATATCGATTAAACCTCTCCCTACTGCTTTTCTAGTTATTGTAATTCTTTCACTGCATGCATTGGGGTGTTGTCTCCTATATTCTGTAGGTTTTGTTCTGCTGAGTCTGTTTAGGTCTTCCAGAGCAGTAATAGATCATTTAATTATTCCAAATGAATATGTTGAAATTGGGATGACAAACGTGTTTATTGGTTTAAACAGGTTTTTGAAGGAAAGCTTAGATTTCAGAATAAGTGTGAGTCTATGTTTAAACGTGTTTTTCAGTTGTTGTTTGATGTGTGTGTATATGATTTATACTGGTATTTTGTTCCAAGCCTATATACTTATGTGTTTATTCTGGTTCCATAGTTTTAAGTGTTTCATCACTCAATCTTTCATGGAGTTCATTCGGATTATGTTTACTTTTCCATATGTGGCATATCTTGCATTTATCAATACCAAATTCCATGCTGGGGTCTTTAGTAAATTCTTCAGTTATTTTTATCATTGCCTTGCATTTGTGTTTTGTTGAGATAGTTTGATGTTCTCCATATAGAGTAAATGGTTTATAGTATGCTGTTCTACCTTTTGATGTTTGATTTTAAATCTGTACATTATATTGTTTAGAGCATTGGATAAAGGTTTGAGATATAGGAAGAACCTTCGAACACACCCCTATAGAAGTAGCATAACGTGAGAACTAGGGCCCTGTTGTTTGAACGCTGAATAACGTAATAATATTTTTATTTATATTTGAAAAAGTGTTGATAAATAGTAGATATTTAATTTCTTGGTACAGACATACCGATTTTATGCTATCCTTTTCTAATTGCATTATTTAAACGAGTATCATTGGTACGTCCTTTGAACATACCCCTGGGTACGTCAATTCTGAAAACAAAGTATGAATATATGGTTGCCTAAATTTTTATTATTGTTATTTTCAATATGTAAACAATCTAACAATATTTACCGATAAAAATAAGTTTTTAAATCCTCTTTTTGTTAATATTAATTGTAAACTTCGCATTTATAGTAATTTCTAACACTTAAAAACACCCAAAAAAGTCACGACAAGCAATTAAACTGAAAGACAAGATAAGTAAATATGTTTATGTCTGTCAAACATCAAAAAAGCGTCTCCCCCACCGACCATAAACAGCCTTCAGACAAATCTATTGTTGTTTAAATCTAGAGTATGATCGAAGGAAATGAGTCACAAGCAAATTAATAAAAATTTTATGTAGTCAAAGATCAAAGAATCTCCTTTCCCCACCGACCATCATAAACAGCTTGAAATAAAATCAACTGGTATGATGGAGATAACAAATAGATCCGGTTTAGAAATTCACCTTTTTGAAGGAATTACACTGATTTTTAGACAATTATTATTTTTAAATTTAAGGTAAGAAATTTATTTAAATTTAAATTCGTATTTGTAAGATAGCGATTGTTTAACATCTCGAATTCCTTGCCACAAAAAATCATTAAAATATGTAACATTTATAAAGTGTAGGAAGCGTGATTTTTGCGAGAGAGAGAAAAAAAAGAAGTCCATTAGTAAAACAGGAAAAATGGCAAATAAGGCATTGATAACTTAACCCCTAAAGATTTCAAAAACTTATGTTTCTGCGAAATTATGTTTTAATTTTCATAATCTACGTCTCAAAATACATCCATTCTGAAAAAATGGGTACCTAATTTTGGCATGGTGTAGTAAAACTAAATAATTTCCGAAACAACTAAATATCGGGTATTTTCAAAATAAGTTAAAATAAAGCACGTAGTTACGTTAATATTATCCAACAAGGCCTAACAAAGAACTCTTGCCTACCGCGGAATGGCAATTCTCATTGAAATTCATTGATAGCACTACCGGTCGTCGACACAGAAAGCCCAACGACTTTGTCAATAATTCTAAATAAAACTTACTTGTTGTTTTGGATATGTACTGCCAATGTTGCAAATTGTCTCTATTGCTACTTTTTTTTTTCATTTTAGAACATCTTTACTTATAATAATGTATAGTCACAAGTCACGATTACTATACAGTATATCCGAAATCTATATCAATTATACATACTATACAACATAAATAAATACTTATACAATATATACAACATGCTAATATACAAGTGTCGCCCCTGTGCAGCATATTGCAACCCAAAAAATTCGGAAGGTACTTACAATTTCAGAAAAATCTTCGGCAGTGTTGTGCCGCCGTAAAACCATAAACATGTATTTAACAAAATTTTTATAAAAAAATTGAACCGAATTTTAAAAGTGCGCTAAAAAGTGAAAAATAAATATAAATTTTTATATGAAATTGAACTTTTTGAAGTCAGCGCCAAATTAATACCTGACAAAATGTGATTGTATAAACAGATTAAAAATACTTTATTTGTAATTGCTTTCTTACCATAATTTGTACATATTAGTAGTTATTTATTTCATTTACAAATAATTTGGCGCCGACTTCAAAAAGTTCAATTTTATATAAAAATTTATAGTTGTTTTTCACTTTTTAGCGCATTTTTAGAAGTCGGTTCAATTTTTTTATAAAAATTTTATTTTTCGATTTTTAGTTTCGAATTCTTTATGATATTCATAAATTATTTGAACTACGTGCTAATCGAGATTAGTGTACCTCGCAATGACTCCAAGATGGCAAAAAAGCACCCATTTTATCTAAAGTTGTAAATTACCCTAAAATGAACAACTAATAATTCTTTGGTTCTTAGAGTTTTCCAAATACCAGTAAAATTGTGTCAAACAAATATTTAGTCTGTCATAGTAAATCCCCTATATTAAATTTCAAATTAATTTTAAATTGGTAATGTAGACCCCAAAACCTTCCAATATCGATGTTTAAAGAACCTGTTGTAAGATGTAAATTTCTTAGCTCGATATATTTTATACTGCATATTGAGTTTGTATACGCCTCAAGAACCCTACAATATCAATTTTCAATATTTAAAGAACCTGAGATGTAAATTTCTTAGCTCGATATATTTTATACGGCATATTGAGTTTGTATAGCTTCAAGAACCCCACAATATTAATTTTAGACAAAATCGGAACATGTAAAATTTTTTGTCCCTCATATTGTAACTTATCTTTTTAATAGTTGTAAAAAATTAACTTCATATTCGTAATACACAACCCCGAAAACCCTCTAATACCAAATCTGAAAACACGCTAATAAGGTAAAATTTTCAACCCACCACATTGCATCCACTATATTGAATTTCAAAAAAATTATTTTAAGTCTTAATCTAGTCTAAATCTAAACCCTTCAAAGCCTCCTAGTACCAATTTTGGATGAAATTCGGAAATTTAAAATTTCTAGACTTATATTCGCTATTTACATCCTCAAAAACGATTCAGTCCCACCTTTGAACAAAATCGAAAAATATAAAATTTTTAGTCGGCTATCTTGGATTTGCCATATTGAATCCTGAAAAATACTTTTAAATTCATAATTTACACCCTCAAGAACCCCCTATATCAGTTTGGGAGAAAATCGAAAAACGTAAAATTTTTAGGACACCATATTGAATCTGCCAGATTGAGTTTTTCAAAAAATATTTTAAATTCATAATTAACACTAACAAAAATACCCCAATACTGATTTTAGACGAAATCTGCAGATGTAGAATTTTTAATACACCATCTTGGATCCGCCATATTGAATTTTTTTAAAATAACTTTATATTCGTTATGTGCCACCCGGAAAATTCCCCCGTACCAATTTTGGAGAAAATCGGACAAAATTGATTTTTTTGTCCGGCATATTGAATTTTTTAAAAATATTTTGGATCCATTATGTGCGACCCCGAAAACTCCCCCACACCAATTTTGTAGAAAATCACACAAAATTAAATTTTGTTGTCGGCCATATTGGATCCGCCATATTGAATTTTTTAAAAATAATTTTAGGTTAGTAATGTACGACCCTGAAAACTCCCTCGTACCAATTTTGGAAAAAATCGGACAAAATTTATTTTTTTGTCCGGCATATTGAATTTTTTAAAAATATTTTGGATCCATTATGTGCGATCCCGAAAACTCCCCTACACCAATTTTGTAGAAAATCAGACAAAATGAAATTTTTTTGTCCGCCATATTGAATTTTTTAAAAATAATATCAGATTTGTTGTGTACGACCTCAAAAATTTCCCAATACCAATTTTGGAAAAAATCCAACAAAATAAATTTTTTGGCCGCCGTCATCTTGGATATTACTGCACCAATTTCGTCCAAAAAAATATGGGACCACTGCAGCAACTTCCTGAACATAAAGTAAAAAAAATTCATTCAAATCGGTGCTGCCGTTCCGGAGTAATCGGTGTACATACATAAAAAAAACATACATACTCGACGAATTGAGAACCTCCTTCTTTTATAAGCCGGTTAAAAAGGAGTTGGAACGGGTCTCAGCAAACATTACCCGAATTGCTGTTTATAAGGCAAATACATGCTTCAAATAATATAACAATGTTCTTAATCAGTACGAAGGTACATTATTAATTACTTTTCAGAAGAAAAACCGTTGAAAACCCCCCTTCATCTTGTTATTGCTAATTAGATTCTGAACTTTATACCCAGTCTAAAACAGCTGGTACTAAAATGACTTTTTCTTTAAATGAAAACTTATTTTCATATTATATTCTGAGGTATTTAATTTATGCTAAAATAAAATTATAATTTATTCCAAGTGAGATTATCGTTCTTAAGGTCGCGGTTCCGATGGTTTGGTTTGAACAAACCTACAATTTTTATATTCCATGCATTTATTTTTTCTAAATTATTAATATTATATCTATTGATATCGACAGCCGGGTTGCAGCAAAAATACTTATACGAGGACAACTTGAAAAAATTTACTTTATAAGATAACTAGAATGTCTTAAACCTTACACTTGGTGCTTGGAAGCTGGTTTCAGAGAGAGTTGAATGAATGAATATGAGTACCTGATTTTTAATTCTTAGGTCTCGTTGAGCCTTTTACATCTAGGCCAGCGGAGTTACCCTCATATGAGTAGACTTCCGACTACGTAGAAACCTTCAGAATGATAATAGTAATTATGTAGTATTGTTTATAAACAATTGAAAAATATATTGCATTAACTATATACTGCAACTAAAGGAGCCTCTTATTGTATAAAACGGATCTGCAAAATTTCAAGTAAAACTATTCAATAGTTTTTTTTTTCAAAAAATTGCTGCGGAGTTGTTTAGAAATTCATAGGGAGATGATTAAATAATAGTATGCAGCAGTTTTTGACTTAATTATTTCAAAATTGCTGATGTAGCAATAGTTTAAAGCTGCACCTACTCCGAGAATCGGAAAGTGAGCAGTGGAGGGGGCGTTCTTTCAGCCTGCGGCGCGCGGAAAAAAACCTGACTCGGACGCTTCAAATTGGAACAATGGATGACATGTTTTTGTAATCAAATTATTGTTAAACATAGCAATAAATAAATTGTTGCGCTTTTATACATTTTATGCATAATTATAATTTTATAGTACTTATGTGCTATTTAAATTGAGAAAAAATTGTTACAGTGGTCAACAGTATACTATTAATTAGGAATATTAAAAATTAGAATAATTTTTAATGTACCATTAATATTTATCGAGATATAGCATGAAACAAATAGCAACATTTGTTGATAGCATTATTATTTTTCGAGACGCAGAATAAACTATATTTGACGATTATATTCTAAAAGATTATCCAGTCGGGAATTATTGTTGTTACTTTCAAAAAGGATGAAAGTAATAGGGGAGAAAATAATTATGATTATGCTAATAATGATGATGTTGATAATTCTGTCAAAGATGAGAGTGATGATGATGATAATAAGATTAATAATGATGATGACGATGGGAGTGATAATGATGATGATAATTGTAATGATAATAATGAAACAGATAAGGGTTTCGAAAATGAGTGCTCATCGATGTCTAGGAAACGGAGAACGGAATAAATATTTTGTATTTATTTAAGCAAAAAATATGTATGTTAGCAAAAAATTTTGTATGTGAAAAAAATTCGTCTAAAAAGATACTTCGGATCCAAGATGGCGGATTAAAGATTCTACATCTCCGGATTTTGTTTAAAATCAGTACTGGGGTATTTTTGTTAATGTTAATTATGAATTTAAAATATTTTTTGAAAAACTCAATCAGGCAGATTTAATGCGGCGTCCTAAAAATTTTACATTTTTCAAATTTCTCCCAAACTGATATAGGGGGTTCTTCAGGGTGTAAATTTTGAATTTAAAAATATTTTTTCAGGATTCAATATGGCAAATTCAAGATAGAGGACTAAAAAATCGTTTTTGAGGATATAAATAGCGAATATAAATCGAGAAATTTTAAATTTCCGGATTTCATCCAAAATTGATATTAGAGGTTTTGAAGGGTTTAGATTTAGATTAGATTAAGACTTAAAATAATTTTTTTGAAATTCAATATAGCGGATGCAATATGGTGGGTTGAAAATTTTACCTTATTCGCATTTTTTCAGATTTGGTATTAGAGGGTTTTCGGGGTCGTGTATTACGAATATGAAGTTAATTTTTTACAACTATTAGGTTGATAAGATACAATATGAGGGATAGAAAATTTTACACATTCCGATTTTGTCTAAAATTGATATTGTGGGGTTCTTGAGGCGTATAGAAACTCCGTATGCAGTATAAAATATATCGAGCTAAGAAATTTACATCTCAGGTTCTTTAAATATTGAAAATTGATATTGTGGGGTTCTTGAGGCGTATACAAACTCAATATGCAGTATAAAATATATCGAGCTAAGAAATTTACATTTTTAGCTTCTTTAAACATCGATATTGGAAGATTTTGGGGCCTATATTACCAAGCTAAAAGTAATTTGAAATTTAAGATAGTGGATTTACTATGACAGACTAAATATTTGTTTGACACAATTTTACTGGTATTTGGAAAACTTTAAGAACCAAAGAATTATTAGTGGTTCATTTTAGGGTGAATTACAACTTTAGATAAAATGGGTGCTTTGTTGCCATCTTGGAGTCATTGCGAGGTACACTAATCTCGATTACTACTTAGTTCAAATAGAAAAATAAAATTTTTGTATAAAAATTGAATCAAATTCTAAAAGTGCGCTAAAAAGTGAAAAATAATTATAAATTTTTATATAAAATTGAACTTTTTGAAGTCGGCGCCAAATTATTTGTAAATGAAATAAATAACTACTAATATATACAAATTACGATAAGAAAGCAATTACAAATAAAGTATTTTTAATCTGTTTATGTGAATGTCAGGTATTAGTTTGGCGCCGACTTAAAAAATTTCAATTTCATATAAAAATTTATAGTTATTTTTCACTTTTTAGCGCATTTTTAAAAATCGGTTCAATTTTTTTATAAAAATTTTATTATTTAGATACATAGCCTTTTTTAACCGACTTCTAGAAGAAGGAGATTCTATATTCGATCGTTATGTTTGTTTCTTTCTATGTACGTCGGGTACTTCGGAACGGAGGCACCGATTTGAATGAAATTTTTTGCCCTATGTTCTAGAAATTACTGCGATGGTTCAATATTATTTTGGCTGAAATTGGTTCAGTTCAAAATCCAAGACGCCGCTGATAATATGGCAGACAAAAAAATTTTATATCTCTCGATTTTGTCCAAAATCGGTATAATGGGATTTTTGGAGGTGTAAATTACGAATTTTAAATTGTTGTTAAAAAATTCAATATGGCGGATCCACTATGGCGAACTAAAAATTTAATATCTCTCGATTTTGTTCAAAATTTGTTGTTTGGGGGTTTCTAAAAGTACAAATAACGGATTTAAAATTATTTTAATAAAATCAATATGGTAGATGCAATATGGCGTATCTAAAAATTTGATATTTCCGGATTATATCCAAAATTAGTACTGGGGAGTTTTAGATTAAGAGTTTAAAATTATTCTTTTGAAATTCAATGTCGCGGATCCAATATGGTGGGTTGAAAAGTTTACGTTATTCACGTTTTTTCAAAATTGGTATTAGGGGGTTTTCCGAACCGTAGATTACGAATCTGAAGTTAATTTTTAACTATTTAAAATGATAGATGCAATATGGGGGACTAAACATTTTAAATTTTTCTAATTTTGTCCAAATTGATATTGGGAGGTTATTGGGACGTAAATTATGAATTTTAAATTAATTTCTGCGAACCCAAAATATGAGTGACTAAAAAATTTACATGTCTCAAGTTCTTTCAATATCGGTATTTGGGGGGTTTTGAGGGCCTAGGTTACGATTCTGAAATGTATTTCCTAAAATTCAAGAGAGCGGATTAGGTATCGCAGACTGTTTAATACAATTTCATTCAAAACGGGTATATAAGAGAATTTTTAGAGTCAAAGAATTTTTTGTTGTTCAATTTAGTGTGATCTACAACTTTGTATAAAATGGGTCCTTTTTTGCGACCTTAGAAATTCAACTCAATTCAAAACTAAAAACAGAAAAATAATATTTTTATAAAAAAAAAATTAACTGATTTCTAAACAAGCGCTAAAAAATGAAAAACAATATAAATTTTTATATGAAATTAAAATTTTTCTTGTCGGCGCTAAATTATTACCAAGTGAAACAAGGAACTTCTAACACAAGAATCCCAATTTCTCAGGTATTAATTTGGCGCCCAATTCAAAAATTTTAATTTCATATAAAATTTATATTGTTTTTTCACTCTTTAGAACTTTTTTAAAAATCTATTCAATTTTTTAATAAAAATATTATTTTACATACTTAAATTGTATATGCAATTCTTTTAAATGATAAAAAATTCTAAAAACGAAATAAACTTACTCTTCGATTTAATTATAAATACCGCAGTACTGGTGTACCGATGTCTATGGGTGTACCGGTAACCCAGTAACACTCCTAAAACCTGTTTCTGCTATTTCTTTTCAAATAATTCATCGATAGATGTTATTCGGGTTCTGTATTATATTTCTGCAATTTTATTGCTATATAAGCTTCGATGGATAAATCACTAAATAAAAAAAAGAAAAAGGACCTCAACTCACCGATATAATAGATTCGTTCCATCAATTAAATATTATTCTTGCAAATCAAAAAGCGTGATATGGATGTAATTTGTAATAATTTAAAAATTGAATTACTTTCTTGTTACCAAAATTACGAAATTAAAATTAAAAAAAACATATATTTTGTACATCGTTAAATTCGATTCATTTTATATAAAACATCATTAGTTCACTTTCTTCTATAGGTGTTCATCCGAAAAAAGAGCGTTCTTGTGGAAAATTGCACACTGAATACAACATAATTACGTTGTGCGAATCTAAATTTACACATAAATCGATTTCCCTATCTGGGTTTCTCGGTCCTATCTCATTTTAAAATTCTATAACAGTTCTTTGGTAAATATATACTTTGTTGATCTTATACTACTTTCTCTATAAATCCAGTCTGAAATATAATACTAGGAAAAGTTACAAAAAACTAGTTTTTATACTATTGTTTATAAAAATCCTTACCCTATGATGTTCATGATTCATGTGTGCATCATGCTGATGATCATCATGTTGTCCAGCTGCGAAAACAAACGCTAGCGAAAAAACAAAAATAAATTTCAAGTTTGACATCTTGATCGTGTCTTTTGAAAACTGCTATAAACTTTCTTATGAGAACTTAAATACAAGCGAGCGGCGGATTAACAACTGACTAACGGTATACTCAACAGGCTGGCGCGTAAACTCGGTGGTATAGTGGGCAGGTATTGGTCAAAAGGTAAAACAAACGAGCGACTGATGAAAAGAAAAGACTAAAGCCAACTATTCAGCACTCTTCCTCATAAGCATACGATGTTTTATTGGAAAAGTCGTGCGACTTGTTCGTGCATTAACAAATAAGTATGATGCACTAGGTCTTAAGGCCTCTAATTTATATTAAGTGGGTTAATGAAATCTAGTTAAAAGACAATAATTCAATTATATTTAAAAAGAGTATTTTGAGAATAATATTGTTCTTTGTTTTAATTAACATATGGTTTCAGTTATTTTCCCATTTTTTCTTTTTGGGTGAAAAATATCGCACAAAATTGATTATAAAAGCAGTGCGTAAATTAAAAGTCACGTTATAATAATCAATATTTTGTGACAGAAGTGAAAATGCGTATAATTTCAATTTTATTCCTCATCTGTACAAAGAACAAAAACATTTTTAAATATATTATTCATTACACAAATTCAAACATTTCTTTATTACTCGAAAAGATTTCATAAGAAAATATTTAAAAAATGAATTTTAGTGTTAAAAATCTGGCAAATAATATTTACAAATTTAGTAGGTTGATGCTAGTTATAATGTGCATTTTTCTTTTTACTCGCTTCAAAAAACATTAGGGCTCTTAAGGATACAGGCTGACTCAAGAGGTCGAGTAGAAAAGAGAGGGCAAAATAATGTCGATAATTCCCACCAACGGTAGCCTATTTACTTTATAATTTTCACGAACTGAAAAATTAAGCCCGAGGAAGTTACTTATTTTTATCTAACCTAAACGATGTTAGGAAAAAAAATGAAATCCGTAAGGAGAAGAAAATATTAGATGTTTTTTATTTGATATTTATTTGATTTTAGCTTTAAGGATCTCGAGAAAGGTGAAAAATATAGCGAAGGTTCAATTAGAACAAAATTGCACAATTTTAGTACCTATTGACGGCCAGGAAATTAAAAAAATTCTGTATACTTTACAGTTATTGGTGAAATACTAAAAATGGCACAATTTGGAATAAAATGTTTTAATTTTTCCTAAGAAATGTGACCTTTCTATTCAAAATCATTAGTTTATTATTTTCCCATAAAACTATTGTTTAATGCCTAAAATTAGAAATAAAATAAATGAATTATACAGATTGAAAACGGAGAGAAAATTACTTTATATGAAAAATACTCATACTTTTAATTCTACAAATTAAAAATTTTAAATAAAATATTTAAGATTCATAAAGTTAAAATCTCGGACTTGATTTTTTAATTTTCTTATTTTCATTGGCTCCGCAAAAATATTTTCCTAATAAAAACAATAAATCGTTAGTTCATATTATGAACCCAATTAGTTAAGTCATAAATATGAAATTGTTATGTAAATGAGTTTTAATTTTTTAGGATTGGCGTTTTAGTGCTAAGTACGGGTCTGAAGAAATTTTGATTTTTATGATTTCGTCATTTTAAAATTCGATTTAAGTCGATAAAACAGTATTTTATAAAATTAAATCACCCGGCAAAATATATGCACGACAGCTGATTGTCGGATCTGTTTATGACAATCTTTTCTAATAATTTTTGGAAAAAAATCATTATTTGTTTTAAAAATATGAATAAGGAATATAAACCTGGATAATGTAACAACACTGGAAGGACTTAAAAAATACTTTAAATTTTAAACTTGTCAAAGTATGACCATAAATGACTAAGAAAAACTACTTATTTTTATATGTACTTTTAGGGATTCATGATGTCTACTTTTTAATGTCTACAGGATCAGGGATATCATATTTTAAATTATTAGCGGTACTTCATGATAACATGATCAGATATTTTCTCCACTGCTTGCACTTATCAAGGTAAGATTTGAATTCACTATGTTATAGTAATATAAAATATTTAGATGTTTACAGTTAGTTTGCATTTATTTTTAAGATCAAGTTCAAACATTAATGTCTATCGAATCCCAAGAAAATGAAATCAGAAACAGAGTCTTTTTGCTGATTTAAACTCGACTTCACCTAACACAAGACTATTGTATGTAACTAATGAGCAAGTTGCACACAAAACATTTCAGGTAAAATAATTGTCGTGATGATCCTTTTTCAATTCAATAATAAGAGTTCTTAATTATTCTATGATACCTGTGAGACATTACTAACCAAATTCACTAAAAAAGCCTGATCTTCTAGTTGGTTAAACTTGTTTCATCATATCATATTGTTATAATTCCATTATATATGTCAACAAACAACTCTTTATAGAGGAAAATTAAGGAAAAAGTCCTGGGATAAAGCCTTATAATTGAGAATAAAAAATTTTGTATTTTTACCAGTTTACCAATGAAAGAAAACAATTTCTTTATTTTTGTGTTTTTAAAGTTGAAAACTCGATTCACTAATTTTTGCCATTGTTAATTTAAACATTTTAAACCACTTTTGGAGTTAAACTATTTTGGTGAATTAGTGTGTAAAATTTGATTTATGCTTTTAACTCTTGTGATTAGGTACCAACCTAAGCCTTTATGGAGGAGGAGATAAATTATAATAGTTTTTTAGACAAACTATCATTATCATAAATGAAAAAATATATATTTAATATGATATAATTACCTAACTTTTAAAAAACATGCCAAGTTTTGATGATACTAAAAAGTCATCTTTTGTCTTACTGATTTGAATCATGAAAATTACCAAAATGTAAAATCAGTGGGCCTCCTAAATGAACTAGATGCCTTGATGATATTACAATTTTTTTTAAAATTTTATTGTCAGTTACTATGTGTTTTAAAATAACTCCTGTTTTTTGCCTTCAAAAGATTACTTGTATTGTTTAAGAGGTATGGTTGGTAACATTACTTGTCACATAATTGATGTAAAAGTCTAATAATTCCATATATAAATATAACATCATTTTTAGGAACTATTTGATAATTTATGTAAATTTAACAAGATAGCTTATATCATTGTGGATGAGACACATTGTGTCAATGAACGGGGGTCATGATTTTTGTCCTGACGATTTGAAGTTATGAGGCTTAAGAGAAAATTGTACTGGGCCTTGTATAACATTGACTGCTACCACTGGCAAGCAGGTAAAATATTTTTATGTGAATTAAAAAGATTAATAAAATATTCAACTTGGATTCTCAATACCTTATTACCAGTAATAACTGTGTAACATTGACAGGAACAATTGTTACATTAATTTAATTTTTTTTGTAAATTAAATTATTGTTGATAATAACAATAGATTAAATGACCTGAGTCCAACAAAAAAAATTAAAGAAAAATACATGTGTGATAAAATTATATTCTTTAAATAAAGTGTTTAAATAAAAATTCAAGATATAATATTAAGATTTTGTGTAGGTTAATTTTAGTTAAATTAAATAATTTTGGGGAAAATACAGTAATGCCATATTGAAAACGAAGTATTCCATCTTCAAAATATTTTTAAATTGATAAATTTGAGTGACACCTCTTGTCAACTGTTTAATCTTATAAGTATTTTTTACATATAGTCCTGAGGATTATTTACATACAAAACATTAACCGATATAAAATTTAGTCTTTTAAAGGCCAAACATAATGTCATCCAGATAAAAGAGGTGTTTCACAATTGCTAACAAAAGTCTAGTAGGTCAGATTTACTAGTGAAGTAGAATAAAAACTAAATTAAATATTTTTTATAGTAATAAAATTGATTTTGAACAGTCCTCTGGTTAATCTAAAAGTGTAGGTAAATCAACCTTGGGCCTTTACCAGTGGTAGACTTTTTTCCACACACGTATAAAATAACTGTACTGATCATGTAATAAATTGAAAATATCCGGACGGGGTCCCAACAACATGGAAAGGGCTCCCACAGAGCTGCATCCTGTTGATATCTAAGTTTATCTGGGATGAATTAATGTTCCCTGGAGAGAGTGTAAAAGTTTTTGCCAAAGTCTATGGATAATATTAATAAGAATAAAAACTAATGTTATTACCTAATACTTACTCCATTTACAAATCTGAAAATGTATGCATAGGCGGCCATGGTTTTCTTTGGTCTATGTTATGTTAAGTAAGTGACAGTTCTGATTTTTAATCATCGTTCATTTGCCATATATTAATAAAAACCTATTTTATTGCAATGTGTGGTGACACAATGAATTACTCTCACTATGAATCAAACAAAAAGGATTACTATTGTATGAAGAAATAGAGAATGATACTATGTTCAGTAGATCTGTCACACTGTAATTGATAAACGTTTTTACCTTAGCCAAAAATAGTTAGTTAGACTTCTGAAAACTGCTCACCTCCAAATGTCTAAGTTCAAACTTTTAAGCATATTTGTTATATTTTAATTTAAAAAAATACTTATTTTTAAAAAAGTGATTGCGATATGCCAGCAAAAATATGATTTAGTTCTAAATAATAAAACTTTTTTTAACAGACTTGAAATTAATAAGGTGGGGCTTGGTCGAGTAATGCGTACTGTGGTTCAATTCTATTACAATTTTATGTTTGGAAGAAGTTGCCAGATACTTGTTTGATATTAAGAATACTTTGACTTTTACACTGAATAATGCTCAATACATTAGAAAATCGTCCCCAAGTGGCAAATGTTGACTCTTCTCCCATTTCTAAGTTTATTAGGATTTCCTATACTTTTCAGAATTTGAATAGATGGTACAAGAAAGGGATGCAATAAGAAATATAATAGTAATAATTAAATCAGACTAGCCTAAATGTAAATAATTATGTATTTTTGATACCACTTAATCACTCCCTCTAAGGGTTAGCCTAGAAATTTGAAAATATTTTTCAAAAAAGCTTTCATGCTACTTTTCTTAATCTTTTTTAATCTCTATGTTGAACGGTTCCAGACAGTTTTTTCAGAGATTCATACCCGTTATAAAATGAGGAAAAAATATTGTTCTGACTCTTGTTTACTCTTTTTTAGACTCATCGTTTAGCTGCTGTGAGAGGTTCAGGACTGAATAGTGTGCTAAGGTGAATCCTAAAATTCTTAATATCGAAAAAAGTTGCCACTTTTTTAACTGGAAAGGACAGCACAAACCCTCCTTTTAAACAAATAATATTGTTAATATTATCTACAGTGAGTACATTTTATTCAATATTAACAGCACACAGCATATATTTTATTCATTTATTCTTTTTTACTATACTTGAATCAAAGTCGGGACGGGGTAACTATGCTTCAAAAAAATTCAAGCACAGAATAGTAGTATTAATCTGAAACCTAATTCAAAGAAGTTACCATACATTTATATATATATATATATATATATATATATATATATATATATATATATATATTCGGTATTAATTCGGTTCGTTGGTTTCTTGTAGGAACTTGCATGGCAGTTTTCTATGTTAGCGATTTGCTGGCAGTGGTCAAAATCAATTGTGTCCTGTCTCGAGCTGATGTTGGATGGAAAAGGGCTGATATATGTTTCTTGAATGAATGAATGAATGAAATAGAGAGTGGTAATCATCATCGATGCCTAGGCGTCTACTGGGCCCTTTACATCCCACCATAGTTGCAGCTCATTCGAGGCCGATCGCCTTTGCGAATCCCAACAACTTCGTTAGTGGAATTTGCTTAACAGCTTTCGGTACCAAAATTGTATCTTCGAAATATCTCTGTCTCAGTCCGTTGATTGCTGGGCACCCTCTGAGGACATGGTCAACAGTTTAATCCTTCTCCAAACACCATCTGCACGTCGGGTTGTTTTCGACATCGATCTTATGAAGATGGCCGCTCAGGTGACAATGTCCTGTCAACAATCCCACCACAATTCGCAGTTCTTTCCATCCTAAGGAGAGGAGCTCCACTCCACGATTCAATAAATTTGCTTTTCAGCAATGTTTTTAATTCCCTTTTGCCAACGGCAATGGGGACAGGTAGAATTGGTTGGGGTCCATATGGTTTAGTTGCGAAACCCAACTTTGCCAGACGGTCTGCTTCCCTATTCCTGCGTATCCTCGAGTGGCCCGGGACCCACATGAGTCTGATTGTGTAACCGTTCCTGGTCATATTATTCAGTACGTCCTTGTACTCAGACACCAGTCGCGAACTTACAACACTGGATTTCAGTGCTATTATCGCAGCCTTACTGTCTGTGCATATATTTATTACCCTATTCCTGTTTATATCCCTCGCACAGAGATGGGTACACTGCAGAACATTCCGGCTCCAGCTTTTTCATCTTATCGAGATCTACCTGTATACCACCAGGATCCATTTCTCGGAAGGTTTTGCTCTCCCTCGTTAGCAGAAATATCTTCAGAGAGGTTGGGTTTTAAAAGCGAAATCATGTAATCTATCTGCCTGGGGAGTGATGGACACCTCTCTACCGCGCTTTTCCAGACACCTGGGTAGCCGCCAATTCCAAGATCTCCTAGGCAACTGAGATGATAAACAGTCTTCAGGGTCTCGTTCTCTATGTATAAGTAAAGAGGACACCAGGACTTCAAGAAGAGCCCTAGTGGGACCAGTCTCATCGCACTCAATATTCCCACACAATCTATTCTTTGAATTTTGTCTAGTTGAAGGCTGTGTTTGCGCTTTGTTGTACTACGCCAGCATACTATAGCGGCGTACGTTGTCATTGGGCCGATCACCATAGTGTCTATCCAAAATAGTACTCTAGGTGTCAACCCCATGTGCACCCAAAGGCTCGTTGACAAGCCCAGAAAGCACATATGACCTTCTTGGTTCGAACCTAAATTTGATCATTCCAGCTCAGTCGTGAGTCCAGGATTACTCCCATGTATTTTACTGTCTCCTTGTATTGAAGAGTCCTTTCTACCAATGTAATTGTGGGAAGTCTCCCCCTTTTTCTTCTTTTTTGTAAAGAGTACCACCACGGCCTTGTCCGGGTTTATTCCGAACCCTTCCCTGTGGCACCATCTTCCACGATCCGGAGAGCCCATATCATTGGTCCCGGATCTCGCGACCAGGGGCACAAAACTACCAGGTCATCGGCACAGGCCTGTGTATATAAACCAGCATCATTCATTTCACTCATCCGGCTATCCACCACAAGGCCCCACAGCAAAGACGATAGAACTCCTTCCTGTGGACAGCCCCTACTTGACAATGCTTTTACAGTTACATTGAGCGTATATTGTTCTCCGACTTAATATTGCTCTGAACTGTTGGTTCAGAGCCTTGTTAGAGCATTACATATCGAATTGTGAGACGTGTTGTCGAACACCCCTTCGATATCGATAAAGGTACCTATGGCAGATCGGCCATTTAACAGTGCGTTTTCGATTTTTGTGACGAGTCAATTTAGCACTGCATCTGTGGATTTTCCTGCCTGATAGGCAAATTGTAAAGGATGTAACGGATACAGCACCATTATTCCTTCGTTGATGTGTCGACCCACTAACCTTTCCAGTATCTTTAATGAGAAACTGGTCTGGTTGATAAGGCGGAAAGACTTAGGATCAGTATGCATTCCAAGCTCAAACATGAGCGGAATAGTTTCAGCAGGTGGCTTACTCTGATATTAGAGGAATTTTGTAGTAAAGCTGGAAATATACCATCCTTATCAGGTGACTTGAAGAGGGCCAAAGGTTTCCATCGACCATTTCACCCTGTCATATGTCGCCATCGTTTTAACTAACTCGTAGTCATGATGTGCTAAGGGAGTCTTCGTTCTTTAGATTCGCCCTCATATTGATTTGAGCTTGCAAAGTGCACTCTCATTAGCTCCCCTAGAGTGCCCTCTTCTGTCGGGGTTTGACCTCCTTCAGGAAGAGCCAGTGTGTCAATAATCCTGGCACGAGGATTTCTAGATAATATTTTGCAGAGGCGGGATGCTGAGGGCATGCTTTCTATGCTCTCGCAATATTTCTTCCACGCGTTCCTCTGTGAGTCCCTTATTTGCTTCTTGTATTCTCTCTGGGTAGTTTTTAAAAAGCTTTCGAACATTTTTCCGGTAGTTTTTGATTTGAGAGTTCCACCAGGATATTTTGGGGTTTATGGACCTTCGTCTTATTTGACAGCTAGCCTATATACGCCTTGTTTTTCAAGATTGATTTTGTCCTTTGGATTTCTTAGAGATGAGCCTATTGTTTTGTGTGGTTCGAAGGCTGTAGATATGTTATGTTTTCGGAGAAACCTGCCAATACTATCAGTTGTGCCTTTTATGTATGAAAATATGGTGATTTGTTTGTTGTCGGTAGATGGTTTTATTTCTTTCGTAGTTTTTTATTGCTGGATAGTGGTTTGTAGCCATGTTGTTTGAGTGCTCTTTTTGTTGGTTGTTGGTTAGACAAAGGGATATTAATATTAGAGTGTTGGCTATGCCTTATATTTGTGAGAGGTGATGGTGTAAATCAATATTGAGGTATCTCTCCCTGTGAGTTGGTTTTCAGTTAACTGTTGTTGTAGGTGTTCTTCCATTGTCTTAATCACAAGGACGTCTAGGAACGATAATTGGTTGTTTTCCTCAAATTCGAGAATGAACCGTATCTTCGGGTAAATAGAATTAAGAAAATCATGGAAGCAGTTGAGCTATTGTTTGCCATGGTAGGATCATATCACAAATACATCATCCACGTACCGACATCAGAATTTGGGTTTCAGGTGGGATTCTTTAACAGCTTTGATTTCGGAATGTCATGAATAGATTTGCAAGAGCCGGAAATAGTGATGAGTCCATGGCAGCTGTTATTTGTTTATATATTTGGCCATCAAACAAGAAATATGGGTTCTTAAGGCAATATCTGGTGAGATCCATAACGTGAGTTGGGAAATCCTCTCTTTGGTGGACTAGGCTGGTCCAGTGCTTCATCCATCTGTATGCTCTGATATAGGGATTTTACATTGTTAAAAACTATTTCGATATATATATATATATATATATATATATATATATATATATATATATATATATATATATATTTAAATTGAAACAACGTTTATTTTTATCAAATGTATTGTTTCCCTAATTGATTTCAACGTTATAAACGGTGGTGTTTACGCGACATTCTCCTTACAATTCAAGGTGTTTTCTTAACCAAAACGTAACGTTCTGTTAGGAGTTCGTGTGTTTACTAGGTATTAATTAGTACAAAATACTGTATTCTAAGAAGATAAAAAACCCATTAAATCTTAAAAAGTAACTTTATTAATATATAAAAATAATGAAGCCTTATTTTCATCATGTAAAACTAAATCTGAAGATAGGAAACCATTTCTTCATCTTGCTTTTCTTTATTCACTCAATAATCTTTGTCTTCTTCTTCTTCTAGGTCGAACCAAGTTCTGTTATCTACACAATGCCCCATCGATCCTCGTTTGACGTCGAAATCCAGCTGTCTCTCCATCTTTTGGGGGGCCGTCCAGGCGGCCGTTTGGTTTCTCACTCATCACGGTTTTTGCTAGTCTGTCATCACCCATTCGTTCCACGTGATCTCTCGACTGCCTACGACGGTTTCGAACTCGCTTCACAACATCTCCCACTCTGCTGCCCTCGCGTACTTTTGCGTTTCTTATTCTATCTCTTAAACTTGCTCCCGTGATCATTCTCAGCGTTTTCATTTCTGTGGTTCTCATAATTTGTTTTGTCTTTGTTGTTTCATTTCTTGTTTCTGCGCCGTAGGTCAGTATCAGTCTTCCACAGACCTTGTAAATTCTTGCTTTGTTCTCAACCGTCATATGTTTATTGTTCCAGATTATATCTCTTAGTTGGCCTGATATCATGACCGCTTTGTTGGCTTGTGTGCGTACTTCTTCCGTTACTGCCCTGTTACTTGTTATATGTGCTCCCAGGTATTTAAACTTCCCAACCTGTTCGATACGTTTCTCATCAACCATTAGTTTGCATCTTACCGGTTCTTTTGCTATTACCATTGCTTTGGTTTTCTCCACAGATATTTTCATATTGTACTGTTTGGCTGTTCGATTCAGATGGGAAAGCATTCTTTGTAATTTGTCCTCGCTATCTGCTGTCAAGGCAACATCGTCTGCAAAGATATAGTCCGAACGGTGTTGTGTCCCATTGGGTACCCAATATTTGTGCTTTTTACCTCATCAATGATTTCGTCCATGATTACATTGAAAAGTGTTGGACTTAGGCTGTCACCCTGTCTTATTCCTACGGATAGTGGGATTTCCTCTGTTAGAGTGTTATTTGTTTTAATTACCATGGTGTTTTTGGAATTCAGTTCGTATATTGTGCGTATGATTGCTTCGTCTACTTATTTTCTTCGTAGTAGTTCTGTTATGTGTTCCAGTTTGACTCGGTGGAACGCTTGTGTAAAGTCCACAAAACAAACGAACAGCGGTTTATCGTATTCGATAGATTTTTCAACCAGCTGTCTGATAATAAATATACCATCGATAGTAGAGCGGTTATTCCGGAAGCCCTGCTGTTCTTCGCAGGCTCCTAACTTGTCTACGATCCCTTGTGACAGTATTTTGGTTAATAATTTGGCTGAACTGTTCAGTAAGCTGATTCCCCTGTAGTTTTCGGGTTGTTTCTTTGATCCTCTTTTGTGGATCGGAATTGTGATGCTTTTCCGCCATTCGTTGGGTACTGACGTTGTGCGGAGTATTTTTTTTAAATAGAACAGTGAACTCTGTGACAATGCTGGGGCCTCCGTACTTTAGCATCTCATTCGTAATTTGAGCGGTACCAGGTGAAAGAAGAAAAGAAGATAATCTTTGTCTTAAAATTTTCTTTCTTGGAGTGTCTTACTGGTTGGATATTGATGTGCCTATAGGTCTGGGTTATTAGTAGGTGCTCATTGAGATCTCTTTGTTACCTAACAACAAATACATAACTATTAACTATAAATGTCTTATTTTTATTATTAAATCAGGTGGAAGAAGTCGCCTATAAATTCTAGAAGACCAGAATTATGTTATTCATCGTTAATAATTCCCGAATTAAAGAATGAAGATCTTTGTGAATATCGGACTCTTTTGACTACTCTCAGAATTCAAAAGAACAGTGATGCAAGATGCAGTTCCTTCCAAAGTGCAGTCGGAAATCCCAACTGTAAGCAAAGCAATACGTTTTGAAATACCCAATGTTATCTTGATATATACGTTCACACAGGGACAGCCGAAAGACAATCTTGAGCCATGAGCGGTGGGGGAATGTTATTGTCTTGAAAAGTTATGCCGGTTGCACACGAAGCCAGTCCAGTGAGATAGGCCGGTAGACTAAGCCAGTAAGTGTTTTCATTAAAGCCAGTGAGTGTTTAAATTAAAACCATTGAGTGTTTACCAGCCAGTTTAATTTATACCGTCATCGAGATGAATCCAAATCAGAATGTATTAAGACTATTAACGAAAAAAGCCATATTATTATTATTATTAACTGATGTTGAAGAAGTGAGATGAATGGCATGTTGATTTCGGTATTCCTTCAAATCTGCATGCCATAGATACCAACTGTAAACAACGCAACAAGTTTTGAAATAGCCAATATTGGCTTCCCATACACTTTCACACGGGGATAGTTGAAAGAGAATTGTGACCGATCAGCAATGGGGGAACGTTATTGTCTTGAAAAGTTAGACCGGCATTCTATCTATTATCCTGTCTCGATTACTGGTTTGAGACAGTTGCGCTGTCCTAATATTGCCTTACACACAGTGACAATACTGGCCTGACTCGGCTACTGGCTTTATGCCGATTGCACGGGAAACCAGAATAGTAAGCCAGGCCAGTCGACTAAGGCAGTGAATGTTTATACTACAGCCAACTTTATGCAGTTCAATTTTTACTGTCATCTATGAATTTCGAGATGGATCCAAAACACAGAATGCGTTTATGACTATTAATTAAAAGAACCTTTTTTTTTATTAAATGGGTTTCAAGAAGTTATTAACAGTGAAATAAACAAAAAAGCGAATAATTGGGATTCACATATGGGTGTCTAAGAGATTCATACAATGATACTAGATGCAATTCCTATCAAAGTGAAGCTGGAAATCCCAACTGTAATACCGGTTGCATACGAAGCCAGACCAGTAGGACAAGCCAGCAGGCTAAGCCAATGAGTGTTTACACTAGAGCCAGTTTAGTTATCAGTCATCAAAATGATTAGGAAACGTGGGATGTATTTAAGATTATTAACGAAAAAGGCCTTATATTATTATTAAATGGGGTTTAAAAAGTGATTGAGAATGAGATGAATGGCTTGTTTATCTTGGTATTCCGCTAAATCTGCCCAACATAGATACTCTTGTTTCCCATAAAGTCTAATAAGCTTAATAATTTCATCCGAATTTAATTTTTACAGTGCCATTTTAAATATAAAAATTGTAAACTCAACTGTGAACAAAGTAATCAATTTTGAAATAGCCAATATTGGCTTGCTTTACACATTCACACGAGAACAGCTGAAAAACAATTGTAAGCGATCAGCTGGGGGGAACATTACTGTCTTGAAAAGTTAGTCTGGCATTCTGTCTACTGTCCTGTCTCGATTACTGGTTCAAGACCGTTGTTCTGTCTTAATATTACCATGCACATGGAGACAATATTGGCCTGATTAGGCTACAGGCTTCATATGCAACTGACTTAAGAAATAGCCAATATCGGTGTGCTCTGCACGTTCACACGTGGACAGCCCAAAGACAATCGGGAGTAATTAGTGGTGGGGGAATGGTATTGTTTTGAAAAGTTCTACCTATTGTCCTGTCTCGATTGTTGGTTTGACACAGTTGTGCTGCCCCAAGATTACCATACATACGTGGACAATACTGTCCTGGTTTATTGACCTTGCTAGGCTACTAGCTTTGTGTGCAACCGGCTTTAGAAATGACACATGACGTTAGCGGCAGACTTGAGTGGTTCTGGTTTATATAACTGTATGCAGTTGGTTACATGTTGGTATAAAGTTCAGGACCGGACTTTAAATTTCCTTCGCAATTTTATATAAAATTATTCCAATTAAAGACATTAAGTAAGTACGTAGCGTAGAAGATTAAAGTGTAGGAAAAACCAGCTTTTTTGTATTTATTTTTGCACAGAATTATTAACGAGTTTAAAGCACTACAATTAAATAATAATTTCAGTCACTTTGGGCTAGTATGGTACACAGGAATAATTTGCTGATTTAGGGAAATTTCGAACTCCCTTTATCACTTTTATGTAATTTTTCTATCAAACCGACGAGTTCTCTCAGTACTTTGAGTATAAGATAAAAGTGATAAAAAAAGGGGTTTGTACTTGACAAAATTGAAACGCTGTCGGTGGTCAGAAACAAGAACCTCGAACTGAAATATAAGAGCACAATTTTGTAAAGGAAAATAATCCAGGCTACTCGGAATTTACTTCGCTCTATCGTTTACCGTTTAGGGAACTTTTTTTCTTTAACATACCCTATATTTTTATTAAACAATTCATTTATTTTCAAATGTTGTAAATATTAAACATTGAGCTATGTCGGAATTATTTCTGTTCCAGGGAAGCAGTCTTTTTCCAGGTCCAAATTTAAAGAGCTGGAGAGGACATGGGACTGTACTATGTTTAGGTTAATCCACATCGTCCATCGATAGAACATCGTTATTTTTTAATCTTATTGTTAACTGTTCATTTAAGAACTAAATTTTAAGTGTTACAAATAATATACACTTTATTGATTTTATATGGAAGATAATACATTTTTCAAAAAGCTGCAGAGTTTTATTTCATAGTTCTTGATATAAATTTAACAGTGTTACTAATTAACTTTGTTTGCTTAGATATAACTTGTGTTACTTTTATGCATTCAAAAGTTTTTATTTAGTTTTTATATGTCACGGAGATTAATATTTGGGACTTACTTTTTGGAAGCCCAAGTTAATTTTACACTTCTCGATTAACTAAAGGAAATTAAACATTAAACTGAATTTAATTGTTGTAAAATGTGAGAAAACAGCAATGGCAGCTTTTCCTTAGGTTTGCAGGTTTGCGCAACCCCCCAAAAAATTGTAAATTAAAATAAAACATACTAATAAATATAAGTACAAATATTTTTTTTAATTTCTACTGACAATTTAATGATTAAATTTAAAAATCAATTTTTCACCTAGGTTATACGCGAACAGCAGTCAATTATTGAAATAATTTAACCTATTTTGCCTAATAATTTGTCTGTATATCAGTATTACGCATAGAAACGTTATCGCTTTGCTAGTGTGCAATTTTAATACAATCCAAGCTAATATATTGGAGCGTATATGAAGTTGGCTATCTAAGACATGGAGATTAAGTTCGTCTCATAAGCTTCATGTGGGTTTCAAGTCGACTTGCAAACCTGTGTTTAGTTTTCCCCACTGGCGCTGCCAGTATCAAGTAGTTTTTTCTTCAAGTAGCAGTTAAACCACACCTTTAGTTCAAGTTAGAATACAACCGTGGTGTCTACTGTACCGGTATTTCTATGCGTGAAGTCTACTGTACCGGTATTTTAATTTTTGTGAAAATTACTATGGTTTTACTTTGATCAAGATATTTTGTTACGTTTTCAAGATGTTAAAAATGTTTGGTGAGAAAAAAAAACATCCAAAATTAAGTGCTCTATCCGAAACTGTGCAGGCAAATACAGTGGCCGAATATAATGCAGTTCCTGCTCTCTGTCTTCCTGTATGTGTAAGTAAAACCAAGTGAACGCTTTTTTATTTTCTAGAAAACATGAACGGCTTGTCGAATGTGGTGCAAGCAATAACCAAAAAAACCTATGAATATGTTGCTTACGTGCATTGTTATGTACATCAATTAAATTTGTAACGTTAAACGCTGCATCTGCCAATAAAAATGCCCACATATTTTTTCCAATTTCCAAGGGATTTGTTCTTTTTTTCAAATTGAGGCTCGAACTTGTAAACGAGCCTTTGGGTGTACATAGGGCCTGGTGATCCGCCCCATGATAACGTATGCCGCTATTGTATGGTGGCGTAGTACTACAAAGTGTAAAACACATTCTTCATCTTGACGAGGTTCAGAGGATGGCTTGTGTGGGAATATTGAGTGCGATGAGGACTGCTCCTACCAGGGCTCTGGAAGTCCTGGTGAACCTGCCTCCTCTTCACTTATACATAGAGAAGGAGGCCCTGAAGACTGTTTATCGTCTCAGATTCCTGGGACATCTTGGAATTGGAAAGAGCGGCTACTCAGGTGTCTGGGAAAGCGCGATGGAGAGATGTCCATCACTCCCTATGCGGACAGATTACATGACGCCGCTTTTAAAACCCAACCTCTCCCTGGAGATATTTCTGCCAAGTAGAGAGGATTGAGAGGGAGAACAAAATCTTTCGGAAAATGGATCCTGGTGGTATACTGATGGATCTCGACAAGATGAAAGAGCTGGAGCCGGAGTATTCGGCAGGAACACAGGAGTCGGAGAATACTACCCTCTCGGACAATGTGCGACAATTTTCACAGCGGAAATTTATGCTATTCTGCAGTATGCCAATCTCTGTGAGAGGGACATAGACAGGAATAGAGCAATAAATATATGATCAGAGAGTAAGGCTGCGATATTGGCACTGAATTCCAGTGTCGTAACTTTGCGACTGGTGTTTGAGTGCAAGGGTGTACTAAATGGTATGACGAGGAAAGGCTGCACAGTCAGACTCGTGTAGGTCCCGAGTCACTCGGGCATACGCGGGAATGAGGAAACAGGCCGTCTGGCAAAGTTGGGTTCGGCGACTGAACCGTATGGACCTCAACCAATATTACCTGTTCCAATTGCTATTGGCAGAAGGAAATTAAAATCGTTGCTGGAAAGCAAATTTATTGAATCGTGGAGGGAAGCTCCTGGAATATGAGGTGTGCTAAGGAACATATAACTGGGCCTAGTGCACGGCGTACTAAGGAACTTCTCTCCTTGGGAAGAAAAGTACTGCGAATTTTGGTGGGATTGTTGACAGGACATTGTCACCTTAGGGACCATCTTCATAGAATCGGTGTCGAAGACGACCCGACGTGCGGATGGTGTTTGGAGGAGGATGAAACTGTTGGCCATGTCCTCAGAGAGTGCCCAGCACTCAACCCATACAGCACTAGACGTCTTATAGACGTCATTTTTATATCCAGATTATGTCTGAACGTCTTAAGACATAAATAAGGCGTCTTATAGACGTTGTTTTAAAGACGTCCATAAGACGTCTATATACAACGTCTTTAAGATATCTTTTAAAAGTCTACATACTACATTTTATATGAAAATAAATACAGTTGTGTATAATTTAGTTGATAAAAACTAAACAGCATTTCCTTCCCTATGGATTTTGTCGCAGTTGGGTAATAAGTTTGCAACGCCGCACTGAGCTTAGCTGAATACAAGTTGAGGTTTGATTCAATGACAAATTTTTAGTAGCCTCACTACGACCTTGGTTAATAGAACTTTTGCATCATCTTTTTTACCAATACTTTAGTGCTTTTTGTCACAGACTATTTGATGTACCGATAACAATGGCACACATAAATATGATGCCAGCGAAACTATAACTTTAAAAAACCCACCTTTTGTTTCTGTCAACTGTCATTTTTCAGTTTTGTATTTGTGCTTCGTCATGTCGTTATTCATTTTTAATGTTGTTGGGGTGCCGACTGTGAAAATTTAGCTTTTGGATGAATTTTATTAAAATAGTTGATTTATCTATGTGCCTCTGAAAATCTATTTTATTCGTGTTTATGTAATACTTAAGGTAAGATCGAGAATGATATGTACTTAGGAAAAACAGTAACGTTATTTATAGGTTGTGTTACAGGAAATTCCCGAATGCTTTACCGCTTATATGTTATTAGACGTATGAAATGAAATCTTCAAAAATATTATCTATGCGAAAAAAGCTTGCACAGCTCATCCAGACCCGGTCCTAAATATGACAAGAAATATTACTAATGAAGTGGAAGGCGAAATGTTTGTTTATGGATTGCTCCACTAATGAAACCTGTAAGATTTATTTTGTTCCTGATGATTTTTTTATATTTAAAAACATAGAAAATAGAGTTTTGTTAATTACAAGAAGTAATTTTGTATAAGGTTTTAGAAATTTCAAAACTGGGAGTAGGGAGCATTTATGACTTTGTAAAGCGAGCTTGTAAAATTACCATGTACAGTTGATTAGTACGAAGAGGAAAGAGAAAGTTCTATGATTCTAACTTGGCGAGACTTATTTTGAGTAAGTTCTGTCTTTCATTATACATATTAACCTCGAAATAGCATAAATCACGATTCTATAGTAGAGGACAATTATAAAAATTCGCAAAAATATCAAAAAATTTACTCCTACAAATGATAAACTTTATCCTATAAAATTAAAATCAGTTTGTTATTAGGATCTACAGAGACAACGGGACTGGCAAAAAGTCGGAAGAATGAGGAAATTTCAATCCAAACATGGCTGAAAAGGGCATCAGACCAGATTTGTTATTCGACTAAATAAAAATTCTTGTTTTTAAAACTATTTAAAGATTTGTGTACTTTTTATTTCAATAAACTTTTATTTTGTTGATAGTCTACCTTTTAGAGTTATTATATCGAAGGGATAAACTAAGGCTTAAATTTGATAGGTTCACTTATCGTTCGAACAGTAGTAGTTCTGAAAATATTTGCTTTTCTACCTCACTTCTTAAATTTCAAATTAGAAAACGTTTACATTATGCTTAAGTTATGTATTTTTTTGTATAAAGAGATTATGTTGAACATATTTTTTAAAGCAAATTATTCATGTGGAACTTGTAGTTATTTAAAATGGTAGTGTATAATTTGCTCTTGATTTTTTCTTAATTAAAGTTATTTCTTGGACTTTTGAATAATTACGGTTTGACTTTGTAAACAAGACAAACAAAAAAATTAAAGGGACCCTTTTTAATGTACATACTTTTATTGGTGGAATATGTTGTTTTAATGTTCGGAAGGGACGTCCATAAGACGTTGTAAGCAAATGTCTTAAAGACGTTACCTTTTGTAACATAAGACGTCTATACAACGTCTTATGGACGTCATTCGTCTTTAATGGACATCCATAAGACGTTCTGAATGTTGAGATCAAACGTTTTATGGACGTCTTTAAGACGTATTTGTGCTGTTTGGGAACGGACTGAGACAGAGATATTTCGGAGATCCAATTTTGTTACCGGAAGCAGTTAGGCAAGTTCAATTAACGAGGCTGCTTGGATTCGCAAAGGCGATCGGCCTCGAATAACCTACAGATATAGTGGGATGTAAAGGGCCCAATGGAGGCCTAGGCATCGATAATGTAGTATCACCACCCCTTTCTCGTTCATTCATTCATTCAGTCTTCAAAGAACCGCAATACTACATCAAATTGTTAACAAATACTTACCTCTTTCGGCCCCAACAAGATGCAGGTTTAATTCTAAAGTTGTCTGTATTGTATTCGAATACAAAGACAGTATTCTAGAGAGAATGGAAAAATCTTAGATGACAGCAGAAACGTTAGTACCACGAACCAATCATCAAGGTACGTCAAAATTTTCAAAGCAAGACTTTCCTTTCATGAGTAATCTTAATTTGGAAAATAATGCCTCGAGTTGATTTGTTATTTGGTAGGTTTCAAACGAGTCAAGTTGACGCTATTATCGCAAATAAAAATATATTATCATTTGAATCAAAATTAACAGCAATTAACCATAATGTTACCTTAAACGACGTTGAGGGATCTCCATATACTTTAAAACGACGTAAGCTCGATGATTCCGCTGAGTTTTCTCGGGAAGCAAAATAAGTTTGTGATATAATTATTTGCAAGCAAAAGAACGATTTAGCTTTACAGGTCAGTTGGTAGCAACTAGTCTTTTTTTTTCGGAACAGTATGTCGAATGTACCACATGTTTTCCCCAACAAAAATTTAAGGATACAATTAAAATTTACCCCTTTCTTATCGAACAAAAACTCCATACAGAACCGACCGTCATTTAAGAAACTGAAGAATTTAGATCAATTTCGGGACTTCTTGTACTTTATGAGTATCTTTCGCAAAATATCGAGTTAAGTGAGACATTTAGTGAAGGTCTAAAACTTTTAAAAATTATTCCGATGGCATCAGCTGAAGCAGAACAGTGCTTTTCTACTCTCAAACGGATAAAAACATTTTTACGGAATACTATGAACCAAGAAAGACTTTCTGCTTTGGCAATGCTTTCTAAAGACAGAGATCTTATCGAAAGCATACCTGATTTCAATGAGCGGGTTATTAATAAGTTTGCTAATGCTAAATATCGGCGTATAGATGTCTGCTGGGCACTCTAAAATTGAACTTGCCAAGAAATTTGTCACAATTTATCAAACCATTAACCAGCTTGTATATAAAAAAAAATAATGGTTTCTTCTACGCATTTCTAAACTTGGGAGACCTACCAACAATAAACGAATTTCATGCGACAAATTCCCCTACGGGAATCGGTGTTTATATAGTAAGAATTTTACAAATTTTGATTCTACTTTCTCAAGTATATCTATGTGACACTGATATATAGCTGCCCAAATGATACAAGCATACTCCAAAATACTACGCACTAAACTGTTATAAAATGTTTGGATAGCCCTTGTGTTTTCGATATGTTTACGGTTTCTCTTTATAAAACCCAACATCTTAAAACTCTTTAGTACAATATTGTCAATATGCATATTAAAATTTAATTCTTTATCGAAGATAACTCCGAGATCATTAAAAAATGGCACACTCTCCAAATCGAAATCATTTATATGATAAGAATTTATCACAGGCGAAAAACATTTAAAAAATCTCATAACTTTACATTTGTTTACATTCAGAATTAAAAAATTATTATTACACCACCTGAGTAGTAAATCTAGCTCTCGTTGAATATAAACCCAATCATCCAACGAGGAAACAATTGCAAATACTTTTAATCATCAGCATACAAAAGGCAACGACAAAATTTAAAAACATTTATAACATCATTAATAAATACTAAAAATAAAATGGGACCTAAATGAGACCCCTAGGGGACTCCAGATAACACGAGGATCGCCCTTGATATTTCACCACACAATTTAACACACTGCATACGCGAAGAGAGATACGAAGCTATGCATTTTAAATATGGATTACATAAACCGAGACACTGGAGCTTGTACACCAACAACTTGTCGTAAACACTATCAAAAGCTTTAGACAAATCTGTGTATATAGAGTCCACTTGATATCCGGCCTCCACACTCAAGCCAAAAAATCTTGATAAACCGCCAGATTGGTAACCGTTGACCTTCCTCGGAAAAAATCATGTTGTTCTGGGCCGATGTAAGTTTTAAAAGCATTGAACAATTCATCAGTTATTATCGACTCAAATATCTTTCCCATAGCAATGATATATATCTCTCTTTCTCTTTGTCAACCTCTGTCCATCCATTCCTGAATGTAGGTCTCTCTCAATTGTTTCCATCTTTCTCTATTTTTCGCCCATCTCATCCACTGTTTGCCCGCCACTGTCCTTATTTTGTCTACCCATCTTTTTTGAGGTCTTCCCGTGCTTCTTGTTGTCTCCATCGGTCTCCATTCCAGGATTATTCGTGTCCATCTATTTTCCTCATATCGGGCTATGTGACCAGCCCATCGCCACTTCATCTTTGCAACCTCCTTCACGATCTCTTTGACTTTCGTTCTGCGTCTTATCTCGGTGTTTCTAATCCTGTTTATTAATGATATTCCAAGCATGTTTCTTTCCATCGCTCTTTGGACTGTTTCTAATTTTTTGGCGGACTTTTTGGTGAGGGACATGATCTCTAATCCATACGTACACACCGGTAATATGCATGTGTCGTATACTTTTCTTTTTAGATTTATGGGAATTGAATTATTTTTCAGGATGTATGCAAGTTTACCGAAAGCGGCCCATGTCAGCTGTGTTCTTCTTTTTATTTCAGCATCCTGGTTTGATTTCCCTAGTCTGATGTCATGACCCAAGTATACATAGTGTTCGACGTTTTCTATCCTCTGGTTCTGTATTGTTATGTTTGCCTGTTCGTGGCTCATTATTTTTGTTTTGTTGTAGTTCATTTTAAGGCCTAAAGATGGGAATACGCAATGATATACCCGATAGTTTTCAACATAATTACGGTCACCAGATTTGAAAATAGGGAACAAGGTAGACTGTTTCCATCTCGAAGGGAATATTCCATTATTAAAAGATTTCTGGTAAATCCGACATAGATGAGGTGCAAGAGAAACCATGCATTTCTTGATAAAATATGGCGATATTCCATCGGGTCCTTCATTCTTGTTACAGTCCAATGAGTCAATTTTGTTCTGAACTTCGCCCAAAGTAAATATATGGGATTGCTAATGTACAACCTCGTCTATCGGGTTGATGTCAAAAGAATTGACGTTACTGTGATCAGAATAGCACTACTGAAAATGCTGAGCAAAGGCTGCGACGATATCATGTGGAGTATTCAGCTGCTTGTTGTCATATTTCATTATTCGTGAAATGCCGTTGTCCTTACGTAAATTGTTAACGTAGAACCAGAAATGTTTTATGTTATTTGGGATCATTATTTCAGCGTTAGAAACAAACTTCAAATCACAAATGTCAATTTGAACCCTGGTTCCACGACGCACAGCAGATTTAGGACCTATTTGATTTTCTTGAACTATTGCAGGTACCTGTTATACTTATAAAGTTCAAGATTGGTTCGATTCCACTAACTAAATGAATATATCATAGTATCTTTCACTTTAACAAATTTGACTAATTTAATTTCTTAAATTTCGTCATAATCTTTGAAAAAATAAAATCTTTATAAAAAAATTAAACCCGCTTCTAAAGAAGCGCCAAAAAGCAAAAAATAATAATATAAATTTTTATATGAAATTGAAATCTTTAAAGTCGGCGCTAAATTAATATCTGACAAAATGTGATTCACACAAAAAGATTGAGAAATACTTTATTTGTAATTGTTTTATTACCGTAGCTTGTATGTATCTAGTCTGCTATTCTGAATTTTAAGAAATTAATTTTAGATTCATAACCTAGATCCTCATAAATCCCCTAACTTCCAACACCGATATTGAAAGAACTTCATACATGTACATTTTTGGTTCGACATATTTCATCCTGCATATTGCGTTTGAAGAAATTAATTTGAGATCCGTAATATACGCCTTAAGAATCCCCCAATATCAATCTAGACAAAATATGAAAAATGTAAAATTTGTAGTCCCTCATATTGTATGTCATATTAAGTTGTAAAAAATGAATTTTCGATTCGTAGCATATGATTCCGAAAACCCTCTAATACCAATTTTGAAAAAATGTGAATACCATAAAATTTTCAACCCAACCTACTGAATCCGCCATCTTGACTTTTAAAAAAATAATTATAAAGTCTGAAACTAATCTTAATCTATACCCTCGAAACACCCTAGTACCAGTTTTAGACATAATCTAGATATATAAAATTTTTAGACCGCCATATTGCATCTGGCAGATTGATTTTTTTTAACAATTTTAAATTCGTAATTTACACCCTTAAAAACCGCCCTATACCAATTTTGAACAAAATCGAGAGATGTAAAATTTTTAATCCGCCATATTGAAGTTTTTAAAGATAATTTTAGATTCGTTATGCACGACAACAAAAACCCCCCATACCAATTTTGGAGATTAGAGAAAATTAATTTTTTTATTCGTCATTTATGAGCGCCATCTTGGATTTTACTGAGCCAATTTCGGCCAAAATAATATGAGTCCAGTGAAGCAATTTCATGAACCTAATGCAAAAAATTTCATTTAAATGGGTGCCTTCGTTCCGGAGTAATCGATGTACATTTCAATATTATTCTGCTGTGTTTAGTTTTTTTCTCACCCTGTATATACCATTTTAACTTTTATATTTCTGATATTTTCTTAATAAAAATAAAATTTTTATGAAAAATATTTTCATTGGTAAAATTAAGTACATACGTAGAATTTTTCGTTGTTTTTGTGGACACACAGTATAATAACAAATTTTATTATTACAAATAAACGATGTAATGTGATCTACAAATTTCTGCGTTGTTTAAAAATCCGTAAAATATAAAATAGGATGTAGGAAATAAGTTATTTAATTTTTGCCACTCCAATATTGTTTTTAATAATCCATAATTTTCCTAGGAAATATTTTGTAGGTAAAATTAAAAATATAAAACTGTTCTGTATTTTTCATTATAAATTAAAGAATGATTTTTACCCAAAAAATGTCATATTAATCTAAAAGTATCCAAATTTGAGGTGAAAAATATCGCTATACCTTCGATTACCAAAACAAACGGGCGTGACTCATTCTTTTTTCGGCTGTTTTTATACGAACCCGAGCTCGATGAGGAGTTTTTTTGCTATCATTTTTATTTTGCGTGTTAATTTCTTTGTTCATTTTATACCGAAACTTCGTATCGAATGTATTGCGGGAACAAGTTCTCGCTCGGTCTCGCGTTCATCTTAGAGGAGGTCATCTCGGGATGGTCACGGATATTACCGTCGTGTATTTTCATTGAAATTTGCCGTTTTTCATCCTAACATAAAGTATTGCTCTGCTCCATGGAATTGTAAGTACATTTTAGACTTTTTGGGTTTTTATATTTCCGAATAAGCCAATACTTTTTTATAAATTTGAGACTTTTAGTGCATTTATGCATTAATAATTCAATTTTTGAAAGTTTTCTCCTTTTTTATCTCAAAAATCTTTGCACCTTTTCCAACTTACGTAATTAGATGTCGAAATAATTCTATTGGCCACTGAACGATTCAACATAGACGTCTGGTGGTCAAAGTGAAAAGCTTTTCAAGTCATGAGAATTCGAAAAATCATAACCATATAGGATTCTGTAATACTTTCATTTATTTAATTGTTTTTCATGGGTTGTCATATTTAAAACGTGCAAAATGAATGTTTCGGACGCTTCCATAGAAGTGAATATACAGTATATTTTTGTTATATTAGGCGAATTACCACGTTTAATTATTTAAGGAAAAGTTATTTTATTGGAAGGTGACATTTTATTATCTAGATACTAACACAAAAGCAATAAAGAAGTTGTAATATATATCACGCAATCTCTCAAAATTAAGAAGTCTCATGTGATTGAAATTAAAATTTTAATAAGTGGTATGAATAAAAGAAAAAATTTGGCACAAAAATTTTTGCAGTTCCCTAAAAACTAATTTATTATTATGTGAAATAATTTACAGAGTGAAACTTTTTTCCGTGTCATGTAACATTTTACCCCTACAACCTTTGTTTTGGGTACTATTGACTTTAATCACTCATTTAGTTTTCCCATCTTATTGTGAAAATTTATTGTCTCATAAGTTTTCCTGTCAAAGTCAATAGTTTTTCACAAAAAAAAATTAAAATAAAATATATGTTATGTGAAAAATCATAATGTATGTGTGAAAATTTTGACAACAGCTACTATATTTTTTCTTCAATAAAAATCGATGCTACAGAACTTATTGAGAGATGCATCTGAATACAATTTAATTTTTTTGAGACGAAGTTTGACCAACTGAGCCAGTGGTGCGCGAAAAAAAAGTTTGGGGATAATGTTTAATTTTTTTATATTTTTTATAAGTTTTTGTACACCGTGTAATCATTTTAAAAATCAAAGATAAGTATCATACAATTTTTAAATTATACCTTTTTTAATTAATGTAGATAGAAATAGAACAATCAGAATCTGAAATGACGCCACTGTGACTTCATTTTTCATTCAAATTTAATCAGTAAGCAAAGTGAATTAAAATTTATAATATAATACTGCTACTGTAGTAAAATAGCACAGAAACCTTTTTTATAATTTGCGATGAAAAGATGAAAATTTAGCTTTAACTTGGTAACTCTAAAATAATTTTTAAAAATGCAATGCGTGACAAGATTCTTCCGAGGAAAATTACCAACGAGATTTTCAGTTTCTCGGAAAATCAATTAAAATGTATTTTTAATGCATTTTCTTTAATCTGGTGACATTTGCAAAATATTTCGCCTGTGAAAATGTACAGGGTGTCCGAGAAAAAGAGGCCAATCCGTTAGGAGTATATTTTTTGGGTCAAATCAGTAGGTATTTCATATGTTCATTTTTTTATATTGGTGCTTTTTGTTTAAAATATAGAGTATCAAGGATTAAAATGTTTTTACTCAGGAGTTTCTTAAAATATTCAAATTAAATTAGGAAAGCGTTTTTTTTGTATTAAAGCATCTATTTCCCGAAAATTTAGTTAAAAATAGCTAGTAAACATTTGAGAAATAGGAATGTTTTTACTATGGACTTAACGTCTTTTTCTGTATAATAAATTGATCATTTCTGTGATTTTTTTGTCTCCTAAAAATATATAGTTTTTAAAATATTCTAATTTTTTCTCCAAGTTAAATTCCATTATTAAAATCTCAAAAAATACAACTTAATCCCCATACCAAAAATACATGTATTGGGAAATTGTTTAAAAAATAACATGTCTTAATACGTTCTATATATATATATATATATATATATATATATATATATATATATATATATATATATAAATTGTTGTGGTGCCCGAGATATACTAACCATATTTCCACTTTTAAAAACTTATCAGATGTACTAAGTTAGAAAGGAGTTACGGAAAGTATTAAAAATAACCTTTTTAAGTTTCCTCGGAACCTTTTTTGTTTTTTTTTCCGAGGGAAACGAATTGAGAGAAGCTAAATTTTTAAGAATTTTTTGTGGTGTATAAGATTAGTGAAAACTTCTAAAGTATTAAAAATAATTTTTAGGTCTTAATTTTATTTTTTATTTACTTTTTTGTGGAAACTCAAAAAAGAAGTTTTTTGTTGGAGTGAAATATATATTTTCATTTATTAATTTGTGTGCTTGGAAATGGAAGGAAAACTGTGGAAATATAGTAATATACAATTTTTTAAATTCCACTTTACTTTCCTTAATTTTAAAATCTCTTTATTGTTTCAAATTACATTATTACAAAATTTTATTGCGTATATACAATAATATGTATAGATGGTGCCTTCATCGCTGTTAGCGGCCATCTCGGCCTAAGGGACGAGGTAACAGAAAAGCTGGGCCAGCGGTGTTTGCTGTTAGGGCAACATAAATTATGTTTTAGTTTTTATCTGCTGGCCTAATTAAATATTTCTAGTGTTATTTGACATTTAGGAAAAAATATATGAAAAAGAAAACCTTTAAAATTTTAACGAATATATTGTTTGCGACAGGTCGGAGCTATTTTATTACAAATTATTTATTTGTACAGAAACCTAAAATTTCTATTTACAGTATTTATACATTGCTATTTACAAGGAATTTATTTCAAGTTCATATTTAGTTGCGGCAAATCTGTAACTCTTCAGGTCTAGGTGGCTCAAAGATTTTTAAAAATTTTCTGAATTCATTTCGAATTATCCAAATATTGAAAAAAATGTTCTGTGCATCAAAAATTAGTTTTTCAGCTTTAATTGCGGGGGACAAAACGGAAGTTGTGGATTTAGTTTTTTGTCTTAAAATTGTTATCAAGTGTGCAAATTAAGGAAAACTCCTAGAAAATATAATTTTTTTCTGCTTATAGATAGATAGTAGATTTTACAGAGGACCAGAAACATTTATTATTTTTAAAAATCATTTGGAAGTACAAAAAATCGGGAATAATACTTCTAAAATAATATTGAAAATAAATTTTTGTATGTCTTAGCAAAATGTTTTATATATGTATAAAGCGAAGGAGTAAAATATATTATATTTTTGTAAGGTTTACGAAACTAACAAAAAATTCACGAAACTGTATTAAAAACAATTTTTTTAAAAATAATATATACATATTTATTGTATTTTTTTGTGTCCCTGAGGGAAGCTTTATAATAGGGGCATATTTTTTATTTTAAAAACCATTTTAAAGTGTCCAAAACTTGGGATAATACTCCTGAATTTATTTATATATTAAATTACAATTATTATTAAAAATGCAAATTTTAGATGCCTTTTTAAAATTTATTTGTTTAATTTTTCATGACTAGATCAAAGGGAAGCTTCTTGTGAAAGTCAAAGATATATATATATATATATATATATATATATATATATATATATATATATATATATATATATATATAATTTATTTTTGTATCTTAGCCCTTTTGTTAATATTTTTCTGTAATATTTTCTTGGGTATAGGTTTTTCCATTTTAAAATCAAAAGACAACAATTTTTCTGACGGTTTGCTCTACATAGTGAGCTGCTTTCAAGATTCAAGATAAATATACCATAACTTTGAACATATGTATATATATATATATATATATATATATATATATATATATATATATATATATATATATATATATATATATATATATATAAATTTATTTATATATATATTTATTTATTAATAACTTTATTCGAAATTTGACTTTGGCATCAATTTCTGCTTCGATCGAGATGAAAATTAACTAAAAAAATAGTACTCACGTGACTAGCATTATCTGTCAAATTTTTATTTTTTTTTCAAGAAACATAAAGTTGGGTTATATCTTAAAATATCGAACAAAGTTATTAGAAAAAGTTTTTCTTAATGCAATTTTTAGCCAATATGCAAAATTTCAGCTGTATAAGATAATTTAGATTTTTTGTCCATTTTTTGTAAATTGCAAAAGAAGACTCAACGCAACCTACATAAAACTTCTTATTTTTGACAGTGCTTCATCCCAGACATATTTTGTTTAAAGTAGGGTTATATTAAATGTGTGTTTTTCTACAAAATCCAAAATATTAAAATTTGGTCACATGTGATGCAAAGTTTATTTGTTTTTGATCCTGTATAAGGTATCTCCATAAAATAACTATTTTTGAAAACATAGTTTCTATCTAAGAAACCTACAGTATAATTAAGATAAACAAGTACACAATGTCATCAGTAAAATCATTTGGAAGCGGTGATTCGAAACTGTATTTTAGAAATAAAACCCCTTAGTATCTGAAACTCCATTAAGATGTGTCCAGAAGAACAATTGTTTGTATTGAACGGAATGGAATGCACACAGAAATATAATTTTACAGCCAGATTCACTAAGAAGATTTAATATATAAACCCGATCGAAATTTAAATCTTATAGTGGACCAGTTGTGTTTTGTTTATGATATTGTCATATTAGATTTGTCAACACATAAACGCTTATATAGGGATATTAAAGTTAAGAACCTTGCGATGTAGCCTTGAAATATTTAGGAGAAATAGTTGTATCCTGAAAACAAATAAAGGTCTCCATTTTTACCGGTTCAGTAATCAAATAAAATGATTTTTTATGCTTTTATTTTTAGGGTTTAAAATTTGCTTTACTTATCGTTGCATTTGTGAATTTAAGACCTCAGCTGTTAATTTAGGGCGGTTTTAAATTTAAATCATGTTAGTGAATCCGGCTGTTAAATTTTAAGTTTTTGAATTGTTTTTAATTTAATATTCAAATACCAAAAATAGTTTGTTATCAATTAAAAAGGTGGAATTTTAAATACGTTTAATTTTTAAATTTTTTTATCAGAAAGTTTGAGTCTTTTCAATTAAACTATTTTCTTAATATTAATGTGTATTACTTTTAAACACAAACTATGTTTTCAAAAATAGTTATTTTATGAAGTTGCCTCATACAGCGTCAAAAACAAATAAACTTTGCATCACATGTGACCAAATTTTAATAGCCATATTTGGATTTTGTAGAAAAACATACATTTAATATGGAGCTACTTTAAACAAAATATGTCTAGAATGAAGCATTGTCAAAACTAAGAAGTTATATATATATATATATATATATATATATATATATATATATTTATATATATATATATATATATATATATATATATATATATATATATATATATATATATATATATATATATATATATATATAAAACGGGTGGCTGTTTGTTAAAACATGTGGATAGTTTTTATTTAAATAAATTATTATATATTTTACTTAATTGTCTCGTGTCAGTTTTTGAGTTTACAGCGTTTATATTTTTTTGGATTTCTATTATCTCATAGAATTCTCGTTTTTTATTATGATTTTCGGTTTTTATAATTTTTGTTAAATTTATGATTAGTTTCCGTCATGTGGTTAGTTAGGGCTGTTTTATTTTTTTTTTGTCAAATTTATGTCCATTGACTCTATTTTTTATATATTGGTTTGCTTTCCCTATGTGCACCTAATCACAGTTGTTGCATGGAATTTCATATACGACATTACTCTTTTTGTCATTTGTGTTTTTTGTTTTTAATTTAAAAAAAAAAATATTTTTCAATAAGTTATGAGCTTTGTGACATATAGTAATATTTTCCTTTTTAAATACGTTTTGTATGTTATGCAAGAGCTTTGGTATGTATGGAAGCGTCAGATATTTTTGGGTATTATTTTTGTTTCTTTTTATGAAATTACTACCTTTATTATAGAATCTCTTTATTCTCTTTTTAAATATTGTCTCAATTAGGTTGTTTGAGTAATTGTTTTTTAATACTGCTTTCTTTGCTTTTTAATGGCATTTGATCGAAACTCAGAATCGGTTAATTCAGTTGCATGATCGACAAGACTAAGTATCACAGCTTTTTTTTGGGATAATGGATACATCGAGTCGTAATGTAGATATCTTGAAGACCAAGTTTCCTTTGTGTACCATTCCGTTTTAATTTTGTTTTTAGTATTGTGCAAAGTGAGGTCTAAAAAGTTAATTTTATTATGTTGTTCTATTTCTATTTCGATGGTGAATTGTGGTTTGTTATTGTAGGTATTAAATAGACTAAGTATGTTTTTGTATTCGGTGTTAGGCACTGCAATTATGCTGTCGTCGACATATCTATAAAAGAATGTAATAGAAAAGTTCAACTCATTTATAACTGTTTCTTCGAGGTCTTCCATCACTATTTGTGCGATAACATTTGAAATGGCAGCACCCATTGCGCATCCCTCAATTTATCTATAAAAAGTTTTGTCATATACAAAATATGTTGAACCTAAGGTTAAAGTAATGGCTTCCAAAAACTCATCCAACGGTATATCGGTGAATTTTTTAATTTCATCCTACTTTTTTGAAATAATTTGTTTTGCCAACTCTACAGGAATATTTATATAAAGAGACACTACATTAAGTGATACTAGACAATTAAGTAGAATATATAATAATTTATTTAAATAGAAACTATCCACTATTCATATGTTTTAGCAAACATCCACCATTTTGTCACTTTTAATTATATTATCCTTATCTATTAATACAGAGAAGTAAAACCACTATTGAAAAAAGCTAACCTTCTGGCATACAAATTCAGTATAATTTATAATTTTAAAGTGTTTGTTCTGTCTCCGTTTTGTTTTATTTTGATGTTGTGAGAGTTCAAATTAAGGTAGGATTAATTTTTAATTAATATCTAAAATAGCAGCAACGTAACATTTTTTTGCAGTATTTAAATGTACAATGTTTGAAAAAGGCTAGGGAAGTTGCAGCCGAAACGTCACAGTGACGTGTGAATATGTGGTCCAAACTAAGAAAACTTGGTTTGTTGTATTTTAATAATAAAAATAGACTGTATATATATATATATATATATATATATATATATATATATATATATATATATATATATATATATATATATATATGTACTTTGAAAGGATGTGAATCGTCATCCTCCCCACAAAATCTACACTCTTCTCTTTCTGCCAATCTGAGTGTCTTGAGCTGTCCCTCCAGGTGGCAATGCAGCCTCAGAACTCTAGCTGGTTTTTGCTTAGACTTATGCATTCTTTGAGTCCCTTTAGTTCTTCCAGCATTATAGTCCTACCGATTCTTCAAAAGGTGTCTGAGCCCCTTTTCTCGCGAGCTTCTCTACTATCTCATTACCCTCTATCCCAATGTGTACCGGTACCCACAGAAGGGTGACATTATTCTTACTTAATTCATTTAGTTCCTCTAGGCATTCTCAGATCATCTTGGAACTGATTACTTGAGAACTCAGCACACTGATGACTGCTTGACTATCCAACATGATAAGAATCTCCTGTCCGCGATAGTTTTTTCTTTATTGAATTGAATGCCTTTCCTGATGACGTGTATTGCCGCCTGGAAAATGCTTAGTGACTTACTCATGCTTTGATGGTGTCTGGTACTGGGTCCATACACTACTATTCCAGTTCCCTCCATTGTTTTAGAGCCATCTATATACCATTTGATGATGTTCTTGTTAAGTTTTTCAATGGTATTTCTGTCTCATGCACTTTGTGTAAGCAAAGACATTGGCAAAATACATTTTTTGGTTATTATAATAATAATATTTTATCATGCCAATATGACAAAAAATCGAGGTTTTAATATGTGACTGGAAATTTGTGTTTAATTACAAAATGAAAAACATTTTTTTTATCATAATTTTTTTCGAAATTTTGAAAAATTTATTGTGTCGTAGTTTTGGAAACTATATTATTAACTAATAATGTAAACCACATGATTACTTTTGTATGCATCTGATTATCAAGTGACGGCGAAGTCAAGTTTTCATATGTAAATTTCAAGTAACTTGATATCGCCATCTTGTCTTTCCATAACTAACAAACCTATTCAAATTTTTCTATAAGACGTTCATTTATTTTTCAGACGCGAAAAATGATATTATATCCATCGCGACGCGGACGAATCCAATTTCACGTAGGAGTAACTCTCTATCCCTTGGCCCAGGGTCAGACGTGTTTGAAGCCTCGGCGCACTACTGAATCCCAGTGATGTGGACCAACCCTGGGGGTACTTCAGTAGCGGCTTACTTGCGGTTGAGGGTACTCAGGGACTATTACACCCTGAGTGGTACTCCTAGGCGCTTTGCCGGCCCATCAGAAGAGTTGGGTGGAGTATGGCCGGTGAAAGAGGAGGAGACACGACGGGTTGCAAAAATTTCTCCCGGTCCAGGAATGGTTACGGCGGCCTCGGAAAATTCCTGGATCACAAATTCGTTTATTAAGGTTGGAGCAGAGCATTTCTTCAGGGTGAACATTGATGCTAACTAATGTAAGTCCTATTTTATTATTACTGTTTATTTTTATGTATCTCAAGAAATATCATTAGCTTTTGGTCCCCTCGTGTAAGAGGTGAATATGCTGTTAATATTTTGAACACTGGTGAAAAATATTACTCTACAATTCCCGTCAATACTTCAAAATTGCATGCAATGTCCTATAACGCCTTGCAATTCCTTGTTAGATCTTAAAGTGTTTAATTTTAATAAAATTAATAATTAATAAAATATTATATTCATAATATTACAGTTTTTAAATACATAACACTTGATAATAAAGTATTAGTAAAATTATTCCAATTATTTTATATTTTTATTTATATTTGGAAAAGTGTTGATAAACAGTAGATATTCAATTTCTTGGTACAGGCATACCGATTTTATGCTATCCTTTTCTAATTGCATTATTTAAATGAGTATCATATGATAATCGGTACGTCAATTCTGAATACATGAAGTATGAATATATGGTTTCCTAAATTATTATTATTGTTATTTTCAATATTTACCAATAAAAATAAGTTTTTAAATCCTCTTGTTGTTAATATTAATTGCAAACTTCACATTTATAGTAATTTCTAACACTTAAGAACACCGAAAAAAAGTCACGACAAGCAAGTAAACTGAAATAAATCATATGTAAACATGTTTATGTCTGTCAAACATCATAAAAGCGTCTCCCCCACCGACCATAAACAGCCTTCAAACAAATGTTCAAATCTAGGGTATGATCGAAAAACTGACAGAAATGCGAAGTAGTAGATATCTGTTGGACTTCCATTGTCTTTATTTTTGTTGAATTTCACAACGTTTCGGCTAGTAGTTATCTCTAGCCGTTTTCAAGTGAAACTTGAAATAAAGACAATGGAAGTCCAACACATATCTACTACTTCGCAAGAAACATCATTGTCTATGACCTTCAAACTGACACAGAAATAATACATATTAAAAAGAAAGAAATATGAGGCAAATAATCTTAAATGAATCTTATGTTCTGTTCTTATTAATATGATAACCGTGTATTCTATACAATGAATTTTTATTAAAAACGATACGTTCCTTGACATGAATTAGTAAAATTTTATTAAGTAAGCATTATTTTTTTGCAGCCGTGTACACAATATTAGTGATGAAGAAAGGTTTTAGAGGTCAAACGCCTCAAATACACATATGTGGTCACTAAAATAAACAATACTCTCGTAATATTTCTATAATTGCTTGTAATACCCTACATTTTAACGTAATTCCTTTTTTTTTTGTAACATTCCATAGTGCCCCATAAGACACAACAATGCCCCTTCAATGCTCGAAACAGTTACACCAACATTTTTCATCGATTCATCCCTTGTGTGTATGTGCGTAGAGTTGGGGGTCTGTACACTGCGACCTGGTAGATCTATTGTGCTCTCCTACTGCTACCCAGTCGTAAGAGTTACCTTATCGACTAGAGCAGGTCCTCCAGTCCTATTTCCCTCAGGAATCTCAGTATGTTGGACGGCTTTAAGGTGGGTCGCATCCTAGAGTTTTCTAGAACGTTGTACTCTTCAAGAATATAAATAGAGGTTTCGTCCTCCTCCTCACAGAATCTGCACTCTTCTCTTTCTACTAGTCCGAGTTGGTTTTTGCTTAAGCTTATGCATTTTTTGAATCTCTTCTGGTCGTAGTTTCCCAGAAGTATCTTCGCTTGTCTCAATTCTTGCAGCTCTGTCCTATAATTGGATCTCCTGCTTTCTTCTTCTGTCTCTAGTTCTTCTAGCATTACGCTGCTTCTGATTCCACAGAAAGGCTCTGGCCCCAGAAATGGTATCTCAGCCCCTTTCCTCGCGAGCCTGTCTAGTATTTCATTCCCCTCCATTCCGGTATATCCCGGTACCCACATAAGGGTGAGTTTGTTTTTCATACTCAAATCATTCAGTGCCTCTAGGCATTCCCAGATCATCTTGAAACTGATAATTTGAGGGCTCAGCGCAGTGATGACTGCTTGACTATCCGTCATGATGATAATATCTTGGCCGTTATAGTTTTTCTCCTTGTTAAATTGAATAAACATTCCAATGACAGGTATTTCCGCCTGGAAAATGCTTGATGACTTACTTAAGCTTTCGTAGTATCTGGTGCTGAGTCTATACACTCCTACTCCAGTTCCCCCTGTTGTTTCAGAGCCATCTGTATACCATATAATGGATTTCTTGTTGAATTTTTCAATAGTGTTTCTGTCCCATTCGCTCTTGCGACTCAACTTTGTGCTGAAGTTTTTCACAAAGTTGAATTTCTTTTTCATTTCATCTTGGAGCATGTTCCAGATTTGTTTATTTCTGGATGAGAGATTGGGCCTTAGTTTTTTGACCTCATCTCTCATCATCCTATAAATCATCCCTTGTCTCAGCACATATTTTTTTTTTCAGAATATTTTTTAATTGAATTAGAAATATAAAATTCTATTATAAATAGTTTAAACATATTTTTGTTTGTTTCAGATAAGTTTTGCCAGACAATTCGCGCGTTTTTGCTTGTAGGATGAGAATGGAAACATGTTGAGTATAGTGGTCCGTTTCAATTCTTGTCCTATAGGTGAAAATTTAACATAAAGTGCGTGGCGCGTGTGAAGATTCTACTTTTCATGGGTTATTCCTAAACATCGTCGCAGTTTAGAAGCGCGGTAGCATAATCCTGGATGTTTGGAAAAGGTCTGACAGCCGGCTGCCTTGGGTACTTCGACACCCAGTTTTGTTCGTAACCTGGAGAGTAGGATCGTGAAGAAAGAAAATGACATCAGGCGAGGAAGGAGATATTGTTTTCGGGCAAATGGAGATGGACATAGAGGTAACTAAATATTAAGTTAAACAGGGTCTATTTAATTATTCACTTTTTTTCTCATTGCTTTGTTTAAACGAGGATAACACGTTAAAAATTAAATTCAATTCCTGACGGTGATTGCGCCATAACTTCAATCTCAACTTATTCATTATATCATCATAGTCATATTCGTCATAATTTACTTTATTACTTCATTTTTATTAAAACATTAGTAACACACAACATTTTAACCTGAATCATAATTTCAAAAAGACTAGAATAGGTAAAATAGTTATACTAAATTATGTAGAACCAAGTATATGTAGAAACATCTGTATGTGGTATTATATTATTGATTACAATAAAGAGTAGTAAGAACTATAGAATAATGATATTAAAACACATGAAGCAAGACACTCGGGAGAGAAACATAATCTAGATCAGCGTTTCCCAAGCTTTTTAAAGCAGTGTGCGAAAAAATATTGTAATGGTGGAATTTTAAATCAAATATCACAACAGGCAAGAATCTATACCATAACGAGTCGTTACGCTGCTAACGATGCGAATACAATCTGTAACGAGCTAGCAACTTGTACTTCGGCGAACCAAGACTTTTCCCGAATGCGCACGAAAGAACAAGAATAAAGTCTGCCGATATAAAAACGCCACAGTCACATACAGTGTGGCCAGTAAATTCCGCACCATATGGGACTTTTTTTTTATCAATAGCTTTAATCGAAATTTGACTTTGGCCTCAATTTCTGCTTCGATAGAGATAAAAATTACCCAAAAAAATAGTAGTCACGTCATTGGCATTATCTGTCAAATTTTAATTTTTTTCCAAAAAAAAATCAAAAGTGGGGTTATATCTCAAAATATTGAAAAAAGTTTTTTTAAATGCAATTTTTAGCCCACATACAAAATTTCAGCTTCATAAGATAATTTAGATTTTTTGCTCATTTTTTGTAAATTGCACCACTGTTTCAAAATAAGACTCAACGCAACCTACATAAAACGTCTTAGTTTTGACAATGCTTCATCCCAGACATATTTTCTTTAAAGTAACGCCATACTAAATGTGTGTTTTTCTACAAAATCCAAATAGAGCTATTAAAATTTGGTCACATGTGATGCAAAGTTTATTTATTTTTTACCCTGTATAAGGTAACTTCATAAAATAACTATTTGGAAAACGCAGTTTGTGTCTAAAAACAATACACATTATAATTAAAACAAAAAGTACACAGTGTCATCAGTAAAGTCTTTATTAGGTGGAAAATAAATTTATTATGATTTTCTTATTAAAAAATTCGAGTCTTTTCAATTAAACTATTTTCTTAATATTAATATGTATTACTTTTAGACCCAGACTACATTTTCAAAATAGTTATTTTATGAAGTTACCTTGTACAGGGTCAAAAACAAATAAACTTTGCATCACATGAGACCAAATTTTAATCGCCCTATTTGGATTTTGTAGAAAAACGCACATTTATTTGGCGCTACTTTAAACAAAATATGTCTGGAATGAAGCATTGTCAAAACTGAAAAGTTTTATGTAGGTTGCATTGAGTCTTATTTTGCAACAGTGGTGCAATTTACCAAAAATGGGCAAAAAATCTAACTTGTATACTTGTCCTACATTTTTCTAAATTAAATGATTTAAACTTGTCTTTACAAGGCCTAGATATCACCATTTCCAGTGTACAAGATAGGATAGCAGGCATACTAAACAAGTTCAACTTTTGGATTTAATGTCTTCAGGTGAATGAATACGAATATTTTGGTTCTCCAGCGCCATTTCATTAGAAAATGAAATTCTACTTTACGAAAATATTAAAATAAATATTATTGAACATCTCAAACAACTTCAGTTAACGTTCAAGGATTATTTTCTTAATAAACCTATTATATCTGGATCAAACAACTGGATACGTAATCCTTTTCAAGCAGATATAACTTGGGATACCTTTTTATAAATTGTTTTTAAAGATCACCCTAGTTGATTTTTGGCTCAGTGTAAGAAATGACTATTCTTTTTTGGCGGAAAAAACCATTAGAGTTTTATTGCACTTTTATACAACATACAGTCATGTACAAAAGTATGGAAAGATTTGTTTTCTGCGTATATCCTTAATATTTAGTTATCAATAATTAAATTATATATCAAAAAATAAACATACACTACTAAATGGATAACTTTTTATTCAACAAATGAAAATAGAAAATAAAACAAAATTCTCCTATGAGAAATAAAAAAACACTTGGAACAAAAGTATGGAAAGAATATTGTTTCAACAAAAAATAAGTAGCAAAGATCATGACTTCCCTACATCTACTTGGTATTGAATTGACAAAAATTTTGACATATATCAACTGGAATCTTCCGCCATTCATCTTGTAAAATTTCTCATAGATGATTTTCATTATGAATTATTCTTTCACTAATTTTTCGTTCCAAGTGTTCCCAAAGGTGCTCGATCGGATTTAGGTCCGGCGATTGAGAAGGCAGCTCCGGTAAATCAACGCTTTTCTCTAAAAACCAATTTTTTACTAAACAGGATGTGTGTTTGGGGTAATTATCTTGTTGATATCTCCATAAAAGTGGTATTTCTTCTTCGACATAGGGCAACATAGTATTTTGTAATATGTCGCAGTATATAAATCAATCCATTTTCCTAGTTATTTGCACTATCGGGCTCATCTCGAGACCATAATACTGCCATCCCATGCTTAACAACAGGTTTTTGATACTTACTATCAATTTTTTTCCTACAGGCCTTCGAAAAAACGACTTTCCATCTGAACCAAATACTTGGAATTGACTTTCGTAACTCAGTTTTGACGGTGTCCAATTTAAATGTCTCTCAGCAAGCTGAAGCCTTTCGATTTTTTTTTGAAGAATATAGGTTTTTTGACAGCAACTCTTCCAAACAACCCAACTTCACAAAGACGTCTTCTCACAGCTCAAGCAGTTATGGCTGTGTTGAAATGGTCTCGAATTTCGGCGTTAATTTGGACGGATGACTTATGCGGATCAGTTATCGAAACTCTTTTAATGCACTTTTCAACATAGGGGGTAGTTTTTCTAGAACGACTTAACTTTGACAGATTATTAACATTCCCCAGTAACTGAAAGTTCTTTAGAATTTTCGAAACAACACCCTCACTTAAATCTAGATTTTTTGCTACAGTGCATTGCTTTACACCATGTCTTTTTAGTTCAAGAACTCTGTCGCAATTCTTTCGATAAATACTTATTTTTGCCCATTCTTACTATGGTGTTGGTGACAACAGTGGCACAACAATACTAATCCAATGATTTTAAATTTTAAAAATGCACAGAAGAAATAATGTTTCCATACAAATAAGACATAAACAAAAAAGGCAGATAAGAGAGGAATGTGTATAGCCCAAAATGTAAACATGTGATAATATTCAATACCCTAATAAATATATGAAATAAACGGCACAAATTTTTATTGAATACGAGGCGTGCTGAAAAATGTGCAAAATAAATATATTTCCATACTTTTCTCTGACTGTATCTACGTGAGAAAGGGGTTTCAACATACACTTACCTGAAAGATAAGTACAGAAACAGGTTAAATGCAGAATCTGTTTTAAGACTCAAACTTTCAATACCAACAGGCACAAATATCCCACTGAGGATATCTTTGACGTTCTGCATTATTGTATTCATTTTGTATTAATTCATTGTTTTTAAGCTCAAAACTTCTTTCGCGTATTTCAGTTTTTGTAGCAATCGTTATAAAAATTCGGCACATTTTACATAAATTGGGAAAAGCGAATTTAATTTTTTTGGAAATTAAGAAAGGATATACGAGGATGAGCTGGTAAGTTTCCGGCCTAACACATAAATGACGTAATCAGGTCTGATATCTTAATGACATTCTATAGAATTATCCTTTACTAGCTTACATACAGAATTGCAGGTTAATAGATCGGTTAGTTGAAAGTTTTTGGAGCGTGATGCATTTATTTTGGAAAAATAAAAAAATTGGAAAAATGCGCAGTTATAAAATACTTCTATTTGAAAGGTTTAACACCGTTTCAGGTTAAAAAAGAAATGGACTCAATACTAAGAGACTTTTCTCCATTATATTCAACTATAAAAGGGTGGGTTTCCGAATTTAAAAAAAGCAGCAAGGGCGACGCACGCTCCAGACACCCTGCTGAGGTGAACTCGCTTTAGTTTTAATAATGTTTGTGTGTAAGGTTATGTTTTGGTTCGTCATTATGAACTGGTATTCAATATGGAAAATAAATTTTAATAATCCAATTTTACTGTTGCATTTATTGTCTAATGACTACACGGCGGATTCACCAATTCATTTCGGTTTTTAGAAGAGGTTCGCAAGAAGAAAAAAGTTGGGAACTGCTGATCTAGATGATTTGAAATTATTGATAATTCTAGAAAATGTTCTTTTTCCCCATTTTTTTAAACACTTGGCATTTTTACACCTTCTCGTTCCAATCGGTAGCATATTATATAGTTTGGAACTAGAATAATTTATATCTCTTAGATTGAGATTGTTGCGACTTATAGCTAGCTGAATAACTTCGTCGTTTCTAGTTCGTGAGTAACAGATGTAGTAATACTAGGTGATTTGAAAAGTTTCTAGACTAAACATGAAACAACATTAGTTACTTTAGTATAATAATCTCCTTTGAGTTTCATATACTTTTTCCAGCGATTTTCCAATTACCGTACCTCATCCCTGAAGCAATTTTTCGAAAAACCGTTAACATGCCTCTCTATGGCTGCAATGACTTCTTCATTCGAAAAAAAAAAACGCTCTCCGCACATAAAAATCTTTTGAGGTGTGAGAACAGATGAAAGTCAGAAGCAGCTAAATCTGGTGAATACGGTGGATGTTTAAGCAGTCCGAACTGTAATTCAGTGATTTTCGCCATCGCCAAAACGCCTTTGTGACTAGGGGCCCTATCCTCGAACTGGGGAACGTGAAGTGAACGGTGAAAAGGTGGCGAATGCGTATTCTTGAAATGTTCATCACTCATATCCTCGTTCGCCCGGTGGAAGGTAGGCGAACGGTGAAACGTGCGCAAATGAAATGTCAGCCGCTAAATGACATATTTTACGCACGGATTTCAAAAAATAAAATAGATTTAAACATTTTTATTTTATTTTTGGTTCTTCAAAATAACTCGCATTAAAAAAAAGTATGTTTCCGAACCGTTTTTTTTAAGACGTTTTTTATTTTCTGAATAAACAATTGAAACGTTAATTAGGTGGTACCCGATATTTTTAATATTCTCAAATTTTTTAATAAAATATCCTTAGAAAGTTGAATATGTCTCGCAAATATTAAGCAAATTTGAGATTACAGACATATAAAATTATTACAGGAGATTCTGTTCGTAACTCAATTGTATGAGCGTGCTATTTAAAAATATTTTTCTAGGGCCAGTTCTGCTTATGGATTTAACATAAATACTTGTGTCCATAACAGCCGAGTATCTTAGTTTTAAACAGTTAAATCTAACATAATTCTTTTCATGACGCAACTTATAATAAATTTGAGAAATCACAATTTGTAAGCTATCTAAAACTTTTATTTAAATAAGCAACAAATTTTATATTAAATTATGTTAACTACAGCACTTAACTTAAATAGACTGTGTTAAACACTATACGACACTACAAATAAATAAATATGATTATAATTTATTGAGACATATAAATATGAATCCTACTGACCAACGAATGAAGTCCTTCAGCATAAAAACCTTATTTATGGTACATTTGATCTTCAAGTCTCTACAAATCTTTATAAAATAAAAAAAAAAATACATTTAAAGTTGAATGTGAGATCCGCCAGTATCTTTAATGGACGTCTTCTGTCTGGCCTTTGGTTTCGGTCCCTGGTTATAAACAGTTTCACTGTTATTGTTCAAGTTTCAGGTTTTCCTTCAAATTTACTTGTCAGGACAGAACATCTTGCAGTAAGAAGCTGGACACTTTGTGAATTCATGCAATAAATAACTGATTGGATAGTTTCCCTAGTGGATTGGGATGATGGCTCTTAGTCACTACGTAGAGTTGTAATTTCCACCGTTTCAAAGTTTCTCAGTCCTGACTTTCTGCAATTACTGTCAGTATATTACTTTGTATATATGATTGCTGCTTTTCTTGATATCCCTTTTTCTTTATATATTAGAATTTTCAAGTATTTGGCTCTTTATATGGATTTTTGTTTAACAGTTCTAGAGAGTCAATTTAAGATAAATTTAATCCAGGCAAAGTACAAATATTGAAATGGCAATCAATAACAACAGCACTATTTTTTTTTTTACTTTTGACGATCAATTTAAAGTACCTAAACTACTTTTTGCCTAAAATGGCAACAAAATATATTACGGACATTTTCGGTCTGACACTTCAATTTAATCTGTCATCCATTTTATTTTTTGAAATCCGCGGGTTTTAATACGTTCATATCTGGCAACATTGGCTTTTCAAGAATACGGCTTTTACTGTCAAAAAGTTCACGTCGCCATCTCCATCGCCATTCACATCACACTTTTGAGGATAGGGGCCCAGGTAAGTTGTTCTGATGAAAGAGCATTTGTTTTCTGTAAACCAGATATTTTCTTCCGAATTTATACATCCAGCTGGTCTAGAAGGTTGCAATAATATTCCCCTATTATTGTTTTACTGGTTTGCAGGTGATTAATTAACAATATTCCTTTCTCATCCCTTTTGCTCATTTTGGAGCAAAACACCCCCATTCGTAATCATGCGTTTATTATCCAAAATTATCTCATCAATAATTTCTTCATTGGTAACAGTTTTTGGAGATTCATTACGTGCATCATGACTGATGTCTGTACGACCACGTTTAAATTCAGCACGCCAATACATTTACTATATCGATATGTATTTCATCATCCTTCAAACTTTTCTTATATAAATATTTTATCATTGCATGAATTTCTAATTTTTTCATTTTTCTGAAAATATCAAAACACGTCGATCTCAAACCCATGTAAAAAAAACTATTTGACAGACCAGGTTTAAATCTCACATGTGTTCATAAGAAGATGGAACATTCCTACAACAGCATCTGCTTTCTAATATCAGCGCCATCTATGCGGCAGTCTAGAAACTTTTCCATACATCTAGTACATTTACGCCCGACCCAAATTTTTAAAATCAAGTTTCAAGTGCATGTCTGTTTAGCACATCAAACACCCTATATACTTTTTGATTTTTTCAAAATTTAGAAATGTGTTTAAATCTTTTCGAAGTATTGACATCTGAAACATACCAGTTTCTACACTTTGATCTTCCGGTAAATCAAAAATTGAAAAATTTCAACCAAATTCAAGAATTATGGTTAATTTAGAATATATCAGAAGTTGAAATTTCTTCGAAATATTTAGAACATGTAATTTTTTTAAATCCAGCAATTCGGAATTGTAACGATAAGTTTTAGAACCATCCTGTATGATAAATATTTCTCTTTAAATGCAGCTTTATCTATATAATCAGATATATCGTTTCAGAGTAAATTTTTAGCTTTCTAGGTTACTAAAAGACAGCAGCACGGAGTTTATGTTCATTTAAATCTTTTATTATGAGTATTAATAATATCAATAATTTGAAAACTGATAATGTTCTGAACACCAGTAACGTTCTTTATAAATACAGTAACAGACGAGGACAAATTATTTTTCCTTAATATTGTTAAATATATTTATTGACAAATAATGGCTAATAAACACGCTGTGTATAATCTAATCATATTTTGTAACTAATGATAAATTTTCTTTGTTTCAGGACAGTAAAAAAGCCGGGTCGTGAATTTTTCAGGGTGGCATAAGGCACGGAAACTTTGCACGCGTTAATCTATCCGGTTCTTTTTAGTCTAACGTACAAAAAGAATTGAATGGATCGTTTTGGTTACCAATAATAGTTATTCTTTCTTGAATCAGGTTAATCTGAATTTCATATTTAACAATTTCTGTTCAGTAATGCAATGGTTTCCGTGTCTGTTTGATTGTTGTTTCCTAGGACAAGTTGTTACAAAAAGCAGTCGCTTTTTGGATCTCTCCCAGGGACTGCAATCAAGTGCGATCATGAAAACTTAAAATGTTCGGGGCACAAGCTGGATTAGGGCGGTCTGCAGAATTGTCTAAGGCAAGATACTTTATTTTTCATGTATACTTCGTATATCACGATGCATATATTCATTTTTTTAAATTGTTTAATTTAGCTCACTCACATACATTATTATCCTCATTTAAGATTAGTTTCCTTTTCCTATTTATTATATGTTTCAGTGTTTGAAAATAATGATAATTTTAAAAAATGCTTTTCTGATATTATTACCTTTATTATCGTTGCCCAGTTTAAATAAAATTTAATATTGAATATTTGAAAAAGTAAATTCCTATAATTGGGATGTTGACTATTTTTGGGAAAGTGTTTAAAATCATTCATAAGTACCTAATGTAGCCGAAAATATTTAATTTTTTTTTAGACAACTAGTTCTTTAAAAACAATAAAATTTAAATTCCGTTTCAAATTCCCCGCCAAAACGCTAATACTTGTCACTTGACCGGTGTGACATCACACTGGTAAACTGACAAGGATATAATTTTTGTTCGAAATTTTTGTGATAAATATCGATTATTACTATTATGTATTCATTATCTTCTTCTTCCTCTTTCCTGGTCTTACAACTCTGGGTGAGTCTTAGCCGCATCCACTATCGCCCTCCATCTCCTACGGTCTTGTGCTTCCATTTCCCACTGCTGGACTCCAATCCTATACAAATCAGCTTCGACGGCATCCTTCCATCTAACAATTCTTGATAAATTACTTACATGGAGGTCTTCATATTTCTAAATTCAGTAGAGCAGAAGTTACTGTTTGTTGCGAAGAATTTGGCCACTATAAAACAATCAATTCTCGGCAAATTCGAACTATTTGCCTTAATAAATCCACTTTCCTTCATAAGAAAATGTCTTAGAATCATTTTCAAAGGGAAAAGTAAACAAATTTCGAAGAAATTACATGAAAATCACTATAAGATATGAACTAGGCAACATAGCCCTTGACAGCTATCACGAATGTGACATAAAAGCAAAAAATTTATGTCAGGTTCGTGAGAGCGATACTGTTGGCTATATTCTTCAGAATAATTATCAAATGATCAAAGTGAAAAAAGTGAAACTGATAACTATGTTCTTTGGAATATGGATTTACTTGTCATTAGGTTGAAGTGATCATGATTACTTCAAGTGATAGAACTGAAAGTAATAATGACTAAAGAATAACCGTTTCAAGACGGAGTGCCAGCGATGACGTTAGTATTGTTAGACAGAGCGTGGTTAAGGATTGGTGGGAAAAACAAATAAAACACGTAATGTATACCTACGACGGTTCTATCTTAACTGACTTTATTTCAAGATGGTGGTATCAAAATATGAAGGATAACAGTTTCACTAACCTTAAAATATTCACTGATATTGCCAACCTAGACAACTATGTTTTGATGTGTAAAAACAACAAGTATGGAGTGACATCATTCACTTTAATTGGTGTTCGTTGTCACGTGACTCGAAAGAGATTTAATTACATTTTTATTATTAAATAAAAATAAAATTCCTTAAAAATAAAGAAAAATATTGTGCTTTTTAGGGTTTCTATTGTGGAAACTTCCGTTTCGCGACAAAATCATATTTTTATTTGAATACAGTCAACATCCAAATTGTGCTATATTTATTTTTAAAATAACAGCCTTTAGGGCATCTGTCTACGACAGGGGCGGATCCAGCCTCTCTCTTTGGGGGGGGGGGGGGGGCGGTGATATCACCAAAGTACAGTATGGCAAGAAAAACAAGTTGTCAATGGGGGGGGGGGTACAAGCAGCATACTCATTCCTAATATAAAAGGCAGAATGGGTTCTATTTTCCTGAACTCAAAGCTTTTGGGAGGGGGGGGGCGATCGCAAGCATACAGACTCCTATACTGTATTCAAGAACTAGAGAGACTAATAAAACTGTTACCGAAACCTCTAACGTACCTGCTCCAGTGCCGCAGGTAACTGAGAACTGCCGTAAATCTAATTATATTTCATTATATTTAAATATATTTTATAAATTTACTGCAACATAGAATTTCTGATAGTTTAATTTAATTTCTGTCAGCGAGCAAAGTACAACTTACAGTTTTTTCTTAGTGATTTATCTTGTTTGCGCTTGTTTTTATATATTATTTGAGATTAGTGAGATACCCAAAAGATATGGCTTTCACCTCTATATTTATTCCAAAATCGTTAAACCAGGGCATTTTTTCCTCAACGAAAAACTTATTACGATGAATGTTTATGATACCTTAAGATGTCAATATCTACATAATAATGTTAAAAGCTCTGTTGAGATATGTTACAACATGACAGGAGTTAGAAAATCTACTATGTATCGAATACTGAAGGAGAAAAAACGACTGGAATTGTTAGTACTCCCAAGTCACATTCGATCACAGGTAAACGAAAAACCTCGTTGGAAGAAGAGATGAAAACTGCAATTAAAGGGGTTGTATATACATTTTATTATGAGAAGCAGATCCCAACCATCTACAAAATTCTAACTAAAATCATTGAAGATCGCGGTTTACCTGAAATTAAAAGAACTGATCTCTGGAAATTGCTTAGAGAACTTAATTTTTGCTGGGAAAAACCAGATAGAAAATCTGTTCTTATAAATCGTCCGGAAACTGTCCGTTGGAGACGTAAATATCTCTCTCAAGTAAAAGGTAGAGTTGCTAGAAATAACACGATTAATAAAATTAGTAATTTAACTAAACTTTTGAAAGATTTTTTGACTAAAGTTACTGCGGAAAATTGGGAAAATCCATATAATAAAAGAATAAAACAAAATGTGAGAACTCGATCTCATAATCGGTGAGATAGAGGAACAAATTATAATTAATTTTAGCGAAGATAATTTCACTGACTTTGATTAGGAATTAGATACGTAATGTTTACTAGTGTAAACACAATTTATTATTTAAATTTTTGTTTTTGTTGCATTTTATTGTTTAATGTTGTTTATATGTTTTTTTTATTTTTTTTTATATATTTTTATTGTTTTTTTAATGTTTTTAATTAATAATAAAATGACCGATAGCCCCAAAAATAATTTTATTATTATATGGACGAATTTATTTTTTTATATATGTTTAACTTTTTGTATTTTTGACAATGGATATTTTGTAAGTATTTAAATTACAACTTAGAATTTTTTGAGAGAATAATCCTACTTTTAGTCTATTATTATACACCGGTAGTTTTGATTATAAAATTTCTAACCCATTCCTATGAAAAATATATGGGTGTAACAAATTTTGCTAAAAACACTGGACTAAAGAACACAGGTAGTTTGCGAAGAGAAAAAGGGTAAAAAATGATTTATTACTCTCTCTAGTTCTTGAATAAACTATAGTATAAGAGGAAAAATCGGGTCCATTTTCCTAAACTCAAAGCTCTTGGGGGGGGGGGGGCGATCGCCCCCACCGCCCCCCCTCTTGTATCCGCGCCTGGTCTACGAGAAATAAGCCTTCCATGATTTTTGTTTAAATTTGGCCTTCTTAGGATACTGAATATGTTCTGTTATTTTCCATTTCCCTATATTCATATTCCAGATATTTTTATTTTATGATTAATAGTTTTTCTCTATTGTTCCAGGTAAGTCCATGCATGTTTTCTTTCCATGGTAAAAGGCAAATCGTCACATCGAAACACGTGTAAGTGAAAAGTGCCAAGGATAGATACATTTATTTGTGTGCATTATCTTGTGAAAGAAGACTGAAGAAAGAAGGGCTCACACAAGAATTTAATTGGGGTAGGATAAGTATAATTTTTTTTCTTTACATGATTTAAAGTTTCTGTAACGGTCATATTTCTTCTAGAATGTTTTTTTTTTCTGAAGAACAAATAAGTTATCACAAATATAAAAGATTTTAAGCAGAATTTAAAAAATAGATATTTAAACTGCGTGCAACATTCTTACTTTAGATGCGAATTTTTTATTTTAAATTTTGAAAGATTAATGCAGTAAAAAACAAAAAATATGCCGCAGGCTAAAGATAGAGGACGTTACTTAATGGAATTTTAGAAAATACTTTTTTTATATTTAATAATAAAATCTCTGTTTTTTCTTTTTCAGATGTATTGGTACATTTTGGTGCATTTTGATTAATCACTATGAGAAAATAGGTTTAATCATCCGAATATTAAAATTAAGAGTTTATTTGAGATCTATGTTGTTTAGCATTTGGCAACGAACTTGCATTATTTTGCAAATTTAAGTCCAAATCCTACACATTACTGCATATATTGAAGTATACGGATAAAACATCAAATGCAAAATTTTCGAGTTAAAAAGATAAAGGAAACTTGTCCTTTTGGTTACTTTGCATTTTATTAATTTGCACTATTTTATAAGGAAGCAGTTATTTCTGGCCAAAATAACGAAAACTTTGTAAAATTGTGCCAATTAACAGCTTCAGAATCAGACAAAGTGACTAAAGATTGGGTCTTTTTTGCCTTTTAGACCCGATTTTAAACATTGAAGAGTTCATCTCTGCATTCTCTTATTTATAACACTAATTACAATTTACTAATGATCTCCTTTTTTAGGAATGATAATTATTTTTATTTCAGGATTAATAATAATTTTTTCAGGATTATTAACTTTTTTTTCTGAATATTTTTACATTTCAGATTAAGAACCATTTACCAAAAATATGCCTTTTAGACCCAAAGTCTAAGCACTGAAGAGTTCATCTCTGTATTATGTTATTTATAACATTATTTAATTAAAATTTGCTAATGATCTTTTTTTAGGAATGCTAATTATTTTTTATTTCAGGGTTAATAATAATTTTTTCAGGATTATTAATTTTTTTTTCTGAATATTTTTACTTTTCAGACCTTTTAGACCCAAAGTCTAAGCAATGAAGAGTTCATCTCTGTATTATGTTATTTATAACACTATTTAATTAAAATTTACTAATGATCTTCTTTTATAGGAATGCTAATTATTTTTTATTTCAGGATTAATAATAATTTTTTCATGATTATTAATTTTTTTTCAGGATATTTTAACTTTTCAAACTAAGAACGCACCGATTTACCGAAAATGAGAAAGGTGTTGGTGTTTTCTTGGCAGCTGTTTACGTTTCAGGTTTTTTAGATGTGTAGAATTATAACGAGTAAGCAGCTGTCTGTTGTTGCTCTATTCGGAGCCGTACAACACTGATGAGGGTCAAGGAAGGCCGAAACAGTTGCCGAGGCCTTGGAGAATATGTTTTAAAGGTATGTTGATTCACAAGGTGTAATTACAATATTTACTCATTAATTAAAAAAAAACGTCAAGTGCTAATTAAACTCACTGAATAAGTGTTCCGGACTATATTTTAAATTTACTAATTTATTAGGGAGGCTCTAAAACTTTAGTTTTTTCTTTACTCAAAAATTATGTTGGGGAATGGTCTAAAAGCGACATATTGTTTATTTAAATTTTATGCTTTTTTACATGATATGAATTACAAGGATGATGCAGTTTCTTAACTACCTTGAAGTATTTCTTAAGGAAGTTATAAAAGAAAAATGATTTTTTGCTGCAAATTATGTTCTCCATTAATTTCCTTACTTGAGAAAGTCTTTAATTTTAAAATGAGTAGCAAATAATATAAATACATAGATGACGGGCAATTTCCACTTTACTTACGTCTCTTAACGATGAAGTTATTTTGTTTCACTAATGCCTAAATTTTTGATAAGTTTTTCATTTTGCCATAAAAATAGTGGCGACATTGATTTATTGGACGATATAGTAAGCTTATTGTGAGGTTCTGGTTAATTTATCAACCAGGATCAATAGCTTTTGTAGTTTTCCTCAAAAACCCAACTTATTTGTCTTTCTTTATATTTTTGGTTGACTTATTGCAAATAAATTAGTAAGTTAATAGGTATAGTAATATTTAATATTATGGTTTTTCTATATAGAGGTGGTCGTTTTAGGCAAATACAATTTTTATTTTAAATAAGATAGTTTATATCCCAAACAGCACAAATAAGTCTTAAAGACGTCCATAAAACGTTTGATCTCAACATTCAGGACGTCTTATGGATGTCTATAAAAGACGAATGACGTTATATAGACGTCTTATGTTACAAAAGGTAACGTTTTTAAGACATTTGCTAACAACGTCTTATGGACGTCCCTTCCCAAGATTAAAACAACATATTCCACCAATAAAATTGTGTACATTAAAAAGGGTCCTTTTAATTTTTTTGTTTGTCTTGTTTACAAAGTCAAACCGTAATTATTCAAAAGTCCAAGAAATAACTTTTATTTAAAAAAAAATATACACTACCATTTTAAATAACTACAAGTTCCGCATGAATAATTTGCTTTAAAAAATATGTTGAATACATAACTTAAGCATAACTTTTTCTAATTTGAAATTTAAGAAGTGAGGTAGAAGAGTAAATATTTTCAGAACTACTACTGTTCGAACGATAAGTGAACCTATCAAATTTAAGCCTTAGTTTATCTCTTCAATATAATAACTCTAAAAGATGGACTATCAACAAAATAAAAGTGTATTGAATTAAAAAGTACACAAATCTTTAAATAGTTTTAAAAACAAGAATTTTTATTTAGTCGAATCTGGTCTGATGCCCTTTCAGCCATGTTTGGATTGAAATTTCCTCATTCTTCCGACTTTTTGCGACTCCTGTTGTCTCTGTAGATCCTAATAACAAACTGATTTTAATTTTATAGGGTAAAGTATTATCATTTGTAGGAGTAAATTTTTTGATATTTTTGCGAATTTTTATAATTGTCCTCTACTAACCTATTTCAAGGTTAATATATATAAAGAAAGACAGAATTTACTCATAATAAGTCTCGCCAAGTTGGAATCATAGAACTTTCTCTTTCCTTTTCGTACTAATCAACTCTACATGGTAATTTTACAAGCTCGCTTTACAAAGTCATAAATGCTCCCTACTCCCAGTTTTGAAATTTCTACAACCTTAAACAAAATTACTTCTTATAATTAACAAAACTCTATTTTCTATGTTCTTTAAATATAAACCAATCATCAGAACAAAATAAATCTTACAGGTTTCATTAGTGGAGCACTCCATAAACAAACATTTCGCCTTCCACTTCATTAGTAATATTTCTTGTAATATTTAGGACCGGGTCTGGATGAGCTGTGCAAGCCTTTTTCGCACAGATAATATTTTTGAAGATTTCATTTCATACTTCTAATAACATAGAGTTACTATAAAAATATAAGCGGTAAAGCATTCGGGAATTTCCTGTAACACAACCTATAAATAACGTTACTGTTTTTCCCAAGTACATATGATTCTCGATCTTACCTTAAGTATTACATAAACACGAATAAAAAAGATTTTCAGAGGCACATAGATAAATCAACTATTTTAATAAAATTCTTTCAAAAGCTAAATTTTCACAGTCAGCACCCCACAACATTAAAAATGAATAACAACATGACGAAACACAAATACAAAACTGAAAAATGACAGTTCGCAGAAACAAAAGGCGGGTTTTTTAAAGTTATAGTTTCGCTGGCATCATATTTATGTGTGTCATTGTTACCGGTACATCAAACAGTCTGTGACAAAAAGCACCAAAGTATTGATAAAAAAGGATCACGCAAAAGCTCTATTAATCAAGGTCGTAGTGAGGCTATTAAAAATTTGTCGTTCAATCAAAAATTTTAACCTCAACTTGTATTCAGCTGAGCTTTGTGCAGCGTTGCAAACTTATTACCCAACTGCGACAAAATCCATAAGGAAGGAAATGCTTTTTAGTTTTTATCAACTGAATTATACACAACTGTACTTATTTTCATATAAAATGTAGTATGTAGACTTTTAAAAGATATCTTAAAGACGTTGTATATAGACGTCTTATGGACGTCTTTAAAACAACGTCTATAAGACGCTTTACTTATGTCTTAAGACGTTCAGACATAATCTGGATATAAAAATGACGTCTATAAGACGTCTAGTGCTGTTGGGATTGTAATTGTTTGTTCGGCAATTTTAAAAATTCAACAGACTTTATAAAAATAATGACTTTAGAATATCTCAATGGTGTAAATAGTGCAAGATTCACAAAGTCTTAATATCTTGTTTTTTTATTCTTAATCTAAAAATATGGAATTTTGGTGAAACTAAAATAATAAATTTTGAACTTCGGTCATTATTTTTTAATCAAGAATGATTTTTTCGATAAAAAGTGCCAAATGTCATTATTCTGATTATGTACGCCCAGTTGCATCAATTTGCACTTTTGAAATATCAACAGTCACAGAAATATACTTTTATCTCATTTCTTTACTAATTATTATAATTTTACTCACTATACATTGTTAACAAAAAATAACCTTTATTTTCTTTATCGAAACAGCGACGAGTCCATTCAAACAGATTTGGGATTTCCACACACGAGTAGCCTAATGAACTAGTTATTGGCCATTTGGAGTAAAAGCCATTATGATAAAAAAGAAATAAAATGGCATTTGGCTTTAACCTTGTTTTTTTTTGGATTTCCGTTTTTTTGGTCGTTAAACTCATAGACATAAGAGTAATTAATAAACTGCGGATCCTATTTAAACAAGTTGGCTCATGATTAAAAAGAGATAGAACGTTTTCAACTTTCGAAGAGCACAAGGAAGTTTACCCCTTCCAACTTCATTGGAGGAGTAGGGCCTCTCTTTCTAATTTCGGTTGATGACAGGACTATCCAAAGAAATTTGGAGTATCGTGCTTAGCTCCGCCATTAGAAAGAGAGATCCTCTTCCTCAAAAACACTATCTCTTTTTTAGCGTGAGCCAACTTTCTTCTATAGGATCCGCAGTCTCTATGAGTAATATTAATTTCTCGTGCGTCTGTGACCAGACGAAGGAAAAATTAATTTGTATTATTTCTGTATTAGTTTTCGAAAAAATGTTTTTGGTTTGCTGTTAATTAAACCGTTGTAACAGCGCACCTTTAGTATATTTATTTTCTTGATTTTGTCTGCGGCTCGTTTTATATACACTTTTCTCTTTAAAAAATAGTAATGTGCCTGGACTTTTGCTAGCTATTGCAGGTTTGAAAAAAAGATTAAAGAAAAAAATACGTATAGACTTGTGATGTAAAAATTTGACATTATTATTATTTTTTAAATCATTTTAGAGTAAAGTTTTTTAAAATGCAATGTCAATCTTTATTTATAAAATATAAGCTATCTGGATTCTAAGAAAATTCATCCATTCATATCTTGTTTAAAATAAAATATTTTTGTTAATAATTAAGAAAAACGACTGACCTGTTTATAGATAAACATGTAATATAATCTAATCTGTAACTTTTCAATTTTGATAGTTAACTTTTCTTGTTACAGAGGGGGTCATATTACATGTGCAACTCTTTGTATTATTATTTTTTTTTTTTCCAAAAAGAAACCTAAATATTAGATGTAGATTTTTTTATACTGAGAAATGTTTCTTTTTGAAAATTGCAGCTCACCATACAAGGTCACCAATACAAGAAATGAATGTCTGGAAGCCTATGTTGATTTCAGTTCATCTCCACAATGTGTTTCTTCTGTTGACATATTTCATCGAAGATATTGCACCTGTTAAATGGTACATTGATGGATTTCAGCATTTTTTACTTAATGGTAACTATTTCTTAGAAATATTTGGTCAGAAGTGGCTTTATTATCAATTACATATCTTAAAGACCCAGAAATTCTTTTTTTTAATGGTCTTTTACTGATACAAAATTCAAAAATGATTTTTTTGTGGATATACTACAAGAATATTAACCACTATTTAAAACAAAAATAGAAATGTTAGTGTATGTGTAATTCAAAAATCAGTATCATGTCGAAATTCATCACTTCTGCATATACGACAAAAATTAGAATACAAACGGCATAACGGCGAAAAAAATACATCTTTAAAATGTGGGACGAAGAAAATTATATCATTATAATGTGCGGCGAATTATCTTTACCCTAATTTAAGAATTATAATAGTTTTTGATGCACCATTAAAAGTGTTTTTTTTGCCGCATTTTCAAAATTATAATAATTTTCGTCGGACTTTTGGATGCCGCATTCCTGAAATATTAATAATTTTCAGCACATTTTTGAGGTGTAATTATTTTCTTCGAAATTACAAAAATGTAATTTTTACCGCTGAAAATTTTATAAAATCACAGTATATGCCTCACATTTTGGGACATAATTTTTTTCGCCGTTTACTGCTTAACTGTCATTATTTTCTAAGACACCATCGATATGTTTCTGAATTCTTAGTTGTCAAAATAAAAATTTCAGTTAATAAATATTTTTCACTGAATCCACAAAGGCCACTTTTTTTAAAATTTAATTTTTATAATTAGAAATTGAAAAGGTAGAAAGACCTTGATCGTTAACCTTTGAGCCATTGTGTCCAATAAAATTATTATTACCACTTATGATAATATAACTGATTTTCATCATAAAGATCTGCCAATGACGGACTTCATCTAAAATCGGAGATTGAAATAGAAACAAAACATGTCTGGGTTTCATTATCTGGTATTATCTCTCCAAACAGTTTTAATTTTTGTTCGTATTGAGGGGTGCTGATGGTTTTTCATCAGTTATGGTCGCTCAAGTTATATTTATAATGTCTGGAACTTTATTTTCCTTCAATGTAGCTATTCATATAAGTACTTAACAGATTTGAAACTCATATATTCGACCATCTGGGAATTTTCCTGATGAGCTGACTAATGGCCATACAAAAAAAAATTATTAAAGTTGCTGTGTTATTATCCTTATTTTTGTATTGACAATGGTTAACGGAATAAAAAAAAATTGCTGTTTATTCTTTCCATTCTTAACATTGTGTATTAAACATGAAAGAATGAAGCCCATTGATCGAACAGCTTTAAAAATTGATCATTTTATGATCACTGTAGATTCAGAAAAAACAATGATGCCAAATAATAAGTTATACCTACATAATTTTAATTTAGATTGAATAAAAAATAAGTTTATTAGAAATTTCAATAGTTTTACCACGTGTTTATAAATAATAGATACAGAAGTGAGTTCCGGTGTGAAAATTTTAGCGAAACTTTATTTACCTTTATACACAGACTTATTTTATCAAAACTGTTTTGAAAATGCCATATCGATCTTTGTTGCAATATATAGATTCTGTCAAAATTTGTTTTTATGGAAAAAATAATTTATTTCTGATATTAAAGCAAACTAATAAATAATATTTCGAAAACATATAGGGGTAACAGTCTCTTCAGTATCAGAACCTTACCTCTAAAAAAAAATTAAGCAGAAAACTACAATGTGTGATATCAGTCTGAATTTTTATTTTCTGAGAAAAGAATTTCCTCTCAAGTGACTGATGACTATTCAATCAGTTACTGGAAATGACGATCCCGTGACTTCCCGAGTCAGGTTTGTAATGTTTTGTGTCCTCCTATTTATGTTCAATTCTAAAGTGGAATATACTATATCCAGAGTGTGAATAGTGCTGCAAAATGAGTTACAAACTGATATCAGATAACATCACCAGTACTGAAAATATATTTTCTAAATTACTCGATTTTCAGGTTTCGGTAGGTCAAAAACCATATTTTACTATAAGGGAAAAAGGGCCGAGTGACGTAATAATTGGATCAGCATACTTCCCCTATGACGATCAGGAAGAACCACCACCGAGTGCAGAGGCAAACCTGGTGAGAAACTGTCGAGGAAATGGATCGCAGCTAATCATCGGATGTGATGCCAATGCCAACCATTAAACTTGAGGAAGCTCGAGTAACAACCAAAGAGGTAAGACAATTTTCCAAGTCCTAATGATAAATAATTTAGACACAATTAATAAAAATTATGATTCTAACTTTATCACCAGGCAAAGGCAGGAGGTTATAAATCTAATATTAAGTAAGACATATTTCGGTAACTTTATTTGAAATTGGCATATATTTGGGGAGAGATAGAGAGATGACATATACATCCGGTTTGAAATGACGTGTATAGAACGGAAACAGATAAACTATTAAAAAAGCGGAAATAAAAAATTCGGTAGGCAGTATATCACACGTAGAACTGATGGTAGAATAACTCACAGAGGCCACCGTCTCAATTTATGAAGCTAACTGTCTACAGATCGCACAAAACCCGGAATGTACGGTGGTGGAGCTCAGAATTAGCGGTGAGGAGAGGACAAGTTAGGAAACTCTCGAATAAGACCAGAACATGAGGAAATTGGAAGGAATATAGAACATCCCTGACTGAATACAACAAAAATTTGTGTACGGCTAAGAGAGTATCGTATAAGGAGATTGAGAAGACCCCAGAAGACTCTGAAAGATGCTCTCAAAGAACTTGAGAACTTGGCGAAACGGTGAACACTGCAGCCAAAGTCACCAAGGAAAACTGGCAGACTGCCAAAAAGGTGATTACATACGAAAAAATAAAATGAGCCATAAAATCATTTGAACCATATAAATCACCTGGGCCGGTCGGGATTTATCCGGCAATGTTACAGCAATGACCAAACTTGCCTAGCAAACTTTGTTACATGTTAAGGGCTACCCTAGCCCTAGGGGATCTACCAAAAATATGGAGGCTAATCAGGGTAGCATTCATACCGAAACTTGGGAATCTAAACTATTCATTAACAAATGCATTTAGACCAATATGTCTAATGTCATTCATTCTCAAAATGGTCAAGAAGCTGTTAGATAGGCATGTTAAGAATGATTTAATGGTAAACAGTCCAACTGGTCAACAGTCCAACTGGTCAACAAAGTTGAAAATACGCTGGAAAACGGAGAAGCGCTCCTAGGAGTATTTCTAGACATAGAAGGGGCATTTCGTAAAACGTCATTTCAATCAAACACACACACAAACAATAAGGAATGTCAATTTAGAAGAGACCTGTTGCAGGTGGATAGAAAACAGGATTGCTAGAAGACAGGATTGTCTAAACAAAACTGCTTGAAGAAATGCTGATAGCATGGGGGTGTACCAGGAAGGAGTTTTTCCACTGCATTGGAACGTGGTAATGGATGGGCTTTTGCAAATTCTGAGCAGTGAGGGTCACTCAGTACTAGGATAGCTGATGTATTGGTAATTTTAACTCAAGGTAAATTTAATTGAACTGTTAGTGAAATAATGCAACAGGCTCTCAGTGTTGTAGAAAGATGGGTTGGACAGGAAGGGTTAAATATAAGTTCCCAAAAGACTGTCTTAATTCCCTTCACAAAGTGGAGGAAATTAGGGAACCTCAGACCCATTATCCTACAAGGAAGCACAATACCACTTTTCCAGGAAGTAAAATATCTTGGGGTAATCTTTGACTCTGACTGACTTAGAGTAAGCATGTGGAGGGGACGGTGAGAAAATCGGAAAAATCCATTATTATTGTTAGAAAGTTATGTGGGAAAAACATGGGAGTCTTTTACCAAGGATGATGCATTGTTGATACATCTTTGTCGTGAGACCAGCGATTACATATGCAGCTTTGGTATGATGACCCAAGGTAAAGCAAAGGACAGCTATGATCAAGTTAGACAGCATACAGAGGGTCGCCTGTTTGAGCATCACGGGGGCTATGAAATCGACCCCAACCAAGGAGTGATGTACATTCTCGATCTCCCTCCCTATATTTAGTGATTCAAGGAGAGGCAAGAATAGGGCTACACCACTCAATGTCAATAGCACAAATGCTGACGACAGAACATAAAACTATATGTAATAAAATCAGGGACCCTAAGCTGAAAATGGACGCAGACCATATGATTCCGGGCTGCCGCTACAATAAACTAACTTGATAATGCGGCCTACGGCGGCTTATATATACTACCATTAAGCGTTCGCGAAAATTCCCGTTGACGGTCGAATGCGGGCTTCTAAAACATTCTGAAACATTCTGCGATGTTTATCATTGAAAATGTTTTTTTGATTTTTAAAATATTCTCCCAGATTATCAATACAGTTTTGCATGCATTTGAACTAATTCCAAAAGCAGTTTTGCTACTATGAATTTGGTGTCCACAAACATGTTTTTTTATGCATCAACCACCTTCTCTGGCGTATGTACTTTGATATTCATGTAGGGGAAGAAAAATAAATCGTTGGGTGCCAGATCAGGGCTGTACGGTGGATGACCCATCAATTCCATATTTTGAATGCTCAAAAAGATGGGTAAAAGCTCGCATTGTCATGGTGGAGAATAATCCGTTGTATCCGGTTTGTTTTCCTCAATTCAAGGAAGACTACCGGCAAACAAATGATTGTATATTATTCAGAATTGACCATTCTATGATTCTCTAAAGATATGATGACTATTTACTTTGTGCGCAAGCAACTTTTGTTGCTTTTGACTCGTAATGAAAACCCATACAGTGGACTGTTGTTTACTAACCTATACTAACCGTAACTATCTTATAAATGTTTTTTGAAATATCGTGATGGTATTTTTTAGCATTTCCTTACACCAATCGACTTTTCTTGAGCGACAGTAAAATTTTGAGGGATTCAACGCGAACATAGCTTCATTATGCCCAAATGTTTGTGCAATATATTATATACGCTGGTGTTATTAAGGCTCAGGGATGCCCTAATCTCTCGGTATGTCACATGAGAATTTTGCATTACCACTTCACGCACACCTTTACTCAACTCGTCCATGAGTGAATGACGGCCACGACTGAATTCACTAAACCAGATATTTATCTGTCGTTTTATTTCCTATTAACTATAATAAATGGAAAAGAGAGACATACACATGCCATTAAAAGCCTATTATAACCAAAATATATCCATTACAGATTTTCTACCTGTTTCATAAGTTTTATTTTTAATGTAATGTAGAAAAGTTATACTTACCCAACTCTGGTTATTCCTATTTTCAGTCAGTTACTCTTTACCTTATTTTAAGATGCAGGTTATACAGTAATTCACTATCCTGAAACAACAATCCTTTTTCTGTAATACATTTGTTTCATATTTTAAATACTATTATTGGAAACCTTATTCAAACCAGTGACATTTGTTCCATTTTCTTCATTATTTGTTAGTTTGAGTAACCACTTCAAAGAAGCACTTCCATTTCCAATATATTAGCCATTTGTTTCGTCCTATGTAGGACTCATCAGCGTTGTACGGTCCGCATTGTAATGAATAATCATACAATATAAAATCTATTGCAAAAATTATTCAACAATACGAACAACAACGAACAAAGTGATTAATATATTTTAGTATTATTATTTATTTGATAAATTCATTGCCGTTATTGTTGTTCATTAAAAGCCTGGTAAAGGAACCAATAATTTCTCTCTGTGAATTTTACTCTAGTTCTTTCTCAAGATATATCTTGATCACTTGCTATTCACGTTAGTGGACACGAATCGAACCAGAAGAAGAAATCATCTACCACGTTAAAATGACTGTTTTATGGTTTAAAACTGTCGATTCGATGTGATCAAGATTCTCTTCATATCGATATGTGCACCAAAATAGTAAAAAATGTTGAAATTTGAAAACTAGATTAAAATTTTACAACGTAAGTTTGGCAGACTTTGTCATACACTGCTTTCAGTGAAAGATATCTGCCATTTCAAATAACGTTGAGTCCTTAAGATTAATAGAATCATTTCTGCATTTCAGGCCTTAGCTGAAACTTTCAATCAATCGTCGAAATTGAAGTATTCCTGGCAGTGCTCTGAATTTTGAAAAGGCTTACAAGTTTTTGGTGAGTATGAAAAATTTTGCTCGTTTAGCTTAGTTTTCACTATTATTTTCCTCTTTAACGTATGTTTTAATAGGTTTTTAAAAGATTGGTTAATAATATTACAGTTAATGACCCATCGAAAAATAATTTTTTAATGGGCGCATTCGCCACGATGTCAAGATTAGTTTTAATTAATTTTACTTCATGACTTTCCCATATAGGGAAAGAGATTTTTAGCCTACCCTGTATGGTTTGTTTTGTTAATTTCCTGTCTGAATTTTAAGTGTAGTGTGCATTTTAATGTTGAAAATCCTATATGGACGAGAAAACTCGTGTGTGAAAATTTATTTTTTGCACGTCGTGAATCCAATTTATTTTTTAGAAAATAACTCGATTCTTATTCGTATTTGTTGTTCAGGTACCAAAAAATGGTAGCATGAACCACATTTTCCGCTGCTGACCATACCCTTTAAGTATCTGTACTTATTGTACTCACAATAAGCAAAGACGAACACTTAAAAATTGATCAAAATTTTTGAAAAGTACTAAGATGTGTAAGTAGCTTGCTGAACTAGTAACTGATTGCTATCAAGCGAGCGGAGAGAGGGAGAGGCATTACTTTTTACTAGGGAAGGATTCAATGGTATGGTTTACTGACAGATCGAAGATGAAAGGAGTCGAAGTTGGAGTATCAGGTCCAAATTTTGGGCTTGCCTAGGGGACACCCCCTACCTTCTTCAAAACAGAAATGCATACAGTCTAAATCTGCACTGTCTCAATAGAAACACTAAGAAGGCCAAAACAAACATATTGTCAGATAGCCAAGCAGCACTTATAGCTCTCAGGTCTAAGTTGACTTGGGACTAAAGCAATTGTAAGCATGATGGGGTGCCAGGACACCAGGGGAACGAGGAAGCCGACAGCCTCGCGGGAAAATGGGTACAAACTCCTCTTTTTGACCCGAAACCTTTCTGTGGACTGCCGAAAGCCACATAAATGAGGAGTTCCGGAGCTGGAAACATCAAATAAAATGAAGTAAAAACAAATATCTTCACAAAAAAAATGAGTAAGGCTAAGAGCGAGATTTGCCGTTTCTAGGATCGGGCAACACCTACTATGTAAATGCATAGCACAGTTCTGGAAAGGTCTTAAATCCCTGGAAGGCGTCACCTTAACACCTGAAGCAGCAAAGCACCTCCCCCCTCCCCCTCCAGCAGAACAATAGACGTTATGAAAAGTCTAAATATCATGGGCTTATCAGGGTAATGTTTGTAACAAAAGATTTTATAGGTTGAAATCTCGTAGAGAGGTAAAGAAAGCCGTAACATTCGCAAGCGGCTCAAAGTTTGGAATTAAGTAATAAATGCGGTGTAGATCAAAAGTCTCCATGGCCACGAAACTCAAAAGTGAAGATTTCTCTAGATCGAGTGATTTCTGGCCTACTCTGTATGATTTGTGTTTTAAATTTTCTGTACAGTTTTTAGTATTGATTTCCGCTCGTATTTTCCAGTTTAAGAGATAATCTACTATTTTTTTCACATCTTGAATAGAAATCATTTTCAAAACGAATGCGATTTTTATTTGTATTTGTTTTACAGATATCAAGGCAAGGACTGGTGGACCTCACTTTCCACTATCGACCTACCTTTAAAACAACTGTACTCCAATCGCAAAGAGGCAAAGACGAACATATAAAGGCTTTACTAATGATAGCAGCCTCTCCCTTATATGGCAAGTATGGTCTAAAAATACAATGTTATATTTCCCTAGAAATAAATATTTTTTAATTGGCGCATCCGCCGCCGTGTCAGGATTTATTTTAACTATAATATTATAATATGGCGCATTCGCCAAATTAAAAACAATTTTTTAAAATGTACGTTCGCCACAGTGTCAAGAATAACTAGTAAGATTGATATGTGGGTAGGTTTAATACTTGTAAAATAGGCTTGATTTTCTTCCTCAAATATATTAACCACTCTGAGTCTTTACTGTTAAAACTCAATGGAAGGTCAATTCCAGTCACCTATCGTATTAAGTTCTTAAAATTATATGTGGACTCTTTCCTGGAATAGACTGAGTACCTTGTGTGGAGTCATCAGGAGACTGAGAAAAGTCGTTACGGCTGACACACTTCATTTGCTTTATTTTGGTCAGATTCAATTTATTATTGCCTATGGTCCCTGGTATATGAAATCCATAAAGTTATGCACCTACCCTTAAAGTAACTGTACTCTAACCGCAAAGAGGCAAATACGATTTAAAAATAAACTACTCAATAAATTTCAAAATACGATGTTATATTCCCCTAGAAATAAATATTTTTAATTGGCGCATCCGCCATGTTATCAGGATTTGTTTTAATTAGAGGATTAAAATCTGGCGCATTCACCAAGGTACTATCAGAACAGAAAATATAATTTAAAATAAATCAACTTCGGATTTTATATCTGTTCCGTAAGTTTTATTTTTAAAAGTCTTGTAGAAAAGTTATACTTACCCAACTCTGGTTGTTCCTATTTTCAATCACTTATCCTTTCCTTGTATTATAAGATACAGTATACAGTAGGTGACCACAGTCCTTTTTCTGCCATGTGTTCACATTTTAAGTAATAATATTGGGAACCTTGTTCAAACCAACATTTTTCCATTTTCTCCATTATTTGTTGGTTTGAGTAACCACTTCAGAGATGCACTAGAAATTATATATAATTTCCAATATATTAGTCATTTGTTTCGTCCTACTTAGGACTCATCAGCGTTGTACGATCCGCATTGATAATGAATAATCATACAATAAAAAATTTATTGTAAAAGTTATTCAACAATACGAATAACAACGGACAAAGTGATTAATATATTTTAGTTTTATTAATATTTATTTGAAACATTCATTGACATTATTGTTGTTTTGGCAACACAGTTCATTAAAAAACTTGTAAAGGAACTTAATAATTCCTCTCTGTGAATTTGACTCTAGTTCTTTCTCAAGATATATTTTGATCTCTTGTTATTCACGTTAGTGGACACGAATCGAACCAGAAGAAGAAAGCAACTACAACGTTAAAATGACCGTTTTATGTTTTACAACTGTCGATTAGATCTCATCAAGATTCACTTCATATCCATATATGAACGAAAGTAATAAAAAATGTTGAAATCTGAAAACTAGATTAAGATTTTACTTTGTAGATTTGGAAGACTTTGTCAAACATTGCTCTCAGTGAAAGATGTCTGTCATTTCAAGTGACGTTGCGTCTTTAAGATCGATAGAATCATTTCTGCATTTCGGGTTTTAGTTAAAAATTTCATTCTATCATCGAACTTGAAGTATTCCCGGCAGTGCTCAGATTTATGAAAGGGCTTACAAGTTTTTGGTGAGTAACTCTTGGTTATTTACTAGGTAAAGTACACTATCAGCTATATATAAAGAAACTTTTAATAATTTGTATTTTCTCTATTTTTTTTAAATTCGAAATTGATCATAAGTCTGCTAATTTATATGTAATAATAAATGAAACAGTTTTTTAAGGACAAAATCTTAATTCACAAAACTTTTTATGTCAGTAACTAAAATATTTTTCAAAATACGTGAGTCAAAAGTAAATCGACTAAAATTAATGTTCATTCCCATAAGAATATTATAAATCATATTTAATATCTGGTGGCTCTTAATAACTGCTTCACATATTTTTTTGATAGATTTCAAAAGTTTTTCAATGTAGTCCTCGGGTACTGAATTCCAAATTTTTTAAATTTCTTCACACAATTCAGTTAGATTGGACAGGTTTTTTTCATGAATCCTTCTATCAACTTCATACCATAGATTTTCAATCGGGTTAAGATCAGGGTTTTGGGACGGAACCACCATAACGCTGACTTTATTAGCAGTCAGTCAGTCTTTAACCAGATTTGAGGTGTGTTTTGGGTTGTTGCCATGTTGAAAAAACCAGCTTAAGCTTATCATTTGGTTTTCCAAAATGTTTTGATAAACAAAGCGATCCATAATCCCATTAATTTTAAACAATGGGCCTATACCAAATGCTCCAAAGCAACCCCAAATCATGACACCTCCACCACCGTGTTTTATGGTGGGACGCCTGTACTTAGGATTAAATCTTTCATTTACTGGTCTTCTAACCTAACAAATTTCATCTGACCCGAACAGTTTAAAGCGACTTTCGTCTGAAAACAGCACTGTTTTCCATTGTCCAGTTAAGATGCTCCTTTGCAAGTCGTAATCTCAACTCTCTGTTTTTCCTTGAAATAAATCGTTTCTTTGCTGACTTTCTGCCAAATAAACCGGCTTCCTTTAGCCTTCGTTTTATAGTGCTTACTGATATTGAAACAGGTACCAAATGCTGTTCAATGCGTGAAGCACTAATAAATGAATCTTGAACAGCCAACCTTTTTAAATTTCTATCCACGAGTTTATCAGTTTTTCTTCTTCTGCTACTTTACATTGCTTCTCTCCATTTCTTATTTTTTCTAAAATTATTTGATTTATTTGCAGCGACAAATGTACACTCCTGGGCATTGTTAATCTTTACACTTTTAAATTCATCACTAATAAATTAAATAGCACAAACAAAACTAAATAAAAATGAAATATTAAATAGTTACTGTACAGGGTGAGTCAACGATTGGATGAAGTAGGTTTGTGCCTTTTCGGTGAAATTAACAAAGAAACTATATTTATTGTTTGATACAGTTTATTTTTACGCAGATTTTAAAAATATTTAGGACTCTACAGGGTGAGCCAAAAAACTAGGACAGCATAAAGTTGTATTTTTTTAAATAGAACACCCTATATACGAATCGTATTTTCGATTAAGCTTACAATTTTAAATCTTTTTTATTAAGGGTTTACTATAACAAAACTTTATAGTTTCCGAGATAATTAAGTTTAAAGAAAAAAAGTCACATTTTCAAGCATCAATTCAATCCTAAATAACGTTTTCAATTTTGTGACAAATATATTCAAATTTGAAATTTAGCAAGGCCAAGGACAAGTTAACATAATTTTTACCTAATATTTGGAATAAAAGCTACAGGGTGTTAAACACATCGGCTCAAATTTGAACAAGTTTAAATGAATAAATATCTTTTTTTTTAAATGGTACACCCTGTATATTTTCATGTTATTTAATAGAGTAATAAAAACCCTAAAAGTTTTGTTCAATATATCCTATACCTATTTATAATAGTTTTTGAGAAATTTCAATTTTTCTTATTTTCCATACTTTTTTACAGAAATAAGTCTTCATTATCATAGTAGCCATGTAAAATAATAAAAAGAAACTACAGAAACAAACAGATTGTGGTTAAATATGATGAAATACATTATTCGTTATATTACAAAGGCAATAGTTTAATTAAACATAATGTGAAAAAATTAACACAACAATAACGACAAGGCAAATACATATTTACTTTTATACTAAATTGAAACAAAAAAAATTACCTATTAAATACTGAGATTAATTATTTCTTTTTAATAAGTGTTCAAATAAACGACCCTCTTGTGCAATGCACAAATTTAGTCTTTTTTGCAGATTTTCTAGGAGCCTGGACAAAATTAGTGGCGTTATTGTTCTACAGGTATCCCTAATCCTGTTTCGCATATCTTCCACTGTTGTTGGTGGATTAACATACACCTTATTTTTAATATAACCCCATAGGAAGAAATCTAATGGGGTGATGTCGCAAGACCTTGGTGGCCACTCAATGAAACCCCCACGTCCAATCCATTTTTGCGGATATCGTTGGTCCAAAAACGCACGAACTTCACGATGGTAATGCGGAGGCGCACCATCGTGCTGGAACCACATACTGTCGAGCTCATCCCTATCGAGACCTTGAAGCAGTTGGGGTAGTTCTTCTTGTAGAAAGTTCAGGTAACTATGGCCATTTAGTGGTTCATTAAAAAAGTGGGGTCCAATAATTCGATTATGATGAATACCACACCAAACATTTAATGACCAGTGGTTTTGATGTTGCACCTCTCTAATCCAAAATGGGTTTTCTGTGGCATAATAATGCATATTGCGTCTATTTACGGCACCGTTACTTCTAAAAGTAGCTTCATCACTAAACATTACCTTGCATAATAAATTTGGATTTAATTGAATCTCCGCATTTATTGTACGACAAAAGTTTACACGACTTTCAAAATCCTGTCCATGCAATTCTTGGTGTAATTCCATATGATATGGATGATACCTATATTTCTTGGTAGTACGATTAGCGGTGGATTGTGATGTTTCACATAATGCTGCTAACTGACGGCTACCAATATAAGGATTTTCCTGAACATTTAACAATACTTGTAGTTCTTTTTCTTCATAAGTTACTGGTTTGTTGACCACTTTACGTTTTGGATAATCAACAGTACCAGAAGAATCAAATCTTTGCATTAAGTTTTGAAAAGTATGGGTATTAGGCTGGCGTCGATCAGGATACTTCATTTTGTAAATTCTTTGAGCAAGAAGGCAATTTTTTTGAGCCTCTCCTATTGTATAAATCATATCGATTAACTCATTCTTTGGAAAATTCATTTTACAATATAAGATGAATGCAAAAAAAACCAAACTACACTACATAAAAACCAAAAGAAGCGATTGCGGTTATAAATTTGACACACAGAAAAATGTTCTTTTACATTGTTTTTGCCATGGCTACTATGATAATGAAGACTATTTCTGTAAAAAAGTATGGAAAATAAGAAAAACTGAAATATCTCAAAAACTATTATAAATAGGTATAGGATATATTGGACAAAACTTTTAGGGTTTTTATTACTCTATTAAATAACATGAAAATATACAGGGTGTACCATTTAAAAAAAAAGATATTTATTCATTTAAACTTGTTCAAATTTGAGCCGATGTGTTCAACACCCTGTAGCTTTTATTGCAAATATTAGGTAAAAATTATGTTAACTTGTCCTTGGCCTTGCTAAATGCCAAATTTGAATATATTTGTCACAAAATTGAAAACGTTATTTAGGATTGAATTGATGCTTGAAAATGTGATTTTTTTCTTTAAACTTAATTATCTCAGAAACTATAAAGTTTTGTTATAGTAAACCCTTAATAAAAAAGATTTAAAATTATAAGCTAAATCGAAAATACGATTCGTATATAGGGTGTTCTATTTAAAAAAATACAACTTTATGCTGTCCTAGTTTTTTGGCTCACCCTGTAGAGTCCTAAATATTTTTAAAATCTGCGTAAAAATAAACTGTATCGAACAATAAATATAGTTTCTTTGTTAATTTCACCGAAAAGGCACAAACCTACTTCATCCAATCGTTGACTCACCCTGTACATATGAGCCACTCCAAAAGGAAAAAAAATCAGCAAATAATGTAGATTAACAAAAACATTGCAATAATTTTGTTTGGCAAAAACCAAATCATGTTTATATTTTAATTCCTGAAAATTATGGTACAAAATATGTTTTTTTATGATTTTTATAATGTTGCTTTACTTATGGCCGATAGTGTAGATACACCTTTTCATAAAAACTTCGGTTCAAATCCTACTTACAAGGAAGGTATCCCAAATCGACACCTTCGATTTCAATCATTTTCTAATATATTTGAGGCCACGATGAAATACGAGACACGTGTTTTTTTATCTGCGGAAAACACTTTAAGGGGGTTGAATCTGCCCTCAAAGTTCATCTTTGAAAATAGATTTTTCAATATATCTCAGTTTCTAATTAGAATTTTGCAATGAAATAAATTGCGTATTACTTCTGATGTTAATATGTAACTAACTGATGCAGTTTCGATTGTAAGAATTGTAACCCCTTTTTTTACATTGAAAAATTTACGTTTTTTGTGTCTTGTGGATTAAAAAAAATCCAAAAGAGCTAAAGAAAATTAGAAAAAATATATTCAATTAAATACAAAAATAACGTTGACCAATTCTAGATTATTTTCTTAAACCACCCTTAAACAAATAATTACCCCCAGAAATGGTTTGCGAGTATGCTTCAGCTTCTGACTGATATTTTACAAATAGTCAAATTGCATGTTACTTTTAACACAAAACTAAACCATCTGATGCAATCTGAACCGTAAGGGTTCCAAACCCTAATTTTTATTTTAAAAATTCAAACTCATTTGTGTCTATTTATATTTAAAAGAAATCAAAATGAGCTCTCAACGATTAGAACAAGTATTTTTACTGAATGAATACAAAAATTGACTTTTTCAAAATAATTGTTTGTAACCACCCGTAAACCGGAATTTCATTCTATAAAAAAGGTTTCCTAATATGTATGCTTCAGGTTCTAACTGATATTTTGCCAATAACCAAATAGTATAATACTTTAAATGCTAAAAGTAAACTGGCCGAAGTAATTTTGACAATAAGGGTTACAATTCTTATTTTTTTTTAATGTGCCTATTTCCATAAAAACATTTCAAAATGAGGTAGTAATATTTGGAATAAGTACTCTATTTGAACACATCAACAAAGTTGGCCTTATTTAGGTATATTTTGGAACCATTCTTCAATGAAAACCTTATTTCTGAAAATAGATTTTGAAATATTAGATACTAATTGCCATTAAAAAAGTTCCATACTACTGCTGATGTATAAACCCTAAACTACTTCATACACTTTTGGTTATAAGAGTTGCAGATCTTACTTTTAAAATTCCGTCTTTTCTGTGCCCGTTTTCATAAAAAAGTAAAAAATGAACTGAAAAATATTTTTTACAAATAGGTTTGTTAATTAAGTACACAGATGAATTTGTTGTTTTTTCATGTTTTTTCGTTTAAACGAAGAAAGCAAATTGAATCTCTACCTCTACAATTGGTTTTTACCAGTGTGATATTTTACTTTTCAATTCGATCGATCAATGATACGAAATCCACAAAGTTATGCGAAAGTGAATTTTGGCCGACTCTGTATGATTTGTTTTTTCAATTTTCTGCCAGGTTTTAAGTATTAATTTCTGCTCGCATTTCCCAATATGAGAGAGAATCTATTTTTTATATATTTTCAATAGAACTTACTTTCAAAACGAATGCGATTTTTATTTGTATTTGTTTTACAGATATCAAAGAAAGGAATCGTGGACCTCACTTTCCACTACGGACCTACCCTTCAAGCACCGGCACTCCAATCGCAAAGACGAACACATCAAGGCTTTACTAATGATAGCATCACCCTGATATGGCAAATACGATTTCAAAATAACTACCCAATAAATTTCAAAATACAATGTTATATTCCCCTAGAAATAAGTTTTTTAAATTAGCGCATCCGCCATAGTGTCAGGATTAGTTTTAATTAGAATATAATAATCTGGCGCATTCGCCAAGCTATTATAGAAACTTTTTAAAACACGTTCACCATAGTGTCAAGAATAACTAATAAGATTAAAATTCTGAAAAATATTTTGCTCTTATATGTTTTAATGTTGAAAAGTTAAATGTTAAATAAAACCTACGTCTGTAAAGATAAACTAAGTTAGTTGTACAGATATAAAATAAAAACGATATTTTACAAAATAAGACATCTTATTTCATACGCCCAAGCTGACCGACATCAGATTTTTCATATGTTGTAAAATGAGCACGATATCGAATTCAGTAGAGAAATAAAATATAGTTCATAGTCAATTTATATTGTAGCTCCTCAAAAAGAAATTTAACGTCTCGTGTACTGTGGGGCGGAGTACGTATTTGTCGCGTGTTAACTGATATTTTGTTTGTGGTAATGACATAATTAGTTTGAAAGATGGACAAAACCATCAAATAATTCAAACTGAACAAGTTAAAAATGCGGTATTGCAAGCGGAAACTAAAACTGAAAATCATATTGATATCCATACCCAAAATAGACGTCAAAGACGTAAACAAAAAACTGAACAAACTTTTGAAACGAAGGAACCGTCGGATGATTTACAAGCTTCAGGAACGGGAAATAAGAAAATACGGGTCAACGCAGGAAATTCTGACGAAGTAGTAAAAATTATGTTGCGAAAAATGCTACCCTCAGAACAGGCGCGGATCCAGCCTCTCTCTTTGGGGGAGGGTAATATCATAAAAGTACAGTATGGCAAGTGAAAGCAAGTTGTAGACGGGGGGGGGGGGGGGCATCAGCAACATTGCCATTTCTAGTGTAAAAGCCAGGGTCGAGTCTATTTTTCTAATTTCGAAGCTCTTGGAGGGGGGTTATCGTAAAAAAACAAGTTGTCGACGGGGAGGGGGAGATGCCAGCAGCATACACATTCCTAGTATAAGAGGCAGAATCGGGTCTATTTCCTGAACTCAAAGCTCTTAGGGGGGATCGCCCCCCCTTGGATCCGCCCATGCATGAAAAGAGGTTAGCGTTAAAAAATGCGAACCCAAAAACGGTAAGTCGCAGAGACTATATTGCATGATAGGGATAAATCCTGATTTAAAGGAAACTGTTTATAATCAGTCTTTCTGGCCAAGGAGAGTGGAGCTTTAAAGGTGTAATTTTGCCCTAGGAAAGAATTTTTTAAACCGGATATAGCTTACAATACAGACCGATTATGTAGCTTCCCTTTCAATACAAGAACAATGGGTTAAATATTAGGTTGTTCAATATAAACCTATGAAAGTGATGGAGAAATAATAACTGTACATGATAAAGTAGTTATATACAGGGTGTTTCTTTTTGAAAAATCAAAGAAAAAATAATCCATATTTAATCAAATGAGTACAATTTTGGCAAACACCCTGTACGAGATAATTGCTTCGACTCAATATTGGACTTTAAATAGTACATTTATCTTTATCAATGTCGATTTTGTGTACTATAATTGCTGTAGATTGAAAGATATAGTAGATTATAGAGAACCATGTTTTTTCAAAATTTTTTGAAAAAATTGGCAACATCACGATGACTTCGATCAGTCGAGTAATACAATATATTTCACAGTCAAGTCATATTGTAGCTCAAAAAGAAATTTAACGTTTCATGTAATGTAGAGCGGAGTACGTATTTGTTGTGGTTAACTGATATTTTGTTTGTGGTAATGACATAATTAGTTTGAAGGGTGGACAAAACGATCAAATAATTCAAACTGAACAAGTTAAAAATGCAATATTGCATACAGAAACAATGTCAAAAATGGAAAGTAATATTGATTTCCAAACTCAAAATGGATATAAACAAAAAGCTGAACAAACTTATGGACCAAAGGAACCATTCGATGACTTCTTAGCTTCAAACACGAGAAATAAGAAAATATGGGTATTTATATCGAAGATCAAAGCTGAAATTTCTGAGAAGTAGTAAAAAATTTTGTTGTTAAAAATGCTACCATCAGAAGAGGTCAGCGTTAAAAATTGCAAACCCTAAAACCGCAAGTCGCAGAGACTATATTTCATGATAGGGGTAAATCTTGATTTAAAGGAAACTGCTTATAGCCCGTCCTTCTGGCTAAGGAGAGTGGCGTTTCAAAGGTTTAACTTTGCCCTAGGAAGGAAGTTTTTAGACCGGATATAGCTTACAATGCAGGTGGATTATGTGGCTCTCCTAACCTAAAGCATGAGTTAATTAAACAACCCTTTCCAGACAACAACAATGGGTCTAATATTAGGTGGTTCAATATAAACCTACAAAGCTTGAATAATAAAGTATCAAAATTCTCTCTGAGAAACGACCATAGATAATCACTGTATCTGAAGAACATTGGCTGAGGGATCAAGTTATAACAATGCTTACTGTGGATAGCCATAAATTATTGAGTTACTCTAGCTGCACTTTTCTAAGAGGGGGTGGTACAGCAATATTTTTGAGTTCTACGTGGAATATTCATGCGCCGGTTGTCTAAAGCAAAACGGAATAGATTGAAAAAGACGTTTAATTTTGTATAACTGGATTACTGTTAAATCATCTTGCCACTGTTATTGTATATATCTACAGAGCAACCACTGGTAATATCAACATTTTTTTTTAATTGAACCGATCTTGTAGAAGAGATCTATAGGTCCTCAAAAGTACTATTTTTTAAGAGCGATTTTAATATCAATTTGCCGAACTACAATGATAACAATGTTCTGTCTCTGATTAATTTCTTTAATAGCTATTGTTTAAAGCTCTATATAAATGAGAATATTAGAGTAAGCAATTGGAAAACATTTTTAGCAATATTAATTCTGATAAAGTAATGAACTCGTGGGTTCACATTTATCATATATCTGATCACCATGGGCAAATTATAGATTTTCAGCAGAAGGAAGTAGTAAACCGTTAATTTACAGTAGTGAAAACTTAAATTGATGATCATCTTTAGAATGAACCTTGGGAGATTATTTATTCTGTGCAAGGGGTGCTAAACAAGATCAATAATTTTTTTAAAATACTATATTATTACTTTGATCCATTTTTTCCAGTATGTATTTCTAGACTTAAAAACAATAAACCAACTTGGATCAATACAGAAATTCATAATTATTCTACCTATATTAAAGATATCTATGTGTGATATAAGCGTACAAATAATAGAAATATCTATAGGATCTACAAGGCTGAAAGGAAAAAATATAGAACATTTTTATCTAATTATCAAAAGCGAATAAATAATAATAGAATTTATTGTTCTAAGAACAAAATTAAAACGTCATGGAAAATCATAAATTTTGAAGCAAACAGAGGTAAACAAAACTCAGATATTACTTCAAAAATTTATAATACAATGGTTAATGATTCTAATACTATTGTTCAATTTTTTGCAAATCAATTCTGTTTAGCTTTTAAAACTTTAAATAAATATAATGTTGAGTAGTGTCGTGCCTTTCCAAACGCTTTTCTTAGAACCTGTAAATACAGAAAATATTTTTAGAATAATGATGTCCTTACCAAGTAAATACTCTTCTGAATTGGATGAAATTCCAGTTTATATATTAAAATTTCGTGCCCAGAATTTGGCAGATCCTTTGACCAATATTTGTCAATGAATGGTGTCTTCCAAATCTTACCAAACGTACTTAAGAGGACAAAGATTGTACACATCCTTAAGAAGAGTGATCGTCAGGATGTTGGCAACTACCGTCCAATATCCTTGCTACCTTCTGGGTCAAAGGTCTTTGAGAGAGTAATTTACATCAGATTGATGAATTACCTTATTAGATATAATATATTAAATAAGCAACAATTTAGTTTCATCCCTAAAAGAAATACAGAAATGGCTATTTTTGATGTCATAACGTATATAACTAAACAACTAGACAACAACAGACAGATTATAGGTTAATACTTTGATTTGTCAAAGGTTTTCCACACAGTTGACCACCATCTGTTGTCGGAAATTCTATCAAGGTATGGTATTGCATCAGATTTATTGAAATCCTATTTGCTCAACAGAAAGCAAACAGTGAACATAAGTAAAAAATGGTGACTGCTATTTTTCAGATATGGTCAAAGTTAAACAGGGTGTTCCCCAGGGTTCAATATTGGGCCCTATTCTCTTTTTGGCATGTACCAATAGTCTGGTGGATTGTTTCACGATGGGAATGGTGCCTCTTTTTGCGGACTATCTCTGGAATTTTCAGCTGCGACACAGAGGAAGCAGGATTGGTGTATCGATCGAAATTTAACACTTCAACTGGTAAAACAAGCTTGATTTTCTTCTCCAAATATAATAACAACTCTGAGTCTCTCCTGGTAAAACGCAATGGAAGGTCAATTCCAGTCACCGGTCATATTAAGTTCTTAGGATTTTATGTTGACTCTTCCCTGGAATGGGAATGTCATATTGCAACATTGCAGAATAGACTGAGTAGCTTGTGTGAAGTCTATTTTGGTCCGATTCAATCTATTATTGTATATGGTCCTTGGTATATGAAATTCACGAAGTTATGTGAAAATAATTTTTGGCCTACCCTATATGATTTGTTTTTTAAATTTTCCGTCTAGTTTTAAATATCAATTTCCGCTTAAATTTTCTAATTTAAGAATCTACTATTTCTTACATATTTTGAGTAGAACTTATTTTCAAAACAAACGTGATTTTTATTTGTATTTGTTTTACAGATATTAAATAAAGGAATAATGGACTTTACTTTCCACTACCGACCTACTCTTCAAGGAACTGTACTACAATCGCAAAGACGATTTAAAAATAATCATCTAATAAATTTCAAAATCGGATGTTATATTCCCCTAGAAATAATTTTTTAAAACGACGCATACGCCACAGTGTCAGGATTTGTTTTAATAATATTGTAATTTGGCGCATTCGCCAAGATACTAACAAAACTATTTTAGATGCTCATTCGCTCTAATATCAAGAATAGATAGTAAGATCAAATTCGACAACTACAATCTGTTAAAATTCTGAAAGATATATTTTTCTCTTACCTGTTTTAATGTTGAAAAGTTAAACTCCAAGGAAAACTTACTTCTATAGAAATAAACTAAGTTAATTGTACAAATATAAAATAAAAACGATATTTTACAAAACGAGACATTTTATTTCATGTGACCAAGTTGACCGACATCACATTTTTCATCTGTTGGAAAATGGACATGATACTGAATTCAGTCGAGAAATAAAATATACTTTAGAGTCAAGTTATAATGTAGCTCAAAAATAAATTTAACGTCTCGTGTACTGTGAGGCGGAGCACGTATTTATCTTGTGTTAGCTGATATTTTTTAGTGGTAATAACATAATTAATTTAAAGGATGGACAAAACGATAAATAATACAAACTGAACAAGTTAAAAATGCAGTATACCAAGCGGAAACAATGTCAAAAATGGAAAATCTTATTGATTTCCATACCCAAAATAGACGACAAAGACGTAAACAAAAAGCTGAACAAACTTATGAAACAAAGGAACAATCGAAAGACCTCTAAACTTCAGGCGCGGAAAATAAGAAAATATGGGTATTTATATCGAAGATCAAAGCTGGAATATCTGACAAAGTAGTAAAAAATTATATTGCGAAAAATGCTACAGTCAGAAGAGGTTGACGTTAAAAAATGCGAACTCAAAACGGCAAGTCGCAGAGATAGGAGTAAATCTTGATTTAAAGGAAACTGTTTATAGCCCGTCCTTCTGGCCAAGAAGAGTGACGTTTCAAAGGTTTAACTATGCCCTAGCATGAGTTAATTAAACAACTCTTTCAAGACAACAATAATGAGCCTAATATTAGGTTGTTCAATATAAACCTACAAAGCTTGAATATTAAAATATCAAAATTCAAAATTTTTCTCTCTTAGATATGACCATAGGTAATCTCTGTATCTGACGAACATTGGTTGAGGGATCAAGATATAACAATGCTAAATATGGAATACCAATAATTATGAAGATATTCTACCCGAACTTTTCCAAGAGGTAGTACAGCAATATTTTTGAGTTTTACATGGAACGTTCATCGCAGGTTGTCCAAAGCAAAATGGAACAGATTGAAAAAGACTTTGAATTTTGTATCATTGGATTACTACTAAATAATGTTGCCATTGTTACTGTATGTATCTACAGAGCTCCCACTGGTAATATTAACATTTTTTTTTTCAAAATCTAGTCGACCTTGTAGAAGATATCTATAAGTCCTCAAAAGTATTATTTTAATGGTGATTTTAAGCTCTATTATAAATGAGAATACTCAAGTAAGCTATCATAGCTCATCACAACTGGACAATATTTTTAGCAATATTAATGAATAAATGGGTTCATATTTCTCATATATCTGATCACCAAGGGCAAATTATAGATTTTCAGCAGAAGGAAGTAGCAAACCGCACCACTTTTGAAAGAAAGCGGGGCACAGAGGAAGTACGAATGGTTTATGAGTAGAAATTTAACTCTTCATAATGGTAAAACAGGCTTTTTCAATTTGAGAATCTACCATTTCTAACACATTTTGAGTAGAAGTTATTTTCAAAACGAATGCGATTTTTATTTGTATTTGTTTTACAGATATCACAGAAAGGAATCATGGACCTCACTTTCCACTACCGACCTACCTTTCAAGGATCTGTACTCGAATCGCAAAGATGAATATATAAAGGCTTTAGTAACGATAGCATGTCCTTGATATGACAAAAATAACTATCCAATAAATTTCAAAATAGGTTATTATATTCCCCTAAAAATACATTTTTTAAATTTGCGCATCCGCCATGGTGTCAGGATTTGGTTTAATTAGAATATTATAATCTGGCGCATTCGCCAAGATACTTAAAGAACTCTTTTAAGCATGCGTTCACCATAGCATCAAGAATAACTAGTAAGATCAAATTCGACGGACTAAATTTTGTTAAAATTCTGAAAGATATATTTTTCTCTTATCTGTTTTAATGTTAAAAAGTTAAATGTTAAGGAAAACGTACGTCTATGAAGATAAACTAACTTAATTGTATTTTATTTCATACCACCAAGCTGACCACCATCAGATTTTCCATAAGTTGGAAAATGAACATGAGATCGAATTCAGCTGAGAAATAAAATATATTTCACAGTGAAGTTATATTTTAGCTCAAAAAGAAATTTAACGTTACTCTAAAAGGATTCTTTAAAAAAAAATGGTAAAAATTTGCAAAGCGTGAAAAGCATGAAAATTATGTTTTTTTGAAAAAATTTCGATACTCACCCCCTATTTCGAGGTCCTAGAACACAATTCTGGCCTTGATTTTTCACTATTTTTCCTCACTTTCCCGGAAAACTCAAAAAAAGAAAAGCGTCACTTCACAAAGCACTTTCTTTTCAATTAAAAACCGAATTTACGTCTTCATTTTCAATGGAACTAGTTAAAAAATATTGTACGTAATATATTTCAATTATTTTTGCACAAATTTTAGCAAACCAATTTAGAAAAACTTATCATTTTCGGCGAAAAATCAAAAACACGTCTCGAAAACGTCATCGACGGTCAGACTATCTAAACTAGCCGCCGAATCATGTAAAAAGGTGCAACGTTGCCAGATTTAAAATTTCTTCATAATATAAACTATAACATGTTTTTCTCAGTTAACAACATGGTTTAATTTTTTTTAATATTCAGAACAGTTTCTAAGTAAAAATAATCTTAACCCTTCAAAATTATTGGTTGGTTTTGGTTAAGATAGGTTGGTTCAGGTTTAGCTTGATTTTGGTTAATTTGGAAAACAGAAACTAACCTGAACTAATCTAAATTACCCTAGATTTAAAGTTTCCTGGTATAAACTTTAAAATTTACCCATTACAGTTAACAACATAGTTTAATGTTTGTAACGTATAAAAAGGGGTACAATGAATCTTAACCTTCCAAAATTTTTGGTTAGTTCTGGTAAGTACAGGTTAACATTAGTCTTGGTTCCTTTAAAAAACTGAAATTAACCTGAGCTAACCTGAACTAACCTAAGCTAACCTGAACTAACCTAAGCTAACCTGAACTATCCTGAACTAACCTGAACTAACCTAAATTGACCTAGATTTAATAATTAAAAAATGTCATTGTCCAGCAGAAACCTCGTGGAGGCGGGACAAGGTCTGCCACTCGACACTTTGTGCTAACGGACATAAGCAATATGATCAATTCATATTATCCGCTTAAAACTACTGGTATTTGACGGGAAACAGACAAAAGCAACTATAATCCTTAAAACCTTTAATATTTAGAGTCAAAATCGCACATCGAAGGCATAGACATAAGAGTAATTCAGTACTTCAATAATCAAAGGAAAGGGAAAAATTCTTTTTGGAATCTTTTCTTTCCAATTCAAACAGAAAGAGAAGAATATATAAAGAAATCATTTTTGCAATCTGGCAACATCGCCGACTTCAACAGTACGCCATCTTTAGCGAACTGTGCAAACTATTATTTGTCATTAGGCGGTATTTTCTTTTGATTTTGTTGTGATTTTTGTCGTGATAATTTTTCGTATTTTTTCGATAAAAAAAAGTGCATATTTTTGAATTTTTGTATAATAGAGAAGCTTCTATCACTGTGAAATTCGTTGTTATAACAAAAGTTTAACGATTTAGTGAAAAAAAATGAACCTAAATTGAAAAGTTATTTTCCCTCTTTTCCGCAAAATTGAGGAAAAATTTTGGAAAACCGAGGTCAGAATCATGTTCTACAACCTCGAAATAGAGGGTATGTATCAAAATTTTTTCAAAAAAACGTCGTTTTCCTATCATTTCACTCTTTACGAATTTTTTCCGAAAATAATGGGTTTAATTTGTTTTGGCAAAAAAACTCTTGTAACAAATTTTTATAAAGAACAAATTCGTAAGTAACTTTTGTTGTGAAAATTTGAAATTTTTTTGGAAAAAATTCGTAAAGAGTGAAATGATAGGAAAACGACGTTTTTTTGAAAAAATTTTGATACATACCCTCTATTTCGAGGTTGTAGAACATGATTCTGACCTCGGTTTTCCAAAATTTTTCCTCAATTTTGCGGAAAAGAGGGAAAATAACTTTTCAATTTAGGTTCATTTTTTTTCACTAAATCGTTAAACTTTTGTTATAACAACGAATTTCACAGTGATAGAAGCTTCTCTATTATACAAAAATTCAAAAATATGCACTTTTTTTTATCGAAAAAATACGAAAAATTATCACGACAAAAATCACAACAAAATCAAAAGAAAATACCGCCTAATGACAAATAATAGTTTGCACAGTTCGCTAAAGATGGCGTACTGTTGAAGTCGGCGATGTTGCCAGATTGCAAAAATGATTTCTTTATATATTCTTCTCTTTCTGTTTGAATTGGAAAGAAAAGATTCCAAAAAGAATTTTTCCCTTTCCTTTGATTATTGAAGTACTGAATTACTCTTATGTCTATGCCTTCGATGTGCGATTTTGACTCTAAATATTAAAGGTTTTAAGGATTATAGTTGCTTTTGTCTGTTTCCCGTCAAATACCAGTAGTTTTAAGCGGATAATATGAATTGATCATATTGCTTATGTCCGTTAGCACAAAGTGTCGAGTGGCAGACCTTGTCCCGCCTCCACGAGGTTTCTGCTGGACAATGACATTTTTTAATTATTAAATCTAGGTCAATTTAGGTTAGTTCAGGTTAGTTCAGGATAGTTCAGGTTAGCTTAGGTTAGTTCAGGTTAGCTTAGGTTAGTTCAGGTTAGCTCAGGTTAATTTCAGTTTTTTAAAGGAACCAAGACTAATGTTAACCTGTACTTACCAGAACTAACCAAAAATTTTGGAAGGTTAAGATTCATTGTACCCCTTTTTATACGTTACAAACATTAAACTATGTTGTTAACTGTAATGGGTAAATTTTAAAGTTTATACCAGGAAACTTTAAATCTAGGGTAATTTAGATTAGTTCAGGTTAGTTTCTGTTTTCCAAATTAACCAAAATCAAGCTAAACCTGAACCAACCTATCTTAACCAAAACCAACCAATAATTTTGAAGGGTTAAGATTATTTTTACTTAGAAACTGTTCTGAATATTAAAAAAAATTAAACCATGTTGTTAACTGAGAAAAACATGTTATAGTTTATATTATGAAGAAATTTTAAATCTGGCAACGTTGCACCTTTTTACATGATTCGGCGGCTAGTTTAGATAGTCTGACCGTCGATGACGTTTTCGAGACGTGTTTTTGATTTTTCGCCGAAAATGATAAGTTTTTCTAAATTGGTTTGCTAAAATTTGTGCAAAAATAATTGAAATATATTACGTACAATATTTTTTAACTAGTTCCATTGAAAATGAAGACGTAAATTCGGTTTTTAATTGAAAAGAAAGTGCTTTGTGAAGTGACGCTTTTCTTTTTTTGAGTTTTCCGGGAAAGTGAGGAAAAATAGTGAAAAATCAAGGCCAGAATTGTGTTCTAGGACCTCGAAATAGGGGGTGAGTATCGAAATTTTTTCAAAAAAACAATTTTCATGCTTTTCACGCTTTGCAAATTTTTACCATTTTTTGCACTGTTAATTTTTCTGCGTCTGCGGTAAATTTTTAAAACTGTCAGATTATTGGGCTCCATTCTTTATTATTTAATACACAATGTAGAATTAAAAGAAATAATAAAAATTATTAATTTTAACTTTCGAAAAAAACAAGGTTAACGTCAAATGTCATTTTATTTCTTTTTATTGCTGTGGCTTTTGCTCCGAATGACGATTAGCCAGCTCATTAGGCTAGTCGAGCACCACGAAATCCCAAATCTGTACGAAACAACGCTGTTTGATAGAAAAAAATAAAGTGTTTTTTAATTTCGGTTTTAGTTAGTGAACACGAACGATACATTGCCGGATGACGCTTGTGACAAGCAAGAAAAAAACGACCTTTGAACATTTAGGGACGAAAGCGGGCTTCCAGGCTGATTGAGCGGTGATAGGGACAGCGCTCGTTATAGGGCAAGTTCTATTGTGGCAAGGGGTGAAGTTTATGTGTGGTCGCGTGCTCTATGGTTGGTGAGGTATTTTTTTGCCTTATGGAACGGGTCTCTGTGCATTGACAGAGAAGGATATACTTGTGACGTGCTATCACCTCTAAATTCGACAGATCATGCATTGAATATTGCTAGTCACACGTGACATCTTTTTGTACAAGGGCTTTCAGAAGTTCATACCTGACTATCGGAGAATCTCCACAAACCGGAGTCTGTGCAACATATCCACCAGGGTGGCTTTGGCTCTATTTAAGCACCGGGCCATGGACGAGCTGGCGAATTGGCTCTGCAGCAAAGCCATAGCCCTCTTCGAAAGAAGGGAAGCAAAAAGACAAATGTGTTTTTTGTATAATGGCGGTATTCTTTTGAGTAAATTATCACTGATCAAAGTGAAAAAAGTGAAACTGATAATTTCATGTTCTTTTGAATATGCATTTACTTGTCATTAGCGGCCTTTACACGGAAAGTATTAACCGCGCGATACAGGAACACGCGATTACGCTCGCGTTAAATTGCGCTCAAATTGTACATGCAAATCTGTAGTATTAATAATTGTCAGATTGAAAGGACGCACGCTTGCATTCCGTCAAAACTGTTTAAAATAAATCGCGCGTGCAAATATCTGCGTGTAAATGAAAAACTGCAAAAAACCCTGCGTAACTGGTGTGGCGCGTGGAATTTATAAAATATCTTCTTACGCTCAATCGCGCACGCAACTCTCTTGTGTAACTGACAAGTCTGAACGTGTGATTTTACAAGCGAATACTTGCGCGATTTAACTTTAATATTTTTAGTACGAATTGAATTGAAAAATGGCAGATGGTCGATGTTGGAGTAAAGAAGTCGTTACAGATTTTATTAATATATATATATATATATATATATATATATATATATATATAGAATATCCTTGCCTATGACAAATTAAATGATGAATTAATGGCATATCCTTGTAACGATATCTGTAATAGTAATGGTTTTTACCAATAATTGTATAAATATATGATTTTATTGCTCTATAAGAATATTCAAAATAAGTCCGGTAATCTTTAATCCAAACGCTTTTATTACGTTTTTTAACTTTTTTCGGCATCATTGTTAATCCAGCTGCTACTATTGCAAGAATGCGTTTATTTGGTATATAGTCTGACATTTTTTATGAATATCGATACACAAACCTTTTTAAATTTTACAAACTCCACGCGCCATACCAGTCACGCGTGATATATGAAAGTTTTGCGTTTACACGTAAATACTTGCATGCGCGATTTATTTTAAACAGTTTTAACTGAACGCAAAAATGTGTCCTCTAAATTTCAGTTTTTTTGGTACCAAAGTTTTGAACGTACAATTTGCCCGCCGTTTAACGCTAGCGCAATCACGCGTTACTGTGTCGCGCGGTTAACACTCTCCGTATAAAGGCAGCTAAAAAATATTAAAGTTCAATCGCGCGCGTATTCTCTTTTAAAATCACGCATTCAGATCTCTTAGGTGTAACACAATTTACACAGAACAACTTGCGCGCGCGATTGAATGTAAACGCCTATATTCGCGCGGTTAAATCGTTCCGTGTAAAGGCCGCTATTGGGTCGAAGTGATCATGATTACAAGTGACAGAACTGAAAATGAAATTACTCAAAAGAATATACCTAATGACTAAAATTAATAAAAAAATGAGATCTGCAAATATATTTTTGGGGACATACATAATCAGGTTAATCACATCGGCAATTTTTATCCAAAGGAATCATTTCATATTAACCAGATATGACCGAAGTTCATGATTTATTTCTTTTAGTTTTACAAAAATTCTGTATTTTTAGACAAAGAATAAAAAACATAATAACACTGTATAAATCTTGCCAATATTTTCGCCGTTAAGATCATTGAGATATGTTAAAGCCGTCATGTTTGTAGAGACTATTGAATTTTTAAAAGCATCGGACAATGATTACAATATCAAAACTATATTTCTCTAAAACGACCACCTCTGTATAGAAAAAAAAGTATTAAATTATATTACTGTACCTATTAAATTACTAACAATTTATTTGCAATAAGTCAACTAAAAAATATGAAAAAATGCAAATAAATTGATTTTTTTAGGAAAACAACAGTTAGGTACTGGTTCTGGCGAACACTTGTTTAGTGAGTTCAACTAGAACTTGACTATTTTTTAAATTATACTTTATGAAACAATATACAATTAAAACATCTTTCAAGGCATCGACAACCGTTACGTCCTTCCTTAACCCTCATCAGTGTCGTACGACTCCGAAAAGAGCAACAACAGAGAGCTGCTTACTTATTATAATTCCACACACCTAGAAAACCTGAAAAGTAAATAGTTGTCAGGAAAACACAATAACCTTTCTCATTTTCGACATATAAGTGTGTTCTTAGTTTTAAAAGTTAAAATATCCTGAAAGAAAAAACAATTAATAATCCTAAAAAACAAGATCATTAATAATATTTAAATAATATGAAATAAACTCTTAAATACTTAAACTTTGGGTTTAAAAATGGGGAAAAAAAAATTCTGGCCACTTTATAAACATGTGTTAATTGGCATAATTTTACACAGTTGTCGTTATTTTAACTAGAAATAACTACATACTTATGAAATAGTACAAAGTGACCAAAAGAATAAGTTTCGCCCAACCTTTTGTATACTTGTATGCAACATTTAGACTTGAATTTGCAAAATAATGCAAGTTCGCTGCCAATGGTTGAACAACATATATCTTAAATGACTAATTGTTTAATTTTAATATTCGGGCGAATAAACATATTTTCTTATATTATTCAAAATGTTCCAATACATCTGAAAAAGGAAAAAACAGCATTAAATTTCTTATGTCCTATATGCTGTAACATTTTGAGTGTAATTAAATGGCATTTTATTCTTGAACAAAATTAAACAAAGAAAAATCTAATTTAATTTCCGGGAAAAAAATTATATATCACTATAAATTATATATAAAATTATATAATAATACTTTTTTTATATATAATTTAATATAATTATATCTAGATTCTTATATAAAATTGTATAAAATATTATATAAAAATATGTAGTTATGTATAATTATTTATATTCATATATAATTTTGTATAAATTAGAAAATTTTAAAATACATATGTATTATTATATATAAATATATATATTCAAATATATTGTTGTATAAGATATATATTTTTTCTATATAATTATATAAAATTATATCTTGTTTCCCATGTTAAATTATATATAATCTTATATAATTTTATAGATTTATATATAATTAGATTTATTAATATATTCTTACATAAATTCTTTGCATGCATTTTTCGAATTTATTTTATTAAAATTTAATTTTTTTATTTAACAATAATGTTATGAAACAAGACATAACAAGAGTTACATTTAAAATTATATTTTTTATATGATAATATTTTTTTTTTCTTATTTAAATAATCTCCAAAATATATTAAGTATAAAGAGAATACAAACTAACTATTTATATCTTATAAAAGGGTTCCGAAATCTAGAAATTACCTTTGATCAATTTGCCGTCTCTAACCAAGATGGTTTCCGTCGCCATTACTACGGACCACCTTGGTGCTTTGCCACTGGTGAATCGTTCGGTATAATTCGCAACCCTTTCGCCTTTTAACCCATACGTTCATTTCTGCTTCTGCTTTTCAAGTTAGAGGTTTTTCTCGTTCTCGGTGTAATCTAAGTTTTCGTATTCCAAATTCCTTAGCGTTCTTATTCTCTAGTACTACTGTACTTCGGCTCTTTATTAGATATGTAGGCCTGGGCTGGGATTCTATAGAAATAAAGGGAAACAGAATGTCATAATAAAGATCTTACATCTTTGTTGAGTTTATAATAATGCATAAGTATATCACTGTCTTGAAAGAGATAAGGAAAGGAATGTCAAAAAATATGCTTACAGTATCGGGCTGCTGATTACACAAATAAAAAATGCAATCACTATAAACCTTTGTCAATGAAACTATAAGAAATAACGAAAAAAAATTGTTAACTATAGTGAATGTTAGAAGTTAAGTGAAATAAAAAATTCAGTGTAAATATTGTTAAAAGGACAATATTAATTTTTAAATCAATTTAATGTAAATCTCACAAGTTGGTATTATTTTTATAAATTACATCATTGCCTGAACAAAAATTATGTGTATTTTAAAAGATATTAAAAAAGACCATGTCATTTTCGATTTTTATTTAGACAGTATATATTATTATATATAGTCCTTTGAAAGTAAACCTTAATTTAAAGTTGTATAAAAATTTGTAGAATTATATATAATCAGATAAAATTATATCTTGCCAATTTTCATATCTGATTATATATGATCATTTATGTACAATTATGTATGATTATATATAATTTTTTTCCCGGGAACCATTTGTCTTATGTTCAAAAAATTTCGAATATAAATCACCATGAGTTTGTTTTATGAGGGTAGCCATTTATACTGTGGGAATAACAAATAAAAATCACTGTGTACGATAGAAAATGGTTTCATTGTTTTCCAAAATATTCTCCACGATTATCTACACCATATACATATAGAAAAAATACTGATAATACCCCATAAAAGCAATGAGTGGAATATGATCCCAACAGAGAGGAGCAGCAATCGCATGAGTTCATTTCCTCCATTTACAAATAAAATACACGCAGAATATACCCTGACTCGAGAGATTAAGTAGGAAAGAGAGGGCACATAATGTCGATAATTTCCATCAACAGTAGCCTATTTATTTTATAACTTTCACGATTTGAAGAAATTAGCTTGAGGAAGTTATTTATTTTAACTTAAGCGATGTTACAAAAAAAAATTGAAAAATAAATTTGGAATGTGTAAGGGGAAGAAAATATTAGATATTTTGTATTTGATATTTAATTATATTTTTGAAAAGCGTTCATCTGAGGGGAACTAATTTGATATTTGCCTTTAGGATCTTGAGAAAGGTGAAAAATACAGCGGAAATTCAATTAAAACAAAATTACACAGCTTTAGTACCTCTTGACAGCCTAGAAATTTAAAAAATTCTGTATACTTTTACAGTTATTGATGAAAAACTAAAAATGGGCACAATTTAAAATAAAATGTTTTTATTAATTGGTTTTTCTCAGAAATGTTACCTTTTTAATCAAAATTATCAGTTTTTTATACTCCCATATTATGTTGTGACTGTTAGTAGAACATTTCTTTATTATCGATTTTTAATTTTTTAATCTTGACACGTTAACTTCTTAATTTTCTTATGTTCATTGGTACCGCAAAAATATTTTTCTAATAAAAAGAGGGAATATTCTTTCATTCCTATCATGAAGCCTTAGAAATTGTCTAAATGAGTGTTAAATTTTTTCACCCAGCGGCTTAGAGCCAAGTACGATTCTGAAAAAAATCTTGATTTTTTTATGATTTCGTCATTTTAAAATGCATTTAAGTCGATAAAACAGGATTTTATAAAATTAAATCAGCCGCCAAAATGTCATGCAAGACAGCTGATTGTCAAATCTGTTTACATTTTAATATATTTTGCAATAATTTTTGGAAAAAGTCATTATTTCTTTTAAAAATATGAATTAAGAGATATAAACATGGATAACGTAACAATTCTGGAAGGACTAAAAAAATACTTTAAATTTGATAAGTTCAAATCAAAATTGCAAGAAGATGCGGTGACTGAAATTTGTCAAAGTATGACCACATGCGACTAAGAAAAATCTACTTATTTTTATGATCTGTACTTTTAGGGAAGCATGATGTCTACGTTTCAATGCCTACAGGATCAGGGAAATCATTATGTTTCCAATTACCAGCGGTATTACATGATAACATGATCACAATGGTATTTTCTCCACTACTGGCACTTATCAAGGTAAGTTTTGAATTCCCTATAGTATTACAGTAATATAAAATATTTATATCTTTACAGTTAGTTTATTTATTTTTAGGATCAAGTTGATACACTAAGATCTTTAAAAATAAGAGCTTCTTCCTTGAATTCCAAGATAACAAAAACGGAAAGAGAGAGTCTCATTGCTGATTTAAAATCGACATCACCTAACACAAGACTATTATACATAACTCCTGAGCAAGCTGCAACCAAAACATTTAAGGTGAAATAATTTTAATAATATGTAATATGTGTGGTAAAAAAATACTGGAATTTCTCTTGACTGTCGTGAAAATATTTTTTCAATTCACTAAATGAACTTGGTGCCTTGATGATATTATCATTATTTTTGAATTTCTTTGACAGTTTAAAATAACTGCTCATTTTTTACCTTTAAAAGATTACTTGTACTGTTAAAGAAGTATAGCTGGTAACACTACATATTATAGAATTGATATAAAGGTGTAATAATTCCATATATTAATAAATCACAATTTTTAGGAACTCTTCAATAATTTATGTAAGTTTAACAAAATAGCTTATATCGTTGTGGATGAAGCACATTGTGTCAGTGAATGGGGTCATGATTTTCGCCCTGACTATTTGAAGTTAGGAAGTTTAAGAGAAAATTGTACTGTGCCTTGTATCGCATTGACAGCTACTGCTGGCAAGCAGGTAAAAAATTTTTCATATGGATTGAAAACATTTTCTACCGTCCGGATTCTCAATATCTTTTTACCAGTAGTAACTATGTAACCTCCATAGGAACAGTTCTTATAATAATTTAATTCTTTTGAAAATTCAATGACTGTTGATAATAACAGTGAGTTGGCCTGGAGTCTGACTAAACAGGAAAAATAATTCCAGATAAAAATTTTAAAGAAAAATACTGTTAAAAAGATTGGTTTTTGTTCACAAAATCCTATTTTTTGCATGAAATGTTTAAAAAAAGACTGTAAAACAACATATGGTATAATATTAAAATTTTCTGTACATGAATTTTGGTTAAAATAAGTGGTTTAGAGCAAAATATAACAGTGCCTTATTTAAAATAAAATTATTCTATCTTCAAAATTTTTTTTAATTGATGGATTTGAATATAATCATTTTTTACACAAATAATTTCAGCTATATAGTTCTGAGGATTATATATAGGTCAAAACACCAACTGGAGACAAAAGTAATCCTCTAAAGCCCAATCACAATATCTGTTCATCCTGAGTTTAAGATAAAGGAAGCGTGACAACTGTTGGTTTATATTTTATTGAAAGTTAAACATAGGTCAAATTTACCAGTAAAGTAGTTTGAGCAAAAGAATAAAGTAAAACTAAACATATGAGGGTGGTTAAGTAAGTAAGGTAAAAAAAGAATAAAAACGTTATTGTTTCCTTTTTTTAATTATTCAATATAGTCTCCTTGGAGCTCTGTACAGTTGATTCAGTGGTATTCCAGCTTCTGTATGCTTTCTGAAAAGTAGAAAGTATCAAAATTCACAAAATAGTCTTCTACAGCCCTAATAATCACTTCATCTGATGAAAATCTCTGTCCTTTGAGTGACTTTCTTGGGTCAGGAAGAAGTCACTAGGTACCAAATCTGGTGAATATGGTGGATGGGGTACTAATTCAAATCGTAATTCATTTAATTTTGACATTGTAACAACACAAGTGTGAACTCAAGCATTGTCTTGACGAAAAAGAACTTTTTTGCATTGTAGTCTTGGATTTTTTTTTTCATTTCTTGATCCAAATGGCCAAGAAGCGTTATATAGTAATCCCCTGTGATTGTTTGACCTTTTTTTAAATAGTTAATAAATATTATGCCTTGAGAATCCCAAGAAACAGTGGCCATGGCTGCTTCGACTCGGGCGTGTAGTGATGGATCCAGGTCTCGTCCACAGTCATGTATCTACGCTAAAAATGTGCTGTATTACGTTTAATCATCGATAACACGCTCAGAATTCATTTTCCGGGTTTGTTTGTTTTCAGCTGTCACCAATCGCGGCATCCATCTGGTACACAGTATTTTCATACACAAATGTTGGTGCAAAATATTTTTTATAGTATCAATTGACATGCTCCGCATTCAGCTACATATATGACGAACCTTTATTCGTCGATCGTTGGCAACAGTACAATATCTTTTTTCAATCATTTCTGGTGTAATGACCTGAACTGGGCGTCCTGAGCGTGTTTTATCTTTAGTTGATTATCAGCCATAAAATAATTCGTTTATCCAAAAATAAACAGTTTTTAAAGTCAGTGCAGAATTTCTGAGAACAGCATCCATTCATTAATTTCATTTTAGCCTAGTTTTCATCCTTCCAAAACTAGATATAGGCCCCCCTATTTGTTTCCAAATCTCTCTATTCTGGGCTCTTCTTTCCTACATCAAGCCGGCATGTCTGACTATGTCATCCTTCCATCTCATCTGTGGCCTGCCTCTGGATCTTTTCCCTGCATATGGGCGCCATTTTCCATTTTAGTGATGCTGCTCTTTCTATAGCGTCAACTGCATTGGTTTTTCTTCTTATCCACTCATTTCGTTTTTTATCTCTGAGTGATATTCCTAACATGTGTCGTTCCATAGCGCTTTGAGTTTTACGGATTCTCTCCAAATTTGATTTTGTAGAGGTCCACGTCTGCGCTCCGTATGTTAGAACCGGCAATATACAACAATCAAATACTTTGGTTCTTAAGTATAAGGGAATTTTCAGATTTTTTAAAACATAGGAGAGTTTTCCGAACGCCGTCCATCCCAATCGAGTTCTTAGTATTATTTCGGCTGTCTGGTTGTCCTTACTCGCTCTTATGGCCTGGCCTAAGTATATATATTCATTCACCTGTTATATTTCGGTTGCATTTACTGTTATAACTTGTTCGTCTGAGTTTGACATTACTTTTGTTTTTCTGAGATTCATCTTTAATCCTCGTTGGAGCAATGTTTCATGGAGGTCGTTTATCATTGACTGCTGCTCTTCCCAGTCGGACACGATCGAGAATATATCATCTACATATCTCAGATGATTTAGGAATCTACCATTAATGTTTATCCCTTTATTTTCCCAATTTAATAATTTGAACAAGTCTTCCAGGGCCATTGTAAATAATTTGGGCAAGATTGTATCTCCCTGTCTTACTCCTCTTTTGATTGGGATGCGGTTCGTCTTTAGCTCTCATCAAGTTGTACTGTCATCGTTGCGTCTAGATAGACATTATGCAATAGATTTTTGTATCTTGAGTCTTTTCTGCTATTTACCAAAGCTTCTTCAACAACCCATAGTTCTACGCTGTCGAAAGCCTTCTCGTAGTCAACAAAGGCCATGTACAGAGGCAGATTATACTTGTTGGTTTTTTCTATTAATATTTTTAGTGTATGCAGGTGGTCGCATGTTCCATATCCCCTTCTGAATCCTGCTTATTCTACAGGTTGATATGTGTCGAATTTGTTCGTCAATCTGCTAGTTATGATTTTCATGAAGGTTTTCTATAACTGGGAGAGAAGGGATATAGGCCTATAATTGTCCCAAGCATCCAACTCAGTTTTAATCTGAGTAGCTATCCACTGATTCATATAGAATGTTTAATCACTGCTTAAAAATCGTCTTTTTTTTATTATTTATAGCACTGGTTTGATGACTTGTTTCAAATGACTGTCACATATAAACTAACCATTGGATTATACTTTGTAGATGTTCCTCCGAAGAGTACAGCTACATAATCATATGCATTGTACACTTAATTGAAAAATAACCCCTTCAAATATTATGGAACGGCCTTCAAAAAGTGCTAAGTAAATCTACAGAAGGGTTTAAAAACAGACATATAAAATTACCGATTAATTGCCGTGCTCTCTGCAATGGCCATTGTGTTTGAGACAATCTTGTTTAAATCAATATGCATCTGTCTCACCATTTATTTCATCTGATCAGTATGCATTCATGAGGGAAAGTCATGCGTGGGTAAATTATTGTGTGTGATGAATACCATATTAGGAGCCTTAGACAAACATGGTCAAGTGGATGTTATCTACACTGACTGCCAAGGCCTTTGATGTGGTGTCTCAGTCTATACGTTTGCAAAAGCTTGAATTGTAGTATGGATTTCATCAAAATTTGTTGAGCTTAATGCCATCCTATTTACTTAATAGAGAGCAATGTGTTGTTGTTAGAGGTCATATCTCTCGTTCTTTTGTACCATCATCAGGGATTGTCCAAGATTCAAACCTCGGTTCGTTGATTTTCTTACGTTTCAAAAATTTAACTATTTGCTGACGATCTAAAGCTTTACAAAGTTGTAACCGATTTAAATGATTGTATTTTACTTCAGTCTGATATAGACAAATTAACTAATTGGTCAATAAAAAATAAACTTCATTTTAACATAGACAAATGTTCAATACTGTCATATACCAGGAGAAAGAACTTTGTTAATTGTGTGTAGAACATGCGAAACACAACACTAAACAAAGCGAGATTAAGGACTTGGGGATCACTTTTGATGAGCAGTTGATATTTAAAATACATATAGAATCTATCTGTAGGAGAGCGTCTCCGAGTTACCGCTTTATTGTTAGAAATGCTAGGTACTTTAACAATAAAACTATCAATTTATAAAGGTATTATTTAAAACAATTATTTGCAATATTTAGAGTATGATAGTTAGGTATAGAATCCATTTTATCAGTCATAGATATAGCATTGAAAAAATATAAAACAAAATGTTAAGGCATATGTATTTTAAGGAATCAGGCCTATAAGATTTTAACATTTCTAAGCAATTTTTGCGAGAAAAATTTAATATGAACATATAAAATGAAGAAAAATTACAGCTTTTCTATCTTTTTTTTTTTAAGGTATCAAGAGGTTTTACTGAAAATAGAGTGATATTCATCCTTATTAGAACTTGTAGCTTGTATGATACAGTGCAATAAGACTGTGATTTGTTTATGGACTGTCTCAGTGCTTTTAAAGCAACTCTACATTTTTTTATTATATAATTTTGAATTTTATTACTGAAAATATTTTGCAATTGGATTTTTTTAATAATATGTTAAGTGCTTATTTAAATAAATAAATAAATATAATTATTAAATTAATTGCAATTTAAGACAGTCTGTAATTTATTTTTTACTTTTTATTGCAATAATTTAAAGTCGATTAGTTTTTTTCTAAAAATAATTGATTAATCCCAAAATCATTTTTCTGAATTCCAAAAGTTTATATATCTATGCAGTTATTTTTTAGATTTTCTATTTAAATTTTGTATTGTTTTTTAGGTAGTCAAAGATATTATAACCAGCCTAAGATTAGCTTCAGATCACAAAGTATTCAAAACCTCATGTTTTCGGGACAACTTGTTCTACGACGTCTACTTTCCTAATATGCTCGAGAATCCGTTCAAACATCTTAAAAATTTTATCGAAGTATGCTTAAATTTTGAAAAAGAGAAAGATTTACCAAATAACGAAAAATCATGTGGTATTATTTATTGTCGAACGAGGGAACAGACTGAGGTTTTGGCTTCAAAATTAAACTCAATGAATATAAAAACTTTATGTTACCACGCGGGATTGAAAAATCATGAACGGCTGGAATTTCAAGAGAGCTGGCAAAATGGTATTGTGCCTGTTATTTGTGCTACTATAAGTTTTGGTATGGGTGTTGATAAAGCAACTGTGAGGTAATATCTTTGGATTACTAAAATACATATTCAAAAATCTGGAATTTTTTACAGATGTTATGACAATTATAAAGGAACGCTAGTTTACAAGGTTTTTATACCATGGCCAAAAGTTATCAATGCTTAAGTATTTTGACATTGTAAATCTAGAAGTCGTGTAAAAGTAAATCCAACAACGTGATTTTGAAGATATTTAATTAAATTTAAAAAATACCAAACCGATGATTGAGTCAATCCATTAGAAATCACTCATACTATGTTGCTCAACATTTTTAATTTTCCTTATACTTTTGCGAGCTACTCCCCAATGTTGGCGAGTTTAAAACTATAGTTAAAAAATTTTTAGGCTCATACTTTTTTTGGTGGCCATTGTAAGTTTGCTTCAGAGCTGTTTTTTGACTGAAAACAAGTTTCACGCCTAACTATAGAACTACTTGCTATAGATGTTTCAAGCTTGAGATTTTTGTCCTTTTGTTTTAAATATTGTTGTTGTCATATAAATAAGCAATATTTAAAGTTAAATATCTCAGAAGGGACTGACAAGGGGAGGTCAAGACTTAAGAATCATACCGACTAAGGTCATCTAAAGAAATCCCCCAAAAGTTCCGTCATTAGTAATTCATTATGTAGATATTAATAGTAACTTGATTTTTACCTGTTTGTGTTTAGCATTAGTAGCTTCTGGGTTTTCGCATAAAAACTGATTTATCTCGAAAACCGCCAGTTTTATCGAAATAAATTAAGAGTCCTTTTTGAAGAGGAATGACCAAAGTATTTAAAAAATCAGTTTTCAGCTCTGTAAAATGATACCTGTCAAAAATTAGACCCAACGAGTATGGCTGCAAGTCCGTTCCTGACTTTTCTGATGACCTAATACATCTACTGTAGTATGGTTTAATGAGTCTTTATGGCCCCTATAAAATAGTATATTAACAGACCAAATAAATACAATCCATTACAAAAATAAAAAATACAATTACTATTTAAAACAGTCAGAAATAAAAAAAAAACCTACAAATCTAAACATACATCAAAGTGCTTCAAAAGACAAGTATTGACAATTGACAATATTAACTAGTTTTTCAAGAATTGTAAAATTTTTAATTTAAAGACATTAATTGGCAAATGAAAAATATCAATCTCGGTAGAAACTGAATTCATTTCCCTACACATTCGAGCAATAGGACTGTTAATGCCATAATTCGTTCGGTGATATATCACATCAAACAAATTGTGCGCTCTAAAAGCTCTTTGAGGAACTGATAATCCAATATTATTGAGTAGTTCAGGAAAATCAATACAATCTTATAAAATTTAATTAAATTATACAAGTCGATTCAAAATTTAAAGCCGATAAGGTAAATTGCTGGGTACCCCTTTAGGGCTCTTTATCTCCGTTAAAGGGCACTTTACGAATTTTTTTTCTATTACAAGTAGGGTTATTTTGACCTCTCGTGTATGTTTCCGAGAAATTAAGAGGCACTTACCGGACACCTTGTATTTAATAAATAAACCATCTTCTTCTTCTTCCTCAGCCACTTCCTGTCCACTCCTGAACGTAGGCCTCTTTCATCTGTTTCCATACTGTTCTGTCCTGTGCTATTTGAAACCATCTTGCTCCTGCTTGCTTTTTGATGTCATCTAGCCATCTTTTCTGCGGCCTGCCGACACTACGCTTTGTTTGTCTTGGTCGCCAATGCGTTAGTCTTAAATAAACCATAATAAGTCATAATGAGCACTGGGCGTCAGTGATCTTGGCTTGGGCGCTAAAAGCACCTACAAGAACTACGGTATATTGTTAGTTTATTGAATTCAATTGCTTTGTCATTGGGCATGCCCAATGACAAAAGCGATCAACATAACGATCTACTAGTTCACTTTTTACATCTGCCTGGCCCAAAAACTGCCTTCAAGTTATTTTAAGAAGACATGCTGTGGGTTCCATTAATGAAAGTTGTGAGAAAGATCACCTCTATAAAATTAACAATGGTTTCGGACAGAACGCATGACACAACAGAAACACTATGTACCGAAATTTCAACACTCTTCGATACTTTAAGCAAATTGAAAATTTATCATCAGATGAAATGTACATATACAACTTTTTTGTGTAGCAAACTTAGTTTCAATAAAATTTTGTATTTTAACTTACAATGTGTGTTTTTTTTTTATCAATATACTGCCTCTGTTTAATAAAATATAATAAAATTAATACATTTTTTTATGTTACTGGTGAATTTAACTAAAAACAAACTGTCCCTTTTTTAAGTGGATTTTTACTATTAATTAATGTTGAATTTTTCGTGTGTATAATGCATTTTTGACTAAATTTAATGCACTTTAATTGTGGAACCAATTAAGTCTCAGTCACCAAATTTTTATGTTTATATTATAATGTATTAGTTTTATAATTTTTCACTTAGTCCCTTTTGAGATATTCAACTTTAAATATCGCCAATATACAATTTTTGGCATTTTTGAAAGATTATTTATAAAAAAGGACAAATTTCTCAAGCTTAAATATCCTATAGCAAGTTGTCATATAATAAATATATATTAAAAAGGTGATTATTTATTCCTTTTAATAATTTTGCAGCACACAAATTTCTCAAGCTTAAATATCCTATAGCAAGTTGTCATATAATAAATATATACAAAAAAGGTGATTATTTATTCCTTTTAATAATTTTGCAGACTCAAAATTCCATTTTAAATTAATTTTCACTTCGTAGTTGTGATTTTTTTTTTCACTACTTAGGTTATGTAAGAATAAAAAATCTGTAGCACATCATTCTGATAATTTTGGTTTTTAGCTTGTATTGATATCTCTAAAATTAACAGAGTTAGATACACTTGGGCAAAACTTATTTTCAGCCGAGAAACGATTCTGAATCAAACTTGAAATTGCCGCCAAAAAAAAGTATGAGCATGAAATTTTTTTTAACCGTAGTTCATAAATCCTGTTTTGGGGATACCATCTTCACAGTGGTAAAATGCTTTTTGGATTAGTTGAAATGTGCATCAATCTTATTGCATATACCCTCGTATTGATGTTAATTTCCATTACCAAGTTCTTCAGTGTTCCTAGTGTCGATATGTTTTTCACGTTCCATGTTGCCATTTTCACTAATAAACTGGGGATTCTTCGCACCTTATGACCATGTAAGGCCTATTGGGGACTGAGTGTGATTTGTTTCGAATGTGGAGCCATGATAATTGAACTAGGAAAAATTGTCTGCTAGTGATACCTATGATATTCCAATAATAAACGTTTGGATTGGGACACTGATTTTTCCTGGAAAGAATTTGGGAAGAAGTCTGTGCTTACCTGGGTGGGGTCGGGTCTCTGATGTAGATCTGTCCTCTAACGAATTAGTAGAGAAGTATCTAACCGTTACCCCATACAAAATTTGGTTACTACGGTGTAATAGAAACATTTTAATTACAGTTCACATATATAAAACTATTACTTTGGTTCATGGTATATGAAAAAAGTACAAATTTGAAACTAGGAAATTGGACTCTATAAAACTAGCATTATTTTCAAACTGTAGTTGGGAGCTTGGAATCTTAAATTATTTGGTCTTGGAGAACCTGTAAAAGAATTCCGAAATATTTTTTAGATTTGTCATACACTGGGGTGTTCCCAAAGATCCAGCATCATTCTATCAAGAGTCTGGTCGCGCTGGCAGAGATGGCAAGCCTTCGTGGTGTAGAGTGTATTATAATAGGGCTGATTCTAAAGCTATAGAGTTCCATTTGACACAAGATTTGGGAAAATCTAAAGAAAAAGAGGCTAAGAAATTGAATGTAGAAAATGCCATTAAAGGTTTTAAGCAGGTAGTGGAGTATTGTGAGAACCCAAGGTAAGTAGATCTCAACAATTCAGAAAATAACAATAAATTATGATTGATTTCAATCACTTTTGGTTTTGAGAGCTATGTGTATATACAGCGTATTAAAAAAGCTTTTGATCACTGAAATATTTTTAGAGGCTATATCTCGCAAAGCATTCATGCTATGATTTTGGGATAAGAAAATTATTAATAAATATAGCCAAACTAAAAATATTGCAATTTTAGTGAGTGTCGACACATCCTCTTTTCAAACTACTTTGGGGAACCACCTCCTAAATGTGACAGGAAATGTGACTGGTGCAAGGACAAGAAGGCTGTCCAGGAGATGGTCGAACATTTCCTTATTAAAAGCGTTCAGTTCACTACGCATGCAAGTTCCTATAATGAAATGGACTATGGCGATTTATACGGGGAAGGCAGAAAAGGAGTTAATGAGTAAGATTAAACTTGATAATTATTTATCTTATTTCTATTTGTAGCATTAAAATTTTTCATACACCAGCTTGGTAGATACGTGTTAATAAAGTGAGCAAAGATATTTAAAAGAAAAATAGAACTTCCATTGTTTGTAAAAATTCTAAAATGCAATGATTGATTTATTGTATTTATAAAGGGTGTTTTTTTATAGAGGTATAGAACTTTTAAATGGAATAAAACAACGATGAATTTTTTAAATTGACATGAAATTTACTTTATTCGAAAGATAACCTTCTGGCATTATAATTTAAATGTGACTTCTGGCATATGACCGCCACGGCTGGCTCGGACGTAGTCTAATCTGGAGGTCCAATTTTCGATGACTTTTTCCAACATTTGTGGCCGTATATCGGCAATAACGCGGCGAATGTTGTCCTCCAAGTGATCAATCGTTTCGGGCTTATCGGCGTAGACGAGCGACTTCACATATCCCCACAGAAAATAGTCTAGCGGCGTTAAGTGGCACGATCTTGGAGGCCAATTCACGGGTCCGAAACGTGAAACTATGCGGTTACCAAACGTTTCCTTCAATAAATCAATTGTGGCACGAGCTGTGTGATATGTTGCGCCGTCTTGTTGAAACCACAGCTCCTGCACATCATGGTTGTTCAATTGATGAACGAAAAAGTTAGTAATAATGGCTCTATAGCGGTCACCATTGACTGTAACGTTCTGACCAGCATCGTTTTTAAAGAAGTACGGACCAATGATTCCACCAGCCCATAAAGCACACCAAACAGTCAGTTTTTCTGGATGTAACGGTGTCTCAACATACACTTGAGGATTATCATCACTCCAAATACGGCAGTTTTGTTTATTGACGTATCCATTCAAACAAAAGTGAGCTTCATCGCTAAACAAAATTCGCTTATGAAAATCGGGATCAACGGAAATCTTGTTTTGGGCCCATTCACCGAATCTACGCCTTGCTAGGTGATCGTGTGGCTTCAATTCTTGCACGAGTTGGATTTTGTAAGCACGCAAACCAAGATCTTTCCGCAAAATCTTCCATAAAGTGAATGGACACCTATCCAATTCCTGTGCACGATGGCGGATAGACTGGTTCGGGTCTTCCTCTACGCTACGCTCTACAGCAGCAATGACTTCTTCTGTACGCACTGTACGACGTCTCTGTGGATGCGTATTATCATTTAGAGTAAAGGTGGTGTGAAAACGTTCCATAGTTAATCGAATTAATTGCTCCGATGAACGATTATGTTGATCGTAAAATGGACGTAGTGCGTGATACGTATTTCGAACAGAACCATGATTTTTAAAATAAATTTGCACAATTTGGAAGCGTTGTTCAGGCGTCAGTCTATTCATGTTGAAATGCCAAACCAAACTAAACATAAATCACTTGACAGCTGACAAAATGGCCGCCAGTTAAAAAAGTGTTGCCAACTTAAAGTTCTATACCTCTATAAAAAACACCCTTTATAAATACAAATCTGCTTACATTTGTTGACATTTTAAAATAAAGTCTTAAAAAGGTCGTTAGCATATATTATAAAAGGATTGGCCCCAGTATGGATCTCTGTGGAATGCCCTACTGAATCCGCTCCTAAGAGGACAGTTGATTGTTAAATTTCTCTCTGAGAGGCAAGATTCAGTTAAAAAAATAAAGTTTTGCCCATGTCATGATATTGCACACAATCGAAAGCTCTGCTTAAGTCATACAAGGTGACTGAAACAAACGCCCTCCTCCAAGGCGACAATTAATATTTCCATTAATTGGACCATGGCTAGTGTTGTAGAGCAACCAGGACGGAATCTGTGTGATTCCACAAACAAATTATGCTGCTCAAAAAAGTCAGTGGTTGATTTTGTATGGCTGATTCAATTACTTTGAAGATAATGAGAATACGATCCTTTGAACGTATTCTAGATGTAATAAATCAGATGGAGGACAACTCTGTATTATGGTGTGGGTAATATTTACAAAGTAGTTGTTCAAATTTTCACGTGAAAGATCACCGAACTCTGATTGTGTTTTGAGTTTTATTTTATAATTTGCCATGAAGCTGTGTTTTTAGTGTTGCATCTAGAAATATTCTGACTATTTGCATTCATTTTCGCATTTTGAATTTCAGTTCTATAAGTTTTTCGAACTTTCAATATTTCATACTTAAATTATTTTTTTATGTTTCTTCGTAAACCAATCTATTTCAGGAGTTATTACAAATTTGGTGGGTTTTTCCGGAAATGCGGTTCTGTAGCAAAATTGGATGGGATTCAAAAGTGAAGACGTGTCTTTAGTGAAAATTGAATCTCATTTAAGACCCCATAACATATTTAAAAATATTGGTTTAACTTTTTGTGTTAGGGGTTCTGTTAATTGGAACAATGGAAACAGAGTGTTAAAATTCAAAGAGCTGATCACAAGGGTCTGAAATATTAAGTTATCACTTTAGCAGGATCTATGTTGCATATTATGTTGTCAATACCAGTCTTCTGCGTATAAGTTACCTTAGTCGGTTCGTCTATTGTTGTGTGGAAACCATATCATAATGATAATAATACTCTTGTAAGAAACCTTAGAACAGAAGTAATATTGCGCAAGCCTTATAAATCTCACTTTTTTGTGTACCTGTACAACACAGATGGATAAGAAAGTGTCTGAAAATCCTCAGAAGGTTCAAATTATAATCTTTTAACTCACATTATTTATTTTGGTTGGTCGCGGCCATTTAAAATATTTTTTTATTGTTATTTACAGTGAAAACAGGGAAAGAAAAGGAGAAGATAACGACAGTGGAGATGAAGAAGGATGGTTCGAAAGAGAACAGCAGGTTAAAAAAGAAGCAACGACTTTTATTCAGAAACAGCTATCATTGCGAAGAAATACACAGGTATTAAAGTATACATAATTTTGAAATTAAAACAAAAATGAAGCGAACTGTAATAGTGTATGTAATCGATTGTAGATATTTGATAAAAATATATATTTAGAAACCCACATTTTTTGGAGTATTCCTGCTTTGAGAATCGTGCCATTTTCATTTACAATACAACTTTTAGGAGGTATCACAAGCTACGATAGAAAAACTATTCTCGAAACACGCTAGAGTTCAAGCAGCTGCCGCAACGTCCAATAAAATAAAAGGCTTGACGCTGGCCATAAGAGAGCAGTATCTTTCAAAAATATTAGACACCCTCTATGCAAATTATACTGAGTGTGTTGCCAATCAAGTTTTGGATAAAAAAGATCTTGAAGACTGTAGTATTGAGCTTGAGTATGAGGCTTTTAGTACAAAAACGAATATGACGATGTACAGGAGTAGTTTAGCTAAACTGGTAAGTGAATATTTTTGATTAAATTTGATTTACATTTATTGATAATCAGTTCCATTACACACAGTATTTTCTTTTATAAAAATTTATGATTACGATTACATTATTCAATGTAAAACAGTGCCGAGTAGTTTAAAAAACATAATAAAGATCTTGGTTTAATTCCATAATCATAATACAGTGCGTCCGAAATTGTTAGGGAATTTATTGGAATGTTTGAAACTGTTTTGAATTGAATGACGGTTTTTTTTTTTTTTTGAAGGATGGTTATTTGGGAAAGTTTTAGACAATTATGTTAATAATTTAATAGCGCTCGTAGATTGATTCTAAGCATTTTGTATTTTGAGATATTTTGATAATGTGGAGGTTGTCTTTTTAAAAGTTTGTTTTATTTCATTTATTTATGAAAATTTTTAAAATCTGCTCAAAACTTTTAGAGGAACTTTTCACGTAAATACGCCTATGTTTTTGGAAGATCGCAAATTTTTATACTTCCATTTCTGGTTTCGCTTTTGCTTTTTTTATAACGGCAGTTTAGCGAAATTATCATGCAGTGTAGGGTAATAATCACTGCTCGACAGGTCGATACTTGAACAAAATTACCAAGCTATAGGGGGGCGAGTGAGAGTGATATGCGTTCTGAAGGCAGGGATTTACATTATTACAATGTTTTGCATTAATAAAATCATCGAGTAAATAAAAACTATTTTGCATATTCTTATTTTGTTCTTAAACAGACCAAATCATAGGCTTTTTAGATACAAAGGAAGCTTGTAAAATCGAGGAGTGTAATAAAAGAATATCGACTCTTTGTCAAACGTCCATCTACAACAGATTCTCTGAATATATTAATTTAAGATAACCGTTTTTGTTGGGGTGTTATTTCCTAAATAAATATTCTGGGAGTATCATGCTAAGTGAGACTTGAGTTGAGAAAATTTTTGAACGTTTCCCCCAATTTCATCCTGATGTATTGTGTGACGTTATATAAGGCACTGTTTTTGGGGACAATGGGTAGCGTGAATTGCTAAATTTGATATTAAAAGTGCAGTTTTATGTCTCCTGATATGTGGCAACTTTTCGTTTTTCGGCTCGATTTTTAGCTATATTTTAACAAAATGATACAGTCAGTGGCTGATTCAGCACTTCGGAGGCCCAGGGCGGAAGAACTAAATGAGGCCTCCGGTCTGCTTAGAAATTGATTTATTTGTAGTGTACATTTCGTAAAAAATGAAATGATTTATAATGTGTGTACACTCTAGAAATGATGCCAGTAGCCGAGCCAAGTCAGTATTGTCTACGTGTGCATGGTAATATTAGGACAGCACAACTGTCTCAAGCCATTAATTGAGACAGGACAGTAGATAGAATACCAGACTTAACTTTTCTAGATAGTAACATTCCCTCACCGCTGATCACTCACTTGTCTTTTGGCTGTCCCCATGTGAATTTCGTTCAGGTGACCCAACGACACTTAGAGTATCGTGCTTAGCTTCGCCATTAGAAAGAGAGGTCCTGCTCCTTGAAAAAGCTTTATCTCCTTTTAAGCGTGAACCAACTTTCTTCTATAGGATCCGCTGTCTATATTAAGTAATATTAATTTCTCTTACGTCTACGTATAGTTTAGATAAGGGAAAAATACCATAACCTCGCACAGAATACAGAATAATACTATTTTGACCCTCGGGCGTCGCTTCTCGATTTTGTTAGTAAATTTTTCCATTTTTTATTAATTCTGTCTTCGATTTTTTTTTAGAATGTAATTAAAGGCGCTTTCTTCGAGCATACATTATTGGAGGTAGCATGTAGTGCTCCGCATGCGTTACACGGCAAAGAGACAGAAAGGGGAATAAGAAGTCGTGTTATCTACCTCGCTCCGAACGCTTGAGTTTGTATGATACTTCCAGTAGTGTATGCTCGAAGGCAAGGTGAAAAAATCCGCCCAACTAACTTATTTTTTTTTTATTAAAAGGTGTATGACTAGTTCTGAACAATTTTTTCTGTTACTATCTAAGGTAAATATTTACATTAATGTACATTCATGGAAGTCTAGGAAAACAAAGTTTTCTTGGAAAAAACTGGAGACTCACCCCCTATTTCTCCGACTTTCCATAATTTTTCAAGAAAAATCGCTTTTAACTTTGGGTTAAATTATTAGCACAAAATCTTTAAAATTTTGTTACAGCCACAAATTCCACATTCTGTATTATATAAAAATTCATAAATAAATCAAGAAAATTATTAAACAAATCAAAATAAATAAAAACAAAATTGCCTCCGCCATCAAATTGTGGCGTGACTGTTCCGAAAGGCGCAATTGCCAAAGTGCAAATACGATTTCTGTGAAATTTACATATATTTTTTTTCCATTAAAACTGGAAATAAAAGGACCTGAAAAACATTTTTCCTCTCTCTTTAATCCCCCGCCCTTACGTAGTCTCTGCCAGACAATAACACTTTTTAATTAATAAATATAAGTCAGTTTATGTTAGTTTAGATTAGTTTCAGTTTTCCAAACTAACTAAAACCAAGCTAAACCGGAAACAACCAAAAATTGTTGATAATTAAGATTAATTTTACCCTTTTTTAAGTATCAATCTAGGTCAGTTTAGGTTAATTCAGGTTAGTTTCAGTTTTTCAAACTAACCAAAACCAAACTCAACCTGAACTAACCAAAAATTTGATTAATTTTACCCTTTTTTATACAGTACAAAATTTAAACTATGTCATTGACTGAAATGGATAAATTACATAGTTTATACCACAAAAGTATAAATCTAGGTCAGTTTTGGTTAATTCAGGTTATTTTTAGTTTTCCAAACTAATCAAAACCAAGCTAAACTTGAACTAACCAAAAATTTTGGGTGGCTAAGATTAATTTAACCATTTTTTATACATTACAAAAATTAAACTATGTTGTTGACTGAGATGGCTAAATTTTACAGTTTACCACGAAAATATTTTACATTTGGCAACGTTGCATCGAATATTTGTCATGTTCGCCAATCGTCGATGGCGTTTCCGAGACGCACTTTTAGGTTTTCGTTGAAAATAGAAGTTTTTCTAAATTTGTGCAAAAATAGTTCAAACATATTACATATAATATATTTTAACTAGTATCATTCAAAATAAAGACGTAAGTTCGGTGTTTTCTTCAGAAATAAAAGTGCTTGGTAAAGTAACGCTGGGTATTTTTTCAGTTCTCTGGGAAAGTGAGGAAAAGTAGTGAAAAGCCCAGGCCAAAATCGTATTTTACGAACTCGAAGTAGGGGGTGATTGTCCAAATTTTTTCAAAAAAGCATTGTTTTCTTAGATTTCCATTAATTTAAATATTTACCCTATCCAATATTATATCTTCCTCTGATTAGTTGGAAAAGAATGACATGATGGAGCCGATTAGGGAGGCACACAGATCGACGCTGTGGTGTGTGCTAATATGGTAAAACAGAGGTAAAGCTAGTTCTGGCGCCATAGACGCAACTAAGCGTGGTGTGCCGTTGTTTTTAGGCTTTATCGTGCGGGAAGCCCTCAATGCTACCTCTAGTAGTATATGCTCATTGTAAATGTTGTCGCCATTGTTTTAGTATAAAATCACTCTCTTAGTATCGACTCAAAAATCCCTACTGTTGTCAAGCGGCTGTCAAACGTCAGTGTTATGGAGGAAAGTGTCAACTTTCTATTTTTTGCATGAAAATTGCAAATTTCAATTAAAAAAGTGCTTGTTTACGTAATAAAAAACTGATTTTTAAAGTGTTAGCTACTACAGTGTTCACTGAACAAATATATATTTGGCTTTAAATGGATAGTTTCTTGCCACGCGACAAATTTAACCTAGTTATTTTTAGATCACAGCATCTTGTTGATTTGAAATTTTTCTTTGCAGATATCTAACATAAAGAAATGCACCGATGGTAATACAGTTTATGAAAAGTTGGTAAACTTTGAAGCAAAGCCTGCTAAACATGAAACGCTGACGGATTTGTTTCGTAACATTAAAAAAGAACAACAAATCAAAAAAAGCCAAGAAAGTCAGGAAAATAATAGCAAGGCTTGTTTTAAAACTGCTAAAGATTTACTAGATGAACGACAAACCGATTCTGTCTTTTCTGATACTAAAGACAGTGATAATTTAAGTGGCGATTTTAGTGAGAATCGGTTAGATAATAATTCAAATAGCCCAAAAGTCTTTCAGTCTTCAAAAGAGACAGTAAATGAAGAGAAAAATATCCCTTGTGAGCTCATTAATAACTATCGAAATGAAGAAAACTCAAAGTTCAGTTCATTTAAAAGTGCAAATGACTTGTTAAAGGAACAAGAAAATTCATCTCGTGGTAATAAAAATTTAAGTGACTTTTTTATTTATAATAGTAAAACAAGTATATCCAACGATAACAAAATGAATAAAACAAGTAATATAAAATCTCTGTTTGGAGATTCTGATGATGAGCTAGACAAAAGTCCAAAAAGGGATGTCAGTAAGTTAGATAGAAAAGACAGAGACAAAGAAAGCAGAAGTAGTTCAAGCCGATATGATCGAGGAAAGGACAGAGATCGATATAGGGATAATAGGGATCGAGATAGGCACAGAGATGATAGACATAGAGATCGAGGTAGAGATGACCGGCATAGGGACAATAGACACAGAGATGATCGGTATAGGAGAGACAGTCGAAGGCATGAAAGTGATAGGAAACGGAGACATAGTTCTGATAGAGAAAGAGAAAGGGAAGAAGATAGAGATAGGAAGAAGAGGAAAGAAGAAAAGGATAGGGAAGATAGATGGAAGAACAACGATAAAGAAAGTGAAGACAGGTAGGTTAGAGGTATTTGTTTTAGTATTTTTAAGCTTTTTATTTAATTGCTAATTGAACTGCACAAATAAACATTAGAAAACCATCAGCCAGTATTTTAGCTCCAACATTTATTGAATAAATGTAACTTTGTATTATCAAAAAAGTTTTTTATGAATCAGTTTTTTTTTATGTTCGACTTTTGAATTAATATCAGGAAATCATTTTAATAAATAATTTTTTTACTTTATTTAAAAGCTCTTGATTCCCTGAATACAACTAGAAGTTACACCTAATATAAATAGTGTTATGAATTTATTATAGAAGTTGTTATCTCTGCCACTCTCAACTTAAAAAAAAAAAAAAAAAAAAAATAGAATGATGAATAGGCAACGGACATTGAGTATTAAGAAAGAGTTTTTTAAACCATTTTTCTCTTATTATCCTCAGGACAAGGGAAAATGGTAAAAATGAAGAAAAGAAAAATGGAAAAGTAGCGAGTCGAGAAAGCATTGAAGAAGGTGAAATACAAGATGAAGAAAGAAGTTCTACACCATCACAAGAGAGTAGTATAGAAGAAATCAATGAATCAGCAGCAGACAAGCTGAATAGAAGTGTGGATTTATATGGAGAAATTACAAGTATCAAGCAAGATGAAATTTCAGAGCTGCCAAGTAATATTTCTAACTATTCTCATATGGAAATTGATAATATTGAGTTGCCAAAGGAAAATGAAAATTCTACTTTGAATTTTGAAGACACTGAAATAAACAGTGACTTAAGTGAAACAAAACTCAATTATAATGAGGATAAAGATAGCCCTAATGATGAAAGTATAACCCACAATGAAGAAGACGTTAGCAATGATGAGAAAATTAGTAGTAATAGGCCAGAAGACATTCTAAAAGAAGAGCGGCCTAGTTTTAATAAAGAAAGTGCCGTTAGCAGTCAAGTGAAAACTATACTTAATGAAGAAAGACTCATTATAGATGAAGAAAAACCAAAGGAGGAAAAGAAAAAAGAAGAGAAAGATGCACAGAAACAAAATGGTGATAGTAACAGTAGTAATGAGACAAAAAAATCAAAGCCTAAGTTAAGAAAAACAGAGATTGGTATGTTGGTTGTCAAATTGTTAACTCCTGCCTATGTGGACAAGCGATTTGAGTCGAGGGATGTATTTAAAAGTATGGCAAGAAAAATATCACATTTTCTTGCTGATAAAGGTTGGTTTGTATTTTTTTTTGTATAGCTTTCAAAGCAATTTAAGGTCTTAAGAATAATATTTTTAAAAAGAATATTTTAACCATTTTATTTACTATTATTTTCACTACAACTTTAGAAAAGTTACATTAAGCAGTTTAGGCTGTAACAAATACAATGGTTAAAATGATGACAATGACTTGATCAGCCAAAATTGTTCCAAAATAGTTATTTTGGAAGGAGTTGTTAAATAAATAAACCTCGAATATTTTTTACATTTCTTATAGAGCTGATTTCTAGTTTTATTCTGACAGGTAAAAACTTTTTCTCACTTTAGCTCTATTATCGTGGATGATTAAAGGGGGAAAATATTAAAAAAAATCTATAAGTGATATTTTTGTGTGAACTTTTATGTGTATGTTTTAAACGGAACCTCAAAAGTTCTCATGAATACACAAATAAATTTGAATAGAGGGTGACAGCACATACAATTTAATTTTCTACAATTATCTCAAAAACTATTAATTATTCAGCAAAAGTTAAAATTGATATTTTGTACAAATGAAGTTTTTGACTTTTTTTTCTATAATAGGGTATTTGTCTATTGTTGGAAAATTATTTCATATTATTTTCTATTATATTTAGTGCACACTACATAAATATTTCCAAAAGTTCTATTGTTTTTTGTTAAAAATTAATTAAAAGGTTTGAAATGTAAAAATGCGGGCCAATATGCAATTTGAGTAATACCTTTGGTCATGTGAGGTGCATGACGTCACATCATAGTAAACAAAGCAACTTTAAAGGATAGTTTGTTTGATTTCTTGGGATTATTATTCGTTTGCCGTTATAAAATAGTTTATAAATGGTGTGTAGTACCACAATGCACATTGACGTCTGTAAGTACTCTAGAAAAGTTGTTTGTGCTCCAATGGATCCTATAGTTGAAAACAGTGGTTGGATAAAACTATCTCGTAGATATCCCATATGTATAGGAGCTATTCTGTAGCATCACGTGTACATAACTTATATAGGTTTTCAGTTATTTGTTCTAGGGCAAAGGAATAATTATTCTCTTATCGATTAGAATGAAAGGTTAAACCTTTGCAGACCTATAAAGTTAAAGAAATTATAATCACGTGTAGATTTGTTGACATAACCTATATTATTCTTTGAATAAGTGAGTTGCAAGTAATACTTACATTTCTGACATTTTTGATTTCGGCAGCATAAAAATTGAGGATAATTTTTAAAGAAAAGTTTAATCATAAATGCATCCACTGTGGGAAGGTTACTGTTATCGGCTTGCAAAATTTATCCCCATTTTGATATTTATAACAAAGTAGGTTGAATAATAACAAGAATATCTGGTTCTTAAGAAATATATCGGAAGTTAACTTGAAAATCGCTCGATATCACAGGAATTGTTAAAATTGCGCATCAGTATACTGACATTATGTTTGTTTCCCTATATATGATGTGAGAGTTGCAACCAATTGTGGAGCGTTTCTCATCACGTGATCAAACATAAAAAATCTTAATTTACGTTTTTTTAAGGAATATAAATTTATTTAGAAAATAAATAAAATACGCATTTTTACAATAACAACAATTCGTAACACATTTTCAATACAGTCAAATAGCCCATTAATTGTTTTTGAGTAAAATGTGTGGCAAACTTGCATTGTCTGCTCTATATGAAAATAATTCATTAAAAGCATTTTTTTTTATGGAATTAATCTTTTGTATAGAAAATTAATAATATCTTTTTTCTTGATGAAACTGCTCTATGAATGTAAAAAAACTATTTAGATTACTCTGTGTACATATTTAAAAATCTTTGATGTATTTGTAAATCATTGTGTTAAAGCTAAAAAAAATACAATTCTGGGGAATTTTAACTGGAAAATATGGATTTGTTTATTTGATATTGGCCATCTTTTCTAATTTATTTATCAGACTAAGTATACAAAAAGTGAAATCACAACATATCTTTTTATCTTCCTACCGTGTATTTACTTAATGCATGGCATAAAAGATAAACCAACATTTAATTAACAAATAAGTCCTTACAAACTTCCTGATAACATCTACGTTTTAGACGTAACTATAGAAATAGCCAAAATACGGGAATAATTATAGAAGTGTAGCATTAACTGCAGTTTAAAAATAAGTAAATCACAGGACAATCAAAAAATATACTAATGCATGACATAAAACATAAACCAACATTTAATTTACAATAAGTTCTTACAAAATTCCTGATAGCATCTATGTTCTTGACATAACTCTAGAAATAGTCTAAATATGGGAATAGTTATCGAAGTGTAGCATTAACTGCAGTTTATTTTCTTTTTATGTGCAGCGCAAAGTATAACATCTGTCTTTTGGACATAACTATAGAAATAACCGAAATTTGGGAATAGTTATAGAAGTGTAGCAACTGCAATTTATTTTCTTTTTATGTGCAGCGCAAAATATAATATTCTAAATGGTAAACATCATTATATAATGTTTAAGGCGAGAGATATTTTTCATTTGTATGCCCTTGTGATAAAAGTTTAATTTTTGAAAAGATCAACAAGTAAAGAATATTTTTAAAATTTGGTTTAACTATCCTAATTTCTTATCAAAACTTGAAACTTCCCCAATTCTCTACAGAAAATCCTTAATTCCAGTAAAAACTCCTGAAATTTTTTCAAGAAATACTAAAATTGTGTAAAAATTCCCTAGATCACATAAAAAAATTTGAAAAATTCCAAAATGAAAAAAATTTTCAAATAGTAAAACAAATTCCTCAAGTAATAAAATGTTATTAACATATTAAGTGGTATATCGATACATGATAGACGTGTTTAAAATCGCTCCGTTATTTTCGTGTTTTTTTGGCAGTGTGAAAGCTAATTAAATGTTAAAACTTTCGTTATGGACTTAAATAGTGATGGTAATGAAGAGCGTGATAAGAAATTGGAAAAGAAATTGATTACATCTATTAAAAAACGTAGTTTGTCTGTGGGTACAATGAATTTTAGCCCAGCAGATATAAACAAGATTATTGGTATCGACGACGTCCATGGTATCGACAATATCACAAAACCCATGCCAGTAAAAAATACACCGGAACAAAAAAAGGTACAAGATAACATAAACACTCTCAGTGATAAAGAAAATCCTGGCGCATCTCAGGAGAGTTTTAGCACGCATGACGGTAATTTAACATCGGACCAAATTTTTAAACCAAAGAAATTCTTTTTGCGTACTCCACCTCAAAGTTCTACAACTTACAACAAACAGCAAGATGAAAATGTTGCATCTGGAGATGAATTTACTAATTCCCAAAAACGACCTAGATCCGAATCAAGTCCAACAACAATAGAAGAACGAAGTAAAATGAAAAAGATGAATCCTGAATCTAGACAGAATGCTGGGACAGACACCAAGTCAATTGAAGTTTGCACCCCAAACTCTACAGAAGCTATTTTAAATGAAATACTTGATGCCTTACAGAGAATTCATAAAAATATTGAGCTAATGCCACAAAAAGAAGCCCAAAATAGCAGTTCTGATTTGTTTACAGTGCATAAGCATATAACAAATTTGGCATTTAGAATAGGTCAAACGGAAAAAAATAATTTAGAACTTATAAATAGAATAAAAGAATTATCGACAGATAAAAGTTCGTCTCCGCATAGTGATCTGGATATACCTCAAGCTCCTACTAGTCCTGTGAGCCAAAAACCCTCGTTTAGGGATATACTGAAATATACACCAGCAAGTAATAACCCCACATCAGATGCGCGTAAATCCGAATGGGAAACTCCGCCGCCGCAAAACAAAAAACATGAAACAATAGTTAGACTTAAAGGAAACACTGACTCTCGAAAGGTTATGCAAGAATTAAAGCAGAATCTTAAAGTTACGAATATGGAGGGAAACTTCAAAAGAGTCAAACCTTTAAAAAGCGGGAGTGTCGTGATAGAATGCCGTGATGCATCTCAACAACAGAAGTTGAAGGAAACACTTGAAAGAACTAATGATAATGTTGAAGTAAAAAATATTTTTAATTTAGATCCAATGATAATGTTAACAGGAATTTTTAAAGGATACACTCCTGAGACATTTATCAAAGAATTTGTTGCTGAAAACCCAGATATTATACAAACTTTTGGTCAAGATGTGGAACGTCAATTTAAATATATTACAAAGAGAAATTGCAGAAACAATACTAAAGAAAATTGGATATTTCAGGTACCTCCGGATTTATTTAAGTGGCTTATTAGAAACAACAATTTAGTGTTTGACCTTTGTCCGGCGTATGTACAAGAATATACCAATGTAGCGATTTGTTTCAAATGTTGTTTATTTGGTCACGTCGCCAAATACTGTACGGCGAATATGTGTTGTCATAAATGTGGAGGTATGCATGAGGGTACTCAATGTAATGCAAATACCTTTGACTGTCCTAACTGCAAGAGATCTAAATTACCACAAGGAAATCACTCGGCTAGAAATACATCTTGCCCGGTATATGTACAAAGAATTCATAGACTTCAACAGCAAACTAATTATTCATCCACAGATACTTTTTTAGCAGTAACGTAACCAATTTTGAAAACCAAAATGGTGTTAGTGATAAACATCATACCGAACAAGATATGACATTCAGCATTGCTTATCAGAATGTGCGGGGCCTTAATAGTAAAATAGCAGTGTTTTACAATTCAGTTTTTTTAACAGAAAATGAATATGATGCAATAGCTTTAAGTGAGACATGGTTAAACAATAGTGTAAATAATAGTGAATTATTTCCAGAGTCTTTTACGGTTTTTAGAGGTCGAAACAGGGAAGATAATATGCGTGGCGGTGGAGTATTGTTGGCAGTTAAGAAAATATACAAATGCAGTTTATTAAAATTAGATTATAGTATATCATCTATAGATTTTTTGGCGGTCAAAATTTTCACAGATAATGTTAATTTTATGTATATATTAGTAATTTATATTTCACCTAGCTGCCCTCTAAAAGAAAGAGAAGACTTATTCTCTTACATAGAAAGCCTAGAATGTATTTACCAGGAAAAAATTGTTGTTGTTGGAGATTTTAATATTAGTCATTTAAATGATTATTATACAACTAATTTTAGGGACCAACAAATAGATACATTCATTAATCTTGTTGAGTTTTTTGACTGCCAACAATTAAATCGAGTACTAAACAAAAATAACCATATACTTGATGTTACAGTTACTAATACTAGATGTAAAGTTTGTGAAAGTACATTCAGTTTTGTTGAAGTTGACCCACATCACCCCCCTTTAACCATAGAAATAGTACTTAAAACTCCTAAAACGCGAATTTTACCTAATAATAATACTGTTCTGAGATTCAACTTCAGGAAGGCTAATTTTGAAGCTATGTATCAGCTATTTCAGCATACAGAGTGGAATGACCTGAAATCTTTCAAAGATGTCAATATGGCTGTAAAACGTTTCTATGACAAAGTATTTGCAATATTTGAAATTTGTGTTCCTAAAAATAAACCTTGCACAAAAATATACCCTATATACTTCACAAAAAATATTATCAAAGACATAAAAACTAAAGATAAATTGAGAATTAACAGTAAAAGAACTGGGGATGTAGAATTATACAATAAATTTATACAATTAAGGGCTAAAATAAAAAGAGACATAAGAACTGCCTATGAAAACTATATCAATAAAATCCAGTCAGACATCTGCGAGGATTCAGGGTCATTTTGGCGATATATTAATAGTAATAGAGGTGTTGTTGGTGTTCCAAACAAGGTGCGTCTAAATGATGTTGAGTATATCCATGGGAAATCAATATCAAATGCATTTGCTTCATATTTCAGCTCTGTTTTTGTTGATGACTCTGGATATCTCAATGACCTTGTTATGGATGAATTTCAAGTGTTTGATTCTTTGTGTATTGATCAAATCACCTATGAGGATGTGTGTGATGCTGTCAAGAGCCTTAAAGTTAATAGAGCAGTTGGTCCAGACAATATACCTGCATTTGTGTTTAAAGGAATGATCGGCTTCCTGGCTGAACCTCTTAGAATATTGTTTAACCTTTCTCTGAAAACCAATACATTTCCCCAAATTTGGAAGGAGGCTAAAATTTGCCCAGTTTTCAAGAAAGGCGATAACAGTGACGTGAAAAATTATAGACCTATATCCCTATTGTCATGTCCGGCAAAGATATTTGAATCTGTTTTATACAAATTTGTATATAATTTTGTTGAAAACAAAATATCAAATCGACAACATGGGTTTTTAAGTAAAAAATCTACGGCCACTAATTTATGTGAACTAACCCAATATATAGCCGAAAACCTTGATAAAAAGAACCAGGTTGACGTTGTTTATACAGATTTTGCCTAGGCCTTTGACAGGGTATCGCATAACATTCTTTTACAGAAATTACATGGGGAATTTGGCTTTCATGACAACCTTGTACATCTGTTGAAATCTTATTTGCAAAGCAGACCACAAAGGGTGACTATTAGAGGCTATTATTCTGAGTATTTCTTTGCTACATCAGGTATACCGCAGGGCTCTAACCTAGGTCCATTGCTCTTCCTGTTGTTTATAAATAATCTGGTTGATGAAATTCACGCATCTAACGTACTGTTGTTTGCTGATGATCTTAAATTATATTTAAAAATTAATAATTACAATGACTGTCAGGTCCTTCAACAAAATTTGGACATACTGTATCAATGGTCAATCAAACATAATTTGCATTTTAATATTGAAAAGTGTTTTGTCCTTAGTTTTAGTAGGAAAATTTTTTATTTAAATCATGTTTATGAAATGAATGGGCGAGCATTGACTAGAGTTGACGAAATGCAGGATCTTGGAGTCACCTTTGACACTCGACTGACATTTAAATATCATATATGTGATATAACTGGTAGGGCCTCTAAGATGTATGGGTATATAGTTAGAAATTGTAAAGAGTTTAATGTTAAGTGTATTAAGTTGTTGTATGTGGCCTATGTAAGGAGTATTTTGGAATATTGTTCAATAATATGGAGTCCATGTTATGAGAATCATATTTACGAAGTAGAAAAAATACAGAATAAGTTCTTAAGATATATCTATTACAAAGAAACGGGCATATATCAAATGCATATACCAAAAATAGATATTATGAATAATCATAACATTAAAACACTTGAAAGTAGAAGGAAGGTATCATCTATTTTCTTTTTATATAAATTGTTGAACGGTATGATAAGTGCTCCTGACTTATTAGCCTTAATTAACTTTTATGCTCCGCCATATAGAACAGGAAATCCACTTGTTTTTTATATTGATAATACTCGTACTAACTATTACAATAATTCACCTGTTATGGTAATGTGTAGGTTATATAATCAAATACGATCAAGATTTGATTTTTGTGATATCAGCATATCAAATAGACTTAGAGCATTGCTGTATGATATAATGTAAGTGATACAGTAGAATGATAGTGTTTAGCAATGTTTATATTCTTCTTATTATTAATATTGATTTGTTTAGACTAAGTCTCTTGTCCTACTCTGTAATTGGATGTAAATCTGTAGGGTTTGTAAACAAATAAATAAATAAATAATAAGAAGCATATTTTTTTAAACCGTCAGGTATAAAAAACTATTTATTGATAATTTTTTTTTTAAATGTAATATACCAAGTTCTTTGTAAAATTGGTTCTATAAAATGTCTGAAAGTAAATTAGGTTGCAACAATTCTCCCTGTATTAGTGCTTAAAGTGCTAACATCTAACCTAATATTTACAATAGAATATGTTAAATTGAGAAATAAATTTTTCTATTTTTTTTTTATAAAGGTGGTAGTAGTAGTAGTAGTTAATAATTAACGTCATATCAACTCATGGGATTTTTTAGTGATGGGACCTACGGCTGAACGTGGGATCCGAACCACTGCACTCGACACTCAACCAACTCCCGAGTTTTCACTCTTTGTCAGTTTTCGTGTCTACCGAGTGCCGGCTACAACACTCGGTGTTCCCAAGCAGTCACCCATCCAAGTAGTAACCGCGCTCAGCGTAGATTAACTTCAGTGATCTGACGGGAACCGACGGATTATACATGACAAGGCCGTAGCTTTTAAAAAAAGGGGATTTCACAAAAGTTATTTAACTTTGGTTTTAACTTGCAAATATTTTTTGATTAGTAATCTTTCCTATCCCGTTATCTAAAAGGATTTGTATCCACAAGTGTTATGGTTGCAAAGAAGATAAATCTTTTTTCCATCTCCTGAATATCAGAATATTTGTTAGTTTATCTTAATCTTCCTGTAGAAGTTTTATTTTGCACACTATTTCATTTATTCAGCCAAGATACCATTGTTCTTCATAGTACATTGCGTAATATTTTTCCAAAGAAATAATTATTTTTCGATCCACCGTATCTTCGCGAGTTCTCACGAACTCTCCTCTGAGGTTTATTTATTTATTCATAGTTAAAATGACTTATTCAATATTTCCAATATCTTTTAGAATCTGAATCTGAATAAGAGTATTCATTTACCTTTGTTTTTATTGTCTTTTTTCTTTGTCTGTTTAGACATTTTGTGTTGCTGGTGAAGTTTTTTTATTACTTTTCGTATTACCTGGAAATCTTCAAAAATCATTTCAAATTCAGGAATAATTTACACCCCTATTCAAGTAGTGAGACGCCTCTCGTTAAAAACATTTACAACATAAATTCATAGGAATGAAATTTTGAATTTTTATTTTAGTCTGAAGACATTGAAAAAAAAATTATAGAGTCAGTTGACATCCAAAAAGCTAATTTTGAGCATGCCATAATGGTGACTGTTGCAAATTAAATTAAAATTTCGTAATTAATATTATGTGATTTTATAGTTCTTGAAATTTCGGGCATACTAATTTCTTTTATAATTTAAAATATATAGTGTTATATGGATGTACTTAAAATTGTTAAAATTGGCTTTTTAAAAATACCTAAGGGGCCTATTAGGCCATCCAATATTCAGTCATACTAACTGAGTTAGGAACTAAACTCATTCTTCTTCAGATTTAGGATCCTAAATAAGACTGGTGAATGCACTAGTTAGGAAAGTTGAATATTGTGTAGTCTAATAGCGCTCTTAAGGGATAAGAAATTTTATAGGAGAGAGTATATTAAAGTGGAATATTTTTTGTTTCAGATGAAGACGAAATAAAGGATTACGTTAAGAGATTCCTTAACCGAAACTTAGAAATTAATTCCAGAACACCTATTTAGTGGATATTGTGTATCTATAGCACTTGAATAAATTAGTACTCTGAGAAACTTAAAGAGAAGATATTGTTTATACAAAGAAACCATGTTGTAATGGTTCTATTAAGTGATATAGTAATTTTTACAGTGGGTTTGGGCAAATTAGTCTGGAAACCGGTATATTTTATTTTTGTACCAACAGACAGTCATTGACAGTGTTCCACTGTCAAAAGCAAAAGGCCTCATAAAAAACTGCATTATGCAGTGAAACACTGAGTGGCTTTATTTTTGACTAAACATTTATTTAGGACTGCTTGTTGGTACGATGATATTATAAAATGTTGTATGTATTTTACAGATAGGATTTTTTTGTATATAAAGAGTGAATATAAATAAACATCTGTATTAAAATGGCATTGTGCCATAGACATAGACGTAAGAGGGTCAGTAGTCATCTCCTCTCCCCTTTTAATTATAAAATGAATAGTGGATTAAAGCTTTATACATTGTAGCCGTAATAGATCGGCATTTTAAAATGGTTCTCGTTGACGAGAATTTAAATTTTATTAAATTTACAATTTTAAGTTCAAAAAAAATTTTTTTTTTGACATTCAAATTGGGGAATGAGGTTTATCAGAAATGTGAATGAACAAAACTGATATGCATAATTTTTTTTAACCAGAGAAATTATTAGGCACAGAATAATAAAATGACATTTTCAAAACGGTTAATTTTAGGGAAATCAAGATTTTATATCCAGTTATAATGAAGCTAAGAGAAAGGTTTCTGATTTTAGAAGTCTTAAGTATATCTTATGTTCAGAAATAAACGGAACTTTGAATGAAAAACAAAACGTTATTTATTTATAAATATTTATTGTGCCCCCTTCATAGTATTTATAATTCGAGGCGATATTGGTTCGCGAACGCAATTCATGGTATAGCTTTGAGTTTTTAAAAGTCTCAAAACGATGTCCAGGAAGTGCAAACTTGAGCTTCGGAAACAGTAACACGTGAACAACGAGTGAAGTATGAGCTGGTGCATTATCGTGCTGCATTTCTGAAACTGTTGTGCTATACTTCTGGCTATGCGTATGGTTTCGCACAGGCGACGCATTACGGCTAAATAATATTCCTTCTTAATCTTTTGGCCTTCCAGGATTAATGCTTGGTAAACGACATCTTAATAATCACAGAAAATTGTGAACACAACTTTGATTTTTGACCTTTTTTCATGTACTCTTTTAGGTCTTTGCTCTTCTTTCAATTTCTATACAAATGATTGTTACGATATTTTCATGTCATTCAGTCTTGGTACCGAGTTTTTGAGATTCATAACTTGCGTGTTAGCTCAATATTTCTAATGATTGATTGCATTTTGGATTTTACTGCACCAATTTCATCCAAAAAAATATAGGACCACTGCAGCAACTTCCTGAACATAACGTAAAAAATTTCATTTAAATCGGTGCTGCCGTTCCGGAGCAACGGTGTACATACATAGAAAAAAAATACATAGTCGACGAATTGAGAACCTTCTTCTTTTAGAAGTCGGTTAAAAATAAAATTTTTATTTCAGGTAAAGTGACCTCTGGTGGCATAGTAGAGAAAATTTTTTACAACAGAATGATAGAAAACGGTAAACATAATGCTTGTGCTAAATATTAACTTGATAAGTTAAAAACTAACGACCAGATGTTAACAATGAGAAAAAATATGACTTTCACAGGTGTAACTCGAAAAATATTAAGTTTTTTACTTTTTGTTATATGACTTACAGTTGATTTCGGCATAATAAAAGTCACAACAAGGTTCAACCAAAAACGACTGTAACTTGTTTACTAATAAGTATCGCGGCGCCAAATTTCACATGATTGTCACTTATAATTGTACCGACTTAAAAAATGATGTGGTTTAAATTCAAAAGTCCGTTTATTTTCGGACACAAGGTATATGTATGTATGTATATACTAGTTTTTGCCCCCTTCTTCTTTCGCAATTGTTCGGATTTTTTTTCTGTCATAATGGTTTATACATGTAAAACTTTCTTAAAAATTTATTTTGGGTTGCTATGATATCTGCATCAAAATCTATCAGGTGGATTTAATTAAAAAAAAAACATCATTTTAAAGCATATCTATTGCTGTCATTACAGACGACCTGTGTATATAGGATGTTCCAACATTTAAATAGAGATTCAGGGTGGTTCAAACGCTATTGACTTTTTTGTTGCAAGATGCAACATGGTTAACTTTAAAACCAGTCTAAGTTGACAGTTCAGGGTTTAAGTTGACTGATACAACAAGGAGTGTCAAACAAGTTAAAAATACAAAATAAAAAAAATGTATTGTATTACCAAACCGTCAAAAGGAATATTCTGTTTGTTTTCGGGATACATCTATTTTCTATATAAGCGTTTATTTGTTGACATATGTAATACAAATTAGAGCAATATAATAAGGAAAACAAAACTGGCCAATAAGATCTAACTTCAACTAGATTGGTTCTAATTCTTAAACCTATATAGTAAATTTGACTGTAATTTTTTTTATTTTAAATCATAATTTAATAATTAAAATGATAAAAAATAATTTATAATATTTACTTATTTACTTAGCGCTTTTTTGAATCAGGAAATACAGCAAATTTTTAATTTTATATCTAAATCATTACATAAGTTTTGGCGTACTGGCACTAGATTCACGATAAAGTTGACAGGTGGTTAAATTTTAAAGAATAACGATAGTACGACATAACGTCGAGGCTGTAAGAAAACTACTGGTAGAATATAGTCATGTTCATATCGTTAGATAAAGGAGATAGAGGAAACGCTCAAGTTGAGTGCATCAAATATTCAGTACATTTTTCGTTAACATTTGCAAGTAAGCAGACTTTGTTTATTGTTGGTACCCATTTCATGACTGACGTTGTAAGAGAGAACAAAATGAAGTGGTGTAAAAAAATGCTAGAAACTGGCTTTGTTACTATGACGTTCTCACGGAATTATAAAGTAATCTGCTGATGTTAACAGTATAGTATACAGAAGTATGTTTATTTCTAAAGAAAAAATGACCATCGTGACAGTTAAATGGACCCTGGGCAAAACTTGGGGATTAAAACCCCACATTGTATACTGCAGTGGTAAGACCCATGATAATTTACGATTCGGTTGTATGGTGGACAAAAATCACTCAAAGATGAGCCATTTTGGAGCTTTCCAAACTCCAGACTGGCCTGCCTTTGCATCACGGGAGTCGAGAGAAGGCTGAGGCGAGAGTAGGGGCATACAGGCTGTAACTAAATAAGGTTTTGTGGACTAGACCTGCCCTCGAATACACCAGCATTGAGGGAGTGGTGACGAACTCATTGTTAGAGATGAGCAGTAAAACATATAACTTCGACATACCCTACACACCCCACACACCCCACACATCGATTGAAAGGTAGGGTCCACAACGGCTTATGGTACAGATGCCAGAATATCGGAGCCCCATCCGGAATCGGCTTATGGTGCAGGAGCCGGAATATCGGAGCCACATCCCGAATTCACATAAGTGAAGCACTGAGACGGTACACCACGGTATTCCAGGCTGAAATTCATGCCATTGATACCTGTCTTCGAGAAAATCTGGTAAGGTTTACAGGGGCAGGACCGTTCTCATTTTCTCGGACGGTCAGGCAGCGCTAAAAGCTCTCGCATGTTATCAAATAACATCGAAACAGGTCTGGGACCGTCTTCGAAACCTTATCGCTCTGATAAAACATAAGGACATCCTGGGCAATGAAAAAGCAGACCAACTTGCAAGACGAGGATCTGCTACCACATTTATTGGAGCGTAACCAGTATTCAGAATTACTAAGGCTGCTATTCGTGGGTGGTTGTCCAGGTGGATAAACCATCAACATCAGACTCAGTAAAACCACCTTGCGGCTCACAGGCACAGCAATCTGTGGCTGAGCAAACTATCCCGCAAACTAAGCCGCGGAATCTTGCGTTAAGCAGACAACAGATTAGGCTTGGGACAGGACTAATAACTGGTCACTGCAGTTTAAGGAAACAGCTATACACAATCGGGGTCTATAATGAAGAACCAACACGTAGACTTTGTAACAAAGAGAACGAAGCAGCCTCACACATCATCTTCGAATGAGAAGCTCCAACCTACTGGAGATACCTTCACCCAGAGGACAAACTAGTGGAATAGGCTGCTAAACCTGAGTAAGGCAACTAACTTGTTGACACATAAGAGATAGAATAGGTGAGACAGTAAGTTACTAGGCTGTAGTATAAGGGTTTCTCAACCCTGGTCTACTGTGTCACTCGATCAAATATAGAAGAATATGTTATTTAAGGGCTGATAATTGAGTGCCCGTGACCTAGTCTCTTCATCAAGATAACTCTCCGAAATATCAAGAGGTAGAACTCGGTTTATATTATCCTCTCATAGGTTTAGCCAAACGACTTGCGCATTCCATCCAGGGAACATTCACTTATCCCAGATATACTCTGATATGAAAAGGATTGAGTTTGGAGGCCCTTTCCATGAACTTACGAACAGTTCGAGCGATAGTAAGTAGCACTACCTTTTGTAAAGCTTTCTATATATGTTTGTTAAGGCCTAATCCCTTGATATTAAGCAGAACAATCTTTGGTATTACGCCAGTTGTTAGGATTTTCTGTCTTTGGTGATCTCATCGCTTGTCCCTTAGATTGTTGTTCGGGATGGTGACTTCTATTAGTGTTGCTCGCTCGGATTGTTTTATCTACTAAATTGAAGTCTGATCTGTTATGAATAACTGTCTGATCTGTGAGCATAGTTCGATCCCAGTACAATTTCAACTCGTTATTTTCCAGTATAGATTCTGGACTATATTCGTAGTATGACACTTTCTTTGTATGCAGAAGTTGTAAGTTCTCTACTAACTCTTGGTGAATGATTTTGGCGGATAAATCTTTGCTATTTTCTTATTATGTGCTCTGATGTTCGTCGTCCATATCGGCATTGGTCGTTCTGGATTGAAGGGTCTTTGAAGACGTATTAGTTTTTCGTTGGAATAACCCAATCTTGAAGAGCTATTAAGAAGCCCTTTTGTCTTGGAAACATTTGTCCTGGCATCAACCAGTAGTTCGTCACTAATTTGTTGATATTTTCCCGGATGACCTCACTGGGTGTCGTCCAAGAAGCTGTTTCTGCAACCAGGTTTGAGGCATTTCCAGGTCTGTTTGGTAATGCAAAGCCAGTTCATGTTCTCTCAGCCATACCAGAGTATTGAATCCTCTGCCTCGCATTTTGCCTTATATAGTGCAGAATATTCTGCTAGTTTGTGGATATATAACCGTAATTTATTATTCAATAAAAACATAAATCAAATTATTGAGTTATCCTATCTATGTCTAGACTTGGCACCTAGTGACTTTATACAAACATCTAGGTCAAAATGATCGAGCTGTAAGTTTAACAAAACTTATGCAGTGACTGTACTATGTAGGCTTAGTTGCAATGAACCTACTTTTTTTTTATAGGTATTTCCTCATATCTGTAGGGCTATGAATCCAGATCGTGTCAAAAAATACAAATCGGTAGCAATTTGTAAGTTGAAAAGGGAATTAAGTGTGGTCGCTCAAAAATACAAGATATTTTGAAAAATGAGTCCTGAATAAATTTTGATGAATAAAAACCAGGTTTTTACCTAATTTTTCATGCCTATTGTGCAATGCGTAAGAATAACACTTACTTACTCCATGGCTTACAACCCTGGGTGAGTCTTTGCCGACTTCACAATACTCCTCCATTGCTGCCTGTCTGCCATGGCATCTAGCGGATTATCAATATTCATTGCCTTTAGATCTAAGCGCCAACCAGAATTTACAACAGCTACGTGACTATAACTATAATGTTAAACGGATTTAATTTTTATACTTTACGAACATTTTCAAATATAAAGGAAAGCTTTCCGGTTAAGAAATGTAAAAGAAAATATTTTTGTAAAATAAGTTATCTTGATATATGTAATACAATCTCTGGCCTACCTCTCTGTTTGTTTATAATTTGTGAAAAACTGAAAAGATTTTGATGCAGTTTTCACTCTTATTTAGAGAGCCCCAAAAGGAAGATTTAAGTGTACGAACCGATAAACTATAAGGAAGGGATTCGTGAAGCTGCGAGCGCAGCTACGGGCGAAGCTAGTATGCGAAACTTGGGGGTGAAAACTTCGGTTCTGACAGCTAATTTTCTAGAATGAATTCTAAATTAACTGTAAAATAATGTAAGAAGTCGTTTTGAATATTTTTTTGACGAGAGACTATTTTATGTATAATTTTAGGACTTTAAGGAAATTTACTAGTCAAATTTGACTATTGATAAGTACTTTTTAATAATTTTAATGTTCTGGGCGTGAAATAACCCTTCAGTTTCTGTCTCAACAAGGGTTAAAAGAAAAGGCCTATGGTTAGTCCAATTTTTTAAACTCAAAAATCTCACAGTTTATAGTGACCATGTGAAAAATAGCTTTTTTAAAGAATTAAAATATAACTGTCTCTGCATATCTTGAAATTTGAAGAATCCTATCATACAGGGTAGGGGCAAAAACTTGATTTTTTTCACGAGTAAGAGTAAAGGTCTCTTATTTAAAAAAATATAGTAAATATTATTTAAATAAGTTGTTAAGAGTTAACTTTAGGGACTTTGTATGAAATCTCAGTTACCTTACGGTAAATATAAAAGTTTTTGATGTTTCAGTCAGTTTCTAATTAGGGTACTTTGTTCTTAAGCAAAAATTAATTTTTCCCTATAAGTATCTATACGTAAATTTTTAAATATTTTTTTGCCTTGTGTGTTATGATTTCAGGATATGCTGTATTTTAGTTTTTTAAAAGCTTAATAAATATGTTTTGCATGTGGTGCAACATGGGTACAAATTTAAGAATTTAATATTAAGAAAATAGTTTAATTGAAAAGACTCAAATTTTCTAATAAAAAGTCTAAATATAAAAATTAAACGCATTTAAAATTCCACCTTTTTAATTGATAACAAACTGATAACACTGTGTACTTCTTTGTCTTGATTTGTCTTAATTATGTGTATTATTTCTAGACACAAACTATGTTTTCAAAAATAGTTATTTTATGAAGTTACCTTATACAGGGTCAAAAAAATATACTTTGCATCACATGTGACCAAATTTTAATAGCCCTATTTGGAGTTTGTAGAAAAGCACACATTTAATATGTCGCTACTTTAAACAAAGCATGTCTGGGATGAAGCATTGTCAAAATTAAGAAGTTTTATGTAGGTTGCGTTGAGTCTTATTTTGCAACAGTGGTGCAATTTACAAAAAATAGGTAAAAAAGCTAAATTATCTTATACAGCTGAAATATGCATTAAAAAAACTTTTTCTAATAACTTTTTTCGATATAACCGCACTTTGATTTTTTTTTGGAAAAATTTAAATTCTGACAAATAATGCTAACCACGTGACTACTATCTTCATCCAAAGCAGAAATTAATGCCAAAAATCAAATTTCGAATAAAGCTATAAATAAAAAAATCCCATATGATGCGGACTGTACTGGTGGTCACACTGAATATATATGTATATATATATATATATATATATATATATATATATATATATATATATATATATATATATATATACACTACTATCTACTCACTGATTTAAATATATCACCTCTTGATGAAGAATACAGCTTAAAAAATAACCAAATGTTTACCAACAGTTGTTTAACAAAAACATCGCTTAAAATTGTTTAATAAAAGAGCGATGCGTCTCTCATTAATAATTGAAACTTTGGTTTACCCGAGATTACGATACTCAGTAATATTAACTTATCAGCTTCATTTACCAACCATGTATTTTGTGATTTATTAATATAAATTATTGAGTTTTGGCCAGGGTTTTAAAGAATGTGGACCAGTGTGTAGCCGCTAATTCTATTCATTTTCCATCTCTTTCTACGAAATGCTTTGGTGATTAATATTTTACTAAAAATTTAGGGGATTTCCTTAGTTTTTTAATATAATATCGTTTCAGGAAAAAATAATGACAGTAGTAAGGAGGGGAAGTTTTCGTCTTGAAACACCATCGGTATTATCAATATTATCAAAAATTATAGAGCTTATTTTATATACCCTTTGACTGTTATTTTCAATAAAATAAAGTGATCAAAACGTTTTTTTTTCGGTATTATAGTAAATAACTTTGATACCACCAAAGATTATTATAGCTGCGCGTAGCTATTATATTTTTTGATACCACTTAATGTATATTGACAAAATTTTTGGAGATAACTTCTGGATGATATCTTAACAACATATTTTAACAAATTTTATGCTTCTAAGTTTATGAATATTCATCCAACGATGGTTTTTTAACTGGTGATAAAAAAATTTTGCATTAGAAGCAAAATGCATAACATACAATAAAAACACATCACAAAGTAATATCACAAATCATTATATTCGTAAAAATAGTGTCTTCCCTAAGAATTCATTTAAATATAGTTGATTTATCTTAATAGTACCTATGTTCTCAGTTGCAGATTTCAGAAGCGAAAAACGCCTATATAGAGCAATGAAATAGTGAGATTAATAAAACATTTAAATAATTTATTTTCGTCATTATATTTACTTTGATCTTATTGATCACTCGGTATTATACAAAACCAAAAAATAAAAACATCGTATAGAAATAAATTTTTAGAAAGTACAGTTTAGTAACAAATTTTAAAAATAGATTTAGACCGCAATTGTGAATCAGAACAAGTAAAGGCTGTTACATATACTCCTGCAGGTCGGCCAATTTTTGTGACAAACGGGGCTGACCGATTTCATGCATAACCTTGTCTGTATTCTTTTGAGTAAATTATCACTGATCAAAGTGAACAAAGTGAAACTGATAACTTCATGTTCTTTTGAATATGCATTTACTTGTCACTGGGTCGAAGTGATCATGATTACTTCAAGTGGATAGAAGTGAAACTGATAATGACTCAAAAGAATAGCCTTCTTATTGCAAATTGTATTGATTTGTCCGAGTCTGTTGCCATACATATTCAGAAAAATTGGCCAGTTTGCAGCCAGCTAAATCAATGTGTCAGGAATAAATTACAAAAGCCAGTTTTTTTTTTAATTTAATTTTGCTTGATTGACCTGTCTAAGTGTATGCCTTCAATTCGCTGGAGATGAAATCGTGTCTGTAGCAGTCTAGGCGACAACGCTAAAAATTGTTAATATTATTAATAAATTTTAGTGCTTTTTTGTATCAGATAAAGTATTTTTATTTTTACATACACCACAATATCTTATATAATTTTTTTTGCTTGATTTTCTACTGTATGAATTGTTGCCAGTCATGTATATTTAGGGGTGTGTATTGTTGATGGGTTATATATTTTTTGTTAAATAAACAATCCAATATTTCAAAGTGTATTGTCTACTCATTTTTATGGTAACACAGCGTTTCTCAACTTACGAGGCACCGTGTAACGAAAGAAGGGATATAATTTTGCTACTTGTAAGGAGATATTAGACTATCGAGGTCAAAGAAAAAAATTAATAAAATAAATTTAGTTACAACTTCAAAAAAGACTGGTGTGGAAATTCGGATCGCAAAAACTGAAAGGTTGAGAAACACTGTGGTAGTTGGATTTTCCTAGATAGGTAGGAAAGTGCGGGTATTTGCTCCTACCGTAAGGTTTGATACTCTTAAATAAATGCCTGTCGTAGCGACACAAAAATGATTGCTTAGATTATTGACACATTCAGTGACTTTTTCTATATAACATAATATATGCAGAGGTAAAAAACAATAAAAAATTAAGGACTGGCTTACCACTTTAATTTTATATGAACTGTGGTTAGAAAGGTAATCTGTACCATGGAGGCTGGGTTTCTTTAGTCTATGCCTGTACTAATAAATATAAAAAAGTTTGCATGCTAAAAGTAATCCCTGGATCTGAAGATCGATTTTTAAAATGCTCTCAGTGTCACTGATTCTTCGTTGGAACTACAAGATGTGTTGAAAATGAATAATTGATTGATAGTTGACATATTCATAATGAGGGCGAAATATAAATGATTAGAAGCAGTTTTTCTATGTGGATATGAAAAAGGCCCAAAATGACTTGTGCTGCCGCTGCAAAATATATGAAAAAGTCTTTATCTTTCATAAAGAACTGGGTGAAAATGTATCATTAAGAAAAAAATTTCGATGGTCTTCTAGAGTGTGGCTTAACACGTGTGACTACAAAAAATCAAGTATTGTCACACTTTTTGATAATTTCTATATAATGTGATATAGGTACAAAGCGACAGCGCCGCCTGCATAGGCTACAGACACAAAACGTCGCTGGTCGATAATAATAGCTAAGAAAATAATACTTTAGCCGACTGCCATCCTATACGCACGTGTTTGTAGTTGTTCCGTTTCCTTTGTAATTTTACTTAGATTTAAATATATAAAAATAATGCTCTTAAAAGAAAAGTTCAATGTGTGATCAAAGTGATGGTTATAAACAAATAGCACATAAAAAGGTTAGTTTAGACACTACCGATATAAAAAAAACTCGGAAGTTATTCGTTGACCATTCCAAAAAGTGATATAAATACCTTATTTTGCCCAGAAGATAAAACATCTAAACAGATAAAAACCTATTAAGGTAAAATAAACAAAAACCGAGAACCAACAAATAAAGATGTAGAATGTGTACAAGGTCCGATCGATAAGTTGTAGTCACTGGGTAATAGCAGCATATTACCACACGATTTAAATAAGTGTGGGGATAGCTTAACTGATGACCCGAATGAAGTTTTTCAACCAAGCAAGCTAATGACACGGACACCGCCAAAAGTTCAAACTGACATCAAAAAGACAAGTACTGAAGATGAGAATATATCTGAGAAAAGTGGGAAACGACTAAGATCAGAGAACAGTCCTGAAATAGATAGTATTGCCAAAAAGCAGTGTGATGCAAACCTTCGTAAACAATCCTCATGTAGTCAAGAACTGTTACCCCAAATTAATGCTGAACCAAATCTTGATGACAAAAGACTAGATTTGATACTGAAGGCTCTAGATGATATTGTTCAGGCAACTAACAAAAGTATTGAAGGAGTCATTGTATTTAATAAAGATGAACAAAATATAGTGAGGCAGTCAACATTATGTTTATTTAAGAATCTAACGAAGATGGTACACAATATAGGGATATTAGGAAAAGAAAATCTTTTATTAAAGCAGGAACGACAAAATTTAAATTCGAATCCAACATATGCCTCAATAGTACTAGATAAAGATACGAGTCAGATCACAAGAAGAACGGAAAAACAAAAAATACCATGGAGCACACCACCTCCTATCAATAAACTAGAAACAATCATTAGAACAACAGGAAATGAAGACCCAAAAAAAACTATGCAAAAGATAAAACAGGATGTAAGGAACAAAGATATAGATGGAATTTTCAAAAACATAAGACCGATTAAAAGTGGAGCGGTTATAATAGAGAGTCATACAAAATCCAACAACAGATACTGAAAAAGGCCCTTGAAACTCAACCGGACATGACAATAAAAGAGTTAAATAAGACAGATCCCATGTTTATGGTAACGGGTATCGAGAAAGATTGTAGCGATGAAGAATTTATTATAGAACTTTTACGTCAAAATCCTGAAGTGAAAAATCTTATGACCAAAGAAGAATCAAGAGAAATTGAAGTTGTAGCTAAAAAGTCAGGCAGAAACCCATTTAAAGAAAACTGGATACTAAAAGCCCAGCCAAACATAGTGAAATCGTTCTTAAAAAAGGAAATTATAAATTTTGACCTGGTAGCTACGTACATACAAGAATACGCACCATTGACTATCAAATGCTGCGGTTCGAACACGTTGCTAAATATTGCAAAAAGAAGAACTGTTGTCATAAATGCGGTAAAGAACATATGGTAAAATACACTACCCTTCTAAACTGTCCAAACTGCTGTTTAATGAGTTATACAGACCTAGGGCATTCAGCCCGAGATCGAAACTGCCCTGTTTATAAACGTAAACTTGAAAAACTAAGCAGTACATTAATTATGGCGAGGGTGATGATTTTTTAGAGTAAGAACTAAACATGTACTACAAATAATAGAAAGATGGTGTAACAGTTATCCATCAAAATCTGCGATCTATTGGAAATCCTGTAGACCTAATAGAAGACCTCATAAACGGTACAAAATGTAATGTGCTGTGTGTTACAGAACATTGGAAAACTAGTGACCAACCGAAACACCGACTAACTTTGTATGAGACTGGTCCTTATTATAATTGTATTAGATTTTATAATAGTTTACCAAATTATATTAAAACTTGTGGAAATATTAAGAAACTGAAGAAAAGTCTATATAAAGTGTTGAAAGACATTGAACCATACAGTGTTGAAGAGTACTTGAATAAAATTGTAAGCATAAGAATATAGGACCAGTGTTAAGAGATACTTTCTTGTATGACAGTATTTCGCTTTATATTTATTAATGTAATTCTGAAATAAAGATTATTATTATTATTACTTGCGTTAAGTGACTTTGTTGATATAAATTTGTCTATATCTTATAAAATTATTGGGTTTAAAAGAAGTTTAGGTAGAAATAAGTAGACAGGTATTTTAGTGTTTTCGATATCCTACTTTATGCAGAGGAATATATCGATGGTGGCTACGAAAAACATTATTAATAAAGTTGCGGCGAATACAACTCGTTCAGAATAGTGTGGCGAAAAAATTTTTTGAGAAAAAAGCGCCTACTGTGTCGGCGTAAAAAATCTATCTTAAAAATTGTGCGGCGAAGAAAATCCTCCTTAAAGAGGTGTCGTGAAAATAATCTCTCTTAGATAATGAGCTGCAAAGAAAATCCCTTCACTTGTTGTGAAAACGAAAAAAAAATTTCTGGGCAATTGACGTGGAATTAAATAACTTGCATTCTAATATACTATTTTGATACTAATATGATGCTATATGCAAGGATAATTTTTAATCAAGAAGTTGATTTTTTCATAATAATCATTTTATTCGTTGCAAATGCCTTACAGCAATTTTAATTAAATTGTGGGTTGTTCAAAATACTTTTCAATACGCGACTTATTGATAAATAAATAGTAACTCTCACCTGTCAGTTTCAGTTGAAATAATAACACACCAGCATAAGAATTTTAAAAATAGTATAAACTTGTTTTTAATATACCGCCTAGCTACGGCCCGTTATAACGAGGCTTCTTTAAATATAAATATAACGATAAAAAATGTAAATATTTTTTTCGTACTTCTTTTCCCAAAATTATGAAGAAATTTAATATGTCCTTATTAAATGGAATCGCCTACCATTCTCCCTTAGACGTTGGTCAACTCGTTGAAATGTTTTCTGATCTGGAAGAGTACGATTAGGATATCTGTCGTGATATAACCTTCTGGCTTTCAAAGAATTGCAAGACGCAAGACCAGGCATCAGATGCATATCTGCATACTCCATAAACGTGTATTTCATATTTCGAATTATTTCACGATTAATTTCACCACGAAATCCAAAAATCAGTAAATTAATATCCAAATAAAGAATCAATGTGTCAGCGATGTGAAAGTTGATAGTTCTAAAATGCAGTATATTTATTTATTTCATACCTAGCAACGTTTACAACAACAATACTTTGTTTTGGTGCCGATAAAATAAAACGTACATTTTTTGCTAACCTAGGTCGAACTGCATTTCACAGAATTAGACATTTTTAACTAAAGAGGTAAACTCTAATTTTTTATCATACAAAATAATGTTCACTAGCCGTTATATCTCGTTTGCGGCCCGAAATGTGGAACGACAATAGTTGGCTCTTGCACATAATAATGTACTAATTCCCTAATTTTCTATGATCAAACAAATTCAAATAGAATGTTCAATCGGCAAAGAAATAGTCTATTATCAAAATTGATTATGTTAAGACACTGTTTGATTCGCCATGCGGTAGTTACGCCACTGCTACGTTATACGGCGTTTTTAACCCGGCAGCACCGCAAAGTTCACACCCAGTCGCGCGTTCATGTTATCGTCGCGCGTCCCCCCGTATCCTTGAAACAGCCAGCGTTGTTGTCCAACGCGCGTGTTTTGATGCCGCCATTTTAACTTTAGTTGCTTGCTGATTTTCGAGCAAGTGTTGACAATATATGTATGTTATGTTCTTTTCCTTGAAAATGGATAATATAATAGATATAGAACGTTTCATAGAAGAAGTTAAAAAGAAGAAAGCAATTTGGGACTCATCTTTGGAAGAATACAGAAATAGACTTTTAAAAAAGAAACAATGGCTCGAAGTGTGTGTTGCATTTTATCCAAATTTTGAAAATCTAGATGCTTACGAGAAATTGGTCATCGGTAAGTTTTATAAATATTCTATCTAAATAAAGGTTTGTTGAACTATGATATTTTGATAAACATTTTTCTTATCAAATAATCAAAATTTATTTTTTTTATGGGTAGGGGAAAGGAGTGTAAAATCGGACATAAACAATTTGATTTAAAATAAAATATAAATTTTATAAAAAAATCATAGAGTTTTGAATTACAACCAGCGTTCAGTAAAAAAACATTAGACTATAAATATGACTACGAACTTGCTTATCAATGCAAGGATCTCACAACCAGTAACTGCTACAAAGGAAGCTTGATGAGGGAAAATTTGCATTACCTGGAGTTAAACTTTATACTATTTGAAAGTAAAATGCCCCATGAAAGAGTTTTTTTTAAATTTTTTGTAGGCATTTGATCAACTTAAGATAGCAATGTAAACATTTTAATTTCTTCATTACGAATTTATATATTAGTTAATGCGATTTTGTATTGAGCAAATTAAAAAATTATAAGGAAACGTTATGTTGGGGTGTTTACCGTGTACTAGGAAACTCGAAATGGTTAGAGTTTGAGGTATAAATTAAGGAGAAAATCTATAAAACCTCAGTCTAATACTGGTTTATTGGTTAATTTAAAGTGTTAAATCCTCAAAATAGGAGACATAATCTTATGTTGAACTTAGTGTAAAGAAACGTGAGAGGGTCTTTATGAAATATTAGCGGTAAATATGAAATAGTTTGAAAAATATGGAATTTAATTTATCTTTAAAACAAACAGCGATATCTATGAAATAAAAGGAATGTCAATTACTCACACGAGGGTAGCCGTTTATATTTCGGGAACTGGCAACACTGGCGTTGCTAGGTGCCATCAGACTATTAATTGCAAAGTTTGATATTTTAGATGGTATATGTACTCTGAACGTGTTGACATGGGGACGCTATTTGTGTTGTTTTCAGTAACGTCAAAGTTTCATTTCGCCCAAAAAATGGAATTAATTTGTTAACATTATCGTGCAATTATTTTTTACAACTTTCGACGTGATTTATTTCAACAAGAGTGCATTCACGAACCCAATTCTTTAAATGGCCATGAAGCACCTATAAAAAAACTGTATACCGTTTTTATTCGTGGTCGTTGTTAGCTCACGGACGAGTCGCGTGAAGATTGTTTAAAATCGGGTGTAGTGCAAGAAAACTTTGATATCCAATGTTTATTTTTCCATTCCGGTATCTGGTATATGAAGAACAAACTACTTATCTGGTCAACGATTTCCTACGTCAGAAGAGGCCGTTCATGCATTCAAAAACCATGTTAATTATATTCACAGTGTTTAAATGCATGAAAAAGTATATCGATCTTCGTAGAGAATCTAGGGTGTCCGGTAAGTATTTCCTAATTTCTCGGGGGCATATAGGAGAGGTCAAAATAACCCTACTTTATCATAGAAAAAAAAATCCTAAAGTGTGTCTTTACGGAGATACACAGTCCTAAAGGGGTACCCAGCGATTTGCCTTATCGGCTCTAAGTTTTGAATCGACTCGTACCTATAATTTAATGAAATTTTAATATTTTTTCAAAGAAGTCAGGAACGGACTTGCAGCCACACTCATTGGGCCTAATTTTTGACAGGTGTCATTTTATAGAGCTGAAAACTGATTTTTTTTAACACTTTGGTCATTCCTCTTCAAAAAAGTTACTCTTATATCGATAAAACTGGCAGTTTGCAAGATAAATCGGTTTTTATGTGGAAAAACTCAAAATTTACAAATGCTAAACACAAACGGGTAAAAATCAGGTTGTTATTGTTAATATCTATATAATGAATTACTATTGACGGAACTTATCAAAACCGCTTTCAAGTAAAAATAATTTTAAAAAATGGAAGCATAGTCTTACGCAGACTATGCTGACATGTATTTAATTTATGGTGAAGCGTTGTCAAATTCTTCGAAGACAAGAAGACTTTATGTTGAAAGATTTCCAGCTCGAACATTGCCAAGACCAAAAACCTTGTAAAGGATTGATCGAAGGGTAGCTGAAACAGGTAAAAGATGATTAGAAAATAATTATTATAATTATAATAGCTATCTATTTCCAACAGGCTAACGGCCTCCTTACAAGAAATTCAAGCTTAGATAAACAAGCTAATAGGATAAAGTAAATAATAGAGTAAAAAGTTCTATTCAGGGTCATTTTTGAATTTGAATTTTGAATTAATTCCATTTTTGTCGTGATGTGGCGGTAAGGATACTACCAGGAGAGCACGAGACCTTCACATAGATGAACAAATTTTGCAAGATATTGCTGACCCCTTCAAACAGCATAAGAAAGCTCGCGACACAAAACAATACAAAATAGATTGTACATGAAACTCTAAATAGAACAGTTACTTCACCCGTACCACATTGAAAAAGGACATGATTATCCCACAAGACTTCAATAATACAACTGGTTTTTACAGCACCATAACCTAAATCTAAATTTTTCTAATCTTATTTTGTTTACCGATGAGGCCGGTTCAAGGAAGTTGGAAGGGGTAAAAGGAAGGAGAATACCCTAAAGTAAATTTGGTTCCTCATGTAACTCTGTACTCCCCTCAATGTGGCTATGCTGCACTTGCGCAGTAGGTCAAGGGACAGGACTGGATTTGAGAAACCTCTTATTTATATTGTTATATTGAAAAATTACAATTTAAAGTTCAGGTTATAAAACGACTAATGAAATAAACACTGCCTTAAAAGAAATTTAAACATAATTCGAAATAAAATCTTATCTTATCTACAATGTTTAAAAGGATCTGGCCATAGGGATTAACTATATGTTACGCTTCCTTTATGTTATTACTAAGTCAAGTGCTTTCCATTTACCTTCTAAACTTTAAAATAATTAATTTCTGATCAAAAAAAATGAAATGAAAAAAATGATAAAAACTACACACTAGCGCAAACAAAACTTTAAAACCATCGATCTATTAAAAGATCTTCAGTATAATCTTATGTATTGATGTAATACGAAAAACGTAGGTACTCACCGAAAATAATGAATTTCCGGGATCGAACCACGCGATTTACAAAACAATACCATACACTGATACATTGTTATAAATTAAAGTTTATACAAATGTCTTGACAAACATACACAAATATAAATTCCGAAATTTAACTAATGATACTGCACCGCACAACAAAGAAAATAAGCGTTGAGGACGATGGCAAACAACCGCATTAAACATAGAGAATACGCCGTGACGCCGATCGTGTGTTTATAATTTTTGCATATAAATTTAAATAATTTATTGGAAGATGTACCTCTTGATAGAAGAATGCAAATGTGGTACATGCATGATGGTGTTCTACCTCATTTTAACCGTATAGTACGTCTACATTTCATTAACGTTTTTGGCCCTCGATGCATAGGTTGAGGTGGGCTTGTTTTATGGCCACGAAGATCTCCAGACCTAAATCCCTTAGACTTTTACTTCTGGGGGACATCTAAAATAACTAGTTTATTCAATATCAGCAAATACTAGAGAAAAACTACTAGCGAGAATAGCACAGCATTCTAACGAAGTCCGTAATAATGCCGAAATATTATTTGCAGTGCAGCGGGAAAATATTCGACGAATAAAAAAATGTATTGAAGTACATGCTCCTGAGAAATTATGAGGTACTTACCGGACACCGTGTATTTTGAAAAACAATGAAATTATTTTTAACGATATTTATTTTAGTTTGTTATTTTCGAAATATAAAATGGTGCCTTCTTAGCTTATTGTTGTTTTTAACATAGACTTGAAAGAGTTCCACCGGTAGCAGGAATAGATAGATACACTGGACAATTATAATTCTCATATTGTTTAGATAAACACAGCAAAACCTAGTAAATAAGTTATGCCGATAATGTGGAATATTTCATATTAGCAGCGCATCAGTGTAAAAGTTGGGCACATGAGGTTTGCACAGAAAATGAACAAGGTATTTTACATATGCGCGTTTGTAAATAGTTAGTTAGTTGAACAATTTAAAATATTAGTATGGGTCTTTTTATTTCACTACTTTATATTTCATTTTACTAAATAATATAGGCATTATTTGGCATTTTTCTAGTCCTACCAAAATACGTAAGGTTACATTTGTTTACATAATTTTTTTGTATAGGTTGTTTTTGGAAAAACTTATTTTTTCCACTTATACAGGTTACAATATCCTTGTGGTAAATTATAGATGCAAAATAGACATGTATATTCTATATTTATCGATTTCTTTTATTAATGTCTGGACCAGTATCCAGGTACGAAATATGCGCTTATTATATCAATTTGTTCAGTCATCAAAATAATTACGATCAAATTAATCGATGGTCTAAAATTAAGCTCCACCATCAAACTCTAAAAATTATATTTAGAGTTCTAAATCCGAGTTTATTACAGTATCACAGTATACGAGAAAAAAAGATTATTTCAGAATTCTCATTTTTTTATTTGGAACTGAAACTAATTTGATATCTTAGTAGTAGTATAGAGGGCGGGGTTCTGTGACACCCGGATGGCATCTGTCCCTTTTCAGCCCTTTACCATCCGAAGAAGTGCTGAAACCCTCCTGAAACCCAAGCCAAAAAGGCCTTATTGCCAAAGAACATGACGTAATAGCCTAAGAAGTGCCTGAAATCCTTCTGAAACCCTTGCCAAAAAGGCCTTATTGCCGAAGAAGTCCTGAAAAATCCCTATCCAAAAAGGCCTTCCTTATTGCCGAAGAAGTCCCGAAAAATCCCTATCCAAAAAGGCCTTATTGGCAAAGAAGGGTTGTCCTAGTAGCTTAAGAAGGACCAAAAGAGTCCTTAGCCAAAAAGGCCTTATTGCCGAAGAAGTATCGACAATGACGTCATTTACCAGAGGCTGTTGTTTTGTAAAGTAGTTGGTAGAAAAAATAAATTGGAGTGGAATATCGGGTAAAATAAAACAAAATTTTATATATCAGAGTGGTATATTGGGTAAATAAAATTACAAAAATAATTAAATATGTTATGCTACAATACTTTTTTGCCTGTTTTATTTTTACGTTTTCTGCAGGAGGTTAGCTTGACAACATATCGATTCTTCTGGTCTAGAAGTAATTCTTCTCTTTCCAAGCAGGCATTGAGATTATCAAAGAGTTTATTTTGATGCCTTAAGCTTTGTATAAAATTGTTATTACATTGATCCAACGATAGATTTAATTTATTAATGTCCAGTAGAAAATAACTGATATTATTTTTTGCATTTGCCAATTCATGTTTGGTTTCTCCAAGTAGTGTGTAGGCTGTACTTTTTTTGGTTTCACATACATCGGTTTTTTTCATTTCAAGAAGTAAATTTGCTTCCAATTCAACGTTTTTTCTTGAAAGGTTGAGAATATTGGTGTAATTAATGGAAGATGATAGATTAGCTGCTTTGTTTTCACATTCTTTAATATTTTTTGTATATAATTCGTTGAGATTTGATTCAGTTTCATATAAATTCATATAGTTATCAAGTTCTTTTGAACATAGTAGATATAGACTTAAACTTGTATTATACAGAACGTCATAGTCATCTTGTAGGTATTCACAGTACTCAGTTTTATTGTTTTTGTTTAAGGTGTTATTTTCAATCGCAATAACACTACAAAATGGTAAAATTATGAGCAAAAAATATGCTAAAGACATGTTTCCCGTTCAGAGGTTTCAAACGTACTAAATATGTACTATGGATAAAGTGGGTTTTTATATAATGTTTGTTCTATTAATCCAACTATTGTGCTTATCAGTGAACCCAAACCATTTAACGAATACTTGGTCTTTATGTCTTTTTAGAATTTTTTCAACTAAATATACATTATGATTGAGAGTTTTTTGTAATTGTTCTTTGTAGAACGCCCCAAGTACGTTTTCATTTTGCATATCCTTCAAGAGATAAGTGGTTGGGTTTGTTAACTGAACTTTGCGTATAATAAATACCTCAGGAGACCAATTTGGATTGTATTTTTTATCGAAAACACCTCTTACTTTAGAAATGCGTACATAGTCACCAACTTTAAGTTTAACGTTTAAATCACTCATTTTTATTTTGTTGTAAACAGTTTGAAGTAAAAATTTTTCATTTTTGGTAGTAACATCTGCTGGTTTCATTTTAATGGTTCTGTGTTTTGTGTGATTATATTTATAAACAATTTTAACAAGTAAATTAACCCATTTGTAATTTCCTTGTATATTAAATTCCTTCCACATCCAGTTTTTTAAAGTCCTATTAACTCTTTCGACTATGGATGCCTTTTTTTCACTGAATACACTATAGTGGTTAATATTGTATTTCTTTGTGAGTTTCTCAAATTCTTTATTGTAAAATTCTTTACCCATGTCTGTTTGAATGTTTTGTGGAGTTTGTATTTTAAAAACTTTTTCCATATTTTTGCTTACTTCTATAGCTGATTTGTTTTTTAACGGAAAAGCCCATACAAACTTTGAAAAGCAATTAATAACAATAAGTATATATTTGTAACCATTGTTTATTTTAGCATAAGGAATCATTTCTACTAAATCTGCTTGAAATAGGTCATTTAGAGATTTAATAATTATTTTTCGCCTTTTAAAATTGATTCTTGCTGGCTTGTGAATTTCTTCAACAAGTTGTCGTTTTGTATCTGTAACAAATTTATTCATTTTTTTTTTGTTTAGTTTTTTCATTCAATAATTTGAGCTTCTCTTAGTTCCTCTACTATGGAATTAATTTCGTTATGATGTCCTGTGTGTCCAGCTTGTTGAGAGGCTAGCAGTAAACGTAATCTATCAACTAGTTCATTAGGATTATCCCAATGTACATAATCTATGGGATGATCAGTAACATTCATGTATAAACCGTCTCCCGTTATGTAAGGTGCTATAATCTTTTTATATTTTATTGATCTACTACCATCAACTTGTTGATTGGACTGATAGTAGCGACGATGTGCATTTGTTTTAAATATAATTTGTCTATAGTTTGTTTCATCCTCTTTGGAGAAATTTGTAGGGTGTTTTTTAAATAGTAGTTCGTAGAGACCATGTGTCCCTTTGTAGCGTTTGTTTTTCACTATAATATCTTTACCATCGATATTCAGATTAGAATCACCAATGTGAAATTTCTCAGTATCAACGTTAAATCGAACACCATATTTGTGATCAAACTTGTTTTGAGAATCATGATGCAAATCACTGATATATTTTCTAGGTAATGGATCATATTGTTTTAAAAGATTTGTTAAGGATTTGTCTTCCAATTGTTGTTGTTTTTGTTGTCGGAAAACAGATGAATTACTTTCATTCTCGTTTTCATCATCATCATCATCATCATCATCATCATTATCAGTTTCATTTATTGTATCTAGTGTCTTATTTGCATCATCATCATCATCATCATTTTCATTTTCAACTAGAAAAGGATATTCTAAAGATGTATCGTCAGTTTTTATTTCAGATGGTTCTTTAGTTTTTGGTGGTGGTGGTGATGCTGCTGCTGCAACTGTAGCTTTTGTGCTTAATTCACTTTGAATATTTTGTAAACGTTTGGTTATGGGCAAAAATACTTGTTCCTGTACAATTTCACTATGTTTTAATAGGTTTAGTTTATTTTTAACGTTTTTTCGTTTACGAATTAAATTTTTTTTAAGTTCTTTTTCACTAGATTTCATTTTTTTTTTTTAATCTGCTTAGTCAACAGGTTTTGATCAGCTTTTAATCAGCTTTGAAACAGCTTATAAACAGCTTCTAAACAGCTTATAAACAGCTTCTAAACAGCTTCTAAACAGCTTTTAATCAGCTTTAAACAGCTTCTGATCCGTTTGGAACAGGTCTGATCTGGTTGAAAACAGGTTTAAGCAGGTTGTAAACAGGTTTAATCAGGTTGAAAATACAACAATCCGCTTATAATGAAGTATGGATCTTGACTAAGCTATTTTGGGAGATATCATGCTATTATAAAATGATCAAATCCCAGTCGATAACGTCCGTTGTTGAGATTGTAATCTTTAAAAATAGTTAAAAATCCATATGGTTTCTTCCAACAATACGAACACATATTTTTAAACTTGTCAAATGACATATCAGAACCAACATGATCATTATAAACATGTTTTAAATTTAAATCGTCTTGTTTGAAGAGAATAAGTACATTGGCATTATCTCGTATTAGATGTTTGGGAATTTTTGCGTACGTTTGACACAAATAAAACGAGTCAATATTATTGTGTCTACCCATACTAAAATACTCTCGAATAATATCTTGATTGTCACATGCTACATCATCAAAAATAAATATGGAATTGGATTTTGCTTCAGATGGATGCACAATATTCTCACTAGCACTAAATGCATAATAATTTATTCCTTTTATAGGAGTCAGTAATTCATTTAAATATAAATATTTTGGTTGGTATAGCGAACGTGAATACACATAAACATTTTCAAATTTCAATCCGTTTTCATGTTCTATCAGCGAGATCATAACATTCGTTTTTCCACAGTTTGATGGACCAACAATGATACATCGTATTGTAAAAGGAAATAAAATTCCATGTTTTCTGTACGAATTTTGTGGTTTGAACTCATCAGCGTTCTCAATAGGTAAACTGGTTTTTTGTTTTAGAATTTTCATAATTTCAATAGATCTGTATATATAGATAACTTAGAACAGAGAACTCAAACAGAAATGACTTATATTAACATGTTACATATCATTTATAGTCAGTTGTTGATTAATTGTCAACATGAAATTTTATACAGGTTCAGGATTTGTAAACAATATGATAAATAAATTACCGTTTGAATTGCATTTGCCTGGTTACAATTTTTGTGGACCGGGTACAAAACTTCAGACTCGTTTATCACGTGGTGATCATGGAGTGAATCAATTGGATGAAAGTTGTCGTGCTCATGACATTGCATATTCTCAAAATAAAGATTTAACATCTCGCCATCAAGCTGACAATATATTAGCAAAGAATGCAATGAAACGATTCAGATCGAGAGACGCGTCCACAGGAGAAAGACTAAGTGCATTGGGAGTAGCTGGTATAATGAAGGCAAAAGTAAAACTTGAAATGGGTATACAACAACAACAACAACAAAGTATTAAAAAGTGTCTTACAACATTGGAAAAAGTAAAACGTACTTCACAGAACTTATTAAATGATATTCGAAAAAGTATAGAAGAATTGAAAAGAAATCAATCATCATCGTCATCATCATCATCATTGGTAAAAACTAAAAACAATACTAAAAACAATACCAAAAATACTAAGAAAAAAACCCCTAAAGTTCGTAATTATTCCACAAAAAAGAGAAAAAATGTGAAAAAACAAAAAGAAGAAGAAGCAGAACCAATGGATATTGATATTGAAAATATTAATTTACCATTATCAAAACCAATTAGACTTAAAGCAAAAAGAAAACTTGATACTAGAAATGTTGATAATGATAGAAATGGTCAAAATAAAATGTTAAAATTGGATTTAAATGAACCATTACATTATCCACCGTCATCATTGTCATCATCATCATTAAAGAATGAGAACAATAAGAAACGTAAGATGGATGATGATGATGATGATAATGATGCTGATATTGATACTATAAGTATAGAAAAAAGACAAGGATTGATTTAGTAGCTTGTAAATTGTCAAAATGGTTAGAACTAAACGTAAGCAAAAACCAAAGCAACGAAAATTGAAAAAAAATAAACAACGAAAATTGAGAAAAAATAAACAACAACAACGACAAAAAGGACAACGAAAAAGTGCTGGTATAAAAAAAAAAGTTAAATTTGAAAAAGTGTTAAAACAAATTAAACAACATATATTAAAAACTAAACCCAATAATTTGGGAAATGCTATTTTAGTAGCTTTGAATGCAGCAAAACAAATTAAAAAAAATTTCAAACAACAACCAAGTTTCAATCGTGTTCGCGTCATTAAAATTCCCAAAGTTGGTGGTGTTTTACCTCTTATACCAATATTTGCTGCCCTGTCTGCATTAGGCTCTTTGGGTGGAGCAGCTGCCGGTGTAGCAAAAGCCATCAATGATGCACGAGCTGCTCGAAAACAATTGGAGGAATCACAACGTCATAACCGTTCTATGGAAAGTATAGCTTTAGGTAAAGGTCTATTTTTAAAACCATATAAAAAGGGGTTGGGTGTTTTTTTATACCCACCACCACTACAACCACGAAGCAGTTAATAAATTTACCAAATAGACCATTAACCAATATTGATTTAGTTATGTATGCCAAACAATTTTGTATTCCTCATTTTCGTGGTGTATTTATGCGTGATGCCTTACCAAAGAAAATTAAATCCAACAATGAAAGAGGTATAATAAATTTGGATAATCTGAATGGACATGGGACACATTGGACAGCCTATAAGAAATTCGGAAATAAAGTTGTATATTTTGACAGTTTTGGCAATCTTCGACCACCCTTGGAAGTTATCGACTATTTTCGTTCAAATGGACCGGTAGACATTATTTATAATTATGATATTTATCAGAAATTTAATACATTTAATTGTGGACATTTATGTTTAGAATTTTTAAATAAATAGATATTGTACAATAAATAGATTTTAGTTTTATTTCAACCTTAAAATAGAGAACATGAGTTATATATTTACCTTATCAGGTAGAAAGTCTTTGTTATCTCTAAAATTGCATCCACCAATAATATTACAAGAATCCAAGAATTATGAATTGGGTTTAATTAATTTTGTTACCTACAACTCAATTTCAAATGTTGACAAAACAAACAATAAGTTCTATTTTGGTGAATCTGTAATTGAAATACCCGAAGGGACATACGAGATCAATGATATTTCTCGTACAATAAATGATTCTCTTAGAGGTGTTAAAAAATTACAACAACAACAACAAAAGGAGCCAATACCACAACAACAACAACAACAACAACAAAGATTAGTAGAAAATGAGAGCAGTGATGATGATGATGATAATAATAATAATGATAATCAGAATGATGCTAGAAATCAAATTGTAAAATTAAACGATCCTCCTATTCCATCGAAGAAGAAAAAGAAAAGAGATAGTCCTACTAATTTAAAAGAAGCCAGTGATTTAGTTAAAATTCGCGTAAATTATAATACTTTAAGGTGTGAGATAAAATCAACAAAGGATATTCATTTTGAAAAACCTTACTCTATCAATACTATTCTTGGTTTTAAAAACCGAACATTGACAGCACAAAAACTTCATGTATCCGATTACCTCATTAATATAACCAAAGTTAATGCTATATGTTGTGAATGTAATTTAGTGACCAATTCCTTCAATAATGATAAACCGTCTCATATTTTACACATGTTTTATCCAACTGTACCGCCAGGTTATAAAATTGTGGAAACCCCCACCAATGTAATTTATTTACCTATAAATACTCACTATTTGGATGAAATCATTATAAAAATAACCGATCAAGAGGGTGATTTAGTTAATTTCAATCGGGAATTGATAACAGTCAGAGTTCATCTGAAAGAAGTGCCAACATAGAAAAAAAAAATGGTATTTAGATACAATTACCATCTTTATTACTCTGAACCTCTAAACGACAACAACAACAACAACAATAGTAGTAGTAGTAGTAGCAGTATAAATAAAACCACAATGCATGATAAAACTAGTGTACGAAAGAACTTGAAACAGTTAACATCACAAAATCGCAAATTTTTACAGTCTTTGGGATTTAGATTGTTACATTAAAAAAGAAAAATTGCTCCAAGAAAGAAAATTAAAAAGGCAAACTTTTGGTACAGATTTAAATTGAATTTTAGATCTGGTGTACGAAGACTCCTTATAGTTTGTTTTTGTAAAAAGGAAATTGTTAGTAGTAGTAGTAGTTGTAGTAGTAGTAGTAGTAGTAGTAATAATAGTAGCAATAATGAATATTTTGAACGTGAGTGAAAGAATCATCAGTGATAATTCAATTACCAGTAAAGAATACCACAGTTATTTACCCTATGCCAATACAAGTTTAAATAAATCCGATGAAATTCGCATTCCTATTCAGACTCAAGATATTTATACATATCCAGCTGAAAGTTTTCTCGAACTTGAAGGTGTCGTTGTAGATGAACATGGGAAAGCAAGTGATACCATTGAATTGACAAATAATGCTTTTGCATTTTTATTTGATGAAATTCGCTATGAATTGGGTGGAACTGTTGTGGATCGTGTAAGAAATCCAGGTATTACATCTCTCCTAAAAGGTTATGTCAGTTTTACAGAACAAGACTGTTTACGTTATCACAATGCCGGTTGGAATCATCTTGAAAAGCCGAAAATGTTGTCAAAAGGACATTTTAATGTTTGTATTCCTCTAAAAATTCTTATGGGTGTTTTTGAAGATTTTCGAAAAATCATCATAAATATTAAACAAGAATTAACGCTTATACGAAGTTTTTCCGATAGCAATTCAGTCACTACAAATAAGGCAGGTGAAAAACCAAACATTCGTCTCGATAAAATAACATGGAAAATTGAACATATTAGAGTGGATGATGAGGCAAAATTGAAACTTTTAAGTTACATTGAAAAAGGAAGAGATTTAACCGTGGCATTTCGAGGATGGGAATTGCATGAGTATCCGCTTTTGCAACAATCCACGCAACATACTTGGAATGTAAAATCGATTAATCAGTTAGAAAAGCCGCGTTATCTCATTTTTGGTTTTCAAACGAAACGACGAAATCAATTATCAAAGGATATTAGTCACTTTGATCATTGTAACTTAACCAATTTCAAAGCCTATCTCAATTCGGAAATTTATCCATACGATAATTTAAATGTTCATTTTGATAGACAACAAGTGAGCATTTTGTATGAAATGTATGCCAGATTTCAACAGTCCTATTACTATAGAAGTGTTGGACAACCTTGTTTGACATTTAAAAAATTTATCGAGATTGCACCTTTAGTAGTGGTAGATTGCTGTTATCAAGTGGACACATTGAAAAATGGCACTGTTGACATCAGATTGGAATTTGAAACCAGTGAAAATATTCCAGCAGACACATGTGCCTATGTATTGATTTTACACGATAAAAAACTTAAATATAATCCTCTAACAAGTATTGTCAAAATACAAACTGATTAAAGATATCCCCACTCCAAACAACGTATATAAATTGGTCTGAAACTGTATCCTGCCATTATTTCAGCATTTTGTTTAAAGTGAACAAAAACAATACTAGTAGCAGCAGCAGCAACAGCAAACAAAAAATGTCATTTGAAAACAAAACAAAAGTGTCATGTGAAAACAAAACAAATATTCTCTTTGTGGATGTTCAAGGGTTCCAGTATGATGTTTTACCGTTTATGTGTCAGGAAATAGCTATTTACAATTCATTAACCAAGGAACATGTACACAGATTAGTGAAATTACCAATAAATGTGGGAGAATTTAGTGACAAGGTACAAAGTTTTATCAATTATACCACTAATAATATACATGGAATAGAAAATAATTTTTGGGATGATATTGATGATGCTACTGACGCCTATCACGCTAAACTTAAACCAGAAGAAATGTCTGCGTTTTTAAATGCTTATATTGGGTCCACAAATATGACAGTTATAGTGAATGGCAAAGAAAAGATGGACTGGTTGCAGAAATACCTAAATGGTTCCAATCTCATTGTTAATGTTGCAGATGATCCAAAATATATAACAGTTGATAAAATGAAAGAATTATTTAAATCATACCACTGTCATATGCATGATTATAATAATAATGTATATTGTGCTTTAGAAAATGTATATAATTTGTATCACTGGTTTATGGTGTATTGTTTTTAAATAAATAAAAAAAACTAAATAAATATATGTGTTTTATTTATTTATTCATTTAATGTATAAATTTAGAAAAATTATTTTTTAAATATTGCTCCTTAACTTCGTTTTCACACACCTTTGGTAACTGCAAACGAGATACGTCTTCGATTTTTTTTAATTGGAGACTTACCCTATTTGCAGCTACCTCATAAAGTTTCGGTGGAGTCAAACAACCATTCCGATACTCCGGTGTCACACAACAGGGATAATCTTGCTCTGGCATTTGTGCTCCTCTCGCTAGGGCCATTTGTCCTTGTTCTTGGTTTAATTTTACTAAACGAACCTACAGGGTTTCAAACAAAAAAAAAATCAAACAAAAAAAGAATTAAAAAAATATTATTTATTAAAAAAAAAAAAATTACATTATCTACCACTTTTGGGAGAAAATGTCATCCTCTTCACCACCACTTATAATACTACCTACCCCAGCTACTGCCGCAGCCTCTTGTAATTGTTGTGATGGTGGTGGTGGTGGTAGTATTGCTGGTGGTGGTGATAGTGGTAGTGGAGGCTGTTCGAAACGTTGACTATGACGATGATGCTGACTGTAACTTGTCGATGGTTTTGGCTCTGGATTTTTCCTTTGCTTTTTTCTCGGAGGTTCTTGGATATTTTTGGTGGTTGTGGTGGTGGTTGCGGTGGTGGTGCTGGTGGTGTTCGTATGGTTATCCTCCTCCTCATCGTCATCATCATCATCATCTTCTACCCCAACAGTTACAGCTGCCGGTAAATATTGCGGATAGTAGGGAGATGGCAAAATTTTTTTAATCGGACCCGCCTCCATGGGCGAATCCTCTGAAATTAAATTAAATTTGTACCGCCTTACTACTTGTTCCAATATATGGAACTCTTCATCGTTGTCCAATTGGACCCGCATGTATCGTACCGGTAACTGCCCAAATTTCTGTTTAAGAGATTTGGCTGCTGGTATGTAGTTTAAATGAATAAACACTTTATCCCTTTTAGTTTTAATTTCCTTGAGACCCCATCTGAAAACCAAAAAATAAAAAAATAAATAAATATTTTATCGTAAATTTTGTTTGTTAAAGTTAAAAGACCATGTTTTCTTCATAACTGTTAAAAAAATTACATTTAAAACAATAGTGCCCTTTTTACGCTATATACATAGGTAAAATAAGGCTCAAAATCACTTAAAAATACTCTATTTCGAATTCTCCAGACCTAAATTTTACGAAAACAGCAAAAAAAAAATTTTTTCCAAAGTGCGCAGTTGACCAAAAGGCGTTTTCTGACGAAACCAAAAGAGTGAGACGTGCGCAAATAGCAAAAAAAGTGACTTCGTCATCCCGGCTGATAACGATCTTTCAAGAAAATCGAACTTATGGTCATTATTATTATTATTATTGGTTAGATCGAAAAATTTAATATTTTTGACATTTGTTCAAAGTTGATTGGAAAATTTGGAAAATGTTCCTTAGAAACAAAGGTAAAATAAAGGTAATTAAAAAAAATAGTTAAAAAATAAACTTACGGAAATAGCTGCTTGACAACCACTGCCAACCATTTTATTGGTAGATTCACAGGGTCCTCGGTCATTACAACGATGGTTGATGGTACAACTAGAGGATTGCTTACACTTGCCATTTTTGTTATTGTTGTTTGTTTTCTTCTTCACTTTGAGGTAAGTCTTGTTGTTGTTGTTGTGGTTTGTCGATTGACTATGCTGCTAAGCGAATTTCTGCTCGTATTTAAACACATTTTGGAAAAAAATACCTAACGTCATGTTTGATAAAACGAAAATTTCCTAACATAGAAATAGCATTAAACATGTGGAGTGACACGTGAATCTTTTGGAAATTTTTGGTGTAGTTGCAATTTTAGAATCACGTATTATATGTTTGATTGTGCATGTTTTTCTTGATAAAATTTATCTATTACACATGTTTTACATTAAGTTATAACGTTGCATTTTTTTCCAAAAAACATATAAAAGCGCTCGATTTGCTTAGTCGAGCACACAGTACAAAAACGAAAGTAATAACAGTCACTTGAAGAAGAAGAAGAAGAAGAAAAAGACCAACTAGAACCATTGGTAAGTTTTTTTTATTATTTATTTATAATTTTAAGAAGTGAAGTGAAGTGAAAAAAATTTAGATTCGCGACCCAAGGAACAGTGAGTAACATCACCCTACCATACAGGGTGTATGTGTATAAATTCGCTGTTCGCGGAAGGTTCAACGCTAGGGATATTTTATTAGCTTCGTGACCCAAGGAACAGTGAGTAACATCACCCTACCATACAGGGTGTATGTGTATAAATTCGCTGTTCGCGGAAGGTTCAACGCTAGGGATATTTTATTAGCTTCGTGACCCAAGGAACAGTGAGTAACATCACCCTACCATACAGGGTGTATGTGTATAAATTCGCTGTTCGCGGAAGGTTCAACGATAGGGATATTTTAGATTGTTTTTTGCTATTTATTATTATTATTAGTTTAAAGTCTCATGCATGTTTTTTTTTTAATGTTTGTAGTAACAAACATGAGTTCATACAAGAACACTGACACATCCTCCTCATCCTCTTCCACCACCACCGCTAGTATCAACGAGAACAACAACAACAACAACAATTTTCTTTTCCTCGATGAAGTCTCAACTGAGACAATAAAAAAAATTGAACAAGTTAGTAGAATTATTAAAACAAGGGGGGAATATCTAAGATTTATAGTACATATAAAAAAAATTATTTTAAACTTGAAAAAAGCTATTAAATCTAAAGATAGAAAATGTGTAAAAAATTTTTCAAGAATTGAATCTAATTTAAGCATTTTGAAAAACTATCTAATTAACTTTCGAATTAAAGCAAATGGTGTCAAAAATAACAAAAATAAAAATTTAGTTTGGCAAGACATTGATTCTTGTTTCAGTGGAAGAATAAAAACCGGACTTATTTCAAATTTAAATATTAAAGATCCAATAGAATTTTTAGAGAAATGTTTTAGAAGTTTTTCAATAAAAATTAAAAAAGAATTAAAAAAATCCCTGTTAAAAGTAAACGCTTCTTTTGCTGGTCTTTTTATAAAACCTCAAACCAATGAGACTGCATTTAAATTTTTTTCAAGTAAAAATGAGTGCATTGATCATACAACTAATTTGGTTTCATGGTATCAAGAAAATATAATTGCTAAAATTCTCGTTAAACTTGAGGAGTTTCAAGAACGTGACTCTGGTTGGAGTTTACTTCAAATATTATATCTCAAAGTAAACATTAACTCTTACAATCCCATTAGAGGTGGGATTTCAACTTATATTCCTTTACCTGATTTCATCCAAAAAACTAAAAGTGTTTTAAATATTAAAAATAAGGACGAATTTTGTTTTCTATATGCTGTTACAGCAGCTTTATACCCAGCTCCTCTTGATAAAAATCCAAACCGCATCTCATCATATCCCGATGTAAGACAAGTTTTAAAATTTGACGGTATTGAATTTCCCATTGCCCTTAAAGATATTCCAAAATTTGAAAAAATGAATAATCTAGGAATTAACATTTTCACAGTTCTTGACAATAATAATAATGGTAAAGAAATCCTTCCATTAGTTTTAAGCAAAACTGAGTTTGCACCACGGATCAATTTACTTATGATATCTTGTGATTATTATAACAACTTCAAAGATGGTGATGATGATGATGATGATGATAACCTACAAAAAAAATCATATTTTCATTTTACTTACATTAAAAACTTATCTCGCTTAGTAAATAATCAGGTGGGAAATTTGAAAAACCGTAAATGGTTTTGCGAAAGATGTCTTAACCATTTTAAGACTGAATCAATCTTAAATAGACATTTAGTTGATTGTAAAATGCTAAATAGTTCTAAAATTAGTTTCCCTAAAGACAAAATTCTAAAATTTAAAAATATCAAAAATCAAAATCTCATCCCATTTGTAATATACGCAGATATCGAAAGCCTGCTTACCACTAATAATTTATCTAATGCTACTACGGGAAAATCACAACGGGTGCAAAGACATGAAGCTTTTAGCGTTGCATTTTATCTAAAATGTTCATATAATGACTCACTTTCAAAATTTGACATGTTTACTGGAAAAAATTGTGAAATTTGGTTTGTTCAACAACTTTTCAAAATTGCCCACGACATCAATAATATTCTTCTAAATCCTGTTTCCATGCAACCGTTAACTAGTGAGGAAAAAAATAGCTTCTATTACGCGGGCCAATGTTACTTGTGTGCAAAACCATTTTGTTCCAATGACATCAAAGTACGAGATCATTGTCATCTAACAGGAAAATACCGTGGAGCCGCTCATAATTATTGTAATTTACAATTTCAAAATTCTCATGTTATTCCTGTAGTGTTTCACAATTTATCAGGCTACGATAGTCACTTTTTGATTAAACCTTTGTGTACTAAAATTAAAGGTTCAATATCTTTACTTCCCCTTAACAAGGAAAAATATATATCTTTTACGAAACACATAGAAAATACCAAAATTCAGTTTCGTTTTCTGGATTCTTTTAGATTTATGGCTAGTAGTCTTGACAAATTGGCATCATACTTAAATGATTCGCAAAAAACAGTTTGTAGAAAATTTTTTAACGATGATGAAAAATTTAAATTGGTGACGCGTAAAGGAGTCTTCCCCTATGAATATCTTGATTGTTGGGAAAAATTGAACGATAAATCTTTACCACCTTTGGAAAAGTTTTATAGTAAAATCAATAATAGAGATATTTCTGGAGAGGATTATAAACACGCTTGTAATGTTTGGCATACATTTTCACTAAAAACACTACGGGAATATGCAGAATTATATCTAAAAACCGATGTAATCCTTTTGGCTGATATCTTTGAAAACTTTCGTAAAACATGCCTTAAGCATTATGAGTTGGACAGTCTTCATTATTATACTGCTCCAGCACTTGCATTTGATGCTATGTTAAAAATGACTGACGTAGAATTGGAACTATTGGATGACATTGACATGATTTATTTTATTGAACGTGGAATCAGGGGAGGTATTTCCCAGTGTTCTAATCGTTATGGCAAAGCCAACAATAGATACATGGGTAACGATTATAATCCTGAAATTCCAGAATCATACCTCGTATATTTTGATGTTAACAATCTGTATGGAACAGCAATGAGTTTTGCTTTACCCACAGGTGAATTCGAATGGTTGGAATTAAAAAATTCCAATGACGAAGCTGCTTTTCAAAATTATTTACTAAGTATTAATTCAAATAACACGCATGGGTATATTCTCGAGGTTGATCTTCATTACCCCCAAGAACTTTTTGAGACTCATAAAGATCTTCCATTGTGTCCGGAACATTTAGTACCACCTAATTCAGAATCAAATATTCCAAAACTTCTAACAACTTTTTTCGACAAAAAGCGCTATGTATTACATTATTTAAATTTACAACAAGCCATAAAGTTTGGTTTAAAAGTTATCAAAATTCATAGATGTTTACAATTCAAACAATCGGCTTGGTTGAAAAAATACATAGATTTAAATATAAAATTACGTCAGGCAGCAACTAACGATTTTGAAAAAAACAATCCTAAATTAATGGTTAATGCCTGCTTTGGTAAAACTATGGAAAACATTAGAAAATACAAAGACGTGAAAATTGTTACTAAATGGTCTGGAAAATATGGTGCAAATTACTATATAGCACAACCCAATTTTCACAGTTGTGAAATATTCGATGAAAATATGATTATTATTGAAATGAAAAGACTGAAGTTAAAATTTAATAAACCGATTTACTTGGGTATGTGCATTTTGGACATTTCAAAAACGTTTTTGTACAATTTTCATTATGATTTCATTTTACCAAAATTTGGTCCCAAAGTTAAATTATTATACACGGACACTGATAGTCTAATTTATCATTTTAAAACCGATAACATTTATACTTTCATTAAAAACAACATAGATAAATTTGATACATCAGACTATCCTCTTAATAATATATATAATATCCCGTTAAAAAATAAAAAAGTATTGGGGCTAATGAAGGATGAAAATAACGGGACAATTATGACAGAATTTATCGGTTTACGTTCAAAATTATATACTATTAAAGTTTTATCAAATGAAACTGAAAAAAGAGAGAAAATTAAAAAAATGATTACTCTTGAACATACCCAACGTGAAATAAACAGTTTTATATCGAATTTTGGAATAACAAAAAGGGCTAAAGGTATCAGTAAATCAGTCATAAAAGATATAACTTTTGAAGATTATTACAATGCACTATTTAACTATCAAAAAAACCCACATTATTCAAAATCAGATAGTTTCCATGAAACATGAGGTTTTTACTGTCCAGCAAGAGAAAATTGCATTAAATCCGCGAGATGACAAACGGTACATAAATTATTCTTTCACTGATACTCTACCGTGGGGATATAGGTTTTAAAAAACTCATTCTAAATTTACTTGTTTAATTTTTTTAATTTCTGAATGGGAAGAAGAAAAAGAAGGAAAAGAATGAAAAAAAACAAGAGAAGAAGAAAAATAATAACAAGAAGAAAGAAAAAAAGGAAAAAGACGAACAAGAAAAAAAAGATGGAGAAGAGAAAAAATATGGCATCCTCCAGATCTCCGACTACGAAGATGACGATGATGACAATTTTTTCTTTAATTACGTCAGGCATCCAGACGATCATGATGATGATGATGATAATGATGATGAGGACTCGGAATGTGAAGAGGTTGGACCGCTTCTTATAACACGAAGTGGTACAATATATGTTAAATGAAAAAAAAAAAACGTAAATATATCAAATAAAACCATTTAAATTGATACAAAATTTTTATTTTTAATTTTTAAATATATAAATTTTATAATCATCTTCTTGAATTAGACGGTCCCTGTCCATTTTGACGATCATTGCCTCTGTTTTCTTGACTATTTAAATAATGCGATGGTAAATGTTTGGCACCATGAATTTCTTTAAGGTATTCACGTACTTCACAAGCCACACATTTATGATTGTATAAATCGGTTTCACCCTTACATTTAGGGCACTTTACTCTTTCTGGTACTGGCATTTTTTTTCTTGAATCAAATGATGCAATTTTAATGAAATCAATGTTTTTATACCTTCTGATCCTCCTCCTCCTCCTCCTCCTCATATCCCTTCTCCTTTACCATTTATAAAACCAGTTGATATTGAGGAAAAAGGTTCATTCCATCAGTGATACAGTCATGACTTACAGTTATGCAATTAAATTGTTTTGGTTCAAAGACGGTAAAATAGTCAGAACTGAAAATTTATCATCCCATAAAGGAGAAAGTTTATATGAAAAATTTTATTTTAATGAAAATGAAAATTATGACTATATAGAAGTTTATTTCTATAACAGCGATAAAAAAGGAGAAGAGGCAGAAGAAGAAATTACTTCAGAAGACGACGACGAAGACGAAGACGATGACGATGATGATGATGATGACAGTGATGATGATGATGATGATTAAAAATCCAGTTTGTACGTTTGGCAGTTGTAAAAATGGTACCTATTATAAAATTCAAGTAGCAAGAAGAGGTTTTCGTCGTTTATGTAAAACTCATAGTGTGTGTAAATTATGCAAAAAACTTTTAATTGGTTACAAAGTTAAGGCACATTATAAATGCGGGAAATATCTTTGTCTCAAATGTTACAAAGAAGAACGAAAAAATACACAACCTCATTTTGCTAAGACTATTTTACATTTTTTTTCTAGTGTTAAAACGTAATAACATGTTATGTTGTCAAGCTAACCTCCTGCAGAAAACGTAAAAATAAAACAGGCAAAAAAGTATTGTAGCATAACATATTTAATTATTTTTGTAATTTTATTTACCCAATATACCACTCTGATATATAAAATTTTGTTTTATTTTACCCGATATTCCACTCCAATTTATTTTTTCTACCAACTACTTTACAAAACAACAGCCTCTGGTAAATGACGTCATTGTCGATACTTCTTCGGCAATAAGGCCTTTTTGGCTAAGGACTCTTTTGGTCCTTCTTAAGCTACTAGGACAACCCTTCTTTGCCAATAAGGCCTTTTTGGATAGGGATTTTTCGGGACTTCTTCGGCAATAAGGAAGGCCTTTTTGGATAGGGATTTTTCAGGACTTCTTCGGCAATAAGGCCTTTTTGGCAAGGGTTTCAGAAGGATTTCAGGCACTTCTTAGGCTATTACGTCATGTTCTTTGGCAATAAGGCCTTTTTGGCTTGGGTTTCAGGAGGGTTTCAGCACTTCTTCGGATGGTAAAGGGCTGAAAAGGGACAGATGCCATCCGGGTGTCACAGAACCCCGCCCTCTATACTACTCTTAGTGTTCAGTCCTTTAGTGGCTAGGTAACGGGTAGAAGAAAAATTGGCTCATTTCTTTACACTTATATTCTTAGTTAAATATATATATATATATATATATATATATATATATATATATATATATATATATATATATATATATATATATATATATATATATTGTCGTATTAACGGAGTATTTCTTTTTTAAATTTAATTTTGAATTTACTGAATTTTAATTAATTTTTTCCAAGAGTCTCTTTCAACTACCTTTCGCAATTTTAACTATTTTTCTATTCAAAGGAGACGTCAAAGCATCTCGCCATTCTTCGGTATTTTTGTACTCATCTCCATGGATCTATTTACGTATTTACCGGGTTTGTTGGTTTAACTTTTTATGCTTCAGGAAATTTGGAAGTTCGTTTCCGTCGGGATTAATTTATTTTAAGTATTTCCGCATTTTCAATTATTTGTGTAAAACCGTAGTTTTAACACGAATCAGAGGTTGTTGGTGAAGTCCCGCCAAACCTTCCGACTAGAATGAAAACTCTAGCCGCCTCACCTTTCTTCTCGCTCACCGGGATAGAAGGGGAATAGTGAAGCCCAGAGTTAACGAAAATTAATTAAATTTTATTTTTTCAAAGGAACACTTCTAAGGAATGAGCCAATTAGGAACAGGTTATTAAGTAACACTCGTCCTTGACTTTTAGTAACTTTTTATTCACTGTTTTTTTTTCGCAAGTCAAGTTCGGGATTATTTGTCAAGATCGGTTTTCATAACTTTATAGTCAGCACGAAGTTGACTATTAGTCGCAATGTCAATAGTAGGTTTTCTCCACTTGATCACGTTCTGGTAATTATGTTTAATAGTCAGGTCGCACCGATTCAGTAACTCGTACACGCCGCTGACCTCGTCTTTTTATCGACGGTGTCAATTTCAGGATTTAAGATACGTGCACGGTCTTTACTTTCTGTAGAATATTATGTTGTCAAAGACAATCTACTTTAAGAACCACGAGCTACCTAAAAAATAGAACAGTCAACGTGGCCCCCGAGAGCTAAGCTCAATCGGAAAAAGGGCAATTTGACTCCAAAAGAGCAACCCGTAAAGTCCTTAATTACGCCGTTGTCTTTTCGCTTTTATAACAGTCGTGACGTCGCATTCTGAATTCGGGGAAGCATCGAATCAAACCGCCGCCGCCGCCGCGCCATTTATTGTCTGAGTTTCCCCGCAATCGAGAATTGTAGTTTTAGCACTGTATGCCATATTATTTAGATTATTTTATTTTTTATTTAGGGAGTTTCTTGGGGCAATATTAAATCTGAAATTTAATACTTCGTCGTAAAATAAGCGTGTACTTACAACAATATATATATATATATATATATATATATATATATATATATATATATAACTCCATAAATAAAGTATATTGTTATTTCCATAGACATATAAATATATTGAGCGCAGGTCCTATAGGAGTGCGCTGGTACTTGCTTAGTTAATATCCTTTCTTAAAATTACGGAGATTTATCCACTTTTTTAAAAACCCTTGTTTTCGTGTAAAACGCCATATATCTATTTTGGGATGATAAACCTTCAGACAAGCATAGGTGTATGTTGTTTGAAACCCCCTGTATATCATACAGTTTTATTAAATATACATAAGTTAAAAATGTATAGTAATTTTTATAATTTTTGTTTAAGGCAGAGAGCTACAAGCAAAATGGAAACACATCCGAGACTCCTATGTTCGTTTCCTCCGACATAAAAAAACCAAATCCGAGCAAGGACTTAAATTCATAAAAATGTATGTCTATGCACGACAACTTGAATTCTTACGTGCTGCACTAACACAGAATCACACAGAACCCTCTCTAGAAAGTGTTGGCAGTGAAAAAGAGGATAGAGAAGAAACAACCGTTGCTGAACCAGAGCCGTCTTTAGAAGGGACTGATAACTGTAAATATGAAGAAGAGGCAACGACTATACAGGGTTGGACAGAATCTTCTCAAGAAGTGATCAATAACGTCAAGAGAGAGAACGTAGAGGACGAATTTGACGATGAAGTTCAGAGTTCATTTATACGAAATCAAGATGAAACTGAAAGTACTAACGTACAGCAAACTTCTGAATATTGGGATAGTAAGTTGCATAAAAGAAGAAAGGGAAACTTAGAAGAAAAAACTGAGAACTACGTCAATAGTAGTTATCAATTAAACAAAAATTTCAACACAGATATATCCACCGGCTGTGATGACATGGATTTCTTTCGTTCCTTACTTCCATTTGTTAAAGTTCTCCCGTTATATCAAAAAATGAAATTTAGGACGGACGTTATGAAATTAGCTTTAAATTACTGTGAACAGTTGCCTGTTTCAATGATGGCCCCTCAAGGTTTCTCACAGTATGGTTATCAACATCCTCATACTCAAAAACAACCCAAGCCTTCATCATCTCAATCAACAACTAGCTATAGCCGTCAAAGACTTAAAAGGCATGCAGATACATCAGATGATCAATTAAACGCTATTAGCTCTCATAAAGGATTTCGTCTCTTGGAGTCCCAAGAGCTAAATGAAGATTCTGAGTGTTCTCTTCAAAGCAACTCCTCGTTTACAGAGGATAATCCTGAACCAGTTTATTTAAATGTAAAATAGGAAACTTTATAATATTATGTTAATTTTTAAAAAAATAGTGAGTAGCTCTTAAGTCACTAATTACTGTAGGGTTAACTGATGATTTTCTTGTTTGTGAATTTAAGTTTTAATGTTTTGTCTTTTATTGACATTGTTGACTTGCTGTAAAAAAATTAATTTTAGGTCGAATTCAATAAAAAATGCTTATATTTTCTCCAAATTCACCACTAATGCTTAACAATTAAAAAAAAATAATGACAGTCACTCAAAATTATTTTGATATTCAGGGTGTCCGGGAAAATGTGGGAAATCTACCGGATATGAAAAAAAACGTGAAAGGAATACTACAAGTTCATATAAATTTTTTTCGTATCGGCCTCCTCTTCGGAGATATGGGCTCCCAAAGACCTCCAATGGAATTAAGTTTTTTTACACATGATTATTGAACCACCAGATATATTTCAAATTTTTTTTTAATAGGATGTATATCAAGTAAGACCCTTCAAGTTACTATCCAAGAAAGTGTTGTGAATTACTCACAGCTGCAGGGACGGACTAGCTGTGACACTGATGACCCCATTTTTTTACGCCCTGTATGATAAGAACTTTGGACAAGGTTTTTTACATACTTTTAACTATTGACTAAAAATTAAGTACTCTTCATTCGTGTCGCTAATCCTAACAGTTTACGAAAAGACGTCATTTTATTTACACTGTTAACCCCCCTAACTTCCGTCGGGTTGAATAAGAAAAAGAGGAATTTTTCCGTCACCGGGGGCAGATCCAGCCTTTCTCTCTTTTTTTTTTTGCTGGGGGGGGGGTGTTGATATCACAAAAGTACAGGGAGGGGGGAGGGGAGACACCAACAACATTCCCATTTCTAGTGTAAAAAACAGGGTCGAATTTATTTTTCGCAAGAAAAAACAAGTTGTCGACGGGGGGGGGGGGGGTGATGCCAGCAGCATTCATATTCCTAGTATAAGAGTAAATATCTGGTCTATTATCCTGGACTCAAAGCTCTTCGGAGGGAGACGATCGTAAGAAAAACAAGTTGTCGACGGGGGGAGGGGGAGGGTGATGCCAGCAGCATACATATTCCTAGTATAAGAGAAAAAATCTATTTCTATTTTCTTGAACTCAAAGCTCTTGGGGGAAGGGGCGATTGCACCCATCGCCCCCCCCCCCCCTGGATCCGCGCCTGCCTGTCACCATAGTTTCAATAAAAAGTTAAACAACTGCTTAGTTAAAAACTTCGTAAGAGGGTTCAGCATGGGCTGCGGGAAGTCTGATACACTCGCGGGAACGACGAATTGAGGATTGCTGTACCCGCCACATTAACTCAGCATTGTTCCTTATTTGATCACAATGAAACGTGATTCCCCGTAGAAGTTCCTCCCTACTATCGACCGGAGTGGAATACATCAAGGTTATGAGATGACCCCCCAGGTAAAAATCCAATGGCGTTAGGTCGAGAGATCAAGGGGGCCAGGCAATAGGTCTTCCTCTACCTATCCAACAGTTTGGATAGATGTTATTCAGATGCTCCCGGACAGCAACGCTGAAATGAGGTGGTGCCCATTGGGCATGTACTACATGTTTCAGTGGGTTTCAAGTGGTAAGTCCTCTACTAAATCGTGAAAAGCGTTTTGGAGGAATTCCAAATAACATTCTCCATTCAGTTGTGCCGGCAATACGAATGGTCTAATCCAAAAATTGCCAATGATTCCTTCCCAGACATTAATTGATTGGAAATGATGTTGATGATGCGAAATAATAGTTACATGAGGATTTTCATAAGCCCATAGATGTGAGTTGTGTAAATTTATGATACCATTTTTGGTAAACCCTGCTTCATCCGTGAAGAGAATAGTACTAATGAAGTTTACATGATTTCGTGGCTGATCTAATAGACAGTTTGCAAACTGCATTCTACGGGCAAAATCTTCAGGAATCAGTTCATACACTTTTTCCAAATGATATAGATATAACAGCTGTTCTTGAAGAACTTTATGTACTATTGTTTTAGATGTACTAAACTGCGCCGATAATTTTCGAATGCTAGTTGAAGGAGTGTCATCTACAGCGTTTAAAATATTTTCCTCTAATAGCGGCGTACATACTGTTCTTCTCCGACCAGCATTAGTACTTTTTTCCCAAAATTTCCTAAAATTATGAAGAAATTTAATAATATTACCTTACTAAAAGGAATCGCCTACTATTCTCATTCTTCCTTAGACGTTGGTCAACTCGTTGAAATGTTTTCTGATCTGGAGGAGTACGATTAGAATATCTGTCGTGATATAATCCCCTGGCTTCCAAAACATTGCAGGATGGAAGACCATACATCAGATGCATATTTGCATACTCAATAAACGCATATTACATATTTCGAATGATATCACAACAATTAATTTCACCACGAAATCCAAAAATCAGTAAATTAATATCCAAATAAAGAATCAATGTGTCAGCGATGTGGAAGTTCTAAAATGCAGTATATTTTTCGTACCTAGCAACGTTTACAACAATACTTTGTTTTCGGTGCCGATAAAATAAAACACACATTTTTTGCGAACCTAAGTCGAACTGCAATTCACACAATTTGACCTTTTTAATTAAAGAGAACTATAATTTTGGGTCGAATTTTTTTTTATCATAAGTTTGAAGGTTGAACATTTGATAAGAACAATGATGTGTCTTTTATCGAAATACGCTTAATAAATGATGCAAATAAAAAGACATTTTTTCGAAAACAGTTAGGATTAGCGACACAGCTAGTCCATCCCTGCAGCTGTGAGTAATTCACAACAGCTTCTTGTATAATAATTTGAAGGGTCTTACCTGGTATACATCGTATCAAAAAAAAAAAAATTAAATATACCTGGTGGTTTAGTAATTATGTGTAAAACACTTCATTTCAATGCAGTTCATTGGGAGCCCATGTCTCCGAAGAGGAGGCCTATATGAAAAAAGTTTATATGAATTTGTAGTATTCGTTTCACGTGTTTTTTTCATATCCGGGAGATTTCCCACATTTTCCCGGACACCCCGTAAATATAAAGTAAAAACAAATATTTTTCAATGAAAATCATTTTATTATTTTTTAAAATAATCTCTACGCTGATCAACACTTTTGCATGCGTTTAAACAAATCCGAAAAGCATATTTGCCACTGTGACGATGGTATCCTCAAAACATGTATCAACAGGCTCTTCTGGCCTAGAAAATCGTTGCCACGCAATTTGTTCTTTATGTACGAGAACAAAAATAAATCTTAAGGTCTAAAATCAAGGCTGTAGGGCAGATAACCAATCAATTCTACGTATTGAGTGTTCAAAAAGTCACTTGTTTGAACCGATGTGTGAGAGCTCGCTTTGTCATGGTGGAGTGTTTTCTTATACTACTTTTCTGAACGATCTTGATGCGACTCGTCCATGGGCGAATGACGGCTACTATTGAATTCACTAAATCAGCGATATATAGTGGTTTTTGTAGGTTCTTTATCGGCATATAAAGAATTAAGTTTATCGATGTAACAAGACCATGTCGAAAATCGCTCGAAAGTTAATTCCACTTTTTAGCCGAGCTGAAACTTTGAAATTATTGCAAACCACACAAAATAGCGTCCATATGTCAAAAGGTTCTGAATACGTGTACCGTCTAAAATGCCAAACTCTACGCCGGTGTTGTCATTTACCGAAATATACCCGGATACCTTCGTAGGAGAAAATTTAAAGCAATATATTTAACGTAATATATTTTATTCCATTGCACCCATCTTTGGCTCTGTTGTAGCAATTTAACATTGCATCAAATCTACCTTTGAAAGTAACCAAACACCCTCATTTTATTTTATCTACGTATAAAATCATCCAAGTATTCAATCGGGCAGCTGTAATATCAGACAAAAACGTGAAAAACATCTATTCAAAAATTAAAAGGTGGGATTACGTGAATACACTGACATTTCTTGTGGTCACTCAGGTAAACATGATTTCTTTTCGAGTTTATGAAAGAAATGATAAAAGTGTGCCTTGTGCTTATGGTAGCTGCTAGGCAGATGCAAGCGCTTATTTATAGGGGTAATAATTAAAAAGGGACAAATAATTTTTAGTTGTCAACAGAGCCCTATGCAGAATATCATACCATGATACTGTGGAAGGGCAAATTATATTTTTAATTTTTTTTCAGGCTCCCAAAATTCAGGTACTTCCGTCATTCCTGACAATAATTACGTTTTATATCTGTTTCCTAAAATAGACAAGTTACTTTTATTTTTTTTTATTCAATGCATTAAATCAGATTCGTTGAAATATTTCCATAAAGGTCATTAGAATTGTAATTTCAACACAACCTTCTTGTAAAATAAAACAAAAATGGGTTTAGTAAAGCTTCTTCTTCTTCTTCTTCTACTTCTTGGAGATCTGTCGATCTGTTAATTCTGAAGCTGCCTCTGCATCTTTTCTTGAGAGGTAGATTGCCAACTATCTTTCCACCTTTTAGGGGGCCTCCCGGGAGGTCTTGAGCCGGGCGGGTTATTTTCTAGGACTATTTTCGGAAGTCTGTGCTTACTTGGAAAAACTGGAAGAGTTGTCTCTGTAGATCGTTTTCTGATTCAGCAATAATTGCTACATCATCGGCGTAGCACACCAAACCCACTCTTTTGTTGCCCAGTCTGTATCCGAGATTGGGACATGTTACCTTGTTTATGATTTTATTCATGAGGAGATTAAACAAAAAAGGACTCAGACTGTCACCCTGTCTAATTCCTCCCAGTGTTGGGATATTTTCAGTGAATTGATCTCCTGCCTTGACCTTTGTTACGTTATTGTTATTTAGGTTATGGATTATCTTCGTTATGTTCGCTGGTGCCTTATTTTCCATTAATATATGTAGAATGTCTCCCAATCGGACTCTGTCAAACGCCATTGTTAGGTCAATGAAGCAGATATACGCTGGCATACTGTACTCTGTAGCCTTTTCTTTTATTTGTTTTATTATAAACACTGCTTCTGTTATTGACCGTCCCTTTGTGAAGCCCTGTTGTTCCTCAGCATTCTTAATTTGTGTTTCCAGTTTGTCCTTGAGAATGCTCGTGAAAAGTTTCATTACTGTGTTTAAGAGAGTTATTCCTCTATAGTTTTGTGGGCAGGTTTTTAGTCCTTTCTTAAATATAGGTATGGTGATGCTATTATGCCATTCGTCTGGTGTTTCCGTTTCGTCTAAGATTTTGTTAAATAGTTGCGATAGTTTCCTTGCCAGTTCGGGGCCTCCATATTTTAAAAGCTCGTTGGGGATGCCGTCCGGCCCGGGTGATTTTCTGTTTTTCAATTTCTTGAGTTTTGCTTCTACCTCTTCGTCGGTGACAGTTCCAATTATATTTGTTTCGTATTCATTTATATTCGGCATTTCTTCAGCATCGTAAAGCTCTTTATAATACTGTTGCCATGTCCCTATTGGTACTCCTTTGGTCTGTACGAACTCGTTAACTTGTTTTTTTCTGTTCCGAAGCATTTTCCATATTTTCCTTTGAGCGCAATACAAGTCGTGGTCCATGTCGCTGGTAAAATTAGCCCAATGTTCTCTTTTGATTGATCTTATTCGTGCGTTTACTCTGTTTCTTACTTGGACATATTCTGCGCGAGTTTCTTCCGACGGTGCGCTTTTGTATATTAGGTAACATTTCCGTTTTGATTCAGAGAGTTCTTTTACCTCTTGACAAAACTACGGTTTGGTGTGGTTTGTCGCGTTTACATTAATTTTACGCTTTCCAATCGCTTCCTCCGCTGCTTCGTTGATGCATTTCGCAATATTTTGCCAGCTCTCTTCTACTCCCCATTCTGGTTTTAAATCTTTCTCTTTTAATTTGTTAGTAATCCTGTTCTCGTAGAGGAGTTTTATGCTCTCCGTTGTTAGGGACTCCAAATTGTACTTTTCGATGAACTGTGGTGGTTTTCTCTTTTGTTGTGGACGTTTTAGTAGTATCTTGCATAGAACAAGGTTGTGATCAGTCCCCAGGTTAGCAGATGTTAGGGCTCTGACGTCGAGTACTTGTGTGGGTGTTATCACTCGATTTGTGAGTATGAAGTCTAGCATCGATCGCTGGCCTCGATTGTTATTGAAAGTGTATTTGTGCTGGTCTTTGTGTGGGAAGTATGTGTTGTTGATCCTCATTTCATTTCTAGCGCAGAAATCTATTAGTGTTTCGCCGTTTTCATTAATTATGGCTTCATTATACTTTTGCTTTATACCTGGTATGACATCGTTCCCGATCCGTTCATTAAGATCTCCGAGTATGATAATTTCGTGTTTAGTATTTATGTTGTCCATGACGTTTTGTAGTTGCTGGTAGAAGTTTTCAGTTTCTGCTGTGGGCTTAGATATGTCTGGTGCATATGTGCTTATCAAGTGTGTTGTGGTATTGTTCATTTTTAGGGAGATTTTTAATATTCTGTCGTTGATGTATTCGATGCTCTGTGTATATTTATCGTGCAGCAGAATTCCAACACCTGAGTGCGCTCTTTCTGATTTTGCTTTTCCATTGTATATTAGTATGAATTCTCCGTATTTTGATGTTCCCTGCCCTTTTTTCTTTGTCTCAGAGAGCCCGCAAATGTCAATGTTATGCTTCTTCATTTCTATTATGATCTCTTGATCTCGTCCGTTCCAATGTAAAGCTACATTAGAAAAAAACTATCAATATATAATATAGTTAAGAAAAGTTAGTGTTCCGTAAGTTAGTAATTTTCTATATATCTAGATACCGTTTGGAAATTTTCTAAAAATGAGGAATGTAGTAGCTTGAAATTCCTAGTGTACACACATTTCTACTCTTCACTGTATAATATGTACAAATCAATCAATATCTAGAAATATACCATTTAAATATAGTTTTTTAGAGAGGATATACAGGGTGGCTCTAGTAAGGTGATTTTGTACCTTGAATCGGAGACGAGACAAACAAATGGGATAGACATTTTATTTTATAATATTTTTCTTACTATGGGGTTTTTAATTGTTTCCAAACGATTATCATCTACTATTTTGCATACAGGTATAAAAACTTTTACTATTATTAATCGTAATAAATATTAATTTACTCTAATTATTCCTAATTTATATCAAGATCGCTAAAGCTGTTCTGCAAATAACTACTCTTTTAAGATCAGATATTGTTTAATTTTAATCTTAAATTAACATTTTAAAAAGTAGTAGGGAGGGCATTAAAAAATTTAATACCGTAATGTCAGCATTGTTTCTACTGGGGTATTCGTGGAAATTTGAATATATATATATATATATATATATATATATATATATATATATATATATATATATATATATATATATATAAACACACATTTAATATGGCGCTATTTTAAACAAAATACGTTTGGAATAAAGCATTGTCAAAACTAAGAAGTTTTATGTAGGTTGCGTTGAGTCTTATTTTGTAACAGTGGTGCAATTTATAAAAAATGTGCAAAAAATCTAAATTATCTTATTTTGTATATAGGCTAAAAATTACATTTGGAAAAATATTTTCTAAAAACTTTTTTCAATATTTTGAGATATAATCCAACTTTTGAATTTTGAGAAAAACATGAAAATTTGACAGATAATGCTATTTACGTGACTACAATTTTTTTGGTTAATTTTCATCTCGATCGAAGCAGATATTGATGCCAAAGTCAAATTTCGAATAAAGCTATTATTTAAAAAAATCCCATATGATGCGGACTTTACGGACCACACTGTATACATATACACACACACACATTATATATATATATATATATATATATATATATATATATATATATATATATATATATATATATATATATATATATATATATATATATATATGATGGCCTACCTGTACCACCATATCGAAAAGAAAGTTAAAACTTACCCTCCCTGCTACAGTAATACAGTAGAAGTACATGTTTCGTCTCTACTAGACTCATCAGAGTACCGACATGCACCTGTATGTGCAAAAGACAGGTCGGAAGGAAGTATGCAACACGGATTCTTCCGTGTGACATGCAACAGCAGTGGATATATCCACATTATGCCATTGTAGTGCTGAAATCACATTCAGCAACATACAGCTATATGCAACTCCGCGTATAAATGAAGTAAAATGCGAACGGTAAATGCAAACTTCGTTCCATCATATCCTTTCCGTGTTAGAAGTTGCACAGTTTGAATAAATTGCTATAGAACCCAATTTATCCTATTCCACTACCATCGAACACGGAAAGGATATGATGAACGAAGTTTGCATTTACTGTTCGCATTTTACTTCATTTATACGCGGAGTTGCATATAGTTGTACGTTTGTTGAATGTGATTTCAGCACTACAATGGCATAATGTGGATGTATCCACTGTTATTGCATCTCACTCGGAAGAATCGTTAAAAGCCGCATAAACATATATATATATATATATATATATATATATATATATATATATATATATATATATATATATATATATATAGCATCGAAATAGGGCATCTTAGAGCAAAATCATTTGAATATCTTATCGTCCTCTAGCACGATTGTTAAACCAGAAGCCCGAAATAGCTCACTTCCGGTAAAACTGGAAGCTGATATTTATGAGTTTCTTTAAAATGAACCGTTTAGATGCCTGTGGAAGGGTAGAAATGTCACTTCTGAAGTGTACATTTATCTAAATTTAGTGTTAGACTATATTGCACCACCGAGAGTAGAATCCAAATATTCAAAAATGTGTTCGGTGTTCAAATAAGACAGTTGATTGCGTGTGAAAAATTAATATAAATGACTCTATATATAAAAGTAAATCAAAATGCAAATTCTATTGAAACCAACAAACTTTTAAATAACACTTTTGGTATAAGTTTAATGAGTTTTAAGATAAGGTTTTACATAAGCGATCATGTACTTTACCCTATTTATTTGTTGTCAATGTGCTGATCCTAGTTTTGGTTTCCAGGTGATCTGGTAGGACATAAGACTTTGTTTTTTGACGTTTAAATTATTCGCTGTTTGAGGTAAATCTACAATAAAAAAAAGAATAAAGGAAAATTAAAGCACATTCTACCCGAATCAGAAGAAAATAAGTTTTTTAACTGGAGAAATAAAATCATCCTTAGTAAATAAAATTTCACTTTTATATTACAAATCAGAGCAGAAACGAAACTTTTTTAAAATGCAGAAAAGTAATATATATAAAAAATGGTCCCGATAACCATAAAAATAGATACAAATTAAATTTCCTTGCTTTCAGGGCGACACATGTATAAGTGTGCTTGTAAACTACTTTATGTTTAATTTTTAGTATGTGTCAAAATTTAAGAACTGTTTAATATGAAACACATTGCCCTCCTCTTGGGAGGTCCGCAACTTCGAAATATGAGAAAATATTTTATGCTAGATTGTAACACGATTTCCTATCTAACTCGGCATCTGTTCCTTGTAAAGATATATATACTGATGTTTAGGAAAATTTGTTTGTATACAGGGTGGAAAGTTAAACCGGAAAAAATCTGCAAACAAAAAGACAAACCATTTTACAGAAAGAGTTTTTATTTTTGCACATTTGTGATCCAAGGACATTATACGTCAAAAACGTTTAGTCCGTGCTATAATAATTATAAGTATTTAAAATAGATGTTGGATAAGTAAATAATGGACGACGAGATCTAGCATGGCTACTCATATAATCGTTCGTTTTCTTAAATTAAATCTAAAATACATGTAAATCAAAAGTAAATACAGTCTATAGTAAAAAGTGAATTGTAAAAAATATACAAATCCTAAAAACATTCACGTTTACATTTTTGGGTCTATACGTGCTACTGATCCAAAACATCACTGCACCTGACCACACGTGTTAATAATAAATAACTTAGCAGCTCTCATGAAACTGGCGACACTTCTATGCGCCACGGCATTCTCAGGAAGGGAATTATAAATTTTGACGGTATTGTATCTAGATCTCTGAAAAAGGGTAGTTCTGTGCTTCTGAATAATAAACTTGGAACTTTGACGTATTTGCCTCTCATGAAAATCAATGCCACGAACTAATTTATCAGATAGATTAGACAACATAATCCTATAAACAAGAGTCGCCAAATGTACAAAGAATTTTTCGTCTAAATTAAACCATCGGGATGCTCGAAATAAAAGTGTCTCACGGTAGATTTTTCTCATATTGTTGCAAAACCTAAGGCAGGTATTTTGGAGCTTCTGGAGAGTATTCTTTTCACATAAGTGCTGGCCAATACATAATATCACAATATGATACCATAAGATAATTTTAAAGAGTCAAGGAGCCTCAATTTTATATCAGTTGTTAAGATATCCTTATGCATGTAAAGAATTTTTTGCTTATAGTAACACCTTTGCAATAAACTGGGGGTATGGGCCTCAAAACAAAGCTGTTTGTCAAACATTACTTCCAAGTTCTTTGCAGAGTCCGCCGGCGTCAACCTTATATCACCAAATTTGATTTTAAAAATATCATTCCCTACGCTTTGTTGATTGTGGGATTCAAAAAGAAGAAGTTCTGACGTATCACCATTTAGATACAATTCATGACTCTTGGATATCTCCAAAATCATCATTAATCTGCCTAGCAGACTTTACCATATCGACTAAATTACACGAACAGTAGACTTGCAAGTCATCAGCATATTGGTGAGATTGACAAGTTTTTATAAATTTACAGAAATTGTGTGAATACAGCGAAAATAATTAAGGCCCGAGAATACTGCCCTGTAATACATCCCTATTAAATGTCACAAATTCGGACCTCTTACTGTAAATGTACACTATTTCCTTCCTATCTTCGAGATAATTCCAAACCAAAATATCCCAGTTTTACATAAAACATAGTATGATCCAAAGTATCGAAGGCCTTTCTAAAATCCAATAATAGAAGAGATGTGATCGAACTGTTATCACTAGCACCCAACACATCATCGCTCACGCCAAGAAGTGCAGTAGTTGTACTATACAAAGGTCAAAATCCCGACTGCTTCACGATAAAAAGTCTCGAGAACTAACAAATTTGCTTAACTGATCATAGACAAGTCTCTGAAGCACTTTAAACAATGATACTGAGATTGAAAATCTTAGGAATTGGTAATACATTAGCACATTTCCGTTGAAATGGAAAGGAAGACGTAGAAAGGCACTTCTTAATTATGAAAGTTAAATAGGAAGTAAGATAATGGGTGATCAACGAAAGCATCTTACAGTACACTTCGTTAGCTATCAAATCATTTGACTTTATTTTAGAAATAATTTCATTAACACAGTTATCGTCAGCTTCGGTAGAAACGAATATATCGGTTATATTCCCGAAATGAGAATTTTTGTACCTTTCTAAAAATATATTGTTAATTGTTATGTCTGTCAGAGGAATAGTGCTGAGAAAATGATCATTACAACCTGAAAGGGAACCCATGTTCAAGAGCAAAGAATTAGTTAATGTGCCAATATTAAGTCTCTCCATTGTACGCTTAAAAGTTCCTGGATTCAATTTAACTCAAAAGTTACTAATGCTAAATACAAACAGGTAAAAATAAAATACGCAGGGTGTGCTAATTTACTTTAATTGATGGGGAAACGCTGTCTAACTCTTCGAAGGCAAGAAGATGTTATGCTGAAAGATTTCCAGCTCAGATACTGTCAAGTCCAGAAACCTTTCAAAGGATTGATCGGGACTCAATTAATTTACAATGTTATTTAAATGCAAAAATAGTGAAAAGTTTTAAATGTTATTTTGGCAAATGTTCAGTATGGGCTCCACCTACTTCAATACATTTTCTTATTCTTCGAATATTTTCCCGCTGCACTGCAAATAATATTCCAGCATTACTATGGCTTTCGTTAGAATACTATGCTAGTCTTGCTAATAGTTATTCTCTAGTATTTACCGGTGTTGAATAAACTAGTTCTTTTAGATGTCCCCAGAAGTAAAAGTCTAAGACATTTAGATCTGGAGACCTTGGTGACCATAAAACAGGCTCATTTCGAATACCTATCCTTCGAGGGCCAAAGTGTTGACGTACTATACGATTAAAATGAGGTGAAACACCATCATGCAAGTATCACATTTGCATTCTTCTATCAAGAGGTACGTCTTCCAATAAATTATTTTAATTTGGCAGCAAAAATTGTACATAAATCTCTCCATTGAGTCTTCATTCTAAAACAAATGGACCTATAAGGTTATTTTCGATGATGCCAGCCCACACATTTACAATAAATCTTTGTTGGTGTTTGTTTTGAATTATAGCGTGCAGGTTTTCATCAGCTCAAAAATATAAAGTATGTGAGTTTATTATGTCATTTCTTGTTCCTCTACCTGAGGGTCTTGTACTCTCCTGGGAGTGCCCTCACGCCACGTCGCAACAGAAATGACTCTAAATAAAACATGTAAAAAATTAATTCGTTAACTCTAATAATTATTTTCTAATCATCTTTTACTTATTTCCCTTGCGCTTCGATGAACCCTTTGAAAGGTTTTGGATTTGGCAGTGTTCAAGCTGGAAATCTTTCAGCATAAAATCTTCTTGCTTTCGCTGAATTTGACAGCGTCTCACCATAAATTAATTGCATATCAGCATACTTTGCGTAAGAATATTCTTTCATTTTTTAAAATTATATTTACTTGAAGGCAGTTTTGACTAGTTCCATCAATAGTAATTCATTATGTAGCTATTAACAATAACAACCTGATTTTTACCTGTTTGTGTTTAGTATTAGTAACTTTTGACTGTTTCGTATAAGAGCCAATTTATCTCGAAAACCGCCAGTTTTATCGAAATAAATTAGGAGTACCTTTTTTGAAGAGGAATGACCAAAGTATTTTAAAAATCACTTTTCAGATCTGTAAAATGACACCTGTTAAAAATTGGGCCCAACGAGTGTGGCTGCAAGTCCATTCCTGACTTTTCTGATGATCTAAAACATCTACTGTCTTTATAGCCTCTTTATAGATCAGTTCTTTTAATTTCAGGTAAATCGCAATCTTCAATGATTTTAGTTAAAATTTTGTAGATGGTTGGGATCTGCTTCTCATAATAAAATGTATATACAACCCCTTTAATTGCAGTTTTCATCTCTTCTTCCAACGAGGTTTTTCGTTTGCCTGTGATCGAATGTGGCTTGGGAGTACTAACAATTCCAGTCGTTTTTTCTCCTTCAGTATTCGGTACATAGTAGATTTTCCAACTCCTGTTATGTTGGAACATATCTCAACAGAGCTTTTAACATTATTATCTAGACATCATAAACATTCATCGTAATAAGTTTTTCGTTGAGGAAAAAATGCCCTGGTTTAACGATTTTGGAATAAATATAGATTGAAAGACATATCTTTTGGATATCTCACTAATCTCAAATAATATATAAAAACAAGCGCAAATAAGATAAATCACTAAGAAAAAACTGTAAGTTGTACTTTGCTCACTGACAGAAATTAAATTAAACTATCAGAAATTCTATGTTGCAGTAAATTTATAAAATATATTTAAATATAATGAAATATAATTAGATTTATGGCAGGTCTCAGTTACCTGCGGCACTGGAGCAGGTACCTTAGAGGTTTCGGTAACAGTTTTATTACTCTCTCTAGTTCTTGAATAGATTATAGGAGTCTGTATGCTTGCGATCGCCCCCCCCCCCCTCCTCCCAAAAGCTTTGAGTTCAGGAAAATAGAACCCATTCTATCTTTTATATTAGGAATGAGTATACTGCTTGATCCCCCCCTCCCCCCGGTGACAACTTGTTTTTCTTGCCATAGTGTACTTTTGTGATATCACCTCCCCCCCCCCCCAAAGAGAGAGGCTGGATCCGCCCCTGCTCCGTTAAGGGACACTTTAGGAATTTTTTTTTTATGACGAAGTAGGATTATTTTGACGCCCCTGTATGCTCCTGAGAAATTAGGAGGTTTTTTGCCGGACTCCCTGTAATTATAATTATAAAGGTATTTATTTAAAAAAATTAATCTTGCTCTAAATGACTACAAATAATAAAATATTAAACGTTACTTTCGATCGAGCACAATTCATAAAAACATAATAATCTAACTTTTATTTACATTCGTCTCACAATACAATATTTCCCACTTACGATTCAAACTCGGGTTTTAAATCTTTTTACCGGTTAATATGCGCCTTAAAGATTTAAATACAGGCAATAAGCCCCACAACAAAAGAGTGAAGCAGGAAGTCTTTTAAGAAACTAACAACCATCTTCCTTATTTGGGAAATAAGATCTAAGTACATAATGACCTGTTGTATATAACATACCTGAATATACACTTGGACTAAGGGCCAGTCAAGTGGAAACTAACATTATTTTTAAATTTTAATTTGCTATATTAATAGAAATTTGATATATCGCTTCAAAATTATGAGCTAGCAATGAAAGCTTTCAATATGTTGGCTTTGATTTCTGTTATTGATATTCTTGACAGATAAACAATGGTTTAAATACCAGTCTAAAAATATTTATCCCCTAAGTGTTTTTATAAGGTCACTAGATATTAGCTTAAGCGAATAATCAGAAGATGGCAGCATTAAATTTTTTTTTGTGACTATAAATTGCAACATTGATATTTGTATTTTTTTTTATTTTGTCAAAATCGTTGTCAAAATTTAAAAAAAACGTATTTTTTGAGATTTACAGATGTATTTTAGGAGGAAATGGTTTGATATATATAATCATTTTTGGGCGTGTAAAGTGACATTATATATATATATATATATATATATATATATATATATATATATATATATATGTATATAAAAAGTAAATTGCGATCAGTAAATGCAAACTTCATTCCAATCATATCCTTTCAGTGTTAGAGGTTGCACAGTTTGAATAAATTGCGATAAAACACAATCCATCCCATTCCACCACCATCGAGATAATGGCCCACCGGTACCACCATACCGAGAAGAAAGTCAAAATTTACTCTCCCCGCCACAGTGATATGGCAGAGGTACATGTTTCGTCTCCACTAGACTCATCAGTGTACCGACATGCACCTGTCTGTGCAAAGGACAGATCGGAAGGAAGCATGCAACACCGAACGCGGCTTCGCCGACCTCCCGCCGGATGTCGTATATATGTTTATGCGGCTTTCACGGATTGCTCCGTGTGAGATGCAATATCAGTGGATATATCCACATTATGCCGCTGAAATCACATTCAGCAAACGTACAACTATATGCAACTCTGTGTATAAATGAAGTAAATTGCGATCAGTAAATGCAAACTTCATTTCAATCATATCCATTCCATGGAGTTGCATATAGTTGTTCGTTTGCTGAATGTGATTTCAGCACTACAGCGGCATAATGTGGATATATCCATTGCTATTGCATCTCACACGGAGGAATCCGTGAAAGCCGTATAAACATATATATATATATATATATATATATATATATATATATATATATATATATATATATATATATTTATAGCGTTGTACATTTCATAGTATTAGTTTGTGTTTGTAGTATGTAGGGTTTTAGGTATATTTTCTACGAGTTCATAATTTATTTATTTAATTTTACCCCATGTAGTATGGAAATCCTTCTAGAGAATTAGGGAATCTTCCGGTATCGAGACCAAAAGGGTATATAAAGGGTCCATATCAGCTTTCGTGGACAGTATAGGTTGAGAGTTTGTCGACGCAACTTGAATTAGTTTTACAAGTGTCACAATTAAAGTTGACAATAAAAAGCTTTCGAAATAATAGAGTGTGTTCAATAATACAGTGTGTGTTCAAAGATCGGCCGTCCGGAACAAATTGGTGTCGGAAGTGGATCAAATCCAGAAGAGGTTAGTTCAGGTTACAAAATTAGAAAAAAAAAGTAAATTAAAATTGTATGCCAGTGGAAATTAGGAAACAAAAAGCAAAAATGGAAGAACAACTTCAGACTTGTTTAAATCAGATGTTGATGATGATACAGGATATGAAGAATAGCCAAGAAGGTATGACGAAAAATCTAGATGATATGAAACAAGAATTAAAGACAAGCCAAGATGATATGGAACAAGAATTGATGACACTGAAGACAAGCCAAGAAAACATGAAACAAGAATTGAAAGAAGATATGACGAAAAATCAAAACGATATGAAGCAAGAATTAAAGACAAATTAAGACAATATGAAACAAGAATTGATGACACTAAAAACATGCCAAGAAGACATTAAGAAAATCAAGAAAGTATAAAACAAGAACTAAAAACAAGTCTGGAGGTCATGAGACAGGAACTTAAGACAAGTCAAGAATATATGAAACAAGAACCGAAATAGAGCAATGAATAAATTTTATAGCGTTATAGATTTCATAGTATTAGTTTGTGTTTGTAGTTTGTAGGGTTTTAGGTTTATTTTCTACGAGTTCATAATTTATTTAATTAATTTTATCTTTGTTAATTTCCTCAGGAAGGTCTGGAACTTTTTTGAGAATTCTATTTCCTAATTTTCAACATGGAATGCCTATGATAGAAGGTTTAGAAATCGTCGGATTATTCCTTTTTCTTATTTGTGTTACACCATGTAGTATGGAAATCCATCTAGAAAATTAGGGAATTTTCCGGTATCGACCAAAAGGGTATATCAAGGGTCCAGATCGGCTTTCGAGGACAGTATAGTTTGAGAGTACCTCGACGCAACTTGCAATAGTTTGACAAGTGTCACAATTAAGGTTGACAATAGAAAGCTTTCAAAATAACAGAGTGTGTTCAGTAATACAGTGTGTGTTTAAAAATCGACTGTCCGGAACAAATTTTACCCAGTCCCCAAATTACTACCACTAGCAATAAAATTGAACACACGCTCCACTTAAGAAAATATTTTCAGAGGAAGTAACAAAAATCAAATGAGATTCAGTAGTAGATCTTACAAAACGATGAGTCTGAAATTGCGAAACACCAGTAAGGCCAGATTCTTACTATAGGGCCGCTCTCGATACGTTTTCAATACGCTCTCGGTCCGGTAAAATATTCTTACAGGAAAAACAATGAACCTATTCACACTATTGGTTTCGCGGAGATTTCGATATCGTAAACTCTTTTTCATTTAAAAAAATGTATCGAACCGAGAGCGAACCGAGATCGTATCGACAGCGGCACTATAGTGAGAATCAAGCCTAATAAAGCAGCTCCTGAGGCCCTATCCTCGAACTGGGGAACGTGAAGTGAACGGTGAAAAGGTGGCGAATGCGTATTCTTGAAATGTTCATCACTCATATCCTCGTTCGTCCGGTGGAAGGCAAGCGAACGGTGAAACATGCGCAAATGAAATGTCAGCCGCTAAACGCACGGATTTCAAAAAATAAAATAAAACTAAAAATTTTTATTTTATTTTTGGTTCTTCAAAATAACTCGCATTAAAAAAAATAATATGTTGACGAACCGTTTCTTTAAGACATTTTATTTTCTGAATATACAGTTGAAACGTTAATTAGGTGATACCCCGATATTTTCAAATTTTTTAATAAAATATCTTTAGAAAGTGGAATATATCTCGCAAATATTAAGCAAATCTGAGATTACACACATATAAAATTATTACAGCAGATTCTGTTCATAACTCAATTGTATGAGCGTGCTATTTAAAAATGTTTTTCTAGGGACAGTTCTGCTTATGGATTTAACATAACAACCGAATATCTTAGTTTTAAACAGTTAAATCTAACATAATTCTTTTCACGACACAACTTATAATAAATTTGAAAAATCACAATTTGTAAGCTATCTGAAACTTTTATCTAAATAAGTAACAAATTTTATATTTAAATTATGTTAACTACAGCACTTAACTTAATTAAACTGTGTTAAACACTATACGACACTACAAATAAATAAATATTATGATTATAATTTATCGAGACATATAAATATGAACCCTACAGACCAACGAATGAGGTCCTTCAGCATAAAAACCTTATTTTTCTTCAAGTCTCTACAAATCTTTATAAAATAAAAAAAATATATATATTTAAAGTTGAATGTGAGATCCGCCAGTATCTTTAATGGACGTCTTCTGTCTGGCCTTTGGTTTCGGTCCCTGGTCATAAACAGTTTCACTATCATTGTTGAAGTTTCAGGTTTTCTTTCAAATTTACTTGTCAAGACAGAACATCTTGCAGTAAGAGGCTGGACACTGTGAATTCATATAATAAATAACTGAATGGATAGTTTCCGTAGTGGATTGGGATGATGACTTTTAGTCATACTACCTAGAGTTGTTATTTCCATCGTTTCAAGGTTTATCAGTGCTGACTTTCTGCAATTACTGTCAGTATATTACTTTGTATATGTGATTGCTGCTTTTCTTGATATCCCTTTTTCTTTATATATTAGAATCTTCAAGTACTTGGCTCTTTGTATGCATTTTTGTTTAACAGTTCTAGAGTGTCAATTTAAGATAATTTTAATCCAGGCAAAGTACAAATATTGTAATGGCAATCAATAACTTCACAAAAATAACAACAGCACTATTTTTTTACTTTGGACGATTAATTTAAAGTACCAAAACTACTTTTTGCCTAAAATGGCACCAAAATATACTACGGACATTTTCGGTCTGACAGATCAATTCAATCTGTCATTCATTTTATTTTTTGAAATTCTCTGGTTTTAGCACGATCATATCTGGCAACATTGGCTTTTCAAGAATACGGCTTTTACTGTCAAACAGTTCACATCGCCATTCCCATCGCCATTCACATCACCTTTCACATCACACTTTCGAGGATAGGGGCCCTGTGTGCAGCTGATTCTTCAGCGTCGGTGGAATGTGTGTTTAGTAGATTTAGTTCCGTTCACTCCGATTTAGAAATAGATTGGGGATTGAAAATGAAGATCGGTTTTTCTTTAAGTTTATGATTTCAAGTTGTTTTATATATTTATATTTTTTAGCAGCTGTAAGTTTTAAATATTTTGAAAACTAAATTATTTGATTCAAAATTTTATGACATTTAGGGAGTTTAAGGTAAAGTTTACCTTTTTTATGTTCTTAGGCGTTGCACTGTAGATATTAAGGCATCCGTGAATTTTTTTGCGCAAGTTGTTTTTATTGGAAATAATAAAGTGAATTAAATAGTGATTTTAATCATGATTTAAATCATCTGATTAAAATTAACCCAATCCTATTTGGACCAAAATGACAATAATATTGTAAAAGTAGACAACTGGTTCAAGTAATTATACCCACATAGTACGCTTTAGTTGAACTATCCGCATTTAAAATTTTTTTTATTAGTCTAGCACTAATTTCCGCTGTAACTTTGTTGATATTCCAGAATAACTTATTTATTTCTCGTTTTGACAAAATCTCTGTTTGTTGTCTTAACACTAAAATCCTGTTTATATGAAACTGCATTTTATGGAGGCACAAATCTCAATATTATGAATTATCAACGCGACATCCTGTCAGACATGGTTTCTTATGAATCGTAAAAAAAATATACAAATCCTATTCAGTGTGGTCAGTGTCGGAAATTTGTTTCCATATGTTTAATTTGTGTTTTAAAACTTCCTGCCTGTAAGCTTCTGAGGATTTTATTTATGCTGAATGTATTTTAAGGTCGTGAGCTTTTAATGTCAACGTTTTATTTGTTTATATGTTTGATGTGTAAGAGAGATTATATGTTTGACGATTTATTTCGGTCAATTGGCACAGTTAATGATAAAAATATTCTCCTAAATTTACCATTTTTTATTTATTAATAAGTAAAGACGTACATTAATGTATTTCTCTGTTAAAAAATATGTTTTATTCTGTTCTATATTCATAAGCAAATACTGCATTTTTTTTACGTTTCTGTTAGGTACTTTTATTTTTAAATAATTTTTGCCTCAACCTATTAACTATTTTTTTCAATAATAAAAATATTATGGGTGTAGCGTTGGTGTAGTGGTCAAATAAAAAACCACAACAAAAGAAAAAACACAAATAAGCTAAGAACATAAAGAACCCCACTCAGTGTTGTGTAATTCGGTTCTATAATAAAAAGTTTCAATGGGCATGACTAATCCTGAAAACACCACGTTTTTCGAATATCCACTCGTTGTTTTTGTCACCTAAAAGTATATCCTCCCTCGTGAACTAAAAATAATAATTAGGTCTACATTTTATCTACGAAGGGGTCGCTGATTCCAAATCCGAGGTCGGTTAACCTCTATCATGACAAAATCAAGGTCATTTGAAGGTCATGTCTTGAGGAACCGTTGAAAAAATCTGAAAAAAATTACATGAATGTTTTTTGATTCGCTGAATCTCATTATGTCATTTTCAGGTCACCTGAAAGTAATTTCAGGGTCACCTCTCTTATTGCAAACAATGGCGTTTCGGAGCATTAGAGATGCTCCAAGACTATTAATGATCTTGAAACAGTACAGATCTAAAATAATTAACTAGATTTATGACAGACTAGAAGTTAGACGTCGCGGCTTCGCCTGCGGTGGTAGTGATGAATGGTTCTGGGAGGTTATACATTACGTCGCAATAATTAATTCATTTTTTCGCTATTATTCTGCTTTTATTTATAATATCAATGTGAAATAAATTTTATACTATTTTGGCAAATTGCTGCTATATACTAATGAAGTTTGAACCAAATATATGTAACAGTTTTACCATTATCTGGAAAAATAATAAAAACACATTTAACCGTTTTTCAATCCTATAAAAAAGGAATTTCAAAAAATGGAAAAAATCGAGGAAATTAGTTTTTAGATATTGTCCTGAGCTATTTATTGAAACCAAAATCGAGTCCATATCTCTATTTGATTAAGACATATCGATAAATTTATCAAATGACAATTTATCCCTTTTTACTCTTCGGTAGTGCGAATTTTAAATAATCCTTTCTTAGTGAATACCTACACAAATAGTAAAATAGAAACAGTGGCAACTTTATCGCTTATTATAAGTAATTCTAATATCTATACGGTAAGTAAGCAGAGAGGAACTTTTCAAGACAGGCTGTATATTCTGGTTATGGACGCGGGTCATTTTATAGGTTTTACGATTGAATTCCATTGATTTTTCCGCGTAAAATTCAAATCTGCTTCCGACTTGCACTGTCACCTCTGGTTTTTGACATATTCACTCCCAAATGTACCCAAAAATGGCTGTTATGTATCTTTTAGGTTAGAATATCTCAAAATACTGACGCAATAGTCTCAGCGTATCAAATTAACGTAGGGAATGACCATTGTCATGAGAAAAGGGCATCTTTGTAAGTTGGTGTAGTCGATAAAGTAGGAGTCGTGATATACAATAATTTTTGAAAATCAATTATTGTATTGAGAGTATAATATTTCAGAAATTACCAACTGAATGCATTACTTTCTTGTTATAAACTGATAAAACGTTTTACTGAACATTTAATGGATAAACGATTCCATAATTTGCCGTGGAGATTTTTTCTTTTTGAGAAATTCTCAATTATAATAATTATATATATATATATATATATATATATATATATATATATATATATATATATATATATATATACATATATATATATATATATATATATATATATATATATATATATATATATATATATATATATATAATTTTTTTAATAAAAAATCAAAAACAATTTGACGTTTCACCCTTTATTTAAGGCATCTTCAAAAATTTTTGTTTTTTTTTTATTTATTGATCTTCCTTGACATGTTGCTTATTTATTAATAATAAAATGAAATTTTTATATAAAACAACAAAAATATGTAGTATTACCTTACACTAGTGAAAAAATAAAACACATTTTAAAAAAGCATGATATTATCATATGTCACAGGTCTCATAATAAATTAAATATACTATTTACTAATTTAAAAAGTAAAACTCCTCTAATGAATAAGTCAGATGTAGTATATTCGATCCCTTGCTCAAATTATCCCAAAAAATATATAGGCATGACAAGCCAATTGCTAAAGAACAGATTGAATGGCCATAAATATACGAAAAATGCCTCAACAGCGTTAAACAAACACACACAAGATGAAAAACATATCTTCGATTATAACAATACCATAATTAAAAACAAAGATATAAATTATCAAAAATTGCAGATAAAGGAAATGATAGAAATTAAAAAAGATAAAAACACTGTTAACGACAGAACGGATATGGGAGATCAGAGCCACATTTACACCAGTTTAATTTAAAGAAAAATATCAAGTATTCGATCCTGTTAATAAATCAAAAATTGAATATCCTCTTAAACGTAAAATTAAATGTATGATTTCTTTCGTTTTTTTTGGTACATTGTTAAAATATAAAAAATAAAACACACTCGCATTCCATGTATCCTAAGTACATAAATAGACGATATAAAAATTTTATTTTATTATTAATAAATAAGCAAAATGTCAGGGTATGTACTGGTAAAATTAAATATTTTTTAGAAATTTGATTAGTTTTTTAAAGGGTTTGTTTTTTAAAATTGTAAATATGATTGTGTATGAATATTTTTAATTATATAAAAAATATTTTTAGGAAAATCAATAAATAAAAAAGAAACAAAAATTTTTGAAGATGCCTTAAATAAAGGGCGAAACGTCAAATTGTTTTAGATTTTTTATTAAATAAAGAACTTAGACCCAAGAAAAGACAAAGTAAAAAGAAAATTATATATATATATATATATATATATATATATATATATATATATATATATATATATATATATGTATATAACATAAAATAGGAAATTCTCGGCTATGTGGACATAAAGACCGTTGATAAATATTACTCTCATGTTAAAAAGTGCGGAGATTTCAAAGATAATAGAAAAGCTTTACTTAAACTGCGGAATTCGTGGTTGCCGATGCCGAATAATGTGACCTGTATCCTTCGAGTAGCACGTTTCGTGTATCGAGTTTTGATATATTCCTTTTTTAATTTACCGTCGCGCCATCACATGCCGGTTTTTACAACATTGTTAGTTCGTGTTGCTCTTGTGTTATTGAGTGATCCATCGAGATGTCGCCACTATGTATTATTTACTATTTTTCAACTGTGAAATTTGTTTATAGGACACATATGCGAGATGATGGTTTGTACCGAACACAACGACGTGATGAGTCCCATACTAGGACGAAACAGCGCTGTTGTCATTTTTCGGACCCGGACCTTTTCCATTATCTTGGAGATCTCCGCATTATTTAACATGAGAGTAATATTTATCAACGGTTTTTATGTCCGCATAACAGGAAATTTCCTATTTTGTTTTAAAATTAGAAGGACGAAAATTTATATGTCTTTACTGCTGGTAGCCAGTTCTCGGGAATTTACAATTGCCACTGAAAAATTGAATGTAAAAAACTTATTACCGATTAAAACCTATTTTATTTTTAACTCTTCATGGTGGATAAAGATAAAATAGATGTGCACTGAAAAATCTTTGGTCTAATTAAAACAATTTTTCTTTGTTTAAAATGCCGTTTTGCCGCAAGTTTTTCTTGAACATAGAACATGGTGTGGCTCTATTTTTCTCTAGACAAGTGATCCACAATAAGTGTTCGAGTGGCATATAAGTTTTACCACTTTGTTTTTAAGTAACAAATAAAACAGAGGTCTGATGGCGTTCACTTCACGTAGGTGATAATATTCATTTCCTTGCTTCAAGTATAATGATTCATAATCTGAAGAATTTCCCAAGTAGGTATTCTCTTACGAATAAATAGGTAAAATTTTATGTTGGCAGTCATCAGCGATCCGGTCATTCAGGAACTGATTCATTAAAAATATCAGTATTCTATTTGGTAATGCGGAATATAAAGCAGGTGAAATCACCCACATGATATTAAGAATATGGGTATTTAGGTTTTGATGGGTAATTTCTATTCTGTTCACGTGTTTTAAAGAACATTTGAGAAGTATAAAAATAATAAAAGCATTGTAATAGGTCTAGACCGAGATAGAACAATACGTTATTATTAATTTTTCAGATGTAATTATATTTTTATTTATTTGTTCACGGTATTTCAAATGTTTCATCATTCTTTGGTATGGTTTTCGGATTCAGGTAACATATGGGTCATTCCCTGCCAAATTTACAACTAATTTTTTTTTTGCAAATAAAATTCATTTTTAGTTTCTCTGTTCGAAAGTAGTCGACATCTATTATTTATTTCAATATATTTGATATTTTCGCGAAATGAATTTTTGGAAATTTTGGGTCTTGAGGAATTATGATGCCATTTCAATCTATCAAGCTAAATAAGAGGTAATGGCAACAGAGCATCTAGCTCTATTGATGTGGAAGCGAAACGAATTTCTTCAATATTTTCACGTCTAGTTTACTACTTTCGAACAATGACCAGCAAATATTTTTCGGCCAAGTAATGAATATTTTTTAGAGATAGTATAATAGGCTTCTTTGGAAAAAGTAGTATTTTATATTTACATATCTCTCTCTTTCTCTCTCTAGCTGCCCAATCCGGTCCACTCCTGGACATAGGCCTCTTCTAATCTCTTCCATTTCAACCCATTTTCTGCAATCCGGTGCCAATTTCTATCTGCTTTTTTCGTCGTCTATACATCTTTTTAGGGGTTTCCGATACTTCTTTTAGTCGACCTAGGTTTCCATTGCAATTTATGTTTTGTCCATCTTGATTTTTTATTGTCGACCCGGTAGGCTAGATTGCGGATATCACTCCGATTTTAGGACATTTCTTTTTAGTAAATCGCGACCAACATTGAGTCACATTCAAACAAACACGAATCCAAGAGGGGGTATCGCACCCCTCCTTCAAGCTTCCAATTCGGAAAATAGACCAGTCTGCCTGCTGCATTAGAAACGTGAGAGTAAAAAAAAAGTTTCGAGATTAGGTTTGAACACATACAAAAATATAAGAATCTTAAGGGTCAATATTTTGAAAAGCAATATCAGATGGTTTCAATTTTTTTTTTGTTTTCTAGTTATTGTGAAAACCTAAAAAAGTTGCCCTCGTATACCTTCATAATCTACAGACAAGAACTTGACATATAAAATTGGACTGCTCATGTATAATATCTCCCTTATACTAAAAATGACCCCATTATGCTCCATGCCATTACGTGCAAATAACTGGTTTGGCAACAATGAATTCCCTAAATTTTTATTATATTGGTGGAAATGTATTTTTGACATTGACTGAGTACTTTTCTTTATGACAAGAATTTATTTTGATTTTGCTTGTTTTATGCATTTTATCACATTTTATGTAATGTTTTATTGAGAATTTGAAACAGGAATGTTAATTTTAGGTTTTTTTGGTATTTTGAAAAATGCGATTCTTCATCGTAAGACCTACAAATACCTCATCTGGTAAATTGCAATTTATTTCGTTGGTACCTTTCAAAGCATTCAATAATTGTTATTTAAAATTTTACCTTAGAATCAAATTGTGAATCTAAGGGTAACAAGTCTAATCTTATGAATATGATGTATGGTAATATTTAAATGTTATCAATATTTTAGTTTTCTAAAAGAAAATAAACTTCAAATTCATGGGCTGAAGCAAATTGGTCATGATCATAATTCTTTTATATACCATATGAGTAACTTTATTCAGAGCATTTTTCTGGAAATTGTTTTATATGAGAAGATGAACAAAAGGTTATGGTGTACTTTTTACAAATAAACTGCCTGAAAAAAGCTATGAAGGACTGTTTGTTGTAAAAATTTTGAAGCAACTAAACTTGGACTTAATACATACACTAGCTCTACAAAAAAATCATGAATTAGGTATGAATTAACCAACAATAATATCGTTTTACCATGAAGTTAATGTTCCATTGACATATAAAGCTAAACATCGAAACTGGTATGCTGTTATAATTTAAAATGATTATACGTTTAAAAACCAATATGGCATATTAAAATAGAAATAAATGATTGCCTATAATATGAAATTTTTCAATATTATTAAGCATGTTTGAAAATTACATAAATTTTACTTTTATGTATTTGTTCTGGCTAAAACTAAAATGGTAACCTTTTGTTTGAATATGTTATTAATTTAAAATCAAATTATATTTAATTACTTATTATTTAAAAAAAAAATAAAGCCAAAATTCTTGTTTTTAGCTCAAATAGTAAGGAAATTTGTGTCGTGAAAATCCCTTGTCAAAGTAGTGAGAAGCTGTGATTGATTGCCATTTTAAAAATTCAACTTTAGGAAAGGTAAATTCCAGATCTTCAAACAGTTAAATAAATGGAAAGCTTGAGCTTGTGTAAAAATTAAAAGTTGCTAGTAAATCCTTATGTATATATTTAGATTAAAAAGATTACATTAATGTAAGAATCCCACTCTTATATTTACAATCATTTTTATATTTAGTATCTTAATAAATATTGTTTTGTTTAGATAGATTAGTTATTAAATATAGACTGCTTTAAACTAACAGTTTAATTGAAAAAATAAAATATATAAACAGTCATAGAAAAAGCATTCTCATTTATTTATACGAACTGACATTTCATGCTTGTTATCTAAAAATAATAAAATTGCAACATATTTACCCTCTTCCAAAAAAGTTTAAAAAATTAGCTTTAAACGAATTGCTTTGGACAGAAAAATTATAATTTTGAGGAAACTAAAAATATAAATTCAAGTTAAATATTGTTTAAGACAAACAATTATCCCGGTCTTTTCTATTGAATATACTCAATTAACCTGTCACATAAAACAAGAAAGAGCGATTTATTGTTTTAGATATACGATAGAAAGAGATAGTTATCTTCTAAACCTATTAGAATAATAGAATTGGCATTCATACACGACACATTCACGTCAATATAAGAAACTAGCAGGGTATTCAATGTTGCCATATAAATCATTGCACGTAATGGCGACCAATAAGGGAATGTCAAAAAATTATTTTCATGAGCCGTCCAGTTTTCTACGTAAAGTTCGTGTCCACAGACCACAAATATTTTGTTTTTACTTAAGGTAAACTCCAAACCCTAAAAAAACATTTTACTCAAAAGCGATTTACCAACGATTAGAAAGGTTTATTTACATATTCTTTTATCCAATTTAATATTTCCCAGACCTTCTGCTTCTTTTTAACAAAAACCGCTTCTTTAGCCAATTTACCGTCTGTAGGAATAGAAATATCCGTTTCCTGTTTTTAGCGGACTAACAATTGACTTCCGCCCTACGCACTGTCCGGTCTTATACGGGAATATTAGCGCTTATTGGAAGACCTCCCCCAATGTCGACGTCGGCCGGACGCCTCTAGTTAAGGGTAGTTTCCGGTTTTTTAAGTTTAACAAATTAATTGTAGTTTATTTTGGATACAAAAGAGCTAATATTAGATGATTATACAGGGTTTCAGAATTCAAGCCTGTTTGTGACGAGCCTAAAGAAAAGGTTAGTTAGTGGCGGCTTATTATATGATTGACTAAAAAGTGCTTGCTAGATTTCCATTGCCTCTATTTATCTTTTTTTTATTTGATTGTATGGCGTTTTGATTAAGTTGTATCTCTAATCGTTATTAAGTATAAACGGAAAGTTTTGTACAAAGGCTATGACTTTATGTGCATAGGAAGAGTGCCCATTAAATGTAATATTTCGATCATCTTATCGGTACTTTTCGGTTTTGTTTTTATTAAATGATCCTTTGGTGTATTTCCTGATTGAAGGATGTTTTTTGTTGTCGGTGCTAGCAATGTGTCTTATTTTCCTTGAAGTTCCGTAATATACGGGATTTAAAGTGGGAATGTGTTTCTTGTTGTCCCGTTGTCTTTGTCTTAAGGTTAGTTATTATATCTCTATTAATGTTGTAAGGTAATCATTTTGTTGTAAGTCAGATTTAATATCTTCTATCTCTTTTTAAATGAATCACATAGCGATACCGCACGATTATAAAGCTTTCGTATAATTCCTTGTTTAGGTACAACATAATGGAGCCATGCAATAATATTTTCTGAGAGTACTGGGAACACCTTACAGCGCTAAAGTTAAACAAAAGTGCAAACGTTTTTATACAATATTTTTTAAATTCTTTGACATTTTAGTTTCTAATAATTTTTTTTGTTTTTAAAATAAAACATGCTGCTAAGTCTAAGCAGTACTAAAAATTAGTATAAGAATTTTTTGCAGAAATAACAGTTCTTTACATTTCATCAGGAAATATACCGGCAGTTGAAATTTTGTACGTTCTTTTCGGAAATGTAAATCTATTCTGAGAATAGTAATAAATGAAGCAAAAAGCTCAAAGAAGAAAATATGGACTATTACCATTAATATATCCAAGTAATATATATATTTATATATATATATATATATATATATATATATATATATATATATATATATATATACAGATCACAGACACATTCGTTATCTGGCAACATGGGGAAGAAAATCTCAAAAATTTCCTGGAACACTTAAACAGTATACATCCCAAAATTAAATTCACCATGGAGACAGAACAGGAAAGAGAACTACCGTTTTTGGATATCCTACTGAAAAGCAAAGAGGATGGCTTGCTTTCGCACACTGTCTACAGAAAGCCCACTCACACCAACAGGTACCTCAACGCCGATTCACATCACCACCCCGCCCAAATATTTGCAGTGGTGAAATCACTTGCATTTCGATCGCAGTCCCTTACAGATCCAGAAAATTATCACAAAGAGATGAACATACTGCAGGAAGCCCTAACAAAGAACGGTTATAAAAAAGAACATATAGACAAGGTCTAAAAAATAAACACTTGGCCCCAAAAAATCGCGAAAACCAAGAGAATAGCTCCAAGGCTTTTGTTCCTTATGTAAGAGGCACCACAGACAAGATCGCAAGAATTCTCAGGAGACACAACATTGAAACCATTTTCACCACAGACCGTAAAGTAAAAGATCTCTTGCCAACATCTAAAGAAAGAATCCCTCTAGAAAACCAGGGAGTGTACGAAATTCCATGCGGAGAGTGCAGTTCATCTTACGTAGGCCAAACCAACCGTAAAATAAGCGCCAGAAGAGACGAACATATAAACGCTGTCAAGCAAAAAACAACTTCTTCTGCTCTGGTCCAACACTGGTTAAACACAGGACATAAGATAAATTTCTCGGGAACAAAAATGCTATCGAGATGTGAAAACCTGTCCACAAGAGTTATAAGGGAGGCTATTGAAATTGCAAAGACGCCCAACAACTTAAATAGCAGAGATGATAGCCAACGTGTGCCTAATACTTGGAAAAATATGCTTACAAAACATCAGCCAGTACCACTTAGTAACGAAAGAGATTACAACTCGGCAACGCAACCACAAACACTGGCAACAGGCGTCAGTTTGCTCGTAGACGCCATACAGTGAGCTTTGAAAATGGTGAATGAGATTTCACCGAAACGTACGAAAGTATTTGAAAAATATTATTGAATTATTCTTATGTTAATTTACAAAAAATATAGGTTTCTGTGACAGTTCATTATCACTTTTAAAATATATAAAACTCATTTTCCTAATACTTGAATTTAAAGCCTACCACAGCAGTAGAAATCTTAAATGTGACAAAAAGTCTTAAGATTACAAATTTTACAAGATTCAATCAAGAATCAGTAAAGGTTATTAAGGGGACATTCCACTTTAGATGCTTCAAAAAAGATCACTTTTGCGATATTTTTAGCGATTCCTAATACAGATAATTCTTTTTGGATTATTTTAACACACTACTAAAGTATGTGGAAACATTTGTTTATTGATTTTATATATGTTTTATAAAAAAGTGCTATAACATGGAGTGTAAAAAAATAAGTCGTTGGCGTTAAGAGTTTAGCTGTGTGGGTTCATTTCAAATAAAAAAAAAACAAAATAGTTTCATAATCAGTATACTTGTGGCTCGTATCGTCGGTAGTAAAATTATGAATTTTTATACAAAAATAGTCAAATGGCGAATGTTTAAACAAAAAGTTGAAAAACAAAGGTCTCTTTTTGTATATTTCATGCTGGAAAAAATAGTAAATATGAACATTTTGCCTTAATAGGTACAAGTCTAGAATACGTGGTTAAAATTTGGAGAGAATCGGGTGAATGGTTTTTTAAAATTTCTTAACGCCGCATGCAAAAACATTATTGCGAGAAAAACACACTTAAAGTTTTTTTAATTTAGTTAGCAATGCTCTCTGGTATCTCTTTGCTGTACTCTGGATTCCTTGAAAGCTTCAGAGCTGCTGCGGTTCGGAAACGGCCAAGGCCGCGCACCCATCCAACAGGCGAAGCACGCATGCGCTCAGTCAAGCGTTCAGAGACCCATTTAATAAAGCTCTCAAAAATATAAAAGGGCTGCTTGGATGTATATGACATTTTCTGACAACATTCTTCAACCTTCGTACTTTTGAAAAATGTATTTAAAAAAATCGATTTTTTAAATTCACCTCGAGAAATATATATTAAAACTTTTTGAGATCCTCTCTGACATTATAAACTGTTTTTTTTTATTGAAGGTGTTTTTCGCGATGGTCTTAAAGATGCTTTATGAAAAATCAGTGCAGTCAGTATCCTTTGCTTGAGGAGCTTCTTTTGTCATTTATTTTGTAGTTTACTAGAATTATTTCCTCCTTGTCACGTGCTTCGATCATACTCTAGATTTAAACAACAATAGATTTGTCTGAAGGCTGTTTATGGTCGGTGGGGGAGACGCTTTTTTGATGTTTGACAGACATAAACATATTTACTTATCTTGTCTTTCAGTTTAATTGCTTGTCGTGACTTTTTTCGGTGTTTTTAAGTGTTATAAATTACTATAAATGCGAAGTTTACAATTAATATTAACAAAAAGAGGATTTAAAAACTTATTTTTATCGGTAAATATTGTTAGATTGTTTACATATTGAAAATAACAATAATAAAAATTTAGGCAACCATATATTCATACTTTGTTTTCAGAATTGACGTACCCAGGGGTATGTTCGAAGGATGTACCGATGATACTCGTTTAAATAATGCAATTAGAAAAGGATAGCATAAAATCGGTATGTCTGTACCAAGAAATTAAATATCTACTGTTTATCAACATTTTTTCAAATATAAATAAAAATATTATTACGTTATTCAGCGTTCAAACAACCGGGCCCTAGTTCTGACGTTATGCTACTTCTACAGGGGTATGTTCGAAGGTCACGTGACTCTTCCTAAACAAATAGCATTCATGAATTTGTTAAAAATTGATCAACTACTGTCTGTTAAACTGATAAACGGTATTGTATTTTTAACCACGGTTAAATTTTTACCAGCTTTCAGTCACAATGTAACATATCATAACATCATAATTTTACTATAACAATAGTTTTTAAATGCATTTAAATATTAAAAATATTAATTCTAAGTACATTTAAAAATTCAAATAGCTTTTAAAACATTTAATATTACAATAATTCACTGGACAACAGACAAAATTTATCTGATATAAAATCGACTAAATCTTACCATTTTTGGTGTGCTAAAACCGATACTAAACTTATCTTGTTAATATTAGTTCAAGTTTTAGAGATACGTAATATCATGTCTCCCTATATATTAATAATGTAACCGCAAAAATGTACGTGGTATATTTGTACTGTTATTAAAATACTTGTTCTTGAAAATTGCAACTAAGTTTTTAATTCTCTCTTTGTCAACCTCTGTCCATCCACTCCTGGATGTAGGTCTCTCTCAATTGTTTCCATCTTTCTCTATTCTTCGTCAATCTCATCCACTGTTTACCCGCCACTGTCTTTATGTCGTCTACCCATATTTTTTGAGGTCTTCCCGTGCTTCTTGTTGTCTCCCTCGGTCTCCATTCCAGGATTTTTCGTGTCCATCTGTTGTCCTCATATCGGGGTATGTGACCAGCCCATCGCCACTTCATCTTTGCAACCTCCTCCGCGATGTCCTTGACTTTCGTTTTGCGTCTTATCTCGATGTTTCTAATCCTGTCTCTTAATGATATTCCAAGCATGTTTGTTTCCATCGCTCTTTGGACTGTTTCTAATTTTTTAGTGGACTTTTTGGTGAAGGACATGGTCTCTAATAAATACATACACACCGGTAATATGCATGTGTCGTATACTTTTCTTTTTAGATTTATGGGAATTGAATTATTTTTCAGGATGTATGCAAGTTTACCGAAAGCGGCCCATGTCAGCTGTGTTCTTCTTTTTATTTCAGCATCCTGATTTGTTTTCCCTAGTCTCATGTCATGACCCAAGTATACATAGTGTTCGACGTTTTCTATCCTCTGGTTCTGTATTGTTATGTTTGCCTGTTCGTGGCTCATTATTTTTGTTTTTTTGTAGTTCATTTTAAAGCCTACAGATGCGGATACGTCATTTCGCTGTTGTAGCATTTCATTCAATTCTTGGAGATTACTTGCTATTTTATTAAGTTTTTAATTACACTGTCATTTTTGTGTTCAGTGCCCCAGAAAACAAAAAAAATGCACTTCTCATACAATATACAATAAATAAACTAAAATTTGTTGCGTAGTGTTATTAAATAAATATTGACAGAAGGTTAAAAAAATTGATACTTTTAAACAAGACTTTCGCTGTCTGATTTAAATTATGAAAATATCTCACTTTCAACTTATTCTTTCGAGGTCTAGTAAAGAAATATTCACTTTTAATATAATACCGTATTAGGATTGTTATTTGTCAGATATAATTTGTCAACATTTTTATGAGGGTGGTGGTCGTAAAACACAGATGTTTACATGGGAAGGAACAAAATTTAAGAATAAAAAATATTTTGGTGATTTTTATGACTTCATTAGATATACTACACTATAAAATTTCACCTTTACATCCTGTTCTATTGACTCTCAAAAATGGAATGTAATTTATGTGTATTTTATGATATTTTAATAACTAGTAATATTTTTATTAATTTACTCGTTAATATAAATATACAGATAGACTGACCTAAATAATTCATAGAGCACGAGGTCGCGCCTTAACTTTTGTTACAATTTCGCTCAGCAGTATAGCGCAATCTCAGATAGACATTCTTGCAAAAAGGGCACGAGCGCTGCTGCAAAATATACGAAAGGTCATTAATGAAAAGCAAGATCAGGACAGTACGCATATAAGATCCCTGCAGAACCCCAAAGTGCATTTTTATTTCCCCCGATAATCTATCATAAAATTTGATCACCTGGGGTCGTCCAGATAGATAAATAGTAATCCAGAAAATTAATCGTAGTCCGAATCCACAGTGCTGCAGTATGTTCAATAAAAGTGAGATATAATTTCCTAGACTGATCCGTTTGGCGACCTGAAATAATCCCATGGAATCTGAAAGAAATATTAGTGATACCAGTAATTTCAGACCTTACCAAAGAATGATACTACAGATATTGGGTAGTAGCATAGAAGAAATATACCAAGAATTCCTATCCTGTGCTATAATTTTGACGCTCCTAAACCTTCGATCATACTCTAGATTTAAACAACAATAGATTTGTCTGAAGGCTGTTTATGGTCGGTGGGGGAGACGCTTTTTTGATGTTTGACAGACATAAACATATTTACTTATCTTGTCTTTCAGTTTAATTGCTTGTCGTGACTTTTTTCGGTGTTTTTAAGTGTTAGAAATTACTACAAATGCGAAGTTTACAATTAATATTAACAAAAAGAGGATTTAAAAACTTATTTTTATCGGTAAATATTGTTAGATTGTTTACATATTGAAAATAACAACAATAAAAATTTAGGCAACCATATATTCATACTTTGTTTTCAGAATTGACATACCCAGGGGTATGTTCGAAGGACGTACCGATGATACTCGTTTAAATAATGCAATTAGAAAAGGATAGCATAAAATCGGTATGTCTGTACCAAGAAATTAAATATCTACTGTTTATCAATACTTTTTCAAATATAAATAAAAATATTATTACGTTATTCAGCGTTCAAACAACCGGGCCCTAGTTCTGACGTTATGCTACTTCTACAGGGGTATGTTCGAAGTCCTAAACGGTACGCTAACTGGTACGCCGTCTCATTCATAAAAAGCAATTGACAATATTGTCAATGATTAGATATCAGTATTTTAATGTGATATACACGCTTTTGTTAGAAACAAGTATAAAGATTTAAATTTTCGGATTTATCTTGAAAACGTGGCAATTCTGCATATCCCTTCCTACCGAGAAAGAGGGGTAAGCTCCACCTTTTCATCGATTTAAATGTAAGGTTGCCGCAGCCTAGTGAAATTTTACTGAAATGTTTGACCATTACAACGTTCCCTTTGTAAACTTAAACAAATATAATAAAGCAAGGGATAAAAAAACTTGTACGCGTAGTTTAGATCAACTATCCAATACGGCAACGCGGCATATACATCATTCCTTGCCGTTTAATTACTTATAATAAAAACTACCTTTTATCAATGACCGAGTTTTAATACTTAGCGTTAGCTATAATAATCTTTGGTTGTAGTTAAATATATCAGACTAGTTTATCTGTTTGGAAACCCAGTTGTAACTTGTTTTAAGCTTAAGTATCTTCAAAATGATCGTGAAGAGGTCTTAAAGGTTTGATAGTTAGTATTAATGTAAATTATGCTTGTGCATCTAGATATTTAAATTCCAATTTTTATCAATCCAAACTTTAAAATTTTGTTTTTGAGGAAACTAACAGGACTCTAATATAATCGAATATTTTCGTGTAATCTAAAGTGTTGAAATAGTACAGAACCGTCTGCATGTGAGCCATGCTTGAATTTGTTTTTAGAGTCCAACGAAATAAATATTCTAGAGCAAATACATATATTCGTTTATCTAGAACTTGAAAAATATTTGTCTAGTATCCAGCTGTGAACGTTTAAGGAAAAGGAGTATATATATATATATATATATATATATATATATATATATATATATATATATGTATATATATATATATATATATATATATATATATATATATATATATATATATATATATATATAATTTATTAAATAAATCCTATTTAATCGTGCAGTAGATATGCTGTATCGACGATAATCATAAAACAAATAATATTTGTATGCTAATTAGGTAGACCTTCACTTTATAGCTCGATTTGAAATATAAATTCCGACTTTTACAGCTTGTCTTTTCCCTCCCATTATTGAGTTTCATGTTTATTTTACGACATTTCAATAACTAGTCACGTTTTTCACAGATTCGACCGTTGTGTGGCATATCCGTCACTAATTGTCACTTCCGATGCCTAATTTCTTTTAAATTTCTTTTCTATTTTCAACTCGTCTTATTTGGTCGGCGTTAAATTGTGGCATTTGCCGACAAAACAGTTTGTGTTCGTACGTTTGACACCTGTCGAAAAGAGCAGCATTCAGCTAAGGTGGTAAAAATAAGGAGGAAGTGATGAGCGAGTCAGAGATGTTTTGCGCCAGCGATCGAACAGGAAAGCAAAAAAAAAAGTTAAGGGGTCTTTTAGGTTACAATTTTTCAAAAAAGATATTTTTTTATTCATTTTTTTTAATAGAAAAAGAAGAGATATTTTATAATGTTGCACATATATTTATTCGTACTGTAAGTATACAAATTTTTTTTTTTGTAATTTTTTACCCATCACAATTTTTTTAAAAAAAAACATCAAAAAATGGCGGTGGACGTGATTCCAGGTGACTGAATCGTCTGAATATATATATATATATATATATATATATATATATATATATATATATATATATATATATATATATATATATGTATATATATATATATATATATATATATATATATATATATATATATATATATATATATATATATATATATATATATATATATATATATATGTATACCAAATTAATCCTTGTTCAAGTGCCCATGGTCGGTACCGGAATGATTTTTTTCATCAAAAAATAACAAAATGGCGACCATTTGAAAAATAATCCATTTTTGAGGGTGAAAAATCGGGTAAAAATCGAAAAATTTGTTACCGATCAAAATAATTCTGGTTCCGACCACGGGCACTTGAACAAGGATTAATTTGATATTTTTTGTTTTTTTTCTCAGACGATTCAGTCACCTAGAATCACGTCCGTCGCCATTGTTTTTTTAAAAAAATTGTTATGGGTAAAAAACCCATAAAAAATCCAAAAAAAAAAATTTTTGTATACAAGTACGAATAAATATATGTGTAAAATTATAAAATGATATCCCTTTTCTTTTTATTAAAAAAAATTTATAAATTTTTTTTTTTGAAAAATTGTAACCTAAAACACCCCTTAAGGCCAAAATAAATTATTAAAAAAAAAGTAAACCGACCCCAAAAATCAAAACTGAGAAGTTTTGGAATAATTGCATAGTGAATTTCCAAGCCCTTTCTTCTTTCTGGCTCAATTTAACATGAAAGGTTTTGTTTTTTTATCGATTCTCGTATTTGGGGTCCTGTAAAAATTCCCTCTTTGATTTTATATCTGTCTTTTGTTAACATTTTTCTTTAAGGAAAAAACGATTCTTTCTATACTAAAGAAAACAAAAGAGAATTCGATTTTTATGAGAGAGGACAAAGGTAAAACCACGATTACTGTGAATAAATTAGATTATATTAATAAAACAATGGATTTTGAAATTCAGATAAAACACTTATCATAAACAAATATAAAAAATTTCAAATAAATATATATATTTTATCAAAATAATGAATCCATCAGCTTCAAAACTTTCCTTCTTTGTAAAATTACACGAACCAAATTTACCGATAAGATCAGTTGAATCCGTTATATCAGTACCAGCCTATAGAGATCTAAAAAACTTATTGACATTACTCTTGAAAATACAATCTTTATTTCAAAATTTAATGTAAAAAGTTCAACAGGACTTATCAATAAGATTATAAATGTTCATATCCCTAATAATGCCAAACTAGTATCTCACGTCAAAACTTATTTCCCAGTGTACGGCCAGCAGATACAATATAAATTATCGATAACTTACTAGTAAAAAGTAAGATTAATTGTGTTACCCGGGTTGAAATTATCACAGCTCTAAATGTTTGCATTAACCATACAACTATTTTCAATTTAACCGAAATATCTTTTCATCAAAAGAAGGACTTATTATGGGTATCCCTTTAAGCATATACTGGTATAGATACGTAGGTGATATTTTGGTCTGCTTCACAGGAACTCAAAAGACAATTAAATTTGTTATTGCAAGATATAATAGGCTACATCAGGATATTGAGTCTACGTTAGAAATCGAAATACATAACTCTCATATTACTAGAGATAATAATAAAAATTCTCTCATACAAAAACAACAATACATTACAAGTCCTTACACCCTAACTCGCATAAACTTGCAGCATACTATAGTTTGATCCACAGAGTTATTAATATACCTATGAACACCACAGATTTTAACATAGAAATCGACATAAATAAACATATAGTAGTTAATGGGGATATGCCCCAAATTTAGTCGACAGTATTCTCAAAAATAAATTAAAAAATGGCTATTTCGTTAATTTATCCGAAATTCGAAACAATTAGTTATGTAGGCAATATTATCAACATAATTAAAAATATATTAAGAATATTAATATTGCTTTCAAAACAGATAATCATGTTGGCAAATATATTAAAAATAATAAAGTTAAGACCTGCAAAGAGCAAAAATGCGGAGTTTATAAATTAAATTGTGGTTCATGCCAAACATGTTACATAGATCAAACAGGCCGTAACTTCAATATTAGAATTAAGAGAAGAGATAAAAGATTATTTATACCAAAAACACAATTTAGCGTACGCAATACATTTTTTATCTCAAAACCACAGCTTTGATGAAAACTTCGAAATACTACATACCGAAAACAAAAGCAAAAACTTGACTTTATTGGAATCTTTAGAAATTGACAAACTTAAGACTATAGATAACATCTTGAATCACCAATTAGATGTTGATAATTCACCATTGTTAAATTTACGAATGAATGAATGAATAAAAAAGGGGTGGTGATACTAGATCATTGATGTCTTAGCCTCCATTGGAGTCTTTACATCCCACCATAGCTGCAGGTTATTCGAGACCGATTGCCTTTGCGAATCCGAGCAGCCTCGTTAGTTGAACTTGCCTAACTGCGTCCGGTAACAAAATGGTATCTCTGAAATATCTCTGTCTCAGTCCGTTGAGTGCTGGGCACTCTCTGAGGACATGGCCAACAGTTTCATCCTCCTCCAAACACCATCCGCACGTCGGGTCGTCTTCGACATCGATTCTATGAAGATGGCCTCTGAGGTGACAATGTCCTATCAACAGTCTCATCACAATTCGCAGCTCTGTCCTTCCCAAGGAGAGAAGCTCCTTAGTACGCCGTGCACTAGACCCAGTTATATGTTTCTTAGCACACTTCATTCCAGGAGCTCCCCTTCACGATTCAATACATTTTTACCAGCCACGATTTTAATCCCTTTTGCCAATAGCAATTGAGACAGATAATATTGATTGGGGTCCATAAGGTTCAGTCGCCGAACCCAACTTTGCCAGACGATCTGCTTCCTCATTCCTGTGTATGCCCGAGTGACCCGGGACCCATACGAGTCTGACTGTGCAGCCTTTTCTTGTCACACCATTTAGTACATCCTTGCACTCAGACACCAGTCGCGAAGTTACGACACTGGAGTTCAGTGCCAATATCGCAGCCTTCCTGTCTGAGCATATATTTATTACTCTATTCCTGTCTATGTCTCTCTCACAGAGATAAGCAGACTGCAGAATAGCATAAATCTTCGCTGTGAAAATTGTCGCACATTGTTCGAGGGGGCAGTACTCTCTGATTCCTGTGCTCCTGCCGAATACTCCGGCTCTAGCTCTTTTATCTTGTCAAGATCCATCAGTATACCACCAGGATCCATTTTTCGGAAGATTTTGTTCTCCCTCCCAATCCTCTCAATTGTTAAATTTATTTAATAACACAAATTGCTCTGGTTTTCTTTAGTATGGTAGAACAAATAAAATTTGTAAACTTTTATATAGGTACCTGAACACCTTTATTTTTATTTACTTCTTAACTACATTTGTCACTGCCAATTTGACATTTGAGCAGCAGAGTTACGAAATATGTTGTGACTATTTAAAATATAATTTTAGTTAAAAAAAAAGAAAAGTGCAGATATGAAACAGTTAAGTTTTTTCATATTATAGACGTAATATGGAACTTAATCAAGTAAAGATCATCTTAGTAAATTATTAAATAAGTAATTTTATATGCTAAAAATGGAACAATAATAACTTTTTTTATACTAATAGTGAATGAAATGTTTGGTTTTCTTCTCATGTACAATAATTTTTTCGGCGACGTCTGTCTCAAAGACATAAAAAGGGAACAATACCTTGGTGTAACTCGGTATGAGTTCCAAAATAACTGAAATACCTTTAACGTCTGTACGTATCTTCCATATATATGATTTATATTTTACTCTTTCAAGCCATTCTGTAAAAGTACAACTTCTAAATTAATTTTGCAAAAATCTATTACTTACTAACTTCCATATTTGGGGGTCACACTTGATCCCGAAACCCTAAAACGGGTCATTTACATTATTACAGTTAAAAAGATCGGCGTTCATGTTACAAAATCCTATGAGATAATTACGGTGCTGAGGTTCCGAAAAACACTAATTTTTGTCCCTCTATTTAAGAGATTTCATAAGTGAAGAAGCGAACTAACAAGTGCTGCTTACAATTTCGATAAATTTAGGTCTCTCATCCAGTCATTTAATAGGGATGTTAACTATTTTCGGGAAGGTGTTTTCGCTCCAAAAAGCCAATTCTTGTCACGTGCCGCTGTGACGTTCTATGTTTCCAAACACTGGTAAACTGATAAGGTGATAGAGTTTTTTCGTAATTTTTATAACAAAAGATGAGTTCTAAGTTTTATAAATATTGCGCGGTGCCTCAGCGTACAAATACTACAATTAAAACACCTGAAAAGTTATTTATTTACATTTCACGTTCCGAAAATACTAGGAAAATGTGGCTTCAGCTAGCCCGCAGAGTCACTTATGCCTACTCAATCTAAAATGTATTTTTGTGAAGATCATTTTGATGTAAGTTCTGGTAATACTTGTTTATTTTTCTTATATTAAAATTATTATTCAAGTTTTCAATGATGAAAATTGGAATTTTGAGGTTTATTGCAAACTTTATGTTCTGGGCAAATTTTGCACTTAACTGTGCACAAATCTGCCTCGTCTCTGTATGACTGCCTCGAAGATATAAAAAAGAAATAAAACAATTTGTTTAATAAAAGACAAAACATAATCTCAAAGTCATACTATTTCTAAAAAAATATTCAGTTAAATCCTCTATCAGTCTATAAATACCTATAATTTCTATTCTATATTCATTATCGGTTGCAGAAGTAACAATTCTTGGTATATTACTTACATGGAGGTCTTTACACTTCTAAATTCAGTAGAGCAGAAGTTACTGTTTTTTGCGAAGAAATTGACCACCGTAAAACAGTCAATTCTCAGCAAATTCGAACTATTTGCCTTAATAAATCCACTGTACATCATGAGAAAACTTCTTAGGATCGTTTTCAAAGGGAGTAGTAAACAAATGTCGTAGAAATTGCACGAAAATCACTATAAAATAATGTTAACCAAACAACGTAGCCTTTGACAGCGATAATGTTTGCGAACAAGTGATGTCATTGATTGGTGTACGTTGTCGCGTAACTTGAGAGGGATTTAATTATATTTTGATTATTAAATAATATATATATATATATATATATATATATATATATATATATATATATATATATATATATATATATAACATCAGTTTATAACGTTCTACGCCGTCTTCTGATTTCCAGTGTTCATTGATCTCGGTTTGTCCATAGGTTTTCATCAATTCCTCTTGTTCTTATATCTTTATCCACTTCTTCTCTCCAATTTAGTCTGGGTCTACCTCTCTTTCTTTTTCCCTGTGGTGCCCAATTTAAAACTTTTTTTGGAAGTCTAGTATCGTCCATTCGTTGAACATGTCCGTACCATCTAAGTTGGTTGATTTTAATATCTTCTGTTATCTTGTGCTTAATGCCCATAATTTCTTGGATTCTTTCATTTCCGACTCTGTCCATTCTGGATTTTCCAGCCGCTTTTCTCCAATAAATTTCTGTAGCTTCCAGTGTTTTTAGAGTTCTTTTTTTCAATGACCATACTTCACTTTCATAGGTGACAATGCTTTTAACAATACTATGAAAGATTTTGTATTTATTTTCTTTGGATATTGCTTTATCCCACAATATGCTGTCCAACTGTCTAATAGCTTGTTGACCATTGTTGTTTCTATGCTTGATTTCTTCGACAACTTTGCCGTCGTTGGTTATATAACCAATGCATATGCATTCCGAGATACTTGTATTTCTCACAGTGATTTATTTCCTGCTGCTGTTGTTCCAGAATCAATACACATGCATTTCGTTTTTTTTGATGTTAACTTCTAGCCCCCACTTTTGATATTCTTCTATTAGCCTACGAGCCATGTATTCTAGATCTTCGTAGTCTTGTGCCAGAACTATTTGGTCGTCTGCGAAACACAATGTGTATAGTATGGAATCGTTTAGTGGAATGCCCATATTTTCACACTTTCTTTTCCATGTTTTTAACGCTTGTTCCAAGTAGATTTTAAACAAAGTTGGAGACAAACAACATCCCTGCTTGAGTCCTTTGCTAATCGTGAATCCTTTTGAAATATTATGCTCTTTCTTTATTTTGCTTGTATTATTTGAATAGAGCTCTTAAACAGCCTTGATATAATGATTATATTTATATTTGTTTTTTCTAGGGCTTCCCAGAGTTTTTGTTGTGGTACGCTGTCATAGGCTTTTTTGAGATCCACGTAGAGCAGGTGCATTTCTTGGTTTTGTGCTGATTTTTTCTCAATGAGCTGAGTTATTGTAAAGAGATGGTCAACAGTTGATCTACCTGCTCTAAATTCAGCCTGTTCTTCGGCCTCCATATCTGAGTATTCGCTCTCAATCCTCTTTTTGACTAGTTTCCCATACACTCTCGAGATTGTGCAGAGAACCGCAATTCTTCGATAGTTATCATAGCGTCTTTACTTCCTTTCTTGTGTTTTGTGGTAATATAGGATGTTTTCCACTCTTCGGGTATCTTGTCTCCGTTTATACATTTTTGGGAGAGGTTTGTCAATTGTCTGTATAATTTCTCTGTGCCGTATTTAAGTAGCTCAGGCGGGATATTTCCGGGACCTGGTGATTTTCGGTTTTTTAATGTTTGGCATATTTGCTTGACTTCTTTGCAATCTATCCTTAGTGGAGATGCAATGGTGCGTATGTGCACGCCGGAATCAGCTTGTACTGTTTGTTGGTATTCTGCTCTTTCTTCTGCTAGCAATTTTGAAAAGTATTCATCCCATTGAATTCCTTAAAAATAAATAAAGATATTGTGTTTTTTAGGATTCCTATTATAGAAATTACCGTTTCACGGCAAAACTATATTTGAATACAGTCAACATCCCAGATTGACAAATATTAAAAGGCTTGAGCTGGAGCTAAACTAACTTTACGCTTATATTAACAAGAAGTTCTTACAGTATACTTTTTATAAACATTAGGGTCAGAAACCATATTAACCAGTGTAATTAAATAGCTTTTAAAATTACTGGTGGATATCTAGATACACTGGTGGAAACCGCCCTCTTTTTTACCTAACCCGAATGTATTTAACCCAGATGCTTCCGGATCTATCACAAAAGAACAGTAAATCCGGTAAAAGGACAATAGCAAGACAAACTTCCTCTGCCCGAAACTTCGGCAGAAAATCCTTTCGTCACAGTCATAAAGCAACAAAATCTCGACTAGTTTCCACGTTTGTCAAAGAATAAGAAATCCCCAAACAATATTTCTATTTACATTTTACACTTCAGGGATTACGTTTTAGAATTTATAGCTGGGCTTGTATCTACGTGAGATTAAGTTGTAAAGCTAATAGGCTATTGATTGGATCTCATGTTTTCAAAATTAAAATTTATCTTTATTATAATTTGGTTACTCCTGAGAAAAATTTTATTTATGTACTGTGGGAAGAAACTACCAAAAAAATTTCTTCATTTCAAATACTTGATGTTGATATTTTAATTAAAACTTATAACATTGTTTGGTGAAAATACTGTATGTATTGTCACTTATAGTTTAATTTCCGCAGGCTAGAGCGCCTGAAGCAGCGCGCCCACTGGTTCGGTTCGGTTCAGACCGCTCGGCTCCGCACAATCGGCCCGTTTTGGTTTACACGTAAATAAATGAGAGCCCGCTCACTGGTTCCGACCGGCTAGAACGCTTCCGCGCTTTCAGCATCGGCATCTCTCATTTATTTACATGTAAATCGAAATGGGCCGATTGCGCGGAGCCGAGCGGTCTGAACCGAGCGGAACCAGTGGGCGCGCTGTTTGATTCATTTATGTCCCTAATCAAGCTCCAAAATACGGCGTGACAATATTTTGCAGATTTTATTTAGTCCTAAATCTTTCTATAAATTATTTTTATTTGCTGCACATTTAAAAACTAGTTTTTTTTATGGAAAAGAACAGACTCTAGATTAACTAGATCTCGCTAAAGTTTCCAATAATTTCGAATTCCTGTTCCACATGCGGGAGGTTCGGCCTATTACGTATGAACAGGCCGATTATAATGAACACTTGGTTACGTATGATATTATTTACGTAAATCTTTTGTTACATTTAGTTAATTTTTTACGTTGATTAATATTCTTTTGGTCACTCTTTAATTTGATCCTCCACAGGCTGTGGACTATCTTGCCCTTGCTAGGCATTAACTGATTGTGATCATACGTACGGTACGTTTATTCAAAGGAAAACGCTGGGCTAAGTTCAGCTGAGAACTCGGTACAACTTTGCAAGTAATAAAGTAATTTTTTTCCTTTATATTATTCTTATATCAATAACAAAAATGATACCCTGGAAATTTTTGTTTAAATATTATAAAATAAAGTAAATTTTAGTAACAATATAAGTCTAATTTTTGACGTTTCTGTAAACTGGCAAAAATATAAGTAAGGAGCGTAAATATCACGAGAGAATTCCAATCGCCTTTTGTGGGGAGTTCTACTGAATCTAAAAGGAGAAAGTGATGAGAGAGGCTTACAATCCTTGTTCTTGTTGCGATAATCTTTTGTGCATGGATAGCATGGAAGACTATAAGAGAAAGTCATGTGCAATAATCTCTATCTTCTCTGGAAGGCTATTTCCAGTTCCACTAATAACACTAAACCCGAAAAATGTGTAAGCTTCAAAGATGGAAGATCCTTATTGTGACATTCTCTTTCTCTTTATTTTTGTAGAGTCGCAGCCACGGATTTCAAAAAATAAAATGGATGACAGATTGAATTAAGCTGTCAAACTAAAAATGTTATTGATTGCCACTAAAATCTTTGTTTAATTTATTTTATATTACTTAACAAACAAGTAATATACACCAAGCCATCAGTCAAATATTTAGGTGTAAATATAGACCACAAAATAATCTGAAATTGGTACTCCAGAATTGTTAAACAAAAATACATACAAAGAGCCAATACTTTAGAAATGTAAGTAATAACGAAAAAAGGATATCAAGAAAAACGGCAACTTATATACAAAGCAATAAGCCGACGTCAATTGAAATATGTGCCTCCTATATACAGTTATTGCAGAAAGCCATAACCAATGAACCTTGAAAATGTGGAAATGTAGTATGGCTAAAATCCATCATCCTAGCAATCCACTATATAAATCATACAATTATTATATGAATTAACTAAACATCCAGCATCTTACTGCAAAACTTCCTGTCCTAACAACTGAGTTTGAAAGACAACCTGGACCTTGACCATTGAAAGAGGAACCGTGTAATACCAAGGACCGAAACCCAAGGCAAGCCAGAAGACATCCATTAATGATACTGGCAGATCTTACATTGAACCTTTAATATACTTTTTTTATTTTGTAAAGATTTTGTAGTGGCTTGAAGATCAAATGTACTATAAATAAGCTTTTAATGCTAAAGGACCTCGTTCGTTGGCCTGTAGGGTTTATATTTATATGTCCTAATAAATTATAATCATAATAATATTTATTTAATTGTAGTATAGTAGAGTGTTGAACACAGCGCAAACAAGTGAAATGATGCATTTAACATTATTTGAATACAAAATTTAATATTACTTATTTAAATAAAAGTTTCACATATCTTACAAATTGTTATATCTCAAATGTTTTATAAGTTGTGTTGATGAAACAATTATGTTAGAGTTAATTGTTTAAAAGTAAGATACTCGTCTTTTATGGATATATGGATACAAGAGTTTAGGTTTAATCCATAATCAGAACTAGCTGTAGAAAAATATTTTTAAATAGCACGATCAGACTATTGAGATATGAACAGAATTTCTTATTTTGTATGTCTATAATCTCAAATTAACTTGAAATCTGCAAGACACATTCAACTTTCTAAGGACATTTTAATTAAAAATTAGACAATACCAAAAATAACGGGGTACCACCTAATTAACATTTCAACTGTTTTTTTTTTCCAAAAATAAAATGTTTTGAAGAAACGGTTCGTCAACAAACTGCTTTTTTTTTAATGAAAAGTTATTTTTAACAACCAAAAATATAATAAAATTTTTTAATCTGTTTATTTTTACGACCGACCAATAGTATCGACATTCAAAGATTATAATCAATTGACACGAATTGGATCAGTTGGGTGAATTTAAAACATAATATTATCATTTTATATCTTTCTACTATCCGTTTCGTTCAACTACGTATGTGGATACAAATTCTACCCTTGTCAGTTAGAGGTAACGGATTATATTTAGCTCGTATCTTTTTCCTGAGGCAACAGCGTATTCACTGTTGTTATAAGTAAACTTTCCCCAATATGGCGGATAGCATGGTACGGATATTTTCAGTTTATTACACGATCAGTACAGTTACTTTACACGTATGTGTTAAAAAAAACCAATTTTTTCATCCTTAATACTTGTTAAAACGATTTTTTTACACTTTTTGCGAATTTATCATTAACTTTTTGGAATTTTCGATATGTTTTGATGTTTCGAACAAGCAAAATATGATTTTAATACTGAAAGACGAATAATAGATCGCAAAATACGATATAGAAATAATATTCGAAAAGAGTCTAAGGTGCACAAACTATTGGATTGAGTGTTAATAGAAGGTCACCGCGAAAATTATTTAAAATAAAATTTCTTCAAGTAAAGCATTTATCGAAACGGAATTATTACTAGTCATGTACCCCTTTGTCTTTGGTTACAACATCAGAAAAGATTGTGAAACTCATTTTTATTAAAAAGTGGATAAATAACACAATGACTTGACGTAATACATGCCGTAAGCGTGTGTGCACGCTTCATAATTGAAACCTATCGAAATACAACACCCGACCTTCCGCATACTTTATATTTATTTCTGCTTCGGCAATTTTTTAAAAGTAGGTAAAAATTCCGATCAAGAACCCGATATGGGTAAAATGTAGGGGAGACCTGTGTGTTTTCGAACGGTTTAATTGCTGATTTCGCAGGGGCAACCGGGAGGTATGTAATGGTAATGTTGTATGTTTTATAAATTGTCGTACGGTTTTTTGTTGTTTTCAAGTAATACCAGATAGGTACAGTGATTTTTGCAACTGTTAATTTTTTAGGAATAAAAGATATAAAAAGTTTTTTTCGTAAATCTAAACCCAGTGGCTGCTGGTGCATTAAAAAAGTAGGGGTTGCAATTTCTATATAGATATCTATAAAACCTGCCATAGGCACCGGTGGATGAAAAAATAAAAGTCTTTAAAAATTGAGTTAGTATGAAACAAAGTGTATTTTAAATAACTAATCATAAAGAAGGTGGTAAATTTTAAAAATATTGCAGTTTAAACGAAATGTACGTATAACTTACTGTGTGAATTATTTATAATGAAAATCCATACGCCGATCTTTAGCATTAGCAAACTTATTAATAACCCGCTGATTGAAATCAGGTATGTTTTCGGTAAGATCCCATTCTTTAGAAAGCATTGCCAAAGCAGAAAATCTTTCTTGGCTCATAGTAGTCCGTAAAAACGTTTCTATCCTTTTAGAGTAGAAAAGCATCGTTATGCTTCAGCCGATATCATTGGAGTAGTAATTAAAATTTTTAGAACTTCCCTAAATGTCTCACTTAACCCGATGTTTTGGGAAAGATAGTCATAAAGTACAAAAAGTCCCGAAATTTCCTCTTGACATTCAATAAACATTGCTTGTAAAATTTTATTTTGAATGGTTTTTGACGTACCTTTAAATACCGATGCTTTATCCAAATATTGTTTTAAAGCACCGTCTAACTCAGCACTAAAATCAATTAAACCTCGAAAAACTCCGGGATTAGAGGAAAATGTAGACTCATCATGCCCTTGTAATGCGAGTTTTAAAACTTCACAGAAACGCACACAATTAATTATAATGTTTAAAATGTATCGATTATCTCTCACTTTGTGATTGTGCAGTTCAATATCTCTTCGATAAGTGGTGTTTAATTGAGCAGATACTTTAAAAACCCCAAAAAGTGAATATTGCAAAACATTTTTCATATCTTTTGTCGACAACGTATGCTTCTAATGCGGTCCCCTGAATGATATAAGTCGATAAAACCTACTTTTGTCCAGAAAGTTTCTCCTCCAAATAACAAACAAGGAAAACAAAATAGAGCATTTATAATTTCACAGTCATAAAGCCACGTATGTATATTATAAAGGTTCAGATTAAACTTCCTAGTATAAGTTCTTTCTTGCTAGGCACGGATTGTTCTATTTTTAAATTCGGAGTAGACTTTCCAAGCCTTTTTATTTCAGCGTTATCACTTAATGATCGATCACAGAATGACTCTGCAATTAAACTCTGAACGGAAATCATTTTTGTTTTTCCCAAAAAAACTAAAACGTAAAACGTAAAAAATACAACAGCATACCGCACAACAAACACCTACGAGTATGAAATTGACAGGCAAACTAAAGGTGTTTTTTCGCGGGGTAACCTGGTTTAATATATGTTTAGATCTGTTTTGAAAAACATTTGAAATGACGTTACTACTTCCGATCGCCCGAATAGTAATAGAAATTTAAAAAAATATTTGTACTTATATTTATTAGTATGTTTTATTTTAATTTTTTTAGGGGGTTGCGCAAACCTGCAAACCTAAAGAAAAACCCGCCACTGATATAGACATTTTCAAAATAATTAAGAACAGTGTCTTTCTAATTGTAGCATTTTAGGCTTTTTTTGCCAGTGATAAAAGTGCGATATTATTTTTATTCTACCTTTATTGAATGAACCTAACAGAAAAATATAATAGAAAAGTAATATCTTTTCCTTAAAAATATTAAAAGAAAGGTGGATAGTTATTTTATGAGAATCTTACTTTGGTTCTTACTCTATACAGGTTTGAACTATGTCACAGTCTCCTCAGTAAAAATGTATGCGAAATCCACAGACAATAGACAGATAATAACTGAACCCGACGATTTTAAATATTTTTATACAGTAGAAAGTTAATTAAGCTCGATCAAATTTTCTGAGTATGTGATGTTAGAAATTTGGAAACATATTGTATTTTCAAAGGAATTAGTGTGTATTTCTTTGGTTTCAAATATTTTAAGATTATGAGAAAAACTTTACAATTTTTTAGAAGGGTCATGCCAGGAGTGGATGCAGCCTCTCTCTTTTGGGGGGGGGGGGCGGGGTTATCACAAAAGTACAGTATGGCAAGCGAAAGCAAGAAGTTGTCGACGGGGGGGGACACTAACAACATTCCCACTTCTAGTGTAAAAGGCAGAATCGGGTCTATTTTCCTGAACCAAAAGCTCCTGGGGGGGGGGCTATCGCAAGAAAAATAAATTGTCTACTGGGGGGAGTGACAGCAGCAAACACATTCCTAATATAAATGGCAGAATCGGTTCTATTTTCCTGTACTCAAAGCTCTTGGGAAGGGGAGGGGGATCGCAGGCACACATTCCTATATTTTATTCAAGAAATAGGGAGAGTAATAAAACTGTTACCGAAACCTCCAACGTACCTGCTCCAGGTACGCAGATAACTGAGGACTGCCGTAAATCTAATTATATTTAATTATATTTAAATATTATAAGGTTTTATAAATTTACTGCAACAGTAAAATTTTTGATGGTTCAATTTGATTTCTGTCAGTGAGCAAAGTACACCTTACAGTGTGTTCTTAGTGATTTATCTTGTGTTTACATATTATTTGAGATTAGTGAGATACCCAAAAGATAATGGCTTCCACATCTATATTTATTCCAAAATCGTTAAACCAAGGCATTTTTTCCTCGACGAAAGACTTATTACGATGAATGTTTATAATGCCTTAAGATATCAACATCTAGAAAATAATGTTAAAAGCTCTGTTTAGATGTGTTCCAACATGACAAGAGTTGAAAAATCTACTACGTACCGAATACTGAAGGAGAAGAAAAAGACTGGAATTGTTAGTACTCCCAAGCCACATTTGATCACAGGCAGACGAAAAAACTCGTTGGAAGTAGAGATGAATCTGCAGTAAAAGGAGTTGTACATATATTTTATTATGAGAAACAGATCCCAACCGTCGATAAAATTATAACTAAAATCAATGAAGATCGGGATTTACCTGAAATTAAAAGAATTGAGCTCTGAAAATTGCTCAGACAACATAATTTTTGCTGGGAAAAACCAGATAGGAAATGTGTTCTTATAGATCGTCCGGAAAATGTCCGTTGGAGAAGGAACTATCTCTCTCAAGTAAAAGGTAGAGTTGCTAAAAATAACAAACTTACAAAATTAGTAATTTAAGTGAACTTTTGAAAGATTTTTTTAAAATAAAGTTACGGCAAAAAATTGGGAAAAATCCATATAATAAAATAATAAAAGAAGATGCGGAAACTCGATCTCATGATCAGTGAGATAGAGGAACCAATTATAATTAATTTGAGCGAAGATTACTTCACTGACTTTGATTACGAATTAGATACGTAATGTTTACCAGTGTAAACACAATTTATTATTTAAATTTTCTGTAACATTTAAAAATTAATTACATTTGAATCCCTTTTTAATGTTTAACTGTAATTCTGCAGATGGTTTAAGAAATTTTAAGAAATAAATAAACTGAAACGTCAAATGTCCTAAAAATGTTTTTAATTAATAATAAAATGAGCGATAGCCCAAAAAAAAATTTAATATTATATGGACGAATTTATTTTTTTATATGTTTAACTTCTGGTATTTTTGACAATGGGTATTTTGTAAGTATTTAAATTATAAAGAGAAAAAGGCTACGTTTCAGTGTGAATGTACCTAAACGGTTCCTATGGCAAAATTAAAAATCATAAAAATACAGTTGTGATTTGTGTTAAATATGTCAAAATTTTTTATATTTTGTAATGTATGTGAATTATTAATAAATCATAAGAAATAAAATAATATTTTAAAATCTTTTTATCTTAAGTTTATTACCGAAATAATATTCTATGCTATAAATACTAAGTGATAATAAACCTCCTTCCGTCGCCTGTGACAAGAATTAAAATCCTTTTTAACACTTCACACATCCAAATATCTATTGTTATCCAACCCAAATAGTCCATTATTATAGATCGGTATTTTTGATTATAAAATTTCTAACCCATTCCTATGAAAAATATGTGTCTAACAGATTTTGCCAAAGACACCGGACTTAAGAACACAGGTAATTTGAGAAGAAAAAAGGGTAAAAAAATGATTTATTACTCTCTCTAGTTCTTGAATAAACTATAGTATAAGAGGCAAAATCGGGTCTATTTTCTGAACTCAAGGCTCTTGGCCCCCCCCCCTTGGACGCGCGCCTGGGTCATGCTGAGTTCTGTGATTTGGTTTGTATTTTTAGATAATAGTACTGAACCGAAAGTCTCAACCTGATGTTTAATTAGTCTTTCTCGAATTTCAATAAATTAATAATTTTAAAATTTATAATTACTAAAATTATTCAAAAATGGCACCTTTTTAGAGCATTTTAAGAGTTTTCAAGATTTATTTCGATTTGAAATCAGTTTTCTAATATTAACGAATATAAAAAACGTCTAAAGGTACGTATATCTCCCCTAGAGGTATTCAGTTTACCGATTGGTATTTCCTTCTTTTGTATTTACAATCTATTCACGTTTTTAGCAACACAAAACAACAACTGTTATAATTTTTCATGTGAATTATTTTTGCATTCAGCAAATGTAATAGCAAGATACACGGCCTCTTTTTGAAACTTGAGAAGAGGAAGTTTCTCAAGTATGTTAGACATGAATTGCGAGAACTTAAATATTATCTATGTACTGTTGCAAAATATTAAGCAAAATATTTTAATTTCTTATTCAGTACCTTACAGAGTAAATTAAAAACATCATTTATTTGTACAGGTTTCAGATAGAATTTTAGCTATGTATACGTAAAAGGGCTTCCTCAGTGTAACTTTTGAAATGGACGAGTATTACCAGGTTCACATAAAATAAAGTGTGACGTGGGTGGTTCTAGATATTTAATTTAATTGATTTCTAGTTAAGCGCCTTGAAAAAGAAAATCAGGTGGATTTAATTTTATCCGACCTTATCAAGGCTTCCGACAGAATTTCTTATAGTAATTTAATTTAAAAATCTGATCGCTACAGTAATAAAAGTGATTCTTTGAAGATGTTATAACTATACTGCATATTTTATTATGTTGCAATTGATGATGATATGTAAGTGAATAATATCAGAGTGAAATAATAAGTCATCCATATTTTAGATGTCAGTGACCCACAGACTTAACCGTTTTGTGGGCATATCCAAATATAAACAGATTACTGGCTAGTCTGACAAAATTTTTTTGTAAAGGTATCCCCAGAGCCCGTTGTTATTTGCTGGGATACTTGACTATCTCATATTATTATGTATTTTTTGATAAAGTCAAATGAGTCGAACAAATCCAACAGATGCACTTGCTATTTTACATGCGCAATAATCATTTATTTGCACATCGAACTGCTCAGTCAGACATGGTTTGAATGAATGAATGAAAAAGGGGTGGTGATACTAGATCATCGATGTCTAGGCCTCCATTGGGCCCTTTACATCCCACCATAGTTGCACGTTATTCGAGGCCAATGGCCTTTGCGAATCCAAACAGCCTCGTTAGTTGAACTTGCCCAACTTGCCTCCGGTAACAAAATTATATTTCCGAAATATCTCTGTCTCGGTCTGGTGAGTGCTGGGCACTCTCTGAGGACATGGTCAACAGTTTCATCCTCCTTCAAACACCATCCGCACGTCGGGTCGTCTTCGACACCGATTCTATGAAGATGGCCCCTGAGGTGACAATGTCTTGCCAACAATCCTACCACAATTCGCAGCTCTTTCCTTCTCAAGGAGAGAAGCTCCTTAGTACGCCGTGCACTAGGCCTAGTTATATGTTCCTTAGCACACCTCATTCCAGGAGCTCCCCTCCACGATTCATTAAATTTGCTTTCCAGCAACGATTTTAATTATCTTTTGCCAATAACAATTGGGACCGGTAATATGAGTTGGGATCCATACGGCTCAGTCGCCGAACCCAACTTTGTCAGACGGTTTGTTTCTTCATTCCCGCGTAAGCCCGAGTTACCCGGGTCCCATACGAGTCTGATCGTGCAGCCGTTCCTTGTCATGTCATTTAGTACATCGTTGCACTCAGACATCAGTCGCGAAGTTACGACACTGGACTTCAGTGCCAATATCGCAGTCTTACTGGATGAGCATATATTTATTACTCTATTCCTGTCTATATTCCTCTCACAGAGATGGGCGCACTGCAGAATAGCATAAATTTCCGCTGTGAAAATTGTCGCACATTGTCCGAGAGGGTAATATTCTCTGACTCCTGTGCTTCTGCCGAATACTCCGGCTCCAGCTCTTTCATCTTGTCGAGATCCATCAGTATACCACCAGAATCCATTTTTCAGAAGATTTTGTTCTCCCTCCCAATCCTCTCTACTTGGCAGAAATATCTCCAGTTTCCAATTTCCAATTTCTTTATTAGCTTCTAAGTCAGTACAAAAGACTATAAACTTCTATTTAATGTACAGATCATATGTGTGGTATAACAATTGCGAACTTAATCTTAAGATATTATTGTATTAGAACTAAATCTAACTTAATTATAATATTGATGTTCTTCCTGGGGGGTATGGCTAGAACTGTGGCAACGGGTCGCTGGGGATTGGATACATCCGTCTGTAGAAGGGGCAGGGGCGGAAGGCGTTCCGGACTATGTTGTTGTGGTGTGTTGGGATTGAGTCGAAGAATTTGGTTGTAGTGGATCTGGTGAATTCTATTAAGGTTGGCATCTCGAGCACCCTGTGAAGTTGGGCTGTCCTCAAGTACCATGGCGCGTTGACTATGATGCGGAGTATTCTATTTTGAATGACCTGTAGTAGTTGGCGTCTGGTTTTTGGGATATGAGCCCAGGATGGTACTCCGTACATCATTGCCGGGCGGATGGTGGCTTTGTAGATGGTTAGTTTGTTCCTGGTGGACAGCCTGCTGCCTCTTCCAAGGAGTAGATACAAGGAGGCTAGTAGTCCTTGTGCTTTTGTCCTTGCCTCTTCTACTTAGTCTTTCCAAACCAGCCTCTTGTCATATGTAAGCCCCAGGTATCTCACTTTGTTGGACCATGGGATGATTTAGAAATATCTCCAGGGAGAGACTTACCTTATTTACACGCGTATTTTTGAAGCATTGATTTGGCTATACACCATATTGAGTATACAAAGATGTCAGAATATTCCATAGTAAACATACTTAAAGGGTTACACCACGTTGAGATTTTCAAAAATAGATAAATTGTTTATAATTTAAGAACAGTTTCAGCGTTTAACCATTTTAAATGCACAGTTTATTTTGGAATGATGAAGAGAGAACATTTATTGGTAGTGCCAGCAGCTTTTGTGCCGAAGGTAGTATTTTCATTCCTTTACTTTCATTCATTATTCTTGGTTTCTAATTTTCCGAGGAAATATTGGGACTTGGACTAACTTTTTTCAGTTTTGTAAGCAGTTGTTCATAGGATTCATTCATTTTTATTCTGTCCCTGTATTTAGCATATTTGGATATTTTTATTTGATAGTCAAGCTATATAATAATTTCTTCCACAGTGAAACCCATAGAATAGGATTCGGGTATCCTCAAGCTGTGCTTTACTTATAAAACGGCCGTCCTTCAGAGCCGATAAGGTCACATATCTCGTGTTTACCAGACGAATTGAAATGAAGCTGCTCGGAATTCTAACCTGACGTGATATTTAGATGATAGTTTTTGCCCAATACATCTCAGTTTTGTAACAATTTTATTTGACGGAGAAAACGGTCGAGGATGAATAAAGTGTACGGGGCCCTTTACTCGTGAATATTTAGAACAGTTTTGTTTCTACTCTCAATACAGTGCATTCCAAGTAAAGAAGTGTAGTTTAGTTTTTTTACATACTTATAAATCACATCATATACTTTTCCACATACAAAAGCATAACAGCTCTCATTTAAAACCCTAGCTACATTTTTGTTTGTTGGTGAGCCCAAAAAAATGGCCCTTCCTATAATTTTAATAAAAAAACGTAAAATAATATCTTAAAGACTTTTTCCTCGTTAGTAAAACACATGAATAATAAATATTATTTTTTAATTCTCATAGTTTATGTCATTTCCTTTGGGTGCTTTGTTTTCTGGCGTATTGCATTAAATGTATTATTAATTAAGGATGTTATTGTATCTAACAATGAAACTCACTAAACTATTTAACCTAGATTAATACAATAAGCTACCTTATTTCCATGGTAAAAATATATATTTACATTTTCGTTTCTTAGTCACGGTAGGTGGCCTTGTGATAAGGATATAAAAGAACAGTGAATTTTTATTAATAATTACAGATGATTTGATGCAATGATCGGTTGAACGGACGTTGAGGAATTAAATATATGACCATTCCTATTTGGTCAAGTTTTATCGATGTTGTTAAAAGACCACTTAATATTAATGCATCTTAATGAGTTTGGCATTGAATTTAGTGTGATATAATAACATTTAGGGTAGTTAGAAACCTAATTATGACGGTCGACGACCTTATTCAGTTAGGACTCTAATTAGGAAATGATTTAATATCGGTAAAAAAAGTAAGTTTTATTAAATGTTCTCGATATTTATAAAGATATACCCTACTTATGGAATAATCATCAAGATTGTTTGAATAAAAAAATTGTTATTTTTAAATAAAAATATTGTTTCTCTATTACACAAATAGCGTGAAAATTTTAATAAATAACCTCAATACTGGATACTCAAATTTCGAAATATCACTAATATATTTCCGCTTCCTACCAATTAGAAAATCATTTACAATTTTAATGACCTGCAGCTTTAGAACATAAAATTGACGTTGACACCTATTTGTCACATTTCTGACTGTTTTTATAAATCTTTATATAGGATAGTAAAGAGACAAACGAAGCTGAAAAAGCAAAGTACAGGGTTTCGTTGAGTGTTTTAACATTTTTAGATACACATATTGAAAATTGATCGATACGGAAAACATAATGAACAGTAATAATGCAAACTCTTTTTCATTGCGTAAATGATTTTGGATTTTCAAACCTGTCTTTATGGAAGCTTCATTTAACTCATGTAACATATCATTTAGTTTGCTGATGTTATTGGATATTAACAACTATATCGTCCGCGAATCTAAGATAACTCAATCTGGTCCTCATTTAAATTTTCTAAAATACATTTTCGGGAACCATGGAAAACAGCTCAGATGAGATGGTAACGTTGATGCCCTTTTTCCCATTTTAATTTTTTGAAAACATTTTCGGGAACCATGGAAAACAGGCTTAGACGAGATAGTATCTGCCTGACGTACTCTTCTTTATAGTTCTCTTTTACCGCTAGTAGTTTAATCCATTTTGATATATATGGTGTTGTAAATAATTTCTATTTATCTTAAGTGGGCTCAATCGTTCGCCGGGGACCCCAAGTCAATAAAGGCTAGATGTATCGGTTAGTTATATTAATCTTCTTTTTTTTTAATCAATGTACGCATAATATACAAGTGATCGATCGTACTAAATTCCTTTCCCTGTTTAACAGTTTGATAAAAATCTAATTCCGATTACTCGGTTTGTTATTATTTTTGTGAACAGTTTATATAAGTGTGTTAGAAGGAATATTAAATAATATTCAATATCGCTTTTTTTGAAGAGTAGTATAATGTCCAGTTACACTACTTCAATACAATTTTTTCGTTGTCGAGGCTTTTGTTTAGCAACATTTTTTTAATTCTTTTTAATGTTCGTCTTTCTAACTTTTAACATTTCCATTGTGATTTGGTCTTCTCCCAGACACCTGTTGTTCTTCCGTTGTTTTAAGGCCGTGTCTACTTCCTCTGCAGTAATCTCAAGTATTCTTCGGATCCCACATTCAGAATGTGTTTTATTTTCTCGCGGTTTTTGTATTAGAGACGAGTATAAGTTCTAGAATGTTTCAGTAACCTTAATAATATATTTCTTTTTTGGAATTTTATATTGCTTTCATCTCGTATTTTCGAGATTTTTGTTTTTCTCTTCGAATGTTGGAACGTAGTTCTTTCATGTCGTAGTTGTATTTCATTGTTTCTTCTATCAGTTTTGTATTGTACCTTCTTTTATCGTTTCGATTTTCTTTCTTTACTAGTTTGTTTAAATCCTTAAAGTTTTCCGATATTTTATCTAACATATTTCTTCTGTCTTCTAGTAGCTGTATCGTTGCAGGACTTCGCCTCGAGATTTTGCGAGCATTTGTAAGTCTACATATTTTCTTGGTTGATGTGCTTACTACATCGGTGATTTTATTTGTATGTTTGTTTAGATCCTTTTTTTTATTCTCTCTGTTTTTATTCTTTGCTTTAGCAAATTTTGATTTTGTTTACTTAATCCATGGTCCGGTATAGAATTTGTTTAAAAAAAAGTATATCTTTGCGTATCGTTTCGTTGTAAAACAACATAAAATCAATTAAATTTTGGTTTTGATATTTGGGCATTGCCAGGTCAATTTACGTTATTTTGATTTCTTTAAGAAGGTATAGTATAGGTTCTCCCTGTTGAGGTAATTCATTAGAGTTTCTCCCCACTCATTTCTATTACCCAATCCGAATTGTCCAATGTATTCTGTGTCTTCCTGTTTTTGATCAATTTTTGAGTTGAAATATTCGGTTACCACTATGAAGTGTGCCATCTTTTGTTTTCTAGCTTCCTCTAAGCCTTCATAAAAGTTCTCGATTTCTTCTTCACTTGCTGTGCTTGTTGGCGCGTGTGTATGTGTATGACATGTACGTTTTATATTTTATTTAAAGTGATCATAATGTATATTATTCGGGTCAATATAGCTTTTATTGATCATGATTGCTGCAACGTGACTTCTCTTCTGTATCTTTCTGAAATAGCCTGTGACCTGATCTTTCTCCAGGTAAACGAGTTTAGCAGATTCCAACAATGACACATTTTAGGTGATTTAGTTCTTCTTTAAATTTGTCTATTCTCTTTTGGGTGGCTATATATATATATATATATATATATATATATATATATATATATATATATATATATATATATATAATGTAGGTATATATTTGAAGAATCGCCAGGTCTGTTGGTGTACTAGATCTAAACCAGTACTACAATTATTTCGAAAATATTTTCAGGAAAAAGTAGACTTTTACATTTTTATTTTCATAAGAAATGACTTAAAATCAGAATTGGTGTGGTCTGAGGTTATGCACGACATAAAAAATATGAAATATGTAAAAGATAACTTACGTTGAAAAATGATAATTACACTACGCAACAAATTGTAGTTAATTTGTTTTATTTTGTATGAAAAATGCATTTTTTTGTTAATTTTAGGACGCTGAAGCATCTCTAATAAGAGTCCAACAGTAGTAGGCAAGCATGGAAGCATTCCACTTTACCTAGTACCTTTTCTTCATTGTTTATATATTTTGATGGAAGCGTTCGCGGTACTCATCACTGACAGCTCCGCAGTTGTCAGAAAGAAGTCCAGATGTGAGTATATGAAATGGATCTTTAGAGACATACTGCAACCCATTTTTTGATACGATAACAAAATATTTTCAACAAGAGTAACGTAATTGCCAGCTTTTTTATTTGCGAAGAAATTAGTGACCACGAGGCGAAAGTCATTCTAAACATTTTTTTCAATATCTGATAGAGTGCTGTTAAAAAGTGTGTTTTTCAGAATATTTCGAATCTGTGGTCCAACAAAAAAACCTTTTTTAATGTTTGCTTCACTTAACCTTGGGAATTTTTGACGCAGGTAGTGAAAAGCTGGCCCTTCTGTATTCAGTGTCTTAACCAAGTTTTTCATTAGGCCCAGTATGATATGCAGTTGTGGCAACAAAATCTTTTTGGGGGTCTACCAATGGTATATGTTGTACATTCTTTTCACCTGGCTCTAATGATTGTCGAACGGGCCAGTCTTTTCTCTTGTAATGAAGTGCCTTTGCCCGACTGTCCCATTTACCAAAAAATAGCAGAACTGGGTATAGCCTAGCTGTAACTCAAGTACAAGTGCAATCACCGTTCAGTCGCCACAGATATGCCATTGGTGATCATCGTATTTTATACTTTTCGATAGGTACTTCATATTGTCGTATGATTCTTTCATGTGAATTGCATATCCACCAGGAATAGACGGTAAAATATTTCCCATATGCAATAGTACTGCTTTTAAGCTCAATGTTGAACTGTCTATAAACAATCTCCATTCTTCTGGCTTGTAGTTTATTTTTAAAGCTGCCAATAAACCTCTAATATTATTGCAGAAATCCAAGTTCTTTTCCATGTTAAAAAATGGTGCTAGACCTTTATGGTGTTTACGAAAAACATATACTGAAATATCGTCTTTTAATAAGTTCCACTGCTGCAATCTTCATCCTAGTAACTCTGCTTTACTTTTTGGAAGTTCTAAGTTTCTCACAAGATCGTTTAATTCTGATTGGATTATCTTGTGAAGTTGGCGAAATAAGGTGCTGGGTGTGAAATCAGAATCTCTTGATGTTGATGGCATTCCTTCTTCTTGAGAAATCGTGATATCATTATTATTTGATTCGTAAGTGAATGTTGGTTACTATGAGGCACAGGTCTAATGGCAGAGAGTATATTTGAATATACCTGTGCCCAGGGGCGGATCCAGCCTCTCTCTTTGGGGGGGGGGCGGTGATATCAAAAAAGTACGAAAGCGATAACAGGTTGTCGACGGGGGGGGGGGGGAGACACCAGCAACATTCCCATTTCTAATGTAAAAGGCAGGGTGGGTCAGGTCTATTTTTCTGAATTTCAAGCTTTTGAAGAGTGGGGGGTCACAAGAAAAAACAAGTTGCCGACCGGGGGGAGGATTTGAGCAGCATACACATTCCTAGTATAAGAGGTAGAATCGGGTCTATTTTCCTGAATTCAAAGCACTTGGTGGGGGGGGGGGGCTATCGCCAGAAAAACAAGGTTGTTAACGAGGGGGGGGGAGTGTTAACAGCATACATATTCCTAATATAAAATGCAGAATCGGTTCTATTTTCGTGAACTCAAAGTTCTTGGGAAGGGGAAGGGCGATCGCACGCATACACATTCCTATACTCTATTCAAGGACTAGAGAGAGTAATAATACTGTAACCGAAACCTCCAACGTACCTGCTCCAGTGCGCAGGTAACTGAGGACTGCCGTAAATCTAATTATATTTGATTATATTTAAATATTATAAGCTTTTATAAATTGACTGCAACCATAAAATTTTGTGATGGTTTAATTTAATTTCTGTCAATGAGCAAAGTACACATTACAGTGTATCCTTAGTGATTTATCTTATTTGTGCTTGTTTTTATATATTATTTGAGATTAGTGAGATACCCAAAAGATATGGCTTCCACATCTATACTTATTCCAAAATCGTTAAACTAGGGCATTTTTCCTCAACGAAAGACTTATTACAATGAATGTTTATGATGCCTTAAGATATTAATATCTCGATAATAATGTTAAAAGCTCTATTGAGATGTATTCCAACATGACAGGAGTTAGAAAATCTACTATGTACCGAATTCTGAAGGGGAAAAAAATGACTGGAATTGTTAGTACTCCCAAGCTACATTCAATCACACAAACTGCAATCAAAGGAGTTGTACATACATTTTATTATGAGAAGCAGTTCCCAACCGTCAACAAAATTCTAACTAAAATCAATAAAGATCGGAATTTACCTGAAAATAAAAGAACTGAGCTCTAGAAATTGTTCAGAAAACTTGATTTTTACTGGGAAAAACCAGATAGGAAATCTGTTCTTATAGATCGTCCGGAAAATGTCCGTTGGAGAAGGAAAAATCTCTCTTAAGTAAAAGGTAGAGTTGCTAGAAATAACACAACTTACAAAATTAGTAATTTAACTGAATTTTTGAAAGATTTTTTTGAATAAAGTTAGTGCAGAAAATTGGGAAGAATCCAGATAATAGAAGAATAAAAGAAAACGGGGAAACGCGATCTCATGATGGGTGAGATGGAGAAACCAATTATAATTAATTTGAGCGAAGATAGCTTCACTGACTTTGATTACAAATTAGATACCTAATGTTTACCAGCGTAAACACAATTTATTATTTAAATTTTTTTTAACATATAAAAATTAATTGCATTTGAATCCCTTTTTAGTGTTTAATTTTAATTCTGCAGATGATTTAAGAAATAAATAAACTGAAACGTCAAATATCCTAAAAAGGTTTTAAATTAATAATAAAATGACCGATAGCTCCAAAAATTTTTTAATATTATATGGACGAATTTATTTTTTATATATCTTTTACTTCTGGTATTTTTGACAATGGGTATTTTGTAAATATTTAAATTAAAACTTAAAATTTTTTGAGAGAAATAGGCTACGTTTTAGTCTGAATGTACCTTAAACGGATTTTATGCCAAAAATAATAAAAAATACTGTTGTGAGTTGTGTTAAATATGTCAAAAATTATCTATATTTTCTAATGTAGGTGAATTATTAAGAAATCATAAGAAAGAAAATAATATAAAAACTTTTTATTTTAAGTTTTTAACCGAAATAATATTCTATGCTATAAATACTGGGGGGGGGGGGGGGGCGATCGATATTCAAGAGTTTTCTATTTTCTATTCAATTCCATAATATTCGCAATAGTGGCTTTTGTCATTGTATACAGGGGCTATTCAGTACAAAGCAGAAATAAAAGTCGATTTACATGGGTTTAAATGGATATCTCTGCTATTTTAAGCCCTGGGGAGTTGGCACTTCCTATATGGGGTCATCCCTGGAGATTCCACATGCGGTGTTGCCAGGCTGTACAAAATTTCCTTAACTTGAGGAAAATGTAGATATGGCAACGTTATAACAATTCAAATATAACACGTGCATTATTACGGTTGTATCGTGTATCTCTAAGATTTGAACTAATATTAAAAAGATAAGTTTAGTTTCGATTTTAACACACTAAAAATGGCAAGATTTAGTCGATTTTATTTTGGCTGTTCTCCAGTGTTATTAGTCCTTAATTTCTTTAAAATTAAGACAAAAACTTTAAATTTGCGCTTCGTTCGTATATTCTAGTTGAGATTTAATAACCATTATGCGGAAAAGTGAAATAAATATAAAGACCTCCCTATATCTCCACAACACCGGGCCTTTAAAATACCAGTCGTTTTCCTTAACACCTTTGGAGAATATTAATAGGTCCATCAATTTTAGTGCTCGAGCCAGGGCGCATCTTTAATCGTGATAAACAATATCCGGCATGGAGCGTCCCGGTCTTTTTGGTTACGAGGAATTCCGTCGACAAACAGCTTATGATAGATGGTTTATTAGGCCGCATACCGGATACCCAGCACCGATTTTTAAGCATTCTCTTAATAGGTTTCCGCTTTTTAATCATTAAGAGCCCTTAAAAACTTAATAAAACCGCTTTCTTTAATGGACTTGGTTTGTAAACTTTAATTGATGTTGACACGTCATATGTTTGTTTTGGGTTTCGGTTAAACTTACATATTAAAAACTAAAAAGTTTAAATACTTCCTGTTACCTTTTGGCACTGATCGGTTAGGGATTAATTATGCTGCTACTTAAAAGCTAACACCCAGTTTCACAATCGATGGTAACATGAAGTGGTTAAATAACCAACACTTGCAAGTTAACCATGAGTTTTCAAAGGTAGGTGTTTCACAAACAAGAATTGAGGGCTGGTTACGAAACCATTTATTTGTCAATGTTGGTTTGACAACTTAACCTCTATTTTTACGACGATATTTCAAAAAAAATTCCTCGAAAATAATTTATTATTATAAAGCTAATATTTGTGAAAAGTTTATAATCATGGAGAAGAGGGAAAAAAGAGCTGTAAATTTTTGTAAAGAAGAAGAAATCCTTCTTATAGCTCTGGTAGACAAATATAAGAATATTATTGAAAGTAAAAAGAGTATTTCTCACACTTGGAGTGATAAAGAAAACTGTTGGAAAATTTTACAAAATGAGTTCAACGCCAGTTGTACTGTAAATGGCACAAGAAATGTCAAAGTTTTGAAAGAAAAATATAGAAATTTAAAAAGAAAAACCGAAGAAAAGTTTTCAAGAATTAAAATGGAAATTAACAAAACGAGAGGAGGAACCTATACAGCCCCTATAATAACAGAAATGGATGAAGCCTCAAAAATATACTTGGGGAAGAACAAATTTCAGGCTTCCACAATAACTATGATTGCGATGCTCCGAAAGATTTGCCAATGATCATTGTTGAAGAAAATGTTGACGAGAGCAATGAAAATGATAAAACAATTAAATATCTCATCAAAAGAAAATTTTATTGTAGCTGGTATAGAATTGTAACAATTCTTTTTTGTATTTAGTATTTAGCATTTTATTTATTTAGAACCACTGCTTGAAAACCATCACACTGTTTTCGAACAAACCGAACAAGAACAGTCAAATAATTGGACTAGTTATGCAGCATACAATTTTAGAACACCAGTTTCCAAGAAGTTGAGGACAAGTAAAGGTTGGGATTTGTAACTGTAAGAAATGTTTATGAGTTATATTCCATTAAAATTTTTTTTTTTTTATTTTTACTTGAAAAGTTTTTTTTCTGGTTTCCTATAAAATGTAATAAATTATAAATTTCTTCATAAAAATTGTTTAGTGTTATAGTTGAATATATTTTGTACAGGGCATAATATATAATGTTGTAGGTTTTGTTGAGTCTTCAAGAATTAGAAGAAATAAATATATAAAGAAGTACAAAAGTCTGAATGCAATTCTAATAGAAGAAAAATTAGAGTTCTTAAGACTTCAAAAAGAAAAGTTTTTAGAAGAACACGAATTAAAAATGCTGATTTTAAGGAAAAAACTGGAAAAAGAATAAATTTCTAGAATTATATATTGTTACTAAAAAGTTTAGTTATAAAAATTTTTGTTCTTTTTTGATTGAAAGTTAATAGTATCTAGTATTTTTTCAGAATTGCTATGTTTTTTTTTTTAATTTATAATAATAAATGAAGATGTTACTGTGAAAGTCCAGAATTTGTAGTTGTCAAGTTTCCCTGGTAAATGTCCAAAATTAATTTAGGAAAAGATAATCTAAACTAGCCCGAAATATATTTAGTAAATCTTATCTAGTCCATTAAGGTTTAGTTATTTTTTCTAAATTAATTTTGGTTACCCCATTTCTTATATTGGATTATTCAACAAAAACGCAAATGATTTTTATTCTGCCCGAACCGTCAACAAATAAAAAGCGTAAGCAAAGTAATGAGGTTATGTTCTTTTGGTTAAGTAAGTAACCATAGGATTGTCTACTGGTAAACTTAACTCATGGTTAACTTCCGGTGAAACAATTTTTTTAAATAACCATCGGTTTTTTCTTAACCTTTCGGTGACCACACATTGTGAAACTGAGCGTAAATGTCCTATTTTTTAAGAAAAACCATTCGTTGTCTACGGATTTCGATGTGCTAAATATGATTTGGAATTTCGAATGCTAAAGAAAAATGAATGAATCTAGAATTAATAAACTGATTGCAATAAAAAAAGTTTTTAATATATTGCTTATCTTTGAGTCCAATTTCTTGAAGTTCGCTTATGTTTTTTAAATACGAGGATGGTTCGATAAGTTCTCGGCCTAATAAAGAAAACAAAAGATTTTTAAAACGTTTTTATTTATTTTTCAACATAGTCCCCTTGTACTCCATTACATTTAGACCAATGATGTTCTAACATTTTAATACCCGTAGTATAATGCGATTTGTCCAATTCTGCAAAATAAGGGAATATTTGTCCAGCGAGCCATTTCCTCAAGTTTGGGAAGAAAAAGTAATTGCTGGGAGCCAGATCCGGCGAATATAGCGCATGTGGAAGCACTTCGAAACGTAGGTCATGGAGTTTTGCAGCAACAACCATAGATTTGTGTGCAGGCGCGTTATCCTCATGAAAAAGCACTTTTTTTAGCAAAATGTGGACGTTTAGCCTTAATCACATGCTGCAAATGGTCGAGTAGTGAAGCGTAATACTCCTAGGTGGTGGTCTTGCCTTGTTCTAAATTGTCTATAAGCACCACGCCATGTGAATCCCAAAAAAACTGTTGCCATGACTTTTCCTGCAGACCAGGAACCGTTTAGACTGCTGCTTTGTCTCTGACGTGTAATGGTGAATCCAATTTCATCTACAGTTATCAAACGTCGAAGAAACTCAGCAGGATTGCGTCTCAATAAGTCTAAACACTCTTGCGAAGTGTTCATTCGAAGGCGTTTTTGGTCGACTGTTAAACGCGGCACCCATCGCGCAGAATGCTTTTTCATGTCAAGAACATCGTGTAAAATCCAGTGGACACGATTTATCGAGATGTTTGCTATACCAGCAAGCTCTCGTTCTTTCAGTCGCCGGTCATGAAGCATGACATTGCGAATTTTTGTGACAATTTCGTCAGTTGTAGCTGTTTTTGGGTGTCCCGAGCGCTCATCATCTTGAATTGATATACGACCACGATTAAATGCAGCAGCCCATTTTTTTACTGTCGAAAACGAAAGAGAAGAATTCGTTAAAGTAGAATCTAATTCATTTTTGATGTCCCTAGGAGTTAAGCCTTTTAAAACAAAGTACTTTATAACCGCTCGAACTTCAATTTTATCTATCTTTCACAAAATATCGAACCTTATGTGTTCACTCGATCGCCACAAACAAGCAACTGAACGCAAACATCTGAAACTTTGCAGGGCGTCATCTCAAGATTTAATGCTTACAAAATATTATAGTTATTTGATCCTACTAGCGCCCCTCTCTGTTTCAAGCGGAGAACTTATCAAACCATCGTCGTAATATACCCAACCAGCTAAATTATTTTATAATCTGAAGCTGTTACAACTATTTTATTTTATTTGTATTTTATTACTATTTCCAAAATGCTAATGGATTATATAGAGGTGCATTGGACACTATTCTGTTGTAGGCAGGCAAAGTGTTTTATAAATTTATCATCAAAACGCTTATCTAATAAAATATTTTATAAAACAGTCACAAAATTATGATAGAAGTGTTTCTATAAACAATTTATAAAACATTTCAGCGTAAAAAATTAAAATGTTTTATAATAGTTTTTCAGTAATTTGCGCTATTTTTACCCAGAAAATTGAAGTGAAAAGCAATTTCGTTATTGAAAGAAAACTGTTGTGGTAGAGATTATTATAGTATGATACTTCTACTACAATATGAAAACAATAACAGTTTTTTAATAAAATTCAACTGTTTTCGTGAATATACATTTGCTGTCGCTAACTATATAATAAAACATTTGGACTAAGCCAGTTTGATGTTCATTTAAATGTGAGGTAAGTAAATAAAAGTTTTTGTTGCTTTGGTTTCGTTAACGCATAAACGTGCATAAATACATCAAAACACAACAAGAAAAACGCAAAACTAAAGCAACAGATTTTATAGGTTATGTACGATAAAATGCCGGTACATAGTTGCATTTATCACTAAACAAAAACAGATTTATTACCTTCGATCTTTAGTTGCTTTTACGATTATTTCGTTTTCCATGGAACGAAGCTCGGCTAGGAGTCAGGTTAGAAAAAAGGACAGGGCCGAATTTTAATGTTTTTCTTATAAACAACAAAAAGGTTTTCTCAGGAAAAAAATAAAAAAGGTTAAAAAGTGTTGGGATTCGAAGTTCTACCCATTTTCCTTCCAGTATATGACGCTAATTTTCAACACAGGCAATATAAGCTTGACATAATTCTGTTCCATTCAATTACTTTTTTTTTTAAACATTATTTATTATAAAAATTTAATTTAATGAATATGCAAATTCATAATATAAAGTTATAATATTATATGTCATATTTAGGTTGTAAAATGGCGGTTCTGTCAACCATGGCAGCAGTGATTAATGGCCATTAAGCACTGGTATTAATCAGTTTAAATAAAAATGTGTACCATTATAGTTGATGAAACAAAAGCAAAATTTTGAAACAATCGTCGCCAAATATTTTTTCTTAATTTTTAACACCCTGAATCTTGATCAAGAAGCCCTTTAGGACACATGTTACTTAACCTAAATAACACCCTTATAGTCAGGTGTATGGGAAAATATATAGTTTAGGTATTTTCAAATATGATTTTTGTTGTATCTTTATTCTTTTAAACTAGGTTATAGTTCGGCCCTGTCTCATTTCCATAGGTTTTAATGAGAAATATTTTTTAATTATTTTATAAAGGTTGCATAGTAGCTTAATTACGTTGAAATGCTTACTATTAATACAAAGTTATTTTATAGGAATTCGCCATTGTAAAATGGCAGCATTCCGGAACATTAAAGTGGACTTAGCTGAAAATACTCAATATTACATGTATTTTAATACTTGCAGCTGGAAAATACACATGAATTATAAAATAATGATGCCTAGAACAAACTGAATTAAGTTTTACTACGGAAAATGACGAAATCGACCAAGATAATTTTTTTAAGAATATTTTTTTCCTAAAACATTCATAAATAAGGGGCGCGTTAAAATTTTATTATAAATATGCTATATATTTCTCGATAAAATTTCACTTGCAGTAAAAACTTTGGTTTCGGTGTCTCTAAACAACACATCAAAACTATAGAAGTCGAATTAGTAGTAGGGCTTCGTGTGTCTCTTTTGTTTGTAAATTTATAATTTAGTAATAAACTGTTTTAGATAGTTTAAAAAATATTATAAGAAATAACCAGGTATATTTTATAGCGCAGTATGAAAAGCTGTTATAAAACTATTTTATAAAGCTGCTGTTATTTTTTATCAGTTTTCAGCGAGTAACGAAACGAACCGCACTTGAAAATGTCAAATGAGATTTTGGCGAAACGTCGTAAAAACGATTTTTTGAACGAACGGATTGAAACCCGGAATAACCAAACCATTCACCTCCTTTGCACAAACAGGTGCATGTCGGTACCCTGATGAGTCTAGTAGAGACGAAACATGTACCTCTGCCGTATCACTGTGGCGGGGAGGGTAAATTTTGACTTCCTTTTCGATATGGTGGTACAGGTAGGCCATCATCTCGATGGTGGTGTAATAGGATGAATTGTGTTCTGTAGCAATTCATTCAAACTGTGCAACCTCTAACACGGAAAGGATATGATGGAACGAAGTTTGCAATTACTGTTCGCATTTTACTTTACTACTTACTTTACTAGTGTTAGAGGTTGCACAGTTTGAAAAAATTGCGATAAAACACAGTCCATCCCATTCCACCACCATCGAGATGATGGCCCACCTGTACCACTATACCGAGAAGAAAGTCAAAACTTACCACCCCCGCCACAGTGATACGGCAGAGGTACATGTTTCGTCTCTACCAGACTCATCAGGGTACTGACATGCACCTGTCTGTGCAAAGGACAGATCGGAAGGACGCATGCAACACTGAACGCGGCTTCGCCGACCTCCCGCTGGATGGCGTATACATGTTCATGCGGCTTTCACGGATTCCTCCGCGTGAGATGCAATAGTAGTGGAAATATCCACACTATGCCGTTGTAGTGCTGAAATTACATTCAGCAAACGTACAACTATATGCAACTCCGTGTATAAATGAAGCAAATTGCGATCAGTAAATGCAAACTTCGTTCCAATCATATCCTTTTCGTGTTAGAGGTTGCACAGTTTGAATAAATTGCGATAAAACACAATCCATCCCATTCCACCACCATCGAGATGATGGCCCACCTGTACCACTATACCGAGAAGAAAGTCAAAACTTACCCTCCCCGCCACAGTGATACGGGAGAGGTACATGTTTCGTCTCTACTAGACTCATCAGGGTATCGATATGCACCTGTCTGTGCAAAGGACAGATCGGAAGGAAGCATGCAACACTGAACGCGGCTTCGCCGACCTCTCGCCAGACGGCGTATACATGTTTATGCGGCTTTCACGGATTCCTCCGCGTGAGATGCAATAGCAGTGGATATATCCACACTATGCTGTTGTAGTGCTGAAATCACATTCAGCAAACGTACAACTATATGCAACTCCGTGTATAAATGAAGCAAATTGCGATCAGTAACTGCAAACTTCGTTCCAATCATATCCTTTTCGTGTTAGAGGTTGCACAGTTTGAATAAATTGCGATAAAACACAATCCATTCTATTCCACCACCATCGAGATGATGGCCCACCTGTACCACTATAACGAGAAGCGTGCATCTCACACGGAGGAATCCGTGAAAGCCGCATAAACATGTATAGGCCATTCGGCGGGAGGTCGGCGGAGCCGCGTTCAGTGTTGCATGCTTCCTTCCGATCTGTCCTTTGCACAGACAGGTGCATGTCGGTACCCTGATGAGTCTAGTAGAGATGAAACATGTACCTCTGCCGCATCACTGTGGCGGGGAGGGTAAGTTTTGACTTTCTTCTCGGTATAGTGGTACAGGTGGGCCATCATCTCGATGGTGGTGGAATAGGATGGATTGTGTTTTATCGCAATTTATTCAAACTGTGCAAGCTTTAACACGGAAAGGATATGATTGGAACGAAGTGTGCATTTACTGATCGCAATTTGCTTCATTTATACACGTTGTTGCATATAGTTGTACGTTTGCTGAATGTGATTTCAGCACTACAACGGCATAGTGTGGATATATCCACTGCTATTGCATCTCACACGGAGGGATCCGTGAAAGCCGCATATATATATATATATATATATATATATATATATATATATATATATATATATATATATATTAACAATTTTTCAAAAATTTCACTCCCTAGAATGATAAAAATGGTCCCAATTTTTTTTATTCGACCTTTAAATAATTTTTCATGCTTTTGTCTTACTGATTTCATCCCCTAAAGTACTACCATTTTAGTTGGACGTTGAAAACTAAATGTGACGTCACTCCCCCCACTTGCGGTATTCCACCAGTAACATTCATTCACTATTTGTTGGGAAGCAACTGTCAGTCGATAGCACGTGGTTGTTATACGAGCACAACTGTGTAGATCGATTGCGAGTTCAGTATATCGTTGCCCGTGATATCGTGCGGTTGTGCTCGAGAATTGCAAATAAGCCGGTATATTTATGTTATCAAATTGGATAGAAGCTTAAGTATTTTTTCAAATCTACTAGCGGATATAATTTTGTGGATATAACCATTTTCGATACGTTTTATCTTGACGAAAAGATTGCTAGAAGGACCCCAACTTTATTGATTAAATACAGAACATTTATTAAAGGTAAGAAATCGATTTTGAATATTTTGTTTGTATGGAAATTCATGTAAAAAAATCTATAAATTTTTAAAGCAGTGTGTAAAAAATATCATTCCAAGTCGAAAAATAAGTTTATATGTTATTTATACATCGATTTTATCTATTACTAATACAAATTAATAGAAACGAGATATTTGTTATCTATTTTGTTTGGATTCTTATAAAATATATTTGTCACTAAGATTTATATCTAACTGTATAAGTAGTTGCTTCCGTCTTTTCAAATGATAATTTATTATTTTCTTAGAAGTGGTGTAAAGATACATACAATTTTTATAGCTGAGTTCGTAAACTAGTTTTAATAATGTTTTTTTTTCAAAATTTGTGGATATTTTACACTAGTAGAATTCCTCAACAAATAAGTATAAATGGTTTTTTTAGATTTTTCTCGAGAATTGGTTTTTTGGTAGTAATAATGAGGTAATTTGGGTCCCAACTAACTCATTAGTACAGTTCCATCTTATGAGATAATCTCTGGTGTAACTAAGATTATTTTTTGGGGAGGCAACTTGGAATCCACTTCTTTATACTAGATGTAAACTTTTTTTAATCATTTTATATTTCAAATTAGGAACAAAATCATTCACAATTTTTGTATATTTTCTTGAATATATTTTAACATTTTACATGAAACTATGCAATAAGGTATTTGACAACTGTTGGAAAGTCATTTTATATTATTTTTTATTTCATCTAACGCAGACTACATTAATATTTCCTAAAGATATGTTGTATTTTCGGTAAAAATCAATTAAAAAAGTTTGAATTGTAAAAAAGCATGCCGAAATGCAATCTGAGTAATGGCGCTGACCACGTGGCACATATGACGTCACATCATTGTAAACAAAGAACCGCTTCTTGAGTTTTTATTTGTTTGTCGTCTTATAAAATATTTTATAAATAGAGCGTAGGGCTACCATGCACCAACGTCCACAAATACTTCAGAAAAGGTGTTTGTTTCTGTTTCAATAGATTTTAAAAGGCAGAAACAGTGGTTACAACTACTTGTATGGTTTTACATCTGAAGATCAGTTTAATATGAGTATATTTGGGTTTTTATGTTACTGTAATATCTTATGGCTGGGCTTTTATAAATTTTGAACAATGTTCCTTGTTTAAAGCTGCATTACGTGTACATAATCTATATAGACCTTAAATTACTTGTTCTAGGATAAAAACATTATTATTCTCTTATGGATTAGAATGAAAGGCAGACCTATTAAACCAAAGAAATTTGTTATAATCATTCACGAACTTAATGTTGACATAATCTATATTGCGACTTTATACTCAAATTCTTGGTATGACTTGAGTGATTTCTTTGAATAAGTAAGTTGCAAGTCATTTACATTGTCGTTTCACGTAGTTTTTCAATCTTAAGTGCATCTACAACGAGAAGATTACTATTGTCGCGTTACAAGATTGGCAACAAATCGTGGAGCATTTTCCATCACGTAACAAGCGTAAAAAAATCTTTATTTAATTTACGATTTTTACGGAATATAAACATATTTTTTTTAACAATTAATAATGCTCTGAAATCTATTAGAATGGCCATTTGTAATGCGGCTGAAATTTCGAACGTTCACGCGAACGAATTTTGTACACAGTAAAAAATAATTTCAAAAATTATAGAAATTTTTTTAAAATTCATATTAAGACAGCAAAACAATGTAAAATATTTAAAAAATTAATTCTTCTTCTTTTTTCTACCTGAAATGTTTATAAATGGAATTATATTTGGTATCACTTGAAGGTTAAAATAATTTTAAAAATATCGCCCGTGAGGGTTTACAAATAAAAATATAAGCAAATTTGTTCTTGACTGGCTGGATCGGTTGATATTAAAACATATTGACGAACTAGCTATGTTCATACTAAAGCCCTGTATAAATAAATATTTCTAAAAATGCTTGCGGACAGGACACTACCACTCTTAAATTAATTTTAAAAAAACCGTCTATGGCGTCTCACAAGTTAAAATCCGCACATATTTTCTATTTACGGGCTAGGTACGTTCATACTAAAGCCCTGTATAAACAAATATTTCTAAAAATGCTTGCGGACAGGACACTACCACCCTTACATTAATTTTTAAAAAAATCGTCTGTGGCGTCTCACAAGTTAAAATCCGCACATATTTTCTATTGACGGGCTAGGTATGTTCATACTAAAGCCCTGTATAAACAAATTATTCTAAAAATGCTTGCGGACAGGACACGACCACCCTTAAATTCATTTTTAAAAAACTCGTCTATGGAGTCTCACAAGTTAAAATCCGCACTTATTTTCTATTGACGGGCTAGGTATGTTTATACTAAAGCCCTGTATAAACAAATTTTTCTAAAAATGCTTGCGGACAGGACACTGCCACCCTTAAATTCATTTTTAAAAAAATCGTCTATAGAGTCTCACAAGTTAAAATCCGCACATATTTTCTATTGACGGGCTAGGTATGTTCATACTAAAGCCCTGTATAAACAAATTTTTCTAAAAATGCTTGCGGACAGGACACTACCACCCTTAAATTAATTTTTAAAAAAATCGTCTATGGGGGTCTCACAAGTTAAAATCCGCACATATTTTTTATTGACGGGCTAGGTATGTTCATACTAAAGCCCTGTATAAACAAATATTTCTAAAAATGCTTGCGGACAGGACACTACCACTCTTAAATTAATTTTTAAAAAAACCATCTAAGGCGTCTCACAAGTTAAAATCCGCACATATTTTCTATTTACGGGCTAGGTATGTTCATACTAAAGCCCTGTATAAACAAATATTTCTAAAAATGCTTGCGGACAGGACACTACCACCCTTACATTAATTTTTAAAAAAATCGTCTGTGGCGTCTCACAACTTAAAATCCGCACATATTTTCTATTGACGGGCTAGGTATGTTCATACTAAAGCCCTGTATAAACAAATTATTCTAAAAATGCTTGCGGACAGGACACTACCACCCTTAAATTAATTTTAAAAAAAATCGTCTATGGAGTGTCACAAGTTAAAATCCGCACATATTTTATATTGACGGGCTAGGTATGTTCATACTAAAGCACTATATAAATAAATATTTCTAAAAATGCTTGCAGACAGGACACTACCACCCTTAAATTCAATTTTAAAAAACTCGTCTATGGAGTCTCACAAGTTAAAATCCGCACATATTTTCTATTGACGGGCTAGGTATGTTCATACTAAAGCCCTGTATAAACAAATTTTTCTAAAAATGCTTGCGGACAGGACACTACCACCCTTAAATTCATTTAAAAAAAAATCTTCTATGGCGTCTCACAAGTTAAAATCCGCACATATTTTCTATTGACGGGCTAGGTGTGTTCATACTAAAGCCCTATATAAATAAATATTTCTAAAAATGATTGCGGACAGGACACTACCACCCTTAAATTCATTTTTAAAAAACTCGTCTATGGAGTCTCACAAGTTAAAATCCGCACTTATTTTCTATTGACGGGCTAGGTATGTTCATACTAAAGCCCTGTATAAACAAATTTTTCTAAAAATGCTTGCGGACAGGACACTACCACCCTTAAATTCATTTTTAAAAAAATCGTCTATGGACTCTCACAAGTTAAAATCCGCACATATTTTCTATTGACGGGCTAGGTATGTTCATACAAAAGCCCTGTATAAACAAATTTTTCTAAAAATGCTTGCGGACAGGACACTACCACCCTTAAATTCATTTTTAAAAAAATCGTCTATGGCATTTCACATATTAAAATCCGCACATATTTTCTATTGACGGACTAGGATTGTTCATACTAAAGCCCCGTATAAACAAATTTTTCTAAAAATGCTTGCGGACAGGACACCACCACCCTTAAATTCATTTTTAAAAAAATCGTCTATGGAGTCTCACAAGTTAAAATCCGCACATATTTTCTATTGACGGGCTAGGTATGTTCATACTAAAGCCCTATATAAATAAATATTTCTAAAAATGCTTGCGGACAGGACATTACCACCCTTAAATTCATTTTTAAAAAAATCGTCTATGGAGTCTCACAAGTTAAAATCCGTACATATTTTCTATTGACGGGCTAGGTATGTTCATACTAAAGCCCTATATAAATAAATATTTCTAAAAATGCTTGCGGACAGGACATTACCACCCTTAAATTCATTTTTAAAAAACTCGTCTATGGAGTCTCACAAGTTTAAATCCGCACATATTTTCTATTGACGGGCTAGGTTTGTTCATACTAAAGCCCTGTATAAACAAATTTTTCTAAAAATTCTTGCGGACAGGACACTACCACCCTTAAATTCATTTTTAAAAAAATCGTCTATGGCGTCTCAGAAGTTAAAATCCGCACATATTTTATATTGACGGGCTAGGTTTGTTCATACTAAAGCCCTGTATAAACAAATATTTCTAAAAATGCTTGCGGACAGGACACTACCACCCTTAATTTCATTTAAAAAAAAAAACGTCTATGGCGTCTCACAAGTTAAAATCCGCACATATTTTATATTGACGGGCTAGGTATATTCATATTAAAGCCCTGTATAAAGAGATATTTCTAAAAATGCTTGCGGACAAGACACTACAGGGCTTTAATGTGAACATACCTATCCCTTCAATATAAAATATGTGCGGATTTTAACTTCTGAAACGCCATAGACGATTTTTTTTTAAATGAATTTAAGGGTGGTAGTGTCCTGTCCGCAAGCATTTTTAGAAATATTTGTTTATACAGGGCTTCAGTATGAACACACCTAGCCCGTCAATAGAAAATATGTGCGGATTTTAACTTGTGAGACGCCATAGACGATTTTTTTTTTAAATGAATTTAAAGGTGGTAGTGTCCTGTCCGCAAGAATTTTTAGAAAAATTTGTTTATACAGGGCTTTAGTATGAACATACCTAGCCCGTCAATAGAAAATATGTATGGATTTTAATATGTGAAACGCTATAGACGATTTTTTTAAAAATAAATTTAAGGGTGGTAGTGTCCTGTCCGCAAGCATTTTTAGAAAAATTTGTTTATACAGGGCTTTAGTATGAACATACCTAGCCCGTCAATGGAAAATATGTGCGGATTTTAACTTGTGAGAATCTATAGACGATTTTTTTAAAAATGAATTTAAGGGTGGTAGTGTCCTGTCCGCAAGCATTTTTAGAAAAATTTGTTTATACAGGGCTTTAGTATGAACATACCTAGCCCGTCAATAGAAAATATGTGCGGATTTTAACTTGTGAGATTCCATAGACGAGTTTTTTAAAAATGAATTTAAGGGTGGTAGTGTCCTGTCCGCAAGCATTTTTAGAAAAATTTGTTTATACAGGGCTTTAGTATGAACATACCTAGCCCGTCAATAGAAAATATGTGCGGATTTTAACTTGTGAGACTCCATAGACGAGTTTTTTAAAAATGAATTTAAGGGTGGTAGTGTCCTGTCTGCAAGCATTTTTAGAAATATTTATTTATATAGGGCTTTAGTATGAACATACCTAGCCCGTCAATATAAAATATGTGCGGATTTTAACTTGTGAGACTCCATAGACGATTTTTTTTTTAAATGAATTTAAGGGTGGTAGTGTCCTGTCCGCAAGCATTTTTAGAATAATTTGTTTATACAGGGCTTTAGTATGAACATACCTAGCCCGTCAATAGAAAATATGTGCGGATTTTAACTTGTGAGACGCCACAGACGATTTTTTTAAAAATTAATGTAAGGGTGGTAGTGTCCTGTCCGCAAGCATTTTTAGAAATATTTGTTTATACAGGGCTTCAGTATGAACATACCTAGTCCGTCAATATAAAATATGTGCGGATTTTAACTTGTGAGACGCCATAGACGGTTTTTTTAAAAATTAATTTAAGGGTGGTAGTGTCCTGTCCGCAAGCATTTTCAGAAATATTTGTTTTTCCAGGGCTTTAGTATGAACATACCTAGCCCGTCAATAAAAAATATGTGCGGATTTTAACTTGTGAGACCCCATAGACGATTTTTTTTTAAATTAATTTAAGGGTGGTAGTGTCCTGTCCGCAAGCATTTTTAGAAAAATTTGTTTATACAGGGCTTTAGTATGAACATACCTAGCCCGTCAATAGAAAATATGTGCGGATTTTAACTTGTGAGACTCTATAGACGATTTTTTTAAAAATGAATTTAAGGGTGGTAGTGTCCTGTCCGCAAGCATTTTTAGAAAAATTTGTTTATACAGGGCTTTAGTATGAACATACCTAGCCCGTCAATAGAAAATATGTGCGGATTTTAACTTGTGAGACTCCATAGACGAGTTTTTTAAAATGAATTTAAGGGTGGTAGTGTCCTGTCCGCAAGCATTTTTAGAAATATTTATTTATGTAGGGCTTTAGTATGAACATACCTAGCCCGTCAATAGAAAATATGTGCGGATTTTAACTTGTGAGACTCCATAGACGATTTTTTTAAAAATGAATTTAAGGGTGGTAGTGTCCTGTCCGCAAGCATTTTTAGAAAAATTTGTTTATACAGGGCTTTAGTATGAACATACCTAGCCCGTCAATAGAAAATATGTGCGGATTTTAACTTGTGAGACTCCATAGACGATTTTTTTAAAAATGAATTTAAGGGTGGTAGTGTCCTGTCCGCAAGCATTTTTAGAAAAATTTGTTTATACAGGGCTTTAGTATGAACATACCTAGCCCGTCAATAGAAAATATGTGCGGATTTTAACTTGTGAGACTCCATAGACGATTTTTTAAAAAATGAATTTAAGGGTGGTAGTGTCCTGTCCGCAAGCATTTTTAGAAAAATTTGTTTATACAGGGCTTTAGTATGAACATACCTAGCCCGTCAATAGAAAATATGTGCGGATTTTAACTTGTGAGACTCTATAGACGATTTTTTTAAAAATGAATTTAAGGGTGGTAGTGTCCTGTCCGCAAGCATTTTTAGAAAAATTTGTTTATACAGGGCTTTAGTATGAATATACCTAGCCCGTCAATAGAAAATATGTGTGGATTTTAACTTGTGAGACTCCATAGACGATTTTTTTAAAAATGAATTTAAGGGTGGTAGTGTCCTGACCGCAAGCATTTTTAGAAAAATTTGTTTATACAGGGCTTTAGTATGAACATACCTAGCCCGTCAATAGAAAATATGTGCGGATTTTAACTTGTGAGACTCCATAGACGAGTTTTTTAAAATTGAATTTAAGGGTGGTAGTGTCCTGTCTGCAAGCATTTTTAGAAATATTTATTTATATAGTGCTTTAGTATGAACATACCTAGCCCGTCTATAGAAAATATGTGCGGATTTTAACTTGTGAGACGCCATAGACGATTTTTTTTTAAATGAATTTAAGGGTGGTAGTGTCCTGTCCGCAAGCATTTTTAGAAAAATTTGTTTGTACAGGGCTTTAGTATGAACATACCTAGCCCGTCAATAGAAAATATGTGCGGATTTTAACTTGTGAGACGCCATAGACGATTTTTTTAAAAATTAATTTAAGGGTGGTAGTGTCTTGTCCGCAAGCATTTTTAGAAATATTTGTTTATCCAGGGCTTTAGTATGAACATACCTAGCCCGTAAATAGAAAATATGTGCGGATTTTAACTTGTGAGACGCCATAGACGGTTTTTTTAAAAATTAATTTAAGAGTGGTAGTGTCCTGTCCGCAAGCATTTTTAGAAAAATTTGTTTATACAGGGCTTTAGTATGAACATACCTAGCCCGTCAATAGAAAATATGTGCGGATTTTTACTTGTGAAATGCAATAGACGATTTTTTTGAAAATGAATTTAAGGGTGGTAGTGTCCTGTCCGCAAGCATTTTTAGAAAAATTTGTTTATACAGGGCTTTAGTATGAACATACCTAGCCCGTCAATAGAAAATATGTGCGGATTTTTACTTGTGAAATGCCATAGACGATTTGTTTAAAAATGAATTTAAGGGTGGTAGTGTCCTGTCCGCAAGCATTTTTAGAAATATTTGTTTTTACAGGGCTTTAGTATGAACATACCTAGCCCGTCAATATAAAATATGTGCGGATTTTAACTTCTGAGATGCCACGGACGATTATTTTTTAAATTAATTTAAGGGTGGTAGTGTCCTGTCCGCAAGCATTTTTGGAAATATCTGTTTATACAGGTTTTTAATATAAAGATACCTAGCCCGTCAATATGAAATATGTGCGGATTTTAGCTTGTGAAACGCCACAGACGATTTTTTTTAAATGAATTTAAAGATGGTAGTGTCCTGTCCGCAATAATTTTTAAAAATATCTGTTTATATAGGGCTTTAATATGAATATACCTCGCGCGTCAATATAAAATATGTGCGGATTTTAACTTCTGAGATGCCACGGACGATTATTTTTTAGATTAATTTAAGGGTGGTAGTGTCCTGTCCGCAAGCATTTTTGGAAATATCTGTTTATACAGGTTTTTAATATAAAGATACCTAGCCCGTCAATATGAAATATGTGCGGATTTTAGCTTGTGAAACGCCACAGACGATTTTTTTTAAATGAATTTAAAGATGGTAGTGTCCTGTCCGCAATAATTTTTAAAAATATCTGTTTATATAGGGCTTTAATATGAATATACCTCGCGCGTCAATATAAAATATGTGCGGATTTTAACTTGCGAAACGCCATAGACGATTTTTTTAAATCAATTTAAGGGTGTGTTTAAAATCTTTTTTTTGTTATATAGTGTCAGTCAGGTGTCCTAAATTACTATAAGATTTTCCAAGAGAGTCCTAACCAGTAAAATTTGTTTTTTTTTACAACAATATAGGATGAAATACTTTTGTAAATAAAATTTTGTTTCTCATTTTTCGGTAATATTTTTTTGAGTGTATAATTCGTCTCGTGAACGTTCCAAACTTCAGCCGCATCATTTGTAACATATTTTTAATAGCGTTAAATAGCCTACTAACGCGTCGATGGAAGCTAATAGATTAAGAAAAATAAAATATCTTGGAAATATCTAATTTTTAAAATATATTAAACAACACTTCGTTTGAAAATTAGTTAGTTTGTCCATATTTTATTTGACATTAAATTATAAAAATTGGCAAGATATTTGAGATCGCAAAAAAATAATTTTAGCCGCCTTAGTTTCATTTCACTTCAATTATTTTTAAATTGCAACTTCAATTATTAAAGCTTAAATACAATTAAATTAGAATTTAAATAAGATGACTCTAAAAAAAGAGAGATTTAAAAATCGAACTACGTGAAAATTAAAGTGATGTTTTCAAATTTTTAGTCTTTCCTAAAGTGAACGACGGATGATTTTAATGTTCTTATCAAAAATTCGAATTACGGTAATAGTAAACAAGGAGAAATGGCAAATAAAACACGGACAATCTAACTCTCAAACTATTTTAGGAAGGAATACCTAAAAAGCTAATCGTTTTTTAGGAGTTCTTGGTAGCTTTTATAATATAGATTTTCTCCAGTGAAAGCTCGATGAAAATCGATCTCGTATGTTTTACGCGACTCTTGAACTATTTCATGGTTTTAGAATTTCCAATTTTTTAGAAAAGTGTCCAGTACACATCAAATTTAGATGAGCATTGTTGTTAACCCACAATCCTGGGGTGGGGCAAAACATGCTTATGGGCTCTTTCCGAAGTTGATTTTTTAAACATGACGTCACACAAATTATTTCTTTGCGTCCTCGGGACCCTCTTAACCGTTGGGCCCTCGGGGCAACGTACTGAACTGCTGTCGTGTGTCTGCCCTTGGGCATTACCCACCCAGCCTATGGATAACCTCATTTGAGAGCCTGTTAAAATAATGAGTTAGTTAGTTAGTTAATTTAAAGGTTAAAGGCGCGTCAGTATCTCAGACCATTTAGCGCCTTCTGTAGAAATTGTTGGGTTCATTTAAACTTTACTGTAAAGATCAATATGCCTCAAGAAACAAAGTAAGCGTTTGGCCTTAGTCAGATCAAAAGACATAACTGTCGCAAAATTATCGCATTTCTGTATGAGGGACAGTCAGATATTATGTGTTTTATAGATAGAGGGGAACGACAAGACGGACACTGAGGGGGATCCTCGTTTTTAAGAAGAAAGGAATGAGTCATTCTGCAGTGTCCAATGGCCATTCTCTTCCATACGACATTTTCCCTTCTGGACAGTTGGGGAAAGTGATATGTCTCTGAGAAATTTCTTTTAATGTGGAAGAGTTTATTGGGGTTTTCTAGAGATTCTCAGCGAACCTGCACAATGTTGCGAATAATGCTATCGATGTGTCTATTGAATTCTTTGGGGTTGAGTAAAGAGAAGAAAGGGGCGCCTTCAAGGATTGCAGATTTTGCTTGAGTGTCGGCCAATTCATTCCCTTCTATGCCAATGTGGCTCGGGGCCCACATGAAAGCTATGTACAGATTACGTTGGTATCCCATTTTAAGAAGGTCGAGAATTTGATTCATGAGAGGGTGGGATGCGTTAATGGCTTGGATCGATCTCAGGCAGCTGAGGGAATCAAAAATATAGATTCTGATATGATACAGATGATTGGGGGTGGAGGAGTGCTTAATTATTTCTCTGATGCATTGCTTGATGGCAAACAGCTCAGCTGAAAAAATGGATGAAAGGGGATTTAACTTTGTTTTGTTGCATGAAAAGCTGGTTACGGCAGCTGAGCCTACCCCTTGATCCGATTTGGAACCATCGGTAAACGATAGTTTGAAAGATTTAAACTTAGAATTAATTAGGCTAAGGAAGTGTTGTTTGATGATGGAAGATAAAGTATTGTTCTTATCATACTGCAGAAGATCAAAATTGATTTCAAAAGGGGGAAAATAATGAGGATGTAGAATCCTTGAGCGTCGTTATTTGTGTTCAATAAAGTTATTGATATTGGTTTTTATGTTGATACCTATCATGGAAAATTTTTTACGGCATTTTAAACTGTTAAATTGTTATTAACAAATTATCTTACCGCTTGACGAAAAAACAATTTTCACATTCGTATTCAGCGGGAAAAAAACATCGGCAACACTTACTTGATCGTGGGGACCTAAAAAGGCCACGAAAACTTCTTTGGCTGCCAGACTATAAACACCGATACTGTCTAGTTTCATAGATACAATTTTTGCAGAATTCGATTTATCATTAAATTGATAAATCAAACATTGTTAGATAAACTTTCCAGATAATTAATTCATTTTATTCATAATTTCTTTTTGGTAGACTTATTAAACCACAACAAAAAGAACATGGAAAGAATTCTCAATTACCAAGATATGTAGCTTTTAAAATTTCCATAATCTCGAATAATCAATAATTAAGATTTTATATATTATTATAAGCTATCTTTTGAAAGCAAAATCGAGGACATATCACTAATTGGCCAACAGGTATCGATAAATTTATCAAACGAAAATTTACCCTTTTGGAATACGAATTTTGTAAAATCCATTCTTAGTGGGTGAACGAATATCCTTTACTATTAACCCAAAAACCGTTTTTTATAAAACCAATAATCATTATTATGCCTCTAACTGGCGAGTAACAATTCAAGGATGTTACGTAATCCATTTGTCTACCTAAAGATTTGATTACATTCTGACTAGACTAATAGTAAATACTTACAGCGCCGGAAATTATTATTATACTATTACTTAAATAATTTGTTTATAATATGAATAAAATTTGGTTATAGAATAAGACGTTTATTGTAATGGATTTTCAGTGTAATAGAAAATTTGTTATTTTTTAACTAATTATATTATCAGATTTTTGTATTTAGGAGAATGATACTTCATTAACCAAGTTCTCGCAAGAATGGCAAGCTAGGGCACTTCAAGAATTTATTTAAATGAATTTAGCATGGGAATCCAGTAAAAATTTCAAACTTCTATCTCAAATCGTTTAGAACAGTGGTTCCCAACTTCTTTTAATGGCGATTTTTTAAAAATATTCCCGACTCTCTCATCCGCCATATTTGATCGATAAAACAAAATATAAAGGGGGAAAATGAATTTTAGAACTAAATGTATTAATTGAGTTTACCTCTGTTTAATAATTTTTGGTTGAGTTTTTGTCAAGACCGATCTTATGTCATCTTGAACGACAAGCTTATTCTTGGCTTTTATCTTGATCTGCGGAAGAGTTGCAAATCTAGCAGTAGAAGCAAAGATTATGAATAATAATCTTGGGTAGAAGCAAATGGAACTAGAATTGGAAAAGAAAGAATGAAAACTTTAGGATACCAATGACGCATAATAGACTAAAATTGAAGTAAATGGTTTTGCCTGAAATATATTCCATGCTGGGGAGTCATTTCGCAGTTCCAAAAATTCATCCTGCCTTTAAGCGGAAATATCGATGACATCCAAAGATGGGTTTCGTACTAATGCAGCTTTTTTGCTCAGAGGAAGCCGGAATTTAACGTTGGATTTCATATTTAAGGGTTTGAAGGTAGTTGATAATTTTCCCTCGTAAATCATTTACAGCTCTCATCTCCGATTCTTCAATTTTGGTTTTCAATATTTACTTTACGGTGCCAGTTTTGTAGGTTTAATACGAACGCCTCGATACTATCTCTGAAGTGAATAATGTATTGTAGTTTTAAATTTAGCTTGTTTAACTGATGTAAGTTATCAAATAATTAAGCTACTCTTTGAATCCAGGTCTCATTCATCAAAATATGTCATAAATTCACGCTTTTTTTTCATTTCTTACAATTGTTTTATTTTATTTTTCAATTCAAATACTTGGTCAACAACATTTCCTTTTGATAACCAACGAACATCAGTGTAGAAAAAATGAACTTTCTAACTTGAAATTAAGTAAGAATTATGTATGATCCGAAATGGGTTACGTGCAATTAAAAAAATTTTGCTATAATTTCTGTAGAATTTGACTTTTTAAAGTAGCTGGATATTCAAATTCTTATTAATGAATCAACGAAGCTTTAAAACAACATTTTGTGAGCATTTTGGTAGTTAAAATTTTGTTGTATCCGATATACTGTGGATAATGATGAGTAGGAATGAACAAAGTTTATATTCCTAATGTGAAAAGGAATACAGTAGGTGATGGCTTACTTTTCTTTTCAAAATTTCCTTGTAATAAAGGTTACCAAAAGTCTTTTAACGCAAGCTCCAAGATTGTCATTAAAATATAAATTAAAAAGTGTTAGTATTTGGTAAAACTTGTTTGTCGATATCCGATAGAGCTTCAGGACTTAAATTACTAAATACTATTGTAAATTAACATCAGTTACACGTTTAAAAAAATTTACGAAATACAGTGAACCCTCGATATAACAAAGTTGAAGGGGATTAGAAGATAGTCGTTATACCACGTAATTTGTTACAATGAGGTTTGTTATATAGCGGTTAGGTTGGTCTAAGATTCGTCTTAACAAGGTAAGTAAACTTGTTTACTAACCTCAACCTTACAAACTCTTCTACTTACCCTGTTATAACGAACTATTTCCACTAGTAAAATCAAACACAGTGTAATGAAAACACTATAATTTTTATTTATTTAAAAACAATTTATATAGTTTTCTTTCGCAAAATAATCAAAATGTATTAAATGTGGTCATCATAGTCTAGTCTTGATTTTGTTTGTTTTGATTAGAGAAAAAATCATAAATTGTGGTCTGCCTACCGCCAGTGATAGTTATCATATCCAAAGCGTAGTCCAATTCCGTGATGGATTTGACTACTCCGTCATTCAAATCATCTTTTTTAAGAAATAAACATTTTATTACATTTATAGCTTCACGAGCATCTTTTATTGTAAAATTAGGTTGCTTCCTCGCCTTCTTCCACTTCTTCATTAGAAACTGGCAATATAGATGTGACAATTTCAGCATCAGTGAGTTCTCCACATACAGCTAAATCGTCAACAAAGGTAACAAACTCTTCGAACTCAGTCTCCTGCAGGTTAAATTCTTCTTTAACTTTTAGCCAGGTCTTTTCGAGTGGCAAATCATCCTTCTCATCTTCACATGGAATTTTTAACCCACTCTTCTTGAAGCAGTTTGTAATGGTCCTTTCAGTGAATTGATTTCAGCTTTGGTTATCATCCATGTGGCTTGTAACATATCAATTTTAGTTGGCGTTTGGTGTTTAATATTGGCAAGAAACTCTCTGACAACTTCCTTCCTATAATGTATTTTAAAGCTTTGAGTGATGCCTTGGTCTAGTGGTTCAAGTTTTGAGGGGGTATTTGGAGGGAAGTACTTTATTTTTATGTTAGTTAGATTAGGAATGTGCCCGTGTGCAGTACAATTATCGATGAACATAAGAATTTGCTTCTTTTCTTTCTTCATCTCTTTGTTAAGACTTTTAAGAAAATTGCTAAAAGAATCACCGGTCATCCAAGCCTTAATGTTTGACATGTACTCTGTTGGCAAATTATTGACATTTTTAAAACAACGTGGTATTTGATATTTTCCGACGACCAGTGGCTTAAATATGTATGTCTTGGTACAGTTTGTTCCTAGCAATACTATTAAACAAAGTTTGCTGTTTTTCCCACTATGACATTTATTTCCTTTGAATGTTAAGGTTTTGACAGGTAAACATTTATAGAAAAGTCCTGTTTCATCGACGTTAAAGATATCTTTGGATTCGTATCCCTCAGTCTACTCTGCAAGTTTGTCTTTCCACTTCGTCATCAACACTTGCACTCTCACCACATATTTTCCAAAAAATACTCTCGTTTCTTCTTTTAAAATTTTAAAGCCACCTGTTACTAGCACGAATTTCTGTATGTACCAATTCTACTGCGAAATGCTGAGCCGTTTGCTGAAGGATAGGGCCTCCTATTGGCACGTTTTTGTCCCGGCCCTGTTTTAGGCATTTCAAAACACATTCCTCTACGTCCTTGAACTCGCATGGTTTTATTTCTTTATTGTTTGCAGGCAACCCACTTTCTTCCTTAAATTTTAAAATTGTAGCTAATGTACTTGGGGGAATTTCGAACTCTTTAACGATGTCTGATTGTTTCTTTGTAGGATTCTCGTCTACATACTTATTGATTTTTCGTTTCTCCGCGACAGTTAAGGAACCACCTTTTTCATTTCTCAGCCATTACGACTTTTCATTAACAGTGACAAACAGCGTTGTTTATATTACTTCACATTAAACAACAGTGATTAGTGATTGTTTTACAATAAATTTAACGTGTCTGAACCTATCGAGACATGAATTCTTGTGAAATTTGTGTGATGGAATGGTAGGATACGTTATGTGAAGGTTGCAGGTTGACAAAAATCGTAATACAGAGGTAAATTATACTTTTTACTTATATTTTGCAGTGATTGAAAATTCGATATAAACAGGTTTTTAACAAAAGGTATATTTTGCATTAACTCTTACGGGCAGTTCTAAGGGATTTCGAAGAATTTGTTAAATCGAGAAAATCGTTGTATTGAGGTTCGTTATACTGAGGTTTCCCTGTAACTTCAATACGCGTCTAATCTTATACCGTTTCTATCATTGCTTAAAAACCTATTTTCCTCTAAAAGTTAACTTTATATTCATGTCATTATATACCGACAATACTTACAAAACTATACTAGTGACAGTAAATCAAATTAAATAACTACAACATTACGTACGTTATTCGCTATTAAATTACAACAATAGCAGCGTCAATCGCATTATCAAAATTAGTTAATTTGACTATCCGTTTTCATTACCATCATTATCATTAGACAAAAAACCGAAAAACACAGGATTTTTGCATTTTGTGCATATTGAATGAAACGGAAAAAAGTACGATAATGGCAATTGAAAATCGGTGATAATATGTTTCCTTTTCCTGTTTTGGACGCTTTTATACCGCTTTTATGTAAGCAAGGATACGGATATCCTGTACCGAGAACGCGCTATGTCCTTTCTGTATTTTATACGATGGCACCACGCGTTCCTATTTAGTATGTAAAAATATTGCCCCCATAAACCGACCGTTTTCGTTTTTCGTTGCCGAATTTGGAGGCTTTTTTGGTCGGGTCAAGCTACGTGCAGTCTGGTAGGTAAGATTTGGGTTGTGTTTATATTGATTTAATTATTCTGTACGCGTTAAAAGTTATGAAAAGTCTGAAATTTATTCGGGTGTGGAGTTGGTTGAAAACACTTTTAATTAAATTTAAAATATTTTAAATTGTGGTTGAACTTTGGCTGCTTTGTGGATTTCTATGTTATAAGTTATTTTTATGATACACAGTGGACGTTTTGAATAAATAGCTTATATAAATTAAGATTTAAAAAGATATACAATTTTGTCTTATTAACATGCACGCGATACGAAAAGATCGGGTTTCAACCATCTTTTATCAGATAAATAGTTTCACCCAAATCATATGAACGGAAGCTGTTTCTTGTCTCATTGTTAAAAACTGCGTTCACCTTTAAAATATTCTTCGCGACTTGTAAGTATTAGTTTTACACCTGGTCTTCTTGGTACCTATAAAATTTAAATGTCACATACCTTGGTATTCAGATATTTTACGGGACTACATTCCTGCGGTACTCATGAAATATAGAGCCCGTTCTTACAACCAAGAATATATTTTTTGTACAAACATTATTAAAAGTAGGCTTTTTAACTTGTCTTTATAGACTTAAAAGTAATATTTAAGTTCAGTAGTAAATCGACATTCTCTTGTCAATAACATTTTACATAAACTCTCGGTTGTTTATCGAAATATATTTTTATTAACAGAAATTTAAAAATATTTTTTGGCAATTCTGCAAAGCGTCTATATATTTTGTATTGCTGTATTGATTTGGCAGATAACAAATCCAAAATTTCCCTATTAATAGTTTTTCAATATTTTGTGGAATTAAAACAATATTATTCGAAGCCATATTAAAATTACCTTTAACTCACAATCGATAAATTTGTTAAACAGTAAACAAACCGTTACATAAAAGATAATAAAGCCTGTTTTGAATATCCTACATTGAACCATTTTTAAAATATGGCGTTTTTCTCAAAATAAATTTTTCTAAACACCCTTCTTGTCTTTCTATTTTCATTTTTTTTTCTAGGCTAGATACGTCCATCTCTGAATAGGCTTCTCAAACTAACTGGATTCCACGCTTGTCTATCTTAGGCTAACCCTATTCAGTTTTTGTCAACTACTTTTCTTAAGTCACCTACCCATCTTTTCTTTGGTCTACCAATGTTCCTTTTCGTTTGTCTCCAACTGATGACTCTGGATGTTCATCTGTTTGCACTCTTCCGTGCTACAAGTTCTGCCCTTTGCCATTTTAATTATGCAATCCTTTATATAACTTCTGTTACATTGGTTCGTTTTCTTATTTCTATGTTTATTATTCTATTCTGGAGGCTTACACCCAGCATTGCTCTTTCAATAGCTTTTTGTGAGCATTCAGCATTTTTTTGTTTGAGAGGTACTGTGTTTCCATTTCATAAGTAGTCAGTGGTAGAATACAGCTACCGTACGAATGAGTGAATGAATAAAAATTGGTGATACTTGATTATCCATGCCTAGACCTCATTGGGCCCTTTACATCCCACCATAGTTGCAGGATTCGAGGTCGACCGTAGATTGTATCACCGAAATGTCTGTGTCTCTGAGTACACGGTCAACAGTTTCATCTTTCTCCAGGCCCCATCTACAGATCGGCTCGTCTGCTACAGCATTCTTATGAAAATGTGTTGGCAATGTTCCCACGACGGTTCCACCACGATTCGTAGTTTTTCCCTTCCTAAAGACAGAAGCTTCCCAGTAAGCCGTGCGCTAGGTCCAGTTATATGTTCTGGGCACACCTCATTCCAGGAGTATATACCCACGATTCAGTAAATTTACTTTCGATCAATAATTTTAAATCTCTTTTTCCAATGGTAACTGGGACAGGTAGAATTAGTTAGGGTCTGCGGACCTTATCTTTACCAGATGGTTCGCCTCATCATTCTTGTGTAACTCGGGACCCACACAAACCTGACTGTGCAACCGTTCCTTGTTAGACTATTCAGTAGATACTTGCACTCAGGCACCAGCCCTATTGTCTGAGCCATATATATATTTTATTATTCCTCTTTATGTTCCTCCTATAAAGATGGCCGCACTACAGAACAGCATAAATTTCCGCTATAAAGGTCGTCGCACGTTGTCCGAGAGAGTAAAACTTTCTGATTCTCGTGCTCTTGCCGAACACTCCGACCCCAGTTATAGCTCTACTGTGTTTTGGATCATTGTTTTCTTGTAGTATCCATAAGTTATAGTCAGGTCCAAAGCAGCATTCTGCAGACTGTATTAAATACTTTTCATAATCTTTTTCATTGTCGCTGTACTTTAACAGGATGTTCAACTGATTATATGTTGTGCGGTTCACCAAGCTCTCTTAACATAACTCCAAACTCAAAATGAAGATTCGACAGTAAAAATCATGTTTGACTAATTTCTATTGATGTTCTCCTGGGCTCAGGCTAAACATTTTTTAATGTGCTCTACAGACTATAATGGTTGTTTATAGTTATTGCCATTTTCATTAAGTCGCCGAAATAGCTAAAATACCTTGTTCTTGTAGGAGATTAACAGGCCGTTTTTTTGGAACACTTCAATAATTACTTTATCTTGATTTTTCGTAGTCACACGTGTTAACTTTTTTCTCGATCATACCTTTTTACCTATATATACAGATTTTTTAATTTTTTTTACGGCAGTAGCATAAATCAGTTTCGGGCCTTCGAATCTTTTATGATATTTTTGATACTAACTAACCATCAATGCACAATCACAGTAATTTATAAAGGGTGTTTTTTATAGAGGTATAGAACTTTAAGTTGGCAACACTTTTCTAACTGGCGGTCATTTTGTCAGCTGTCAAGTGATTTATGTTTAGTTTGGTTTGGCATTTCAACATGAATAGACTGACGCCTGAACAACGTTTCCAAATTGTGCAAATTTATTTTGAAAATCATGGTTCTGTTCGAAATACGTATCTCGCACTACGTCAATTTTACGGCAACATAATCGTCCATCAGAGCAATTAATTCGATTAACTATAGAACGTTTTCGCACCACCTTTACTCTAAATGATAATATGCATCCACAGAGACGTCGTACAATGCGTACAGAAGAAGTCATTGCTGCTGTAGAGCGTAGCGTAGAGGAAGACCCGAATCAGTCTATTCGCCATCGTGCACAGGAATTGGATATTATTATGGAAGATTTTGCGGAAAGATCTTGGTTTGTGTGCTTACAAAATCCAACTCGTGCAAGAATTGAAGCCACACGATCACCTAGCAAGGCGTAGATTCGATGAATGGGCCCAAAACAAGATTGCCGTTGATCCCGATTTTCATAAGCGAATTTTGTTTAGCGATGAAGCTCACTTTTGTTTGAATGGATACGTCAATAAACAAAACTGCCGTATTTGAAGTGATGATAATCCTCAATTGTATGTTGAGACACCGTTACATCCAGAAAAACTGACTGTTTGGTGTGCTTTATGGGCTGGTGGAATCATTGGTCCGTACTTCTTTAAAAACGATGCTGGTCAGAACGTTACAGTCAATAGTGACCGCTATAGAGCTATGATTACTGACTTTTTCGTTCATCAATTGAACAAACATGATGTGCAGGAGCTGTGGTTTCAACAAGACGGCGCAACATGTCACACAGCTCATGCCACAATTGATTTATTGAAGGAAACGTTTGGTAACCGCATAGTTTCACGTTTCGGACCCGTGAATTGGCCTCCAAGATCGTGCGACTTAACGCCGCTAGACTATTTTCTGTGGGGATATGTGAAGTCGCTAGTCTACGCCGATAAGCCCGAAACGATTGATCACTTGGAGGACAACATTCGCCGCGTTATTGCCGATATACGGCCACAAATGTTGGAAAAAGTCATCGAAAATTGGACCTCCAGATTAGACTACGTCCGAGCCAGCCGTGGCGGTCATATGCCAGAAGTCATATTTAAATTATAATGCCAGACTTTCGAATAAAGTAAATTTCATGTCAATTTAAAAAATTCATCTTTGTTTTATTCCATTTAAAAGTTCTATACCTCTATAAAAAACATCCTTTAGCTTCGAGCATTAGACGCACCAAGTAAACAGGCCCAAATAATTATGGTATTCAAATACATACAAACATGTTTTTATGGAACTATTTGTAAAAAATATAAACCTAATATTATAATTTTAATTTCCTAGTCATTTGATTTGACCTTGGAAACACACTATTTACCGGGCGTAGGTGCAGTTCCTGATACTAACCTTAAATTAGTTGATAAGCCGAAACATCGCTTTTACAAGCTGTAAACGGATCCACCCGTAAAAAGTTTTGGAAATCGCTTCTTCCTGTTTTCACAGCTAACATCTTAAATGAAAACAGACATAAAATCACAGATTTAGGACATTTTCTAAATGAACGTATTTTACGTTTAAAAATAGATAATGGTTGTTAAGCTTGTTAATTTACAAGATTTAAATTTCCCGGTGACGGCAAATTCGTTTAAAATAGACAGCATTATTGGTTTCGAAGGGATTGTGTTTTCTTATTTTCTTGGAAAAGTGTTCGGGTATTTATCTGGAACATGTTAAATCGCTGATTTATGATTCAGTGGGTTAACTGCTGCCGGTGATATTTTAAGCTTGAAAAATAAAGAATTGTTCCAAAAAGTTGTATACAATTTTAACAGCTCTTTGTACAATAGATTTAATGTGCAGATTTTATTCGTTCAGGTCAACTATTTAACATAGCGTTGATTTTAGATTTTTTGTAGATTTTTAACATTGATTCCATCTTATTCTATAAGTTACAAAGATCTGGGTAATAATTTATGAACGTACTACGGCTTGTTCTTTACAAGTGGCTAATAAAGGAGCTTTTTCTCAAATTTAAAAGCCGATTCTCCCTTACGACCATTTCACCCAAGTTTTTGTGACCATGGGTGAAAGACGTAAATGTGCCTATAAATATGGCGAGCTGAGCGCGTGATGCGCCCGTGACGAGCTTGCCTCGAACTTACAGCGAACCTTTTTGATGTTTACCGGTTCGATTGAACTCTTGTACTTTCGGCGGCTGAAGTCAAAGGAGATTTTTATAAACGTTTGGGCGGTGTAAATTAACAAAGGATAAAAATAAATAAAAAACATATTAATATTTGTAGACAGAGATACTTATCAGTATTTGTAAATTTTGATAATTTGAAATAGGTAGCGTTTCCACATCAAATGTGTTTTGTATCACGGATAGTCAAATTTATTATTCAGTGAGTACCGTAGTAGATTTTTACAAAGAATTTTGGTAAAAAATATGCTCAGGTTTACAGTTATTGCTTTTTTAAAATCTAACTTATTGGCGACTAAGAACAAGGGGCACCTTGTTTCGGTTAAAGTGGAGCACACCATGCAAATTTTTCACGGACGTTTTAGTTAATACAAAGTGAGCGAAGAAGATAGACCTACCCTGTCATCTCTGACGACGAGGAATAAACGGCTACTTTGTTAGTTTTATGTAGTGGGATTTTACTGTTAAAAAATTTATTAATTAAAAAATGAAAACTTCGGCGATAATAGGGCACTACCTTGAATAAAAAAAGGTAAAGGTTGGAATTTCTAGCAAATTTATAATTCCAATATATTAATGGACTATACAGATATTTCACCAAAATTTCTCCGTTAGTACACTCGAATTTTTCTTTTCGCTGGTCTCTTCAAAATTTCTGACTCAATTTCATTTCACACTTTTATTCATTTTTAAAATTTCTGTCCATAACTTATAAATTTTAGAATTATTTGCAGGTCTGCTCTAAATTCAACATATTTTCTTTGGACCACTCCATTTTCACTTATGAATAACTTTTAATTAATACCAAGTGCTAAATAAATTTCATTTCATCAACAAAAAAATAAAAAAATCTCGTGTCATCAGTGTGGCTGCAAAATACATTTTTTCGAAAGATCATGTCCTGTCCTACTAGATTAAAGAAATCTTTTGAGTTCGCAACAAAAAACAAGTTTCGGTCGAGCTATTCGCAAACAATAGAACTATAAAAAAATTGACTTCTTATAACTCAAATGCATTTATTATCTCCTTTGAGACCTGCCGCCGAAGGCCCTCAACATTAACAGAAATTGGAAAAATTTAAAGGAGTCTAGCTGTAAGTTCGCAGCATATTCGTTACGGGCGCGTCACTCGCTCGTCTCGCTATGTTTATAACCTTGTATTGATTTACTAACGTCTAATTTCTAGTAATTTTTTGTTTTGTACAAATTCAAAATGGCAGATCTAATATGGCGGACAAAAATTTCAAAAATTTTATATTTTAAAAAAAATTTTATGTATGGGTTTTTAGAAGTATTTTCGATTGCCTTCGTCAAAAAAGAGGTTTTTTTTATTAAAAAAAGGATGAGTTTGAAATAACTTAAAAGCTTATTGTCAAAGTCAATACCAAGGTCACCACTGTACTTCTTGTTTAAAGTTTCTTTTCTTCTTCTTCAAGTGCCTTCTCCATTGCGGAAGTTGGCAATCATAATAGCTATTTTAATTTTTGAGGCAGTTGCTCTAAATAGTTGTTTTGGACTGCATCCAAACCATTCCCTTAGGTAGTTTCTTTTGGAAAATATTTTAACACGGAAATTTTGGTCGACCGCCATATTGGATTTGCCATTTTGAATTTCTAAAATTCGACAGTAGATTTGTAATCAGCGACCACTAGAATGCTTATACAGCTATTTTCATCAAAATAACAGATATTAGAAAAGTACACTCAAAAAGGTAGATTGTATTATATTTTTGGCTTGCATTCGTGTAGATTGGTGAGACACAAACTTCAAATGAGCATATCTCGGTGAAAAAACGACTTCTGGACATTTCAAAATTGATTTTGAGGAGAAAAGATCATTCTTTCAGGTGATCCTAATAGTTTTGTGAAAAAATTACCCTTTGATTTTACATGACCTCAAATATGACGAAAAACAGTATTTTTTGCATTTTAGGTTAGGTTATCTCAAAAACTTGACGTGATGGAACAATTCTGAAGCCAGATTCGGATTCCTATTACTAAAAATCAGTCAGATTTTGTTGCTCTGTTTAATTAGTACTTGTATTAATTATTTATGGACTAGCAGTTCTTCTTTTACCTAAGCAACGTTTGTTGTGGGTTTATCCTTTCCTATTACAAAAGAACAAAGGAAACTTCTCTTTAATAAGTGAAGAACTAGATGATCCTGATAAATATAAATGTTTAGCGAATGGATAAAGCCACATCTGAAGAGTTGCTTAGGAGAATTAAACCTTAAATATTTAGACCTAATTGCTACGGCTCCAGTAACCATAAAAATTAATGTAAGAAAACTAAAAGATTCAAGAACACTTTTTAGATAAGTGTTATGTTGCTCTTGATGATGGATATAATCAATTTCAGCTTGGGATAGGCTTATTATTACCCTCGAGTATCTTGCAAAATCTGCAATATTCATTTTAGGTTGGTCATGTAACTTATCAGATATAATAATACCTAAAGGACCTGAAGTGACCCTCTAGATTTACAGTACCTTAAAAGATGAATTTGTATCTTGTGAAGTTTTCTCGCAAATAATACATTTATTAGTATCTTATTACATAATTGTTAGAGTGCCTCGTTGATATTGATTCTTGACTAAGCTTACCGTTTTTACATTCCTTAATATTATCTTTACCTAGATCGCTGTTTTCTCTTTTTTGATTTTCATTTAACTACCAAGTGGAATGGTATTTTAAAATGTTAATTTTTATTCAACTAAATTATGCACTTATTTTAAATATTGTATCGTGTTTTTAAAAGAAAGAAATTTTAAGGTTTAGATGTATCTAAGTGTAGTTTTAAGAAAATTTATGACGAAAAGTGATAAATGATAAAGACTATAAAATGGTCGAAACGTTTTAAAAATATATTTTAATGTTATCATAAAGATGTTTTACCATTATATGAAACTTAATCCCAAGAACAGTTCTACGATATATATATATATATATATATATATATATATATATATATATATATATATATATATAGTATAGGAATTAATTTTTCCTGAACCATTAAAATATATTTTTAGTTGGTTATTTTCTTGGGAATATGGTTCATTTTATATTGAAACTACATATATAAAGTAGTCATACTTATTGTATATATATATTTTTATTTTTCAGGACGTTTCGATTCTTTCGAATCTTCTTCAACTGACGGTTTCGGCGAATGCTGCAAAAATGTACATTTTTAATATTATTATTTATGGAATAGGAGGTTAAAAACTTACCATTAAGAACAGAGATTTTGGTTTAAAACAATATATATATATATATATATATATATATATATATATATATATATATATATATACTTATTTAGATAATCTTATTTTTATTAATGTCTCGGTCATTACATCGCTTAATAAATTAATAATTACATCAATATATGAACCAAATACCTGCAAATATCCGGTGTCTGCCTCGTTTTTTAATAACTTTACATAGGACACAACTTAAAAACATGCATTTTGATGCTACACTTATATTTACGTTGTAAAACGACGTGCAAGTTTAAGACCGCTTAGTTTTTTGGTTGCAAACACCGAGATACTATTTTGGTTGGTATTGGATCGAGGTTTTTTTTTGTTACTTTTTTTGAGCTTTTATATTGTCAGTTTTTTCCTTTTCTTTTTTTTTGATGATTTTTAAAATTAAGGAAAGAAAACTAATTAGCACTACTTTATCATTTGAATTGACAGTTCTTGTGTTTTTTTGAAATTTCTATCATTTCATGGAATTCTCTTTTCTTTGGATGGTTCTCTACCGTTAGTTATTTTTACGTGTTCGTAGTTAATGGTGTGTTTTTCCGTTATGTAATTTGTTAGAGCTGTTTTGTTTTTTTTTTTTATCGTACTTATGGACAATTATTCAATTTTTTAAATATTGGCTGGTCTATCCAATGTAGACACCATTACAGTTATTACATGTTATTTGGTACACTACATTAGTTTTTTTGTTTTTGGGGATTTTAGATTTTAGTTTGCTATAATTTCTGTTTAATAGGTTATATCCTTTGTGGGCAATTATAATATTATGATGTTTAAAAGTATTTTATATTTTTTCTGACAGACCAGGAATATATACAGCAGAGAAACATAGTTTTTATTTTTTTGTTTGTTTTTCGGTTTACTTTAGTTGTAAAATATATGAATTCTATTTTTTTTAAAATAGTTCAAATTAATTTTTTAAGATAAGTATTAATTCTAAGAGCCTCTTTTGCCTTTTTTAATTGTGTTTTCGTGATATTCGGGGCTGGATAACCTTATTGCGTGGTCAGCAAGATCAATAATAACTGATTTTTTTGGGATATTGGGTGTTGTGAATTAAAACTGACATACCTGGACAACCATGTTTCTTTTGTGTGCCATTCTGTTTTCTGTTTAAGGTGTTTTTATGATGAAGGGTTAAATCAAAGAACTTAATTTTATTTTGTTTTTCTATTTCCATGGTAAATTAAAGTTTGTGGTGGTGATTATTAAAATGGTTTAATATACTTTTTATTTTGTTAGATGGTATAGCTGTAATGCAGTCGTCTACATATCTGTAGAAGAAGGGTATGTGGAAGTTTAAATTACTGAGAGTGTTTTCTTCAAGACACGCAAATATTTTTCATTTTACAAAAAAAATAATTTTTTAAATCATTAACAATTTTTTTGTTTATAACAAATTACCTGATCTTTTTTGGGGAATCCATTCTTGGTATTCGTAATTAGAGGGTCAAAATATATATAAAAAGCTTTGGTGGAGCAATACCTCTTCATCAGCTACAAAAACCCGCTGGGCTCCCGTACTACAATGTTTTACAATTTATGGAAGATCTGAAAGAAGAAAGCTTGTTTAGGGTAACAGTAATTTAAAAACAACATTCTAGTATACAAAGATATATATATATATATATATATATATATATATATATATATATATATATATATATATATATATTCATATGCTGAAGTACCTATTTTTATTTCTAAATAATTATCAAACTTTTTAAAGATAAACCGACATTTTTTACCACCAATAAACAAAGGATAAAAATACCAAACAGCCATCTAAGACCGGAAATTCTCAAGAAATTCTTTCTAGAAGAGCTTTAATAAATAATGTCCAAAACGCATTGGAACGCGGGTGTGGTTTGGGTCAAAACTGGTTTAAATTACACCTACACGAATCTTTAACTAGCTGGTGTTACGGAGGTCAATTGAAGTATTTTTTCGTTCGAGTTAACGATCCTACAAAAATTAAAGCTATTGTTTTATATTGGGCGATATGACGATACGGGTATAATGATGGAATGTGGAATAATAATTAATTGACATATTTATTATGAAGGTCAAATGGACACTCGATGTTTGTGAGACTATTTACCGACTTTGGTGAAAGAATGACGCACTTACTTATTTATGTTGAGGGCTAGCGCATATCGAGCGTCTATTTATACGAGTCAATTTACTGATGAGAACGCTTTTTTAACATTAATATGAGTAAAAGTAATACTAAAAAATGCTTGAAAGCAAGTCAGTGGTGGTCCACCAGAGGCCGCGTCATGCGTGCTCTTTCTAAAATCAGTTGTATCTTTTGAGAGGATTAATAGCGAGATGGTTTAGAGAAGTTAAGAAAGTATTTGGAACTCTAATTTCAGTAGCGTAGCGTAGGTTACTGCCAACCGGGGCAGATGGAAAATTTGCCGTCCAGAGAAGATGCAAATATTACAGCCTCATCCCTTCTGCGATAAGAGATAATATAATCATTATAAAGACAAAATTCCAAAGGCCACAAATTAATTAAAAGGTAACATACGGTGGATATGTGCACTTTACTAAAAAAAAGTTATGTAGATACATAAGCAATTGAAGAATGTAATCGATATCTTAATTAAAATAGTAATTTTGAAACGTAATTGCAATGTTATGAATATTACTATATCATATTAAATCTGATCCCTCTCTTTTTTTGAAGCTGTTGTTCGTTTTACCACGCATTATCTGAAAAGACAAATTGGAACCCATTACTTTACTCTAATCTTTATTGATTATAACAATGCGAAAAACATTTTAAAATTACGAATAGTCTATTCAAGAACTAGAGAGAGTAATAAATCATTTTTAAGCTTTTTTTTTGTTCGCAAACTACCCGTGTTCTTTCGTCCGTTGTTTTTGGCAAAATCGGTTAGACACATATATTTTTCATAGGGTTAGAAATTTTATAATCAAAAATTCCGGTCTACAATATTGTGCTATTTGGATTGGGTAACAATAGATATTTGGAAGTGTGAAGTGTTAAAAGGGATTTTAATCATTGTCATAGGATTCGGAAGGAGGTTTATTTTATCCCTAAGTATTTATGGCATAGAATATCATTTTGGTCATAAATTCAAAATAGAACTAAGTTATTATAATAATATTATTTTATTTCTTACGATTTCTTAATAATTAATTACATACATTACAAAATATAGTTAATTCTACCACAGTTAACACAAATTACAATTGTATTTTTATTATTTTTAGTTTTGGAATAGAAACCGTTTTAGGCACATTCAAACTAAAACGTAGCATTATTGTCTCAAAAAATTATAATTTAAATACTTATAAAATACGCATTATCTCTTCGAACATACCCCTGTAGAAGTAGCATAATGTCAGAACTAGGACCCGGTTGTTTGAACGCTGAATAACGTAATAATATTTTTATTTATATTAAAAAGTGTTGATAAACAGTAGATATTTAATTTCTTGGTACAGACATACCGATTTTATGCTATCCTTTTCTAATTGCATTATTTAAACGAGTATCATCGGTACGTTCTTCGAACATACCCCTGGGTACGTCAATTCTGAAAACAAAGTATGAATATATGGTTGCCTAAATTTTTATTATTGTTATTTTCAATATGTAAACAATCTAACAATATTTACCGATAAAAATAAATTTTTAAATCCTCTTTTTGTTAATATTAATTGTAAACTTCGCATTTATAGTAATTTCTAACACTTAAAAATACCGAAAAAAGTCACGACAAGCAATTAAACTAAAGGACAAGATAAGTAAATATGTTTATGTCTGTCAAACATCAAAAAAGCGTCTCCCCCACCGACCATAAACAGCCTTCAGACAAATCTATTGTTTAAATCTAGAGTATGATCGAAGCATTATCATAAATACAGGAAGCTAAACATACCTGTATATAAAAAATAAATTCGTCCCTATAATATTAAAATTTCTTTCGGGCAATCGGTAATTTTTTTATTAATTAAAAACATTTTTAGGACATTTGATGTTTCGGTGTATTTATTTCTTAAACCATCTACAAAATTTCGATTAAACACTAGAACGGGATTAAAATATAATTAATTTTTATATATTATAGTTAAAATTAGACTGACTTAGTTTTATTACTATTGCACTGACATCTTAATTTAATTTACTATATTATATGGAAACCCGATAGCCCCAAAAAAATTAAACAAACGTTTAAATTCTACACGCTTAAGAAAAAGACACAAATACAGTAATAAAATAAATTACCGATATTTGGACTAAAATAAATATAAAATTAAAGAGAGCGACGCATTAAAATAAAAATATATAAATTGTTAACAACATTAAATAATAAAATAAAACAAAAACAAAAATTTAAATAATAAATTGGATTTACACTGGTAAACATTACGTATCTAATTCGTAATTAGAGTCCGTGGAGCTATCTTCGCCCAAATTAATTATAATCGAATCCGCCATCTCATCGATCATGTGATCGAGTATCCATATTTTGTTTTCTCTTTTATCATAGGGTCACATTTTTTCAGTTTTCCGCAGTAAGTTTATTTAAAGAATCTTTCAAAAGTTCAGTTAAATCACTTTACTTGAGGCCATATCAGCCCAATTGGCTTCAGCTCACAATAGTACAGTGAAAGATGAAGAACAGATATTTCTTTTTATGCAGCCATTTCATCATACATATATTTATTGTACTTATCTTTATGTATATTTGCTATATCTAAAAGCTCTCTTTTGATCATGCCAATTGTAACCAAATGACCTAGATTCTTGGAAAGCAGCCATTGTTTTATCTCACCTTTTTTCCATGTATGTGTTGGCAGTCTTATACTTTTACGCGAGTGCTACGGGGCGTTATTCATAATTATTAATGATCCCCTTGGTCTTTGTGTGATTGAATGTGCTTGGGAACACTAACAATACCAGTTGTCTTTTTCTCCTCCATCATTCGGTAAACAGTAGATTTTCCAACTCCTGTCATTTGGAAATACATCTCAACAGAGCTTTTAACATTATTATCCGGATATTGATGTCTTAAGGCATCGTAAACAGTTGACATAATAAGTTTTTCGTTGAAGGAAAAATGTCCTGGTTTTAACAATTTTGGAGTAAATATAAAGGTGGAAGCCATATCTTTTGGGTATCTCATTAATCTCACATAATATATGACAAGAAGCGCAAACAAGATAAATCACTGACGATACACTGTAAGGTATACTCTGCTCACTGACAGAACTATGAACAATTTTATTATTGAAATAAATTTATAAAAGCTTATAATATTTAAATATAATTAAGCCTAATTAGATTTATAGCATTCCTCAGTTACCTGCGGCATTGGAGCAGGTACGTCCGAGGTTTCGGTGACAGTTTTATTACTCTCTCTAGTTCTTGAATAGCGTATAGAGTATTGGGCATTAAGACACCGGTAACAGAATTGATTAGAAATGTTTATATGCATAACCTTAAATGATAGTTGTCAATAAAATAATAGTTTGATTGAAAAATCAAAATAACAATTGCAATTATACAATGAAATGAGTCGTTTGTCTCGGTTCTCTTTCTCTGTTGCCAAACCCATAATGTCAGATTTTTAGCGAAGTATGGCTTAGATTAAACGAATCACGTTTTGTTTCCTGTCCTTTTTTGTTTAGAGGCAAATTAATATGAACTTTATCTAAAAACTGTCTTTGATATGTTCCTAGATTGGACCAACTTTATATGATATTTGTTCGACTTGTCTTATATGATTTGTACAAATTTCAAGCTAATCTAAAGACAGTTCTCTCATTAAAAATAGTTATGATCTAGTAAGTGAAGAAAGAAATAAATTCGCAAGAAAAAAATGGTAAATTGCTTCTTTATTACGTTCTTCTTCATGCTTACTTCCTTAATGCCAACTTAAAATATAATTATACTTTATATAGGGTGTTTCCGTTTTTGCCAAGCGAATAGGTTTTATGATTTTACGGTCTTTACGTCCATTATTAAAAATATTTGCCAGTGCATGAAAGAAACACCCAAGTTTGAATCTAAATTAATGAAATTTAAATAAAAAATACCCTCTAACAAGAAAAACAAAAGGAAGAGTCTTATACATTATTAATACATACGCACGTAGTTGTAATTGCTTCTTTTGTTCATTGTATTATAATAAACTATTATTTTTTAGGATATCCTGTATTTATATTTATAATAAGCAAATTTACTTAGATGTTTTCGTCTTAATTACTGAATGCAATATAAAACTTTACCCAGACAAACAACCCACGGAAATCTTCCCAAAGGAAGGAAGAAATCAATTTCGCAATTCTATTGTTTTTTCTTTTAAATATTTTTTTAAGGCCACGATAGGTCTATTGTTAGAACACGTTATGGGTGAGACGGAAGAGTCATAAAAGATTTTTTTGTTTGAATTGAAATTGTGAAAATTCGTATTTAGACTCGTCGAAGTGATTAGCATGTAATTTACATTTGAAGTTACTGTGGGACAGTGTTAGATTGCTATCTGGCTGTCTTTGAAACGGGATAGGTACCACGTATGCTTTTAAATATGTACCAGGTGACCAAATAAGCCAGGATGCCAGTTATATCTCAATATTTAAATGCACAGCATCTAGAAACATATTTATAGTAAAAGCGGCTCTAAAAAATCGCTGGAAATAAGTTTCTGTGACGGTTGATAGGGGGCATAACAACTATGGTCAGTTAAGAAAAATGTTTTTTCCCGCAATTTACCCGATGAAGTTGTTTTGAAAATATTTACGTCTTAAACATGAAAAAATTTGAAACCTTTTCTGTTTCTCACTTGTTACTCTATTCTTTAAAATAAAGTGGTGTAGAAACGGAATAGTTGCCGGTAAAGGGCGCAGCTTGGCAGCTCAACAGTTTTTTTGTAAATGGTATTGTATCTTTCTATCTTGTTGAACATAGGGTAAAGATCTTCAAAAGTCAGTGAACACCGTGACTGTATGTCTCTTTCCTAAACGGAGATATTAATAAAACAAATAGAATTGTGCAATAATACGATCATAACAGCGTTGGATTTTAGCCTGCGGTTCAATTTTGAGTCTTGATTGTCAATGTACGAGAGTAATCGTTTATATTTCGGGGCATATTTTTGGCATAGAAAATCGTTGTTTATGTACGAGAACAAAAAGAAATCCCATCAATTCTAAGCCTGGTGTGTTCAAAAGTCACCTGTTGAACCTGATGCGTTAGAGCACGCAGTCATCGTGGCGAATGATCCGTCATTTCCATTTTGTTTCCTTCAATTTACCGAGATTTTCGCCAAATGGTTGTCTTGGAATTGATCGTTCTACGATTCTTTAAATGAACGGTTGAGAAACGGCCAGTTTTTGCGAAAAACAAGCGACCATTCGCTTTGAAGTGTTTTGTGACAGAGCCTTTTCTTTGGTTTTGGCTCATCATGAAATATTTATACGGTCGAGAACTGTTTATTTTTGGGCTCAGATCCAAGGCTTGTAATCTGTCACCCTCTTATAAATGTTTTTTGAAGTACCGCAATGTGTGTGATTTAATAAAATATGAAATACCGTATGTATTCTACGCTGAATTGAAATCATTTTGAAATTATGTCGTTTGTTAGTTTTCATTTATTGAACTCCAAAGCCTGGTGCATTTTTTTACATTCTGTTTGCTATAATTTTTCATTTTGTCACATACTAAATATTGAGTTGATATAAAGTTCCCTAGATTTTAATAGTCAAAATATTACAGCGACTTGGTTTCTTAGAAATAATATTTTCATTTTATTACCAATTGCCCATCTTGTTATATAGGCTAAATTACAGATATAAGATAGGGCCGGACGATATCTCCAAAAGTATCGATATCCTGTATTGATACGTATCGAATAAGAAAATATTAATTGGTCAATATATTGGTATAAAAGAATCGATATTTTGAATATCGATACATTCAGTATCGGTCATATTTTTATTCATGATTTGTTTTGTAATATCGCTTACGTAAATAAAACAACAAATTGGTTGTTGTACCAACAAAATCCGTGAACAATACAGTTTGCACGTGCTCCTCGTTTGTGATTTAATATTTCCAACCAGTACTTTTTGTAGGAGGCATTGTTAAAATAATAATCAACGACAAATCAAAATGACTAGCAGCTCGTAAAGATGGATAAGTGATTCTCTTGGTACTGTAAATTGATGTAGCCCTTTCAACATAAAGATCCCTGAGTGTAGCCCTGTCCTTTTCTTTGCTACACAATTAAAAAATGATAAAAGTACGATGGTAGTTCAAAAAGTTTCCGATCTCAACATGATGATGGCAGCACTCGTCAATCAGAGATGGAGAATGTGTTCGAGCATGCACTGGAATGTCTTTACGATGATTTTAGCCATTTTGCTCGAGCAGTTGTTCTTTGATAGTAGTTTTAGTGAGTCGATGCTACTGTTTTTGTGAAAATGGACAAAATACAGTATCCAGCTAGCATTAGATATTTGTTTTTGAAAGGCAATATACTTACGGTAATTTAATACGAGTTGGACGCTATGTAGGGACACTCTGCACCACCGTGAAATTTTGGGCAGTTTAATTTAAACATGCCAGCTTAAGTGTCGATGAATATTTGGAATAGTCAAAAACTAAAACTATTGGCGATAAGATCGTTCAAGTTTACCAAATGATGCTAGACCATCGTCAAATTAAGTTTGGGGAGATGGCAGAGGCTACGAACATATTTTAAACAACGTGCTTGTTACATATTGAATGAAAATTTAGGAATAACAAAGCTGACCCCGCGCTAGGTGCCGCGATTGCTTACTCTGGACCAACAACTGAGTTTTGGCGCCGATTAATTACTGTAGATGAAACTTGGATACACCGTTACACCCCAGAAACAAAAGCACAGTCAAAAGTGATGCGGACTGTTTTCTGAGATAGTCATGGAGTTGTCTAAATAGCTCACCTTGAAAAAAGAAAAACTCTTACTGGAACATACTAAGCGTCATTACTGGACAAGCTAAAAGTGGAAATGGCAGAAAAACGGCAATATTTCCAGAAGAAAAAGAATTACTTTCACCAAGACAATGCGCTGTCTTACACATCGGCGGTTGCCATGGCGAAAATCCACGAATTGCGGTTTGAACTGCTTGACCAATCTTCTGACTCACCAGATCTAGCCCCAAGCGATAATTTTTTTGTTCCCTAGTAAAGGTTGCTGTCACATACACAACTATTTTGTGGACATAGACACCACCTACTATTTGAACGGATTAAAGATATGGGAGCATCGCTGGGAAAAGTTTATAGTGTTAGAAGGTTGAAAAATAAAAATAAATTCGTTGAAAACATGTATTGTTTCATTGTTAGGTTGAAAACTTTTTAGAGTACCCCCGTATATCTGTGCCGCCCAAGTCAATTTAATTACAATCAATATTTTGGTGCGTTCGATTTTCGAAAAACACAGTTGCGGACTGCTTCACCAGTATAATTGACAGTCGTCGTGAAATGGGATCTGATTACAAGGGAACAATACAATAATGTTTGGATCCCTACGTACTGCATTATGAGTAAATATCGAGTATCGATGTTACATGTGCTGATAGTTTGAAGTGTCGATATATATCGCCCCGATCTAATATGGAAAACATTAATAATGATAATTTTGAATATATAAGTTGTATCTGTTTTAAAAACAGGCCGGAATATTGCAGAATACAGCTAGATAATAATTATTTAATTGAAGTATAACGCACCAGTTACTTGTTAATTTTAAGAAAAATTGCTGTTAAAAATAATTACTATTTCACTTATTACCGCTAGTTATAACTGGAACTCATAAATACGAAATATTTTTTGATGAAACTAATTATCTAAGTCGTACGGTATCTGCAGCGCCCGTATCTTAAAAAATTAGAAACCTAGCCTAAATAATTTGCGTTCAATCGTTAAAAAATAATAAGAAGGTACTGTAATAGATATAAAATTGTCGTTTCATAAGACAATATGAATTTATTATTAGCAAAAAATGTTATTTTTGCGGACAATGATTTTAACGGTATTCTGCTCTCCTCTGGTGAAATTTTGCAATTAAGAAAGTTGTTTTTCTGCCAAACGATTTTTATTACATTTACTTAGAATAATGATTTATTATTTAACAGTTTAAAAAGGTTATCAACACAATTTATATTCATAAACATAGACTTTTTAAATGGAAAAAAATATCAAGCTTGGATTAAACTTATATTGATGCGAAGGAAAGTGTTAACATTGACAATGTAGCAAAAAAATAATGTATATTTTCAGAATAAAATTCCACTCATATCAAATCTGTTTACTGTTTACAGGATGCATAAAACTCCAATAAGATCGGCACTTAAAAGGTTCAAAAGTAACTTTCTGTTTGTGTAAATAGGACTTTAAGTACCCCAGTTAAGTAAATATTATAATAAACAAACGCTTCCTGAGATACTAAGTTTAAAATGTAAATGAAAGATAGACTAACTTGCGTCAGCATCAGTCATCAGACGGTCTTAATGCAGGATGTTGTTAAATCCTGGAAATGACTCAAAATTTTAACCAAAAAGTACGGACGGTTCTGGAAAGATAATAAAAATGATATCAATTGAAGGATGAATGTGTATACAATTTTAAGGTAGGTATGGCTATTTTGCCAAAGTGTTATAAATGTGGGTATCTTAAAAATAAGACCATTATATTTTATTTCAAATTAAATCGGAGATATAACAAAGATTCGAGTGCTTGCACTGATAAAACTATTTGAGATACGTGAAAACAATTTATGACCAAATTAAAGATCCGAAAAAGTTCTTCAAATGAGCTCGTTATAGAACATGTTTATTTTTTAAGCCATAATAACGGGATTTTCCGTTTAAAAATTGATAAAAAAGGTCAAAAAAGTCATACCCGCTAGTTAATTTAAAAGGAAATTATAGTTTAAGATATTCTGATAATGTCAGTTGATGTAGTTAAATATTCACTTAGAAAATAATGTATCATTTGTTTTTCTTTATGTTATTGCTTTCTGAACATAAAATGACAAGCTACGTACTCTTGATATAATTATACCTGATATGTTAAATTTAATTTTGTACTTTTTTCATTTTCGCAAATTTCTTTGTTTACAAATAACTCATTTGAAAAATTGTAACAGAATGTTTGCCCTCTAAAATTAATATAAGACATAACAAACTAAGGTTCAGAGACCACTGAACATCAAGAAATACATTCCTTCTTCATATCCGGTATATTGAAAAGGTTTCAGTGTGTGTATTTGACGATATTTATCTGTATCTTTATTTTTGTAGTTTCGTCTGGTATCCATTAGCTGTAGCTGTAGCTACTCCTTTTTATTGTGCGTTGCTTTCAGTTGCTTCTTGCGTATATTGCCGACAATTTGGTTAGTTTTATTCCATTTTTCTGCTGGGTTATCATCTGAAGCTGTTCTATGCACTATTTCTGCTTTGAGTGTATTTGCTACCCGGGTTCTTGTGTATTTGTTCTTAAGCTTCGTAATATCAGCTCTTTGGCTAATAGTATTTTTACTAACCTTTGTTGGTTTGATTTGTATTTTACATACCAGTGGGTGTGATCAGGAGCGAATTTTGAAAAATACCTTCTTAGTTGGCGCTTACATGGTGTTGTCAACCTTTTCCAAAAATGTCATGGATTGTATCATTAATAGTTTTGACTCCGCATCGATGTCAGTCAGTCAGTCAGTTAGGACAACACCATTTAATCGAAACGTTGTCAAATAAACAAAAACAAAGACATAGGAGGGCTGACAACTACTCTTTTGTACATTTGTGTCATACAAGTTATAAATAAATTAAAGAACAAAAGTAACTGGTAATATTTAACCTTAAATCTTTTAGCCCTGTAGCGAAAGTAATATGTAATCATTTTATATGTCAAATTGTATATCAGCCGTTTTATAATCAAGTACAAAATACAAAATTAATTAAGATTATAACAAAAATATGCAAGCATATTTTAAAATTTTATCTAAACTAGTGCGACAGACACTTCACTTCAAGGTTTTGACGTATGATGCAAAGAATCGTTTTCCTGTCAACAAATATCTCCTTGGAAAATACGCCCGGCAATCGGTATTTTTCTATAAAATTCTACACGTTATATCTAAACTTTTGTGACACTTCATTTGAAGGTTTCGACGTATAATTCGAAAAAAAAAAACAGTTTTCCTGTCAACAATTGCATCCTTGTTTTAAAACACGTCCGACAGTCGGTACTCTCTATAATATTCTACGCCAGTCATTCAAACACACAAAAATGCCAAAAACAGTTAAAATATTTCCCAAAAACAGGATATCCCGTTAAAAATAAAGGTCTCAATTGCCAACCCTCTGAATCGGGGTAAAATTTAGAGCAAATACGCCACAGGAAGGGGTGTTTCGAACGTATGGTGTTTCCGCCAGAACATCCGTAACTATTTTAGAATGAAAGAGTCCATTATGAGGTTTGACGCCCCATAAGGATGTGTCAAAACGGCATCCGAAAGGCCGTCGTCGAAATTTCGGCAAATGGGTCTTTTGATTTTACAGGAAGTCGTAATCTCCATGTGTGGCGCCCGGATTAGGAACAGACAGGGTCATTGAATGTGTTTTTATTGGAGCATTATCAATATCAGTAATAAATAGTAGGGTTATTACTGGATCATTTTTAATTAGATAAACAAAAAATATTTTATTATCGATTAAAAGTTTTGGGGCATAGTAGCTAATGAAAATAAATATATTTACAATGAAATAAATAAATGGTTATTCATTGTTTATAAATGTTTTTTTAATATTATTTTTTAACTAACAGAATAGGGTCCTTAAACTATATAAAAAAATAAAAACATGTACAAAAAATCTAAAGCAAAAAAGGCATCAAAACCCCGCTCCAGAGAACTTAGAATGGTGATGTCAATTTCCCAGATTGATTTATCCGTACAATTTTAAAACAGAACTTTTTTTTTTGGGAGTTCCAAATTTTTTGCATGCCAAAATGAATATTTTCAGAACCAAAAAAGTTTATGGTTAAAACAGAGACAGGCATAGACAAGAAAAACCCTATCCAAAATTTCTGACCTATGTATATATTTAGTATCTCCGAGTACTCGTGTGGCCATGGTAATCCCGATGTGATGATCTGCCTTATTGCTAAGTCGGCGCCATGTTTGTAAGAAAATATGAAGTTATTAGGATGTAAAGAAATTTTATTTCGTATTAACGTTATATAGATATAATGACTTAAATAACGCTTTTACCTAAAAGTCCTTGGCTCCTTTCTATAACGTTTGTCCAACAAACAGCCAGAATTCGAAACATTAGAACTTTTCCAGATTAACTACACAACCTGGCAATGTTGCAATCATCAGCCATCGTGCTGTAATTTGTGATAATTGGCACATTTTCTTTTGCTATCACTCGTGATTTAATTTTGATTTTAGTTCTGTTTTAAAGATATTGGTTTGTCTTTGTGAAACACAGTAAATTAAATTGTAAAAAATAATTAAATACTGTTTAATATGCAAGTATAAATAAATGTGTGAAAAACACTCATCGTTTTTTTAAAGAGGTTTTAATATGGTAGAATATAGACTTTGTTAGAATGCTTATAGTTTTTTCTTCCGTATTCATAGCGATTTTAGATGTAAATAGTTGTAAGGCTTGTAATAAGCTTCACAGCCTCTATTAATCTGATATATCTTTGATTAAACCAGTTACAGGCAATGTGCTGATCATATACTGATCACATTTTAAGTAATACTGCCACATTTATTTTTACTCGCCATAAATATGTATTTTTATTATTTTATTGCAATTAACGTATCACAGTAGAACTAAAATAACCAGCAGGTTCACTTGGTTTGGCATTAGTCGAAGTTTTCGGTGACCCTTAACAGTTTTGATTCTAATTTTAGCTCGAAAACCATTCACAATTGTAACGAAAGCCTCAGAGCTAGGTTCAAGTGAATTTTATTTATACTTTTCATGGTTATGCATTTCAAATTAAAAAATATAGCAAAGGCAGTTTTTGCCAATATCTCTGATAATACCATCAATGTAGGAATAGGAAAGAAGGGCGATTTTTATTTGTGTGTAAAAAATTGATAAATATTAACAGTAAACAAGGGAAAATCGTATTAATAACCCAACCTCTAAAATAAAATCTATCATTGAAAATAGTTTTATTGTTTTTGTTTGTACCATGATTAATTGACCATTTGCTTCGAAGTGCAACGTGCGCGGGCAACTTTGATTGTTTTTGGCTCATCATGGAATATCCATACAGTCGGCTGCTGTTTACTTTCGGGCTCTTACGCATAGATCAAAGATTCATTACCTGTCATGATCTAAATGTTTTTTGAAGTACCGCGGCTGTATTTTTTGATCATTTCCTTTAACTAATCAAGCTATTGTCAAAAAATGCGTGATCCAACGCGAACATAGCTTGTTCAGAGTCAAATGTTCATTCAATGTATTGTATACGCTGGTGAAATTAATATCCTTGATCTAGTGGTATGTCACATGATGATCTTGCATTATCAGTCCATGCACGGCATTGATGTATTTGTAAAATACAAACGATTTTGGACGACATTCACGCGACTGGTCCGTGAGCGAACGACGACCACGATTGAATTCACTAAACCAGCGATATACAATGGGTTCTGCAAGTGCTCTATCCCATATAAGGAATTATGCTCATCGATGCACTCTTGTCGAGATACACCATGTTCAAAGTTGTGAAAAATAATTGCACGAAAATGGTGATTAGTTAATTTCATTTTTTGATCGAGATGAAATTTTGAAGTTACTCTAAATAACATAAATATCGCTCGTATTTCAAAACGTTCTGAATACATATACCGTCTAAAATGTCAAACTTTTCAGTGGATGTGTCAGCTAGCACCTAGCAATGCCAATGTTGCCAGTTCCCGAAATAGGCGAGGTCATATAAAACCTAGCAACTTCAAGAATCAATTTTTATGGAAATTGTCTGTCTATTTCTTCTTAAATATATTTTTTTTCCAATTATCTTCTACATAATTAGCAAAAGTTTTTGTTATTTACATCAACAACTTTAGCAGGGACTTAGAATAAAATGGAACATATCAATGAGAAGAGAAATTTTTCTAAAATATACACTTTCACCTACCAGATTGTTAAAATTTATTATTTTTTAATTTAGCAACCTCATTTCAGAACAATTTAACTTTATATTTTTAAATGTAATATATCGCACAGCTGTTAATTTCTGACGCACTACATAAAGACAACCATTTTTTATCTGGTTTTGTCGGTTTCATGATACCAATTTCAAGATATAATTATCTTGATAGACAGAAGAATCTAATGAATTCTAATGTTATTCACTTAAAATATCGTAAACCATTGGTTTCCAACTGTGGTATGTATACCACAGGTGGTACGCGCATCTCGAGATTGTATGCAAGCAGCATTTTCTCTCAATTGGAAAAAATTATTTATATGGGACAATCCACTTCCTTTTGACTCCCCATCCGTGTAAAAATTGGGGCAACTTAAAAGTATGACGAACCGCTTAAAATCTTTGGACAGATCAGAGGAAAAATGACTTGAATTGTCATATATATATATATATATATATATATATATATATATATATATATATATATATATATATATATATATATATAGATTTAACAAGTTCTCTAAGAGACGGTCAAGGTGGTCAATTTGTGAAATTTTGGAATTTTAATTCTCGTTTACTCAAATTAAAATGGGTGAATTAACTACGAAAAAAATCAACTACGGTTGTAATTTTTTACTGCTTTACGGAACGATTTCCCCCGTAAAATTATTGTATCGTTAAAACAAGGGCCCGTCGTGTGGTGGGTAAATTAAGGAATATTATTTTTATTTCTATTTGGAAAAGTGTTGATAAGTTGTGCGAGTTATTTTATTTCTTGGTACCTAGACTGATCCTACGCTGTCCTTTCCTAATTGCATTATTTAAACTAATGTAACATGCAAAAAGTATGAATTTCTGGTTGCCTAAATTATTTTATATGTATATAATATCTGAGTTTGATAACTCAGACGAACAACAAGTTATAACAGTAAATGCAACCGAAATAGAACAGGGAATGAATATATATACTTAGGCCAGGCCATAAGAGCGAGTAAGGACAACCAGACAGCCGAAATAACACGAAGAACTCGATTAGGATGGACGGCGTTCGGAAAATTCTTCTATGTTTTGAAAAATCAGAAAATTCCCTTATACTTAAGAACCAAAGTATTTGATTGTTGTATATTGCCGGTTCTAACATACGGAGCGCAGATGTGGACCTTTACAAAATCAAATTTGGACAGAATCCGCAAAACTCAAAGGGCTATGGAACGACACATGTTAGGAATATCACTCAGAGATAAAAAACGAAATAAGTGGATAAGAAGAAAAACCAACGCAGTTGACGCTATAGAAAGAGCAGCATCACTAAAATGGAAATGGGCAGGCCATAACGAACGAATAAAAGACAACCGTTGAAATTCAGAAATTGGAAAATGGCGCCCATATGAAGGGAAAAGATCCAGAGGCAGGCCACAGATGAGATGGAAGGATGACATATTCAGACATGCCGGCTTGATGTGGCAAAGAAGAGCTCAGAATAGAGAGATTTGGAGACAAATAGGGGAGGTCTATATCCAGTTTTGGAAGGATGAAAACTAGGCTAAAATGAAAATGAATAATATCTAAGAACAACAATACTTATCGAAAAAATTAAGTTTTTAAATCCTTTTTTTGTCGGTAATAATTATAAACTTCGCATCTCTAGTGGTTTTTAACACTTAAAATAAACTTAAAGTTATTTCGACTAGAAAAAAAAATTGAAAGGAAATTATGTATATGTAACAGACGTTAAAAAAGCCGCTCCTCTACTGACCATAAGAAACGCCCAAACAAACTGGTTATTTAAATCTGCTGGTGTGATCAAAGGCTTTAACCATTCTGAGATAGAGCTTTATCTAATTTTAATGCGTCTTTTATTGTTTAGAGGTTAATACGTAATACACATGAGTGGTATGCGAAAAAAATTAATAACCATTGTGCTAAATCAATTATCAAAATAAACATTTGTCTACACGTGGAATATTGATATGGAATTATTGAAATAATATCGGTAATATAATTATTGAAGTTGATTCGAATCTGCGTAATCAAAACCTTTGACTTGGACGACTATACTTTTAACATAATATAATTCGTATCATAAATAAACAAGAATCTAAAAAATTTATCTTAATATTCTATTTATTATTTGTGAAGTGGCACTCATCCATCCTTTGGTGATAACTTTTTGAAAAAAAAAACAATGATATGTAACTGTTCTGTTGGTCACAGTCATATCTTGTCAATAGATATAACCATTAAAATATTAATGGATAGTCTATTATTATCATCAGTTATATACTGCAATATTGTTAAATAAACGTGTTGTAGTACTTATTCTTTTAGAAAAGAAGACTGGTCAGTGCATATCGAAGGCGCATTAAAAATAATTACCATAATAATGGCCTACAAGTGGGATGGTATCCTAATGTGTCCTTTAATTTCTGAGTCTTTGAGTTAATGGAAAGCATATACCTCCAAAATTTCTTCCCGAAATGAAAAAATGTTGAAGTTACATGGCTGCGACTTACAGACGGACGGACAGGTGTTGTAATCCAGTCAAAATAGATATTTAACTTCTCCAAAATTCGCATAGAGTTAAAGATATAGAGCCTAAATATACTATTACAGATAAAATATCAATAGTCCGCATCGATCCTACGTTAAAAATTTTATTCGAGGTCTAAGGTCAAAAATATCGGTTTTTCACATTTTGTATTGTAAAAATAGATCAGAGTAGTAGACCATGTATTTCTCCACAAAAATTATTTCTAAGTTTTTTTCTACAAATCACTATTCCTGATATATCGCGATTTCAAACATCGAAAATGCTAATATATGGCCTCTATACATCATCGGACGAATATTTTAGTGAAAGTCAAAAATAATGACGCTGATGTCCTCATAATTGAAACAGCAATAGAAAAATTCAATAGAACAAATACAGCCATCATTGTTGGTGAAGATATTGATTTGTTAATACCTCTGTCTGCATGAATTCCAATCGATAAGATTATTTACTTTTTATAATGTGGGAAGGTTCAAGTACAAACAAAAATATTCATCGGAAAGTTTATCTGCATATCCAAACAGTCAATCGCATATATTATTTTTACATGCAATAACTGGCTGCGATATTTCATCAGCAATTTTCAAAAGAGGCAAAACAACAGTATTTAAATTGTTAGAAAAATGTAATGATTTAATTGTAGTATTTAAAACGATTGACTTTCCTTCGCAAGTCATCATCACAAGATTCGCTCTAAAAAAATTGATCGTATAGACAAGTATAGATATTTAAGTTTTGTAAAAAATACACTGAACAATGAAAGGGTACAATTATCTTGTCTTCCTCCAACATATGCTTCTGCTCATCAGCACTTATACCGTGTATACTGTCAAGTTCGGGTGTGGTTAGGCACTCAACTGAACCCAGAAGACTGAGGTTGGAAATTAAGAGATAAGTTTGGAGCCACTTACTCGCCTCTGTAAAAACTTCTTAAAACTATTTTTTCTAATTGCAAAAAGTAATGTATTAAAATTTGTGGCTGTAAAAAGGTCGGATTATTTTTTTCACCAATATGTACCATGTTGCATTAAATACAACACATGAGAATTCTTATTGTATTAATGAGGAGTCAAATGATGCATGTGTCTTTTTAGAACAATTTACAGAAATTCAGCAAGAAGAGGAAGAAGAAAGCGAAGATGAAGACATTAGTGTTGAAGTAGCATTTGAAAATTATCAGTCAGGCTACAATTTCTTCGAAATCAACAATAATCTGTTCCACTTTAATCACTGCTAATAGCACTATTTTTTTAATCAATAGGATTACTGTCTAATAAAATTTAATCACAATAGGTTGTGGAGTGCCGACTGGGGGAAACCACGTTAAAAAAGTGCGCCAACTACGTCTCATAGGTGGTACAGAAAAAAATGTGTGCATATTATGTAGAGTGCAACTTCACCACCTTTTGGAATCGGGATGTCTTAGGAATGGTGATTTATAGGAAAAAAGTATCAATTTTCAGCTCTATCCGGAGAGTTTCTGGTGGCTACGGAATTCTCTTTGGTTTGATTATAGCAGTGGCACAGTGAAACTAAAATAATAGTAGAGTAACTGGGCTTCGCGCTATTGGAAGTTCCCGGTGATCTTGAAAACCTTTAACCCCAGTTTTGTCACAAAAATAATTTGTAAACATAGGTTCTATGGTGATAATATTGTGAATTTTATGCCTTTTATTGCTTTGCACGATATCAATAAAGTCATGAGTTCATTGTAATAGAAAGAGCGAAGAAGAGAAATAACATTCAAAGTGGTATTTGCTTACTCAAAGAATGAGCCCACTGTTAAAAGTTGTCCAATTTGCTAGGATAACAGGTCATTTTCCACTTGTATTTTTTTTAATCAACATTGCTGATTTTCTGAAATTAACGCTTCAGTTTTATTTCTATGATTTTTTGTTAGCAATTTAAGATAAAATATTTAATCTCAATTAACTCTACGTTATCTTCAAATTTGTTGATATTTGTTGCTTGCTTTATAAAGATATTCTGTTTCAAAATTCAGACAGAGTAGGATTAAAATACCAGTACGTTTACTCGGCTGATGTGTTGTGAATTTTATACTTTTTGTTGCTTTGCACTTTAAATTAAGAAATAAATTAACCGGAATATTTGTATATCCATTAAAATTTATTTAAACAATTGTTCAGTCAAGATTAGGGGAGATGTGAATCATAAATCGGAAAAATAAAATTCTTCCCTCTGTCGACGTTTCATTTTATTTTAAAGTATTTCCAAGGCTCTACAATTAAAGATATAAATAGTAATAAAAAACTTTTCGTATATAAGAAAAACTACTTATCATAGAACAACAACGCAATTAAAGAAAACTCATTGTCCTTTACATCTACGACAACTGCAATAATGCTTTTCGGGTCAGTTTTAGCTCTGTCAATGTCAGGTACTTTCAGTCTTACATTTTGGCCAACCTTTACATTTAGATATTTATCAGCTGGCATGGCTTTCATTTTTTCAGCTTGAGTTTCCACGTTTAAATTTGCTTTATTCTTATTGTCTCTAAATATTCTGTCTTTTTCGGTATTGGATCTTCTTGAGCTTAAGTTGCGTTTTCTGTCTCTGAGTGGTTACATTGGTATCATTGGTTATTTGCTTCTGCTTCTTCTTTTCGGTTACAATCATTTCGTTTTTTTTTTGCTTTTTGTTCCTCACATTTTCACTGTTTCTGTCCTCTTCTGGCTCATTTTCAACAACGTTTTCTTCCTTGTCGTGTTCAATTACATTTTCGACGTTAATATTTTGTTCCGTAATCTTCTGCGAATGCAATAAATTCTCTTAATCTTCTTCAGATCTCAATCGTCCAATCATATCTTTAGGAATTGCTGACGTCACAATGCCCATTTTCATTGACCTAGCAAACATTGTTTCGCAGTAATATGCTCTATGTTTCGTGGCTTGGATACATTTCAAGCTCTCTGACCACTTTGACGGCTGATTTGGTGGTTTCCATCCACGTGCTGAGTATATTCTCGATGTCTTGAATGGCATGCTCCACTGAACCTTGGCTCTCAATGTACCATTTTAACATTCGGCATCATAGAGCATAAATTTTCAATTACTTGTTTACTAAATTTCCGACCATTATCGGAATGAAGGATGTTCGGAACTCAAAAAGTGGTGAAAATATTCAAGAGATGGTATGCAACTTCTGCTGCGCCTTTAGTTCGAAGTACATGAAGGATTACAAATTTAGTAAGATGGTCTTGGTAAACTCATATGAATTTATAGTTTCCGTCAGGGTTGGCTTGTAGCTCTACGAAATCTACTTGACAACGTGAGTTAATTTCACTATGAAGTAAAGGCTTGATGACAATGCTCTTTTTTAAAGTCTTCTGTTTCTTTTGACAAGGTTGGCATAGCTTCAAAAATGTCATGATAGCTTCAACTGTTATTTTTTATAATTGCGATTACATTCCTTAAACATCCTTGTACTTCCACCGTGTCCAACAGCAACATGCATTTCTTCGAGAATGTTGAATAAGTCGTCGTAACAAACGTAATACTTGATTTGTCCATTCTCTTTCTTCATCTCCGCAATTAGCTTTTTTTCATCGCCTATAGTCAAAATATTATAGCGCTTTATACGCCTGTAATGAGCAGCCTTTTTCACGTTCTTTGCAGTTTTTATTTCCTCTAAACACTTTGCGTATTTCTCCTTATCGAGATAAAAGTTATTATCTTTCTTGCTTGCCACGAGCTCGTCCAGTATTTCATAATTCTATATTTTACGCTCATTTTGATTCATAAATTACTTTTAGACATCAAAAACACAAACAGAAGTCAAACGATCGACTGAGGCGAGCAAAGCCGACACGAGTAGCGGGTGGCTGCAGACTGCCACGAGTACGAAACGATGCGCCGAACACCTTATGACATGACTATTTATACTAAAAGTAAATGCAGTAGAGTATGACTGAGATGGGTGCAGTCATGCCTGGTTATGACAAAATCATATATTTTTTTTTATGCTGCATTTAGTTTTAGTTTACAATTACTAAGAAGTGGTTTCCACACTTCTCTTATATCTAAAGATGGTTTACTAAAACAACTCGGGTTCTGATGTATAACAGCGGCGTCTTTGAATTTCCGTTTTCTCCAATGTTGTTCTCGGTGTAGTATTTTAGCTTCAGACCATTTTATGTGGTGCCCATGAGTCCAGGCATGGTTGGCGGCACCAGATTTTTTTGTTTCTCCTCGATATGTGCATTTTTGGTGTTCCTTGATCCTTATGTCAAGAGGTCTCTTGGTTTCGCCAATGTAGGAATTGCCACATTCACATGGTATTTGATATACACAGTTCTTCATGTCCCTTTGAGTTGTTGGTTTGACCCTAGTGAGCCGACTTCTCAGAGAATTATTTGAATTGAAAACAACGTTGATTCTATATCTTTTTCCTATCCTTCTAACTTTTTCTGAAATGCCTTTAACATAGGGGATGTTCAATACTGGTTTTCGTTCTTCATTCGTTGTCGATATTATCCTATTTCTGCGTTGTTCAAGAAATTTATCCACTAGATATATTGGGTATCCATTGGCTATCAAATCATTTTTAATGTAATCAATCTCTTTCATCAAGTTCTCGTTGGAGTTGCAGAGAGTTAAAGCTCTATCTACGAGAGTTCTTATAATTCCTTGTTTGGTGTTGTTGGAGTGATTAGATGAATAATTAAGGTATTGTCCTGTGTGCGTGGCTTTTCTGTAAACCAAAGTTCGAATTTGTCTGCCATTTCTTTCAACCAAGACATCTAAGAATGGTAATTTATTTTCTACTTCCTTTTCCATGGTGAGTTTAATAGTTGGACTGATATTGTTGAGATGAAAAAGGAAGTTTCGAAGTTCTTCGTCGTTTCCACTCCAAATAATAAAAGTATCGTCTACGTATCTGAGCCATAACTTTGGCTTCTTAGATGTGGATTCAATTGCAAACGTCTCGAACCATTCCATGAAAATATTTGCGACCACCGGTGAGAGTGAAGATCCCATCGGTAGTCCATCATCCTGGATGTAGAATTTTTCCTTTTCTTGAAAATAGGAATTAGTCAAACAACTTTCCAACAAGTCCATAATGGCGTGCGGTGGTAAAGATGTTCTTTTTGCTAAGGTCTGGTCTTCTTCAAGTTTCTTTCTTATGATTTTTAGTGAGTCCTTAACTGGAACGTTGGTGTATAGGCTTTCCACGTCAACGCTAATAAAATGGTCTTCTGGTTGAACTTCTATTTCACGTATAATTTCTACGAAATGTTGTGAGTTCTTAACCCAGGATGATGTATTTCCTTGTAATGGTCTCAGGATTGGAAGAAGAAATTTGGCAAGTTCAGAAGTCGGAGAGTTCCGGGAACTCGTGATAGGTCGTAAGGGCATGTCTTGCTTATATATTTTCGGGAGTCCATAAAGGTGTGGAGTTTTGCTATGGTGTGGCGTCAACTGAGTCCGGATCCGGATATGATTTTGTCATAGCAGGCATGACTGCACCCATCTCAGTCATACCCTACTGCATTTACTTTTAGTATAAATAGTTATGTAGAAAGGGATTTATTTAGTTTCACTTGAAAACGGCTAGAGATAACTACTAGCCGAAACGTCGTGATATTCAACAAAAATAAAGACAATGGAAGTCTAACAGATATCTACTATTTCGCAAGAAACATCATTGTCTATGACCTTCAAACAAACACCTTATGACATGTTTTTTTCAACATTTGTGTCTTTGAGATAAATCTTAAGATATACCAAGTAAATGGTGGTAAAAGTTTGAAATGAACGATGATCACAGAACTGTTCGGATTTTTATGATTAAGAGTTGGTAAACCTTAGGTTTTACTGGAAAATACTAGGATTTATCGTAGTTCGGGCTTTTACAATAGCATATATATATATATATATATATATATATATATATATATATATATATATATATATATATATATATATCTATGTACACATATGCAATTATTATTAAATTTTATCTAAGATAAAATCAATAAAACTTAAGTATTTCCTTTTTTCGAAAAATAAATTAAGTGCATCAATCCGGCGAGGAACAAACAAATTCCTTTATCATATCGAATACTACTTCCTGTATAGGTTTCACTTCAATAAAATGTGTATTTTTATCAGTTACCAATTTATTGTTTTTGATACCTATATCCGTATCAGGTTTCCGCTTACGTTTTGTATAATTGCTATCGATGCAAATGTGTTGACATCCTGTGCTATACTGGGTAGGACAAAATAAACAGATAAAATGTGAAACGCTTCGTACCTCACAATAATACAAATTTTTATAATACAACTACAGTTCACCGAAAACATAAATGAATAAATAGTACAAAAGATTGTTCTCCGACTACGGAATTAATTTTGATCCGGTTTTTATCATTGGTTAGGTCGTTTCCCGAGGAAGGTTTTGATATTTGTATCTACTGATCTACATCTTTGATATAATGTAACTTTGCTGAGTAATGACTACAAAACATTAGTATTGGTTAAATTAAACAAGTAGACGAAGAAATCATACGCCCAATATACGAACTGAATTCCAAAAACACCATGGTAATTAAAACAAATAACACTCTAACAGAGGAAATCTCTCTATCCATAGGAATAAGACCGGGTGATAGCTTAACTTCAACACTTTTTAATGTAATCATGGCCGAAGTCATTGATGAGGTAAAAAGCACAAATATTGGGTATCCAATGGGACACACCACCGTTCAGATTATATGCTTTCCAGACGATGATGCCTTGACAGCAGATAGCGAGGACAACTTACAAAGAATACTTTTCCATCTTAATCGAACAGCCAAACAGTATAATATGAAGATATCTGTGGAGAAAACAAAAGCAATGGTAATAGCAAAAGAACCGGTAAGATGCAAACTAATGGTTGATGACAAGCATATCGAACAGGTTGGGAAGTTTAAATACCTGGGAGCACATATAACAAGTAACAGGGCAGTAACGGAAGAAGTACGCACACAGGTCAACAAAGCGTCCATGATATCAGGCCAACTAAGAGACATAATCTGGAACAATAAACATATGACGGTTGAGAGCAAAGCAAGAATTTACAAGGTCTGTGTAAGACCAATATTGACCTACGCCGGAGAAACAATAAATGAAATCACAAAGACAAAACAAATTATGAGAACCACAGAAATGAAAACGCTGAGAATGATCACGGGAACAAGTTTAAGAGATAGAATAAGAAACGCAAAAATACGCGAGGACAGCGGAGTGGGGGAGGTTGTGAAGTGGGTTTGAAACCGTCGTGGGCAGCGGAGAGATCATGTGGAACGAATGGACGATGGCAGACTAGCAAAAACCGTGATGAGAGAGAAACCAAACACCAAACAGCCGCCTGGACGGCCCCCCAAAAGATGGAGAGACAGCTGGATTTCGACCTCAAACGAGGATCGATGAAGCATTGTATAGATAACAGAACTTGGTTCTACCTAGAAGAAGAAGAAGAAGAAGAAGTTGGTTACAGTGAGTATTTAGAAAAAGCATTTTTGTGAAAAAATGAAAATACCTATTACGCGATGATTTTCATTGGATGATGTTTTACGATTTTAATAAAGGTCTAACACAACAACCTTGCATAGAATCGAACTTTGAGTAATTTGCCGTATGATAGAGGCTTCGTTAGATATGCATGTATGTATGAACATTGAGTTTTGAAAAAAAATCTGTTTTCGATGTATTCTGCATAATTTGACCAAAGCTTAAAAAAGACTCCTATTAATTTGTGTAAGTAAATGTTTGTAAAAAACTCGAACGAAGAATTGCAAAATCCGTATATAAAAGATCTTAAATGGTTGACGGAACTTGGATATATTTATATGAACCGGAAAGTAAGAGATAATCCACTGTTTAGATGTTTCAAGATGAATCGAATTCCACAAAAACTGATTATAGGCGGAATATTAGAACTTGATAAGAAACAGCGTGAAGTGGTAATTCGGCAATTAATAAACGTATTTGATCACTTTTCTTTTGATATTAAACAGCTTGATTTATTTGATCATATTTTTGTTTCAATGGTTTTTCTCAATTTTAATCCTTTGGTCCAATTTATATGTATTATCCTTTCAAGCAGAGAAAAGAAAAAATATATACAAACAGTTTGTTTCCTGCAAATTCAATTGTAGTCCTCTCTCCATATGCGTTTCAACCACCGCATGGTCTCGTCAGTTAAACTGTGTCGAACTGAGAACAACATTCGCAGGACACAATTGTTATATAAAATATAGCGTGCCGACTTCGATGCCAGACTGATGTCGTTTGACTGGCGATATTTTTCAGTCTGGCATCGAAGTCGGCAGGCTTTTAATATCCTACCGACATACCTTGGAATTTTTATTTTATATAGCAGTTGTTTCCTGCGAATGTTGCTCTGGGTTAAATACGGTTCCACTGACGAAACCATAACGTGTTCGAAACGCGTATCGAGAAAGGACCAGACCTGCATTTGCAGGAAACAAACTGTTTGTATATATTCTTTCCTTTTCTTTGCTTGAAATGATAATATATAGATTTCTGTATTTCTTACTGATTTTAAAAAATTTTAGTCCAGCGTGGTAATTTCGCGACTGGTGTCTGAGTGCAAGGATGTATTGAACAATCTGACAAGGAACGTCTGCACAATCAGACTCGCGTGAGTTCCGCGTCACTCGTATGTGCGCGGGAATGAGGCAGCGAACCGTCTTTGCAAAGTTGGGTTCCGTAACTGAACCATATGGACCCCAACCAATTCTTCCTGTTCCAGTTGCGGTCGGCAAAAGGGAATTAAAATTGTTGCCAGACAGCCAAATCGTGGTGACGAGCTCCTGGAATGAGGTGCGCCAAGGAATAAATAATTGGACCTAGCGCATGGCTTACTAAGGAGCTTCTCCCCTTAGGAAAGAAAGAGGTGTGAATTGTGGTGAAATGGTTGACAGGATATTATCACCTAAGGGGCAATCTTCATAAGATTGGTGTCGTAGACGACCCGACGTGCAGATGGTGTCTGGAGGAGGGTCAAACTGTTGCCCCTGTCCTCAGAGAGTGTCCAGTACTCAACAGACTGAGACAGGAATATTTCGAAGATACAACTTTGATACCGGAAGCAGTTAGACAAGTTCAACTAACGAAACTGCTTGGATTCGCAAAGGCGATCGGCCTCGAATGACTTGCAGCTATGGTGGGATAAAAAGGGCCCATTGAGGTTTAGAAATCGATGATCAAGTATGACCACCTTTGTTTCATTCATTCATTCAATCCTTTACTTCTTTACCTTATTCACATTTTTAATTGTTAAATTTAGTTTAATTTGGAATTAAACATTTTTGGTTTACTTGGCACAATACAACGATATCTAATTCATAGTTCCGGTTGTTTTACAATAATTATTTGGTTGTAAACACTTTATCTTGATTATTATCTTCCTCTTTTAAGTATTTAAGTTAACCAGTTGATCTAAAGTTCAGTTAATCGGTTGTAATTGCCAATAGTGAAATAATACTTATAAGTGATATTACATAATGCCTGCTTTAGCTACTGAGCAAGATCACGTCAAGTGAACCCCCCATTTTCCACTTAATCATAAAAATTAAGTCCATATATTTTTTTCATAAGTAGTTAGTATGAAAAATTGATCCCCCAAACGATTTTGAAAAATTTTAATTTTAACAACAATTTTTTTTGCAATGAAAATTTTAGGTATTTTTAATTAAAAATTAGATTTTAAATCAACCCTTAAAGATAAATTAATAAAATTTTCAGGATTTACTGTCAAATGTATATATTTTAAGAAAACATTAATAAATAAAAATTATTTTTTTATTATCATATTGTTAATTAACTTTTAAGTTAACAAATGAAAATTTTATTGATTTCTCGGTCAAAATTTAAAGTTTTTTTTCATCAGTCCCATGCGTTATTTATCTAAGTTTAAGATTCCGGAAGAAAATTTCACTGCTCGCGATTAGTTTAAACAATATGAATTTATTTATCACAGCGCGCCGGCTGCCGCGCGCTGTCAGAACAGCGGGCGGCCGAGCGTCAGACTACATTGCAGCTTCGGTTGATTATAATTACAATTAACAATTAAAAATAGAATTATCAAACGAATTTTATTATTATTATTATTACTTTTATGATTAATACAATAAATAAATTTTCTATTATTGAACAAAAACAGAAAAAACTAACTAGTAATTAATTATTAAAATTTATGAACTTCTCGTAATCTAAATTTCATTTTTTTTTTAAAACTCTGTTAGTAAAAACTTTCTCATCCTCCGATACAAGTTTACATTCCAATAATACAGCATCCAATGGTTTAAAATAGTGGAATTGACGAGTATTTTTTATTGTAATTGCGCGTTCAAATCGTTGTTGATACTTTTGTTCATGTAGTTCATGATCCTGTTGGGAACAGAAAGCAAAATGAACTTTTTTAAATGAACCTTCTGCCCACTGGAAAAAGGAACGTGGTGTAGTAATGTGATTATTTTTGTCACGTTGAAGACTAGCGCAGAAGGCCTGTCTTTTTACACTTCCTGCTAAGCCGTCACATGCTCCTTTTCCATGAGATGTTGCGAAAAAATTCCATTCCACTTCAACACCAAAATCATTTAAATGGTTTATTAAGTTCGCAAAGTTATATTTGTTTTTATATTGGGAAGCTGCTCCATCGGAAAAGTACTTAATTTTTTTAACATTCTGAGCACCAAATTTATTTTTTTAAAATTCAATTAGTTTTGCATTAAACAGATGGACCGAACTTGCGTCGTGACTAACTTTCTCAGAAATTACTACTAAATTTTCATGCTTTATTTCATCATTTTCTCTATAATACGCGACATACGGATGAAGTGTAGCCTGATCATTAGACCAATGGTGTGACTGGATTGCATCTTGAACAAAAAATGAATAATTTTCGGAGAAATCCAGACAGACTATAAACTCTCCAGCTTCAGCAGATTCTTTTTGTTTAAAGAAGAAAGATGCTTGAGATTTTGCTACAAAATCATGCTTCAATAGCTCTGACAACTTATTTTTCAGCTCACTTAAAAAATCTTCTTTGGTATAAGTTGCTTCAACGATTTCAGTCCTGTAAAATTTAAAACGAATGTGTAAGATTATTAACTGAGTAGAAAAATAGAAAACAATAATAACTAGATAAATTTATAAAATGGAATTCGATAATTTTGTATCAATAATGTTAATGTGATAAATTTTTACTCTTATTAACTAATAAACAAATAGAAATTATTTAATTATCTAATTAACAAGTTATTCTTCTAAAGTGTGTATTAAGATTACTAATTATGTGAGTAATTTGTTAACATTTAGTCTTTTATCTTACCTGTCAGTACTTTTCCACTGGCTAAAAGTTATTTCCTTTATTTCATGACTATCAATCAATAGTTTTAACTTCTTGACGACGAAATCAACTTCTGGACACTTTTTACACGTTGAAAAGAAACATGATGATGTTGGTTGCACGCAAACAGAACTTTGAATCAAGTCATTTAAGCTTTCAGGGAGATCAATTCCTTTTTTTTTCAGTTCATTTTTCAGTCCATGCAATTGTAATTTAGCATTTTGGTGAATTTTGCATACACACACATTGTGTGTTCCACTTTTTCCAGCTGAAATACATTGTCGTGGTCGTAGAGTCTGAAATTTAGTCTGTCCAATTTTTTCATCCGGGAAAGCTTCTTTGGATTTTTTATATAAGTCATTTATGTTAGATAATAGAAGTCTTTTCTGTTTCTGAACTTTTTTACCATTCTCTGAAACCGTAACATAATCTTTCATTCCAGGCATCACACGACTAACATCATCAGATAAAAAAAAATTTTTAACGCGATCGAGTGTTGAATTGCCTAGGCTTTTTCCTTTCTTAGTATCAGGCTGTGACGCAAATCCTGATTTTTTTCTAATATTTTTTGCAGTTTGTACCATTCTCTTTGAAACTTTAAAGTCGCGTCGTATCATTTTTATTGACCAATCTAACGGAAGAGTAGTCAACACTTGGATTTTTTCGGATCTACTATTTGTTTGGTCAAATGCAGTCTTAAAATTATTTACAAGAACTTCATTTGGATTTTTATGATTAATATTAGTACCACTTAATTTCTTCACAGAAGTTAGAATTACTTTTTTACACTCAGATACACTCGACACTCGTCTCAATTTTATTGGTGTTTCACCGACCTCTAATAGCAATTTATTAACGTTATTAATTTTTAATTGATTATCTACAGCATCACATTTAAAAGTCGGATCTTTCGTGTTATCATCTTCGATCTCATCTACTTCTGGATCAGTCACATCGATACTTACATAATTATTTACAGGTTTTTCAGCAGGATTATCAGGTTTTCCAGGTTTACGACCAAGATATATTGCTCTCTCACAAGAATTGCACATGTAGTATCCAATAAAATCTTTAAAATCGTTAGCTCGATTGCCTCTGATCAGAACTAAATTTTTAATTACGTATTTATGATTCTTTTTATTCAATGGATTGCAACATTTATTTACTCGGCCCATTTTAAATCACAAAAATTATGACTAAGATAAATAATAATTAAAAGAATATAAATAATTAAGTAACAAAACACAAATTGACACAACCACAGTTTTTCTTATTTCTAATAATTATTTAACTCACGTCTGAACTTATTTAACGAATAAATTGAAATGACTGCTTAAAATTCTCTTTTGGTATTTACGTGGAGACGCAAAAAACAAATAAAAATCGTAACCGAGCGGTTTATTTTTTTTTTTTCTAAAAATGGAGTACTTACTGGTAAATTTAAAATGATAGCATACTAAATTACGAAGCAAAAATAAATATAAAATACACGGTTTTGTAAAATTTTTAATTGATTATCAGTTAATTTTCGCTGATCAATGTAATACTAAAAAAAAGTTTTATTGCATTGTCCATAAGATTTTTACAAAGATAAAATTTCTCTTCTAATAATAGTAATCATAAAAATAATAATAATAATAATAAAATTCGTTTGATAATTATATTTTTAATTGTTAATTGTAATTATAATCAACCGAAGCTGCAATGTAGTCTGACGCTCGGCCGCCCGCTGTTCTGACAGCGCGCGGCAGCCGGCGCGCTGTGATAAATAAATTCATATTGTTTAAACTAATAGCGAGCAGTGAAATTTTCTTCCGGAATCTTAAACTTAGATAAATAACGCATGGGACTGATGAAAAAAAACTTTAAATTTTGACCGAGAAATCAATAAAATTTTCATTTGTTAACTTAAAAGTTAATTAACAATATGATAATAAAAAAATAATTTTTATTTATTAATGTTTTCTTAAAATATATACATTTGACAGTAAATCCTGAAAATTTTATTAATTTATCTTTAACGGTTGATTTAAAATCCAATTTTTAATTAAAAATACTTAAAATTTTCATTGTAAAAAAAATTGTTGTTAAAATTAAAATTTTTCAAAATCGTTTGGGGGATCAATTTTTCATACTAACTACTTATGAAAAAAATATATGGACTTAATTTTTATGATTAAGTGCAAAATAGGGGGTCCACTTGACGTGATCTTGCTCTACTGCTAGTGGTAAGAATATTTAATTTTCTTATACTAAAGAATGTTTGAAGATAGAATATTGGTTTACGTGGCAATGTTATTAGAATATGAACGAATATCTCTAAATTTCGTAGACAAGAAAGAAAAGGTTTGTGTTACCAGTTGGACAAATAGCTGAAACGCTTTTTAAATGATAGATGTGACTAAATCCGTAACAAAAAACTATAACTGAAGCATCAATTAAATTCAGTGTAGTTAAATGATATTTAAAGCATTAGGAACGTAACTAGGACGGTCGGATAATGCCGATTTTTCTTATTCATTTAGAAAACGATCTAGTGTGGTCTAATAGTACTTAGGATATTAAGTCGATTTATGCCCATCTGGGTAGTGCAGTGGTATGGTTGTGGTTTAGCACCACTTAGATGCCGGGTTCGATTCCCGGGTCCGGCTTGGGTGTTTGTTACTGTCATTAGATTTTAAGTTTATAATTGGTCAAATGTAATTAATTAAATAAATTGTGACTAGCTGCATGGCCGTTCTACCCAAAGCCATAAAGTAGCCTTGGCTACTTTAAAAAAAAAAGTCGATGTGTGACAAATAACGCAGACTGACCTAATGGGCTGGTGCTGCGCAAAAATGGTAAATATAGAGAGCGAAAGTTGTATTATATTTATCAAGATACGCCATGGAACAACAATTATAAAGATTATTTAAAAAAAAATTCTTATATGCAGTGTTTATATGGTGCTGTTTTTTTTTTGTTTTCATACAACCAGTTAGTATGTAGGGCTGGAGCAAGGCCTACTATTATATGTTTAGAAAGCGCCAGTACCATGATTTTCGTGTGCTTGACAATCATTCTCCCACTCCTACATCTTAGTTAGAAGTTACAACTATCGTGTAGTTCTTTTACTATTAGAAACTTAAAAATATGGTAACACTTGAAAATGAGGTTTTGTATGTCAACAATGGCTCAATTAAACATAAAAGGTTTTTTATTGCCAAAAGATTCTAAAAAGTATAATAGACTTGTTCTACTTGTTTTGTTTCCATTAAGTTAAAAAGATAAAGAGTCACTAATAATAGTTCCATAAACCACAAATTGTAAGAAGATAAATAAGCATATAAATCTGTTAAAACATAGGGAGCTAACTTGCCAGCTACGTGACAGAAACCTATCAATTTTTGTAAACACCGTTTGTTTCAGTGATGGTAGATGCCGTTACTTTTTCGATCCCGGATCGTATGTTTCGACACCCAACCAAAAGTATCGATACCAGCAATGTGTCGTAAAAATATCGATAGAAGATATCTGGAAAGTAAAAGAATCGATACTCTAAAATATCGTATCCATTTGTTGTTAGTTCTTCCAGCTTGTGATGATGTTGTTCGTTAATCTAGTTTGTTACTAAACTAAAAAACGAAAAAATAGAAAAATGTAATCTTACCAATATATGAATATGAGAACTTTGCTTTTTTGACTATAAAAAAAGTTGTGAAAAGTAGAATTTGTCGGCATTATATTTTCTGGATATATTGTTAAGTTAGGTTTACCAATTGTATCGTTAGTTCAAGGATACTTGTTTCACTAGTTGTAAGAGATATCTCAAAACTGAACACGATTTAAAAAAGTGTTTTTAAATCGAAGAAAGAAAAAAGATTTAACTCCGTATTCTTATTAATGTAAATTATTATTATAATTATTTAATTGAAATGAAATTACATACACACCCATTTACTCGAATCGATAGGAAAATCAGTTTATTTATAATCAAACTCTTTCTTTACGTGGCAATTACAACCCACTCAATACTCAGCATCGCATTTCCGTCTTTATTATTCATTACCTCCTAATCAAATATTTTTTTCGCATCCTTCTCTGCCGCGCTCTTCCATGTTTAGACAGAAAACATGTGTGCCGGTCGGTACTTTGAAAGCAAACACCCCAAACTGCCATTAACGGTTCGTTTTTGTAACCATTTTTAGCACACACTAAATCTATTTTGACCTATTATTGAACAAACCCCCGGGGTAAACTAGACGTCTGTCGAGGGCTGTAAAGGTTAAAGACGGAACTGTTTTCTTCCGGTTGTATAAATATATATATATATACATATATATATATATATATATATATATATATATATATATATATATATATATATATATATATATATTTGAATAAGCCATACACCGGAAAATTAATTATTTAAGAGATATTATTCAGTAAATTTTACTAATATCAAGGATAACTTAACAACTTTTCAAACCATTCAAAAAAACGTAGAATAAGATTTTAGCTTAGTTGACGGAGTCATTGTATTCACGTTTCCTACCTTCAGACCCTTAACTCTGAGGAAGGTTAAAGAAACCCTTACACAAAACAATTTTAATAATAACGATATCGAAATAATTGTAAAAAAAGAACAGACGAACATTAAAATAACCTAAGAACCAAAAACAAATATAGTTCACAACGGGAGACACAAAAACGACACATAGCATTATATTATACAACAAAACTTTCAAAAAAAATTGAACTACATAAAAAAAATAATATTGTTGCATGCCACAAGATTTACAACCAACTAAATTTAATCTTTATCAAATAAAAAGTAAAATACCAACTATGGAAATCTCCAATATTGTATATTCAGTTCAATTTTGAAGAAACCAAAATAGTTGATAGGAACAGAAATTATTAGAAACTAATAAGAAAGAAAACATTACTAAAAAGGAAACACATACCGTAAATGACAAAACTCATATAAACAACCTTATTCAAATCTACAGTAATATAATTTAAGCGCAGGATATGCCTTTAATAACATCAAAAGCAAAAATAAATTTCTTTCATTTTTTTGGTCATCACGTCGCCGAATACAAAATGAAACTTCTTGATAGTTTGTTGATATTAGTAACGGTTTTGATGAAATCTTAAGCTGCGTAAAATTTGCTAAATATTAACTTTTAAATAATTAATTTTTGTTATACTATTGTTAAATAATATTTTTAATAGGTGTGACATGGTTTAAATTTATAATTTGTTTTAATTTTAGACAGTTATTTTTTTTAATGTTTTAAAGAAACAACAATACGTCAAAATAATAAAAAACATATTCTAATGTGAATCTAATTCCAAAAAAATAAAGAAAAAATCAAACTCTCTCTCTCTTGTGGATATATCCATTGCTATTGCATCTCACACGGGGGAATCCGTGAAAGCCACATAAACATATATATGCCATCCGGCGGGAGGTCGGCGAAACCGCGTTCAGTATTTGCATGCTTCCTTCCGATCTGTCCTTTGCACAGTCAGGTGCATGTCGGTACCCTGATGAGTCTAGTAGAGACGAAACATGTACCCCTGCCGTATCACTGTGGCGGGGAGGGTAAGTTTTGACTTTCTTCTCGGTATGGTGGTACAGGTAGGCCATCATCTCGATGGTGGTGGAATAGGATAAATTGCGTTTTATAACAATTTGTTCTAACTGTGCAACCTCTAACACAGAAAGGATAAGATGGAGAGAAGTTTGCATTTACTGTTCGTATTTTACTTCATTCTAAATACGGAGCTGCATATAGTTGTACGTTTGCTGAATGTGATTTCAGCACTACAACGGCATAATGTGGATATATCCACTGCTATTGCATCTCACACGGGGGAATCCGTGAAAGCCACATAAACATATATATATATATATATATATATATATATATATATATATATATATATATATATATATATATATTCTTGATTCTTGAACCATAGATTATATAATTTTTCCTTTATTTTGTCTTTTCTTGGGTTTAGGTTCTATATTTAATAAAAAACACAAAACAATTGACGTTTCGCCCTTTATTTAAGGCATTTTCAAAACTTTTTTCTCCTAAAAATATTTTTATACAATTATCATTCACATATCTACAATTTTAAAAAACAAACTAGACATTCTAAAACAATATTTAAATTTTTAAAACTTTTAAAAATATTTAATTTTACCGGTACACACATTTAGTAATAGAATAACAAAATGTCTATATATATATATATATATATATATATATATATATATACATATATATATATATATATATATATACATATATATACATATATATATATATATATATATATATATATATATATATATATATATATATATATATGTTTATGAGGCTTTCACGGATTCCTCCGTGTGAGATGCAATAGTAGTGGATATATCCATGTTCGTATTTTAGTTAATATATATATATATATATATATATATATATATATATATATATATATATATATATATATATATATATATATATATGTGTGTGTTAAAATCACGTTTTTCAGATGCTAATATTTCTGTTGAATCTACCGGGTTTCTTTCATACAAAGTTTATCTAGAATTTTATAGAAAACTGAAAAGAAACATGATTTCATTTCATTTAATAAAGTGGTATAGTATCTATGCAAGAGAAAAATTTACTAAAGAATTCATTCTTCTAAAACTTTAAATCATTTAGTTTCTGAGATATTATCTTATTTTGGACATATTTATTACACTACATCGTTATGGCCATTCATTTCACAGTATGTCCTTTGATATTTTATGACTCTGTTTTAAAATAAATGGTGGTAAATTTGGCCTTCACGGTAGTTCTTTGCCCATCTTTGATAGGTTATAATTATTTGCTATAAATAATATAAATTAACTTAAATTAACAAGCTTTTAGTTAATTATCGAATAACATGGAAATTACTAACTTTTAAAGTTTTCAACTTGTTTTAAACATAAGTACATACCTATTCCTGGTCATTTTTAATTTACATTGTAGTAATATTGTCCGAAATTTTATTGACATCTGTTTCGGCAGCTGCAGATAAACAAAAATTCTTATACTGTATTTTTTAAAAAACACCTGCTGCTCTCAAGACACAAATAAAATACCTGCTTTTAACTTTTCAATAGTTTAACTTGTGCAACGGTTGAGTTAAATTAAATAATATAAATTCATATCTTTTTCTGATGTATCTATTGTATTGTTACAGGTTCAACTTGTTTGTACAAGCGAAAAAAGCCACCAACAGTCAAAATAGGCTACTACAACAACAAACTTAAGATGGCGTTACAAACAGCTGAAGGACCAATCAGATATGGAATTGCATCAGACTGGGATAGGCTCGCTGCTTACCGTAGACAACATTCGCAGCAAAGTTCTTACGAAGACGATGATAGCTTACCAAAAGGTGAGTTAAAATTTCTCTAATAATAATTCTAAAATTTATTGGTCTCTTGCACCAGAGTTTGACAGTTAGTTATATTCTCAGATAGAGTTCTTTGCTGGTTTTAAATGGATAATACTTTCAGCATACTTTTGCTTAAAGTTATCTCTTTGATTTACAGATCCAAGACAATGGACTAGAGAACACGTAAGTCAATGGCTAAGGCATCTCACGACAGTCCACAATCTACCTGAAGTACCATCCTCAAGGTTCCTCATGAACGGAAAGGCCCTCTGCCTAATGTCGCCAAGTATGTTCTTATCCAGGGTACCCTTAGGAGGAAAACTATTATATAAAGACTTCCAACTGAGGCTATGCGCGGCAATGTATTCTAGAAATTAACTTAGCTTTTGTAAACGAAACGGGTTATGTATTATTAATATTTGTATATTTGTAATATGGTGAGTTGTAATTAGAGGTAATACACGTTTTAAGTGGTGAAAGTAAAAGTCAATTGGAAAGAACAAGTTGTTAGATCGGAACTGATTAACGCGACCAAAATATAATGACCATGGATTGTTGTGCACGAGTTTAATAAGCTTTAAAGTAAAAAAATGCATTTCTGAATATTCATTTATATCTTCATTTGCTTTGTGTGTCATGACTGATTGTTCTAAGCTAGCCAAATACTCACCGTTTTTTATTTAATAACTGTGAATACCACTGAAAACTATTTCCTTAGATACTTTGACAGGTATGCATACTAAGTAGATGTAATAAAAGTTACGATGATGACTTTAAAAATCATTGTATGCAAAGTAACTAAAAATATGTTAAAGTTGTGTACACAAGGTTATTTCAAGTTTTTGATTACCGGAAAAAATATACATTCTAAAGTGAACATGATTTCTAAGATTTGATATTTGTGATCCGCATAATATTTTGGATGTAAATATGGAATATATAATTAAGGTATCAAGAAGTTTAAAAATGGTGTAAACAACGTGTATTTTTCCAAGCGACATTGTTAGAGATCAGATTTCTTTTAGTTCAATCTATGGTTCACTGGAATAAGGTTTAGAATAGTTTTCGTCTACCTCAGCATTTTTAATTGTTAAAGTTTAAGGATAATTTGTAAAATGTATTAAAATTTTTTGTTTTGGCAGCACAATAAATGTAATTTCATATTAACTTTAGCAATATAACAACTGCAGTACTCTTTTTCAGTTTAAAGAAATATATGTTATTAAATTGTTAATCCCAGATCAACCTAGGAGATTCTTTAGGTCAAATGTAATTATCGCAAAAATTCCAATTATTTATATCATTGTTATAATTTTAATAATGTTACTTTTAAACTGAAATATAACACTGTATTTTTCAATTTTAATCTGTCATTGTTCTATTATACCTAGTTTAAATATTGAACATTTTGTGGTCACGATGTTATTATTTAAAAATCTTTGCGAATCAGTATCATGAAATTCAGTTGTTACAAAAATAACTAACGAAAAAATAGGGTAGTATAAATTCAGTATGCCTTCAGATTGCAAAAGGTGAAGTACTGGTTATAGCAAAGATGTTTTAACGTAGATAAATTTACTTAGAGTGTTTTAAAACTTTAATGTGAAGCTTAGTAGTATTGCAACTCAAGAATTTAATTCCACTTTTTGGAATAATGTATATTGAATGTGGTGAAAGAGTAATCAGACTGATTTCATATGTTTATTTTTGTAAAATAAAATTTGTATATTTTGCTAGTCATGTAAATATTTTTTAACGGTTATTTAATTTTTTAGTACGTTTGTAATATTTTTAATTAACGGAATCTTCAAATAAATTTGGATTTAAATAAATGTGTTTGTATTTTATACCCATCTCTATCATTAAAATATTTAATAGTTTTTCGGTAAGGAGCGCAAATTATATAAAAAAAATTAAACATTTAATTTATCTTGCACGAACCTTCAAAACAGTGGAAAACTGCGACATTAAAAAAATATAGGGACATTGAATCTAGCATGTTAAGAATTCCTCGGTTTGTACTTTTTTTTTTGTGGAAGTGGAAATGCTTTTTACGTACTCTGTGTGAGACTCGCGCTTCCGTTCTAGAGGACACCCTACCCACTAAAACCATACATTGGGGACCTTAGTAGTATAAGACTTCTTGGGAGACCTTGCGGTATTACTTCAGGAAGTCTTGGTCTGTTTGTTGGTAGTCGATACACACGTTTCGTTTTCCTGTTTCATCTATCCTTGTCATTTCTGTCGCTTCTTTTTTCTGTTAAAATCAGTTTAGCCACCCTGCATACCTCTTTCTAGTTGTCTTCGGACTCTAGCATTTTATGTAGAAGATTATTGGGATTTAATTTACCCATTTTCCGCTCCAAGCTTCGTCTTAGTTCATCCCATCTTATGCACTCAAAGAATGTGTGCTCTGCGGTATCCACTCCATCGCAATAAAGACACTCGTGGTTTTCAATAATTTTAAAGCGTTTAAGATATTGGAAGTATCCGTGTCCGGTGAGTATTTGGGTTAAAAAGAAATCAATTTCACCATGTTTCCTTTCTGTCCATATTTTAATTGTGGGTTTGTCTCTTCGTCCACTCAGCCGTTCCGTCTTCGTTGTTCCATTCTTCCTGCCATGATGTCATCATTGTTTCATGTGCCGCATTTCTCACAGTCGTTCTTCCCTTCTCTATTTGGGTTCTCTTTTTTGCTTGGAAGTGAATTGGCGGGATCTTTGCGATCACAAATATTGCCTTCATTGATGTTGTTCTATATGCCTCTGTTATTCTAATCGCCATTCTTCTTTGTACTTCTAGTAGCGCGTTTCTATGCATCTTTTTATCCATTGCCCTCTTCCATACAGAAGCTCCGTATAGCATAATGGCCTCGGTTTGTACTAAGAACATATTTTGTTTCACTTTAATGATAATTGCCGTTTAGATCAAAATATCCGTAATTTGAGGCTCAAACCAAGAAGGCCATATATGATTTCTGGATTTGTAAGCGAGTACATGGGGTTACCATACTCAGGTAATTCGTCCTATGGTACGTACGCTATTACTGCATGGTGACCTACTACAATCATCTTAAAATTCAGAAGGAGTAACGACTGGGATGAGGTTTGTACTCACTACGACACTGGAGATTCTAACGATTTCCGTCTCTTTACTTATTCATACAGAACTAGGCATTAAAGGCTGTCTATCATCTCAGTTGAAACTCTCTTAAAACTGGAGTTAAGCGGTTATCTATGATACTGTCAGAGAGTAGTGAAGAGATGACCCTCACCCTTCGTGTATGTAGTTTACATGGCTCTTGTTCTAAAACCTACCGCTCCTTCTTTTGAGGTAATTTGGACAAACAGATAGATAGATAGATAAGTTTTTATTTATTCCAATAAATATCACTTACAAAAAGAACCCATAAGGGCATGGATCAATGTCAGAAAAAAGTATCATTACCGTAATTAACATCATAATAAAAATCAAAGTTTATTCTCAGCTCTAAATAAAAAGAGAAAAAAAATGAAAAGGACAAAACCTCAACAATAATTATACAGTTTTAAATATTTTCTTGAATAATTCTATCAAATGAATGTACCGAAAACAAAACAATTAAAACTTAAGCTAAAAGGCAATATTATAAAAGAAAAAAATTTAAAAAATATTTTAAGATAAAGGAAACTTATACACATTTAAATTTTATTGATACAGCTAATAACAAAAATTTTATTTCGAAATAATGCTGGAGAGAAGAGCAAATGCTTTTAAAAAATGAATCCTGGTGGTTTACAGACGGATCTAGAAGGGATGAAAGAGTTGGAGTTGGAGTGTTTGGTAAGAACATAGTCAGACAGTCTTACTCTCTTAGACAACCTGTCACAGTTTTAATGATAGTCTGTCACACGGCTATTTCTGCAAGGAAAATATAAATATTAACAAGGCTTTAAAAATATGCTCAGAGAGCAAGGCTGTAATATTTTTACTGGGGTGTAGTGTCCTAGCCTCACGTTGTCGAACCAAACATACCCCAATCAATTATATCTATTCCAACTACTATCGCTATCAGGGACTAAAACAAATATGTATGTAATCCTCGAGGGAAAGTCCCGGGAATCATATGACTGATGCATTATTTATTCCTTTAAGCCGCAAAATGGATAATTTTGCAAGTTAACATATAAGCTTTGTCTCGCTAACTATTCTTTTAAGAACTGAAATTTCGCATTAATTGGAGGGATTTTTATACTACATCCTTTTTTTTTTACAAACGTTCATACTTCAATATTTAATAATTCGAAATTATTCTGACAACAAGCATTAACTTTCAATCCGAACAAAATTAATGAAAAATTATGTTATAGGACACTACGCTATTTCGCCCGTAGCAGAATACTGGGTCGGCAAGAAAATATTTTTGGTTGTCACACACAGAGAGCATTGTAATTGTTTTGAACGACGTCTGTTAGTGTTATAGTTTTTTCTTTTTGGCATTTGATATCAGTCACATTTAGATTTGTGCGACATTTTGTTTGTAACTGTTAGTTTAGGGTCAATTTAACCTGGAGTGCAGATTCTAACATTTTTGGAATATTTTACTTTTTTATTTCCAATCTCAAGTGGTTTTTGCGAAAAAAAAAATAATTTTCATTCATATAACTTGTATTTTCTGATCACTACCTTTAAATTTTGGGCATTTCTAGTAAAATTCACAAACACTACACAATTTTTAATTATTTCTTAATAAAATTTACATAAATAAATATGAATTTTCCATGAAACGTAAGAAAACCGTTGATTTGTTGTTTCATACTGTTTCTAGGCATGCATGGTTGCAAAGCATTTAGATCGAAATATGCGATGCGTTGTTGCCACGTTGATGTAGATTTTAAATTTCATTAGGATGGAAAATTTGTTAGTTCAAATGCTATTAATTGTGGTAATTCCAGAATTGTAGCGTAAAATGTGGGTAAACGTGCAAAATCGGGATGCCAAACATAAACAGATCATTCGCTAAGCTACATTGATTTAAAAATGAAAATTATAACTAAACTAACCTGAACTGATCAGAACTCACCTAAACTAAATCTATCTAGATTTAATGGAAAAACCACGCAAGATCGGCGAAAAAAAAACAACATATTCATTTTCTATGACCAGAAAATAGGAGGTATGTAAAAAATCATCGAAAAATTCTTCAGGTTATGATTTTGGAATGACCACCACAATTAATTGCATCTGAACTACAAAGTTTTCCATCCTAATGAAATTTAAAATTCTCGTCAACGTGGGCAATATCGCATCACATTTTTCGATCTAAATGTCATGCAACCATGTAAGGCTAGAAACAGTACAAAATGACAAATAAATGGTTTTTTTTACGTTTTATGGAAAATTCGCATTTTTCCGCCATTATTTATAAAAATTTTATTAAAAAATGATTAAAAATTGCGTTTTTTTGTGAATTTTGCTAGAAATGACCAAAATTTAAAGGTAGTGATCCGAAAATACAAGTTATAGGAGTGAAAGTGAATTTTTTTTTTCGGAAAAATCACGCGAGATCGGCGAAAAATAAACATGTTCGTGTTCTACGACTTGAAAATAGAAGGTGTGTAAAAAATTTGGAAAATTGGGTGTTTTCACCTTCCTCAATTATTAACAATCATGAACCGGCACAAACCACATCTAAAGCTGAATTGCATCCAAAAAAGGTTATGCTATCAGTTTGGTGGGACCACAAAAGTGTTATAAATTTGGAGTTGCCTCCAAGAGACCGAAAGTTCAATTCAGATAATTATTGTTAACAACGATTAAAACTAGATTTAAAAAAAAACGACCAGATTGGGCAGCTCGCAAAGAAATTGTGTTCCATCATGATAATGGAAAGCATTACTCACTCGTGGGAAATTATTTGACCTTGGTTAGGAAGTGATGTCGTGTTCTCTATACAGACCTGACCTGGCAGCATCTGATTATCACTTATTTCGAAGTTTGCAAAACTCTCTGAATAGTAAAACTTTCACCAATGATGATGACCTTAAATCGCATTTGGTTCAGTTTTTGCTAATAAGAACCAAAATGAGCGCGAAATCATAAAGCTGCAAGAAAGATGGCAAAAGGTCATTAAACAAAATGGAAAATATATAATTGATTAAAGTTTATTTTGTATATAAATTTATTGAATTTTATTTCACACTAAAGAACCGAAATTACTCTTTTCCCGTCCTGATATTATTGTTTCTATTTCAGTAGACAAAATATAAATAAACGCTTAAATTAAGATTCTGTCTTGGGATTTCAAATTTAGGAACGTTCAAAATTTGGAGTTTTACAGCTGTTTACTAGACTAATTGTCTTTAGTACTGTTTAACGAGTTAATATCGGTTATCGATGACATAACTTTATTTTTGGATTTTATTGATATATAAAGCATAGCGGAAATAAAATTACCAATAAGTACACTCGGCTTTGTGCCAACCGAAGTTTTCAGTTACAAAAAGGTGGTGTAACATTTCAGTGCTGTAGCGAAAGCAGCAGCGATAGGTTCGAGCTTTGTATGGTAATAATTTTTCTTCTTTTAATCGCTTTTAAATTTTAAAGTAAGCAGGTATAATTTTTGCATATACACTTTAGGATAAAACATGGCGCAACAACGTACCTTTGTTTCTTTGAATTAAAAACATAGCTTGTGATTTCTAGTTAATTTTACTGAAATGTTATCCTAACAATCTTAGTAATATTTGATAACATTTTAGTAATCTTTAAAAAAATATAAGTTGACAAATTTATACGATTATAAGAAACGTTGATAAATTTAGCTTCGTAAGAATCCACGAAAACGAGTACAAAAGGTGAAATATACCTTTTCTGGTAGTTCCTTGCTATCTGAGTGCTTTGCTGACTAACTATGTTAGAACAAACCACTTTTGTTCTTATAGTATAATGCTTTTTCCAGTTGGTTGAGAACTATATATCAAGGGTGAATTCAGAGAGAGGCCATTAGGGCAATCACTTCCTCCCTCCCCCTAAGTGGGTAGGGTAAAATTAGTGGACAGTGTACCAGTAATAGAAACTTGCTATTTTTGAGCCCTAAAATAAGAGTATGATTTAAAAACTTAATATAGCTGTGACATCTTTCCGTTCTTACAGTTATTAGTTGCCAATTTTACGTCAAGAGCTTGAGAGTAGCCTTGGTCTCCGCATATGTGAGATTAAAAAGCAATTTATCTCTTGATTGCTTTTGAATTGTATTGGAATGTTATTCCTGAATTTAAGGTAAAAGACAGCAATTTTTTTAATAAATTTATCTATCATTAAATGTTAAATATGTGCTAGTTATCCAGATAATAACTAAAAGGGCTATTTTCAATTTTTGTGTTTGTAGAGTCAATTTTTCTTATTAGGAAATTTATGTATTGGCGTCAAGTAATGGAACAAAAAAACTCGCTTTCAAATAATTGACATTAGTGTCAATTACTGGTTATTTTTTATAAACAAAGGGGAAAAAGAGAGAGACAATTGGAAAAAAATAAACTGAATAGTCAAAAGATTACAAACATAAAATAATAAAAAATCAAGAAAAAAAAGAATATGAAAATGAAAGTGATAAATCAATTGTCCTTACTGATAATTCTTATCAGATTCTGAGGATATTTCAGATTTGATGTTGAATAGTGTTGATGACAAAGATATTTCATGTTCACAAAAACACCATTGATGATGTTGAATTATACTGCACATTCTATTTCAATAGATTTGATTCATAACAATCCGTCTCTAATAAATATTAATATATTAATGACAATTATATCTGTCTACCTAGACCCTTTAAATCCAAAAAATAGTTTAAATTTTACTCCATATTTAATAAAAATGTATTCAATTTTTTGTTAGATTTTAATTTTGGTTTTACTTCACCCATTGAATTTGGATTTCTTTATTTCATGTTTGGTTATATGTATTTAATTATGGAATTATTTATTTTGGGTAATATTTAGGAAACTTAAAAAGATATAAGCAACTTTCAAGTAAGGTTTTAAGGATTTTGTGTAAGTCATAGCAATTTTCTTGGCTGGAAGATATAAATTTAACCTAATTAAACTCACAAAGGTATTTTCCACGTGTTCCTCTTTATTTTTCTTTAATAATTTTGAAGTGCCTATTACTAATACATTTAGATGTCAAACACTGTTTCTCAAATTTGTTGTTGTCAGTTACTGTTTTTTTTTGTTCAGAGTAAATGAAATAAAATTTAAGGAATACTTTTTTAAATATATTTGCATTACACAGATGTCTGCCATAAAGTCACACAATTGTGATGGGCGTTCTGGTTTTGGTCATAAATAAAAAAGTAATATATATTTAAACAATTACTTTCTGAAAATGTCCATTACTAATGTCGCAGTAATAAAAAAAACACCGGAAATGTTATATCCTAAGCATCCTGCATCAATATATATATATATATATATATATATATATATATATATATATATATATATATATATATATATATATATATATATATATACAGACACACACTCGATATTCCAGCTTTTTGAACAATTTGTAAGGCCACCACCCAAAAAAAAATTTCTGGATTTGCCCTTGTATATGCATGTATTTGTAGGTACCAACTGGAAAGTAAATTGTATTTGCTGTTGGTAAATAATTCAGTTGTTTTAAGCTTAAAATAACAATCGTAATTATTAAATTCAAAATCATCGAATTTTCAAATATTTCGAATTATATCTATAGATTATTTGTCCAAATAAAAATAGAGTAGTTTAAAAATTTTATGGTGCATTTTGCCCCCTGAAAGAAATAACATGAATGTGTTTAGTATTTAGGAATAATTGATACAGATAACTTCCCAGATTCCGTATGAGTAACGACAAAACAGTTTTCTGTCTTTTTCCCAATAAGAATTCATTTGTAAAGTCCGACTTTAAAAATATAATTTCTCTGTCTGGTCAAAGGTGGCTCTGTTAGTCAGCGTACTAAAATCGTACGGCGAGTGGTACTAGGTAGCTTACAATGTTGCCAAGTTTAGTGATTATAAAATGTCCTCTTGCTTTAGGATTCAGTGTATAGATGGCACCACAGGTATTAAAAATGTTTTTTTAAATAAAGTGTGATATTAGGGCTATTCTTTTGAGTCATTATCACTATCACTTAAAGTAATCATGATCACTTCAGCCCAATGACAAGTAAAGGCATATTCAAAAGAACATGAAGTTATCAGTTTCACTTTATTCACTTTGATCAATTGATATATACTCAAAAGAATATAGCCAAAGCTAAAAACACTGTTTTTCATTTTAAGACATTTTATTCCATTCTTGAACTTTCGTTGGTAGTTTTTCTTATATATTTTGAGTTGCCAAATCAAAATATGAATTATAATTTTGGCTAGGTCTCATCGATTTCTCGGGAAGTGGAGGGATATTCCTTAAATAAATAAATTATTGATATACTACTAAAACACAATGGGGCTTTGTTTAAGGCTGTATACCGGATGTTGCAAATAAGGATATCATATATCTAAAATCGGTTTGGAGGCAAGCCGACAATGTCCTTTATGACAGATGATGAAAAAACTACATGCTATGCGCTTGCTCGACTGCTGCATCGATATTTGGCAAAAATATCATGATATTAATGGCTCTGGAAAGTTTATTACCAAACATGATCATCATTCATTAAAAGGCTAGATGGTACGGTCGAGGTGAAAGAACACCGAAGAAAGAGCGGATCTATCCGTATAATCCCTAGAGAGAACGCAGATAAACTGAAATCTCAAAACGTGCAATAAGAATATGTTATTTATTTAATATTATTTATATATATATATATATATATATATATATATATATATATATATATATATACAGGGTGTCCAAGATAAGGATCCTAAGCATGGGGATCTCGGAAACAGTTGGAGATACGAGGTCGGTTAAATTAGAGAAAAGTTGCGCAATTTAGTGCTAAATTAAACGCAGTTAAAAAAATTTAAAAATTTCAAACACTTCCGGAGATTTCCGGAAAAAAACGAAATTTGGCAAAATCGTTTTTAATTTTTGCAGGCTTTATTTAAAGAGATATCAGAAAATAAAAGGTAGATTCTCATTGCCACTTTTTATTTTTTATAATATGGTCTAAACAAAATTTAAATCCGAAGTTTCGTTTCTGAGATACCATCATGAACTTTCATTTTTTATATGGAACAAAAAAAAGTATCCCATGTATTTGATAGCATTTTTTATTACAAATTCAACGATGTATCACCGTTGCATATCGAATACGTAGTTCAAGTACTTTCCATAAGAGCTCCATGAGAGCGAGAGAGAAAGGTATATCAGTTTTATAAAAGCCAATGAACTACACACTTGATATGCAAGTGTGATACACCGTTGAATTTGTAATAAAAAATGCTATCAAATACATGGGATACTTTTTTTTGTTCCATATAAAAAATGAAAGTTCATGATGGTATCTCAGAAACGAAACGTCGGATTTAAATTTTGTTTAGACCATATTATAAAAAATAAAAAGTGGCAATGAGAATCTACCTTTTATTTTTTGATATCTCTTTAAATAAAGCCTACAAAAATTAAAAACAATTTTGTCAAAATTCGGTTTTTTCCGGAAATCTCCGGAAGTATTTTGAATTTTTAAAATTTTTAAATTGCGTTTAATTTAGCACTAAATTGCGCAACTTTTCTCTAATTTAACCGACCTCGTATCTCCAACTGTTTCCGAGATCCCCATGGTTAGGATCCTTATCTTGGACACCCTGTATATATATATATATATATATATATATATATATATATATATATATAAAAAATTGTCGGCTGTACGGACATAGATTGTTGGTAAACATTACTCTCCCCTTGGGTAGCATGCTTCTTGTATCGAATTTTGATTTATTTCTATTTTTATTTTACCGTCGCGTCATCACATGGCGGTTTAATACAAATTATTGGTTTGTGTTGCTCTTGTGTTATTGCGTGATCCATCGAGATGTCGCTAGTCATATTTTGGGTTTTGTTTCTTCATCTTAAAATACGTTGGTAAAGCACGACTGCGAGACTGGATGTCATGGCTGATGAGTGTATGAGTATGAGGACGCAACAGCGTCATTTTCCGGACCCGGAACTTCTCCATTGTCTTGGAGTTTTCCGCAAGGAAAATTGTAGTCTTGGGATAGCGGTCCTAGAGCTGAATGAGACCCTGTTTTTTACAAACGGCGAGCTTTTGGAAGCTTATTATTTCCTTCTTCAGGGCTTCAATACAGAACAGTTTTATTAATTATTATTTTAACTTTACCATGTATGATGTTTAATAAAAATAATTTTAAATTCAAAAACTTACATACAAAATGAGTACATTTATGGCTTTGAGACAATAAAACGGAAAATCCATGCAGGCATTATTGATTTTTTCAAATATAGATATATATATATATATATTTATATATATATATATATATATATATATATATATATATATATATATATATATATATATATAAAGGGACGGGAAGTCTTGGCCGACTAGTTAAACAACAAAATTCGTGTCGGTCCTAGTTTTGGGCTTTAAATAGAAAACCTGCTTTTAAGTTACGCCAAGCTTTCGACAATTGTTTATTGTCTTCTTCAAGGCTGCAGTATGAGGGCGTTATTTAATGCAAGCAAAAAAAAACGTTATTGTATCTAGTTCTTACGGCTATTGCAATGTAGAAATGAAGAACAAATCACACAAATAATTTTTAATTTTTGATTGGTTAAATATAATTACCCAATGCAATTCTTAATCATTAAAGTTAATTATTATCAATTAAAAACAAAAATATATTATTTCTATGGAGAAAAGCACATTTTTGTCTCTCTTAAACGGACATGACTGAGAGGAGCGCCAGCGAAAATTGTTTTTTAACCGACTTCTAAAAGAAGGAGGTTCTCAATTCGTCGACTATGTATTTTTTTTTTTTTATGTATGTACACCGATTACTCCGGAACGGCTGCACCGATTTCAATGAAATTTTTTACGTTATGTAAAGGAAGTTGCTGCGGTGGTCCCATATTTTTTTAGATAAAATTGGCGCAGTAAAATCCAAGATGGCGCTTACAATATGGCGGCCAAAAAAATTAATTTTGTCCGATTTTCTCCAAAATTGGTATGGAGAAATTTTCGGGATTGTACCCAACGAATATGAAATTATTTTTCAAAAATTCAAAATGGCGGATCCAATATGGCGGACAAAAAAATTTAATTTAGTCCGATTTTCTCCAAAATTGGTATGGGGGAGTTTTCGAGGTGCCACATAACGTATTTAATATTATTTTTAAAAAATTCAATATGGCGGATCCAATATGGCGGACGAAAAAATCAATTTCGTCCGATTTTTTCCAAAATTGGTACAGGGGAGTTTTCGGGGTCGCATATGACGAATCTAAAATAATTTTAAAAAAATTCAATTTGGCGGATCCAATATGGCCGCCAAAAAAAATTTTTTTGGCCGATTTTCTCCAAAATTGGTACGGGGGAGTTTTCGGAGTCGCATTTGACAAATCTAAAATAATTTTTAAAAAATTCAATATAGCGGATCTAATATGGCGGACGAAAAAATCAATTTTGTCCGCGGGGAAGTTTTCGGGGCCTCACATAAAGAATCAGAAATTATTTTTAAAAAATTCAATATGGCGGATTCAATATGGCGAACAAAAAAAATCAATTTTGTACGATTTTCACCAAAATTGGTACGGGAGAGTTTTCGGGGTCACACATGATGAATCTAAAATTATTTTAAAATGGCGTATCTAATATGGTGGATAAAAAATTAATTTATTTTCTTTAAATATCGATATTGGAAGGTGTTGGGGCCTATATTACCAATCTAAAATTAATTTTAAATTTAAGATAGTGGATTTTCTATGACAGACTAAATATTCATTTGACCCAATTTGATTGGTATTTGGAAAACTCTAAGAACTAAAGAATTTTTAGTGGTTCATTTTAGGGTGATTTACAACTTTGGATAAAATTTGTACTTTTTTGCCACTTTGGAGTCATTGCGAAGTACAGTAATTTCGATTAGTTTTTAGTTAAAATAATTTATGAATATCATAATGAATTCTAAAACTAAAAATAGAAAAATAAAATTTTTATAAAAAAATTGAACCGACTTCTAAAAGTGCGCTAAAAAGTGAAAAATAACCATAAATTTTTATATGAAATTGAACTTTTTGAAGTCGGCGCCAAACTAATACTTGACAAAATGTTATTTGTAAATGAAATAAACAACTACTAATATATACAAATTATGGTAAGAAAGCAATTACAAAAAAAGTATTTTAAATCTGTTTATGCAAAACACATTCTGTCAAGTATTAGTTTGGCGCCGACTTCAAAAAGTTCAATTTCATATAAAAATTTATGGTTATTTTTCACTTTTTAGCGCACTTTTAGAAGTCGGTTCAATTTTTTTATAAAAATTTTATGTAATTTTTTTAACCAAGACTAGGTCATTTTCAGTCCCGGTTAACTGAAGTATAAATAAAGGGTATACGGTATTTCATTTACTTGTGATTGGCTGTTAATTGCCATAATGTGTAAATAATATTATACATCATGTGCTTTCCTCCGTGGAAATAATATATCTTTGTTTTAAATTAATAATAATTAATTTTTATGATTAAGAACTGCATCGGGTTATTACATTTAACTAATCAAAAACGACAAATTGCTTGTGTGATTTGATGATCTTCATTTCTACATTGCACTAGCAGTGAGAAATAGATAAGTAACGGTTTTTTTTTGCTTGTATTAAATAAAGCCCTCATATTGAAGCCCTGAAGACAATAATAAACAATTGTATCTTAAAAGCATGTTTTTTATTTAAAGCACATAACTAGAACCGATACTCCAAGATTTAAAACTTGCTATAACTATATATATATATATATATATATATATATATATATATATATATAATATCTTGGCTTTGCTTTCTTCTCCATGGTTTCCGTTTTGCAGTTTTTTGGGTCTACATGGATTCGTTCATTCGACAGATATGTCTTGCAGATCCCATTTCAATTCCATTATAGTTTCTCCTACTTTTATCATCTAATTTCAATTGACCCTGTGTATTGATGAGTGGATAGTATAAATTAAGAATAATGAATTTTTTATTAGGGTTTGGGTATGAACATGGTCCTACCCCGGTAATGGGGGGTAGGAGGGAATCACGGCTGGCGTGAACATGATCCTTCTCCAGTAATGCGAGTTGGGAGAGAATTAGGGCTTGCGTGTGCAGGGTCGCTTCCCTGAAGCGAACACATCCTTTATCAGGGGCCCTATCCTCGAACTGGGGAACGCGAAGTGAACGGTGAAAAGGTGGCGAACGCGTATTTTTGATATGTTCATTACTCATATCCTCGTTCGCCCGGTGGAAGGTAAGCGAACGGTGAAACATGCGCAAATTAAATGTCAGCCGCTAAATGACATATTTAACACACGGATTTCAAAAAATAAAATAGAATTAAAAATTTTTATTTTATTTTTGGTTCTTCAAAATAACTCGCATAAAAAAATAATATATTGACGAATCGTTTCTTTAAGACGTATTATTTTCTGAATAAACAGTTGAAACGTTAATTAGGTGGTACCCCGATATTTTCAAACTTTTTAATAAAATATTCTTAGAAAGTTGAATATGTCTCGCAAATATTAAGCAAATTTTACAGACATAAAATTATTACAGGAGATTCTGTTCATAACTCAATTGTATGAGCGTGCTATTTAAAAAAGTTTTTCTAGGGCCAGTTCTGCTTATGGATTTAACATAAATACTTGTGTCCATAACAGCCGAGTATCTTAGTTTTAAACAGTTAAATCTAACATAATTCTTTGCACGACACAACTTATAATAAATTTGAGAAATCACAATTTGTAAACTATCTGAAACTTTTATTTAAATAAGTAACAAATTTTATATTTAAATTATGTTAACTACATCATTTAACTTAATTAGACTGTGTTAAACGCTATACGACACTACAATTAAATAAATATTATGATTACAATTTATCGAGACATATAAATATGAACCCTACAGACCAACGAATGAGGTCCTTCAGCATAAAAACCTTATTTATGGTACATAAAATAAAAAAACAAATATATTTAAAGTTGAATGTGAGATCCGCCAGTATCTTAATGGACGTCTTTTGTCTGGCTTTTGGTTTCGGTCCCTGATCATAAACAGTTTCACTATCATCGTTCAAGTTTCAGGTTTTCTTTCAAATTTACTTGTCAGGACAGAACATCTTGCAGTAAGAGGCTGGACACTTTGTGAATTCATACAATAAATTGATTGGATAGTTTCAGTAGTGGATTGGGATGATGGCTTTTAGTCATACTATGTAGAGTTGTAATTTCCATCGTTTTAAGGTTTATCAGTGCTGACTTTCTACAATTACTGTCAGTATATAGTTTACTTTGTATATATGATTGCTGCTTTTCTTGATATCCCTTTTTCTTTATATATTAGAATCTTCAAGTACTTGGTTCTTTGTATGCATTTTTGTTTAACAGTTCTAGAGTGTCAATTTAAGATAAATTTAATCCAGGTGGCAACAAAATATACTACGGACATTTTCGGTCTGACAGATCAATTCAATCTGTTATCCATTTTATTTTTTGAAATTCTCGGGTTTTAGCACGTTCATATCTGGCAACATTGGCTTTTCAAGAATACGGCTTTTACTGTCAAAAAGTTCACATCGCCATTCCCATCGCCATTTACATCACCTTTCACATCAGACTTTCGAGGATAGGGGCTCAGGATCGTTGAGGAGTGTCTACCCGCTACCCAAACTAAAATATTTGATGTTATACGGGAGAAAATAGTTTCTCAAACATTTCCTCTAAATTTATTTTTCTTATTAATTTTAGATGTTTAGAAGTATTCGTAGGAAATCTTAGGTTTTAAGATAATCAAGAAGTACAAATGTTCTGAATTGTGAATAGAAGGCGGGAAGAATAATTTGAATTTTTACGTACAGGAGTTTGCATGAAACTATCGCGGATACCGAAAATGTGATCGAGCTTTCCAGAGCTTGATTTTATAGATTTTATAGGCCATTTCAGTGCCTTAAATAAATTAGGATTAGTCTGATCCGTTTTTAATAATCTTTAATCTGGACATTTCCCGATATCTTGGTTTACAACATTTATCTATCATTTATAGTTGTTGAGTTATAACAAAGTTGGGATTTTTAAGTAAATAAAAAAAGTGTTTTTTCTTTTGCATTAGACTGATCGCTAGGCAGCCAATTTCAAAAGTATATCTATAAAATAATTATTATATTCTACTTATCAATGGTTAAAACGTAACAATACACATCAGCAATTTTATTCTAAAAGAGATACAATTCCTAGTTTAAAATTCGAAACATTAAATATTATCATTTATAGCAACTTAAAACCGTAATTCTTAAAGACTGCCATAAAATCATTAATAAATATTTAAAGTTAACAGTAAACTGTTTTAAGCTTTTACCGCACAATGACATTTTCGCCGATATGGGCTGTTACATCTAATTCTAAGTTCTAAATGACCATAAATATATCTAGGAAAACGTTCTTAATATGGTACATTTGCCAAAAATGAATTTACACTATTTATGAGTTGTCGTAATCAATCGGTTTTATAAATACTGAATGTGTGAATGTTGGGTTTCTAAACAATCTTGGTGAACTTACATTTATTTAGAAAAGAAAACAATTTTCAGTGAAATCCAGAGCGACGTCAACCAAAGCGTTATTTAAAAAGCTGGAAGTAAGTTTGCAGAGAGTTGGATCCTTTAACAAACCGAGGCTGAAAACCTACAACAACGAGAACCAGGAACTGCAGGAAATAAATATATTTGCATATGTTGCGTTAAGGGCCAAGGAAATCTTAAATGAAAACTTTGACGTTAAGTATTTAGATAGGCAGTCATGGTCCAGCTGGATGGCCACATCGTCGACCAAACCTGATGCAATTAGACACTTTAGGAGAATTTATAAAGAATCATATTTACAAGTTAGAAGTGATAGCAGAGATCCTTAATGACAATTTGAAAGTGTGTTAGGGAACGTGATCCACGTGGGTATTTATAATATGGAGGAACGAGGTGGAAAATGTTTAGACAACAACGACTTGCAGCTTAAACATAAAAAATAATTTCATGTACTTGGAAAGTTTTACTGTTTTGTTTATTATTATTTCGCGTACACTTAAAAGTTAAGTTACAAAAGTATATTTCTGTTAATATGTAGATAAATGTTAAAAAAAATTACATTATTTGTTGTAGTTGCATTTAAGAAATTAAAATCTATGTAATTAGTAATAATAATTTTTTTCATAATTAAAGTCTTATTTTGCAAAAAGAGTAATGTAAGCGGTATTAAGGAAAATATAATTTGATTTTGCGTCAAATAATAAAAAATATACAAAACATCTGATAAAAAAATTCTAGCTTTCTTTTTATTCTTAAGGAGAACACCACTATGACACGTCGAAAAATTTTTTTTATTACATATTATGAAAGTACATACGGTATCGACTAAAATGTGGTTGTCGGACTTGCATTGTCTTTATTTTTATTATTTTTACGACGTTTCGATTAAGTTGTATCTCTAATCGTTATCAACTGTAAACTGAATGTTTTGTCGTAAGACTACGAGCTTATATAGGGACTGTGTCCATTGAAGTGCAAAGTTTCGCTTCACTGTATAAACCTCAATGATTTGATGTTACAAAGTAGTGGTTGTTAAAGATTGAGTAACTCAACACTCGGTTTACTGAAGATTCCATTATTGTTTTCAATGTAAGCTGCTTCAATAAAATTTCTTTTTTTCATGTTGGGCTCTATATATATTGCCGCAGCCTCAGACCATTTTATATGATGGTGTTTATCCTAGGCGTGTTCAGCAATACCTGATCTGGACGTTTCCCCTTTTTGTGTATGAATTTTGTGTTCCTTAATTCTAACTTCTAGTGGTCGTTTGGTTTTTCCAATATACATTTCACCACACTCACATAGGACTTTGTAAACACATTCTTTCTGATCGATAGTTTTTGGTTCTGTTTTTGCTAAATGAGCTCTAAGTATATTTCCTGATTTAAAGGCTGTTTTTATATTATAACTACTGGCAATTCGTCTTATTTTCTCCGAAGTTCCCTTAATGTACGGAACTGTGAAGAAGAAATGTGTTTCTTGCTGTCCAGTGTTCGTTGTTCCAAAGATATTTATAACATCGTCAATTAGTTTTAAAGGATAACCATTATGTTATAAATCGGATTTAATATTTGCTATTTCTTGTTCCAATGAATCGGCATTATTGCATATAGATATAGCGCGATTATAGAGATTGCGTATAATTCCCCGTTTTGTTGCAACATAATGATTAGAACTATGATTAAAATATTGTCCATTATGTGTTGGCTCTCTGTATACTGAAGTTTTAATAGTTTGGTTTGAACGGTTCACCGTGACATCTAGGAAAGACAATTGATTATTTACCTCTTTTTCCATGGTAAACTTAATTGTAGGTCGAATGATATTTAGATGTTTTAAGAAATCATTAAGTTCTTGATCATTGCCCTTCCATACGATGAAGGTACTATCGACATATCTCAACCAGACTTTGGATTTTACTGTTGCCGTTCCTATGGCATGAGTTTCAAACCATTCCATATATATATATATATATATATATATATATATATATATATATATATATATATATATATATATATATATATATATATTGGCGACGACTGGAGAGCGTTAATATACTTCATTCTCTATTTGTTGTTTATATTTCTGAGCTATAGGTAGTCCTAGGCGTCCATTATATATAAATATAAAATATACTTGTCGATTGCACATTTCGTCTTTCTTTTCTTTTTTGTTTCACTGAGGGAGCCTATTTCTATGATGTTATTTAGTTCTTCTATAATTTCTCGATCTTTTGCGTTTCAGGACATTATGTTGTAGATTACAGTTCTAAGTTTATTCCGTTTCAATATCAATGTTGGTTTTCTCACCTTTGACTTAATCTTTTTGTCAGTCAGTTTCCGAGTATTGATTCGATGAGCTATGCCATTTTTTTACCACAGGTAGGGAGCTGGCTTGGCCCGTGTACCTTCCTCCTTTATCTTAGCTTAGGACCAGCATCCCACTTACTGAGTTACTCAATCCACCCAACAGTGAGGAGGCGGAGCTTGTTTTAACTCAAAAAGTATAAAAAACAAAAACTGACGTAACGCTTAAGGATTTTAGCGAAAATCCATGAAAATATGTAGCTTAAATATTTTTTCTATATTCTGATATACAGCGGCATGTTAAAAATAGCAAAACTGAAGCACTGAAATTGTCTTTGAAAACGTGCACGAAAACCAAGAGAACATTTTCAGTATCTACTATGGTTTGACCAAAACCTCCTATGTATGTCAAAAAAAGGCCATCTCGTACAAGGATAAGTTAAAATGTGTCCAATTAATTTCAAAAATTTTCAATTGAGAAATATTAGCTGCGTAAAAAAATGATAGGGGGCGTACAACAAATTAAAAATCGTTATTTTTTTTGTGTTGTGCAGAAGAATTTGCGTAAATAGTTCTTGTAATTCATTAAAAGTATCTGATATGAATACCAAATCTAAAAAATTATTATTTCGTAATTGCAAAAATAAATGAAGAAAATAAATAATCGACGAAATATCTCCTTATGCTGGATGTAACATGGCCAGTTTCTCCAAAAAAACCATACAACCATATGCTTTGAAGTGGTTAGTTTGCAATCAACTTTTGTCTCGGACGACTGCTCATATATCTAATAAATGATTTTTACAGCACCGCGATTGTATTTTTGAGCACTTCCATACACCAATCGACACGAACCGTTCTTTGAGCGATTGCCAACCTATGCGGGATTCAGTGCGACTCGTCCGTGGTCGAACGACGGGCACGATTGAATTCGCCAAACCAACAATATACAGTGGTTTTTGTAGGTGTTTCATCGCCATTTAAAGAATAAAATTCATCGATGCACTTTTGATGATATTAACCAAATCGAAAGTTATAAAAAATAATCACACAAAAAGGTTGACGAGTTAATTCAAATTTTTTGTAAAGACAAAATTATGAACTTACTGCAAACAACACAAATATCGTTTGTATGTCAAAACGCTTTGTACGTATATTGTAGAAAACCTAAAATTTTACAATGGATTTATCTCATGCCACCTAGCAACGCCAGTGTTGCCAATTCCCGAAATATAAACGGCAACCCTCGTAATAACATTATTAGAGAAAGATTTTTTGAAGAAATAAACCCCGACATTTTGTTAAATTGTTTTACCTCGTTTCTGCTATTTTGCACGGGTACTATTCTTAGAAAATGTATTTATGACCGTCCTTTACTATTATAAAGGATGTATTTGACTCTTTTATGAGTATTCAGATCCTTTTCGGTGACGGCTAACTATAAGAAAGGGTACCGTGAAGCTTATACAGAGTGAACGGATTTCATGATGTACTCGTAGTTCATGTTTTGTAGGTAAAATTTATGAATAAAATCCTATCGTGTGTCAGAACTACAGCAAGTCCACCGAAGGGATAACGCACTCTAATAAACTGGAATATTTGAGATTTTTTGGGGAAAAGTCATTTCTGATAAAAACTTTTATTTGCCTTCGGGTATATAGGGTGTTCAAAATATTAAAACATGTAGAATTAATCTAAAATAAAATGCTCTTATTTGTATTTTTTGACAAAATTTTATTTTGTACGAAATAGAAACATAGCATAAATATGCAGTGTAGTAAAAAAAAATAGAAATTAATTTTTACCAAAAAATAACATTTTTAAGGCAAGGTATAGTAATAAACATTTCTATTTTATATTGAACAGGTGAATTAATTCTACAATGGAGACTTTTCTGTCAAAGTCAACGTAACCAAAAAATATTTACTGAATAACAAAATGACCATGCTAACCTTAGAATAAGAGGTTAACCTAGTAAAAATATGAAATTGGAAATGAATCTTATCGATATGCCATTGAAGTGAAACGTATCCAAATGTTTACGTTACTCGAAAGGCTGTGCGTAAATTAATTTAAAAATTTATTAGGTGCCCCTCCAAGCAGCTGTTTCTGAGATAACCTTAAAACAATTCTAAATTGACAGCAGAATGTTAAACTGACAAGAGCAACAAAAAGCCAAGTAAGTTTTCAAGCCCGAAAAATACAAGCATAAAAAAATCATTTTCTTTTATTACTAAACCGGTAGAAATGGGAATTTTTATTTTAGAGATAAAGCTATGCTTCTTACATATTTCAAGGCTTTATCGCTAAGTTCTTATCCTTAATATCCCTTTATAAGTGTTTATTTGTTGACATATGTCGTACAAATTATGACAATATCATATACAAAAAGAAAATTGTCGACTAGAAGGTCTATTTTTCATTCAACTAGATCGGGTTTAAGTTTTAAATTTTCTCAGTGGATCTGGCTTTAAATGTTTTATTTCGCTTTGAGCAGGGGCGGATCCAGCCTCTCTCTTTGGAGGCTGTGATATCATAAAAGTACAGTATGGCAAGCGAAAGCAAGTTGTCGATGAGGGGAGAGATGCCAGCAACATTCCCCATTTCTAGTGTAAAAGTCAGGGTCGGGTCTATTTTTCTGAATTCGAAGCTACTGAGCGCGATGATTGCAAGAAAAAACAAGCTGTCGACGGGGGCGATCGCCCCCACCGCCTCCCCCTTGGATCCGCGCCTGGCTTTGAGACTAATTGTGGCTCCGCTTGACACTTTATCCAGACTTAGGATTGGCCTAAGAAATTTGGAGCGTGTTTGAGGGCGAAAACAATAATAAAAATTAAAAAGATTAGTGCTACGGTGAAAGTTGACCTGCACATCATCCATGCATCTAAACATAAACCCCCCAATTCACTAACATGGTTTAACTTTAGAAGCGGTCTAGATTGACAGTAGAGAATTTAAATTGACATGGGTAACAATAAGTCAAGCAAGTTTTGAACCTTTAAAATACAATTAAAACAATATTATAAGAAAAAAAACTGGTCATCTATAGAATCGAATTTCCAAAGCAAGTAGATCGGGTCTAAGTCTTAAAACTTTTGTGAATCTGGCTATAAATGTTTAGTAAATTTTGTATTCATGTCCACAATTCTTCTTCGATCTATACAGGTCTAAAATACCATCGGTTTAAGAATTTCCCATAAAAAGTAATTCCACCGAGCCATCGATTTTGAAAATTTGCATTTAAATTATTTCTAACATTTGATGTGAATTGTGAAAGTGGAAGATCATCCAATAAATATGGCCAATTTACTAGGTGTTCTAGGTAATTGAAACCATTTAAACGAGGTGGTAAGATAACTGAACCAAGTCATCTTTGCCTACAAGTTAATTTTAAATTCATTTTTATAATGCACAAACTTTATTGCATGCAAGTTCTCGTCAGCACGAAAATATTCATTACGTAAATTTATCATACTTCTTCTTGTGAAACAACAACCATTCCTTTTCATCAATAAACCGGCAGAAGCCAATTCGAGGTTGAGAGGTAAACACTTTTGTAGTGTCTGGAGATGGAATGGATTGAATAGCTATTTCCTTAAAGTCCAATTTACTGAAACTAAGAAACTCTACATTCAAAACCTAAGTGTCAGGTGCTCAGACTCGGCTTTCATTCAACATATCTTAAAAGTTCGTGCCTAACTTCTAGTGTCCTAGTAGCAAGATTCCGTTCATAATACTACGCAACAAATTTTAGTTTATTTGTTGTATCTTGTATGAAAAGTGTATTTTTATTGTTAATTTTGGGGCGCTCAACACAAAAATGACAATGAAATTAAAAACTTAGTTGCAATTTTCAAAAACTACTTTATTTTAAACAAAATTATAAAAAATACATACTTTTACATTTGTACAGACACTAACTATCTTGTTTTTTGCTTTTCTTTTTCTGATACGATGACAGAATATTTTCAACAAGAGTAATGTAATTTTCAGCATTTTTATCTCCGAAGAAATTACTGATCCCGAAGTTGAAATGTTTGTCTTTCAGAGTATTTCGAATCTGTGGCCCAACAAAAATACCTTCTATAATTTTTGCTTCCCTTAGCCTTGGGAATTTCTGACGCAGGTACTGAAAAGCTAACCCATCTGTATTCAGTGGCTTAACAAAGTTTTTCATTAGGCCCAATTTGATATGCAGTGGTGGCAACAAAATCTTCTTAGGTCTAACAATGGCATATGTTGTACATTCTTTTCATCTGGCTCTAGTGATTGTTGAATGGACCAGTCTTTTCTCTTGTAATAAAGTGCCTTTGCTCGACTACTCCATTCACACAAAAAACAGCAAAACTTAATGTAACCTAGCTGCAACCCAAGTAAAAGTGCAATCACCTTTAAGTCGCCACAGGTCTGCCGTTGGTGTTCATCGTATTTTATACTGGTCAATAGGTACCTCATATTGTCTTATGAATTCGAACTGCATATCCAAGAGGAATAGACGGTAAAATATTTTCCATATGCAATAGTATTGCTTTTAAATTTCAAAAACCAAGTTGTTTTCCATGTTAGGTGCTAGGCCTTTATGGAGTTTGCAAAAAACATATACTGAAACATCGTCTTCTAATATGGTTCACTGCTTTACTTTTGGAAGTTCTAAGTCTCTCACAAGATTGTTTAATTCTGATTAGGTTATTTTGTGTGGTTGGCGGTATAACGTGCTGGGTGTGAAATCAGGATCTCTTGATATTGATGGCATATCTTCTTCTTGAGAAATAGTTGTATCATTATCTGATTCGTAAGTGATGTTTCTGGGGGTTTTGGATAGTTGATAACCGGATTTTTCTTCTTGGAGATACCTGTGCCTTGCCCAATACGAGGTATGATGCAGAAATAGTAATCATTAACATAATTTGAAGGCTCACTCCAGATCATTTTACTATTTAACCAGTTTCTCAGACTTGAAGCGCATGCATTACAGCAGATATATGGCGCCCGCTGTTTGTCTTGATCCCCAATATTGCAACCGAAATAAAGCTGATATGCCTTTTTTTTATCAATGTTGTAATAGACCGCTTCTGAGACGCAAAAGTTACCTCACCACAAACCTAACAGAAGTGATCTGGATTGTTTATTCTATTCCATTCGACTCACTAACTTCGACTGACTAACTGCTGCTTATACACGCAAATACGGCTCCTACATTTTTAGAGAATATTCGAGAATTTTCTATTAAATTTCATAACATTCGCAATAGTGGCGTTTGTCATTTGTTTGTATACAGGGGCTGTTCAGTAGAAAGCAGACTTTAATAGTCGATTTACATTGGTTTAAATGGATCCCTTAATTTAAGCTCTGGGTGTTGGGACTTCATATATGGAGGGTCATCCCGGGAGATCCCTCATGCGGTATTGCCAAGTTATGCAAAATTTCCTTAACTTGGGGAGAACGTAGATTTGACAACGTCGTACCCCTCTATTATTATAACAATACAAATGTACCATGTGCATTCTTGCTGCTACATTGTTAATATATAGGGAGACATGACATCACGTATCTCTAAAACTGATATTAAAAAGATAAGTTTAGTTTTGGTAAGATTTAGTGGATTTTATTTTAGATACATTTTGGCTGCTGTCCAGTGTAATCAATCGTTGCAGGAGCAGAACTTCCAGTCTCTCGAAGACACCTTTCAGCAGCGACAAATCTTTTTCTCTTACCGACTCCCTACCATTTCCTTGACAATTACCCTACACTAATATCATATCGGTGATTTCTGCGTTAGTGTAATGTTCGGTCATAACGAAAAAATTAAGAATTGAATGAGAAATTTTGCAATTAAACGATTGTTAGATGAATTGTTTGGCAATACTTTTTGTAACTAATAACGATACTTATCATTGGATTATCTCAGAAATGGCTGCTAGAAATAAAAAATGTCAGGAAATAAGAAATATTAATTAGAAATTTAATATACTGAAGTACAAAAAAGTTATGAAGCTTCAGATGTAGGCGAAGTACTGCTGGTGGGGCTGTCTGCAATGTATATCGAAATGGTACAATTTTAAAGTACCAAATAGATAACATAAATATTTACAAAAAGGTTTAAAAATATATATGTTTGACACCCTGTATTTCAGAAACTATCAACTTTTGGTTTCAGGAATTTGCATTAGAGATATCTACTGTAATATCATAACAAAATTATGAAATATCGTATCTTTCCATTTTTACGAAGAAAACTATTCTAACTTACCTCGTATGTAGAATGGTAACCAACATTAAAAAGAAACTCGATTCTTTAGAATTTTAAAAGACAACGAACTTGATTTGTTACCTTTACTTTATCCCACTGTATTCTTGAATTATTTTTGGCGCAGTAATGATAAACAAATCACTTAATTGTTCCTAATAAAACTGGTTTATGTTTTATGAAAACGCTGAAGAGATTCTAATTAATTCGTGTTTATCTTAATTATACATTAATAATTTTGTAATTATCTAGATGGGTCCATATTAAACCTCTGATGGACGGCATGCACTTTTATTGATCGAGTATTAATTATACAGGGTTAATCAGATGTATAAAAATGGTCTCATATGTCAAAAACCGTTACGTAGGTGTAAAAAAAACTATGATATGAGAAATGATTGAGGAGACTTTGCCATGTTTTTTTTTATTTACCTTCTGTTTGGAAATAAAGAAAACGTAATAAAACGTTATTTTAATATTAAATATTGTTAAGTTCGTCCAGTGAAAGAATACCCCTGTGATAAAAGATAATTTTTCTAATCTAAGCTATGCGTTGCAAAAATCTGACATTATGTATAAAGCAAGATAGAAAGAGACAACCGAGTTAAAACATTATGTTATTCACAATTATGGGTAAGCTTTATTTATATTGTGTTTTTGAAAAATTTTGAACACTTAAGAGAATTATAGTTTGTATATTGTTTTTATTAAAAACCCATATACATTTCTAACTTGTAACTGTAACAATCAAACATTAAAGATTAGAATAAAGTAATGAGATTTAATTTGTCTTTTTAGACAATGCGCGGTGAAAATTTTACAACGCACACACAACAGCTTGTGCTTAATTTGTATGAATATTTCGAGTTAGGGACGAGAAAAGGTAGTCCCGTGCAATCTGTTTCAACTGTCCTAATTGTAGAAAAATTTTATTTTTGAAAATAAATATTTTCAATTAGGTATCATTATTTCTAGAGAGTAACCACTGTTCTTAATATTTCAGGGAAATCGTTATATGCTATTAGAAAAAGAAAAAAAGAAACAATCCAAATATTTCTTCTCCAGGAAAAAATAGACATAGTTGGAAAGAAAATAAAATTTTTATAAAAAAAATTGACCCGACTTCTAAAAGTGCGCTAAAAAGTGAAAAATAACTAGAAATTTTTACATGAAACTGAAATTTTTGAAGTCGGCGCCAAATTAATACCTGACAAAATGTGATTCGCATAAACAGAAAAATACTTTATTTGCAATTGCTTTCTTACCATAATTTGTATATATTAGTAGTTATTTATTTCATTTAGAAATAATTTGGCGTAGACTTCAAAAATTTCAATTTTGTATAAAATTTATAGTTATTTTTCACTTTTTAGCGTACTTTTAGAAGTCGGTTCAATTTTTTAATAAAAATTTTAATTTCGATTTTTAGTTTTGAATTTATTATGATATTCATAAATTATTTGAACTAAGTGCTAATTGAGATAAGTATACCTCGCAATGACTCCCAGGTGGTAAAAAAATACCCATTTTATCAATAATTGTAAATCACCCTAAAGTGAACCGATAAAAATTCTTTGATTCTTAGAGTTCTTCAAATACCAATGAAATTGTGTCAAACAAATATTTAGTCTGTCATAGTAAATCCACTATCTTAAAATTCAAATTAATTTCAGATTGGTAATATAGGTCCCAAAACCTTCCAATATCGATATTTAAAGAATTTGAGACGTAAATTTCTTAGCATGATATATTTTATATTGCATATTGAATTTGTATACGCCCCAAGAACCCCACAATATCAATTTTAGATAAAACCGGAAAATGTAAAATTTTTAGTCCCTCATATTGTATCTTATCAACCTAATAGTTGTAAAAAATTAACTTCATATTCGTAATACACCATATTGAATCCGCTAGATTGAATTTTTCAAAAAATATTTTAATTTCGTAATTAACACTAACAAAAATCCCCCAATACTGACTTTAGACAAAATCGAGAAATGTAGAATCTTTAATTCTCCATCTTAGATCTGCCATATTAATTTTTTTTTAAATAATATGAAATTCGTAATGTGCTATCATATCAATTTTGAAAAAAATCGAACAAAATTAATTTTTTATTCACCGTATTGGATACGCAATATTGAATTTTTTAAAAATAATTTTAGATTCGTCATGTGTGACCGCGAAAACTCACCCGTACCAATTTTGGTGAAAATCGGACAAAATTGATTTTTTTGTCCATCATATTGGATTCGCCATATTGAATTTCTTAAAAATAATTTCAGATTCGTTATGTGAGACCCCGAAAACTCCCCCATACCAATTTTGGAGAAAATCGGAAAAAATTCAATTTTTTGTCCGCCATATTGGATCCGCCATTTTGAACTTTTTTTAAATAATTTTAAATTCGTTGGGTACAACCCCTAAAATTCCCCCATACCAATTTTGGAGAAAATTGGACAAAATTAATTTTTTTGGCCGCCATATTGTAAGCGCCATCTTGGATTTTACTGCACCAATTTCATCTAAAAAAATATGGGACCACCGCAGTAACTTCCTGAACGTAACGTAAAAAAATTCATTCAAATCGGTGCAGCCGTTCCGGAGTAATCGATGTACATACATAAAAAAACATACATATTCGACGAATTGAGAACCTCCTTCTTTTAGAAGTCGGTTAAAAATACAAATCTTGCCGAATGAACCACAATGGAAGTTCGAAATACAGTCTGCAATATGGACCGAACAGTAAGAGTATCATCTCTTTTAAAAAAATCAAAATTAATATGTATGATCCTTTCAAGTAGAGGAAAGGAAAGAACATACACAGTTTGTTTCCTGCAAATACAACTCTGGTCCTCTCTTCATACTCGTTTCGACCATCTTATGGTCTCGTTAGTGGGGCTTTATCGAACCAAGAGCAACATTCCCAGGAAACAACTGCTATATTAAGTATAAATTTCAAAGTATGTAGGTAGGATATTAAATACTTGCGGACTTCGATGCCAGACTGAAAAATATTCTCAGTTAATATATTTTATATAGCAGTTGTTTCTTGCGAATGTTGCTCTCGGTTCTACACAGCTCCACTGACTATAAAGTGGTCGAAACGCGTATGGAGAAAGGACCAGAATTGTATTTGCAGGAACCAAACTGTTTGTATATATTCTTTCCTTTTCTTTGCTTGAAAGGATAATACATATCAACAATTTAAATACGGCAATAGATTTCTTTATTTTTTACTGAAATTTTGATTTTTAAAAATTTTGCACTACTCCGATGATTGTATAGATGTTGTTTGATTGGCGATGTTTTTCAGTCTGGCATCGAAGCCGGCAGGTTTTTAATGTCCTACCAACATACTTTGGAATTTATATTTTATATACAATTGTTTTCTGCGAATATTTCTCTAAGTTCAATACAGCTCCAGGACCAGAATTGTATTTGCAGGAAACAAACTGTTTGTATATACTTTTTTTCCTTTCTCTGCTTGAAAGGATAATACATATAATCAACTAGTATCATCTCTGTTATAATAATATATGATAACCTTGAAGGTAGTAACAATGATCTATATTTAATAACTTTAATGTCTTTTATTTTTAGAAAAACATGTAATTCTAAAAAAACTTGAACATTGAACTCACCGATAAAGAGGTTAGGTCTGTGTGTAAATTATCTTTAAGTATTCTGCTTAAGAAGATGGGATTCAAATAAAAAAATGATGTCAACAGAAGAATATTAATTGAAAGAACAAGCATTGTTTCTGTAAGAACTCGAAGTCTTATATTACTAGATTGAACGCATGGTGCCATGCAATTTGTGTGGTTTTGAATATAATAAAGTGTAAGGTAACCTCTTCTACTAGAAGAAGAGGGCCAGTACTACAAAACTATTATATTGGAGTGTCGAAGATAGTCTGTGTTAAAACAGTAAATAATCTCAGAATTGTATTTGACAGTGAATTGTCGTCTCCCACGTCGACTGGATAGTTTCTAAGGCTATCGAGATATTGACGTTTCTAATAAGACAAATTTTTATTTAAGATAATATACTTTCTCTTGTTAAGAGTCTTTCGAATACTGCTACAGTGTTTAGATTCCTATTTATAGAACACACATAAATAAAATTGAAAGAGTATAAATAAAATTTGCCAATTTTTTGTTCTTTAAACTTAATATTGATAAATTGTCGTTCCCACCGTCCAAGCGTTTAATTATTTTGAGTTTGGATTCTCTTGAAAAGCGCAGAGAATTTATTCTTTCCTCAAAAACAACTTGGTACCAGTTTTGAATAAAATCGAAAAATGTAAAATTTTTAGTCCGTTATATTGAATTTACCATATTGAATCTTTTAATTTTAATTTTAGATTCGTTATTTACATCCTTAAAAATTTTTCTACCAATTTTGGACGAAATCCAGGAATGTAAAATTTTTAATCCGCCATATTTGAATTACCATAATAGATTATTTTTTACTTATTTCAAATTTACTATGTACGATATCGAAAGCTCCCCCATACTAATTTTGGAAAAAATAGGACAAAACTAATTTTTTTGTCCGCCATATTGGATCCGCTATAATGATTTTTTTAAGAATAACTTCAGATTCGTTATGTGCAACCCCAAAACCTCCTCCATATTGGATCTGCCATATTAATTTTTTTAAAATAATTTCAGATTCGTTATATGCGCCCTAGAAAACTCTCTCATATCAATTTTGGAGAAGATCGGAAAAAATTATTTCTTTATATGCTATACTGGATCCGCCATATTGAATTTTTTAAAAATAATTTAAGATTCGTTATTTGTGATCAGAAAATTCCCTCATACCAATTTTGGGAAAAATAGGATAAAATTAATTTTTTTTGTCTGCCATATTGGATTTGCCTTATTTACTTTTTTTTTTTTAAATAATTCCAGATTCGTTATGCGCGACCCCAAAAACTTTCCTATACCAATTTTGGGAAAATCGGACACAAATAATTTTTCGTCCGCCATCAGCACCATCTTTGATTTTACTGCACTTATTTTATCTAAAACGATATGGAAACACCGAGGCAACTTTCTGAGCTTAACGTAAAAAAAAGATAGATAGCGGTCCTTCACCGACTATAAACACGGAGCAAACGAACTTATTATCTACTGATACCATCGAAGGTTATAACCTAGCCATACTTCTTTTTTCAAAAATCTGTTATTCAGCAGTAATATTTGAACATCCCTCATAAGTATTTTTCTGTTGCTGATAGTGATTGATAGTTTATCTAAAGTAATTATTTTTCAGTTGATTAGTTTATGTTCAAAATCCTCTTTATCAAAACAGAGAGCTCGAACTAATCTGTACTTAGATAAAATTTAAAAGCAACTGCCCTTTGAGATAACAAATACCAAAAAGATTAGTCATTGTAGTTTAGATAATAATAATTATAGATTGAAGAAGTAGCGGATGTTCGACAAGAATGATTAGTCTAGAAGGTATCTTAGGGAAACATAGCTCTATTTTATTGTTTCAAAAGATTAACCGAAAATTTTAAATTTTTTGTAAGAATTTCAGGTTATCAATGCGTTGTATTTTGATAGAAAATATCCAACAAACGTAATAGAACTTTGTTTATAAATACTAATAAAGAATATAACGATAAATTAACTCTGTCATATAGAGAAAGACGCAAAATTTTGCAATTTCTTAGGTGAAAAAAAACCCACATTTTTTTAAAGGCATTTTGAGCACTTTATTTGTTTCTTTCTCCTTCACAATGCTTTTAAAGTTTCGATATAGCCGTTTTTAACCGGTGATTTGACAATGACAGGTATGAAAATTTTGCTGTAAATTGTCATGTATCAATTTTTCCCGTTACCATTGCAAATTTTTAGTTCTAATAATTATTTTATTTATATTTACTATCCTATATACATGATATTAGAAAAATATTATATATATATATATATATATATACAGGGGTGGATCCCGGGGGGGGGGGGCGGTGATATCACAAAAGTACAGTATGCCCCCCCCCCCGTCGACAACTTGCGAAAGCAAGTTGTCGACGGGGGGGGGGGGGAGTTGACACCAGCAACATTCCCATTTCTAGTGTAAAAGGCAGGATCGGGTCTATCTTTTTAAATTTGAAGCTCTTGGAGAGGAGGGGGGCGATCACAAGAAAAAACAAGTTGCCAATTGGGGGGGGGGGGGTAGGATGGAAGCAACATACACATTTCTAGTACAACAGGCAGAATCGGTTCTATTTTCCTGAACTAAAAGCTCTTGGGAATGGAAGGGGCGATCGCAAGCATACACATTCATATACTCTTTTCAAGAACTAGAGAGAGTAATAAAACTGTTACCGAAACCTCCAATATACCTGCTCCAGTGCCGCAGGTAACTGAGGACTGTCGTAAATCTAGTTATATTTAATTATATTTAAATATTATAAGCTTTTATAAATTTACTGCAACAATAAAATTTCTGATAATTCAATTTAATTTCTGTCAGTAAGCAAAGTACACCTTACAGTGTGGCTTTAGTGATTTATCTTGTTTGTGCTTGTTTTCATATATTATTTGAGATTAGTGAGATATCTAAAAGATATGGCTTCCACATCTATATTTATTCGAAGATCGTTAAACCAAGGCATTTTTTCCTCAAAGAGAAACTTATAACGATGAATGTTTATAATGCCTTAAGATATCAATATCTAGATAATAATGTTAAAAGCTCTGTTGAAATGTGTTCTAATATGACAGGGGTTGGAAAATCTACTATGTACCGAATACTGAAGGAGAAAAAAACGACTGGAATTGTTAGTATTCCCATGTCACATTCGATCTTAGGCAGACGGAAAACCTGGTTGGAAGAAGAGATATAAACTGGAATAAAAGGAGTGGCACATACATTTTATTATGAGAAGCAGATCCCAACCGTCGGCAAAATTCTAACTTAAATCAATGAAGATCGGGATTTTCCTGAAATTAAAAGAACTGCTGGAAAAACTCAGATAGGAAATTTGTTCTTATAGATCGTCCGGAAAATGTCCGTTGGAGAAGGAAATATCTGTTTCAAGTAAAAGATAAAGTTGGTAGAAATAACACAACTTACAAAATTAGTAATTTAACTGAACTTTTGAAAGATTTTTTTGTTACTGCAGAAAATTGGGAAAAATCCATAGAATAAAAGAATAAAAGAAAATGTGGAAACTCGATGGGTGAGATAAAGAAACCAATTATAATTAATTTGAGTGAAGATAGCTTCACTGACTTTGATTACGAATTAGATACGTAATGTTTACCAGCGTAAACACAATTTATTATATAAATTATACAAATTTTTTAGTGTTTAATTGTAATTTTGCTGATGGTTTATTAAATAAATGAACTGAAACGTCAAATGTCCTAAATATGTTTTTAATTAATAATAAAATGACCGTTAGCCCCAAAAAATTTTAGACGAATTTATTTTTTTAAATATGTTTAGCTTCTTGTATTTTTGACAATAGATATTTTGTAAGTATTTAAATTATAACTTAGAATTTTTTTAGAGAAAAAGCTAGGTTTTAATCTGAATGTGACTAAAATGGTTTCTATGTCAAAATTTAAAATAATAAAAATACAATTATGATTTGTGTTAAATATGTCAAAATTATCTATATTTTCTGATGTATGTGAATTATTAAGAAATCATAAGAAATAAAATAATATTATAAAACCTTTTTATTTTAAGTTTATTATCGAAATAATATGCTATGCCATAAACACTTAGTGATAAAATAAACCTCCTTCCGACGTCTATGACAAGGATTAAAATACTTTTTAACACTTCACCCATCCAAATATCTATTGTTATCCAACCCAAATAGTCCATTATTGTAGACCGGTATTATTGACTATAAACTTTCTAACCCATTCCTATGAAAAATATATTTGTCTAACAGATTTTGTCAGACACCGGACTAAAAAACATAGGTAGTTTCTGAGGAAAAAAAAGGGTAAAAAATGATTTATTACTCTCTCTAGTTCTTGAATAAACTATAGTATATGAGGCAAAATCGGATATATTTCTCTGACCTTAAGGCTCTTGGGGGGGAGATCGCCCCTTCCCCCCCCTAAGATCCGCGTCTGTATATATATATATATATATATATATATATATATATATATATATATATATATATATATATATATATATATAAACAGGAGCTCAAAAAATGGCTTTAAACAATATCGCCAACCCTTTTTTTTTAATTCTGTTTACTGATGTAATTAGCAATAATATTCACTTTGATTTTTAAGAAAATTTAAAATAGTAACAGAGATAATAAAAAAAAGCCGTTTGGAGAGGTAAGTTTTAATATATATAACATATCACAAAATGAGCGAATTGATAGCGTATACCAGGAACGGTTCCCTTGCTGGTTAATACTTCCAACGACTACGGTTATCAATGTATGAGGTACAAAAAATACTGTTTAAAATTTAAGTTCCATTAACCTTGTTTCTGAGGCAGCGTTCCAATCCCATGTGGCTTTATTTACCTAAAATCCATGTAATAAACGGTTCTGACGGAAGTTTCTATCGGATGCAACACTCCTTACTACCAGTTAAAATGTTGCATCCGATAGAAATTTCAATTGGAACTGTTTATTACGAAAATTTCGAGGGTTTAGAACGCTGCGTTAGAAACAAGGTCAATGATGTTTTATTATGATTTTCGATAGTAAAAAAATATAGGTAATTATTTATTAAGTAGAATCTAGGAAAATAAAATTTTTTCAGAAAAAATCCTTTACATTCCCCTATTTTGAGGTTGTAGAATACGATCCTGGCCTTGGTTTATTACAATTTTTCCAGAAAAAAGAACTCTATGTTAAGGTCATTTTTATTGCTTCCAAAAATATCGAACTTACGTATTTATTAATGATATTACTATATTTGTACTATTTTTGCATACCTTTTTTTCAACTAAATTAAGAAATACTAATTTCAACGAAAACGCAAAAATAAGTTTTGTAAACTTCGTTGACATTTCTGCTACTTAGGGGCGTCACCAGATGTCAAATATTTTTATGCAATAAATACATAAATAAAATATGTCGATCCAGTCAAACATATATTTCAATTTTTTTAATGTAAAAACAAACGTCAAATTAATCTTACTTAATTAAAATCTATGATAAGTTTAGGTTTAGTTTGATTTTAGTTAGTATAGAGAACTGAACTAACGAAAATCGAAACTAATCTGAAATTTTACTTACCTGAACTAACCAAAATATTTGTTTTTGGCTAGTTCGAGTTAATTTTAATCTGAACTAATTAAAATTAACCTGAGTTAATTCAAGCTTAAAAAGAAAGAAAGGAACAGTGTATTTATTTTAACGCGGTACACAGGGTTTTACGTGATAAATATTTAAACCCCACTAGGGACATTTTTATAAAAACTATTTTGATGATTCTTAAAATAGATGTAATCTGGAACCTAAAAAATATATGTTACAATACATTTCGTGTAGAAAAATGCGTTTAAATTTAAAAAATACACTCTTAGCTCGCTAGTACTTATTATTATTACACCTACAGAAGCTTCAATATTATCTAAAATTTCTTAAATAGGTATTAATTTAGTCTCAAAAATCAAGAAAAATAAACTTAAAAGCAAACCGCTTTAAAAACAAAACCGCATGTCATTTGTCAAGTATAAATATAATTTCTGCGAAATACATATAAAGTGCATTTCTTTCAACGCAGAACATAAGGTTTTACATGGTAAATATTTAAACTCCTACTAGGCACATTGTTACTAAAACAATCTTAGTGATTCTTCAACCAGATATAATCTGAAACCTAAAGAATGCAATACAATACAATTCGTTTAAAAAAAAATCAGGAAATACTCTAAAAGAGCGCTTTAAATGTAAAAAAACGGTAGAAATGCGAACGAAGGTTACAAAACTTATTTTCGCTTTCTTGTTGAAAATACTTAGTGTTTGATGGTTAAAATTTATGCAAAAATAGTTCAAATTTATTAAATATAACGTATTTCAGCTTGTCAAATCAATAATAAATACAAAAGTAAATTACCTTGAAATGAATGATATTTTTTTTATAGGAATATAAGGACAAACTGTGAAAAACCAAGGCAAAAATTGTCAAGTTTTCATGTTGTTAGTTGCAAAAATCAAGAAAAGTAAACTTAAAAACAAAGCCACTTGTTATTTGTCAAAAAAGGCGCTATTTTCACATCATAAATATATTTCTACGAAATATAGATTCGGTGCATTTCTTTCAATGAGGAACATAAAATTTTACCTGGTAAATATGTACACTTTTATTAGGCACATTGTTACTAAACAGAGTCAGTTTTAAGTTAAAAAAAAACGCTTTTTAATTTTCTCGTATTTATCGTTGTAATTTTTTCTGATAACGGTATCAAAATATTTATCTTTCGTAAAGGTGTGTAATAATAAAAAATATTAGAGAGTTAAAAAGTTAGTTCTTTTACCTTTAAGTTAAAAAATATGCTTGTTAACTATCTTATTTTTTGCTATAATTTTTACTGACACAGGTGTGTAATAAATATTAGAGAGTTAAATTAAAAAGCATATTTTTTAACTTGAAATTAAAAGGAAATGGGCTTTTTAACTCTTTTACTTATTATTATTATACATCTTTGAGGAAGATAAGTACGAGAGAGTTAAAAAGCGTTTCTTCTTAATTTCAAGTTAAACAAATATGCATTTTAATTTTCTCGTATTTACTGCTATTACACACCTTTGAAGAAGACAAATATTTTAACGCTGCTATCAGTTAGAATTACAACAAAAAATATGAGAGAGTTAAAAATCATAATTTGTTTAATTTAAGGTTACAAAAATACGCTTTTTAATTTTCTCGTATTTACTGTTGTAATTTTCACTGATAATGGTATCAAAATATTTATATTCCTTAAAGGTGTGTATTAACAATAAATATTAGAGAGTTAAAAAATGTAGTTCTTTTACCTTTAAGTTAAAAAAATATGCTTGTTAACTCTTTCGTATTTATTGCTGTAATTTTTACTTACAAAGGTGGGTAATAAATATTAGAGAGTTAAATAAAAAAGCCTATTTTTTAACTAATTATTACATACTTTTGAGGACGATAAGTACGAGAGAGTTAAAAAGCGTATTTCTTCTTAATTTCAAGTTAAACAAATATGCATTTTAATTTTCTCGTATTTACTGCTATTACACACCTTTGAAGAAGATAAATATTTTAACGCTGCTATCAGTTAGAATTACAACAAAAAATATGAGAGAGCTAAAAATCATAATTTTTTTTAATTTAAGGTTACAAAAATACGCTTTTTAATTTTCTCGTATTTATTGTTGTAATTTTCACTGATAATAGTATCAAAATATTTATATTTCTTAAAGGTGTGTATCAACAATAAATATTAGAGAGTTAAAAAATGTAGTTCTTTTACCTTTAAGTTAAAAAAATATGCTTGTTAACTCTCTCGTATTTATTGCTGTAATTTTTACTGACAAAGGTGGGTAATAAATATTAGAGAGTTAAATAAAAAAGCCTATTTTTTAACTTATTATTACATACTTTTGAGGACGATAAGTACGAGAGAGTTAAAAAGCGTATTTCTTCTTAATTTTAAGTTAAAAAAATATGCATTTTAATTTTCTCGTATTTACTGCTATTACACACCTTTGAAGAAGATAAATATTTTAACGCTGCTATCAGTTAGAATTACAACAAAAAATATGAGAGAGCTAAAAATCATAATTTTTTTTTAATTTAAGGTTACAAAAATACGCTTTTTAATTTTCTCGTATTTATTGTTGTAATTTTCACTGATAATAGTATCAAAATATTTATATTTCTTAAAGGTGTGTATCAACAATAAATATTAGAGAGTTAAAAAATGTAGTTCTTTTACCTTTAAGTTAAAAAATATGCTTGTTAACTCTCTCGTATTTATTGCTGTAATTTTTACTGACAAAGGTGGGTAATAAATATTAGAGAGTTAAATAAAAAAGCCTATTTTTTAACTTATTATTACATACTTTTGAGGACGATAAGTACGAGAGAGTTAAAAAGCGTATTTCTTCTTAATTTTAAGTTAAAAAAATATGCATTTTAATTTTCTCGTATTTACTGCTATTACACACCTTTGAAGAAGATAAATATTTTAACGCCGCTATCAGTTAGAATTACAACAAAAAATATGAGAGTGTTAAAAATCATAATTCTTTTAATTTAAGGTTACAAAAATACGCTTTTTAATTTTCTCGTATTTATTGTTGCAATTTTCACTGATAATGGTATCAAAATATTTATATTCCTTAAAGGTGTGTATTAACAATAAATATTAGTGTTAAAAAATGTAGTTCTTTTACCTTTAAGTTAAAAAAATATGCTTGTTAACTCTCTCGTATTTATTTCTGCAATTTTTACTGACAAAGGTGGGTAATAAATATTAGAGAGTTAAATAAAAAAGCCTATTTTTTAACTTATTATTACATTCTTTTAAGGACGATAAGTACGAGAGAGTTAAAAAGCGTATTCTTCTTAATTTCAAGTTAAACAAATATGCATTTTAATTTTCTCGTATTTACTGCTATTACACACCTTTAAAGAAGATAAATATTTTAACGCTGCTATCAGTTAGAATTACAACAAAAAATATGAGAGTGTTAAAAATCATAATTTTTTAAATTTAATATTACAAAAATACGCTTTTTAATTTTCTCGTATTTATTGTTGCAATAATAATGGTATCAAAATATTGATATTCCTTAAACGTGTGTATTAACAATAAATATTAGAGTGTTAAAAAATGTAGTTCTTTTAACTTTAAGTTAAAAAAATATGCTTGTTAACTCTCTCGTATTTATTGCTGTAATTTTTACTGACAAAGGTGGGTAATAAATATTAGAAAGTATAATGAAGAGCCTATTTTTTAACTTATTATTACATACTTTTGAGGACGATAAGTACGAGAGAGTTAAAAAGCGCATTTCTTATTAATTTCAATTTAAAAAAAACAGGCTTTTCAATTTTCTCGTATTTACTGTTATTACACATCTTTGAGGAAGATAAATATTTTAACACCTCTACTATTTAGAATTACAACAATAAATACGAGTTAGTAAAAATCATAATTTTTTAAATTTAAGGTTGAAAAATACGCTTTTTAACTCTCTCGTATTTATTATTATTACATACCTTTGAGGAAGTTGAATATTTTGACACCGCTGACAGTAAGAATTACGACAATAAATACGAGAGAACTAGAAAGTGTAATTCGTTAAATTAAAAAAAAATCCTATTTATTATTAGTATACACGTTTGAGGAAGATAAATATATTAACGCCGCTGTCAGAAACAATTACATCAATAAATACAAGAGAGTTAACAAGCATATTTTTTAACTTAAAGGTAAAAGAAGTACGTTTTTTAACTCTCTAGAATTTATTATTACACACTTATGGGGATGATAAATATTTTGAAACTGATGTCAGTAAGAATTGCGACAATAAATACGAAAGAGTTGAAAAGTGTATTTCTTTAAATTAAAAAAAAAACATCGTATTTTATTATTAGTATACACTTTAGAGGAAGATAAATATTTAACACCGCCGTCAGTAACAATTACACCAATAAATACGAGAGTATAAGCATAATTTTTTACTTAAAGGTAAAAGAAATACGTTTTTTAACTCGTTAGTATTTACTATTTCACACCTTTAGGAAGACAAATATTTTGTTACCGTTATTAGAAAAATTACAACAATAAATTCGAAAAAATTAAAAAACATATTTTTTAATATAAAGTTGACTCCTTAATAACAATGTTTTTCATTGAAAGAAATGTACTGTATGTATATTTCGAAGAAATTATATTTATTATGTGGAAATATCGCCTTTTTTGACAAGTAACATGTGGTTTTATTTTAAAATTAATTTTTCTTGATTTTTGCGATTAAAAAATGACAAATTATGAAATTTGGATGATAATTTAGATTAGTGGAGTCTAGGAAAGTATTTTTTTAAAGTCTTGCATTATTTTTTTAGAAAAAAAATACCCTTCATTTCAAGGTAACTTTTGTTTCTTAAAAAACACCTAACTCTCGTATTTCTTATTGATATTATCAGCTAATATATATATATATATATATATATATATATATATATATATATATATATATATATATATATATATATATATACATATATATATATATATATATATATATATATATATATATATATGAACTATTTTTGAAGAAATTTTAGTAATCAAATTAAAAAATAATGAGTATTTTCAACAAGAAAGGAAAAAATAAGTTTCGTAAACTTTGTTGACATTTCTACTACTTGGTGTCCAAGAAGCTAAATATTTGTAGTGACGTTACCAGATGTTAAATATTTTACTTTTATTTAAACAAAGCGATTAAATTTGTCTATTTGACTTAAGAACATATTTTAATTTTTTTAATGTAAAAATGAGCATCAAATTAATTTTACTCGACTAAAATTTTTGGTTTGTTCAGGTTTATTTAGTTTTTAGTTAATTCTGGGAAACAAGTCAACTAAAAATAACTTGAAGTTTCACTGATGTGAACCAATAAAAAAATTTGATTTCTGCTGGTTCAGGTTACTTTTAATCTGAACTAATTAAAACTAACCTGAACTAATTAAACTCTAACTGGAAAGAAAGGGTTATTTTAACGTGAAACATAAGGTTTTAATGATAAATGTTTGAACCCCTACTAGGCACATTTTTACTAAAACTATTTTATTAATATTTAGAATAGATGTAGTCTGAAATCTAAAGAATATATTACAAAAGAATTCGTGAAAAAAAAATGTTTTTAAATTTAAAAAATACACTTTTTAACTCCTTTGTATTTATTATTACATATCTTTGAGAAAGATAAATATTTTGCTCTTGGTAAAAAATACCAGAGTTTAAAAGCGCATTTTTTAAAAAAATTAGCATTTCCTGAACCGATTGTATTGTAATGCATTCTTTAGGTTTGAGATTACTGAATTTTAAATAAATTTGCTTTTTAAGTGTATTTTTCTTGATTTTGTGTTTAATTTAGGAAATTTTAAATAATACTGAAATTTCTACAAGTGTGACATTTGTAAATGTAATAAAATTTTAACGATTTGGTAAAAAAATGAACCGAAAAGTGAAAATGGTTTTTCTGCGTTTTTTGGCACAATAATTGTGGAAATCAAGTCCAGTAGAGTATTCTAGAACCTCGAAATAGAAAGCATGTAAAGAAATTCTCAAGGAAAAAAATTTTTCCTAGATTTGACTTAATTTAAATCATTAACAAAATGTGAATAATTTAATATTCGACAAAACGTAAAGATAATAGAAAAATAAATAGAAAACGCAATTGCTACTGAACCCTAAGGTAATTCGTATATAACACACCACTTGGTTGTTTTTTTAAATATTCATTTAGTAAAACTTTTTCGAAATATTGTGAATTTTTAAAACAAATACAAAAAATTACTTTAAAAATAATTATAATAACCCACAACAATAACATTTTCCTAGATTTGACTTAATTTAAATCATTAACAAAATGTGAATAATTTAATATTTACGACAAAACGTAAAGATAATAGAAAAATAAATAGAAAACGCAATTGCTACTGAACCCTAAGGTAATTCGTATCCAACACACCACTTGGTTGTTTTTTTTAAATATTCATTTAGTAAAACTTTTTCGAAATATTGTGAATTTTTCAAACAAATACAAAAAATTACTTTAAAAATAATTATAATAACCCACAACAATAACAAAACTAATAATATATTTATATGATTTTAAATAAGTAAGTTATTATGGTAACCTTAGAAATTTCCTTATTATATAATGTTTATTACCCTGGAAAGGGCCGATTTAAACTACTTGTTCCGGGCACTTCTTTTCTTCTGGCACTAGCTTGATTTCTTTCCAATACACTAATTACATTTTGCAAAAATTTCAATTGTCTGATCCTACTCATTGAAGTATCTACGAAATATTCTTCGACTTCTCCAGGGCTTGAGTTGGTGAAGTTTGTCATATCTTTCCACAAGACGACAGCGGCTCTTAATTGTCTAATTATTTCCTCGACTTCTCTTCTTAACCACACAACATCAAATCGAAAACCATCTGGGATCCTGAGAAAACCCTCCAGCATTCTAGGCGGTATCTGACCCATATTAAATAAAGCTTTTACTTTTGTAGTACAAACACTGACAATGAAATACTAAAGGCAGAAAAAGACGATTTGGGGTATATATAGTACGGGTTCTGTTACCTCTTAGCAGGTAGGGAAGAATCTGGTAATCATGCGCCATGGCAGTTAATCTTCCACACCCTCGGACAGTGATGGGTATGCTAGTGATAATATTGATACTTCCTTTTATATTTTACCACAATCAATTAAGACATTGCATTGTGTGAAATTCTGTGTAAACAGAATACCTTTTAGAATTAATCAATACCTCAATCCCCTATAGCTGTTTTTCTTGAAAATTTCATTTATTTATACCGATACAGGGTGTTCGAAATTGGTGATGACAGCATTACATTCTCGAAAACTAGAAGAGATAAAAAGGCGGTTAAATGACAAAAGTTTTAGGCAATTATATAAGTAGGTTTTGGTACGTGTGCACCGGTTCTGGTTTTTCGCGTTTTTGAGATATTAAAAAAAAGTAAAATGTTTGATTTTCTTAGATCGGCTATAACTTTTTTATTTCCCAATATTTTTTAAATCTGTAATCATTTTTGTATGACCACTTTTAACGTAGAATACGCATATTTATAGTCTATTCAAGAACTAGAGAGAGTAATAAATCATTTTTGACCCTTGTTTTCTTCGCAAACTACCTGTGTTCTTTAGTCTGGTGTCTTTGGCAAAATCTGTTAGCCATATATATTTTTTATAGGAATAGGTTAGAAACTTTATTATCAAAAATACCGGTCTATAAGAAAGTGTTAAAAAGGATTTTAATCATTCTCACAGGCGTCGGAAGGCGGTTTATGGCATAGAATATTATTTCGGTCATAAGCTCGAAATAGAAGTAAGTTGTTATAATAATATTATTTTATTTCTAATGATTTCTTAATAATTCACATACATTACAAAATATATATAATTTTGCCATATTTAACACATATCTCAACTTTATTTTTATTATTTTCAATTTTGGCATGGAAATCATTTTAGGCACATTCAGACTAAAACGTATCTTTATTGTCTCAAAAAATGTTAAGTTGTAATTTAAATACTTATAAAATACACATTATCATAAATACAAGAAGTTAAATATATATAAAAAAATAAGTTCGTCCATATAAAATTAAATTTTTTTCGGGCTATCGGTCATTTTATTATTAATTAAAAACACTTTTAGGACATTTGACGTTTCAGTTTATTCATTTCTTAAACCATCTGCAGAATTACAATTAAACACTAAGACGGAATTCAAATGTAATTAATTTTTATATGTTATAGTTAAAATTAGACTTAATTATTTTTGTTTCTATTGCACTGACATCTTAATTTAATTGACCTTATTATATGGAAATCCGATAGCCCCAAAAATAAAATAAACGTTTTAATTCTACACGCATAAGATAAAGACACAAATAAAATAATAAAAAATTATGGCTAATTGGACTTAAATATATATAAAATTAAAGAGTGAGACACACTAAAATAAAAAAATATAAAAAATAAAAAAATATATAAACAACATTAAGCAATAAAATACAACAAAAACAAAAATTTAAATAATAAATTGTGTTCTCTCACTGGTAAACATTACGTATCTAATTCGTAATCAAAGTCAGTGGAGCTATCTTCGCTCAAATTAATTATAATTGGTTCCGCTATTTCACCGAGTTTTCACATTTTATTTTATTTTTTTATTATATACATTTTTTCCAAATTTCTGCAGTAACTTTTTTGAAAAAAATCTTTCAAAAGTTCAGTTAAATCACTAATTTTGTAACTTGTTATTTCTAGCATATCTACCTTTTACTTGAACCCATATAACAATGTTGCTTAATTGTTCGGAGATATTTCCTTCTCCAACGGACAATTTTTGGACGATCCATAAGAACAAATTTCCTATATGGTTTCCCCAGCAAAACAAGTTCTCTGATCAATTTCCAGAGATCACTTCTCTTCATCCTCATCAATCAGCTCAATCTTGTCCACTGCTGAACATAGGCCTCTCGTAAGTTTTGCCACTTAATTCTGTCCCGTGCCGCTTGCATTCAGTTTATTTCTATGTGCCTTATATCGTCAGTCCATCTGGTAGGCGGGCGGCCTCTTCCTCGATAAGCCTCCTGTCTTGGTCTCCATTCCAAGATTTTTCTCGTCTATCGATTGTCTGTGTTCCTAGCGACATGTCCAACCCAGTTCCACTTTAACGTTGTAATTCTCCTGACTGCATCTGCAACACCCGTTCTTCTTCATATTTCTGTATTCGGTATTCTATTTCTGATGCTAAGTTCCAGCATATATTTTTCCATGGCCAATTGTGTCACTCTCAACTTATTTACGCTTTTCTTTGTTAGTGTTAGCGTCTCTGCTCCATATGTCAAAACGGGGAGGATACACTGGTCAAACACCTTTCTCTTCAAGCAAACAGGGATGTTCGATTTAAGTATATTTTTCAGTTTTCCAAAAGCTGTCCACGTCAGCCCTATTCTTAGCATTTCGTATGTTTGGTTATCTCGGCCTAAACGGATTTCATGTCCTAGATATTTGTAGATGGTGACTTGTTCAATCTTGTGGTCTCCTACTGAGATATTGTCGTTTAGTACAAGGTTGGTCATAAATTTAGAGTTCTCACAATTTATTTTTAGGACAACATCATTTGACAGTCTGTAGAGCTTTTCCAACATTCTTGCTGCTTTATCTGTGCTATCCGATATGAGGACAATGTCATCGGCAAATCTTAGGTGATTAAGGTCCTCCCCGTTTATGTTCACTCCCATGTTTCCTTCAAAAGAAATCTACTTGTACATTTATTCCAAGACAGTGGTAAACAATTTCGGTGAGATTGTATCTCCTTGCCGAACTCCACGTTCTATTCTGAAAGTATTTGTGTTTTTGTGGAGTCTGACACAGGCTGTGGTTGTATCGTATATGTTCTTGATTAACGAAATGTAGCGGTGGTTGATTCGACTGTCTACAAGCGTCCTCAGCATTTTATATTGGTCTATGGTATCAAATGCTTTTTCATAATCAATAAATATAAGAATAAGTGGCTTATTGTATTCTATGCACTTTTCTATCAGGAACTTAAGAACTTGTAGGTGGTCATTCGTTCCATAACTAGAGCGAAACCCAGCCTGTTCGCAAGGTTGATTTTAATTTCAGGTAAATCCCGATCTTTATTGATTTTAGTTAGAATTTTGTCGACGGTTGGGATCTGCTTCTCATAATAAAATGTATGTACAACTCTTCTTATTGCAGTTTTCATATCCTCTTTCAACGGAGTTTTTCGTCTTTCTGTGACTGACTGTGGTTTGGGAGCACTAACAATTCCAGTCGTCTTTTTCTCTTTCAGCATTCGGTAACAGTAGATTTTCTAACTCCTGTCATTTGGGAACACATCTCAACAAGCTTTTAGCATTATTATCTGGATATTAATGTCTTAAGGCATCATAAACATTCATTGCAACAAAAATATTTCAAAAGCAGTTAGAGCCGACGAGAAATTATAACACAGAAATGATCAATACAGTCACATAAAATAAGAGAAGTTTAAAAGTGTTTAGGCAAAATCTCTCCGAAGGAAAGAAATATATAAGTAAATTAAACGACAAACCTGGTAACTTGACAACTAATAAAGAAGAAATCTTCTTGTGGAATCATTCTACTCAGAACTGTATAAGGGATACAAAAATAATATTATAACTTCGACATATCCCAAGGTCTTGAATCAGAGCTTGGAGGAGATCCCGGAGATCACGATAGGTGAAATTAGTAAGACAAACAAAGAAATGAAAAACAACAAGTCACCTGGAGAAGACGGATACTCATCGATGCTATCAAGATAGGTGGGAAAAAACTTCTGAACTCTCTGAAGACTCTGTTTAATGAATGTCTTCTCAGAGGCACAACATCATCACAATGGAACAACGCGACTATCATAGTCCTACATAAGAAAAGAGATATTACAAATCTAGCAAACTACAGACATTAGCTTGCTGTCTCATATGTACAAATTATTTACGAAAATAATTAATAACAGACTAGGTTCGAAGTTAGATCTGTACCAAACAAGAGAGCAAGCTGGATTCCGATCAGGATTCAGCATCAATGATCATCTACAAATGCTAAAATGTCTCATAGAAAAATCAGTAGAATATAACAATCCGCTAATTACAATATTTGTAGATTACAAAAAAGCTTTCGATTCCATAGACCAATAAAAAATGATGGAAGCCTTAGCAGACTGCCGAATAGATCTTTGGTACAGAACAGAGAGGTATGTCCGTCAGGGCGACACTGTCTCCGCTAAATTGTTTAACACTATACTACAGTACATGTGCAAACAAGTAGACTTCGACAACCTCGGTCTACATAAATGGTGAAAACCTATGCCACCTATAATTCGCCGATGATATAGTTCTAATATCTGACTATAAAAAAAGCCATGATAATGCTAGCTAGACTAACAATTGTCTCAGAACAAATGGGTCTAAAGATAATTATATCAAAATCTCAAAATCGAAGAGACCACGTCCTACAACTATTTGGGCCATGAAGTTCGCATTGATAACCTAACTTGGGAACTTACCAGAAGAATAGGCTTAACGTGGTCAGTCTTTGGTAAGCAAAACTACATCTTTAAGGCAGATCTACCAATACGTCAGAAAAGGAAGGTCTTTGACCAGTGTATATTGCTCGTTCTAACTTGTGATTCAGAAACTTAACTTTAACGACATAGGCCCTGAGCAGAATAAGGGTGACGCAGCGTTCAATGAAAAGGGTAATGCTAGGACTGTCCCTGAGAGATAAAGTTTCACTCACAGAAATATGGCGAAGAACAAAGTTGGCGGATGCTGTATAAATAATAGCTATCTTAAAATGGAATTGGTCTGGTTACATTGTGACAGCCACAGATGACAGATGGACTAGAAAGATAATTGAATGGACACCACGATAGGATGCATTTAGGAGTAGAGGATGCTCTCCGACAAGGTGGCAAAAAATCCACACCAATTGGATACTGGGTGTGCAAGATAAGAGGTTGAGGAAGGAATCAAGAAAGGCTTATGTTCAGATGAGGACTTTGAAAGCTGATTGCGTTCCCAATTGTAAAAATTTTATTTAATAATTACAAACTTCATAGTCATACTAAGGTTCAAAATGTCTCCCACCGGAGAACTAGCAGGCCGGCGAACAGGACCACTGTTGGAGATTATCTTTTTCTCGAAAGTCCTTGTTAAAAATGTTTGTAGAAGACTTTCCAATAAGAGTGTCTCGATGTTTTCTACAAATAAAACACAGTTCATTTAACAAATTAGTTTTATTTTTATGTGAGGTAATTCGACAGATGTGTACAATTATATACGAAAAATTATGTCAGCCAAATGACTCTCTCTACTTCTTTGACAGGAAATAATTCTTTTGGCCAAATTTTGAAGCACAAGTTGGATTCTATTTCACTAATTACCCGCTTAATCGCATTCTTTAAATCGGGCATTGTTTGTGAATTGTTAACATACACCTTGCTTTTCACGTAGCCTCACAGAAGATAATCAAGTGACGTCAAGTCACAAGATCTCGGAGGCCAATTGACGTTACCATTTCTGGAAATTATTCTATCCCCAAATTTAGTTAGCAAAAGGGCCATTGTCTCTCGGGTCGTGTGACACGTTGCCCCATTCTGTTGAAACCAAATACTGTCTAGATTTTCCATTCTGGCCATAAAGAGTCGTGTAACATGGTGCGATAATATTCACCATGTCCCGTAAGGACTTGTCCTTCTTCATTTTCGAAAAAAAATAGCTCAGTAATACCCCTCGCCCAAAAACCACACCAAACAGTTAGACGTTGACTATGCATAGGTTTTTCCTCAATTTCCTTTGTATTTTCATCACTTCAAATACGGCAATTTTGTTTGTTGACGTAACCTGAAAGATGAAAATGTGCCTCGTCGGTAAAAATGATCAGCTTCTTGGATTTATTGTATCCATCGAACAAACTTAAGTCGCTGCCTATGCTCATTTGGCTTTAGTTCCTGCATCAGCTGGATTTTGTACAGTTTAAGAGCCAAATTCTTTATTAGAATACCCCAGGTTGATGTTTGCGTAAGGCCTAGTTGCTGTGAACGTCGAGAAATAGACATTTTCGGATTTTTGTTTACACATTCCTGGACCATGGTTTTCAGCAAAGTCGACTCGACGGGTAAGAACATGTGTTTGTATATCTGTAACGGACTCAGTTTTCTCAAATTTTCTTACCATTCTGTAAATAGTCTTCTCCGATGGACGAGTATACGCACCAAAAAAATCACGAAGTTCTCTGTATGTTTGTTTTCGAGAAGACCCATTTTCATAATAAGTTTTAACAACATGAATACACACTTGCACTGTGTATCATTCCATGATGAAAATAGTACTACTTTATAGAAACAAGCTGCTCACATTTTATCAACCTACGATGTTGCCAAACTGTCAATATTTGTGAATATAATCGGGACACTCTTATTGGAAAACCCTTTACTTCTTTGGAATTGTGTGGGGGCAACCATTTTGCTGAATGTACATTATCAAACTAATTATTTGGCAGAACTTCTATAATGGTAGGAATAATATGATGTAACATTGCAAGATATCTTTGACCTGTCAATAAATCAGATGATTTGCTAAAATAACGGAGAATATTAAAAAGTATAAATCTTTATTATTACAATATTAATAAATACTTTTTGAAGGTGTATAATAAAAATATTTCACAAAAATGCTAATCATTTAAACTTAAACAGAATATTTCTTACCGATCATTCCGTACCATACATTAAAAGCAAAGCGTATTTGCAATCTTCGTGGTTCGCTTAATTGCGGGTTTTCGAGAGCCCAGAAATGGTAATTATTTTCATTAAAAACTCCGCAATTACTGAAATGTGTTTCATGTGCCCATAAAATTTATCGGAAAAGGCGAGATTTTCTAAACGTTTACCAATATACCAATTACAAAAAATGACTCTTCTATCAAAATCACGTTCTTGATGTCCTTGTACAATTGTTGGTCAATAAGAATGGTGCTTTTAAAACATCATGAACAGTTGATTTTGGAATATTAAGCTCGGTGTCAGTAATTCTTGTAGACGATGTCTTCAAGTATATTTTTATTACAACTCTCGTTATTTTTTATATAATTTTTGGGATGAGATTTTTCGAAACTACCAAACTCAAGTTAGTTTCTAATCACTTTGGGAAAATAGGTTCTTCTGGGTTGTCGTCGCTCAGAACACATGTCAAAATAATTATCCATATCTAGCATATCAAACTTTTCTTCGTTAGAAAAATAGAATGCCTTTATAAAAATTAATGTGCGCTTAAAAATATACATAAAAGTTGGCTTTATGATACAGTAAAGAATTTCATTTGTTTCAGGTTCAAATTCTACTAAACAAAAATATTACAATACCCGAATCAATGAATTAGCTTGACTGAATTCTGAAGTTTCTTATTAGGATTTTTTAAATATCTTCGGAAGATTTCACTTAGATTAAACTCAGGATAAAGAAATATTGTTATTAATTTAGCTTTATACTTAAGAAAAAAATTATTTAAAATTTCGGTGTTGTTAAATTTTTCAATTTTCATTAAAAAAGTGTTTTTAATTACTTTTAGGTTATAACGTTGTTTTTTTTTGCATTAGTGTTTCACATAGTGTTACAGAAAAAAATTAAGAAATTTTCAATGAGTATAAAATTTAATATGACGGTCATAAGGAAAAACAAACTTGATGATAGTTTCAGGAAACTGAAACGTTGTAATTAAAATTTGACTAAACAAACTCATTTTGCATAAAAAGTGGTCATGCAAAAGTGTTTACAGATTAAAAATATTGGGAAATAAAAAAGTTATAGCCGATCTAATAAAATGCAAGACTTTACTTTTTTTATTATCTCAACAACGCAACAAACCAGTAATTTACTGACATAATTGCCTAAAAGTTTTCCCATCTAACCACCTTTCTATTTCTTACCTCCAATTCGGACACACTGTATGGTACTTTTACTTTTCAGATAGCAGCAGATAGGAATTTGAGAGAAACAAAGAACATATTTTCACCTACAGGTTCACTCGGGCGGGAAAAACCAGTCATCTGGTATACCTAGGTAATTTTTTTTTTGGCAAAATAGTGATAAATAAACTACTCAAGAATAATTGTTACTAATAGAAAACTGGTTTATACTATATAAAAATACTGAAGAGATCCTTAATCAATTCGTATTTATCTTAATTATACATTAATAACCTTATAATTATGCAGATGGTTCTAGACGAAATTTTTGAAGAACAACATGCACTTTTATTCAGTTTTTGGGCTTATTGAATATTTATACAGGCTAAGTGCATGATTGGATTGATAATTTTTAGGTTTCTTAGAAGAAATTAATAATCAACTATTACTATATCATAGCTAATAAATAATCACGCTATTTTATTAATATTGAGTGTGTTTAAAATATGGTGGTATAAAGTAAGTATTAATCATAGAATGATAAAATTTTGGAAAAATCTTGCCAACACAATATAGGGGCTTACTAAAAAAGATTTTTCGAAATTTGCACTTTGTCATTTCATATAATTACCGATTTCTTTCAATGCAGTATAAGCTTGATTTTTGTTCTAAATAAAAATTTTTGGATTTTTCGATATTTTATTTAAAGGGGTGAAAATTCGTGATATGAACATGATTTTGCTTTCACCTTTTCTGCATAAGAATGTTGTGCTATTTGGAATTCATCGTTTAAGACGGCAAGGGGTTGAATATTATTTTGCCTAATAACTTAAAGACTATTAAATAGATTTTGTTCAAATTGATGAATTCATAGCAGTTACTTAAAAGTACATTAATCACTTCCTCGCTATATGTATGTATCATCCTTTCAAAACCGTTCTCACTTTTCTCTTCCCTTTTATGTCCTTAACTTGATTCACAAATATCAGCAATTTTTCCATATTATTCCATTAAATAATATACGGAAGGAACTGGAATGGGAGTGTATGAACTCAGCACCAGACACCACGAAAGCTTAGGTAAGTCACCAAGCATTTTCTAAGCGGAAATATATGCGATCAGGAAATGCATCCAATATAACAAACAGAAAAACTATCGCAGAGAGGAGATTATTATTATGTCGGATAGTCAAGTAGTCATCAATATTCTGAGTTACCAAGTAATCAGCTTAAAGATGGTCATGCAATTCCTAAACGAAATAAACGAATTAAGCAAGAAAAATAAGGTCGCGAAAAAAGGGAATAAAGACACCTTTTCTGGAGCTCTAACCATTCTGTGGAATTCGGTAGAGTATAATGCTAGAAGAACTAAAAAGAGAGGAAGTGAGCAGGAGATTCAATTATTGGAATGGGACAAACGAAGATACATCTTGGGAGCTATACCCAGAAGAGATTCAAGGAATATATCAGCTTTAAGAAAAAACAACTTAGAATTCTGACAAGAATTTTAGACGTTCAAAAATGATTAAAATATAAGGTTAATCTCTTATTTTAAGTAAAAGTAGAACAAACATATATTAGGGATTGTTTACAAATGTTGAGTCGACACACCCCCTACTGAAGAGTCCAATAAAGTCATAAAATCCGAACAATGGTTATTCTAAATAATCCTAAATATTTTGGTATAAATTTCCAGTCAGTGGCGTCGGTGGTAAGGGTGCTTACTGAATTACACTTTTCTTAGAAGAAAATAAATATATTACAATAGCGAATAGTAATATAGACCTTATATAATAAAAATGAAAAAATTACATAATTTCATAGTTTTTTCCAACAGGGTTGTCAAGATCCAATATTTTTTGTTTTTCTTTTATTACGTGGTTTACAGCGTTGCTTCAATTTTTGTACAGTTCATGTATAGCTGCTAAAACTTTATCTATTGTTGTGATTTCATTATTACAATAAAAGGAATACACTTTTCTTATTGTTATACTTCTGGCTCGTTCATTAACTTCTAACGGTTTTTTTTCCAGAACTTATCCTGGGCAAGTTTACACTGTTTTAATTTTTTTTTCACTAAGAAATCTGTAGATTGTTGATTAACTAATTCCCGATATATTGGCACGTAAGACTATATTTCCAATAGTATTTACTGGCGTCTGATGCACAAGTGCGTCACGTTTAGTAGTATGGTTCTAGCATTGGAATCAAGGACATCCTTGCAAAGTACGGAACTAGAATTTGATGACGCATTCAAAATTTAGGATAGAATAATCACGAAACCACAAAAGTAAAATGGATGAAGAAAAATGATATAACTACTGTTTACCTATGATAGATCCAAATACGGTATGCTATTGCGCAAGGTGTACCTCGTCACGCTCGAACACGTCTTTGTTCAAATTATAATTTTATTGGGATAGAATGGTATTAAATAGATTTTGTTCAAATTGATGAATTCATAGTAGTTGCTTAAAAGTACATTAATCACTTCTTCGTTATAGGTATGTATCATCCTTTCAAAACCGTTCTCACTTCTCTTTTCCCTTTTATATCCTTAACTTGATTCACAAATATCAGCTATTTTGGGTATATATGTAGACAGCGAAATTCCATTAAATTATATACGGAGGTAACTGGAATAGGATTGTATGGACCCAGCACCAGACACCACGAAAGCTTAGGTAAGTCACCAAGCATCTTCTAAGCGGAAATACATGCTATCAGGAAATGCATCCAATATAACAAAGAGAAAAACTATCGCAGACAGGAGATTATTATTATGTTGGATAGTCAAGTAGCCATCAATGTTCTGAGTTCCCATGTAATCAGCTTAAAGATGGTCATGCAAACCCTAAACGAATTAAGCAAGAAAAATAAGGTCGCGAAAAAAGGGGATAAAGACATCTTTTCTGGGGCTCTAACCTTTCTGTGGAATCCGGGAGAGTATAATGCTGGAAGAATTAAAAAGAGAGAGAGGGAGCAGGAGATTCAATTACTAGATGGACCTGCAAGGAATGAAACAAACGAAGATACTTCTTGGGAGCTACACCCAGAAGAGATTCAAGGAATATATCAGCTTTAGGAAAAACCAACTTAGAGTTCTGACAGGAATCCTGAAGGGGCATTGCTGTGAAACTATAAGAAACTCGGATTGATTGAGAAAGAAGAGTGCAGATCTTGGGAGAAGGAGGATGAAACCTCTATTCACATCCTTTAAGAGTGCAGAGCTTTAGAAAACCCTAGAATGCGATTCTTGGGAACATACCAAATAGAAATGGGGTGCTACCCATTATAAAGCGATCCATCATCCTAAATTTTCTAAAAGAAATAGGACTGGAGGACTGCTCTAGTCGCTAAGGTATACCTAATGACTTACTAGCAGAAGAGGAACACAATAGATCTACCAGGTCGCTGTGTATTCATCCCCACTTCCACACACCTACATACATATATAGCGGAAAGGCCTTTACATGATTTTTTTTTTGAGGGTAGGGTAGTCTAAGGCCTCTGCCCGTAATGATCAGATGCAGTTTATTGTTTTGCGTGATTTATCGATAATGCGAAAAAACCAAAATAATCAAGTCCATATTGCATCAATAAAAATAGATAAATTTGCCTATTTAGAGTGCGATTTAAAAAAAAAACTTTCTTAATGGATCCCTATATAGCGTTGGCAATATTTCCCTAAAATAGTATTGCATTTGGGCTACCAGTCGATATGTCCATTAGTAAAGACAACGTCGCGTAAAAACAAAGACATATTTGCTTTTCATTTCTATTTATGTAATGCATTGTTTTTTTTCCATATGAAATACTGCATTCAGTTAAAAACTTCGTATAATAAAAAAAAATACTGCTGGTATAATAAATAAATAAATTCGAGTTAATTGGGAGATGTTAAAAATCGAACATGTCAAAAAATTAAGGTACTGCCGAAAAGATTCAAAAACTTGAACCAAATGACCATTTGTAGAGCATACATTTTACAAATTTTTAGTTAAATACCTTAGTAAATAAACAAAATTACCATATTTAGAATAATTATGATCAACATGCAGTCACTGACACAAGGGGCGGATCCAGCATATCTCTTTGGGAGGGGGGGGGGGGCAGCGATATCACAAGCATACAGTATGACAAGCGAAAGCGAGTTGTCGACGAGGGGGAGTGTCAGCGACATTCACGTGCGATTTAATGTGGGTTCTAGTGTGAAGATACCATTGAGCTTTGCTTTTTCGGAAATCAAATTGATACTGCTGTTATAGTCAATAGAAAATGCTACAAAAACATGATGGCCAATTACTTCAGGTATAAATCAGATGATTTTGTTGTGGATGATATGTGATTTCAACAAGACGGTGACTTCGGAAAGGTTTCATCTTAGTTCAATCCTGAAAATAGTTTAGTATTGTAACGAACGCCACGGCGATGGGTTCGAGATTTTTATAGCGAACAATTTCTTTATATCCTTTAACATTTGTTTTAAATATAATAACAACAGCAATTTTCTAAAATGAAAGAAAGATGATTCTTATGATATTGGTAGAAAAATGAATAAAGATAACACTAAAGAAGGAAAAATGCAAATAAAACAACCTTCTGTAAAATGGAGTTTTTTAAAACCTCAAATACATCTATTTTAAAGAAACCTCTTCTTGATCTTGATGGGGTGAAGTACTTATAGCTAAATTATTACCGGAACTACTAGACATGTGTACAATAGATATAAAATAGACTAAATATTGGTTATTATGGTTTGTTTATTATAAGGAGCAAAGAACGTCATTAGACATTCAAAAATGATTAAAATATAAGGTTAATCTCTTATTTTAAGTAAAAGTAGAACAAACATAAATTAGGGATTGTTTACAAATGTTGGGTTGACACATCCCCTACTGAAGAGTCCAATAAAATCCGAACAATGGTTATTCTAAATAATCCTTAATATTTTGGTATAAATTTCAAGTCAGTGGCGTCGGTGGTAAGGGTGCTTACTGAATAACACTTTTCTTAGAAGAAAATAAATATATTATAATAGAGAATAAAATAGAGACCTTATATTATAAAAATGAAAAAATTACATGATATCACAGTTTTTTCCAACAGGGTTGTCAAGATCCAATATTTTTTGTTCTTATTTTATTACGTGGTTTACAGCGTTGCTTCAATTTTTGTACAGTTTATGTATAGCTGCTAAAACTTTATCTATTGTTGAGATTTCATTATTACAATAAAAAGAATACCCTTTTCTTATTGTTATATTTCTGGCTCTTCATTAACTTCTAACGGTTTTTTTCCAGAACTTATCCTGGGCAAGTTTACACTGTTTTAATTTTTCTTTCATTGCGAAGTCTGTAGATTGTTGATTGACTGATTCCTGATATATTGGCGCGTAAGACTATATTTCCAATAGTATTTACTGGCGTATGATGTAAAGGGTGCTTTTTATAGAGGTATTGAACTTTAAGTTGGCAACACTTTTTTAACTGGCGGGCATTTTTTCAGCTGTCAAGTGATTTATGTTTATTTTGGTTTGGCATTTCAACATGAATAGACTGACGCCTGAACAATGCTTCCAAATTGTGCAAATTTATTTTGAAAATCATGGTTCTGTTCGAAATACGTATCACGCACTACGTCCAATTTACGGTCAACATAATCGTCCATCAGAGCAATTAATTCGATTAACTATGGAACGTTTTCGCACCACGTTTACTCTAAATGATAATACGCATCCACAGAGACGTCGTACAGTGCGTACAGAAGAAGTCATTGCTGCTGTAGAGCGTAGCGTGGAGGAAGACCAGAATCAGTCTATCCGCCATAGTGCACAGGAATTGGATATGTGTCCATTCACTTTATGGAAGATTTTGCGGAAAGATCTTGGTTTGCGTGCTTACAAAATCCAACTCGTGCAAGAATTGAAGCCACACGATCACCTAGCAAGGCGTAGATTCGGTGAATGGGCCCGAAACAAGATTACCGTTGATCCCGATTTTCATAAGCGAATTTTGTTTAGCGATGAAGCTCACTTTTGTTTGAATGGATACGTCAATAAACAAAACTGCCGTATTTGGAGTGATGATAATCCTCAAGTGTATGTTGAGACACCGTTACATCCAGAAAAACGGACTGTTTGGTGTGCTTTATGGGCTGGTGGAATCATTGGTCCGTACTTCTTTAAAAACGATGCTGGTCAGAACGTTACAGTCAATGGTGACCGCTATAGAGCCATGATTACTGACTTTTTCGTTCATCAATTGAACAACCATGATGTGCAGGAGCTGTGGTTTTAACAAGACGGCGCAACATATCACACAGCTCGTGCCATAATTGATTTATTGAAGGAAACGTTTGGTAACTGCATAGTTTCACGTTTCGGACCCGTGAATTGGTCTCCAAGATCGTGCAACTTAACGCCGCTAGACTATTTTCTGTGGGGATATGTGAAGTCGCTAGTCTACGCCGATAAGCCCGAAACGATTGATTACTTGGAGGACAACATTCGCCGCGTTATTGCCGATATACGGCCACAAAGGTTGGAAAAAGTCATCGAAAATTGGACCTCCAGATTAGACTACGTCCGAGCCAGCCGTGGCGGTCATATGCTAGAAGTCATATTTAAATTATAATGCCAGAAGGTTATCTTTCAAATAAAGTAAATTTCATGTCAATTTAAAAAATTCTCTATGTTTTATTCCATTTAGAAGTTCAATACATCTATAAAAACACCCTTTACAAGTGCGTCACGTTTAGTAATATGGTTCTAGCATTGAAATCAAGAACATCCTTGCAAAGTACTGAACTAGAATTTCATGACGTTTTCAAAATTTAGGATAGAATAATCACGACACTACAAAAGCAAAATTGATGAAGAAAAATGATATAACTACTGTTTACCTATGATAGATCCACACAGGGTATGCTATTACGCAAGGTGCCTCGTCACGCTCGAACACGTCTTTGTTCAAATTATAATTTTATTGGGATAGAATGGTTTATTGCCACTTTAAGGTTCTTGACCCTAGTCTGAAGTGAAACGAAATGGACTTCATAAATCTAGTCTACAAAAGGTATTTTATTTCATAATATCGTTTCACCCTGTAGAAACTTCACGGTACCGCTTTTTATGTTCAGGGGACCTAAACACACATAAAACTGCCAAAGATATTCTTTAGAATGGCAGAGGACGGATAAAAATAAGTTTTTCTAAGAATAGAACCCTGTTGTAATAGCTTAAATAAGGTAATTAACAAAAAGTCAAGTATCATGTTTTCAAAAAAATTCTTATATAGTAATATTAATATTAAAACAATTTAAGAGCAATATTTTTCAGATTTAAAATATAATTTAGCTCGCTAAAAGTCAGAGCCTGGATCCTAACATTCCAAATGATTTTTAGAAATTTGCTGCCTATGCAGTTTTCGCTCGGGGGTTAACAATCTTCATAAGCACCTTTGTGGAACTTTACTCGTGCTTTGTACATTATACAGGGTAAGTATCTTCTAATCTTCTCATTTCCTGGGAATATACAGGGGAGGACAAAACAACCCTACTTTGTTCTAAAATGCCATTTGACGGAGATACAGAGCCCTAAAGTGGTACCGAGCGATTTACTTTATCGGGTCTAAGTTTTGAACCGACTTGTAAAATTTAATGAAATTTTATTATTTTATAGAGGCCATAAAGACCCATTAAATCATACTACAGTAGATGTTTCTGATCATCAGAGAAGTCTGGAATGACTTGCGGCCACACTCGTTGGCTCTAATTTTTGACAGGTGGCATTTTACAGAGGTGAAAATTAATTTCTTAAATACCTTGGTCTTCAAAAGAGTTCTAATTTATTTGGCGGTTTTCGAGATAAATCGGTTTTTATGCGAAACACTCAAAAGTTACTGATGCTAAACACAAACAGGTAAAAATAAGGTTGACATTGTTAATACCTACATAATGAATTACTTGTGAAAACCGCCTTTAAGCAAAAATAATTTTACAAAATGGAAGATTTTTCTTACGCAGAGTATGCTAATATGCATTTAATTTATGGTGAAGTGTTATCAAATTCTTCGAAGGCAAGGAGACTTTATGTTGAAAGAGTTCCAGCTCGAATATTGCCAAGTCCAAAAATCGTTCAAAGAGTTGATGGAAGCATAACAGGTAAAGGATCATTAGAAAATAATTATTAGGGTTAACGAATTAATTTTTTACATGTTTTATTTAGAGTCTTTTTGCCGCAACGTAAAGGTGAGGGCTCTTCCAGGAGAGCATGAGACCCTCACGAAGCAAAACAAATTTTACAAGATATTGCTAACAACCCTTCGAACAGCATAAGAAAGCTCGCGACACAAAAATAATGTTACAAAATGGATTATACATGAAACTCTAACTGAACAGTTACTTCACCCGTACCACGTTGAAAAGTATACGCGATATTTCCGGATGATTATTCCGCAAGACTTCAATACTACGACTGATTTATACAGCAACATAACCTAAATTAAAATTTTTCTAATCATATTCCGTTTACCGATGAAGCTAGTTTTACAAGAGATGACATAATAAAGTCACACAATTTACATGTGTGGGCCGAGGAAAACCTGCACGCTATAATTCAAAACAAACACCAACAAAGGTTTATTCTGAATGTATGGGCTGGCATCATTGGAAATAACCTTATGGGTCTATTTGTTTTGGAACGAAGACTTAATGGTGAGATTTATTTACAGTTTTTGTAGTAAAATTTAAATGATATATTGGAAGATTACCTTTTGATAGAATAATGCAAATGTGGTACATGCATGATGGTGCTCCACCTCATTTTAACCGTATAGTACGTCAGCACTTACCAAACGTTTTTGGCACTCGATGGATAGGTTAAGGTGGGCCTGTTTTATGACTACCAAGGTCCCCAGATTTAAATCCCGTAGACTTTTACTTCTGGGGACATCTAAAAGAACTAGTTTATTCAACACCAGTAAATTCTAGAGAAGAACCACTAGCGAGAATAGTACAGCATTCTAACGAAAGCTGTAATAATGCCTGAACATTATTTGCAGTAAAGCGGGAAAATATTTGTAGAATAAGGAAATGTATGGAAGTACGTGGAGCTCACATTGAACATTTACCAAAATAACATTTAAACGTTTTCATTATTTTTGCATTTTAATAACATTGTTTATTAATAAAGCCCCAATCAACCCTTTGAAAGGTTTCTGAACGATAATGTCTGAGCTGGAAATATTTCAGTATAACATTTTCTTGCCTTCGAAGATTTAGATAGCGCTTTCCCATAAATTAAAGCACATCAGCACACCCTGCGTATTTTTTTACCTCTTTTTGTTTAGCATTAGTAACTTTTGACTGTTTCGCATAAAAACCTCAGTTTTATCGAAATAAATTAGTACCTTTCAGCTCTGTAAAATGACACCTGTTAAAAATTATGCCCCACGAGTGTGCCTGCAAGTTCGTCCCTGACTTCTCTGGTGATCTAAAACATCTACTGTAATACTGTTTAATGAGTCTTTATGGACTTTATAAAATATTAAAATTTCATTAAATTATATAAGTCGGTCCAAAACTTAGAGCCGATAAGGTAAACATTTGGGTACCCCGTTAGGGCTCTGTATCTCCGTTAAGGGACACTTTAGGAATTTTTGTTGTATAATATAGACTTGACAAGACTGTAGTTTTATACCCGAAAGAGTTAATAAAAAATGGTTAATATTAATCGTAACGGAGTCCAAATTTTTTTAATACCACTACTAAAGCTTAGCAAGCTTACCCAATATGAAGTTATCAAAGATATTTCTTTTCAACGCATACATAAATGAAAAAAGAAGCGTGTGAAAACTAAATTTTGTCAAGTTATCAAATTTCTTATTCTATCGAACGTTGACAATTAAATATTAATTCATTCTTTTATTGTTTCATTTCAACATTATTTTAATATGTACAGAACTTATTGTTAGACTATGGAATATCGATAACCAATTTGCAACCTTTCGCAACCAGTTATAACAAATATGCAATAACCCAAGAATAAATAAAATAAATGTCACAGTCTATTAGTAAACTAGACTTTGCTTTAAATAAAATACAATCATTTCCATCTTTTAACGCTGAATGTGCTAATGGCCAGATAATGTAAGTATAGCCGTATAAATATCGGCAACAATGCGGATTAAGAGGAAAATAGAAAACTTGATTTGAAATAAAGCCTCCGGAGTCACAGTTATAAATTACTACCGTTTATTTAAATCCTTTTTAATGTTTAAATAATATGTTTGTTAAAGTTTATGTGACATGGTGAGAATTATTGGTTAAATTTAAAGACGTCCGGTTAAAAAAATATTATTATGAAGAGATTAAACAGTTAGATTAAATTATTAGGAGACGTTAATATTAAGAAGTAGGGTGAGGTGGGCAATAGTAAACGTTATAAAAGTTCGATAGTCATAATTCAACCTCATGCGAATGTAAAAAGGAATTTTTGAATAACAGAGACGAACATCGTGTCTCCGGAACACTTCGGATTCAGGAGCAACCATAATAGCGTACAGCAGACTACCAGGCTGGCATCGATGATAATACATGGTTTCAATAAAAGATCCCATACAGGTGCGATCTTCTTTGATATCAGGAAGGCTTTTGATAAAGTATGGCACAACGGGCTTGTGATCAAACTGGTCAGGCTGGGAATTCCGAGCTACCTTATAAGACTAGTAGCCAGTTTTTTAGAAGATAGAACATTTGTGGTGTCAGTTGAGGGCGCAATGTCCGAGGATAAACAGATAAGAGTCGGGGTACCGCAAGGTTCTCCCCTTTCTCCGGCGCTGTTTAATCTCTATACGGTTGATATATCGACGGATGATTGGAGTAAACTATATTTATTTGCTGACGACACCGCATTTGCGACGTCTTCTGGATCCTTTCGCTTAATAATTCTTAGGCTTCGACGTCATACTAACAAATTAGAAAGATGGATGGCCGATTGGAAGATTAAATTAAATCCAGATAAAACACAACAGTAATGTTTTCAAAATCACGAATTCATACGCCGGAGGATTGGCTATTCATCTCTAATGCGTGCATTCCCTGGCGGGACAGCGCAAAGTATCTGGGACTAGTCTTCGACCGAAGATCAAATTGGTCACTAAACACGGATGAAATCCTAGCTAAAGCGAAAACCTCTCTAATCGCACTTTACTCTGTGCTTAACAAAAATAGCAAACTTAACCTTCGTAATAAACTTTGGATTTATAAGCTATTTTTACGTTCCGTCCTGTCATTTGGTGCTCCCACGTGGATCAACACTGGCAGGACAAGATTAACATGATTAGAGAGGTTTCAGAATAAAGTTTTTCGCATTATTTGTGGAGCCCCATACTTCGTTCGTAACACCATAATTCATTGTGACCTTAACTGCGACACTTTTCATACCTTTATTAGAAATTCTATTGCGAAATACCTAGAACGAGCCGCACTTTCAGAGAATGCCCTTAAATAGCAGTCTCACAACCTCACATCAACACCTAGACAACACTACAAATTTGTCCGAGATTGGATACTAGGCCATTAGAGTCGGTCTTCCAAATTTTTTTAAAATTGGCTTAAAAGCCCAACTTTCATAACTCCGTATCATTGTCATACCTTAAGGTCCATCCTATAACCAACAAGTCTATGGGCTTAACCCGACTTAGAATTGCCAAAGATGAGTTTTTGACTTGATGACCCTTTATTCAATTGATTTTTATGTTGTCTATTAATTTCATCCCAAAAACCAATACGATAGAGATCATTTTTATTTTTTTAAGGATTATGTCCAACTCTAGACACACAATGAATTAGGGCGTAAATCTTCCATCCTATTGATTTAATTGTAATTCTTCTTCTTCGGATGCATATCCATTAATGGATGTTTGCGATCACATGCTCCATTGCTTCTCTATCTCGGGCGGTGTGGATCAGTGTTTGTACATCACGTAACACTGTCCATTGTCTTATGTTCCGAAGCTAAGACATTTTCTTCCTCCCCATTTCCCTTCTGCCCTCAATCATCAACTGTAAGAACCCATATTTTTCGTTTCGCATGATATGTCCCAGATAGGCTGTTTTTCTCTTCTTGACTACTTCGAACAGTTCACGCTCTCTTCCTACAGGCCTCAGCACTTCCTCATTTGTCCTCTTCTCCGTCCATGAGATTTTAAGAATTCTGCGATACAGCCACATCTCGAAGACTTCCAGTTTATTGATATTACTCGTTTTTAGGGTCCAACCCAATTAAAATGTACTAATTGTAGAAAATTTTAGGTAGGTTAACGAAACAGGATTGGGTTAATTTTAATTTAAAAAAATCGAAAATTATTATAAAAGGATGGTTTTTTCGATTTTTTTTGAGATTTATGCATAAGAACTCATGGAGTGCAAGTCAAGAGGACTTAATCATATTTATAAAATGTATTTTATTATCGAGTATAATTACCCACGCAAATAATACTGGACAACAGCCAAAATGTATCTAAAATAAAATCGACTAAATCTTACCATTTTTGGTGTGCTAAAATCGAAACAAGTTTTAGAGATACGTGACGTCATGTCTCCCTATATATTAACAATGTAACCGCACAAATACACGTGGTGTATTGTTATAACAATAGAGGGGTGCGACGTTGCTAAACATACGTTGTACCAAGTTAAAGAAATTTTGTACAACTTGACAACACCACATGGAGATCTCCATTTATGACTCCCCATATACGAAGTCCCAACCTCCCAGGGCTTAAATTAAGGGAGACGCATGCAAATCGACTTTGTACTGAGCAGCCCCTATATACAAACAATGGCTGTATTCTTTTGAGTAATTATCAATTGATCAAAGTGAACAAAGTGAAACTGATAACTTCATGTTCTTTTGAATATGCATTTACTTGTCATTGGGCTGAAGTGATCATGATTACTTCAAGTGATCGAAGTGAAAGTGATAATGACTCAAAAGAATAGCCCTAATGACAAACGCCACTATTGCGAATATTATGGAATTGAATAGAAAATTCTCGAATATACTCTAAAAATGTAGAAGCCATATTTGGGTATATATCAGTTGAAGTTAGTGAGTGAAATCGAATAGTTGAGATTGTAAGGTGTCTCGAAAGTGTGTAAACAATCCAGATCACTTCTGTTATGTTTGTAGTGAGGTGACTTTTGCGTCTCAGAAGCGATTTATTACCCCATTCATAAAAAAGGCTTATCAGCTTTATTTCGGCTGCAATATTGGAGATCAAGGCAAACAGTAGGCGACACATATCTGCTTCAAGTCTGAGAAACTGGTTAAATAGTAAAAAACGATCAATGCCATTTGATGTCCTAATGATCTGGAGGGAGCCTTCACATCATCTTAATGATCGCTATTTTTTGCATACCTCGTGTGGGGCAAGACACAGAAGAAAAAGTCGGTTATCAACTATCCAAATATATCATCTGCCATGAGACCTGTGCCTTATAGTGACGAAATTCCTATTCCAGAACCCCTAGAAACATTCTCTTACGAATAAAATAATAATAATACAACGATTTCTCAAGAAGAAGATATACCATCAACATCAAGAGATCCTGATTTCACACCTAGCACGTTATTCCGTCAACCGCACAAAATAACCCAATCAGAATTAGACGATCGTGAGAGAGACTTAGAACTTCCAAAAAGTAAAGCAGAGTTACTAGGATCAAGATTGCAACAGTATTAGAAGACGATGTTTCAGTATGTGTTTTTCATGAACGCCATAAAGGCGTAGCACCATTTTTTAAAACGGAAAAGAACTCGGTTTTCTGCAATCACATTAGCGGTTTATTGGCGGCTTTAAAAATAAACTACAAGCCAGAGGAATCGAGATTGTTTATAGACAGTTCAACGTTGAGTTTAAAAGCAGTACTATTGCATATGAGAAATATTCCTGTTGGATATGCAGTTCACATGAAAGAATCATACGACAATATGAAGTATTTATTGACAAATATAAAATACGGTGAGCACCAATGGCAGATCTGTGGCGACTTAAAGGTGATTGCACTTTTACTTGGTTTTTAGTTAAGCTACATCAAGTTTTGCTGTTTTTTTTGTGTGAATGGGACAGGCGGGCAAAGGCATTTCATTACAAGAGAAAAGTCTGGTCCATTCGACAATCATTAGAGCCAGGTGAAAAGAAAGTACAACAAATGCCATTGATAGACCCCAAAAAGATTTTGTTGCCACCACTACATATCAAACTGGGCCCAATGAAAAACTTTGTTAAGGCCCTGAATACAGATGAACCAGGTTTTCAGTACCTGCGTGAGAAATTCCCAAGGCTAAGTGAAGCAAAAATTAAAGAAGGTATTTTTGTTGGGCCACAAATTCGAAATATTCTGAATGAAAAATATTTTGACAGTATTCTATCAGATATTGAAAAAAAAATGCCTCGTGGTCACTAATTTCTTTGAAAATAAAAAAAAAAACTGACAATTACGTTACTTTTGTTGAAATGAAAATATGCTGTCATCATATCAAAAAATGGGTTGCAATATGTCCCTAAATATCCACATGAATGTACATCTGGACTTTTCTCCTGACAACTCTGGAGCTGTAAGTGATGAGCACGGCCAACGCTTCCATCAGGATATATCAACAATGGAGAAAAGGTAGCAGGGAAAGTGGAATGCTTCCAAGCTTGTCGACTACTGTTGGAACCTTGTTAGAGATGCTCCAGAAACAATTCACAAAAGTAAAGCAAAAAGACAGGATATTTAGCGTCTCTACAAGTGTAAAAGTATGTATTTTTTTATTATTTTGTTAAAAATAAAGTAAAAAAACTTATTCTTGAAAATTGCAACTAAGTTTTTAATTTCATTGTCAGTTTTATGTTCAGCGCCCCAAAATGAAAAAAAATGCACTTCTCATACGAGATAAAACAAATAAACTAAAATTTGTTGCGTAGTGTAATTCATTGGATATTATCTTAATATTCTTATTTTTATTATTTATATATCCATACTTACATTATTAAACTTATATTTTACAAGTAGACATATGGGTATATTTTCTATATATTTTTATTAAAATAAAACATCAAGAAATTAAATTTTTAATTTTAAGGATATTCTAAAGAAAAATTTAATTTATTTTCATCAATAATAACCAATGTCAAACAAGGTATAAAATATTTTTGTAATTAAAAACCTAAACTACTTTTTACTTATTTATGAACTAGCATAAATATCTGTACTGTTTAGGTTTTCTATTAATATTCACTTTTTCATCCATCAAATAAAAGAACATGGAATATTTTCCTGAGTTGTCAGGACTCGCTTACTTGTTTGTCTATAAATTATTAAGGGATCATAATTCGTGTTCATTTTTTTGTATAACTGGAGTAGTCCTAGCCAAATTAATTATTTGGCTGGGAGGAAAGAACACTATAGGTGACAATTTAATATTAAGAAAATAGATCCCAATAAATCTGGTTGCAGAGCAATTTGTAAAAGATATAAAAAAGAAATTCACTTCTAAAGGCACATCGCAAGTTTTGTACTAAAACTACTGAGCAGGTATGTAGTGTAAGTAATTAGCTAAGTACCAAAGTTTGGTACAAAATTAACAAAACGACTTTAAAATTGTCCCATCATTTTCGTAGTATTATTTTTTGTTTCAAAACCTACTATCCGATATAAATGATTTTTGACAGAGCGTTAGTTTATTTCTATTATTATGTTTTACCAAAAAGTCATTTTTGGATTTTATGCGGTGGTAATCAAAATAAACGTTCTTCCTTAAAATTTCTATGAGAATAAAACTAAATTTTTGGTACTTCACAATCGACTGAACAGAATGCAAATTCAGTTTCATTAGCTTTGGCAATCTCTAGCTTTATATCCAGCTTCGAAAAATCTCCACCAAACATTTCCGAGCCGACCCAAAAAATGAAAACAACTAAAACTTGTTCCTCTAATAGCAGCAACTATAACAACAAAAGATGGAAGAATATTTCTCTCTTTTAAGTTCAGGAATAATTCAGTTACACCGATGACAAACAATTTGGCTTTCAGAATGGGAACGCTGACAGTTATTTGGAATGAAATCGATCCTTTCCCTTATGTTTGTTACAGAATCTCGGTCTCGAGTTCTTATAAAATCTTATCTCTAAATTTTAAGGGATTGACAATAATCGTTCCCGTTTTCTTTCTTAATTTGAAACGAAAAGCAATGCAAGTATAAAATTTCCAATATTATCACTACACACAGCTCGAAATTATCCCCCAGTTTTTGCTATAATACTGAACTGTTTTTTGGAAACAATTGGGATGTTGACTGTATTCAAATAAAAATATAAGTTTGCCGCGAAACGGTAGTTTCCACAATAGAAATCCTAAAAAACACAATATTTTTCTCTATTTTTAAGGAATTTTATTTTTATTTAATAAAAAAAATCTAATTAAATCTCCTTCGAGTCACGTGACAACGAATATCAATCAAACTGAATGATGTCACTCCATACCAGAGGCGGATCCAGCATCTCTCTTTGTGGGGGGGGGGCGGTGATATCACAAAAGTACAGTATGGCAAGCGAAAGCAAGTTGTCGACGAAGGGGGGAGAGACACTGGAAACATTCCCATTTCTAGTGTAAATGGTAGGGTCGGGTCTATTTTTCTGAATTTGAAGCTCTTGGAGAGGGGGGGGAGAAGCCAGCAACATACACATTCCTAGTATAAGAGGCAGAATCGGTTCTATGTTCCTGAACTCAGAGCTCTTGGGAAGGGAGGCGATTGTATACACATTCCTACTATACTCTATTCAAGAACTAGAGAGAGTAATAAAGCTGTTACCGAAACCTCCAACGTACTTGCTCCAGTGTCGCAGGTAACTGAGGACTGCCGTAAATCTAATTATATTTAAATATATTCAAATATTATAAGCTTTTATAAATTTACTGCAACAATAAAATTTCTGATAGTTCAATTTAATTTCCATCAGTGAGCAAAGTACACCTTACAGTGAGTCCTTAGTGATTTATCGTGTTTGCGCTTGTTTTTATATATGATTTTAGATTAGTAAGATACCCAAAAGATATGGCTTCCACCTCTATATTTATTCCAAAATCGTTAAACCAGGGCATTTCTTCCTCAACGAAAAACTTATTACGATGAATGTTTATGACGCCTTAAGCTATCAATATCTAGATAATAATGTTAAAAACTCTGTTGAGATGTATTTCAACATGACAGGGGTTGGAAAATCTACTATTTATCAAATACTGAAGGAGAAAAAAACGACTGGAATTGTTAATACTCCCAAGTTACATTCGATCACAGGCCGACGAAAAACCTCGTTGGAAGAAGAGATGAAAACTTCAATAAAAGGAGTTGTACATACATTTTAATATAAGAAGCAGATCCCAACCGTCGACAAAATTCTAATTAAAATCAATGAAGATCGGGATTTACCTCAAATTAAAAGAATTGTTCAGAGGACTTAATTTTTGCTGAAAAAACCAGATAGGAAATCTGTTCTTATAGATCGTTCGGAAACTGTCCGTTGGAGAAGGAAATATCTCTCTCAAGTAAAAGGTAGAGTTGCTAGAAATACCACAACTTACAAAATTGGTCATTTCACTGGAAAATTGGGGAAAATCCATATAATAAAAGAATAAAACAAAATGTGGAAACTCAATCTCATGATCGGTGAGATATAGGAACCAATTATAATTAATTTGAGCGAAGATAGCTTCACTGACTTTGATTACGAATTAGATACGTAATGTTTACCAGCGTAAACACAATTTATTATTTAAATTTTTGTTTTTGTTGTATTTTATTGTTTAATGTTCTTTATTATTTTTTTATTTTTTAAATATTTTTATTTTAGTGAGTCCGACCCTTTAATTTTATATATATTTAATTCCATTTAGCCGTATTTTTTTTATTGTTTTATTATTGTATTTGTCTTTTTCTTAAGCATGTAGAATTAACACGTTTATTTTATTTTTTTGGGGCTATCGGATTTCCTTATAATAAAATAAATTAAATTAAGATGTCAGTGCAATAGAAATAAAAATAAGTAGGTCTAATTTTAACATATAAAAATTAATTACATTTGAATCCCTTTTTTGTGTTTAATTGTAATTCTGCAGATGGTTGAAAAAATAAACAAATTGAAACGTCAAATGTCCTAAAAATGTTTTTAATTAATAATAAAATGACCGATAGCCCCAAAAATATTTTAATATTATATGGACGAATTTATTTTTTTATATATGTTTAACTTCTTGTATTTTTGACAATGGGTATTTTGTAAGTATTTAAATTATAACTTAGAATTTTTTGAAAGAATAAGGCTACGTTTTAGTCCGAATGTGCCTAAAACGATTTTTATGCTAATATTAAAAATACAGTTGTGATTTGTGTTAAATATGTCAAAATTATCTATATTTTGTAATGTATGTGATTTATAAAGGAATCATAAGAAATAAAATAGTATTATAAAAACTTCATATTTTAAGTTTATTACCGAATTAATATTCTATGCCATAAAACAAACCTCCTTCCGACGCCTATCACAAGGATTAAAATTCTTTTTGACACTTCACACTTCCAAATGTCTATTGTTATCCAACTCAAATAGTTCATCACCTGAAATAATCATGATCACTTCGATATAATGACAAGTCAATGCAAGAACATGATTATCAGTTTCACTTTATTCACTTTGATCATTTGATAATTACTCTAAGACAGCCAACGTCATCGCTGTCACGAACTTGAAATATAAATTTTTTGGTTTTATGTCACATTCGTGATTGCTGTCAAGGGCTACATTGCCTAGTTCATCTTTTATAGTCATTTTCATTTAATTTCTTCGAAATTTGCTTACTTTTCCCTTTGAAAACGATTCTAGGAAATTTTTCATGATAGAAAGTAGATTTATTAGGGCAAATAATTTGAATTTGCCGAGAATTGATTGTTTTATGGTGGTCAATTCCTTCGCAAGAAACAGTAATTTCTGCCCTGCTGAATTTAGAAATGTGATGACTTCCATATAAGTAATCAACCAAGGATTGTTATTTCCGCAATCGATAATAAATACATAATAGTAATCATAGGTATATATAAGCTCAAAACCAAAATAAAACGAGTAGTGCCGGACTAGCTGAAGCCACATTTTCCTATTATTTTACGAACGTGGAACCCGAATAAATAACTTTTCAGGTGTTTTAATTGTAGTACTTGCAAAATGAAGCACCGCACAATACTTAAAATAACTTTGAAGTTTTCTTTTGTTACAAAAATTACAAAAAATTTATATATCCTTGTCAGTTTACTAGTGTGACGACACAGCGTTCAAGTGACAAGTATTGGCGTTTTGGCGAGAAATTTTAAACGAAATCTAAAATTAATTATTTTGAAATTGTTAGTTGTATTAAAAAAAAATTAAAATACTTTCGGCTACATTAGATATTTATGCATGGTTTTGAAAACTTTCCCAAAAATTGCCAACATCCCAATTGGAGTGACACTTGTTCGCAGTCACTGAAAACTTCGGCTGTCGTAAAGCAGAGTTAATCTACTGTTTATTTTAATTCTCCTATATCTTAAAAATAAATTACAAATACACATAATAGGATATTAAAAAGCATTTGGTTAAAAATATATATTTTGAAACTTGTATGTATACTGTCTAATAACATATATCCACGGTCGTGTTTCTTTAAATTTAATTGACTAAAAAACAACGTGGGACGAAAAAACAATTTGTTAAACCACCTTCTTCGAAAATAATTAATTAAAGTTCATCAAGAAATCTTCAAAATACTCTTACAAACAATTCTCCGCAAAAACATACACGGAAACTCATTTGGATTGATCACTTTTAAAACCTGTCGCTACCGCGAAAAAGCCAAAAAAAACACCTTTTACCAAACCGGACGATGATGTACCGCAGAACCGTTCATCAGACCTCTCTTTAAAGGGGCGTGGTTTCCTCAGTCATTATCTACTAATCAGTTACGGGTGACAATTTCGTCGACAACGATGTTCTCTTGTTTCGGACGTAAGACTAGTTTTTGCGGATGGCCCGCCATATTTTTGGTCAATTTAAATTAAAAGGCTCCGCACATTGAATCATATTTGCGAAAGAGGGGGGCCGAACAGTGAGATTTTGAAGAATGATGGGAGAAGATAACATGCAACGGTCTGTCGAACAAGAAGTTTATTTGGAAAAAAGAGAGAGAGTTTTTGTCGTCCTTGTCTGTTTTAAAATGTTGATTTAAGAAGACATCTTCACATTCTCTTGTTTGTTGTTTTTGTTGGGTTCGAATGATTATACTGAGGAATATATTGGCTATCCACTTATTTATTTATTATCGTTTTTACCGTTAAAGAGCAATTTAATTATTGTATGGAGTTTTAAAAGTTTAATTTTCTTCTTGACTTGACGTTATATTTGAATTCTACGGAAGAAGTAACATATGTAAGTGGAAAAATTACTCATCATTGCCATTTTTTTTAGTTATGAGCTGAAAACTTAGTGTTATATTACTGTATTAAATTAAAGGTAATTTTTAAACTGCAACATTTGTTAAATATATAGTATATTAAACTGTTACTTAGAAATGAAATAAGTAAAAAAAAAACTTCTTAAAGACAAGCTTTTATTTATGGTTATAAAGGGTTTTCCAATAAGAGGTGTCATTTTGAAAAGCCCGCTATTTCGGTAGATGTCACTTTTGAAGCTGTAAGTTTTTGACGTTTGACAAGTAGAAACTACGCCATAAATAAAGATGGAACGATACACGCTTCAACAACGCATTGAAATTATTAAAATTCACTATAAAAATGGTGAAAATTTGGCAGAGACGGTTCGTAAAACTCGAACATTTTTGGGTCGTCATGAAGCACCTTGTCGGAGCGCAATAAAGAAATTGGTGAAAAAATTCGAGCTGTTGGGACAAGTTAGTTATGTGAAGAAGAAAACCCGTGCACGTCGCTCAAGAACAGCCGAGAATATTGCTGCTGTAGCCGAAAGTGTTGAAGAAAACCCAGGTTTGTCCATTCCTCGTCGTTCTTTGAAATTAGGGATTCCACAAACGTCATTACACCGTATTTTGCATAAAGATTTGGGTCTTAAGGCTTATAAAGTTCAGTTAACGCAAGAACTCAAGCCGGCCGATCATCAACAACGTCGTGCCTTTGCTGATTGGGTTCTTGAAATGCATGAAAATGATCCGGAATTCCATCGAAAAATCATCTTCAGTGATGAGGCCCATTTCCACCTCGGTGGCTTCGTCAACAAACAAAATTGTCGCATCTGGGACTCGGAAAACCCAAGAGTTATTGTTGAAAAGCCTCTCTATCCTGAACGTGTGACTGTTTGGTGCGGTTTATAGTCCGGCGGGGTCATTGGACCTTACTTTTTCGAAAATGAGGCTGGAGCAACAGTTACGGTGAATGGATTGCGCTATCGAGAGATGATTAATGATTTTTTATGGCCGGAATTGGATGGTATTTATCTGGACCACGTTTACTTTCAACAAGACGGCGCTACGTGCCACACAAGCAACGAAACCATTGATCTTTTACGGGAAAAGTTTCCGGGCCGTGTTATCTCTCGAAGAGGTGATCACAATTGGCCACCGAGATCTTGTGATGTGACACCTTGCGATTTCTTCCTTTGGAGCCACGTGAAAGACAAGGTCTACGCCAACAGCCCAGCGTCGATTCAAGACCTCAAAGATGGAATTCGTGAGGCTATCGAGGACATAGGGCAGCCACTTTGCGATTTGGTTATGGAAAATTTCATGAAAAGGATATGGTCCTGTAGTCATGGTCGTGGTGGTCATTTGGCTGATGTTATTTTCCATCATTAACGGCATACCTTCCTCTTTATAATGTAATAAATATCCGATCATTTATCTTAAAAAATGGCATTTTTCTTTGAATATCAAAATAACACCTCTTATTGGAAAACCCTTTATTACTGCTATAAAATATACCCTTTGTTAAAAGTCTCGAACTTCTTAAATATTTTTAAAGCTATTTGAATTAGCGGAAAAGATTTGAAATATATAATTAGTTCAACAAAAATGCGTTAATAAAATATAACTATCTAAAAGGTTAAAGAAGGTAAGTCTTACGATTTTGGAAACACTAGTTTTCGGTCCAAGGCGCGATCACCTCAATATATGGTCTAGGCTTGCCATTCGTCCTTTTTTTCGTGATCACTATCTTCTTTTGAAGAACGTCCGGGGGGATTTTATATTTGCCTCCTTCACGTTGCCTAAACAATCGCGCGCGGAGCGCGGACGTAGCGCAAATTATGACTAATTTTAATGACAGAGCAATTGATAGCACATGAATCATCCACATTATTCTATGAGTGTTTATATAAAGTTTGAAAATTTATATTACGTGTTTTAAACGTAGACAAAACCACTTTTTAATAGTATAAAACATAAAAATGTGATCAACAGGTGTCCTCTTCAAAAACTGATTGTTTCCCAAAATCATCATGCAGTTGAAGGAACTACTGCATATCACTCAATTAGTCACTATATGACTTTTTTCAAGACTATGGCATTGCCAAAGCTATAATTTGCATTAGAACAAGAGTTACAGCGATAGTAAAAATGTGCTATCTTCACTACTAACAAGATGTATGATGAATGAAATTAAATAGGTGGAGTGTATAAGTGTTTCATATGTAACCATGAAGCTACTAAGTTACTACAGTGTTTTAGCTCTCACAATATAGGTATGACTGACTGACTAACTGACTCCATAGCACTACAACACAGGGTGGGTCTTGGCTGCCTCGACTATCTGCCTCTACCTGGAACGGTCTTGTGCCAGCTCCCTTCATTCTTGCTGGTCAACTTCAAGGATAGCTAGATCCTTGTGGATGTTATCTCTCCATCTAAGCCTAGGTCTTCCCAGTGGTTTTTTCCTTGTGGTGCTTCCCCATACTCGTTTAATTAGTCGATCGTTTTGACTTCTTTGTATATGACCTGCCCATCGTAGTCTTCTGGACTTTATTTCATGAAAGATGTCAGGGCTTTGATATATTTGCGCAAGCTCTATGTTGCTTCTCATTCTGTGACGGCTTGTTTCAAAGTCTCGGTATGGGCCATATATTATGCGCAGGATTTTTCTCTCAATTCTTCTTAGCAGCTCCGTATCGTGGACTGTGAGGGTCCATGTTTCACTGGCATAGATTGCTATTGGTCGTATTATTGTTCGATAAATTTCGGTTTTTGCCTTTCTAGTATAATAACTAAAATTCATAAAATTTTTCCATTGGTGATGAAACCGCTGAAACCATTATCGAATCTATTCTAAATGTACTAGAAAAGTACTATTTCCATCAAAATATGTTCCTTATCACGGTGATAACTGTAATACTAATTTCGGTGACAGGAAAAGTTCCGAACAATGCAATATTTAAAATTAAGACTTAAAAAAGAAATAGCTGGGGTCGGCTGTTCTCACATCATTAACATTTATAAAGGTTGTTATATTTTTTCAATTGATATTGAATCAATTATAATGAAAATTTATAGTAATTTTTCAATATATATATATATATATATATATATATATATATATATATATATATATATATATATATATATATATAAACAGTAAAAACAGAGGCATTGAAGGGTTTTTGATATTAGATTGCTGTAAGACAAAACTGTTATATCAATAAAAACAGATGGTTGAGTTTATATCCAGTCGTAGAACGTATATTAAAATTGTTCGAAACTTTGAAAAATGACTTTTTGAGCGTGGAAAACTCGCAGAAAATTTTAGGACGATCCTCGATTGAATTTTTAAAGCTACGCAGATTAATATTAAATGAAGAAAAATTATTTCTTTGCTTAATCATAAATGAAACTGTTATTGATGATGCTACTGACGGTAAAACTAATTTTAGTAAACTATGGTGCTTCTTTTTTTTTCTGCATATTCGCGCATAGTGGGCATATAGAAAGAATATTTTCCTTCATTTCAAAGTCAATGGGCCAAAGAAAGAGATAAGTTAAAACCGGAAATTAAATTCGAAATTATAAACACTAAATATAATTTTAAAATTACTTATTAAGACTTCTATGAATTCCTTCTTTCCTCCAGTTCATATAAATGCAAATATTTTTAATTTTTTTATGATTCATTTATAACAGAAAATTAGAATGATTTCGAAAGTTTATAATAAAAACCATTTTTCAGTTAATCCGGGTTTTATTTTAGATTAGAGGCTTTTATTTCAATATTTCCAGTGTGTTTGAGATTATACACACAATGTCCGGGGTTATTTGTTTATGACTTCTAATTTCTTTTATATTTCTGATGTTAACCTTAGTTTAGTCGCTACTGTTACACTGGATAACACCCAAAATACATCTAAAATAAAATCAACTAATTTTACCACTTTTGGTGTGCTTTAATATTAGTTCAAGTTTTAGAGATACGCGATGTCATCTCTCCCTATATATTATAGAGCGGTGCGACGTTGTCAAATATATGGTTCCCCAAGTTAAGGAAATTTTGCATAACTTGGCAACATCGCATTGGAAATTTCAACTAGGGCTTAAATTAAGGGAAGTAGCCCTTTAAACCCATGTAAATCTACTTTTATATCCGCTTTGTACTGAACAGCCCCTGTATGCAAACAAATGACGAACGCCACTATTGCGAATATTATGGAATTGAATAGAAAATTCTCGAATATTCTGTAAAAATATAATAGCCGTCATGGTACATAACTAGCTACACAGCGGAGGGGTTAGTTAGTCAAAGTTAGTGAGTCGAATCGAATAGATGAGATTGTAAGATGTCTCGAAAGTGTGAAAACAATCCAGATCACTGCTGTTATGTTTGTGGTGAGGTGACTTTTGCGTCTCAAAAGCAGTCTATTACCCCACTGATAAAAAAGGTAAATCAACTTTGTTTCCGTTGCAATATTGCGGGCCAAGACAAACAGTGAGTGTCATATATCTACTGTAATGCATGCGCATCAAGTCTGAGAAACTGGTTAAATAGTACAAAACGATCTATGCCGTTTGCTGTCCCAATGATCTGGAGAGAGCCTTGAAATCATGTTAATCATTCCTATTTTTGCATCATAGCTCGTGTTAGGTAAAGCGCAAGTATATCCAAGAAGAAAAAGGCGGTTATCAACTATCCAAATATACTGTCTGCCGTGAGACCTGTGCCCCATAGTGATGAATTTGCTATTCCAGAACCTCCAGAAACATTCACTTACGAATTAGATAATAACGACACAACAATTTCTCAAGAAGAAGATATGCCATCAACATCAAGAGATTCGGATTTCACACCCAGCACGTCATACCGCCAGCCGCACAAAATAACCCAGTCAGAATTAAACGATCTTGTAAGAGACTTAGAACTTTCAAAAAGTAAAGTAGAGTTACTAAGATCAAGATTGAAGCAGTGGAACTTATTAGAAGACGATGTTTCAGTATATGTTTCTCGTAAATGCCATAAAAGCCTAATACCATTTTTTAACATGGAAAATAATTTGCTTTTCTGCAATAACATTAGCAGTTTATTGGCTGCGTTAAATATAAATTACAAGCCAAAGGAACGGATATTGTTTACAGACAGTTCAACATTTGGTTTAAAAGCAGTACTATTGCATATGGGAAATATTTTACCGTCTATTCCTGTTGGATATGCAGTTGACATGAAAGAATCATATGACAATATGAAGTGCTTTTAACAAGTAAAAAATATTGGCAGATCTGGAGTGATTTAAAGGTAATTTTACTTTTACTTGGGTTGCAGTTAAGCTACACTAAGTTTTGCTGTTTTTTGTCTGAATGGGACAGTCGGATAAAGGTACTTCATTACAAGAGAAAAGACTGGTTCTTTCGACAATCATTAGATCCAGGTGAAAAGAATGTACAACATATGCCATTGGTAGACTCCAAAAAGATTTGGTTGCTACCACTGCATATCAAATTGGGCTTAATGAAAAACTTTTTTAAGACACTGATTACAGATGGGCCAGCTTTCCAGTACCTGAGTCAGAAATTCCCAAGGCTAAGTGAAGCAAATATTAAAGAAGGTATTTTTGTTGGGCCACAGATTCGAAATATTTTGAAAGATAAACATTTTGACAGCACTATATCAGATGTTGAAAAAATGCTTGAAATGACTTTCGCCTCGTGGTCACTATTTTTTTTGGAAATAAAAAAGCTGACAATTACGTTACTCTTGTTGAAAATATGCTGTCATCGTATCAAAAACTGGGTTGCATTATGTCTCTAAAGATCTATTTCCTACATTTACATCGGGACTTTTTTCCTGACAACTACGAAGCTGTAAGTGATGAGCACGGCGTACTCTTCCATTAGAATATATCGACAATGGAGAAACGATACCAAGGAAAGTGAAATGCTTCCATGCTTGCAGACTACTGTTAGATTCTACAAGTCTAAAACTATGTTTTTTATTTTGTTAAAAATAAAATAAAAAAAAACTTTTTTGTATTCAGCGCCATAATAACAATAAAAAAAGCACTTTTCATACAAGATACAACAAATAAACTAAAATTTATTGCGTAGTTTTATTTATAATTGATTTATATTGCTGAGGCATGGTCCTAACCAACTTCTCGGCGTAATTCAGTGATACATTTTTCTATATTCTATGTATTTTTACACATAGTTACTTCAGGGTGCATATACGTTTTTTACGAAGTTTGAACCATGATTAAACCCCATATATTTTCAATAGTATTTGCGTCAGGCGAAGAAGCAGGCCACTCCATAATAGTAGCGCCTTTTTCTTTTTTCCAGTCTTCATGAAGGCGATTACGATGTTTTGGGTCATAGTCTTCTTGTAGTATGCATGAATTATAATCAAGTCCAAGGTTTTCAGTAAAAAACGCATCTCCAGATATATATTTTAACAGTCCGTTTAACTGTTTTCTGAATAATTCTGTGTTGCGCGATAGGCCAAAATTTCTTAACAGAATCCCAGGCTCAAGAAGAAGAAGAAGATCCATTAATAAAAATAACATCTGACCAATCTCTATTTACGTCCTCTTGTGCCTAGGTTAAATGTTTTTGGATGTGAGATAGTAAAGGTTTTTGCCTTGTTGATTTATATCCATGAATTTTACATGTAAAATTGAACTGCTCGTGTAAATAATTTTTGAATCTCCCCCCTTACTAGACGCCATTACAAGTAAATATTTGTATGGCAGCAATGAATTCCCTGCTAGTTTCTTATATTGACGTGAATGTGTTATATATAAATGTCAATTTTATTATTCTAAATAATAGGTTTAGAAAATAAGTATCTTTTTCTACAATATATCTACAATAATAAAATTTTCTTTCTTGTTTTTGGTGGCAGGTTAATTGAGAATATTCAACAAAAAATACTAGGAAAACCAAGTGTTTCTGTAAAACCATGTATTTAACTTGAATTTCTCAGTTTCAAGTTCACTCAAAATTATAATTTTCCTGTTTAAAGCCACTTCTTTAAAGCTAATTTTTTGAACTCTTTTCGAAGAATGTATATATTGGAAATGAAACTTTTCAATAGAATATGTTGAAATTTTATTACTTTTGGATAGCAAACACGGAATATTAGTTCTTAAAAATAAATATGAATGTCTTTTCTATGATTATGATAATTAATATATTTTATTTCTTAGAATAAAACTGTCATTTAGCAAAATAGTTGTAATGTGAAATATGTCCCAAAAATAAATCGAGAGTAATTTTATTTTTTAAATATTCGTTTTGAAAGATACCGTGGAAATCGGTAGGTATTTTTGTATATAATATTAGTATAATCTACATTTTCTCTTTGGACATAGAGGGTATGACGTTAATAAAAGGGGAATTAAGGCAATTATTTTTAAAAATTTTATAACATGAATTAACAACTATTTAGATGGTCTTGAAATGTCTATATAATTTATTGCAAAGTAATAGAATTTCATTATTAAAAATTATAATATTAGTATAACCTACATTTTCTCTTTGGACATAGAGGGTATGACGTTAATAATAAGGGAAATTAAGGCAATTATTTTTAAAAATTTTATATCATGAATTAACAACTATTTAGATAGTCTTGAAATATCTATATACTTTATTGCAAAGTAATAGAATTTCATTATTAAAAATGACTTTAATTAGTTTCTCGGTAAAATTACTTTTTCCTCGATTCTTCTGAAGTACTGCTGATACGTTAGATATTTATATACACATAGAGTTAAAATGATTCACAATAATAATTGTGATGTTGACATTTCCTTCCTAAGAATGCAGTTTTAATTTAATTAATTTTTATTTAAAAAAAAACATTCGTCTCCAAAGTGGATAAAATCTTAATACAGTCTATATTTAAAAGTTAATCTATCCAAACAAAACAACATTTATTAAGACACTTTAAATATAAAATTGATTGTCGATTTAAGAATGAGATTCTTGCATTATTATAATAATGTTTTTAATTTAATATAAATCTATATATAAAAATTTATTGGCAACTTTATTTTTTACACTAGCTCAAACTATTCATTTATGAAATTATTTGAGGATCTGGATTAAAACTTTCCTAGAGTTGAATTTTAGAAACGGCATTAAATAATCACAGCTTCTCACTACATTGACAGGGAATTTTTACGAGATAAATTTTACTACTTGAGGAACCATAGGCCAACTAGATCACTAAACTTGGTGTCACTTGACTATTTCCTATGAGGTCATTTAAAAAATAAAGTATATGAGTCGAATTAGCTGAGCTAAACATATTGCGAATAAGAAATGTAAACTTACTTCGCAAAAAGTGTTCGAGAAATTTGATTACTATTTGTGTTAATGTGAGATGGTAGTAAGAAGACATTTTCAATATTTAATTAAATAAAAATTGAACTTTATGTTTATAAACTCAACTGTTTCTATTTTTTTTTATGATTAGACAAACATCGAAATATATCTGGAATCATTAGATTTGGGTTGAGAAATTGTAACACAAACTTAAGCCCAAAATTTTAAGTATAATCGAAAAATAAAAGCAAAAAAAGGGGCATTCTTTTTGAAAAATATAACATTGATGCGCCATTTGTTTTTGAGCAACCTTGTGTATATGAACTAACTTCCAAATTATAATCGAAGGTCTAAAACCTTAAAATATTTAGGTAATCCGGAACTTTTTACATAGTATGTATGTATGAGAATTCAGATAAACTAATGTTTCCAAGAATTTTTCAGTTTCTCCTTTTTGTATTATAGTATAACTTCAACCGACTTAACATACAGGTACAGGTCAAAAAATTGATCGGAATAAAAAAAAAAGCGAGGTTAAATTAAAGTTTGTCTCTGAAAAGATTTCTAATATATTTTTAATTTTTAGTGCTACACCAGTATTACCAAAAGGATCTGTTGCTATTCTGAGTACCATTACTTAAGAAATAACCTATATAACTATCGATATCCAGTGCCTTAAATTGTATAAAATATTGCGAGAAATACGTACGTTTTCTCTGGGACAAATCAAGTATTAACAATTTAATCATTTAAAAATAATTTACAGAATTTTTATTATGCCCTAATTAAAACAGTACGGATGTGTACACTTTTTGTTTTTGAATTAAGAAAGGAGTCATTTCCTAAGGTTTGGTCAGATTCTCATCAAACACCATGTATATCTGCAAAAGTGACCTTTTAACTTTACTTTATCTTGATTCCAGTACTCGTAAGTAACACGTTTCCAAGCAGTCTTGCTCGCCGCAATACTTTCCGTGTCACAATTCTATTAATTTAATAAACATTCAGCGTACAACTGCATTTTTTTATTACCGTAAACGGAATCAGATTAAAGATTGAACTCAATCAATACAGAGTGGACAAGAGTTTTTTATTATTAATTTCTCAGAATATGTTATTCCTGATAGGTTTAAAGTCTAGGTTTCAAATCTTTTCTGGACCACCGCAGCCCATGCAAGAAATGATAAATCCAACGCATAGTAGTTGTACTTAATATTAAATGATCGTATAAAAAATTTACACAACACCATATTAGAAAATTGTAAATCTTTCCGCTTTGCAGATATTGATAACGTTGAAAAGTGGCTATATTAACCTCAACCGAAATTCCGCTTGAATAGACGCTTTTTTGTTTTAACTAACTTTAACTCATCACTTTGCAACTGAAAATTTAGTTCACTGAATATTTGATACAGGTTTTTCAAATAAATGATGTAATTTTGATTGTAATCAATTAATCAGTTTTTCGTCCCTGTTTTCAAGGAAATCTAGCACTGAGTCAAACAGACTATAAAAATGATTAAAACAAATGCCTCTAAAGAGTCAACAAACTTCAGTGTGAACAGCAAGCAATTGAAATTATCATCATTTTCACTATATATGGCGAAATAATTTTTCACTTAAAGAATTGCTTCTAGATCTCTGATCAGTAGACTGTATTGCCTAAAATTATCATCCTTATAAGCTTTCTTCGTCGGTCTGTCTCTAGACATGGGCATTCCCAGTTTCTCTCCATCTTTCACGGTTTTGTACCTCTTTGACCTAAACAAAACCGACCGATCTGTCTCGCTGGAAGTCTGACCTTGTTTCTTCTTCCATATTATGGTCTCCATTTAAGAATTGCATTTGACCATCTTTTTTTTTGCTATGTCTCGGCTGGCTTAGCTTCATTTTAGTTCTGCCACAGCTTCTGTACATGTTTCAGTTTTGTCACTTCTCGGATTCAACTATTTCTACGTTCGTTGAGACTTACACCAATGATATAACGTTCCTCTTTGGGTTATTCTAGGTTTATACTAAGCTAGGAAATGTAAGAGAAAATCAAACAAAGGAAGCAACTATTTAGAGAGAGAAAATATGAAGGTTTTAGAAAGGTGGCTAAAGAGGCGAGATCATTAATGAGATGAGATCAAAAAGTACATTATGAGGCTGGAGTTGAAAAATTAATTCAAAAGAATAAAGGAATAAAAAGCGGAATAAAAATGATAATAGAAGCCAAATCCAGAGACAGAAATGAAATGGTTAAAATAGCAGAACAGGTATATGGATACCTCTATGATACAAAGATAGAAATCACTGAACGTGCACCAAAAACCACACAAAAATACTAAATATAGGGTCCAAGGAATTGTCTGATGTCACCAAGGAAGAACTGGATGCAACACAACAAAGCTGAGGGGGAGGACTCGATAGTGATAAGAATGATTAAAAACGTAGTAGAGAAGATACTCGAAAGAATTTGTGAAATAACAAATATCTTATAAAAGGACAAATACCACAAAAATGGGAAACTTCTGTAATTGTGCTATTACATAAGAAAGGCGATAAGATCGACTGGAAGAACTATAGACCTATCCTATCTCAGATGTACATAAAAAATTAGACGAGTAGCAGCCTATAGAAAAGTCCGTAGACTATAACCTAGGATTTTACTTGGTATTCGTGGACTTTCAGAAAGCCTTTGACACTGTCGAGCACTAGGTTATAATAAAAACGTTAAAAAAATATGACAATAGATTAGAGATATGACAACGCAACATAGACGGTACAAGTATGGAATAATACTAAACCTGCTAAAATTACTATAGGAATAAAGCGAGGGGCTACATTATCACTAAAACTGTTTACTTCAGTATTAGAAAATACCTTTAAAAACGTTCATTGGGAGGATAAAGGTACATTTATCAATGTCAAAAGATTATATCATTTCAGATATTCAGATGATATGGCCCTCATTGCGGAAAATGCACAATATTTTTAAGATTAAGACTCTGTGCAGTGTTGATCCTCAAATTCCTATAAAAAATCAACAATTTGGAAATGTACATATGTTTAGGCTATCAAATTACACTAGGAAGAGACAATCAGACCACCGAAATATATCGAAGAAGGAGACTTGCTTGGGTGGCGTTTGGTAAATTGAGCAGCACACTAAAGAGCAGATTTACTCCAACTAATCTTCGAGCTAAGGTATTTAAGCAGCGTGTCCTATAGGGTGTTCAAACATGGACTTTGACAAAACAATCTATGAATAAAATTAGAATAACCCATAGAGTCTATTGATTGAAAAGTTGTGTAAAATTGGAAATATAAAAAAAAAGAAAGGAAGTATTTCTACACAAAGTTTATGTAAATCGGAATACACGCAGCAGAATGACCCACAGGTAAGTCTATTAATACGCTGAAGTGTATATTATTTATTCCGAAAATGAACGATTTCGCCTGAGAATGGTCCCTCCCAGGTTTTGGTCCGAAGATAATTCTGGACATTTTTCAGGCCGAGGAATGTAGCTATACTTGCCTTTAGCATTTTGCAGATTGCCATTATAATCAGCCCTGCTTTAAAAGCAATGGAATAATCTCATTGGGTCTCGGTGCCTTGCAGCTTTCAAACGATTCTATAGCACACACCATCTTGCTATGGGTTATTACTTTGTTTGCTGTTTCTCAGTTTTTTTATGCTCTTCTAGAGTTAGGAGATTGGTTTCATTTATTGTGACCATTAGGGATAATGCCAGAGTCTGGCAGATGCGTCCGAAGGAGTATTTCCAGGGTTTCCCCGCCAGTATCCGTAAAAGTACGATCCGATTTCCGCAGTGTCCCTATAGGGTCTGAGGGATTTTTAGCCAGAATCTTGTGGAGGTGTAATGCTTCAGAGGTGCTTTCGACCTCTTGACACAGCTTTCTTCAGGAGCTTCCCATATTTTTTTGTTATAGTCAGTTTTAGAATATTCTGTTTTTTTTGCTGTTTTTTCCTCCTTAATACTGTGAGATCGTTATTCCACCAGCTAATTTAATGCTCCTAGTTTTCCTCACAAGAGGGCAGTTTTTCTGGTACGAGATTATGATTGCTTCTTGCAGTTGAGCAGAAGTTAACTTAATATCCACATTATATCTTATGTTCGATTAGACATTTTGGATGTTTAGGTTTAGATCATCCCTGTATTTCTTCCAGTTTGTGGATCTCGGATCACAATACGACGCAATCAGTCTCTCCACATCTACCATCTGCATGTAGATCTGATAGAGAAGGCTCCGAACAAATGCGCCATCGCACTATCTGAGATTTTATACGAAAAGTCACCAAGGTTATGTTAGTTTTAATGATAAAAGTGGGTTCTTCCTTGCGATTTAGATTTTCTAAGTTATTGGATACTACAAAATTAAAAGGCTACTCACCTCTTTGTTTATGTTTCTGCTGTTCCATACTAGATATGCCATAGCGTCAATCCCAATGCAGGTTTAAAGACCTGCGGTTCAGAATCAGTTGTTCCGGTTTCAGTGAGCTGGGTGAGTCATATGGCTGGTAAACCGAGGCTATGATCGCTACCTTCTGGGCTCCTGTTACTTGGTAGTTCATCCTGATGACCGCTTGATCCGTAAAACAAAAATCAATTAGTTTTAGTGCATGTAGTTCATGCCAGATACAGGCTTTGACGTTATCAAGGTATAAATCATAGATTAGCATACGCTTGGTTTTTTTTAAACTCAACTATGCTTCCCCTATCCAGGGCTCTTGGATGATCCCCATTGTCTAGAAATTTGCTTAGGACTTTGACAATATTAATTTTTTTTTGAAAAATAACACTTATTGATAATAATAAAAAATTTTACCTTTATTGTCAATTTTTTTGTCCATCCTATATATACCAATCAAATTAATTAAAACAAAAACGCTTCCCAATAGCCAATAAAATAAGTGCCTGACTTTAATCAGTATATTAACAAGCAATTCTGTGTTACTCTTGGTTTTATTGCCAATTAAACCGATATTGTCACCTTTAATAAGTAGACTTGTCAATCCTAAGCATACAATAGCGTAATTATTACGTTTTTTTATTTATACGTTTTAAACTTGTTATGTTGTATTGGTAATTGTGTTGTTAACGGTTAACTTATACGTTGCAAAATAAGGTATAACCTATATACGATACGGTAATTTCTAATATTCCACATTTAGGCTTGTCCCGGTGTGTACTGAGTGACATTTACAAAACATTCTTAATTATATATTATTAATTATATATTTTCAGTTAGTAATTAGCAATTAACAATTAACTGAATTGGAAATTATCAAAACTAAATTATTTAATGGAAAAACATGTTGCTATTTAGGAATGTCATGAAATGTTTACCAAAAGACCGTAATCGTTCTAAAAATATTCACGAACTAATAATCGCCATGTATGGAAATGAAGTTCCATCCTATTTTAAAGCAATTAACGCATGTATTCATGGAGAAATCGAAGCTGCCAAGCAGCCTCTCCATTAACATTCGATGATTCACGTTGTCAAGGCTTTGCCACAATCAGTGTAAGTAACAGCCAATTGTAATTTATACTCTGTTACAGCTAATGTTGAGGTAGTAAAAGCACAAAGTTTTTTGGCCCAAGGTTAATCATCGCTTGTGTTTTCCCCATTTATATTTAATCCGGCATCCGAGGAAGCATGGGGAAGTCTTTACATCATTTACAGGAAGAACCTATAAGGACGCTATCAGTTGCGGACTTCAGGAGACTAGGACTTACATGGTTTATATTTATTCCCTTGTCATCCATATGGGTTTTTATTACTGACGAATTCCAGTAATGTCGTGCGAAATGGTGTCTCCTCCTAGTATACAGAATTAATCTATTTCTGTAGCTGACACTGTCAGTAGCATTTTGGGAAATCTGTTTATTTATGTGATTCATCCCGTATTTTACTCCTTCAGCAGATGGATTTTAAAAAAATAATTATATATCAAACTTTTTTTTCAAACCATAAGCCAATAGATTAATTTTTACAATTCTACTAAAATGAAGAACTTTCATACAAACTTTTATTCCCTATTCTACCCTCTTAAAAGATGAATTTATAAAAAAAATCATATAGTAATCATTTTTTTGATCATAAGCCCATATACTAATTTTTACAGTTTGAACTACCAAAATGAAGAAGTTTGATACAAACTTTCATCCCCTATTCTACCCCCTTAGGGAATGAATTTCCAAAAATCCTGTCTTAGTGCCCATTACGTCATTTAAGAAACCTTCATGCAAACTTTCATGCTTTTAGAATCAACACTTTCGACTGTGCGTTGGTCAGTCAGTTTGTATTTTTATATTTTATATGTAGATTAAAATTCTACAAAAATCTTTCCATTTGCACGAGTCACAGACGAAACAATTTTTCTCTTCATTCTATGCTTATTTAAGGTCATAAGACAGGTTTTATCATGTTAGGTCTATTTAGAGTACTCCGGAATTTGGACTTTGGGTGAGTGAGCGCGGATTTATTTTACTTGATTTCTACCTATACAGGGTGATCCTTCGGGAACTTTACCGATCGATTGTGCGAAAACTATAATTAGGAAGAATCTGAAAATTTGACAGTGTAATAACATGAATGGGGGATAGCCGGTTATACAGGAAGAATATGTCAACTTGCTTATTTTAAATGGAACACCCTATATATTATTATGTTTTTGATTTCTACGTAAAATCCTAGATATATTTTATGTACAATGTTCTATAGTTAAGTCTCACCGTTTTGGATATATTTAAATTTTTATATCAAAATTGACGTTCACGGACCAAAACTGAACTATAAATTTTTCCCATAAGAAAGTCTTTATTATTTAATTTCAGTTAATTTTCTAGTAGACGAAGATCGGCTTTAGTAGTCTTTTATGATATTTCGAAAATTATTAGTACAGAGTCGTCAAAAAAGAAGAATAAAAATTATATTTAAAAAATCGTCAAAAGTCAATTTTTTCAAATAGAAAGCACCTATTTTTATAATTTAATCATATTAAGCATTAAAAATAAGGGTAACTTTGTATAAAGTTGTCTATTCCAAAAATTTGTAGTTTTCAAAATATTGACAATTAAACATTTTTCTATTGTAAAAATGCTATACGGCTTTTAAGTTTTGTTATTAGTTTGCCATGACGGCGAGGCCTACAGAATTGTCACTATTTCTTGATATTTGACATTCATTTATAATAATCATGCCGGGGAGAATAAATTACACGCATGAAGATTATTTACACTTATTTATTATTTATGGAGAATGTGACAGAGTTATTTCAAGAACATGCGATACATTCACGATGCGATATCGGAAGAAACAGACACCAACTGTTAAAAAGATTATAAAAAACCTCAAGAACTTTGGATCTATAAAAGCTAAAAGAAATAGAAATAAACCAGTTGTTAGTAAAATAAAGTTACACAAATTATTTGAGTAAATGTTCAAATTAACGTCCTTGAACTTCCAAACATTTTTCGGACCTAAGCAGGAACTCTTCATGAGTGGCTCTTCTTATCGACTGAGGATTAAGTTCTTCATATGTTATTCTGATGCGCTGCATGCAATCTTCCATAGTGGGTAATGTGATGTTGTATACTTTATTTTTGATTGTCCCCCAAATAAAAAATCAAGTACTGTTAGGTCGAGGGAGCCCATTCTTGGCTATCCATTGATCATAAAACAAGTTTTGCAGATGATTGTTAACTAAATGATTATTATGTAGAGGCGCCCCATCATGTTGATAAAAGATATTTCTGTGATCAGCCAGCGGTAAGTTATCTAAATAGTTCACTTGCAGTTCTCAAGATATCGAAGTAGCGCTCACCTATAAGTTTAAAAACGTATTCTATATTCAAAGTCTTCAAAAATGGCTAACTTACCATTCAGATTATCGTGGTAGAATTCTAGGGCTACGACGCAGTCATTTCTTATAGCACAATACACGTTAAACTGCCAAGACTCTTGAAAATTTAATTCTCTACATGGATGTACATTTGAATCGCTCGAATAGTGGGAATAGCGTCGATTAAACAATCCATTTTTTGTGAATTTGGGTTCGTCCGATCAAATAATATTATTCAAAAAACCAGCATTTTTTTGTGACTGAAGTAAAATAAATTGACAGAACTCTACTCTTCGTGGAAAATCAGTGCCTTTTAAATGTTATACTATGGAATATATATAGAGATGAAAACTGGGTTTCCATAAAATCCTTAAAACTGCTGTTTGAGATAATCTAGACTCTAATGCTACTTACCTTGTAGATATTATCTGATATGCGGCGAAATATTCTAAAATTGTAGTTTCAACATTTTCATCATTAACAACTGGTTTATTTCTATTTATTTTTGCTTCAATGGATCCAAAGTTCTTGAAGTTTTCTATAATCTTTTTAACATTTGGTGGTGTTGGTTTCTGTTTCTGCGGATATCGGATCGCGAATGTATCGCAAGTTCTTGAAAAAACTCCGTCACATTCTCCATAAATAATAAATAAGTTTAAATAATCTTCTTGCGTGTAATTTAATCGCCTTGGCATGATTATTATTAATGCATGTCAAATGGCAAGAAATAGTGACAATTCTGTATGGTTCGATTATTTTATTTTCGCCATGCCTCGCCGTCATGGCCAACTAATAACAAAACTTAAAAGCCGTTTAGTATTTTTACAATAGAAAAATGTTGATTTGCCAATATTTTGAAAACTACAAATTTTTGGAATAGACAACCTTATACAAAGTTACTTTATTTTTAATGAATAATAAGATGTAATTATAAAAATGGCTTTCTATTTGAAACAATTGACTTTTGACGCTTTTTTTTTTAATAAAATTCTAATCTTCTTTTTTGACCACTCTGCACTAATAATTTTCAAAATATCACAAAAAGACTACTAAAGCCGATGTTCGTCTACAAGAAAACTATATATATCGAAAACGGTGAGACTTAAATATAAAACATTATACATAAAATATGTTTAGAATTTTATGTAGAAATAAAAAATGCAATAATCTATAGGATGTTCTATTTAAAATAAGCAAGCTGACATCGACTTCCGGTATAACCGGAAGTGCCGCCATCTTTTTTTTTCTTATTTTTCAGCCAGGGTTCAGCTTCCGCTAATTGTTTTTATGTTTCTTGGCCTCTAGCCTTTTTCGTCCATTGCCCACCTGTTATGATTTTAGTGTCACCAGAAGTCTTCCCACAACTCTCTTGTTTTCCTTGGCGTCCAGAAAGATACACTATTAATCCACCTTTCGTCCTGCAGTCTGTCCTGCTACTTAATATTCGTGATACTTGTTTCCATATCTGTTACTTTTTTATCGTATTTCCTTGTTTATTATCTTATTTCTAAGTATGATTACAACATAGTTCATTCTTTGGGCAATGCTGAACATCTCTACCATTATTTTTGTTAAGGCCATACCGCGAATACATAACTGTCAATAAGTATGAAGGGTTGCCCATCCCAGTCCCGCCGCTTGGTTTTCTTCCCTTATCTCTTCTCTGAAATAGATCTGCCCTTACCGGAATTATAAGGAGTGCCTACCCGCTACTCAGCTGGCATTTTTCAAAAAGAAGATACGAGATGCCGGTGAAACGACCGGAACCCGACTAGTTCAGATATATAAGTTTGCCTTAATTTTCATTAATATATGCAGTACACGTGTTCCATAAATCTATATATTAGACAATTCTTTTATTAAATATGCATTTGGTAATCTGAACTATATTACTTAATATGCAACAACGTAAATCTCATAAAAGAAAAATGTTAAGAATGCGACTTTAAATGTGTTAAATTTTAGCTATTGATTGCAGTTGAGGTCAGTAAAGCCCAACCATTCAAGGAGATCTACTAGTGTGTCGTAATATGAGCGAAAGATCGATGCCAGCGGATGATTCTTGAAATGAATGAACTTGACTCCATTTTCTTAATTCTCTGCTAATTTATTGCAAATCTTTTCACCTTGCACTTTTAAAATTTCATCTCAATGAATAAAAATAATTTTTTATTTATGAATGAACGAGTTTATAATGAACTGTGTCTTTTGAAAACTAAACGTTAGTTATGTATAAGTTGATTTAAAACAGTTTTATATAATTGTACATAAATTTTTTTTGACGGATAGGAAAGTTATTCAATCATATGATAGCTCAAGAATAAAAAATCAGTTAGTGCAATTTTCTTTATTAAGCCGGATTTTTTCATTCCATTTTTGTGAAGACTTTAAAAGCATAATACCGCTTCCTATTAGCTCGCTGACTTTCTTATCAGCTCAACAATAGTTAGCAGACATGGAAGCATATAGTTTTCGTCCGGAGTGACTTAAAAAGCCTTTACATACCGTCATTTCAAAGCTTCTTTCTCATTTTCACTTGATATACTCATACTTTCTAAATACTTTTTCATTCAATACCTCAGGGTTCTGGGGACTGTCTCAACCGCTTGTCTTGATTTACGATTTTTTACTAAAATACTGGAGATATGCAGTCCCCTTAAGTTATTGAACATTTTGGACGTGAAAAGATCATCACAAATGTAATAGAATTTGTTCAAAAAATCATTAGATTTACAGGATATTGTACTTTTTGATGTCCAAATTAGTCTAAAATTATTTTAATTATTAAAATATTATTATTTAAGTACTTATAACTAAAAAGTTGTATTGTAAACGAGAACAAAAAAGACAATCACTACGTTTAACTCACACTAAAGCAGTTGAGTAGATAATGTCGTTCTTCTTTAATTACTTTACAACTGATTAAATGTATCTTGGTCTCATGCATGTTGCATATAAACAAAAATGTATAAATATCAACAGAGTGAATAAAATATATCGAGGTTAGTTAAATGAAAGTTGCTATAACTTAATTATTTTGTTTCGTCTAATATTATCAAATCAAATTACTAATAATTATCAACGAAGCAGCACAACAACTTGTCTCACAAGAGCTTAACAAGAAAAGGAAGATTAGCCAAACAACAAAAAATAAAATTGAGTAGAAGAAACAGTTACTTAAAGAAAGAAAATATACAGAATACACATCAATAACTAAAGAAAAAATGAAAATAATAAAGATATAAGGAGTCTTAGAAACACTGCTAAAATACCTATATATGTAATGAATAAAGAATGAGAGGAACTAAGAAACTTGAATCAGAATACAGAAACAGTACAGAATTTCTACAGTGACTCGTATAATTCTATAAAGACAATAAAGAAAGGTATCTACAGAAGAACAATGTAATAACTATGGTTGAGAAAGCACCACAAGAAATAACATATGTACTAAAACAGATGAAAGAAAACTAATCAATAGAACAAGATCCGATATTAACTGAAATGTTAAAAGAAGAAGGAAAACTTAGCAAGAAACTTGGTTGATCTTTTTAACAAATGCTTGAAAGAAGAAACTATCTTGGAATTGGACGAGTATCAGCATGTTGGAAAAACTGGGTTTAGGAAAAATCATAATATGAGTGAATTTCTGCTAATAATGAAAATTTTAATAGATGAATCCGTTGAGTACAATCTAGATTTGTATTTGGCTTGTATAGACTTTCAAAAAGTGTTGGACACAGTAGAGCATTGGGAAATTTAAAAATCACTCGAAAATGTAAGAATTAATTGGAGGTATATTTTTGTATTATTGCTTTGTCAAAATGAAGATTTATCTAAAGGAAGAGCGTACTGATATGATTTGTCTCCTTGGAGAATGTCATCAAAAATTGTTTGTTGGCTTCTCGAGTCTATGGTCAAAGGTTTCCTAATAGAAACCATCCTAAATCAGTTATTTTTTGTGAGACTATTAAACCAGTTTCAGGAAAGTAGAAGTATCAGTGATAAAAAACCTGTCATAAGAAAACCGGTCACTGAGGATGAAGAATTTGTTTTTACTGTACTTGGTTCCGTGATCGAAAATCCTAATATTAGTCAGAATTATATATCCGAAAATACTAATATTAGCCAAACAAGTATATCAAGGATTCTTAACAAATACAGATTTCATCCTTATAAAATCCAGTTTTGTCAAGAGCTTCACGGAAATGATTTTGACAACTGAATTAAATTCTGCTTGTGGGTGGCAGAAAATGAACACTTTTTTGATAACGTGTTCTTTAGTGACGAATGTACTTTTCATAACAATGGTTTGTGAATAGACACAACTTCCATTACTATTCTGAATCAAATCCGCATGAATACAGAGTTATGAGAAACCAGAATAGGTGGTCGGTTAATGCATGGGAAAGAGTACTGGGTCCATACTTAATTGGACCCCACTTTCTTGAAGGATCTTTAAATGGTTTGATGTTTCGCGATTTTTTTCTACACCAACTTCCAGTGTTATTAGATGTCTTTTTAACTGGATGGAGTTCCGACTCATTACCAACGCGAGGTTCGGCAATTTTTATATGTGAACTTTCGAAACTGGTAGATTGGGAGAGACGGATTTCCAAATTGGCTCCCGATATCTCCGGGCAACTTCACCAGATTTCTTTTTATGCGGATACAGAAAATGAATTGTCTACAATACGCCCCCACAACACCACAAGATAAGAAAATACGCATAAGAGAGGCTTTTCAAAATGTAACCCCGCAAATGTTGTCCAGATTTATGAGTGGTTTCGAAACAAGAATATGTAAGTGTTGGGAAATAGATGGTCGACATTTCGAACATCTACTATAAATATTTGGCTTCTGTTTTGTGCTATCGTCAATATGTTATTACCATTATTGCTGTTATAGCCTGTTGGACGACTATAAATCGCTTTCCGAGTTTCTGAACATTTGTAAGGATATTTCTGATTATTATTCTTATAGTTGTAAATTGCCTGTCATTTCTAAATGCCATAGGCAACTAGATACATTAGAACATCTATTCAAAAAACAAAAAATAGTGCAGAAAACGATTATTTGGCGTATTCTGTTAAAACGCGAAGACTTAGCTATAGAACACCCTTATACTATTCAACAGGTATTCAGAAGATAGATATTCTGGTAAGGTAAAAAGTATAGCGTTTTAACAATTGGAGCTCAAATGTAGACACTAATAAAACGTACACTGCATAAACTAAGATTGACTCAGAGAGTCACAAAACGGCAAATACTTGGCATAACCTTCAGACCTTAAGAAATCATTAGGAGTCAGATAAACAAACAACTATAATCAAACATGTGGTAGAACTAAAGTGGAACTCAGCCGATCATGTGGCATGAGATGAGGAAAATGAGTTACTTAACACAATCTTAAAATGGGGACCTTATTTAAACCACATATCAAGAGGATGCCCACCAATGCGATGGATGATTTCTAAAGAACTTCTGGTTTGGTAAGGATGAAAGAACTACGAAACAGACAAAATCGGCAACAATTGAGGGTAACCGCAGAAATGGAGTGAAGAAGCCTAATGATACGAGATGCGATTATCTATTTTATTTTTATGACATGTTAAAAAATATTTTTGATGTTTACATCAACAACTTCTGCCCATGTTGATATTTTGCGCAATATTTGATAACGTATTAAACTTTCTCACATTTCATTCCAATCAATTTTTATATTATTGTAGTAGTTTCAACAATACCAACGTTAAAATATAGCTATTAATAGTAATAGACAAAGAAGAAATTATTTTAAATAAAAGCTGGCAATATAACTAAGAGAAAAACGTCATTACCAAAATGTAAATATTTTATTTTCCCATGAAAAGGAAACGTCTAATAAACCACGTCTGCGGAATGATACACCATCTTTTCGATAAACAATTTAATAGGACTTTCTATGAAATTGTAAGCTATAAGTTTCTAAGAATGGACATCCATGACAAGAACAGAAAAATAAATAGGATTGTCCTGCACAAGTAATTTATGGCCCTTTAATAGAACCTATGTATGCTGCGGATGACAATTACCTCAAGAATCCATAAAATCCCCACTCAATCAGAAAATAAAGTGCATGTGGCAGATATAAATCATACCTACACCTACTGGCAAAGAAAGTATTAAAATTAATTGTTTCCTATGCATATCTCAACGCCGTAGACCAGGGTTGGATCAAAATAGTATTGTTTTATCTGTAATCGGAAAAACAAGAATGTGGACAGTTACTAAAAGAATTAATATTTATCATGCTTGGTTTAGTTTTAATACAGTGACGGATCTTAGGATCATCTTTAAAAAACTTCGGTTGGGCGCATGGCAGAAGTTTTGTCTGGCCAATAAATACAACGGCTAGGGCTTTATGTACTTAAGGGGAGTGGGAATTAGTTGCAAGACCACAAGGGAGGAGTTAATTTTTTATTATTTTTTTCTTTCAAGTATCTGTATATTAATACGTTAGGAAATATGTAATAGGTATATTATACTAAATTTAATTGTTTTGGTATTTTTTAATTTGGCATAAACGGCGGAGCTTCAAAGTCCTCCTACAACAGTTACAACTGGTTTAACCCAAAGTATAGCTTTGCATAATAGTTTACTTCAGTATTTGCATTCTATGTAGGAGCTTCTACAGGTGCTACTAGGAATACAGGAGAAAATATCTTTTTCTACTTTATATTAAATCCCGTATAAATAAAATGATTACCAAGTTAGATTTTCGTGCGGACCATTATTTTTTGTTTGAAACCAAACTTCAGTTATTTTCTCCCAAAATAGGTTATTGGGGGTGAAAGTAGGTGACAAAAAGTTTTTCCCAATTATATCGGAAACTATCAATTTTTCTAGAAAAAAAAATGATTATTTTAATACTAAAACTCGTTACAAGAAAGATTCTTAGTACTATCTAGAAAAGATCTTTGAAAAATCTTGTCGGTGTTCCTCGATTTCCTCTTGTATTGGTTCTCTCAGAGGTTCCACCAAGGCTTTCTCCTCTTCTTCAACTAAAGCTTGTACTCCAGCCTTTGGTGGAATTACAGTAATATATCACAAACAGGTGGCTTGAAATTATTGTTGATAGACATCTATCCCCACTTTTGGGGATTTAGGTCATATCTAATCTCTTTTGAACTTGGATTGCATCTACAAATGAATTATAGCTGAATCAATCGAATTTTCTTTATGTTGCTAATTATATATGGTCAGAAGGAAGCGAATTCCATTTTCAGTAACTGTCTCTCCTGAATTTTGTGGTACTTTTAAAACAGCACAATCCTGTAGAATTCTTCCGATTCAATGGTAACTTAATTACCTTTTTTTAACGTGAAACAGAGCCGATATTGTATCTCCATAATCGTTAATACAGTAGAGGAATAAAAAATAATTTTTCCTGTTTTTAAAATTGGTAAAACCTGTAAATGAGAAATTTTTAATTTAAATTTTCCTTTTCTAATTTTAAAAACTAAATTGCCTGATTTACTGAAGTTCTTGCAATTTCAAGTAAATATCAATCAATAACGTCGTCAAGGACTCATATTTTAATACTGGCCCACAGTGCTTCAAAGAGATTTTTTTAGTTTGACTTCAAAATTCCTTTCTACAAGGTCATCATACATATAAATAAATCAGTCAACAAAAAATGGATTGTAGCTATGGACTAGGAGCTTATATAGGGACTGTGTCCACTGAAGCCCAAAGTTTCGCTTCACTGTACATATCTTAATGATTTGATGTTACAAAGTAGTGGTCGCCAAAGAGTAGGTATCTCAACACTCGGTTTAGTGAAGATTCCATTATTGTTTTTAATGTAAGCTGCTTCTATAAATTTTCTTTTTTTCATGTTGGGTTTCATATATGTTGCCGCAGCCTCAGACCATTTTATATGGTGTTGTTGTGGGTGAAGATTTTATGCTGAAAGATTTCCAGCTCAGACATTGTCAAGTCCTGAAACCTTTCAAAGGGTTGATCGGGGCTTAATTAATTTACAATATTATTAAAATGTAAAAATAGTGAAAACGTTTAAATATTGTTTTGGCAATTCTTCAATATGGGCTTCACGTCCTTCATTACATTTTCTTATTCTTCAAATATTGTCCCGCAGCACTGCTACTCGTATGGTATTCTAGCTAGTAGTTCTTCTCTAGTATTTACTGGTGTTGAATAAACAAGTCCTTTTAGATATCTCCAGACGTAAAAGTCTAAGGGATCTAGGTCTGGAGACTATCCGTCGAGGACCTAAAGCATTTGTTAAGTGTTGACGTACTATACGGTTAAAACATTTGCATTTTTCTATCAAGAGGTACGTCCTTCAATAATAAATTATTTGAATTTTGCTGCAAAAATTGTAAATAAATCTCACCATTGAGTCCTCCTTCCAAAACAAATGGACCAATGAGATTATTTTCGATAATGCTAGCACACACATATAAAATAAAGCTTTGTTGGTGTTTGTTTTGAATTATAGCGTGCTTGTGTTTATCAGTCCAAAAATGTAAATTTTGTGAGTTTATTATGCCATCACTGGTAAAACCGGCCTCATCGGTAAAAAAAATAAAGTTAGAAAAATTCAGATTTACGTTATGCGTTGGAAATCTTTCAGCATAAAGTCTTCTTTTTTTCGAAGAATTTAACAGCACTTCACAATAAATTAAATGCATATCAGCATATTCTGCGTAAGAATATTCTTCCATTTTTCAAAATTATTTTTACTTGAATTATTTCCCTCGTTTTCATTCATTCATTTATTCATTCACATCTACTAAACTGAAAGAGGTAATAAAAATGTCAAATAAAGTGTTTCTTTTAAATGTAGAATTTCTCTGAATATTTTCAAAATTTGTTGAGTAGTTTTTCTATTCTCCGTTTTTTCACCCTACATTTCTAGATATGACTACATGCGTAGGTGTTCTTTTGATTTAAAAGTTGTAGAAAAATCTCTTAATCAGTGTTTCAAAGATAATTATGAGAGTTTCATCATTGATCCAAGAACTTTCTTTTTCTTTTTTTCTATTACCTTCTATAAAGGAATTATGGTGATATTTTCTCGAAAAAAAAAACATTTTTTCATTTGCGATCATTAACCGAAATCACTTTTTCAGGAAAAAAAATGTTCGAATTGAAGTATGGATTATATATGCATTTCTTACAGAATTTTATGAGATCTCTTTTTTAATTTCAATACTTGCAAATCTTTATTAATAATTCAATTAACGTACTTCCTGTACAATTATATTAAATAACTATCACTTGATTACTGTGTAATACTTTATAATTACCTATTTCTTTCCTGTTCACGCAAAAAAAGAGATTAAAAGATACATAACAAATTTATATATATATATATATATATATATATATATATATATATATATATATATATATATATATATATATATATATATATATATATTGAGGGTAATTCTACAGAGAAATAAACGTTTTTTCTATTTGACAATTTTTATTATCTCCTTTAGTTTAGAATATATCGATCAACCAACTGAAAAAACCTTATACTATAAGGACAATCGTGCTCTGTTTTAACACAGTTAGAGACAAAGCACTATCTCAGGTTGCAAGAATACCAGGAAAGGGTGGAAGCCTTTCCTATGGTAGTGTGCCGCCATCTGTAGACTGGTTTCGAACTTGTTAGTTCCCGTCAGTACAGAATAGGCCAGCGCACTTCAATATCGGAAAAGTAAATCCTTTAAGCAACTTTTATTAGAGAAAATATGAAATCTAATACAAGTGGCGCCATCTCCCAGCATTCCATGCAATTTGAATATATAATCTCGTAGAGATCTGTACATATACCAAAAGTGGTTAATATACTTGCAGTTGGGTGTATAGAATGTCCTTATAGTATACGGTTTTTTCAGTTGGTTGAGAAGTTTCTCATAGATATTTGTATTTTATACCCCCAACTGTAAGTATATTATCCACTTTTGGTATATGTACAGATCTCTACGAAATTATATATTCAGATTGCGTGGAATGCTGGGAGATGGCGCCACTTGTATTAGATTTCATATTTTATTTAATATAAGTTGCTTAAAGGATTTATTTTTTCGATACTGAAGTGCGCTGGCTTATTCTGTACTGACGAGAACTAAAAAGTTCAAAACCGGTCTAAAGATGGCGGTGCACTACCATAGGGAAGGCTTCCACCCTTTCCTGGTATTCTTGCAATCGGAGATAGTACTTTGTCTCTAATTGTGTTAAAACAGCTCACGATTGTCCTTATAGGATAAGGTTTTTTCAGTTGGTTGAGAACTAAGTCTCTCTTATATAATTGAACTTTATAATTGTTTTTCGAACCACCGATAGCCTGCTAAAACATTGAATAGTAATAAAAAAAATGTTATCCCAGTAAAGATTGATTTAAAATAGGTTTAAAATGAACTTTTCAAAATATCTGTACGATTTTTTTCTTACTAAAATATGAAACTGTGAAGTTTTTCTGATTTTCACATTAGGTGGATAAATTATTTTGATCTGTAGTGTATATCCTGATAAACCAAGAAACTCCTAATATTGTTATTTTTAAAAAAATGTCGGAGTATTCCACTGCGCGGCGGTACTGAATTTGAGACTTTTTTTTGCATTGCCTGGACTATCTGCTCAATGGGTAGGTATGTAGATGTATAGTATTACTTAAGAAAGATAATATACCGAATACAATGCATAATCGATGTAAAACCGGCTCTGTAACAATGTTAAGTCAATGCGGCGGTTACAATATCACTTCGGACAATTTATGGTGCAGAAACTAATAGCAATTCGCCATTACTTAATGACTTTGTTTAAATAGAATAGTGAACTATTTGCAGACATAATTTATTTATGATCTAACAAATTTAAAAATTTAACATGTTTATTGTGAAAACATCTATTTCTTCTGTGGCAGTTAAATATTTAATAGTACTACCAGTTCTTTCTTTCATTGGTTATTATAATATTCGACATCTATTTCTAACAAGGAAGGTACCTGTAGTGTCCTGCTTCGATTTTAATGAAACTCCAATATGATGTAGAGGGTTGAAAAATAAGATACAAGTATTTTTTTTTATCTGCGGAGGTTCATTTTAAGGGGGTGAAAACCATCCCTAAAGTTCACCTCTAAAAACAATATTTTTGAAATATCACACGTTCTAAATGAGATATCTTTACAAAACAAAATGATAATTACTTGTTGTTCGGAATGAGGTTAAACTATGTTTTTTTACCCCCAAAGATATCATCCTTTATTTTTTATAAGGATAAACCATTTATTCGCTCCCGTAATTTAATTCCAAAAGTTACGAAATTTAATATAATTGTTTGAAAATGTTTTTTTCATAAATGCCATAAGTAACTTATGTTGACGAGTCTCAGGATTGCCAAAAATAACTCGTAAAAGAGGGTAAGCCATCCCCAAATAGTTTTTTCTTAAATCTTAATTTCTAATTGAGATATCTTTACAAAACAAAATGAAAATTCCTTGCTATTTCAAATGATGTTGAGCTAAGGTATTTCATCCCAAGAATATCATTCCTTATTTTTTATAAGGTAAACTATCAATTCGCGCACGTAATCTAATTCTAAAAATTACGAAATTTAATAAAATTGCTTGAAAATATTTTTTTCACGAATACCATAATTATTTCAAAATATACTAGTAAAAGAGGGTGAGTCACCTCCAAATACTTTTTTTAATATCTTAAGTTCTAACTAAGATAACTCTACAAAACAAAATGAAAATTATTTGTTATTCGAAAGATATTAAACTATATTTTCACCCCAAGGAAATAATCCCTTATTTTTTTATTAAAGTAAATCATATATTTGAGTACGTAATTTTATTGTAAAAATTAAGAAATTTAATGTAGTTGTTTGAAAATATTTTTTCCACGAATACCATAAGTTGTTTAAGTTGTTGTGTTGCGGGGATCTAAAGTCCTTTTCTCATTTATGGGTGCCCACCCCGAGTCTTGTCATCCGAAATCCATCAGCTGATTTCAGGGGTTTTTGACGTCACGGGTGAAAGATGCAAGCTTGTTCACATTTACGACTTTTTCACTAGGGTTATAATTTCTAGTAATTTTTTGTTTTGTACTTTTGGTATCACTTTTTTACATTGTAGAGACGTCAAACGCCAATGTTTTATATTTCATTTGTGTGTTTTGGGTTTTATTTGTTTTATAAACTATTCTAACGTTACTTTTTCTTAAAAAATTGATATCGAAGAATTAGTACTCATATCAATTATTTGCGAAACAGCAGTTCTTCTGTTGCCTAAGCAACGTCGGTGGTGGTTTCGCCCTTGGCTGCAGCAGAAGAACAAAGGAAATTTCACTAATATCACTATGTCTATGACATCAAGCTGACCATCATGTTTTTAGGGAGTCGTGAGGCACAAGTGTGGATGAAAAAATCGTGGGTATTTCACCAATGCCATGAACCCCGTGGTGAGCACCCGTACGTGAGAAAAGGCCTTAAGAATAAACTAGTAAAAGAGGGTGAGCCATCCCCAAATACTTCTTTTTACATCTCAATTTCTAATTGAAATAATTTTACGAAACAAATTGGAAATTACTAGTTATTTGAAATGAAGTTAAACTTGAGTATTTTCACTCTCAAGGATATCATTCGAAGGATCTCATTTCATATATATATATATATATATATATATATATATATATATATAATTATTCTTAAAATTGACAAATTTCAGTTGATATGAACACTACTGAGCTTACTGAAATTTTTTCTTTTTATTAAAAAGAAAATATAAACTTATTTCATTGGTTAAGCGTTCATGTCTGTAAATGATTATAATTCATGACAAATGATGATTTTTATTTCTGTAACGTTCATTTAAATTAAAATATGACAATATGAAGAATAATAATATAGGTATGAAATAACGTTTTACTTCTATAAAAAATAATGAATAATATCATTGGGAGTGAAAATACCGTAGCTTAACATAATTTTGAATAACAAGTAATTTTAATTAGTTTAGTTTAATTAAGTAGAAATATCTTAATTAGAACTGGAGATACTAAAAAAACGTATTTGAGGGTGGCTCACCCTCTTTTAATAGTTTATTTTCATAAACCCCGAAACACGTCATCTTAAGTTATTTATTGTATTCGTAAAAAAATATTATCAACAAATTTGGTTTAATTTCGTAATGACCAGAATTAAATTATATAAATTACAAGATTATCTCTCATAAAAAGTAAAGGATGATATATATGGGGTTACAACAACATGGTATAACCTCACTTCAACTAACAAGTAATTTCTACTTTGTTTTCTAAAGATATCTCAATTAGAATTTAAGATTTGAAAAAATGTATTTAGGGGTAACTCATCCTCTTTTACTACTTCATTTTTTGAAACTCCAAAACATGTCAACTTGAGTTAATCAGGGTATTCATGAAAAGGTACTTTGAGACAATTTAATTAAATTTCGTAATTTTTAGAATTAAATTACGTGTGCTAATAGATGGTTTACCATTATAAGAAATAAGAGATAAAATCTTTGGGGGTGAAAATACCATAATTCAACATCATTTCAAATAACAAGTAATTTCCACTTTGTTTTTTAAAGATACCTGAATTAGAACTTGAAATTTAAAAAACGTATTTGGGGGTGGCTCACCCTCTTTTACTAGTTTATTTTCAGAAACTACGAAACCCTCAACTTATGTTACTTATGGTATTTGTGAAAAAAATATTTTCGAACAATTCTATTAAATTTCGTAATTTATGCCAAGTTTAGGTTTGAATGAACAATACGAGGGATACTAGGAAAGTTTTCACCCTAACAACCAAATACCACTTTCTTTTGATAATCTTAATTTCCAACATAATAAACCTTATTTCTAGGGAAATATCTGTCAATAGCACTAGTAGCAGACTGCATGGTATAATTTCCAGAATATCCAACATATTCTACTTAAGGGGTTAGATCACTTTGAGATTTTCAAAAAACCAATGTTTATACTTGTAGGATATTTTCAGCATTCAACTATTTCCAAATTCAAACTATTTTCGAAGGTATATTAATTAGAAGTGAATGCGGTGAGTTGTCGGCCCGAATCTCAGGTAGTGAGCGAACCGGTCAGAGCCTTGGCATAGGATATTGTTGAATATTTTTTTATATTACCGGCGACTTCATCAGTATGAAACTTGGGAAACAAAAGTTTGTGTAGTTATGAGAGTTCATCCATTTTGAAGATTAGCCCATATAGACAGATAGACAGACAAAAAAGTTGATTATTTCCTTTTCCTGTCTGCAAAGTTTTATCAAAATCGCTTCAGTCGTTTCGAAGATTAGCCCGAAGAGACAGACAGACACTTTAATTTTATTTATAAGTGTAGGTTTATAGATATAAAGATTATGAATTAGTCCTTGATAATAAGAATTACTTTGAGGAATTTCAGACGGAGAAAATAACTTAGGCGTATAAGGCTGGAGCTAGTTGAGACTCTAAGCATGCGACGTCATGAATCAGTGTGCTTTGCTCAAACGCGCTGCGACAAATTAGATTCTCAGCGAGAATCTATGGCCAACATGAAAACCCAACAAGACACTCAAGAGGCCACGAAAAGAGCTACTCAAAAGGAGTCGGAGGATCTCGCGACATTAATGAAATACTTCATGTATGGTCTAAAAATTGCAGAGTGAAGGTAATTTTAAAAAAATATTTGGTTCTGAGAGGCTGATGTGGTATCTTCTTTCTTTCGCGTTTTTATCGAAATTTCGTTTTTCAAACTAACGGACAAGACATCTGAAGGTCTACTTAATTGATTTCGATAAAAAACATAACATTTATAATATCATTTAAGATGTAACGTAGGATTTTTTTGATTAACTGATTTTAATGAAAATTGTTTAATTTTTGTATGTGGTGATTTTAATATAAATTTGTGGATTGAACGGAAGGATTCATCTGATTTTGTCTCATTGGTAGAGTCATTTAATATAAAACCTTCTTTTTTAGAGCTAATCCGAATTTGTAATTCTAAGAGAAGTTGTCTTGAAAACATACTGATAAACTGTGAGTTATGCAACTCAAGATCACAAGGGACAAATAATATTATTCAAGATCGAGTAAGGTTGTGTTCAGAGCTGTGTCAGACGAAGAACATTTAATGCACATAATAAGGAATATTTCAAGCATATGATTGGTAACGAAACATGGGAGACAGTGTACAGTCTATAACATAGTCTTTTAACCACTGCTTTTAAAACAATGAATAATAAAGTAAAAAGAAACCAGCAAAAGACAAAAAATCCGAACAATTTAAAATGCAAACGTCAACTGGATGCTCTACTTGTCATGTATGAAAAAGACCCTAGAAACAGGGAAATATCCAGAGACTTCAAACAAACATATAATAAAATGTTAGCTTCAGACAGGAAAGATCAATACTTCGAAAGAATCAGTCAAAACGTTAATAAGTCTAAATGCATTTCGCAGATAGTAGGAGAAATAACAGGTACATGTTCAAAACAAGAACATTGTCAGATTCAAGGAGATCCTCACCAATCATTTCGAATAATTTAGATAAATTTGTCCTTGAAGGTGCCCCAAAATTGGTTGCTGATTTGCTTCAGGAAAGTAGATCCTGCAATATTGAAAATAATTTAAATTCTGTAGTTCTCTCACATACAACAATAAAAGAATCATTTAAAATTATAAAATGTTTAAGAAACAGAAAAACCTATGGGTATGATGAGATTTCAAATAATTTAATAAAAACATGTGCCAATCATGTAGTCGAACTCTTGAGCTATATAATTAAAAATCCTTTTAGACAATTTAAAAATAGCATTAGTTAAACCTCTATTTAAAAAGAGGGATAGAACAGATGTCCATAATTATAGACCCATAAGTGTATTACCATCCTTCTCAAAGATTTTTGAAATTGCTATGTGTTCTAGACTACTCAAATTTTTTATTTAAAAAACTTACCAAACCCAACATAACATATATATGATTTCATTGAGAGAATTATAGAAAACTTTGAGAACTTGCACTTATTGTTGGGGACATTTTTGGATTTATCAAAAGCACTTGACAGTTTAAACCATAAGATTCTGCTTCAGAAACTTGACAGATATGGTGTTATGGGACCTGCTCTTGACTGGGATCGTTCATATCTAGACAATAGAGGTCGAAAAGTTGTAGTGGAATTTGATAGAGTTCAGTATTTTTCAGATGTTGACTTTTTAACCATGGATGTCCCACAGGGAAGCATTATGGGACCACTACTGTTTATTTTTTATATTAACGATCTGGCATCTATAGTTATGGGTGAAAGATGTTAAATTGTTAACTTTGCTGATGATACAAATATCTTAACCATCGACATCTCATTGGCAGATCTCATGAAAATTACTCACAAATAGTTTAGGGAGAACAAGTTATTACTGAACACTGAAAAGACCCATTACATTTGTTTTTCAACAAAGCAAAACAATCAGACACTTCCTGAGTCAGTTGAGTTTGGGACTGAGAGCATCACACTAGAGGAAGATACAAAATTCCTTGCAATCCATATTAATCGTAGTCTAAATTGGATAAACCATATATCAGAGGTATGCAATAAGATAAATACAGTTTCATTTTCCTTACGAGTAATGTCAAAATATTTGACCAAGGAAAACTTAAAAATTGTATATATTGCAAATGTACATTCAATTCTTTGCTATGGGGTGATGTTCTGGGGTGGGAGCAATGCATCAGAAAGGGTTTTTAAAAGTCAGAAAAGAGCAGTTCGAATACTTTCTGGCATTGGTTACTTTGATTCCTGCAGGGGAAAATTTAAAAGGTATCTTAACTTTACCAGCCATTTTGACTTACGAATGCCTACTGTTTTTCTTTAAAAACAAGAACAAGTTTAAGAAGCATGAAGTTAAACACTGTTTTGCGACTAGATATATAGGATATAATGTCCCACAGCATCGACTTGGTGTGGCAGAAAAAGGAGCTAGTTTCTTGACAATTAAATTTTTTAATGCTCTGCTAATCGGGGTGAATTTTTGCGAAGTAGTAGATATCTGTTGGTCTTTATTTTTGTTGAATATCACGACGTTTCGGCTAGTAGTTATCTCTAGCCGTTTTCAAGCGAAACTAAATAAATCTCTTAGCTACATGACTATTTATACTAAAAGTAAATGCAGTAGAGTATGACTGAGATGGGTGCAGTCATGCCTGCTATGGCAAAATCCCATTTTTTTTTTAGTTTTAGTTTACAATTACTTCTCTTATATCTAAAGATGGTTTACTAAAATAACTCGGGTTCTGATGTATGACGGCGGCTTCTTTGAATTTCCGTTTTCTCCAATTTTGTTCTCGGTGTAGTATTTTAGCTTCAGACCATTTGATGTGTTATCCATAAGTCCAGGCATGGTTGGCGGCACCAGACTTTTCTGTTTCTCCTCGAGATGTGCATTTTTGGTGTTCTTTGATCCTTACGTCAAGAGGTCTCTCTGTTTCGCCAATGTAGGAATTGCCACATTCACATGGTATCTGATATACACAGTTCTTCATGTCCCTTTGAGTTGTTGGTTTGATCCTAGTGAGCCGACTTCTTAAAGAGTTATTTGAATTGAAAACGACATGATTTTATATCGTTTTTTTATCTATGACCTTCAAACAAATCGGGGTGAAGTTGGATGAAGATTTAAAACGTTTTAAGAAAACTGTTTTTGATTTTTTAAATGAATTTTAAGTCATGTCTGATAATAAGATGTTATGTGAATATTACTTCATTTTAATATTTATGTAAATGGTTAGATTTAGTGTCTTTAACTTAGCTATTTTATTGTATTTTAACTTTGACGCCATTCATTGAAGTTTTTGGTTCTTCATCGGTATCCAAAACTTTTTATCGAATGGAGATACTTGATTTGATTTGATTTTTGATTCGGTCATTTTTTATACATTTTTTAAAACTTAAAATTTCAATAAAAATCAGCTTTTACTTTTAAACAGCTGTTATTTCTACAAAAAAAAAATTCCCTATGCTAGGTCTTAGCTATTAACTTTGTAAATATATATATATTTTTAAAAATTTTTCAGATGATGCTTGTCACAGAAAAAAACATCATCAAGGATCTTTAAAAGGGGGTCCAACTTCACGGTCCAGGTCTGCATCATTTTGCATTATTCTTTATTCGATTCTTTTTCAAATTGTTCATAAAAGTACTATGTACATGTGTAAAATAGAAATGTTTCTATATATTTAATAGCAGCGTTAAAAAATGGTTAAAATGGTTATTTTTAAAGCCATATCTTTGAGTGCTAAAGTGAAAAACAGCTCTTTACGAATCAGGATACATACCTCACTTTTATAGATTTTCAAAAAGCTTATGATGATAATCTCCCTACTAATATATAAGACATACTACAAGATTCGAACATATGTCTGAAAGAAGGATAAACATCCATGGCTTAAAAAAGGAGTCATAACATATAAAGAAAATTATGGATCCATCATATCATCTCATAAATGTAGCATCGTGAGTATTATTTTAACAATAGGCCTGTACTATATCATTGTTTCGGAGGTTTTCTTTTCTTAAACAATAAATAGACTTACGTCACCTTCTGGTTTGTAGTTTTGTATTTGTTTTTCTATAAATATATTTAGCATCTTATTAGTGATATTTAAGAATTGGCAATGTTGTAACGATGGGTGATTTCAATAAAAGATCGTTAAAAAGTAGCAACCTTGCATTTTAGGTCGCTCATAAGGAGGAGTTTATCTTTTTTAGTCAGCAAGAAGGAATATGAAAGATGGCCACATTTTGAACGGAAATCCAGAAATTTAAATTCTTTTATACTTGATATATTATATGTTTTATTACTGATATCTAAGCATTTGCAACATTATAAAGAATAATGGGTTGTTTCCCAACGTTGCGTCCCTTTTATGAGCGTCAAATTGTAGCAATGGAGTAATAGTCTACGGTTAGTGTATGGTGAATTAAGGTATTAATTTTTAAGTAAACGAGAAATGTTTTCGAAAAGAGGGTTTAAAACACTAGTTTTGAGATAGAAACTTTAAGTTTTCAATTAAATTAATAAGATTTGTCAAAAAATTTCTTAAATTCATTCGAGTAAAACGACATTCGGTGTATCCCTTGCTATCTGTGAGAACTTGGTGAACTACCGTAGTCATAGATGTCTTTGCATCGAAATATAATACTTCTAATAAGATTTGTTGCATACTGATAGTTTTTTGTTAATAAAAAGCTTCACCGAGCCAATGATTGATTGATGGACAATTTTTTGAATTCACTATAATTGGCTTTTTATTGCATTTATAATTTTTAAACACTTCACAAGACGATTGACACAAAATAGCTTTTATTTATTGTTGCTAGGCGATGGTCATTTGTTATGGGATAAGTATAAAATTTTATTAGCCATAAATTATTGGCTTTAATATATCGGAGATTAACGATTGACATAGAGATAAAAATGAATTTTGCTCAAAATGTGTTAAGGTATTTATTTACATGAAGGCGTTAGTGTTTTGATCTTTTTTGATTAGATACATAAATGGAAGTTAATGACTGATTTCCTAGACACAAAATAATAAACAAACAGAGTGCTACTTAGTCTATATTGTTTGTATATTACACCTCAATGCTCAGTTCCTATCCAAATTAAATTAAATTAATTTTGCGAGTTTATATTATCACATAATAACACAAGACAACAACAAGAAACAAAGGTTCGGATCTACAAAACCACAATTGGACCTATTATGACATACACCTCAGAAACACGGCCAGACACGACAAAAACGAAACAACTGTTGGAGACTACAGAAATGAGAATACTTCAACGAATAACAGGAAAAACGCTACTAGACAGAGAAAGAAGCGATAAGATCAGGCAATCATGCAACACAGACTGCATTAATGAGTGGGTCCTACAACGTAAGACACAATGGAATAAACACATAAGCCGAATGACAGAGGACAGACTGGTAAGGATCGCATGAGATAAATCGCCAAGTGGTACACGCAGTAGAGGTCGACCGCGGAAAAGGTGGAGTCCAGAATGAGGAAAATAGAAGAAGAAACAGGTCAGGGACCTATTATAGAAGGTAGAAGAAGAAGACATAATAAAAAACAAACTACCTCTAAAGAATATAGAGACATAGAAAACGCTTTCTTGAAGTACAAAAGTAATCCTTCGGCTGAAGAATATCAAAAATACAAGGAAACGAGAAACAACATAAACGAGAGGATTAGAAGATGCAAGGAAGAATACTGGGAGCGATACACAAAGGACATGGAGCATGACTTATACGGTGCGCAGAAGAGAATATGGAGAATGATTCAGAAACAGAAAAAAATGTTAATGAATACATCAGTACAGCTCACATCAAAAAGGAAGAATGGACATCATACTTTGAAAGACAATTTGGTAATACAAATACGATTCACACTAGCATAACAGCAAAATCCATAAATCTGAGCACTACAAAAATGCAGGTAACATCGGAATAAATAGAATATAAAATACGTAATTTAAAGAATAGAAAATCTCCTGGACCAGATCTAATTACCAACGAATTATTGAAATACGGAGGCTAAATGCTTACCGAGGAGTTACAAGAGCTTTTTAATAAAATTATTAAAGAAGAGCAAGTACCGCAAAAATGGAAAACCAGCTATACAATTCCCGTACACAAAAAAGGTAACCACAAAAACCCGGACAACTACAGAGGAATTACACTTCTTAACTCTGTTACCAAACTATTTACAGCAATTATTCGTGACAAACTTGAAGAGAAAATAGAGATCTCGGAGGAACAACAGGGTTTTCGAAAAAACAGGGGAACCACAGATGCCTTATTTATAGTGAGACAAATAATCGAAAAATCAATAGAATTTAACCACCCTGCATACTTATGCTTTGTTGACCTAACAAAAGCATTTGACCGCATCAAGAAGCAGCACATAACGGACATCCTAAAACAGAAAAATGTTTCAGCGGAGATCATAAACATAATTGATGACTTGTACACAAATTCCAGCACAAAAATAATAACATCTGAAGGTCTAACCGAAGACATCAAGATAAACGAAGGGATAAGGCAGGGAGACTCGCTAAGCCCCTTCTTATTCAATTTGATAATGGACCGCATAATAGAGGACATCAGACCGAAACGCGGATACCAAATGGGCGGACACAATATCAATATAATATGCTACGCGGATGATGCGGTCCTACTCGCAGATAACGAAGACGACCTCCAGAGATTGACACACCTATTTAACGTATCAACTAAGAAGTACAATATGCAGATATCAACGAATAAAACAAAGTGTATGGTAATTTCCAAGGAACCAAGAAGATGTAAGCTGCGGATAGAAAATGCCATAATTGAACAAGTCATGAACTTTAAACACCTAGGCATTGACACAACAAGCTGTCGTAACCTTACTGGAGAAGTACTGTCACAAAATACAAGAGCCCTACAAGTGGCAGAATGCTTAAGAGACGTTATATTTCGAAACAGATACATGAGAATAGAGGGAAAAACAAAAATATATAAGACCATGATACGACCAATTCTAACTTACGGAAACAAGAGCAGATACTAAGAAGACAAAGCAGAAAATGAGAACCACCGAAATGAAAGTACTGAGATCAATGCTGAACGTGTCAATTAGAGATAGGCTGACAAATACCTTAATTAGAGAAAAATGTAATGTGCAGGACATGGTCAAATGGACAAAAGAAAGAAAAAGAGGTTGGAAAGAACACGTTGAGAAAATGAGTGAAGAGAGACTAGCCAAAGTTTGTATGTATGGGCGACCAAGAGGAAGAAGATTACCAGGACGACCACCAAAGATGGGCTCAGAGCTGGTTCTCTTCATCAGCAGAATAAGGCGGGTGTAGATAGAATGACAAATAGGGATATCCCTAGTTAACGTAGAAGAAGAAAACATAAATATACCACAATTTACAGCTGATTTAAAGTCAATTCCCTGGGGAAATATATTCGATATTGAAAATATAAATGATAAAGTAGAAGTTATTAACTATAATATGGCTACTTTTCTAGATCTTCATACTCCTATAAAAAAAACTAGATTTACCAAGAATAATAATTTCTGCATAACTTAAAATATTAAAAATTCGATGAAACTTAGAAATGATGCTATTAAGCAAATCTGAAAGAAAAAAAGACTGGGAATATTATAAATATCTCCATAACCTAACAAGTCTAACTATTCACAACGAGAAAAAAAGCTTATTTGGATGTAAGGTTATATATATATATATATATATATATATATATATATATATATATATATATATATATAAGTTGATTTCCCCGAAAATCTTAAAGACCCAAATTTACTAAATGAATTTTTAGATTTTAAATACCCGATTCAAAAAGACACAATAATGAACTTTTTAATTATTATGGACGTATTGTGAAAGATAATGTAACTCAAAATTTTAAATTTAAAGTAGTAACAGAGTTGAAAGTTGGGAAGAAAATTTCTGAACATTGATCTGATAAAACTTTGCTGTCTTTTCGTCCTGCGCTACCTGACGTACGTATTGGATGCCTGTCCATTAAATTCTGTTTATTCAAATGCGGGAAGAAGGCTCTGGTAGTGATGTAATCAAAAGTTAACGGTTCTAGTAAACTTCAGGATCTTCGTCCTATTAGTGTTTTGCTCTGTATATCAAAAATTCTTGAAAAATAATAACGAAGAACTAACAGAGCACGTTGAAGTTAATCGAATACTCTCTGAGACGCAGTCTGGATTTAGAAGAAACAACGATTGTTCTACTGCTCTGGCCAATGTCACTGTTGATATATTTCGGGCGATTGATTCTGAGGAAATAACAGTTTTGATGCTGGTCGATTTTTCGAAAGCATCTCATATTCTAGACCACCGATTGCTATTAGCAATACTTCACTATATCGGTCGTAATGGCCATACCATTGCACTTTCTAGGTGTTTTCTGAAGGGTCGAAAGCAGTGCTTTAAACTGAGTAGCGAGATATCAGAAGAGCTACCCATTAATTCTAGTATATCGCAGAGCTTTATTGCAGGTCCCTTGTTACATACAATCTACATTTCGAGTTTTGCAAGTGCATAGAAATATTTGTCTTTTAAAAGAGATTATGTTTTTGAAGCTTGCAACGCAATCAATCAAGATCTGAAAGTAATTTATTCCATTTCATTGCAGTATTCTTTGTATCTTAATCAAAAAAAAAGCTCTATCATGATATTTACAAAAAGAACGTTAATGATAGGGTTAAAAAACTGAGTGTTGTCTTTGACAGTTTGTATCGATTTCAAAAGCATGTTTCCCATTGTGCTCAGAAAGCTTACCTTAGTTTAAAACTTCTTTACAGTTTTCGCCATGATTTACCACAAAGCTTAAGATTCTGTTCTGTGACTCGGTAGTGCTCTCCATTTTTAGTCACGGAGATGTAATATATAGAGTCATTTAGAAACGAAGAATACAAAAATCGCAAATGTTTGCGATTGATTTATGGAGTTCAAAAATATGAAAGAATATTTCATTAGTTACTGGATATAAAATGGCTAAATATATAGCAGGGGGTGATTATATGAAGCTTGTATTAACTATAAAATTCTATGGTATAATAGTCCACAATATTTGTATAGACGAATGATTTTAAGATCCCACGTGCATAACGTTAATATTCATTTTTGAGGAGCAAACTCCGCCCCTGCATAAATCTTCCCTTATTGAACATTCTTTAACCTATAATGTTATTAGACCAGATAATTCTCTTCTGGATTACCTCAAAATTCTGGTGGTTCTTAAAGTAGGTTGTTCAGACAATATAACATCTTTAGAGCTTAACGATCGCCTGCGATCTTTATTAAACCTTAACAGTTGACAACAGCGGTGAGAGTTAGTGACGCGTCGAATTACTTTATATTCGCGGAAAATTTCAGGAATTCATACATCGGAGATTAAATCTATTTAAGTTAAGGGGTTTCATAAAACCGAAATGGCATTCGTTCGGGAGAAAATTTACGAACCGAGTCTTTGTGATCGATAAAGGATTAAAACAAAAAAGATTTCTTACCAGTCCAGAAGGATTTAGTTAATCCCATAAAAACCCCTAATTTTGACGTTGGAGCCTTAGTCAAGATAATACAAAAGAATTTAATTCCAGCAAATTTTGAAGGCCAAACTAACTAAATATGACATAGAAGAAAGAATCTCGAAATGGGCAAAAATAAACTCGAACGTGACAGTGGAGAAAGAATAATCTCAAACTGACAACACGATTAATAGTCGGATTCCGGATTAGACTTGCGAAAAAAACTAGTAAAAGCAAATAGGTAGAATAATGAATAAACTTGCGAATAAGGGGAAACATACATAAATAATCATTAAGTGTCATTATTATTAGAATTAATAATGACGTTGATGATAGTTAATTGCGGAAAATAAGTTAAGTTGTTAATTGATTACACTATGCAACAAATTTTAGTTTATTTGTTATATCTTGTATGAAAAGTTAATTTTTTTGTTAATTTTTCGGGCTGAATACAAAAATGACAATGCAATTAAAACCTTAATAAGTTCAAAATAATAAAAAAAATACATACTTTTACACTTGTAGAGACACTAAATATCCTGTCTTTTTGCCTTTCTTTTTTGAATTGTTTCTGGAGCATCTCTTATAAGAGTACAAGAACAACAGTAGGGAGCAAGCATGGAAGCATTCCACTTTCCCTAGTACCTTTTCTCCATTGTGGATATATTCTCATGGAAGCGTTCGTCGTATTCATCACTTACTGCTCCGCAGTTTTCAGGAAAGAAGTCCAGATGTGAGTGTAAGAAATGGATCTTTAGAGACATATTGCAACCCATTTTTTGTTACGATAGCAGCATATTTTCAACAAGAGTTACATAATTATCAGCTATTTTCTTTCCGAAGAAATTAGTGACCACGAGGTGAAAGTCATTCCAAGCATTTTTTTCAATATGTGACAGAGTGCTTGAAAATTTCTGACGCAGGTAGTGAAAAGCTGGCCCATCTGTATTGAGTGCCTTAACAAAGTTTTTGATTAGGCCCAATTTGATATGCAGTGGTCGCAACAAAACCGTTTTGGGGTCTGCCAATGTCATATGTTGTATATACTTTTCACTTGGACCAGTCTTTTCTCTTGTAATAAAGTGCCTTTGCCCGGCTGTCCCATTCACACAAAAAACAGCAAAACTTGGTGTAGACTGATGTAGCCTAACTGCAACCTAAGTAAAAGTGCAATCATCTTTAGGTCGTCACAAATCTGCCATTAGTACTCATCGTATTTTATACTTGTCAGTAGGTACCTGATATTGTCGTATGATTCTTTCATGTGAACTGCATATCCAACAAGACAGTTGGTAAAATATTTCCCATATGCAATAGTACTGCTTCTAAACTCAATGTTATCTATAAACAATCTCTATTCCTCTGGCTTGTAGTATATATTTAAAGCCGTCCATAAACCGCTAGTGTTATTGCAGAAAACCAAGTTCTTCTCCATGTTACATGCCTTTATGGGATTTACGAAAAACATATACTGAAACATCGCCTTGTAATAAGTTCCACTGGTGCAATCTTGATTGTAGTTACTCAGCTTTACTTTTTGGAAGTTCTAAGTCTCTCACGAGATCGTTAAATTCTGATTGGGTTATTTTGTACGATTGGCGGTATAACCTGCTGGATGTGAAGTCAGGATCTCTCGATATTGATGGCATATCTTCTTCTTGAGAAATCGTCATACTGTTATTATCTAATTCATAAGTGAATATTTCTGGGGGTTCTGGAATAGGAAGGTCGTCACTATGAGGCACAGGTCTAATGACAGATGGTATATTTGGATAGTTGATAACCGACTTTTTCTTCTTGAATATACCCTTGCCCAACCCGACTTATGATGTAAAAATCGCAATCATTAACATGATTTGAGGACTCTTTCCGGATCATTGGAAAGTAAAACTCGTAGATCGTTTTTTACTATTTAACCAGTTTCTCAGATTTAAAGCGCGTGCATTACAGTAGCTCACTGTTTGTCTTGATATCCAATATTGCAACAGAAATAAAGCTGATATGCCTTTTTATCATTGGGGTAATAGATCGCTTCCGAGACACTAAAGTCACATCACCACAAACATGACCGTAGTGAACTGGATTGTTTACACTCTTTTGAGACATCTTAGAATCTCGACTATTCAATGAACTAACCTGAACTGACTTCGACTGACTAACCACTCCGTTTTGTATCAGCTTATGTACCTTCTACATTTTTAGAGAATATTCGAGAATTTTCTATTCAATTCCATAATATTCGTAATAGTGGCGTTTGTGATTTGTTTGTATACAGGGGCTATTCAGTACAAAGCATACATAATACTCCCTTATTTTAGGCCCTGAGGAGTTGAGACTTCGTATATGGAGTTCCCCCATGCAGTGCTGCCAAGTTTCGGTTACATTGTTAATATGTAGGGAGACATGATATTACGTATCTCTAAAACCTGAACTAATATAATAAAAAAAAGTTTAGTTTCGGTTTTAGCACACCAAAAATGATAGAATTTAGTCGATTTTATTTTAGATACATTTTGGCTCTTGTCCAGTGTTATATTATTTTGTTATAAATGTGTAAGAGTGGCCCTAACTTGGGAAAATAAGCTTCTTCTTCTTCTTCTTCTTCTTCTTCTTCTTCTTCTTCTTCTAGGTAGAACCAAGTTCTGTTATCTATACAATTCCTCATCGATCCTCGTTTGAGGTCGAAATCCAGCTGTCTCTCCATCTTTTGGGGGGCCGTCCAGGCGGCCGTTTGGTGTTTGGTTTCTCTCTCATCACGGTTTTTGCTAGTCTGTCATCGTCCATTCGTTCCCCGTGATCTCTCCACTGCCTACGACGGTTTCGAACCCACTTCACAACTTCCCCCAGTCCGCTGTCCTCGCGTATTTTTGCATTTCTTATTCTATCTCTTAAACTTGTTCCCGTGATCATTCTCAGCGTTTTCATTTCTGTGGTTCTCATAATTTGTTTTGTCTTTGTGGTTTCATTTCTTGTTTCTGCGCCGTAGGTCAGTATCGCTCTTACACAGACCTTGTAAATTCTTGCTTTGCTTTCAACCGTCATATGTTTATTGTTCAAGATTATGTCTCTTAGTTGGCCTGATATCATGGCCGCTTTGTTGGCCTGTGTGCGTACTTCTTCCGTTACTGCCCTGTTACTTGTTATATGGGCTCCTAGGTATTTAAACTTCCCAACCTGTTCGATATGTTTGTCATCAACCATTAGTGTGCATCTTACCGGTTCTTTTGCTATTACCATTGCTTTGGTTTTCTCCACAGATATCTTCATATCATACTGTTTGTCTGTTCGATTGAGATGGAAAAGCATTCTTTGTAAGTTGTCCTCGCTATCTGCTGTCAAGGCAACATCGTCTGCAATGCATATAATCTGAACGGTGTTGCGTCCCATTGGGTACCCGGTGTTGCGTCCCATTGGGTACCCAATATTTGTGCTTCTTACCTCATTAATGATTTCGTCCGTGATTACATTGAAAAGTGTTAGACTTAGGCAATCACCCTGTCTTATTCCTATGGATAAAGGGATTTCCTCTGTTAGAGTGTTATTTGCTTTAATTACCATGGTGTTTTTGGAATTCAGTTTGTTTATTGTGCGTATGATTGCTTCGTCTACTTGTTTTCTTCGCAGTAATTCTGTTATGTGTTCCAGTTTGACTCGGTCGAACGCTTGTGTAAAGTCCACAAAACAAATGAACAGCGGTTTATCGTATTCGATAGATTTTTTAACCAGCTGTCTGATAATAAATATACCGTCGATAGTAGAGCGGTTATTCCGGAAGCCCTGCTGTTCTTCGCACGCCTCTAACTTGTCTACGATCCGTTGTGACAGTATTTTGGTTAACAATTTGGCTGAACTATTCAGTAGGCTGATTCCCCTGTAGTTTTCGGGTTGTTTCTTTGATCCTCTTTTGTGGATCGGAATTGTGATGCGTTTCCGCCATTCGTTGGGTACTGACGTTGTGCGGAGTATTTTTTGAAATAGAACAGTGAGCTCTGTGACAAGGCTGGGGCCTCCGTACTTTAGCATCTCATTCGTAATTTGGTCGGTACCAGGTGATTTTCTGTCTTTTAATTTCTTAATTGTCAGGTGCATCTCTGCTTCACTGATGTTAACATCTGTTAGTTCTGTGATTTCTTGTTGGTTTTCGTCTACGTTGTTTTCTGTAGCTGGTGCCTGGAGTAAGTCCTTAAAATGGCTGACCCATTGTTGGCTGTCGATTGGACTTAGTTGAACGTATTCATTGATTGTTTTTTTTCTGTTCTTCAGCATGTTCTATATTTTCTTTTGTCCTCCATATAGGTTGTGTTCCATGTCTTTGAATCCTTTTCCCAGTATTCTTTCTTTAGTTGAGCTATTTGACTGTTGATTCTGTTTCTCACCGTTTTGTACTCTTCGAAATGGTTTGTTGTTTTGTGCTGTCGGTATTTTGTAAATGCTTGTCGTTTTTCTTTTGTTAGTATTTTCACCTCTTCTGTGAACCATGGTTTTGTATTGCTACGCTTGTTCGTGCTAACTGTTCGTGTTCCGATAGCCTCCCTGGCGCTCTCTTGTTATTTCTTTTCAGTTTTTCCCAGACTTTCTCCACTCCGTCATTTTCTAGGATTGTATTAGCTTTTATTTTCTCCGAGAGTCTCTGCTGATACAATACTTTTGTGCTATCGTTAGCGAATGATTCGGTATTGTATTTAATAAAGGTATGTTTCTGTTTGTGTGTTTTGTTTATACTTTGTTGGGACCGGTATTTACATAATACTAGTCGGTGGTCGTCTTTTCCCAGGTCTGACGAATTCAGAGTTCTGACATCGAGGAGGGAAAATAAGCAATTCTATAAAACACAAATAATTACAGCATTTTAATATATCAGCCAAAATACAAAGTTTAAGGAATAATAAATACATTGTTTTCGCGACCAGTGTTATTAGATAAAAAAATAATACCGGATAGCGTTATGGAAAAACAGATAGTAAATGATACCCCGAAAACACGAGATTAAAAATAGTGAAATAAAATTAAATTGAAGCAGTTAGATGAGCTCTTTTCGTAGAAGTATTCTTAAAATAAAATAAAATTAAATAATCTTCTTTGAAAACTTTTTCATTGTATCATCAATATCTTTTGAAATATACGTAACTTGATTTTTTATGAAGATGCTGCACCTGTATTGTTGGATACATATTTGTGGTAATCAGCTAAGCATTTTTAGGAAATTCAAAATTCCCGAGCGTTGAACTGAAAAAATGCTGCATAAAATTTGTCGGATAATATAACCACTCTGACTCTGTTAATTCCGACAACTTTTTATGTGCGAAAATTTTTGTATACGCTGCGTTTTTGCACGTGAGAAATTGACAATTTCCGAGCGTTGGACTGGAAAAATAGCACATAAAATTTGTCGGTCAATATGACTACTTGATTGTACTAATTAAACAACTGTCAAGACATCAGCTGGTTAGTAATAAAAACACAATTTTATGTCCCATTTATCCAGTACGACGCTCCGAAATTGTCAATTTCTCGCGTTCGAAAACGCACCGTATACAAGAATTTTCGCAAATAAAAAAGCTGTCGGATTCGACAAAGTAAAGCCACTCACAAAGTTTCAGAAGAATGGTATTCATGTTGAAATAGGAGTTACGTCCTCTGGACTATTATTTGTTTACCACGATTTGGTGGTTCTTGACGATGGTTAATTGATCAAAAATCAATATATGAAAATAAAATTTATACTTATTAATTTTTTATTGAAAATTATCGGACTCGAGTTGTCACTTTTAATCACCCATATTTGAAGTTAATACTCTCCAAAATTCAAAAGGTAAGAAAAAACTGTCCCTTTTTGGCCACCCACATTTAAAGCTAATAATCTCCGAAACTAGGAAGGTAAGAAAAAACTTGCGATTTTGATCAGTATAGGCTCGAAATTTCAGCGATTGATGGTCTGTCATGTAAAATAGTAAATAATCAGAACAGCCACATCCATTTATCATTTGTAGAGCGAATCGAACGAAGTAATTTCAAAAAATATTTTAATTAGACATAATGGATACAAATATGTAAGATAACACTGGTATTTCATTTTTTTCTCCTTCCTACGCAAATATTTTCTGCCAAAGGTGTTAACAAACTAGATTCTATTTTATTGTTATGTTATTGGCATTGACATTCAGATTATTATTTATGTAGAGCGATATTAGGCGCCCCCATATTAAAAGTAATTTATTTCGCATATTTGCATTATTATCATAAATTATGTAAAACTTTTTCTTATTAAACATACCGTCATGTTTGATTTTTTTTCTGGTATTTATCTTAAATGTCAGATTCGTTGTTAGATATATGTACGTGGTGTGTCTGAAAACGTCTTCAAAATTTTTCCTATTTTGTATATTCTTTGGTAGTTCCTTCAGGTAGTTTAAGAAAATACAACTTCGATCCTCTCCCCATAAGCGTTTCGACCACCTTATGGTCTCATCAGTGAAGCTGTAACGAACCAAGAGCAACATTCATAGAAAACAACTGTCTACAAGGCGTATGGGAAAATGTGGTAAATCTCGCAAATATGAAAAAAACAGGTAAAAGGAACACAAGTTCATATAAACTTTTTTTCGTGTAGGCCCCCTCTTCGGAGATATGCGCTCCCAAAGAGTTGCAATGGAATCAAGTTTTTTACACATAATTATTGAACCATCAGGTATCTTTCAATTTTTTTTAATATGAGGTATACCAGGTAAGACACTTCAAATTACTATCTAAGAAAGTGTTGTGAATTACTCACAGCTGTAGAGACGGACTAGCTGTGATACTCATGACTCCATTTTTTTACGCCCTGTATGATAAGAACTTTGGACAACATGCCTTAACTATTGACTAAAAATTAAGTACTCTTTAATCATGTCGCTAATCCTAACCGTTTTCGAAAATACGTCATTTTATTTACACTGTTAGTCCCCTGACTTCTGTTGGGTTGAATACTAAAAAGAAGAATTTTCCCCTATCATCATAGTTTCAGTAAAAAGTTCAATTAACTGCTTAGTTAAAAACTTCGTAACATGAATATGAGTTCCGTGACGTCGGATACACTTGCGGGCACGACGAATTGACGACTTCTGTACCCGCCACATTAATTCAGCATTGTTCCTTATTTGATCACAATGAAACGTGATTCCCCGTCGAAGTTCCTCCTTACTACCGATCGAAGTGGAAAACACCAAAGTTTTGAGGTGTCCCTACAGGTAAAAATCCAACGGCGTTAGATCGGGAGATCGAGGAGGCCAGGCAATAGGTCCTCCTCTATATATCCAGTGGTTTCGATAGATGTTATTCAGGTGCTCTCGCCCAGCAAAGCTGAAATGAGGTGGTGCCCCATCGTGCATCTAGTACATGTTTCGGCTATATTAATTCTTCAAAAGCATTCTGGAGGAATTCCAAATAAAGTTCTTTATTAAGTCGTGCCGGCAATATGAATGACCCAATAAAAAAATTGCCACTGATGCCTTCCCAGACATTAATTGATTGGAAATGATGTTGATGATGGAAACAATAGCTGCATGAGGATTTTCATCAGCCTATACATGTGAGTTGTGCGAATTTATGGTACCCTGTTTCATCCATGAAGAGAATAGTGGTAATGAAGTTTACATTATTTCATTGCTGATTCAATAGCCAGCTTGCAAACTGCATTCTTTGGGGAAAATCTTCAGGAATAAGTTCATGCACTTTTTTCAAATGATATGGATATAACACCTGTTCTTTTAGAACTTCACGTACTATTGTTTTCGATGTATTAAATTAATAATTTCCGAGTGCTCGTTGAAAGACTGTCATCTACAGCATTTAAAATATTTTCCTCCAATTGCAGCGTACGTACTGTTCTTCCCCGACCAACATTAGTATTTTTTTCCCCAAAATTTCCTAACATTATGAAGAAATTTAATAATATTACCTTATTAAATGGAATCGCCTACCATTCTCCCTTAGACGTTGGTCAACTCGTTGAAATGTTTTCTGATCTGAAAGAGTAAGATTAAGTTATCTATCATGATATAACTTCCTGGCTTCCAAAGCATTGCAAGACGCAAGACCATATGCATATACTCAATAAATGTGTTTTTCATATTTCGAATTATTTTATAATTAATTTCACCACGAAATTCAAACATAAGTAAACTAATATCCAAATAAATATTTAATGTGTCAGCGATGTGAAAGTTGACAAGTTCTAAAATGCAGGATATTTATTTCTTTCGTACCTAGCAACGTTTGCAACAGCAATATTTTGTTTTTGGTGCCGATAAAATAAAACGCACATTTTTTGCGAACCTAGGTCGAACTGCAATTCACAGAATTAGACGCTTTTACAAAAGAGATAAACTCTAATTTTGGATTGAATTTTTTTTATCATAAAGTTGAAGGTTGTATTTCAGTAATAAATAAATACACACTTATATAGTGATGTTTACACGGCGTATAGAGCTAAGGCTGGCGTATCAATATTTGTTAAGAAAAAACTGATAAGAAAGACAAAGGACTGATCAGGTTGGTCCTGAAACTACAAGGATATGAACTGGTAATAATTGGGGTACAAGCACCATTCAACGATGACACAGTAGTAACGAAAGACGAGCATGACAACGCACTGATCGGACTATTAGATACAATTGGTAACGCAGAAGAAGTTATTATCATAGGGGATTTTAATGCACAGGATAAACGATACCATTGTAGAAACATACGGGGAAAGAGACGTTAATGGTAATGGGGAGTGACTCATCGAGATATGCTCCCAATACTCACTACAAATAAAAAGTGGATTCTATAAGCGTAAGGACATTCATAAATATACCTGGAATCACCTGACTCTACAGTGAAAATCAATAGTTGACTTTATTATCTGGAAACAGACTGCAGTACGATGCTGTCAGAGCGTAAAGAGATGCAGTGTGTCGTACCCACCATTACTTGATAAGATCAAAGGTATTCTATGTCTGTAATAACCATATTGATAGTTACATAAGCGATCCGCATAATAAGATAAATACAAATTTGCACACAAATTTGTTAGAAAGCAGCTCTATAAATTGTTTAGCCGGAGGAGCAAAATGTATTCGAAGAATAAGTTTGCAATCATCAAGACCGTACTAAAGCCCAATCTAACCTATGGATCAGTAGTTTGGGGCTACGTAGCTGAGATGCATCTTAGAAGATTACAAGCCCAAGAAAAAATTGTGTCAAGGACGGCCTTAAACGCCCCGTAGTTCGTTAGGAACGAGCAAATTGACATGGAGCTGAAATAGACCTTCCTAAGGGAGAAACTGAGACAAAAAACTCTAAAGTCTTCTAAAAAGCAAAGACACACGAAAACGTGTTTATAAGGCAAGTCGTAGATCACGACACCGAAGAAGCCGGTAGGAAATATAAAAGATCATCCGTTTTAGGCTACTAGGACCTAGAAACTATCCAGGAACAAGAACCAGGAGCCAGTTAAGGAAGAAAGGAGAGACGTCAAGAGATGTCATCAAGTTCCAGTTAGGGCATCTCTTACTTGGCGAAACACTACAGGATATACGGGATCACATTTTGCTACATCATATGTAAGAGATAATTCTTTACCAATGAAATACTGATTCAGAAACCAACATTACCTTGTATGTTAAATTTAAGCGAGTGTAAAGAAATGAATGCACCGGCACCTAGAGTGGAGACACTAACGTTGTGAAGACCATAGGTTTGTAAAGGCCCGCGGGTGGGGTAGCCCGAGCGATTTTCACTGCGTATCTCACTGCTGGTCGTGGCTTAGCCATAATCAATAGGGACAAAACAATCATGTGACCTTCAGTTCAGAAGAGTTTTAACCGGTAAGAATCCGGCACTACTACCAGACTTCGTAGTGGTATCTATACAAGATTTACCCTCTTTAAAAAAATATATAGTCTCGGATACAGTCATTTGTCTGCCAGAACTCTTTGGTGAACTGAAGAAAACAAACCCAAGATGAAGAATCATTCTCCGCCATTACAACGCGAGGTCTCAGACATGGACTCAAACAAGTGGCTTTTTGAATCCGTAAAACATGGAATTGATGGGGCATCCATCGTACAGCCCTTATTTGACACCCGATGATATCCTTTTGTTTCCTTATATGAAGAAAAAACTGCAATTTTTACGATTTTTTACTCCAAAAGTGAGGGTTGCTGCATACAAAAACACCATTTTTTGGGATTACTATTTTCTTCTTCTTCTGGTGTCGTGTCAAATTCCCCCTCCAAATGATTGATCGTGGCAACGTTTAGTACCCACACCTACTCTCCATACAACAACACAGACTAGATGTAACATTTAACTATCCTTTGGCGAAGTTTTAAATTTAGATTGTCATTGCAGACAAGCGATCTCATTTTTTGAAAAGTTGTGCGGGCTGATTCGAATCTGCATTTAACTTCTTTATCTGAGTCAAGCTGTTCAGTGACATAATATCCAAGGTACTTGAAGTTGAAGACTCTTTCAACAATCTGTCCGTTTATTAGCAGAGAAGCGTCTGGATAGGGTGGACGACTGAAAACCATAAATTTAGTTTCAGCATTTAAGTTGAGTCTCATTTCTTTTCCAACCCTATTGACAGAATCTAAGAGTTGTAGATCCTGAAGGCTATCACTTATGATGGCCGTATCATCGGCATAACGCATCGTATTGATTAGCTCGCCATTGATTTTAACTCCAAATACTTTGTTATGTAGGGCTTCAGTAAAAATTTTGTCCGAATTTAAATTAAATAGCATTGGAAAAAGAATATATTCCTGTCTAACTCCTCCTTGAATTTCACATTCTTTGGTAAGTTTACCATTAACTCAGACCACTGCTCTCTGACGCCAATATAGATTCTCTGTAATCCGCACATCCTTGCCATCCACACCAGCATTCTTCAGTATATCTATGAGCTTCACATGCTGTACCCTGTCAAACACTTTCTCGTAATCGAATGTTTTTACGTTGGTGTTAACACTTTCGGAGAAGTATATTTAGAGCAAATAGTGCTTTTATAGTACCAAGAGCATTTCTAAATCCAAACTGGGTCTCATCTAGGCCATTTTCGCATTTATTCCTTATTCTACAGTGAATAATGTTCAGGAAAACCCACAAGATGAGACTTATTAATCTGTATTCGATACATCTTTTGGTATGTTGTTTTATTGGTTAGTTTTATTGGAGTTATAAAAACAAATTTTAGCTATTCTTTCGGTATTTCTCCAGTGTTGTACACAAAATTAAAAAATTCAACCGTATATCGATATTGTCTTCATGCATCAATTGCAGGAATTGTACTGGAATGTCATCTAGGCCTGTTGATTTTCTGGATTTTACACTTTTTATGCCATAAAGAACCTCTGACTTCAGAATTTCCGGACCTTCAGCTCCATGCACATCGTCGGATATGTTTGGTCTTTGGTCTTCAAATAATTTGGTTATGTAAGAACTGCAGGCATTAAGGATTTCTTGTTCATCAATGAGAAATTTGTTTGTTGTGTCTACTAGTATATTAGGGGTTCTCCAGAAACCTCCCTAACCTACTCATTCATGATGAAAATATCATGTTTTCTCTCTAATTCCTCCATTTCTCTACATCTGTCTCCCATCCATTTCTCCTTCTACTATTTTCACAGAGGTAAAATGCTGACATTAAAAGATATATAAGTTTGCTGATATTTCTAAAGATATAGTCAGCGGGGTACCATGAATATCGTCAAGTTTATATAAGAAACTGATGCCGAGGTCTTTCTGATGGTAAAGAAATATAAGAGTAGCTGTTTTTGTATTATCTTTCAATAAATTGTTCTTAACTTTTAAGGTTACTATGATCAATGCACTGGATTTGCTGAATCATGCCGAAAGTGTGAGTTAATTTTTCTACGCTTCGAAGATGTTGTGAACAAACGATGCTATTTTTATGGCTACTAAAACAAGTAGCATATGTGAGTTTGCAGTAACAATGGGAGACATAGATAGCAAAAAAAATGCAAAATCGTGTAGACTTTATATACAAACTGTATACAGGGTGTTCGAAAACGTAAAAAATGCTATCGATTTTTATATGCTTATAAGAACTGCTGTTTAGTAGGTCGTTTCTCAATAACTTGTTTTTTATATTTTTGTTTGACATTGATCATTTTTATTTGGAAATGCTTAAATCTGTTGAGAGTTATTGATTTATCGCACCGATTGTCATTCGATGTATCAATAAATATCGATAATATCGATATATCGATAAAAATGCGCACCCCTAATGGCAGCTACTTAAAGACATTCCGTCCAAATAATGGATGCGCTTCCTTTACATCAATAACAACCGAAAAATGTCACTATCGTTGGTGGCTCGAATGCCGGCACGCAAAAATGTTCCATTTCGTATGAACAGATGCATAAACCTCCGAAAACGCATGTGAACCCGGCAAAACAATGCCTTTATGTTTGTTAATTAATGTCCAAAAACGTCGCAACCGCATGCCGGTCCTTAAACAAGACGAGATCACGCCAAACATTTTGTCTGCCCGGTCCGCCAGGCTGCGTTTAAAAAATTCCCCCCGGAGCAGCAAAAAACCGCGTCGAGGTCCATAGACCACGTGACGTTCGGAAAATTTGCCAGAGTTCGAGTTTGTAACCCAGACAGGCATCTCGATGCCGGCAAGCGACTTTTTGCGATTATAAATGATCGAACCACCGGCATACTAATGGCTCGGGAGAAAGGAAACGTATACAGGGTGTTAACGAAGTTTTAATTCAAATGGAGGACATAACGGTTGTGTTATGCTTCTTGTAAATGATTGCTGGTATGGGTAAACCAGATTTTGAATTGTTATCGCGGTAAATTAAGCAACTAATTTTGCTTTCATATTGTATTAAAATACCTAAGTCTATACAACGACGAAATGTCTAAAATGCGCCTTTTAACCATTCATCCCTTAAAATTGGGTTATTGTTTTTACAGGACTGCTCTTTAAAAACATTATTGTCAATTTTTGGAGACATTATGAAATTACGAAGGTACAATTACTTCAATAAACACGCGTTGTTGCGAATTTGAATACTATATGAATAACATAATTGTTTGGATCTGTACGTCCAACACCCTAGGCTCTAAATTACTCCTCGCTGTGTATTGATAACACTAGTCAACACTGAAAAATTTTCTAGACTTTTCTTAATCGTTTTCGGCAAAATTAAGGGTGCTAATTATAAAAACGTCACTAGTTTTTTTCTAGCAGCTCTAGTTTTTAATTTACATACCGGTGCCAAATTCTCACAAAAATATGAGTTTTTACACGACGTCTTTTAAACAGTTACTATAAGTCAATACAAATTTCAGATCCCGATGAAGATTCCGGCAGTAATCTGCCATCATGTGGGTGTCCCATCATCCTTGGTATCGTTTTGTCTTTGTGCCTATGTCCTGGTGAAATCTTTCACCCTGCTTTTAATCCAAGATTTTCAGCCAATCTTTCGAAATAAGAATATGAATAATGAACTTTACCCCTTATGTTACACCTTAGATTTTTGTGCTGGAATAGTGAAACTACATTTTTATGAAAAAAACTTGAATGGTAACACAAGGCAAATTAAGTCTCTATTTGAAATTATATATTAACTTTTGGTAGGAGACATATATTTAAATATTCTAGAAGAATTTGATAATCAATATTTAAGTAATTTACCTCTGGCGGAAGACAGAACCGTTCCTGTTATCAACTGCTTATAAGCAACATTTTATGACAAGTGGATTGCCAACAATGAACCTTTTTGTTCGGACCTCCTTGTTCTCCTTATTCGTCTGTCTTAGATTATTTTATATGGGAAACGACAAAAAACATCGTTTATTATAATACAGTGACAATGGAGGACTCTACGGTAAGGGTAAGGGACGTGTTCGATAGCTTATCTCCAGATTCAATTAGAGCGGTCACCCATGGCGAACTAACTCGGAAATGTCTAGAAGTTAACGGTAGAAGTCTTGATTGATTAAAATAAGTCGTTTCCCTCTGTGGGGAAGCCGTTTAGCATTATATATATATATATATATATATATATATATATATATATATATATATATATATATATATATATATATATGAAGTAAAATGCGAAACAGTAAATGCAAGCTTCTCTCCATCACATCCTTTCTGTGCTAGAGGTTGCACAGTTAAAATAAATTGTTATAAAATACAATTCATCCTATTCCACCACCATCGAGATGGTGGCCTACCTGTACCACCATACAAAGAAGAAAGTCAAAGCTTACCCTTCCCGCTATGTTATACGGCAGAAGTACATGTTTCGTCTCTCACTAGACCCATCAGGGTAACGACATGCACCTGGCTCTGCAAAGGACAGATCGGAAGGAAGCAAGCAACACTGAACGCGGCTTTGTCGACCTCTCGCCGGGTGGCATATATATGTTTATACGGCTTTCACGGATACCTCCATGTGATATGCATTAGCAGTGGTTATATCCACATTATGCTGTTGTAGTGCAGAAATCATATTCAGCAAACGTACAACTATATTCAACTCCGTATGTAAATGAAGTATAATGCGAAACAGTAAATGCAAACTTCTCTCCATCACATCCTTTCTGTGTTAGTGTATTTTATAACAATTTATTCTAACTGTGCAACCTCTAGCACAGAAAGGATGTGATGGAGAGAAGTTTGCATTTACTGTTTCGCATTTTAGTTGCATATAGTTATACGTTTGTTTAATGTGACTTCAGCACTACAACAGCATAATGTAGATATAACCACTGCTAATGCATCTCACATGGAGGTATCCGTGAAAGCCTTATAAACATATATATATATATATATATATATATATATATATATATATATATATATATATATCCGGTTTCATAGCGTTATACACCTTCCGGTTCCCAGTCTCCATTGTTTTCACTCTTCCCAATCCGCTGGAAGTAAGTTTCTTTCGGACATGGCTCGGTAAATGCCCTTAATCCAGATAACTTTTGGTCTTCCCCTTTTTATTTTTTCATTTGGTGTCCATTTTAGGATTTGCTTTGGTAGACGTTCGTCCGTCATTCTCTCCACATGTTCATACCATACCAGCTGACGTTGGTCGATTTCATCGAGAATAGTTTTCTTTACGCCCATAATCTCTCTAATTCTCTCGTTTAGCATTATTAAAATACAAAAATGTTAAATTGCCTATATTTTGAAAAACTGCAAATTTTTGGAATAGACAGCCGTACAGTCACCTTTGATTTTAATGCTAAATAAGATAACATTATAAAAATAAGGAGTTACATTTAAAAAAATTGACTTTGATTGACTTAAACAATTTTTTAAAATTTAATATTTAATCTTAGTTTTAAATCACCCTCTATTTATTTATTATCAAAATATCAACATAGTCCAATAAAGTAGGTTCCCTTCTAGAAGGAAACCAAACCAAATTAAATAATACAGGCTGTTATATATATTAAGAAAGCACTGTATATATATATATATATATATATATATATATATATATATATATATATATATATATATATATATATATATATATATGTAATCGAAGATTTTCGGGCATCCCGTGTATGTGCTGAGTCCTGTGAGCTTTGAAAATGGTGAATGAGATTTCACCGAAACGTCAGCTGCCTTACAGTCCTGAGAGGGACTCAGCACATACACGGGATGCCAGAAAATCTTCGATTACACATCACACCCGTGAGAATATCCGACATAACATATATATATATATATATATATATATATATATATATATATATATATATATATATATATGGCACTCCGCACTGTACGGCCCTAGGCTCAGAAAGCTCTCCACCATATGCGATTGCCTATCTTCTATTTGATAGGAAGAAAACAAATCGAGGGGATGACCTCTTATACTGTATCTACTATGAATATGGGAGACACAATTAAAGGCATGACTGAGGTCACATAATGTAAGCCTCCCACGGCCGGCCTGAAACTAACATAACATTTGTGAAAATGGTGACGCAAAAAACTTGAAGGGTTCGATTACGTATTCCAAATAGATAAATTATCCACAAAAATTAAAATCCTAGCTGATCTTTTTTTTTAGTTATGAGTGTTTGAAAAACTTATTAAAGTAGTAAATAGATTTATAACATTTCTAACCACTTTTAGTCTAATCCAGGATCAACGACGGGGACGTAGTGACTTTTTTTCCCATATAAAAGAAAAAAAAATTTAAAATATTATTACTTAGGGGAGAGTCTGGTATTATTGTACTGCCTGATAAATTGTACCACCTGAAAATTTTACATTTAGTGTAACTTTTTCTCTTTCCTGGCAACACGAAACTGAGCGCTGACAGCGCCCTCTACTACTTTTCATTTTGTAATGGCGTCCGGCAAGTGCATTCATTTTTAGAGAAAAAAACGTTTTTGTTTTCATATAAATTTTGACCTGAGTAGCTAAGGACATTACTCAGTGAAAATGTAAGTTACGATTTTGCTATATTTTTTATTGATTAGGTCTATAATCACCGCTTAAACAATAAAGTTGCGAACGTATTATGTTGGACTGACAATCAGTGACGTTCGGAAATTCGCATTTGATATAGCAGAAAAACATCATATCTCTCACAAATTTAATAAAAGTAGAAAAATGACTAGCAAAGTTTGGTTTTACGCTTTTAAAGGCCGACATCCAAAACTGAGCGTAAGGCAGCCTGAAAGCACATCCATAAATAGAATAAAAGGCTTTAATAGATACAATGTTTATAGTTTTTATGATCTATTAGAAAAGTTAATTGATGAAAATGGCCTAACAGCTGTAAGTATATTTTATGTAGATGAAAGCGGATTTTCCACAGTCCAAAAGAAACCGCAAAAAATAGTTGGCTTAAAGGGCAAAAAACAGGTTGGCGCAATCACAAGTGGAGAAACGGGGGTTAATACAACTGCAGTTCGCTGTGCTAGTGCCGCGGGACAATTTGTGCCACCAATACTTATTTTCAAAAAAATGAGACAAAACCCAGAGTTGCGCAATGACGCACTTGAGGGTAGTGTTGTTACCATTTCAGAATCTGGCTACATAAATTCTGTCCTGTTTGTCGAATGGATTAAGCATTTTATTAGTGTACTCAAACCAGCTCCTACAAACAAAGTTGTGCAATTTGTAATGGATTTAAGACATCTGGTGTATGGCCAGTGAACAGAAATGTCTTCCCAGAACATTTGTTCGAAGCTGCTGACAATATGGACGCTGATAGTTCCAAAATTCTAAGCAATGAAAGTACATCGATTTTGCAGGATTCTACGACCTTGATAGCAAATAATGATCAGGATAAAAATAGCATAACTCAGACAGAAAAAAGTGTTGAAAGAACAGAAGACAACATTATCAAAGGAAAGGAAAACTCCCCAGCATCATCATCACTAAACCAACAACTATCGACTTCAGAATTGAACACTAAAAATATTAGAAAATCGTTAAACTCTTTGTGCCCTATACCCAAAAGTAAACAACACAAAAAAAATACTATTCAGAAAACAGTTGAAATTACATCAAACCCTTATAAAATTAAATTGGAAGAATCAGTTGCAGCTAAATGAGTCAAAACCACAGGAAAATCAAAGAAGATACTCGGAACTACTACTAATATTACATTAATAAATAAAGAAAAAGCACAAAAGATTAAAAACGAAGAACGAAAGAAAAAGATTATTAAAACTCAGAAGAGAAACAGATCTTCTTCTACAAGCAGTGAAGATGTTGTTTTAAAAAAAGTTAGGCAGGCACAAGTGAATGTAGGAAAAACTAAAGCAATAAAAAAAGGACAAGCACAAAATAACAGAAACGTACTTAAAAAAAAAAGATAAGGAAAGCTAAGAAAAGACAATGATCTTCATCGACGAGCAGCGATGACTGTGGGGATGTAGTTCTAGAGCTGATAGACGACAATGATAATGATGATGACGAGGAAGATGTTTGTGTAATATATGAGATTTACTACTTTGACAAAACTGGGCCAAACGTTGACTGGATACAGTGCGTTCTATTTGGGATACGTAATTGATCTCGGCAAATTTTTTGGGTCACCATTTTCACAAATGTTATGTTGGCTTCAGGTTGGCCGTGCCCGAGGGGCCTTGATTTCCAGTTCTTCAGCCATGCTTCCCATAACAGCAGTAAAGCTCGAACAGTCGAAAACCAAATTGTTGGAGTTTCAGCAAAAACCATGTTAAATTTTGGTACAGATATGTGGATGATGTTCTAGCATGTTTTAAAGGCACTACTAGGCAGCTTCAAAAATTCTTACAATACATTAATAATTGCCAACCAACAATTCAATTTACTCTGGAAACTGAAAATAACCATAAAATAAATTTTCTTGATCTCACCATATCTCACCTCAATAATTAGTGCAATTTTAAAATTTTTAGAAAACCAACGTTTACAGGTAATACTATATCTAATGACTCTTTTCACCCCTTACAACACAAAATGGCTGCATCCAATTCAATGATACATAGAGCATTCTCTCTGCCTCTCTCTGAAGAAGATCTTCAAGAGGAACTAAATATCATTGAAAGGATTGCAATATCAAACAATTTCACCCATTAAACCATAAATAAATTAATAATTGAAAAACAAAAACAACTAGCTTTTAATTCAATATATCCCAAAATAAAAAATGATAAAGATAGTTCATCTTCTATATCTTTGTCATACTGTGGTACCCTATCAGAAAACATAGCTAATGCTCTTTCCAAACATAACATAAAAGTAGCCTTTAAATCTCAACACAACCTGTCCACTATCCTTTACAATGCTAAAGATAAAATTAATAAATTTGATAAATCAGGAGTTTATAAGTTAAAATGTTCCGAGTGTGATAGCTTGTATATTGGACAAAGTGGTAGAAGCTTTAAAACTTGCTTTTCAGAACACCGCAGATCATATAGACTACAAAAAACAGACTCGAGCTTTGCCAACCATTACTTAGAGCGCAGCCACAATTTTCCTGATTTAAGCAACACTGACATATTACATTATTCAACAAGGGGCCAAAAGTTAAATATTCTTGAATCTTTAGAAATATATAAACATAGTAAAAATAAAAATGTAAATTTGCTTAATGACCAGACAGAACTTGGGTTTTCCCCGTTATTTGTTGTCGCCAAATAATAATTAGTTCCCAAAATTTAGTACCTCCCCTTTGTAATAATGTAATTTTTCAGGTAATTTTTATTTATTGTTAAATTTTCTCATGTTTCTGTATTGAATACTTAGTCTACTTTTGTAATTCGGTTTGAAAATGACTCTGTAAGTTGAAACTACAGTCACTGTTTTCGTAATAAATTTAGTGGTATAAAACATAGTAGTTCCTTTTTAAACATTTCCCGAAGATGATTAATTACCACATAGTAACGGCTACCAGCAACAACTTTTTATATTGTTGATGTATACAAACTGCAGTACACAGAAATATTATGTGCTAATCAATTTGTTCAAACAAATTAATTTTACAAAACTAATGATATATTTGAATTAAGCGATGCTTTGATGCCTTAAACGATCAATGGTCTTTCAGAATTGTTGCTTGAAAGCCTATCGGTCACGAAAGGTGAAGGTTTCCAAAATTTGAAAAATTCATGCAATTTGAAATTTTCAAAATTGAATATTTCGAAAAGAAAAATATTTGGGCAAATTCAGCGGCATTCGAAAGGGTAAGACTGTTACTTTGAGATGTAAAATCTGATATAATAGAGGAATTCGAATTCAGCAACCAAAACTTTACAAAAAATTATTAATCTTATTCAATGTACAAATTTCAATTCGAGCTGTCTTTTTGTCCACCTTCCATTTGACATTTTAAATATAAAAAAACTTCCACAACATCTCGAACCCCTGTACTGTGAGTGTTAGTTCTATAAGGAATTTTATTTCGAAGAATAGTTCCTAACATTAACCTTTTCATCTTTCTGTGCACGACTTCTGTTAATGGCGTTTTTTGTCAATATCAGTGCCTCTACACCATAGGTTAATACGGGAAAGCCCCATTGGTTAAATATATTTCTTTTTATACACATTGGAAGATCAAATCGCCACTCTAATTTTAGTTTTCCAAATGCAGTCAGAGCCATTTTACGTTTGATTTCATTTGTTTGGTTATCTCATCCAATATATCTCATGTCCTAGATATTTATAAATGTTTGTTTGTTCTATGTTTTTGTTTTAATTTTGAAGGACTCATTTAGGATAAGATTTGTAACAAACTGGATTCTTACCTCTAAAATATTCCACAGTACTAAAAATAGTTTAAATTTAACTCCCTTACAGTTAATATCCAACATCAATATTAGTCCCATAGGTAAAAATTAGTGCTGTGTATGACGTAAATTCCATGATGGATGAGACGTATCCTATCCAGGGGTGTTGGGGCCAATGTAAGAGCAAACCATACATAAAATGTAACAGCAAAAAATGGGTTGGGGCCAAGAGGGAGGGGGGGGGGTCAATGTTGGCTAAAATAAGTTTTTTGAATTTAAAAGCCAAAGAATGCATTTTGGAAAAAAAGTTTCAAATAAAAGTTGTAGAGATTTTAAAAACCTACAATTTGAGCTATTGTGCGAGCATTTTTGTTATATTATTTCAAAAATGCCAAACAAATCTTAAAATCGGCCATTTTTTACATATCAATTATTTATTGCAAAATAAAATTTGTTTACACTTTTTTGATTTAAAAAAGGAAGCCTTCGTCATTTCGAACAAAATTACATTTTATAATGCTAAATCAAATTATTTGATTTGACGATATTGCTATTTGTTTATCCCAAGGCGCAAAATCTTGATTGCCATAACTTGTTTTGGGTGAACATTTTGACCTGCACAAAGGCTCAGTCTCTTCGTGAAGGCCTAAATCTTGTTAGGGCAAATGAAAAAATTAATTTTCAATCCCTTAAATATCGCTCCAAAAAAGGGGGCGTGGCATATTCATAATTTTTCGAGCTACCCCAGATAAAAATAAAAAACCAAATTGGTCCATTCGTTGCTGAAATACGGCGAATTATTCCGAGCGCTGCTGATTTGAAGTTGCGAGTTCAGTTCTCTCGCGCGCGGGAGAGCTTTAATTCTTTATAAAAAATAACTCTTTTTTAAAGTGATATTTAAGGAGTTAAAAATTAATTTTTTGATTTGCCCCTAACAAGATATGAAACTTTAGGCCTTCACGAAGAGTTTGAACCTTTGTGGAGCTGAAAATCTTTACTCAAAAAAAAGTTATAGCAATCAGCATTTTGCACCTTGGCATAAACAATTAGCAATATCTCAGCAACAAATTACTCGATTTACTATTATAAAATCTCATTTTGTTCAGAAATGTCAGGGCTTCCCTTTAAGAGCAAAAAAGGGCAAAAAAGTTAATTTTGCAATAAATAATTGATATGAAAGAAATGGCTGATTTTGAGGATTTTTTAACCTCTTTCTTCTTCTTCTTCTTCTTTCTTAACCCATTGAGGTCCATTCCTGGATATAAGCCTCTCCGATGGTCCTCCACTGGGATCTGTCTCTCGCCTTCTGGAGCCAGTCTTTTCCAGCAAACTGTCTTATATCATCTACCCATCTGCGTTGTGGCCTGCCACGATTTCGGTTCGTTTCTCGCGGTCGCCATTGTAGTAATTTACTCGTCCACCTATCGGGCTGTTGTCTAGCTATGTGCCCCGCCCATTGCCACTTTAGTCGTGATAAGCGTTCAGTGACGTCAACTACTTTGGTTCTTGATCTGATTACTTGATTTCGTATTTTATCCCGTAACGAGATTCCTAACATTTGTCTCTCCATGGGGCGTTGAGTGACTCGGAGCCTATTTGCGTTTTGTTTGATTAGTGTTATCGTTTCCATGCTGTAAGTAGCAACAGGCAAGACACACGTGTTATACACTTTCCGTTTAAGGTTGATTGGTGTGTTTCTATCTCTTAATAAGTACTGCAACTTTCCAAAGGCAGCCCATGTCAGCCCTATTCTCCTTGTTATTTTCGCCGTTTGATTTTCCCCGTTTCATGACGTGGCCTAAATAGATGTACTCTTGGACATTCTCTATAATTTCATTTTGAATCTCTATTTGTACATTTGTGTCAGGGCTCATTAACTTAGTTTTCCCCAAGTTCATCTTAAGTCCCACTTTTCTCGCCTCTTCATTGAAATCTTGAAGCATTTGTTTTGGCTCTTCTGGGTTTCTAGACATGACAACAACATCGTCGGCGAAACGAATATGACTAAGATAAGAATCGTCGACGCTCAAACCTTTCTCATCCCAATTTAGTTTTTTAAAGACATCTTCCAAAGCTAGCGTAAATAGTTTCGGAGAGATGACGTCTCCCTGACGCACACTTCTCATAACGTTTATTTTTTCGGTTTCTGTGTCTTCGTCGATTTTAACCTGTATAGTTGCGTTTTAATATATGTTCTGTATGATAGTGGTATACTGGAGTCAATTCTAGCATTATTAAGTGATTTCAAGATCGCTCATTTTTCTATAGAGTCAAAGGCCTTGTGAAAATCTACAAATGCCAGGAATATTTCTCGTTTTTTTCTAGGACTGTGCGTAGGGTTTGGATATGATCTATTGTACTAAATCCATGTCGAAAGCCGGCTTCCTCCACAGGCTGGTAGTAGTCAAGATTTTCAGTCAGGCGATTTGCCAATATGCGAGTGAATAGTTATATAGGTGGTTTAATAAACTGATAGGACGGTAGTTTTCTATATTTGTTGTGTCCCCTTTTTTGAAGAGAAGTACGACTTGTGCGTTATACCATTGTTCTGGTACTATACCTTCGTATAAGCATTTATTCATCAGTGTTTGTATCGCTTTTTCAAGACTGTCTCCACCCATCTTTAACATCTCAGTTGTAATTTGATCCTCGCCCGGGCATTTTCCATCCTTCATCTGTTTTAGTGCTCTTTTTATTTCATCTAACGATATCTCCGGCAAATTTTCTGATCCTACATTTTTTATTTGTTTTACTGTTTTTGTTGGATCTGGATCCGTATTGATCGAGGAGTATAAGTCCGCATAGAATGCTTCCACAGCCTTTATGATGTCATCTACATGTGTTACTGTCACCGCTTCTCTGTTCTTTAATTCTGTTATTTTGGTTCGTCCTCTTGAGAGACCTGACCTCAAAACTTTCATATTTGCGTTTCTTTCTATTGTTTCGTGTATTAATTTTGTTTTGAACGTTCTACTGTATTTCCTTACTTCTTTCTTGATATTTTTATTCAGTTGTTTTGAAACTCTCTGTGTCTCTCCCAGTCATCCTTCGTCTTTCCATCATCTGTAATGTATTTGAACTAAGTTTCTTGTCTGTAGTTTTCCTTAATCTTCCACATACTTTTTTCATTGATGTTTTTATAGTAGTTTGGATTTTATCTTCCATTTCAATGCAATAATTGCAATGACAAATTAATAAAGATGATCGCATAAATTGTAGGTTTTTAAAATCTCTCCAACTTTTATTTGAAACTTTTTCTTTCAAAATGTGTTCCTTAGCTTGTAGATTCAAAAAACCCGTTTTAGCAAAATTTGACCCCCCCCCTCTTGGTCCCAACCTATTTTCTGCTGTTACATTTTATGCAGAGTTCCTTCTTACATTGCCCCCAACACCCTTGCCATTTCGGAATTTACGTCACTATATTTACCTATGGCTTGGACTATATACTTTAATAAAGTTAATGGTGATTAACCCTATGAGGTTGCAGCTGATTTGCGACGACTTCTAATTTCTTGAGCACCTTGTATTATATAATTTTAATAATTTGCAGCATATATATTACAGGCTATTGACTTATTGGTTAAATTCTGAATCCTACACTTTACCTATGTAATAAAGATTTATGTTCGGATGCACCGTTTTAACTAACAGTTGTAGCCTTTCTTGGCTATGAACACAAAAATCATGACAAAGTTATAATAATTAGTTACTTTTGTATTCTTCGCTAACTGTACTATAAATAAAACCTAGAAGGAAATTAAAAAAGTTTTTAACATTTTTATATTTTGGCATATTAATGCTACAGTTTTTTGAATATTTTTTGTAATCAGCGGGACATATGGTCTGCATTTTATATTTTCTTTTTTCTTTCTACAGTATTTGCTTATTTTTCAACGGTCGTTAATAAACCGTTCTGTATTAATTTACAAGAATTTGTGTTTTTGTGAGAATCAGGTGTGAAAGCACCTTTATGAAGTGTAACTGGCAGGTGTGACATACGATTTACGAACGGAACTCCGAACATGAATCACTGCCACCCATATCTTAAAAAAGTGGTTGACTGATTCAAATTGTGCTGACAATCCAAAAATGACAGTAGTTTGCTCGACGCCATATTGGACGTAAGCAATTATAAAAACATTGAAATTGTAGTTCTTTATTTTGTTGGTAAATCTGACACATCAGGCGCGGAACCAAGGGGGGGGGGCGGTGGGGGCGATCCCCCCCCCCCAATAGCTTTGAGTTCAGGAAACTAGACCCGATTTTGCCTCTTATACTATAGTTTATTCAAGAACTAGAGAGAGTAATAAATCATTTTTTACCTTTTTTTTTTCGCAAAATACCTGTCTTCTAGGGTCAGGTGTCTTTGGCAAAAAAATATATTTTTCATTCCTATGAATGGGTTAAAAATTTTATGATCAAAAATACCGGTCTATAATAATGGGTCACTTGGGTTGGATAACAATAGATATTTGGATGTGTGAAGTGTTAAAAAGGATTTTAATCCTTGTCGTAGGCGTCGGAAGGAGGTTAATTTTATCACTAAGTATTTATGGCATATAATATTATTTCGTTAATAAACTTAAAATAAAAAGTTTTTATAATATTATTTTATTTCTTATGACTTTTTAATAATTCACATACATTAGAAAATATAGATAATTTTGACATATTTAACACAAATCACAACTGTATTTTTATTATTTTTAATTTTGGCATAGAAACCGTTTTAGGCACATTCAGAATAAAACGTAGACTTTTTCTCTCAAAAAATTCTAAGTTATATTTTAAATACTTACAAAATACCTATTCTCAAAAATACAAGAAGTTAAGCATATATAAAAAAAAAATCCGTCCGTATAATGTGAAAATTTTTTTGGGGCTATCAGTCATTTAATTATTAATTAAAAACATTTTTAGGACATTTGACGTTTCAGCTTATTTATTTTTTAAACCAGAATTACAATTAAACACTAAAAAGGGATTCAAATGTAATTAATTTGTATATGTTAAAAATATTTAAATAATAAATTGTGTTTACGCTAGTAAACATTACGTATCTAGTTCGTAATCCAAGTCGGTGAAGCTATCTTCGCTCAAATTAATTATAATTGGTTCCTCTATCTCACGGATCATGAGATCGAGTTTCCACATTTTCTTTTATTCTTTTATTATATGGATTTTTCCAAATTTTCTGCAGTAACTTTATTCCAAAAAATCTTTCAAAAGTTCTGTTAAATTACTGATTTTGTAAGTTGTGTTATTTTTAGCAAGCGAGATATTTCCTTCGATAACGGACTTTTCCAGACGATCTATAAGAATAGATTTCCTATCTGGTTTTTCCCAGCAAAAATTAAGTTCTCTGAGATCTCAGTTTTTTTAGTTTCAGGTAAATCCCGATCTACATTGATTTTAGTTAGAATTTTGTCGACGGTTGCTCCTTTTATTGCAGTTTACATCTGTTCTTCAACGAAGTTTTTCGTCTACCTGTGATCGAATGTGACTTGGGAGTACTAACAATTCCAGTCGTTTTTTCTCCTTCAGTATTCGGCACATAGATTTTCCAACTCCTATCATGTTGGAAGACATCTCAACAGAACTTTTAACATTATTATCTAGATATTGATATTTTAAGGCAGCATAAACATTCACAATAATAAGTTTTTCGTTAAGGAAAAAATGCCCTGATTTAACGGTTTTAGAATAAATATAGATGTGGAAGCCATATTTTTGGGTATCTCACTAATCTCATATAATATTTAAAAACAAGCACAAACAAGATAAATCACTAAGGACACATTGTAAGGTGTACTTTGCTCACTGACAGAAATTAAATTGAATTATCAGAAATTCTATTGTTGCAGTAAATTTATAAAACCTTATAATGTTTAAATATAAAATATAATTAAATATAATTAGATTCACGGCAGTTCTCAGTTACCTGCGGCACTAGTGCAGGTAAGCTGGAGGTTCCGGTAACAGTTTTTTTACTCTCTTGAATAGAGTGTAGGAATGTATATGCTTGCGATCGCCCTTCTCGATCCCAAGATCTTTGAGTTCAGGAAAATAAAACCGATTCTGCCTTTTATATTAGGAATGTGTATGCTGCTAGCATTCTCCTTCCGTTGACAACTTGTTTTTCTTGCGATAGCCACTCCCTCCAAGAGCTGTAAGTTCAGGAAAATAGACACGATTCTGCCTCTTATACTATGTGTATGCTGTCCGCATCTTCCCCCCTGTCGACAACTTGTTTTTTCTTGTGATCGTCCGCCCCTTCTCCAAGAACTTCAAATTCAGAAAAATAGACCCGACCCTGCGTTTTACACTAGAAATGGCAATGTTGCTGTTCGCTTCGCTTGCCATACTGTACTTTTGTGATGTCACCAAGAGAGAGTCTGGATCCGCCCCTGTGATACATACCAAGTTAACTGTCAAAAATCAAAAAATGAATATGTCATTGTGAAGTTTTTAACTACTATTATAAAATTGCTGTTCTTATATTCTTTATATTTATATAATATCTATTTTAATTGTACAGTGTGGTAATGTTGAATAAAAAATCAAAATTTCAGTGCCCCATTCGCATAAAAAACAACAATATGTGGTGTAGTCACTCTGCAGTCCTGTAAGTAATGCAATAACTTTTAGATCGGCACAGATATTTTATTTGTGATTTTCGTATTTTATGGTTTGAAGTAATATACGCATGTTCTCGTACGTTTCTTTCATATTTAGAGCATGACTCAAGGGAACACATGGTCGTTCATTTCCATGTAACAATAAAATAAGCAGTCGCCACTTAATGGATTTATAAGAAAGAACGTTCGTTGATTAAACCCGAAATATCACGACAGTAAACTAAGTTATTTAGCATTGAGAAACATACTGACAGCAAAGATTGCCCTTTCTGAAACTTGGAAATTTTCACCCCTTTTTATAAGAGATTCTACTATTGTAAACGAGATCTAAGCAGCTGCGACTTTGTTTTGGGTAGATCTAAATCACGAATAAGATCGTTGAGTTCTTTCTGAGATACAAAATCGAGCTGTTTATTGCTAGTAAATTTGTAATTATCTTTCTTTTAAAATCTTGGACCGCCTTTTGATTCAAAATCATCCAGTTCATCCGATTTCGAGTCGATTTCATATTTTTCTGAAGACTTAGGGATAGGTATGCTAGAAGCATCATGAAGTATAGGTCTTATGGCTCAGGGGATATTAGGATATTCAATTTTATGTTTGATTGTGGTAGAAAACTTCAGGATTTTTGTTAAGCAGAAGTAGCAATCATCAACATGATTTTGAGATTTCCGCCTAATAATTGACACCTCAAACTTTATAGAATTGTAAGTACCCAGTAACCATTCTGTTAAGGTTCTTGACCAAAAGTGAAAGCAACTTTTGGGAGCCCAAGTTTTGCCTTGATCGCCAACTTTACACCCAAAATATAACTCGTTTGGCTTTTCTGGTAAGTGGTCTCAAAATCTTTCGTTGAGTTTGCAGTGTCACTTTACCATATAATTCAATTTGTTCACACAGGAACGCGACGACATCGCTTACATATGGCGTACATCTGGTGTTTTCTAGGAACGTCGGGTATCGACAGTTCCAGGAGTTACGACATAATTCCTGTATACAGAAACCTTTGGATAAGTAGTTCATCCTTCGACGACTACGGAGTATGGTGAAATTTGGAATTACATGGTGTTTAATGCCTGACGACGTTGAGCCATCTCCATCTACTTCAAAAGGACGTAAGCTCGATGATTTCGTGGAGTTTTCTCGGGAAGCAAAAAAAGTTTGTGATATAATTATTTGTCAAGCAAAAGAACGATTCAGCTTTATAGGTCACTTGGTAGCAGCCAGTCTTTTTTTTTTCGGAACAGTATGGCGAATGTAGTACATGTTTTCCCGAACAAAAATTGAACGATATGATTAAAATTTACCCCTCTTTTATTGAACAAAAGCTCCGTCATATATGAAACTGAAGAATTTAGATCATTTAGATGGGACCTCTTGTACTTTATAAGTATTTTTGGCAAGATATCGACTTAAGTGAAACATTTAGTGAAGGTCTAAAACTTTTTTTTTTCGATGGTATCGGCTGAAGCAGAACGATGCTTTTCCGAAACCTTGAAACAGGCCGTCACAGAATGAGAAGCAACATAGAGCTTGCGCAACTATATCAAAGCCCTAACATCATTCAAGAAATAAAGTCCCGAAGACCACGATGGGCAGGTCATATACAAAGGAGCCAAAACGATCGACTAATAAAACGGTTATGGGAGGAAGCACCACAAGGAAAAAGACCTCTGGGAAGACCTAGGCTTAGATGGAGAGATAACATCCACAAGGATCTAGCTATCTTTGAAGTTGACCAGCAAAAATGGAGGGAGTTGGCACAAGACCATTTCAGGTGGAGGCAGATAGTCGAGGCAGCCAAGACCGACCCTGGGTTGTACTGCTACGGAGTCAGTCAGTCAGTCATTGGAATTGCAGCCCCTCCATTTTTAATGCACCAGTCGCCCCTGCATTGAGTACTCGAATACAGTTTTCATAACTTTTGTATATAGTGATACATAAATAGAAAGAATTAATCTATTCAAACTTCCTTGGTTTAATAAAGTATCGTGTCAATAACATGCTAATATTAATTACCAATAAACCGTTCTAAAGTTAAAATAATTTAATGCAACGTATAAACGAAGTAATTGTCATTATTGGCTAAAATGTTTAATTAAATGAAAAAAGTATTATTTGACGTTTCAGAGGCATGACATAATGACTGTAAAAATGTGCGATTACGGTGTACTCATTTCCTCCAAGTCGACAAATCGTGCGACGGTTGCAAGTCGTCGTTGCTTGTTATATGATGAATTCCTTTGGTGGCAATTAAGACCGAGTCGCTTTTTTGGCTAATAAACATCTAGTTACCTTCGCAATTGAAACCGGCCACGAATATTTGTCAACATTCATTTGTATACGGGGTACGTTGTAAAGATCGAAGCTAATAAATTGAAGTTTAGTTTCCAGGCTTTGTTAGCACTCTAACAAGAACACTATTTTTATATAAACAGTATATATATATATATATATATATATATATATATATATATTTATATATATATATATATATATATATATATATATATATATATATATATATATATATATATATATATATATATCCGGTTTCATAGCGTTCTACGCCTTCCGGTTCCTAGTCTCCATTGTTTTCGGTCTTCCCAATCCCCTGGAAGTAAGTTTCTTTCGGACATGGCTTGGTTAATGCCCTTAATCCAGGTAACTTTTGGTCTTCTTCTTTTTATTTTTTCATTTGGTGTCCATTTTAAGATTTGTTTTGGTAGATGTTCGTCCGTCATTCTCTCCACATGTTTATACCATACCAGCTGACGTTGTTCGATTTCATCGAGAATAGTCTTCTTTACGCCCATAATCTCTCTAATTCTCTCGTTGGTTATCCATTTGATCCTTGACTTTCCGACAGATCTTCGTCAAAAGTCCATTTCAAGAGCCAGCAGTTTACGTTCTAAAGTTTTATTTATCTGCTATGTTTCACATCCCTACAATACAACGCTTTTAAATATTGCATTGTATAAAAGATGTTTTCTTTCCTTGAAGATATTTGTTGACCATAATAGTGAGTTTAAGCATCCGATAGCTTCCTTTAGTTATTCGCTCCAATATTTTTTCTTCAATTCGTCCACTTTGACTGATCTTTGTTCCAAGGTAGGTATAATCAGAACAAGATTTCACTATGATATTGTCATCCATTTCCAAATCTGTTTCTTCTCCACCGATATACATATATTTAGTTTTACTACAGTTGACAGTTAATCCTCACTCTGCGTATTCTTTAAATAGTTTCCTCGTCATAAATTCGGGGTCTTCTTTATTTTGGGTCACTACCACTTGGTCATCTGCAAAATGAAGTGTATATAAATGAGTGTCGTTATTTACTTCTATTCCCATTCTACTGCATGATCTTCTCCAATTCTTTAAAGTTTCATTGAGGTAGATTTTAAAGAGAGTTGGTGATAGACAATATCCCTAGCGAAGGCCTTTGGTCACATGAAAGCTTTCTGATAAGTTATTGCCGATCTTAATTCTGGAGAATGCTTGATCGTATAGCTGTTTGATAGCTTGGATCGCTGTATTGTTAATTGGAAACTTCTCCATCACGTGCCATAATTTTTGTATCGGCACCGTATCATATGCTTTTGTGAGATCAACAAAAAGCAGATGAACCTCTCTATTTCTTGTCACCTTCTTTTTATTAAGTTGGGTTAAACTAAATATATGATTTACGTACGATCGGCCAGCTCTAAAACCTGCTTGTTCTTCAATTTCTTGGGGGTCATATTCTGTTTCTATGATGTTTCTAAGCAGTTTTCCGTATACTCTACTCATTGTGCTGGTTACAGTTATACATCTATAGTTTGAGCATTCGTCGCATCTTCCTTATTTGTGGATTGATGTTATCCAGCCTTCTTTCCATATAGTTGGGATAGGATCATCATTATTTAGGAGTCTGTTAAATAATCATTGAAGAAAGGACGTTAGTTGTTCAGTACCGTTCCTTTAACAGTTAAGCAGGTCCAGCTGCTCTCCTATTTTTCAATGAATCCACAGCCCTACATACCATCTCCTTTGTTACCTCTATTTAGTGGCCTTGTACGTTGTACCGTCTTGGGAAGTTAACGAGGTACTCTTGTCGGTCTTCGGTAAGCTGCGTTTGATAATGGGTTATCCACTTTTTGATTGGGATTGGTTGTAAGTTAATCTTGTTTGTGATGTCTGATCTTAGTGTTTTTATTAATTTCCATGCTTCTGATGAACTTGTACCTCCTACATGTGTATTTAGCTCAGTGCATTTCCTGTCCCATGTGTCGTTTTTGTTTTTGTTAATCATGTTTTTAAATCTGGATTGTTAATTTTTGTATATGTTTTTATCTTGTGAATCTTTTGAATTTAGTCATTTGTTGAAAGCTTTTTGTTTTATCTGTTTTTGTTCTTTCAGTGTCTTGTCCCATGTAACATTGTTGTTTCATCTGTTCATGTCTTTCGTCTTAATTCCTAGAGCTTCTTGTGCAGCGGAGTGTAGAGAGGATACGATGTGTTCATACAGTTCATCAGTGCGCCCTGACAGCAATTCATTTTGAGGTTTGTTATCTAATCGAGTCTTAAATAGATATTTTGTACTAGGTTCATGAAGTCCTTCCACATTGTAAGATATTCGTTCTATTGTTGAGGTGTTTGTATTGTCTGTTTCGTTGTCTTTTGTCTTGAAGGGAATTTGTATCTTTGCACCCAAGAAAAAGTGGACAGATCCGCATTCTATTACTCTGTTTACCCTAGTGTCTTGAACTTTCAGAAAGGATGTTGTGTGCAAAGCTCGATCAGCCTTTGTCCGTTGTTGTTAAGCGTATTTTCACCGTACCTTCCAACTACATTACTGTTTGTTTTTGATCCTACTCTAGCATTTAGGTCGCCAATCACTGTTGTTTCTCTTTGGTTTGCTATTCTTGAGATATAAACAGTGTAATTGTTAAAATGTTTAGTAAAAACGAAAGTCTTGACGGCTTTGGTAAAGTTGAAAATCATGGTTCTTGGATTTAGACTGTCAAATTAGAATTATTATCCGACGTTTCGCCTACGATTGTAAAATACATCTTCAGGGAACTTTATTGCACGCGATTAGAACACTGAATCACCATCGAGGAGCGATAGCCCGGTATTTATATCCTACTGGTGCTCAGCGGACCGTGATCCAGCGCTACGATCGATTTCCACGTATGATGTAATATCGGACATGGACTCCACCCTACTAAAATTAATCAATGTGTCAAATTTTCACTTATTTTACTTTTTAAGGAACTCTACTGTCACCCCTCGTAGCGGACATCTTCATGGAAGCTTTGGAAGAAAACGCCTAAATTTCGATGCAGATATATAGATAATACGTTCGTAGTTTGGCTGCTCGGCGCAGATAACCTCCATAGTTTCCTGGATTATTTAAACCAACAACACCCTAGCATAAAATTTACTATGAAAACTGAATCAAGGGGTGCCCGTTCCTTTCTTGGTATACTAGTACAGAGGAATAATAATGGCAAATTAGGACATTCTGTGTACAGAAAAACAACACAGATAAATCGATATCTCAATGCAACGTCACATCATCATCCTTCTCAAAAACAATCCGTCATTAACTCTTTGGTACATAGAGCTCTTTCAATATGAGAAGAACACTCACTGGAATCAGAAACAGAAAAACTGACTAACGCTCTAAGAGGCAACCGATATTGCGCTGAAGATATTAGATGTTCTTTTAATAAATATAAAAACCTCACTCCTCAACAAAATGTCATATATGTATCACTTATGGGCAGTATTGTTTTGCCTTATATACACGGAATCACCGACAAGATTGCCAGATTGCTAAAAAAAATCAAACATTTGGACAATTTTCAACACATATAAAAAAGACTAAAATGTGGTTGTTGGACTTGCATTGTCTTTATTTTTATTTATTTTTACTTAATTTAACTCAACTTACTTTAACCACATTTTAATCAATCTTAAACATTGTCTACAACCTTCAAACAAACATATAAGAAAGTTGGACAACGTTTGAAGTTAGCAAAGGACGCAATACCATTACAAACAGAAGGCGGTTATAAGATATCTTGCTCTTGTGATAAAGTGTATGTGGGTGAAACAGGACGGTTTATTTCTACTAGGCTTAAGGAACATGAAACATATATTAAAAAGAAACAGATTGTATAATCTGCAATACCTGAAAACCAGCATTACTCAGGTCATACTTTTAATTTAAAGAAACTAGCATCAGTGTCTGGTTTCTTTAAAAGTAAAATTAGGGAATCAATCGAAATTTGTAAATATTCAAATAATATTAATAGAGATATAGGTTACAGTTTACATCACACGTGAAAATCGATTGCAATGCTAAATCAGGGTTTCCTGAGCATCAGTCAGGTATAAATACCGGGTTGTCGCTCCTCGATGGCCATTCAATGTTCTAATCTTGTGAAGTAAAGATTTCTGAAGATGCCTCGTGCAATCATATGCGAAACCTAGGATAGTAATTTCAATATGACACGATATAAACCCAAGAATCGTATTAAAATGATTATTTTAAATTTGATTGCAATACTAATACTAACGTCAAATGAATATTATTTAAAAGAACAGAGAGCAACTTTCCATGATAGTTATAACTAGTAATAAATTCTAATGATGGAAATATATTTTTTGACAGCTTTACGTAACTATAACAATAATCGAGTGGGTTCTGTTTAGTGATGTTTGGCCTGATCCACAGCCGTTATTCTTAAAGAAGGAGTTAAGTATTTCTTGCCAAAAGATCAGCATAATATATACGATCCAGCTTTATATTGGCCAATCACTTGCCTAGCCATGCTGGACAAGGGGATCAAGGTGGCAAGAATAAATAATTTTCTAAATATAGATGATCGTAAATTGATGGCTGTTACTGGAAACTCGCTAAAACTAGTGCTCAAAATTGTGTAGGAATTCTCTGGAGATATAGAAATGCTATTTGAACTTGATAAATGCTTCGCCTTAAATAAAACTGAGCAACGATACTCAGTGAGTAAGAGAGATGCAGAACAGCCAAACCATTACGGCAATGCAGATAGAACAGACATTTAGTATATGGGCATAAGAGAGACACAAAAAATTAACTAACGAATTACGAAGACCGAGTTAACAAAGGAAATGTAGCTATTGCAAACGAATCTAAACAATAAAAATCTATTTGAGGCCCTCAATGCATTCTCTGCCTCCAGCGACTCTTTTGGACTTTTAAAATGAAGCAAGACTGAAAGTTTGCAGGAAAAATTCATAATACTCTCGATAAAGATATGCATACCTCAGCCTCGTAGTGCTACTGAATGAATACTGATATCAATATAATACGTAGAACGAGGATTGGAGAATATTGCCAAATAATTAGATCAACAAATATTAAATTGTCATTCGTGTTTCCATAGGTTAGCATACTAGAAGTAATATGCGGGATAGATGATTCAATACCGCTACGTTGAGAGAAATTAAATGACATTTTATAACCAAACAGACCAAGAAAAGTTTCAAGTCTGGTTGCAGAAGCCTCTTTATGGATGACACCCAAATGTCAATAAGTTAGGGTCGAATAACTTATTGGTATCGAAGCAAATGTTTTGAGAATCGAAGGCTTCTTATTAAGAATCCACGATGAGGTTATTTCAACGAAAACTATGTGAACTATATATTATGAGCGGCCAATGGCGATGTAAATATTAAATATCAGGGAAGATATTAAGAGTTTGTTTCCAAGATATTTCACCAAGAGTCAGCAGGAAAGGTAAATCTGTTGTCGATAGAAAAAGTGTCAAACTCCCAATATAAACTGGAACCATACTCTTTAATAACACTACACAACAAATTTAAGTTTATTGGTTGTGTCTTCTATGAAAAGTGCATTTTTTTGGTAATTTCGAGGCGTTGAATACAAAAATGACAAAAAAATTAAAAGCTTAGTTGCAATTTTCAAGAACAAGTCTTTTTAATTTTATTTTTAACAAAATAATAAAAAATACATACTTTTACACTTGTAGAGACATTAAACATCCTGTCTTTTTGCTTTTATTTTGTGAATTGTTTCTGGAGCATCTCTACTAAGAGTCCGACGGTAGTCGGCAAGCATAGAGGCATCCCATTTTCCCTGGTACCTTTTCTTCATTGTTGATATATCCTGATGGAGGCGTTCGCCGTGCTCATCCCTTACAGCTCCGCAGTTGTCAGGAAAAAAGTCCAGTTGTGAGTGTAGGAAATGGATCTTTACAGACATATTGCAACTCATTTGTTGACAGCATATTTTCAATAAGATTAATGTAATTGTCATATTTTTTATTTCCGAAGAAATCAGTGACCACGGGGCAATTCCAAGCATTTTTTCAATTTCTGATAGAGTGCTGTCAAAATGTTTGTCTTTCAGAATATTTCGCATCTGTGGCCCAACAAAAATACGATCTTTAATTTAGCTGGGGGGAATTTCTGACGTAGGTACTGAAAAACTGCCCCATCTGTATTCAGTACCTTAACAAAGTTTTTCATTAGGCCCAATTTGATATGCAGTGGTAGCAACAAAATTTTTTTGGGGTCTACCAATGAAATATGTTGTACATTCTTTTTACCTGGCTCTAATGATTGTCGAACGGACCAGTCTTTTCTCTTATAATAAAGTGCCTTTGCCCGACTGTCCCATTCACACAAAAAACAGCAAAACTTGGGGTAGCCTAGCTGCAACCCAAGTCAAAGTACAAACACCTTTAAGTCACCATAGATCTGCCATTGGTGCTCATCGTATTTTATATTTATCAATAGGTACTTCATATTGTCGTATGATTCTTTCATGTGAACTTCATATCCAACAGGCATAGATGGTAAAATATTTCCCATATGCAATAGTACTGCTTTTAAACTCAATACTGAACAGTCTATAAACAATCTCCATTCCTCTGGCTTATAGTTTATATTTAAAGACGCCAATAAACCGCTAATGTTATTGCAGAAAGCCAAGTTCTTTTCCATGTTAAAAAATGGTGCTAGGCCTTTATGGCGTTTACGAAAAACACATACTGAAACATGTTTTTCTAAAAAGTTTTACTGCTGCAATCTTGATCCCAGTAACTTTGCTTTACTTTTTGGAATTTCTAAGTCTCTCACGTGTTGGGTGTGAACTATTCATAGTCAGATTGAGAAATTTACTCTAAAATATTAATTGGAAATGTTATATTTTAAGCAAGGATTCGTTCAGAGACAACAAAAATTGAGGTCTCTAAACTGATCTGAAAAAAAATTCCGGAAAGTTTCACCGTTCACATTTACGAACAAACAAATTTTATAAAATTGCCGATTATAAAACAAGATAGAACTGCTCTTCCAAGCACTGCCAGTGCCATCTCTATGCGAATCATTAGTGGAATTTTGAAACTTTCTTGGTTCCACTCACCTCAAACGGAAATTAACGGATTAATCATTATAGTAATAAATCTTGATTAATCATCAGGGTTTTATCAATTATAGTACTATGCTAAACACATAACCTCTGGGTAATTATCGATAACTACAATTACCCCATAGCTACATTTACCCCACTTTACCCCATAAAAAATAAAATTCAAAACGGACACTAACAGTGCTAAAGAGGCGTTTTCCTTTCAGCTGTGCCTTCTAATTTTTGAAACGCAAATTTACGCGGTTTGATGCCCCGGGACTCGAAAATTGTTGGTTGAAAATAATATATATAAGAAAAATATAGAGATGGAAGAGTTGTATCGAGGTATTGTTATGGCTGTTTAAACTACATAATGATATATAGAGTATGGAATTTAAGATTGTTAAAAGTAATGATCAAGAATAAAATTATAAATTGTTTGATTGCCATAATTCACATTTGCAACGAGTTGTTATTAGATGTATTATGGGTACACCATAGAAAATTAGATTAAATTTACTAAGAATATAACAGTTTTTCGTATTAAATTGTTGATCAAGTTTCTATAACTTTTTAAACTATTTAACAGGTATGAGCGGTTTCAAGCGTATATATAAATACTCCAGCCATAAGTTCAGGTTACAGGCAGGTAAATGTCAATAAATAAATCATTATTATTACTTAGTCAATCGTTTGTCAAACTATTTTCATAGGAAACATTCACTAGTCTCAGATATATTCAGGTATTAAAAGCCTTGAGCTTTGTGGGAGCTCATTTCATATTATCTAGCTACAGATGTCCACTGTATTCCCCACAAACTTCCGAATATTTCGGACAGTCGGAAGTACTACTGCCATTGTATAGCCCTATACAGGTGGTCCAAGTTCTGTACCTCTGATACTAAGCAATACGTTTTTTGATATAACGACAGTTGTTCACAAAATTTCTGGGAATCATCTAAACGCCATCCATTTTCCACTGTGTACATATTAATACCTCCAGGTTTGAGTGTTCTCATTATATTTCTCCCTTACATTGTTGTTGTTTGAAATGGCGCCACCAATTAGTGTTGCTAGCTTACAAGCTTTATCTACTAAAATAAGGTCTGATCTGTTATGAACACCTGAATTGTTCGTAAGTACAATTCGATCCCAAGGTAATTGGAACTCATTATACTGGACAACAGCCAAAATGTATCTAAAATAAAATCGACTAAATTTCACCATTTTCGGTTTGCTAAAACCGAAACTAAACTTATCTTTTTAATATTAATTCAACTTTTAGAGATACGTGATGTCATGTCTCTCCCCATATATTAACAATGCAACCGCAAGAATTCACGTGGTATATTTGTATTGTTATAGAGGGGTGCGACGTTGCCAGATATACGTTTTTATTCAAGTTAAGGAAATTTTGCACAACTTGGCAACATCGCATGGGAGATCTCAAAGGGCTTAACATAAGGGAAATAGCCATTTAAACCCATGTAAATCGACTTTTATGTCTGCTTTGTACGGGAACAGCACCTGTATACAAACAAATCACAAACGCCACTATTGCGAATATTATGGAATTTCATCGAAAATTATCGAATGTTCTCTAAAAATGTAGAAGCTGTATTTGAGTTAATAGCAGCTACTAAGCAGAGGGGTTAGTCAGTCGAAGTTCGTGATTCGAATCGAATAGTTGAGATTGTAAGATGTCTCGAAAGTGTGAAAAAAATCCAGATCATTTCTGTTATGTTTCTAGTGTCTCAGAAGCGGTCAATTATCTCATTGATAAAAAAGCATATCAGCTTTATTTCGGTTGCAATATTGGGGATCAAGTCTGAGGAACTGGTTAAATAGTAAAAATCGATCTATGCGATTTGCTATTGCAATGATCTAGAGGAACACGTCAAATCATGTTAATGATTGCTATTTCTGCATCATACCTCGTGTCGGGCTAGACACAGGTATATCCAAGAAGAAAAAGTCAACTATCCAAATATACCATCTGCTATGAGACTTGTGCCTCATAGTGACGAACTTCCTACTCCAGAACTCCCAGAAGCATCACTTATGAATCAAATAATAATGATACAACGATTTCTCGAGAAGAAGATATGCCATGAACATCAAGAGATCCTGATTTCACACCTAGCACGTTATACCGTCTTAGGAATATTTAACAGAACATTTTTGTGATCTAATTTCTTCATGTGAACTAAAATATCAATGTTATGTAAAATTTTTCGTGATAGATAACGCGGCGAATATGACTAGCATGAGAAAAAGTATTGAAGAAACAACCAGCTTTAAAGTTATAATGCTGTGCAAGTTCTAAGAAATAAAATACATTTACGAACACATTGTTGAAGTAAGCAAATAGTTCCGTAACCATCATTTAGCCCAAGCTAAATTCAGTCAAGCAGAGGGCAAAGCATCAGTTGTTCTAAGCAATAGGCGTCAGAATAGCTTTTCTGACTGCCTAGAAATGTCTCGTAGCGGAACATAATATTAAAAATATGTGAGGGAAACGAAAAAGAGATCAATTTTGCCATATATCAAAAAGTGTCCAATATCGGACTTAAACGTGCAGCAGAAGAATAACTAAATATTTGGAAACCTATAGCAGGGGCTCTTGATATTTTGAAAAGAAAAAATGCAACCATTTCAGATGCTGTAGAGTAATGGAAACACTTAAAGTTTTTCTTCGAGGAACAGCTAAAGTGTTCTCTGCAAAAAAATCAAGCATTTCATCGTCGATATAATCAAGCATTAACACCGTTACATCATTTTGTAACTTATATGTTTGCTTCACAAAAACAAATGTATAAGTTATCTCAAGAATAAATAAATTTGACCTTGACGTTAGAAACTTTTAGTAAATTATTTGAAGATGTGTGATTGCTACTACTAGCAATACAATTGAACACATAGTCCAGTCCCTCTAAGAAGATGATGTTTTCGGAGGGAGTAACAAAAAACATAAATGGAATTCGGTGGTGGACCTCACCAAACGATGATACCAGTAATAAAGCAGTTTTTGTGTGAAATGTGTATTTAATACATTTGGTTTTGCGCAAGCCGATTTAAAAAATAGATTGGTAGTTGGAAAATGTGGAAAATTGGTATTACTACTTAAATTTTAAAATGAAAATGTAAATGATGATAAATTATAAGTTAATGATTTCCAGTTGTCTTATATTTTTTAATTGCTGTAAGTTTGAAATATCTTAGAAACTAAATTATCTGATTTTAAAGTTGACGTCATCTAGGTAGTTTAAGGTAAAGTTGTCTTTTTTATGTTTTTAGGCATTGCGTTGCAGCTATTAAGTCATTTCTGAATTTTTGAAATAGTATAATAAATATTTTTTTATTTAAATTATGATTTCTATTTAAAAAAAATTAAAATAATTTAAATCGCGATTTAAGTCAACCCAATCGTGCATCAAACTACCGGCATAATTATTCGTGCTCGTATTCCTATATGGTGAATTTCTGACTTAGTTTCTAAGGTTTTATTCCCATTTAAACGAAAAATTTCATTTCATTAGAAGATAAAAAATTAAGTATAAGGAAACGATAGAACATCATTCGAATGAATGAATGAAACAGAGGGTGGTGATACTATATCATCGATGTCTAGGCTTCTATTGGACCCTTTATATCCCACCATAGCTGCACGTTATTCGAAGTCGATCGCCTTTGCGAATCCAAGCAGCCTCGTTAGTTGAACTTGTCTAACTGTTTCCGGTAACAAAATTATATCTCCAAAATATCTGTGTTTCAGTCCGTTAAGTGCTGGGTACTCTTTGAGGACATGGCCGACAATTTCATCCTCCTCTAAACACCATCTGCACGGCGTGTCGTCTTCGACACCGATCTTATGAAGATGGCCCCTCAAGTGACAATATCCTGTCAACAATCCCCTGAACAATTCGCAGTTTTTTCTCTCCTTAGGGGAGAAGCTTCTTAGTACGCCATGCGCTAGGTCCAGTTATATGTTCCTTAGAACACTTCATTACAGGAGCCCTCTCAACGATTCAATGAATGTGCTTTCCAGCAACGATTTTAATTTCCCTTTGCCAACGGCAATTGGGACAGGTAGAATTGCTTGGGGTTCGTATAGTTCAGTTGCCGAACCCAACTTTGCTTTCTCATTCTCACGTATGCCCGAGTGGCCCGGGAGTATGATTGTGCAACTGTTCCTTGTCATACCATTTAGTACGTCCTTGCACTCCAGTCGCGAAGTTACGATACTGGATTTTAGTGCCAATATTGCGGCCTGAGCATATATTTATTACCCTATTCCTGTTTATATCCCGCTCACAGAGATGGGTACACTGCAGAATAAAAATTTCTGCTGTGAAGACCATCGCACGTTGTCTGAGAGGGTGATACTCTCTGACTCCTGTGCTCTTACCTAATACTCCGGCTCCAGCACTTTCATTTTGTCGAGATTCATTAGTATACCACCAAGATCAATTTCTCGAAAGATTTTGCTCTCCCTCCCAATCCTCTCTACTAGGCAAAAGATATCCAGAGAGAGGTTGTGTTTTAAAAGCGGGTTCACGGAATCTGTCTGCATGGGGAGTGATGGACCTCTCCACCATAGTTTTCCAGACACCTGAGTAGCCGCTCGTTCTAACTCCAAGATGCTCTAGACAACTGAGACTATAAAGAGTCTTCAAGGCCTCATCATCTATGTATAAGTGAAGAGGAGGAAGGTTCACCAGGACTGCAAGAGCCCTAGCGGGAGAAGTCCTCATCGCACTCAGTTTAAGGCTGTATTTACGCTTTGTTGTAATAAAACATCATTTAATGTGCTTTCAAGGTAGTCCAGTGAAAATACTAAAATGGAACTAATTGACTTGAAGGATTTTTTAATTAACTATCACTATTAATAAACTTTTTTCTCAAATCAATACTAACGAGTCGTCACTGGATTAAGAAAAAAAACTATAATATTTACATTAAAATAACAAAACCAAATACTTCTGTTATGCCGTTGTACAATAATATTACTAAGTTATTACGGGCGCTAAATGCGTAATAAAGATTTGGTTTCATTTTATAACTTACTCGGAAACGTGTCTAACTTCAATATGGAGTGAACAACAAGCAATTAATATTAAAACTGAAACATTACTTATGTATGGAGTTGAAAGCGTACTTATAGCACAGTAGAACTAAAATAACTGGTAATTTCACTCGGCTTCACGACGCACAGTAGGGCATTCGGAACATAACTTTTTCAAATTAGTCTAGAAACTTCAATTTTTGTTAGATCTAAACGAATCTTTGCTTCAAGTGTATATTATCGCATTGCTAATCAATTCCAATTAATCGATTTCTCAGTTTGGCTCCGAATAATTTCATACTTTTAAAGGAAGTATGATGTTTGTTGAGACACAACCCCTTCAAATAAACTTAATACAAATAACGAGGGGCTTTTCATTGCTTATTTTAAATTTGGCTTTAGATTTTTCAAAATTCAAATTGATGAATTTAAAATGGCAGACCAAAGATGAAAAATTTTGAAAAACTTAAAAAATAGTCAAATTAAGGATTTTGTAGCTTTTAGTCTTTATCTGTTATGATAACTATGATATATATGATCTATATTAGTCCCAGTTAACTAATTTTAAAATGGAGGATGCAATATGAGGATACAAATAGCTCGAAAGATAAAGGTTGTAGATTTGCTGGTATAGATATAAAATAAAAATGGAATGGAATACCATTAATTTACAAAATTTATACGTTGCTATTATTAAAATACAAAAAATATAATAATATAAGTTGGCCTGTTAATTAGACGGTGAGACTGTGACTTGTGCAGTCTCTACTCAACTGTGTAGGTACCAGTGAAAGATCATAAGGTAAACGCAAAAGATCAACCAAAAACATAAACAGTAGTAAAAGAATTGGCTCAAAAACAACGGAGATAACTGGAATAGGAGTGTATAGACCCAGTACAGACACCATGAAAGCTTAGGTAAATCAACAAGCATGTTCCAGGCGGAAATATACGCATTCAATTCGGCAAATAAAAAATCTATGGCGGACAAGAGATTATTATCATGTCGGATAGTTAAGCATCTGTCAATGCGCTGGATTCTCGAGTAGGTAATCACCTTCAAGACCGTCTGGAAATGCCTAGAGGAACTAAAGGAATTAGGCAAGCATAATAAGGTCACCCTCCTGTGAATACCGGGACACACCAGAATGGAGGGGAATGGAACAGTATACAAGCTCGCGAGGAAAGTAGCTGAGACACCATTTTTGGGGTCCGAACCTTTCTGTGGACTCAGTAGCAGTGTAATACTGGAATAACTACAAGGGGGGAAGAAAGCAGGAGATCTAATTACTGGGAGATCTGCAAGGAATGAGACAAGTGAAAATACTTCTTGCGAACTACGACCAAAAGAAATTCAAGAAATGCATAGTCTGAGCAAAAACTGACCAGAGTTCTGACAGAAATCCTGACGCTTTAGAAAACCCTAGAATACGGGTCTCTTGGGAGTCCACCGCCACTTTAAAGCTGTCCAGAGTCCTAAGGTTCCTGAGGGAGATAGGATTAGATGACCTGCTTTAGTCGGCAAGGCATCCCTATGACCTAGCAGCAGAAGGGGAATACAATAGATCTATACTAGGTCGCAGTGTACAAATCCCCAATTTCACATATATACATTCAAGAGAACCGGTAGGAAAAAACCAGTAGCAAGGACACCAAAGTTGTTATTGGGGTTTTAAAAGAATTCCTTCCTTGAAACTTGCACAATTCCTAAAATTCCTGTCTTCAGGTTTATTTCGATAAAAATAACTTAATAAAATACCAACCAGGCAAAAGATAAAGTAATTAATCAACTAAATTCAATTACTGGAATAATAAAGGACTCTCAAAGGATGATTTCAGTAAATTGAGATAGAAAAGGTTAAAGTTTCTTCAGCTGAATCAAAAAGGAAAAGAAACAGTCAAAATATATGGCCTAGACTTTATTCATATCAAAGATCCATGCATGCAAGTAGCGCATCTCCTTGGAACGCGTTCAAAATTTTGACACGTTTGAAAGAAATGACAGCTCAAAAATGACCAGGCAAGCAACAGTCGGCTGACGTGAATTTGTTAAATACGTTAATCCATTAAGCATTAGCATTTTGGCTCAAAATTAAATAAATATCCCATTAGTTCAGGTTAGTTCTTAAGTTCGAGAAATACATTTCGAGTAAAGGGATAAATTTCCTGAGCTTGGGCACCTTATAGATTAGGATTTCCCAAGACCAACCATAAAACAGAAAATGTATGCAACCCAAAAAACATTAAAATGAATAAGTGGTGTAAAACAATTTGTCAAGGCAATTTCAACAGTGGAATAACTATCCCGAAAATAACATAAACAAAGCAACGTTTACGGAATTAATCAAAATAATTTCAAGAAAATTGCCATAAAAAAGGATAAAAGGAAAAATTTCACTCGAATAGTATGCAGGAAAGTTGAGATTTATCTGGAAAAAAGATAACAGTAAATTCAGCATCTATAAAAATAACCACCCACAGTATATAAATGTTATAACGTAGATTTTCATGGATGGTGGAATGTGCACTTGTGTTTTTCCGGTTTTCAATCCCTTCGTGAATAGAAAAATCTTCACGACGTTTCGCCAACATCTCAGCTGGCATCTTCAAGTGACTCTTCCTCGACGACCTCTCGGCTTGGAATGAGTGTGCTGGTCCTGTGTCTGCCTTTTTACAGTTTAGCCTGGTTGGTTTCTTCGCTTCCCTGGGTTTGGGCCTCCTGTCGGCTCGCTGTCCTATTTCTTTGATGTATTGTGTTTGGTTGGGTTTTAATTATAGTTTTTCATGTATTTGGGATGTTTGGAGCCTCATCTCTCTTGTTAAGGTTTTTAGTATTTTCTATTTTGAGAGCTTCTCTGATGATGCGCGTTCTATAATGCTTTATGGATGCGATCTGTGTGGTTTCCTGGAAATTTATAATATGTCCTGTCTCCTGATGATGTTGGAATAAAGCTGATGTAGTTTGCTTATTCTTTATGTTATTTTTTATGTTCTTGAACTCTGGTAGAGATTCTTCTATTTGGATTCTTCTTTTTCGCAGTCTCTACATGGGTTGCTGTACACTCCCTGGTTTTCCAACGGTATTTTGTCTTTGGAATTGCCTAACAATTTGTGCATTGTTGTTTGTGACTTGTAAGTTGTGTGACTTGTAAGTTGTGCATATTTCACACATTATCAAGAGATAGGACACACTATTAATTTCTCCTGAAACTAAACAAAATTTCTTATTTTTGCCAATTTAGTAATAAAATAAGTTATTTTTATTGTTGTATTATTAGGATTCAAAACTTGTTTGATTGATTGTCGCATTTGTCCTCTGCTATCAACTTAGACCGGTTTTAAAGTTAAACCATGCTAGAGAATTAGGAGTAAGTTTCAAAAATTATATTTATTTCTGGACAAAAGGTACAACTAATTATTTTTATAATTTTATTGCAAATATTGACATAATTAGGAAATTTTCGCTCAGATTTAGAAACTCCTGTATAATAATAATGACAATATATTTATTATTCCACAAAATTTTATACAAGAAAGATAATCGAAACAATTATAAAAATACGAATAAATGGGCCCCTATTAGGATCCTACGTGATAGTAGGTGCTGTTTAGGCCTATATTAGAAAATTAAAGCAAAAGACTTTAAACTTTAAATTTGTTTTAAAGTAAAATAGGTTATACAATATCAATTAGCTAGGCAAAATTGGAAAAAAAATAAGAAGTCAGGTATAAGGAGAAGAAGGGCAACGGTGCTAGTGTACACAAAATTGGTAAAAAGATTCTAGAATTTATATCCTTGGCATCATGTAGTAATGCAAGTTTCAACTTTTTTTAAAGATGTTATGCTTGGTGAAAAATTCTTAATTCCATATTTGTTTAAGAGATTAGCTACATTACGTAAATACGATTTTTCAAACATTTCCTTATTATGTGACGATATCGTTAAAATATTTTTTTCGGCATATATTTCAGTTATGAACATCAGTTCAAAATTTAAATTTGTAGCAGGAGTGTTCAATTTAATTATTTTATAATAGAAACAATGAGTAAAGAAGTTGTCTATTAAACATATTCATCCATCCAAATTCGTGCAGTTTATACGACTCTCTTTGTATTCGCCTAATTATACGGATTAATTGTACACTTGAACTTTAAAGATTTTGAATTCGTCTGGTGTCGACAGAACCCAAAAAAGGATCATAAATGTTATCCGTAAAATTAAAATGCGATACAATGAATGAATCGCATAATTCAGATTTTTTAAGAGAGATATTGTCGGTGCGCCTTTAACACCGAAAACATCTTTTAAAACATAACGTAACTTGCTCTGTGAATATACGATTTGTATCCATCATAAGACTAAAAATCTTAGTACATTCTTTGAAAGAAATGGTATCGGATCCATTTTTATATTCAAAATATTTACCAGGCTATTTCCAATGTTTTCATCACAAAACAACAAAGCTGCCGACTTATTAGGGTTAATTTTAAGTAAGTGGTTATTGCTGATGATTTAGATCATGATTAATTTGAATGTTCGCCACTGCAACATGAACAGGCTTAAACGACAAGTAAATTTGAGTATCATCCGCATATAGGTGATATGTAAAGTATTTTAAATATTTAACAAAATTTGAAGTGAAATACAGTAAAATAAAGGAATCAATATGCTTCCATCAAGGACATCTATCGTTGATTCTACTACCGACTGCTGACCATCCAACTTTTAACACTGTGTATGCACCTTCAAATTTATTCCATTTAAATAAAGTATTTAATTTATAGTGTTTGATTTATTCGCCGACCGGTTATGCTCAGATATTCTTATGTACAACAACCCCATATAACACAATCACACATAAGTCTAACTTCTATGAATAGGCAATTTCTTTTTCAATGCCAACTGAGATTGCACTTATATATTTTAATAAAATCCGCAGCCTACGTCCCGAACAGTCAGAGTGACGTCTAGTGGCCCTAAATCAAAGGCAGTCGTAAACTTGGCAATAGGGCACGCTGCTTATAATACTATTGTGCGGGCACGGCAGTGCATAAACGTGTTTTATTCCTAATAATTTTAGCGGATATAATGGCGGAATTAACATATCTACTTAGTTTGTGCAGTATGCGCATATTTATTGCGAGGAAATATATACATAGAGAAGACTGACACAAAATATTCACTTTTTATATAAAAAAATGCAACTTTGTTCATTGAAATTATTGGAGGGGACAACCCTTTCCAATAACCGGTGCATAATTTGTCACGTTTATTCATTATACTATCAAGTCGGCAAAAAAGTAATTTCAATATTGTATTACGAAATAAAATTCGTTTTTTTATATAAATAATAAACTTTAATCAATTGAATACTTTGTAAAAGTTTTACCGTTGAAAGAGTTATGCAAACTTCGAAATAAACGGTAATCAGGTAGGGTCAGGTCAGGGCTGCATGGGGGATGAGACATCACTTCCTAACCAAGTTCTAACAATTTCCCATGAGTTATTTAAGATGAGTAAAATTTTGCATTATCTTGATGGGACACAATTCCTTAACAATTTTCTAATTCTGGCGGCTTTCTTTTTGATTGTTTCATCCAGTTTTACTAGTTGTTGATATGAATTGATCGTCTGGCCTCTTGCAAGCAGTTCAGAATACCCAACACCTTTTTGGTCTCACCAAATTAACAGCATGAACTTTTCTCGATGCAATTCAGCTTTAGATAATCATTTTGAATGGTGTGACTGTAGATGACTCATTTCTTTTCATCAGTGATAATTCTCTTCAAAAAAAAAGATGGAAAATATTGCGCGTAAGATGCATATGGCAAATATTGCTTCATTGCGTTAAGTGAATGACTTTCATAAAAAAAGGAAGCTTTCACGGCTTTGGTCAAGTGGAAAATCATACTTTTTGGGAATTATTGTTTATGCATGATGACGCTCGACACATTTCAGTACAATGTGCGTCGTTATTTAGAGGTAGTGTATCCAAATCATTGGATAGGTCGAGCAGGCATTCAACACTGGCCTGCCCGATCTTCTGATCTAAATCCTTTGGATTTTGGTATCTGGGGTTTCCTTAAATCTTGGGTTTATGCATCTCCTATTGAAGATGTTAAATATCTGAGAAATCGCATTATTGCGTCTTGTGAAAGAATAAGCAAAACTCCAGGATTATTTAAACGAATACGCTCTTCAATGAGACGGATTCTTGCATTATGGCTGCATTTTCAACATCTGCTTTAATTTCTGTTATTAATATTTTGTTACTGTTGTTCAAATTCTGTTATTATTATGTCATATTTTTTTCTTAGTCCCTGTTTGTTAAAACAAATATGATTGACAATTGATTAAAACAAATACATTATGATTTTTTACTTATGTATTTTCTTTTTTTGTGGAAAAACTATTGATTTTTAGAGGAAAACTTAAGAGGCAAAGAAGTTTCCCATTATGATGAAAAAGCTAACTGAGTAATCAAATTGAGTCAGTGGCGCCCGAGAAAAAAATTCGAGAGGGGAAAATTACCACTCTGTATATTATTTCATATAATAATATTTTTTTATGAGAACTGTAAAATTTATTCTTCTTCTTTCTCAGCTCATTGACATCCACTCCTGGACATAAGCCTCTCCGATGGTCCTCTATTGGGATCTGTCTCTCGCCTTCTGGAGCCAGTCTTTTCCAGCGAACTGTCTTATATCATCTACCCATCTGCGTTGTGGCCTGCCACGATTTCGGTTCGTTTTTTGCGGTCGCCATTGCAGTAATTTACTCGTCCACCTATCGGGCTCTTGTCTAGCTATGTGCCCCGCACATTGCCACTTTAGTCGTGATATGCGTTCAATGACGTCAACTACTTTGGTTCTTGATCTTATTACTTGATTTCGTATTTTATCCCGTAACGAGATTTCTAACATTTGTCTCTCCATGGAGCGTTGAGTGACTCGGAGCCTATTTGCGTTTTGTTTGGTTAATGTTATCGTTTCCATGCTGTAAATAGCAACAGGCAAGACACACGTGTTATATACTTTCCGTTTAAGGTTGATTGGTGTGTTTCTATCTCTTAATACGTACTGCAACTTTCCAAAGGCAGCCCATGTCAGCCCTATTCTCCTTGTTATTTCGGCCGTTTGATTTTCTTTGCCCAGTGTCATGACGTGGCCTAAACAGATGTACTCTTGGACATTCTCTATGATTTCATTTTGAATCTCTATTTGTACATTTGCGTCAGGGCTCATTAAGTTAGTTTTCCCCAAGTTCGTCTTAAGTCCCCCTTTTCTCGCCTATTCACTGAAATTTTGAACCATATGTTTTAGCTCTTCTGAATTGCTAGACATGACAACATCGTCGGCGAAACGAAGATGACTAAGATAAGAACCGTCGACTCTCAAACCTTTCTCATCCCAATTTAGTTTTTTAAAGACATCTTCCAAAGCTAGCGTAAACAGTTTCGGAGAGATAACGTCCCCCTGACGCACACCTCTCATAACGTTTATTTTTTCGGTTTTTGTGTCTTCGTCGATTTTAACCTGTATAGTTGTGTTTTTATATATGTTCTGTATGATAGTGGTATACGTGGAGTCAATTCTAGCATTATTAAGTGATTTCAAGATCGCCCATGTTTCTATAGAGTCAAAGGCCTTGTGAAAATCTACACATGTCAGGTGTATAGGAATGTTACATTCCTCGGTTTTTTCTAGGACTGTGCGTAGGGCTTGGATATGATCTATCGTACTAAAATGTATTACGTGTTCCAAATTGAACTTAATTATCTTTAAAAACAAACGATTTAAATTTAAAAAAATAATAAAATTTAACACCTCGTATCTTAAAAACTAAGCATTATTAGACATATCTTTATATGAACCTTTATGCTTAAAATTAGCTGAAGAATAACTCTTCAAGATTTTTCGCACTTTTTTAGAAACACCTTGTATAGCAATAACTCAAGGGCCTAACTTGCTTCAGCTTTCGTTAAATGACGCTTATTCATATTGTTCCATAGAAAATACACCCATTATTACAGGAATGCACTGAGTAACAGCGGAACAGAACTAAAATTTCACATTCTTGACTTACTGAGAATTCGGTTTGTGTACAATTTTAAATTAACTTAATTACCAAAACAAGATTTGTGAACAAAGGAATACTTTTTCCTCAGGGAAAACACACTACCCTTTACTCATTTCGATCAGTTTATAAAGAAACACAGATCATAATTTTTATTAAAACCCTATTAATTCAGCTTTTTGTGTCATCAGTTACAAATATTATAAAAGTTTCTTTCCTATTAATAATCGCAAAAGTAGTTTAAAATTACCATTTTCCGCACACGGATAAGGACATAATGAAACATTGAACCATAATTTTCATGGGAGCGTTGGATTTTTAACTTTTTGTTTGTTCATTTCTAATTAGAGACGCTAATCTTCATAGTATCGTTAGTTTTCCTTTTACCTTAATAGCGTATTTTTAGTGTGCAATATTGGTCCTCCTTATTTAGACGGTACGTTTATTACTTCTTGTAAATCGTACCCAATTATTTATTATTCCTGACTTCTTAATTACACTACTTTATAGTTAATTTGCGATTGCAATGTAAAAGGCGGTTTTTGGGTAATTTTTTGTCTCTAAATGCAGAAATGGTGGTAAAAACTTTAGAACACGTAAGATTTTTCAGTTATAACTTTTCAGCAAAAATGAGTGAATATTTTAATCACATTATTTTAAAAAGTAATTTGTAATATACCAGGGCACGACGTTGCCAAATTCACGTTTTCCATAAGTCAGGGAAATTAGACACAATCTGGCAATACAGTGTGGGGGCCTAGGGATGGCAAGTAAATCACGAAGTCTTAACCCCCTAGGGCTTAAAATAACGGAAGTACCCATTTAAACCCATGTAATTCCAAATTTACTCTGTCCCGTAGCCGTAGCCGTAGATGACTCCTGTATACGAGAAGTACGCTGTCGCTTTTCGAACTTGCAATACCTGATGTTTCTAGAAAATACCAGAAGTATGGAACGGCTATTAAAGCAGCTGATCTGCAGTCGTATCATCAGTATTGTGTTTAGCACGAGTAGTGGTCAGTATTAGATGGAGATTAGATCCTCTATTTCTTTTACACATGCAGTTGACATGAAGGAAACATATGAAAGTATGTCACTTATTTTAAATGCAATAAGCTGTGATACGTATAAGTGGCAAATATGTGGTGACCTAAAAGTTATAGGACTATTACCAGGACCTCAGGGTGGATTTGTGAAGTATTGCTGTTTTCCTTGTCTTTGGGATAGTACAGCAAATCAGAGCCATTACCTAGTAAAAAAATGACTTCAGAGGGATCAATATATTCCAGGTCAAGCTAACGTAAAGGATATACCTTTTGTTGATCCCAAAAAGGTACTGTTACCTCCATTACACATTAAACTGGGATTGATTAAAAATTTCATTCAAGCATTAGATAAAGAAGGAGATGTGTTTAAATACCTTAAACAAATTTTTTACTAAACTAAGTGATGTTAAGCTTAAGAAAGGAATATTTGTTGGACCACAGATCAGAAAAATACTAAGGGATCAACAGTTTGATCAAAAACTAAGTGATGTTGAATAAGCTGCGTGCATTTCTTTAAAATAATTGTTCCAGAGTTTTTAGGAAACAAAAAATTATAAAATTATGAAAAACTTGTAGAAGAACGCCACCACCAGCCACTTTTATTGCAGTCTACTAACCTTTTTTTTTTGGTAACCCTGTGACTCCATTGCAATATTTTAAGGGTTCATTTATTGGAATCTCACCTAGCTCCATAACTTATTCACCTTCATTTCATTTGAACTATCTTTGAGATTATATCTGAGACTCTTGTTATTTACCTAATTTCCTCTTTTAGAATTTTATTTTACAGACTGAGGTCTAGCATTTCCCATTCCACTCCATATGTCATTACGGGTATAACCCATATGTCGTAAACTTTTTGAATTTATGGATATTATTTTTCGGAAGATATGTTTTAGATTTCCATATGATGTATAATCCAAGTTGATTCTGAGTGTGATTTCACCAGTTTGGTTTTCCCTTCCGAACATGATCTTAGGCGAGAGCATTATCTTATCATAAACTTTCAATTAGTACACATTTTGGTTTCAAACATGAGGTCTACGAAATAGGCTAATTTATAAAAAATTTTCCAAATAAAGACGTTAAGTACATTGCGTAAAAAGTGAAAGTATGGGAAAAACCAGCTTACTTTTGTAATTATTTGCTCACAAAATTATTAACAAGTTTAAAGTACTATAATAGAATAATAACTTCAGCGGTGGCGTAGCTATCGGTGTGGCAGGAATAGGAGAATCACTCGGCGTTGAATCTCATTAGACGCCGCAGGTGCCATCCTAATCTAACTCCTATTATTTTATTACTGCAAATGAATTTTGTTAGCTAGAATATACATATTATTCTACAAAAATACGAAAAATAAATAAAGAAGAAATGTTTTTTTAACGACCGAAAATCTCCATATTTTAATAAACAGCGCGGCTCCGCGTTATGTGTAAATTGCCGATAAACAGTAACGACACTGCGGTGAGCGCCTATTTTCTTTGAGAAGTGCCGATAAAGGCGGGACGCGAAAAGTGGGCAGTGGATAATTATTTTTATGGATAATCCCAATTTTTTTATCTGCTTTTTTAGAACGATATGTTCAAAAATTGGAAAGGACACATATTGGGTGGGTATGCAATAATTTCATTATTGTCTTCATATTCAGTTTTTTCTTGTGTATTATGAAATTAAAGTAAAAGGTGAAGAAAATAGTAATTAAGGCTTTGAAGGCTTAGGTAAGGTATATATATATATATATATATATATATATATATATATATATATATATATATATGTTATGTCCAATATTTTCACGGGCGTGATGTGTAATCGAAGGTTTTCGGGCATCCAGTGTATGTGCTGAGTCCCTCTCAGGACTGTACGGCAGCTGACGTTTGGGTGAAATCTCATTCACCATTTTCAAAGCTCACTATATGGCGTCTACGAGCGACCTGTTCGTTCGTAGACGCCGTACAGTGAGAGGGACTCAGCACATACACGGGATGCCCGAAAACCTTCGATTACACACACACACACACATACATATATATATATATATATATATATATATATATATATATATATATATATATATATATTGTTTTTCTTTTTTGTTATCGACCGTACTTTAATAATTTTGGAAGGAGTTTATCGGGTTGCGGTCTGTAGGATAAGAACAATTAACTCATTTTTCTTTTAATACTCAATATTTCGACATTTATTTTATGCCTTCTTCAGGAGTAAAAACTAAAAATCAAACACACAACAGGTAGTTCACAAACAGTCAAACAAAACTAATATGTAATTAAAATACTTACAAATTAGAGTTTCCTTCTAAGAAATCAACCCTAAACACATTCAACATCGTACGAAGTGTAAAACATCAATAAACATTTAGGTTTGTATATTTATACAGTGATACATCATTATTATTAACGAGACGAAAAAGGGTTCTTTCTGATAAAAAATTTTTTTTTTAAGGTAGTATATACAGTTTAGATTAAATTTACTGTAATATTTTAAATTTAATCTAAACTGTATATACTACCTTAAAAGAAAAATTTTTTTGTTATCAGAAAGAACCCTTTTTCGTCTCGTTAATAATAATGATGTATCACTGTATAAATATACAAACCTAAATGTTTATTGATGTTTTACACTTCGTACGATGTTGAGTGTGTTTAGGGTTGATTTCTTAGAAAGAAACTCTAATTTGTAAGTATTTTAATTACATATTAGTTTTGTTTGACTGTTTGTGAACTACCTGTTGTGTGTTTGATTTTTAGTTTTTACTCCTGAAGAAGGCATAAAATAAATGTCGAAATATTGAGTATTAAAAGAAAAATGAGTTAATTATTCTTATCCTACAGACCGCAACCCGATAAACTCCTTTCAAAATTATATATATATATATATATATATATATATATATATATATATATATATATATATATATTTAATTACAGGGAGAGTTGAGAGTAGTTGAAAGTTTTTTAATATAACTATTAGTAATATGTAATGTATTAAGTTTGTTGGAAAATTTGTTTGTTCTTTCTGTTCCACGTTTTAAATCAGCGAAAAATGAAAAAAAAATAAAGGAATGAAATCGGGTGATTGGGTAAACTTAAAGAAATAAAAAAAGCAAAGTGGCCGAAAATTAGTGCTTATTTTTCAACGTCCTCAGAACCAGATTTGGGAGTTGCGGGTTGATTGTTAACCGTAAGTGATTGTGTTACTCTATTAAGCTATATTATTGTTATGGCGAACCTTGTTTGCTATTTGCTGATAGAAGCAGTCAACATTTTGATTTTAGTTGGGTCAAGGGAACATCTAAATGGAAAACTTTAAGACAAAAAATTGTAAAACATGTAACTGGCTGTCCACATATTGGCGCTTGCGTAACTCACGACGCTTGAAAACTTAAAACTATTGTTAATTAAAATTTTGAAAAAAATATAATAATTTTTGGCGACAAGTTTTACACGGAGTTTTAGATGCTACTTTCACATCGTTTCTATGTAATCTACCATTCAGAGGCCATTCTGAATATGATAACGGTGACTCCAAACAGGGCAATTTTCTAACAACAATACACCTGTTATCGATTTAGGATAGCATTTTATAAAAGTTACTGGAACTTCCAAAAGGTCCAACAAAATACTTTAAAATATTTTTAAAATTAAATCACAATGCATCCAGTGAATCATTCCTAGACCATTTAGGACGATCTAATCTTTTTAATGTAAATTTACTCACTGGAGATTCTGTAAGTAACCCCCACTGTTTAACACTATTCAAAAATAGATATATAGGCAACCAAAAATATCTAAAACATTTTTTACCTCTGGGACTCCATTGACAGCATCATTTATAACTAAATTTAAGTTATGAGTGACACAATGGACGTATTGAGCATTTTTATATTACAAGCCGTTATAGGGCGTCTCATGATTTTGGCTCTGTCTTTGGTAAATAAATTTCGATTCTAATATGAAGGTTAAAATTGTAATTTTACATTAACTTTAAGTATATAAAATTAGTATTTGAACTGTTTATAACACGAAAAGGTGTACAACGGTCTTTAAAACGGAACTGTGAATTATAACCCCGGTCCAAAGTGCTTAAGTACTGATTGGAACAAAACGATCCGCAATATCGTTATTATTTTTAACGATACGCGATTTATATTTGCACTTATAAGCAAGCGGCTCGGGCTTATTTTCGCTAACTACATGTATTTACGAGTTGTAAAGGTAGTTATTATTAATAAACAATTGCAGGGTAGACTTTAGGGTTTTTAGGCCACCTTAAACTAACGTAACCTCCGCATGTATAGCAAAACAATTTTTGAATGGTATAATTTCATTTAAGTAACATGTTTGAGTTCGGATGTAATAACTACCGATTGGGTTTGAGAAGTACAGTATAAGTTGTTAAAAAATCAGAAAGATTGATTTCCGAGACGAATGGAGCTAGAGGAAAGAAACGTAAAATTATGTTTTTGATAATTTTATATTAACTAGTTTCTGGAGTCGAGTGGCGTTTTCCAATTCTCAACATGACTGATATAATATGGCGGCTAAATACAACTGCTTCGTTTAGAACAGGTCCTATTATACGCCGATGATCTGAAACTTTACAGCATTGTTAACTCAGATCATAACCACTTATAAACTGATCTTGATTGTTTCGTCGACTGGTGTTCTTCAAATCATCTAAAAATCAACATTTTCAAATGTAAATCTATCAGCTTCTTCAAGTGTGATCACCCATTTGTTAATTCATATGAAATACTGGGTCAACCCGTCGAATCTATCAATGACTTGGGAGTAATTTTCACGAAATATTTGCAATTCAACGTTCATATTGATACCGTCACGATCAAGGCTCTAAGAATGCTGGGTTTTATTAAGCGAAACTCGAAACATATTGAAGACACTGAATACTGTTCAATTATATGGACTCCCAACTATGTCACCCTTAAAAGCAGACTCGAGAGAGTACAAAATATATTCATGAAATATCTACTATATAAGCACCATTTTCCATCACACGGCTTAGCTTATGAAACGAGACTGATGTGTGGACTCAAGAGTCTGGAGAGCAGCAGAAGAAAAGCTATGTTTTTGTTCCTGTTTAAAATATTTACTAACATAATTGATGGCGACATATTACTAATTTTAGGGCCCATCAAGGCATACTAGGCTGCAACGGCTGTTTCAGGAAAGCTATCATCGCACCAACTACGGCCAGTCCGCCTTTATAAACAGATTAATGGTTAACTATAATCGATTTTATATGGACTGTGACATTTTCAAAGACTCACAGCGAAGGATTAAAACGATTATAATGTTTAAATGATATACTTTGTTGTACATTCTTCTTTTTTTTTTGGAGTTTTGTTTGACTGTTTGTTTTTTCTTTTTGTTTTTGTTTTGTGTCATTTGCTATACCATTTAGAATGTATCATTCTGTAGTGTAAGTAATTGGATAAATAAATAAATAAATTTTAAGAGCGCCCCGCAACTTTGGAGGACGTGGTGGCCATCTTAATGATGCCTCAGTGCCTCTTCATATTGGTCGTGCAAATATTGCCGAATAGCAACGGAAAAATGGGATGGGGCACCATTATGCATATATCATTGTTCTCGCCGAAGTAAGATAGGCAAATTTTCCAGAAGAACTGGAAATGTGTTTTGCAAAAAATGGACCAACATATGTCCATTTATCCTATCTGGAATCATAACCGGACCGATAAGGTAGCGATCAATAATAAAGTAATGATGATGGTGTGCAACTTTAATCGCATTTTCATTCATATAATTATATTCGTTGCGCAGGTTGATGACTCCAGATCTTATAAAGCACGCCTCATCAGAAAACAAAATTTTTCTTGGATTACAAATTCTTTTGTTTCGAATAAATTCACAAAATGTAAAGCGCATGGGGAGATCAATCGGTAAAAGTTGCTGAATATTTTAGACGCAATATGAATGTAATTAATAAATGTTGTTTTAAAATATTATTTACAATAGTTTTAAGGATATCCAACTCACGTTCTAAGCGACGAGTACTAACATTTGGTTCTTCTTCAACTCTTTCCAAAATCTGCTCTTCTTTTTCGACTGTTGTTTTCGAATTGTTGGAATAGGACCCCTACCTTCAATTTTTTTCTCAAAGCTGCCTGTTCCTCGGAGATGACACTTAATATCAGGCGAAATCGCACTGTAAATAGAGAATGCATTAAATTTAATGTAAATATTCTGGAAGCAAATCTCACAAACGTTTATTAAATGCATTTAATATAACGTATTAAATTTAATAATTTATCTTTTTACATTCATCTAATTTAATTTATTCCATTAAATTTAGTGTAATACTACATTAAATTTAAGGTCTGATCTTTCCTTTTCAAGGTCACTATGTATATTAAATATACAGCCAGTGTTCATTGAATTTGAGATTTGTTATCATATATTTAATGCACCAACATTAATATGAGTTCGAAAAATTCTGAAACTACCAGAAAAAGGACATTTTTCCCATAGGTAATGTCCGCCATTTAGACCAGTTTCGAACTTATTTGTTACCGTCAGTACATACACCTCACCATAAGAAAATCGAGTATTTTAAGCAACTTATATTCTACTAAACAAAAAGTTCAATACAAGTTGCACCATCTTCTAGAATCTCATGCAACGTATATTGAATAATAATGTAAATTCCTTTAGTATTAGGGTATAAGTGAATTAATTTTAAAGTACAAAAGTTGAAATATCTTTTCAGTTACTTGTTGAAATTTAAAATACAATTTAATTAAATTTAATGTACAACGAACTGATATTAGAATGAATTGCTTTAAATTCAAAGTAAATGTAAATTATTCGCGATTTTTGGTCCAAATCATTAAATTTAATGTAGAATAGACCATAAATTTACTTTAAATTTAGGGTTATTTTTAACAGTGTGATCATTCATCGAAAAATCTTCAAGAGGTAAAAAAGCTTCCAAACACATTCGATAGAAATATCTAGGTTGATGTGCTGTTGGTAACATATAAAATCAGAAGCGACCTTTTCAAGTAACGTCACTTTTATACTACTTTACAGCCTAATATTTTTTATTTAACATGGGCAACAATCATTTTCAACCGGAAGTATCTCAAAAGCTACTGAATTAAAGGTGTTATGTTTCCCATAAATAGATCTATAACACTAGTCAACTTATTTACTGATTTTGGAGAAAATTTTATATGTTGTTATTTAATGGACGTAGAACCTCGACATAATATTAAAAATATCATATAATTTTCATTATCAATATTTCCCTTTCTGAAGTAAAATTACTGCGTATTTGAATACCATTCTTGTTTGGGCTTGTTTACTTCTTACGCCCAACACTCGAGGCTCTAAATTACTCTGCGCTGTGTATTGATAACACAGCCCACAAAAAAAGGAATCTTTAATTTTGACGAGGCGGGTCTATTTTTAAGTATTTTTTATCGTTTTTTTAGTTTTCGAGAAAAATGCATAAAATAGGATTTTTGGAATTAAAGAAAAACGAAAAATGTTAGAACTAAACTAATTGATTTCAAGTTTGAATACGGACCTTATACATCGAAAACTACATTATGACTTTTTTTTTTATGAAATCTTGACAATTGCAGGGCTTTGAAAACTGTGGCACCGCATAAAAGCTACTGAAACAGCAAAGAGCTGATACATTTAATTGATACTTCTATATATAAATATATATATATATATATATATATATATATATATATATATATATATATATATATATATATATATATATATATATATATATATATACATAAATAGGAATGATATCTTATAAAAAGGTAAATAATAACATTCTATTTGAATATAAACAACCTAAACAGTGACGTAGAGTTGCCGACCTAAAAATACAAGTTATGAAAGGATTTTAATTAGGGCTGTATTTCTTATAGGTAAATTACTGAAAGACAAAGAAAATAATTTGCAAGGGAGTGAAATTTGGAATGGCTCGAAAAGCAATAGGACTCAAAAATGCAACAAATATTAGGCTGTTATACGAAGGAGGAATGAGAAATGCTTAATAACAATGATATAGCGCTGGTCATAACTTGAATATTAGCGAAAAGAAGGTAAAATTAACCAAATTAACCATAGTAAATTTAAGATAAATTTTTAACCGTGACAATTTAATAAGCATACTTTTTTCACTTTATTAAGTTACTATAGATTTGGCTTAAGTTAGATATATCTCTTTTATCGTTTACCGCACTTTTTTTTTCTATCGTTTCTTTGACTGATAATTTATGATAATTTGGATCAGTAGTTAGTAATTTTGTTTCGTTGAAATTAAACTCATGTTTGGTGTTCTTTTCATGCTTATGGAGAGCTGTCAACGCGTTTTTAGTGTATTTGTGGCCATTTAATCTGTTTTCTAGATATTGAGTTGTCATTTTAATATATTTTAGGGCAATATTGACATGGAATTAAGTATACTAAAGTTGATTCCTTTTATAACGTACTTTACTTTTTAGTGAAGAAAAAAAATGACTTTAAACGGTTATAAGTTTTATGACAGACTGTAATATTATGTTTAGATAAAATATATTTAAGTTTTCCTGATAGTCCTCTGTAAACGGAATTACAACGTATTTATTGTTATTATTATTTACAACATTTTTTCCGGAAATGGTTGTTTTTCAACGTTTGCTTAACTTTTTTTAAAACTTCTAGGCGATACTTAGGAGAAGTAAGTGTAATAGTTAGGTCAGATAATCCTATAATTACTGTTTTTTTTTTATTTGGATGGTTAGGCTGTATTTCAAACATTACAGGAAAAAATACCTTTTATATTAAAGATTCCTTTGGTTGTCCCACAAAATTTCAAACTTGTCTTCCTTTCCATAGTAAATCAAAAGTTACATCAAAATCTGAGGTAAATGGGAAAATAAACTTCCTAGATATGACTCTAATACGCAAAAATGATAAAATTGTAATACGGTGGCATATATATATATATATATATATATATATATATATATATATATATATATATATATATATATATATATATATATATATATATATTTATAAATAGTTTGGTTATTCCGGGTTTCAATCCGTTCGTTCAAAAAATGGTTTTCACGACGTTTCGCCAAAATCTCATTTGGCATTTTTAAGTGCGGTTCCTCTCGTTACTCGCTGAGAACTGATGGTGGCCTCTGATGAATTTCGAGTTTTGTTTAGCTGGCTCGCTTCTTAATTGGATGAGTGGCTTCGCAGGCTTCTCCCCTTTGCCGAGTGTGATATATTTTGTTCTTGTATGCAGGTCTCTCGTGTACTAGTTGATTTTTGTTGGTTTCTTTCTTAATTTTTTATTAATGTTTTCCATGTAGTTGAATAATTTATAGCATCGTCTCGTTTATTTAGCTGTCCCGCTTTTTTGATTTCTAGGGCCTCTCTTACCTTGTAGTTCTGTATTGGTGCTATTTCTTTTGTTTTTTCGAAGTCGATGGTATGTCCGGTTGTTTGGTGATGCTGAAATAGGACTGAGGTTGTCTGCTTGTTTTTGAGGCTATTTTTATGTTCTTGAATTCTTGCTGATATGAGTCTGTTTGTTTGTCCTATATAAGTTTGATGGCAATCTGCACATGGAATGCTGTAAACGCCATGATTTTCAAGGTTGGTCTTGTCTTTGGGATTTCCCAGGATGTTGGCTATTGTTTTTTGTGGTTTAAATATGGGCTGTATGTTGTGTTTTCTTAAGATTCTTCCGATTACGATCCCTTTATGTATGGTATTATGGCTTTGTTCCTTGTTTGATCTTGGTCTTTGGTCTTTGTTGTAGTCTTCTCTTGTCTTTTTATGGCTTTCTTTATATTTGATTGTGAGAAACCATTCCGTTCCAGAGCTGTTGAAATGTGTCTTATTTCGTCTTGTTTTGTGTCAAGTTCTGTTAGGCGGAGAGATCTTGATACTAGTGTGTTGACTACTGCCTGCTTTTGAGAGGGATGATGACGTGACGCTGCATTGAGATATCTGTCAGTATGTGTGGGTTTCCGATATACGCTAAAGCCCAGGGTGTTGTTGAGTTTCCTAGTTAATAGCAGGTCCAAAAAAAGGAAGTTTCTTTTCTTGTTCGATTTCTAGTGTGGCACTTGAAAATGCCAAATGAGATTTTGGCGAAACGTCAAGAAAACGATTTTTTGAACGAACGGATTGAAACCCGGAATAACCAAACTATTCATTCTACTATCCGTGAAAACCTACGATAAAACATATATATATATATATATATATATATATATATATATATATATATATATATATATATATATATATATATATATATCTCAGGATAAAAATTTGTAGTGTCATATTTGTTGCCACATAATTTTTTGAAAATATGGGTTTCGTTAGCTACAAACTGGGAGAGCGAATTTATCAAGAACTTTTACCAATAAAAATGTATTATCAGCAGAGTTGGAACCTCTCATTGATCGAAAATGACTTGTTAGTTTCACACAATATAAGAGGAAATCGCCCTGTTCTAAAAAAACTGATATAAAGGTTTATATAAATCAATAGTGTATTTCCACATTTAATAGGTTTTAACTAAAATAAAAAGATACTGTAATTAGATGTATGAAACTTGATGCATGTCAGAAAATGCTTAATCACTTAACAACATTACTATCCAAAAATTTAGGTTTCATTTTAATGACTTGGGCTATTTTATACAGAATTAAAAATGATGTCTCGTACCGGACATTTCCTTTATTTTAAGAGAGTTAAAAATATCTAGAGAAAAGGGAACACCAAAAAAACCTTTGTTTTTAAATCCTCTTTACAGTTCCTACAATGTCGAAGATAATGGGAAACAACATTTTATTTACGATACCTTGTACACCGCTTCTTAGAATGAAACATTTTTTATTAGACACCAAAAACTTTTCAACAAGTTTTCCACTGTATGTATTTAATTAGTACAGATGGTAGACACTACTGATTTATCGTAATGGATAAAACAATTTATCCAGTCGTTTGTATTACGGATCTGGTATTCCTTAAGGCTTTACGGTTAATTTCAAAGCAGTCAATAAAAATGTTAACGCGGTGTAAGTTACAAGACTTTTATTTGACGGCTTAACGTATTACCCAGACCCCCTGAATAAGCAAGAATTAAAATAAAGCAAGCATCTTTGTTATTGAATGCAAACTAACATTAATTATTGACTGCAAGGCCTTTGGAATGGTGGCATTCTTGAAGTTTTTTGAAAAATATCTTTTACATTGTTTTATTTAGTAACCATGATCATAAACGCTTTTTTTTGGGGTATTACCGTGCAATAAAATGTTTCTGAAAAAATTGATTCGACTTTTACAAAAGCGCTAAAGAGTGAAAACTAAAAATATAAATTTTAATATGAAATTGAAATTTTTGGTTACACTGTTCTGTATGAAAACCCTCCCCGTCAAACTAATGTGTTATTTCGATAACTTCTACTCCTCTAATCGTTACACTGACCTGTAAATTGTCATATCACGTAGCAAAATCTAGAGAACATTAAAAAAAATTTTTTGATTGATTGCAAAGCAGGTATAAGGATGTACTTATGCGATATATAAGTTGTTATAGCATACTGAGGTGCGACGTTATCAAATCTACCTTTCCTCCAAGTTTAGAGAAATTGTGCACAATTTAGCAACACCGCGTGGAGGGCGTCTGGAGATAATTCCCATCTACGAAGTCTTTTCCCCCTAGGGCTTAAAATAACGGAGATACCTATTAAACCCCATGTAAATCCAAATTTCACTATACTCCGTAGTCGTCAAAGGGCCAACAACTTATTGAAGGGCCCCTGTATTCCTGTATACAGGAATTATCTCTTCACTTCTAGTACTCTCGATATCCGATATTTTCAGAAAACACCAAATGTACGAAACGGATATATAAGCAGCTGGCTGGTCGTCGGAGGATCAGTATTGGATATACGAACGAAGTGCAAAGAACTAGCTAATAGTGATAGCGTTGTAGTAGCAGGGGCGGATCCAGCCTCTGTCATTGGGGGGGGCGGGGCGGTGATATCACAAAAGTACAGTATCGTAAACGAAAGCAAGTGGTCGACGGAGGGGGGGGGGAGCACATACAAATTTTTTAGCTTTTATAAAACTAGGTAACAAGACATCGGAGAACTATCAAGATCGATTTGAAGAACTTATCCAATCTTACAAGACGTTAGATTGCAACATGTCACTTAAGCTGCATTTTCTTCACTCCGATTTGAAATTCTTCCTTGACAATTTAGGTGCGGTTTCAGATGAACACGACGAAAGATTTCATCAGCAAATTGTTCAAATAAAGAAGCGGAAAATCGACCCCAAAACATGTTAGCTGATTGTTGTTGAACCCTCAAACATAAAACCGACCCAGATGAATACAAGCGAGAAAAGACAACAAAATAATTTAGTTGATTGTTATATATATATATATATATATATATATACATATATATATATATATATATATATATATATATATATATATATATATATATATATATATATATATATTGTTGTAGAACCTAACATCTTACCACCGCTTTCCGGCAAAACGACCTTAATAGAGGTCCAAGTTTGTGGAAAGTACAAGGATGTCTGGGAAAGATACCGGTGGATCCCACTGATTAGTCCACCACCGGTATCGGGACGAAACATCCCTACATTTACTGCGGTGGTCGAAAATAGATCGCTAGCTACATGTCCTTACGATCAGCGGCATTACTAATTGCGACATGGTGCCTGAGCAGGGACGGCGGCAGACGAGGGTCTTAACCGCCGTGGGCTTTGATTAAGCCTGACCCGGCCACTAGAAGACCACCGAGGAAGTCCGTTTCACTTCCTTTTCAGGCCTGTGCTTTCTAACGGCTTGGACTGTCCGACAGTTAAAGCGGGAAAGCCATGCCCCCTTAGGGGGGGCATGTTGAGGAACCTAACATCTTACCACCGCTTTCCGGCAAAACTGGACTTAAATAGAGGTCCAAGTTTGTGGAAAGTGCAAAGATGTTTGGGAAAGATACCGGTGGATCCCACTGATGAGTCCACCACCGGTATCGGGACGAAACATCCATACATTTACTACGGTGGTCGAAAGTAGATCGCTAGCTACATGTCCTTACGTCCAGGAGCATTGCTAATTGCGACAATATATATATATATATATATATATATATATATATATATATATATATATATATATATAAACACCCCAATAGCAATTTTGGATAAAATCGATCGAAATATTATATTGGTACTTTGCTGATAATATCGTAACCAATTTTGTTTGTCATATTTTATGCTACAATATTGGAATGAATACAATTAATTACAATTTAACTAATAAGTTTTCTATCCAAATAAATTTTAAACCAACGTCAACCTGACAACGGCGCAGCATATACTTTTTGTTCTGGGCTTTCAATGTAAAAATGGAAGTAATTCAAGACAGTTTTTCTTAATTTTTATAGAAAATTCACATTTTTTTACAGTTTCTGATATTCATTTTGTTAAAAAAAAAGTTAAAGTATTGTGACACAATAGTGTTAGCGTGTTTTACTAGAAGTGGCAAAATTTGGAGGTGGAGATCGGAAAAAGACGACCTTTATGTGTAACATTGAATTTTTTTGAGAAATACTATGTGCGACAGCCAAAAAAAATCAGATTCGTATTTTACGCCCCAAACTAGGGGGTATGCAAAACATTTGGGGAAATTTTTCGAATAATTATAATATGAGCTCCGTTAGTTTCCAACTTTGAGGTTTTCAATTTGGAACAGCTTAAGGGCATTTGTTGTTTCTGCCCTCATTATGGCTACGTGCAGTGGAGAGAGCTTCAGCATTGTCTCTATTACCGTGACTTCTACATAGCCTAACTTCCGTAGTTCTTGCAGATTTCTTTGAGCTGCTATTTGACATGTCTTTGGTCGTCATACCAAAGAGGCATATCTGCCCAAGAGTTTGATGATCGGTTCTTACGATTATAAGATCATTTTCGTTCTTAAACCTTAGGTTAGTTCAGGTTAGTTTCAAAGATTCTACAACATGTCTGGTTTGCCGTTATTGCCTTGTGGACAATCTTATCAATGATTTTTCCAGGTCATTTTTTGGTCTATTATTATTCCCTGATATTTAATCTCATAGCAAAGCTCCGTGTTCTTCCATTTAAAGTTAAAGTATTTGTATTTAGTTTTCGTTTACTTGTGAATGGCACGAAGATCATATTGTTAGGATTAACATGTACATTACCTTTCTCTGCGTAAGAGTTACTAACGTAGCCGATAGATGCTGTGATGATTCTGCTTTTTAGTATTAATTAAATCCATTTTATTAGAGGAGGCTTTAAAGTTGTTAATCTTCTTTCTACGAGAAAGGAATTCAAAACAATGAATGAGCTGAATTTATAAAAATCACCATTATAATATCACAACAGTTTGGTTAGAAATAATTAAATAATAAAACAATTTTAAAACAAAATTAGTCTGTTTTATTCCCCTATAGAGTTGTTAATGATGAAAGATAAAGATTCCATAATTATTTTACGAATTTTAAGAATATTTTTATGTCGGTTGATAAATGAACAAAAAACTTCGTATTATTGATTTTTCCTTGAAAATTAATAAGAATTTAAAAAGGTTTATTACTATAGTAAAATAAGGTAAATAAGTATTGTAATATACCTTTATACATGCATTGTGTTCATTTACATTGAAATTACAGATTAGTCGGATTAGTGAAATTAATTTTTACTGCCGCTTATATTAGGATCCGGTCAGTAGCGGTCATAGACGGTTTTTTATGTAATATTAAAAATTAAGGAATAGAAAGATAAACACTTAATAGCTATTATTTAATTCATATTGTGGGATATTAAAGATGGTTGCCAAGTTTAGTTTCATTAATGAATATAAAACTAATATCTGAAGTTTTCAGGATAATTTGTTTGAAAGTTTGAATATTCAGCATTACTTCCACAAATCTCCGTTCAAGTAAAAACGTAGTACGGTTTTGGAAGCACTAGTTTTCAGTCTAACAAGCGATCACGTCAATATAGAGCCTAGTCGTCACTGCCATTTATAATATTTAAGACTTTAACACAAGGTTGAGTCATATAGGTGAAGGAGACAGAAATACCATTCAGAAACTTAACAGAAACGCCATTAAATGATATAGAGATGGCTCTAAAATAATAGAGGAGACTGGAATAGGAGTATATAGACCAAGAACCAAATACTGCTAAACCCTTGGGCAAATTAGGTATTTACAAGCAAAAATTTACGTTATCGAGAAGTGTTGAATAATGAAAAAAAAAATATCGGAGACAAAAAACATCAGGATGTTGGATAGATAGCAGCCATCAATGCACTGAATTCTCATGTAATTAGCTCCAAAATGATATGGAAATGTTTAGACGAACTAAACGAACTAGGCGAGAATAACACGGTTACTCTCCAATGGATTCCGGGACATTAGAGTAGAAGGAAATGAAATTGTAGACAAACTCGCAAGAAAGAGGGTTGAAATACCATTTTTGGGAATTCTAACAGAGCCCTGCCACCCAAGGACACACTCTAAGAAATTTGGGGTAACGGAGAAAGAAGAACCTAGATTTTGCGACAAAAAGGACGAAACCTCTATCCACATTCTTCGGAATGCATCGCGTTGCGAAATACTAGATTGCGATAATTGGGAGATCTACTTAGCCTGAAGCCGTTCCATATTCTGAGTTTTTCAAACTATATCGCACTGAAGAACTTGCCTTAGTGGACGAGATAGCTCCATCTACTGTAGGTCATTGCTTGGATTTGAGTTATACAATGGGAGTGAGACGAAGTTTTAAAAAACCGAAGAAAAAAACCAATACGTGGTAGATCAAAGAAAGAAACTGGATGATATATTATAAAGATAAAATAAATAAATAATGCAACCAACAAAACAAAAAAATATGGAATTGTATTAACCAGAATCTTAATAGAAAGAAAACGAAAACAAATCATAACATCGCCTTACGTTTCACCGATAGTTTGAGCGATGATCCTCAGAAGGTCTCTAACCACCACTTTGAATATTTCAGCTGTGTTACCAAGTTGAAATTGTTTCAGACCTATGGTCAAAACATAACCTTATCAGCAACTACTATAAAAACAGTCCCTTAAACAATAGTAATGTTTGCGGTGGTCCAAGAAAGGATAGTATCGACTCTTAAGTCGTGAAAGCACAGACGCTCCTCTAGTTTCGATAGCATAAGTCCTCGAATTTTAAAAATAATTTCAGAATTGGTCGCATTTTCTTTGATATATTTAATAGACAGATCACATTCAGAGTGCATTTTTCCTCAAATACTATAGCAGGTGGCAGTAATGCCAATACATAAAAACGACAATCTTCACAACCCAGCCAATTAGAGGCAAATATCCATATTGAATGTATTTTCTGAGATTAATTTTTTTTTACTATAATTCGATTATAACTCTTTGCTAACATAGTTTCAGAAAGAAAAAATCCATCCAAACAGCATGCTGTGATTGGCTTAATTTTGTATTTATAGAACTCGATAAGGGTAAGTGTCTAATGTTTGATTTAAGACGGGCGTTTGATACAGTGAGTAGAGAGTTATTGAGGAAACTCTTTGCTTCAAGTATAAGAGGAAATATCCTAAAGCTTATTGACTCATAAATGTATGATAGAAGTATATTTGTCCGATACCAGGAAAGTAAATCAGATCACAGAAGAGGCGCATTAGGTGTGCCGCAGGGGTCGATTTTGGGGCCTATTTTGTTTATGGTTTATGTTAATGGCCTACCTAGAATCATCAGTAGGGGAAAATTGATTATGTTTGCTGATGATACCACGATAGCTATATCTGCAGATGTCCCGGAGGAACTGTTCCGTGGGGCAGGAGGTGTGTATGAGGAGTTGGAAATTTAGTGTCAGCATAATCAGTTGATATTGAACCCGACGAAAAAACATTGCTTGTATAAGATAAAGTAACTTATAATATTAAAACCTCAGTTAACGCTAAATTTTTAGGCACACGACTCGATGAATCACTGCACTTCCTTTCCCATGTTAAACATGTTTGTGAAAAATTAAATTCTGAATTTTGCCATTTTGTAAACGAAATCATGTCTAGACCAAGCTGAGCTGCTGACTGTGTATTATTCTTTGGCATACCATCATTTGTCAAATAATGTCATATTTTGAAGAAGGAGGTGAATCGAGTGTTTCTGGCTCAGAAGCGAATACTAAAGTTGATATTCGGTCTTGAGTCGATGGATTCGTGTAAGCTTATTTTTAGAAAAAAAAACAGCATTTTAACCATTTATTCTATTAATATTCTTAAATGTGTTTTATATGTTAAACAAAATTAATTAGAGTTTATAACTTTTTGTCAGGGTCACAAATATGGTGTACGAAATGGTGATATTCTTGCTATACCTAAACATAGAATCGTATTCTTTGAGAGATTCCCAATTTATAGTTTGATAGTTTTGTTTAACAAATTGCCTCTAACCTATAATAAGTTCAAAACAGAAATAAAAAAAATTGTTGTTTATGGGATATTTTATTATTTTAATTAATACTTAAGTCTGTAGGGTATACTGAGGCTTTTGATGCGTATTGAATAATTTCTGTATAGCGTCCTTTTTTAATCATTGCGAAGGTTGATGCTATTATTGTTTCTTTCCTTGTTTATTCCTTTAATGTTCCGGTGGGTGGCTTGTTTAACTTTAAAATATTAGATTAGGTTTATGTTACATATCACGACAAGTAGTAGCTTGTGATAGCAACTAAATATAACTGTTTTTTTGTCTAGCTTTAAGGAATGTTATTCATATACATACACATTATATATATATATATATATATATATATATATATATATATATATATATATATATATATATATATATTTCTTTTATTGTATATTATTGATGACATCAATGCTGAAGTATCGGTCTTATTGCTAATAAATTATTTCAAGTAACTTCAACGAATAGATCTCTCGAGTCACATATCTCCTCATATATACACATTAATACTGTGTACTCATCAATTTACGTGTTTACTCCATGCTCTAAAGAACTTATAAAGACTTGGAATTTTGAATGCATGAGTTAAGAATGTTCAGCGTGAGTACGTAATAAACCAAAATTGATGTGCAATATCAGAAGTACGTAATGGAGCATAATTATCCGCCATCATAACAATAATGTTTTTGTATGCGTAAAATTGAATCTTATTTGTGAGTATAGTAATAACTGTTTCTAGGTGAGCTAACTTCTCTTAATTATAACCTCATAACTTGGTATAGAAAATTAATTGTCAGGGTCCTCCAGGTATAATGTGTCACAATTTAATACTGTTATTTTTATTTCATCATCCAAGACATTTCGATATTTTTTGTAGCATTTTAAAGCTTTCCCAATAAATGAACCAACTATATATTACAGCACGAAAATATTTTAAGTTTGAATCAAATCTTTGTAATACCATTGATACCTGTTATTTATACAGTGTGTCCCACGACGAAATCTCGCGATCGATTTCTTGAAATATAAACTTTGGAAAATTTTTAAAATTTGGCAGTTTACTAAAGTCGATGGCGGCAATTCAGCTAAAATATTTTCAAGATGGTGACATTTCTGGTTATATCGGACCCTATATGTTTGTTATATATGTAATTCTCTTTTCAGGCAGAGAAAAGGAAAATTATATACAAACAGTTTATTTTTCCTTTTCTCTGCCTGAAAGGAGAATTACATATATAACAAACTATTTAAATACGGCAGAAAGATTTCTTTATTTCTTACTGAAATTTTGATTTAAAAAAAAAACCTTATATGATATTTTATTTTTTGATTTTACGCAAAATTATAGACATATTTTATGTATAATATCATATACCTAAATCCAACTGTTTTTGACATATTTTAAATTTTATGTTAAAAATGGTATTTGCAGGCCTAAACATAACTATCAGTTTCTCCTATATGAAAATTAATTTGGGTTGGTTTTCTTCTAGAAAGGGACCTACTTCAGTGGACTGTGTAGAAATTTTGATAATAAATAAATACAGGGTGATAAAAAACTACCATTAAATATTAACTTGAAAAACCATTAAAAGTCAATTTTTTTAAACGTACATTTTGACATTTTTGTATTGTAAAAATGCTAAACGGCTTACCTACATAGGAAAACAACTTGAATGAATGTTCAAAATTTCCATCCTTAACTTTCAAACATTTTTCGCATCTCCCAGTTAGTTCGTCATGGGTAGCTGCTCTAATTAAATCTGGAGATAAACTTTCGAATGTGTCTCTTACCCTTACTATACAGTCCTCCATTGTCACTAGATTACAATAAATGATATTTTTTATCGTTTTCCATATAAAATAATTTAAGACAGTCAAATCAGGAGAATGAGGAGGCCACAGAAAAGGTCCATTGTTGGCAGTCCATTTGTCATAAAATGTTGTTTGTAAGAAGTTAGTAACTAGAACGGTTCTGTGTGGTGGGGCGACATCGTGTTGCTAAAAAATTTACCTGTGTTCCGCCAGAGATAAATGGCTTAAATATTGATTGTCTAAGTCTTCTAGAATATCTAAATATCTTTCTCCTATAAAAGTTAATATATAATGTAAAATAGGGACATAATTTTCTTGGTATTACTAATAAATTACCATTTAAATTTTCTTCATAAAAATGTAGCTTAACAGCACAAAATATATTAAATGGCCGTTTCTTGAAAATTCCACAACCTGACTGTATGAGAATTGGACTCACTCCAAAAATGGAAATTATGCCTGGTAAAAAGGCTATTTTTCGTAAATTTTGCTTTATCAGTCCAAATTATGTGGTCTAAAAATCAAGGGTCGCCTTGTATTATTGTTAATATAAATTCGCAACATTCGGCAAATTAGTAAGTCTTAGGTATTGTACCAAAGATATTAAACAAGCGAGGAAGTTGTGTTTCAACAGAATTCTATGTATTGGGCTTTTCGAGAATCCTGTTTGTAAAGCTACTAGTCTTAAGGATAACATAGGATAAGCCGCAAAATATCCCAGATTGCATTTTCGACATTTTCATCATTGAGAATAGGTTTATGCATTTTTGCCGTAATGGTACCAAAATTTTTGAAATTTCCCAATATTCGTTTAACAATGTTCCGTGACGCTTTCTCTTTATCTGGATATTAATCAGCACATTCCCCATATATAGTAAATCAATTTAAATATTCTTCGTGTGTACTATAATTTAATCGAACCCGCATGATTTTTATTAAAAGTTGTCAAATGACAACTAATAACAAAACATAAAAGCCGTGTAGCGTTTTTATAATAAAAACATGTTAAATTGCCAATATTTCAAAAACTACAAATTTTTCGAATAGACAATTTTATTCAAAATCATTCTTATATTTAATGATAAATAAGACAAAACTATAAAAATAGAGGGTTTAAAAAATTAAATATTTTGTTTTAGTTTTTCTTCTTCTTCTTCTACCTTCTATAATAGGTCCCTGACCTGTTCCTTCTTCGATTTTCCTCATTCTGGACTTAAATTATCGCTCCACCTTTTCCGTGGTCGACCTCTACTGCATGTACCACTAGGCGATTTATCTCGTGCGATCCTCACCAGTCTATCATCTGTCATTCGGCTTATGTGTTTGTTCCATTGTATCTTACCCTGTAGGACCCACTCATTAATGCAGTCTGTGCTGTATGATTGCCTAATGTTATCGCTTCTTTCTCCGTCTAGTAGCGTTTTTCCTGTTATTCGTCGAAGTATTCTCATTTCTGTAGTCTCCAATAGTTGTTTCGTTTTTGTCGTCTCTGGCCGTGTTTCTGAGGTGTATGTCATAATAGGTCTAATTGTGGTTTTGTAGATCCGAACCTTTGTTTCTTGTTGTAAGTGTTTGTTTCGCCAGATCACGTCGTTGAGACAACTCGCCACTTTATTTGCTTTGGCCACCTGCCCTCTTACTTCATCTTCGATGTTGCCATAACTAGTTATGTCGATACCTAGATATTTGAAACTCATTTCTTGTTGTATTATTTGACCGTCTAGTTTTAGTTTGCATCGAAGGGGTTCTTTTGAGGTTGTCATACATTTAGTTTTTTCGGCTGAGATAATCATATTATATTTTCTTCCCGTAAGATTAAAGGTATTTAACAATCTCTGGAGGTCGTCTTCATTTTCGGCACATATCATAGCGTCATCAGCGTAACAGAGAATTTTTATTTCTGTATCACCCATTTTATATCCTCTACCAAGTCGCACCTCCTTTATTATTTCGTCCATTATCATGTTAAACAACAAAGGACTAAGCGAGTCTCCCTGTTGACTGGTATGAGTGTTAATAATTTACCGTTAGTGCGACTCTGAACTTTATTGTTTGCATATATGTTTTCGATGGTCTGAATTATATTGATAGGAATATTTCTCTTATATAACAGGCGGATTACGTCATTTAGCTTTATGCGATCGAATGCTTTTGTTAGATCTATAAAGCATAAAAATGTTGGTTTATTGTAGTCTAGAGATTTTTCGACTATCTGTCGTAGACTAAATACTGCATCCACGCAAGACCTTCCTGATCTAAATCCCTGCTGTTCGTCTTCCAGTGTTGTAACCGAATTAATTTTATTTTTGATTACTTTCGTAACGAGTTTCAGAGTTGTGTCCAGTAGATTAATACTCCTGTAGTTCCCTGGTTCTTGTTTGTCACCTTTCTTAAACATAAGCATCATTGTGCTGGTTCTCCACCTATCTGGTACTTTGCATTGTGTCAGGATTTTTCGAATGAAGCTTGTGAGTTCCTGTGTTAGTCGCTGTCCTCCGTATTTCAACAATTCGGTATGAATTCCGTTTTAGTTTTTGATCAACCTTTATTCATTTTTTATTAAAATATTAACACAGTACACTAAAGTAGAAGAAAACCAACCCTAATTAAATATTAAAGACTTTCATATAGGAGAAGTTGATAGTTATGTTTAGTCCTCCAAACGCCATATTTGACATAAAATTTAAAATACGTCAAAAACAGTTAGATTTAGGTACAAGACATCAAATATGAAATATGTCTATATTCTGCGTATAATCTAGAAATGAAATAATGTATAGGGTATTCCATTTAAAATAAGCAAGAAAGCATCAGCTTCCGGTATAATCCGATGTGCCATCATCTTGAAAATATTTTAGCCGAATTGCCCCTATTGACTTTAGGCTAAATTTTAAGAAATTTAAATAGTCTATTTTCGGAGAAATCGATCGTAAGAGTTCGTGGTGGGGCACATTGCATTTTTAAAATAAGTTAATTACTTGAACATATAATTTAGTAAATTTTCCACTCAATAAGTTATAGAAACGTCTAGAACCGCCACTGACTCTGATATTTCTTATGGCTTTGCGGTTAATTTTAAAGCCGCCAATAAAAATGTTAACGCGGTGTAGGCTACAAGACTTTTATTTGACTGCTCAACGTATTACCCAGACTCCTTGAATAAGCCAAAGTCAAAATACTGCAAGCATCTTTGTTATTGAATGCAAAACAACAATAATTACTTGTTAAAATGCCTTTGCAATGGATGGCATTTCTAAAGAATCTCATTTGTTTTGACGGAAACTGTTAAATTATTTCTGCATCATTACAGCTTTTTTTGCTCAAAATGATCAATCTAATAATTTTTTTAAACTGTTTGTCAAGGGGAAAATATTATACAGTATATAAATGTTACTTTGGGAGTCCTTTTCATTGAAATTGGGGAACAATTTGAAATCATGAATTTTTGGCGCAAAATTTTACTATGAAATATATTATTACCAACTATGTACGCCTTACCAAATCCTGGCAACACCCTGTAAGGTACCTCAGTTCAGACTTACCTAATGATTGTCCTAATGCTGACTGGAGTCTACCTATACGCTAGCTCATCTCAGGGTAGATTCGATGTTTTTATATTTTCCCACTATTGTTAATATATTGCCTGTGTAAGTTTTATAAATGTCTAATTCAGGAAAAAGGCGCCACCAAATTTTACTTTAGAATGAGCCCTAATGATCATACTACGAGCAATTGTATTAAAGAAAACTTGGAAAATAATAAATATTTAATATGTCATATCCGGGTAAATAAATCGCAGAGTCTAAGTACTTAAAAGTATCCTAATTTAAAATTATAGGAAATAAAACCAATTAAATAGAAGCCAATACATTTATTCCTCACGGTATACCCCTTTCCAGAAAGTAAATACAACCCCTGGAAAAAGTTATCACCATGTGAATTATTGCAAGCTCCTCTAATGGGGCTATCTAATAGAAATGCGATTACAAATGGTAAATTGCAATAAATTAACTTTGTTGACTTAGTCGAAAGTTATTGTCTTTCTATGAGGTAGAAAAATGTGGAAATTAAAACAAAAGAATAAGTTAAACTTGACAGTGTCCTGCACAGTGAACAGCAAACCGATCCAAAAGTAAACAAATCAACTACATTTGGAAGGTTTACGTCGACATAGCCTAGTTATAGAAGAAAAGAACACACTCTATTTTAAACTAGACTATGAAGTTCCATAAGCCCAACAATGCAGGAGACTATCAACTTTGCAGTAGTAAAAAAAGGCAATATCAAAAAAAAACTACAAAAATGTCTGCAAAGAGAAAGAATTAGAAAATTGATAATGAGAAAGATAATGAGTGTTTAAGTGATAGTTAACAGAAATGTAAGCAATAGAAAATTACACAAAAAGGTGATAGATAATTACAAAAATTAGATCATAGAAATCAACTTATAACTGTCGCTCAAGTGGTTAAAATCTTAACAAAATTTTTCTGAAAAGTATGTTACAATTTTGAACAAATCAACTAGTTTCCAAAATATTCAATTGTTAAGCAATTAAAATTTTCAATAAATTTATCATTATAATATTCAATACTTTAAACAATTATTAAATGGTTAATTGGCTACTCTGGGACTCTAAAAAAAAAGTGGAACCGTAATAAAAAAAAACCCAATTACAGTAGAGTATCGCAAAATAAAACATTTAAATTTGAAGTTGTAGCGCAACGGAGGCGACTGCGTTTCACTTTACAAAGTTTACTGTTGCGTCGCAAATATTATGTGATATGGTAAATTTAGCAAAAGATAAATATCATTAGAAAAATATTAAAGTCCAAATATTTAAAATCTATTAATTAGAAAAAAGTTCAAAATCATGTACAGAGGAATCCCTCACTTGTTAGCCCTCTAGGTAATCGAAAAGGAAACTTTGTTTAGATAATTAAGCCATTAAAAATACAGGTTTAATACCCATCAGGCCTAACAATCAGATACTCTCGTGTACATGTCTTTGGCTAAAAACTAGGCATTTAGCTGAATCACTTTCAAACATGTGGTTAAACAAGGCCTGTGACGTAGATGGCTTCACCAGAAAGGACGCTGACCTGGCTCAATACGGAGATTGTCCCATTCAGAGGCTCACAATCCCAGAAGTGCAGCACGATAACCCAAACTGCATATTTTTTCCCAAACGCTGTATCTTATAAAATTTCATCCAAAAAAAAAGAAAGACTGAAGAAATCCAAAGACACTGAAGTTATTTCTAAGACATACTGTAGTTATTCTAAGACGTTTTGTAGATATCCCAAAAGACCCTCGAACTCAAGAAAATGATGGCATCTGATAACTGTTAAGCCGTTGTTTCTGGGCTGGCTGAAGAAAATAATCGCCAAACTGGCTATAGGGTGAAACGACCAAATCACCAAAAAATGTTTGCACCCCGACTTGGTTTTGTTACTTTAATCGGCCATTTATGACCAAATCCTTTAACTTGGGAAAGCAGTAAAACTAGACCACTTCTTCTCGCTCTTGCGTCAGATAGCTAAAAGAGAACGATTTTTCTCAAGTTACTCGCACATTCCTTCCAACGGAAGTTACCAAAAAAACTTAATAAAAAAAGTCCATCAAAAATCTATCCAAAAAAAATAACCTTAATCTCGTAGCCATAATCTCGAACCCTTGAAATTTATCATACAATTTTAACTACTTCCGGAAAATATATGCAAAAATTCTTCTATCTCAATTTTAAACTGGCCAGTACTGAAATCAGACAGAGACAACCAATATCTTAATAATCTAAACTGCTTCATCCTACAAAACCAATACCCAATAACAAATTACTTAATGGGTTCGAAATATTCAAGAATGAAATCCAATTAGTTCGAATTAGTTCGAGGGTCTAATTTACAATATTATAATTACCAAAAATTCTAACTAGTAAAGTAAAGGGGAAATATTTCGAATTTAATATTTCGATATATTCAACAGAGGTGCCATCATATAGGCAACCATAAAACAATCCATGCAATTCAGTAGACCTGACTATCTGAAACAGCTGATATGCGACAATAAATAAATATTTTCTGAACAAGGAAAATCATCAAGAAAACCAATAAACACTGTTCATATTTATCCAATAATTAAGAAAACGTTTTTCCAATCTGTGATATATTGTCTCGAGGTACCTAACGAAATTTACAGATTACAGAAATATGTTAAGTTTCGATGTCAATCAAAATTTCAAAATGTAAACAATAGGAATGATCTGAATATAGATGAAACCAATATTAATGAACGAAAACAAAAGGTAATCATTAGTTTTATAGTAGAAAACATCGTTTACTGTAAATTCACGTTTCAAGTTATGCATGTCATTGACAACCTTTAAAGAAAAACGCACCAAACAAAAATCTATTTATTACTTTAAAAATCGGAACCTGTAATTTAATGTAGAAAAATGTAAACGAAAATATTTATTATTTAAGGTCAATTTTTAACCGTAAAAAATTTTGATATTTCTGTGTATTATAGATATACACATATGCCCAAAATTATTTCATATTTTTAAATTATTACGAAACCAAGCAATTTATGTTGAACAGTAAAAAATAATTAAAAATATTAGATATAATTTAACTTAAACAACGCTTAATATCGTACACTGCTTCCTCGAGCTCTAATAAGCGCTGCCAAGCGACGTGATAGGTTAACATAATTTTCCTTTGCCCTTTATAGAATGTTTCCCTACTCTTAGAGAATTACCACTCAGAAAGAGTAGCCGGTCACTCATTATATGGCAAACTACACGAATGTTTAACGTTGGCAATGGGTAAATTTTTCCATGTCAAGTGACATTTGCCGAGTTGTTAGTTCAGGTTAGTTCATGTCAATAATGTGTCGAATCAGCTCAAATTCTAATAGTCTGAAATTTGAAGCGGGAGCAGCTCACGCGTTTATACATACCAAAAAAAGTTAAATTTTTATAAAAAATAATTAAAGTACTTAGTTAGTGAAGATGGAGAACAGTGATGATGATACACAAATTATTAAATAATTTAAATAAAATTAGATTTACTTTTTCTACAAAGTCGGATTAACTTTTACAACACTTTTCAAAAATTTTGCATCATTCTGAATGCAAACTATTAGGATTCATAAGCATCAACCAGTCCACAACTTGTAGGTTTCGGGTTCCAAATTAGGAGATTTTTTTAAAAAGATTCAATAACTTCATAATCAAGTTATTGGATTATCATTAATAGATGTATAATGACGCCAAATCGTCAAAAAACGGTGAAAATAATAAAAATTTTCCAAATAGTTCTCAAATAATCTGTAGAGGTTAAGCCAGATAGCATTTATGTATGTACAAGTGACAAATATTCCTTTTACTCGTCATACATCACAAACATTTGGCTAGTTAGCCAAGTAATGTTTGATTGACTTAACATGTTCCGCAATTCTTCCATTAAGATTAAATCAGGACTACGTTGAGGCTAATATAATCGATGAACGTCAGTTTCATCCAGATAAACATTTCCAACGGTTACAATATGGGACTTGGCATTATCCTGCATTAAAAAATAATTTTGACCAACAAATTGAGCGAAAGTAGTAACATGGTCGTTAAAGCGCCATATTCAATTAAAACGAGATCTGTACGGTCTTGTATTTAATTTCTGGCTCATACTACAACCTTCAAAAGGTGTTCTTTGATAAATACAACGTTCAGAGAATCACCTTTCTTGTCTCTTCTAGGGACACTCTAGACCATACGGTGAACTTAAACAAAGAATCGATTCGTCTTTGAAGAACACATATTACCACTCTTCGTCAGTCCAGTGTCGATATTCAAGGGCAAAATGTAATCGTTGGGTATGACGAGCTGCGGGACAAACAGCTAGTCTTCCTGACATCAATCACTGTTAATATAATCTATTGCGGATGATTTTTCCATGTACATTTTCAAGTCGACGACTAACACTAATATATGTTACTTAATATCAGTCAATCACTCAATTTTTATTCAAAGAGCTAATATTACATCGGAATCAACATGTAAATAAAAAAGTAATACAATATAAAGGGATTTTCGGGTAACTTGTTAAAAATAACACCACACAAGTATTTAGACCCTCTCTTGAAGCCGATGGGCGTCAATTAAGATATTAAACTTATACCCCGTACTATGTTTATGATTATTTTGGGGAAAGAAAATGGGATTTCTTCTAACGAAGATTGCCGCCTCCAAGATAATCATGGACGGAAAAGTCAGAAGGTGGTTTTCAGAAAAAAGCTCACAAGCACTGTCCGCAGAACTCAACCAAAAGATAAGCCTAAGCAAACGTTTCTGTAATACAAACACTCTTTTTCAATCAATAGACTGGTAGCAAAATTGAACTATTCTAGGTGAGGGTATGCACGCTCATAATATACATTGATAAGTTGTTTTTCGTCAAAAATAGCTTTGAAGTCTCGCATATTAAGGGGAGTTTAGCTTATCGACAATATATTGTATGTGATTTAATCAACACAGTTTATCATCCAAAAACCCATGAACTTTACTAAAGTAAACTTGGAGATCTTCTCTCCGTTAAGAATTTAATCAAGATCATAAACTTTTTTCCTTTTATGGAAAATGGTGTAGGCGATCTTGGATACATTTGTTGCGAATCGGTTTCTTCTGCAACATGTCTCAAAATCAAATATTGTTCTTCTAGCTACACTTTGTAATTCCTTAAGGATCAAAGCCTCCACCTTCACACTAGTATTATCACCAAATAGGACTGATTGTAATTTTTCATATGTCATATAGTTAGTAAGATCATTGAAAGAGTAACGAAGAAAGTTCCCTTGTAGAAGAAAATATATTGATCTTGACCAACATCCTACGTCACGTCAAAAATGAGCCTACTTATTCACTGCGCAGTCCTTGAATTCCCATTGCCGCCAATTTAGCAAGCATTCTGCTCGAAGCCGTACAGTAAAAGGAACAAGTAAGGTCAAAAAATAGACCCACCACCAATCCCGACCTATGCAACTCTCGATACACCACGTCCAGTAATACAAATCCGACAGTAATTGTATCATAATATTGCATAAAACCGTGCTGACAGAGGCTAAAAACCCGATGTGACTCTAAGAAACCCAAGAATCTCAACTTAACAACTTTTTCGAATAGTTTACTAAATGACGAGACGAGTGTTATTGGCCGATAATTTTGTGTATATTGTCGATCATCACTCTTGTGAACCGGAATCATGCAACTCGCAAAGCTACTTGTGGAAATGGATGTATTGGAAATAAAAGATAGTGATTCAACAATAGAATCTATAAAATTTTTTATAACAGTTATAGGTACTTTTTCCAGACCATATTGAGGTTAAGATATCCCTCAGTTCTACATCGAATAGAAACATCGTGACTCTTCACCACTCGGATATTAAAAATTCAGGCATGTGCTGGAAAGGATAGAATCTCACTTTTTAGAAAGCCCAAGGGGTTATTTAATGAGAGAGTACACAAAAAAAGGAAATTGTGGGATGTGCGAAAAGCTCAGAGGAAATATACAGACTTTGTCCAGTTTTCATTCTTAATAGGTCAGTCTTACTAAGTGGTATTACTGTCAAAAAAGTGCATAATAAAATACTCATAATAATGATGCTATTGTAACGAAGGACTATCTGAAAATGGCCGTGTTATATGGATCATTGTTAGAGATTCTAGATTTTTATTCGAATGTGTTCTATAGATGTATATAAATTGGTAAAATATGATTTAATTTGTAGTTGTGTGTTAGCAGTGAAAGTGTAAACAAAAAGTTATTAAAGTAATTAGTGAAAAGTAGTGTTATTATTTGGACGCAGTTAGAGAATATAGGGAGGAAACCCGTAACACTATTAAAAAAGAAAACAAGTTACATTCAGTACGTGTTTTGTGATCTTATCAGTTGGTAGGCAGTGTACATGGTAAATAATGTACCATAAGAAATTATAAGCAATAATGAAATCGTGTTAACCTAAATAATAAACAATTTATTTTAAAAAGATAATGATATAAAGATGATAGTAATTTACATACCCTACATTACAAGAATCTATTAGAATAACGTTAAAATATTTTAGAATATAGAATACGCGAAATGGGGTTTTCAGGACAATTTCAATATTCTTATTATTGAACGGTGTAGTTTATGTTCCCTAAGGCAAAAGTAATTTTGGATTTTTCCCAGAGTAAAAAACGTCAATTCAAATGAAAATTATTTATTATATCTCTTTATAGATAAAATATCGTTCTGAGTCCAAGGAATAGTTTCTAAGAGTGTCCGTGAAATAACTTAAAATACATACCAGTGCGTATAGGACCATGCATTATGTTAGGTTCCTGTAGCAGTTGGTTTTCCGTCCTTTCTGCAATTTCGTTGGAGGTCTGTCATAATAACACTAATTGTTGTTGAAAAATATCAGATTTCTGTCTAAAACAAATCAAGAGTAATATTATTGATATAAACCGTGAAAAAAACTATGCAAAAAAAATAATTAAACAGAATAAGGGCTCAATCATCATATAATAACTAAGAGTAAAACAAACCTAAAAGAAAAACTAATTTATTGTAAATAAAACATTGTCGGTTTTTAATAATTTCAATGGTCTAATAGAGCTAAAGTTTATATACGTTTTGCTCATCACATTTGCAACTAATTATAATTAATTATTTATCGACCATTTTCTATCGTGCTTGTTCGCGAAAAATATTGCCAAAAAAAGGAAAATAATATTTATACAAACGCTGACAAATTTATTTTTCATTCACGGCGAGTGCAACAGTTTTCAATGAAAGTTATCCTAACTGACAATGACACGTATCAACATAGAAACTCTGGTAGACAAATATAAGAATATTATTGAAAATAAAAAGAGTGATTCTCACACTTGAAGTGATAAAGAAAATTGTTAGAAAATTTTAGATAATGAGTTCAAAGCTAGTTGTACTGTAAATGACACAAGAAATGTCAAAGTTTTGAAAGAAAAATATAGAGATTTAAAAAGAAAAACCAAAGAAAAGTTTTCAAAAAATAAAATGGAAATTAACAAAACAGGAGGAGGAACCTATACAGCCTACAGTCGGTTCTCGCCATTAATCTAAATCTGCAAAAAAAAATCTTATTCATCATATTCTTCAAAATATTCAACTATTGGTCTAAATATTCGGGTTCTTCTAGTTTCTTCATCACTACTATAAACATTGATATCGTAATTATCCATCTTTCTTATTTTGGGTTAGTCAACAAAAACACAAATGATTTTTATTCTAACCGAACCGCCAACAAATAAAAAGCGTAAGCAAAGTAATGAGGTTATGTTCTTTTGGTTAAGTAAGTAACAAGTAGACAATCCGTCTACTGGTAAACTTAACTCATGGTTAACTTCCGGTAAAACGTAAATCATCAATTGTGAAACAATTTTTTTAAATAACCATCGGTTTTTTCTTAACCTTTTGGTGACCACACATTGTGAAACTGGGCCTTAGTGGTTTATTAAAACAAATCAAAAATACAGACAGAAAACAAATTGTTCGTCAACGCGTTCCGGCATCTTCATATTGTCAAAAATATCAAAATTACTAGAAATTAAAACTCTAATGAAAAATCCCTGAAATCATCTGATTCTATGGTCACTGGTAAAACCCGGGGTGGGCACCCGTGAGTGAGAACAGGTAATTATAATGAGGCAAAGGTTTTTTTTGTACCAAGTCTACAAACAAGTAGTTTCTCAGTTCTCTCCTTTCTTAAAATTGGTTCAGTTACATAAAGATGCTTCGTTAATGGAATATTAATCAGTCCAGATTTTACATTTTAATAAACCTAAAATGCAGACTCACTTAAAACAACAAAAGCGCCAAACGAGCGAATAAACAGTTGTGCGAATATTAATAAAGAACCTTTCACGAATTTTGGACATACAAAACACAGAATGGACCATTGTTTTCTCCGATTGTTTATTGTTTTGCACCAGTCAAGCTTACGTAACCAATTCTTCGTAAGATATTGTGTAAAAAACACGTGTCAGAGTCTGGTGATTTCTTACTTTATTTTTTGGCGTTTTTTTGATCTTAGGTTACATGCATACATATTCCATGTGTAATACTTACTTTCACCGAAAACGATGCTTATCTCAAATTTAATAACATGTAACGTCCAATTTAAATTTGAGTTTTGATAAGACAATAAAGTGCTTATTTAAAGATGCCCAAATTAAAACATTGAAGAAATCCCTGTTTGTAGTGAAAGTTACTAAGCTGAACGTCCAAGAAAACTTGGCAATAGTTTACTTTAGAAAAAGTCGACTCTCTTGATTTTTTAATCACATTATTTGCTCTTGGCTTAGTGTCCGAAATATTTATCAATTTGATTTTTTCGAAAATTGTTTAACGCCCTCTAGATGTTTCGAAACAACCTTTATGAACTGGGTTTGATTTTGCAAAATTATGTTAACATAGGTAATATTTTTGTGTATATGGTTCCACATAGTCAATTAGCAAATAAACTCAAATTCAAACATTTTTGATATGCTCTTGGCCGAAGACACAGACTCTAAGAACGTAATATTTTAATTACTTCAGGAAGTTGGGTGTTGATGACCTCCTTGTGTTAGAATGACCATTTAGACCCAGTTTCACAATCGATGGTAACATGAAGTGGTTAAATAACCAACACTTGCAAGTTAACCATGAGTTTCCAACGGTAGGTGTTTCACAAACAAGAATTGAAGGCTGGTTATGAAACCATTGGTTAAATTTTATTGGTCAATGTTGGTACCTGACTGTTAAGAAAATATCACCCAGATTTTATGAAATTCGTGGGAATTAGGTTTAATGCCGTAATTAAAAAATAAAGAAGAATGATTGGTATGACAACTAACCTCTATTTTTACGACGGTATTTAAAAAAAAACTCGAAAATAATTTTATTATTATATAAAGCTAATATATGTGAAAATTTTATAATCATGGAGAAGAAAGAAAAAGCAGCTGTAAATTTCTCTAAAGAAGAAGAAATCCTTCTCCTATCTCTGATAGACAAATATAAGAATATTATTGAAAATAAAAAGAGTGATTCTCACACTTAAATTGATAAAGAAAATTGTTGGAAAATTTTACATGAGTTCAACGCTAGTTGTACTGTAAATCAGGCGCGGATCCAAGGGGGGGCGGTGGGGGCGATCGCCCCCCCCCCCAAGAGCCTTGAGGTCAGAAAAATAGACCCGATTTTGCCTCTTATACTATAGTATATTCAAGAACTAGAGAGAGTAATAAATAATTTTTTACCCTTTTTTTCTTCGCAAACTACCTCTGTTCTTTAGCCCGGTGTCTTTGGCAAAATCTGTTAGACACATATATTTTTCATAGGAATTGGTTAGAAATTTTATAATCAAAAATACCGGTCTATAATACTGGAATATTTGGGTTGGATAGCAATAGTTATTTGGATGTGTGAAGTGTTAAAAAGGATTTTAATCCTTGTCGTAGGCGTCAGAAGGAGGTTTATTTTCTCACTAAGTATTTATGGCATAGAATATTATTTCGGTAATAAACTCAAAATAAAAAGTTTTTATAATATTACTTTATTTCTTATGATTTCTTAATAATTCACATACATTAGAAAATATAGATAATTTTGACATATTTAACACAAATCACAACTGTATTTTTATTATTTTTAATTTTGGCATAGAAATCGTTTTAGGTACATTCAGACTAAAACGTAGCCTTTTTCTCTCAAAAAATTCTAAGTTATAATTTAAATACTTACAAAATACCCATTATCAAAAATACAAGAAATTAAACATATACAAAATAATAAATTCGTCCATATAATATTAAAATTTTTTTGGAGCTATCGATCATTTTATTATTAATTAAAAACATTTTTAGGACATTTGACGTTTCAGTTTATTTATTTCTTAAATCATCCGCAGAGTTACAATTAAATACTAAAAAGGGATTGAAACGTAATTAATTTGTATATGTTACAGAAAATTTAAGTAATAAATTGTGTTTACGCTGGTAAACTTACGTATCTAATTCGAAATCAAAGTCAGTGAAGCCATTTTCCCTCAAATTAATTATAATTGGTTTCTCTATCTCACCAACCATAAGATCGAGTTTCCACATTTTCTTTTATTATTTTATTACATAGATTTCTCCCAATATTCTGCACTAACTTTATTCAAAAAAATCTTTCAAAAGTTCAGTTGAAAAACTAATTTTGTAAGTTGTGTTATTTCTAGCAACTCTATCTTTTACTTGAGAGAGATATTTCCTTCTCCAACGGACATTTTCTGGACGATCTATAAGAACAGATTTCCTGTATGGTTTTTCTCAACAAAAATTAAGTTCTCTGAGCAATTTCCAGAGCTCAGTTCTTTTAATTTCAGGTAAATCCGATCTTCATTGATTTTAGTTAGAATTTTGTCGACGGTTGGGATTTGCTTCTCATAATAAAATGTATGTACAACTCCTTTTACTGCAGTTTACATTTCTTTTTCCAACGAGGTTTTTCGTCTGCCTGTGATCGAATGTGGCTTGGGAGTACTAACAATTCCAGTCGTTTTTTTCTCCTTTAGTATTCGGAATATATTAGATTTTCCAACTCTTGTCATATTGGAACACATCTCAATAGAGCTTTTAATATTATTATCTAAATATTGATATCTTAAGGCATCATAAACATTCATCGTAATCAGTCTTTCGTTGTGGAAAAAATGCCTTGGTTTAACGATTTTGGAATAAATATAGATGTAGAAGCCATATCTTTTGGGTATCTCACTAATCTCAACTAATATATAAAAACAAGCACAAACAAGATAAATCGCTAAGGACAAACTAGTGTGTACTTTGCTCAGTGACAGAAATTAAGTTGAACTATCAGAAATTTTATTGTTGCAGTAAATTTATAATTACCTAAAATTGGATTTACGGCAATCCTCAGTTACCTGCGGCACTAGAGCAGGTACGTTGGAGGCTTCAGTAACAGTTCTATTATTCTCTCTAGTTCTTGAATAGAGTATAGGAATGTGTATGCTTGCGATCGTCCCTCCCCTTCCCAACAGCTTTGAGTTCAGAAAATAGAACCTATTGTGCCTTTTATATTAGGAATATGTATGCTGCTAGCACTCCCATCCCGTTGACAACTTCTTTTTCTTGCGATAGTCCCCCCCAAGAGCTTTGAGTTCAGGAAAATAGGCCCGATTCTGCTTCTTATACTAGGAATGTGTATGCTTTTCGCATTCTCCCCCCCTGTCGGCAATTCGTTTCTTCTTGTGATCGCCCCCCCCCCTCTCCAAGAGCTTTAAATTCAGAAAAATAGACCCTAACCTGCCTTTTACACTAGAAATGGGAATGTTGCTGGTGTCTCCCCCCCCCCCCCCCCGTCGACAACTTGCTTTCGCTTGCCATATTGTACTTTTGTGATATCACCGCCCCCCCCAAAGAGAGAGGCTGGATCCGCCCCTGCTGTAAATGACACAAGAAATGTCAAAGTTTTGAAAGAAAAATATAGAAATTTAAAAAGAAAAACCGAAGAAAAGTTTTCAAAAAATAAAATGGAAATTAACAAAACAGGAGGAGGAACCTATACAGCCTACAGTCGGTTCTCGCCATTAATCTAAATCTGCAAAAATAATCGTATTCATCATATTCTTCAAAATATTCAACTCGTAGTCTAAATATTCGGGTTCTTCTAATTATATATATATATATATATATATATATATATATATATATATATATATATATATATATATATATATATATATATATATATATATATATATATATATATATATATATATATATATATTATATATATATATATATATATATATATATATATATATATATATATATATTTATATATATATATATATATATATATATATATATATATATATATATATATATATATATATATATATATATATATATATATATATATATATATATATATATATATATATATATATATAAATATACAGGGTGATTCAAAAATCGATCACGAAACTTAAGGGGGTGATTCTACTTGACAAAATAAGGGTAGAGCTTCATATAATTTTTTTTCAAAATGTCATTCGTTTTCGAGTTACAAGCCGTCCAAGTTCAAGTTTTTATTTTTTGTTTTTTGAATTACTCGCTTACAGGAAAACCGATTTGACTAATATTTGAAAGATAGGCTAAGTCTTCTGCGCTTCATCATTTTAGTAACAATTCACATTGATTGTTTGCCGCTAGAGGGCACTTTACCTACATTGAAAATTGTTTTTTTGTCATAATTTTTTAGTGTTGATAGCTACAGTAGTTTTTGGCATAATTTCTGAAAGACTGATGCCAGGCCTTTAAAAAAGGTGCTCTTTATTTACATTGCTAAACCCAACGGTTTAGACGTAAATCACCCTTAAAAATTAAGTGGTAAATTTACTTTTCTCATTTCATTACCACCAGCTACCAGGTAAATAGCTATCAAAGTATACTAGAGCTGTCAGTTTAACATCAAATAAATTCGCTTTTTAAACTATTTAATTTATAATCTTAAAATAACTAATAATGGCTAATCAGTAAATATTCATATTATGGATTATTGCGATATACATTTAATTGATAAAAATTAATGAAACAGTACTAAACAAACTAAAAAAGATTCTCAAAATGTCCCCCATTTTCTTCCATACATTTCCTAACACTATTCAAAAAATGTCGCCTAACTCGATGAAAAATTCCTGGTGTTTCTTTAATAATTTGGCACTTTTCGATTATCCTGAAGCGAAGATCCTCGACGTTGATTACTGGAATATCGTACACCAATTGTTTCAAATGACCCCAAAAGAAAAAATCTATAGGATTAAGGTCTGGTGACCTCGCTGCCCATGCCAATGGTCCACTTCGTCCTATCCATCGCTCAGGATACGTTGCATTCAAATACTGTCGGACACGTATACTAAAGTGGGGCGGAGCTCCGTCTTGGAGGATCCACATGTTGGCCTTTACTTCCAATGGCACATCTTCCAGATACAATGGGAGACGATTTTGGATAAAATCTAAGTATACGTCACCAGTTAATGGGCCATCAAAGAAATGAGGACCAATAAGGTAATCTCCTATTATCCCTGCCCACACATTTAGTGAAAATCTACGCTGATGTTTCGTTTCTACCACATTGTTTGGGTTCTCGTAAGCATATGTGTGGATGTTGTGTAGATTTGTTATGCCATCACGAGTGAAACCAGCTTCGTCAGTGAATAATATGACGCCAATTAATCGATTATCGTGTTCATACTTAGCTAGGATCTGATTGCACATTTCCAACCGTCTCGGCCGATCATCGTCATAAAGAGCCTGCACCTTTTTTGAATGAAACGGGTAGAGTTGTTCTTCTCTTAGTATCCTCCATGAACTAGCCTGACAGAGCCGCACTTCATTCCCAATTTTTCTAGTACTAATACCTGGATTATCTTCAATAATTTCAAGCACTCTTTGTTCTTGTTGCACGTTTCTAGCAGTTCTAGGTCTTCCCCTATTTCCATTATAACTTTTAAAGGAACCACATTCCGCAAGCCTCCTGTGCACACTGGAAAATGTTTGAGCATGAGGGATATTTCTTTCCGGATAACTCTCCATATAATATCTTCTTGCCAACTCTGCATTACCATTTGCTTTTCCATAACAAAAATGGATATCACAATATTCGATATTTGAATATTGGTGATTAGCCACTATTAGTTATTTTAAGATTATAAATTAAATAGTTTAAAAAGCGAATTTATTTGATGTTAAACTGACAGCTCTAGTATACTTTGATAGCTATTTACCTGGTAGCTGGTGGTAATGAAATGAGAAAAGTAAATTTACCACTTAATTTTTAAGGGTGATTTACGTCTAAACCGTTGGGTTTAGCAATGTAAATAAAGAGCACCTTTTTTAAAGGCCTGGCATCAGTCTTTCAGAAATTATGCCAAAAACTACTGTAGCTGTCAACACTAAAAAATTATGACAAAAAAACAATTTTCAATGTAGGTAAAGTGCCCTCTAGCGGCAAACAATCAATGTGAATTGTTACTAAAATGATGAAGCGCAGAAGAATTAGCTTATCTTTCAAATATTAGTCAAATCGGTTTTCCTGTAAGCGAGTAATTCAAAAAACAAAAAATAAAAACTTGAACATACACACAAAACTACTTTCAAGATGTAAAATAAATATACCAAGCTCTTTTGAAGAAGCTCGCTATGTAGAGCGAAACGTCAGAAAGAAAATTATTGTCCTTTGTTTCTCTAATGAAAAACCTATACCCAAGAAAATATTAGAAATATATATATATATATATATATATATATATATATATATATATATATATATATATATATATATATATATATATATATGTATAAACATTGATATCGTAATTATCCATCTTTCTTATTTTGGGTTATTCAACAAATAAAAAGCGTAAGCAAAGTAATGAGGTTATGTTCTTTTGGTTAAGTAAGTAACAAGTAGACAATTCATCTACTGGTAAACTTAACTCATGGTTAACTTCCGGTAAAACATAAATTATCAATTGTAAAACAATTCATTTAAATAACCGTCGGGTTTTTCTTAACCTTTCGGTGACCACACATTGTGAAATTGGGCCTTAATGTGAACTTCTTTGACAAAGCTTTCCATCATTCTGTTGATTCAGAAAAGTAGTGAAATATTGACTGCAGTGTATTAAAGAAGGAAGTCATTTCCGGCGTGACATAAGAAACATGCCACCAAGTTTAAAGAATGCTCGATACATAGTAGAAATCTAGTATATTTATTATGTTGCAGGATTCTAGCTCGAATGAACCAATATTTACCAGCCATATTAGAGCCGTTGTCATGTGACTGTCAAATGCAATCTAATAGTTTCAAGCCATCTTAGCATATTCTGTTTTTAATAAATTCTTCAAGTTCACTTCTGGTTTTCTTCAAGTCCACTTAAGGTTTTGCTTTCGTATGTATAAAATTAATAAAGTTTCTTTCCGTCATGAATCTCTACAGAAAGCACAATTTCAACCATTTGCTCGTGGCAGTTAGTATCGGGGTATAATGAAACGAAAGCCTAATATTTTGCTTTTAAAATAGCGAAAACTGAAGTCAATAATAAAATTAATTCGTTTTGAATAGTTGGAGGCAAGTATGAAGTAGGTCCTTTCGTGGTAGAAGATACATGTGCAGGAACTTGTTAATTAGTTTTAATATACTAAGAAAAATACCTGTTTTATGCTGTCAGAATTGTTCGTTATTTTTTCCATAAAACAGAATTATATCCAGTATTACCTTAAGGACATATCTCCATCTCATTTTCTGTGATAATGGTATGCTGCATATCATCATCTATCGCTTGCCTTTCCTTAAACGTATTTCTAATTGCTTTCATGAGACGTAACATTTTCGATGTTCTAAGCTCTCATGTTCACCAATCCTTTAGTTCAGGTGTTCTCAATCGCAAAATTCTTTAGAAAAAATTGACCATTTTGTGCTAAATCATAACCAAGGACAACAAAAAATAGGTTTATTAGTTCCACTATCTATGAGTTCCTTCGTTTAATTTTCTCGTTGTTTGATTTTTTGAAACTAATCTGCTGTAAAACTTCTATCATCATCAGACATCTAAAATAGCAGCTTTTTCCCTGGTCTCATTTCTTTTTGACAAGACAACATCTAAACTTATCATCAATCTTTGGCCATGACTTTGAATCATGATAATCTATGCTCGCAGGTTTTGTCAATATAGATGAGATTGGTCAAACTGAAGTTAGTTTCTCTGCTACTTTTAATGTCAACGGCATTTCTGCAAAAATTTAGAAATTTTGAATTTCGTTGAAACCCACCGAATCGATGCTCTTTGAATACAGGAAACCTGGTGTCCAAATTATAACATTTTTCGGAATGATCGTTCTATAAGACCGCGGGGGGGTACGATGATCCTCTTGAAAAAGCACACACACAATTCTTGCCCATTCCATACCCAATCCTGATGATGTTCTGGAAGGAACATTTTAAGTTCCATTAATTTGAGCCCCACAGCGCGTATAGAAAGTCAAAATTTTGAGAACATTTTTGATACAGACAAAAGCATTCTTGTAGGAGGTGACGTTTAATGCAAAACACCGTTTATGGGATTGCAGGACCACCAATGCGAAAGGGTTAGTTTTTGAAATGGCTTCTTTGAACAATCTGTTGGAAGTCATACCACCCGACGAGCCGACATATTTAGGCTCATATGGCTTATCAGAGAAACTGGACATGTTTGTGACAAGGAATACAGGCAGATTATCAAGGCCTTGGGTTTACCATGGGATGACTTCCGATCATGCTCCCGTCGTTATTGAATATGGTGACCCAAGAACCAAACAAGATCCATGTAATCTAAAAACCTTTACAAATTGGGCAAATTTCAAAGAGATTCTTGAGAAGGCTGACTATCTGGACATTGCTCCGGGTACCGGCCCTCTTGAGGACCTGGACGCAATTTGATTTTTCACCTATTTAAATCAGTCCAGTTTATTGACTTGGTCATACCTGTCATCGGCCTTGATGAAGTCAAGGGGATTGTCGTGGGTCTAGTGGTCAGAAAAGCGCCGGGTTTGGATGGTCTGCCGAACGCAGCCTTGAAGCGCAGTCCGGTCAGAACCCTCTCGGCTATTACTAATATAACTAATACCATTGTATGGTCAGGTCATTTTACCACAGATTGGAAGATGGCTAAGGTAATTCTTATTAAAAAAAAGGCGAAAGCGTCACCAACATTGACAGTTATAGGCCTATTAGCCTACTTTCCAATCTGGGGAAGATAATAGAGCGTGTAATTCTGAACCGCATAACTGACTTTATATCGGAGAGGGATATTCTGCCTCCGGAACAGTTTGGCTTCAGGAGCTGCCATAACAGCGTCCAGCAGACCACCTGTCTGGCGTCGATGACAACCCGGGGGTTCAACCGGAGATGCCATACGGGTGCAATCTTTTTTGATATAAGCAAGGCCTTTGACAAGGTGTGGCACAACGGACTGATTGTCAAAATGATAAGGTTAGGAATTCTCAGTTACCTTGTGAAACTAGTCTCAAGTTTTCTAGAAGGGAGAATTTTCGTAGAAGCGTCAGATGACGAAACGTCAGAAATAAAGCGGGCGTGTTACAGAGTTCACCTGTCACCGACCCACTTCAACTTATATACGGCAGATATTCCGACAGACAATTTTAGTAACCTGTTTCTGTTCGCTGACGATACTGCGTTTGCGACCTCTTCCGGGCCATTACATTATGTTGTATTGAGATTGCAGCAGCATATCAACAAACTTGAGAGATGTATGACTGATTGGAAAATCAAAATTAATCCAAATAAGACTCAAGCAGTCATTTTTTCAGAAAAACGCATTAACAATCGAGACAATCGGTTGTCCATCTCGAACGTGCGCATTCCCTGGCGGGATAGCGCCAAGTACTTGGGGCTAGTTTTTGATAAAAGACTGAATTGGCTACTAAATACAAATTATATTTCATCCAAGGCCAAAAATTCATGGTTGGCTCTCTATTCACTCTTACATCGAAATGGCAAGTTAAATTTGAAGAACAAACTTACCATCTACAAGTTATTCATACTTCATTCATTTGTCACTGGCAGGTCTCGATTTAGGCGAACAGTGAGCTTCCAAAACAAGGTTTTACGCATGATCTGCGGAGCCCATACTATGACAGGAACATGATTATTCACAGAGATTTAAATGGTGTTACTTTCAGCACTTTTATACATGAAAGTATCGCTAAATACTTGGATCGAGCTGAACACTTATCTCAGACTCACACACACTCACCAAAACACCACGCCAACGGTACCTCTACGTCAGAGATTAGCTTCTCGACCATTAAGCCTGGTCATTTCTTCCAAATTTAACTGGCTTAAAAGCCAAATTTAGTTCTCAGTCTCATACTGTTCTAAGTCCATAACTATAAAGCGTACAAGTCTATAGGTACGAAACCTGACTTAATATTCCAAAGATGATCCAATGTACTATATCTTGTTGCCTCATCTCGCTTTCTCGTGACACAACACCGATGAAAAGTGCCCACTTATGTGCTATTTGCAATTTATAAAAATATGTTTTTTAATGAATAAAAATCATTTGGCTGGTTGTTTCCAAGGGGGTTTGCCCTTCTGGCGCATGTCCCAGTTGCCAGGCACTAGCTACGGCATTGGATGCTTCGATGTCATATAAAGAATTAAATTCACCGATGCACTTTTGTTGAGTTAATTTTATTTCTGGCCAAGTTACTGTAAACAACACAATAGCGCCTGTGTGCTGAAACCTTCTAAGTACGTATACCATCTAAAATGTCAAACATCACAATGGATATATTAGATGACACCTAGCAATGCTGGTGTTGCTAATTCTCGAAAAATAAACGGTTACCATTGTACTTAAATATTTGTAGTGTATGCTCAGAATGTGATATAACCAGGTTGTTTATGGCAAAGCTGGGTATAGCCGAAACAACGAGTAGGCTATTTATCCATAAATTAGTTGGAATTTCTGTGACTTTAACTGACGCTATAATGATGGATTTCAACAAGAAATGTCACATCTATGAAAATTTTGGCTGGTGTTGTGGAACTTAACATCCTACCACCGCTTTCCGGCAAAACTGGACTTAAATAGAGGTTCAAGTTTGTGGAAAGTACAAGGATGTCTGGGAAAGATACCGGTGGATCCCACTGATGAGTCCACCACCGGTATCGGGACGAAACATCCGTACATTTTAGGTGGTCGTAAATTAGATTGTGATTATATGTCTTTAAGACCAGAGACATGATTGCAATATGGCGTCCGAGCAGGGACGACGAGATGGAAGGCCCTCGAGTCGTGGCTTTGTGCTAAAGCCGGTACCCTACTTTGGAAAGACCACCTAGGATGTCCGTTCCACTTCCTTTTCAGGCCTGTGCTTTCTAACGGCTTGGACTGTCTGACAGTTAAAGCCGGAAAGCAAATGTCTTAGGGGGGCATGTTATGGAACTTAACATCCTACCACCGCTTTCCGGCAAAACTGGACTTAAATAGAGGTTCAAGTTTGTGGAAAGTACAAGGATGTCTGGGAAAGATACCGGTGGATCCCACTAATGAGTCCACCACCGGTATCGGGACGAAACATTCGTACATTTTAGGTGGTCGCAAATTAGATTGTGCGTCTTTAAGACCAGATACATGATTGCAACACTGGTGCGAAGCTCAATAAACAAAATGGCTATTTTAGTTCTATTGTGTAATAATGTGAGGTCTTGCGTTAAATAATTAATTATTTTTTCTAGAAAAAAACATTATAAATATGCGCAGCATAATTTTTTCCCATAATATTCACAGCGGTACTTCTTTTCATGTCTAGAACCTTATTTACGTATCCATTTGTGGTGACTATCTTAAAAACAAAGAAATCGATCTTGAAGAAAAAAACATGTTTAAATTTTCAGATCAGATGCAGGGTGGCGCAATAGTTTGACAAAGTACCTGCTCTATTTTTCAAACATTTGAAAAATGTTTTAATAAAAGTGGTATAATATGAAATTTTCTACAATCTGAAAATATTTTCAATTATACAAGGTGTTTCAGGACAACGTAGCGCTAAATTTTTTTTTTTTAATGGGATACCCTGAATATTTTTGCATATTTAGATTTTCTCATTATTGCGAAGTGCCAAGTTTTTCAAAAAATTCACCAAACTTTGAAAAAAACATGATCCCCTATAATCTACTTCACTTTTCAAGCTGTAGCAATTATAGAATACAAAATTGACATTTAGAAAAATAAATGTATTACTGAAGGCAGGCGCGGATTCAAGGGGGGGGGGGCGGTGGGGGCGATCGCCCCCCCCCCAAGAGCTTGAAGTTTAAGAAAATGGACCCGATTTTTACTCTTATACTATAGTTTATTCAAGAACTAGAGAGAGTAATAAATCATTTCACCCTTTTTCTCTTAGCAAACTACCTGTGTTCTGTAGTTCGGTGGTTTTAGCAAAATTTGTTAGATACATATATTTTTCATAGGAATGGGTTAGAAATTTTATAGTCAAAAATACCGGTATATAATAATAGACTAAAACGAAGGATTATTCTCTCAAAAAATTCTAAGTTATAATTTAAATACTTACAAAATATTCATTGTCAAAAATACAAAAAGTTAAACATATCTAAAAAAATTAATTTGTCCATATAATAATAAAATATTTTTGGGGTTATCGGTCATTTTATTATTAATTAAAAACATTTTTAGGATATTTGACGTTTCAGTTTATTTATTTCTTAAACCACCTGCAGAATTACAATTAAACACTAAAAAGGGATTCAAATGTAATTTTTTTTTATGCTGTAATTAAAATTAGACCTACTTATTTTTATTTCTATTGTACTGATATCTTAATTTGATTTACTTTTATATATGGAAATACGATATCCCAAAAAAATAAGATAAACATGTTAATTCTACACGCTTAAGAAAAATACACAAACACAATAATAAAATAAAAAAAAGGCTAATTAGAATTAAATATATATAAAATTAAAGAGTGGGACACATTAAAATAAAAATATATAAAAAAATAAAAAAACATATAAACAACATTAAACAATAAAATACAACAAAAACAAAAATTTAAATAATAAATTGTGTTTACACTAGTAAACATTACGTACCTAATTCCTAATCAAAGTCAGTGAAACTATCTTCGCTAAAATTAATTATAATTGGTTCCTCTATCTCACCGATTATGAGATCGAGTTCTCACATTTTGTTTTATTCTTTTATTATATGGATTTTTCCCAATTTCTCGCAGTAACTTTATTCAAAAAAATCTTTCAAAAGTTTGGTTAAATTACTAATTTTATTAATTGTGTTATTTCTAGCAACTCTACCTTTTACTTGAGAGAGATATTTTCGTCTCCAATGGACTATAAGAACAGATTTTCTATCTGGTTTTCCCCAAAAAAAATTAAGTTCTCTGAGCAATTTCCAAAGATCAGTTCTTTTAGTTTCAGGTAAATCGCGATCTTCAATAATTTTAGTTAGAATTTTGTAGATGGTTGGGATCTGCTTCTCATAATAAAATGTATATACAACCCCTTTAATTGCAGTTTTCATCTCTTCCTCCAACGGGGTTTTTCGTTTGCCTGTGATCAAATGTGGCTTGGGAGTACTAACAATTCCAGTCGTTTTTTCTCCTTCAATATTCAGTACATAGTAAATTCTCCAACTCCTGTTATGTTGGAACATATGCCAACAGAGCCTTTAACATTATTATCTAGATATTGATATCTTAAGGTATCATAAATATTCATCGTAATAAGTTTTTAGTTGAGGAAAAAATGCCCTAGTTTAACGATTTTGGAATAAGTATAGGTGAAAGCCATATCTTTTGGGTATCTCACTAATCTCAAATAATATATAAAAACAAGCGCAAACACGATAAATCACTAAGAAAAAACTGTAAGTTGTACTTTGCTCACTGACAGAAATTAAATTAAACTATCAGAAATTCTACGTTGCAGTAAATTTATAAAATATATTTAAATATAATCAAATATAATTAGATTTACGGCAGTTCTCAGTTACCTGCGGCACTGGAGCAGGTACGTTAGAGGTTTCGGTAACAGTTTTATTACTCTCTCTAGTTTTTGAATAGAGTATAGGAGTCTGTATGCTTTCGTTCGCCCCCCCCTCCCAAAAGCTTTGAGTTCAGGAAAATAGAACCCATTCTGCCTTTTATATTAGGAATGAGTATGCTGCTTGCACTACCCCCCCCCCCCCCCCGTTGACAACTTGTTTTACTTGCCATACTGTACTTTTGTGATATCACCGCCCCCCTCCCTCAAAGAGAGAGGCTGGATCCGCCCCTGACTGAAGGTTTAGTAAAGCGCTTAAGCAATTATTTGTTTTGTCAAAGTTTTGTCCATTTGATGAAATCTAAATTAATTTTTCCTCTGATTTTTTAAATGGAACATTCTGTACATAGCTACCTTATTTTGTACAGTGATTGTTTCTATTTCACTTTTCTTAAAGTTTTTCTATACCTATCAGCGCTAGTTTCTCCGCTATATTCATTTTTACTAAATGTATACAAAAATACGTTAGCCTAGACCAGGGGCGAATTCAAGGGGGAGGGCGGTGGAAGCAATCGCCCCCAAAAAAATTAGAAATTCAGAAAAAATTACTCCTTTGCCTGCTGCATTATTAGAACCGTGAATGATCCCGACATCCCCCACCCCTGACGACAAATCGCTCGGGGTACTTTGTCACATTCTTGCACCACTTTGCATGTTAAAAAAGCTAATTTCGACGAAAATCTGTAGCTAGTACAGCTAAATTTATTTTAGCTGGGATAACGTATGTTAAATAAATATGGCTAATAATTATAGTCCATTTTGCAAGGGCAGGTTCATCAACTCACATATTCGACAATTGGCAACTTAAACAGACCTCTCCAAATTAATTAAAGTTTGGGATGTCCTTCTGCTCGTAGTTTTTATTTGTTAATATATTTACGTCTGTAGATTTATTTGCCAGACGAATTAATCTTTGTGTGATACCAGATGTGTACAATTTTTTTTCACTTGTCAATACAATCTAATTCTTGGATATATCAATGTCAAAATAACCATCCTAGGAAACTTCATGGTCAACATCGTTAGCTGGTTATAACTAAATTCAAATATCAATGACCAGCGAGATTTTGAAGATGAATAGTTTATATTCGGTGTAAATAAATTCAAATTATACACGATAGTATGTATATAAGAGTAGAGAAAATTTATTTTAATATTACATTAAGTCTATCAGAACGGACATGAGAGATCGAACGAGAATATTTGGAACATCAATAAAATATTTTGCGAACAATTTTTGGCATTTTATTTAGGTAATAAAGGAAAGTGTCCGTGACAGAATTTTCTCTTTTTGTGTATTGAGGAAGTTTATGCTATTCAATACTACAATAAGGTGACTTTGGTATGGGAATCATAAATTGAAATAAAACAATAAATATATTTTCAGACCGCAGGGCTGCAATATTAGTATTAAGGTTCAGTGGGATTACTTCACGGATCGCCATCTTTAATTGCTTGTCAAAGGATGGTATTTGGCAAAAGAGCCATACTCCGGTTCTTGTTTCCTCTTGCCAGGACATATTTTTTTATACAGGGATTCATATAAGATTTTTTGTAAACAGTTAGCATTAAAACATATTTATCTGGGTTTGCATAAATGGTGTCAGGGAAAATGTGTGAAATCTCCTGGATATGAAAAAAATACGTGAAAGGAATACTACAAGTTCATATAAACTTTTTTCGTATAGGCTTCCTCTTCGGAGATATAGGCTCGCAAGGAGCTGCAATGGAATCAAGTTTTTTACACAATATTATTGAACCACCAGGTATATTTCAATTTTTTTAATATGATGTATACCAGGTAAGACCCTTCAAATTAATATCTAAGAAAGTGTTGTGAATTACTCACAAATGCAGGGATGGACTAGTTGTGACACTCTTGGCCCAATTTTTTTTGCGCCCTCTATGATAAGAACTTTGGACAACATTTTTTATATACCTATAATTATTGACGAAAAATTAAGTACTCTTCATTCATGTCGCTAATCCTACCCGTTTGTTACATGTTTACATCATGTATTTGGTGTATTTCGATAAAAGATACATCTTTGTTCCTATCAAATGTTCAAGCTTCAACCTTTAGATAAAAAAAATCGATCCGAAATTAGAGTTCACCTCTTTAATTAAAAACATCTAATTCTGTGAATTGCAGTTCGACCTAGGCTCGCAAAAAATGTGCGTTTTATTTGATCGACACCAAAAGGTACTGTTGTTGCAAACGTTGCTAGGTACAAAAGAAATAAATATCCTGCATTTTAGAACTTGTCAACTTTCCCATCGCTTACACAATGATTCTTTACTTGGATATTAATTTTTGTATTTCGTGGTGAAATTAATTGTGAAATAATTCGAAATATGGAATACAAGTTTATTAAGTATGCAGATATGCATCTGGTGTATGGTCTTGCATCGTGCAATGCTTTGGAAGACAGGAGGTTATATCACGACAGATATCCTAATCGTACTATTCCAGATCAGAAAACATTTCAATGAGTTGACCAACGTCTAAAGGAGAATGGTAGGCGATTCCATTTAATAAGGTAATATTATTAAATTTCTCCATAATTTTAGGAAATTTTTGGAAAGGAAGTACTGATGCTGATCGGGAAAGAACAGTACGTACGCTGCAAATAGAGGACATTATTTTAAATACTGTAGAAGACACTCCTTCAACAAGCACTTTAAAATTATCAGCGCAGTTTAATACGTCGAACACGATAGTACATGAAGTTCTTCAATAGCAGCTGCTTTATCCATATCATTTGAACAAAAAAATGCATGAACTGATTCCGGAAGATTTTCCCCGTAGAATGCAGATTGCATACTGGCTATTGAATCAGCAACGAAATAATGTAAAGTTCATTAGCACTATTCTTTCCACGTATGAAACATGGTTTACCAAAAATGGTATCATAAATTTATACAACACCCATGTATGGGCGGATGAAAATCTTCATGCAACTATTGTTTCACATCATCAACACCAGTTCCAATCAATTAATGTCTGGACAGGAATCTTCGGCAATTTTTTAATTGGATATTCATATTGCCGTCACGACTGAATGGAGCACTTTATTCGGAGTTCCCGCAAAACGCTTTTTACGACTTAGCAAAGCACTTACCACTCGTCGAAATATGTACTACATGTACGATGGGGCACCACGTCATTTCAGCGTTGCCGTGCGAGAGTACCCGAATAGCGTCTATCCAATCCCTTGGATAGGTAGAGGAGAGGTTCCTCGATCTCCCGACCTAACGCCGTTGGATTTTTATCTGCGGGGACACCTCAAAACCTTGGCGTATTCCACTCCGGTCGATGGTAGGGGGGAACTTCTACGGAGAATCACGTTTCATTGTGATCAAATAAGGAACGATGCTGAGTTAATGTGGCGGGTACAGCAGTCCTCAATTCGTCGTGCCCGCGAGTGTATCAGACTTCACGGAGCCCATGTTGAATCCTCTTACGAACTTTTGTAGCTTAACAATCCTCACCATACGTGGTTTTCAATAATTCGAATGTTTCCTAAGCACATTTTCCTAATTTTGCCACAAAATTTGATTGTGGCCAGTTGCTCCATAGCGAAAATTGTGACGCAGTGGCAAAAACACGTCTACTTAAAACGAATACAGCTGAAGTTACAACGTTCACAGCTCCACTGTGGGTAACTTAGGCATGATATTACATAGTTCTGCCGTCGGGTAATAGATAGCGCTAATTGTAAATTTTATATAAAATTAGTCTCGGAACTTTTTGATTAAACTATGTAGAAATTAATTTGGATTCATATCTGTTCTTATAAAGATGCAAATTTCACATTTTTCAACATATTATTTATACATATTTCAATAAATTATGAGATATTAATACATTTGAGGTATAGCGTATAGTACAGCGAATAGTGATTTTTCACTTCAGAAGATAATAATTCATAAAAAATTTTTTATATTCAATATGTCTCAGAGCCAGGGGGTGCTCGAATTGTTCGGGAGGCAAGATCTTCCTTTCAACTATGAAGTGTGTTAAGCGATTTAAAATGACTCTTTCTATTATCTTCCCTAGACTAGAAAGTATATTAATAGGCCTGTAGCTGTTGATGCCAATAGCATGTTTGCTTAAAGGATCTTGTCTGAAGCTCTCTTCAGAAACGTGTTAAACAGACCATTCAAACCTGAAGATTTCTTTATAACTAGATTGGAAGTTATCTCTTTGATTTCATCAAGGTCCATAATGGGTATACCTGAATTAATAAAGTGTATGGACCTTGTAGTCCTGGCCATGAGTTTATTATTTTGAGATATTATCAACTGAAGTTGCTTGTTGAGGCTTGCATTCTGCTATAGAAGCTCGTCGAGCTTGAATTTCTGCGCCTCCAATTGGTTTCTTTGTTCACAAAAGATCCTATTTAGCTCTGGATAATCCTCACATGAATTCTTTAGTTCTGATTTGAGTTTTTTTACGTTCATTTTGGATGAATTATAGTCTTCCAATGTAGGCAGAACGTCTGGAGTGTGCAGTTGCCCAGTATCTATGCTCATTTCCATCAAATTTACTCTTGAAAACATTTAAAAACGGAAAAACTGAATCTGATACTTTTGATAGAAAATTAAAATTTGTATCTTTCTATGGGCTGGGTCTCCGAAGGCCACGATATACAGTGGTTTTTGCAAGTGTTTCGTTGCCATGATCGATACACCACGTTGAAAGTTGTAAAAAATAATTTCTCGAAAATATTCATGAGTTAATTCCTTTTTGTAGGAGCGATGAAATTTTGAAACAACACAAATAACGTCCATGTCATAACGTTCTGAGTGTGTATACCGCCCAAAATGTTAAAATTTACAATGGATATGTTAAATGACACCTTTATTATTATTTTCAATATAGTGTCCTTGTAAGTCTAAATACTTCTTCGAGCGATGTCCCCATCTCTTTAACCCGTCCAAATAGTAGTTGGTGTCCTTCTCTGCAAAACAGTTGTTTACGAAGATGATGGGTTCTTGACTTGACGAAAACTTCTGTCTTTTAAGCATACCTTTTAGCGTAGGGAATACAACAAAAGGAACTTGGGGCTTGATCTGGTAAGTAAGAAAGTTCGTCAAACCGCATTTCAGGGATTTTCACCATGGCAGCCCCTGAGTGTAAGACGGTACATTGTCTTGGTGAAACAAAATTTTTTTCTTCTGGAAATGTGGCTGTTTTTCCGCAAATTTTCACTTTCACTTGTCCAGTAATGACGCGTGTTATGCTCCTGTAATAGTTTTTTCATTTTTCAAGATAATACATTAAAATAACTTCAGGACTAATCCAAGAAACAGCCACCATCACTTTCAAAGCCGAAGGAAGAATATTTGCCATTTTAGAGCCGATTCTTTTTTCGCAGTCTACTGTTTTGACAGTGTTTTTTTTAGGTGTAATGGTGTATCCAATTGGTACCAAAACTATGATTTATTGCACCTGAACAGCACCAACAGAGCGTTGCAAATGTTCATCCGAACACGTTTTTGATCCAAAGTAAGCAATTGTGACACCCAGCGCGGGGTCAGCTTTCTCATCCCTAAATTTTCATTCAATATGTGACCAACACGTGCTTTAGATATGTTCATAGCTTTTACTATTTCTCTATTCTGAATTTCAAAATTGTCTGGCACCATTGGGTGAATCTGAGTGATGTTATCGTCAGTGGTTGCAGTTTTCGACCGTTCCAAACATTCCAGAGTCCCTGTACACCGCGTCCAACTCATCTCTCGTTTGCGTAGGCATATTGCCTTTCAAAAACAAATATTTAATGATAGCTCGCTACTCGACATTCATAACAATACTCGCATCGTCTCACTAACGCGAACAACAAAGAACAACTGCTCGTGCAAAATGGCTGAAATCATTGTGAATACATTCCAAAGCTGCTCGAACATATTTCCCAACTTTGGTTGACGAGTGCTGCCATCTTCATGTTGTAGTCGGAAACTTCTCAGACTACCTTCGTAGCCATTTATTATTATCTTGAACGAATAAAACACATTTAAACCGTATAAAGTAGATAAATCTTTAAAATAATCTTTTTTATTGCAGTTTTATCTACAATCTTTTAGTTTATAAATTATTGAAAAAAAGTAGAAGTTTTGTTAGTTTTCTCACATGCAGATGTTCTACCAACTCGGATATAAAGTTTCATGGAAAAAAGCACATGCGATGAGCACACCTACAGATAATTTGCTTATGATGGGTAAGATATATATGAAGAATTGATATTTGTACTCATCCTTTATTTTCAGTTTCTTATATTTCATTCTCCAAAGCATGCAGTACAACACAATTCTTTTTTACTACCTAGGTTAGATGAAGCTGATAGAATTTTTGAAGAAAAATATTAGGAGCTCTTATAAGAAAATTTTGTACTATACATATGGCGTAATATAACAATAATCTCCTTAACCATTTGCTACTGTAAAGATTTTAAAATCAAGGCATAGAACTAAAATCATGTTTCTTAGGCCGAGTCAATAGAGATCAAATGAAAATCAAAAACAAAATCCAACACTATTTTATGAATGGGCTAGAAGAAAAATAGATGCTCTATTAATTTCGTAGTTGCCATTCACGTAGAACATGTTTCAACGATAGACTTTTTTAGAACCATGCGCACATACCGCATGAAAACATCATAATCAATTTTTTTTTGAGTGAAAGGAAATTATGGAATGATAAACGAGATGGGAAGAGATGTGATAGTACTATGTACTGGTTACTGGATGGTTTTTCCTTTTAACCACAAATTAAGATAAAAGAAATATATAAGCGCACCTGATGGACATTTCGCGAGAGAAAAGAACTGCGAATCTTTGTAGGACTATTGACAGGTCATTATCACTTGCAGAGTTATCTTCGTAGACGAAGTGATTAACCATAGCCTTAGAGAGTGTCCAGCACCCAATAAACCAAGAAGAAGCTACTTCGATGATCCAATATTACCAACCGACGAAATTAAGCAAGTTTAGATAATGAAGCTACTTGGATTCGCAAAGGTAATTAGTATTGAATGACACAATGTAAAGAGTCCAATAGGTGTTGAAGATCAAGAATCATCATGTTCATTCATTCATTCAATCATTACATTAATTTAACTCAATTATTAACAATTTATGCTAACGATTCATGGCGTTGTGGTGATTTGGGCATGTCACTTGAGACTTTTTCTGTCAAAGAAATATAAGTAAATGCAAATGAATCTTGTAAATCACCGTTTTGTAATAATTTTAGGAAAGTCAGAAACCACTTTTGAATCAAATTATCAAATCTTTTACCGGTTTCAATAAGCTGAGAATTATTTGGAACAAATAATTAGTTATTTCTACAAAACATCTTTCCTGGTGTGATTATAACAAGGAACAAGTTGGACAACATTCAGATAAAGACACATTTTTATTAAGTAGTTCGCACTCCATATAGGATTATATTAATACCGTTTTATAAACTGCAAACTTTATATCCGACATTTATCTATGTTATTTAGTTGTTGGTACTATAAGGCTTTCAGCTTTTTATATCAGAGAATGAACATTAAAGAACACCTTATCGAACCTATGCCTACCAATTCTGACAAGATAAATAATTATATACATATATATGTTATATTAAAAAATAATACTGTTTACGCCCATAGGCTACACAGGTAAACATTACAGAATGTGTCATAATTATTTATTTCTAGTGTTTTATTATACACATCGAGGACAAAGCTGGTAATTTTACGTAAGTATTTATTGGTAAAGTAACTTTAGTTCGATGTTTGTTTAAAAAGTTTTTTTGCGATACCTTCAGTTACATTTCTAAAATTACTGAATATTTTTTTATCACTATAGCTTGAACATAATAATATATGTGAAATAAGTTAGTGATTGTGATTTGCGTTTACTTCTTTCTCTATTAAAATAATTTCTTTCTCTAATAAAATAATAGTGTCAATTGTCAAATGTTGAAAGTCATTTTATATGATCTTTTCGGGCATTGTTTTGTTATCAATGGGCATCACTCCAAACAATTTTCATAAATTAGCTTTGTTTTTAGTAAATTTGGACTCTTCTGTGTTGAGTATTAATGATATTTTACTAGATTATTAGTTTAATGTAAATAGATATGATGTAATTTTTACTGACAGCAGTATAAAAATATTCATGTTTTTCAAGAGTGTGTCACATCAACAAATATGAGAGAGTTAAAAGTGTATTTTTTTTTATTTAAAGCAATTTTTTTGGGTGTTTTTTGACTATTTTTTTATACAAATTTTATTGTAATGTATTCTCTAGGTTTCAGATTACATTTATTCTAAGAATCACTAAGACTGTTTTAAAAAAATCTGTCTAGTATTACCTTAGCCCAAAAGTTGACAGGTTCCGAAATACAGAGTGTTAAAATTACAATTTTTTAAAACTTTTTTGTAAATATTTATCTTGATTTGCAGTAAATTTGGTACTTTGGGTTTTTTGGATGACATATTAAGATCTGATTAAAGTTTTTATGTAGAGAGCGCCATCAGCAGCACTTTGCCCGCATCTAAAGCTTCATAACATTTTGTGCCTAGGCATATTAAATTTCTAATTAAAAACTCTTATTCCTTCACATCTTTTATCCAAAAAATTTATACCGCGTAGGTGTCTCTTCGAGCAGCCGTTTCTAAGATAATCGAATATAAATGTTTTATTAGGTACTGAGACTCGTTGTACTCCCCTCTCCTTCATACTCTATCCCGGCTTTGGACTGGTTTAAGATCTTTGGAACTTATGTGAGTACCAATAGGCAAGAGCAATGAGCTTCTTCTTCTTCGGGTGCTATGTGCTATGCCACACATCGGCGATCATTTGTCCATCTCACGGTCACATTATAACTAGAGTGCCCTCCTCAGCCTATCCAAATATAGTTGCGGCGTCTGATATACCACACCAGTTTCTTATATTGCGGAGCCAAGAGTATTGTCTTCGACGCGGCCCCCGTCTGCCTTCAATTTGTTCTTGTAGTATTAGCCTTGGTATGGAGTAGCGACGTCCTCTTAGTATATGCCCTAGATATGACACTTTTAGTTATTTTACAGCGTTCATTAGTTGTCTTTCTACGCCAGCTCTTCGGACAACTTTATCATTTGTTATGTAAGCAGTCCAGGGGATACGCAGTAATCGGCGGAGTCTCCACAATTCAAAAGCTTCCGGCCTTAAGTGACCAATTTTCAGCACCATATAGTACAATAGGCCATACATAACACTGGACCACACGTACTCGGGTATGTAGTGGCATATTTATGTGAAGGAGAAGATTCTTAAGTTTAAAGAACATTGTTTTTACTCGGCGAATTCTTCTCTTCACTTCTTCGTCACATTCCCACTTTTCATTCAGAGTAGCCCCTAGATACGTGAACCGTGCGACACGTTTAATATTTTCCCCGTTGACGTTAAGATGAGTGACGTACTGATGCCTACTAATCACCATCATTTTTGTTTCGGCATTATTAATATGTAGCCCGAACTGTTCACCGTACTTGCTGAGTTTTTTTAATATTGACTGGGGATCTTCAAAGTTGTTAACTAAGACTGCAGTATCATCTTCATAGCGAATATTGTTTATGCCATTGACTTTGATACCTCGCGTTTCATTTTCTAATGCTAACTGAAATATTTTCTCAACGTAAATATTAAGCAGAACCGGCGACAGTACACATCCCTGTCAGACTCCCTTCAGTATATTGAAGGTCTCTGTTCACAGATCGCCATCAATATGGATCTCAGCTAGCTGTTGCCAATAAAGTTCTCTTATTATTCTAATATCTTTAACATCTATACCGATCTCCTGTAATTTTTTCAACAGCGCATCGTGCTTCACGTTGTCAAATTTGTTCTGATCGTTAATAAAGCATCTTGCTTTTGGTCATAGCACTTTTGCACAGTAATTTCATTGAGAAGAGAGCTTCTCTAGTGCCGTGTCCCTTGATAAAACCAAACTGTGTGTCGCCACTCATATCCTCACACTTTCTGTATATTTTTGAATGAATTACTCGAAGGAACGTTTTAAGAGCGTGGCTCATCAAGCTTATGAGTCTGTAGTCTTAGCAGTTTTTGGGGTTTGTTTTCTTTGGGGTAGCAATAAACGTAGACTTTAACCGATCCACTGGGATTTGTCCAGAGTCATATATCACGTTAAAGAGATATGTAAGTTGTTTAATATCAACTTGCTTTAAACCTTATGCATATATATATCGTCGTGACTTGCACTTTTACCATTCTTCATACAGTTCATTGCGTACCTGACTTCAGATTCAAGAATTTTTGGACCACTTATGTTTTCATTACCATTCGTTGGGGCATCTGTTCGTTGATCACTGAACAAAGTCTCCTCATAATTCTTCCAAGCTTTCTTTAATTCATCAGTATCCAATATCGGTCTTCCTTGTTTATTTCTTATTGATGGCAATGCTGTTGTTCTATTTGTTCCAATTACTTCCTTGACTTTTCTATGGAAATTAAAGGAGTCATGCAGCTGATGAAGTCTTTCAGCCTCGTCACATTGTTCTAAGGTCTATTTCTGCTTAGCTTCCCTTATTTTTCTTTTGATAGTGTGATTCAGTTCCTTATATGTATCATGCTGGTTTTTAGCAAACCGACGTTCAGCCATCAATTTCAATATTTCGTCGGTCATCTATGATTTGATTTTTTTAGTAGTGAACTAATAATGATAATAATGACAAATAACAATAAGAATAAATCACAAAGTCAACGAACCAAAATATAATTTTTTTACTGATTTAGTTGTTTAATTAAACTCCAAGTAAGGGTTCAAAATGACCTCCGTTTTCTTGCACACAAAAATCAATTCTAAGGAGGAGGTTGAACTGCATCTATTCCATTATCTCTGCATCTAAGCATAAAGTGTTTACTGAATTTTGTACTCGTGCCTACAATTTTTATATACCAGCCTTTCTCAAGTGTTCGCGAGCTTTATAAAGGAAGTTCGCGAAAAAATATTGTAATGGCCACATTTTAAATAGACAACAATCTGTAATGAGACGAGTCGCTAAGACACTTTCCGAATGAGCACGAAAAATGAAAACAATGTATGCTAATATAAAAACGGGGCAGTCACATAAAAGAAGAGTAGAGTCGAACTGAATCGTACTATGAGCTGAAGAACCTCGAGTGATTTCAAAAAGATAAATGAGTTAGTAATTAATGCATAGTAGTAGTAAACCAGTTTAGTGATTTCTTCTCGTGTACATAAATTACAATAACTACCAAAGCTTTACAAATCATACGTGTGCATATTGAACGTGAAAGTAAGTAATTATTGCTCAGTAAATGTATGATGAATCGTTGATTAAAAACGGGTAGTTTTGACAAGTCTGATGAAAAGCTGGACGAGCAATCAATTACTTCTTCTACTTCAGTCCCTGATTTGGAACCAACTCAGGGTGGCAGTGGTAATGAGCTACCGTATCATCAGACCGAAACCTAAGAAAAAATAGGCGAATAGAGTGATAAAAAAGAAAGAAACGAAAATATGACAGTGACTATTAAAAAATGGATTTTTATTTTACCGGGGAGGAGTCAGAACCTAAACCGCTTTGTGTAATTCTGGCCAACAGCAGTAGAAGAAGGCTACAAAAGCCTTGATGGTCTGTAGAAACTTGTACACTGTAATAGTGAGACCAATCATTACATATTTGGCAGTGATCTGGAGCAAAAGAACCAGTCTGACTAATACGAGAGCTGACCTCTCGAAACCTGAAAGACTGGCCTGTGCATGTATAACTGGAGCAATAAAAACCTGCCCAACAGCCGTAATGGAAGTAATTCTAAACCTCACACCTCTACATATATTTCTAGAGAACATGGCGAAGAGGGCGATTTATAGGATGATGAGAGATGAGATCATAAAACAAAGGCCCATTCTCTCATCCAGAAATCAGCAAATCTGGAACATGCCCTAAGATGAAATGAAAAAGAAATTCAACTTTATGAAAAACTTCAGCACAAAGTTGAGTTGCAAGAACGAACAGGACGGAAACACCATGGGAAAAATTCAGAAATCCACTATAAGGTATACATATGGCTCCAAAACAACGAAGGAAACTGGAGTAGGAGTGTATGGACCCGGCACCAGACACTACGAAAGCTTGGGTAAGTCAGCAAGCATTTTTCGGGCTGAAATACATGCCATTAGGATGTGTATTCAATACAACAAGAAGAAAAACTATGACGACCAAGAGATTATCATCATGACGGATCGTCAAGCAAGCATCAGTGCGCTGAGCTCTAAAATTATCAGTTCCAAGATTGTCTGGGAATGCCTAGAGGAACTCAATGATTTGAGTAAGAATAATAAAGTCACCTTCATGTAGGTACCAAGACATACCGGATAGAGGGGAATAAAATAGTATAAATGCTGGAAGAATTAAAGATAGAAGAAGAAAGCAGGCGATCCAATTATTGGACGAAGCTGCAAGGGATGAGACAAGCGAAGATACTTCTGGGGAACTACGATCAGATATTCAAAGAGTGCTTAAGCTTGAGTAAAAACCAGTTCAAAGTTCTGACAGGGGTCCCGACGGGGCATTGCCATCTGAAGGGACACCTCAAGAAACTCGAACTGGGAGAAAGAGAAGAGTGCAGATCCTCTGAGGGGGAGGATGAAACCTCTATTCATATATTTGCAGACTGCAGCGTTCTAAAAAACCCTAGGATGCGGTTCTTGGGAGCACACCAAATCGAAGAAGGGAAGCTACCCTCTTTGACGCATTCTAAATCCTGGCAGCAGTAGGGGAGCACAATAGATCTACCAGGTAGCAGTGTACAGACGTATACATACATACATCCAAGGGATAGGATAAGTGACTGTAAAATCATAAAGTAGTGTCTAAATCAACTCCAAGACTTTTACATACAGTTCAACTTTAAACCGACTAAGAACCATCAACTTATTACTACTGAACACCAAATTGGAAGTTGTATCACTAAAACTACATTCAATTTAAAAAGAAAAAAATCAAAAACTTGGTAGGGATTGATATCTCTCTCTTTCTCTCTATTCAGAATTTTCTGTCTCTGTGTGAACATATACCATCTTCATACTTTTTCTTTATACCGTTTCGGTTATCCATATTTTTCTGGAATTCCTCTGATGTTGTAACCGACATCCTGGATTCATCTTCTCCCTCTATGGTTTCCAATCGGTTGTTCTTCTTGATCTGCCTATCCTGGCAATGTCATCTGCCCAAGGTCACTTTGTTCTCAGTATTGTGTGTTTTACATCTCCCAACTTTGGACGGGGTCTTATTTATTCGATTTATTTGTGATTTATTAATCTAACATTTAATATGGATTTCTCCCTGAGGCTTTGGGAGGCTTATAGTTACCCATGATCTTTTTGGTGCGTGCTTATATTTCAACATCATATATCTGGACCTGGATTATAAGTTGCATCAATATTGTTACCTTCATTTAGGTTTTAAATCTTTTATTATTATTTGGTAATAAATATCTTAATATATGGAATACTATTCAGAGGTATTTATTTCTTTTATAGGAATTGGTTACACGACTGGGTAATTTATTTCATTATTTTGGTTTTACTCCTCCTTATTATGGCCTCACTTCTTTTATCATTATTTCCAGTTCTGTTGAATCTTCCGTTATAGGTACTACAACGTTTGCGTATCTGGGGTTATTTAATCTTTGTCTTTCTTTATTAGTTCCATGACTTTCCCAATAACTTCTTAAATATGTGTTCCAGTACTAGAATAAACAATTTCGGCATCTTCTTGTCTTATGACTACTTCCAGTTTAATCTGATCTGATTCTGTGTGTAATTTTTTGGTACTCGTTGCTTTTTTGTAGATATGCAGCATCTAAAACTAAGTGGTAACTCTAGATTTCTTATTTTACGTCATATGAAAAAAATACGTTTACTCACGTTAATATTAAAAATTATTTTAGCGTCGATATTAAAGCTAATTATTAGAATTACGGTGCAGTATATTTATGCATCGCCGATTCTATTTATTTATTTAATTTAATTGGTTTTTAGAAAAACGTTATGTCAAACCCTAGACAAAGAAAAATATTCTTCCCCGCATAATGGCATAATCAGGTTCATTAAAAAAATCATGAATATTTTACTAACAAAATTAAAGGTCCAGTTAGATAAAACAATCGGTTCGTGCAACTATACGGACTTGGAAACGCGACTCTAAATTTTATAACTAGACGAATCTAAATTGGACAATTTTTTCCACGCAACCTTTCAGAGGCGTAGAATTTACCTTTAATATTTAAAATTATAGATGTGATATGTTTTTAGCAAGAGTCTTATTATTTAATGCTAAATGTATTTAATTAAACTGCATATAAAATATAGATAACACTACTTTACAGCCAATGTGCGACTGTAATGTAAAAGGCAGTCTTTGCTTAATTTTTGGTATCTAAATGCGAAAATGATGGTAAAAACTTCTCAACATGTGTGTTTTTTGAGTTATGATTTTTTTAGCAAAAATGAATGAGTATTTACGCTTTCCATAAGTTAGGGATACTGTGCACAATCTGGCAACACCACGTGGGGATGTCTAGGAATGGCAAGTCAACCACAAAGTCTGAACCCCCAAGGGCTTAAAATAACGAAGGTACCCGTTGCTTTTTGAACTTCCGATACTCGATGTTTCTAGAAAATATCAGAAGTATGGAATGGTTATAAAAGCAGCTCGCTGGCAGTCGTATCATCATTATTGGCTTAGTACGAATAATGGTCAGTATTAGATAGAGAAGTGAAGTCCGCGAACAAGCCAATAGTACGAACCTTGTATCTGTGTTATCTTTATGTTGAATAAAGTTAGTTGACGCCTGTAAACGTAGTATCACATCTCTGAACTGACGTACAAAAATGTCCCAAATACAGAAACGTGGCTGCGTTAACCCCGCGGATAGTTTTTGCTATATATGTGGTCAGTTTACCCCTAAATCGCAGAAAAGAACAATTAGCAAAATGACTAAAGTAGTTTATCATAAGTATTTTAGATGTCTTGTTGGCGATCAAGATCGGGACTGGGTTCCTCACATAGCAACTGGTTAAATGGCGAACGCTTTCCTATGCCTTTTGCAGTTCGAATAATTTGACGAGAACCAACAAATCATTTTAATGACTGTTACTTTTGCATGAGGAAAGGGTCTGGTTTTTCAAGAAAGAGCAAACATATTATTCATATCCGGATATTTCTTCAGCAATAAAACCGGTTCTTGATGGAGAAGGTGTATCAGTTCCTCCGACAAAATGGGAGGAAGATTTAGAAATGTATGATGATAAGGCAGAACCCGATAATGTCTTAGGAAAGGACGATTTTTATTTCCCGAAAGTGAGGGAAAATTACCCCATTTAATCGAACAACGTGAATTAAATGATCTACGGGACCTGCACTTGTCCAAAGAGCATGTTGAAGTTTAGGGTTTAGATTACAACAAGGGAATTTATAAGCCATTGGAACCATAGTTACAACATTTAAGAATCGTAACCAGGAGATATCCTCGTTTTTTACTATGCAGGATAAAATGTGTGTTTGTGTTAATCCAAATAGGGTTATGGAAAAATTAGGATTTGCACAGAACCCGGACGAATGGTACTTATTTATAGATTCATCTAAAATAAGTTTAAAAGCAGTTCTGCTCCATAATGGCAATAAAAGACTCTCTATTCCTCTTGCACATGCAGTTGACATGTATGTCACTTATTCTAAATGCAATAACCTATGATACGTATAAGTGGCAAATATGTGGTGACTTAGAAGTCATAGGACTATTACTATTACTAATAGTATCATAGTTGTATCCATTATATTAAAAATTAAAACATGAATTGAATTAGAACATTATTTAGTATAAATTAGAAAATGGACATAAAACTCAATAATTAATAACAACAATTTTTTAACATCGGGTTTCAATTTTGATAACAGTCACAAATTGCCACGCTCAGTGATCTGTAGTATGTTCCTCTTTTTGAAAAGAATATTTGATATTACACAGAACCGAACTTTAGTCCAATATGATGAGAAAAATGTAAATAAAAATTTTTGATCTCCCATAATCCAGAGTTGAGTGTTCGTAATGAAAGGTCAGTTAATATCAAAGACAACATAGACCAACAATGGAAAATAATAAGAAATAACATATTAGACGCCGCCATGGAAGCAGTAGGAAAGAGACAGGTAAATATCAATACAGTCAATAGAACACCTTGGTTTACGCTGGAAGTAAAGGAATTAGCTAAACAAAAGAAAAATGTCTACATTCAATATATATGAAATAAAACGCCTGAAAACTGGAACAACTAGCGGAGGGAACGGAACGAGGTAAACGCAAGAGTAAAAGAACTAAAAGAAAACTATTGGCAAAGGTTCACAAAAGGGATGGAGAGAGACATGTGCGGAAGCCAGAGAAAAATATGGGGAATGTTAAGAAGAAACAAGCTTGAAGTCAAAGATACCGTGAGAACTAATAAAATCACATTAGAGCAGTGGGAAACATACTTTAAAAATCTATATAAGGAAGAGGAGAACATGGAACAGATTCAAAATGAATATAAGGAGGACGATAGCATAGAACTAACAAATGACAAGATAGAAAACACCTTAAAGTCCCTTAAGAATAGAAAAAGCCCTGGACCAGACGAGATCACTAATGAGATGCTTAAATACGGAGGGAAAAAGCTATGGAATGAAGTATTAACCCTATTCAAGAATATCATAGAAGAACAAAAAATACCGAATGAATGGAAGAATGGTGTAACAATACCCATTTTTAAAAAAGAACAGCAAACGCACCCAGAAATATATCGAGGAATAACACTGCTTGATTCACAAAAACTATACTGGAAGAAATCACCAAAATCATAAGTATACGAGAAGAACAACAAGGTTTCAGAAAGAACAGATCCAGTATTGACGCAATATTCATTGTCAAACAAATAACTGAAAAAACCCTAGAATTCAATAAACCTGCGTACATGTGCTTCGTCGATATGTCCAAGGCTTTTAAAAGATTACGCTTAAAGGACGTGTTAGAAATAATGAGAACAAAAGGTCTAAACCATATGTTAAATAACCTAATATACGATATTAACATCCATTACAGAACAAAAATCAGAGTAGAACATATAACAACGGAAGACATATGTATAAAGACAGGGCGATTCACGCAGGCCCTTCATATTTAATCTAATAATTCATAAAATAATAGAAAATCTCCCCAGAACAGCTGGATATAAAATGGGAAACACATTCTTCCATACCGTTTACTATGCGGACGATGCTGTTCTTATTGCAGACTCTGAAGATAACTTCCAAAGACTACTGCACTCTTTCAATATTAAAGCGAAAGAATTAAATATGCTCATCAACACCGAGAAGACCAAATGCTTAATAACATCCAAAGAACCAATACGGTGCAAGTTGGAAATCGACTCCAAAATTGTCGAACAGGTAATAGGCACTTCAAATATCTGAGAGCAGAAATAACGAGCCATGGAAACCTTTTTAACGAAATAAGAGGGCAAATAATGAAAGTGGCTATAATTTCGGGATGCCTAAAAGAAATTGTCTGCCGAAAGCAAAACTAAGATATATAAAACGGCTCTAAGGTCCATCATAACATACGCGGCAGAAACAAGACCAGATACAGGCAGAACTCTACAAATGATGAGAACAGTCGAAATGAAAACATTAAAAAGTATACAGGGCAAAACTCTACACGACAGAATACGGAATGAAGATAACAGATAACAATGCGGGTTACAGGACATAGGAAGATAAGTTAAACAAAGGCGAAGATTCTGGAACAAACATATAGGGAGAATGGAGGACGGTAGACTCGTTAAAAGCGCAAAAATGAATAACCCAGTAGGAAAAAGATCACGGGGAAGACCACCAACACGATGGCGAGAATGCTGGACTTCATCTTCCGGGGAAGGCATGATGGCAATGAACAGGCAATAGCCTACTAGCATGGTTAACTCTGTTAAAAAAAGAAGAAGATTAAAAATGCTAGAATCCATTCTCATTTGGTAGCAAAATTCATTATTTCATTTATTTTTAAACATTTTAGCTCAGTTTAATATAGGATTATAATTCAGTTTAGTAAAACAATAAAATTACAACTAAATATTTTTAAAAAATCAACACCGCATCCCAATAAGGATTTTTCTTAAAAACGATAAAATCATATTACAATCATTTTTAAAGATCTTGATTAGCTCATTACTTCTTTTACAAAACACAATACGTACGATTTCTTTTGGGTGGTTAAAATATACTTATTTATTTTTGCAGAATAACAACAATCAGATTTGTAAATATTCTTGCTTACGTTATAATTAGGTATTTTACAATTTGTTTACAGCTATAATAGACCTACGCCTCTGATATATATCAGTTTCATCTGCAGATTGGTTCAAGAGCAAGATCACGATAAGCGGCGGTCTATGTTCAATGACTTGGCTAGACCAAATGTTAGGAATAAGAATAATAGCAATAATATTAAGCAGCATCAATTTATTTATCGATGTTATTTAAATTTCTGTACATAAAAGAGCCCGTTTCTTTGTGAAGTCCATCCAGAACAGTTTGTAAATCGAGTGTTATATAAGGTGCAAAAAAATAAAATTGACGCTATTGATTGTGGGACTTAGATTCGTGATTGCGATTGAGAATATTGGGAAAAGTTCAGTACCTAACGGGTCCAATGGAGCTTTATTGTTCTAGCAATGTCGTCTGTCCGCTTGTCAGAATGTAATAGTTATAGTAGGAATTTATAAAAAGTATTGTTCGACCAGTGAAGACTGAAGACTGACCCGTTTGAAGAATATGGAATACAACAAAGATTTAAACTGTTGATTAATAACCTATTTACAATAAAACAAAGTATTTTTCATATGCACCAAGCATTAATATTAACATTAATAATACTAAAAGGCTAGTCAGAATTTGATAAAAAAAAATCTAACTCTGAAATATAAATCCATACAAGGTGTCCGCTAAGTACCTCCTAGTTTCTCAGGAACATACAGGGAAGGTCAAAATAACCCTGCTTTGTCATAGAAAAAAAATTCCTAAAGTACCCCTTAAAGGAGATACAGAGCCCTAAAAGGGTCCCAGCGATTTACCTTATCGGCTCTTAGTTTTGAACCGATTGGTATAATTTAATGAAATTTTAATATTTTATAGAAGCCATAAAAACTCATTAAACCATATTAGAGTAGATGTCCTAATTTTTGACAGGTGTCATTTTACAGAGCTGAAAACTGATTTTTTAAATACTTTGGTCATTCCTCTTCCAAAAAGGTATTCTTAATTTATTTCGATAAAATTGGCGGTTTTCGAGATAAGTCGGTTTTTGTGCGAAACACTCAAAAGTTATTAATGCTAAATACAAACAGGTAAAAATCAGGTCTTTATTTTTAATATCTATATGATAAATTACTATTGACGGAACTTGTCAAAACCGCGTTCAAGTAAAAATAATTTTAAAAAATGAAGAATATTCTTATGCAGAATATGCTGATATGCATTTAATTTATGGTGAAGCGCTGTCAAATTCTTCGAAGGCAAGAATACCATGCTGAAAGATTTCCAGCTTGAACATTGTCCAAAAACCTTTAAAAGGGTTGATCAAAACCTAAAGGAAACAGGTAGAAGATGATTAGAAAATAATTATTAGAGTTTATGGAATTAATTTTTTACGTGTTTTATTTAGGGTAATTTTTTTCGCGACGTAGCGGTGAGGGCCCTCCTAGGAGAGTACGAGACCCTCGCGTAGAGGAACAAATTTTTCAAGATATTGCTGACAACCCTTCAAACAGCATAAGAAATCTCGCGACACAAAACAATGTTACAAAATGGATTGTACATGAAACTCTAACAGAACAGTTACTTCACCTATACCACGTTAAAATATACAAGCTATGCCTCCGGATGATTGTCCCGTGATACCAAAACTGGTTTATACAGCAACATAGCCTAAATCTAAATTTTTCCAACCTCATTTTGTTTACCGATGAGGTCGGTTTTATAAGAGACAAACTGACACAATTTGGATTTTTGGGCTCATGAAAACCCGCACACTGTAATTCAAAACAAACATCAACAAAGGTTTATTGTAAATGTGTGGGCTGCCATCATCGGAAATAACCTCCATTTGTCTTGGAAGGACTCAATGGTGAGATTTATTTACAATTTTTGCAGCAATTTTTAAATAATTTATTGGAATACGTTCTCTTTATAAAAGGATGCAAATGTGGTACATGCTTGATGGTGTTCCATCTCATTTTAACCGTATAGTGTGTCAACATTTAACAAACGTTTTTAGCCTTCGATGGATATATAGAGGTGGGCTAGTTTTATGGTCACCAAGGTCTTCTTCTTGTTCCTTCTTATATATAAGCAATTTACTTGTTATTCTTCGTCTCTTTGCCTGGTTTCAGTCTATTGCGAGGTTATTACTCCATCGTTTACGGGGTCTTCCGGTACTCCTACGTCCTATTGGTGATTTGTCCCTCGTGATCTTTACTATTCTGTCGTCGGTCATGCGGTTGATGTGTTCGTTCCATTCCCTTTTTCTTTGTAATACCCAGTCATTGATGTTATCGACTTTACACATTCTTCTTATATCCTCGCTCCTATTCCGATCCATAAGTGTCCTGCCAGCTATCCTGCGCACCAAGGTCTCCAGACTTAAATCCGTTATACTTTTACTTCTGTGGACATCTAAAAGAACTAGTTTATTCAACATCAGTGAATATTAGAGAAGAACTACTATCAAGAAGAACACAGCATTCGAACGAAGTCCATAACAATGCCTGAATATTATTCGCAGTACAGCGTAAAAATATTCGAAGAATAAGAAAATGTATTGAAGTACATGGAGCCCATATTGAACCTTTAAACGTTTTCACTATTTTTATATTTTAATAAGATTGTAAATTAATTGAGCCCCGATCAACCCTTTGAAAGGTTTCTGGACTTGACAATGTCTGAGCTGGAAATCTTTCAGCATAACATCTTCTTGCCTTCGAAGAGTGAGACAGCGCTTCCCTATAAATTAAAGTACATAAGTACACTCCGCATATTTTATTTTTACCTGTTTGTGTTTAGCATAAGTATCTTTTGAGTTTTTCGCATAAAAACCGATTTATTTCGAAAATCGCCAGTTTTATCGAAATAAATTAAGAGTATCTTTTTCGAATAGAAATGACCAAAGTATTCAGAAAACTGACACCTGTAAAAAATTAGGCCCAACGAGTGCAGCTGCAAGTCCGTTCTTGACTTCTCTGATTATCTAAGACATCTACTGTAGTATGGTTTTTATGACCTTTATAAAACATTAAAATTTCATTAAATTATACAAGTCTGTTCAAAACTTAGAGCCGATAAGGCAAATCGCTGGATACCCTTTTAGGGGGCACTTTAGAAATTTTCTCTATGATAAAGTGGAGTTATTTTGACTTCCCTTGTAAACTCCCGAGAAATAAGGAGGTACTTTCTGGACACCCTGTATAAAGATTTTAATAAGTATTAAATTAACACATGAAATACAAGATGATGGAAGCAATTGGGTCACATAATTAGTACGCAATTAAATTAAATCTCATAGAATTACCGAAATTAACTCGTTCAAACCCGAGACATCAATACCAAGAAGTAGTGATGGAAAATTTAGTTACTTTTAAGGACTTGTAACTACTCGTTACACTCGTCTCTAGGACTCGGAATCGTTACTTTAGTTACTTTTATTCGAATAAGTAATACTGCAAGTGATATACGATATATACTTTAGGCCTTTAATTGAATAATTTATATTTTATGGTAAATATGAAATTTAATACTTAATATTAAGTATGTTTTGGTTTAAATTATAAGTGTTAAAAAGCAATATATGGAAAAACATATATAAATTAAAGAATATACCATTCAAGAATAACTAGACTTATTTAAACAGATAAGAATAAACGAACATTTTTTAGAAAAAGCTCTTAAATCCGTATTTAACAAAAACAAAAAAAAATATATGCATTTTGAAATACAGACAAAAATGTTATAAATGTTTATTCTTCTATAAAAACAATATTTTTTCGAAGTGTTTTGCCTTTAAACGATTTCATCGTTCGGTTATGACTTGACCAGCTTTTAAAAAAACTCTTTCGCAGTATACGGATGAGGCAAATATACATAAATATATCCTTGCCAGTTGAAATAGTCAAGGGTATACTTTTTCTCTGCCTTGCCACCAAACTAGAGGGTCTTTTTTTTACAAATTAGCCTTTTCTGTGTACTTGCGTATTTCTGCAATTGCTAAAGTGGTAGAACTCCTTACAAGTTTGAAAGATATTATAGAATCATCTTCACTTTCTTCGCATATTGTCTTTTCCTCAGATATTTCTATTTCATTTCTCTGACCTGCAGCAATTTGTCCATGTTTCTTTTTTATTATATTAACTAATTCAACCTGAAGTTCGTCTTTTACTCGTTCCAAACAATCTTCTTTAACAAAACCCCATGTTTTAAAATGAGGATCAAGAAAAGTCGCTTTACTCATTGTTGTTTTTCTAGGTCTCCAAAACGAGAAGCAAGTGAATATAAAAAAATTATCAAATCTTCTCTGTTTTGACATGTAATTTTAAGTTTAATTCCTTCCAACCCTTTACGTACAAGGATAACTTCTGCAAGAGTGATTTATTTTTCAGCGCTTATTTAATTACATTGTTGGGTATTTCGATTTAAAATGTTTTCTTAAGTTTGAAATATTGCCGTTTTTGTAGGAATTTATAGATTTGCAAATATACACTTTGCTTTGGCATTAGATAATAATATAAAATTAATTCAAACAGATTTTCTTTTTTGCGTTTCCATTTCTCAGCCCGAAATTTTTTTTTGTTATATCTGCTCAATATATTTTATCGTGCGTTAAACATATTTGGCATTTGTATTTTTAGTAAATTCAGAACCTATTTATTATTTACTACCTACCTCATTAGAAACTTTTCAATATATTACTACCTACTTATGTATGCCACACTTGAAATAACGAGCAAGTAAATAATAAATGTAAAGGGGCAGGCGTAGAACGTACGAAATTCAAAACTGAACTATCATATATGATAATGGCTATAACGTCAACAAAGAATAAGCTTTCTAATAGAAATATCATTTCTTATCTTATTTCAGCGAAATTATTTTAATCTACCGAGTCCTGCATCTAAGCATAAAAAACGCTCATATTCTGTGGGTTGCCGTTCAGAAAACAACCAAAATTTCGAAATTGCCGACACCTCAAATGCCTAATTAATAGTTAAAATAATACAGTGCGTAGTGGAGCTATCCTCGAATTTCCTCCCCTACTCCTCTAGTCAGCAGTTGCGCGACTATAAAGAAGACCGCCATGCCGGTCTGGGCTCGCGAGAATAAAATAGTAGTTATATTTCTTTACTTATTTCTGTTCTCGTCCCGGACTAAGGATGTTTCGGTATAGTAACGCATTGCCAAGATACGAGTCTTTTCTAAATAGAGGACTCGTTACTTTTAGTGATTGGCTTGTAACGGTTATTTTGTAACGATTAGTATCGTTACTTTCTATCACTACCAAGAAGCCTCCAACACTTGTAACGAAACACTGCGTTGCCCGGCGTATTTACCAAAACTCCAACGCATAAAATAGGGCGACAATTGGAAGCCACTATCGACGCTTATATTTTCTGAATGAGACGACAAAATAAAAAATATATAAACAGATATTCCTTGTATGTATGTTGTCACATTTACTATCTTCGCGATAACAAACTAAGTACATGTTGGTCGGCATCACCGTGCAATTTTAAATGTGATCAGCTGATTGCTGTTAAAGGCTAGCGAAATATGACAACAATGCGTTTTAAGCTTTTAGTCCTTGCCCTTTTAAGGGTACTGTAAAGTTTTAAATCATTTATAGTTATATGAGATGTTTATTCCGCCACTTCGTCGCGTTGGTGACCGGTATTAAATGAGTCACTGACATAAATTATGGACTTTAGGTATAGGTAACAGGCAGTCAGTTGTTTCTATCATGGCTAGGTAGATATTTTTTCTAGATTGTCTAGTATTTAATGCTATTTTGTAAGCAAAGGATCACTTTAGAGTTTTGTTTTTCCTAATTGTTAAAATGCCATGAGTATTTGGACCTTTTTTCGCTTCGGAAGTCATAATACTTAACGTCCGAATAATTCTATCATAAATGTACATGGGCATCAATTTTATATTTTTTGTAATGTGTAGTATGTAGGTAAAAATTATATATAATTCTTTGGTTTTGTCTTATTTCCTGTTTAAATTAGTTATGAGAAAACATCTGGCTGAATTACGTATAGGATCGTAAAATATATTAATATTAGTTTCACTGACATTGCAATGGTGTAAAAATCCCATTTTATTTTGAGAAAGTAACATATTTGTTGCAAATGATGACAAAATGCAAATTGTAGTTAAAACAGTTTTGGAAAATTAAAAAAAAAATTAAAACCGTAGATATATTGAAAATTAAAGCGAAATAAATAGTCCCTTTAACCTTTTTATTTAAGGTCAGACAAAAATGGGATTTTCTCTGCATATTGAATACAATTGTAAAAAGATATGTGCATATTTTTGTACTAGTTATTTTCAATAATTTACCGACAAGACAATGCAAATATTTCGATTGCTAAATGTATTGTTGTCGGACCACCCACATGTGTGTCGAGATTTTGCAATACGGCTGGGACACAACTGGAAGTATTATAACAAAAACGGTTTCATAAGACTAAATTTAGCAATATTGGAAAGAATAACCGAAGAAATAAGAATTAACTTGTGAGTTTTCTTTGTTATTTTACTAGGATTAAATCAAGAGGGTTGAAATAGGGGCTGTGACGTGCTAAACTCTTTGTCTTAATTGCATAGCAGCCATACAAAATATGTTAGAGACTAATGGAAAGTATTATTAGAAATCGGTTACTATAATACTTTGAGAAAATTTAGCAGGGAACAATACCTTGGCATATATATCATGCATTCTCAGACAAACTGTTTAGGTATTTATTGTATTATTTATATTTGTACCCCTCTCTCAGAGACGGCTACATTACAGAATAGCATACATTTCTGCTTGAAAGACCACTGCATGTTGTTCGAGAGAGAAAAGCTTTTTGACTCGCGATTTCTAGATTTTCATCCTGTCAAGATCTATCTATAGACTACGAAGATCCATTTCTCAGAAGACTTTGCTCCTTCTCCCAGTCCTCTCTGCTTGGAAAAAGTATCTGAAGAGTGTGGTTAGATTTCAAAACCGACGTCCTATAGTCTGTTTGCATGGAGAGTGAAGGATATCTCTTCACCACGCTTCTCCAGCTTCGCGGATAATCGTTAAGACCTCGTTCTCTCTATATAAAAGTAGAGAGAAGATTAATTAAGACCTCCAGGACTCTAGTAGGGTTCTCTCCGCACTTATTATTCTCACAAGTCAAAGAAGTTGTTTGCGCTTGGTTGTACTACACTATCATACAATTACAGTTTACAGAATCGTAGTGCTGATCACCATGGTGTATATCCAATATAGCACTTTCGATGTCAACCCCTGTGTGCACTCATAAGCCCAAAAAGCACGTATGGACTTACTGGCTAGAGCCTCGATATGATTATTTCAGTCCAATATTGAGTTCAAAATTACTCCCAAGTATTTCACTCTTGCAGTGCAATTGTGGGATATCCCTCTCCCTCCATTTTCCTCTTTTTTGGCCTTGTTCGAGTTGATTTTGAACCCTTACAGTATCGTTCCGCGATCTGGAGTTCCATAGCAAGGTTGATAAAACTTTTCTCTGTGGATAGTCACTCCTTGACAAAGCTCTAATATTGTTAAGCTCATCATATATTAGTCTCCGCGATAACATTGCTCGGATTTATACTACTGTCGAGAGCGACGAGGCACTACTTAAATTGGTTAAATTTGCGATAATTCCGCCTGTAGTCAATATTTTTCAAATAATCAAAAAAAATTGAATCTTCAAGAAAAATCCTATCTTTTGTATAATTTTTATTAGAAGTATCTTTTAAAGCAATGAGTATTTCAAACTACAATTGAAAACTCTTAAAATAACATATTCTAAGATATTTTAATATAGAATATTTTGTAATGACTTTGAATTCATTCTATTGTCAAAATAAATGTGATTCTTTACTAGTTTTAAAAAATCAACGCTATTTCAGGTGTTTTATTGATGCGGAAATAGACATCTACACAGTTCATTCAAAAAGTTCCGGGACTAATTTTATATCAAATTTACAACCAGCGTTACCTGCTACCCGATGGCAGAACTATTTATTATCATACATTAGTTACTCACAGTGGAAATGTGAGCGCTGTGACTTCATTTATTGGCCAGCTGTGTTCGTTTGCAGTAGACGTGTTTTTGTTACTGCGTCATAGTTTTCGCTATGGAGTAACGGCCGCAATCAAATTTTGTTTCAAACTGGAAAAAAGTGGTTCGGAGTTATTGAATATCACGTATGATAAGGATTGTTTAAGCCACAGCAAAGTTTTCGAGTAGTATGCGTGGTTCAAGAACGATCGACAGTCGCTGAAAGACGATCCAAGGGAAGAGCGCTCTTTAACCTCGACTACTGATCAGAATGTCGAACGTGTGCGTATCGCACTGTCTCGTAATCGGCGAATTACGGTTGAAATGTTGTCAGAAGAACTCAACATCAGTGTAGGAAGCGTGCACCATATTTTTCACAATGTTCTCGGGAAAAAAAGTGTGTGCAAAGTTCGTTTCGTACTTGTTAACGGAAGAGCTGAAAGAGCGCCGTGTGGAAACTTCACGCGATTTGAGTAAATGTGCATGACATTTTGCAAAATAAAATTGTAGTGGGCGTCGAATTATGGTGTTTTCAATACGATCCATCGACTAAATGTCAAACCGCTAGGTGGCAAGGCAAGGGCGCAGGGCGGTCCACCAATGTTCGAATGTTTGACCTGTTCTACGGCTCCTGATATACAGGTTTTGTACTTTGTGGCATTAATTCTTTATCTATCCAGTGATTTTCTGATATTATATATATATATATATATATATATATATATATATATATATATATATATATATATATATATCAAAATTCTGTCTGGTCAGTTCGCGCAATTTTTGGACTTGTAATAAATACGAACGTTCCATGTTATTTCGAAGCAGTTATTTTGAAGTTCCTTTTCCAGTTGCCCATTTCACACTCAGAATACCTCAGAATCAACCATAAAACTCTAAAGATCTCAATCAACCACGAAAACGCCTTAGCACCTACATTAATAAGAGTGCAACAATACCATTAGAAAAAAAAAACAAGAAAATAAAAGTTTTTAGAAAGAAGACAATGAAAGAATCAATAAAGTCAGAAGAAAAAGAAAAAAAAGTGTATGCTAAATACAAGGATACCAAAGGAAACAGCGACTAATAACAAATACTTGTTTGACCTGAGTAGTACATACATAGAGTCAAAATTTATCAGCAGCATCTCAGTAATATTCTAGTTACACGTTTTTTGAAGCTGTATTTAAATATGTTCACTTCCTTCCAGATTGCTGTTATCAAAAATTGGGCTCCTCGTTATGGACGATAGTTAAAATCTAGAGGAATTTAAAGAAAAAGGCCTCAAAAAAAATAAATATAGAATTCACGAGTATTTTAAGCTAAAGTTGAAAAGCCTTAAAATAACATAATCTTCGACATTTTGATATATAATATTTCACTTTCTTCTTCTAATCTTAAAAAAATCAAGTGCTTCAGGTTTACATATAACTTCTTATTTTTTTTTTCTAAAGTTGGTGCCAAAAAACATATATTGCATGACGAAAAAAATACCTTTTAACTTAAAGAATATGTTTTTCCAACACGAACGGGTGCTAGAAAAAGAATCCACCACATATACTACGGAAGTGCGACTCCGGTCGAATTTACTAAAATTTCGTAGAAAGGAAGTTTTAGTCAAGCTGCTCAAGGGTTCCAATGGGTTCAAGTTTAAAAAATTACGTGTAATTGAGACACAGAGCATCACAGGTTTGGCGTATGATCATCCATCGATATGTTCCAAAAGCCCCGGTAAGGCTGGATAACTCAAAAATCTTGAAAGCAGAAGAAGGTCACCAAAATTTGAGGAATTTCGGATTTTTCCCTGGTTATCCAAAGGTGTCCTTGAATTTGAGCTCAATCTTCACAGTCATTACGAAATCGGCATAATTTTTTTAAACGGGAACACGTAACTTTTGATCCCAGAAATAGAATGAGGAAATATTACCATCGGGCTTGACCTCTCAAAGAAATCTTTAGGTTAAAAATTCCAAAAAAAATAGTAGAAAATGAAAATAAAAACTAAGATGCAAGCAAAAAAGATGGTAGTGTTCATTTGTATTAATCTGAGTTAGATTAGGTTAGGTTATTTTATGTTAATCTAATACATAGAAATAAAAGTAATTATATAGACTGAGGATCCTATAGAAGCAAGTTGACTCAAGCTTAGAAAGAGACAAAGCGTTTTCGATGAATAGCACCCCTGTTTCTAATGGTCGTCAGGTTACAGGGATATCCAATGACGTTCGGAGTAAAGCACTTAGCTTTCTCATTGCAACTACTATTCATCTCTTTTTTAGCGCGAGCCAACGTGCTTCTATAGGATCTACAGTCTAAATACTTAACTTTTATGTATATGATCTAATCCAACCTATCTTAACCCAGGTTAAAGTAGGTTAACTTAATCTAACTCAACTAAACCTTGGTTAAATCGTCTTTCGACTTCTCGGATGTGTTGACCCTGAAAAGGAGCCCCGTTATTGATCACATCTCGTAAAAAATATTTTTTCTTAATTTTGGGGTGTTTTTTTATGATCTAACTAAGTGATAGATCTAAATACGTGCCGTCGATCGGTGTGTTCAGATCACGGAGCTGTGTTTTAATGCATACGGTCCAATTAAGCGCTGCAGCGCATACTCTGATACTTCAAAAGATACTGAGGTAGTTACAAGACTAAGTGATTGACTTGATTTTATGCATCTACAAATTATTCGTCACCGAATTCAAATATAAAAAACTCTATTCTTTTTTGTTTAATTTGATTTGTTACCACACATTGATTTACCTGGAGTTGTTAAAAATCAGAGCGAAATGTCCTTCCTGTAATCTATTCATTCTCAATAAAATTAAAATGTATTTTCCGTAACCTGCCCCTTTCTCAAATTGCGCTCTGTCATGTTATTTTTCATATTGTCGATGTATTTTTCTGTTAGATACCAAAAAGAACCCTGCATAGACCTTAAGGAAAAACAGTTGTTACAATTCATTCATAGCGCGTTTCCATCCACTCCTGAATGTAGGCCTCTTCCATATTTTTCCATTTCTGTCGGTCCGTAGCGATCCCCATCCAGTTTTTTCCGGCAATTTTCTGGATGTCGTCACGCCATCTCTTTTAGAGCCTGCCAACACTTTTCTTGTTCTCTCTTGGCCGCCATGCTGTTATCTTGTATGTCCATCTGTCTATGTCATGTCTTGCGATATGTCCAGCCCATCTCTATTTGAGCTGCGCTACTCGTTTGCTCACATCTGTTATTTTCGTTCTTCTTCTGATTTCTTCATTTGGAACTCTATCTCGTAAACTAATTCCCAGCATAGCCCTTTCCATTGCTCGTTGTGTAACCCGAAGCTTATTAATGGCTTTACATGTTAGGGAGGTTGTTTCAATACCATAAGTAAGAACTGGCAGGATGCACGACTCGTAGACTTTTCTTTTCAGACATATGGGGGTGTTACTGGATTTAAGAATGAATCCGAGTTTGCCAAAAGCTGCCCAGCTGAGACTTATTCTTCTAGGAATTTCAGCCGATTGGCTTTCCTTCCCTATTTGTATTTTATGACCTAGATATATGTATTCTCTTACGTTTTCTATTATTTTATCTTCAATATGTTATTCTAAACATCAGACCAATTGAAAGTCTCAATTTGAAATTAATAACCTTGACTCTGAAATAACCTTGAAATAATGATCACCGTTGAATGACCAAGAAAAAATCCTAAAACCCCAGCACCTTTTTTTTGCTTGTATTTTCAGATTTCCTTCTGAGGCAGCAATAATGTGTATTTCCATTTGAAAAATGACCTTGACATTGTAATGAGTTTCAACGTCATAATTAAGACCAAATTCAAGTTCACCTTTGAACAGACTTTGGTGCCTATTTTCCACTCAAGTTTTTTAACTATTCAGCCATACCGGGTCTCTTGGAACACATGATTATCTCCAAACCTTTGATGCTCTGTATCTCGAGTATCAGTTGAGACTTTTGATCAATATTCTGAAACTTTCTTTCTATAAAATATCAGCAAATTTTTATGGAGTGTGTGTTTTTTCATTACTTAATGAAATAATATAAATGAAAATTCAAGAACATGTAATTGTACTTAATTTAGCAAGATTTTATTTCGATTGCTGACAGTATTCTATTACTTTAAGTTCGTGTATTTACCATAAATAAGTGTTAAATGTGGGTGGCCATTTTGAAATCATCAACGTTTGTGTCATTTTCACGCTAAATTATCGCGAGAAAAAGTAGTTAAAGAAAAGACAGGAAAGGGGCCGCAATTATTAGGCAAACAATCGTCTGACTTATTTATCGGAACACAAAATACGAGGCCGCTACGCCGCCAAATCGACTGAGAAGAATTTGCATTGCTGCCCGAGAACAAAGTTTCGCGCTCATAAAGCGCATGAAGGTATCCGGACTACTATTAATGCAACTGGCCGGAATTTTTCAGGAAGTTTGGTTTTAGGCATTAGCTCTGAATACTACTCACTTTAAAGTAGATACTAACAAATCTTTTATAAAGGTATCGTTTATTTTTAAAAATACCGGATTAACATTATTTTAAAGTAAAGGAGTAAAAATTAAACATTTCAGAAACCAAATAAAAAATAGGTTTTCCATACTATATGTATATATATATATATATATATATATATATATATATATATATATATATATATATATATATAAATAAATAAATAGATAAGTTTTTGTCCGTGTAATTTAAAATAAAATAGAATAAAATATTGGCGAAGCGGACATGAAAATTTGTCAATCTACATGATTCTCGTGTTAAAAAGTGCGGAGCACTCCAAAGTATGGAAAAACTCCGGGACCGACAGCGCTGTTTCGTCCTAATATGGGATTCGTCAGGCCACCGCATTCGGTACAAACCATCATCTCGCCTTTGCATCCTATAAAGCTGAGATTAAAATCAAAAAACAGCAAACAAGACGACAAAGGCGACATCTCGATAGTTTACTTGATAACACAAGAACCACACAAACTAAAAAAGTTTGTAAAAACTGCCATGTGGTGGCACGACGGTGAATTAAAACAGAAATATATGAAATCGAGTACACAAAACGCGTTGCCCAAAGGATAGGGGTCGCATTCTTCGGTACTGGCAACCAAGCCTACTGCTAATTTCAGCAGCTAAAGCCACGTGTCGCACCAAACGATCCCACCATGAGAGCACCGTTTAGCGTGTTTCAAAGCCAAACAAGTAAATAAATAAATAGATAAGTTTTTGTCAATGTAATTTAAAATAAAATAGAATAAAATATTAGCGAAGCGGACATGAAAATTTGTCAATCTACATGATTCTTGTGTTAAAAAGTATGGAAAAACTCCGGGTCCGACAGATGGCGACAGCGCTGTTTCGTCCTAATACGGGACGGCGAGATCATAGTTGGTACCGAATGCGGTGGCCTGACGAGTCCCATATTAGGACGAAACAACGCTGTCGCCATCTGTCGGACCCAGAGTTTTCCCATACTTTGGAGTGCTCCGCACTTTTTAACACGAAAATCATGTAGATTGACCAATTTTCATGTCCGCTTCTATTTTATTATATATATATATATATATATATATATATATATATATATATATATATATATATATATATATATGTTTATGCGACTTTTCACAGATTCCTCTGTGTGAGTTGCAATAGCAGTGGTTACATCCACATTATGCCGTTGTAGTGCTGAAATCATATTCAACAAACGTACAACTATATGCAAATACGCGTATAAGTGAAGTAAAATGCGAACAGTAAATGCAAACTTCGTTCCATCATATCCTTTCCGTGTTAGAGGTTGCACAGTTTGAATAGATTGCTACAGAACACAATCCGTCCATTTCCACCACCATCGAGATGATGGCCTACCTGTACCACCATACCGAGAAGAAAGTTAAAACTTACCCTCCCCGCTACAGTGATACGGCAGAGGCACATGTTTCGTCTCTACTAGACTCATCAGGGTACCGACATGCACCTGGCTGTGCAAAGGACAGATCGAAAGGAAGCATGCAAATACTGAATGCGGTTTCGCCGACCTCCCGCCGGATGGCGTATAAATGTTTATGCGACTTTTCACAGATTCCTCTGTGTGAGTTGCAATAGCAGTGGTTACATCCACATTATGCCGTTGTAGTGCTGAAATCACATTCAACAAACGTACAACTATATGCAACTACGCGTATAAGTGAAGTAAAATGCGAACAGTAACTCTAACACGGAAAGGATATGATGGAACGAAGTTTGCATTTACTGTTCGCATTTTACTTCATATATATATATATATATATATATATATATATATATATATATATATATATATACACATTATATTTTCTTGATTCTTGAATCATAGATTATATCCTTTTTTTTTGTCTTTTCTTGGGTTTAGATTCTTTATTTAACAAAAAATGCAAATAATTGACGTTTCGCCATTTATTTAAGGCATTTTCAAAATTTTTGGTTTATTTTCCTTCCTAAAAATATTTTTGTATAATTAAAATATTCACATGAGAAATATATCTACAATTTTAAAAAACACACAAAACACTTTAAAAGAGTATTTAGATTTAAAAAAAAAATTTAATTTTACCGGTACACACCTTGACATGTTGTTACTCTATTAATAATGAAATTCAATCTTTACATCGTCTATTGAGGATACATGGAATGCGAGTGTGTTTTATTTTTTTATATTTTACAACGCACAAAGAAAAACAAAAAAACGTATACATTTAATTTTATATTTAATAGGATATTCAATTTTTGATTATTATTAACAGGATCGAATACTTAAATTAGGCGGGTGTAAATGTGGCTCAAGTTTCCCATATATGTTCTGTCGTTAACAGTGTTTTAATCTTTTTTAATTTCAATCATTTTCTTTATCTGCAATTTTTGGTAATTCATATCTTTGTTTATTTATTATGGTACTGTTATAATCAAAAGTAGGTTTTTCGTCCTGTGTGTGTTTGTTTAACGCTTTTGAGGCGTTTTTTGTATATTTATAGCCATTCAATCTGTTCTTTAGCACTAGGCTAGTCATGCCTATATATTTTTGGGACAATTTGTGCAAGGGATCGAATTTACTACATTTGATTTATTCATGAGAGGAGTTTTACTTTTTAAATTTATGAACTCGTCGCCAGCGATGTGGATGTTAAACAAACTGTTCATTTAGGTTTTATCAATTAGAGGAAGACCTTTGACAAGGAAAAACACAAAGACCTTGAAGATATCACTATGATAAGAAAAATCTCTATGGGAGATAAAGAGCGTAAATAATTGTGGAAGATATCTCGGAGCAAACATTAATTATCCATGAAATCAGCAGGGGTACATTTTATTACCTGCCCTTTCTAATGTGAATTCTGAATTTTTAAAATTACGCAAGGAGGAAGAATAAAAGGCAGAACAAAAGACAGTTAATTAATGGACAAGTGTTTGATCAGTAGAATTTATTTGAGTTAGTGCATCATAGGGATTTGAAATAATTTGTGAATAGAACAAGCCAGAAATTGTTATTTTAGATTATTATTTTGTAAAGCTGCAGAAATTTCCAACTTGTCTTGAGGAAACGAGTGCTAAATTTTTATATAGTTGCATTTATATTGAATTGAGTAGAATAGTCGATTCTAAGAGAAGATTAAAATTGAGATGAATGGACACAAATTTAGTGATATCATATACTATTAAAATCTCAAAATACAATAATTTTCGCACGCAATGCGCAATCAAAAGTATATACGATTACAATTAGTGATAAAAGGGAAAAGAAAAGGCAAACATATCTTCAAGGAGAACGTCAGATTAAAGAATCTAATAACTTGATATAAAAAATTACCGATGCTGTCTCAAAAGCACAAATTGCAGTGTTAGTCGCTCATCTTCGTTCGAAGTTTACATATAAACAACAAGAAGAAGAAACGGAAGAGGAAAACATTTTTTAGAGAAATATGTTTTCCGTTGACTTTTTCAATTATATATAATTTTTTTAATCACTTATGCCATCAGATAAAAGCATCCAGAAAGAGCAGAGAACCATCTAGTGTAGTTTCCTTGAATTTTTATTAAGTAATTTGCTAGAGATGATGATTTAACATACATACATATATATATATATATATATATATATATATATATATATATATATATATATATATATATATATATATATGTATTGTCGTAGTATTACGGATAAAATTAAAAATCACGATGTCTGGTCGATAAAGAGAAATGCCAAAAATAATCAATATCCACCCGAAAATAAGTACAAATATCAGTTCCAACTATATATAAGTACGTCAATACAGGGTGTCTGAGAAAGATGCCAGCGGACCTACTGATGAATCCAACCGCTGGTATCGTCGACGAAACACCGCTGTAAAATTTTAGGTCAATTTCTCAGATTGTATATTGTGATTACGAATACAACGACGAATACAACATGGCATCCCTGGACATGGGACCTTTGCGGGTTTGCAGAAAAAATAATAGCTCTGAATTCTTCAGTGGAGGGACCCAACAAAGGTTCAGAGACTAATCTTACAACATTCATAACAAATTAACAGTTTTCATACAGGAAAGATCTAACTTTGAATTTTTCAGGGGAGGGACCCAAAACGATTTAAAGAAATAGATATTTCATACATTACACCATGACTTAGGATTCTCAGGGGAGGGACCCAACAGATTCCTGACATGGAATTTACCCCCGCATTGAGTCTGCATACATAGCGACTGGATCCACGTAATTAGGCCGAAATTTGCAGCGCGTTGTTGAGTTCTTGGGCACCCAGCTATCCATCTTGATTTGTGATCAAGACACAGATCACTGAGCAATATGGAAAGTAGTTGCTTGAAGGGGGGCGTGTCGTAGTACTACGGATAAAATTAAAAATCACGATGTCTGGTCGATAAAGAGAAATGCCACAAATAATCAATATCTTACCGACACGTTCCACCCGAAAATAAGTACAAATATCAGTTCCAACTATATATAAGTACGTCAACACAGGGTGTCTGGGACCCACTGATGAGTCCAACCGCTGGTATCGTGGACGAAACACCGCTGTAAAATTTTAGATCAATTTCTCAGATTGTATATCGTGGTTACGAATACAACGACGAATATATATATTGTCGTAGTACTACGGATCGAAACTAAAAATCACGATGTCTGGGCATCAAACAGTACCACTTAAAAATTAATATCCTACCGACACGCTCCCCTTCAAAATAAGTACAACATCTAATATATAATAAGTACGTCAACACAGGGTGTCTGGGTAAAGGCGTAGACGGACCCACTGATGAGTCCAACCGTCGACGTCATGGACGAAACACCGCTGTAACTTTTGGGTCAAATATTTAATTAGATTGTATATCGCCGGGTGCAGGAGTTTTTCCGCGTGATATTACAATATATATATATAGTATAAATCACAGCATTTGGAGTAACAATTTATGTCAATATTATATAATTTCAGCGTTATCACAGGTAACATGGCTGACATCAGCGACGGTGTACAAAAGAGATTTTCTTTGAATTTTTAACCTTAGTTGACAGTGTTTTGGTAACATTTATTATTATTTAAGAATTAATAGAAAAGAAAATTTATCAACTAACACGAAAAAAAAATGATTATTATGATAAACCTAGCAGGAGATAATTCAAATAAACACTGGGAACGACTAAATTGACATATGTTGCGACTGATAAAATTTAGAGCTATTTTTTTCCACCTTGTATATAATTTTAATATAAATATTTCAATATTTTTAGGCAAATCATTTTGATTTTTCATTAATTTCGTAACGATGTGTTTTTAAGCAGCAATATGGTAAAAATAGAAGCCGGTTTGAATTACAATGATTTCTACGTAAGAAGATATTTTGTCATTATTCAAACTGTAGAAGAAATTGGCGTTTTATCAGTCCAATTCAAGAATTACGGCTTTTCACTCGGTATACAAATCTACTGTGCTGAATTCGATGAATTTTCAAACGCCGCAGTAATTATATTTCTTTTTGGAGACATAACAAAGGGTGTTAAATATAAAATTGCCGACATTAAACCAAGAAAGCCCAGTTGTACGGTGTGGAGCATTAAAGGTCTCATCAATAAACCATCAACCCATTTAACACTATAATTTATAGCACAAATGGTCACAATTACATATAAATATTCGATCCAACGTCGGCTTACACGTGTACCATCACTAATTAAACATAAATTTTAAATCACTTCCACGGCCGTGAATGGACAAGGGTGTTCTTTTTTTATATGGCATTTGTCTGAAACAATCGGCCGAAGTAATTTTATAGTTAAAGAGCTTTGGATACCAGTAAAAACCTTCAATTTGGGGAACACTAGTCACCAGAATTTTGTAAGGAGGAACTTAATTACTAGTTCTGATATGTCCATGTATTCCCAAAGCGTATCAGCTTTGTTTCGGCCGGCTTTAGTTTTTTGGAACTGCTAATACTTTTATCATTATTTAGAGGAGATAGTACTTTCTCAAAATAAAAAGTAATCTTTTGCGGGAAATTAACATGCATAAAGCCCTTTTCATGATCTTAACAATATATAAGTGGTTTCATGCAAAAACATTAGCATTTTATATTTTAAAAGAGAAAACATGTTTTTTGGGATGAACTTTAGGGTAAATTGGTAGATCTATTGTGCCCCCTATTGCTGGCCAGTCGTAAAAGTTATCTTATTGGTTAGATGAGGTCATCCAGTCCAATTTCCTTCAGGAATCTCGGATGCTGGACGGCTTCAAGGTGGGTAGCTCCCCTTCTTCGATTTGGTGTGCTCCAAAGAACCGCATCCTAGAGTTTTCTAGAGTGTTTCATTCTGCAAGGAAATGAACAGAGATTTCGTCCTCCTCCTCACATAATCCGCACTCTTCTCTTTTTACCAGTCCTAGTTACTCGAGGTGGCAATGTCCCGTCAGGACCCCTATCAGAACTCTGAGCTGGTCTTTACTCAAGCTTATATATCCTTTGAATCTCTTCTGGTCGTAGTTCCCCAGAAGTATCTTCACTTGTCTCAATCCTTGCAGCTCCGTCCAATAATTGGATCTCTTGCTTTCTTTTTCTATCTTTAGTTCTTCCAGCATTACGCTGCTACTGATTCCACAGAAAGGCTGTGGCCGCAGAAGTGGTATCTCAGCCCTTTTCCTCGCGAGCTTGTCTACTATTTCATTCCCCTCTATCCCGGTAAGTTCTGGTATCCACATGAGGGTGACTTTATTTTTCTTACTCAAATCATTCAGTTCCTCTAAGCATTCCCAGACCATCATGATAATAATCTCTTGGCGGTGATAGTTTTTCTCCTTGTTATACTGAATACATATCCTAAGAGCATATATTTCTGCCTGGAAAATGCTTGGTGACTTACCCAAGCTTTCATAGTATCTATTGCCGGATCCATACACTCCTACTCCAGTTCCCTCCGTTGTTTTGGAACCATCTCTATACGATATAGTGGATTTCTTGCTCAGTTTTTCAATGGCGTTTCTGTCCCATTCGCTCTTGCGACTCAACTTTGTCCTGAAGTTTTTCACAATGTTGAAATTCTTTTCCATTTCATCCTGGGGCAAGTCCCCGATTTGTTGATTCCTGGATGAGATATTGGGCCTTCGCTTTATGACCTCATTTCTCATCATTCTATAAATCGTCCTCTTTGCCATGTTCTCTAGAAATATATGTAGAGGTGTCAGATTTAGGATTGCTTCCATGGCGGCCATTGGGCAGGTTTTCATTGCCCCGGTTATATATGCACAGGCCAGTCTTTGAACTTTTAGCTCTCGTATTAGTCAGACTGGTTCTTTTGCTCCAGATCACTGCTCCATATGTGATAATTGGTCTCACTATTGCAGTATATATCCACTGTAGGATTTTTGGGTTTGTACCCCATCTTTTTCCCGCAAAGTTTCTACAGACATCAAGGCTTCTGTAGCCTTGTTAATTACTTCTTTTTCATGCTGATTCCCGAGAAGTTTGTTATCTAGGGTCAGATATTTGACCTCTGACTTCCACTCAATAACATTCCATCCATTTTGATGGTCTTCAGATTGAGGTTTCTTTTCCTTGTGAAAGCTACTAGGGTGGTTTTGGTGGGGTTGATGTTTAGTCTCATCATCTGACACCATTTTCTAGTGTATTCAAGCCCCCTTTGAACTATGTCACAGAAGGTAGCTTTCACCCCTTAAGAATAGAGTTCAGGTTAGTAAAAAATACTTGTCAAACATTTTTTAGTGTTCTTTAATATACCATAGAATGAACGAAATCGGATACGAACACTTAAGGACGTTCCCTTGTTAGTATCAACAAGGCCTTCCGCAGCATTTGCCTGTCTGTTGGTGCACAATTTCCTCAGATGGAGTGTTTTACGAAGAAGTTTTAGGTGTATAATTTGTGGACAGTTTGTGTTTAATGAAGTCGGAAAAAATCAATCATCGGAGAGATATTTTCGCATGCGATGCGTAAACGAAAAGTTAAACAATAACATAATGACAACTTCCGTGCGAAGGCGATGTGGGTCGCTAGTAATTTTATAACTACCGCCTTTGTCGTGCCGGTACTTTGATTATTTTCTTGTATTAATTTAGGAATCAGTTCAGTTATATTATTTCAGTACTGAAGTGGTTTTCTCATTCTGTAAACATGCTCAAAAATTATATGAATGATCCTTGTGGATAACTGACTCTTAAAAGTCAAAGAAGAAATTTCACACTCTTATATTAAGGATGACCTTCAAAACATGTGTAGGCCCTCTAATGATCAAACAGATCTCAATATTTGGGTTTTGGCATTCCCATAATTTTTGTTTATTTGCAGATCTATGCTCTGAATAAAAACCGATTTCTACAGTGAAGACCTATCTGTACCAGAATCATTGCAAAGTTCTGACTTCAGTATTGAATTGAAGGAAATATACTACACCGCGGTTGGTCGTAGGCGCGGATCCAAGAGGGGGCGACTGCTGCCCCCAAGAGCCTCGAATTCAGAAAAATAGACTCGCCTGCCTGCTGAGTTAGGAACTTGAAAGTCGTTGACACCCCACTCACTTTTGCTTGTCATACTGTACTGTGTTTTCTTTTGTGACATCGCCCCCTCCCCAAAGATGGAACCGCCTCTGCTTTATTGAGACTTTCAACCAAATACTTCATAAAAAGAACCACATTCATTAATGTAAGAAGATTTTGAAGATTTAATACAAATCAGCAGATAGACTTATTAAAATCTCTACTAAAATATATATTTGAAAATTTTAGAAACCAGTAATAAATTTCTATTGCCATTTTCTATACTATATTCTGATACTTCATTAGACTAAAAATTTTATCTCTATAAGACTGGTTAATCCTCCGATCATACCAGTAGATTTAAACCACAATAAATTTGTTTAATCATTATTTATGGTCCGGGGGGGGGGGGGACGAGTTTTTTTAATGTCTGACAGACACAAATAATTTTATTGATAAAGTTGATGCTGGTAGCCGTTACTATGTGGTAGTTAATCATCTTCGGGAAATGTTTAAAAAGAAACTACTATGTTTTATACCACTAAATTTATTAAGAAAACAGTGACTGCAGTTTCAACTCACAGAGTCATTTTCAAACTGAATTACAAAGGTAGACTAAGTATTCAATACAGAAACATGAGAAAATTTAACAATAAATAAAAACTACCTGAGAAATTACATTATTACAAAGGGGAGGTACTAAATTTTGGGAACTAATTATTATTTGGCGACAACAAATAACGGGGAAAACCCAAGTTCTGTCTGGTCATCAAGCAAATTTACATTTTTATTTTTACTATGTTTATATATTTCTAAAGACTCAAGAATATTTAACTTTTGGCCCTTTGTTCAGTAGTGTAATATGTTAGTGTTGCTTAAATCAGTGGCTGTGTTCTAAGCAATGGTTGGCAAAGCTCGAGTCTGTTTTTTGTAGTCTATATGATCGGTGGTGTTCTGAAAAGCTTCTACCACTTTGTCCAATATACAAACTATCACACTCTGAACATTTTAACTTATAAACGCCTGATTTATCAAATTTATTAATTTTATCTGTAACATTGTAAAGGATAGTGGACAGATTGTGTTGAGATTTAAAGGCTACTTTTATGTTATGTTTGGAAAGAGTATTAGCTATGTTTTCTGATAGGGTACCACAGTATGACAAAGATATATAAGATGAACTATCTTTATCATTTTTTATTTTGGGATATATTGAATTAAAAGCTAGTTGTTTTTGTTTTTTAGTTATTAATTTCTTTATGGTTTGTTGGGAGAAATTGTTTGATATTGCAATCCTTTCAATGATATTTAGTTCCTCTTAAAGATCTTCTTCACAGAGAGGCAGAGAGAATACTGTATGTATCATTGAATTATATGCAGCCATTTTGTGTTGTAAGGGGTGAAAAGAGTCATTAGATATAGTATTACCTGTAAACGTTGGTTTTCTAAAAATTTTAAAATTACACTGATTATTGAGGTGAGATATGGTGAGATCTAGAAAATTTATTTTATGGTTATTTTCAGTTTCCAGAGTAAATTGAATTTTTGGATGGCAATTATTAATGTATTGAATACTTAGTCTACCTTTGTAATTCAGTTTGAAAATGACTCTGTGAGTTGAAACTGCAGTCACTGTTTTCTTGATAAATTTAGTGGTATAAAACATAGTAGTTCCTTTTCAAACATTTCCCGAATTTTATTTATATTTGCTTTCAGTTTTTTTGCTTGTCGTGACTCCTTTGAGTGTTTTTAAGTATTGGAAATTAGTACAAATGCCGAGCTTATAATTGAAATGAATATACAAAGGATTGGTGCATGAAATTTTGGTTAAGAACAAAATGTACATTTACCTTTATTCCATACAAAATTATAGCATTTGAAAATTTTTGTTAAAAACTTAAAAAGTTAAGAAAATGCATTTTTAGATTCAAAAAAAAAATTCCACTTTTGAAGTAAAGGCACAGTTTCAAATAGGAGAACTGTTAAATACAACACATTTGGAATTATGCTAAATAATCCTGAGAAAAAGGCATAGAATGATATTCAGAATATTTGCAGTAATTTTTGAGAATTAAAAAAATCCAGAAATTATAAGTTTTATGTGGAAGTACTGTTGTATCCTAAAAGGCCATTGGTTGTAATATATCATAGGAATTATATTTTCTACACCTTCATATGATTTTTTTTCCAAAAAATTTAACCGCAGTGTCAGATGAACATGGAGAAAGAAAGACATTGCTGGAGTCGAAAAACGTTACAGCGGAAAATAGAGCACGAATATGTTCTATTAGTAACTACAAGTACTTTTTTTCTGTAATTAAAATGTAAATATTCGTTACCTCCACGTTATTTAAATTTAAAAAAAATCAAAGACATGAATTTAATATATATTTTTTTCATACTTATAATATCTTGCTGTGAGTTTTTAAGGTAACAAGTTAATATTTAGCCCAGAAGTTACTTTACCTGAAATTCAAATTTTATTTTTCACATATCTTTCTTGTTTCGACAGTTATTAAAGAAAAATATATGCCATTTTAAAGACAAAATAAACCATAATAAAATAAAATTTTTATAAAAAAAACATTGAACCGACTTCTAAAAGTGTGCAAAAAAGTGAAAAATAACTATAAATTTTCATACGAAATTGAAATTTTTAAAGTCGGCGTCAAACTAATACCTGATAAAAAGTGATTCGCATAAATAGATAAAAAATTCTATAATTGCTTTCTTACCATAATTTGTATATATTAGTAGTTATTTATTTTATTTAGAAATAATTTGGCGCCGACTGCAAACATTTTAATTTCATATAGAAATTTATATTTATTTTTCACTTTTTAGCGTACTTTTAGAAGTCGGTTTTTTATTTTTCGGTTTTTAATTTTGAATTCATTAGGATATCCATAGATTATTTGAACTAAGTAGTAATCGAGATTAGTGTACCTCGCAATGACTTCAAGATGGCAAAAAAGTACTCAATTTATCCAAAGTTGTAAATCACACCATAAATAAACGACTAAAAATTCTTTGATTCTTATAGTTCTCCAAATACCAGTGAACTTGTGTCAAACAAATATTTAGTCTGTCATAGTAAATCCAATATCGATATTTAAAGAATCTAAGACGTAAATTTCTTAGCCTGCATACTGAGTTTGTATATGCCCCAAGAACTTCGCAACATCAATTTTAGGCAAAATCGAAAAATGTAAGATTTTCAGTCCCTGACATTGTATCTTATCAATCTAATAGTTATAAAAAATTAACTTCATATTCGTAATACACGACCCCGAAAACCCCCTAATACTAAGTCTGAAGAAATGCGAATAAGGTAAAATTTTCAACACACCATATTGAATTTAAAAAAAATAATTTTAACGTCTAAATCTATTCTAAATCTATACCCTTCAAAGTCTCCTAGTACCCACTTTGGATGAAATCCGGAAATTTAAAATTTCTATGCCGTCATATCAGATTTTCTTAAAATAATTTCATATTCGCTATTTACATCCTCAAAAACGATTTAGTCCCACATTTGAACAAAATCGAAAAATGTAAAAGTTTTAGTTCACTATATTGGATTCGGCATATTGAATCCTGAAAAAATACTTTTAAATTCATAATTTACACCCTGAAAAACCTTCTATATCAGTTTTGTAGAAAATCGAAAAATGTAGACGCCATATAAAATCCGCCAGATCAGTTTTTCAAAAAATATTTTAAATTCGTAATAAACACTAACAAAAATCCCCAATACTGATTTTAGAGAAAATCGAGAGATGTAGAATCTTTAATCCACCATCTTGTATCCGCCATATTTAATTTAAAAAAAAAATAATTTCAGATTCGTAATATGCAATCCCGAAAACTCCTCCGTACCAATTTTGGAGAAAATCGAACAAAATTGATTGATCCATCATATTGGATCTGTCATATTGAATTTTTAAAAAATAATTTTAGATTCGTTATGAGCGACCCCAAAAACTCTCCCATACCAATTTTGGAGAAAGTCGGACAAAATTAATTTTTTTTGTCCGCCATATTGGATCAGCCATATTGAATTTTTTAAAAATATTTTCAGATTCATTGTATACGACCTCGAAAATTCTCACGTATCAGTTTTGGAGAAAATAGGACAAAATTAATTTTTTTGGCCGCCATATTATCAGCACCATCTTGGATTTTACTGCATCAATTTCGTCTACAAAAATATGGGACCACCGCAGCAACGTAAAAAATATCATCCAAATCGGTGACGCCGTTCCGAAGTAATCGGCGTACATACATTAAAAAAAATACATAGTCGACGAATTGACAACCTCCTTCTTTTAGACGTTGGTTAAAAAGTACTCCTTATTCGAGTCGATCAGCCTATGTACAGTGTGTCCAATATTCGATGGTTTTACGGGTTATCTCCGTTATTAGTAAAAATAAAAGGATGCGATTTTCATGGCATTATGCTACTTTTTTAGGAAACGAACGATGCCACTAACAGAATTTTTATAAACCTCTTTGTTTTGAAGATACGGAGTTATTTGCAAATTTTGCATTTTGCGGAGCTCCTCCGTTTTCGGTTAGCAAATTATCTCAAAGTTAACAAAAATAGAACTATTGGGGGTTTTCATGTACAATTCAGTGGCTTAGTCAGTCTTTTTATAGGTTCAACTGTTTCGCAGAAATAAATCTTTGTATTTTTTTTCAGTCGTATTTCTTAAATCCGCCATGTTCTGGTATTGGAAGGTATACATTTTATTTTTAAAGTATCTCCACAAGAAGAACTCCAAAATCGACAAATCGAAAGACCTGGGTGGCCATCTGTCTCAATCCAGCGGCCCGGAAATTAATGTTCAGACAGGCCCTCACAATTTGTGCATTGTGAGCGGGAGCTCCGTCTTATTGCAGGTACAGGTTGCTAAGATGTATTAATAGAAGTTGTTCTCTTATTTTCGGAAAAATGTGTTGCAGGATTTGTACATATTCATTTATGGTAAGGCTGCATTCATACATATCATATAAGATTTTTGTTTCAAGTACATGAAATGCTGAAGCTAAACTTGCCTTGTCGTTCCCGTGGAAATATTATATGTTGATTTTCCTGAGACCAAAACCTAGTATTCTGAATATTTTTGTCAATATACCGGCGCTGGTAAAATAAGCTTCATCGGATCATATAACGGCTGTTTCAAAATTTTTTCTTCTGTTTACATTTTGTAAATACCAACTACAAAAATCTCTTCGGCGCTGTGTGTCACCAAGATATCAATTTTTCACCAGGTAACATAGTTTAAACTTTTTTAAGATTTTTTGAACCCTTGACTTAATAATTCATATAAAACCTTTTACTATTCTGTAAGAACTATTTGGATTTGCTTCAACAGAAGCTAATACATTAATTTAATCAATCTCACGGTTAGTTTCTTGTAGATTTCAAATAGATTTATGAAAACTCTGTTAGTGGCATCGTTCGTTTCTTAAAAAAGTAGCACAGTACTACGAAAACCTTATTATTCTATCATGATTTACAAGCCAAACGGCTTCGCATTCCCTCCAGGGATTATTCACTCATGCCAGGCATACAAAGACACCAAAAGTATGAAGCTCTGTGGGAACCCTTTCCATGTTATCGGGTCCTAGGTGACGTTGTATGCTGTATTTCCTACGAACTTTCGGACGGTTCGCGCGGTTGCTAGGAGAATTGCTTTCTGCATCGGCTTATACAGATACTCACTAAGGCCCAGTCCCTTGATGTTCTGCAGGAGGTTCTTTGGTATCACTCCAGTTGTTGACAGTATTATGGGAATCGTTTGGACGCTGTTCATTGCCCATTGTCTTCGGATTTGGACCTCCAGATGTCTGTATTTGGCGATCTTCTCGTTGTATTTTGGCCTTAGATTGTTGTTGTTAGGTACAGCAATGTCGATTAGTGTAGTTCGCTTAAAAATTTTATCTATTAGTATAATGTCTGGTCTATTATGAGCTACTGTTTGAACCGTCAGAACCGTTCGGTCCCAATATAAATTGAACTGGTTGTTCTCAAGAATAGGCTCCGGATTGTACTTGTAATAAGGCACTTTTCCTACCTGTAATAGGTTTAACTTTTCTGCTAACTCCTGGTGGAGTATCTTAGCGGCTGAGTCGTGTCTTTCCTTATACTCGGTTGCGGCAAACGCTTGGCATCCTCCAGTTATGTACTGAGTTGTCTCCGATGTTCGACAGTCATATCTGCATTGGTCATTTTCTATTGAGGGATCTCTAATGATGAACTTCCGATAGTTCTTCGTCGGAATAACCTGGTCTTCTATTTATTATTAATGAAAATAACTCGTAAAATCATCGAAAATTGGCCACTCTGTTCATTGAAAGAGTCGTCCACTGTACATGGATATTAAAAAGGAGGAAGTAACCAGAAATATTCCTTGCCATTATTTCGTAACGTATTTTGAAATTAAACTAGAACAATTTAGAGGTAATTTTAATCACACCTAGAAGAATAAGAGCGTGTGCGTTGACTAAAGGTGTAAATGATAAGAGCAAATGTGTATCTACTATTCTGTAAAATACAATAAAACAAAATAAATTTTGCTTTGCTGTAAGAAATTCCTTGTTAATATATCTACAAAAACGCAATTTGCTACTGAGACGAAAAACATTTTTTGTCGTAGATTGTAACAAGTAACAGAATCTTACTAACATAAAATAAAACAAGAAATTATCGTGTCATCACTTAGCCCACAGATACAGAGTGTTTTTATTTGTTGGCACGATGTTGATTTAAATCAACATGAATGATACAAACCCTTTAATATTTAAATTTACTTCCTCGGATTGCATAAATAAGTTACAAACGCCAACCCGTAATCATAATCTCCCGAGAGAAAATTTATATACAATACCTACCTAATGTATAAGCACAGTAATGCTGCTTAGCATTTAGCAATATAGAGAATTTATAGTTGTATAGATTATTTAAATTTATTATAATAAACTTAATAGGATTATTTGATTTCTATTGTTACACGTGCGGTATGACATTTTTCATTTGGGTGTGTTCGATTTTTTTTCTAATTTTTTGTAGATTGATAATATAGCACATACATTGTAATTTAGGATAATGAACCCATCAGTTGGCGTCGGAAATAGAACAATAGAAAAATTATATCTTTGTCAAGTAAAGTGATGATTGTAACCCACACTGGTTAGGCCCACCTTTCATGAAATTTAAATTAGTTTTTTAGTTTAGATATGTGTTTTAGCAAATATTATTCCAGCTTAATTTTGGCTTCATTTAAAGCGATATCTGAGCGCATGTAATGCGCTAAGCAAATTCTCGCCCACCTGGCGTTTATTTACACGACTTTACTTATCACCTTTTTATTATTGGTATATAACTCCGGTTTCCAGTCAGTTAGGTAGGGAGTCGAGGATATATAAAAAAATTTTTTTTATATAAATTGACATTCATGTCAAAGCAATAAAATATATTATTGAAGCAGAAATAAAAACAGTATTCTAGATTTTGATGATCGGCAAAGGGTTTTTGGTAATGTTTAGATCAGGGATATTCATATTGGGACTAGCTGCTGCGTGATATATCAATGGCGCAAGGCGCGGAGGAGGACGTCGATACGTTCGCAAAATCGGTTTGTACTTACAGGCAAGTATTAAAGACATTTCATTTCGGCGGAGATAGCCGATGAGCATGTTGTGCATTACATATTGTTACGACTACTTACAAACATGTTAAAGTAACACAGCGCCATTATGTGGGTAGTGGTAGTGTAAGGGAACAAAAGTTTATTCTGATTTTTACTAATTTTAACATTTATTAACTCTAAATTAAATTCTACTAAATGGAAGAATTTACTTGAGCCCCCCTCTGTATAAAGATTTGGACCGTTAAATTGTATATCTTATGTCTGGCCAAAAATAGTCACATATCAGGGAAATATAAATCCACTAACAAACTTAAGCCCAGTTTTATTACCTTTGGGGTAGTTAATTTTTCTGAAAAAAACAACATAAACTTAGTGAATTTATGGGACACAAAAACTAAACTATTCCACCCTCTCAAAGTTTTTAATGTAAATCTGTCAAAGTAACTTAATAGTCTTAAAAACCACATCGTTAAGGGTCTAAGGTTAAGTTGTAAACTGATAACCACATGTGGCGACCGTAAGAGAGCTTTCTTTTACTTAAACTGAGCAAATTTTCCCATCATAAGAAAACAAAAGAATATTTAAACAAAATCGCTGAAATGCAATATTAGTATTTATTATTATGTACAAAGTAAGCGACTGTTACCCATTTTTCCCCAATTGACGAAAATAAGAATAAGAAAGTGAGAAAATGGTTAAAAACCTTGGGGTTTTTTCATGGATTCTTTCACAATCTTTTAGTGTAATTGTAGAATAGATATTGTATAAAGTAATTATTAGTTTTGAGCTCTGGTCAGTTTTAATATTAAATTAAATTAAATTCGACGCATGGATGACATATGCCATCTATGAACCAGGGGACCGGAAACGACGCTCTATTGGTGGAAAAGCACGCATGACGGAACCAACGCATCTAATAGGGAGAAGGGAGGTTCTAAGGGATGAAAGTTGAGTTTGATTTTGACAAATTAATTAAAGGCAGTTACGATTTAGAACCCGTCTAAGTTAGTTTGGCGTGTGTTTTACCAGTGTAAGAAGGATTTCCTCTGCTGTCTTTTCTGCTATTTTTTGTCTTACACTTTTTTTTTATTCTTCCATACAGCATTTCAAATAGTAAGGGGAAATTTACTTTATTTTCTACCGGGGAAGGGAGTCCACCATCCCTTCAACTTTTAATTAAACAATTTAATTTGGGATATTTCTTTTATTTCTAAAAGGTTGTTTTATTTTTTTGGGCTTATCAAAATTTATTAATATTATCAGTTCAAATTTGGGGTTATTTCATTAAGGGGAATATCAGAACGGCCTAGAGAGCTTGTAGCTTTAAGTTTTTTAATTATACTCCAAATTTACTCTTAAGTTTCTCATTTGTAAATACTGTTTTATTTTTCTTTTACTTTTGTTAAATAGAGATAAGTGTTTTGAGAAACTAGTCTTTCTTTTATCGATAAAAACCTTTTTGTGGGTAAACACACGGGCGTGCACTTGGGTACCAAGAAACATAAGAAGAATCCTGCTTTGGTCAGCTGACAGCCGTTTTCCTGAAAGCTGCAGTTGTTTCCCTGGTATTGGTAAGCGATAACTAACGGGAGACCTTTAGAACTAAAGTTCAAGATTGACCAGACTACAAGAGTGCCTTTGTCGCAGCGGATTCGTCTAACCTATTTTTTTTCTCTTAGGTTTTAGGATAGTTACTAAATAATATGGACAGTAGTAAATTGTGAGCGGAACGGCCACACGCTACCCAGAACAATTCGTTTGCAGTAGTTCACAATTGAATACTGTCACAGCAGAATTACGCATAAAAGTCAATTATGTTTGGTTAGTTGAAGTATACAGCGCCATCTTGTATCGAGCAGCAGAGCTAGAACATGTTCTGGAAAAGTAATGCTTCGTGATTGCTTGTCTGTAAGATTCGAATACTTTCAAGAGTTGTTGAATATGTTCTACGCATCGAGAATTAGTGGTACGGATTCAACGATCAACAATAGGCCTTAAAAGAACAGATATCTAGAATATCCAGATTCTGTTCAAGCCTTAAATTACATAATATTATTTCTATAAGCTAAAGTATTAATAAAAACTTTTAGTGTGATACATTATGCGCTTAATTTGGGAAAGGAGATAGAAGGAATAAGCTAAATTGAAAGTACGACAATGTGCAGAGGGAGAAAGATCCATACGTGCTGCTATCACTGCAGCAGAAGTAGCCGTTCTTTCCATATTAAGGGCTATAGCGAAATAAGAAGGTCAAATCTATCCCCAAGCGATTTACTACGGCCAGTACCGCGTTCAATGAACAATGTTAAAAGATGACTCTACAAATTTTCAGCTTCCTATAGGTTTTTAAAAGATATGAGGACGTTATGTTTACTTTCTTCGATTATATTTTTTTACAAGCGCAATTTTGCATCAAAAAATCTGAAAAAATTCAAAGAGATGTATTTTTTGGATGTAAACAACCATGATTTTTTTCAGATTTTTTCAACCTAAGACAAATTTTTTTATTTTTCAACATTTTTTAGGTTAGGATCAAAATTTTTGGCCAACTTTAAAATTATTATTTTTTTTGTTCATTCGAATGCCGTTCATGAAATAACGATTTTTTTGGTGGAACATCCTCAAAAATCCGTTTTTTTTACATTTTTTTCAGTTATTTGGGACATGACCTCAAATGCAATTAGCTAAATAGATGCCAATACACCTCGTTATGCTTTAGAATTTATTTCCAAGGGAAAACAGTCTTTGAGAATCGATATTTACGTCATCGAGAATGGCAATGCACCTTAAAAGGCTTCAGATATAGAGAAACTTCATGTAGAAATGTTCAATACTTTTAAAACCAGATTAATAAAAGGTATCAAGAATCGTATCATATAAATATTATAAGAAAACGTTTCATATATTTTTTATCTTCGTCACTATCTTCATCTATTACTGGATCAATATCTGTGCTAGAAAATATGTTAGAAAAAATTTAGCTGGTCTAGAAATATTCGATTTATATCTAGTATTGCTAAGAGAATATATGTCTCCTGCAATGTGGGAACAGGAGCCGACAGTCCTTAGTTTATTAGCACAGTCGCAGGCATGACGTATAACACCACTGTAGCCTACAGATTCAGGCAAGTACTCAATGTAACAATTATAAATTTTTAAAATTTTTTTTATATAATTAATTACCTATGATTGCCAAAAAATGTTAAAGTTATACATTAATTTTCTCTATACCTGAAATTTTTTAAGGCGCGCTGTGATTTTCGATGACGTAAATCTCGATTCTCAAAGACTGTTTTCCCTTGTAAATAAGTCCTAAAGCATAACTAGGTATACTGGTATCTATTTAGCTATTTGTTTTTGAGGTTATATCCCACCTAACTAATGAAACTGTAAAAAAAAGTTTTTTGAATTTTTTTACTGTGTTCCACTCAAATCGTTATTCCATAAGCGGCTTTCGAAAAAACGAAAAAAAAAATACATAAAAATCATTATTTTGAAGTTGGCCAAAAATTTTAAATCGAACCTAAAAAAGGGATGAACTTCGCACACACTTTTTTTTCCCGAGAACATCGTGCAAAATGTGGTGCACGCTTCCTACAATGATGCTGAGTTCCTCTGACGACAATTCAACCGTAGTTCGCCAACAATGAGACATTGCGACGCACACACGTTCGACATTCTCATCGGTAGTCGAGGTTAAAAAGCATCCTTCCAGTGGATCGTCTACCAGCGATTGTGGACCGTTCTTGAACCGTACACCAGTCGAGAACCTTACTGCGGCCAAAACAATACTCATAATATGCGATTTTTAACAATTCCAATATTTTCGAACAACTTTTTCCCAATTTAAAACAAAATTTGATTGCAGCGCGTTGCTCCATAACGAAAATTGCTTCAAACGAACACAGCTGGCCAATAAATGAGATTACAGTGCTTACATCTCTTCTGTGGGTAACTAAGGTATGATATTACATAGTTCTGCCATCGGGTAACAGATAGCGCTAGTTGTAAATTTTTATACAAAATTAGTCCCAGAACTTTTTGAATGAACTGTATATCTAAATGTATTTTTAACTGAATTAAAAAATGGTCAGCAGTATTTGAATCAAAAACACCCACTTCGATAATTCCCTCATTATTGGTAAAAGTCAAATCCAAAAGAGGTACTGAATGTAAAGTAACACGGGTCGGTTCTTTTATAAGTTGTTCTATAATAAATTGGAAGCGACAAGGGTAATCTGAAAAGCGAAAAACAGTATGACTATTGTGTTTTGTGACTGTAGGTGCTTAGTCAAAATATAATATTTAAGTTTCATTAAGCTCTTTACATCCCACTGTAATTAGATGTCATTCGAAGTTGATCGTCTTTGCCAATCCGATCATTCTCGTTTCCTAAGCTTGCCTGCTTTCAAAAACTACGAACTATAGTCCTTTTTGATAAACATTTTTTTAAACGTCGTAATAAATATTTTGTTTCTATTAATGTTCTGTCTCACTTATCGCCACACAGGTAAGAATCTATGACTTTCTTTAGTCAGTCCCAAAGAAGCATTCACAAAAATCAATTAATTAATCATGCGGTCTTTAAATAACCTATGTCAGTCATCAGAGGTCAAGAAATGTGTATATTCGATTAATTATCATAAATATATAAATGATTCACAAAAGCCTGATCAAAAATTCTTTTTCTAATAATACAGGGTGACTCATTAAGATGTAAAAAAAACATGGGAAAAAATTATTTGCTCATCCCTATTTCAATTTATTTCTGGTTTTCTTCCGGTTCAGTCAAAAATTGTAACTAAAGTTAACGTATTTAAACAAAGATATTTATTTTACTAGATCTGTCTTACAGATTTTGAAGCCTCAACAACAAAGCGCACAAACAATACATCATATATATTTCAAAGTTATTAAATATATATATATATATATATATATATATATATATATATATATATATATATATATATATATATCCGATACATAAGTTAAATCAGTATTGATCTCTTAAAGCTGAAAAAGAGAAAAGCGCCGGGGCAGACAATCACAAATGAACAACTATAATACGGTGGAAAAAAAACTAGAAAGAAAGATAACAAAATTATTCAACAAAATAATCGAAGTAAAAAGTATCCCACAAGATAGGAAACTAAGCATAACTATATTAATTCATAAAAAAGGTGGTAAACACAACCCGTCCAACTATAGAGCCATATCATTCCTACAGACATTGTGTAAACTATTCACAATGTTAATTGTAAAAATCCTAAATGATCTGATACAACGAAGAACAGCAAGAATTTCGAAAAGACAGATCTACGGTAGACGCAGGGGCGGATCCAGCCTCTCTCTTTGGAGGGGGGGTGATATGATAAAAGTGCAGGTGGCAAGCGAAACCAAGTTGTCGACAGGGGAGGGGGGAGGGAAACACCAGCGACATTCCCATTTTTAGTGTAAAAGGCAAGGTCGGGTCTATTTTTCTTTGAAGCTCTCGGAGAGGGGGGGGCGATCACCAAAAAAAAAAAAACAAGTTGCCGACAGGGGGGATGCCTGCAGCATACACATTCCTAGTATAAGAGGCAGAATCGGGTCTATTTTCCTGATCTCAAAGCTCTTGAGGGGAGGGGGCTATCGCAAGAAAAACAAGTTGTCAACGGTGGGGAGTGCCAGCAGCGTACACATTCCTAATATAAAAGACAAAATCGGTTCTATTTTCCTGAACTCAAACCTCTTGGAAGGGGGAGGGGATGATCGCAAGCGTACACATTCCTATACTCTATTCAAGAACTAAAGAGAGTAATACAACTGTTACGGAAACCTGCAACGTACCTGTTCCAGTGCCGCAGGTAACTGAGGACTGCCCTAAATCTAATTATATTTAAATATTATAAGTTTTTATAAATTTACTGCAACAATAAAATTTAGTTCAATTTAATTTCTGTCAGTGAGCAAAATACAACTTACAGTGTGTCTTTAGTGATTTATCTTATTTGCGCTTGTTTTTATATATTATTTGAGATTAGTGAGATACCCAAAAGATATGGCTTCCACCTCTATATTTATTCCAAAATCGTTAAACCAAGGCATTTTTTTTCCTAACGAAAAACTTGATAAATGTTTATGATGCCTTAAAATATCAAAATCTAGATAATAATGTTAAAAGCTTTGTTGAGATGTGTTCCAACATGACAGGAGAAAAAAATGATTGGAATTATTAGGACTCCCAAGCCAGATTCGATCACAGACAAATGAAAAACCTCGTTAGAAGAAGAGATGAAAACTGCAATAAAAGGAGTTGTACATTCATTTTAATACGAAAAACAGATCCCAACCGTCGACAAAATTCTAACTAAAATCAATGAAGATCGGGATTTACATGAAATTAAAAGAATTGAACTTTGGAAAAAGATCAGAGAACTTAATTTTTACTGGGAAAAACCAGACAGAAAATCTGTTATTATAGATCGTCCGGAAACTGTCGGTTGAAGAAGGAAATATATCTCTCAAGTAAAAGGTAGAGTTGCTAGAAATATCACTTACAAAATTAGTATTTTAACTGAATTTTTGAAAGATTTTTTTTGAATAAAGTTACTGCGGAAAATTGGGAAAAATCCATATAATTAAAGAATAAAACAAAATATGGAAACTCGATCTCATGATCGGTGAGATAGAAGAACCAGTTATAATTAATTTGAGCGAAGATAGCTTCACTGAATTTGATTAAGAATTAGATACATAATGTTTACCAGTGTAAACACAATTTATTATTTAAATTTTTGTTTTTGTTGTATTTTATTTTTTAATGTTGTTTATATATATTTTTTCATTTTTTATATATTTTTATTTTAGTGTGTCCACTCTTTAATTTTATATATATTTAATTCCATTTAGCCGTAATAATCGGGTCTATTTTCCTGAACTCAAAGTTCTTGGGGGGGGGGGGCGATCATATTCAAGATATAATGGGGTCGGGAGAGGAAAAGAAAATGAAACCAACACGTGACTAGAATGGCTGAAGGATGAATGTTAAAGGAGGCGCAAGATGGATCTAGATCACCTGGAAGGCCCCAGAAGAGATGGCGGGATAGCTGCTCCTCAATTTCCCAAGAAAATCAGTAACACATAGGTCATAGGTCTAAGGTAAGGGGAAGAAGAACGCACTCTTTTGCATTCAAAGGATCTTCGTAGTCGCTTTTTCCTTTTTGCACTTTTTTTTCTGAGGCACATCTCTTTTTAACGTCCAACAGTGATCCGCCACCATATTTTCAACCCATCTTTGTTGACATCGTTGTTTCATCACTTTCATATCTTGGTGGAACCTTTCTCCCTGTTCTTAACTAGAGTTTCAAAGGATTTCAGCAAAGTATTCCATGTTAAAGTCCAGAAAGTATAACTTCAAACTCATTAAGCACTTCAATTTTCCCCAAGAACATTTTTTAAATCAAGCCATGCTTGTTTCTCAATAGTAGTCATATTAGTAATATAAATGTCATCTTTCAATAGCCGCTGAATTAAAAAAAAAACCGTCATCACTGTTGTAGGTGTGTTATGGTGGTCGGTGATAAGTTTCTGAAGGTACATAAAAGTTAGGTATTTTTCAATAATTAATTGGAAATAATATTGTGAATATGTACATAGCAAGTTGTATTCTTGTCTGTTTTAATATATTTTTTTAATGTTTTATTATCACCTAGGTAATTTTGAATCGGTTTGAAATTTCGAATAAGAAGAGACAATGGGATCTAATTATGGATTGTTTTTTCAGTTTTACGCCAGTTTAATTTAAATTCGCAATAAATCGTACGCTCACACCATCTAACAGCCTCGTCTTTAATCAACTCATATTTCGACTAAGTTTTCTGTATAAGTAATTTTGCCTCATAGATAACTGTGAATTGTTCATCTATTTCCGTTACATTTAACCTCTTGATAGATTCATGTCGAGAAGTCTAGTTTGACGTTCTGTCATTCAGCCATGTGCCCTTTGCTATTGGTCGTACTAATAAATAAATGTAGCCTTGTTAAAAAGTAAAATCAGTGATTACCTCTGTATTTTAACATTTGTTTTAATCAAACGACATCTATATCAGGTACATTCTATCTTTTTTGTTATAATCGTCAAATACAGTAAAGTAAATTATTTCCATGTTACACGTCCCAATGACTCCAGAAATTTTGGGATTATTGAAACTTTTTTTTTTCTGTTTTTGTTACAGGTCCAGCTATTTTCAACTACCAAACCGTTTTTCAACTATCAAACCATTTTTAAATCATAGAGTCGATTTTTCGATCATAGAACAGCATGTTTTCAACTATCCAACCGTTTTTCAATCGTGGAACAGTTTTTTGAACCATGCTTCAATCTTTCTTAATTGTATCCCAGAAATTTTTAAAGTAATTTCAAACTTCACTTCAGCATTTGCAAACTAATCTTCAAGTTTTTGAAGGTTAGCGATCGATTTTGTTGCTTGTTTTATACAAGGATTATCCCATGTTCCTGAGACTCTGGCATCTTTAAATAGAAATACTAAAAAAAGTTGATGCTGGTAGCCGCTACTATGTGGTAGTCATCGTCGGGAAATGTTTAAAAAGGAATTACTATGTTTTATACCACTAAATTTATTTAGAAAACAGTGACTGCAGTTTCAACTCACAGAGTCATTTTCAAACTGAATTACAAAGGTATATACAGGTTTAGGTACTATTGCAAATTAAATTCACGTTTAGAAAAGCATACTGGTGCAATTGACTATTATACTATTGCTAAAAACTTCAAAAAAGTATTACTAGAATGACACATTTGCTCTAGTATCTTCGATTCAATGCCTGTCAAATGTTTGAAATTTCAATTCAAAAGGTTTTTTTTCTACCTCGAATTATCTTATAAAATATCTAACTCACATTTACACTGCATATAAAAAGTTATCCAAAAATTTTATAACAGTAAACCTTCTTAACATGAAGGCAGCTCGCATCATACGAGGGAAGTTTGAAATATTTGATAGCTAGCTATAAAACAAGACTGCTAGTTGTTTGTCTAAAGCAATATATTTTTTTTTCATTGTTGGAAAGATAACATTTTCCATTTGATTCAGTTTTACGAAAAGGTAAAGAAAGGAGGAAAAAGTCCGTATACCTGAACTCTCAGCGGTGTTTCTCAGTGACTATATAAGTAGTTAGTTGAAATTTGATATAGTCAAGGAGTGAAATTGCCAAATTTTTAACTCTCAGACTTAGGGGTGATTTTGAAGCATAATGAATGAATCATTCTTTTTGTTTATGTGGGGTATCAAATTAAATAGTTAATATAAATAATTATCATCATCATCACACAGCCTGTAGCGTCTACTGCTGAACATAGGCCTCCTTCAATCGTTCCCAATGTTCCCGATCTTGTGCTGATTGAATCCAGTTTGTTGCGATTATCTTGATATCATCAGTCCACCGTGTTGGAGGTCTGCCCCTACTTCTAAATGCCTGGAACCTAGGACGCCACTCTATAATGCATTTGGTCCACCTAGCGCCTTCCATTCTCGCCACATGTCCCGCCCAGTTCCATTTCAGTTAATATAAATACATAAGTAAAAATAGACAATTTTCTCACATTGCCTAATAATATTACGATATACCTGTATATGCGATGTGACAGCGTTGCGAGTAAAAACGACAGATATAGACAGTGTCGCGAGCTAAGGCAACAAACAGAAACAGAGAGCATCGTCCGTCACCTGAACAGTAATAGTTGGTGACTTTGTTACTTATTTGTTTAAATCGGATTGTTTAGTTACAGATGGGTATTTCACGGAGAAAAATAGAGCACAATTGTTTTAGATATAATTTTCACTTCCTAAAAAAGAGAAGTTAAAGTTCACGACAAAGTACACTGGGATAGAACAGGAGATCAAAGAAGCAAATGATGTCAAATAAAATTTAACCATTAATTATCAAACCAGAAATATTTCTTTTTAATTTTTCACACAATAAAGAAATCTAACACCGCTATCCTATCAAAGTACAGTTTTTACTACTCGAATACTAATGTAAGACTCGGATAACCGATACATGTTTTAACAAACAGATAATTAATTTTTTAATTCCCCTTGTAAAAAACTAAACCTTCTCTACACGGAAGCAGTTCGTATCGTCCACTTATCTTACGAAACATAAAAACATTCACACTTCACCTATATGTTGTCCTAAAAAAGTCATTCAATTTCATGTTATTTTAAAAGACAGCTAAAAACCATTGGCCTCTCTAGTACTACTCGGCGGTGGGTTAGCTTACAAATTTTTATGCATTTTAATATCAAGTTGGATTGATTTATTTTTATAACTAGCGATTCTGTTAAAAGATTTTGACTGTTAGACGATGTTAATGCTAAAAATATGCTGTAATCTAGAACAAGGTGTTTAAAAAAGGAATGACCATCTTCCAATCAAGGAAGATAAGAGGACCAGAATATATAAATTCAAACAATTGACGTTTCGCCCTCTATTCAAGGCATTTTTTTATTTACCTTCCTAAAAATATTTTGTTATATTTAAAGACATGCATATAAGAACATATCTACAATTTAAAAAAACAAACACACACTTTAAAACACTATTCAAATTATCTAAAAAATATTTAATTTTACCCAGTACATACCTTGACATTTTGTTTATTAATTAATAATGAAATGGATAACATTATCAAACGCAGCTTACCGAAGACCGACAAGAGTACCTCGTTAACTCCCCAAGACGGTACAACGTACAAAGCCACTATATAGAGGTAACAAAGGAGATGGTATGTAGGGCTGTGGATTCATTCAAAAATAGCAGAGCAGCTGGACCGGAAGGAATACCTGCTGAACTGTTAAAGAATGGTACTGAAAAACTAACGTCCTTTCTTCAAGAACTATTTAACAGACTCCTTAATAATGATGACCCTATCCCAACAATATGGAAAGAAGGCTGGATAACACCTATTCACAAAAAAGGAAGACGCGACGAATGCTCAAACTATAGATGGATAACTGTAACCAGCACAATGAGTAGAGTATACGGAAAACTGCTCAGAAACATCGTAGAAACAGAATATGGCCCCCAGTACTGAGGAAACATGGAATGCGAATGTGTTTTATTTTTTATATTTTACAATGCACCAAAAAAAGGCTAACCATACGCAATGCTATTTCACCAAAAATATATGGTCTATCAAAATTACATAACATAAACATGATATACTATTAAGACCTATTGTTTCTTGTGTACAATCGCCATTCTATCATTTATCAAAATTTTTATCGGATTGGATTTCAAATACTACAGGAAAAAACGATTTTTTTATTAAAGATTTATTCGCCTTTAAAAAATTCATTGATACAATAAACCTACTCGAACATTACAGGCTCATTTTGCTAGATGTTATATCTTTGTATACAAACATACCAAAGAAACTTGTCCACACTATTTTAGCAGAAAAATGGGAAATTAAAGAAACATATATCACTGTCAAAAAATAATTTTATGGATGCTGTTGACCTCGTTCTAAACATAAATTACTTTCAGTAGGAAAACACCTTTTGCAAATAGCTCGATGGATGTGCTATGGGATCACCAATTTCATCTAACATTTCTCAGTTAGTAATGGAATATTTAGAAGAAAAAATTTTAGAAAAATTAAATTTTAATATAATATTTTTCAAACCGTTTGTTAATGATTGCATAGCAGTCGTGCCACAGGATAAAATTGATAAAATTTTCCAAGAGTTTAACATTTTCAACGAAAAATTACATTTCACGTCCGATACAGAAAATATTAATAAAATAAATATTCTAGATATGACACTTATACGCAGAAAAAACAAAATTTTAACTGAATGGTACACCAAACCAACTTGGCCAGGTAGATATCTAAACTGTTTCTCTAATCACTCAAAAACTAAAAAAAAAAAATAGTGTTATAATCGGTCTATCTGATCGTGCTATCTCTCTAACGTCTCCAGAACTCCGACCAAGAATATTGCAAATAATGAAAATGACACTAATAAATAATAAGTTGAATGAAAAGACTCTCACCAAAATAATTAATAAACGAACACATAAATTTTATAATAACAAGAAACATAGAACATAAACAGCAAAAATATGTAGCATTATCTTACACTGGTGAGCTATCAGAAAAAATAAAACACATTTTAAAAAAGCATGATATTATCGTATGCTACAGGTCCCGTTATAAATTAAATACACTATTCACTGATTTAAAAAGTAAAACTCCTCTCATGAATAAATCAAATGTGGTATATTCGATCCCTTGTACAAATTGTCCCAAAAAATAGATAGGCATGACGAGCCAATTGCTAAAGAACAGATTAAATGGCCATAAGTATACGAAAAACGCCTCAACAGCGTTAAACAAACACACACAGGACGAGAAACGTACCTTTGATTACAACAGTACCATAATTAAAAACAAAGATTTGAATTACCAAAAATTGCAGATAAATAAAACGATAGAAATTAAAAAAGATAAAAACACCGTTAACGACAGAATGGACATAGGAAATTTGAGCTACATTTACACCAGCCTAATTTAAACAAAAATATTAAGTATTCGATACTGTTAATAAGCATTAAAAATTGAATATCCTCTTAAACATAAAATTAAATGTATGCGTTTTTTCGTTTTTTTTTGGTACATTGTAAAATATAAAAATAAGACACTTTCGCATTCCATGTATCCTCAATACCTAAATAGGCGACGTAAAAGTTGCATTTCATTATTAATTAATAAATAAAATGTCAAGGTGTGTACTGACGCGCAGCAGGTCTCGCAACCTGATTGGCCAGAACCATCCGGCTAACGAACGCGTCCCACGTACACACGGAACCGACACCACCCGAGTCGCAGGCGTCAGTTCGCTAATAGACGCCGTACAGCTTTGAAAATGGTGAATGAGGTTTCACCGAAACGTCAGCTGCCTTACAGTCCTGAGAGGGACTCAGCACATACACGGGATACCCGAAAACCTTCGATTACATATATATATATATATATATATATATATATATATATATATATATATATATATATAATCATTTTTCTTTATTTTGTCTTTTCTTGGGTTTAGGTTCTATATTTAATAAATACATAAAACGATTGACGTTTCGCCCTTTATTAAAGGCATTTTCAAAATTCCTTCCTCCTTGACATTTTGCTGTTCTGTTTCTAAAAAAAAAACCGAACAGCAAAATATCAAGGAGGAAGAAATTTTGAAAATGCCTTGAATAAAGGGCGAAACGTCAATCGTTTTATGTATTTATTAAATATAGAACCTAAACCCAAGAAAAGACAAAATAAAGAAAAATTATATAATCTATGGTTCAAGAATCAAGAAAATATGTATATATATATATATATATATATATATATATATATATATATATTTATATATATATATATATATATATATATATATATATTTATATATATATATATATATATATATATATATATATATAAATATATATATATATATATATATATATATATATATATATATATATATATATATATATATATATATATATAGGGTGTCCCGAAAATACTTATACAACGTATGATGATAGGCTAAGCTAACTTATCTTTTCGTCACTTAATAAACAACCCCTATAGAACTTAATTGGAGATGCATCTGAAATATTTTATATTTTGTGGAAAAACTATTGACTTTTAGAGGAATATTTGAGAAACAAAAAAGTTTCATAATAAAATGGGAAAGCTAACTGAATAATCAAATCGTGTCAGTAGTGCCCGAGAAAAAGTTTAATTAAAAATAATAACAAAATTTATCATCCAGTATCTAAAAACTTTTTTCGCACTTATTTGGAAACATCCTGTATATTTATTAAATCAGTCAAAATTACATTATTTTGGCACGCAAACTACATGAAGCGTTTCTCGTGTCAACCTTTTTAAGTAGTTCCAAAGAGTTGAAGAATTTACTTCAGTCGACATTTTACGGTATTTCGCTATTTTTCACTAATTAAATCGACTGACCTAAATTAAAGAAACATATGCTTTTTACAACAATGGCATTAAGACCAATAACATAACCCTTCGTCTCGACTTCGATAATTTATCATACGAAATATCGAATGCAGCCGAAATTAAGTTCCGTTTTCAAAATAAATAAAAATTGACAAAAATGAGTTATAATAATTTATTTTAAAAAATATCGAAGCCTATCAAGTACATCGTCCTAGAAAATATTAGTCATAGATATCCATATTTCCAAAAAATAATATCGATATATATTTTTTCAGCATTCCTATCTGATTTGCAGTACGTTTTGATTTTTATGCTAGCGTTACGTTTGTCGATCGCGATTTGAAATTATTGATTTCGTGTTCTTCGTACTCTACAAGTTTAAATAGTGTTTTAAATACTTGGAAAATGATGAATAAATGTTACGTAGCCGATTATAAGGAAAATTACTCACGCGGTCGCACAGCACGAACCAGTTAAAATAGCGGAAAGTCATTCATCGCGATGTTTATGACCAGTGATAATAGTAGAATTTATGAAAGTTATCTAACTTTCTTGTTCTGGAAGTGTTATAAATAAAGATAATTTTATTTGGCATATATCCCAACAGGACTCCACAACGGGTGTCTCTTTGAAATTAAATATAATTTCTTTGTGTATTTAATTTATGTAAAAATTTTACAAGTTTCCATTTTATATCGTTTTAATTAATGAAGGTATGAGTTGTAAATCAATTTTTTTTTAGTTTCACATTTTCCACTTGACACTAAACCCCATCATTTTGCGTAGAACTCTGTGTTAAATCTTGATCTAGTGATAAAACGCTCAAGGCGGTGACGCGTTGTGCAACACCGTTTCAGAGATAGTATAGAAAAACGGCAACAATGTATGTTATTACATTGACATTTTTCAAACTATTCCCCACCCGCCGCGTGGTGCATTCGAACACCAGAATAAGGCTTCAGCTGTGAAAAATACATTTAAATAGATAACATTGTAAGAATGCAATAATAGGAAGTCAAGGGGCTCGACGAAAAACTGATCTAGTTCATTCTATTTCCAATTGTTTTTATATTCAAAAATCGGGACAGATATATTTTGCCTTACATGTAAATCGATCAAACTATTTTGGTTCATACTTTGTCCATAATTATCAAATTATTTTAAATATGTAAAAAATATATGTTAAGTATTAATTAGAAATATATGATGGTTTACCTTTTTAAGATGATATATACGTAGGATAATTATCTCCACGTTTACATTGTATTCGTAAATGACACAACTATTTGAGTTATTTTATATATACGTTGTACTACTAGGCTGTATTTCAAAAATATTAATTAATTCAAAATATTTTATCGTACATTTCTTGGTAATACTGCTAGTATGTTTACTTCAACAGTCATAATTCCACCGATAGTAGCAGGACATGTCTGATATTCATCCATGTGCAAAACTATATTAACATCATTATGCAAAATATTTCTTAGACTCGTTGTAACATTTATAACACGCACCTTACAATACTTTATAGCTGGTCGCTATATCATTAAATTCAGTTACAATGCTTTCAAGCAGTTCAGGAAAAATCAATATTTTCTTAGAACTTTAGCGTCTTCTACCACCTTAACGAAACAGTATCAGATACACGTAAGTTAGCTTAGCCTATCATCATACGTTGTATAAGTATTTTCGGGACACCCTATATATATATATAAATATATATATATATATATATATATATATATATATATATATAGGGTGTCCCGAAAATACTTATACAACGTATGATGATAGGCTAAGCTAACTTACGTGTATCTGATACTGTTTCGTTAAGGTGGTAGAAGACGCTAAAGTTCTAAGAAAATATTGATTTTTCCTGAACTGCTTGAAAGCATTGTAACTGAATTTAATGATATAGCGACCAGCTATAAAGTATTGTAAGGTGCGTGTTATAAATGTTACAACGAGTCTAAGAAATATTTTGCATAATGATGTTAATATAGTTTTGCACATGGATGAATATCAGACATGTCCTGCTACTATCGGTGGAATTATGACTGTTGAAGTAAACATACTAGCAGTATTACCAAGAAATGTACGATAAAATATTTTGAATTAATTAATATTTTTGAAATACAGCCTAGTAGTACAACGTATATATAAAATAACTCAAATAGTTGTGTCATTTACGAATACAATGTAAACGTGGAGATAATTATCCTACGTATATATCATCTTAAAAAGGTAAACCATCATATATTTCTAATTAATACTTAACATATATTTTTTACATATTTAAAATAATTTGATAATTATGGACAAAGTATGAACCAAAATAGTTTGATCGATTTACATGTAAGGCAAAATATATCTGTCCCGATTTTTGAATATAAAAACAATTGGAAATAGAATGAACTAGATCAGTTTTTCGTCGAGCCCCTTGACTTCCTATTATTGCATTCTTACAATGTTATCTATTTAAATGTATTTTTCACAGCTGAAGCCTTATTCTGGTGTTCGAATGCACCACGCGGCGGGTGGGGAATAGTTTGAAAAATGTCAATGTAATAACATACATTGTTGCCGTTTTTCTATACTATCTCTGAAACGGTGTTGCACAACGCGTCACCGCCTTGAGCGTTTTATCACTAGATCAAGATTTAACACAGAGTTCTACGCAAAATGATGGGGTTTAGTGTCAAGTGGAAAATGTGAAACTAAAAAAAAATTGATTTACAACTCATACCTTCATTAATTAAAACGATATAAAATGGAAACTTGTAAAATTTTTACATAAATTAAATACACAAAGAAATTATATTTAATTTCAAAGAGACACCCGTTGTGGAGTCCTGTTGGGATATATGCCAAATAAAATTATCTTTATTTATAACACTTCCAGAACAAGAAAGTTAGATAACTTTCATAAATTCTACTATTATCACTGGTCATAAACATCGCGATGAATGACTTTCCGCTATTTTAACTGGTTCGTGCTGTGCGACCGCGTGAGTAATTTTCCTTATAATCGGCTACGTAACATTTATTCATCATTTTCCAAGTATTTAAAACACTATTTAAACTTGTAGAGTACGAAGAACACGAAATCAATAATTTCAAATCGCGATCGACAAACGTAACGCTAGCATAAAAATCAAAACGTACTGCAAATCAGATAGGAATGCTGAAAAAATATATATCGATATTATTTTTTGGAAATATGGATATCTATGACTAATATTTTCTAGGACGATGTACTTGATAGGCTTCGATATTTTTTAAAATAAATTATTATAACTCATTTTTGTCAATTTTTATTTATTTTGAAAACGGAACTTAATTTCGGCTGCATTCGATATTTCGTATGATAAATTATCGAAGTCGAGACGAAGGGTTATGTTATTGGTCTTAATGCCATTGTTGTAAAAAGCATATGTTTCTTTAATTTAGGTCAGTCGATTTAATTAGTGAAAAATAGCGAAATACCGTAAAATGTCGACTGAAGTAAATTCTTCAACTCTTTGGAACTACTTAAAAAGGTTGACACGAGAAACGCTTCATGTAGTTTGCGTGCCAAAATAATGTAATTTTGATTGATTTAATAAATATACAGGATGTTTCCAAATAAGTGCGAAAAAAGTTTTTAGATACTGGATGATAAATTTTGTTATTATTTTTAATTAAACTTTTTCTCGGGCACTACTGACACGATTTGATTATTCAGTTAGCTTTCCCATTTTATTATGAAACTTTTTTGTTTCTCAAATATTCCTCTAAAAGTCAATAGTTTTTCCACAAAATATAAAATATTTCAGATGCATCTCCAATTAAGTTCTATAGGGGTTGTTTATTAAGTGACGAAAAGATAAGTTCACGCCTAATTTGTCATATGGTTTTTTTGTAGTAATGTGTTATAATTTCTGTGGATAAGTGCGATTGATTTAATGTACTCTTATTGTAAGGCAAGTAAAAAAATAGTAAAAATGGCGGAGTTCACCAATGTTTATGGTCGTGCTAATGGAAATGCGTTAGAAGTTCAACGTCATAACACATTTGTTCGTCTTCGTCAGCGTTTACGAGAAAATGGTACATTTCTAAAACCAACTTCTGATCGTGGACGTCCTCGGGAGATAAGAACCGTAGCGCTAGAGGAAGCTGTTCTTAATGTAATAGAAGAATCTCCTAAAACAAGTACGAGAAAAATTGCCAATATATTAAATACAAGCAATATCACAGTATTTCGAATTTTAAAAGAATACCAATTGTATCCCTACCATATCCAGCGAGTGCGGATGCTTTTACCTCTAGACTTTTTGTCGAGTATAGTTCTTTGCCAGTGTATACTTGAAATGATCGCCCAATCTCCTCTTTTTTTTTATCTCGTATCTTGTTTATTGATAAGGCAAACTTTTCAAAGGAATTCATAAGAAAGTTTCACAATGACCATATTTGGGCTGAACAAAATCCACATGCATTCCTTGAAGCCAATTATTAACATCAGTTTTCATTAAATATATGGATTGATGTCATAAGCGATCAACTAATTGGCCCATGTTTCCTTCCATTAAGATTAAGTCGCGACCAATACTGTCACTTTCTCGAATTACCTGCCTTTCTTGAAGAGGTTCTTCAAGAGAAGAATTATGGTTTATGCATGATGGCGCTCCAGCACATTTTAATATCAATGTACGCCGTCACTTAGAGGCAGTGGATCCAAATCATTGGATAGGTCTAGGAGCCACACAATACTGGCGGATCTAAATCATTCGGATTTTTGCATCTGGGGTTTTCTTAAATCTTTGGTTTATACATCTCCTGTTCAGGCGCGGATCCAAGGGGGGGGGAGCGGTGGGGGCGATCGCCCCCCCCCCCAAGAGCTTTGAGTTTAGGAAAATGGACAGGATTTTTCCTCTTATACTATAGTTTATTCAAGAACTAGAGAGAGTAATAAATCATTTTTTACCCTTTTTCTCTTCGCAAACTACCTGTGTTCTTTAGTCCGGTGTTTTTAGCAAAATTTGTTAGACACATATATTTTTCATAGGAATGGGTTAGAAATTTTATAATCAAAAATACCGGTCTATAATAATAGACTAAAACGTAGGATTATTCTCTCAAAAAATTCTAAGTTTATTAAACATATATAAAAAAATAAATTCGTCCATATAATAATAAAATATTTTTGGGGCTATCGGTCATTTTATTATTAATTAAAAACATTTTTAGGGTATTTGACGTTTCAGTTTATGTATTTCTTAAACCATCTGCAGAACTACAATTAAACACTAAAAAGGGATTCAAATGTAATTACTTTTTTTTTATGTTGTAATTAAAATTAGATCTACTTATTATTATTTCTATTCTACTGATATCTTAATTTAATTTACTTTTATATGTATATGGAAATACGATAGCCCCAAAAAAATAAGATAAACATATTAATTCTACATGCTTAAGAAAAAGACACAAACACAATAATAAAATAATAAAAAACTTACGGCTAATTAGAATTAAATATATATAAAATTAAAGAGAACATTAAACAATAAAATACAACAAAAACAAAAATTTAAATAATAAATTGTGTTTACACTAGTAAACATTACGTATCTAATTCCTAATCAAAGTCAGTGAAACTATCTTCGCTAAAATTAATTATAATTGGTTCCTCTATCTCACCGATTATGAGATCGAGTTTTCACATTTTGTTTTATTCTTTTATTATATGGATTTTTCCCAATTTTCCGCAGCAACTTTATTCAAAAAAATCTTTCAAAAGTTTAGTTAAATTACTAATTTTATTAATTGTGTTATTTCTAGCAACTCTACCTTTTAATTGAGAGAGATATTTACGTCTCTAACGCTCAGTTTCCGGACGATTTATAAGAACAGATTTTCTATCTGGTTTTTTTCAGCAAAAATTAAGTTCTCTGAGCAATTTCCAGAGATCAGTTCTATTAATTTCAGGTAAATCGCGATCTTCAATGATTTTAGTTAGAATTTTGTAGATGGTTGGGATCTGCTTCTCATAATAAAATGTATATACAACCCGTTTAATTGCAGTTTTCATCTCTTCTTCGTTTGCCTGAGATCGAATATGGCTTGGGAGTACTAACAATTCCAGTCGTTTTTTCTCCTTCAGTATTCGGTACCTAGTAGATTTTCCAACTCCTGTCATGTTGGAACATATCTCAACAGAGCTTTTAACATTATTATCTACATATTGATATCTTGAGGCATCATAAACATTCATCGTAATAAGTTTTTCGTTGAGGAAAAAATGCCCTGGTTTAACGATTTTGGAATAAATATAGAGGTGAAAGCCATATCTTTTGGGTATCTCACTAATCTCAAATAATATATAAAAACAAGCGCAAACAAGATAAATCACAAAGAAAAAACTGTAAGTTGCACTTTGCTCACTGACAGAAATTAAATTAAACTATCAGAAATTCTATGTTGCAGTAAATTAATAAAATATATTTAAATATAATGAAATATAATTAGATTTACGGCAGTTCTCAGTTACCTGCGGCACTGGAACAGGTACGTTAGAGGTTTCGGTAACAGTTTTATTACTCTCTCTAGCTCTTGAATAGAGTATAGGAGTCTGTATGCTTGCGATAGTGCCCCCCCCTCCCAAAAGCTTTGAGTTCAGGAAAATAGAACCCATTCTGCCTTTTATATTAGGAATGAGTATGCTGCTTGCACCCCCCCCCCTTGACAACTTGTTTTTTTGCCATACTGTACTTTTTTTTATATCACCGCCCCCCCCCCCAACAAAGAGAGGCTGGATCCGCCCCTGCTCTTGTTGAAGATGTTGAAGATTTGAGAAATCGCCTTATTACGTCTTGCGAAAGAAAGACATATATTTTTTTTTGTGGAAAACTATCGACTTTTAGAGAAAAACTCGAGAGACAAAAAAGTTTCACAATAAGATGGGAAAACTAACTGAGTAATCAAATCGAGTCAGTGGCGAACGAAAAAAAAATTCGAGAGGGTAAAATTTTACAGATACGGAAAAAAGTACCATTCACATAATAATAATTTTTTTATGAGGATTGTAAAAAATATTATTTATTCTAAATCTGACTTAATTAGCTTTAAAAACAAATGATATAAATTTCAAAAACTAAAAATAATAATAAATTTTAACACCCTGTATCTTAAAAACTAAGTATTATCAGACATATGTTTATATAAACCGTTAAGATTAAAATTAGCTTAAGAATACCTCTTCAAAATTTTTCGCACTTATTTGGAAACACCTTTTATTTGGTTAACAGGTTGTAACTCATCATTGAACTGACCTTTTCTTTAAATGGAGCCGATATAGGATATTTTCGTGTATATTATGGGAGTTGTTCTAAAACGATATTGGAGTCATTACAAAATTAAAATACGTCGGGTCGTGACGTCATTGAGAAATATCGTTTCAGCCTTCTGTCCTGGTATCTAGAAGTTGTTGCTCTAATATAATACTTTCGTCATAACAGAAAAATTTCAGATATTTCATCTATTTGTTGTACTACGTCTACACCACTGCGAAAAATATTTCTTCAGCTTCTCGAAAATAATATCTGTAGACTTTTTACTTCGTATGTACTCATTTGAAATATTTGATGGTGCACTTTTTGACAATGCGGTATGCACGGCGCGCAAACGTGCCTGTTTTGATTAATATCGGCCGGAATTCAACTGCTTCTATTTATCATAATTAATTAGCCGATTTTAAGAGGTTTAAAGACCCGTGTGGACAGTGCAGGGTTCGGGTAAAGCAAGAGCACCAGATAGAATATAGAATAACGGTTTATCGAATCAGCAAGGGACACAGGAAAAAATGTTGATTCTTTGGGCGAATTGTACTATGACAGTGGAGCGTAATTTTTTAAAAATATTTTGAAAACACTATATATATTTATATATTTCATATATATTTGCCGTAAGAAATTTCTGATTTTATCAGCTCAAATCACCAAATAAATGTCGAACAGGTTTTTGTTATGGTCACCATAAATCGGCATAAATTAATTTTGGATTGTGTATATATTCCTCCACAATCACAAGTAGAAGTGTACGACGAGTGCTGTTCATCTGTGAACTATCTTTTGGAGGAGTACAAGTGTGATCATTTTTTAATGTGTGGTGACTTCAACTTGCCAGGTTTGTTATGGAGTAATAATGAATTTGGGGCGATTCCTATGGGAACTTAAATAAACAATCAGAACTTTTATCAGATTTGTCAGCATAAATATATACCAACTAAATTCATATCCGAATATTTCAGGTAACATATTGGATTTGGTGTTTAGCACTAGTTCAGATGTTAAAGTTGTCATTTCTACAGAACCCATTACACTTTGTGATGTTTATCATCTAGCTCTATATTTAGAAATTCCACTACCCACAAAATTTAAGGAACTTAATTTTGAATATTACTATAATGATTTTAAGCATTGCAATTACTTGGAAATTGACTTTTTCTTGGCAAATTTTGACTGGGCCTCATTAATGACGCAAAATAATGTTGATATAATATTGAATACGTTTTATCTGTGTTTGAATTGTTGCTTTTATATCTATGTCCATAAAGCTAAAGTAAAAAATTTAAAAATTTCCGCCATGGTTCAGTCCAGAACCATAAAAAAATTCCAATTCCAATTCTGATTACATTTTATTTTCCGAATTACGTAAATTATGTAAATACATATATAAATACAATTAACGAAACCATATATCTGGCACTGAAGACTCTATAAAGTCTTATAGTAGGTTTTTCTGGAGGTATGTTAATGCCAAGAATACGAAATTTTCTCTTCCGTGTCATATATCACATAATAATGTTAGAGCGGAAGACTCAACCGCTATAGTAGAGCTCTTTAGGGCTTTTTTCTTCACAGTCTACGCGCATGAACATTGTGGGACTCGTATTTTTAATTACACAAAAACTATAAATCTTAATTTCCTACAAATTGAGCCGGTGGACGTGTTTAATGCAATAGATCATTTGAACAGTAAATTGGGTACCGGTCCCGACGGGGTATCAGTCATATTTATTAAGAATTGTCAGGGTGTTTCGTCTGCAGTGTTGGCTCAGATTTTTAATATCTCTTTATCAACGGGTGTTTTTCCAAAAGTATGGAAAACTACTTCCATTACTCCAATCCATAAGAATGGAGACAGAGTCAACGTCGAAAATTATCAAGGAATTTCGAAATTTTCACTATTCAGTAAGATTTTTGAGGGTATTGTTTACCAAAAGATGTGTCCTATTTTCAGACATGTGTTAGCGACTTTTCAGCATAGCTTTATGGCAGGTCGATCAACTACTACTAATAGGCTTGTTCATGAGCAGTACTTGGTGGAGGCTTTGGAGGAGAGGTGTCAAATGGATGCTATTTATACTCACTTCTCCAAGGCTTTCGATAAGGCTAACCATCAACTTCTTATTTAAAAGCTAGAAGGCTTGGGCATCCATGGATCATTTCTACAATGGATAAATAGTTACCTGTCTGATAGAGTACAGCAAGTAAAAATTAATAACTGTTAATCATCTGATATACATGCTACCTCTGGTGTTTCTCAAGGTGCTCACCTCGCCCCGCTCCTTTTTAACTGCTTTAATAACGATATTGAGGACACCATAACTTTCAGTAGATGTTTTCTTTATGCAGATGATTTAAAGATATTTCAGGTTGTCAGGAGTGGCAATACTTGTCTTTTGAAGCACTTTAATGCATTCTTTGATTTGTGAGTTTCTTAAATCAGTAAGTTTTTGTTGTGTGTCGTACTGCCCAAAGAGGTTAAATTATCATTTTATGGGAGTTCTTTGAACTCGTTAATAATTTTGTGCTCAAATAAATTCAAAAAAGTTGGTTCTTCCTTTACCTAGATCTTTTACGCTGTGTATTCATTCGAATAAATTAAAAATAAACTGCGACGGAAATTTAAAATTTTTGAACCTGACCTAACCTGACTTTATACCAACATAATATCAACTGAATAAAGTTATATAAATCCTAGAACCATTCACGCTCACCACTAATGGGATATGTCATTTTTAAGTTTATTGAGTTCTTTGACCATTACTGTGTCTTTATAGGTAAGTCAAAAACTGCTCATTTGGAGAAATTCAATTTCGTACGATAATATTCTAACTGTTTAAGAAATTATGTGTATTTCTGATGGAAGTGTGACTAAAATTTAATGGTTTTGAGCTTATTTTTTTAACATTTCTTTCATAAATGTGGACCACAACAGATTGGCAGAGTATATATTTTTTTCACTTACGACAGTACATCTCAGAAAAAAAAATAAAACATTAATTATACCGTTAACCAAAACGGATTTGATGCAATTACACGAGAAAATTATATTGCGAATCATGTCACTGAATTTGCCAATGAGAGAGAAAAACAGATAGAGAAAATTGACCATTACGCGCAACTCATCCCCCTGGATCTCGAAAACTATTAACTTTTGGACTTTGTCCCATAGGAACTTTTAATCAGGACATCTAGACCCACAACATACTGAATTTTCAACGAATTTGTCCGGGATCCAATTTCCGTTAATTGGTGCGGGGTCCTTTGTAAATATCCAAATAATTTAAGAGAGATGCAGGTTACAGTCTACATCACACGTGGAAATTGATTGTAACGCTGGATCACGGTTCGCCCAGCACCAGTCGGGTATAAATACCGGGCTGTTGCTCCTCGATAGTCATTCAGTGTTCTAATTTCGTGGAGTAAAGATCCCTGAAGATGCCTCGTGCAATCGTAGGCGAAATGTCGGATAATAATTCCAATTTGACACGGTCTAAATCCAAGAATCATGATTTCCAACTTTGAGAGTAATGTTCGTAAATGTAAGAATTTTTTCTATTCTGGTAGGGGGAGTACGGACAAAATAATAGGGTGTTTTGCTTTTTATTCATATTTCTTTATTTAACGTAATTATCAGTCTTATTAATTTTTACTCATCTTAGGCCCATTGACTATCATTGACACAGTCTTATAATTAAGTAGGAACTATAATAAAATATATATTAAGGAAAAAATGTAACCAATCACAAAAACCATTTTGTCCATATAGTACGGACAAAATGACATACATGGTAAGGACATAATGACATACTAAAATTTTAAGAACACAGTTCACAAATAAATCGTTTGGTCTTCTTTGGGACATCAGTACATGAAGCATGAGCCCAAATAGAACAAGTCATACATCGTAACCAACCTTCACGGGCTTAGAACGGAAAAGGGATCATTGCAATAAATGCAAGCGCAGTCGTTATCATCGTCTTCTATCTCACATATGAAATCTTCATTTTCTGAGCTATCATCATCTATTAGAGTAGGTTTACGCTGCCTTGATGCTCTCGATCTCTTTTCTAATGGTAATGCATTTTTGTAAGCAGGAATGTTTTTTTCATCACTATCAAAAATTTTTCTTTTAACCTGTCTTTTCTTTTCTGCTGGTGGATCTTTTGGTCTGTTTTTGGTAATAAGAAGTTAAAAGCCAATCACCTTTGACAGGTTTCAATTTTCTTTTCCTTGGCCTCGAATGAACTGCCTCTGTGGTGTTGGCGAAATAGTTGCAACTGAATATGCTAGTGATTGCTTTGATGTACCAGGTCTCACACCGTCATCGTACGCTGCTCCAGCTACCTCAACTGCATTAGACTCCTCTACGTTTGTTTCTAAATCCAGGTTCATTACATCAGAAACAACAACTCCAATATCAGCATCAATGGTTGCTTTTGTAGTGTTTTGTGAAGAATCCACTTTATCGTCATTTGTTGCTGATGGATCTAAAATAGATGCAACATTGTTATTCGAATCTTCTTGGATTGGAGAAGTGTTGATACATTCAGTTGGCAAATTTGAGCTGGGAAGTTCAAGTGTACTGTCTGCAATATCCTCCTGATTCAACGGAATATTTGTGGTCTCTGCAGGTTCAAACATGTAGTCTGGAAAAATATCAGGATTGACAGGCCAGATGCCTGTCTTTTTAAAGCCACTACTTACATTTTGAACAGTTGCGGCCTTTCCATATGCTTCATGGGTAACAATGCGCCCTGGATGATTCGAAATAAATTATCGAATTGCTTCGTAACGAAACCATCAGTTTTTAGCCTGAATTCCTTCATTTTCTCTATTTGTTGTTTTTGCTATAATTTAATTTTTAGTTTAGTTTTTTGATTAAAAATTGCTCAATTTTTAGCAAACAATTTAAATGATGAAAGATTTAACATGGAAAACTTTTGGTCATCTAAATACTGAATGTTGTTCTGGTTAACAAAATAATTTCGATGTTATACAATGTAGTACAACTTGCTTCTTTTGATTAATATTCGTCGGAATTCAGCTGCGTCTATTTATCATAATTAATTAAGCGATTTTAAGAGGTTTAAAGACCCGTGTGGACCGTGCAGGGTTTATTGTTATTTTCTTTTTAATATACATTTCTTAATCTTTATGGGCAGGATGCATATAAGTGTATTAAAGTGGAATTATCGATGGGAAAGTGATATGGAAATAAATTTTAAGAAATTTTTTTTTCACAGAGCAGATTTTTTTCTTTCAGTGGCTCACTATTTTTTTGTTAAATAACACTACGCAACAAATTTTAGTATATTTGTTGTATCTTGTATGAAACGTGCATTTTTTTTGTTAATTTGTGTGGCGCTGAACACAAAAATAACAAAGAAATTAAAAAATTAGTTATAATGTTCAAAAACAAGTCTTTCTCATTTTATTTTTAACGAAATAATAAAAAATACATATTTTTACATTTGTAGAGACACTAAATATCCTGTCCTTTTGCTTTTCTTCTGTGAATTGTTTGGAGCATCTCTATCACGAGTTCAACAGTAGTCGGCAAGCATGGAAGCATTCCACTTTCCCTGGTACCTTTTCTCCATTGTTGATATATTCTGATGGAAGTATTCGATGTGGTTATCACTTACAGCTCCACTATTGTTAGGAAAAAGTTCAGATGTGAGTGTAGGAAATGGATCTTTAGAGACATATTACAACCCATTTTTGGATACGATGACAGCACATTTTCAACAAGAGTAACGTAATTTTCAGCTTTTTTTAAACTGATAGAGTGTTGTCGAAATGTTTGTCTTTCAGATTATTTCGAATCTGTGGCCCAACAAAAATACTTTCTTTAATTTTTGCTACACTCAGCCTTGGGAATTTATGATGCAAGGACTGAAAAGCTGGCCCATCTGTATTCAGATGCCTTAAAAAAGTTTTTCATTAGGCCCAATATGATGACACAAAATCTTTTTGGGGTCTACCAATGGCATATGTTGTACATTCTTTGCACCTGGTTCTAGTGATTGTCGAACGGACCAGTCTTTTCTCTTGTAATGAAGTGCGTTTGCTCGACTGCCATTCACACAAAAACAGCAAAACTTGATGTAGCCTAGCTGCAACCCTAATAAAAGTGCTATCACCTTTAAGTGGTCACATTGGTGTTCATCGTATTTTATACTTGTCAACAGGTACTTCATATTGTCGTATGATTCTTTCATGTGAACTATGTATCCAATAGCAATAGCACTGCTTTTAAAGTCAATGTTGAACTGTCTATAAACAATCTCCATTCCTCTGGCTTGCAGTTTATATTTAAAACCGACAATAAACTGCTAATGTTATTACAGAAAACCAAGTTCTTGTCCATGTTACGTTTACGAAAAATACATACTGAAACATCATCTTCTAATAAGTTCCATTGCTGCAATCTTGATCCTAGTAATTCTGCTTTACTTTTTGGAAGTTCTAAGTCTCTCACAAAATCGTTTAATTCTGATTGTGTTATTTTGTGTAGTTGGCAGTATAGCTGGCTGGGTGTGAAATCAGGATCTCTTGATATTGATGGCATATCTTCTTCTTGAGAAATTGTTGTATCGTTATTATCTGATTCGTAACTGAATGTTTCTAGGGGTTCTGGAATAGGAAATTCATCACTATGAGGCACAGGTATCATGGCAGATAGTATATTTGAATAGTTGATAACCGATTTTTTCTTCTTGGATATACCTGTGCCTTGCCCAACACGAGGTATGATGCAGTCCTTAACATGATTTGAAGGCTCTCTCCGGATTATTGGGACAGCAAATAGCATAGATCGTTTTTTATTAACCAGTTTCTCAGACTTGAAGCGCATGCATTACAGCAGATATGTGGCGTCTACTGCTTGTCTTGTCAATATTGCAAGCGAAATAAAGCCGATATGCCTTTTTTATCAATGGGGTAATAGACTTCTTCTGAGATGCAGAAATCACCTCACCACAAAATAACAGAAGTGATTTGGATTGTTTACAAACTTTCGAGGCATCTTACAATCTCAATCATTCGGTTCGACTGACTAATCCCTCCGCTTTGTAACTGCTTGTATACCCAATTACGGCTTCTAAATTTTTAGAGTTAGTTAGTTAGTTAGTTAATTTAATGGTTAAAGGCGCGTCAGTATCTCAGACCATTTAGCGCCTTCTATAGAAATTGTTGGTTGTATTTAAATTTTATCGTAAAGACCAATATGCCTCAAGAAACAAAGTAAGCGTTTGACCTTAATCAGATCAAAAGACATAATTGTTTCAAAATTATTAGAGGTAAGATACCTCTCTCTAGCATTTCTGTATGATGGACAGTCGGATATTATATGCTTTATAGATAGGGGGGAACGACAGGACAGACATTGAGGGGGATCCTCGTTTTTAAGAAAGAAGGAAATGAGTCATTCTGCAGTGTCCAATAGCGATTCTCTTCCATACGATATTTTCCCTTGTGGACAATTGGGGAAAGTGATATGTCTTTGAGAAGTTTCTTTTAATGTGAAAGAGTTTATTCGGGTTTTCTAGAGATTCCCAACGAACCTGCACAATGTTGCGAATGATGTTATCGATGTGTCTATTGAATTCTTTAGGGTTGAGTAAAGAGAGGAAAGGGGTGCCTTCAAGGATTGCAGATTTAGCTTGAGTGTCGGCCAATTCATTCCCATCTATGCCGATGTGGCTCGGGGCCCACATGAAAGCTATGTACAGATTACGTTGGGATCCCATTTTAAGAAGGTCGAGAATTTGATTCATGAGAGGGTGGGATGTGTTGATGGCTTGGATCGATCTGAGGCAGCTGAGGGAATCAGAAATGATTAGATGATTGGGGGTGGAGGAGTGTTTAATTACTTCTCTGATGCATTGCTTGATGGCAAACAACTCAGCTGAAAAAATGGATGAAAGGGGATTTAATCTTGTTTTGTTGCATGAAAAGCTGGTTACGGCGGCTAAGCCTACACCTTGATCCAATTTGGAACCATCGGTAAACGATAGTTTGAAAGTTTTGAACTTAGAGTTAATTAGACTAAGGAAGTGCTGTTTGATGATGGAAGGTAAATTGTTGTTCTTATCATACTACAGAAGATCAAAATTGATTTCAAAGGGGGGAAAATCTCAGGGGGAGAAGATCTGAGGGAGGACGGGGGTGGTATTGGGAATGGATATGTTATAGGAGGCTATGAACGCAGAGGCTCTATCATTGGCACCCAATGTGACATTTGAGACAGCCGAGAAATCAAAGGATGAAGGATTTTATCATGATCCAAAAGGAATGGCCTAGGTTTGACAGATATGACGTATTTTATAAGAAGAGAGGAACGTCGGAGACACAAAGGAAGAGTGTTAGTAAGGCATTGAAGACTATTGGGGAGGTACGAAATGCACCAGTTGATAAGCGTAGGGCTTGGTTCTGGATAGGGTCAAGGGAAGAGATATATGAGGGTCTAGCCGAGTCATAAGCAATGCATCCATAGTTCAGCTTGGGGAGAATGATGGAATTGTATATTTTAAGGAGCGTGTGGAAATCTGAGCCCCAGGTGATATGGGAGAGAAACTTTAACAAATTGAGGTCCTTGAAGTATCGGGCCTTAAGGGAGGCAATGTGAGGGCACCAGTTAAGCTTATCATCAAATATTAGACCAAGAAACTTAAGTTGGCTGTCCATAGGGAGATGTCTACAGTTTAGTGAGATAGCGTTTAGTTTTAAGCAGAGTCCCTTTTTACAAAAGTGGGTGACCGTTGATTTAGACTGACTAAAAGTAAAACCTGTCTTCATTGCCCATGATTGCAATTTTTGAATGCATAGCTGAAGTTGCCTTTCACCGGTGATAGATGATTGTTAGGCGATATATATCGATAATTTTCTATTCAATCCATAATATTCATAATAGTGGCGTTTGTCATTTGTTTGTATACAGTGGCTGTTAAGTACAAAGCAGACATAAAAGTCGATTTACATGGGTTCCCTTAATATAAGCCCCGGGAGATTATATTATTATCCATGGAGATTCCCATGCGATGTTCCCAAATTATGCAATATTTTCTTAACTTGGGAAAAACGCATATTTAGCAACATCTCACCCCTCTATTGTTTTAACAATACAAACATAACACGTGCATTCTTGCGGTTATATTGTTAATATATAGGGAGACATGACATTACGTATCTCTAAAATTTGAAGTAATATTAGGGAGATAAGTTTAGTTTGGGTTTTAGCACACCAAAAATGGTAAGATTTATTCGATTCTATTTTAGATACATTTTGGCTATTGTCCAGTGTAATTAACGATTATTTTGCACACATGTCTAGAGGTGCCTTAAATACAAATCAAATCATGATAAGAATTATTTAAAGTCGATAATAAGTAAATCATCGCGTTTGAATTACATGTTTTTAAATACGTCTTGAACCTTATATGTGAACCAAAGATAATTCTTGTATCGTTTATGCTCGTCAAACCTACGTTAGTTATGCCTTTACTTATTTTACAAGTATTTATCCAAGATAGTTAGTATTGAATGGATTATTGAGTAACTGTATATTATAGACGTGAAAATAATATGATTTAGCCAAACGTGCCTCAAGAAAATATTTCTGGTTAATGAGTTGCAGGTTAAACGTAATGTAATTTTCAATTTTAATACTTTGTCCATAAATCAAATAGTTTCTGAAATATTCATATAAATATTGGTGATTACAAATTTCTGAGGACAAATTTTATTGGTTGAATGTTTAAAATGTGTAGCTACTATTCTTTTGACCTCTAAGTCCAAAAGTTAATAACAAAAAATAGTTTCATGTTGTTAAGGTATCCTCAAGAGTTTTCTTCAAAAATTACAGTATTGCTCCTATTTGCTTTAATTCAGGAAAACACCGTAGCTTCATTTCGGTTAACATATATATATATATATATATATATATATATATATATATATATATATATATAAAACTTTTTATTTTACTTTTACACATTTATTTCTTTCAAAAATACAATTTGGTTTTCAACTAGCATAACGACGACTTACAACTCGAATATAAGTGTCGTTCTACAAAAAATAATATCTATTTATACTTAAAAATAAAGCAGCGTCTGCATGTTGCATCATGTTGCGTCATGTTGCATCATCCTAGTCACGTAAACCGTGTTACAATGTTGCTTTTGCTGATTCTGCTTTAGTTGGCGGATTTGTTAATGCGACACTTGAAAAGAGATTCAAGGAATAAGTTATTAATAATTATTAATTATAATATTATTGTAGAATCGCATATAACAACTCCCCCTTTTAGAAAAAAGTTAATGCCATGCATTAATTTTTTAAGTGCTCTCCCTGAGCTCGAAGATTTCATCTTCTGGGACTTCTTTGGGACGAATAGAGGGTCTTCTTCTTCCTAGCGTGCTGAGGATTCGTAGCCTATGTTTCCGTGATGCTGGTCCAGGTGGGTAAGATTGGTCTTCATTTGCTGTAAGCCTGGGCAATCTCTTCTTACGACATTTGCAGAGAATATAAATGAGTAATAGGGCAGACACCAACACAATGGTGAGGATTGTGAACCACGACAAATGTTTGTGTATGAATGGCTGGTTCATTAATTGGTCGAGATCTTCAGAGTATTGGTCCAATCTTTGTTGGGCCACGTTAAGATCTTCCATATCAATCTTATTGAGCTTGAGAGGCTTGAGGTCAGGAATATGATTTCTTGACGAAATTTTTTCGCAGCAAACGAACGGAATTTTTACTTGATGATTTTTGTAGGTGATGTTTTGAAATCTTTCTATAAGATATTTTGACTGAACTCTAGTGCTTCCTATAAATGCGTGACATCCTGGCTGGAGTTTTAGCAGTGAGTTTTTGTTTATTATTTTGGTTTTCATTTCTTTGCCTTCGCATTTCACTGTTACTGGTAACGGGTCGGAAACTGTAATTAACCAAAAATTTTGGTCGATTTCCTTGACATTGTATTCTTTAGCAGAGAGGATTATGACTTGGCAGGTCTTCGGAAGATAGGTTTTGGGTTTCAGAAGTTGGGCTTCACACATGGCTTCACTATCAATAGGATATGGTAAGATTTCGGAGCATATTTTCTTGTTTTGTTTCAGAGACTTGCATTTCTCCAAGTTTTGAAAGGATACATATAGCATTGAATCGTCATCTCTCGCGATATATTTATGAGAAACAGGAATAATATGATAGAGACCTGTTCGATTATCGAGTACTGGTATAGGGTACAAGTGATAAAGAGTGTAAGATTCGGGTTCGACTAATGGTATTTTAAGAACAAAAACTACTTTTGAATCGGATTGATATGCATCTAATTCAATTATATTAATGTATTGTGCTATACTGGAAGAAAAAACAGGCAAGGGAAGATTGTTTTTCTTTAATGATTGAGAAATTTGTTGTAGGGACTGGACCAACTCTATCGGGGTAATTATTGAACTGTGCAAAATGTTAAGTCGTGCAAAAGAAATAGCATTCAGAGCGTCATTGAGAAAGTTCTTAATAAAGGTATAGCTTTCCATTAGTGATTCACAGTATTCTAAAGTTCTTACTTGGGCGTGGTAGAAAGCTAGGTCATCTGATAGATTTAGGATATATTAATTAATTTCGTTTAGATCTTTATTAAAGGTTTCCTTGTCATCTGTAACTTTTGTATCGTAGTATCGAAATTTCTTCCGGGGGCGGAGGTAACGATTCCAAAAATATTATGTTATTGCATCAAAAGTAGATAAAACATAGATATTGTGACTTCAGCTTGTCGTAATTGTCAAGGTGTAAATGTAATTGAGAAATAAAAAAGGCACACTCCGCATCCGATTGGGCAAATGTGAAAATAACAATCACAACAGCGACTCAACGGTACCTGACGGAAAAGATTGAACTGTGGGGGACCGACTGTTACTACTTTCTAGATGTAGCAAATAATTATATATTATGCTGAGGTTTTCTATGTCCCTTCTTGTGTTCGTGGAAAGTGGCACGTTGTTTATGTGAACCATTTCCAGGAAGACTCTTTTACGAAAGTTGTTTTCTTTTGCTAAAATTTTCAGTTTCTTAAAGTTTATCATATAACCCTTATTTGGAACATGTTAAGCGAGAGCACAAGAAAGCACTCCTCTATTGCAATCGCTCTTATGGGAACTTATTTTATCTGAAAGGTTCCTGGAAGTTTGACTTATGTATACTTGGTCACAATTAAAGCATTGAATCTTATAAACAATGTTCCTGGTTTCTTTCAGTGAGACAAGTGTTTTGGTTCTCGAGTAAAGTGGTGTGATTGTTTTTGTTCGTTTAGTAGCACTTTTAATGAAAAACTTATTTGAGTCTAGGAGATAAATTTTCAATAAAGAGCAGCGATATGTAGGTTAGTTGCTGAACCGTGTTGTTGTCTTCAACTGGCGGTGATAATTGAGTCTTTTGCTTATGTATTAATGAAGGTTGGCTTGCCCTTTCAAAAATGTTCTCTGGTATGTCATATTGTGGGTTATATACGAATTTATTGATCATTACAAGCAGATATGAGTTTTGCAAAAAAAAATGTTTTAAGTAATTGTAAGCTATCATTTTTCAAGTCAAGGTGAGTGAGTTTAATTGCCCTCCTTTTCATTCCCAATATGAGGTTAGTTTTCATATTTGATAGGTGATAAGACTGGAAATTTATAAATCTGTGTGAGCAAATGAGCTTTCTGTACCACCTACTTGTTATAAGGTTGGTTTCTGTGCGTGTTACCAACATATCCAGGCAGAGGCGGAACCAGGATGTGTTTTGGGGGAGGAGGCACAAGTGGCAGACGGGCAAAAAGTGTTATTCAGAATGTTCCTCTGGGGAGGGGGGGGGCAAAAGAGGCTACATATAACAATAACTGTAAGAAATAAATTTGCAATATTAATATAAAGGCTTATTAATATGAAAAGGATAGAAAAATTACATGTTTAATAAAAACATGTTTCCTTTTTAACCATCTCTGGGGGGAGAGCACGTGTTTCCGTGTCTCCCTCCCCCTTAAATCCACTCTTGTATCCAGGAATGGTATGATGTGTGATAAATTTTCCTTTTCTACTGTAAATTGGAGATGAAATTTGTAAAATTTAAAAATTTCTAAAGTTTTATTTATTCTGTGTGCTCGAAGGCCAGTTCAGGGTAGTTCAGGTTAGGAGACAAGCATTTCCTTTACTTGAAATATGAAGGTTTTCTTTCTAATTTTTTTTCAAAATTTTGAGGATGATCTGATTCGGTAATTTTGCCACGCATCATTTGATTGAGAGCTTTTTTTCTGTAATTTCAATTAAATCCAATTAAAAAATGGACAACGCTCAAAAAATCTAGTAAGACTGGACTAGCATTTTATATAGTAACTTCTTACAATTCGGTGGTGGGAACCATGAAAATTTAAAAAAAAAACGACACGATCGCTAGGCACTCAATTCTTATTCTATGACAAAAAAAATATTTATAACCATACGGATGTAATTACCTTAAATACATATTTAAACAAGGTCATTAAAATTTTACAAACAAATTCTTCTAATAAAACATATTTTCCCAAGTTTTACTGCTTTACCACTAAGACAATTGTTTAAGTACTAATACAAAGTAATTTAAACAGTTTTACTGCTTTCTTAGAACCGCAACGCTTTGTCGCTTTGTCTTGTCGTATTATTTTTATTGATTTCCAAAATCGTTATGTAAATTTAAAACGTGCCGACAGACATTTATGATGTCAATTTTAACACTCTCATTATAAGTATATGTCAATGTAAGTGCTGCTCCGCCTAAAAAGTATTGTTATGTTAAAAAAGTTTTCTGTAATGTTGTCACTTATATTTTAAACTATTTTAAATATTATAATTAAATCTGTGTTAACCTGTTTCGTTTAACTAATTTGCCAATTAAAATTGCGCAAATCAATGGCGTAGTATGGAGGTAGAACAAATAACTAAAAAAAAAACATTATTTTTAACCAATTCAGTTTTCAGATCCACAAAATACTTCATATGCAATGCGATAATACGGAGGTCACTACATACGTTTTGTCGTATCGGTACTCATAATAATGTGGATATGTGAGTGAATGAAAACAATAAAAATCATAAAAGTAGTAGTACAGGCGAGATAAGCCGAATATTTTCAAAACAGTCAAAATATGTGGATATCCAGAAATTCAACGAAGTGAGAAAGCAGATAGGCTCGTCAAACTGGGAATTAAAAAGGTAATTAAAAAAATCATGGTCTTTAAATAGAGGGATGGTTGGCGTGTTTTCAAGAAGACCACTGAAACCTATAATGAACAGAATAGTTTTATGGCTGCATGGTATAGAGAAAATATTGAAGAATATCTTCCAAGACATTTACAAGAATATATAATTAATAAAAAATATTTTACTTGCTTCCCTCGCCAAGTTCATAAATTATTGGAAATACAATTTTGGAAAAACCTTGAGTGGAATATTATTAGTCATTTAGGAATAATAGAAAATGTATTTTTAGGAGGTGTATATATGCTTATTTATATGCAAAGGTAAATTATCTTTGGTTTTTAATAATATGTTTATCTAATTATTTACATAGCAACGTTTTCAGATATAAAAATTATATCAATGAATTATATCATATTTACCATGAACATTTAATTAAATTTATTAGTAAGTTTTATTGAGTAAAAACTTAGTACTTGATTCGTCAAGATAAAGCATCGATATATTGAGCGTGGATCACTCTGGATTATTTGATGAAAATAGAAATTAAATTAACTGGTCATTCTCCCCACAGTCCAAATTCTTACCTTTGCACATGCACATATAAAGTAACCGTACTGGCCATGGAATAAACTGAAAATGCCCGGATCATTCTATCCGCCATTTTGGGGAAAATTCACTTATAACAACAGTGAATACACTGTCGCCATAGGAAAATCATACGGGTTAAATATAATTGATGGACATAAGTAGTTGAATGAAACGGATAGTAGAAAGAGATAAATTGAGAGTGTTATGTTATAAACTTACCCCACTGATCCAATGCGTGTCAACTGATTATAATCTTTAGATATGTACTATATTATTGGTTGGGCCTAAAAATAAATAGATTAAAAAAATTGATTATATTTCCGGTTGTTAAAAATAACTTGGCGTTAAAAAAAGCAATATGTTGACAAACCCTTTCTTTAAAACCTTTTATTTTTTCAAAAAACAGTTGAAATGTAAATTAGGTGATACCCGTTATTTTTAGTATTTTCTAATTTTTAATTAAAATATCCTTAGAAAGCTGAATTTGTCTCACAAATTTCAAGTAAATTTAAGACCACATATACACCAAGTTATTATAGGAGATCCTGTTCATTATCTTAGTAATATGAGCATGCTATTTAAAAATGTGTTTCCAAAGCTAGTTATGATTATGGATTTAACAGAAATACTTGTGTCTATATGTCCATAACAGCCGAGTACCTTAATTTTAAGCAGTTAAGTCTAACATAATTGTTTTCATCAAGACAATTAAAAAAAAATTGGGAAATAACAACTTGTAAGATATTTGAAACTTTTACTCAAAAAAGTAAGAAATTTTATATTTAAATAATATTAACCACAGCATTTCACTTAATTAGGCCGTGTTAAACACTATACTACACTACGATTAAATAAGTATTATTACGAAAGAAAGTTTTCACCGCTTTGGTCAAGCTGAAAGTCATGGTTCTCGGGTTTAGACTTTGTCAGATAGGGATTATTATGCGACGTTTCGCCTACGATTGCACGAGGCATCTTCAGGGATCTTTACTCAACGAGATTATAACACTGAATGCCTCTTGAAATCGTAAGCGAAACGTCGGATAATAATCCCCATTTGACACAGTCTAAACCCACGAACCATGATTTTCAAATATTGTTATGATTATAATTTATTGACACATATAAATATGAACCCAAGAGGCCAATGAACGAGCATAAAAACATTATTTATGGGACATTTGATCAGACTATGTAGAACTGTTGTTTCCGCAGTTTTAAGGTTTACCATGTGCTAGATTTCTGCAATTACTGTATATAGGGGGCATGTATGATGTGGGTATATTGCTTTGTATATATAAGTTGATGTTTTTCTTGACATCCCTTTTTCTTTATATATTAGACTTCTTAAGTTTTTGGCTATTTGTATGTATTTTTGTTTAACAGTTCTAGAGTGTCAATTTAAGATAATTTTGTGGTCAATATTTAAACCTAAATTTTTGACTGTTGACTTGGTCTATATTTCTTGGTTGTTAAGTAATATAAAATAAATTTATTCCAGGGAAAGAACATGTATTTTAATGGCAATCAATAACTTCATAATAATAACAACGATGACACTGTTTTTTTGATTTTTGGTGGTTAATTTGACGTGTCGAAAACTACTTTTTCTCCAAAATAACGACGAACAAATTACAGACATTTTTGGTCCGACAGCACAATTTTAATCTGTCATCCATTTTATTTCTTTGAAATACGTGGCTTAGCAACTTGTTGTTTTAGGATGGATATTAAAAATCTACCGAGCAATAGGAGAACCAACTGTCTATGCCTTGTCTAGTAACCACCTTTTTCTACTTCTGTGTCAAATTTTATATTAATTCTCCAATTATATTGTGTTTTATGAAATTGGAATATCGCAGTCACCAAATTTTTAACAAAGGTACATAATGGTTCCAAAAATATTCGGGAACCAATAACAATCGTATATGAAGGCAATTTTTTTGCAGTTTTAAAAAATATACGGGTAGCATAGCGACCTGCGGATCTCCACCAGTTTCTTTGATATCTGCTTTGCAAATACTTTCTGTCCGAAATAAATGGAACTTTCGAATTTTAATCGCGTACGTAAGTAGAAATGTATCTGTAATTTTATTTAAGTTAGTACAACTGTAAGTGAAATGTCGTTTAGCATCATTTAAAATCAAATCCAAGAATATAACACTTACACTTTATTTTCAAATGGAATGGGGTTGAAAATCGACAAAAAATGGTTTGATGATGATTCCCGCAACCCAGCCACCTGCTTTACACTCTTTGCTTGAACAGATAACATGTAAGTATTTGAAAGGTTGTCAAGCAAACTGTGGCTGCAGAAAATTAGGCATTAAACGCTTCATTTTCTGCAAAGAATGCACAGGAGTCTACTGCAAAAAAATTCAGCTAATCAGGACATCTCTGGAGCGAATATTGAAGATGAAGAAATAGATGCTGCTCTTGACAATGTATGACAGTTTGAAGGAATGAAGGAATAAAATAAACTGAGTTGTATTACCGTGAGCATAAAACTTTTGTTTTCATTTTATGTTACTATACTGATTATTTAATGATAAACAGATTTTAGATTCAACACAAAACTCAACGTTTTTGTCGTACATTTAAAAGCTACGTTTTATTATTATAAAATTAATATAACATTACTTTCATTGCATATTTTTTTTAAACTAAAAATGCTGATAAAATGATGTAAAAGAAAAATCGATAAAAATTGCAAAAAGTGGTAAATTTGAATGGGTGAAACGTCAATTTTCTTTCCTCTGAAGCAATACCTACATCTACCCAGAAAAAGTTATAGATAATAGTTTGAAAAAAATATTGCCAATTTTTGATTTATTTCTCTTGGTTTTTTGCACTTATTTTGCGGAAAAAAACAATTTGTTTGACTCCGAAGGAAATTCATTTTGCCGGGTGAAACGCCAGGTTTTTTTCTCTAAAGCAATACCTATATCTACTCAGAAAAAAGTTATGGATAAAACTTCGAAAAAATAGTGCCAATTTTTGATATTTTCGTCTTGGTTTTTGCATTTATTTTGCAGAAAAAAACAGTTTTTTTGACCTCCGAAGAGCACGCTTCGATAGGAAATTAAAGTCTGTACAAAAAATCGTATAAGTTATTTTTGAAAACCTGAACGTGCACTGTAAAAAAAATATATTAAAATTAATGTAAATGTGCAGGAAGCAAATTTCATAAAAGTTTATTAATTGCGTTTAATGTAATGCATTAAATTTAATAACTGACATTAATCTAAATTAATTTATTCTATCAAATTTAATGTAATCATACATTAAGTTTAAAGTTTGATCATTACTTTTTAAGGGGACTATGTATATTAAATATACAGTCCGTGTTCATTGAATTTGAAATATGTTTTCACATATTTAATGCACCAGCACTAATATGAGTTCAAAAAATTCTGATACTACCAAGAAAAGGTAGATATTTTTCCCACAGATGCAGTGCAGTAAATTAATTTTAATATAGAGAAGTTGAAATATCTTTTCTGTTACTTTATTGAAATTTAAAACACCATTTAATCAAATTTAATATACAACGAATTGATATTTGAACAAATTGTTTTAAATTCAAAGTAAATGTAAATTATTCACAATTTTTGGTACAAATTAACATTAAATTTAATGTAGAAATGATATTAAATTTGCATTAAATTTAAGGTTATTTTAACAGTGTGTATCGCCGCGAAAAGGGAATACTTTGAAGAGGACGAAATAGTTATTGAATGAATAAATAACGTTTAACCTCTTGCTTTCGTAGATTCTTAATCTATTTCCAATCGCGTAAAAGTCTATATTCAGAAAGTGGTACAGAGTAGTTGTCGTGTTTTTTAAATTCAACTTATTTGAATATCGACGCGAAACAAATCTATTTACGAAGATAAATCGTAAATCTGCGAGAAGCATAAAGTTCGAAGAAAACTATGCATTAAATGAAGCTATCGTTTTGGCCATTGTTTTAGGATTCTGCTAACGTGAAATTAGTTACAGGCTACGGTTTACTTAACTCTTTGATAGAAATTTCATCGGAAGCAAGAACGAACACAGTTCAGGTTAATATCTAAAAACAGCTCAATATTAATGAATTATACTTCATTATAATTCATTATTACCGAATATGCACTACGCAAAATTAAGTAGAGAACAGAAAACAGCTCAATTTTGATGAATTATATTTCATTATATATATATATATATATATATATATATATATATATATATATATATATATATATATATATATATATATATATATATATATATATATATATATATATATTGTCGTAGAAACGGACATATCGGTACATCTCACCGGTATGTTCCGATCAAAAATAAGTACTTATACAAGTATCAAGTATATAGAAAGTAGACACAGGGGTGTCAAAGGTGTCTAGGTAAGGCGTCGACGGACCCACTGACGAGTCCTAGGCGTCGACGTCGAGGACAAAACATCCTATTTTAGTGGTATTATTAGAGCGTATTTCGCGGTACACGGTTAGGCGAAATACGACATGGCGATCGTGACAGGACGGTGCACAGCATAGGGTTGCTCGCACCGTCAGGCAGCTAACGCAGCGCCCGAATCTGTAACCACTCGGGATGTCCGTTCCTACAGTTACTTTCAGTCACCCGCTTTCTATATCGAGATTGTGGAATCTCAATATGCGAGAGCGCTGCCTTAGGGGGGACATGCCGTAGAAACGGACCTATCGGTACATCTCACCGGTATGTTCCGATCAAAAATAAGTACTTATACAAGTATCAAGTATATAGAAAGTAGACACAGGGGTGTCAAGAGAGTCTGGGTAAGGCGTCGACGGACCCACTGATGAATCCTACCGTCGACGTCGAGGACGAAACATCCTATTTTAGTGTATTATTAGAGCGTATTTCGCGGTACACGGTCAGGCGAAATACGACAATATATATATATATATATATATATATATATATATATATATATATATATTAACCGACTATGTACTACGCAAAACTAAGTAGAGATCGCTTGAAGGATTCCAACTATTAGGGCGACCCGGTGGCGATAGGGTCTATTCTTCAGCAAGTTCTTGTCAGAGCAAGCATCAAAGTTATAAAGGTGTTGAAAAATATCTTATTTTTGTGCCAAAAAAGTTCATTTCTTGAAGTTTCTACGATATCTAGTTAAGTTCCATTTGATATCCGATGAATTTTATGTATTTATTGTATAATCATGAAGTTGTAACAGGCGAATCAAATCTGTGAATGTAGTGGAACGTAAATGTATGTGTGATTTGCTTCTGGGCAAAACCGTATGGGGTAAAACTAGCCGGATTGATTGGTATATGGTTTTGTCCGTCTGTTTCAGTGATTATTGTTAAATCAATTCATGCGTATTTCTATTTACAAATGTGTCCCATATGCCGCGAAATTATAAAAGGATCATTGGGATAAGAAAAACACGAAAAAAGCGGCTAAAAGTATGATTGGTGGCGGTTTTTGGTATTTAAAAATTGCAAAAACTTACGGCGTACCCAAATCAACGTTACCAGATCGGGTTAATAAATACAGGTCAACAGGCGATTTAGTTGTGGCACCTAGTAAACGGTTAGGAAGATTCTGGCAGGTGTTTACACTATCTGCTGAGAACTAGTTAATCATGTATTTGAAATGGAAAGAAGTTTATTTGGTCTCACATACAAAGATCTTCAACGTTTAACATTTGAGTTTGCAAGGCTAATCATGTGACAGATAACTTTAACGCAACAGTAAACTTAGCGGGTGAAGATTGGTTGGCTGCTTTCATGAAACGGCGCCCACAGTTGTCTCTGCGGACGGCAGAACCAACATCAGCAGTAAGAGTTATGGTATTTGACAAGATCAATGTTAATAAGTTCTATGATTTATTAGAAGATCTGATAGATAATTTTCACACATAAAAATCTTCAATGTCGATGAAATGGGTCTAACAACAGTAAAACATTGAAAGAAAAGAAACAAATTGGTCTTGCGAGCTCTGCAGAAAGAAGGCAATAAATTCACAACAAGAGCTGCGCAACCGCATGCGTTAAACGGTATCTTCCTTTCTCATTCTATCAGTTCGAACAAGTTTTTTATGTATGCATACTATTTAAATAAATTATAGTAGCATTAATGCAAAAACGAAACATGACAAATTCTGAATTTTGAGTAATTAAAAAATCATATAAATATAAATAGTCCTGGAACTTTTTGAATGAACTGTGTATCTCGTAAGCTATTAATTGATTCGGGATCAATCCTTCATTAAACAAATCATTTTTTAAAATACTCTCAGTTTATTTTATAACATTTCGTTCAATAATCGTAAAGCTATTTCATTTCTTTATGAGCAAAAATTGGTGGTTTTCGAAAAATTTCCTAGGTTTTCCTAATAGGGATGTTGACTATTTTTGGAAAAATATCTAAAACCATGCATAAGTATCTAATATAGCAAAAAATAATTAATATTATTTTTTATTACAACCAATACTTCGAAAATCATGTATTTTAAATTCTGTTTCAAATTTCGCTCTAAAAAGCCAACAACTATCACGTGACCGGTGTGACGTCACATATTCAAAACACTGGTAAACTGATAAGGTTATATAAAGTTTTTGTAAGTTTTGTAATAAAAGATGAGTCTAAGTTTTATAAGTATTTTGCGGTGTCTCAGTGTGCAAGTACTACAATTAAAATAACCTGAAAAATTATTTATTCACGTTCCACGTTTGAGAAATAATAGGACAACGCGGCTTTAGCTAGCCCACAGGGAACCGGCACTTGTACTTACATAATCTAAAATGTATTTTTATGAAAATCATTTTTATGTAAGTTTTGATAATATTTCTTTATTTTTTTTATATCAAAAATTATTATTTTTCAAGTTTAAAAAGATAAATATTGTAATTTTGAGGTTATAAATAAAAGAATCAACGTTAAGTAACCATGTTTTACTTGTTTTATTTTAGTTGCCGAATGATACGGAGAACTATACAGATTATCATTTGATGGGCTCGATATCACAGGTCTAAATGAAAGCAGGTTGTTTACCAACGAAGTTTAGATGTCAACCCGATAGAAAAAGAGGGACAGGAAACGTAACAACTTTTCCATTAGCAGTAAAAAGGCAAAGTTTAGAACCAATAGCGGAATGTGAAAGAGAAATAGAAAAAGGTTATTCTATACAAAATATTAGAATGTCCGAGGTTCAACCAGGTCCAAGCACAAGTAAACAATATTCTTATATCAGTTGATTATAAATACATCATTTAATTTATTTGCAGCAAAAGCAAAAAACCTTGTAGAAATATTGTATAAAATTACTGATTTAAGTTAGAACTTACATTTACAATAAACTGTGAAATACTTATAAAGCAAACTTTTCTTTTCAGATACTTCATACAGTAGTGTAAACTAATCAATAAATAAACAAATAAATCAATACAAGTGTCCATATGTCATAAATTTAGAAGTAATAGCACACAGACTAAAACAATTTGTGTAATAAAAGTCCAAGCCTAACCTCAAAATCAGACTATTTTTTAAAATTATTCAGTTAAATCTTTCGAGCTTATAAATACCATTGATTACTATTATGAATTCATTATTGGTAGCAAAAATAACAATTTTTGGTATGTTACTTAAATGGAGGTCTTCACATTTCTAAATTTATCAGACATTACAGTTTGTTGTAAAGAAATTAGCCACCGTAAAACAATCAATTCTCGTGAAATGCAAACTATTTGCGCCAATAAATCTACTTTTCATCGTGGGAAAACTTCTTAGAATCATTTTTAAAGAGAGTAATAAGCAAATTTCGAAGAAATTGCACAGAAATTACTAAAAAATAATGTTAACCAAACAATGTAGCCTTTGATAGTGATGATGTTTGTCAACATCCCTATTCTGTACAAAACCGTGGGTTGTAAGGTTTAATGTTTGCGAATAAGTGACGGCATGCGCTTTGATTGCTATTCGTTGTCATGTGACTTGAGAGCTATTTAATTACATTTTGATTATTAAATAAAAGTTAAATTCCTTAAAAACAAAGAAAAATATTGTGTTTTTAATATTTCTATTAAAGAAACTGCCATTTCGCGGCAAAATTATATGTTTATTTGAATACAGTCAACATTCTTATAATTCACTCTAAAAAAATTAAACGCAGTTTTGAAGCTTGAGCCGTTTTATAAACGCAAAATATCCCCTTTCTTTCGGGTACTTTTCCTTTTTGCAATATGAGTTTGCCAAACCTACTTGGATTTATGTCGATATCTTTTTTCATCTCTAAAATATCGTTAATTAAAATTTATTCGTTAGGCCAATCATACAATCTGGGACAGGTTGATTTCCCTTCAAAAAAAGTTGTTTTCTCGTCTATATCCTACCCTGGATATTTTAAAAGATGCTCTTTCGTCCGTCCTTAGCGACCTCGAATTGAGATCCAAATTTTAGTCGATGGTTTTCGAGATATGTGAAAATGAAAATATAGCCAGAATATTAAAAATGTCATTTCCAAGGTGGTGCATTCAATATGGCGGACTAAAATTTCTGAGAAACCCGAATATTTTAGGGATAACAGAAATATCAATATAAATCCAAGTAGGTTTTGAAGGGGGCGACTAGAACTTTTAATTACCGTATGCAGTTTAGCGATAAAAATGAAACTTGTCGTGTGACATAACCTCATAGATAACAAAATACTGTGATTTTTGCACTTCTAGGTTAGAATATCGCGAAAACCCGAAGCAATAGGCCAATGCTATGTCGAAAACCTTCGAACAAGTGCAATTTGGTTTATGAATTTTGAAATTTGTTGACTTGTGGTATTGTTGCTGCCATCATTTCGGGGTGATTTATCTAAAAAGTAAAATTTCCTGCTGCTACAACCTTCTAACGTAACTCGACAGGAATATACTTTTATTGGAAATTGGAAAACTTTCACTTGGCAAGTATTAATATGTACCATTTAAAACTTACAAGTTTTGATACGGAGTTAAAAAAATAGTATTGATTCGCTAGTATGTGATAAAGCTGAAGAGGTAAAATCTCCGAATCTGTTGTGCCTTAGCAGGTTCTTCAATAAATGTCTAAAAATTACATATCCTACTTTAGAAACTCTTCAATATAAAACAATAAGTTAAGTGAATTAATCCCCTATTTCGGAATAAATGTGTGAAAATCTCAACACGAAGATTTTTTTCTCTTTTCGGTGTAACTGGCACAATGGACTTATTCCACACAAATCACAATCGTAAAAGAACCGATATGTCAACTTCATTTCACCATTGCTTGAATCTACCAATGTTAAATTAGTTACAGGTTATACACTCCAAAAATTTTTAGTAGATGTTTTATCATCAAGAAGCACAATCATTTTTATCTTAATATTATGCCTAAAAGTAGGTGACTAAATGATTTTTATTCTAATTTTTTATTTACATATCAAGCAAATCAATCAAGAGATATTAGCACTGATAGTATCTTAATTATTGTATAATTTCAACTAACTTTATAACGGTGCGTTTCCTTTGATATACATATTTTTTAGTTTACTTTCTAATTAGGAATGTTTTCAAGTTCATGGTATTCAATTATACTTTTGATAATCTATAATCATCTTTATTGTTTGATAATTTTTTCTCATTATTTACGCTTCTTGATTTCAACAAACGTCATGACATTTTTCAACATATATTTCGAATTGGACACACTGTTAAAAGGAAAACTGATACTCAAAGAGTATAACAGAAATATGAAAAAGTTCTGGCATTTCTGTGATTATTTTCCTCAAATTTAGCACTCGTAGTTCAAAGTAAGCTATTACATCATTTAATTTAACAAAAAAAAACATTGTTTACTTTTTTGAGTTTAAAAAGACATAAATACTTGTTACAAAGAGGGGTATAAGTAATTTTTGCAGTATTATTTTGAGCGTATCTGCACATTTAACGTCATTGCTATTGATATCAACGGTTCCTTCGATTACACTGCACAACAGCCAAAATGTATCTAAAATAAAATCGAATAAATCTTACTATTTTTGGTGTGCTAAAACCGAAACTAAATTTATCTTTTTAATATTAGTTCAAGTTTTAGAGATACGTGATGTCATAAATCCCTATATATTAACAGTGTAACCGCACGAATGCACGTCATATACTTGTATTATAACAATAGAGAGGTGCGACGTTGCAGTCTAATTTTTGCCAAGTTAAGGAAATTTTGTAAAACTTGGCAACACCACATGGAGGATCGTCAGGGATAACCTCCCCCCCCCCCCATAAACAAAGGCCAAATCCTCCATGGTTTAAAATAAGGGATATTATGAATATTATGCAATTGAATTGGCCCTATTTGGATATATAAGCAACTACAAAGCGGAGGGGTTACCCAGTCGAACAGTTGAGATTATGAGATGTCTCGAAAGTGTATAAACAATCCAGATCACTTCTGCTATATTTGTGATGAGGTGACTTTTGCGGGTCAGAAGATTGATTGATTCATAGAAAAATCATATCCGCTTTATTTCGGTTGCAATATTGGAGATCAAGATAAACAGTGAGCGCCACATATCTGCTGTAATGCTACGCTTCAAGTGTGAGAATCTAGATAAATAATAAAAATGATTTATGGGGTTTGCTGTCCCAATGATCTGGACAGAGCCTTTAAATCATGTTAATGATTGCTATTTCTGCTTCATATTTTGTGTTGGGCAAGGCACGGGTATATCCAAGAAGAAAAAGTCAGTTATCAACTATCATATACGATCTGTCACGAGACAAGTGACGAACTTCCTATTCCAAAACCCCCAGAAACATTCACTTACAAATCAGATAAAAGCGATATAATGGTTTCTTAAGAAATCCTGATTTCACACCCAGCACGTTATACTACCAATCGCACAAAATAACCCAATCGGAATTAAACGATCTTGTGAGAGACTTAGAACTTCCAAAAAGTAAAGCAGAGTTACTAGGATCAAGATTGCGGCAGTGGAACTTACTAGAAGACTATGCTTCAATATGTATTTTTCGTAAACGCCATCAAGGCCTAGCACCAGTTTTTAACATGGAAAAGAACTTAGTTTTTTGCATTAACATTAGCAATTTATTGGCGACTTTAAATATAAACTACAAGTCAGAGGAATGGAGATTGTTTATGTGAGTAAAACACAGATATTTATGATTAGTAATCCCCGATTTTCCTGTCATAAATAGTTCAACATTGAGTTTAAAAGCAGCACTATTGCATGTGGGAAATATTTTACCGTCTCTTCCTGTCGGATATGCAGTTCACATGAAAAAATCATACAACAATATGAAGTACCTATTGACAAGTATAAAATACGATGAGCACCAATGGCAGATCTGTGGCGACTTAAAGATGATTGCAGTTTTACTTAGGTTGTAGCTAGATAACACCAAGTTTTACTGTTTTTTATGTGAATGAAACAGTCGGACAAAGGCACTCCATTACAAGAGAAAAGGCTGGTCCGTTCGACAATCATTAGAGCCAGGTGAAAAGAATGTACAACATATGCCATTGGTAGATTCTAAAAAGATTTTGTTGCCTCCACTTAATGAAGATGGGCCAGCTTTTGAGTACCTGCGTCAGAAATTCTCAGTGCAAATTAAAGAAGATATTTTTGTTGGGCCACAGATTCGAAATATTCTGAAAGACAAACATTTTGACAGCACTCTATCAGATATAGAAAAAAATGCTTGAAATTACTTTCGCTTCATGGTCACTAATTTCTTCGGAAATAGAAAGGCTGATAATTACGTTACTCTTGTTGAAAATATGCTATCATCGTATCAAAAAATGGTTTGCAATGTGTCTCTAAAGATCCATTTCCTGCACTCACATGTGGATTTCTTTCCTGAGAAGTGAGGAGCTGTAAGTAATGAGCACGGCGAATACTTCCATCAGGATGTATCAACAATGGAGAAAAGGTACCTGAGAAAGTGGAATGTTTCCATGCCTGCCGACTACTGTTGGACTCTTGTTAGAAATGCTCCAGAAACAATTCACAAAAAAAAACAAAAAGATAGGATATTTAGTATCTGTACAAGTGTAAAAGTATGTAATTTTATTTAAAATAAAATAAGAAAACTTGTTCGTGAAAACTGCAACTAAGTTTTCAATTTCATTTTCATTGTTATGTTCAGCGCCCCAAAATTAACAAAATAATGCGCTTTTCATACAAGATATAACAAATCCTGTTGTGGGCTTAAATGCAGGAACTCACGGCCTAGGAGGATACTCATGTGTCCTGACACCTACATAAGAGTAAACTTGTATTTTCCAGGACATTAATCACATCTCATGACATGACACTTTTAGCGCTGCGATATTATTGAAAAAAATGAAAACAGTCCTGTCTAGTAACCTGTCCTCAGATTCTCTGCGAGAAATTTCTATTGGTAACTCAAAAAAGGAGAAAAATAATAAGATCCACGTGGTAATTTTATTTATAATTAAATTTTATTTAAATAACATGAAAATATTTCTCATTTATTTTTTTTAAGAACAAACCTAATTTACTATAATTTTTAAACTCCACATCGCCTCAGTTTCCTAGTATTTGGATTAGATGGATTCCAGCTATTTATATTTTGATTCAGCCATACAAAATATGTGAGGGTATCAAAAAAAATTGCAGGAAGAAGACTGATTGATTCATATTAATTAAAGACACGGCAACCCATGGGGGGTTTTTTGGTGTCCACGGACGAATGGCGGTAAAGTAATTCTATAGTGTCTTTTGATCTTATGTGTGCTATTTAAAGGAAAGACAATAAAACATATATTGATAAAAACAAAGGACATTGACAAGACAAACAAACACTGAAAGAACTAAAATGCTAGTATCTATATGGACGTGTACGTTTGGGATCTATATATGAGACAAGGAGGAGTCTCGGAGAAACGAGAATATTTTCGTGGTATTTTCGTAAGAGAGCTTTTCTTTGAGGCGGCCCTTGATGTCATGATCTATCAGAAAGCGGGAGTATTTAGGGCAAGATTCAAAAATGTGTTTGATACAAAGGGCCACCCCGCATTGGTTGCATAAGCATCAGAACAATCAATAAGATGGCCATGTGTTAATCTAGTATGGATAATCCTAAGCCTGGCCATAACGAACAGGGGTTGGCTAGAATAGCTCTGCAGAGCAATATTAGTAAATATGGTATCTTTTATCTCATGTAGCTTGTTCTCCTCCAGTTGGAGGTCCCACTCCAACTGCCAAAGGGCTCTTACCTTATGTTTACAGAAGACATGAAGGTCTCCAGGACAGAAAGTGAGGTTAATAAGAAGAGAGTAAGGACCACCTTTTGCCAAAGTATCGGTCTCCTCATTTCCTCCAATGCCCACATGATTAGGTATCCATAGAAAAGAAATTTTCTTTTTTTTGTATACTTATTCTAACCAGATTGGTCAATGGATGAGTGGAATTAAAGGATTTTAGGGATGTGATGGAGTTTAAGGAATCCGTAGCAATAGCCTATAGTTTTTTATGGGAACCTTTGATTATCTCGGTGGCCTTGAAGATCGCAAACAATTCAGCGGAAAGGATACTGGATGAGGAATGCAGGAAGTAAGAGTATTTGTGGGGGGGGGGGGGGTAGGGAGATAGCTGCACCAACTCTATATTCGGTTTTAGATCCATCAGTGAATATCATTATATGATCTCTGTATTTAGTGTGAGTAAGTTCGGTAAAGCAGTTTCTAAGGTACTCTCTGTTGCAGGACTCCTCAGAATGTTCCAGGAAAGATAAGTCGGCTACGATGGGCAGAGAGTTTCACGGCGCGAATGAGAACATTTCATGAAAGATATGATCTGGGAGAATGTAAGAGGTAGTTTGGCACAGGGAGAGGAATCTCGTATGTGAACCAGGCGATCGATTGTTGATTAGAGGGGGAGGGAGCAAGAAGTATCTGGAATGAGATATGAAGGGTCTAAACGTCAAGGAGTTTGCATAGTTTAGTAGTATAATATTTCTTCTATGGTAAAGGGGAAGAAGTTCTGACTCACAGTATAGACTGGAGGTGGGGCTGGTGCGGAAAGTACCCAAGGTAAAGGGGGGCAGATAAGTAGGCCACAGAGCCGTAATCCAGTTTAGAAAGAATGAGGGAGTTATGGAGTCTTAGTAATGAGACGCGATGAGAACCCCATTTAAATCCAGATAGCATTCTTAAAATGTTGGGATCTTTAGAACATTTCTTCTTAAGGTAGTCTACGAGTTGGCCGAAGTTTAGTGAAGAGTCAAAGTATAAACCCAGGAATTTGTATGCAGAGGGGTTGGGGATATGATTAGTGTTCAGGAGGATAGTGGAAGTTTTAAGGCATGATCTACGTTTACAGAAGTGAACAGTAGCTGATTTAGAGGGGGAAGGAGGAAGCCCATTGACTGAGATTAGAAAGGCTCGTTTGTAGAATTCTCTCACTTACTAAATTATCTGAGGAGGATTGATATATTAAGATATCATCGGCAAATAAGCGGAAGGAGACCTGGGGTGATATGTGTGATATGATGCTATTCATGGCAATGATAAACAGGCTAGGGCTCAGGACTGATCCCTGTGGGACACCAGATGATTGTTGGTAGGAGGGGGATAAGCAATTGTTAACTTGTACTCGGAAAGAGCGGTCCCTGAGAAATTCCTCAATGAAGTAGAGCATGTTGCCCTTAATACCACAATCTTGCAAGGAGCGTAGGATAGAGTTCCTGTCAATGGTGTCGAAAGCAGATGTTAAGTCCAGAAAAGCTGCTTGTTTGTCAATTTCTAGGCCGACCAGGTGATCAAGAGTTGAGCGATCTCGTCTAAACCCCATTTGTTCTTTTACTAAGAGGTCCCTTTATTCGAGAAACGAAGTACAATTCTTTCTATGATTTTACAGAGGTGACTAGTTAAGGCAATCGTCGGTACCTAGAGGGGACAGTTTTGGGCTTTCCTGGTTTATGAATGGGAATGAGATAGGATTCCTTCCAAGATGTGGGAAGGGAGCCATTATTCCAAATTTAGTTATACATATTAAAGAGATAAGAAATACCTTGAGGGGGTAGAAGGGGGCAGGAAGAAGAAAATGTTTTTAAAGATAGATGAGTGATATTTATAACTACAAATATATTTATTCTGCTTATAACTGAACAAACACTATTCATTTTCAAAAAGTTTCGTATTAAATTTTCTTTCACTTGGATTCATGAACTACGTATAATGAATTTTCAAATAAAGTTAAACAACAATTTTTTGCTATCGTAATAGCAGTTAGTAAAAAACAAGAAAAAACACCGGTAATAGTTTATTTTTAATTTAGGTTATGCCGCACCATGTATGTAGATAGGCTCGTTTAGAGATTTAATATAAATATTATAAACATGAATATTTTAATATGTACCGTTTAAGAAACCTACAAGTTACATTCATCAAAGAGAAGTAGTAGCAAACAGGTAAACTAAAACCGGGGAGTTTTTGCGCTTTAATGTAAGTGGGAAAACCCTAAGTATTTTATTATTGTATTTCCTGGTATATAGAAGTGGAGTATGTATAAATTCCTTTTTATTAATAATATATCATTTAAAAGGTTATTATACCCTCGATATTTCGAGTTCTTTACGCAATTTTTTCAAGACAGATAGCGACACGCTGTTTTCTATTTACACGAAATCACTACAAGCATCATTGCAAACTTGATCATCATCATGATTTCACAAGCACTCCTGACATAGGCATCCTCAAAGAGCCTCCTATCTTGAGTGCTGTCTTCCTTTTTATATTATCACTCCATTTAGTTCTCTAGTTCTTCTTTTATATTAATTAATAAAGTTGCTAATCTGGTCTTTATCGATAATTTGGAATATGTGACCTGCCCTCTATTTCGTTGTGTAATCCGTTCAATAACATCGGTTACTCTCGTTCTTTGTCTTATATTGGAGTTGAGTATTCTTTCTCGTTTGCTAACTCTTTTCAATCACATAGGCCGACAAAAATTCCCGTAATATCAGACCCAGAAACGAGACTGTATTTTTCCGAAGGTTTTTGATGCGCTCAATCTGAATTTCATTTACGATTTGATCCATCATCTGTGATTTTCGAGATATGCTAACCTAAAAGTGGAAAAAACGCTGTTTTTTGTTATATTGGAAGTTATGTTACAGAGTAGCATGCGGATCGACATGCCACCACGGGACAAACTCATTTAAAATCATTTCAATATTTTTTCCTCCCTGGGATCGCTTGTGGAGATGTATGGTTTTGCCGACCATTTGCACCATATGGGTAAGCCAAAAAACTCTCGAAATACTGAAAAAATATTCATTTTTCGAAAAATATGTGACAAGAAAAGTTGTCTAGAATTGCCCAGAAAAATCAGGGGGTTCTGAGGTCGCTGATCACACATCTGAGGTCAGAATTTGACAACTTCGATAATCAAAATGAAGGGTTTAATATGGCTGATGTCAAAATCGAAGAATCATAAAAAATCGATGATTTCGGCCAAATCTTGTTACTTAAACACCGAGATTCGGCCAGAACCATCGATTTTTTATAGTTTTTGCGACTTTCACATCCGCCGTATTAAATCCAAATAATCAGATTCTGACCTCAGATTTATGCTTAACGATCCCCGATTTCCCTAAGTCATTTAAGACAGCTTTTCCCGTTACACATTTTCGAAAAATTAATATTTTTTCAGTATTTTGCATATTTTTTTGCATTACCCATATAGTGTAAATGGAAGGAAAAACCATAAATTTCCACAAGCGATATATCAGAAAAAAAAAAAGATTTTGGGACGATTTAAACTGAGTTTTGAAGATAATGAGAGGTATCTTCAGTGCCCTGTCATGTAACGTCGAAAACTTTCATGCCACCCTGAAACATAACTTCCAACATAACGAAAAACAGCATTTTTTGCACTTTGAGGTTCGGATATCTCGAAAACCAGAGCTGATGAGTGAAATCAAAAGTCAAATTCAGATTCAGTTCTTTAAAACCCTTAGGAAAAACATAGTCTCGTTTCTGTATCTGAAATGTTGGCCTGTGTTAGCGCGATTTTCTATTTGTTTGTCTCAGTTTTGTTAAGGCTGTGTTTTTTCATATTTCTTTTCCGTCGATCTGCATATTGTTACTTGCCACCAGGTTGGTCATGAACTTAGTTTTTTGGAGGCTGATGCTCATACCAACTTGAGTTTGCAAACATTTGTTACGCCTCACTCACACTGTCGGAAACCAGCACGATATCGTTAGCGAAGTAGAGGTAACCTAGGTATTCGCCATCAATGTGTATGCCCTTATCATCACAGGTTGTTTTTAAAAGTGCACTTTACTATTTTCTCTCTGTAGTCACCAAGCATCTTTCAGGCAGAAACATACTCTATCAGGAAATGTATTCAATTCAAAGAGAAAAACTATTGGGACAAGAGATTATTATCATGTCGGATAGTTAAGCAGCCACCATTGGGCTAAATTCTCAAGTAATCAGCTCCAAGAAGATCTGGGAATGCTTAGAGAAACTAAACGAATTAAGTAAGAAAAAAAAGGTCACCTTTCTGTGGATACCGGCACACATCGAGATAGAGGGAAATAAAATAGTAGATAAGCTCGCGAGAAAAGAGGATGGGACACCATTTCTGGGGCCTGAACCTTTCTGTGGAATCAATGGCAGTGTAATGCTGAAAGAACTAAAAAAAGAGGTAGAGAAGAGGAGATTAAATTACTAGACGGATCTGCGAGAAAAGAGAATCAAGGAATGCATAAGCCTAAGCAAGAACCAACTTAGAGTTCTGACAGGAATCCTGACTGGGCATTACCACCTGAAGGGACACCTCAAACTCGGATTGGCAGAGACAGAGATATACCTTAAATACTGGATAAAAGTTTTAACTACTTAAAAGCTTTAAATGCTGGACAAAACTTGAAATTGGCTCCTGAAACAAAGGAGAAACAGTGGGGTTAGTAATCTAACTGGGCGGTTACAGCGTATACAAAATGGGAATAATTTAATTTATTGGGCTTGGCGATCGAAACGAAAAGTATAGAATGTAGTTACCTGACTTTGGTGTAGATTAACCAAATTAAATAAAATAGCACACATGTGATCAGTGATTTTGTTTTTCAGAAATTCTACACTACTGCTGGAACGGCCAGTTACAAAGAACATGGCTGAATTCGCTAAAATATCACAACTAGGCTTGTCAAAAAACATATTTCAACAGATTTTTAAAACTATGTTCTAATTATTGGAAAAATATTCGACATGAGGTATTCCCAAAATTCAATAATATCTACAGAAATCTGTAATAGAAACAGACCGACAATTCTCCGACACGAAAATCGACAAAGGTTACCGATATAGACATCTTGCAAAACCGCGATTTCAGTTGAAACCAATGCCGATAGATGGCGAAACGCATACGATTTCTTGCGAAATTCTACATTAGTTAAATAAGAAGAATATTTTTCACCTCCTATTTTAACAGTTTCTGTCATAATTTGATTTTTTTTTCTGGAGGTTTATTGTTTGTCATCTCCTTCGGAGCGTTTCTTACTTCGCCGAGAGTAATATTTGGTAGATCTTTAAAATTTCGATTTATTGTTTTATATTTTTTGGTCTGCAATGTGATTTCATCAATCTGTTCTGTTTGGCTTGTTTATAATTATTCATAAGATTGTTTTGTTATTTATAATCGTTTACTTCTGTTACTTGCTTTATTGCTATTTTCATCCTTTAATTTAACAATCTCGGGTCTTTTTCTCCGCCAATTTTTTTCTCATAACTTGCATATGCTTGTTTTTCTCAATGCTTATTTGAACTCGATCTATATTACGTGTTCTTAGGATCGTTTTCGAAATGCCCTTGTTAAGGTTTTTAGTTTCATTTAAATTGTAATTTTTTTCTTCTCTTTTCAGTCGTCTTCTTTTCATCAGTTCTTTGGTATATCTGTTCAATTTGTCTTCTTTAAATCGCGACTTATGCAGTTAGTAGTACTTCTGTAACAGTATTATTTAATATATAGACGTCGGGGAGAAATGAGTGGTTTAGAGAAGGGGTAGTAAATTTTTCGTACTCCGAGATGTTTTTTCACGATTACCCTGTTTTAATGTCGCTTTTCATATTAGATTTGTCCTTCGATTTCTTTAGTATATTGATGCTGTTCCTCTCACTACTCACTGCTAAATTCAAATGTGTTTAGCACCGTAACATCTATTGCGGTTCGTTTGCTTCCTGTTATAAGAGAGTATGTTTCATCCTTGGTTTTTTGTCTAGGCTCATCGACGTCCATCTTCTATATAACTCCTGATTAAAGAAGCTATTCATGATGTGTAAGTTATCTCTCTCGTTTTTGCCATCTAAGCTGAATTTTTCTATTGTTATTTCGGAATAATCTTGTTGTTTGTCTATCTTGGCATTAAAATTGCCTATAGCAATAGAATTCTGTTGGAGTTTCATCAATGTTATTGTAAAAGTTTTCTATGTTGTGACATTAGTCATTTAGGGAGATTTTAGCTAAATAAAACGCCGCGCTTGCTATGTATATTGGTGAGTAAGATAATGGATGTAGGGAAGGATAATTGTAGTTTCTTTGGATGTTGGGGTTGGGGCACTGACTCTTCGTAAAAAGGATTTGAATGGAATCAGGGCTCGCGTGGGCAGGGTCGCATCCCTGAAATAGATCAATCCGCTACCCTAAGCAAACTTGATAAAATTTGTATAAGATAATTCGGGGTTAAGAAAAACAACTAATAAAAAATAAATATTTAAAAGTAATAGCATAAGTAAAATTGTAAAAAATAATAATATTGTATTAAAAACATTAATGTAAAAAACGACCAAGTGCTCTGTTATTCTAGCTAGTTCCGATAACAAAAGAATTAAGTTAGGTGCCAAGTTTTGTTTTACAAGAAAAATGGTAAGTTTCTATATGTGTCATTTATAACTTACAAAAACTGGAGAATTTTTTCTATTTGTAATATTAAAGTCCAGATCGCTAATATTAATTCGCCTGCGTACTCATGAAATCAAATCGCTAAAGTCTTTTACAACTTACTTATTTAAATCTCAATTCCAACCGAAGTAAGCTCCAACAGCCTAATTAGTTTTCCAAATTATTGTGATTGAGGGATTTCAATGAACACTGAGGATTTCTAAACTTAAAAACAAGGTGGATTATAATTTTCTGTGTTCCAGTTTCCCCCTTTTTAAATGTAATATCGCTGTTAGTGACTACCTTATGACCCTTTAGTGACAGTTTACGACTCTACGTGATATATTGTTATCTGGCACTTAATTTTTACATTAGATATTACATTTTCTACCATTTGGACCAGAAAATAAAGTAACATTCTTTAAAATTTTGAATATTTCTTAGCCTAGAAAAACTCTAAAATATATTGAAGTCATCAGACAAATACGTCGTGATAAAAATTACTTAATTTAATGTTTTATAGCTGGTACCCTAAAAAGCAACGGAAAAATAAAATTTAGTTTTCTGGTTAGCTAGTTAAATTTTTAACAAACTTCTAAATAAGTCTTGTGTAACGTAATAAAAATAGAAAACATAACTGTATCATTGAATTTTCGCGCTGTGTTTTAAAATCAATTATATTGTTGATGATTAATTTTCATAACTTGCACAACATAAATCAGTACAATATTTTAAGGTTTGTTTTTTTAACTACTGATTTGCATGGTCGCTGCGCCAGAGGCAATTTAGCCAGCTTCTCTTTTCCCCGTCCCGCGATTACACTCTCTTTGTTCAGGGAGAGATTCACAAGTTAAAACAGTTTGGGAGACCATTTTCTAAGATCAAAAACTCAGAAGGATACCGCATCTAAGAGAGTCTGGAAACTTCCATCGTCCAACCAGGATTGTTGGTTACGTGTGTTACCAACTGTTACAAAAAACATTTACATATTTTAAAGTGATTCTTTTACTTGAACTGCTGAAGGCGGAGTTAACTGCCCGCCATAGGGGTATTCATTTACTTTCACTGCACAAAGGAATGATTTGTGAAGCGAGAATCGCCTCGCTTTCCATAGAGCACGTAGCCATGCACAAACTTTCCTCTAAGCACTTTAGGGTTCCTTCCTTACACTGGACCCTTAGCTTCGTTCTCAAACGATTAAACCAGGTTTTCTTATTGCTTTTGTAAAGAGCATACCGGCATTCGAGATTGAATGTTCAACTTTTGGTTCAGGCTATCTAGTATTGGGTACTGCTCTATATGCATTTACCAAAACTTCCCCAAGCTCTGTACTTATATCCCTTTTCCGGCAACCTTTAGAAAGTTTTAACATTTTTCAGGTTTTGAAGATCTCAAATAGTCGACTATGCATCCCTGAAAGCTCCTATTTTACCAAAAATCTTTTGTCATATGTGCGACTGACATAAATAACACACAAAGTTTTATCTCTGTAATACATGACACTGCCGAATGCAGAGTTGTCCGTCAACCATAATCTTTCCCCTATGAAGCATTGGACTCTCCCTACAAAGAACGTTCTTCCCTTACACCAAACAGCTATCCTGAAGCCATATTTTCGTCTCCAAAGATCCAAATCAGGTTTTATCACACTTTTTTTAAGAACGCTCAAACGTACGTGATATCACTTCAACGATAGAAATAGAACTCTGTTAAAGGTTGAATTAATTACTAGTTAAATGGTTACTAATGCCACCCAGAAAAATCAACAGAATTTTTATTAAAACAGGTTTATAATGAAAATTAAAGAAATATAGTTCAAACATTCATCAAACAACTAAAAAAGTAGCAGCAAAAGAAAATAGAAGCTCTAGAAAATCTAAAAGACATTAATTACTCAAAAAACATTTTGGAAAATGTTTTCCTTTAATATTGGACTATCAGACTGAGGACAAATAACTCACAGAGAACCCTGAAAGATTCCAACTCCTCTTAAAAATATATGCTTCAGTCCTTGATTTTTCTTCCTATTTTTATATGATTTTTATTTTGACAACTCTTTCCATCAGTTTCTAAAGTTCTAATCAAGAGTCTAATAGTTTATATTCAAAAATTCAATTGGTCTATATTCGAAAATTATACTGGTTAGTTATCTTTAGAAATTATTTGTCTGTAAATTTTTCTCTTTCTGTAAATGTGGGGTTAACTGGCTTATATGAATAAATTGCATGATATATTTTTTTCTAATTTAGGGGTTAAAAGTATAGGTATCTATCTGTACAAGAAGCAAGATTATTATTAAAGTGTTATATAAGAGCCTTGCACCGATTCTCAGAACACGGTGACAACTACAATACTTTACGACGAAAAAATTTAAAATTTTTTCAAAGAAACATAACGAGCGGAATTTGATAAATGACTTCATAGAATGTTGTAGAAAAAAAAACAGAGTTTTTGCATTATCATTTGAAGTGTTTCATTTTAAGCAAAACATGTAAAATAGAAAATCTAAATTTTTATAATGAACCCGTCGCCTAATTTTGAATTTTTAAAAATCTGAAACCCTATATCCCTTTAGTCATTCTAAGAATTGATCGGAATTAATGTCACTAGAGCATAAGATGCTCTAATAAAAATTTTTTTATTGCATATACTTTTTTCTTAGTTATAAATAGATTATGTGCAATTGTGAAAATTTCACACAAAAATGTTACCTAGGAACAAATGAATTGTACAGAAGAATGGACTGTGTTATGAAAAATTTACTATTTACTTGTTTTAAAAATATATATACGAAGCACAAATAAAAAAAAGACATATGTTGAACTTAATAAAATTATTCTGGCATTGGAAATATTTTTATATAAACGGAGTTATTTTTGTAATAAAGGTAACATTTTAAACATCAGGTACTGTATAAATAAGAATTCTTATAGATCAAGAGTGAGGGGTAATTCATAAATGGCAATTTTGCAAAAAAAAAACACAATTTTTCTAACTGAATAGCTCTTAATAAGTTCACGAAAATAAATACTGTTATTTTTATTCTTAGGTTTTAGTTTAAGCTAGTTTGTATTTTATTTTGAAGTAACTAAAGTTTGCATTTTTGGAAGGTAAAAACACGCACCAATTTCAAGACACTTTGAGACAGTGTACCCAAAATACATTTTGGTTATAATAAAAGGGAACATTTAGAGAATCTATCGAAATCGAGAATCGAGAAAAACAGCAATGTAGCATAATTTAAAGAAGAAAATTCATATCTAGAATTATTACTGAAATTTCAGAATTTATGGTTAACTCCCAGATGAAACTCTTTATAAGATTTTAAAGTCTGATGGAATGAGACGTGGAAGGTAGCCACTCAATACAAGCTTCAATACCAAATATATTGCACTTATAGTTAAACATGGTAAAGGCAGCGTTTTTCTGTGAGCTTGTTTCTTATGGAATGAATTGGCATTTTAAACTGCATTAATGTTACCATGTATCAGAATAAAAGAAGTGATTCAAGTCATCAAATCACATTTGTCACCATTCCTGAAAACACACGTGCAAGGCAATGCTGTTATCATCTCACAATCAGTTAGTTGCATCACACGTTCAAAATATAAGAAAGTAATCCATAACAAGGAAACTAGCAACAGAAATAGGAGAAATACACACAGTTCGGATGTCGTAACGGTCTTGGAACGCGTGAAGCTCTGTTTGCTTTCAACACTTTTGCTCAGATATATCTCGATGTGAAGCCGGATATTTATTAAAGTTAAACACGACCAATTCGTAGCGACACTAAAGACGAAAGAATTAGATACCCGGAATATATCTCCATAGAGATAAGAGTGCAGTGGAGCGTGTTAAAAACAGCCCAACAGGCAACGTCTAAAACAAGAGAGGTGTAAGGCAGGGATACTTGCTATTGCTCTCACTGTTTAACCTATATTCAGAGGAGATCATAAAGAAAGCCGTAAAAGAGGAAGAGATTGAAATGAGGATTATTGACAAACCAATCAATAATATTAGATACGCGCATTACAGTGTCCTAATGACAGAATCTTTTCATGACTTGCAAAGTATTTTAGACAGAGAAAATGCTGCCAGTAAAGAAAAAGGATTAATACTAAATGTAAAGAAAAGCAAATTTATACTAATATTGAAAAAGTAAAGAGTAAATGGAATTTTTTTTATTCATAACAATCCCGTTGAACGAGTACATATTTATGAACTGTTAATAACAACAACGAAATCACACATGAAATTCGAATGATAACGGGAACATTTGTATGGATAAAAAAATTCTTCTCCAGTCACGATTCTACTCTACGGGGTGGAGGCGTGGTTGTTAAACAAAAATAATATAAGTAAATTAGCGGCATTTGAAATTTGGATATGTAGAATAATACTCAGAATATCATGGGTAAATAAATTGACAAATGTTGAAGTTTTACGAACAAAGTTCGAGATATTCTAATTACCCTCAAACAACGAAAATCCAATATTTGGATCACGTGATGAGAGATTATAAATAGCAGATATTGCAGTTGATCATGCAAAGAAAAATTTAGATGTAGAGGAATTTTGGACGACAACGTATCCTTTAACTTCGCTTCGTTGAGAACAACAACTTCTAAGACGCGTACAGCAATGATAATTACCAAACTACGCAGCAGAGATGGCACTTGAAGAAAAATAAATGTCACCTTCGATCAAATTGATTATGGGAAATTAAAGAAAGATGTAATGCTATCTCATGTAGATTGGAAAATGCAACTGCGTTTTATATTCCATGACTTATTCAAAAGTGGTTTCAGGAAAATAACGTTTTCAGTGGCCGGCAAAATCTTTGTTGAGTTGACCAATATATATACACAGCTTATTCAAAAAGTTCCGGGACTAATTTTGTATAAAAAATTTACAACTAGTGCCATCTGTTACCCGTCGGCAGAACTGTGTAATATCATGCCTTAGTTACCCATAGTGGAGATGTGAGCATTGTAACTTCATTTATTGGCCAACTGTGTTCGTTTGAAGTAGACGTGTTTTTGTCATTGCGTCACAATTTTTGCTATGTAGCAACGTGCCTAAATCAAATTTTATTTTAAATTGGGAAAAAGTGGCGCGAAAATATTCAAATTAATGAAAACCGCGTACCGTGAGGACAAAGCATAATTTTACAAAAGTGTTGTGCATCGACTTCTAGAGCGGATACGTAGCGTGAGACCGGAGTTGTACTGCACCTGTTCCTACTACATGACAATACTCCAGCCTACTCACTACACAATTTTAGACCCAAAAGTCGATCTTATTCCCTAAATTGAAAATGACGATGAAAGGAGAACGCTTTGAAGACGTTGAGGTGATTCAAAAGAATGTGACCAGGGCTCTGAAAGCTATTCCAGAAGAGGAGTTTCACAGGTCGCTTCAACGGCTATACGAGCGCAGCGAAATTTGTATAGAACGAGGAGGGGATAAGGAAGGAAATAAAATCTTTTTTCTGAACTCTGGTTTTCATTCGTAAAAAAAATTGGTCCCGAAACTTTTTGAATGAGCTGTATATATATATATATATATATATATATATATATATATATATATATATATATATGAAGTAAAATGCGAAACAGTGAACGCAAACTCCGCTCCATCATATCCTTTCTGTGTTAGAGGTTGCACAGTTAGAATAAACTGTGATAAAACACAATTCATCCTATTCCACCACCATCGAGATGGTGGCCTACCTGTACCACCATACCGAGAAGAAAGTCAAAGCTTATCCTCCCCGCCACAGTGATACGGCAGAGATACGTGTTTCGTCTCTCACTAGACTCATCAGGGTACCGACATGCACCTGGCTGTGCAAAGGACAAATCGGAAGGAAGCATGCAACACTGAACGCGGCTTCGCCGACCTCTCGTCGGATGGCTTATATATGTTTATACGGCTTTTACGGATTCCTCCGTGTGAGATGCATTAGCAGTGGTTATATCCACATTATGCTGTTGCAGTGCTGAAATCACATTCAGCAAACGCACAACCATATGCAACTCCGTATATAAATGAAGTAAAATGCGAAACAGTGAACGCAAACTCCGCTCCATCATATCCTTTCTGTGTTAGAGGTTGCATGCTAATGCATCTCACACGGAGGAATCCGTAAAAGCCGTATAAACATATATATATATATATATATATATATATATATATATATATATATATATATATATATATTATGTAATTGTAAGGTTTAAAACTTGGCGATCTATTGTTACGCTTGTCAACTGAAATATTTTATTTTCGACCCAAACCAGTTAGGAGATGCTTTATGCCTTTAAAGTATAAAAACTCAATTCTTACAGAATATCCATCGAGTGAACTAAAAATTTCAAAATAAGCCCCTCAGTTCGTGAGGGATTTAATATTCTATTGTTTAATACGCCCATTAAATTTTTTTAATTAAACATAATTCTGTAATTTTTCAATATTTTATTTTTAGATCCATGTATCTTTTATAATTTTTAGCGACAAAATGTAGCAGCATATTTAAATAAGCAGAGCTGAAAGCTGAATAAGTCTATTTGGGCCGAATTTTAAATATTAACAATTAGCAAACTGATCAATAAACTATAACTCTTTCTATATACATGAAATGATTGGTATATATATTGAACAAACATAAATAAGTGTTTAATTTGATTTGTAATCTAATCATTTTAATGGAAGTACTCTTCGTGCTTCTCGCTAACATCCTATTTTCTTGAAAGAAGGGGACAAATTTAAATGTGAGTTCTAGAATATTTATTTTAGGGGATATCTTATCCACACAGCATTCAAGGTCTTAATCTTAATCTTTTCTTCTCTACAAAGTTTTTGAAAACCTGTATCATGGATTTCCAAGCTTTTTTTAGTTTCTAACTCAATTAGGCTTCAAAGTTTTGTTTTTTTTTTATCAGTTTTCATAATTGGAGTTCTATACATATCCCCTCGTTTAATATTGCATTTCTCACTTTTTGAATTTAATGAAAATCTTCACTTTCCCAGTTAAGGCATTTCACAAAGTTTCCACTAGTTCTAACTTAATATGCAGATAAGGCATACTAATGTTCTTTTTCTATTTTAATGATTCCTTCCTGAAGGATCGGCTTTTCTTCAATAGTCCCTAGTATAATCTTGTTGCATTCCCAAATATTTGAAATAATTGCTTATATTCTCCGTAAAGAGTGTTGATATTTTATTTTTTTAAGCAAAAGTTGCTGTTCCTTATATTTTTCTTTCATAGAAACAACGTACAAGAAGAGAAGGGTATTTGAACGTCCTTCAATTGCACATAGTTATAATGAGGGTGGCAGCAACAAATACACTTCAATTATTTTAAATCTAGAAACTTCGTTAGGTACATAAAAATTCCGGATACAATTCCAGCAAAATCCATATCGAAACCGACATACGTGATGTCCATAAGGTATGACATTGACATGAACTATAAAGTAGTAAATGACTGCTATCAAGCGAATGGAGGGGTATTACCCAAAGACTCAATAGAATGGACTACTGATGAATCTTACAAAAAAGAGAGGATTGAGGTATATCGTTAGATAGCCTAGCATTGCTAAAGGTACTTGCGAGTTTAAGTTGACTTAAGATTGTAGATCACCTCTAAAGCAAGTGTCAAGGAACAATGAGGTAACCCTGATACTGCAACCAAGGTACAAGGAATTAAAGAAAATGAAGAAGCAAAAGAAGAGACAAAAACTATTTTTCTTGACCTGGAGGCTTTCTGTGGATTACCAAGAAGCCACATAAAAAAGTTGCTCCGGAGCTAGGAACAAAATCAGACAAATTAAGGTGGAACAGTACACCTGGTTTCAGACAAGCGAAGAAAAAGTATGCTTTTCGATTTCCCAAAACTGGATATTTGAGTAATAATGAATCTGTTCACAGGATGCTGCCCTCTGAGATACCATCTAAAAAAAGGATAGAACTGGTCCTTTCTCGCTCCACTTTGTGATAATTACATAAACTCTTCTGTAAGAATGTTAAATTTTTAGAGGGCGTCACCTTGATACCCGAAGAAATAAAGCAACCCCCAGAAAAATAAAAGACTTCCTGAAAAGTCTAAATATTAGGGACTTATCACTCGTAGTCTAGAATCTACAATCTATCATGTGTAAAACTGCCACCGGTCATAAGAAGCTCGAAATATGCATGCAACTTTACATAAAAAATGTTTAAAATGTACATTAAAAGTATTAAAATATGCAACATCAAAAAATAAAAAAAAACATAGTAATTATCAGTTATTTTATTTCAAGAACAACATACAATCAGTAATTTTATAATTTATTTTAGTTGTTAATAATACCAGGCAAAATATCGTTCACAAATTATTTTACACTCTGCTATTATTGTACACAGAAACGATTACGTACTGTTCCGAATGTTCTGTAGTAAGATTGTGTCTTCGATCGCTCAAAATATTTTTATAAGCAGAAAACGACCATCCTACATCAACTGAAGTAACTAGGCTGTATTTGAATTTGGGTGCTATGTTGACACTTATTGTTTTTGGCAAAAGTTCACATGATCTATTAATAATACTATTAATTTGGCACAAAGGTTCAAAGCCTGGGTTATTAAAGTTTTCTTTAAGTTTATTCGAGAATACCTCCAGCAATAAGAAATTCACTAGACGAATTTTATTCATTAATTGAATAGATTCAATCACCGCCAAACTCTCTGTTTCAAGCTTTTTAATACTCGAAGGTATATGAAAAAAATGAGTGCTAATCACAGCAACGTTTTTTATTCAATACTGGAATCGTTATATGCTTCTTTGCACTCACAAACTGCCAAAGCTTCTGCACGATCGAAGTCATTTACTACACCTTTAATGGCCTCGAAATATTCACTGATTCGGGAGCTAAAGGCAAATTTGGTAGTTTTTCTTCGCAAACGTGGACGGTACTTCTTCAGCGAGGTGATGTACTCCATGAGCAAATATTTTTTTAATACACTCATTCAGAAATCTGGCCATCGTAGAATGATTTGCCTTTTTAAGTTCTTTGCAGGCCACCGAATAAGGAGAAGAAGACTTGTTTTTATGCAGCAATAATTAAATTTGCAATATAATGACCACAAGTGTCGGTAGTTTCATCAGCTGAAATCCAAATAAAGTTATCGTTGAGTTCATTGCGTATTTTGATTTAAAACAATATTTGCACAGAAAACCTATGAGGATAGGGTTTGTAAGTTTGTGAAGAGAAATATTACTTGCAATGAATACTTCACATAGATCCAAATTAAAGCAATTTTTTTCGTTGCTTCTGGAGGTTAAATCACTGCTACTGTTACTTGCCGCTATTAAAAAGTATTGTCGTGGGTCTTTCTTTTGCGTTCCTGCGATGTGAAGACTTTCTAGATCTTTATTGTAAACAGCGCAAAATATGCATCACTAGTTTTTAGTTAAAATGTGGAATAATCGGTGAATAGGGGCTAAATATGCAAATGCATATATAACATACAAAGGCATATAATCCGGTCTCTAGTAATCTCTACTCTAGGTGTCACGTTTATTACCGAAACCTTTCAATAGTCTACTTATATCATTACAGTAAAAAATTTTTGAGATCATTATGGTTGTTCAAAAAACATTGATCTTTGTTTCTTCATCTAAAAGGTGAATAAGCGAGCTAAGAAGTTGTACTTGTACTTTTGACGAATTTAGGTCTTCCTCTAACACAATAGAGACAATAAAGCAAATTCAAATAAACGAACTAGCCACGAAAATAGAAGAAACCATAAACACATCGGTTAAAAAAGTCTGCTCAAAATCAAAAATAACAAAGACCTCCAAACGACAACCAAATACCTTGAGACTTCTCAAAGAAAGACGAGAAAGGACAGATCGAACAACCGACAGTTTTCAAAACTCTAAACAAGGAAGTGAAAAAGGAAATTAGAAAAGACAATAGAAATTACACCAATAAACTAATAAAAGACACAATAAGTGAAAACTGCAACATGAAAGTACTAAAAACAAAAAACTCAAGAGGCAAAACAAGAATAATATAAATAAAAAACGCGAAAAACGTGACCGTCCAGGACGAAAAGGAAATAAGCAGAGCCATAGAAGAATTCTACACTAAGCTATACTCGTCACACGCATAACAAGAGCAACATCGAACAAAAAGAACCATACTCAACATAGGCTCAGAGGAAATTCCAGAAGTAACAAACTCAGAGACAAAAATGACACTAAATAAATTAAAGAACAATAAATGTGCAGGAGAAGACAAAATTACAGTAGAGATGCTGAAAATTGGCGGCAGAAAAATAAAACAAATATTGAAGATTCTATTTAATAAAATAATTGAAGAGGGAAAAATTCCACAGGATTGGTATAACTTCGAAGTAATCTTAATATTCAAAAAGGGGGACAATACAAATATTGAAAACTACCGACCAATATTCTTACGATCACATACCTACAAGTTGTTAATCAAAATCATAACCAACCGTATAACAAACAAACTCGATTTTTACCAACCTGTCGAACAAGCTGGATTCAGAAAACACTTTAGCACCACAGATCACCTACACACCATAAGAATGCTAATTGAGAAGTGCACCGAATATAACGTACCGCTCCATATGGCTTTTGTAGATTTTCAGAAGGCATTTGACTCAATCGAAATATGGGCAGTATTACAATCCTTAGAAAACGCAAGAATCGATTCAAGATATATAAACATCATAAAGAACATATACGAAAATGCAACCATTCAAATAAAAATAGACGACAAAACGAAAACGAACCCCATAAAACTACAAAGGGAAGTGAGACAAGGGGACACTATCTCGCCAAAACTGTTCACCCTAGTCCTGGAGGACATTTTTAAGGAACTTAAATGGGACATCCAAGGCATAAACATCGACGGAATATACTTGAACCATCTCAGATTTGCGGATGACATAATCTTAATAGCAAGTAATCTCCAAGAATTGAACGAAATGCTACAACAGCTAAATGACGTATCCGCATCTGTAGGCCTTAAAATGAATTACAACAAAACAAAAATAATGAGCCATGAACAGGCAAACATAACAATACAGAACCAGAGGATAGAAAACGTCGAACACTATGTACACTTGGGTGATGACATCAGACTAGAGAAATCAAACCAGGATGCTGAAATAAAAAGAAGAACACAGCTGACATGGGCCGCTTTCGGTAAACTTGCATACATCCTGAAAAATAATTCAATTCCCATAAATCTAAAAAGGAAAGTATACGACACATGCATAATACCGGTGTGTACGTATGGATTAGAGACCATGTCCCTCACCAAAAAGTCCGCTACAAAATTAGAAACAGTCCAAAGAGCGATGGAAAGAAATATGCTTGGAATATCATTGAGAGACAGGATTAGGAACACCGAGATAAGATGTAGAACGAAAGTCAAATACATCGTGAAGGAGGTTGCAAAGATGAAGTGGCGATGGGCTGGTCACATAGCCCGATATGAGGACAACAGATGGACACGAAGAATCCTGGAATGGAGACCGAGGAAGACAACAAGAAGCATGGGAAGACCTCAGAAAAGATGGGTAAACGACATAAGAACAATGGCGGGCAAACAGTGGGTGAGATTGGCGAAGAATAGAGATAGATGGAAACAATTGAGAGAGACCTACATCCAGGAGTGGATGAACAAAGGTTGAAAAAGAGAGAGAGGTCTTTCACTAAGTGAATTTAATTCAGGTTAAGAAATAAAATGGGGCTCAGCTGACACACTAATTTATCACTATCAGTGATACACAGATCATTAATAAGTACTTATATCTTGATGAGTAATGAATCAGTCAATAAGTATAAAAAATTGATTTTCTTGTACTGATGGTACGCATGCGGCGGATAAGATTATTTCTGCGGGTATATCTCTGTTCTTAATACTGGCCACTACATTATATAAAAAGCTAATTAAAACAATTAACAAATAATTATTCAAAATCATTTTTTACCTGACATAATACTCGATAAAAGATTATCCAAAAATTACCACTGCAGTTACACGCGTCAACTAAGATAAAACAAAAGATAAATAATAACGTTCGATATCTCAAAACTCCTCGAAATCAGCGGGATGAGACTCTTCTAACGCAGCCGAGGTCAGCTGTCATTCTGCGCTATTTAGATTATTAATAATAAACGAATATTGTTTTAAAGTATGTACCGTTAGTATCGACGATACAAAAAAACGTTATTATACAATTGAACCGTAAAGAAAAAATGTACCTTTCCGAATCGAAAAATGTTTCTTGTATTTTAGGTATGTACAAGGCCAGGAAAGAGAAATTGATGGGCATAGAAAGATAATGGCAATTGAACGTTTTGGCTTGGGTAATTAATAATGTTTGATATAAAATATTTTATAGTTATTTAATAAATGTGTTTTATAAAAGAGGCCAATGCGTGCGTATAAAAAACGGTAACTTTTTAAATAATAAATAAGTAAGTTTCGATTAGTAAAAAATTCCGTCATATTTAGCTTTTATTTTAGGCCACAACACTAATTTGCTAGGTCAAAATAAAAAAAAGTCTTTCATCTTAGCATGTACAAAATTATACTACTGAATTGTTTTCCTGGTGAAACATAACAATATTTTATAATTTTTATTTGGCACAATGTAGTGAGTTAACCAGGAAGAAATGAACAAAGGCATGTCGTGTGCCTATTTATACAGGGCGTTCAGACAATGCATCAGGATACTGGAAGAGGTGTCGAACCTGTCGACATTTTTCTTACTTTTAACATCCTGACGTTAGTTTTTAATTTACTAATTTGATATTTAACACAGACTACCAACAACTAAACAAACAAATCAGAAAGAAAATTAGACACGATATCAGGAAGCATCAACCGGAAAGTATTAGAACGATCATAGAAAACAACAAAAATATGAAGATATTAAAATCCATAAACTCAATTGGTAAACGCAATGTAAACCAACTTAAAGATAAAGAAGGAGAAACAAAAAATGGACGAAGCGAAGTGGCTAACATCGTAGACGAGTTCTATTCAAATTTGTACACTTCAGTTAACTCCAAACCAGATATTAAGCCCCCCAAGTGTTGGTTCAGAAGAAATCTTGATATCACAATCGAAGAGTTGAAACATACTTTGTCACAAATGAAATCTGATCATGTCCCAGGTGAAGGTGTCATATCTAAAAAAAATGTTGGGACTCGGAGGGTCTGCAATGCTACATTCAATGAGTATTCTTTTAAATAAATATGTTCAAAACGATAAAATCCCTGTTAACTGGCAGAACGCCCGAGTCATTCTTCTGTACAAAAAAGGTGACAAATTAGAAATCAGAAATTATCGTCCCATAAATCTTCTGCCTAATTCGTACAAATTGCTTACAAAAATTATAACTAATTGACTTACAAACAAATTTGACTCCTATCAACCTCCAGAATAAGCCAGGTTTGGAAAGGGCTTTGGTACAACAGAACAGATATAGAACATCAAATTACTAATTGATACATGCACCGAATATAATATTTAAATCCATCTAGCATTTGTTGATTATAGCAAGGTTTTCGACTCTATCGAGCTACGCGCCATATTTCAAGCAATGGACAATGCAAGGATTGACTCCAAATGCAGAAATCTTTTAAAATATATTTACGATAAGCCACACTGCTAAAGATAATAGAAGACCTAGAAAGATAAATATTTATCGAGGGGTGCGACAACGAGATACGATTTCCCCTAAACTCTTTACTTTAACACTGGAAGATGTCTTTAAGCAACTAAACTGGGAATATAAGGGCATTAGCATCGATGGCAGATATCTCAACCATTTATATTTCACGGATGACGTGGTATTAATAAGTCAAGATTTGGACAAGTTGCAGGAAATGCTCTCCGAGCTGAAAAATGCTTCAGAGAAAGTTGGATTAAACATGAACTTAACACAAATTAAAATAATATCTACAGAAGATACGCCACTTTATGTAGGAAACAACGGATACCAACTGCAAGGTGCTGAAACTAAAAAAAAGAGCTTTGACAGGCTGTAATTTGAGAAGTATTGGATTTTCGGCTATTTGATATATGAATTATTACCTTTATTTTAACATGCAGAATTACCTCTCTTAGTATCCTGGTGCATTATTTGAACACCCTCTATAAATCATTTTAAGCAGTATTTTCTATACCAATAACTTTTTCTTTGCGTTAATATAGAAACATAAAATTTATTACATCTTACTAAGAGATTCATCTCTACATAATCCTGTACAAATTGCGTGTGCTGATCTCAACATGTTCGAAAGTTCTACCCTCATAGAAATAACTTAATAATAAGTAAGGTCTTCAATTTTTCTCTATTATCATCAGATTTCACGCGATAAACTGTATGAGATAATCACAAATCGACACACACAAACAGATATTTGCAAACAAATTCCCACCACCAACCGGCACAACTTTTTGCAGAAGCCGAAAAAGTACCCCATCGGTCCCTGATACTAACAGATGAAGAAAATAAAGATAATGAAATCAAAGCGCTCAAGGAAGCCCTAATAAATAACAAATATACAGACAAGACAATCCAAATGGCCATAAAAAGAAGCCCAGAGAAACAAGAACCGAACTAAATCCAGAAACAGCAAAGCAGTCTTACCCTATGTCAAAGGCATCACAGAAAAAATTAGCAAAATTCTAAAAACGACACAATATCTCCTTATTTTTCAAAAGGGAAAATAAAAAAAATTTTACCAACAAAGACAAAATTCTACTTCAAAATCAAGGAGTCTATAGAAGGCAAAGCGGTGAATGTAACATCTCAAACATCAGACAGACCAACAGAAAAATCAGCGCATGAAGAGATGAACACATCAACGCGGTCAGACATAAACAAACTACTTCCTCACTAACCCAACATGTTAACAACACGGGACATAAAATAGATTTTAACAACACCAAAATGCTAGCACACAGTAACCAGCTATTTATAAGAATTATAAAAGCAGCTATAGAAATAGAAACGAAACCAAAAAACTCAAACAATCGAGTTGATAGCTAAAGACTACCAAGCATGTGGAAAAACACATTAGTAAATTTTTGAGTAAAACCGAAAATTCCCCCAAAAAAACAACACAACAAAAAAGGTATCATTGAAAATACAGAAAAACATCATGACATAAAAGAAACCAACGATCCAATCACAAGACGCGGCGAGTAAACAAAACCAGCTACCCACAACCCGCAAGCATCAAACAAACTGTCGATATATAAAGTCATTACCCGCCCAGCTATGCTATTTTGTATACCATTCTGGGCTCACATTTCCAAGATTAAAAGACACCAGCTACAAGTAGTACAAAATAAAATACTTAATATCATAGTCGACGCACTATTCCAACTCCACAAGAAACTCCAGATACCCACAATTTTGGAGTTCTCCAAAGCCCCGACAGAGTTCTTTAGAAACATACCAGACCATCACAACAACATAAGGAACGCATTCCGCCCGTGCCCTTTCCACAGAAGGACATATCCACTAGCCAACGACCCGCTGCCAAAGTCCTAGACCTGCCAAGGGAGGACACAAACGCATCAAATTGGATTAGGTCTTCGATTTCATCGAAACGTCAGCATTTTTCCAGCCACGTACCTTGGTATTCACAACTCACACGGGAAACCCGAAAGCCTTCAATCACATACCACATATATAAATTCGACATAAGTAAACAGACAACACACAAAATAGATTTTGAAAACTACCAACTTCACTTCATGACTACCGTTACGTTTATTTAGATTTAAGTAAGTATACTTATAACAAGCACTATTATAAGAATTTCAAAATATGAATAAATGCATAAAGTCATTTTTAAAAATATTTAGCCCCACTAACATGGCTTAACTTTAAAACTGGTTTAAATTGACAATAAAAGACTTAAATTAACAAGTATTATTATAGGTTAATCAAGTTTTGAAACTTGAAACAAGAACAAAAATATCATTTTCTTTTATTATCAAACAGGAAAAATGGAGGACTTTGCTTATTTCCAGTAGACAACTATTCCTTTTACCAGTTTCTTATGTTTTTATCCTAAATTTTTCTTTTTTTCATTTAATTTTCGTGGTATATAGAGCCAGTTTAAGATTTAAACCTTTTTAGTGAATGTAACAGAGATTTTTTTTAAATAGAACACTCTAAGAAACGAATTTTTATCTTCTCTTATAACGGTTAGTAGACATTATATATCTTTCCAAAAACTAAAACGTAAATCTTTTGATTTAATGAATACTTTTTTTATATTGTAACAAAATCAAGAGTTTTAATAACAGTACCTCATTTGATGTTATTTTTTATTGTGTGGGAGTTTCAGATTTATCATACAGTACAAGTAAATGTTATTTGGCCAAATCTGTTGGTAATTTATTCTCGATATCGTTTTAAATTAGTTGTATTCTCCCGGTAATGGTCAAACAAGTCTCTCATAGGCTGAAGAGTTATATAAATAATTTATATATATATATATATATATATATATATATATATATATATATATATATATATATATATACATCAGAGATTTTTGAAAATTCCGGAAGACTTTGGGAATATACGTAATTTGTTCTTTGTTTAATATAGTTTATCAAAGGGTTACTGTCTTTACAGACTGTTGTCCTCTAAGTCTATAACCTTACAAAGCATAGAAAGTAGTAATTAAAAATCCTGTTAAATCTTAAAAAGTAATTACTGGTATAAAACCTTGTATATGCGTATGTTCAATTAGAAAAAAAATTGAGTTTTAGTCGACGGTCAATAATTTTTTAAACATAGGGTACCTCTTTGTCGCACTTTGTAGATAACTTTTTGTGTGTTATTAAAATTGCAGAAATAGGGTAGGCCAATTTCTAGTAGATACATCAATCAAGAATAAAACGTAGATCAGTTTTTTAAAGATTGAGATATTTTGATAAAAACAAAAATATGTGTTCCTTTTATTGATACTATTTTGAAAATAATATAGCTAAATTATTAATAAGATATTATAAAACTATATATTTAATAAAAATAATAAAATATGAGGAGAAGGAAGCTTTTGTTATTAGTAAATAACCACCCAAAAGTTATAAGAATATGGCAAGAATAATGTCGTATATTATTTCGTTTAAATTAAGTTACTGAGGTTAGTTTTGAAATGACATTCTATTAACTAGAAATTGTTACCAATTGAATACCTCAAGATGTTTTTTGAATAAAAAGAAACGAAAATGAACGTTTATATTCAACTTAAACATCCTATATTTTGAAAACAAGTCCTATATTTTAAGATATACATAGGATAATATAAAAATTTTGTCTCAAAAATGTAGAGAAGGCAAGATAGGTATTTTATACATGATTAATTTAAGCATAAATTCAATTTAATACAAAACATTATAAGTGTATAACTTAATATTTTGAGACAAAAACGGCCAACACTTTTTCAAATTGAATATCCTGCATTTTAAAAAATGCAATTAGGAACATATTCTTATACAAATTTAAGTTCAAAATTTTATATAGAATTATATCCTTAAGTTTTAGTCCAAGCCATAGGTAAATATAGTGACGTAAATTCCGAGATGGATGAGACCTACCCAGGAGCGTTGGGGGCAATATAAGAACAAACCCTACATAAAATGTAACTGCAAAAAATAGGTTGGGCCAAGAGGGGAGGGGGTCGAAGGCTAAAACAGATTTTTTGAATCTACAAGCCAAGAAACACATTTTAGAAAAAAAAATTCAAATAAAAGTTGTAGAGATTTTAAAAACCCACAATTTGAGTGCGATTATTTTTGTTAATTTACTATTGCAAAAAGTCCAAAAAACCCTCAAAATTGGCCATTTTTTTCATGTCAATTATTTATTGCAAAATTAACTTTTTTTCACTTTTTTGCATTTAGAGGGAAGTCCTCATCTTTCTGAACAAAATGATATTTTATAATAGTATATCGGAATATTTATTGCTGATATATTGTTAATTGTTTATCTCAAGACGCAAAATGTTGATTGCTATACCTTTGTTTTGAGTGACCTTCGAAGGCCTAAATTTTCAGATCTTCTTAGGGGCAAATAAAAAAATTAATTTTTAACCTCCTAAATATCGATTTAAAAAGGAGGTTTTTTAAACAAATAAATAAAGCTGGAACCTCCTACTTGGGTGTTAGAAATTTATAATTCAAAAATTTAAGAAGGTTTTGGAAAAAAAAAACTTTTTTGGACCAATAGGAGCCGAGTTAGGATTTTTTTTTCAAAAAATCGCAGTACTTTTGTTTATATTAATTAAGAAACAAATGCAACGGCGTTGGATACCTAGAGAGTTGCTATTTTCAAAATTCATGATCAGATTTTACAAAGTGCGGCTTTTTGTTATTAAAAATCATACGTAAAATAGAGCGTCCGAAAAGCGACTGGCCAACCGCGGGTGTGGGAGAACCCGCTGCCGAGCTCATGCGCGCTCGAGAAAACTGAACTCGCAACTTAAAATCAGTGATAGTCGGAAACAATTGCTGTTTTTCAGCAAAAAAATAACCAATTTCTATGTTTTTTTTCTGGGATAGCTTGAAAAATTATAAATAGTAATCCAATCAGTTTTGAAGAAAAAGCTATATTGTTTTATTTGGAGTACTTATAAAATTTGAAATCTGTGGACAAATTTTATTTCAATTTTAATCTATTATATATAATTATTCAAACTTTTTCATATTCAAGGAAGAAAAATGCAAATTTTTAATTAAAAAAAAAATTCATCTATTTATTTGTTTTCTGTAAACTTTCTTCTTCTTTATTGTCATCAAATGCTATTTAAAATCTTATCATTTTCGAGGCTCGTTTAAGACAACTTGGTAGAAAGCTGGGTCTTAAATACTGACGGAAGTTGATTTCACCTTCAAAAACATCAGGAAATCATGCTTCTCTCACTAAGTTATGTTAACCGGTTGAGTACTGTATATATGTAAAAAATCCTTGTAAATAAAATTTCAAAAAGTTTGATAAAAAATCAAAAAAACTAGAAATTTCACACCAACCCCCCTTTTTCACCCTTCGGAGGTAACAAAAGAAAAAAATTAACAAAATCGAAAAAATTAATAATTTTACCACAACCCCTATTTTTCACCCTCTGGAGACATCATATCAATAAAATAACCGCGGAAATCGATTGAGCTACTCAAAAAATCTCTATATATCAAATATCGTATGATTCAGTACATTATTCGAAGCTATCAGTTTTGGCACGAGCAGTGAATAAAACCGTACCACTCAACTGGTTAAAAATGAAACATTTTACTTACAATTGATCCAAAAAAAATTTTTTTTCAAAATTTTCATCTTGAAGTCAGCTATTCAAATTGTCAAATTATAAATACCCAATATGTAAGAGGGAGGCTCTAGCTCTACTTTTTTATGAAAAAAAACACCCTTTTTAAAGCGATATTTAAGGGGTGAAATTTCATTTTTTCATTTACCCCTAACAAGATATGAAAACAGGCCTTCACGAAGAGATTGAGCCTTTGTGGAGATCAAAATGTTTATCCAAAAAAAAGTTATAGCAATCAACATTTTGCATCTTGGGATAAACAAATCTTAGCAACAAATTATCCGATTTACTATTATAAAATATCATTGTGTTCTGAATGTGCTTCCCTCTAAAAGCAAAAAAGTGCAAAAAAAGCCAATTCTGCAATTAATAATTGATATGCAAGAAATGGCCGATTTTGAGGGTTTTTTGGCATTTTTACAATAATAATGAAAATGGTCGCACAAAAGCTCAAATTGTAGATTTTTCAAAATTTTATTTGAAATTTTTTTTTTCCAAAAATCTGTTTTAGCCGACTTTGACCCCTCCTCTTGGCCCCAACTTATTTTTTGCTGTTACATTTTATGTAGGATTTGTTCCCACATTGTACCTAACACCCCTGGATAGGGCTCATCAATCTCGGAATTTACGTCAAAAACAGCACTAATTTTTACTTATGGCTTGGACTATTTAGCCAGATATTTATTTCACATTTTTTACGTGTTGTACAGTTATAGATATAGAAGGCGACAGTCAATCAAGAAAGTAACCCTTTTCTAAATTAATATTATGTAATCTTCTCAACAAACAGTTCACCGCAGTTTCCGAGGGCGATTGGAGATCAACGAATTTTTCAAAAAAGCCATTTAAGACATATGCTTATATGAATTAAAACATTCTTCCCAAAACCTTGTTTGGTATTATATGGGCCTTTCAACATTATGAAAATTTTCGAAATCTGTCTTAATGAGCGAAGCCATATTTTACAGAACAAATCTTTCCAAATTGAACACCATTCCGCACAAAGAGCAGCATGGGCCCATTTTTGTCATTCTTTTGGAATTGTTTGATGTTTTTCTCTCGCACGCTGTCCCCACCACAAGTATCTCTGCCCCACAGTTTCTCCCCACCATAATCTACCCTTATAGATGATCAAGTGAAAGAAATGTTACTACCTTATTCCAATGCATTCGTGTCTAAGTGGTCAGCCGCTTTAGCCAATATTTTGCCTTTGTATGTAGCACAGATTCGAATCCCGTCCAATGTATTTTTTTATCTTATAGAAAATATTTGTTGCATTTGTACAAGAACAACAAAAATATTATTTTTAATCGACCCTTTTTAGTCAAGAAAAAAAATTCTTCCAACATAATTTAAAATAAGTACCCCAATAAACAAATGCTTGATATCTCGTTTAACGTTTTACACAGTTAGTTGTATTTCTGTCTATTTAAACAAAAGATGCAAACTTAATGCCGTTTTATACAATATAAAACCGATAACTGCGGCATTTAATTTTTAATTAGGTCGAGTTAAAATAGATATTATTTTTATTATATTAATTTTAATAACATATTTTTATAAAAATATTAAAAAAAAAATTCTGTATGAATCGAAAGTCCAATCTACACTCACATAAAATGCAAAATATAATTTTTCATCACCCCTGACCTCTCTGCCACAATAACATGGTTCTTATCTCATCTGGGAGAGGGGGATTTGCAGAAAGATATTTGCGCTATCTAGTTTGTGGGTACCAGAACTAATCTTTGTAAACCTTGGTACTTACGATTGGTAACACTTTCTAACCAAGAACGGCGCTTTTATATGAAATCCATAAATTTCGGATTTTTTGTAATATTATCAAAACCTATTTACTTTAAATAACAAGTTAAGAGTAAAAATACGTAACTTCCAGTACTTTAATTTAATAGATTTGAAAATGCCAATTATTGTAGTTATAATAAAGATTATTTTGCAGTGTTGCCAGATTTCTGATGCTTTCAGAGAGATGATCAATACAATTTCAAATATATTTGCAAAAATAAATTATAAATAAAAAAACATCACTTATATTAATAACCAATATAAAAAATTAAGAACACCTGAATTGGCCTAAAGTAATCTGATCAAAAAACTTGAACCAACCCGAACTGAAAAAAGCAAATTTAAATTAATCGGCACTAATCAGCACAAACCGGAACTAGTCAGAACAAAACAAAGAGAACAAATCATAGCTAACGTTTTGAGCATTAAACTGGAGGCACTATTCAGTACTTCGCGCACATTACACCTGCACAGAGTACTGAATACTGCCTCTATGTATGTGCAGAAAAAAGTAACCAGAACAGAACTAAACAAATCTAATCTGACCTAAAATAACCCTTCGAGCATGTACTAGTGGAGGCAGCATTCAGTAGTATATATCCGAAAAACTAACCTGACTTACTTAATCGATATAATTAATATCTATTTATTGCGTTCCGAAATCTGAACAATTAAGAAAAAAACGAAATCTGGCAACTCTGCAACTCGCAATACTTTGATGTTATCCATATGACTTCAAAAATTTAACATAGCGATAAAAATGAATGCAAATTTAGGTTTTAGACTTTTTTTATTTCACATAACAAAATTTTTATATGAAATTGAAGTCGGCGCCAAACTAATACCTGACAAAATGTGATTTGCTTTTTTACTATAGTTTGTATATATTTCGTGTTAGTTCAGGTTAGTTGTATCATTAAGAATTAATTTGGCGCCGACTCCAGAAATTTTAATTGTTATTTTTCGCTTTTTGGCGTTTTTTTTAGAAATCGGTTCAATTTGTTCATAAAAATTTTATTTTCCATTTTTAGTTTTGAATTTATGATATGGATAAATTATCTGAACTAAGTATTAAGCGAGATTAGTATACCTCGCAATGATTTCAAGGTCGGAAAAAGTATCTATTTTATCTAAATGAATAACTAAAAATTCTTTGATTCTGAGAAATCTCCAAATACCAATTTTGAGTGAAATTGTATCAAACAAATATTTAGCCTGCTATAAATCCTTCGTCTTGAATTTTAAATTAATTTTAAAATAGTAGTATACGCCCCCAAAACCTCCCAATACTGATATTTTAAGAACTTGAGATTTTTTTAGTTTGATATATTTTATCTTGCATATTTAGTTTGTATACGCCCCAAAAAAACCTCTAATATTAATTTTGGACAAATTCGGAGAAATGTAAAATTTTTAGTCCTCCATATTGTATTCGCCATATTGAATCTTTTCAAAATAATTTTAAATTCGTATTTCACACCTTTAAGAACGCGCCTATACCAATTTTGGAGAAAATCAAAAGATAAACAATTTTTAGGATGCCATATTGGAACCATCATATTGAATTTTGAAAAAATAATTTTAAATTTGTTATGTGCGACCCCGAAAAGTCCTTATTACGAATTTCGGTGAAAATTAAAAAAAAATCATATCATCAATTTCATATTGATCCGTCATACTTAATTTTTTAAAAATAACTTCAGACTCTTTATGTGCTACTTCGAAAATTCCCCCATATCAATTTTGGAGAAAATCGGACAATCATTAATTTTTTTTGCTCGCCATATTGGATCCGCCATATTGAATGTTTTTAAAATAATTTTAGATTCGTTATGTACGATCCCAAAAATTTCCTGGACCAATTTTGGGGAATATCGAAAAAAATCATTTTTTTGTCCGCCATGTTGGATCCGCCATATTGAATTTAAAAAAAAATAATCAGATTCGTTAAGTGCGGCATCGAAAACTTCCCAGCATCAATTTTGGGGAAAATCGGACAAAATCAATTTTTTTGTCCACCATATTGAAGCCGCCATGTTGAATTTTTAAAAAATAATTTCAGATTCGTTATGTGCGATCCCAAAAACTCCTCGATATCAATTTTGGAGAATATCGGATAATTTTTTTTTGTCCGCCATATTATCAGCGCCATTTTGGATTTTACTGCACCAATTTCATCTAAAATGATACGGGGTCATCGCAGCAACTTCCTGAACATAACGTAATAAAATTCATTCAAATCGGTGAAGCCGTTCCGGAGTAATCGATGTACATACATAAAAAAATATATATCGTTGAGAACCCCCTTCTTTAGAGGTTTTTTAACCAACTTTAACCGTTTTCCGCAAAAAAAATTATTTAGATACAAATTATAGTTTGATACGAGAAAATGTGTTAAAAATCTCTTATTTAATGAGTCTTTTTAGTGATATGAGACCCAACATATTGCACGATCAGTTTTAGAAAGAAAAAAAAATTGATGTGGTTCTACTTTTTTAAAAAATCGGACTGAGATTTCCAACAAAATATATATTATTTGTAATAATTTAACCAGAGATATTCCTAAAGTAGGACCAGGTGATTTTACTCCATGCAAGTAAAATTGGATCACCTGATTAAAAAATCATGATACGTATGCTTAGAAACAAAAAACACATTATGGAAAGACTTTAAACGACAAATTTTTTAATGAATTATTCCTCTGTAAACATTTACAAATTATACGCAACAATTTACAAATACTACCAATAAATACTTCATATAAATAATTTACTTACCAAGTGTGGGCCTAAAAAATTATACCATATAAGTCTAAAGCTAATTATTGTCCTGAATGGGCACATGGAAAACGAACTAATAAAACTATACGTGTGATTTTTGGCGGGCTTCAGTATAAATTACAAGCACAGTAGGCAAATCTCGCATATAAAATATTTAAATATCGACACAATTATAACTAATAACTATTCTAATTTATTTTGTATAATGTACTATTATATTATTATCACTCGTGCACATATAAATTGTACTTTACCTATTTTTAAAGATAGCGTCACGAGCAAAAAACAAAACATTTTTTGTTTCAAAACGGGCGACGTGATGGATAGCGTGCCGCTAGATCCTATTAAATTTATTTAAATGAATAAAATAAAGTTAATTATATAGAATTATTTAAGAGTCGTAAAAAATAAGGAAATTTGGTTATGCTATATTTAAATTGAATAAAATTACATATTTTAATTTTAAGAATTTTCAGTTTTAATAAAATAAATTGGTATTGATAAATTTTAACAGATAAATGTATTAAGCTTTTAATCAAAACATACGAAAAAAAAAATTAAAAAATTCACATCACATAAGGCAGCAGTTCTCAACCTTTCTCTTCTTGCAAACCCCTTCTAAAAACCGAAATAAATTGGCAAACACCCTGTGTAGTCATTAGGAGGAATAAATAAAATAGTAAAATTGCGTTATTAAAATTTAATTTCAATATTGAATAACGTACACCAGTCAAAATCAGATTTGGAAAAAAAAATTCCTTACAGCAAACTGATAACGGAATTTTGTAGGTGACATCATAACTAACGAAAGAAAAATAATTCGAACCACCGGTGGCCTACTAGGGTGAAATGGGGGTGATTTTTAGGGGTCCTCAAAATTTCCCGAAAAAAACGCCAAAAAATCGTTTTTTCTTCCACAAAATAATTCAATTGAGCTCAAATTTGGAGAAAGTATACCTCCTAATGTCTCAAATAAGCTATATTTTTTTCGTGCAAAAATATTCAATTGTTGCGGTTTTATTTAACCTTAAAAAAAAATTTAATTGCGTTTTCCTTAAAAATAATTATCCGACAGGGTTCGAACTGGGCCTTTTTTTATTTTTACTTTTACTTTCAATAAATGAATATATATATATATATATATATATATATATATATATATATATATATATATATATATAGATATAGTACAGTGGAAAAAATGCCGAAAAATCGAAAAAACCGAAAAAATGGCAATTTCCATCCTGCGTTTTACGATTATTGTCAATAATTTGTTGTTATTTATTAAAATTATTATATTTTTATAATGTCCTTATTTACTATAAACAATGAGCAAAAATTTATAAATTAGTTACATCGCTCAATTACGTTTAAATTAGTAAATAAACAAAAAAGTGTCTTGTTAACCCCTATGCCTTCTACCATAACAATATAAATGCGGCATTTAAATGATCCCATTTTTATATATTTGATAATTTTAATATATTTACTTTTAATTCTAATCGTTAATAATTTTTAAATTGTTTATTTAGATTGTTAATTGTCTATTATTAAACGAAACTAAAAAAAAATTGGCAAAAATAAAAAATTTGCTTTAGTCAATTTCAATTGATTAATACTGAATAATGTTCAGTTTGAAATTCAAATTATTTATATAAAAATAGTTGGAGATGTGAAGGAAATATTGAAGCGGATTTATGATTGAACAGAGGGATGCAGAATGACAAGACCATAACTACATGTCGCAATAAACGTAGTTATTATTGCCAGTCTTTTTCTTACAAAACTGAACTAAGAAAAGTAATTAATTTAAAACTAATAATTATTATCAGTGATAAAGTCACTTTACATTTTAAAAATAATAAGAAAATTAATAATTTTATTACAATACTAATTATTTACATTTTTATCATCGTCAAGTCTCGTTTGCTTTGGAGAAAGTGGCGGTTCTTTTTCATGTGATTCCACACAAATAACAGCTTCTCCAAAAAATATCAACTGCTTCAGATTATTGGGCTCCATTTCTTCTGATTCACTATCGTCAATTGAAATTCTTTGAGCTTCTGCATTTGTACAATTTTCTAAATTGTAACAACTTGAACATAAATTGGTACATTTTAGATCATGTTTCCTACAATTATATCTTGCAGTAGAACAACCTTTTTCGTAACTGCAACAAATTGTTTTGAGGAGACTAACGGGTATCAAATGATCTTCAGTGACATTCGGCTATAAGCAATAATTTAATTTCCAAGACATGTTTGAAGTTGATAATATGCCCTAAAACAATGTTGTTTTGCTGCTCCTGATGTTGGTGGTAATTTGTCCAGTTTGAAGGTTGATCGTGGCTGTTGGGTATATGTGAAACAAATCATGAAGCGCTATATTTATTTTTACTGTCAATCCATGCTATTAATTTACAGTCACTTCAACTATCAACTCCTTGCCTGCATCTTTTTTGTTAAAGATATCCGGCAAGGCAACCAAATTGTTATTTTGCAGGAGTGTTTTATCATCGTTACTTTTAATTTTCCTGCAAAAGTTGAGGTAGTCTAGCAGCCAGTGAAATAAGGCATAAAAGGCAAATATTTTCGTTGTGATGGATCTTTGAAACTATCAGAAGTATAGTAAGAATCTGGAATGTTACCCGTGGATGGTTTGTGAAATAATATTTTCGAATTTCTGTCATTCAATTCATTTAAAAGCACGAGCAGATCAATATCTGGTCCAACAACTATCACAGTTTTGTCATCTACGGCGACTTCAATTACTGTATTTATTATGAAGGTATCAGCATCTTCTGTTGCCTGAAACAGCAGGATTCACATGTATCCTGCTGTTTCAAATTCTTGTGTTAATATTTGTATTAACTAATTTTTATTACTGTCATTGAATAAAAATTTTTCTTCCAAATATGGTATATTTCTCCACTACACTACTCCTTTAAATTAAAAATAATCTTAACGGTATAATAGCTGCTCGGTTGATGCTCTGAAACGAACTGAGACCCTTCTACTAGTAAAGGGTGTTTTTTATAGAGGTATAGAATTTTTAAATGTAATAAAACAAAGATGAATTTTTTAAATTGAAATTAAATTTACTTTACTGCCACGGCTGGCTCGAACGTAGTCTAATCTGGAGGTCCAATTTTCGATGACTTTTTCCAACATTTGTGGCCGTATATTGGCAATAACGCGGCGAATGTTGTCCTTCAAGTGATCAATCGTTTCGGGCTTATCGGCGTAGACTAGCGACTTCACATATCCCCACAGAAAATAGTCTAGCGGCGTTAAGTCGCACGATCTTGGAGGCCAATTCACAGGTCCGAAACGTGAAACTATGCGCTTACCAAACGTTTCTTTCAATAAATCAATTATGGCACGAGCTGTGTGACATGTTGCGCCGTCTTGTTGAAACCACAGCTCCTGCACATCATGGTTGTTCAATTGATGAACGAAAAAGTCAGTAATCATGGCTCTATAGCGGTCACCATTGACTGTAACGTTCTGACCAGCATCGTTTTTAAAGAAGTACGGACCAATGATTCCACCAGCCCATAAAGCACACCAAACAGTCAGTTTTTCTGGATGTAACGGTGTCTCAGCATACACTTGAGGATTATCATCACTCCAAATACGGCAGTTTTGTTTATTGACGTATCCATTCAAACAAAAGTGAGCTTCATTGCTAAACAAAATTCGCTTATGAAAATCGGGATCAACGGCAATCTTGTTTTTGGGCCCATTCACCGAATCTACGCCTTGCTAGGTGATCGTGTGGTTTCAATTCTTGCACGAGTTGGATTTTGTAAGCACGCAAACCAAGATCTTTCCGTAAAATCTTCCATAAAGTGAATGGACACATATCCAATTCCTGTGCACGATGGCGGATAGACTGATTCGGGTCTTCCTCTACGCTACGCTCTACAGCAGCAATGACTTCTTCTGTACGCACTGTACGACGTCTCTGTGGATGCGTATTATCATTTAGAGTCAGGGGCGGATCCAGCGCCTCTCTTTGGGGGGGGCGGTGATATCACAAAAGTACAGTATGTCAAGAATGGCAAGTTGTCAACGGGGGGGGGGGAGTGCAAGCAGCATACTCATTCCTAATATAAAAGGCAGAATGGGTTCTTCTTTCCTGAACTTAAAGCTCTTGGGAAGGGGGGGGGGATCGCAAGTACACACATTCCTATACTATATTCAAGAACTAGAGAGAGTAATAAAACTGTTACTGAAACCTCCAACGTACCTGCTCCAGTGCCGCTGGTAACTGAGAACTGTCGTAAATCTAATTATATTTCATTTTATTACTGTAACATAAAAATTCTGATAGTTTAATTTAATTTCTGTCAGTGAGCAAAGTACACCTTACAGTTTGTTCTTAGTGATTTATCTTGTCTACGTTTGTTTTTATATATTATATATCTAGATAATAATGTTTAAAGCTCTATTGAGATATGTTCCAACATGACAGGAGTTGGAAAATCTACTATGTACCGAATACTGAAGGAGAAAAAACGACTGGAATTGTTAGTACTCCCAAGCCACATTCGATCACAAGCAGATGAAAAACCTCGTTGGAAGAAGAAATGAAAACTGCAATTAAAGGAGTTTTATATACATTTTATTATGAGAAGCAGATCTCAACCGTCTACAAAATTCTAACTAAAATGAATGAGGATCGCGATTTACCTGCAATTAAAAGAACTGATCTCTGGAAATTGCTCAGAGAACTTAATTTTTGCTGGGAAAAACCAGATAGAAAATCTGTTCCTATAGATAGTCCGGAAACTGTCCGTTGGAGAAATAAATATATCTCTCAATTAAAAGATAGAGTTGCTAGAAATAACACAATTAACAAAATTAGTAATTTAACTAAACTTTTGAAAGATTTTTTTGAATAAAGTTACTGCGGAAAATTGGAAAAAATCCATATAATAAAAGAATAAAAAGAAATGTGAGAACTCGATCTCATGATCGGTGAGATAGAGGAACCAATTATAATTAATTTGAGCGAAGATAGTTTCACTGACTTTGATTACGAATTATATACGTAATGTTAATTAGTGTAAACTCAATTTATTATTTAAATTTTTGTTTTTGTTGTATTTTATTGTTTAATATTGTTTATATGTTTTTTTATATATATATATATATATATTTATTTTAGTACGTCCAACTCTTTAATTTTATATATATTTAATTCCAATTAGCCGTAAGTTCATTATTATGTTATTATTGTATTTGTGTCTTTTTCTTAAGCGTGTAGAATTAACATGTTTATCTTATTTTTTGGGGCTATCGTATTTCCATATAATAAAGTAAATTAAATTAAGATATCAGTACAATAGAAATAAAAATAAGTAGGTCTAATTTTAATTACAACATAAAAAAAGTAATTACATTTAAATCCCTTTTTAGTGTTTATTTGTAATACTGCAGATGGTTTAAGAAATAAATAAACTGAAACGTCAAATATCCTAAAAATGTTTTTAATTAATAATAAAATGACCGATAGCCCCAAAAATATTTTAATATTATATGGACGAATTTATTTTTTTATATATGTTTACCTTTTTGTATTTTTAACAATGGATATTTTGTAAGTATTTAAATCATAACTTTTTTTTGAGAGAATAAGGTTACGTTTTAGTCCACTATAATAGATCGGTATTTTTGATTATAAAATTTCTAACCCGTCCCTATGAAAAATATATGTGTCTAACTGATTTTGCTAAAGACACCGGACTAAAGAACACAGGTAGTTTGCGAAGAGAAAAAGGATAAAAAATGATTTATTACTCTCTCTATTTCTTAAATAAACTGTAGTATAAGAGGAAACATCGAGTCCATTTTCCTAAACTCCAAGCTCTTGGGGGGGGGGCGATCGCCCCCACCGCCCCCCCCTTGGATCCGCGCCTGTTTAGAGTAAACGTGGTGTGAAAACGTTCCATAGTTAATCGAATTAATTGCTCTGATGGACGATTATATTGACCGTAAAATGGACGTAGTGCGCGATACATATTTCGAACAGAACCATGATTTTCAAAATAAATTTGTACAATTTGGAAGCGTTGTTCAGGAGTCAGTCTATTCATGTTGAAATGCCAAACCAAACTAAACATAAATCACTTGACAGCTGACAAAATGGCCGCCAGTTAAAAAAGTGTTGCCAACTTAAAGTTCTATACCTCTATAAAAAAAACACCCTATAGAAGCCGTCCATTTTACCCGGTTGCTTACAATACAAGGGCCTGTATTGTTGCCTGTTGCGATGTTTATTCAAAATTCCGCCATTACAATATTTTTTTCGAGAACCTCTTTTATAAAGCTCGCGAACCCCTAGGGGTTCGGAAACCACCGCGTGGGAAACGCAGCTATAATCAAAACCTGGAACATTAAAAACCTAAAATTGTATTAAAAGTCACACCATCAAAATCTATTTAGATAAATACCTAGTGTTCATGAGAACTAAAATTTGTAATTATAAGGAAGGATAAAAATGATAGAATAAGCATAAAATTTATTAGATGTTGGTTATATTAAATTTTCAATATTTTCGAAGCAGTTGAATTCATCGGCAGGGTATATTGTACAAAAATATTCTAAATTTCTTGGAGATTTAAAATAATTGAAAACATACCAGATGTTTTAATTAAAAAAATAAAGGGACATCGTCATTTGACAGTTGTTGACGTTACGGGAACATAGAACGCAAAATCAAATAGAAGAATTTTATTTCTGTATCCACTATCACTTTCTATTCCTTATACAATAATCTAATTTCCACAAAAACCCTTACATATCTTATTCCTTTTATATCTGTATCATGGACTAGACCAACTACTTATCGGTGAATTTGGTAAAAAAAACATATTTAATATTCATATATTTATAACAGATATAATTTTCAATAAAAGGAACCCTGATGAAACAACAGCTTTATTTTTGCACACTCATTGAAACTAAAGACTGAAATAACAACAATAGTGCTGACAAAAATTTAATTAAGTGAAAATTAACAACTACTTTAAATCAGTTTCCTCACTTTGTTAATAAGTTTTTTCCCAGTGATTCAAAAATATTTAAATCACTTCATTTTGGATATAAATCTCTATTTAAACAGAAACAACTATTTCACATTCATTTTGTCAGTTTTAATAGGCTATTTATTTCGTTTTGTTTCAGTAATCCTGACAGGGAAAGTTTTAAAGAAATTCTAACATTTTTAAAACGGGCTTGTTAACCTTAACGTCAAAACCGAAAATCTTCTCCATAAATAACTAATTTTAACTTCCTATCTTTTAATTATTAGTTTATTTATTGCCTGTCTTAGAAAAATGAATTGCGTTTATTTTGTATTTTTCTTAGTATTACTTGTAAAAGTTTAACTATTATTCCAATAGGCAACAAAGAGTATACTGTATAATATAAAAATAACAGACAATATTTCTTCTTTTTCTTTACCTATTGTAGCCCGCTAATATCGCTAAGGATATTTTTTTTTGTATTAATTTCCAAGAGCGACTCTTTTGTTAAAATTAGTTAGTGTGTTGTTCTTAAATGTAAAGCAAAGTTGGCATAACAGTGCTTTCGCCGTCATCTTGATAAACAATAACTGTGCAAACCTAGAAAACTATTGATGTTCATCATTATCTTGTATTTTCTGAATCAACTATTACTGAAATGTACAGTATATCTATTCAAACCCCTCAATAGACTTCACAGGCATCCTCTTCAGCAAACTCAGGATAAGGGCAAGAGACAAACGCTCAACCACGACAAGAGACTGAAGATCACAGAATTACTGTAGTAGCAGAAGTGCACGTTCAAAAGAGTAATGAGTAAAATAAGCGATATACATATCGATTTTTCAACAGACTCTGAGTCTGCTTTGCTTGCACCAATGCCAATAGAAGTAACTGAAATTTATTCTCCTTCCTTACATTATAGTGTTAAGAATACCGCTCATATTCCTTTAACAAGCATAAGTTCATTACTAAAAGCAAATCATTTACAGACACGTCACAAAAATGGAAGCAAGTCCGAAAACATCACTTTCGGTCCTTACAAAGGCAAGCTAGGAGCCAAAAATTGCAAAGCAATAATAATTCGAAATCAAAGATAAAAAGTGCAATTTAGCAATGAAAGATACAAAGATACATCTACTGAAGAATGGACACGATGCAATAGTTGCAAATCTTGGTGACATGAAGACTGTAGCAACTATGAAAACGGTATATTGGTTTGCGATTTATGTGGAGAAGTATAAGAGTACGCACAGCATACCATTACCCGGCATGTAAGATAAAAATCCCCATTTCTTTAAATAATATTAATGTTAAATTAAAGGTTTGCTTATGATATAAATTAGATTTTATGTTCTTTTACCATCAAGAATCTAACAAAGAAAAATAAAAACTTATTTCGTTACAGCAACAAACCTGTTTTTTTTTTATTTGAAATGATTTTAGAAAATTGCATACAGATACCCCTTGTGACTCTATATTCTTTTTTCTGACTTCTCTATTAAACTGAAACTCAGTTTGGATTAGTCCATTTTGCGCTGCGTGGTTGCATTTTATGCCGATGTTTGATTCATCGTTAAGGTTTTAGTTCTCAGCTTAATCAGAGTCCTAAAAAAACCTTTATGATGGATTATCCTCCGAAGTAAAAGTGGTGAACAAAAATTTGCGACATGACTGTAGCGTATCTCCCATGATTTATGTGGAAAGGCTTTACAACCATGGAAAATTTAAGATATGAGGAATGACAATCGATATTGTAGAGACCTATTTATACACGCTCCAGTTTTCCGACTACCAGGTAATCATAACTAACGGTAAGGACGATTTAGATTATATAGCAAGGAAATTGTAAGAAGAATACCAAAATGGAAATTAGAATTCAATATACACAATGCCAAATAATTTTTGATCGGACTATAAATAACAAACATACAGCTGGAAAATGGCATGATTGAAATATATTCTGATAACACTACTTAGGTGTATTCTTGAACACAACAGGGAAGGATACAACGAATAACTCAAATGATCAATTATTTAACTGGGATACTCGAAAGTAATAAAATAGAAAAAAAAATTATAATCAGACTCTAATTAAAATTAATCTTGCTCCGACACGTGGCTGAAACAACAAAAGGGAACTCGAAGCAGTTGAAATGGATGTACCCAGGAGGATACTTGGTGTATCCAGAAGAGAGAAAATATGGAATGAAATAAATAGATAACAAATGGAAATAGATGGAACAATAATAACAGATATTCATGTTCACCGAATTACAAAAACATTTGAAGCAATGGTTACTAACAATTTTTCGAAAACGTGCAGGACCAGAAAAACTTAAAAAGAAGGTGTAACCAGGGCTATGTGAGTAAGACATTTATGAGAGGGCCAATGTAGACGAGGTACTGCATAGAGTGACTAAAAAATGTAAAATTCTTAAGAAGGTGAAAATACGTAAATTTGAATATTTAAGACACAATGCGTAATGAACAAAGAATGGTTTGTTGTAGCAGATAATCAAGCAGCCATCAGTGCGCTGAGTTCTCAAGTAATTAGCTCTAAGATGGTCTGGAATGCTTAGAGGAACTAAACAGATTAGGTAAGGATAATAAGGACACCCTCTTGTGCTTACTGGAACACACCGGGGTAGAGGGGAATGAAATAGTAAACAAGCTCACGTGAAATTGTGCACAAGACCATTTCTAGGGCCTGAACCTCTCTGTGTAATCAGTAGCAGTGTAGTGCTGGAAAAAGTAAAGATAACGAGAGCAGGAAATCTAATTACTGAACGGATCTGCAACAAATAAAACAAGCAAAGATACTCTTGGGAACTACGACCAGAAGAGCTTAAAGGAATGTATAAGCCTAAGCAAAAACCAACTTATAAATCTGAGAGGAATTCTAACGGAGCATTACTATCTGAAGGGATATCTCAAGAAACTGGGATTGGCAGAAAGAGAAGAGTGTATATTCTGCGAGGAAGAGTACAAAACCTCTATTCACATCCTTTCAGCGCTTTACAGAACACTAGAATTCTTGGGAACACACCAAATAGAAAACGGGAATTATCCACTTTAAAGCCATTCAACATCCTAAGGTTCCTAAAGAAGATATGACTGAAGGACGTGCTCTAGTCGGCAGGGTATCCATCCCTAACGACTTCGTAGCAGAAGGGAAATACAATAGATCTGCTAGGTCGCGGTGTACTGATCTCCAATTTCACACACATACACACAACTTATTTTACAATGGAAGGTCCACAGTACAAAAGGTTCAGGAAGGAGAGAAAAATTTCTTGGTACCAAAAGTTTAATGAAAAGGTTTGATCTGAGTGCCACTGAAATTCACAGAACAGCTAATGAAATTAAAACAGAAATTGCAAGAAGATGTCCCATAAGTATACTAGAGATACATACAAGATAATGCTAGACCTCACGCAGTCAGAGTTGTTAGGGATGAAGTGGGAATTACGCGGTTTGATTGGCCAGCACTCAGTCCAGACATGAATCCCATCGAACATATCTGGGATGAGTTGGGTCAACACATCCAAAGGTATTCACCTGCTCCAAGAACGGCCCAGGAGATGTTATTGCAGGAGTGGAATATCATCGACAGAATGTGATCTTTAATTTGATTGAAAGTATGCCTCGTTGTCTTGAAGCAATTATTAATGCAAGAGGAAGGATTACACGTTATTAATGGTCAATTTTTTTTATTAATGTTCTTTTTTCTCTTTTTTTATAAAGTTCCTGATAACAATAAGTCGCGCTTCGTTTCTAATGGGAATTTGTTGCTTTTTCAGAATAAATCATAACAACCAAAAAAGATGTTTACTGGTTTAATGTTGAATATTAAATTTAGCGTAAAAATACAGTGCAATGATTTACAATCTGCAAATATACGCTTAAAACAGAAAATCCCAAAAAGACATCACAATTTCAATGGGACCTATATTTTTACTCGCCAGTGTATTATCTCAAAGAACTAGGTCTGGTAAGGTTTACCATAAAATTGTAGCCGAATGCATATAAATAATTATAGCCAAAAACAAAAGTAGCGTTTGTTTCCCTTGATCCTGATAGAGAAAGTTTTCAAGGAATTCTAATATTTTTACAAGCTAGTTAACTTTAATGTCAAATTCGAAATTCCCATTCATAAATAACTAATTTTAACTTCCTACCTGTTAATTATTGCCTTTATTTATTGCCTGTCTGTCGTAGAAAAATGAATTGTTTATATTTTGGATTTGTTTATTTAATAACATATTTAAGCTGACTTAATCACGTAAGGCAGAAGATTCTCCTCCTTCCATTCGTATTAGATTCTTTTAACTGTGTAGCTTTGATTTTGATTATCGGAATAGACCTTGCTTGGGACGTTACTAAATTATCCTGATTTTTTAAAGTAGTTATAGATATATAATTTAATTAAATTGATGTTTTAGCTGAATAGTAAAGATAAATGAGCTTTTTTTCTTTAAGATTTGGAATGACAACACTACTTTACAGCCAATTTGCAGTCTTTGGTTACTTTTTGGTCTAACATACATAAACTGGTTCAAAACAATAAGGATACTTGGAAAAGCAGTAGTGGAACTCCAGAAGGAATAGAAATAAGAACATAAAAGTATTTTTAAAATCAGTAGCTATAACATTAAACTAATATGGTTATTAGGGTATGGAGTATTTAGCAATGGACATATAAAGTACTGCGTAAGCGCACCTAAATTCTTGCTGTTTTATTTCTCGTAATTATCAAAAAACTTCATCCCTCAAAGTGCTTAAATCGAAGTAAAAAATACTCTGCTTTCGATTTAGACTATCAAAAAATATATATTCAAATATTTCTTCTCCGAATATAACACATTTTGTATTTTCTCGTGGTCAAATCACTATATAATATACCGGAGCGCGACATTGCGAAATTTACGTTTTCCATAAATTAGAGAAATTGTGCACAATCTGGCAATATCACGTAAGGGTGTCTAGGGATGACAAGTCAACCACAAAGTCTCAGTACCCTAAGGCTTAAAATAACGGAAGTACCCATTTAAATCCATATAAATTTCACTCTGTCGTGTAGCCGAATCTACTTATAGGTGGCCCCTATATACGAGAAGTACGCCGTTGCTTTTCAAACATCTGATACTCGATGTTTCTAGAAAATACCAGAAGTATGAAACGGCTATAAAAGCAGCTGGCCGGCAGTTGTATCATTAGTATTGGTTTAGCAAGAGTAGTTGTCAGTATTAGATAGAGAAGCGAAGTGCGCGAACAAGCCAATAGTAAGAGCCTTGTATTAGTATTATCTTTGTATTCAGTAAGGTTAGTTGACGCCTAAAAACGTAGTATCACATCTCTAAACCAACGTACGCGACAGGACAAAAATATCTAAAGTACAGAAACGTGCCTGTGTTAACCCCGCGGATAGTTTTTGCTACATATGTGCTCAGTTTACCCCTAAGTATTTTGGATATCTTGTTGGCGATTAAGATCGGAATTGGACTACTCACATATGTTGCTAAATCTCTGCAGCAAATCTAAATAACTGGTTAAATGGCAAACGCTTTTCTATGCCTTTTGCATGGCAAAAGTGTTTAGTTTTTCATGAAAGAGCAAACATAATATTGAATATCCGGATATTCCCTCAGCAATAAAACCAATTCTTTATGGAAGTTTACCAATACCAGGGTTTCTGGTAAAATGGGAGGAAGATTTAGAAATGTATGATAATAAGGTAAAACCCGATAATGCATTAGAAAAAGACGATTCTTATTTTCCTGAAAGGGAAGGAAAAGTTCCCATTTAATCGAACAACCGGAATTAAATGATCTAGTTCGGGATCTCCACTTGTCCAAAGGGCATTAATTTGGATTTGCATATAACCTGGATGAATTGCGCTTATTTGTATATTCTTCTAAAATAGTTTAAAAACACTTTTGCTCCATAATAGCAACAAAAGACCCTCAATTCCTTTTGTACATGCTATTTACATGAAGGAAACAAACGAAAGTAACCTATTCTAAATACAATAAACTATAATACGTATAAGTGACAAATATGGGATGGATTTACGAAATATTGCTGTTTTCTTTGTTTTTGGGACAGTAGAGCAACATAGGGCCATTACCACGTAAAAGAATGGCTTCTGACAGACCAATATATTCCAGATCAAGCTAACATAAAGAATATACCTCTTGTTGATCCCAAAAAAAGACTGTTACCTCCATTACACATTAAAATGGGATTGATTAAAAATTTCGTTAAAGCATTAGATAAAGAAGGAGATGGGTTTAAATACCTTAAAGAAATTTTTCTAAACTAAGTGATGCTAAGTTTAAGGAAGGAATATTTGTTGGACCACAAATTTGAAAAATATTAAGGGATTAACAGTTTGATCAAAAATTAGGTGATACTGAATTAGCAGCGTGGAGTTCTTTTAAAACAATTGTATCGGAATTTTTAGGAAACAAAAAATTAGAAAACTACGAAAAACTTATTGTAAAACTACTTGAAAGCTACTGCAAAACGAGCTGTGGTATGTCTCTTATACCCATTTGTTGCAGTCCCATTTAAATTTTTTACGAGAAAATTTCAGTGCGGTTAGTGACGAGCAAGGAGAAAGGTTCCACATTACTCCATTATATTAACAATGGAGTAACGCTACCAAGGTAGATGGGATCCAACAATGATGGGGGATTATTGTTGGTTTCTTATGGGGGAAAGCGATCAGAAATATAAACGAAAGTTAACATTGGCTAACAAGTTATGTACAAAAGACTTACTATAAAAGTATTTTTATGGGTATTTTTCGTAAATAAATACTGCTATCCTTAAAATATCTCGTTTTTTTTATTGTTTTGAATTTATGTATAAATATTATATAAAAATGTTTGTATTAAATAAAAATAACTGATACATTCTATGACTCAAAATCTATACGTGGTAGAAAATTTTCGTGGTTGAATTCGCAATCAAGATGCTTTAAACTCCCATAGACAGCCATTATACCATCAGTCGCAATTTTTTTTTTTGAATTTGTTGACTAGTGTAATACATCATAGTTAACAGAACTATATCTAAGGGTATATACAATATTTGAGATATGAACTTGCACAATTGATGTTCTAACGCTGGTAATTCACATTTCCAATCAAGAAGTTTGCATATCACACCTAAGTGAATTGGAGTCTTACCAAGTTTCTCTTCTAAAAATTGGCCGTTTTCTTTCTAACAAAATTCAACATAAAGAGAACAGGCTGATCGTATTTTTTAAAAGTATCGTTTTCGGTATTAGTTAGTACATAGTATTGACAGTACAAGTGAAATGTTTCACAACTAAATAGAAACTTTCATAGACCAATACTCAGTTATCGCTTCTTACAAAATGCTACCTATATCAGCCTGCACTTTTGCAACAAAAGAAGCATTTTAAAGTTTCAAGCTTTAAAAATAGTATTTGACTTCTATTCTCAAAAAAATATTACCCTAGTCTTTTTAGTTTTAAAGTAACCTTCGTCGAAACTGGCTCTTCTTTTCGCTACCATTGACTGAATATCTTTCGCCAATTCATATTGTTAAATTGTATATTCTAAAAATCAATTAATATCATTATATTTTAAAATAATAAATTTCTTTGCGCATTTCAATCGCATGCCATATGTCACCTTACCATAATTCAAAATATAAAACCCAGACCAGTTTACTAAACCTGAAACGATACTACAAAACGGACACAAGGTGACTAGATTGGGCAGCGTAGAACAAGTTTAGGTACCGGTGAGTATTTACGATTTTGTCCAACGTCTGCTTGAACACTGCTCACTAAATCATCTGAGGGTCGTTCTACCTAAAAAAGGAATTTTACAATGAGAATTTTGAAAACAAAAGTTTCTTAATAAAGGTAAGTTTTAAGAAAATTATAATATGTAGTTGGGTTGGTCAACATATTTGGGATAAAGCTACCATGGTAATGAAAAAGAGCATATGTTACATTTTTATATGTTTCAATTTTTTTGTTTTGTAATCAATATTTTTTGTCACTTTTTTATAATTTTTTTTCTAGATATAATAAAACTTGTGAAACTTGGGATTAAAGATTACAAAAATCAAAAATTATGATACATAAGAGGGAATAACAATCAAAAATCAATATTTATCACTGAAAATAGTTTTATTGTTTTGCAAAATATTGTTTACGATGATCAAATATAAAAATATTTATGCCAATGTAAAGATGTTATCCACAAAACATGGTACCTGAACGCATCAACCGCCCTTTTTGGCATTGTATTACCGGATGATGGATGCACTTATTTTTTTTTTTAATTTTTGTAATTATTTCGCCGCATTAGTAACAACCAAGTCCCTGCTGACATCTGTTTTTTATTTAATTTTTTGCACAACGTCAATAACAATCATGTTCCTGCACGGATTCCATGTTGAATTATTGAATTTTTATTGCCAAATTTATTTCTTAATTTATTCCACGGGTCTCCTCACTACCTTTCCAAATTTGGGCTATTTTTGGATTTAATTGAGAGGTCAACGAATCTAGCCATTATTTGGTTTTTAATTGTACTCATCTCCGAGAATATGGACTTATTTACGCATTTTCCGGTTTTATTGGATTATTTTTATCCTTCAGGAAACGTGGAATTTCGTTTCCGTCGGGATTAATCAGTTTAAAAATTTCTCAAATTTTCAAGTATTTGTGCAATCTGCGATTTAATACAAATCAGGGTTTGTTGCTGAGGTTCCACCAAACCTCACGAACAGACTGAAATCTCAAGCCGCCTCACATGTCTTCCCGTTCACAGGGATAAAAGGGAATGAGTGGAGATCAGAATGAATAAAAATTATCAGAGAATGCTTCTAAAGATTGGGTCATTTAGGAAGATTTTATCAAGTAACACTCATCCTTGACTCTTAGTTAACTTTCATTCACTTTTATCTTTTTCACTATTTTTTGCCTTAAATTTGCCACCTTTTATGTACTGAATTCAGCGTATTTCCTGAAAATCAAATCCGGGATTATTTAACTCTTCACCGTTACGTTTGGGTTTATTTTTTAAAATCGGGATTTCATGACTATATAGCCAACATAAAGCCGACTATTAGTCGCAATGTTAAATTAGGTTATTTCCTCTTGGTCAAGTTCTTGTAATTATTTTTAAGTCGTTTTTTTTTCGGTGATTTCTAAATCCTTCAGGACCTGCAGGAAATCTTTATAGTTTAGATCTACCGAACACTAAGACTGGACTAGTATTCGATTGTTTTCGACAGTGCATTGAATACTGCTGGAAAACACATAACTGCTATTTACTTTCGGGTTCAGACGCATAAATACAAGACTCGTTGCCTGTTACGATCTTAGGAATGTTATTTGAAGCATTTCCTTGCACCGACTGACACGAGTCTTCTTTTGAGCGATTGTCAGATTATGTGAGATGCAATGCGACCAAATATACATGAAATATATTATATACATTATTGTTTACGTACACCATCCGTGTTTCTTTGTCGAATTTGGATGACGTTCACGTGATTTGTTCATGAGCGAATGACGGTAACAACTGAAATCATCAAACCAGGAATATATGGTTGTTTTTGTAGGTGCCTGATCACTATGTAAAGAATTAAGTTTATTGATGGACTCTTGTTGAGATCAACTAAAATAATCGCACGAAAAATATTAAAGTTGCTGTAAACGACACAAATAGTATATATAAATTACTACCCTTATACACCTTAAGTATAGATTTTAAGTTTTTTAACAAATTGCTCTTACTAGAAGTGAGATATTTGACTACTGAAAAACTGAAAAAATGGTTGGTTAGCGAACCGTTTGGCAGACAGTTCTTGAAAGGAAATATTTTAAATCAGTTTTCAGCATGTTGTAGAAGAAGCCCATTAGGGAAACTCATAAACAAATTTTTCTCATATCTATCCAATGAGGCTAAAAACTGAAAAAAAAATTTCACTGGCCAGCTTTATCGCGTTTTTGAACGTATTTTATTCTTTCATGTAAAATTATTATTAAACCTACGAATTTTAAAGACTGATTAAAAGCAAAAAAGTAAATTAAGTTATTACGAACGAAAAAAAAAACAACATCAACCCAAATTAAAAAAGTATACTCACAAGTTAAAAATAAATAAAAACTTAATTTAATTAAGAACGCAAGCTTTCACGGCTTTTGGTCAACTTAAAAATCATGATTCCGAATTCAGTGTTCTAACCTCGTAGAATAAAGATCCCTGAAGATGCTTTGTGCAATCGTAGGCGAAACGTCGGATAATAATTCTAATTTAGCACAGTCTAAACCTAAGAACCATGATTTTCGATATTCATAGGTCTTTTCTTTTCTGGAAGATAAGAATGGTATGACTGATTAGTCGAATCTAATCTTTCTCTTAGCGTATCATGGTATTTTTTTGATATATTCTAAGCTAATCTGATTATTTTTGCAGTTCTGCAGGACCTCATCATATCTATTATTATATCTAAAGATATTTGGAAAGACTGATAGCTTTGGGATGGGAGGGGGACTTTTCACATTCCGCTCTGTCTTTCTGATCTTTTTGTAATTGATTATTACCAACCGGTGTTTTGTCTTTCTTACTATTTTTTTCTTTTCTTCTTCTTTTTGGAACTTCTAACTCATTGCCGCTCTCCTGCGCCTTTAAATGTTCAGATGGTTCTCTTGTAACTTCTATATTACTTTTGAGCTTTCCTCTATTTTGTTTAACAATAAGCTATTTCTTCATCCCTTAGAGTGGTGGCCTTAAGTTGGTTTTTGAGTTGTTGTGTTATGGAAAACTTGGTTCTCACTTTGAGCAAACACTTTTGCTGTCTTAGAAATTCTAGCTATGCATACCCCATTAAAAATCTGTAGGAAAGAGTAGAATTTCATATTTTTACACTAATGTTTCCAAATAAACCATCGTTGATAAATAAAATTAATGAAGTTTGAAGAAATCTTCTGGAAAATGTTGCTCAAAATTTGATTGTCTCCAATGCCGCAACGTTGTGGTCTAATAATCAGCAATAATGGATATTATGTTAATAATTAACTTAGTACTTTTAACTACTATAACACAGGCCTACAAAATTTTTTAGAGCCTCACAACCAGAATTGAAACTATACTTTTCCGAAGGTTTTCAATATGTTAAATCTGAATCTGAATTGACCTGTTGCTTCGCTACTTTTAAGGTTATGTGTTAGGGCAAGTAAGGTTTATCATTGTACTATATGTTATTCGAAATTTCTAGTGTCTCTTCAAAATCTGCTTGAATTTATATTGATATCTTTTTTCGTCTCTTAAATATCGCCCATTGAAATTTATTAGTTTGTGGAATCTTGGATAGATAGAAGTCATTTTGAAGGAAGTTAATCTTTTCTCGTCCATATGCTATCCCGGATTAGGAGATGCTCTTTCGATTTGTGGCATCAGATTTTGCGTACAACCCATAGAAAATTTATAAAGATGGATCGAAGTTAAGGTTGCTAATCAGTCTTTCAAACTCAGGCAGTAAGAGTCCTCGAAGCAAGATCTAAATTTTAGTCGAGGAACTTCGAGGTATGCGAAAATGAAAATAGAAGGATGTAGAATCCGATGAAGAATAAGTAAATAAAATATGCCATATTAAGAATTATAGTGAATACGTCATCTTAGGTATGAAAATTTGGAAAATTTGAATTTATTTCCTTATTTGGCGACCTCAAAAATCTGTGAATATAAAGTTTCAGACACAAATTCAGGTTGTTCAAAAATTTTAGTCTGCTGTATTAAATGCCCCAACCCCCTTTTGTTGTATGATGTGAAATAAAATAATATTAAATATAATTTGTGTTGTTTTATTCAGGTGAGTGTACTGCATTAAAAAAATATGTATGGGTGTTGATCAAAAACCTCCTGGTCAGGGTCTCCCTTTTTCACAACAATGCACCAATTCACAGAGCACACAATTTTAAAAAAAAATTTGTAGACGATAACTAGTTGAAACAGGATACTGATGCATATTTTAAAGGCCAATAAGAATATTTTATTTATCTTACAAAATGATTGTAGGGAAGGAGGCCCAAATGCGACATAAAGAAAGATTACGTTGAAAAATAAGATTATAAAAAAATCTTTGTCAATTGCTAAGGAGGAAACTTTTTTAATGGCCGTCGTATAATCTAACATAGAAGAATGGTTTATAATAAATAGACAGTAAAAAATCTGTTAGGCAGAATTATTTCCTATATTTGGCGGTGAACGAATATTTCCAAATATAAGTAATTTCGTATATTTTAAAATATTAAATATAAGCGATATTGTATTTTTGCATCTCACATATTTCAAGGCTTTATCGGTAAATGTTTATCCGTAATATTCCGATATAAGAGTTTATGTGTTGCTATATGTAATATAAATTATGATCATAAGCAAAACAAAACTGACCTAATTTCCAGAGCATCTAGATCGAGTGCAAGTCTAGTGAATCTGATTGTAAATTTTCAAATGTTATGGATTATAATAGATATAGTGACTAATGACATATCTTTTGCTTTGAATATTATTTTGATTTAACTACTGAATCATGAAAATTGTATTTAATGATAGTCATAACCAGTGGGTGATCAATCATTATTCAATATCCTCAAGTAATGATATATTATTTTTGCAAAATCGCATATTACAGATTGGTCGTGGAAAAAATATTTCTAGTGTTTTCGCTAAACAAAAGAAGTTCCAGCAAAATGCTCATTTTGCGTAGAATTACGTCTGGTCCAAACTGCCGCTTTGCTTGCAGATTATCACCAAATTGGGCTGAAGATTACCATCTTTTGGACGTATCTGATGGGTAATATTTATATTTTGTGTTTTGGGAATGTTTTTAAGCTGAAAATATTTACAAATTTTAGGTGTAAATTTTTCTGTTACTCGCACACTTGACTGGCTTAATGAACTTGTCTTCATAATGATTGCTAACGGTGAAATTTTCCTTATTTACTTTTATAACTTTTTATAACATGCTATTGAAATTCAAGATTATTTTCAAAAAAATTTGTTTAGAGTGATATATTTTAAAATTATTTATTTGTATAATAACACTATTTTACAGCCAATTTGCGATTGTAGTGCAGTCTTTGTTAATGTTTGGTCTCTAAGTGCGAAAATGGTGGTAAAAACTTCCTAATACGTAAGATTTTTCAGATATGATTTTTTCAGCAGAAGTGAATGAGTATTTAAATTATATTATTTTAAAAAGTTATTTGTAATATACCGGAGCGCGACGTTGTCAAATTTACATTTTCCATAAGTTAGGAAAATTGTGTACAATCTGGCAACACCACATGGGTGTCTAAGGATATAGGATCGCATAAAACGATAATTTACAAATTACCAAAGAAGCTTATCAAAAGTATTTTGGATATCTTGTTGGCGATCAAGATCGTGACAGGGCTCCTCAAATATGTTGCCAAATCTGTACAGTAAATCTAAGTAACTGGTTAAATGGCAAACGCTCGTCTATGCCTTTCGCAGTTCTAATGATTTGGCGAGAACCAAAAAATCGTTTTAACGACTTTTGCATGACAAAAGTGTCTGCTTTTCAAGAGAGAGCAAACAATATTGAATATCCGGATATGCTCTCAGAAATAAGATCGGTTCTTCATGAAGAACGTTTATCAGTTACAGCACGCCCGGCAAAATGGAAGGAAGATTTAGAAATGTATGATGGAGACAACACCCGATAATGTATCAGAAAAGGACGATTCTTTTTTTTTCCTTAAAGCGAAGGAAAGTATTCCATTTATCCGAACAATTACAACAACGAATTAAATGATCTAATTCGGGACCTCCACTTGCCCAAAGAGTATGCTGAAGTATTAGGGTCTAGATTACAACAATGGAATTTACTAGCCACTGGAACCAAAGTTACAATATTTAGGAACAGTAACCAGGAGCTATCCTCGTTTTTTACTCCGCAGGATTAAATAGGTGTTGGTGTTAATCCAAAAAGTGTTATGGAAAAATTTGTACTTCCACATAATTCGAAAGAACGACGCATATTTATCGATTCATCTAAAATAAGTTCTGCTCTACAATGACAATAAAAAAAAACCTCTATTCCTTTTGTACATGTAGTTGACATGACATATGTCACTTATTCTAAATGCAATAAATAAATAAATAATGATTCATTTAATTAACCGAACATTTTTCACAAGTTTCTACCATTTTGACTAAAAAGTTCTTATAAAGGAATAGTGTAATTTCTTTAATAAACAGGTCAACAAATTGAGGGTCATAGAATATAGCATAAACTCTAACATATATTTCAGAAGCAATGTGATAAGCTGAAGCAAGATCTGCTCGATCACGTCAGAATTTCGAAATATTCTGGCAAACATTATAAACTCAGCCGCAATTTTTTTTGTATTTGTTGACTAGAGTAATAAATAGAAATAATAATAAAAGTTAAAAATAAATAACGATTCATTTAATTAACCGAACATTTTTCACAAGTTTCTACCATTTTGATTAAAAAGTTCTTATAACGTAATAGTGTAATTTCTTTAATAACACAGGTCAACAAATTGAGGGTCATAGAATATAAATAAACTCTAACATATATTTCAGAAGCAATGTGATAAGCTGAAGCAAGATCTGCTCGATCACGTCAGAATTTCGAAATATTCTGGCAAACATTATAAACTCAGCCGCAATTTTTTTGTATTTGTTGACTAGAGTAATAAATAGAAATAATAATAAAAGATAAAAATAAATAATGATTCATTTAATTAACGGAACATTTTTCACAAGTTTCTACCATTTTGACTAAAAAGTTCTTATAACATAATAGTGTAATTTCTTTAATAACACAGGTCAACAAATTGAGGGTTATAGAATGTAGCATAAACTCTAACATATATTTCAGAAACAATGTGATAAGCTGAAACAAAATCTGCTCGATCATGTCAGAATTTCGAAATATTCTGGCGAACATTATAAACTCAGCCGCATTTTTTTTTGTATTTGTTGACTAGAGTAATAAATAGAAATAATAATAAAAGTTAAAAATAAATAATGATTCATTTAATTAACGGAACATTTTTCACAAGTTTCTACCATTTTGTCTAAAAAGTTCTTATAACATAATAGTGTAATTTCTTTAATAACACAGGTCAACAAATTGAGGGTCATAAATTATAGCATAAACTCTAACATCTATTTCAGAAGCAATGTGATAAGCTGAAACAAAATCTGCTTGATCACGTCAAAATTTCGAAATATTCTGCCAAACATTATAAACTCAGTCGCATTTTTTTTTTGTATTTGTTGACTAGAGTAATATATAGAAATAATAATAAAAGTTAAAAATAAATAATGATTCATTTAATTAACGGAACATTTTTCACAAGACATATTTAAAAATTAGACATCGTTTTCTGCTATTTTGACCAAAAAGTTCTTATAACATAATAGTGTAGTTTTTTTAATAACACGGGTCAACAAATTGACGGTCATAGAATATAGCATAAACTCTAACATACATTTCGGAAGCCATGCGATAAGCTGAAACAAAATCTGCTAGATCACGTCAGAATTTCGAAATAGTCTGCCAAACATTATAAACTCAGTCGCATTTTTTTTGTATTTGTTGACTAGAGTAATAAATAGAAATAATAATAAAAGTTAAAAATAAATAATGATTCATTAAATTAACGGAACATTTTTCACAAGACATATTTAAAAATTAGACATCAGTTTTTACCATTTTGACTAAAAAGTTCTTATAACATAATAGTGTAATTTCTTTAATAACACAGGTCAACAAATTGAGGGTCATAGAATATAGTATAAACTCTAACATATATTTCAGAAGCAATGTGATAAGCTGAAACAAAATTTGCTCGATCACGTCAGAATTTCGAAATATTCTGCCAAACATTAAAAACTCAATCGTATTTTTTTTTGTATTTGTTGATTAAAGTAATAAATAGAAATAAAAATAAAAGTTAAAAATAAATAATGATTCATTTAATTCATGGAACATTTTTCACAAGACATATTTAAAAATTAGACATCGTTTTCTACTATTTTGATCAAAAAGTTCTTATAACATAATAGTGTAGTTTTTTTAATAACACGGGTCAGCAAATTGAGGGTCATAGAATATAACATAAACTCGAACATACATTCACGCCAGGATTTCGAAATATTCTGAACTAAAAGAGCAAAAATGGTAATTTTAGAGAATTTTCAGATATCAGCAAGCTGACAGGTAAATTGGTTATCCAAAATTAATCATGCAATCGTAAAGTATCCTTCCTCTTTAATTTCCATTCTGGAACGATTATTTTACGAAGATATTATGGACTGTAGTTTGGGCTAAATAAATAAAATTTTTTCAACTTCTAAAAAAGCATTAAACAACGAATAATAACAATTTAAGTTGTTATATGAAACTGAAATTTTTGAAATTGGCTCCAAATTAACACCTGACAAAATATTGATTTATATAAAAAGATTGAGAAATATTTTATTTGTGGGTGCTTTCTTACCGTAGCTCAGCTGGATGATGACTCAATTTTTTAAAAAAACTTTTATTTTTCTATTTTTAGTCTTGAATTGAGTTGAGTTTCTAAAGTCGCAAAAAGTACCCATTTTGTCCATAATTGTAGACTACGTTAAATTGTGTAACAAAAAGTTTTTTGATCTTGAGAATTCCCCAAATACTAGTTTTGAATGAAATTGTACCGAACAAAAATTTTGTTTGCTTTAGAAAATCCGTTATCTTGAATTTTTAGAAATTAATTTTAGATTCGTAACCTAGTCCCCCCAAACCCTCCAATACCGATATTGAAAGAACTTTAGACGTAAATTTTTTAGTCCGATATATTTTATCTTGTATATTGAGTTTAAAGAAATTAATTTATGATCCCTAATATAAGCCTCAAGAAACCCCCAATGCTAATCTTGCAAAATCTGAAAAATATAAAATTTTTCGTCCCAAATATTGTATCTGTATTGAATCTACAACCTTGAAGACCTCCTAGTACCAATTTTGGACATAAGCCGGAAAAAAAAAATTCGCATATGCATGCAGGGGCGGATCCAGCCTCTCTCTTTGGGGGGGAGGGCGGTGATATCACAAAAGTACAGTATGGGAAGCGAAAACAAGTTGTCGACGGGGGGAGGGGCGGGAGGTAGACCAGCAAGATTCCCATTTCTAATGTAAAAGGCAGGGTCGGATCTATTTTTCCGAATTTGAAGCTCTAGGAGAGGGGGGGCGATCACAAAAACAAACAAGTTGCCGACAGGGGAGAGATGCCAGCAGCATACACATTCCTAGTATAAGAGGCAGAATCGGGTATATTTTCCTGAACTAAAAGCTCTGGGGGGGGGGGGGCTATCGCAAGAAAAACAAATTGTCAACGGGGGGAAGTGCCAGTAGCATACAGAATCCTAATATAAAAGGCAGAATCGTTCTATTTTCCTGAACTCAAAGCTCTTGGGAGAAGGGGGGTGCTCGCAAGCATACACATTCAAGAACTAGAGAGAGTAATAAAACTGTTACCGAAGCCTCCAACGTACCTGCTCTAGTGCTGCAGGTAACTTAGGACTGCCGTAAAAGTAATTATATTTAAATATTATAAGCTTTTATAAATTTACTGCAACAATAAAATTTCTGATAGTTCAATTTAATTTCTGTCAGTGAGCAAAGTACACCTTACAGTGTGTCTTTAGTGATTTATCTTGTTTGCGCTTGCTTTTATATATTATTTGAGATTAGTGAGATACCCAAAAGATATGGTTTCCACCTCTATATTTATTCCAAATCGTTAAACCAGGACATTTTTTACCAGTGTAAATAGAATTTATTATTTAAATTTTTGTTTTTGTTGTATTTTATTGTTTAATGTTGTTTATATATATTTTTTATTTTTTTATATATTTTTATTTTAATGTGTCCCACTCTTTAATTTTATATATATTTAATTCCAATTAGCCGTAATTTTTTTATTATTTTATTATCATATTTGTGTCTTTTTCTTAAGCGTGTAGAATTAACATAATTATTTTATTTTTTTGGGGCTATCGGATTTCCATTTAATAAAGTCAATTAAATTAAAATATCAGTGCAATGGAAATAAAAATAAGTAGGTCTAATTTTAACTGTAACATATAAAAACTAATTACATTTGAATCTCTTTTTAGTGTTTAATTGTAATTCTGTAGATGGTTTAAGAAATAAATAAACTGAAACGTCAAATGCCCTAAAAATGTTTTTTATTAATAATAAAATGACCGATAGCCCCAAAAACATTTTAATATTATATGGACGAATTTATTTTTTTATATATGTTTAACTTTTTGTATTTTTGACAATGGGTATTCTGTAAGTATTTAAATTATAACTTAGAATTTTTTGAAAGAATAAGACTATGTTTAAAAATAATAAAAATAGAGTTGTGATTTGTGTTAAATATGTCCAAATTATGTACATTTTGTAATGTATGTGAATTATTAAGAAATCATAAGAAATAAAATAATATTATAAAAACTTTTTATTTTAAGTTTATTACCGAAATAATATTCTATGGCATAAATACTTAGTGATAAAATAAACCTCCTTCCGACGCCCATGACAAAGATTAAAATGCTTTTTAACACTTCACACTTCCAAATACCTATTGTTATCCAACTTAAGTAGTCCATTATTATAGACCGGTAGTTTTGATTGTAAAATTTCTAACCCATTCCTATGAAAAATATATGCGTCTAACAGATTTTGCCAAAGACATCGGACTAAACACCGGGAGTTTGCGAAGAAAAAAAGGGTAAAAAATTATTTATTACTCTCTCTAGTTCTTGAATATAGTATAGTATAAAAGGTAAAATCGGGTCTATTTTTCTGAACTTAAAGCTCTTGGGGGGGGGGGGGGGCGATCACCCCCACGCTACCCTTGGATCGGCGCCTGTATGCATGTGCCATATTGATTTGTTTTTTTAAATATTAAATTCGTTATTTACACTCTCAAAAACTCCTCAGCAACAAATTTTGAACAAAATCGAGAGATGTTAAATTTTTAGTCCGCCATATGGATTTTTTAAAAATAATTTTAAATTTATAATTTCCAAAAATTTAACGGAATTTTTAATATATTATCTAGTTCCGCTCGTCGGTGCAATAGACAGGTCTTTTTGAACGTTGTATTGACTAATTAATTTTGATTTACTTCAGATGAATTTTATTGATAATGCCAACTGTAGTTATAATTTTATTCTAAAGAGTCGTTTTCGAGATATTGCTTGTATAAAGTTGGCACACTCTGTATCCAAAGACCCTGTAATAACAGATAAATTTGCCGCTATCGGTTTTAAACCGGTTCATTGATAAGAAATATTGTTTATTCTTTTAAAGACAAAATTCTATTATTTTTTCTTCAAAATACAAATACGTGCTCTATATCATTATAGAAAAGTTCATAAGATAATGGAACCGGAACCATTAAGCAGTGACGCCTTTAATAGAATAAAACGGTAGATTTTTCTTGTATTCTTTATCTCCCATAGGAATGAAGATTAAAGAGTTTTACAGTATCGTGCATTGCAGAAGGCTATTTTTAATTTCTCAGAAATAAATGCACAGATAATAACAATAAAAATGTAACTGATCCTCGTCTTGGTCGTTTTATAATTCTCAAGAAAATTGAAGAAAAACGTTACTGAAAATGGACAACGATAATTTTTTGTGTAAATGTTGTATAAATATGGTATTTGTACATAAAATTGCTTTTTTTTAAATCTAAATATTATTACATTGCATCAAAGAAAGTTCTCCGACTGTGTCTGTATGACCGGTTGAATCTCAACCTGCAGAATGAATTTTGATCCGGTAGTTCCCCCGAAAAAGGTTTTGGTATGTAAATGAATTGATATACAGGGCGTCAGGTAAGTACCTCTTCATTTTTCAGGATCATAGAGAGAAGGTCAAAATAACCCTACTTTGTCATAGGAAAAAAATTCCTAAAGTGCTCCTTAACGGAGATACAGAGCCCTAAAGGGGTACCCAGTGATTTATCTTACCGGCTCTAAGTTGTGAACCAATTTGTATAATTTAATGAAATTTTAATTTTTTATAGAGGCTATAAAGACTCATTAAACCATACTACAGTAGACGATTTAGATCATCAAAGAAGTCAGGAACGGACTTGCAATCATACTCGCTGGGCTTAACTTTTGACAGATGTCATTTTACAGAGTTAAAAACCGATTTTTTAAATACTTTGGTCATTCCTCTTCAAAAAAGGTACTCTTAATTTATATCGATAAAGCTAGCGGTTTTCGAGATAAAGTGGTTTATATGCGAAAAACTCAAAAGTTATTAATGCTAAACACAAACTGGTGAATAATACTGTATTATTTTTAATTTTGGATATATTATCTAGTGATTTAAAATTTCTACTGTATAAAAGTATGATGTAACTGTATTTCTTCCTAGAAAATTAACTCAAAATGTTTGAAAATTCGAGCGTATAATGACGCTTTAATATTTATGGTAAATTTAAGTAAAAATCAGTGTGAATTATACCAGAAATAACTGTTACCTGTCTGTCAACCTACCAAAATAAGCACACCGTATACTGCTTTTCCGTAATTTACGATAAACCAGTTAAGATTAACATAAACACCGATATCGAATTAATGTTGGATCTAAGAAAATAAAAATATCAGCAATTGGTGTCATTTAAATGACAAAAATTTGTAAATTTCGGCGTAAAAACTTATTTAAATATGCAAAACGTTTCCGGTATGCTAGATGTTCAGGATTAACTGTCAATAAAGGTAATTTAAATCGAAGACGTGCAAATGGCGTTGATAAATTATGAACGTAGGCTTGGTTTAGTGTTATATTATATATTTTACGATAAAATACATTTTACGAGGAGACATACTAATTTTCTAGCTTTAAGCAAAATAAATTATTCAGTAAAAATTGTAAACCTTCTTTTTCTTTTTGATGTAAAACGCCTCCGTTGGCGTTAGAAATATATAAAATTTATGGAAAATTTAACAAAACTATGTCATGGTGACTAAACTGACATCGAGGAGACTTTCAGCTTAGAACATTGGTGGTAAAGAGATTTTTAATTAAAATAGAGACCGCCTAGCCTACTCCAGACCAGACACTTGTTCAGCACTAAAACGCTGTGAATACGTGAAGAACCTACATCGTCCTGTGCGTCACAACAATGCCTGGTACATCACACGCAGATGTGCCATAAGAAGTGGTTAGACATTAAAAATGAAACATTTTTATTTGAAAAATAAAACAATTTTATTTGCAAAATAAAAAAATCTATTCAAAAAACACAAAATGGTGCAGAAAACGACTATTTGGTGTATTCTATGAAAACGAGAAGACTTAGCTATAGAACACCCTTATACTATTCGATAGGTATTTAAAAGGTGCATGTTCTGGTAAGTTAAAAAGTATAGTGTTCTATTTAAATTAATCAACTTATAGCCACTTAAAATTCTTATTTGATTAGTTTTAATTTCTGGATACCCTATATAACATAGCAAGTTTATTATAATTGGGATATAAAATATGATCTATTGTTACACTTCACTGTAAATTTCGCGTACATAACTGAAATACTTGAGTATTTGAAACATGAAAATTAGGTTAGATTTGTCAAAATTCAAATTATTTAAAAATCCTAAAGGTTGAGGTACTATAAACCTTATTAAAATAGGCACTTATTTTGCTCGGACAATCCAAAAATGCAATACTATACAAGGGTTCCATTTAACACAAATTTGATACTTTCAGAGCTTTTGGGACACCCTGTATAATATGAAAATAATTTTAAAAAGCAACTATATTAGACCCCATATATCCCAAACGTGATTGAAAATCACGTATTTTGGCCGCAATATATATATATATATATATATATATATATATATATATATATATATATATATATATATATATATATATATATATTAAATAATATTTTCCTGGGTGTAGGTTTTCTTATTTTAAGATTAAACGACGGCAATTTTTCTGATTTCGTTGGTCTGCCTAGATGTCTAAGGTATTCTCAGCATTCGCCGGTGTAACCACGTTTCGAGAGCCTCCAACCGATTAATCGTGGCAGCCTTAATTGTCCAGATGTCTGCCCCATATAGTAACACTGGCCAGACGTATGATCTTATCATTCTCGGTCGTAGTTTTAGGTTGAGGTTATCATTGCAGAAAAGTGGTTTCATTTTTTGAAAAGTTGCTCTAGCAGTCTCTATTCTACACCTTATCTCTTTATCTGGGTTTAGATTTTCGGTGATATAACATCCAAACTATTTAAAATTAGTCACCCTGTCTACACTTTTTCCTTCTGTTTGTATTGAAGCGTTACGATGAGGTTGTCTACTAAAGACCATAAATTTTGTCTTTTTGATATTTATGTTGAGCTCCATTTCTTGACCCTCAGTGTTAACACAGTTTAATAGATGTTGCAGGTCTTGTAGTTTGTCGCTTAGGATAACAGTGTCGTCAGCATATCGTATTGTATTTATATATTCTCCATTGATTTGTACTCCCATTCGTTATCCTTGAGTAGCCCGTTTAAAGATTTTTTCTGAAGATATATTAAAAAGCAGTGGAGATAGTATGCAGCCCTGTCTGACGCCTCGCAGAATTTTACTTTCTTCTGTGAGTTTTCCATTTAGCCTTACTGTTGCTTTCTGCCGCCAATATAGATTTTTAATAATTCTTACGTCTCTGCTGTCTACTCCTACGTTATTTAAAATGTCTATGAGTTTTCTGTGCTGTACCTAGAGCATTTCTAAATCCGAATTGGATTTCATCCAAGTTTGCTTCGCATTTAGATCTTATCCTGCTGTGGATGATTCTGAGAAAGACCTTCAAAGTGTGGTTCATTAGACTTATTAGTCTGTACTCACTGCATCAATTTGCTCGCTGTTTTTTTTTGGGATTGGGACGAATACAGACCTCAGCCAATCTTCCGGTATATCTCCAGTCGTATATATATATATATATATATATATATATATATATATATATATATATATACTCATCGAATTGATAACTCCCTTTTTTTGAAGTTTGGAATTGGGTTAAAAATGAATTTGTCGCTAGACATCGTGTATTTTGCACATTTCATAATAGGTAATGGTGAATCTGCAGGTAAAAACTTCGGTTTACACATCCTATACATAATCTGTTTCCGGATAACGAGACTATTTACCCGCGACTAAAGATTTAGCCGAATTTGTAAAGCCTCTCCTTTGTTAAGGTGCGAAATATTTTTTCTTAAAATTAATCTCGATGTACCATTGACAGAAAACGGCATGGAACATTAAAACAGAACAATAAACAAAGATTCCTTTTCAGTTTTAAACAATACGCGAGTATTTAAAATGTGCGATTTAATCCTCTTATATGGTTTTGGGGCGGGCCGAATTGTTAAACATGAAATGTCAAAGGGTTTCTAGGTAGACATGAATGTTCAATCATACAGGGCCATTATTGATGTTTAGAGGTTTAATTTGCTATACCTAAGGATAATATGAGAAAGTTAAAACGTTTTTATTTTTGCCCCTGTTTTATTAAGATAGTATAATTGCTTCACTTTTTTCTTTTCAAGGGGTTTTAAATGCTATCTAATACAAGGATGTATTGGCCAAGAAAGCAAAGGAATATCCTAATAATGTTTAGGAAAAGGAGAGCTAAACTTAAAACGTGCTGCTCCAATTATAGGGGTATATCCCTTATTAACACAAGATATAAAGTCTTCTCTCTAATGATCTTAGAACGATTAACTGCGTGTGTGGAGTATCAAATAGGAGATTACTAGTGTGGATATAGAAAAAACCGCTCAACTGTAGATCAGATATTCACGATTAGGCAATTAATGGAGAAATGTTGGGAATACAACAAAACATTGCACCAGCTATTTATAGATTTTAAACAAGCATATGATAGCATCATAAGAGTGGATTTGTGGAATGCCATGGCAGAACTGGGCATACCGAAGAAGCTAATTAACTTCAGCAGAGTGTAGAGGGATCTACAAGTGCAGTAAGACTTGAAGGAAGATTGTCAACCTTCTTTACAATCAACAGTGGTCTTAAATAAGGCGATGCGCTGTCTCCACTCCTCTTTAACGTCGTCTTGGAGAGCATCGTGCGAAAAACCAACACAAGAACGCCCATCTTTAGAAATTAAGGTCCGCACATCATATTGGCGTTCGCTGATGATATCGATATTGTAGGTAATACAACTACCAGTGTCAAAGAAGAGTTCTTCAAACTGGAAAATGCCGCAAAGAAAGTTGGCCTACGAATCAACGAAAAAAACAAACAAAATATATGGCTACAACAAGAACGGAACGGCGAGACAGAATAGGACAGAACGTGACTATGGACCACTACAATTTTAAAATGGTCCATCAGTTTAAATATTTGGGAGTTACAATCACCTCTGACAACAACATTACACAAAAAGTTAACAACAGAATACAAGGAGGCAACCGTTGCTGGTATGGGCTGCAAAAGATAATGAAATCGAAAAATATATCCCGCCGCACGAAAATAAGAATATATCAAGTAGTTATAAGACCGGTAATGACATATGCATGTGAAACATGGACGTTGACAAAACAAAATGAGAATAGACTGAAAATCGCAAAAAGAAGAATGCTTAGAAGGATATACGGACCGCTCAGGGACAACACCACACAGCAATATAGAACGAGAACAAACAAGGAATTGGAATACAACCAGCCAGATATAGTGAAAATAATAAAAGCAGAAAGATTAAGATGGGCCGGCCATGTTATGAGACAAGATCAACGTATCGTCAAGTTGGTATGGGAAGAGAACCGAGAAGGAAAGCGGCCGCTAGGAAGACCAAGGATGAGGTGGAGAGATAACGTTGCAGCAGACTTACAAACCCTAAACATCGAACGCGCGGAGGAACTGATGATGGATCGCAGCAAGTGGAGGCAGATTGTGAAGTCAGCAAAGACCCACCCCGGGTTGTAATGCTATTGAGAGAGCGAGAGAGAGAGAGAGAGAGAACTAAACTTAAATAAATTAGTTAAAAAATATAGATCCAGATACTACTAAACCCCAATAGACAATTGCAAGGGTGATGGCGAAACGTACGGGAAATAATAGATAATAATATTAAAATACAAACAATGAACTTCTCGTTAATAATAATACGCAACAAATTTTAGTTTATTTGTTGTATCTTGTATGAAATGTGCATTTTTTTTGTTAATATTGTGACGCTGAACACAAAAATAACAATGAAATTAAAAACTTCGTTGCAATTTTCAAGAACAAGATTTTTTTTAATTTTATTTTTAAAAAATAATAAAAAATACCTTTTTTCAATTGTTGATATATCCTGATGGAAGCGTTCGCTGTGCTCACCACTTATAGCACCGCAGTTGTCAGGAAAAAAGTACAGCTGTGAGTGTAGAAAATAGATCTTTAGAGAAATATTGAAACCCATTTTTTGATACGATAAGCGCATATTTTCAATAAGAGTAACGTAATTGTAAGCTTTTTTATTTCCGAAGAAATTAATGACTATGAGGGCAAAGTCATTCCAAGCATTTTTTTTTTCAATATTTGATTGAATGCTGTCAAAATATTTGTCTTTCAGAATATTTCGAATCTGTGGCTCAACAAAAATATCTTCTTTAACTTTTGCTTCATATAGTCTAGGGAATTTCTGACGCAGGAATTGAAAAGCTGGCACATCCGTATTTATTGCCTTAACAAAGTTCCTCATTAGCCCCAATTTGGTATGCAGTGGTGGCAACAAAATCTTTCTGGGGTCTACCAATGGCATATGTTGAACATTCTTTTCACTTGGCTCTAATGATTGTCTTTTCTCTTGTAATAAGTACCTTTGCCTGACAGTCCCATTCACACAAAAAAACAGCAAAACTTGGTGTAGCCTAGTTGCAACCCAAGTAAAAGTGCAATCACCTTTAAGTCGCCACAGATCTGCCATTGGTGCTCACCGTATTTTATACTTGTCAATAGGTACTTCATATTGTCGTATAATTTTTTCATTTGAACTGCATATCCAACAGGAATAGACGGTAAAATATTTCTCATCTGCAATAGTACTGCTTTCAATTCGATGGTGTCTGTCTATAAACAATCTCCACTCCTTTGGCGTGTAGTTTATATTTAAAGCGGCCAATAAACCGCTAATGTTATTGTAGTGCATGTTAAAAAATGGTGCTAGGTCTTTGTGGCGTTTACGAATAACCCATACTGAAAAATCATCTTCTAATAAGTTCCACTGCTGCAATCGTCATCCTAGTAACTCTGCTTTACTTTATAGAAGTTCTAGGTCTTTCACAAGATCGTTTAATTCTGATTGGGTTATTTTGTGCTGTATAACATGCTGAGTGTATCGTTATTATCTGATTCGTAAGTGAATGTTTCTGGGGGTTCTGGAATAGGAGGTTCGTCACTATGAGGCACAGGTCTCATGGCAGATGGTATATTTGGTTAGTGGATGTTTCCTCCTTGGCTATACACAGGTATGAGGTATGATGCAGAAATAGCAATTATTGCTATGACTTGAAGGCTCTCTCAGATCATTGGGACAGTAAACCACATAGATCGTTTTATACTATTTAACTAGTTTCTCAGACTTGAAGCGCATGTACTACAGCAGATATGTGGCGCCCACTGTTTCTCTTGATCTCTAATATTGCAACCGAAATAAAGCTGATATGCTTTTTTATCAATGGGGTAATATACCGCTTCTGAGACGGAAAAGTCACCTCACCACAAACATAATAGAAGTGACTTGGATTGTTTACACACTTTCGAGACATCTTATAATCCCAACTATCACTAACTTCGACTGACTAACCCCTCCGCTTCGTAGCTGCTTAAATACCCAAATACGGCTTCTACATTTTTAGAATATATTCGAAAATTTTCTGTTCAATTCCATAATATTCGCAATAGTAGCGTTTGTCATTTGTTTCTATACTGGGCTATTCAGTACAAAGCAGACATAAAAGTCGGTTTACATGGTTTTAAATGACTATCTCTCCTATTATAAGCTCTGGGGAAGTTGCGACTTCGTATATGGGGGATCATCGCCGGAGATCATCAATGCGGTATTGCCAAGTTGTGCAAAAATTCCCCTAACTTGGGGGAAACGCATATTTGGCAACGTCGCACCCCTCTATTGTTATAACGATACAAATATACCACGTGAATATTTGCATTTACATTGTTAATATATATGGAGACATGACATCACGTATCTCTAAAACTTGACTAACATTAAAAAGATAAGTTTAGTTTCAGTTTTAGCACACTAACAATGGCCAGATTTAGTCGATTTTATTTTAGATACATTTTGGTAGTTGACAGGTATAATATATTGGTGAGACTTTTATTCAATTCTGTTTAGGTAGTGGCAAAACTTGGCAAAACAAACAATACAATTTTTTGAAAATAATTCAACACTAAATTCAGTCAGCCAATCGATTTTTCTTCAACGTGTTAAAATGGCATATTTATATAATCTCATAAGTATTTTCAAAAACAAAGCGTTGTTACCTTCAAACAAAATCCCAATTCAATCGGTAAAAATTAAACGAACGACAATTTAAAAACCTTTATGTCATATTTTCAATATCTGCTTCAAAAAAGGTAATTTTTCAAGACAATTTTAAAAAAGGGTCTATCCTATCCATAAATCTGGAGAAAAATATTATGTTAAAAACTGTACACCGATTTCTCCTTCAGCACCCTTGTCAAAATTGTTGAAAAAATGTATTTTCTTAAGATTACAAGTTTTTTACGAAATAATAATGTAGTCAAAACACAGTTTGGTTTTGTTAAGGGTATGAGAACAGGCGATGCTCTTACTGAACTTTTGGAAACTGTATGTAAAAAGAAAAAAAGTTATCCTAGATTAAAATAGATCTGTTGATACGTTTTAAGGGAGGCTTACTATTTCTCCCATTCACTGGAGTTGTTCAAGAGGTCGTTCTCCTGTAATGTTGCGAAAGATTTGAATAAATATGCCACTAATTTTTTGGATAGATCAGTGTCGAAGCGGAGATTTAGGATCATGGTTTTGGGAAACATCTTGGGTGTCTGAGTGAATTTGGTGCATTTTCTTTGAGTATGTCCTTTCACTTTTATTTCATTCTTCTACTTAAAATTCATTAACAATTGTATTTTTGAAAATGAAAATCTAGTTATCTTGAAATTAATATTTTCTTTATAAGTTAAAAATTGATTTTTTTTCATCGTTTATTTCGTTTAATTTTTAATTTTTGTTTATTTTCCATTATATCTAGTTTTGTGGGTTATCTGTACAGGCGTCAGAGTTATTTTATATGTAAGACGAACTGAAAGCCGCCCGATATTTTCAAAAATATAGTTGTAAAATATTTTAAGAGTCAGATTGGAATTTTTAATATTTAATGTTTTGAATCGCTCTCTTCTGATTATATTATGGCAGCAAATAATTACCGTCAGATACATAATTTTCCAAGTATTATTTTTTTACGCTAATGCCAGGTAGAAACTGATCTAGACCTACATGCCGCTGAACACCCACGAGGGTACAAATATATAAAAATAAATATCCTAAATATGAATAATAAATAAGGATAAATATGACGCAAAGAGATACGTTCGTCCGAGCCCCAAGGTCAAGTAAGTTATTCAGCAAATCTAGATACATATCGCATAATTTAGAACCCGAAAAGTGTCAAAAAACTCCTTCTAACAACTACATTTCGGGTTGCGTCCCGCAAGGTTGGTCAATTAAGGAAAAAAGAAAGAGCGGGGCAGCGGGACATTCAAACGATACCACTCATATTTTACGATATGTGAGCATAACGGCGGAACCAAAAATAAAACAGACTCATCTTCACGTGAGTCCTTGGCATGGGCGCCGAAAATTTGAAGGTGTGGGTGAAAGGATGGTTAATTCAATTTGTTAATTAATTTTTTTCTCACGACATACACGGAACTAAAAGGTAAATCTCCGCCACGTGATGAGACTCTTTCAATTCAAAGGTGCTTTGTTCTACTGGCAAAGGGGCATTAATCTCCTTTATGGTTCTCCCCGTTGACTGGTTCCGACGAACCTAGTCATATCAGAATAATTGTAATGAACTAAAAATATGATTTGCATATAATTTTCTCTCCTTAAGGTTGTATTGTTACAAATAAAATTGAGTAACAATAAAATATATAACAGGTCTATACAGGGTGAATCAGAAATTTGTTAAAGCAGTAAAAGGATATTTAAGGATATGTTAAGATGTTCTATAAAATACTTTGATGATACGATCTAGTAAGAAATCAAATCGTGAACAAGGTTGGTTATTACAATGGCTCTCAAAGCCGCAAAAAATGGGTACACTAATTTTTACAGTGGTTATTGTCTTTTTCAGATCTAAAATTCAAAATATTTTTAAATTACAGATGGACATGTTTAATGAATTATGTATTCGTCACATGAATGTACAAAAACTCGAAGAATACACCTAAATCGATCAATGGGAGATTCATTTATTAGTGACTGTATGTTGGATTGATTGAAAATTCAATTATCTATACCTAAAGTCCATAATTTCTGTCAGTGACTCATTTAATACCGATCACTAAAGGGACGAAGCGGTGGAATAAATATCTCATGCAACTATGAATTATTTAAAACTTTGCCACACTATTAACATGACAGGGACTAAAAGTTTAAAACGCATTGTTGTCATATTTGGCGAGCCGTAAATAAATAGCAATCAGCTGATCGCATTTAAAATAGCACGGTAATGCCGAACAACATGTACTTGGTTTCTTATCGCGAAGATAAAGGATGTGGCAACACATACACGGAATGTCCATCTAGAATAGACTTGAAAAAAAGCGTCCTGACTGTGTTTTCGCATTGTTTAAATATTTTATTGATTCATTATTGATTCACGGATAGAGTTCACATTCTAATTACTATACTTTCGTTATATATAGATATTGTGTTGTGTAAAAAAAGTTTATTATATTGTGTATATATTTCTGATAAACTATGGATATTAACAAATCTTAAACTAGTAATGCGCCTACAAAAAAAAATAGTCAATTGACATTAAAGGAACAAATAACGATTAAAAATATATACTATAGTAGCCGGGAACGAAACCCTGAAGTAACCACTTTGAATACGATAGAAATATGCATTTTTGCCCGTTTTTTGTAAATTGCACTACTGTTGCAAAATAAGACTCAACGCAACTTACATAAAACTTCTTAGTTTTGACAGTGCTTCATTCCAGACATATTTTGTTTAAAGTAGCGCCATATTAAATGTGTGTTTCTTTTACAAAATCCAAATAGGGCTATTAAAATTTTAATTTATTTGTTTTTGACCCCTGTACAAGGTAACTTCATAAAATAACTATTTTTGAAAACATAGTTTATGTCTTAAAGTAACACACATTAATATTAAGAAAATAGTTTAACTGAAAAGACTCAAATTTTCTAAATAAAAAAATCAATATAAAAATTTAACGCACTTAAAATTCCACTTTTTTAATTGATAACAAACTATTTTTGGCATTTGAATATTAAATTAAAAACATTTTAGAAAATTTAAGATTACATTCTGTGTGCCTTCCATTGCGTTCAATACAAACATTTGTTCTTCTTGATACATTTTTAATGGACCTTACTTCTAAAATGCAGTTTCAACTCACCGTTTCCAAATGATTAACATTACGGAATGGTCTTTGTTAGTAAACTTTTTGTTTTAGGTAACCCCACAAGAAAAAACAAGTGGGGTTAAATTCGGAGATCAATATTGCTCCATATTATGCCCAATTACTTTGCCCCTAAAAATTTCCAAGAGGCGTTCTTGAACCTGTTGCGTATTATGGATGAGGGCACCGTCACACTAATACCACCGATTATGCCATGTCCAAAACTTCAAGGATCTCGGTGTTAAGGAAGCGTAGGTATTCCTGAGAATTAAAAATACCTCTAAAAAAATAAAGACCAACAACTTGATCGTTTAAAACACCGCACCACACATTTGTTTTAAAGGAATACTGGTCTCTACATTCTATTATAAAATTTGGATTTTCTTGAGCCCACCATCTACAATTTTGAGAGCTAACAACGCCGCTTGAAGTGAAAGTGGTCTCGTCGGTATATAAAATATGAAAGGGAAAGGACACATCTTCTTTTTCCCCCTGGTACCAAAAAGAGAATCCCAATCGTATGTCAAAATCTTGTTCCTTAAGAGTATTTATAAATTTTGGTTTATAAGGTTTAAATTTACTTTTGTGCAAAATTTTCCTTACACTCCCTCTCTCTGAATGTCACTTCTGTAAGAATCATGTCTAATACTAGTTTGATCATGTTTCTTCACTAGATTTCATAGAATTGTGAGGTTTTTTTTAAATGAACTTTCCACCGATCCAGTTGATTTAAATTTCCCCATAACCCTTCTCACAGTAGATTGTTGCACATCTTGGTTGAGATGCATTTCATTAAAAATGTTAGCAGCTACACGATGACTTGTGTTTTCACCATATATTAATACAATTTAAATTCTTTCCTGCAAAGTTAACATTTTTTTTAATTTAATATGCACTATGACAAACAGAAAGCGATTTGATTGTCATTATTAAAGCAAGGGCTTGATAATTTTTTTATCATTTGTTTAATGGCCAACTTGTTTTTCATACATCATCGTAAGGAACAATACTAATTAATTTTTTTGAAACTGCACTTAAATAACAAAAGTATATTTTACCTTTTTTAATAACATAGCTTCATAACAAATTTTAATAATGGAGTTTTAAATTAAATCGTAGAAACTAGATAAACTTTACGTAAAGTTAAATAAAAATTTATTTTCCATGCAGACTTCACTGAAGACACTGGGTACTTGTTTGTCTTAATTATAATGTGTATTACTGTTAGACACAAACTACGTTTTTAACAATAGTTCTTTAATGAAGCTATCTCATACAGGGTTAAAAGCAAATAAACTTTGCATCACAAGTGACCAAATTTTAATAGACCTATATGCATTTTGTAGAAAAACACATATTTAATATGGCGATACTTTAAACAAAATATGTCTGGGATGAAGCATTGTTAAAACTAAGAAGTTTTATGTAGGTTGCGTTGTCTTATTTTGCAATGCAGTGGTGCAATCTACAAAGAATGAGCAAAAAATCTAAATTATCTTATACAACTTTTTTTCGATATTTTGAGATATAACCTCACTTTTGATTTTTTTTTGGAAAAAAATTAAAATTTGACCCATAATGTTAATCATGTGACTACTATTTTTTGGTTAATTTTCATGTATGCTGCTGGCATCTCCCCCCCGTCCACAACTTGTTTTATCTTACGTTCTACCTCATATATTAGGAATGTGTATCCTGCAGGCATCTCTCCTTCCCCCTCGCCTGTTTTTTCTTGCGGTCGCCCCCCCCCCCCCACAAGCTTCGAATTCGGAAAAATACACTCGACTTTTCTTTAATACTAGAAATGGGAATATTGCTGGCGTCTCCTCCCCCCGTCGACAAATTGCTTTTCGCTTGGCATACTGTACTTTTATGATATCATCCCCCCCCACCCCAAAGAGAGAGGCTGGATCCGCCCCTGCATGATTCGGACTTTACTGGTCGCAGTGAATTGTCGTATTATTCAACATCTTACCGCCATCTTCCGGTCAGATTTAACTTCAAATAAGAGATCCCAACATAAATAAGTATCACGACGGGTGTTTGGGAAGGTACCAACTAGAATTCCATTGACGAGTCCTATAATTGGTATCGGGACGAAACAGCCACATTTTTAAGAAAGAAATTCGTAATACATTAACCCGATTTAGACACGGCAGGTCTTTTTTGGGTTTTCCCTGCCGAATTACCCGATGACGATAATAATAGCCCGGAAAATGAGACAAATAAAGACAACCCATATGAGAGACAAAGAAAAAAAACCGAACGTGCTTGTAATAAAGGGATATAGAGGGACAAGACTATAAGTAGTAAGCCAGACTTTTCCTATATTACAGCATCGCATCCCTGTAGAGGACGATTGCGGTTGGTCATAGAGTCTCGATGTTCCTGTGATGGGGGTGTTAGTCCTCGCAGTTCCTGGGCATCCAACGTTTGGCGTTCGTTCGAGATCAGGACTTATGAACTCTCAAAGAACAACGAAGTTGTCTGGCCTAAAAGGGAGGGTGTCGTATTATTCAACATCTTACCGCCATCCTCCGGTCAGATTTAACTTCAAATAAGAGATCCGAACATAAATAAGTATGACGACGGGTGTCTGGGAAGGTACCAACTAGAATCCCACTGACGAGTCCTATAGTTGGTACCGAGACGAAATACCCACATTTTTAAGAAAGAAATTCGTAATACATTGACCCGATTTAGACACGGCAAGTCTTTTCTAGTTTTTCCCTGCCAAATTACCCGATAACGACAATAATAGCCCGGAAAGAGAGACAAATAAAGACAACCAGAACGTGCTTGTAATATAGGGGTATACAGGGACAAGTCTGTAAGTAGTAAGCCACACTTTCTCCTATATTACAACAGTATATATTGTTGTAATATAGGGAAAGTCGATGGGCGACTACTTATCGACTTATCCCCGTATACTCCTACATTACAAACAAGTTCGGTTTTCTTTTCTTGTCTCTCATAAGGGTAGTCTCTATCTGTCTCACTTGCGGGTTATTTCGTCATCATCGGGCTATTTGGCAGGGAAAACCTAGAAAAGACCTGCCGTGTCACAATCGGGTTAATGCGTATTACGAATTTCTCTCAAAAATGTGGGTATTTCGTCCCGGTACCAACTATAGGACTCGTCAGTGGGATTCTAGTTGGTACCTTCCCAGACACCCGTCGTCGTACTTATTAATATTCGGAACTTATATTTGAAGTTAAATCTGGCCGGAGGATAACGGTAAGATGTTGGATAATACGACAATATATATATATATATATATATATATATATATATATATATATATATATATACAGGGTGTCCAAGATAAGGATCCTAAGCATGGGGATCTCGGAAACAGTTGGAGATACGAGGTCGGTTAAATTAGAGAAAAGTTGCGCAATTTAGTGCTAAATTAAACGCAGTTAAAAAAATTTAAAAATTTCAAACAGTTCCGGAGATTTCCGGAAAAAAACGAAATTTGGCAAAATCGTTTTTAACTTTTGCAGGCTTTATTTAAAGAGATATCAGAAAATAAAAGGTAGATTCTCATTGCCACTTTCTATTTTTTATAATTTGGTCTAAACAAAATTTAAATCCGACGTTTCATTTCTGAGATACCATCATGAACTTTCATTTTTTATATGGAACAAAAAAAAGTATTCCATGTATTTGATAGCATTTTTTATTACAAATTCAACGGTGTATCACCCTTGCATATCGAATACGTAGTTCAAGTACTTTCCATAAGAGCTCCGTGAGAGCGAGAGAGAAAGGTATATCAGTTTTATAAAAGCCAATGAACTACACACTTGATATGCAAGTGTGATACACCGTTGAATTTGTAATAAAAAATGCTATCAAATACATGGGATACTTTTTTTTGTTCCATATAAAAAATGAAAGTTCATGATGGTATCTCAGAAACGAAACGTCGGATTTAAATTTTGTTTAGACCAAATTATAAAAAATAAAAAGTGGCAAATAAAGCCTGCAAAAATTAAAAACGATTTTGCCAAATTTCGTTTTTTTCCGGAAATCTCCGGAAGTGTTTGAAATTTTTAAATTTTTTTAACTGCGTTTAATTTAGCACTAAATTGCGCAACTTTTCTCTAATTTAACCGACCTCGTATCTCCAACTGTTTCCGAGATCCCCATGCTTAGGATCCTTATCTTGGACACCCTGTATATATATATATATATATATATATATATATATATATATATATATATATATATATATATATAATCAGAAATAAAATAAAATCTTTGCCAAAGCGGACGTGAAATGTATCAATCTGTACTATTCTCATGTTAAAAAGTGCGGAGCATTCCAAAGTATGGAAAGACTCCGGGTCCGACAGATGGCGACAGCGCTGTTTCGTCCTAATATAGGACTCGTCAGGCCACCGCAGTCGGTACAAACCATCATCTCGCCTCTGTATCCTATAAAGCTGAAGTTAAGATTAAAAACAGCAAATAGGACGACAAAGGCGACATCTCGATGGTTCACTCGATAACACAAGAACCACACAGACTGACAAAATTTGTTAAAACCGCCATGTGGTGGCGCGACAGTGAATAAAAATAGAAATCTGTAAAATCGAATACACAAAACGCGCTGCCCAAATGATAGGGGTCGCATTATTTGATACAAAGCAACTAGGCTTGCTGCTAGATTGGCAACGAAAGCTACGTGTCGCACCAAACGATCCTCATATGAGAGCACCGTTTAGTGTGGTGCGACACGTGGCTTTCGTTGCCAATCTAGCAGCAAGACTAGTTGCTTTGTACCGAATAATGCGACCCCTATCATTTGGGCAGCGCGTTGTGTGTATTCGATTTTACAGATTTCTATTTTTATTCACCGTCGCGCCACCACATGGCGGTTTTAACAAATTTTGTCAGTCTGTGTGGTTCTTGTGTTATCGAGTGAACCATCGAGATGTCGCCTTTGTCGTCCTATTTGCTGTTTTTAATCTTAACTTCAGCTTTATAGGATACAGAGGCGAGATGATGGTTTGTACCGACTGCGGTGGCCTGACGAGTCCCATATTAGGACGAAACAGCGCTGTCGCCATCTGTCGGACCCGGAGTCTTTCCACACTTTGGAATGCTCCGCACTTTTTAACATGAGAATAGTACAGATTGATACATTTCACGTCCGCTATGCCAAAGATTTTATTTTATTTCTGATTTTATATTACACGGACAAGAACTTTATTTATTTATTTTCTATATATATATATATATATATATATATATATATATATATATATATATATATATATATATATATATATGGGGGCCGGTGATATTCACGAAAGCACAGTATGGCAAGCGAAAAGCTATATATATATATATATATATATATATATATATATATATATATATATATATATAATTTACCTCTCTCTCGGTCTTTTAATAATTTAAGGCAGATTACGTGTATAGCCTGAGACAGATTTTGGTGTAGTTTTCAATATTAGGGGTCACTTAACAAAGGTTTTTAGATATGAAATAATCAGCAATAGAACGGATTCCGCGCCACTGTATTAAATTACTAGTACTTATAATATTTGTCATGACTTAAGTGCGTCATATATTTTCATCACCCTTTTAAGTAGTTTTATTTTGTAAATTAATTATTTGTTGGCAGACTTCGGGTTATTTATTTGATAAATTGAACTAAGTACCTAAGTAATTTGTATAGGCAAAACGTAAATTAGTTATTTACATTTTTTCTAAACTTTGTGGCAAATTGATTACAAACAATAATAGTTAGATTCACTTAAAAATTTGAACCTTTAGACTCGAACAGTTGTTATGGAAATTAGGCTTTCTAGTTGACCAGTTTTGTTTTATTTATGAAATTATTACAATACATATTAAATATGTTAACAAACATATATAGAGATAAATTAATGATAAAAATCTAGAGATCAAGCAAAAGGAAACAATTTTCTTATTTTTGCATTTTTAAGGTTCAAAAGTTGATTAATATGTTGTTGCCCTTATAAATTTAAACCCTTAATTGTTAATTTAGACCAGCTTTGCACTACAAAGAAAAAAATACATTATAAATTGTTTTAAATTGTAATAAATTTAATAACGGTAATAATTTAATAATTGTATTTAGAACTTTTTTAAATATTTTATAATATCCTTTTTCATATGTTTACTTCCTTACTTTTCTTTTTTCTTTCTACTTCTGTTCGTGATTTTTCAATCAAGAAAATATATAAAACTTTTTCCATTTACATAAAAATGATCAAAAATGATTGGTTAAGTTTTAACAAAAAAAAAAGAAGAAATCAACTACTGACGAATTTGTTATTTTAATCGATTCTGTGTTTAATGTGCATAATCGTTTTCAATTCTACGTTGAAATATTGCATCCAATCAAAATTTTTATCAAATTAATTTATTCCGTGAATTTCAAGTGGATGTAACTGCATCGGATCGGTTCAATAGGATCCAAATGCTACGTTAGAAACAAGATCAATGTAATTCTACTGAAAATGCTCCATTTTATATGTTTTTCATTGGATATATAATTTTGAAGGTTTGGTGCACAATAATTATACGAATATAGAAACATACTAATTTTTCTATTATTATATTAGCGAAATATAATCTACCTGAAATGAATGAATACTAGACTTTCATTGCACTGAATTTTTTGCAATTCATAGCCCATAATTAGCTTATTATATTAAAGTACATTTTGTTTTCATAGTGTAGTAACCCTGATCACTTGCTGGCAGAATAATAGTTTTAGAAAGCGGCATTCTTTGAACTTTTTTTTATTGTTTTCTTATTTCCTATAAACATTTTAGGGTGTGAGGACAACAAAAAAGTATTTCCGACATATATCGAATAATAAATTACTGTTCTGCATGGAAATCCTCCCCGCCAAACTAATGTGTTATTTCAATAATTTCTCATATGTAACCCTTACACTGACCTGTAAATTGTCGTATCACGTAGCAAAATCTAGAGAACATTAACATTTTTTAATTGATTGCAAAGCAGGTATAAGGATTTACCTTATATATGTAAGTTTTTATAGCATACTGAAGTGTGACGTTACCAAGTTTATAATAACTCTAAGTTTAGGGAAATTGTGCACAATCTAGCAACACCGCACGGAGGCGACTGTGGATGACCCCCATCTATGAAATATTAACCCCCTTGGGCTTAAAATAATGGAGATACCCATAAGCCTCATGTAATTCCATACTTCACTACACCCTGGTACTCTCGATACCCGATGTTTCTAGAAAACACTAGATGTAAAGAACGGGTATATAAGCAGCCGGCCGATCGTGGGAGGATCAATGAAGTGCAGAGAAATAGAGAATAGTTGTAGCCTTGTAGTAGTGCTATTATTTGCGCCGCAGGTAAACATAGCGATTCTGTGAGAACAAACTGAACAGTTTCTATTATATATGTGATGAAATGAAACTGAAAGCTCAACGAAAGACTTTGTGTGTGTGACTTGTAAGAGAAGCCTACGAGTTATATTTTGGATGCAAAAGTTGGCGATCAAAACAAAACTTAGTCTCCTAAAATTTGGTCTCCCAAAATTTGCTGTCATACGTACTCAAGAACCTTAACAGGATGGTTACTGGGTACTCACAAGTCTATGAAGTTTGGAGGGCCAACGATTTACCTAGAACCTCAGAATCATGTTGATGATTGCTACTTTTGCTTTACAAAAATCCTAGTTTTCTAGTAAAAGCAACCATAAATATCCAAATATCCCGTTAGCCATGAGAGCTGTACCTCACGACGCTTTTAGCATACCTGCCCCTAGGTCATGCTGTAAATATGAAAGAAACGTAAGAGAATCTGCATATATTACTTCAAAGCATAAAATACGATGATCATAAATGGAATATCTGTGCGAAGTAGCTACACCAAATAGCATTTTTTTTATGCAAGCGGGACAGCAGAGCTAGAAACCAACATTATATCATTAAAGAATAGGCGTTACGTGAAAACATTGTGCCCGGTGTGAAAAACGTCCTTAATGAACCCTTAGTGGAACAAAAAAAATTGATTTATCTCCTCTGCACGTAAAACTAGGACTTATAAAAAAATTTTTTAAAGCCTTAAATAGAGAAAGAAATACTTTTCTTTATTTGAGATGGAAATTCGTATGTATAGGTGAGAGAAATCTTAAAGAAGGAATGTTCGTTGGGCCGCAAATACGAGAACTTTTTATAAACGAAAATTTTGAAACTACACTTTCGAGAAAAGAGGATAGAGCGTGGACTGCCATAAAAAATGTATGTAATGACTTCCTAGGTAACAAGAAATCGGAGAACTCCAAAGCTCTAGTTGAAGAACTTATACAATCTTACAAGATGTTAGGTTGCAACATGTCACTTAAACTGCATTGTCTTCACTCCCTTTTGGAATTCTTTCCTGACAATTTAGTTGCAGTTTCAGACAATCATGACGAAAGATTCCATCAGAAATTTTTTTCAAATGGAGAAGAGGTCTAGTGAAAAATTGACCCCAAACATAGTAGCCGGCCCTTAAACGTGAAACCGATCCCGGCGAATACAAGCGAAAAAAAGACAACGAAATCATTCATCTGATTGTATTATACTTTTTTCAATACAAAATGAAGTATATTATGTTAAGAAAGTGATTTTGTTTTTTTTTAATCCTTGAAAATTCACTAGATTGCTTATGATTTGGGTTTTTCTCACATTTCATATTCTTCTTTCCTTCTCTAAAAACTTATAGGTTATAGGTAAAAACCGAGCTCATATTTGAATTCAGTACATTACATTAGACACAAGAAAATCTAAAAAAATATCAGGGAGCGACAACAAATTTCAAAATTCAACACTTATTCACTGATCTCTGATAGTAGCTCCCATCAAACTTCTGTTTAAGGGAAATCAAAATTTTCTAGTGAAATACTATTAAACCACATAAACTCACCTCCTAAAAATTTGTTCCTGGAAGTTAATTTCCGTAAGATTGTACGGATGTAAAAAGTTATGGATTATTGCAATAAAATTTTAATTGATGATTAGTGACTTCGAATCTTCTAAAAATTCAAAATTCTTCTTAAAAGAGGTTTGTGACCCAGGATGGTAATTATTTATAAATAGAAGAAAAACAATTTTTTTCTTTTGCGATATTACACTTTATTTCAAAGCATTTTTAAGGCTCTACAATACAAGATACAACATATAAATTTATACTTACAACTTGTTGCAAGATGAAATTGCCTAAGTTGTAAGATTGTATGTTACTGTGCAAAAGTTTTGCATCTTTGTTTTTAATATTTCATTTTAATTGTAACTTAGGAAAACTGCTTTCCTGGTAAGTTACAATGCTGATTCATTTTGATTTTTAATTGTTTCTTTGTTTTATGACAAGTCGTTTTTTCTTACATGTTGTTTTTTTATTACTACAATTTTATATATCGTGACTTGTATTGTAGAGTCTTAAAAGTACTTCAAAATAAAGTGAAATGTTCAAGGAAAAAATTATTTTTCTACGATTCTGAGTCTGAGAAACTGTAAAAAATGATCTATGCGGTTTGTTGGCCAGTGATCTTGAGAAAGCATTCAAATCATGTTAATGATTGATATTTCTACATCATACCTCGTGTTAGGCAAGGCACAGATATATCCAAGAAGAAAAAGTCGGTTATAAACTATCCAAATACCAGATACCATAAGACCTGTGCCTCATAGTGACAAACTTCCTATTCCAAATTCCCCAGAAATCAGATGCGAATCAGATAATAACGATGCAACGATTTCTCAAGAAGAAGATATGCTATCAACATCAAAAGGTCCTAATTTCACACCCCGCACGTTATACCGCGAACCACATAAAATAACCCAAGAGCCTTAGAACTTCCAAAAAGTAAAGTAAAATTACTAGGATCAAGATTACAGCAGTGAGGATGTTTCAGTATGTGTTTTTTGTAAACGCCACAAAGGTCTAGCACCATGTTTTAACATGGAAAAGAACTTGGTTTTCTGCAATAACATTAGCGGTTTATTGGCAGCTTTAAATATAAACGACAAGCCAGAGGAATGGAGGTTGTTTATAGACAGTTCAACATTGGGTTTAAAAGCGGTACTATTGTATATGGGAATTATTTTACGATCTATTTCTGTTGGATATGCAGTTCACATAAAAGAATCATACGACAATATGAAGTAATACGATGAGCACCAATGACAGATCTGGGACAATTTAAAGGGGATTACATTTTTACTTGAGTTGCAGCTAGGCTGCACCAAGTTTTGCTGTTTTTTGTGTGAATAGAACAGTCGGGCAATGGCACTTCATTACAATAGAAAAGACTGGTCCGTTCGACAATCATTAGAGCCAGGTGAAAAGATTGCACAACATATGCCACTGGTAGACCATAAGGAGATTTAGTTGCCACCATTGCATATCAAATTGGGCTAATGAAAAACTTTGTTAAGGCACTGAATACAGATGGGCCAGCTTTTCAGTCCCTGCGTCAGAAATTCCCAAGGCTAAGTGAAGCAAAAATTAAAGAAGGTATTTTTGTTGGGCCACAGATTCGAAATATTCTGAAATACAAACATTATTCAAATTTTGATTTTTTAAACTTTCTGATGGATGGAAGAAAAGAACCGAATCATTTACATATCATATCCCCTAATGGTAACTCAGTATTAAAAAAAACATGAACTGGGAGATTATGGTGAGAGTATGGCGCGGATGTCGTACTCCTTCCGATCAGCCATGACAAACTGATGGGTCAATCACCATACAACCCTGATTTGGCATCTGACGATTACTTTTTGTTTTCATATATGAAGAACACACTGCGTGATCAACAATTTTCTATGCCAGAAGATGCGGTTGATGCATTCAAAAGCCATATTTTGGGGATATCTTCTATTCAGTGGCAAAATGCTTTTCGGAGTGTAAAGACAGGGGAGGCATGTGATGGAAGCATAGGGAGGTCACAGTATTACAAACCTTAGATAAAAAAAACGTTTCTAAAATGAATGAGCATAAAATATACCAATAAAATGATAATTTGACTTGTACTATGAACATAAAAAATAATTTTAAAAGTTTTATTATGCGTTTATTAATAATATTATATTGAATGCGGTTTGGCAACAGCGCACACATTTTCCATTGTCAACCTTTTGCTTGCGAACTTTTATCAAAGTTTTCACTTTTCTACGTGACATGTGTCAATATGATGTTTATTAGAATTATGTTGGCAGTTCGATGGAAAGGCACATTTTTGAAAAAATGTTGGAAAAACAACCTTAGTTAAAATCTAAGGTAGTGAAGCTAATGTTAAAATTGCAAAAAATTGAGTTGAGTCAACTTGACAAAGCCTCGACTTATTCAGTCAAAGGCAGTAGAATAATTAATCTTGAGCTTATGTCGAAAAAAATGTATTGCTGAGAGTGTCAAGAACATTTATTGATTCATAATATTGAAAGAGATTATATTCGTTCTTAGATTAATATTTTATGTCCAATACGACGTATACGTAAACATAGTTTACTCTGGACAGGAATATGTTAATCCTTCTACTGGAAATAAAATGTTTGCTGTAAATTCAAAAGCAGTTTTAGGTCAACAAGTTCATTCTAAAATAAATTAAACATTTTTTTTTCAAAAGGTAAACATTTTTAAATATTCGTTGTAGGAGCATTACACACTGGAGTTGCACAAACACAACTTAATAAAATATTTACTACATTAGAGCTACCACTGTTTAATTCTCAAATTTTTAAGTTCCACGAAAGAATAATCGGTCTTGTAATTGAATGCGTAGCTAAGGAAATTTGCTCAGAGGCAACTGCATTGGAACGAGTTCTGAGAGAAGAAAGTGTAGATTGTTGTGAGTTAAATTAGCTTATGTCACTGCGTGAAGAAAGGAGTAATTTTCCTGCAGTTAGTTTATATCATATGCGTGAAGTAGTCGTACACACCCACGAAAATGACATATAAAACTGAACTGCTCATGAAAATAATTTTTGACCCCCGTTATTGGTCGCCATTAGGTGTAATGATTTGTATGACAACACTGAATTCCCTGCTAGTTTCTTATATTGGCGTGCATGAATGTCAATTCTATTATTCTAACTAACAAGTTTAGACAATAACTCTCTCTTTCTATAGTATATATAAAACAATAAATCGCTCTTCCTTGTTTTACTTGACAAGTTAATTGAGTATATTCAATAGAAAATACCGGGATAATTGTTTCAGTAAAATAATGTTTAACTTAAATTTCTGTTTTTAGTTTCCTCAAAATTGTAATTTTTCTGTTCAAAGCAATTTCAGTTCTTATAAATAAATGAAAATGCTTTTACTGTGACTGTTTACATATTTTATTTTACAATAAAACTGTTATTTAGCAAAATAGCTAAAATGTGAAATGTGCGCCAAAAACAAATCGAGACTATTTTTTTTATATATCTGTTTTGGAAAAGATTGTGGAACTCAGTGGGTATTTTTGTAAATAACATTAGTATGATCTACATCCTTCTTCGAACGTCGAGTATAAGAAGTTAATGAAAAAAAGTATAAGGTATTTACTTTTAAAAATTTTATATCGTGAATTAATATACATGTATATTGTTTAATGTAAGGTCTCGAAATATACATATAATCTATCTCAAAGTAATAGTTTCATTATTTAACAATAGGTTCGATTAGGACTTTTTAAAATTATTTTCTCTTGATACTTTTAGGGAACTGATAGGTTAGGTATTTATATAGAGTTAACAACATTCATAATAATGTTGATATTTCCTTCACAATAACAGAGCTGTATTTTAAAGGAGTAAAATATCATTATCTACTAAACCATTTTCATAAAAAAAATTAAACTCCAAAGTGGATAAAATGTTAAAGCATTCTATATTTAAATGTAAACGAAACAATATTTATTAAGACACTTCAAATATAAAAAAGATTTTAAATACAAGAGTGGGATTCTTACATTAATACAATCATTTTAAATCTAAATATATATATATAAAGATTTACTAGCAACTTTTAATTTTTACACTAGGTCAAACTTTCGATTTACTTCACTGTCTGAGGATCTGGAATTGACCTTTCCTAAAGTTGAATTTTTGGAATGGTAATTGTTTAGGTTTCATTACTTTTTAGTTCAATTTTACTCGTGTTCACACGTGACACATTTTACTGGCCCTCGCGCCTTTGGACAATGTAAAAAGGGACAGAACAGTAGTAGTACCATAGTCGTATCGTATAGTACTCGACGTATTGCACGTCTCCCGCCTTCTTGAAAAGGCTTATCGTTTTGCTCTCAAATATATTGACTCTCGCCTCAAAACTACTCCGAAATACAGTGATAGTGTCCCCGATTCCTGGTTCCTGTATGGTGAAGCTTGGAATTATTCTGGTGGCCACCAAGAAGAATTTAGTGAAGTGATTTCGACTACAAGGTAGGCCATTTTAGTATTTGTGTCACGCTGTCGCCGTATTTTGTATAATTTCTCATCTCCGCAATTAAACCTATATACAGTCCACTCTTTGTCTCAACCCCCTACAGTAATCAAACAGAGCTTCTCACTACTTTGATAAAATAATTTTCACGACACAAATTTCCTTACTATCTGAGCTAAAATCAAGATTTTTGTTTTATTTTTTTAAAATATTAAGTAATTAAATATAAATTTATTTTAAATTAATAATATATTCAAACAAAAGGTTATTATTTTATTTTTAGACAAAACAAATACATAAAAGTAAATTAATGTAATTTCCAAACATGCTTAATAATATTGAAAAATTTCATATTATATACAATCATTTATTTCTATTTTAATATGGCATATTGGTTTTTAAACGTATGATCATTTTAAATTATAACAGCATACCAGTTTCGATGTTCAGCTTTATATGTCAGTGGTTTTTGTAGAGCCAGTGTATGTTATTTAGTTAGTTAGTTCAAGTTTAGTTGCTTCAAGATGTTCACATCAAACAGTGCTTCATAGCTTTTTCAGGCGGAAGCACACCACAAACTTTTTGCTCACCTTCTTGTATAAAACTATTTCCAGAAAAATGCTCTGAATAGACTTAACCATCGTCTGGTATATAAAAGAATTATGATCATGACCAATTTGCTTCAGTCCTTGAATTTGAAGTTTCTTTTCTTTTAGCAAATTAAAACATTGATAACATTTAAAAAATATCATACATCATATCTATAAATTTAACTTGTTACCCTTTGATTCTAAGGTAAAATTTTAAATTATTATTATTGAATGCTTTAGAACTTACCAATTAAATCAATTCCAATTACCAGATATTTGCACGTCTTGCAATGAAGAATTACATTTTTTAAAATACCAAAAAAAAAACCTTAAAATTTTGAAATTTTCAGTACACCGTTACATAAAATGTGATAAAATGCATAAAACAGCAAAATCAAAAATAAATTCTTGTCAAAACGAAATGTGTTCATTAAATGTCAAAAATACACTTTCCCAATATAATAAAAACTTAGAGAATTCATTGTTGCCAAACCAATTATTTGCACGTAATGGCACGGAGCATGGTGGGGTCATTTTTAATATAAGGGAGGTATTATACACGAGCACCAGTTTTATATGTCAAGTTCGTGTACACACCCTATTATTAAATGCTGTTCACAATTAGTGTCAAAGTAAGATTTTTGGTTCATGTGTGGCAACTTCATGATGCACTTTTTGAAAAATTTTGTGGGGCTCATTTCGATGCAAATGATAACGCGAAGAAATTATTACCTTTTTATACAAACTACAAACCATGTGTTCTAAGCTTCAAAGTATAGTAATAAAATCACCTACAAAACTATTGTAAAAACTTCCAAGTTCAAGGAGGTAAATGAGACTAAATCTTTGTTTAAAAACTGAAGTAATGGACAATCTACTATTATTAAAACAAAAAAAAATATTCAACAAGATTCTAGATTATTCAATCACATTACCGTCAAGTCTTTCTAGGTTATCAAATTAAATAAATTATTACATTAACATTTTTCTGTTTATTGATTTAAAATTGTATGTTAGACTCACAAACTAACAATAACTTAATGTTAAACATAGGTTAAATTTAGCTTTGTCCTTACAGGCCAGCGGAGTTCGCCTCATATGAGGTGATTTTGAAATTTATTGTTAGTAGACCTTCAAAATGATAATAGTAATTATGTAGTAACTTATGTCTCATTTTCTTTTTTAGGGAAAATTTTTTATTTAACAATTAAGATGTGAAAAAAAAAACAATTTTTTCGAGTTCTAGAAAAAGCTATTGTTTTTCAGTAAAAAAGTTTCAAACAAAAGTTATGCTCACTGAAAATACCTACAAAATAAGCTAAGGCTCATCCGAATCGAATAATTTGTTCGATAGTTATTGAAAAAAAAAACTGCTAAGATGGCTGTTTTTTCAAATTGTCTATAAACAATAGAAAAACATATTGTATTAACTTTGTACTGCAATTGAAGGAGCCTCTTATTGCATACAACAAATGTGCAAAATTTCAAGTAAAAATATTTAATAGATTTTTGCATACTAAATTTATTTATAACTTTTTACATTTTTTTTTATTGTTTATTCTAGACGTCGTACTGCGGTCTGCGGATACGCAAATGAAAATTTCAGACTTATACTAATTATAACAAAACAGAACGAAATGAATTGTTGAAACAGATAAACAAAATTGGGGTTCGTTTTTTCGTTTTAAACAAATAGAATAACTCTTCGACAAATGTTGATATCGAAATGCCGATAAGTGGATACGATAGCTGAGATTTTGACGCATATTTTGAAAAAAAGAAAAATTATGTAGGATCACTAGAAGTTGAGATAGAGTTTTTTTTCCAAAAAATCGCTGCGCTCTTGTTTAGTAACATTAAGGGATTATTTAAATAGGAACTCATAGGGAGACGGTTAAACAATGGTATGCAGTAATCATTATTTTAAAATTGTTGACGTAGCAATAGTTTAAAGTTACACCTACTTCGAGAGTCAGAAGGTGAGCAGTGGGGGGAGGCGTTCTTTCAGTATGCGACGTACGGAAAAAAACGTGATTCGGACGCTTCAAATTCGAACAATGGATGATATGTTTTTGTAATTAAATTATTGTTAAACATGGCAATAAACAAATTGTTGCACTTTTATGCATAATTATAATTTTACCGTACTTACGTACTTTTCAAATTGCGAAAAAATTTTTACAGTGGTTCATAGTATACTATTAATTAGGAATGATAAAAATTAGATTGATTTTTAATGTACCATTAATATTTATCGAAATATAGCATGAAACAAATAGTAACATTTGTTGATAGTATTATTTTTCGAGATGCAGAATACACTAATAAACTACATTTGACGACTATATTGTAAGCGATTATTTAATCGAGAATTATTGTAATATTATTTTCAAAGATGATGGAAGTAGTAGGGGAGAAAATAATTATGATTATGATAATAATGATAATGTTGATGATGATGATAATTATGTCAATAATTAAAGTGATGATGATGATGATGAGGTAATAACGATGATGACGATGAGAGTGATAGTGATGATGATAATTGTAATGATAATAATGAAAACTATAAGAGTTTCGAAAATAAGTTTCCATCGATGTCTAAGGAACGAAGAACGAAATAAATATTTTGTATAGATTTAAGCAAAAAATATGTATGTTTGCAAAAAATTTTGTATGTGAAAAATGTTCATTCAATAAAATAAACAAAAAAGTATTTTTCTTGTACAACCAATAATTTGGCGGCAAATGACACTCGCAATTTGTTTCATGCTATAACTCCATAAATATTAATAGTACATTAAAAATCAATTTTCGATATTCCTAGTTAGTAGTATACTGTTGACCACTGTAACATTTTTTCGCAGCAAAGCACGTGCAACAATTTGTTTATTACTATGTTTAATAATAATTTGATTACAAAAACATATCATCCGTGGTTCAAATCTTGTCAAGACACCACAAATTAAAAAAAATAAAGATTCTACGTCCAATATTCGCCGAGATAATTCAAATTTTTCCGGTGAAATGAATGTGAAGCGTCCGAGTCACGTATGTTTTTCCGCGCGCCGCAGGCTAAAAGAACACCCCCTTCACTGTTCACTTTTTGCCTCTTGAAGTTGGCGCAACTTTAAACTGTTGCAATATCAACAATTTTGAAATAACTGAGATGAAAATTGGTGCATACAATAGTTTAACCATCACCCCATGAGTTCCTACTTCAATAATCCCTTAATAATAAACAACGCAGTAATGATTTTTTGAAAAAAAACATTCTATCTCAGCTTTTAGTGGTCATAAAGAATTTTTTTTTCAAAATATGCGCCAAAATCTCACCTATCACGTACACTTATCGGCATTTCAATATCAACAATTGTCGAAGAATTATTCCATTTGTTTATAACGAAAAACCAACCACAACTTTGTTTATTTGTTTCAACAATTTAAAATCAACAATTTTGTTTTTTTTTTGTTATTGTTAGTATAAGTCTCGAGCTTTCATTTGCGTACCCGCAGATCACTGTATGATGTTTAGATCGCTGAGAATAAACAATCAAAAAACATAAAATGTTATAAGCAAATTCACTATGCCAAAAATTATTGAATATTTTTATTTGAAATTTTGCATACTTATCATATGTAACAAAAGGCTTCTTTAGTTGTAGCATAAAGTTAATGCAATATATTTTTCTATTGTTTATTAACAATTGAAAAAACAGCCATTTTAGAGGGTTTTTTGCAATAACTAACAAATAAATTATCCGATTTGGATGAGCTTTAGCTAATTTTGTAGGTATATTCAAAGCGCATAACTTTTGTTTGAAACTTTTTTACTGGAAAACAAGAGCTTTTCTAGAATTCGAAAAAACTGTTTTTCACATCTTAATTGTTAAATAAAAAATTTTCCCCAAAAAAGAAAATGAGACATAAGATACTGCATAATTAACATAATCATTCTGAAGATTTCTACATAGTCAGAAGTCTACTAACAATAATTTTTTTCCAGATGCTAACTCCGCTGGCCTATTAAGAAATTTTCAGGTAAATTATTTTCTTCAGTTTTCCACTTGTAGTTGCGGCAAATACAAGAAGTTATACGTACCATTTTTAAGCAAAAATAATGAATATATGATACTTTCACACACGAAACATAAAATTATCATAAAACGACACGGCTGAAAATTGACGAAAGGAAGTTATTGGCGTAATGGTTTTGGCGGGAACGCCTTTTAGAAGTCGGTGTTGCCCAATTTCTCATTCCGTTGTAGAAGAATTTAAAAAAGTATCAAAACTAATAGTTTAAGAGGACGTTTTTCCAAAATGTGCGAATAGGAAAGAAAAAACTACCAAATCATTCTTCAAAACCTTTTCTATCATACCATTACATTTTCTGTTTCTGAATATGGGCTATATTAAAAAAAATCAAATTTTGAGCTGTTGTTTAGTGTTACTTTTAGAATTGGTTTTTTCGCAAGAATCCCTAATAAAAAAATTTAAAAAATTGAAGGTTGTTTTCACATACTAAATAGTCATATTTTGACGTTTCATAGGTTCCTCTTCACAAATGTATATCCATTGAATGTCCTTAAGGAATTTCGTGCATGACTGCACTCATAGAATATTTGATTATGTTTTGAATGAATTAACGAGAAATCGTGGGCATTTTAAACAAATTCTTTTATGCGATGGGTCAACGGTAATTTTACCTTAACTAAGAGTTTTGACCGATAATATTGCGAAATATTAATAATTTTACACCCGCATTACCATACTTTAAAACTTACCGTTCTCTTGCTTATAAAACACTTGACCGAATCATATCATGGCAATCTTCGATATGATTCGCACGCCTCTGCGCGCAAATAATTTTATTTTCAAACCCCGCTTTGGCCGTCAAGCCGCGGGGTACCCGAACCCGCAGCATAATTCATCCGCAACAAAGATGCTTTAAATATAATTTGCAGAAAACAATAATTATTATTGCCGTCCGTAAAATACAGGGTGATTATTTTGAATGGGACAGCTCCGATCTATATTTCTTTGTGATTTAAAAAAATGAGGCCTATAAGGAGCCCTTTGATTACGATCGGGTCGTAAGTCAGAGGCCTGATTAGTGTTGATTTTGGACCATTATTGTCGTTGGAATGAGTTTTATTGGAGTTTTGGTTTATTGTATTATTGGTTTGTATCCTGTTTATAATTATCTTTATTCTTACTATATCTTAGTTGTCGCAAATTATGAGAAAGCTTTATATACAAATTTAATTAGTAATTTTGATAAAAGTTATACACTATCTCAATGTTATGCTAGGTAAGAAAAGTCATAATTCTGAACGGAGATGATGATTGTCACTTAATAATCCTCGACATTGATTTAAATCGTAGGTTTTCAATGCGGCGACAGCGGGTCTACGAATAACTGGGGAGCTTTAAGTTGATCAAGGTAGGCGAGGACCAATTGAAGAAATTAATAATACATAATTTAGCATTATAATTACATATTTATTGGACCCTCTCCCACAAGTCGTGCTTTGCGACTACCATCATTGGTTCATCTAAAAATAAATCAAACAAAAAATCACTAGTTTAATATTTAATTAATCGAGTGCCTGATTGAAACTTTTTTTTAAACTGATATTTTTTATCAACAATAAATTGGTGCTTTTTTTCTTGAAAATCCATTTCATTCTTACTTCATAGTTTTACCATAGTTAAAAAAAATCCTAGGTTTTTATTCTTAATATACACAGATAAGCGTTCATTTGTTGACATATGTAATATAAATTGACAATAGCATAAGCAAAGCATAACTGGCTGGCTGGAAGATCTAACTTCCATGGCAACAAGCTTGGATCTAAGTCTCAAACTTTCTTAGTGAATCCGACTATTTATTATCAACTTAAATGAGTTTTAAAGATAAACCCCTTAAGTGAATTGGAGGATAAATTTTTTTCATTTCGACTTTCAAGTTTCCGTGGTGTAGTGGTTATCACATCCGCCTAACACGCGGAAGGTCCCCGGTTCGATCCCGGGCGGAAACATTACTTTTTTTTTAATTGTCTTTTTTTGTAATCCATTCCTGAGTATCATAAAATACCGATAATATGGAAAATAGCGTCACTTAACAACATTGGCTATTTTTCTACTATATATACTGAAAAAAGATATTTTAGCTGTGGTTTTATTGTGGTTAAAATTTTAATTATATTTTTGGTTATTCGAAAATTATTTTTTTATTATATCTAAAATAAAAAAAAGTAATGTTTCCGCCCGGGATCGAACCGGGGACCTTCCGCGTGTTAGGCGGATGTGATAACCACTACACCACGGAAACTTGAAAGCATATGTGAAATAAACATATTATATTGAATATGCGACATAATAAAATATCCATAAAGACAATTTAAATATAAACTACAGGACTTCAACCAAAATAATATTCTAATCTCCAATCATCAAAATAAATTACTCCATGTCGGCCCCACTCTTTTAATTTGCTTTGAGGGTTAGTCCACGTTAGTTTATGTCAAGTACCTTAAACGCTCAAAAAATATTTTTGGAACCATTTATTAGCAACTTCGCAAACAAAATTGACCACTGGCGAATATCCTTTTTCAATGATATTAATCGATTATAAGTTCAGGTTCATCGCAAATATATCATCTTTATGGGGTGTATTTCTATTGGATCCGACGTAAATATCTTTTTCATCTTCTTCTTCTTAGCGTGCCATATCCGACTGTCCAACGTTGGCTATTATGTTGGCTGTCACAACCTTGTTTACTGCAATTCTGAAGAGAGATGTTGTTGTCATATTGAACCACTGACGCAGATTTTTCAACCAGGATGTTTTGCGCTTTCCGGCACTACCGGCTATTTTCCCCTGCGTTATTAAATGAAGAAGGCAGTATTTTTCAGGATGTCTTACAATATGCTTGAAATACGACAGTTTCGAAATTTTTTACTATTTTTATAACTTCTGTTTCTTCATTCAGCCTCCCTTAAACTTCCTCGTTACTTTTTCGGTCCCTTCAACATATTCTTAACATTCTCCTGTAAGTTCAGACTTTGAAGGCATCTAGTTTCTTAACTGAACATTCCGTAAGTAAGGAACGAAAGCTTTTACGGCTTTGGTTCTTGGGTTAAGACCGTGTCAAATTGGAATTATTATCCGACGTTTCGTCTACGATTGCACGAGGCATCTTCAGGGATCTTTACTCAACGAGATTAGAATACTGAATGACTGTCGAGGAGCAACAACACGGCATTTATACCCGAATGGTGCTCAGAAAACCGTGATCCAAAATTTCAATCGATTTCCAAGTCTGATGTATGCTGTAACCTGCATCTCTAACAATATTATTGGGATATTGGCAAATTTCAATTCATCCTCTAATTTTACGTTTAAATAAACCACACACTGATGCTAGCACCTTAGTTTCTTTTACATTAAAAGTGTGACCTGAGCAATGCTGGTGTTCAGCTACTGCAGATTGCAATTTGTCTCTTTTTTATACATGTTTCATGTTCCTTAAGCCTAATGGATATAGACCATCCTCTTTTACCTACATACACTTTACCACAAGAGCAAGGTATCTTGTAAACGCTTTTTTTTTTAAGTGGAATTGCGTGCTTTCGAGATTTCAATCTGACAACCTTGTCGGTGGTTCTGTATGTAAGGTAAGACAATACTGTCCATAGGAGGTACATTTACGAAATTTTGTTGAGGAGTTGGGTTTTTATATTTATTACGTTTTATATCTGCAGCGCAATATCCGTTGCTTCTCAGAACATTAGTTAGTTTTTCTGTTTCTGATTTCAGTGCTCGTCCGTCACATATTGAAAGTACTCTATGTACCAAAGAATTTATAATGGATTGTTTTTGAGAAGGATGATGGTGTGACGTTGCAGTGAGATATCGATTTGTATGTGTTGGTTTTCTGTACACAGAATGTCCTAATTTGCTATTCTCTTTCCTTTGTATTAGTAGATCAAGAAAGAAAAGGGCACCATTTGATTCAGTTTCCATAGTGAATTTTATACTAGGGCGTTGTTAATTTAGATGATCCAGGAAATTTTGAAGGTTATCTGAGCTATTAGACCAAACTACGAACCTACCATCTACATATCTGCACCAAAATTTAGGTTTTAGAGGAGCAGAAGACAAGGTGTTTACTTCGGAAGCTTCCATGAAGAGATTAGCTACCACAGGTGATAGCGGAGATCCCATGGCCGCTGCCGAAGTTTGCGCGCAGAAAGTTCCTAGAAAAGTAAAATAAGTGGAAATCAGACATGCTTTAATTAATTCTGGTAGGTTTTTTTTTCAAGCATGCAAGCACGATCCTCGTCTAAGAAAAGATCAAGGGAATTCGTCGTGATTTGGATACAAATGCCCGTAATCTCAATAAATTACATCTAAGATTATCATCTCTAATAGAACAAGACGAATTTGCAACACTGGATAAAATCACTTACTCCCAAACAGAAACAAGTCACGCAAAAAAGAAAATTCGAAGGACTTTTCAGCAACAATAATCCAGCAAGCGCAGAAATGAACATTGTCGTCAATATGTCACGTATACAACTTACCAAAGCGGAGAAAACTATCTTATCCAAAGGACAGAACTTCGTCATCACTCCAAGGCGCATACCAGTGGAAGAAATAACTTCTAGTGTCGAAACTTCCATTAGAAAATTACCTCCAGAGCATGCAGACACGATTCAATACGAAACAGAAAAAGATCATAAAACACTCATAGCCTCCTAAATCAAATATTACATCAGCGGGAAGGAAGGCTATTAAAAAACTGAACGAGAACAACACCATCTTAGTTCTCCCAGCTGACAAAAGAAATGCAACTATTACTGAAAAAATAAACCAGCTCTTGGACGACAATACTTACAAAATCATTCGGATGGATCCAACGTTTGTTGCGAAAGGAACCTCCCATCTCTAATTAACGCCTCCAGTCTCACTCTAAAAGAAAAGAAAGCTGTTAAACCAAGCAGCTCCAAGATTACGCGCCTCTACGGGCTGCCTAAAATACGTAAAGAACATGTACCTCTTCGTCCAATCGTCAGCGTAATTGCCTCACCAACCTACAAAATAGGTAAATATTTAGCCAAACTTTTATATCCCTCTACAGGAAAAACCGAATCCTTAGTTAAAAACTCTGGACACCTTGTACAAACATTAAAAACCATCAAACTAGAGCACGGAGACATATTGGTCAGCTTTGATGTAGAATACCTGTACACAAATGTTTCTATAGATTATTCAGTTTTCATAATATTGGACATATTACGAAACAACAACATAGACTCCACCCTACTAGAATTAATTAAAGCATGTCTGATTTCCATATTTTACTTTTCAAGGGACTTTCTGCAAGCAGACTTCGGGAGGTGCGTTGTCTTCTGCTCCTCTAAAAGCTAGTAGATGGCCGCGTGGCGCAAATAACCTTCATAATTAACTGGATTATCTAAATCAACAACACCCTAGCATAAAATTCACTGAATCAAATGATGCCCTTCCCTTTCTTGATGTACTAGTAGAAAGGAAAGAGAATGGCACATTAGGACATTCGGTGTACAGAAAACCAACACATACATATCGGTATCTCAATGCAACGTCACACACGTCACATTTGCAATGACCCTACTGCCGCCTACTTGAAGAGATTCCTAGCCCATTAGGGGCATTTTTAGCCCTTTGTTTTTGCTACAACAAATATTTAAATAGGCTCTTTTATAGTTTTGATGCTGGTGAATATCAAAAATTAAAATAGTAGGTCAGTGACGGGTCTATAAAAATGAATCCAATGTGGGAAACCGGAAAAACAAAAAAAAAACTTAACATTAATTTGAACCGTACAAAATAAAAAAGTGCATGTTGTACAAGTTACAAAACAAGTTTTTTTGTGTATTTAATTAGCATTTTATTTGGCGTTTAAGCAAAGCATCGTATCGAATTAGCCGGTACGAGAACCTGCAAAATTTAATTCATTATGTCCGATCTCGGCGAGAAGTGCGAGGTTACAGGGGTTAAAGTCATTCCATCCAATCTTATTTTATGCAAATGTCCAACGGTGATGCCTTTTTGATATCAACTGAAGTCGCTCCACTGTTAATAAGAAATCGTGTGGTTCAATTTAATACAAACATCAAAATCGTATAAAAATGTGCTTTTTTATCTGAATTACTATCAAAGCTAGAGATTGGGCATATTGTGAGACTTATGATAGATCAGCTCCGGATAGACATGGTTTAATATGACAGTTTGCGCAGATTAATTGCATAGTCTATCTGAGTCTTCATCATAGATTCAGGTTTTTACTGATAAGAATTTTACCTGAACTGAACATTAATTCAGACAAGGTGTTATTCATAATAGAGCGAAAACTTTAAAATACTTTTTTTTTGTAATTTTGCAACTGAAGCTAATTTATCTTCATTATTAAAATTAGTAATTCTTGGAGAAGGTGGAAACACACAATAACCGAATTTTTCGATGATTTTTTACACACCTCCTATTTTTGGGTCGTAGAACATGAATATGTTGTCAATATTTCCGATCTCGCGTGGTTTTTCCCAAAAAAAAAATCATTTTCACTCATAGACTTGTAGTTTCCGATCACTACCTTTAAATTTTGGGCATTTATAGTAAACTATACAAACATTACACAATATTCAATCATTTTTTTAAGAAAATTTACATAAATAACGGCGGAAAAACGCAAATTTCCCATAAAACGTAAGAAAACCGTTGTCTCGTAGTTTTATACTGTTTCTAGAATGCATGGTTAGTTTCATACGATTTAAATCAATACACGTTATGCGATGTTGCCACGTTGGCATGGATTTTAAATTCCATTATAATGGAAAACTTGATAGTTCAAATGCAATTAATTGCGGTCATTCTAGTATTGTTGTGTGTGTAAAATGGGTGTAAACGTGCAGAATCGGGATGCTAGACATAAACAGATCATTTGGCAAGCTACGTTGATATAAAAACGAAAATCATAACTAAACTAACCTGAACTGACTTGAAGAATTTAATGATGATTTTTTACTTACTTCCTATTTTTGGATCGTAGAACACAAATATAATGTTTTTTCGCCGATTTTGCGCGGTTTCTCCATGGAATCTAAATAAGTTTAGTTCAGGTTAGTTCGGGTCATAACTAATTGCATTTGAACTATCAAGGTTTTCATCCTTCTGGAATTTAAAATCCACGTCAACGTGGCAACATCGCAAGGCAGGTTTGGATTAAAATCGTATGTCCAGAAACAGTATAAAACAACCAGACAACGGTTTTCTTACGTTTTCTGAAAAATTCGTATTTTTCCGCGGTTATTTATGTAAAATTTTGTTAAAAAAAATAATTATATTGTGTAGCGTTTATGTAAATGCCCAAAATTTAAAAGTACTCATCGGAAAGTACAAGTTATATGAGTGAAAATGATTTTTGTTTTCGGGTACCACGCGAGAGGCAAAAATTGACAATATATTGGTGTTCTACGATCCAAAAATAGGAAGTATGTAAAAAAACATAGAACAATTCGGAAAATTGTGTGCTTCCACCTTCTCCAAGATTTACCTTAAATTTCCTGAGCAGTACAGGACACAGGTAAATTTTTCTGACAAACCCACCTACCTCGCTGATTTTTTGCTTACGTGTCTCGAGTGTCTGTAGTTTTGTTGTAAATATGATCTTTAGTCCTAAAAAATAATCAATATCAACCCAGTAACCAACGAAGCGCTCTAATGGTTAATGTGATAGATACTAACAAATGTATTATTTGAGAAAAACATTGTACAAAGGAAATTCTCAACTACATTAGATGAAATCATGGGCACGTGCTGAAAAATTATTTAAATATCAGATTAACAATAAAACTATGATAATTTTTTCGCCAGAAAGTTGATTAATTTTGAAAATCAAGAATCCCGCTTAATGCTCGTAAGAAAGAAAATGTATGGAAAGCAGTGGCCTAACTAAGAGTATGTGCTCCCCCCCCCCCCGCAGATCTTTAAATGCGACCTACTATGCACTCATCTTGATCCTTCGTATTTATTCATTTTTGTCAAGGGACTTGAGGGCGCGCCTGGATTGGCTGCGTCCGTCCGCACCATGGAGTCTGCGGGATTCTTTTTTACGCCTCTGATGGAAAATATTAAGATTTAAAAGAAAGCTGAAGCAGCGCATCAACATATGCAAAATAGTTACAATAACTGAAGTTTTTTATGTGGTGGTACTTGATCATCGAAGTTTAGGCCTCGCTGGGCGCTTTACATTCCATCATAGCTGCAGATCATTCGAGTCTGATCGCCTTTGCGAATCCAAGCAGCCTCGTTAATTGAGACTGCCTAATTGCTTTCGGTAAGAAAATTTTAAGTCCGAAATATCTCTATTTTAGTCCGTCGAGTGCTAGCCGCTTTCTGAGGACATGGTCAACAGTTTCATGCTCATCCAGACACCAGCTGCACGTCGGGCCATCTACGACAGCAATCTTATGAAGAAGGCCCTTCAGGTGATAATGTTCTATTAACAGTCCCACTACTATTCGCATCTCTCTCCTTTTTAAGGAGAAAAACTTCCTATTAAACCGTGATCTAAGTCTAGTTATATGTTCTTTAAAACACTTCATTCCAGGAGCTCCTCTCCACGATTCAATAAATTTGCTTTCCAACAACAATTTTCATTCCTTTACACCAACGGTAGTTGGGATAGGTAGAATTGGTTGGGGTTCATATTGTTCAATTACGATTCTTATCTTTGCCAGATGGCCCGCTTCCTCATTCTCGTATATACCCGAGTAACTCGGGATTCACACGAATCTGACTGTGGAGTCATTCCTTGTCAGACTGTTCAGTATATCCTTGTACTCAGATACCTGTCGCGAGTTCCGACACTAGACTTTAGTGCCATTATTGCGGCCCTACTCTTTGAGCATATGTTTATTACCCTATTCCTGTTTATGTCCCTCTCACAGAGATGGACACACTGCTGGATAGCATAAATTTCCGCTGTTAAGATAGTCGCGGGTTATTCGACAGAATAGAATTCTTTGACATCCGTGTTCCTGCCGAATACTCCAGCTGCAGCTCTTTCATCTTATCCAAATCCATGTGTAGACTACCAGAATCCATTTCTCGGAAGATTTTACCCTCTCTCCTAATCCTCTATACTTGGAAAAGTATCTCAAAAGAATGGTTGGGTTTCAAAAGCGGCGCCATCTCTCCACCACGCTTTCTCAGATACCTGAATAGCCGCCGGTTTCAGTTCCGAGATGCCCTAGGCAAATGAGAGGATAAACAGCCTTCAGGTTTCTCTATGGATAAGTGGATAGGAGGTAGGTTCGCCAGTACCTCCAGAGCCCTTTTGGGAGCAGTCCTCATCGCACCCAATCACACAAGCGATTCTTGGAACTTTGTCAGGTTGAAGACGGTGTTTGCGCTTTGCTATACTACGCCACCATACAAAAGCGGCGTATGTGATCATGTGGTGGATCATCATAGTGTATATCCAAAATAGTACTCTCGGTGTCAGTCCTCATGTGCTGGTTTACAAGTCTAGAAAACGCATATGGTCTTTCTGGTTCGGCTTGCCAGAGCAGATTAGCTGTTAGTAGCATCATATCTGAGCAAGAGGTGCACACGTCTGTTGAACAACGCATTATTAATAAATTTTTGTCGCGGGAGGGAGTAAAACCTGCCGAAATTTTGCGCCGATTAACTGCACAGTTCGCACAGCACCCAAATCAACGATTAGCAAAAAAGTTTTTCCGATGCCCGAGTGTCAGTTCAAAATGAGACCCTTGCACGTCGACCGCGGAAAAGCACAAGTGAGACGAATACTCTTGCGATCTATGTGGTGATTGAAGGAGACAGCCACTTTACAATATGAGAAATTGCTGCATACGTCGGAATATCGTATGGTAGTGCCCAATGAATTATTAAATGATTTGGGTTGCTGAAAAGTGTAGGCAAGGTGGGTTCCTCGCCTCTTGACGGAAATCAGAAACCAAACCGTCTTGCCGTATTGTGGAAGACTTTTGGCATGATATTGAACCGAGGGAGATGATTTCTTGAGGCACATTATCACCTGTGATGAGACATGGGTGAATGATTACAACCGGTAGTCTAAGCCGGCAAGCATAAAGTGGCGGAAACCTGGAGAAGCAGCACCGCAGGAAGCCAAGATCCGTATTTCTACTGGGAAAGTTTTTGCAACGATTTTTTTGGGATTACATTGATATTTTCTCCATGAACGACGTACAGTTAATGCTACGTACTATTGTCAACTGCTAGATGAAGTGAAACTGGCCAATCGACAAAAAAGGCAACAACGCTTGACCATGCACAATTGCATTAACTCAAAAAAAATTAGACAAAATTCATTGGAAAATCTTGGAACATCCGCTCTACAGTCGCGATTGTCATGGTGTGACTACCACATATTTGGACCACTCAAAGAAGAACTGGTAGGTCATCACTTTGACGACGTAGAAACGTTCAGGCGCAATTGGTTACAAACGCGACCAGATTCATTCTTTGATGACGAAATTAAAACACTTCCGATTCGGTAGAAAAAATGTATGAATAAAACAGGAGATTATATAGAAAAATAAGGTGTAATCAAAATTATTTACTGTATCAATAAATGTTCTAATACAAAAGTCTGGCTCATATTTGATTCGCCATCGTTTAGTGGATTATGTGCTCTAAGTGAGCGGCTGTAAGTAGACTTCTACTTCGCTTCATATACGGCGGCGCGTACGTTATAACTGATGAAACGCTATTTGTTTAAAATGTTTCAAAGTAATAAAAATATCACATTAATCCCAGCTTGTAGTTCTTGACTTGAACTATCACCTGCTGGGCGCAGAATTTGAAAATATTTATTTGATCAAAATTATGACTGACTGACTGACTGACTCCGTAGCACTACAACTCAGGGTGGGTCTTGGCTGCCTCGACTATCTGCCTCCACCTGAAACGATCTTGTGCCAGCTCCCTCCATTCTTGCTGGTCAACTTCAAGGATAGCTAGATCCTTGTGGATGTTATCTCTCCATCTAAGCCTAGGTCTTCCCAGTGGTCTTTTTCCTTGTGGTGCTTCCTCCCATACCCGTTTTATTAGTCGATCGTTTTGACTCCTTTGTATATGACCTGCCCATGGTAATCTTCTGGACTTTATTTTTTGAATGATGTCAGGGCTTTGACATATTTGCGAAAGCTCTCTGTTGCTTCTCATTCTGTGACGGCCTGTTTCAAGGTCTCCGTATGGGCCATATATTATGCCTTTCTAATGATAAATTTTGACTTGAGCAAGGTTTGTATCGCAAATGTACATTAATTCGCTTGTGTGATGCGCTGTTTAACCTTTTCCTGCATATTATTGTTTGCCGTTATCACTGCGCCCAGGTACTTGAAAACTCGCACATGCTCAAAATTATAGTCATCCATGGTGACGTTCTGTCTGATTCTGTCTCGAGCGGGGTTGCAGGAAACATGCATGTATTTGGTCCTTCCTTCATTTATTCGGAGTCCTATTCTCTGAGCTTCTTTTTCTATCTTTATGAAGTTTTCCTTCACACTGACTATGCTTTCTCCTATCGCGCTCATATCATCCGCGTAGGCCAAAATAAGTTTAGGGCCACTTGGCCCAAAAACCTCCGCGTCAACTGATACTGTTCTTACGGCTTTCTCCAGTGCAAGGTTAAACAGTACTGGCGACAAAACATCTCCCTGTTTTAATCCTCTGTTGATAGAAAATGTTTGGCTACACTCTCCTTCAATTTTGACACAGCTTTTTGCCCCCTCCAGGCACGCTCTACACAGTCTAATCAGCTTGTGCGGGATTCCAAATTCTTCCATAGCTTCCCACAACCTTATCCTAATAACACTGTCATATGCTTGCTCGAAATCTATGAACAGGGTTGTAAGTTTTTGTTAAACTCCCAACATTTCTCCAGCATCTGTCGGATAGGGAAAACTTGGTTAACTGTTGATCTTCCGCTTCGAAAGCCACATTGGTAGTCTCCGATAATCTCCTCGGTATACGGAAAGAGACGTTGAACGAGAATGCTGGAGAATAATTTATAGGCGTGGCTTAGTAGAGCAATACCTAGGTAATTTTTACATTGCATTTGGTTCCCTTTTTTGTGGAGTGGAATTATTACCCCTTCTTTCTATTCATCAGGAATGATTTCTTGATTCCAAATTTGTTTCACGAGGTTATGTATTTGTGTGATTAGATCGTTCCCTCCATGTTTCAGACTTTCTGCCAAGATATTATCTCGACCTGCCGTTCTGTTATTTTTGAGCTTCTTAATGGCTCTAATGGCCTCCTCCATGGATGTAGCGAATACTGTAGCTTTAGGTTCTTCATAATCAAAATTATGCATATTAAAAAGTGTCAAAAATGCAATTTTTCAAATGTTTAGCTTAGTATCAGCCGAGAAATTCAAAAATATTTTTTATTTTACAAATAAAATTTTTTTAAAATTATTAAAATTTTTTTTATTTATAACAAATTACTTGACCGGTTTTTGGAAATCCCCTTCCATATTCGTAATCAGGGGTCAAAATACATATAGAAAACTTTATTACAGTCATCCGCCATCTTCATTGGCTAGGAAAACCCGCTGGGCTTCCTGACTATACATACTTCTACAGCAGTGTATATTAAACGTATATTACGAGCTAATTAGACATATTTGCACGAAGTTCACTTTGGTACTCCGCCTGCAAAACTATTGAAAAACGTTTTTTCTTCTAGAAACAGTGATCACTGTAAGACCTTTTTCCTAAACATGTTCAAATTACAGCGATTCGATGCTATCATAAATTACGAGTTTTGCACACGTGCAACTTCTACAGGAGATTAAGTATTTTCTTGCACTGCTTCTGCTAACTCACTAAAAAAAGATATATCACCAAAATTATAACGACCTCGCTCATAAAAAAAGTGTAAACGAATCAATTGTTTGTAATCACTAGTGCAAGAAACTACCTATGACAGAGGTGAAAAGTCAACACATGTTCATATTTGATCATTGCAGTACTACAAACGACCCAGAAAGATCAACACGGGTCGTTATTGAGAATTTGGTTTTAAAAATTATTGTGAAGGCCTTTAAACATTGTTTTAACTGGGAATCGTTACTACATTATAGTCGACTTTAACTATTATAAATGGTCGAAGTCATTTATTTTCATCACAGTGGAGTAGTGAGAGGCAGACAGTTTTGCCACAAAGGTTTTAAAAGGTAAATATATTCCTTTATAAAAAGAGAAGACAATTAAGGGTTTAAATTGATAAGTAAAAGAGTAAGTTACGCAAGTTTTGTAATTATTTCAGTCAAGGTTAGAAGAATAGTTTTTATTACCAAGACAATGAAAACAAAACATTACTGTTAATTTCAGCAAATAACCATTTTTTTTTACCGATTTTAAGTTTAATGATTTTTTTGGTGAACAACGGAACAAAAATAATCATTATGCTCACTCGGCTTCGCATCAGCCGAATTTTTCGGTGACCACGACAAAGTGCCAGCCAAAATCTTTCTAGACAAATGCGTGCGGGGGAAGGAATAAACTGTTTCTATATATTCTTTCCTTTTTTCTCTGCTTGAAAGGAGAATATATATACTAAGTGTCCAGGAATGGATTTCCCTTTTTAAACTTGAATAAATTGGCAACAGTGTAACGTAGAGGGGTCGGGTTAGCGTCGTTCGATTATTTAATAAAAATGGAGCATTGGTCAGGTGTGCGTCGTGGTTCATTACTGAGGCATACTTCAAGAGCAACGACTCGTAGACAACTACAAGGCAAGGTTTTTCTGTTCATTTCAATATTAGGCGTGTAGAGGACTCACCAAGTATAAATTTGGTCAAATCGTGCATGAGGAGGTTTAAAAAAACATCGTCAGCTGAAAATTTGAAACCCTCGTCCAAGGACTGTAACTGCTCATGAAAAAGTTAAAGCTGTATGTGCCGCGATAATTCGAAATCTAAGTAGGTCTATTCGTAAAACATCCCAAGTGGTGCGAATGTATAATTTATCTTTTCACAAAAAATGCAAATAATGCAAGAATTAGACCCAAATGACTTTAGAAACCGTCATTCTTTCACCGAAACAATGATAGACCATTTTCTTGCAAACAACCGAAATAACAATATTCTGTTCAGTGACGAGGCGTACTTTTACCTTTCAGGAGCAGTTAATAGGCGAACCTGTCGCTATTCGGTACCAGATAATCCAAGGCAAAAACATGAAAGACTCCTACATAGCCCAAAATTAACTGTGAGGTGTGGGATGTCGGCTTTAGAAATTATCGGTCCGTAGTTTTTTGAGAACTGACGCTGCGTAGTCCAGACTGTAAATAGTGATCGTTGTTGTGCGATGCTTCGGGTGTTTTTGGTATCTCAGCTGCAAGCATTTGCCGGCTTTGATCAGGAGACATGGTTTCAGCAGGATGGGGTCACCGCCCATACAGCCCGAGCGTCAATGGAAGTCGTTCGAATATTCCACTGGACAACAGCCAAAATGTATCTAAGATAAAGTTAACTAAATTTCACTATTTTTGGTGTGCTAAAATCGAAATTAAACTTATTTTTAAAATATTAGTTCAAGTTGTTGCTAAATCTCTGTTTTTCCTAAGTTAAGAAAATTTTGTACAGCTTGACAGCATCGCATGGGGTGTCTCCAGGGATGACCCCCTATATACGAAGTCCCAACCCTCAGGGCTTAAAGTAAGGGAGAGAGTCATTTAAATCCATGTAAATCGACTTTTAAGTCTGCTTTGTACTGAACAGCTCCTGTATACAAACAAATGCGAATATAATGGAATTGAATGGAAAATTCTCGAATATTCTCCAGAAATATAGAAGCCGTATTTGGGTATATAAGCAGCTACAAAGCGGGGGTTAGTCAGTCAAAGTTAGTGAGTCGAATCGAATAGTTGAAATTGTAAGATGTCTCGACAGTGTGCAAACAATCCAGATCACTTTTGTTATGTTTGTAGTGAGGTGACTTTTGCATCTCAGAAACGGTCTATTACCGCATTGATAAAAAAAGGCAAATCAGCTTTATTTCGGTTGCAATATTGGGAATCACAAACAATGGGCGCCACATATCTGCTGTACTGCTTCAAGTCTGAGAAACTGGTTGAATAGTAAAAAACGATTTGTGCGGTTTGCTGCCCAATGATCAGGAGGGAGCCTTCAAATCATGTTAAGGATTGCTCTTTCTGCATCATACATCGTATTGGGCAAGGTACAGGTATATCCAAGAAGAAAAATCGGTTATAAACTATCCAAATACACCATCTGCCATGAGATATATGCCTCATAGTAACGAATTTCTTATTCCAGAACCATCAGAGACATTCACTTATGAATCAGATAATAACAATACAACGATTTCTCAAGAAGAAGATATGCGATCAACATTAAGAGATCCTGATTTCAGACCCAGCATGTTAGACCGCCAACCGCATAAAATAACACAATGAGAATTAAACGATCTTGTGAAAGACTTAGAAAAAAGTAAAGTAGAGTTACTAGGATCAAGATTACAGCAGTGGAACTTATTAGAAGACGATGTTTTATAATGTGATTTTCGGAAACGCCATAAAGGTCGAGCACCATTTTTTAACATGGGTAAGAACTCAGTTTTCTGCAATAACATTAGGGGTTTATTGGCGGCTTTAAATATAAACTACAGGCCAAAGGAATAGAGATTGTTTACAAACAGTTCAGAATTGAGTCTAAAAGCAGTACTATTGGATATGAGAAATATTTTACCGTCTATTCCTGTTGGATATGCAGTTCCTATGAAAGAATCATATGACAATATGAAGTACCTATTGACAAGTATAAAGTACGATGAACCCCAATGACAGATCTGTGACGACTTAAAGATGATTGTACTTTTACTTGGGTTACAGCTAGGCTACACCAAGTTTGGCTGTTTTTTGTGTGAATGGGACAGTCGGGCAAAGGCACTTCGTTACAAGAGAAAAGACTGGTCTGTTTGAAAATCATTAGAGGCAGGTGAAAAGAATGTACAACATATGCTCTTGGTAGACCCGGAAAAATTTTGTTGCCATTACTTCACATCAAATTGGGCCAATTAAAGACTTAGTTAAGGCACTGAATACAGATGGGCCAGTTTTTCAGTATCTGTGTCATAAATTCCCAAGGGTAAGTGAAGCAAAGATTAAAGAAGGTATTTTTGTTGGGCCACAGATTCGAAATATTCTGAAAGACAAACATTTCAACAGCACTCTACCAGATACTGGAAGAAATGCTTGGAATGACTTTCGCCTCGTGGTTACTATTTCTTCGGAAATACAATAGCTGACAATTACGTTACTCTTGTGAAAAATATACTGTCAATGTATCAAAAAATTAATTGCAATATGTCTCTAAAGATCCATATCCTACACTCACATCCGGACATTTTTCCTGACAACTACGGAGCTGTAAGTGATGAGCACGACGACGCTTCCATCAGGAGATATCAACAATTGAGAAAAGGTACCAGGGAAAGTGGAATGCTTCCATGCTTGCCGACTACTGTTGAACTCTTGTTAGAAAAGAAAAGGATATTTAATGTCTCTACAAGTGTAAAAGTATATATTTTTTATTAATTTGTTAAAAATAAAAAAAAACTTGTTCTTAAAAATTGCAACTAAGTTTTTAATTTCATTGTCACTTTTGTATTCAGCGCCTCAAAATTAACAAAGAAATGCACTTTTCATACAAGATAAAACAAATAACTTAAAAATTTGTTGCGTAGAGTTATTCCTGGAAAAGGTCATCTCTCTGAACTGGCCAGCTAGGTCTCCCGATCTTACCCCATTGTTATGTTAATAGACTTATGACTTTTTTTTTAAATTCCCGGGTCCGTCCTAAAGCTGGATGCACTGCGACCAGAGTAAGCCTATTGTGCTCACCCTAGACATTACAGCCACTCTGTCAACCTAGCCCCCTGGCTCAATCTGTACAGCCCCGCTAAGGAATGAGTGAGTATTTCTCTCGGTTCCAATTTTACTGACTCGAATGTTTGTTATCTAAATCTCACCAGTGACTCACAGTCACATATGATATGCTTCACCGTTTCCTCGGCTTGTCCACATAGTCTGCAGCCGAGGTTTCCGTTATATTCTATTCAGATGTACTTTAACGGCCATGTGTCCCGTCATTATACCCGTAATAGTCCTTAATTTGTTTCTACTCATTTGTAGTAGTTTCTTTGCCAGTTTCGGGTCCGGATTCCCAATAAATAGCTTGCTGTGGTTTAAACCTTGTCTGGTCATCCAGTGGTTTTTATGGTCTCTTTTGATCCATTCTTTGACTGCTTCTCGGACCTATGACTTTGTAAGACTTAAAACACAAAATACGGAAAGAAATTAATGGAATTCCTCCTGAGATGTGTTCAGCAATTTTTAACTAGATGAAAACGGCATTGCAGGAGTGTTTGGATCAAAATGGAAGGTACCTCGAGAGTATCATTTTTAAAACATAAAATCCGCCTATATTGTGTGTGTTTTTGAATTAATAAATTCATTTTAAAACTTTAAGAAATTTTTTTATTAGCTCTTTAAAAGGGAAATCCATTTCTGGATACCTGGTAGGCAATTATGTAAAAATATTATATCTCATAACAATACCGAGTTCGTCGGGGTAAACAATAAAGAACTACATCCCAACTTTTTACATACGGAGGGTTATCTTTACGACAAAAAGAGAGAGAGAGGGGGGGGGGGAGAAATATTCTTACAAATAAAATATCAAAAGGAGACCTCGTAGAGAATTTCCTGTTCCCTGGCTTACAATTGCAGCAAATAACGATCATTTTAAAAACAATAAGTACGCCGTCACTGTACCGAAAAAATCTATGCGAACCATATCCAAACGATCATCCGTTTGTTTCAAGCTCCACACAAGGACATAAAATACAAAAGTCCACATAACTTTTACAGGAATACCGCGTTTACGTTTGAAAAAATGGTCGCATTGCACGGTCAGGACGAAGCACCACGTAATAAACTGCGCGAAGTGTGATTAGCTACAAAATTACATGTTATTACCTTTAAATGTTATATTATTTGCAGACGGCTTTTTTATGCGTTCGAGTAAGATGCACGATTCGATGGATAAAACTGGATAAACCGTCACACCTACGAGATTATTTTCTATTAAAAATTCGTCTGTAGAAAAATGTCTACGACGTGACAAATTCAGTTGTGATTCTTGAGAACATATTTTTCAGACGTTTGTCGAGGTGGTAAGGTATCTACAGACACAGGAAGAGATGCAGAAATGAAAAGTAGCATTTTAATTTACCAGTTTGTATCAATGCTACATGTTCTTTAGTAATATGATATAATTTGTATATTTTTACCAGATTAAATTTAATTATTTATTCTGTAATTTAAAATTTGTAATCATGGAATTCGTTTTTGATTCATAACTCTTTTGGTCTTATCTTCTTCTTTAGGTGCCGTCTTCGTTCCGAAGGTTGGCGATCATTAGAGCTATACGTATTTTCGAGACTGCTGACCTAAACAGCTGGTTATTGCTGCAATTATACCATTCTCTTAGATTTTTTAACCAAGAGTTTCGTCTTCTTCCTACAGATCTCTTTCCCATAATTTTTCCCTGCATAATAGTTCTCAGTAGTTGATATCTTTCTCCTCTGGTAACGTGTCCCAGGTATTGCAATTTTCGTTTTTTATTTGTAAGTATGACCTCCTTTTCTTTATTCATTCTCCTCAGTACTTCAGCGTTCGTGATTTTCTCCATCCATGATATTCTTAACATTCTGCGGTACATCCACAATTCAAAGGCTTCCAGCTTGTTAATATCGATCTTTTTAAGCGTCCATGCCTCTATTCTATAAAACAAAACTGACAGTACGTAACATCTTGCCAGACGAACCTTTAATTCAAGACTCAGGTCTCTGCCACAGAACACTCTCTTCATTTTCGTGAATACGGCTCTTGCTTTCTCTATCCGGATTTTGATTTCTTCAGAGCAATCGTTGTTTTCATTGATGACGGTGCCTAAATAGTTGTATTTTCTGACGTGTTCTATATTTTGGCCCTGCATGCGTATATCTGGGACATTTTGGGTTGATTTGGATATTAACATGCATTTTGTTTTTCTTATGTTTAGTGACAGTCCATATTCTTCACTGACTGTTGCTACTCTATTGACTAAGGTCTGGAGATCCTCGAGTGTTTCTGCGATAAGTACTGTGTCATCGGCGTATCTGAGGTTGTTTATTAAAATTCCATTTATTTTAATACCAACGAATTGGTCAATAAGTGCTCTATTCATTATGTCCTCAGAGTAAATATTGAACAAGGTCGGTGAAAGTATACACCCTTGTCTCACTCCTCTTTTTATTTCGACTTCTTCAGTCGTCTCATGCTCCACTCGCACTACTGCTTTCTGATTGTAATAAATATTCGATATAATTCTGATGTCTCTTTTATCGAGGTTCTTTTCCGTCAATAGACTGATGTGATCATGTCTCACTTTGGTCTTATAACTTATCACTATTTCTTCTTATTTTGGAGGTAATAAAATATTTTATTTTTAATAAATTTTTATTTATTTACATCCCATTTTAGTGGTAAAATATAAGGTTATAATCAGTAATATAGTTCAGTTAGCATTTATTGTGGATGTATACCCGATTCGTTTGATACGAGCACGACATGTAGAGTCTGATCATTTAAGGTTGAGAATACAGTATAGAATTTGTAACATTTTTTGAAGTTTGTTTTAATCATGATACTAACTTTGGGCTGTTTTGATCATAATTTTCTTTTGATAATTTTCCATGGCATGCCAATATTTGATTTATTACCTCGTAACCAGTGTAAGTTCAGGGCTTGATAAGAATGATCCAGATTAAGAATAAGGTTGGCAAAAATTAAGAACAAATATCCCTAAAATTTGTCATGTGAGGCTGCGATAGAGATTTTCATTTTCGTTTCTTTTAAGGTTGAATCGTGGAAGGCAGTGGACAAATTTTGCCATTAGATCTGAAAGTCCTCTAATCAATGAGGTAAGATTTTGCCTTCCTATCTTTATAAACGTGTTGCAAAAATAACTAATTTTGTTTCAGGGTTTTTCCTGTTCTTTTTTCCATTTTCTAATTTTTTCCGGCTCTTCAAGTTTTCTGATTTTTTTGACTGTTCTGGCTCTATTTTTTCTGGCCCATATATTCACAACGATTTTGACCTTTACGATTGGACTCAACTTTATATTTGGTTAATGAGTTCGGATTAACCTTATGAAACTCCACTGATCCACAATCACCATTAAGGATCCAGGTAATAGCGCTAGACCAAATAAATAGAAGTGGGAGGTATGGTGTACATAAACAAACACAAGGTAGGAGAAAACTTTAATTTAAAAAATAGGACCTAAACATTGATTTTTTAATACATCCATATAGAACATAATATAAATCTATTTATATTTAATATGCCATAAACTGTAAAAACATCTTGGTACTTTCCATACTGTTGGCAATTAAAGGTTCTAGAACGTTTTGCGCCCAATTTTCTACAACACCTTAAAAAAAATTATATAACATCTATAGTTATCACGAAAGGGTATAAAAAATTGTAGGTACCATTGTTCCTTATGTATATATATATATATATATATATATATATATATATATATATATATATATATATATATAGCTATACACCAGCAGTCAGTAAATTAACATCATTCCTGAAACCTATGTTTTCCTGTTTTATCACTAGGTAAGTAACACAGTCAATGTAAAATATTGGGTAATCAAAGCAAAGCACAATTATCTCTAAAAGAGATACGGACCTAGCCTCCGACATATTGAGCTGCCGTAAGCTTCCGTTGCTATACCCTCTAAAAAAGGGAGAACGCGACAGTGAATAGAAAGAGTTACATGGTAATTATGTAAAAACTAAAATATATTTTTGACAATGGTTGATGCAGGCGCATTTTAAATCGTTATTTTCTCGAAAGCTCTCGATATGGTTTTAGAAATATGTTATTTGCAGTCGACACATCAACATCTATTATCGAAGAAAAGTAATATTTCACTATAATGTAGCAAGCTTTAAACAAAATTTAAGGTATCAAATATCTGTACTTATAAAAATCGGAAAAAGTCAAGCAACAAAAATTATATTTAACACTGTCCGGGATTTTGTAGCCGAAGAAGGGACCACCAAAGTTTTATAAATTTATTTTGACCCTTCTGATTATGAATATCGAGGGTGAATTTCCGAAAAATGGTGAGATAATTTGTTATAAACAAAAGAATTGTCAATATTAAAAAAAAATGTTTTTTCGTGTTCCTCAGTTGATTCTAAGCAAAACGTGTCTCTTGTGATTTTTCTATCTGAAGTATAGTTTTTGAGTTAAAAATCGTTAAGCATTTGAATAATGGCATTTTTTTGCATTTTTCTACATTTATAACTTTTGATTAAATAAATATTTTGGAATTCCGCGCCCAACAAAAAACAAAGCCTATGAAGAAAAGTGGCATCACTTAGTGCACGTAATACATTATAGCTTTCGCTGATCGTTGCCCATATTTTATTATATATATATATATATATATATATATATATATATATATATATATATATATACAGGGTGTCCGGTAAATACCTCCTAATTTCTCGGGAGCATACAGGAGAAAATAAATTCCTTAACAAAGATACAGAACCCTAAATGGGTTCCTAGCGATTTACCTTATCGGCTATAAGTTTTGAACTGACTTGTATAATTTAATGAAATTTTAATATTTTAAAGAGGCCGTAAAGACTGAGTAAACTATATTACAGTAGATGTTTTAGATCAAAAGAGAAGTGAGGAACGGACTTGCAGCCACACTCGTTGGGCCTAATTTTTGACAGGTATCATTTTACAGAGCTGGAAACTGATTTTTTAAATATTTTGGTCATCCTCTTCGGAAAAGGTACTCTTAATTTATTTCGATAAAACTGGCGGTTTTCGAGATAAATCGGTTTTTATGCAAAAGTCTCAAAAGTTACTAATGCTAAACACAAACAGGTAAAAATCAGGTTGTTTTTGTTAATATCTACATAATGAATTACTATAGACGGAACTTGTTAAAACCGCCTTCAAGTAAAAATAATTAAAAAAAACGGAAGAATATTCTTACGCAGAGTATGCTGATATGCATTTAATTTATAGTGAAGCGCTGTCAAATTCTTCACATGCAAGGGAAACTAGTAAAAGATGATGAGAAAATAATTACTAGAGTTAACAAATTAATTTTTTACATGTTTTATTTAGGGTCATTTTTTCCGCGACGTGGCGGTGAGGGCCTTCCCAGGAGAGTACGAGACCCTCACGTAGAGGAACAAATTTTGCAAGATATTGCTGACAACCCTTCTAACAGCATAAGAAAGCTCGCGATACCAAACAATGTTATAAAATGGATCGTACATGAAAATCTAACAGAATAGTTACTTCACTCGTACCACGTTGAAAAAGTACAGGCTATGTCTCTGGATGATTATTCCGCAAGACTTCAATAGTCCAACTGGTTTATGCAGCAACATAACCTAAATCTCAATTTTTCTAATCTTATTTTGTTTACAGATGAGGTCGGTTTTACAAGAGATGACATAACAAACTCACACAATTTACATTTTTGTGCTGATGAAAACCCGCATGCTATAATTCAAAATAAACACCAACAAAGATTGATTGTAAATGTGTGGGCTTGTATCATCGGAAATAATCTTATAGGCCCATTTGTCTAGGAAGGAAGACTCAATGGCGAGATCTATTTACAATTTTTGCAGCAAACTTTAAATAATTTATTGGAAGACATAGCTTTTGACTGAAAAATGCAAATGTGGTACATGCATGATGGTGCTCCACCTCATTTTAAACCTATAATATGGGTAACTAATGTGGCCCTCGATGGATAGATCAAGGTAGGCCTATCTCATGACCACCAGGGTCTCCAGACATATATCCCTTAGATTTTTACTTCTGGGGACATCTAAAACAAGTAGTTTATTCAACACCAGTAAATACTAGAGAAGAACTACTAAAAACAATGGTACAGTATTCTAACGAAGTCCGTAATAATGCTGGAATATTATTTGCAGTGCAGCGGGAAAATATTCGAAGAATAAGAAAATGTACTGAAGTGCGTGGAGCCCATATTGAACATTTGCTAAATGTCTTCACTACTTTGTATTTTAATAATATTGTAAATCAATTGAGCCCTGATCAACCGTTTAAAAGCTGTCTGGATTTGACAATGTCTGAGCTAGAAATCTTGAAGCATAACATTTTCGTGCGTTCAAAAAGTGAGCGCTTCCTCAAAAATTAAAGCACATCAGCACATCTTGCGTATTTTATTTTTAAATTTTTGAGCTTAGCATTAGTAATTTTTAGGCTTTTCGCATAAAAACGCAGTTTTATCGAAATAAATTAAAAGTACTTTTTTTGAAGAAGAATGATCAAAGTATTTAAAAAATTAGTTCTTAGCTCTGTAAAATGATACCTGTCAGAAATTAGGCACAACGAGTATGGCTGCAAGTCCGTTCGTCACATCTATTGTAGTATGGTTTAATGGCCTCTATAAAAAATGAAAATTTTGTTAAATTATATGAGTCGGTTCAAAACTTAGAGCCGATAAGGTTAATCGTTGGGAACCCCTTCAGGGCTTTGTATCTCCGTTAAAGGGCACTTTAGGATCTTTTTTCTATGACAAAGTAGGGTTATTTTGACCTTCCCTGTATACTTCCAAAAAATTAGGAGGTACTAACCGGACACCCTGTATATATATTATTTATCAATATTAAAGAAATAATCTTTTTCGGATTTACTATTCCTGAACTGAAAAGCGTGACAATGTTACAATAATTATTCTAATGTTATAATCGCTCAATTTTATATATATATATATATATATATATATATATATATATATATACCTTCACTACGACTTTTGAATTAAATAATACCATAACAAATAAAAGGGCTGGGAAAGCAACAAAACTAAACTTGAGCAACCAAAAAGTCACAGCAGTAAAGCATAACATATAATAACTGAAGTTCCTAATGCTAATTTATTGTTCATTTTATGATTATATATATTAAAATGTGTTTAAAATATTAATGCAACGATCAGCGAAACTATAATGGATTATATGCGCTAGGTAAGCGCCTGTAAGTAGACTTCCACTTCTCTTCATATAGGGCGGCGCGTACATTATAGCTGATGAAACGCTATTTGTTTAGAGCGTTTAAAAGCATTAAAAACATTATATTTTCGGATTATAATTAATCTCACCTTGTAATTCTTGTCTTAACTATCATCTACTCGGCGCGAAATTTGAAAATATTTATTAAATCAAAAATTATTCATGTTGACAAGTGGCAAATAATGCCATTTTTCTAACGTTCAATGATTTTAACTCAAAAACTATGTGTCGGACAGAAAAATCATAGGAAATACTTTTTGTTTAGAATAAGCTAAAGAACACAGAAACATTTTACAAAAGAACATTTTTTTAATTATTAAAAACAGGAATAAACCCTCGATACTCGTTATCTTAATGATGTTTTTCTAAACAGGTTAATTGGTCGCCGAGATATCTCCAGACTTAAATCCTCTTGACTACTTTTTGTGGGGTTACTTTAAAGGTAAAGTTTTCCAAATTAAGCAAATTGACATACAACTGTTATTACTACTTCATTTTCAGTTTTAAGAGTCGATGAATAGAAAACAGTTACATTTAGATATAAAACATATTATAGAAAAAATGATCAGAATTTCGCATATAAAAATTGGGTGTCACGATTTAACAAATCAACGTTGATTATACGACAGCTTCTTTCAAGACACCCTGTGCGATTTAATATGTTGGAAAAAATTTGTACTCCAACAAACAAATTCAGTCAAAAAATCCAGTATTTTTAATAATGAATTTATTCCATTATGTCGTCATTGTATATTAATAGCCTTGTTAGATAATTTGGAAAATATAGTTTTATTTGAGTGATTATCTCCTCCCTAGGTTTCTTTAAAAACATTAAAACAAAAATATTAAAAATAAGCTCACCCCTTAATTTCAGAGATCATTTTTTCTTTCAAAGTGAAAGTTATCGCCGTTGCCGTTACTACCTTTCACATAGGAAAAAAATAATAATGCTGTAATAAATTATTAAGATTTTAATTTAATACATCTGTATTGTGTGTGGCGATAGGCGAGTGGCCGTTTGTATCGATGACCGCATGACTACTTATAGTAGTTTTACTACGTCTAATAAAAATGTTATAATAAAAAATAGTTAAATATTTAGAGAGTTGTGCTTGTATTGTTACCTTCTGTTGACTATTAGTTTAGTCGAAATAATATTTAAAAAAAAATTCGTTTTAGCATTCCCATAACGGAAATTTTTTTAAACTATTACGAAAAAAGAAAGAAAAATAATCTGAACCACTAACGAGTCATCGGGTTGAAATGAGGTGGAAATTTAGGGATGGAAAATGGTTTTTTTTGCGATTTCTGGCAAAACTATGCCATCTATCGAAAAAAATTAAATATAGAAATTGTAGGTAATAAAAAAACTTACCACTTTTAACATAACATTAGAGAACATGGCGAAAAGGGCGATTTACAGAATAATCAGAGATGAGGTCAAATAACGAAGGCCCAGTCTCTCATCCAGAAATCAACAAATCTGATAAAATAAAACAGAAATTCAACTTTGTGAAAAATTTCAGCACAAATTTGCGTCGCAAGCGCGAATGGGACAGAAACACCATGGAAAAACTCAACAAGAAATTCACTATATGGTATACAGATGGCTCCAAAATAACGGAGGGGACTGGAGTAGGAGTGTATGGACCCGGCACCAAACACTACGCAAGCTTGGGTAAGTCACCAAGCATTTTCCAGGCAGAAATACGTGGCATTAGGATGTGTATTGAATTTATATATATATATATATATATATATATATATATATATATATATATATATATAAATTTTTTTTTTTTGTGAGTCTAGTATCGTCCATCCGTTGAACATGTCCGTACCATCTAAGTTGGTTGACTTTAATTTTTTCTGTTATCTTGTGCTTAACGCCCATAATTTCTTGGATTCTTTCATTTCTGACTCTATCTATTTAGGATTTTCCAGGCGCTCTTCTCCAATAATCCATTTCTGTAGCGTCCAGTGTTTTTAGAGTTCTTTCTTTCAATGGCCATACTTCAATTCCATAGGTGACAATGCTTTTAACAATACTATTAAAGATTTTGTGTTTGTTTTCTTTGGATATTGTTTTATCCCACAATATGCTGTTCAACTGTCTATTAGCTTGTCGTCCCTGGTTGTTTCTATGCTTGATTTCTTCGTCAAGTTTGCCGTCGTTGGTTATATGCATTCCGAGATACTTGTATTTCTCACAGTGATTTATTTCCTGCTGCTGTTGTTCCAGAATCAAGTTTTGTTGCTGTCCCCCAGTACACATGTATTCCGTTTTTTTGATGTTAACTTCTAGCCCCCACTTTTAATATTCTTCTATTAACTTACGAACCATGTATTCTAGATCTTCGTAATCTTGTGCCAGAACTATTTGGTTGTCTGTGAAACACAATGTGTATAGTATGGAATCGTTTAGTGGAATGCCCATATTTTCGCACTTTCTTTTCCATGTTTTTAACGCTTGTTCCAAGTAAATTTTAAACAAGGTTGGAGACAAACAACATCCCTGCTTGAGCCCTTTGCTAACCGTGAATCCTTTTGAAATATTATGCCCTTTCTTTATTTTGCTTGTATTATTTGAATAGAGCTCTTGAACAGCCTTGATAAGTATTATATTTATATTTGTTTTTTCTATGGCTTCCCAGAATTTTTGTTGTGGTACGCTGTCATAGGCTTTTTTGAGATCCACGTAGAGCAGGTGTATTTCTTGGTTCCGTGCTGATTTTTTCTCAATGAGCTGGGTTATTGTAAAGAGATGGACAACAGTAGATCTACCTGCTCTAAATCCAGCCTGTTCTTCGGCTTCCATATCTGAGTATTCGCTCTCAATCCTCTTTTTGACTAGTTTCCCATACACTCTCGAGATTGTGCAGAGAACCGCAATTCCTCGATAGTTATCACAGACGTCTTTATTTCTTTTTTTGTGTATAGTGGTAATATAGGATGTTTTCCACTCTTCGGGTATCTTTTCTCCGTTTATACATTTTTGGTCGAGGTTTGTCAATTGTCTGTATAACTTCTCTGTGCCGTATTTAATTAGCTCAGGAGGGATATTTCCGGGACCTGGTGATTTTCGGTTTTTTAGTGTTTAGCATATTTGCTTGACATCTTTGCAATCTATCCTTAGTGGAGATGATATGGTGCGTACATGCACGCCGGAATCAGCTTGTACTGTTTCTTGGTATTCTGCTCTTTCTTCTGCTAGCAATTTTGAAAAGTATTCATCCTATTGAGATAAACCAATCGGTGAAATGATATCTTTAGATTTTTCTTTTCGAAGAGATCTCAGTATTTTCCAGCTTTCGGTCTTCTGCTACCCCCCAAATGTGTGTTTATTCTGGTACAGGTTCTTTCCCAGGTTTTGTTTTTCTTTTGGGTTATTGCGTTTCGCACTGCCATTCAATTTAACCAAGAGAAAAACTATCACGGCCAAGAGATTATCTTCATGACGAATAGTCAAGCAGTTATCAGTGCGCTGAGCTCTCAAGATATTAGTTCCAAAATGGTCTGGGAATGCCGAAAGGAACTGAATGACTTGAGTAAAAATAATAAAGTCACCCTCATGTGGGTACTGGGACATACCGGGATACAGGGGAATAAAACAGTAGACAGGCTCGCGAGGAAAGGGGCTGAAATACCATTTTTAGGGCCAGAGTCTTTCTGTGGAATCAGTAGCAGCGTAATGCTGGAAGAACTAAAGATAGAAGAAGAAAGCAGGAGATCCAATTATTAGACGGAGCTGCAAGGATTGAGACAAGCTAAGATACGTCTGGGGAACTACGACCACAAGAGATTCAAAGAATGCATAAGCTTAAGTAAAAACTAACTCATAGTTCTGACAGGGATCCTGACAGGGCATTGCCACCTGAAGGGACACCTCAAGAAACTCGGATTGGTAGAAAGAGAAGAGTGCAGATTCAGGGAAGAGGAGTACGAAACCTCTATTCATATCCTTGTAGAGTGCAGCGCTCTAGAAAACCCTAGGATGCAGTTTTTGGGAGCACATCAAATCGAAGAAGGGGAGCTACCCACTTTGAGGCAGTCCAACATCCTGAGATTCCTGAGGGAAATAGGATTGAAGGACCTGCTCTAGCCGATAAGGTAAGTCACCGCTGGGCAGCAAGGTAAGTCACCGCTGGGCAGCAGTAGGAGACACAATAGATTTACCAGGTCGCAGTATAGAGACCCATAACTCTACGCACATACATACCATGCACAACATAACCTCAAAATTTTCAGAGAAAAACGTGAAAAATCATAATTTTGGTTTTTATTTTCTCTCCCACAAAAATGATTCGATTTGACTGAAAGTCAGTGAGTGTACTTTTGATGCCCTAAATAAGCTGTATTTATTTGTTGGCCAAAATAATCAACGGTTGATTTTTATTGAATTTATTAAAAAAAAATTGGAAATTTTTAACTGCAATTTCTCTTAAAAATAATTGTTCAACAGTATTCGAATTAGGCTCATTTTCTTCGTATTTATTTCTAGTTTCAATAAATATATAAATATTTATATAATGTAGTGGGGAAAAAGAGCAAAAAAAAACGGAAAAACCGAAAAAGTTACTTTTCTCGTTATACATTTTTTTTTATTAATTTTACCCTAAGTCTAATAATGTCTTTTTTTGAATTGTATATTTACAAATATATTTTTCTTAATTGTAATTATGAAATATCATTAGAAAATTGTTTATTTTGCAAATATAATAAATTAGGTACATTTATTGATATGTGATTTACGAAAAAAAAAACCTTTCATAACTTAAATATAAATGATATTATAAAAAGTTTTGTAACGTAGTCAACTATAGATAAAGAAAAAGAGGGGGGTCAAATCAGATTTATTTAAAGAATTCACAACGATCAATGAATTACTCAACTTCAACAATATAATGCATGCTGTCGATGGAGGTTTTTATTGCACAAAGCGATTTGGCAAAAAAAGAATTGTTGAAATAATTACATACTTTTTGATGGATACACTGACGTTAATATAATTGCTACTGCTTCTTTAATGGGTACGTTTAAGACGAAAAAATTTGCCATATTATGGATATTTCTCAAAATTACACAGTTCTTCCAATTTTCCCAGACACGAATTTTTGTCAGCAGTATTCACATATAGACTGACAAAAAAGATGCAGATTCATTGATAATAAAGACAGCAATTGATGTAGCAGAATTAAATAATACTGTGATAGTTGTTGTGCAAGACATTGATATACTTGTGTTATATGAATTAAATGGAAATATTTTTGCATAAACCAGGCATAGGGAATGTTCCAGATTCATATTACACTTTTAATAGCTTCAAAGAGCAACCAAAACGAAAATATTTAGAATTTCTACGTTGTTTTACTGGCTGTGATACATACTCGAGATTTACTAGAAATGGAAAGATAAAAACAATTAAAACATTCCTAGAAAATAAAGAATATACAAAGTTAGCTGATCCTTTTTACTAAAAAGATGCTGCTACTGGAACTAAATTAATATCATAGATTTATAACAAGAAAAAAACTGTTAATCTGCATGATTTACGGTTCAAAATGTTCCAAGCAGTCAGTGTAAAGTCATTTTTTAAATTGGAAAAATTATCTCCAACATCAGGAGCAGCCAAACAACATTGTTTTAGAATATAATACCAGCAACAAAACATGGTTGGAAATGAAATAACTGCAAAGGATTGAGGATGAAAGAGATCGGTGAAAGGAATCATAATGTCGAATTTCACTGAAGACAACTGATTCCAGATCATCTCCTTAAAACCATATGTTATAGCTGTGAAAAGGTTTGTTCTAGTGCAGATGCAGCTGTCGAAAACATGGCCTGAAATGCACCATTTTACGTACAAATTGCTATAATTTGGAAAATTGTTCAAATGCAGAAAAAGAACATATTTTAATAGACAATGATTTAGAAATAGAAATGAAGACAAGTAAATTTTAACCTGTTGATAAAACTCTCGACGATTCTGAAGAAATTGATAGTTTCATACAATCAAATGAAGAAGAATCATTGTATTGTATGAACAGGCCACGATTTAGTCAAGATGTTTAAATATTAATTGGCATGTCCATTAATTTTATGTATAATAAATGTAAACTTTATGTTCTTTTTTTCAAAATTTTATATGGTATATTGGATAATAAAATTTAATCTAAAAAGTATTAATGGCTTATTGTTGTTAATTGTTGATCTTCAGTAAGATGAGTCAAGAAAAGTCAACAATAAACGTATTGGTCATCAAATCATAATTATAATAAGTATTGTGCGACCCAATAATGTGACTTTTTTTTTAGTTATACGTACCTTTATGAAACACTTTCAGTAATAATTTTTACGAATTTCAAGCTTAGATATTGATAAAAATCCAGAAATTTTTTATAATGAGCAAAAGACGTAGAATGAAAAACGTGACTTTCTCGGTTTATATATATATATATATATATATATATATATATATATATATATATATATATATATATATATATATATATATATATATATATATATATATATATATGTATAATTTAGATCGGCTTTTGGTTCAAAATCATTTAGTTCATCCGATTCCGAGTAGATTTCTTATTTTTCTGGAGGCTTAAGGACAGATATGCTAGAAGCATCATGAGGTACAGGTATCATGGTTAAGGGGGTATTAGGATATTCAACTTTATGTTTACTTTTACTAGAAAATTCCAGGACCTTTGATAAGCAAAAGTAGCAATCATCAGTATGATTCTGAAGTTCCCACCAAATAACTGGCACTCCAAACTTCAAAGATTTATAAGTATCCAGTAGCTATCCTGTTAAAGTTCTTGAGCAAGTGTGGCAGCAAATTTTGGGAGCTCAAGTTTTGTCTTGATCGCTAACTTTGCACCCAAAATATAACTCGGACCCTATTCTTACAAGTGGACTCCAAGCCTTTCGTCGAGCTTTCAATGTCACTTTCCCACATATATAACAGAAACTGGTCGCTTTGTCCACACAGAATTGCGACCATATCATTTACATATGGAGAAAATAATAGCACTACTATAACACTATCACTGGCTAGCTCTTTGCACTCGTATATCCAATACTAATACTCCGACGACCGGCCAGCGCTTATATACCTGTTTCATACATCTGGTGATTTCCAGAAACATCGGATATCGAGAGTACCAAAAGCTACGATATAATTCCTATATACAGGGGTCTTTCGATAAGTCATTGACCCTTCGACAACTATGGGATATGGTAAAATTTTGGATTACATGGGAATTAATGGGTATCTCCGTTATTTTAAGCCTTAGGGGGTTGAGACTTTGTGGAAATGCCCAGACGCTAACATGCGGTGTTGCTACATTGTGCAGAATTACTTTAAATTTAGAGAAAACGTAGATTTGGCAACACCTTACCCTAGTACGTTAAAACAACTTATATATCGCATAGGTACAAACTTATACCTGCTTTGCAATCAATCGAAATATGTTGTTGATGTTCTCTAGATTTTGCTACGTGATACGACAATTTACAGCTCAGCATAAGGGTTAGATAAATAGAAATTATTGAAATAACCCATTAATTTGGGGGGGGGGGGAGGATTTTCATGCAGAACAGAGCAACTACAATTGTGTGGAACTTATTGAATTCTCAGAGAACATCTTTGCTAACTTTTTTTTTATAATCATGGATTCGTTAACGACTTCAACAATTTATGCAAACAATGACAAAAAACATTTTTTAAAGTGTTGTGTAAATATATCGGTAATCACGTGATGCATTTTGACAAAAAAAAGGTATTTTTAGTGTCTATAATTCTTATTTTCACACAATAAATTTTTTTAAACCCTGAATTTTTTTTATTCCGTGTAGTAATACTAAATCTTTTAATACGAATGGCAATCTTAGTAAAAATATTATGGATATTTTGGATAAAACGCCAAAAAATGTGAAACGGCTGACCCACAAACAGCTCTTTTTTACAAATTTTTGCCGCAGCCCGCCGTTCGGATTTATTATGTGCGCCCGCAGGTTTATCAGAAAATCACGCTACGCTCAGATCGAGTCTCGGTATCGGCTTCGGAAATTCTTAAATTATCGCTGCCATATGCTAGAACCCTCGCCCTAAGCCATTTTGGCCGTTTTTTTTTCTCTTTTCCTCGCTGCACCCGCTTGCTCGAGATAATCGCGGACCAGTCCTTCATTTTAGCATTAATGAATTAAAAAACGATTGCGGGGTCGATGGCCTCATTGATAAAGTTCCTTTAAATTTTCCGATATTTGCGTTTATTACACATTTGCATAGTACACAGGAAGAAAAATATTTTTAAAATGGATTTAATATTAAAATAAATGCTAATTATATATTTATAAAATATGTATAATTATGCCATGTACGAGGATGGTTCGATAAGTTCTCGACCTGAAACAGAGAGGGCGCTAATAGGATGAAATAACTATAATATTTTGTAAGCATTAACCTTAAGATGATGCCCTGCAAAGTTTCAGATGTTTACGTTCAGTTGCTTGAGTGTGGCGATCGAGTGAACACATAAGGTTCGATATTTTGTGAAAGATGGATAAAATTGAAGTTCGAGCGGATATAAAGTACTTTGTTTTAAAGGGCTTAACTCCTACGGACATTAAAAATGCAAAACTGCACTTCCTGAAGATACTCCTAGCGAAAGATTAAATGGAAGGCGCCATCTGTAGCTTAAAACTGATAAAATGGTAACTCCGGGAAGACTTAGTTACTACACATAGACTCTTCAGGTTATCCAAATAAAACCCAAGATACTTGTACTAGACTATGAAGTTTACTTTAATAAAACATACGGTAAGTATAGATTAGAAAAATTAACATAGCAACTATGTTGTTCGTCAACAAAAATTGTAGTTTCCTATACAATACAATATTACGTTTTTTTTTTAAATTTAAACAATACAGCTACATATCTGTTTGCGAGTACTTACTATCGTGGAAATGGAAATAACACACCTCTCAAATGTTTTAATATCCCTTTGTGAATAATTTGATACATGGGACCAAAAGAGAATCAAACGCAACAAATTCGGCAGCAGAAGTAGTTGGTTTCGAAGAAACATGTAGTATTTCTATTTAGGACGAAAACATTTCATGCTAAATCTTGAAGAAATTGAGGAAAATGCGACTGTGGGCAATAAAGCCTTGAAAAATAATAGCATTAAATACTATAAAAACTTTAAATGCAGTAAATGTAGGCTATAGATACTAAGATAAAATTTAAAAAGCTGGGCTATGATTTTAAAAGCTGGCCCCTGAACTAAAAAGAAAACTTCAGAGTCAGTACTTTAGAATTTTTTCTGAGGTTATTGTGTGAGTAAAATGGAAAATATTAAACTTATTGACGATTATAATGAATAATCTAGAATATAGTTACCTAATTTTGGTCTAGATTGATCAAATTAAATAATAAAACTCAGAGATTATCACTGATTTCATTCTTTAACAATTCTATATGACAGCTAGAAGGGTTAGTTGCAAAGGAAATGGCTGAATCGCAAAATTTCAAACTAGACTTGTCAAAATGCATACTTTAAAAGGTGTTCTAAAGCCACGGTACTCATTATTGGAAAATATTCGACACGACGTATCCCTAAAATTCAATACCATTGACCCCGAAACTACAACAGAAACAGATAAATGATTTACAGATGCCTAAGAATGGTAATAATACATATACAGTAAACCCGTTTGAAATAGCGGCTCCAATTAAGAATGATCCCGATAGATGGCGAGAATCATACAGTTGTTTGCCAACTGTAGTTTAGGTAAAACAGGAGTAAAAGTAAAAAAGAGACTATTACAATTCCAATGATATTTTAATGTGTGTTTAATGTCTTCGTATGAGCAAAAATTGAAAAACCACGACTTATCTTTTTTTTCTCATTTTGACCTCATTACTTTGTTATTTCAAATATGAATTACCATTACATACATTTTATAGATCTAGTTTTAGTTAATAATTATCGATAACTTCCATAATATATCAAAACGAAATTGATTTTTGATCAGAAATTGTAGCAGTTACAGTTATTGAATTTATATTTAAAATGTTTAAAAAACATTTTGAAAGATAATTTTGTGCTAAACCTAAAGGGCATAAAATTCGATTTTTAAATGAAATTTTATCATTTACGATTACCGAATTTGATGTAAAAACCTTTAAAAGTTAGGAATTTAGTTGTGGCTTATTCTGTGATGAACAGATGAGGTGTAAAAAATTAGAAGAAAAGACTGCGCTTCAAGTCGTAAATTTCAAAGCCTGTCGTTGATTAATATATTGATATAGTCGTAACTTGCTGTATAATAAATTTAATGATATTTTGTTTTAAGGCAAAACTATTTTTAATTTTTTCAAAATGTTATTATAGATAATAATAATTTCTTAGGTGGGATATTTAACAAAAAATTATTATATATATTTAGTTTTTTTAGATTAATAGCAAAAACATGGTAGTGTTTAAAAACTTATTAGTCAAAAAATTTATGATATTCCTAAAGCGATAGGGTATATTTAGCCAATATGTTATTAGCTCATTAAAAATCAAAACGCGTTAAATATGTTGAATCTTAAGACAATTTTTTATATTCCAAAGTCTATTAATATGATAAATCAATTAAAAATTTTAACGCTGTGAAATTTTGCTCATAATAATTAAGTCATTCCAAAAATACAGCTATTAATTTTTTTTTATTTAGATGTTTTAATTTTTGTCACTATACTTATGTGGCTTGAAACAGTGGCGTGTCGTAAAAGGAGCTTGAAATCTTACCGTCTCGTCTTCTATCAGGGTGAATATAAAGTCAAGATTCGTGGAAGAATTTAAAAATTAGGAATGTCAAACTACCATCTTCGAAAATCATTGTTTCCATTTTCCTCTAAATATCAGGACTAGTTGCCTCTGAAGGGTGTCCATTTCTTGGATCATATTTCTTTAGTGGCTACGAAGAAAATCTCAACAAAATTATGTGAGGAGAAAAAAATTCCTTCATGAAAAATACGTGGAAGAAAATCACTGAATGTTAAATGCGGTTCCTTTGTTAAAGTTGAGGCGAAAAAAATCCCTTCTTAGTACAGAATAAATAATCACACAACAGTAAGAGTGGCGTAAAAAATCTCTCTTATATTGCCCTAAAAATCTATAGGCTTATGGGGTTCCCCACCATAATCCAGGTAGGGACTTTCCTATTTCATTATATACTATAACTGTGTTACAGCCTATAAATTTTCGACAAAATTTACTTTGCATAGAGACTGATGATGCGAGATTTTTTATTTTTGGTTAATGAGTTAAACTTAAAAAGCTCTTGGTGTTGATTAAAAATAATTGATAAGTGAATATGGAATGGTTCGAAGAAAATGATTTCAAAATTTGTAAGTTGAAGACAAACATTTTAAAAAAGATTTGAAGGTGGATAAGTGGAATGAAATTGCGTCAGAAAAATTGTTGTGGCCAGTGAGAAAAAAATTTCGAGATTGCCTGTCAAATGGAAATGGGCAGATGAATTATATTTCTCTTTTAAAAATGACTGATTTTATTTTGTTTAACAAATATTTAAGATCTAGCAGAGAGATTTTGGTGAAATTCTTGTACTGTCCGCTAATATATTGCAACTTTAAATATGCTAGAAGTTCTAGTTTTGATAATTTCTTATACAAGGTAGCGCGCTATTATCGCCGAGGGTCTCGTTTTTTATTTGATAAATTTGATGACAATAAAACTTCACTGCAGAAAGCTAACCAAGCTGCCGTTTGTTCTTCATCGTCAAAAAAAGAAATAACTTTAAACCTGGTCATTTTTTTTACCGAAATTCTTCATTAAAATCTACTGCAAGACTCACTGAATAACAAATTTCAATATCGGTGACACAAACACATTTGGTGCGAAAACGCAACCAAGTTCATATTAACAAAATTTACAAATACTTATAAATATCTCCATCTACAAACATTAACATATTTTTATTTATCTCTACTCTTTGTTGGTTTTCATCGCCCCGACGCTTTTAAAATATCCCTTGACACCGGTCGCCGAAGGTACAAGTGTTTCATGACAATTTTACGTGATACCCTCGTCTTCAACCGAACCGGCAAAGTTCGAAGGAGGTTTGGTGCAGCTAGAGGTGGGCTCATCACGGGCACGTAACGCGCTCGGCTTGTCCTATTTATATTCGCATTAAACTAATGAAAATTCCACTTTCAATCATATAAATTACTTGAGACTTTCAATGACTCCTGGGGATCATTTCGAGGTTCGAGTTATGAACGATCCTTTAGTTATCCATCGAGGAATATATAAAGTGAATCTCCAGGAAATTTATCGATTGATGGTGGGAAAACTATAGTTAGGAAGAATCTGAAAATTTGACAGTGTACTAACATGGGGGACAGCTGGATAAAATATTTTCAAGATGACAGCACTGTCGGTTATTCTGGAAGTAGAAGTGAACTGCTTATTTTGAATAGAGCACTCTATATATTATTGCATTTTTGATTTTTATGTAAAATTCTAGACATATTTTACATATAATATTCTATACTTGTTTCACCGTTTTGGACATATTTAAATCTTTATGTTAAAAATTACTTTTGCGAACCAAAACTTAACTATAAATTATTCCTATAAGAAAGTCTTTATTATTTAATTTGAGCTGGTTTTCTTGTAGAATAAGATCGACTTTAGTAGTCTCTTTATGATATTTTGAAAATTATTAGTACAGAGTGGTCCAAAAAAAAAAGAATGAAAATTATATTTAAAAAATCGTCAAAAGGCAATTTTTTCAAATAGAAAGCACCTATTTTTATAATTTTATCATATTAAGTATTAAAAATAGGGGTAGCTTAAGATAGTCTATTCCAAAAATTTGTAGTTTTCAAAATATTGGCAATTCAACATTTTTCAATTGTAAAAATGCTATACCGCTTTTAAGTTTTGTTATTAGTTGGCCATGACGGCGAATCGTGGCGAAAATAAAACAATCGAACCCTACAGAATTGTCACTATTTCTTGCCTTTTGACATTCATTAATAACAATTATGCCGAGGCGAATAAATTACACGCACGAAGATTATTTAAACTTATTTATTATTTATGGAAAATGTGAGAGAGTTATTTCAAGAACATGCGATACATTCGCGATCCGATATCCGCAGAAACAGAAACCAACACCACCAACTGTTAAAAGGATTATAGAAAACTTCAATCCATAATAGCAAAAAAGCAATAGAAATAAACCAGTTGTTAATAATGAAAATATTGAAACTACAATTTTAGGATATTTCGCCGCATATCCGACGATATCTACAACGCAAGTAACATTGGAATCTGGATTATCTCAAACATCAGTTTTATGTATTTTACAGAAACACAATTTTCATCTCTATGTATATTCCGTAGTACATTTAAAAGACACTGATTTTCCAAGAAGAATAGTTATTTATTTTACTTCGGTCATAAGAAACGCTGGTTTTTTGGATAATATTATTTGGTCGAACGAAGCCAAATTCACAAAAAATGGATTGTTTAATCGACGCAATTCCCACTATTGGAGCGACTTAAACGTACATCCATTTAGAAAAATAAAGTTTTCAAGAGTCTTGGCAGCAACGTGTATTGTGCTATAAGAAATTATGGCGTCGTCACCATAGAATTCTGCCAAGATAATCTGAATAGTAAGTTAACCATTTTTGAAGACTTCTAGATGCAAAATACATTTTTTAACCTATAGATGAGCGCTACTTTGACATCTTGAGAAATTTGGAAGTAAATTATTTAGATAACTTGCAGCCGGCTGATCACAGAAATCTCTTTTATCAACATGATGGGGCGCCTCTACATAATAGTAATTTAGTTAACAATCATCTGCAAAACTTGTTTTATGACCAATGGATAGCCAAGAATGGGCCCCATCTTTGGTCACCTCGCTCCTCCGACCTATTGTTGGTAGTGTTGATTTCTGTTTTTTCGGATATCGGATCGCGAATGTATCACATGTTCTTAAAATAACTCTTACACATTCTCCATAAATAATAAATAAGATTAAAATATTTTCGTACGTGTAATTTAATCACCCCGGCATGATTATATTTAATGAATGTCAAATGGCAAGAAATAGTGGCAATTGTGTAGAGTTTGATTGTTTTATATTCGCCACGCCTCGTCGTCATGGCTAATTAATAAAAAAACTTAAAAGCCGTATAACATTTTTTCAATAGAAAAATGTTGAATTGCCAATATTTTGAAAACAACAAATTTTTGGAATATAACCTTATACAAAATTACTCTAATTTTTAATGCTTAATATGATAAAATTATAAAAATAAGTGCTTTCTATTTGAAAAAATTGACTTTTGACGATTTTTTAAATATAATTTTTATTCTTTTTTTTTGACCACTCTGTACTAATAATTTTCAAAATATCATTTAAAGACTACCAAAGTCGATCTTCGTCTACAAGAAAACTAACCCAAATTAAATAATAAAGATTTCCTTATAGGAAAAATTTTAAGTTAAATTTTGGTAAGCAAACGACATTTTTGACATAAAAATTTAAATATGTCCAAAACGGTGACACTTAAATATAGAACATTAGACATGAAATATGTATATAATTTTACGTAGAAATCAAAAATGCAATAATATATAGGGTGTTCTGTGTAAAATAAGCAAGTTGACATCTACTTCTGTTATAACTGGAAGTGCCACCATCTTGAAAATATTTTAGCCGGTTGTCCCCATGCACGTTAGTATACAGTCAAATTTTCAGATTCTTCCTAATTATAGTATTCCCACAATTGATGGATAAATTTCCCGGAGAATCACCCTAAATATTGACTTCAAATCTACTAAAAGTTTGCAATTAAAAGAGTGTAGGATGATGGGACACTTCTGACGCCAGAATCTGTGCTCTGCTTATTAGATCAATTTAGTGTATATCTATGTATTTTGACCCACCCCCATTTTGTCAAAATATTTACATCCCACCTAGTATTTTTAAACGTAGAATTTTAGCAGATTTCAGAATGGCCACGATCCACTTCTGGTGTTCAAAATAAATTAATAAACAGAGCATTTTTTTCATGCTTGTATAAAAAATCATTCCAATGATTTATTCCAATTATTGAAGCATTTTAATTCATGCTCTAAACATGGGTCTCTTTTTCCTTACTTTCTGGGTTGTTATTCTTAATCATAGAAAAAATTTATTGACGACCTTGAAAGCTAGAGTACGGTTTCAGTTCGCTCATTGCACTTATTGCGACAATTTTGATCTAAAAATGAGCATTCCATTTCCATTCCAAAAAAACATTTTTCGTCTTTTATTAATACTTTTCACTCATTAGGAGACTAATTAAAACAACGAATTTCTACCCATATATTTCCCTGCTAAATAAAAGATGGCGGGCGAGGGATTCTAAAATTTTATTTTTTGTAAAATACCGCAGATAACGAGGTGTATAAAACAGTTTGTCAAAATGAAGCTCGTACAGCAATAATTATTTTACTTACTCTATTCCCCATGTGAATCTATTATTAAAATCATTTTCTTTCTGTGTAAGTTTACCAGTACTATTTTGACTTACTGTATGGCAATCGAAAGAGCAAAAATGAAAAATATTTGTGCAATTATTTATACATTCTCAGGTTTTAATGACTGGACTTTTTTAAATGTATATCCATGTTTTGTTGTAATGTTTAAGTTCTTTCTAAATTATTTTTATTTCTAAGCCATATCTTTTTCATTTTATTGTTTATTTATAACGTTAAATAGAAAATTGCCCATATGCTGTCTAGCTTTTAAGGATGGGCTACAACAACTGTATATGTCGATTAAAAATTAAATGATGAAACGTCGAGGATATTTTGAGCAATAAAATATTAATTTTTGTTGAATCTCTAATTTAATAAAAAAAAGTCTGAGCTCACATGGAAAAAAATATTTTTTACACACATCCCATGACATACCTTCGGGCATATAAAAACATTGTTATTAAATAGTTTTCATCTAGATTTCGAATTGCTCCTTTACCAAGACGGGGCTGGATGCCAGTTTAATTATATTCAACGAGATACTTAAAGACGACTTTGTAAATTTCAGCTTCTTTTATCTAACAATAGGCTTTAAATTATCAAATCATCGAAAATACCACAAACCTAAAGACTGTTTTATTGTAATTTACTATACTTTTATTTAAAGCAATAAAGCACATTTTTTATTTAACCAAGAAACCGCGAAATATCTCTTTATTCTAATGTCTACTAAATATCTGTTTACAAAAATTATTCGTTTCCTGAAAATTTATATTAAGGTTGTCTTATGTTTTGAAAAATTTCGAATTTTAAGAAAGCATTCTGGTTTGTAAATATTAAGCCCCTTATACATACCATAAGTCATTTAGATTTTTGATAAGAAAGAGTTTATGTTGTTCAAATGAGCCCTCTAAAAAAACTAGCTTCAGAGATCACAGAAGTGCATATAGTAATGATTCAAGCAACATAACCTTACGAATTTTAATTGGCCAAATAAAATTATTTATTTTGAACAACAAACGATATTAATCTAATACCATAAAGTTTATGTACACAGTTCCTAAGTCCCTTCAATTTATCAGGTAATTTATAAGTATATTGAACTGTATCTAAGATAGTATTGGAAAATCAGTAAATGTAACCGTTATCTATCCATGTTTTGAACCAAATAATGCCATAACAAATAAATGGGCTAGGAGAGCACTAAAATTAAACTTAACTGACTACAAGATCACAGCAACGGGATAGAGCTGCATTTTACATTTGGGAATGGGTATGTAGCTGACGAACAATTTCAAAACATCCGTACAACTGAGTTATTGCAAATTTCCTATTCTGCTTCTACAATTTTATGGGGTATGTGAGAAGCTGGAGATTTGGTGTCAGCGTAATCAGTTAATACTTAAGCCAACAAAGACTGTATATATAAATTTCAATATTAAAAAACCATTGCTGGTAGAGGATAAAGAAACATATAATATTGAAACCTCAGCTTATACTAAATTTTTAGGCACGTAGCTTGATGAGTCGCTGCATTTCTTATCCCATATCGAACATGTTTGTAAAAAATTGAATTCTGCCTTCTTTGCTATTTTGCAGATGAGGTCATCTCTAGACCGGGCTGGATTGCTGACTGTGCATTATTCTTTGGCAAACAGTCATCTGTCAAGCAATGTCATGTCTTGGGGAAGAGGATGTGAGGTGAATAGAGTGTTTCTGGCTCAGAAAAGAATACTGAAGTTGATATTTGGTCTTAAGCCGACGGATTCGTGTAGACCCATTTTTAAGGAAAACAGCATTTTGACTTTTTACTCAATTTATATTTTAAAATGCGTTTTATATGTAAAACAAAATTACTCAGAGTTTAAAACTCTTGGCCAGGGTCACAGATACGATACACGAAATAGTGACATTCTTAGCATACCTAAACATAGAATGGCATTCTTTGAGAAATCCCCAATTTATAATTTCATTATTCTGTTTAACAAATTGCCTGCAAAATTAAAAAACATACCAAACATTAATAAATTCAAAACAGAAATAAAAAAATTTCTTGTTCAGGGGTCATTTTATTCTTTTAACGAATACTTAAGCCTGTAGAATGACTCTTTTACTGTGTACTGAGTGATTATTTCGTTGCGTCCTTCGCTGACCAGTGCTACGGATTGTGTTCTTATCGTTTTATTTTTTTCTTTCCCGTTAGTTGTTTTAGGATTTTAATCTGTGGTTTTTATTATTAAATATTAGATTAAGTCACTTTACATTTTTTATATTATAACAAATATCTAATGATACTAACTTATATAACTGTTTCTTGTTTTTTCTAGCATTAAGGTATGCTATGTATATATTTTTTATTTAATTGTATACTGTAGACGAAACCGAAGTATCAGTTTTATGGCTAATAAATTATTTCATTTCATTTATTCAGAGTGTTCGGATAAGTACCGCCTAATTTCTCGGGAGCATACAACATCCCAAACAAATGGACCGATAAGATTATTTCCAATGATGCCAGAGTGCGGGTTTTCATCTGCCCAGAAATGTAAATTGTGTGAGTTTATTATGCCATCTCTTGTAAAACTGGTCTCATTGGTAAACAAATCAGGTTAGAAAAATTTAGATTTAGGTTATGTTGCTGTATAAACCAGTTGGAGTACTGAAGTCTTGCGAGATAGTCATCCGGAGACATATCGTGTATATTTTCAACGTGGTACGGATAAAGTAACTGTTCTGTTAGAGTTTCATGTAGAATCCATTTTGTAACATTGATTTGTGTAGCGAGTTTCATTATGCTGTTTGAAGGGTTGTCAGCCATATCTTCAGAATTTGTTTCTCTACGTGAGGGTCTCGTGCTCTCCTGGGAGGGTCCTCACCGCTACGTCGCAGCAAAAATTACTCTGGATAAAACATGTAAAAAATTAATTCGTTAATTCTAATAATTATTTTCTGATCATCTTTGACCTGTTTCCCTTTGAAAGGCTTTTGGATTTGGCAATGTTCCAGCTGGAAATGTTTCAGCATAAAATCGTCTTGCCTTCGAAGAATTTGATAACGCTTCACCATAAATTAAATGCATATCAGCGTATTCTGAGTAAGAATATTCTTCCATCTTTTAAAATTATTTTACTTGAAGACGGTTTTGACAAATTCCGTCAATAGTAATGGATTATGTAGGTATTAACAATAACAACCAGATTTTTACCTGTTGGTGTATTAGTCGTTTCTCAGTTTCTCACATATAAACCGATTTATCTCGAAAACTACCTGTTTTATCCAAATAAATTAAGAGTGCCTTTTTTCAAGAGGAATGATCAAAGTAAAAAATCAGTTTTTAGCTCTGCAAAATAACACTTGTCAAAAATTAGGTCCAACGAGTATATCTGCAAGTCCGTTCCTGACTCCTCTGATGATCTAAAATATCCACTGTAGTACAGTTTAATAAATCGTTATTACCTCTCTAAAATATTAAAATTTCATTAAATTATACAAGTCGGTTCAAAACTTAGAGCTACTAAGGTAAATCGCTAGGGACCCGTTTAGGGCTCTGTATCTCCGTTAAGGGACATTAGGGATTTTTTTCTATGACAAAGTAGGGTTATTTGACCTTCCTTGATGCTCCCGAAAAATTGGGAGGTACTTAATGGACATCCTGTATTGTCGATGGCATCTGCGGTTACGTTTGGTACTTGGTGTATTCTAACTTTTTCGACTTCGAAATTGTCAGGCTGGATCAAGTATACGTTAATTTTTAAATTCACCACCAGAAATAATCAAGGGGGGTCAAATCTAGTCATCTGGCTGGCCCCTGAATTGTCTCTCTTCTGCCTATCGAACGATTTGGAAAAACCTCATCCAAATAAGCACTGCCAGGTGTGGCGTAATGGGGCGGCGCTTTATCTTGTTGGAAAAAAAGGTTTTTCTGAAACATATCGGGTTCTTATAGGTCTTGATACAAATCTTTCCCAACATTGAGGGTACCGTCCAAGAAATAAGAATTCTTTCGTCAATTATACCACATTACACATACACTTTTTGAGGGTTTTGGTTGTTAACTGCCTTGAACCAATGATGATTTTCAGTTGCTCTATAGCGATAATTTTGTCTATTGACATGGCTATTTAAAGTGAATGTTGCCTTGTCAGAAAAAACAGTTCTTTTCCAAAAATTGTTATTTTCATTACATAATTGTTGGTTTGTTTGTAAAATTGATATCGGCGATGAAAATTATCTTCCGACAACTCCTGAACTAAGCGTATCTAATAGGGTTGATACTTGGCTCGTATTTTATGCACATTACAATGTGCCACATTAAAAGCTGAAGCGGTTTTCATGACTGTAGATCGTGGACTATATTGAGCTGTCAACAGAATATTAAGCTGATCTTCTTCTATCTATTGAGGGTCGTCCAGATTTCTTGGTATTTCGAACATGTCCATATTCCCTGAACTTTGTCTCAATTTGGTTACTATGCTTATAGGTTGCCGATCAGGGTGAATGGCATTGAATAATTCAACGATCTTTGTTTGTGTGCGTATTCTATCTCTAAAACCAATTATATGTAATATTCCATGTTCTGTTAATTTTACCATTTTCCAAAAAACAGCAATAAAGTTAAATAAATGTTCGGTCACACTTGTTTCACCTACCTAGAATGTCAAACATTTATTTAAGATACAAATCTAAATCTAAACCAATTTAATATAGTTTATGTTATTACAGCTGGAAGATTTTGCCAATGAAAGAAATTTTTCTTGACAATTTCTTTATGTAACAAACATCGATATTTACCTTGTCGTATATAAAAAAATGTACCATTTCTGATTTTGAAATACAAATAGCGGTTTACTATTGAAAAAAAATATTGATGATGTTTTAGCTCCTTTTTAAGTTACCCTGTATATTTCGGTATCATGCAAAAAAACTCTAAACTAAAAATAAAATTCGACTGGTCCTAGTGTTTTTCCAAATAAGGACCGTTTTACTTTACGTTGAATTTATCCGTTACTTAAAGAAAGCGCTATGGGGGTAAATGTGAATGAATGAATGAAAAAGGGCTGGTGATACTAGATCATCGATGCCTAGGCCTCCATTGGGCCCTTTACATCCCATCATATCTGCAGGTTATTCGAAGCCGATCGTCTTTGCGAATCCAAGCAGCCTCGTTAGTTGAACTTGCCTAACTACTTCCAGTAACAAAACTGTATCTCCGAAATATCTCTGTCTCAGTACGTTGAGTGCTGGGCACTCTCTGGGAACATGGTCAACAGTTTCATCCTCCTCCAAACACCATCTGGCATGTCGGGGCTCATTCGACACCGATTCGATGAAGATGGCCCCTGAGGTGACAATGTCCTGTCAACAATCACACCACAATTCGCAGCTCTTTCCTTCCCAAGGAGAGAAGATCCTTAGTACGCCGTGTGCTAGGCTCAGTTTCTTAGCACATCTCATTCCAGGAACCCCCATCCTTGATTCAATAAATTTGCTTTCCAGCAACGATTGTAATTCCCATTTGCCAATAGCAATTGGGACAGGTAATATCAGTTGGGGTCCATATGGTTCGGTTGCCGAATCCAACTTTGCCAGACGGTCTGCTTCCTTATTCCTACGTATGCCCTAGTGACCCGGGACCCATACGAGTCTGAATGTGCAGCCTTTCCTTGTCATACCATTTAGTACATCCTTGCACTCAGACACCAGTCGCGAAGTCACGACACTGGACTTCAGCGCCAATATCGCAGCCTTACTGTCTGAATATATATTTAATACTCTATTCCTGTCTATGTCCGTCTCACAGAGATGGGCACACTGCAGAATAGCATAAATTTCCGCTGTGAAAATTGTCGCACTTTGTCCGAGAGTGTAGTACTCTGTGACTCCTGTGCTCCGTCGAATACTCCGGCTCCAGCTCTTTCATCTTGTCGAGATCCATCAGTATACCACCAAGATTCATTTTCGGAAGATTTTGTTCTCCCAACTAATCCTCTCTACTTGGCATAAATATCTCCAGGGAGAAGTTGGGTTTTAAAAGCGGCATCATGTAGTCTGTCCGCATGGGGAGTGATGGACACCTCTCCACCGCACTTTCCCAGACACCTGAGTCGCCGCCCATTCCACTTCCAAGATGTCCCAGGCAACTGAGTCTTCAGGGCCTCGCTTTCTATGTATAAGTGAAGAGGAGGCAGGTTCACCAGGACTTCCAGAGTCCTGGTGGGAACATCGCACTCAGTATTCCCACACAACACACGAATGTGTTTGCGCTTTGTTGTACTACGTCACTATATAAAAGCGGCGTACGTTATCATGGGGCGGATCACCATAGTGTATATCCAAAATAGCACTTTAGGTGTCAGTCCCCATGTACACGCAAAGGCTCGTTTACAAGCCCAGAAAACACATATGGCTTTCTTGGTTCGAGCCTCAATATATTCATTCCAGCTTAATTGTGAGTCCAGAATTATTCCCAGGTATTTAACGGTCCCCTTAAGTTGAAGAGGCCTTCCCACCAATGTAATTGTGTGAAGTTTCCCCATTTTCCTCTTTTTTGTAAAGTGTACTATCTCGGCCTTGTCTGGATTTATTCCGAGCCCCAGACATGGCGACCAGGACACAAAATGACCAGGTCATCAGCATAGGCCTGTGTATACAAACCGGTATCATTCAGTTCACTCAACAGGCTGTCCACCACAAGGCTCCACAGCAAAAGCGACACCACTCATCCCTGTGGGCAGCCCCTACTTGACATTGCTTTAATAATTACATTGTTAAGCTCAGGATATATTATTCTCTTAGTTAACATTGCTCTGATTTATCCGACTACCGTCAGTTCAGAGTCTCGCCGTTGTAGAGCATTGCATATCGAATCCTGAGACGTGTTGTCGAATGCCCTCCGATATTGATAAAGGTACTTAAGGCAGATCGTCCACCCAGCAGCGCGCTTTCGACTCTTGTGACGAGTCGGTGTAGCGCAGCATCTGTGGATTTTCCTGCCTGGTAGGCAAATTGCAAAGGATGTAAAGGATATTGTATCTTTTAAAAAACAATTATTTGATTTTGTTAATAATTCTAATATACTATGACGTTCAAATTCCATGAAACTCACTTTAGTTGCAAAAATCTTAATAAAATATAAAATAATGAAAACATTTAACCTACAAATTGCAAAGGTTGTCACTATTGAATGTTACTAGGCAGTGGCAGTCAGTTATTTCTATCATGGCTAGGTAGACATTTCTTCCAGTTTCCTTCGGAATAAAGCAATAATAAAAATGAAAAAAACAACGTCGACTATGAAACCTCAACATAGCGTGAACGACTCACACAGGCTCAGTTGTTGCATAGTTGCGGCACAGTCTGAGACCATTTTTTAATTCCAAATAAAAATATAAATTTAAAGGAATCAATAAAAATTCCTTATTTGAATTAATGTTAAATTTTGCTTGTAATAAATAAAGATCATCAATTATACCCATCAATACTAACATATAAACATTTTTCGACTCGAATATTCTAATGTTTATTACGTACTTATAAATATTATATGTTCGCTTCTTCAAGATTTATATTAACAACTCGAAGAGACATATTTAAAAACGAGTAATCATTTAAAAGGAAAATAAATTTTTAATTTAATGATGTTTAAAAAGCTACCATATAACGTTTTTGTATATTTTAATGATTATTTTTATAACAATAAGCTATTCGATGATTAACTTACCGGAAATATAACAAACAAGCCGAGTATCAAACCAAATAATTTTAATTCAAAAATATTAATTTAATATTATTAATTTAATAAATCAATAAAAATTCTTTAATTAAATAGCTGCCAAATTTTGCCCATAATAAATAATAATCATTAATTATTAATTATAGCTATAAATACTAGCATATAAAATATTTCAACTTAGATGTTTGAACGTTTATTACATGCGTATAAGTATTTTCAAAACTATCCGTTTTCTGAAGATTTATATTAACAGATAAAATAAACATATTTAAAAACTAATAATCATTTAAAAAGAAAATAAATTTTTAATTTTATTATATTTAAGAAGCTACTCAAAAACGTGTTTGTATATTTTAGCCATTATTTGTATAACAATAAGCTTTTAGATCATCAAATCACCGAAAATACCACAAACGGGTCGGGTATCAGACTGAAATTTATTGATTATCATTACCTAGTCAAACACGCCGATAAAAAACTAGAAAGAGTCTCGAAACGAACATGTATACCGTTGTTTAAGTATTTAAAATTTAAATTGTGTTCATGTATCCACATTAATCTTATTAAAATGGATTTTATTTTAGAAAGACAAAGAAGGTGTTTTAAAAATAAGTAATCCGAAAAGATAATCCGCATGTTAATAGATAAGGCATTATTTTTTATTTAATAACTTAAATATGGATATATTTTTAATAAAATGACACATTTAACATGATATATATATATATATATATATATATATATATATATATATATAGGGTGTTCTCAAATTTGAATCGTTTATTTTAACAGCTTGTGGAACTCGTAAAGAGAAATCCATTTTCGGTTAACGCATGGAAACCATGGATGAAACCATCAGATGTAGATGGTTTTCTGCAGTGTATTGCTATGCTATAATTAGTAGCTCTGAAGCAGAAACTGACACTAATGACCTAAGTAATAAACTAACAATTGCCTTTCTAGAAAGTCAGAACAAATTTTGTCCTAAAACCCAAAAAGAAGAGAACCTCAGCCAACATACCAGCTACTAATTAGGTCGGCAATACACTGTTGAAAACCATCTACATCTGATGGTTTCATCCATGGTCTACCTTTGTTCTTCTTCTTGATCATCCTATACCTCTCGTTTTTTAAACATATTTCGATTTTACCTCGTACCATTTTATGATCGCTATTGGTAGCAAACCTGTTTAATACCGTAAGGTCTTTAACTATGTGGTTCTTGTAGGTGATAATAAAATCTATTTCGTTCCTTGTTCTTCCATCGGGACTTTGCCATGTCCATCTTCTATGTGGTTTCTTTTGGAAAAAAAATGTTTATTTGGTATAGTTCATGTTGCAGCAGGAATCTTAACAGTATTTCACCTCGTTCATTTCTGCCGTCCGAGCCAGTTTCCCAGTGGCGTTTCTGTAGGGTTAGATTTCATTCCCATTTTAGCGTTAAAATCACCACATATAAAAGTAAAATGTGCTTGTTGGTCTTTAAGAGCAGCTTCAATATCATCGTGGAATAGATCCACTTCTTCCTAATCATGGTCTGTTGTTGGTGCATAAAGCTGTATTATTTCCAATTTATACCTGTTATTTAATTTGAGAGTAAGACCAATCACTCTTGTGGAGAATTTCTTTAGTGATACTATATTTGTTTCGTGGCGCTTCTGTATAATGAAGCCTGTTCCTCCCACAGAATTATTGTCGTCACCTACGTGGTAAAAAGTATGTCCGGATTTTAGTTTTATAAATTGTTCGCCACCTCTTCTGACTTCGCTGAGACAGACTATGTACCATTTAATGTTTTCTAGTTCGCACTCAAGTTCAGTAATTCTTTCATATCATAATAGGGAACGTGTATTGTATGTTCCAATATAAAGTATCGTCTTATTCGGGTGGCCTTTTACTGTCTTTGTCAATTTTTTGTCCCCCTCCCCCAGAATCCGTGGGACAGACTGACAGGTTATCAGTGCAAGATTCTGGAGATGATCTCTTATTTGCCTGAGGTACTTTTGTGTTTTCAACTGACATTTTCATAAGGAGTATTTAGCCTTTAAAACACCGCACTGGCTAGACGTGTTGGTGAGTGTTAGTTTCAGCCGCCAATTCTGGGTCCGACGCTGTTTGCAACCGCCCACTCTGAGTCAGACGTTGCTATGGTAGTTTTGATCCGCCCCAGGTATTTAATTTCCCTGGTACCACTCATATCTGGGAGGCATTCCCCCATCCGCCACCCGGAGTAGGCGCCTGATGGGGGACCAGCAACCCCTCACGGGTGTTGGCACTAATCGTAAGTTAATATTATGCCCATTAGTTCATTGTTTTGATAAACGTGTAACAATTTTGTGGCACAAAACACCCACAAATGAAAAATAATATCATGCACTACTCTACGAATTATTTATCATTGGTCAAATCGAAAATCGCCCTCAAAACCGTATTACAATTACATACAAACAATAGGCATACCCAGTATCAATAGCAACAAAGTTTTTACGGTACAGTGGTTAAAAATATCATGAAATAAAGTTTGTGTGACAGTTTCAAATTTTTTAAATAATTGTTAATAATTTCTTTATTTTCCAACTGTACGAGTTCTATAAGCTGTTAAAATAAATGATTCAAATTTGAGAACACCCTATATATATATATATATATATATATATATATATATATATATATATATATATATATATATATATATATATATAACAAGGAATTCACACGTCATCACGAGTTGACACTATTTATCTGAAAAGTCAGGAATGACGAAACGATGTTTCGATCATGTCCTAACTTCTTATATACGCCTTTGGTGATGTTTAGTGTTGAAGTTTTGTTAAGTACTTCGATATTACCAGCTGTTACCAGGGTACCTTGTACTGACGCTTTTTAAATTGATGAGGTTGAGCGCACAAGGTTGAATGTTTTTCTCCGGTCGTCATTCTCAGCTGATGAGACTGAGCGTGTACAGTGGAAAATTGGTATAAGCGGCTAGCTGTCCGTCAAACACTAGCATTCAACACGAAACATTTCTATCTGGGAGCTACGAGCGTGGCTCGTCCCAAATAGAGGTAGAAAGTTGCTCGTCCCAAATAGAGTTAGAGAGAGAAGGTAAGTACGTGGAGTAGGAATATGTTTTATGAAAGGAAAATATCTATTTTCTACTTGATGTTAAGGCACTAACTTAACTGCAGACAGACCATAATACCAGGTACTCTTCATGAGATCGGCTCATGCTTGATCTTAGGAATAATCCTGTTTCTAGATCTACTGCCCGAATGAGAGAAAGTCTAACTCCAACAAGTGTAGTGTAGTATGGCACCATCGGTCAGTTACCCCATACTTGATCTCACCAACTTAATGGCGGAAAGGTTGTTACTCTGACCCGCTTTATTTGGTTTCAGCAAAAGGGTAGTATGAAACAAGAAGTACCAAACGGACTAAAAGCAATTCGGTTTTCTTCGCTCTACGGCCCACCAGCTCTACTAAGTATAGCGGCTCGTTGTTCTACCGGTCGCCGTTACTAACATTGCTGAGATCAATGACGTAGTCCGAACTTTTGGTCTAGTTTCGCCGTCAAATTCGGATCATCGGACTTGGATCCTACCACGTGACTAGGTAGAAAGAGGAATTCTGTTGCTTAAGAACATCTGTTATGGACATAGTGTCTTCCATGGTCAGTCACCACTTAACTAAGGCCGGCCGTCGGACTCATGTCAGTAAGGGTCCACCGTCGCTGATATCACACTCAACGCCAGGTAGCGATTACTCAGTCAGACAATAATATGAAGACCAAATTGAGCAAATTTTTTTAGATAGATGATATCTATGTATACCGTGAATTTCGAGAAAATAGTTTGTAAATAAATATGGTTTTATTTTAAACAAAGAAAAATGTAATTTTTTTGGAAAAAAAAATTAATGACTAGTATAACCTTTTATACACGAATTGTGTACAACTTTTGTTAAAAAATTTTTTCCATACAACATTTAGTTTTCGAGATAAAATGGAGAAACCGAGAAAAGTGTCTTTTTTTCGCCATTTTGTTAGCACAATGTTGTCAATGTTAACATCGAGATATGTTATTTAGAATGTAGAAATATTCACTATTCCACAATAAAATCCCAGGTGCCTTTTTTTTGCGACAAATGTCTAATTTACATGGAGTATACTAAAAAATCTAAATTTTAGTAACAAATCTTTCTGTCGTATTTAAATAGTTTGTTATATATGTAATTCTCCTTTCAGGCAGAGAATATGAAATATATATATATATATATATATATATATATATATATATATATATATATATATATATATATATATATATATATATATATATATATACAAACAGTTTATTTCCTGCAAATATCGCTCTGGTCCTTTCTCCATACGCGTTTTGATCACTTCATGATCTCGTCAGTGGAGCTGTATAGGACCGAGAGCAACATTAGCAGGAAATAACTGATATATGAACCATAAATTTCAAGGTATGTCGGCAGGATATTGCACCTGCCATCTACCAACTTCGATGTCAAGTTGGTAACTTGAAATTTATGGTTCATATATCAGTTATTTCCTGTTAATGTTGCTCTCGGTCTAAATACAGCTCCACTGATTAGATCACGAGGTGATCGGAACGCGTATGAAGAGAGGGCCATAGCGATATTTGCAAGAAATAAACTGTTTGTATATATATTTTTCATATTCTCTGCCTGAAAGGAGCATTACATATATAACAAACTATGGAGTATAATATTTCAAATTGGAAACAATTCTTATAGTACACAATAGGATTTGGGGTTTCTGCTGGTTGACTTTCTTTGAGGAACCGAATCTAACTAGCGAAAAAATTACAGGTTAGCGTGGAACACAAAGACGTTTTATAACATTTAATACAATCCAATGTTAAACAGCAAAACATCGCCAATAAAACCTCGTTCTAAGATACCTGACAATTGGTCTAATTTAGAACCAATTTCAATCCATTTATCTATGGCAGATATAAAAACTAGTAAACCAGAGATCATTTCAAAGACACAAAAACTCAATACGAGCGATCGGTAGTTAATCGTATGTAATCCTCATGTATTTAATAAAGGCAAAATGTTCCTATTATCGCTTTTTAAACGTCTTCTTAATAGTACATGCTCAACCTATAGGTGACTTTGGTATGATAATTAGTACAATCCTATTTAATTAGGATTAATTATCTTAAAAGATAGGACTTCCGGTTGACATGGAATCATTTAAATAGAAGCAAACGAGAAGCGATTTATAGACGGAAAATTAAAAGGCTATACGCCTGGAAGTCAACAGTCTGAAGTAATCCTATAAATCGATTGAATATGTGACGTGACGAATAGGATTTTATTCGTTAATATCTAAAAATAAAAATAGTGTTGTAGTGACAGCCGAAACTACTACTTGTTTTTTATATATCCGTTTTTAATATTACATTTTTTATATGTCGAGACAGAAGGCAATAAAATAAATCAATATAAATCTTTCATAATAATATTTCTACTGTTTTGATCTCGCTTCACAAAAACAAAAGAATATTAATATTGTTCTTCGGTACAGTAAGCGAAAATCGCCTGAACTCCGCCTACTGGATTTAAGTTCATGTCTATTTGTTGTTAGTTACTTTTTGTTTTAAAAACATGATTAAATACGAGGGATTACAGAAAAATGTCTACTTAGGGACGATAGAAATAACTGACTGTGTGTTTCATATTTAAGGGTGATATACTCTTTCTTTTTGCGTGTCCAATTTAATTTCTATTCGTTCAATATCTTGTGCTTTATAAAGTAAAATTAGAACATCTTAGTGTTATGAAATTTTTAACAAAAGCATACAGGGTGTACCATGACCAATTGCCGCGATCAATTACTCGGAAAATAGACTTTGGAAAATTTTTAAAATTTGATGTTTACTAAATTCAGTTAAAATATTTTCAAGATGGTAGCACTTCCGGTTATATCCAAGGTTGATGTTTTTTTGCTTATTTTAAATGGAATATCCTACATGTTATGGGCATGGGAAAACGCAGAAGTCATCATATTATACCAAAAAGGCGATAGAAATAACATAGAAAATTATCGGCCAATTAGCTTACTGTCCCACTTGTACAAACTTCTTACAAAAATAATAACTAACAGACTGACGCAAAAGTTGAACGCATACCAACCTTCAGAACAAGCCGGATTTCGCAGGAACTTCAGTACAATAGACCATCTACAGACAGTACATACGCTTATCGAAAAAACCACGGAATATAATATATCTCTGCATTTGGCTTTCATTGATTACCAGAAGGCGTTCGATTCTATCGAATCATGGGCAGTTCTCAAAGCACTGGACAATGCTCGGATTGATTCAAGATACTCTGCTCTGATTCAGCATATATATGAAAACGCTTACATGCAAGTTACAATAGACGAGGATATAAAAACCTCGAGGATACCTATAAAAAGAGGCGTACGTCAGGGAGACACAATCTCTCCAAAATTGTTCACGTTGGCACTTGAAGATGTATTTAGGGGCTTGGACTGGCATGACAAGGGAATTAACATAGACGGAACACGCCTAAACCACTTAAGATTTGCTGATGATATTGTTATAATCAGTGATTCACCAGAACAACTCCAATGTATGATACAAGAACTTCATCAAGCATCAGCTAGGATAGGACTCAAAATGAACTTGTCAAAAACAAAAATAATGAGCCTAGAACAAATACAAATTAAAGTTGAAGATAAAATAATAGAAAACGTAAGAGAATACATATATCTAGGTCATAAAATACAAATAGGGAAGGAAAACCAATCGGCTGAAATTCCTAGAAGAATAAGTCTCAGCTGGGCAGCTTTTGGCAAACTCGGATTTATTCTTAAATCCAGTAACACCCCCATAAGTCTGAAAAGAAAAGTCTACGAGTCGTGCATCCTGCCAGTTCTTACTTATGGTATTGAAACAACCTCCCTAACATGTAAAGCCATTAATAAGCTTCGGGTTACACAACGAGCAATGGAAAGGGCTACTCTGGGAATTAGTTTACGAGATAGAGTTCCAAATGAAGAAATCAGAAGAAGAACGAAAATAACAGATGTGAGCAAACGAGTAGCGCAGCTAAAATGGAGATGGGCTGGACATATCGCTAGACATGACATAGACAGATGGACATATAAGATAACAGCATGGCGGCCAAGAGAGAACAAGGGAAGTGTTGGCAGGCCCCAAAAGAGATGGCGTGACGACATCCAGAAAATTGCCGGAAAAAACTGGATGGGGATCGCTACGGACTGACAGAAATGGAAAAATATGGAAGAGGCCTACATTCAGGAGTGGATGAAAATGGGCTGATATGAATGAATGAATGAATGAATGAATTTTTAGATTCTTCGCAAAATTATAGACATATTTCATGTATCCAAGTCTAACTGTTTTTAACATATTTTCAATTTTATGTGAGAAAAGGCGTTTGCAGGTCTAAATATAACTATCAATTTGTCCTATATGAAAGCCATTATTATTTAATTGGGGTTGGTTTCTTTCTAGAAGGAGATCAGCTTTAGTATATTGTGTTGATATTTTGAAAATAAATAAATACAGGGTGATCAAAAACTAACATTAAATATTAACTTGATAAAATTATTAAAAGTCAAAATTTTTTAAACGTAAATACCCTATTTTTATAATGTTATCTTATTTAACATTAAAAATTAGAGTGACTTTGTAAAAGGTTGTCTATTCCAAAAATTTGCAGTTTTTGAAATAGTGACAATTTAAAATTTTTGTGTTGTAAAAATGCTAAACGGCTTACTTACACAGGGAAACAACCCATTTTAATAAATGTTCAAAGTCTGCACGCTGATCTTCCAAACATTTTTCGCATCCCCGAGTTGGTTCGTTATCTGGGGCCGCTCTAGTTGAATCTGGAGATAAGTTTTCGAACACGTCCCTTACCCTTGTCAGTCCTCCATCGTTGTCACTGGATTATAGTAAACGATGTGCTTCATCGTTCGCTATATAAAATAATCTAAGAGAGTCAAATCAGAAGAACGGGGAGGTCACAGAAAAGATATATTTGTCATAAAATGTTGCTTGTAAGAAGTTGGTAACAGGAACGATTTTGTGTGGATGGGTGCCACTGTGTTGGTAAAAAATTTGTCTGTTTCCCGCCAAAGGTAAATTGCTTAAATATTGATTGTATAACTCTTCTAGAATATTTAAATATATTTCTCCTACAAAAGTTAATACATAATTTAAAATGGAGACATAATATGCTTTGTATTATTAATAAATTACCATCTGAGTTTTCTTTATTAAAATGTAGTTTTACTATTTATTCATTCACAGCACAGAATACGGCATATTGCCAGGTTTCTTGAAAATTCCGCAATATTACTGCATAAAGATTTGACTTAGTCCAAAAATGGGAATTGTGTCTGTTAAAAAGGCAATTTTTTTGCTTCGTCAATTCAAATCATGTTGTCCAAAAATATAACATTAATTTGCAAAATTGCACTCTTTTCGGCAAATCAGTATCTCTTAGGTACTGAACCAAAGATATTAAATAAGCGTGGAAGTTGTGTTTCAACAGAATTCTACCTCTTCGAGATTCCTCTTTCTAGAGCTACTTGTCTTAACAATGCCATAAAATATGCCGCAAAATATCGTAAAATTGCAATTTCGACATTTTTATCATTGAGGAAAGGTTTTCTTTTATGCATTTTTGCCTTAACAGTCACAAAACTGTGAAATTTTCCAATATTCGTTTAACATTGTTCTGTTTATCTGGATGTCTATCAGCAAATGTCTGGCATGCTCTTACTAAAACTTTGTTACATTCCCCATAGATAATAAACAAATTTAAGGAATCTTCGTGCGTATAATTTAAACGCCCCTACATAATTTTTTTAATAATTCTGAAATAGCATGAAATAGTGACATTTCTGTAGTACTCTACTGATTTCTTTCGTTGTGTTTCGCCATCATGGCCTACTAATAACAAAACTTAAAAGGCGTGTAATGTTTTTACAATACAAAAATATTAAAATGCCAATATTTTAAAAACTACAAATTTTTCGCATAGGCAACCTTGTTGAAAGTCATCTTTATTTTTAATGCTAAAAAATAAGATAACGTTATAAAAACTGACTATTAACGATTTTTTATAAATTAATATTTTATGTTGATTTTTGATCACCCTGTATTTATTTATTACCGAAATATTCACAGAGTACCCTAAAGTAAACGCTTTATCAAAACGGAATCAACCCCAATTAAATAATACAATATTTCATATAGGAGAAATTTATAGTTATGTTTAGACCTACAAAGGCCATTTTTGGCATAAAATTTAAAATATGTCACAGTTAGATTTAGGGATATGACATTATCATGTAATATGTCAATAATTTTGCGTAGAATCTAAAAATGAAATAACATAAATAGTGATTTATTTAAAATAAGCAAGGACATCAACTTCCGCTATAACCGGAAGTGTCAACTTTTAAAAATTTTTAGTCTATTTTCTGAGAAATCGATCTCGGCAGTTCGTTGTGGGATACACGGTACAGTTGTACTAAAAATATTCATGAATGAATAATTGCAGTACGAGGGTGGTCCTTTATATCTCCGGAATAGCAAACAAAACAAATATTTATCGTTCAAAAAGATTTCAGTGTTTCTCAAAATATTTCTCACGATAATCAATATATTTTTGCATGCGTTTGAACTAATCTAAAAAAACATTTTTCCTACTGTGAAGATGATATTCGCAAAACATGTTTTTTAAAAGCATTAACCACCTTTTCTGGAATAGAAAACCGTTGAACATGCATTTGATTCCTCATGTACGGAAACAAAAATAAATCATCAATTCCACGTTTTGAGTGCTCAAAGAGTCACTTGTTTGAGCCGATGTGTGAGAGCTCGCATGCTGTGGACTATTGAGAACTGCCTGTAATACGATTTTCCAAAGGCTTGTTTGTGACATGGTCAGTTTTTCCGAAAAAATAGGCAACCATTTGCTTTAACTTGCTTCGTTAACAAGAATCGGTATCTCTGCTAGTTTTCAAATAGAATGTTTTAGAACTTTGTCGAAAATTTGGTTCTAAGCGTCTTTCTTAATGACATATTCGATGGTGAAGTCAGTTCTTTGCTATTTATCCTAGTTTCCAAATAGAATTTTCTAGAAATTCGGTGATAATCCTCACTTCTGATACCAATGGTTAATGGTTTGCTTTTGGCTCATCATAGAAGACCTTTAGGGTCAACTGCTGTTTACTTTTGAGCTCATACGCTCCATACATCCAAGACTCGTCACCTATCACAATCTTATAAATATTTTTTTGAACTATAGCGATTGTATTTTTAGCATTTCTCAAACTATTCGCAATTCAATGCGAACATAGCTTCTTAAGGGCTAAATATTGATGCAATGTATTATAAACGCAGGTGTTACTAATGCCCAGTGATGCTTTAATTACACGATCTTGCAATATCAGTTCATGCATAGCATCGATGCTTTTTTGACCAACCGATTTTGCATTATCTTCACGCGACTCGTTCAAGAATGAATGACTGCCACGACTAAATTCATATAAATAATTAAGTTCATCGACGCACTGGTGTTCAGATAAACCACATCGAAACTGGTGAAAAATAATCGTACGAATATGTTTACGACTTAATTCCGTTTGTGATGTTGTAGTTTTGCTGGTTCACTTCTGTTTAATGAACAAGACTTTACTTGCACTCGACAGTCTTTTCTCATGTGTCCACTTTATCCACATTTATAGCATTCGATCTGGTTTCTTCTATCACGCGTAGTATCACTTAGTGCGTTTAGTTTCTTAAGGATTTCTAATAACATTTTTTCTACTGCACCTGAATAACGTATATCCAAACCGTTAGATAGGTAGAGGAGGACCTATTGCCTGCCTCCTCGATCTTTCGACCTAAGGCCGTTGAATTTTTACTTGTGGGGACACCTCAAAACCTTAGTATATTCCACTCCGGTCAGTAGTATGGAGGAACTTCTACTGAGAATCATGTTTCTTTGGGACCAAATAAGGAACAACGCTGAGTTATTGTGGCGGGTACAGCTGTCTTCAATTTGCCCGCGAATGTTCCAGACTTCATAGACCCCATGCTAGACCCTCTTACGAAGTTTTTAACTCAGCAATCAGTTTAACTTTTTATTGAAACTTTGGTGACAGGGGAAAATTCCTCTTTTTCATATTCAACCCGACAGAAGTTATAGGACTAACAATATAAATAAAATGATTTTTTTTTTTCGAAAATGGTTAGGATTACCGCCATGAATGAAGAGTGCTTAATTTTTAGTCAATAGTTAAAGGTATGTTAAAAATGTTGTCCAAAGTTCTCATGATACAGGGCGTAAAAAATGGAGTTATCAGTGTCACAGCTAGTCCATCCCTGCAGCTGTGAGTAATTCACAGCACTTTCTTGGATATGAATTTGAAGGGTCTTACCTGGTCATGTGAAAAACGTTTAAATATATCTGGTGGTTTAATAATAATTTGTAAAAAATATTATATTATATGAACGTTTAGTATTCCTTTCCCCTGTTTTTTCATATCCGGGAGATTTCCTACATTTTCCCGGACACCCTGCTTAGTAACGACTCTTATTTTTGGTGTTGACACATTATAAGCTACTTCTATTTCTAAAGCCCTGTCCAATGCTTTATTACAATAACTAAACCTTCGTATATGCAAACATACGCTGAATTTCTTGATCGTTGTTTCTATTAATAAAATACTGGAATTATTGCTATTGGGTAGGTCAGTTGAATAAGGTGTTGGAAATCTGTTTCATATTCTTGCAAACTTTCTTCATTTCTCTGATGTTTTGACATGAGTTGATCTCCAAATCTTCTTCTCAATGCAGCAGTGACAAATTTTGTAGTGTTTTTGTTGGGTTGTAAGAATGGTTTACGATCTTTCCATTGCTAGTCCCCGAAGTGCAATTACTAATGCAGTAGCCATTTCCTCGAAGTTCCACTTATTTGAAGTAGAGGCAACTTCTAATTGCCGTTTGTACAGGGTGAGTCAACGACTGGATGAAGTAAGTTTGTGCCTTTTCGGTGAAATTTACAAAGAAACTATATTTATTGTTTGATACAGTTTATTTTTACGCAGATTTTAAAAATATTTAGGACTCTACAGGGTGAGCCAAAAAACTAGGACAGCATAAAGTTGTATTTTTTTAAATAGAACATCCTATATACGAATCGTATTTTCGATTTAGCTTACAATTTTAAATCTTTTTTATTAAGGGTTTACTATAACAAAACTTTATAGTTTCTGAGATAATTAAGTTTAAAGAAAAAAAGTCACATTTTCAAGCATCAATTCAATCCTAAATAACGTTTTCAATTTTGTGACAAATATATTCAAATTTGGAATTTAGCAAGGCCAAGGAAAAGTTAACATAATTTTTATCTAATATTTGCAATAAAAGCTACAGGGTGTTGAACATATCGGCTCAAATTTGAACAAGTTTAAATGAATAAATATCTTTTTTTTAATGGTACACCCTGTATATTTTCATGTTATTTAATAGAGTAATAAAAACCCTAAAAGTTTTGTTCAATATATCCTATACCTATTTATAATAGTTTTTGAGATATTTCAGTTTTTCTTATTTTCCATACTTTTTTACAGAAATAGTCTTCATTATCATAGTAGCCATGGCAAAAACAATGTAAAAGAACATTTTTCTGTGTGTCAAATTTATAACCGCAATCGCTTCTTTTGGTTTTTATGTAGTGTAGTTTTTTTTTTTTGCATTCATCTTATATTGTAAAATGAATTTTCCAAAGAATGAGTTAATAGATATGATTTATACAATAGGAGAGGCTCAAAAAAATTGCCTTCTTGCTCAAAGAATTTACAAAATGAAGTATCCTGATCGACGCCAGCCTAATACCCATACTTTTCAAAACTTAATGCAAAGATTTGATTCTTCTGGTACTGTTGATTATCCAAAACGTAAAGTGGTCAACATACCAGTAACTAATGAAGAAAAAGAACTACAAGTATTGTTAAATGTTCAGGAAAATCCTTATATTGGTAGCCGTCAGTTAGCAGCATTATGTGAAACATCACCGCTAATCGTACTACCAAGAAATATAGGTATCATCCATATCACATGGAATTACACCAAGAATTGCATGGACAGGATTTTGAAAGTCGTGTAAACTTTTGTCGTACAATAAATGCGGAGATTCAATTAAATCCAAATTTATTATGCAAGGTAATGTTTAGTGATGAAGCTACTTTTAGAAGTAACGGTGCCGTAAATAGACGCAACATGCATTATTATGCCACAGAAAACCCATTTTGGATTAGAGAGGTGCAACATCAAAACCACTGGTCATTAAATGTTTGGTGTGGTATTCATCATAATCGAATTATCGGACCCCACTTTTTTAATGAACCACTAAATGGCCATAGTTACCTGAACTTTCTACAAGAAGAACTACCCCAACTGCTTCAAGGTCTCGATAGGGATGAGCTCGACAGTATGTGGTTCCAGCACGAGGGTGCGCCTCCGCATTACCATCGTGAAGTTCATGCGTTTTTGGACCAACGATATCCGCAAAAATGGATTGGACGTGGGGGTTTCATTGAGTGGCCACCAAGGTCTTGCGACATCACCCCATTAGATTTCTTCCTATGGGGTTATATTAAAAATAAGGTGTATGTTAATCCACCAACAACAGTGGAAGATATGCGAAACAGGATTAGGGATACCTGTAGAACAATAACGCCACTAATTTTGTCCAGGGTCCGAGGAAATCTGCAAAAAAGACTAAATTTGTGCATTGCACAAGAGGGTCGTTTATTCGAACACTTATTAAAAAGAAATAATTAATCTCAGTATTTAATAGGTAATTTTTTTGTTTCAATTTAGTATAAAAGTAAATGTCGTTATTGTTGTGTTAATTTCTTCACATTATGTTTAATTAAACTATTGCCGTTGTAATATAACGAATAATGTATTTCATCATATTTAACCACATTCTGTTTGTTTCTGTAGTTTCTTTTTATTATTTTACATGGCTACTATGATAATGAAGACTATTTCTGTAAAAAAGTATGGAAAATAAGAAAAACTGAAATATCTCAAAAACTATTATAAATAGGTATAGGATATATTGAAGAAAACTTTTAGGGTTTTTATTACTCTATTAAATAACATGAAAATATACAGGGTGTACCATTAAAAAAAAAAGATATTTATTCATTTAAACTTGTTCAAATTTGAGCCGATGTGTTCAACACCCTGTAGCTTTTATTGCAAATATCAGGTAAAAATTATGTTAGCTTGTCCTTGGCCTTGCTAAATTCCAAATTTGAATATATTTGTCACAAAATTGAAAACGTTATGTAGGATTGAATTGATGCTTGAAAATGTGACTTTTTTTCTTTAAACTTAATTATCCCAGAAACTATAAAGTTTTCTTATAGTAAACCCTTAATAAAAAAGATTTAAAATTATAAGCTAAATCGAAAATACGATTCGTATATAGGGTATTCTATTTAAAAAAATACAACTTTATGCTGTCCTAGTTTTTTGGCTCACCCTGTAGAGTCCTAAATATTTTTAAAATCTGCGTAAAAATAAACTGTATCAAACAATAAATATAGTTTTTTTGTAAATTTCAACGAAAAGGCACAAATTTACTTCATCCAATCGTTGACTCACCTTGTACATTATCCAGGATGTTTGACGGTCCTATGTAGGAAGTTTAACGTTCTGCCCGTTGGTTACTACTTTATCAGAAGGGCGATGCTTCTTTATTCTATGGACTTTTGTCTGACGATCCTTCATTTTGGATTCCGTAATATCCATTTCGTGTCGCATAATTGATTCGATACCATTTACTCCTTGGAGTACGTTTAATCAAAAACTTCTGGGACTACTTTTAGTTCTATAAATCGTTTCACTTTGTGCATTTCTTTCTTAAACTTTGGCTTTCATCTCAGTATAATTTATTCGAATTTTGCTGTTCTTTCACAATGACTTCACAGATCTATTTGCAAAGTTTACATTGATCTTTTTGGCGGCGTTCTTTCTTCTCTTGTTTTTCTTTAGTGCGACGTTCTTCTTCTACTTTTTATAGCTTTTTGTTGGCAACGTGCTTCTTGCTTCTTTCTGCTTTTCTTTCAGATGACGTTGTTCTTCGTTTTAGCAACGTACTTCTTTTTCCTATTTTTCTTCCAGGTGACGTTGTTCTTCTTTTTAGCGACGTTCTTCTATACACTATAGAAACTTCTAAAATGTTATTCAACATACGGTTCTTAACTTTTTTCTTTTACTAAATTTGATGGTGAACTCCGTTTCTCGTTACCTCTTCTAGTTTCCAAATAGAATGTTCTAGAATTTTGTAGAACATTTTGTTTTAAGCGTTTTTCTTGACCAATTCGATAGTGAAGTAAGTTTTCGCTATATCTTCCAGTTTCCAGATAAAATATTCTGGAAATCTAGTGATAATCCTCACTTCTGATATCAATTGTTAAGATTTCTCTCTCTTTATTCACTCATTGGGTTCGAACATTTTTAACAATTCTTTATTAATTACTTATCTACTTTCACTGTTAAAATACAAATAAAACTTAAATCATAATCTTACCTATTTATATGCACCTACAGAAAAAATTAGCATAAAAGTCCAGAATCTCACTAAAACATGACTAACTATGATGACTAATGAGATGGTATTTCTATAAGGACAGGGTAATATTCAGGTAGTCCTGGTTACAGTATGTACATCATTCCATTTCCAACTGAGAACTTGGCTCAATATATACGAAACGTTAACGAATTTGTGGGATGGGAAATGATTGTTTCATACCCTTTGGTTCACTATTAGTTTACTATCACTGTTATAATTTAATATTGCAAATTTAGCAAGGAGAAAATTTATTTAAATAGGCAACAACAACAATATTAACAATTTATTTATATGATCAAATATTCAATCAACAATTTATGTTAAGTTAATTGAAAAAACCATATATATTAATATTACAACATCGCATCTGAAGACCAACTTGGTAGCTCTTCCGTCAGATTTTCAATGTGAATGTAATGGGATATTTTAAAAGTAATAATACTTCTATATACGTAAGTTTTTATAGCCAGCGAGCAAAAGGAACAAAAAGTAACTATGTTTGTAAGTGGACAATGTCAGCTGTTCTACCCATAAAAAAAGGGTATAAGTTTCATTTTTCTAGTTTCGGGAAACTAAATTTTAAAGTTTTTAACTATTGTGTCGTGTGCGAAAGACGTTAAGAGGATTTCAAAGAATTGACGTACTTTAACGAGAGATAAACCGTCAGAATATTTGTTTCTCGAGTCGAATAAATTGACCAAATGGAAGATATTTAGTTTGTAAAGTCATGCCAAGAACTGATTTAAGATGTGATTATTCCGTGTGATTTTGTTGTGCAATATTATTCCAAGGAAATACGGAATCTTATAAATATTTAACGTTTATTTAAAATTCTTAACCGTGTACCTAGTTCGCTCTTGAAAAAATAATATATTTTTTCTGTTGAGGTTTAAAGGTCTATAATTTATTTATCCATTTATTTTATCTGTGTAAGAGGTTGATTTCCAATTACGAGACAGGGTTACAACATATACAGTATATTAATTTATTGTGCAAAATTTTTGCTAATAAATTCGAAAATAATAAAATATAATCAAACTAATTTATACCTTAACATACATAAAAATTTCCCTAATTTAGATTTAAATGATTCTTAGTAGCTATGAACGTGGTTAGTTTTTTTCTGAAATTTTATAACACATCTGTCTTTGAGTTAATTAAAAACATGTACCTGCAAAATATTATCACAAAAGATGGACTTTCTGATTCTCAATGATTCTTGTAATTTTCGTTGCAAGAATTAGGAGCCCCATTTGATCTGCTACTCTTTTATTGGAGTTCATAGAATGGTGAAGATCAAAGTCATATTCAGCCAGCGCACAAGAGGTCAAACCTCTATTGACTGCCTTTGTGGCTTCTGAACATCTGGCCTTTGTCAACAAACTGACAGTTTGGACGATATAGAACGTCTCATTTAACTGTAAAGGTGTTTTCGTTTTAGAATGAATTTTGGAGAGATTTTTTATTTGTCCTTTTGCTATTTTAATATCTGTCTGCTTAAAAATGTTCATTAATTTATTAGTGAGACCTATATGAGGTAATGTATAGAAAAAAGAAGCTCGTGTATTTGAAATAGTGTTTGTTAAATTTGAAGATTGAGAATAGGAGGTTGACAAGGCGTTTCAAAAACATTTTCTGGAATATTATATTTGATATTGTAAAGAAAAAGCTGACGTAATGCCTCCGCTCTAAAAATTAGATGTGTAAGTTTGACTGTTCTATTTTTTATACCTAGGATGAGATTTATTTTTGATCTCATAGGATGGCATAAATGGAAACTTAAGAATCTATTTGAATAATACGGTTTTCTATACCATTTGGTTTTTAAAGTATTTTCATTCGTACGTATCACTAACATATCAGGAAATGGAATACTATTGTTAGTGAATTTGAATATGTGGATTACAAGAGTTAAACAGTTCTAGAGCTATCTCTATTCTATCATCAGGAACAGCAATTAGTCATCAACATACCGCTTGAGGAATGGAATGTGATAGGCAGGTATCGGAGACAATGGCTAATCAGATCATCCAATACATAGTTAACCAAAATAGGGGACATTTTATCAGTAAACACTAGCACGTTAGAATCGAAAACAAAATCCATGAGTTGTTCAAAGAAATTATAAACGATATCACAATGCTGTGTTATGCCATCCCAGTTATCACGAATGTAGTTGAAGATAGCTTCTAAAGGTAAATTGGTAAAACGGGAAACAACATCAAAACTAACACATAGTTGTTAGGCAATTGAAAATTGTTGATGAATGTGTTGAATGAAAAAGGGTCCTTCACATAAAAATGATTATAAAAATTATAAGCCGTAGTGAGAATGTTAGTAAGATATTTAACTGTTGAACCATTTGGACAATTAATTGAAGAGACAATGGGATGTATTGATAAGGTTGCTTTATGAATTTTAGGTAATGTAATCTAGGACAGAGTGTAACATAACTTGTTAATTTGGATTTATAATCCTGATCAATGCCACCCTTGTCATACAAGCCTTGTTGCAATTTCAATGGCTCTTTGATTACATGTATATATATATATATATATATATATATATATATATATATATATATATATATATATATATAGTTTGGCAGAAATTAATTTTCCTTGCAATAGTACCATAATTGCCTAAGAACTTTCGGAATATTTTAAAGCGGAACAAATATCGCTGTTACAAATTGCGAATAACTCAAGAAATTTTTCCGAAAGACCAGGAAACACGTGTTACTTTTATTTTTTACCAGAATAAAAGTTTATTTTTGAGAATGATTTTTAATTTTAAAGTGGTCTATTAGCTTATTTACTTAGAAATTACCGTTGCGTTTCACTAGTATTTTTATTAGAATAAATGTATATTTTGTAACAGAAATATCAATTTTCTTTACGCTCAATGCCCAACAAAAACTATTTTTTTTGGTATTTCGACTATATGATGTATTTAAAAGAATCAATGTATCAAATAGTCATTAAATATTCCAAATTCCGTCGATTACGTTATAAGTTGAGACGAAAAGTAAATACACCCTCTCATTCGTTTCAAGGTACTGCTCGTCTTCGTGTCGCACGGAAGTTAGCCGGGGTAATATTGCGGTAGGCGTTCCCTACGATCATCTGTCCCGAACTAAGTTAGATGGGCTTAGTGGGTTAGAATTTGAGGAAACGGACAAAATAATTTGTAGTTAAGAAATTTAAAATAGAAAGTTGGTTATAGTAACATTTCTATTAAACCTCGGTAAAATGAACGGCCAGTCTATTCTTTCTAAAGTTTCATCTCAGGTCAAAGGCAACAGTGCTATAGTTACGTCACACCCAGTTGCAATTCAACGATTACAAAATTGGGCTAAACAGAAAGGCAGCAATATATTTTCGCCTTACTCTGGTGTGTAAAATACAAAAAAGGTATGTTATCCACATGATGAGTATCTAACTTTTCCTAAATCAAAAGCCGAGATTAAATTCCAAAGCTTACTGGATCATACTGTGGATTGAATTATATTGCTTCAATTAGATGCCCTTGAATAAATCGATAAATTAGATTTGTAGATATGAGTTTCATTTGCAAATGGGGCTTCGATGGAACGTCAGGTCAGAGCCAGTACAAAATTAAATTCACTGATCCGAATATAGTTACCCAAAATAGGGGAAATTTTATCATTAAACACTAGCACGTTAGAATCGAAAACAAAACCCATGAATTGTTCAAAGAAGTCATAAACGATCTCACACTGCTGTGTTATGCCATCCCATTTATCACGTAGGCAGTTGAGGATTGCCCCTAAAAGTAAATTAATAAAACGGGAAACAACATCAAAACTAACACATAGTTGTTAGGCAATTGAAAATTATTAACGAATGTGTTGAATGAGAAAGGGTCCTTCACATAAAAATCATTATACAAATTATAAGCCGTAGTGAGAATGTTAGTAAGATATTTAGCTGTAGAACCATTTGGAAAATTAATGGAAGAGACAATGGGATGTATTGATAAGGTTGCCTTATGAATTTTAGGTAATGTAATCTAGGATAGACTGCAACATAACTTGTTAATTTGGATTTATAATCCTGATCAATGACACCCTTGTCATACAAGCCTTTTTGCAATTTTGATGGCTCTCTTATAACTGTTCCTAGTAAGTTTATCTTATGTCCTGTATTTAACAAGTATTGGACCAGTAGGCAGTTGAACACAGGACATAAGATAAACTTATCACAGGCCTAATAACTTAAATAGTAGATATGATAGTCAGCGGTTGCCTAATACTTGGGAAAACCTGCTAACGAAACATTAACCAGTAGTAAAGAAACGGTACTATTCTGAAATGTTTGAAATAAATAATAGTATAAACAGTACTACTCTGAAATGTTTGAAATAAACAACGGTCTTAAGCAAGGAGATGCGCTCTCACCACAACTTTTTAACATAGCGCTGGAATATATAATCAGAAATTCGAAAATTGAAGCACCGACATCTATATTCCATCAAGATGGACCAAATCTACTATTGTCATTTGTAGATGGTGTCGATATGATTGGTAGTAGTACAATAAAAATGAAAGAACCTCTAATATGGTTCGAAAGGGAAGCAAAGAAGATGGGTCGTCAAACCAACGAAGACAAAACTAAATACATGTTCATGAGTCGGAATAGCCGAAACAGGGACAGAATGGGTCAAAACATTACCATCGATGAATATAACTTCGAACGAGTCAAAGATTTTAAATACCAAGGAACAACAATATGCGAAGATAACAACGAATCACAGGAATTAAACAATAGAATACAAGCAGGAAATAGATGCCTATATGCACTGCAAGATCTGATGAAATCGAAACACCTCACAAGACGAACAAAGATGGACTTATACAAAATAGTTATAAGATCGGTAGCGAAAAGACTCGTGTCTTTCAAAGAAAAATCTTGAGGAAAATCTCGGGACCAACGATAGATGAAACGACAGGACAATACAGAACAAGAACTAACAAGGAACTAGAAGAACTATTCCCAGACACAGATGTAGTAAAAGAAATAAAGGCCAGAAGACTCCAGTGGGCAGGACATATAAGAAGGCTTCCTGACGACAGAATAATAAGACTAGCTTGGGAGGAAGCACCGACTGGGAGAAGGTCACTCGGACGACCCCGACTCCGGTGGAGAGATAATATAACAAAAGATCTCAAAACTATGGGCATCGAACACTGGATGGAGGTTGCGAGAGATCGAAATAAATGGAGGCATGTCGTAAAGTCGGCTAAAACCCACCCAGGGTTGTAACGCCACGGAGTAAGTAAGTAAGTAAGTAAAGAAACGGATCATAACTCGGTAACACGACCTCAAAAAACTGGCAACAGGGCAGATAACAAGCAGCAAAACTCGGAACTTGATTGGTCAGAACCATCCAGGTCAACGGACATGTCCTACGTACACACGGTGTATTACAGTCCTGAATAGGACTCACGATATATATATATATATATATATATATATATATATATATATATATATATATATATATATATATATATATATATATATGTATGTATGTTGTAACGTAGGTTTTTACGGATTTAACGGAAGATGGAATGTGCACTGGTGTTTTTCTAGGTTTTTAAACCGTTCAACGATAGAAAAATTTGAACATAGGTGTGCCAATGCGTCATAAGGGAGTTACGGCCCTTTAGAAGTGACCCTTGAAAACGGATTTTTATTTCATATCTTTTGATTCTTCATTATTTTAACATTAACCACAAACTATTTAATGTTCTTCGCTTCAAATTTATAGTCATCATAAGCTTACTTTAAACAAAAATAAATCAGAGTCAACTGACTTAATTAAAGCGGGTTTCTAGGTAAAATTTAAAAAAAGTGTCATGTAAAAAAAATAAAGGTAAATAAATCAGATTGCCCCCCCCCCCCTATCGTGGCGCTGCTGACTAAATTTGCCGCTTACTCTTAACATCAAAAAATAGCATTTATTGATGTTAGTTCGAGTACTAGGAAACACATCGGTGCTTGAAGCAGTTCCCAAGATATTAAATAAAAAATCCCATGTTCAAGCGTCACTTTTAAATGGTCATAGCTCCCTTATGATGCATTTGCGGACCTATGTTCATCTGAAATTTTTTTCATGTTTTCATATGTAGAATCTTCCTTCAAAGTATATGAACGGAACTTTCGGACACCTTGTATATATGATTCAGTATTAATTTGGGAATATATCCGCTCCATGGTTTGGTTTCTTGTAAACTGGGAATCAATTTATTGTTACAAAACAAAATTCTTTATCTTTAGCCCCATGACTATGAAGCAACGGTAGATAATACTAATTTTAATTGACATGTGATCTAGTTTCTGCCAACTGAATCGTTTAATTTTATTAACTTTACCACATATTAAGTAGAGCTTATTTCAATGAGTATTCTAAGGTAGTTGACACTAAATATTTGCCACAGTTTTCCGGTACTGGAACATAATATGGATATGTTTCATTTTAGTTCGAATAATTTATGTAATTTACTAAAGTTAGCAGTATTTATAAATGTTATGGAATAATCGCTTATGACATGTAATAAATCGATGGGTAACTTTTATTAGTTTTTTCTCTACTACACAGTTTAAACCGAAGCTAAATTAAAACCAAAAATTATATCTATTTTTTTATATGTTATATATTACAAAAAATTTAAAAACTCATAAGGGATACTAGAAACAAACATTTTTTTGTATCTCAAAACTTTCAAGTAATAATTTTAGTTACTTATATTTACAATTTATCATTAGAAAATTAAAGGAGGGGACATTTAAAAAGCCCACTTGGAAGCCTATGTTTCGTGAACAAAATGTGATTTGAAACTATTATTTACACTTTTGAAGACATACCCAATAATACTCCACTTGATGAACGAAAAAAAAACTTTTAATCCGTTCTTTTAAGGTGAGGTATCAATTTTTTTTCCAATTTGGTCAGCAAAATTTCATTGTAAAAATTAAGAACTGATGGCGTTATAAAGCTGTGATATATAGGCGGACATGACAAACCTATAAGGAATCCTAGCTAGCTACGGAACCTTAGAAAGTTATAAGTAAGATTTCAGCAAGTTCCGTATAAAAACAGCTTTGACAGCTGCGGCTTCTTCTTTGAGCTGGACCACTTACCATATAGTCCAGATTTGGCTTCATCTGACTCACCAGACTTTTCGTTAAGAACGCCTACAGATAGATATATGGTGCTAAAATACCTAGTCAGAGCTGTTATAAGGAAGATAAAGCTAAGAACTAATTTTATAATGAACTGTACTTTCTCCCTCTCATTTGTTTTGTTAGCTCTAATACGTCTCCAGGTTTCAGTTCATTTTTGACACCCAATAAACGAGCTGATATCCTGACACTTCTTGTCTAAAGTAGCATTTTTCAGTCTAGCTGTAGTTCTTTTTACCAGCTGGGATATTCATTTAACTTTTTGTCTTTTTTTTTTTGTTTTGAGCCACTTAGGGTATTTTTCTTTCTTTCCTTATATTTCGATTTCAATTTGTTCATTCCACCATATTTTGTTACTATTTGGTTTCTTCCGTTCGCCCAATGCTTGATATGCAGCTTTATATACACTATTTATTATGTTGGTGTATACCTGTTCGAATGATTCGTTCGTTACTTGCAGACTTCCATCTATTCTTTTCTGATAAAGGTTCTTCACGCTCTGGTGATTAGGACTTATTAATATAATTTAATCATATAGCCTGATCTTTTTTTTTTCTGTATCTTTGCTCTAACGAGGAAATGGTCAGATCTGCATGTTAATTCTCTAAAATCTCTGACATCATAAACTTTTATTTGGGATTGTTGTTCACAAACAACATAATTCATGACGGATTTCAGATTTCTTGTTGTTTGTCTCCATGTGTACGTATGGATTTCTTTTTGGTTAAAAAAATTCATTTATTACTTTTAATTCGTTTCCTCCGCAAAAATGAATGATCCCCCTTCCGTTGTCACTAATATGTTGACCTCCGTAGGAACCTGCAACTAAGGTATTATTCCTCGATCCTGTTCAAGCTGCCCATTAGTAAAATCTTTCTGGAGTTGCCAATTTCAATTAATTCTCTCAAGATTGCCATAGAAGTAGTCTTTGATTAATATAGGTTCATTATCCGATGGTACATACATTGCCAATACTGTTACTCTGGTTTCGAGAATTTGAAACTTTAGTTTAATTATATTTCGGTCTACGGCTTCCCAGTTAGTTATTTCATTCTTGAAAGATTTATTTATCAAGATATATATACCTCTTTTTGCTCGCTGATGTTTTGGCAAACCGCTGTAAAAATGGATGTAGTTTCCAATCATTTTCGTGCCTATTCCTCTCCGCTTTGTTTCACTAAGTACTGCTATATGAATTCTCAGCTGTTGTGCCAAAATTCACTATCGTTTTCCTTTGCTTTCCTCGTCGTCTGTTAAATCCGTTCAATTTTCCAAGGCTAGATCTAGGATTTTTAGTGTGAGTTATTTCGTGAATTACTAGTGCATCATTTCAACCCGCAACCTGGAGGATCAGGTAATTTTTAGTTTTGGTTTTCTTTTCTTAGACTAGATGTCCTACAAAACTTTAGGGATCAATCTTCCTTCTATATGCCATGCTTCCACCTTTCACATCATTGGATACTATTAAGAATCCCTTCTGCTCTATCCACCATTGACTTCGCTGTACCCTAGCAGGGGCCCTTACAGGGTGCTATCATCCGTGTCAGATGAACCCTGATTTTTATCGAGATTGTTACTCCTCGATCCTTCCTCCTTTCGCATCTCTTGTATGAAGACGCCCGAGGCTTGGGACTGGTATACCCATCTCTACATACTTACCTACATATAAATAATATTTCATACATAAAGTCCGATAAGCGATAGTACATTTCATTTTGAAAATGCCCGGTATATGATAAACGAACATACTTCAGATCTGTTTTAGATTCTTTAATTATCGAATTCCAATCAACGACATTAAATGAAATAAAGATATTATGGCCTTACTGGAGTCAGACATATTGTTTATTTTGCAGTCCCTATTGATTCTTAATAATTTTACAACTCGATTAAAATGGCAAATCATAAATTTTGGGGTTTAATCACGGCAATCAGAAATATCTTAAAATATCATTATTATGAATACTGAAATCTGATATCTAATGTTATGAGAAAAACATTTTTACGAGTCGATTTTATGATTACTGTCACTTTGGCCATCAACCTGTAAATAAACGAAGCTCTTTAAAAATAATAAATAATCCACCATCAGGATAAAGTAAAAACTTTTTATGGCGAAGCTATAAAAATCCTATAAAATTAAATGAATGTTTGCTAACCCTTTAAAATACACACTGAGGTTAAGTATTACTTAATTTTTATGGCCTTTGTCCGTATTTTGATGAGTTGTCTTGTTATCTGATCAATTTCAGCAGTAAAAACTAGGATGTACAAAACATTGTGCTCTTAAAATTCTTCTTGTATGGATTTCGTGTACAAACTTGAAAGTTTATTGAGAATATTTAAATTTTTCACTTTTAAGAATGTACGACGGATTTCTCCTCATTACTTACCTCGTTATATTGAAATAATAAAGTAGTAACTGAAATATAAAGATTTCAAAAGAACTAAATTATAATTTATTTAAGAATTGCAGAGGATTCGTTCTTTGTTCTAATAAAAAATTAGTCTCGTTTAGGACGGTAAACAAAGCACTCGGCCCTGATGGTATAATGGCAGAATTAAGAAAATGTTGTAAGGGAGATAACATCAAACTTAAACAAAGACTTAATTGGTAAGCTTTTCAATATCGTTTACAACACGAGACAAATTCCGAAAGACTGACTACTGTTTCATTTGACAATAATATCGAAGACACTAAATGTAAGAATCATCTCTTACTAAGCCTGATGAGTTACTTACCAAAGATCTTCTAGCGCATTTTACACATACCAATGTTTAAAATATTAGAAGCGTTAGGTGGTGAAACACCATTCGGTTTCAAACATTTTAGCCTAAAAGTCACACTGAATCTACCAGTAAGTCCCAAGAGCCTAGACCCAGCTAGCTCATCATATCAATATATTGTAGTTTTGATGCTAATATATATGTATTCTCCTTTTAGGCAGATGAAAGAAAGAATATTTATAAACAGTTTATTTTCTGCAAATATAACTCTAGTCCTCGCTCCATCGATCACATTATGGTCTCGTCAGTGGAGCTGTATCGAACCGAGAGCAATATTCGCTGAAAACAATTGTCTAAATAAACCATAAGTCATATCGGTTGGTACTTACGGGCAGGTATCAAGAGATAGTTGATGCACGTGCTGTGTGTTCCCCCTTACCGACTAGACCAGGTCCTTAAGTCCTATTTCTTATAAAAAACTTAGAATGTTGGACGGCTTCTTCGTTTGTCTTATTTCTTGAGGATCAGTCCAGTAACTAGATATCCTGCTTTCTTTCTCTCATTTTAGTTCTTCCAGCATTCCACTGTTAGTGATTCCCAGAAAGATTCAGGCTCTAACAATGGTGTCTCCTGGCTCCTTTTTTCGCGAGTTTGTCTTCTATTTCATTGCCCTCTACCCCGGTGTATCCCGCCACCTACATGAGGATAACCTTATTATTCTTACTTAGTTCATTGAGTTCCTTTAAGCATGGCTGCTTAGCAATTCGACTTGATAAAATCTCTTATCTGCGTTAGCTTTTCTCTTTATTAAATTGGATAAATTTCCTGATGGTGTTTATTTCCGTTTGAACGGTACTTGGTGATTTACTCAAGCTTTTGCGGTATCTGATACTGGGTCCATATGCTCCTATTCCAGTTCCCTCTGTTGTTTTGGAGCCATCTGTATATCACGTAAAGATATATGTAGGGTGTAAGGTATAGGATTATTTCCATGGCGACCGTTGGGCAGGTTTTCATTGTTCCAGTTATACATGCATAGGATAGTCTTTGAGCTCTCGACAGGTTAGCTGTTATATTGGCTAGACTGGTTCTTTTATTCCAGATCACTGCTCAGTATGTGATAATTAGTCTCACTATTGTAGTGTACATCCATTGCACCATTTTTGGGTTTATAGATTTGCCAAAAACCTTGATGTTCCCATTAATTTGAAAAGAAGAGTATTTGACTCGTGCGTTCTCCCAGTAATGACCTATGAATGGAAATAACCACATTAACAGTTAAAGCAGCTAATAAACTGCGTACTACTCAGCCAGCAATAGAAAGAATCATGCTGGGAGTATCACTACACGACCGAATAACGAACGAAGAAGTAAGAAGACGCACGAAAGTGGAGGATGTGATACAACGCATTGCTACTTTGGAATGGACCTGGGTAGGACACGTCACTAGGCAAGACTATACAAGATGGACAAAACGTATGTTGCAATAGAGACCTTGGTCGCCTAAAAAGATGGATAGACGATATCAAGAAGAAAGCAGGTAGAAATTGGCACCGGATTACAGAAAATAGGTTAAAATGGAAGATACTAGAAGAGGCCTATGTCCAGGAATGGACCGGAGAGGGAGGGAGGGAGGGAGGGAGAGAGGGAGAGAGAGAGATTAGCTTTTTCCCGCGAAATTTCTACAAATCATCAAGGCGTTTGAAGCCTTATTGATTACCTCTTTTCCATGTTTATTCCCGACAAGTTTATTGTCTAGGGTCAGGCCCAAATATTAAATCTCTGCTTTCTACTCAATATTGTTTCCATCTATTTTGATGCTTTTGAGGTTAAGGTTTCTTTTCCTTATAAAGGTTACTAATGTAATTTTTGTGGGATTGACATTTTGTCCCATCATCTGGTACCATTCGTAGTGTGTTCAAGTCCTCTCTGGACTAGGTTGCAGAGGGTATTTTCGAATTTGCCCCATGCGATTAGGTCCAACCACGTCATCGGCAGGATATATCGAGGTCAGTCCGATCACAGAAGAGTCGATCTACAATTTTGCTCCATAAAAATAGGGAGGCTACTTGCCCTGAGGGGTGCCTGTACTATCTCTGTCTCTGCTATTCTAGTGAAAAGAAGTCACGTTATCCCTTTGGACGTTGTTCCGTCTATACTTCTCATGAATTGCCTGTTTGACAGCATTATGTCCAGTGTTCAAAATCCCTTTCTATATCCAGAAAGGTTTCCTTGTTATTCAATGAGTCTTGAATCTCATCTGTTTCTTCTACTAGGGCGGTTTACGTAGATAAACCTGTCACTAATGTCATTTTTAGGTTTATTTTGTACTTCGCCTATACAGGGTTGGGCAATTTTTTTCGGGAAGGCTTAATTAGGGACGAAGGGAAAGTAATAGCAGCACCGGGTTGTCTTCAACCTTCAGAACTTCAATTTTTGTTTTCTATCATGTCAAATGACGATGTCACATATACATTTTTTAAGTAGAACATTCTGTATGTTGTCTATTATTTTAAATCTCTAACAAATTTTGAATATTTTTTGTGTAGCATAGGTAAATTCAACTGTTTCAAAAATATTGACAATTTCATTTAACGAATTCATAATATATTGTATCCTTATCATAACCTAATATCCTCCCACCTAGCTAAAAATTTCAGTTTTCATGGTTAATAGGTATTTATGTAAATAAGTTTTCATAATCCATCTGACTTTTCTCTGATCACGGGTATAAGTTTTTTTATTATGAAATAAACTAGTAAACAAAGTACTACGTTTCAGTTAACAGAACAAAAACGTATTAATATGCTTATTTAAAATCACTGATAACATACAGGATGTTCCATTCAAAAAAGTTACAAGTAATATCTTCATTTGACACTCAAAGGCGTATGCTATGCGTAATCATATAAAAGAACTGTAGTTCTGACGGTTAAGAAAAACACGATTTCCCCACCACTTTCCGTTTGGCCTTATTTAAGTTGTTTCGGAACATTTGCTCAATCCTGTATATTCTGTTTTGGCTGAATTCCTCCTAGAGTAGGACTATATTTGTTTAATTTTTTCACTTTCAGAACTAATATTCCGAGAAGATTTCGGTTTACTTTTAACAAAGATGAAAACTATGTTATTACTATTTGCCTGAACACCACCTGACAATAAGGCAAGTTAAGTCATGTGTGATACCGGGTAATTGCCAATTTTTGGTTTCCAGTTTATTACTTATTTGAAATGGCTTATTCAAGTGAAAGGTATAAAGCAATAATTCTCGCGATAGAGGTTATAGAGGTTGTACTACACTAGTCAATTTTAAATAAGCAACAAATTAAAGACTGCAAGTTGGTGATTAGTTTAAATAAATTCCATTAAGTAAAAATGAAAAATATAGATTAAATTAAAGCCTATGTTTGGTAAAAAATAAAATTAAATTATCTCAGTACCCTAAAACGGAGTGATTTAGCACCCTTGTTTTTTGAACTTAATTTATTAACTATCAACAGATTTTATATTGGACGCTCTAAAATTTACATATTTGTACGATTACTTATTAAAATGTTCAAGTTTCAAAATTTGTGATTCAATTCTTTAAGTCTGGAAATAAATCCAATATCGCCAACTATAGAGGCATTTCTATCATATCCGCCCTCCTCAAGTTATTTGAAGCTATTATAACAGACGAAATCTTTGAAATGTTTAAAAGAAAAATATTCAAACGGCAACATGGCTTTTATAAAGGAAGATCAACTACTACTAATCTAGTTACTTTTTACAACTACGTAGTTAACGCCGTGGAAGACAGGAAACAGATTGACGTCATCTACATAGATTTAATTAAGGTTTTCAACATTGCTCAAGAAGTTATCTATAATGGGTGTATCTGGTGTTTACTTGTCATGGCGTGGACCATACCTGAGGGGTAGAATGCAGATTGTTAGCATGAGTAGTGTTACCTCAAAAATCATAACAGTGAAGTCTGGAATCCCGCAATAATCTCATCTCCGACCTATACTATGACTGGGACCTGTTTCGAGTTATACTCTTTTCTCCTTATGCAGATGATCTAAAATTTTCTAATAGTGTGAAAGAGTCTTTAAATTACAACCGGATCTAAATTGAGTAGTGGAATGGTGTAAAAGAAATGTGTTATCCTTAAACGTTAATAAGTATAAATCGTTAAGTTTTTACAAAATCTCAAATCCTTTCTTTTCTTAATATCATGTAAAGAATATCCCTTTCGATGCTATGACTCAATTTAAGGATTTGGATGTAATTTTTCCGAGCAACCTGTTGTTCGATAGGCATATAGTGTTGTCTTAAAAAGTTGTAAGTTCTATCAACTTACAACTTTTCATTAAACGAAACATCAAATATATAAAAAATTTTAAGGCCATCACAATATTGTTTTGCTCTTGGGTTCGCAATATGCTTGAGTATTGTTCTGTAATATGGAGCCCATTTTATCAATGCTATTCCATCTATAATACATAATTGGCGATCTCTTTAATCGAGAATGACTAATACAGATATGAATGTCGAACATACACACGATTCAGCGGCCAGATCATCTAGCAAATCTTCGCATTTAAGTTCAAATTTTTGCAAAGAAACTGTCATGCTACGAATGAATGAATGACTGAATGAAAAAGGAGTGGTGATACTAGATCATCGATGTCTAGGCCTCTATTGGGCCCTTTACATCTCACTATAGCTGCAGATCATTCGAGGCCGATTGCCTTTGCGAATCCAAGCAGCCTCGTTAGTTGAACTTTCCTAACTGCTCCCGGTAACAAAATTGTATCTCCGAAATATCTCTGTCTCAGGCCGTTGAGTGCTGGGCACGTTTTGAGGACATGGTCAACAGTTTTATCCTTCTCCAAACACCACCTGCACGTCGGGTCATCTTTGACACCGATTCTATGAAGATAGCCCCTCAGGTGACAATGTCGTGTCAAAAATCCCACCACAATTCGCAGCTCTTTCCGTCCTAAGGGGAGAAGCTCCTTAGTACGCCGTGTGTTAGGTCCAGTTATATGCTTTAGCACATTCTGGGAGCTCCCCTCCACGATTCAATAAATTTGCTTTCCAGCAACGATTTTAATTCCCTTTTGCCAATAGCAATTGGGATCGATAGTATTGGTTGGGGTCCATACGGTTCATTTGCTGATGAACCCAACTTTGCCAGACGGTCTGATTTCTTATTACCGCGCATGCCCGCGTGATCCGGGACCCACACGAGCCTGACTGTGCAGCCCTTCCTTGTCATACCATTCAGGACGTCGTTGCATCAGACATCAGGCGCGAAGTTACGACAACTTGACTTCAGTACGAATATCGCAGCCTTGCTGTCTGAGCATATATTTATTACCCTATTCCTGTCTATATTCCTCTCACAGAGATGGGCACACTGCAGAATAGCATGAATTTCCGCTGTGAAGATTGTCACAAGTTGTCCGAGTGGGTAGTACTCTCTGACTCCTGTGCTTCGGTCAAACACTCCGGCTCCAGCTCTTTTATCTTGTCGAGATACATCAGTACACCACCAGGATCCATTTTTCGGAACATTTTGCTTTCCCTCCCAATCCTCTCTACTTGGCAGAAATATCTTCAGGGAGAGGTTGGATTTTAAAAAGCGTCATGTCATGTAATCTGTCTAAATAGGGAGTGATGAGCACCTGTTTACCGCGTTTCCAATTCGAAAATGCCTTAAGCAACTGAGACGATAAACAGTCCTTACGGCCTCGTTCTTTACGTATAAGTGGTCATGCTACGAATATAGTATGAAATCTATACTAAAAAACAAGAAGTTCAAGCTGTGCTGAACTGTTTTTATGGATCATACAGTTGCTCATAACAGACCAGTAGATAAAATCTCAAAGCCAGCAACACTAATAGAAATCCTCATTCCAAACAAAAACGATCTATATGACCAGCATTATCAGAAGATCGCCAGATACAGAGACTTGAAAGTAGAAGTACGTAAATAGTGGAGAATAAGTAGTTTCTGGATCATCCCTGTAATTCTACCAACAATTTATGTAATACGAAAGAGCCTTTTGCTTAATATTAAGGGTTGGGTCTTAGCGAACACTTGTATAAGGCTGTGCAAAATGTTACTTGCGACCCCTTGAACTGTCTGAAACTGTATGTAAAATGCACCGGACCTTAACGTCACCTAGGACCTGAAAATATCAATCAGCACCCACGTAACTCCATTCTTTTGATATCTGAATGTATTTAGAATAAGTGCATGTTCTCTGGAGGAAGTATATAATTCGTGTGGCGAAATCTATGGAAAAATACAGATCTACATAGAATTAAGTAGCTCCTTTAACTACTGAGTCGCCGATTTCACTAAAGTGCTAAATAAAAAGAACCACTACAATTATTAAATTGACTGCAATAATAAACAGTTGTTTAATTATTTGAATAAATACAATATTTAGTTAAATTAATCTATTTTTAGAACCTCTTCTAAATATTTCGAAATCCACTTGTACGACGATACAATTTAATAAAACTCAAAAATAAAAATTATTAACACCAGTGCTGATCTTAATTTATTGAAGAATTTTACCTAAAATTCACACCTAAATCAAGAGATTGTTTAAATGACTAAGGAAGATCAAAATTCACTCATAGAATAAAATTTCCATAAATAATCCTAGTTATATGTGTTGTACTTTTTACGGAGGCAATTAACATAATTTTCCCATACCTATAATTTTATTTTTATAGTTGTCTTTAGGAGGCCATCCGAGCAGGTAATTACCAACATTTACTTCTTTGAACATTATTTTTTTTCACTGGGTATGTTTGACTTAAAAACTACCAGTATTACGACATTGTTACATGACCTTAAATTATTTTGTTTGAACAGTCTTTTCTTCATAGAAAGAACTGTCTTTTCATTTATAAATTGTAAAACCCCATTCAGATGCCTACCCTTATTGATATTAATTCCAGATGCAACCCCCTACATAGCGATTCTTCTCCAAAATTTTAACTGATAAAAGTCGTCAAATTGTATATCGTTTGAAAGCTCTTTTAATAGGGATGTTGATTAATTTTTGGGAAAGCGTGTAAAACCATGCATAAGTACCTAATGTATCTCAGAATATTTAGTATTATTTTTTAATACAACTAATACTTTAAAAATCATATATTTTAAATTCCGTTTCAAATTTCGCTCCAAGAAGCCAATACTTGCCACTTGACCCCAGTGACGTCACATGAGGCCAAAGACTGGTAAACTACAAGGAGAGATGAGTTCTAAGTTTTATAAGTATTGTGCGGTGCCTCAGTGTACAAGTACAACAATTAAAACACCTAAAAAGTTATTTATTCACGTTCTACGTTCGGCAAATAATAGGAAAATGGGGCTTCAGCTAGCCCGCGGGGATCCGGCACTTGTATCTACTCAATCTAAAATGTATTTTTATGAAGATCACTTTGATGTAAGTTTTAATAATATTTGTTTATTTTGCCTTTAATAAAAGTTATTATTTTGCAAGAAGAAAATTGGAATTTTGAGGTTAGAAATAAAGTAATCAAAGTTGGGAAACAATGTTTTGTACCTGTTTTATTTTAGTTTTGAGTTTATTACTACCTATAATACCTATAATAACTATGATGTATTGATTATCGCTTGCGGAAATAACAAATCTTGGTATATTACTTCCATGGAGGTCTTTACATTTCTAAATTCATCAGAGCAGAAGTTACTATTTGTTGTGAAGAAATTGGCCACCATAAAATAATCAATTTTTGGCAATTCGAAATATTTTTTTTAATAAATCCAATTTCTATCATGGGAAAAGTTCTTAGAAGCCTTTGATAGCGCTGATGTTTGCCAGCAGTTGACGTCATGCACTTTGATTGGTGTTCGTTGTCATGTGACTTGAAGGAGATTTAATTACATTTTGATTATTAAATAAAAATTAAATTCCTTAAAAATAAAGAAAAATATTGTCTTTTTTAGAATTTCTATTATTAAAACAAACTACTGTTTTGCAGCAAAATTATATATGTATTTGAATACAGTCAATATCTCTATTTTCTACACAGCCGTGGGTCATTTTTAAGGTTCCATCAATTCTTTACAAGGAGACAGGGGGTCTTTGAAACATACAAATTTTTGCATCAAAATGATCTAGTCAAAACTTTATGATTTTAATAATTAAGGTGATATCAACAGTTGCAAATTCAAATAAAAAGAAAAATAAGAGCAGCAAAAGAAGAGTACCTTTCTGGAAAATGCAACGAAATAGAGGAGTTGCAAAACAAGTACGACAACTAACTTCAACTTGCATAAAAAAGTCAAAGAACTAGCTGAAATAGAAAAGAGGAAAACCTCAAACGTATTGCTAGACAAAGAGGGAAACATTATTATGGAAACACAACAAAAATTATGCAGGTGGAAAGAATACATAGAAAAACTATTTGAAGATCAAAGACACGAAAATTCTTCTATAAACAGTCTGAGCGGTGACATGGGGCCTGAAATTACTAAAGCAGAGGTCATTTATGCATTAAAATCGATAAAAACTAATAAAGCTGTTGGTACAGATGAAATACCAGGTGAGTTGTTGAAGCTGATCAATGACAAAAATTTGGATTTATTGGTGAGATTATTTAATACAATTTACACGACAGGAACCATCCCCCGAGAAATGTTAACATCAACATTCATATGTTTACCAAAGAAAGCAAATTCAAAAGAACTGTGACTATCGAACAATCAGTCTCATGTCACATACTTTGAAAATTGTACACGCTAGAATACATTCCAAATTGGAGCTGGATATTAGTGACACACAGTTTGGCTTCTGGAACGGGGTGGGTACAAGAGAAACATTATTTGATTTTAATGTGCTTACTCAAAGATGCTTGGATATCAATCAGGACCTCTATGTCTGCTTCATAGATTATAACAAAGCTTTTGATAGGGTCAAACATGACAAACTAATAGAGATTCTCAGAAGCAAAAATTTGGATGAAAGAGATTTAAGGTTGATATCAAATCTGTATTACAATCAGCGAGCGGCAGTAAAAATTGGACAGGAAATATCCGGAGATGTGGAAATACAAAGGGAAGTCAGACAAGGGTGTATATTGTCACCTTTACTATTTAACGCCTATTCTGAAGAGGTCATATTGGAGAGTCTTGAATCTGAAACAGCAGGGATAAAAGTAAACGGAGATTTAATCAACAATATTAGGTATGCAGATGACACCGTAATAATAGCTGATAGTTTGAAAACCTAGAAAAAAATAATGAATAAAATATTAAGAGTTACTGGGGAATATGGACTCTCTCTTAACACGAAAAAGACCAAGTTCATGATAATTAGTAAAAACAACACCAATAATAATGAAACCCTAATGGAAGAGGCCAGCACATAGAAAGAGTTAAGAAGTACACTTACTTGGGAACCCTAATAACAGAAAATAATGACTATACCGTGGAAATAAAAACCAGAATCAAGAAAGCACGTACCAACTTTATTAGAATGAAAAAGGTTATCTGCAGCAAAGATCCAACGTTAGCCCTGAAAATACGACTGACTAAATGTTACGTATACAGTGTTCTATATTATGGAATGGAAGCATGGACACTGAATCGAGAGGCAATGAGAAGACATAACTCTTTTGAAATGTGGACCTATAGAAGAATTCAGAAGATTTCGTGGGTGGATCGAGTTACGAACGCCGAAATGTTGAGAAGAATGGGGAAAGAAAAGTCGAGATAACAGTAAAACAGAGAAAACTGCAATATTTCGGACACATTATGCGGTGAGAAAAGTACAGCATCTTACGGCTCATAATCCAAGGCAAAATAAGTGGCAGAAGAGGCGGACAACGACAAATTTTATGGCTAAAAAACCTAAGGGAATGGTTTGGATGCAGTTCAAAACAACTATTTAGAGCAACTGCCTCAAAAATTAAAATAGCTATTTGATTGCCAACCTCCGCAATGGAGAAGGCACTTGAAGAAGAAGAAGGTGATGAGGTTTTCTTAAATTTAAGGAAATAGTGACCAATAATTTCCATACAATAATAACGGTTTTATCCAGAAAATCCCTAAAGTAATTTATTCGAACATGTAATTTTTGATTTGCTTTTTTTAGCATTTTAAGAAAAAACAGCTCAATATATTTTCGGAAAAAAACGAGCTCTTACAGAAGTAACGCATGTTCTTTCAATTAATGCTCTTCTCTTGTCAGCATTTTTGTACTGGAATCTCAGCTTCTTAAGCAGAATACTTAAAGACGATTTATCCAGAGGCACAATCTCTTTGATGGTGAATTCAGAATTTAAGCTTTTTAGGGTAACATGCTTTTCTAAGAATAAACAAGACCTTATTATTAGTAAATATAGACCAATGATCCTACTTTGAAGGTTAGCCTATATTATAATCTTAGACGTAAGAGAAATTAATATTACATAATATAGACTGCGGATCCTATAGATGGCTCAAACTTAGAAAGAGATAGAGCGTTTCCTATAAGTAGTAGCTCTCTATCTATTTTCGGTCAGGTGACAGAGCTATCCAATGACGTTTAGAGTATCATGCTTAGACATTAGAAAGAGACGTACTCCTCCTCGAAAATGCTCTCTTTTTAAGCGTGACCCAATTTTCTTCTATAAGATCCTCAGTCTATATTAAGTAATTTTAATTTGTCTTATGTCTATGATGATAACAGAGATTAGACTCTTACTTTCTTAGTACGTATTGTAAAGTATATTTCGAACTTCCTTTTTGTTTTTTTGGAAAATCTGTGGTTTTTTCTTTCGGGAAAATCTGTGGTTTTTTCTTTTCGATGATATCTGATTATTATAAGTGATTTGCATAGTGCGAAAAACATTTTAAAATTTTATACGTGTGTTGGGCATTTAGACACCGATGACAGATCTGTAGGTTAGAAATGTTTATAAATCTAGGTTTAATTTTTTAGTAAAAATAATACATACTTATTGGTAACAAATTATAAAACAATAATTAATAGCCTTTATATAAAACAATCATTTGTTTTAAATTGAGTTGAATAATCAAAATTTCTCAAAAACACAATGTAAATAAAACTGAACGATGACTGTCAATAAAATAATGTTTTAATTTAAATCAAAAAATGTTTATATTCATGAAAAAACTCGTTGGTCTCGGATATCTCTTTCTATCTTGCTCTATCCATAATGTCAGATTTTTGCGATGTGTGGCTTGAATTGGAAAAATAAAGTTTGATTTCCGTTCTTTTATTATTTCTATACAAATTAAGACGAACAGGTCTCAAAACTATCTTTGATATGTTCGTAAATTGATGACACATGGGTATTCTTTCATTGGACCAATTGTACCTAGTTTTATTAACAGTAGAAGAGAACCTGCCATAGATCTAACCATTTGTTTTTCAAATTTGCAAGACTTGGTGAAGAAGTGAGAAGTTAGTTTCATTTATGTTGAACTAGATGCAGTAGTAGCGGAATACTACAAACTGGGATCCATTTCAGGAGGAACTGGGAAATAGGGGCAAAGGATTCTTATTGAGATACCGTGATGAAGCAGAAGATAGTGGGGGCAACACAACTCCGAGTAATATATGCATAAGACTCCCCTTGGCCACCGCGTTGCCCCCACTACTCTTCTACTTTCACGCGCTCGACTGTTTTCAGTCATGTCTTTTTGAGGCAAAATAAAAATATATGTTTGTATAACGATACTTCTACTTTTAAAGTCTTTTTACAAAATTAAAATCGGACCATCCACGATGTATCCGGGCGTGCTGAAAGGGCATTAAAAATTTCAAATGGCAATTGTGCAAAAACTAATCAATTGATAACGCCTGATTTTGGTACATATAAAGTACTTGTAAGTTATTATTATTTCGCGAATGACTCATGCTGCAACATAAAAACTGATGGAAATATGAATTTAAACAAAAAACCGGCAACAATCTGTACTGCTACCAGTCGCTATGGCTCTGGCGATGCGAATGCATTTTCAAATGAGCAAGGAACTTCCAATTCGGCGAACCAAGACTTTTCCCAAATACGCCCGAAAGAGTGAGAATTTCGTCTGCAGATATAAAAAAAACCGTTATCCAATATGGAAAATAAACTTTAATAATCCAATTTTACTGTTCCAGTTAGTGTCCCTAATGACTACACAGGGCGGTCGTCAATTTATTCCAATTTTTAGAAGGGATTCATAAGAAGAAAAAGGTTAGCTGGTTTGCACCATTGAGATTGCTCAATACTTTTGATTTTATAAAAAAAAATGCAATTTTTTGGTTTTAATTATTTAGAACAACATAACGAATCCTAGTTGGTAGTGGAAAATGTAAAGAAAATCATTACGGATTGTTATTAGTGCTGTAACGAAGTTACTAAAATTTTGGGCAAGTGTATGTTCGCCGGGATTTAATATATTTAATTTACATCCGAAAAATCTGATTATTGCGGGAAAACAATGTTAAAGGTTTCAAAATTACCGGTATATAATTAGATTTACCGCGCTATGTCGGGAAATATCATTTTCCGAGATTTTCAGAGCGTCCGACCATAGTAATCGCGCGCCGCATACAGCAGTATCGTATGCGCGATCACCGCACACCGTCACACGTCAGCGTAGTAGGAGCTCGAGCCGTCTATTTAAGTCCGAGCAGACCATTATTTCGCTGAGAACCAAACGGTCTCCACCCGGGTCAACAGTCCAAACGGACTGGACTGGGTCACCTCCTGGGCCGCGCCTTCCTGGTCTAGTGATGTAGGTGAGGCTAGGCTTGTGTGTATATGGTGTTTACCATACACTTCCTTCCTTACGTCCTACCCCTCTAATGGCCAGCATTGCCGAGGACCCTTATAAGAACGGGCAATGTTGTGTCATCCTATCGTCACTGTCGAGGACCCTTATAAGAACGGGCAGTGACGGTTCCTTTCCTAATTTCCTACCGCTATTGGTCGACATTGTCGAGGACCCTTATAAGAACGGGCAATGTCGCTCCATCTTGCTGACGCTGTCGAGGACCCTTATAAGAACGGGCAGCGTCAGTTCCTTTCTTTCCTTCCTACCGTCACCGATGCACACACGCACTGATGCCGTAAGTTTGTTATTGTTTCCGTATTGACCAGGAATGTGTTTACCGCCAGGTGCCCGCCGACGTCCGTTGACAAGGGCGCTGAACAACTGCCGCCCCGACGCCTATCGCCGCCGCCGCGTGTAAAGACCGTCGCCGTGCAGAGACGCCGCCTATCGCCGATCGACGCCGTGGTGTCGTTACATACCGCGTATACCGCCGTGGATCGAGTTTTTATACGAAGCGCCGTGAACCGGGAACGCGGATTTTAGATACGAGGCGCGATAATTTGCGTACAAGCCGTCGTGAGGAGCGTCGCGACCGAATAATACGAGATACGTGAATGGCGTCGCGAATGATACCGCCGGGTTACCGTCTTCAGCGCAACCGAACAGAATGAGCGACCGTGAACAGCTCTAAAACATACTCTTGCCCTCCATACCGTTTATTTGTTAATATTGTTGTATATCTTAGATGTTAAGTTAGTTTTAGGCCATGTCTTTGTATAAAAGAATGGAATACAGGATACAGGATGTTTTATAACCGTTCGTTTTCTTACCTAGTCCCATTTTCACCATTACATGTAACAATTGGCAGCCGGCAGCCAGCACTAATACACGCAATTGACCCCTGGCTTGCCGTTTCTCCACTGTAACAAGCTGCCCGGTGCAAAAAGTGGGCCCTCGACCACATTAAATCCCGAGGGTGGCGCCCGAGAACTGACCCCCGAGTGGATGTTTTGACCTTCAGGCAGTCAGACCGTTGATCAGTTGAGAGAGCAGGGATATCCCGAATTTACGTAGCTGCCGCTGACCCGATACCCCTGCGCTGAGCATTTGACCGATGACTGTCTGCACGAGAAATATCCACTGACCGATGTTCCGCTGCCGTGAACGAAGAAGAGCCGCAGAGCACGACCTTGCTCCCCGCTCCCCGCTTACGTAAAAAAAACGCGTCACAGTGCGAAGACATAATCGGTATCCTGACAGTACTTTTGTCACAAAAAGTTTCTATTGATTGGCCTAATGACTCTAATGTAATAGTAATTCTCGGACGGTGGACTAGAATACATTTTTGTAAAAATACTAGTAAATTACTGAGTATTCTAGTAATACTCAGCAATATTACTTTTAACGTCACACGATCAGTCGATAAACAGGTCCCTAGAAATAAAAAAAATCTTTCCAAAATTAGGAAGATCTGAATATCAAATTTGACAATTAGCCGTTTAGATAGCTACCGATAAATAACTCATCGTCACCCCTGACATCACTTAGATTATAATAATTACTAGCTGATAGAAACGTCTCCAACTTCGCCATATCTATTTCTAACATTTACGTCGAGTTGAATGGTCTTAACCCCTATAATGATCCGTGTCTTGATGGCGTCCATAAAATGCTACTGAAAAACTGCTCTTTCGTTCTGGCTCGCCCACTTTATCACATTTTCAATGACTCTCTTCGTCGGGCTATTTTTCTCAATTTTGGAAAACGAGTTTTGTGGTTCCTATTCACAAGGCTGGCAGCAGGGCTGGCATTCGGAACTATAGACCTATCAGCATAATTAATACTATTCTTAAAATTTTCGAAAAGCTGGTTAATGTCTTTCTCACTTCTATTTTTAGTCTGCCATCATTGGTTTTTGTGCTGGCAGGAACGTTGAGGTGAATCTGGTTTCTTATGTGGGTGATTTGTCTGAGGCTTTGGAGGGCGGATCTGAGGTCCATTGGGTGTATACTGACTTCTCGAAGGTCTTTCATAGGGTGCCTCATGGAATTCTGCTGGATAAGCTTCGGGAGCTGGGCATCTCTGGTCCACTATTTGGTTGAAATGGGACATATCTGAGTAATCGACGTCAGGTAGTGCGGGTGAATGGTTTTGTATCTTCTGAGATATTAGTGTCTTTAGGGGTCCCTCAGGGATCCCACATTGGTCTATTATCGTTCAACTTATTCATTAATGATGTATTCATCTGCTTTAAATCAAGTAAGTTCATACTCTTTGCGGACGACGTGAAGATGTATAAGCTCATCGACAGTTACAGTGACTACTTGGAGCTTCAGGGGGACCTTGATAGATTTGTTTTCTGGTGCGGAGTGAATGGGATGAGCTTGAATATTCCTAAGTGTAAATTCATTAAGTTTTCTAAATTGCGTTATCCATTGGACTTTCACTATCACTTGGATGGTAGGCCGCCGACTACCGTTGATTCTGTGCGGAATCTGGGAGTCCTTTTTGATTCGACCCTTCATTCTTCACATAAGTTCCTCACGATGTTAGGTTTTATTAAACATTATGCTAAGAAGCTTTGCACTGTGAGGTTCCTTAAAATACTCTATTGTTCGGTGTTTTGCACGCACCTTGAGTACGCTTTTTGTGTTTGAAACCCCCACTATGAATCTCATGTGTACCGGCTCGAACAGGTACAGAGAAGATTTCTCAGTTATATTAACTTAAAATCCAACGGGGGTGCTGATCTTGATTATGCTGCTTTGTGCTCCGAGTTGAATTTGCTCCCCCTTGCTAATAGAAGAAGAAGTAGACTTACAACTTTCAAGTTATAAACAGTATCACCGATTGCCCGCGCCTGCTGTCGAATATTGGTCTCAGGGTCCCTCCCAGATGTATTCGTACTTCCCATGTATTTCACCGGCCTTTTCACAGAACAAATTATGCAAGCTATTATTTTATACCAAGGGTGGTTGATACGCCAATAGGCTGGGTAGCTTGAATTTCTTTGATACGTCCTTGAATTATTCTAAACGAAGCATGTCGGAATTGACTGTGGATTGATGTTCTGTATTTTTGCTCTTACAGATTGACAGGTGTACGCTTTTTTTTTTCTATTGTAAACAGCCTTTTGTTATACTATTATTGATTTCATATCGTTATGTTTCACTCAAGCTCTGTAATTAATTATTGTAAAATGGACAGTGTTGTCCGTCTATAAATAAATAAATAAATAAAATAATTAATAGTTTTAAGTGTAGGTACTATAAAAATATAAAAAAATAAAGTACTGATACAATTTACATACATCGTAAAACAAAACGTAATTATTTTTAATTCAGTAATCAGTTAAGCAGACACCGTTTAAGCGATAATTTATTACTGTTTAATAAAGCCATGTGACTAGCATACCGTACGTTTGAAATTTTATATCCCATGCCCGCACATTCATTTATAAGCTTTTATGTACGTATATGTAATAAAAATTGTAATATCAGGGAGTTTTAGCGGAGCTCCTCTTCTAGTTAGTAATTTAGTTTTATGTAAATTCTAATAAAATTATATGTAATTTATATACGTCAGTCGTCGGATACTTTGGCGCAAATATAAACTTGAGAGGAAATAATGGGTTGGTAATTGAAATAAAAACATTTACACATAAAAGAAAATTTGAAGGTAAATATCAGTTAAAGAATTGTGGTTTTTGAGTTCAAATTCAATTAGAATTAGTTTTCGATGTTTCATCGGTGTCTGATTTTTATATTAACCTGCTTAAACTACAGGGTGTCCCATGATGAATTATTGCGATCGATTTTTTTGGAAAATAGACTTTGTAATTGTTACAGTTTTGTAATTTATAATAAAAACTATAAATATTTATACTAATAATACCTACAATAAAGCTATTACTCGCGATAAATTAATCCCTTACTTTTATCAAATAGTTTCTTTCCAACTATAGAGGAATCTCCCTACTTAACAGGGCATACAAAATCTTATCGAATATTCTATTAAGTAGACTAACGCCTATTGTCGAAAATTTCCTAGGGGAATACCAAGCCGGATTCAGGAAAAATAGATCGACTATAGATTAGATCTTTACTATAAGACAGCTACTTGAAAAAGGATGGGAATTCAATAGAACTATCCACAATCTTTTCATCGACTTCCGACAAGCATACGACAGCATTAAAAGGAGTCAACTGTGGAATGCCATGGCAGAATTTTCGATTCCAAAAGAACTGATCCACCTCGTCAAAGTATGCGTAAATGGAAGATCCAGGGTACGAATAGATAACCAAGAATCGTTTGAAATAAACAGTGGCCTAAAACAAGGAGACGCACTGTCACCCCTCCTCTTTAATATAATCCTGGAAAAAGTAGTGAGAACAACACAAATTAGAACAGAACTAATAACAGTAAATGGACCAAAATTACAACTAGCATACGCGGACGACATTGATATTGTTGGAAACACCGTCATCAATGTAAAGGAAACTTTCAACAAAATAGAGATAGAGGCAAGGAAAACCGGTCTAATGGTCAATGAGGAGAAAACCAAATACATGTGCATAAAGAGACAAAAGAATCGAAATAGAATAGGACAAAATGTAACAATAGACACATATAACTTTGAAAGAGTGGAGCGTTTTAAATATCTCGGAGCGACAATCACCGCAGATAACGATATCACAGAGGAGATAAAAGGGAGAATTCAGGCAGCAAACAGATGTATGTATAGTCCCAACAACACCATCAAATCCAAGAACCTAACACGAACCTCAAAAATCAGGATATATAGAACAGTGATTACACCAGTGTTCATGTATGGCTATGAAATGTGGACGCTGACAAAAGCAATGGAAATGAAACTTAGATGTTTTGAGAGGAAAATCCTTAGAAGTATTTTCGGACCCTATCACGACCCCAATACTAATCAATACCCAATAAGAACAAATGCCGAGGTCGAACAGATATATAACCCTAGCGACATCGTACAAGAAATTAAATCCCAACGCCTAAGATGGGCTGGCCATGTCCATAGGCTCCCTAATAACCGCCTTACCAAGTTAATTTGGGAGGAGGCTCCGACAGGGAAAAGACCATTAGGACGCCCAAGAATGCGATGGAGAGATAATATATGGTCATATTTAAGAACAATGGGGTTACCCACTGACCCAACTATCATGGACGACCGTGTGAGATGGAAGCAAGTTGTGCAGTCAGCCAAGACCCACCCCAGGTTGTAGGGCTACTAAAGAAAGAAAGAAAGAAAAGTTTATTCACCTGTCACATCAAAAACTGGTATTGTAAAAAATTCAAGTGTGCCTAGAAATGTATCAAACACTCCACTTTTACTATTTTCATCAAAGGTGTAGTTAATCTTTTCTTTTTTTTTTTCTTTTGTTTTTGGCGCTCTGGAGATTTCTAGAAGCGTCAGTAAAGAGAGTCTGGATCAAGTTTTGGTTGTGAAAATTGGCAGATTTTTTTCTGACTTCCTAAGAATACAGTACTATTTTTATTCCTATTTGCATCTAAATCGATAGTTTAGTATGTTCCGGCATCATTTTCCAGATATTGAAGATAAACAAAGTTATTATTGTATTCGTTTTTCGTTAAATAAACCGTATTGAAAATGATCGCACCTAAGTAGTCTACACACCATTTTTGTGACTTTTAATACTTGGTGCACCCTTAAAAATAAACAGGTATATGCCACAAACAGTTTTTATTATACGGAGACTTTGCCTTCGTGTCTAAGATTGGATTTGCATGCCAGAGCTAACATATAACACACCATTGCTCCCATAGAGGCCATCGGCTATCCAGCGTGCTGAAAGTACTTGGACTCAATGACAAAACTGCCTTTCAAGTATTAGAACTACATAATAAATAGTGATATTATCATCTTTATCGTATACTTTCATTTGTCCTCTGTAATTGTGAACTAGTTAGACTTTTTGTGCACAATTACAGGACACTTTATATTTAATTTCGTTTTAAATATCAAATAAACCGAAGGTATACATACAAGCTAATTCAAAACACTATTTCACATATTAATAGTCCAACACTTTTAATTAGGTTTAAATAAACATAATTTTAGTATTAATCGGTCTACTAGATTCTTTAAAAATAAATATATAAACATTTGAACGTAAAAAAAAGTAAGGTTATTCAACGCCACTATTCAAGATCAGTTGATAGTCTAGGCTAAAGCTGGTCCTAAAGCTAACCGACTTTGCGTTTGGCGCGGATGACGTCATACTTGCAATAGTGTTATTGTTCATTGTTTCTTGTTTTTTTTTGTAGTTTATGTAGCAAATAGTCACATATTTTTACAAAGTAAGTTAATAAACATAATTTTATACATCAAATCATTTTCACTTATTATTTTTTAAATATAGACTTTGTTTTTGATATCTGGGTGTATTATTTTTAAAACTCGTTGTTTCCTGTTTTCGATAACATCATCGCTTCTTCTTACCAAGGAGCCTAAAAACAGATGGCGCTTTGAATATATATATATATATATATATATATATATATATATATATATATATATATATATGTATATATATATATATATATATATATATATATATATATATATATATATATATATATATATATATATATATGTATATATATATATATATATATATATATATATATATATATATATATATATATATATATATATAACCCCCCTATACCCGACATGCTAGCCTAGGTACTACCCTAAAAGAAGGAGCGATCAACACCAAAAAAATAACCACCTATATCGAAGCATTATTATTTATTTTAAATTTGCTTCTCCGTAGCATAATATATAAATACATGCTGATCAAAAACTATCAATAAATATTAACTTGAATAAATATTTACACATCAATTTTTTTAAATATAAACACCCTACTTTTATAATGTTATCTTATTTAGCATTAAAAATTAGGTTGACTTTGTAGAACGTTTTCTGTTAAAAAAATTTGTAGTTTGTGCAATATTGGCAATTTAATATTTGTGTATTATAAAGACGCGATACAGCTTATACATTCTGTTATTAGTTGGCCATGACGGCGAAACGCAACGAGAAAAACAATAGAGCACTACATAAATGCCATTATTTCTTGTCATTCGATAATTATTAATAAAAATCATGCTAGGGGGTTTAAATTATATTCACGAAGATTATTTAAATTCATTTATTATCTATAGGAAATGTAACAAAATTTTATCATGGGAATGCCAGATATTTGCTGATAGATATCCAGATAAACAGAAACCGTCAAGGAAGAGCGTTAAACGAATATTGGAAAATTTCAAAAATTTTGGCCTCATTAGAATAAAAATATATAAAAGGAAATCTATTCTCAATGACGAAAATATCGAAATTGAAATTTTGGGATATTTTGCGGCATATACCATGACATCGTTACGACAAGTCTGCAAACAGGCATCTTGATGAACTCAATATATAGAATTCTGTTGAAACACAACTTCCACCCTTATTTAATATCTTTGGTTCAACATCTAACAAGAAAGATACCTGAAGTGTCCGGTTCCGATTTTAATGAAACCTCAATATGTTGTAGAGGGTACAAAAATAAGAGAAAAGTATTTTTTTTATCTGTTGAGATTTATTTTAACGTGGTGAAAACCGCACCTAAAGTTCATCCCTAAAAACAGTATTTTTGAAATATCTCCGGTTCTAAGTAAGATAAATTTACAAAACAAAATGAAAATTATTTTTTATGTGAAATTATGTTGAATTATGATATTTTCACCCCCAAAGATATCATCCCCAGTCAAATTTTTTACCAACACGATGGCGTCCCACCACACACAACCGTTCCAGTTACCAACTTCCTACAAGCAACATTTTATGCAGAGTGGATTGCCAACAATAGTAGTAGCAACACAACAGTTACACTACTTTATAGTTGGTCGCTATACGACTAGGAAACGTCATATTATAGTGTTAAACCACACACTAATAATCACTAAATTCAGATACCACGTTTTCAAGAAATTTGAGAAAAATCAATACTTCCTTCAAACTTTGATGTCTTCTACTGCCTAAACGAAGCAATATCGGATATAACTAAGTTGGATTAAATCGACTTACTTTGACGTCAAGAGTCTGTCGTCAAACGTTGTACAAGTATATTCTGGACATCTTGTATAATATACAAACATTTTCACTGTGCAATTTTTCTATTTCTGAATTTCAATTCTTGAACTTGGAATTTGTAAAATCCTGTCTAGATTTGTTTGTAATATATAAAATGTCCAGCTTTCACACGACGAGTTACATTTAAATAAAGTTAGTTAAAAGGTAATTAATTTATTATAAATGGATTTTTCTTGTAATTTAAAACATTTTTGCATAAATTATTAATAACTAATTTTCAGTAGAAGCAGTTAGTGAATACGGTGTAGTTATAAATAATGTTAATGTCAGCTATCAAATTTAATTTAACTTTTATGTTTATAATTAATTTTATCATGTTCGCCATTTTTTGTTGGCGACATATTTAAAAAATATCAGGCTACACGTAAAATTATTAATTCAAATATTTCGTATTTTGAAAACATCATTATTTATATTTTATAAGTTGTCTTGTCTCCAATTTTTCTTTGTCATATTTTTCAAGCTTCATCCATAAAAATACATTGTGATCTAAAATTTCTGACACAAAAACTACCTGAATAATAGAAACACACTCTTGGTATTTGTTGATAAGAAAGCGCCTTGCATAGGCTGACGATGTTTAAGACGGTGTAGAATTTTACCCTTATTGGAAGATTCACATTTTGTTAGAAATTTAAAAAATGTTATTCATATTTCCAGTTATTTATAATTTATTGATATCACAATTCACAAGTCATATTTTCTTTTTTATTTCTTAATAAACTAACATGGTTTAATGTTAAAACTGATCTCAGTCGGCAATAAATTCATTAAAAAAGTTAACAATCAAATTAAATAAAAAGGGGCTATAAAATAAAATTATTTTTAGATATACAGGATTGTCATAAACCAAACTTACTTTTATTAAAAAATGGGACATTCTATACAATATTTTATTTTTAGGTTGCCCTAAGTATAATGTTGTTTGACTCTAAAATTCTGGGTTGAAGTTTTCTATAAAAATTTTCTTTACTTGAATCTACAATTTACTGATATATTCGTCAATTCATAAACAAAATTGCTAATTTTCCACATAAATGAATGAATGAATGAATCGATCAATCAATATTTATTAGTGAAAATGCATACAATAGTAATCTCACAAGTCTACAGAGAAAAACAAATACAAGTAACACAACCAAATTTCTATAAATTTAAATATACTATTTTTAACATACAAACTTATAAAATACATAGACCTAGCTAATAAAGAAAAATAATTACTCATTAAACGGAATTATTAAGGCTAACAGGAAAGTGCTACTCGAATTTCAAGGTTTAGACCAGATCATTAAAATTGTTTAGGAGATACTCCTTACCATAAAAAGTTTTTTCTTCAGATATCGCTTAATTTTAATTTGAAAAATTTTTACAGTGCCATTTTTAATGCCTTCAGGAAAAATGGAAAAAATTTATTACCGTAGTGATTTTTTTCCCTCTCGCCCTTGAAGTTCTAATATGTTATATAGAGATATTACTCGTTTTCTGGTTTTATATTGGAGGAAATCATAGTTTAAAGGATAACCATCAATGTTTTTGTTAATATGCATGAGGCAACTAAGAATATAGATGCATGAAAAAGTAAAGATATTCAGAGATATGAAACTACTTCTACAACATTCAGTATATCCTAAGCCCACACGCAGCGTCCTTGCACAGTAAATATAGCTGCAGTATGAATTCATAAGGAGGTGGAGTGAGGCAATATTTTGTAGGTTGCTAATAATGTAAATATTTTTACTCAACTTATTCGAAAGTTGAGTCGCATCGGAGGAGTCCATGTCAACTTTGCGACACGGTACATCCCAAAAATTTTACACAAGCAGTGCCGTTGGTCCTCTGAGAATATGGTCAAGATATGCTAGTTTTCTGCATTTTACAGTTGTCAGCAATTCACGAGTGGCATCGGCCAGATCTAAAACCGCTATATTAGTCTGCATAGCTACCCAGGGTATCTGAAGCATTCGCCAATGTAACCACATTTCAAATGCTTTCAAACGATTAATCGTGGGAGCCTTCAGTGTCAACACCTCCGCTCTATGAAATAACACTGACCAGATATAACATTTAACCATCCTTTGGCAAAGTTTTCAATTTAGATTGTCATTACAGATAAGCGATCTCATTTCTAGAAAAGTTGTGCGGAGTGATACGATTCTGCATTTAACTTCTTTACCTGGGTCAAGCTGTTCAGTAATATAACATCCAAGGTACTGGAAGTGGGAGACTCTTTCAACGATATGTCTATTTATAAGTAGCGAAGCGTTTAGATATGACAGACGACTGAAAACCATAAATTTAGTTCTAGCAATATTTATGTTGACTCCCATTTCTTTCCCAACCCTATTGATAGAATCTAAGAGTTGTTGTAGACCCTTAAGGCTATCACATATGATGGCAGTATCATCGGCATAACAAATCGTGATCTTAACACCAAACATTTTGTTATGTAGGACTTCCTTAAAAATTTTGTCCATATATATTAATTAAACAACAGTAGAAAGCGAATACAGTCCTGTCTAACGCCTCGTTGAATTTGGAATTTTTTGGTAAGCTTACCATTAACTCGGACCACTGCCCTCTGACGCCAATATAGATTCTCTATAATCCACACATCCTTGCCATTCTTCAGTATATCTATGAGCTTCACATGTTCTACCTTTAAATTTGAACCACTCGCAATTATTCATCATTCAGTTTTAACCAGAAAAATAATAAAAATATACTTTTTTGGAAATTTTTGTCAGTCTTTAACCTCTCCGAAGTTAGCTATCTTGGAAATATTTTTACCACATCTCTTTGTGAGTATCCCCATCAATATGTTGGAACTTAAATGAAGATATATCACTTCTATCAAATGATATACTCAAAAAAATTCACTAATCAATTTTTTTTTCAGTGTTTAACCTTCTAGTATAAATCCATCATAAAAATATTTTTACAGGCGTCGAATAGAGGAACTCCTCTATTTTTTAAAGTCGATTAAAAAGCCATTTTATTTTATTTTATGTTTAAATATCCACTATAATCTGAAAATTTCAGTACCCTGACACAGACTAGTCCATAAAATTATAAACATGATACTAGGTTTTGATATTATATGGTAAATTTAAATATTGTCACATTACTTTTATTACTAGAGAGAAGCTACATTTATGGTGAACTTTATGATATCCAGTTTCTTTTTGATAAATAATCAAATCTGGTTTTCCTGAATAATACAAAATAATCTACACTGAATTCTAAAAAAATTACTTAAATAGTCAGAGAGCCCAATAGGTTGTTACAACCGATGATCGCTGCTTAAAGTTTTTATGTGTATGAAGGGAAGTGGAAGCCTACTTACAGGCCCTTACCTAGTGCACATTATCCATCATAGATTTCGCTGATCTTTGCATTAATGCTTTAATATATATATATATATATATATATATATATATATATATATATATATATATATATATATATATATATATATATACTTATTAATTATAAGAATCTAATTATAAAATAAAGAATATTTCATACATCAGGAACTTCAGTTATTATAACTATTTTTGCATGTGTTGGTGTGTTGTTTTTTAAATTTTTATACTTTCTATATATTTTCATACGAAATAAAGTTTGAGTGTGATACTAAATTTTCAAACTTAATGAACTTTTTGGTGAAAAAAACATAGTTTTGTTGTAAATATGATCTTTAAATAATCAGCAAGTTGTATATAATTTGTCAACAACAATTTTATATATGTTTACATACTTATACTTTAATTAAGAATTATAAATTTATAAGGCTGACAACACCGCAGATCATCTATTAAACTCTCCAAATAATATCTCACAATGTATTTAGAGAAAATTAATTAAATGTATTGATTTGATTACTACCACGATTAGAAATTTTTAAAATGAATAGCCAATAAAAATTTATCCAATTCCGCATATTTTTTTAATTAAAAAAATAATTAAATTTTATATTGTCAGCAGTTTGTTCCGAGTGGATCTTAAAAACTTTTCATGTTTGAAAGTTATTATAATAAGAGATAGTTTATGTCTATCAGAATGGAACATATTTCACACTCAATCTCAATCGGGTTTCGAAAAGTATCTCGCACACACAAACAAATAATCATCCAAGTTTAGCCTCTCTTTTTAAGAAATGGCTTGTGTTTTTGTGCTAATACATTGGCAATTAAATGGGGCTTCCTAATTTCATAAATTTATATATATATATATATATATATATATATATATATATATATATATATATATATATATAGTCGTAGTACTACGGATAAAAATTCACGACGTCTGGTCGATAAGCAGTACCACAAATAATCAATATCCTACCGACACGTTCCGCCCGAAAATAAGTACATATATAAGATCCAACTATATAACAGGGTGTCTGGGTAAGGCATCGACGTCGACGTCGAGGACGAAACACCGCTGTAAAATTTTAGGTCAATAACTTTCAGATTGTATATCGCCGGGTACACGGACTTTAACATCTTCGTGCGAATACAACATGGCATCCCTGGACATGGGACCTTTGCGGGGTTGTCGGCATAGCTCTGAATCTTTAGGGGAGGGACCCGGAAGGGTTCGGAGACAATGGGACTCGACGGTTTCTTAGGGGAGGGACCCGCTAAAGCCGTCTAGAAGACCCAATTCTGATACCATGACTCGAGGATTCTTAGAGGAGGGACCCGCTAGATATCTGACATGGAATTTACCTCCGCATTGAGTCTGCCTTACTAGAGACTGGATCCGCGTAATTTGGCCGAAATTTGCAGCGCGCCGTGGAGTTCTAGGACACCCAGCTTTCCATCTTGATTCGTGAACAAGACACAGATCACGGAACAATATGGAAAGTGGTTGCTTGAAGGGGGGCGTGTCGTAGTACTACGGATAAAAATTAAAATCACGACGTCTGGTCGATAAGCAGTACCACAAATAATCAATATCCTACTGACACGTTCCGCCCGAAAATAAGTACAAATATAAGATCCAACTATATATAAGTACGTCAACACATGGTGTCTGGGTAAGGCGTCGACGGACCCACTGATGAATCCTACCCGTCGACGACGAAACACCGCTGTAAAATTTTTAGGGTCTATATTTTCAGATTATATATCGCCGGGTACAGGGACTTACATCTTCGTGCGAATACAACAATATATATATATATATATTCTAAACATGAATTGCAAATTTATAAGGTTAGCAACATCGCAGATAAATTGTTAAATTTTTCAAATCATAAACCCCAATTTATTTATATAAAAATGTCTTGATTTGGTTAGTATCATGATTATAAATCATAAAAATTAATAGTCAGTCACAAACTTATATAATTTCGCAAATTTTTTATTTTTAGGCCCGCAACTTGGTCAGCGTGGATGTTAAATATTTTTGTTATAAAGTGGCTATAATAATATGCACCCTAGATCTATTACAAGAGAGCTTATTTTTCAATCGATCTCAAGCGAGTTTCGAAAAAAATACAAGTTTACTCTATACAAGGAATGGCTGTTGCTTTCATGCTAATATCATCGAAACGGCTAGTTAGCTAATCAAACAATATAATATTTTTAACAACTTGCATTCTGTTAAAAAATCTATCTATTTACTCTCAACCCTTAATTTTTTAACTGAGTTTTTGTTTAAGTAAACTAAACAATTAGTTCAACTAAATTTAAATTATTGATTCAGAACTAAATTTTGTTATCCTAGTTTATGAAAAAAACATGATAAAAAGCTAAAACTAAAAGTAAAAATATGATATTCCTTTTTAAAATTCAAAACTTTTATCAATGAAGCAAAGAAGGAAAACTTAATTTTGAAAAGAATGTTGAAAATCAAATGTGGCTTGATCCGAAGCTGAAATAATATTGATCGGTTCAGTGAAGTACCGAGTAAATTTTATTTCTTCAATTTCTTTTCAGTTATCAAACATTCTCAATTTATAATTAATTTTCCAATTTTAAATGAATGTATTTATATTCTTTGAATTTATCAAATCTAACTTCACATGTTATTATATATGTATCGTCTAAATATGAATTACAAATTTATAAAGCCAACAACAATCCAAATCATTTGTTACAAATCATAAAGCACAATTATTTTATAGAAAAATCTATTAAATACATTGATTTGATAACTATCACGATTAGAAATAATAAAAATGAATAGCCAATCACAAATTCATGTAATTTCGCATATTTTTTTTTTAGTTTATAGAAGAAACTTAATTAAATTTCATTAGCCTGCAGTTTGTTCCATACAATAACGAATATTTTATATCTCTATCATAAGGGAGCATATTTTTCAGTCGAGATCAACCTGGTAAATAAACATAAACATTAAAAAAAACTGAGTTTTTGGTTAAGTAGAGTAAATATTTTTGCTTATATTTTTTAAATTATGACAAAGCAATTTAAATTATTCATTGAAAACTAAATTATTTATCCTAGTTTATGGTAAAAACCATAAAATAGTAGAAAATAAAAATAGAAATGACACGTTTCATTTAAAATTGAAAAAATATCAATGAAGCAAATCAGAAAAATTTAGTTTTGAAATGACAGTTGAAAATCAAATGTGATACGGAGTGAAGTAACAATCAAATCTTAATTTTTCAATTTTGTTTCAGTTATCAAACATTTTCATTTCATAATTAATTTTTCAATTTTGAAATAATTTATTTATATTCTGTGATAGGTTTCTACTTGCTAAATCTAACTTCATAAGTTATTATATGTGTATACTCTAAATATGAATTACAAATTTATAACACCAGCAACAACGAAGATTTGCAAATCATAAATTTCACTTATAGAAAAATATATTAAATATATTGATTTGATTACTACCACGATTAGAAATCATAAAAATGAATTGCCAAATACAAATTGATGTAATTCCGCAAATTTTTTTATTATATAGTGAACACTCGATTAAATTTCATTAGCCTACAGTTTGGTCTGCGTGGATCTTAAATATTTTTTATGTTTTAATCTTACTACAATTAGTTATATAGGTTTAGGACACATTCCAGTTTTGTCTATCCGGACTTTGGTTTTGCTTTTATGATAATATAATCAAAACAAAAACGGTTTGTTGGCAAGAAAGAAATTTGCATCTTATCTAAAACTGTATTACATTCAACCTTTTAGATTTTAGCTTAATTTTTGGTTATGTAGAGTAAACATTTTTTATATATTTTAAACAAGCACAACGAAATTTAAATTATTGGTTCAAAACTAAATTATTGATCCTAGATTATGATAAAAACCATAAAAAAGTTAAAAATGATCATAAAAATGAGACTTTTCATTTAAAATAGAAAACTCTTATTAATGAAGCCAATAACAAAAATTTAGATTTGAAATGAAATTTGGAAATCAAATGTGTCTTGGTAATACTCTAAATATTGATCGGATCGGTAAAGTACCAAGTAAATATTAATTCTTCAGTTTTGTTTTAGTTATCAAACATTCTCAATTTACAATTAATTTTCCAATTTTAAAATAACGTATTTATATTCTGTGATAGATTTTAAGTTACCAAATCTAACGTCAGAAGTTATTATATTTATGTATGTTCTAAATATGAATTAAAAATTTATAAGGGCAACAAAAACGCAGATCATTTGTTTAACTTTACATATCATAAGTCACCATTCACTTATAGAAAAATGTATTAAATATTTTGATTTGATTATAATCACGATTAGAAGTCATATAAATGAATGGTTATTCACAAATTGACGCATATTTTTTTTTATTTTATAGAGAAAATTTAATTAAATTTTATTAGAATGCTGTTTAGTCCAGGTGGAATATAATAAGGAATATCCTATGTCTCTATCAGAAAGGAGCATATTTTTTTGTCGAGCTCAACCTTGTCTCAAAGACTATATCGAACACTCATGTAAACAAACATCAAGGTTTTGTCTATCTTTAGTAGGTTTTTGCTTTTATGCTAACATAATAAAAAAATCTATTATTGATTCAAAACTAAATTATTGATCCTAGTTTATGATAAACCATGAGTAAGTTAAAAAAAGGGATAAAAATGACACGATTCAATTAAAATTGAAAACTCTTGTCAATGAAGCGAATAAGAAAAATTTAGTTTTGGAGTTGAAGTTGAAAAGCGCATGTGGCTTAGTCAAATCTTTTAAATTTATAATTAATTTAGTCATTTTTAAAATAATGTATTTATATTGTGTGATAAGTTTCAACTGGCTAAATCTAACTTCACAAGTTATTATATATGTATATTCTAAATACGAATTACATATTTATAAGGCCAACAGAAACGCAGATCATTTGTTTAACTCTACAAATCATAAATTACAATTCATTTATCGAAAAATGTATTAAATATATTGATTTGATTACAACCATGACTAGAAGTCATAAAAATGAATGGCCTATTACAAATTGATGTAATTCCGCATATATTTTTTTATTTTATAGAGAAAATTCAATTAAATTTCATTAGCCTGCAGTTTGGTCTCAATCAGTTGAGAGCATAATTTTCTGTCGAGCTCAACCGCGTCTCGGACACTATATTGAACACACAAGTTAACAAACATAAAAATTTTGTCTAAAAATCTATTACAGTCAATCTATTATTGTTTTGCTCAGTTTTTGGTTAAATAAGGTAAATATCTTTTTCATATATTTTAAATAGGTCCAAAAAAATTGAAATTATTGATTCAAAACTTGATTATTGATCCTAGTTTATGATAGAAACAACGAGAAAGTGGAAAAAAAAGGAATAGAAATGTCACGTATCAATTAAAATTGAAAACCATTCTCAATGAAGCGTATGTGGGCTTAGTCCGAAGCTGCAATATTCTAAATATTGATCAAATCGGTGAAGTACTAAGTAAATCTTAATTCTTCTGATTCGATTCAGTTTTCAAACGTTCTCAATTTATAATTAATTTTTTCAGTTTTAAAATAACGTGATAAATTTCAACTGACTAAATCTAACTTCATAAGTTATTATATATGAATATTCTAAATACGAATTACAAATTTATAAGGCCAACGACAACGCAGATCATTTGTTTAACTTTAGAAATCATAAATCACAGTTCATTTATAGAATAATTCTGAAGATGTTTTTATTGTGTAGTGAAAACTCAATTAAATTTCATTAGCCTGCAGTTTGGTGCACGTGGATTTTAAATATTTTTTATGTTTTAATGTTAATATAATAAGATATAGCCAATGTTTCTCAGAAGGGAGCATATTTTTCAATCAAGCTCAATCGGGTTTCGGAAACTACCATACAGGAAGAAACAAATTAGATCAAGAAAAATATTTGTATTTATACCTTTAACCATCTAATTTTTAGCTCCGTTTTTGGTTATGTAAAGTAAACATTTTCCATATTTTTTAAATAAGTACAACGAAATTTAAATTGTATTGAGTTTGCCGATACAAGGTGGAACTCCATATTATTAAAGATAACGTAGTGAAACTCAAATTTTACTTAAAAATTCCACTTTAATTGAAACTTAAATAAAAAATATTCGACGTTTCGCAACACGGCACGTTTTCCAAGAATGAATACAAATTCTTAGGTCGAGATAGGATAAACTAAGTCTAGATTTTCCAATAATAAACAAGCAATTGAGGTGGGTCATTAAAATAGGTTCAATAAAGGAGAATTGTTTAGGTCTAACTGAGAGTTTAACAAAGAATCGGTAATCACCTAATAGAATCCAATCATAATTTCGATCAAAATTTCTAAAATTTATATATAGAAAATAAAGGCACTAAATTAGATTTGTTGGAATCTCTAGAAATAAAGAAATTCAAAAATACCGATTTTTTGTTAAATGCTCAATTAGACCTAAACAACTCTTCTTTATTGAACCTATTTTAATGACCAACTTCATTTACCTGTTTATTATTTGAAAATTCAGAGTTAGTTTATCCTATCTAGGCTTAAGAATTTATACTCATTCTTAATAAAGCTACCGTCTTTCAATTATAGTGGAATTTTGAGTAAAATTTGAGTTTTACTTAATGAAATTTAATTATTGGTTCAAAACTAAATTATTGATCCTAGTTTATGGTAAAAAATATGAGAAAATGAAAAAAAAAAGAATAGAAATGAGATGTTTCATTTAAAATTCAAAACTTCTATCAATGAAGCAAATAAGAATAATTTAGTTTTGAAAAGAAAGTTGAAAATCAAATATGGCTTGGTCCGAAGCTGTAATACTCTTGATATTGATCAAATCGGTAAAGTACCAAGCAAAGCTTAATTCTTCAGTTTCGTTTCAGTTACCAGGTATTCCCAATTTATAAATAACTTTTTCAACTTTGAAATAAGGTGTTTATTTCGTGATAGGTTTCAACTTGCCAAATCTAATTTTATATATTATTATATGTGTATATTCTAAATGTAAATTACAAATTTATAAGGCTACAACTACGTCTCACATTTGTTTAACTTTAGAAATTATAAATCACAGCTCATTTATAGAAAACAATATTAAATATATTGATTTGATTACTACCACGAATAGCGAGACAAAAATTCATATAATTCGTCAGATTTTTTGTATAGAGCAAACTCAATTAAATTTTATTAACCGGCCGATTGATCCTCGTGGATCTTAAATATGTTTTATACTTTAACGTTATTATAATAAGATATAGCCTGTCTCCATCAGAAGAGGGCATATTTTCAGTCGGGCTCAACAGAGTTTTTGGAGACTATCTCGAATACACAAATAAATAACATCCAGGTTTTGTCTATCCCTCACGTTGCTTTTATGCTAACATATTCAAAACAGCTTTTCAGTCCAGGAAAAATATTTGTATATTGTCTAAAAACCTATTACCTATCAACCGTCAACAGTTTAGTTTTTAGCGCGGTTTTGGATTATGTTTATATATTTTAAATAAGTTCAACGAAATTTAAATTATTGATTCAAAACTGAATTATTGATCCTAGTTTATGGCTAAAACCACGAGAAAATAACAATAGAAATAAGACGTTTCATTTAAAATTGAAAACTCTTATCACTGAAGCAAATACGACAAATTTAGTTTTGAAAAAAAAGTTGAAAATCAAATGTGACTTACTCCGAAGCTGCAATACTCTAAAAAATAATTAAATCAGAGAAGTACCAAGTAAATCTTAATTGTTTAGTTCCGTTTCAGTTATCAAACATTCTCAATTTATAATTAATTTTTCAATTTTAAAATAATGTATTTATATTCTGTGATAGTTTTCAACTTGCCAAATCTAACTTTATAAATTATAATATATGTATATTCTAAATATGAATTACAAATTTATAAGACCAGCAACAACGCAGATCATTTGTTTAACTTTACATATCATAAATCAAAGTTAATTTATAAAAAGACGTATTAAATATATTGATTTGCTTGCTTCCACGATTAGAAATCATAGAAAAAATAACCAATCACAAATTGATGTAATTCCTCATTTTTTTATTATGTGAAGAAACTCAATTAAATTTCATCAACCTGCAGTTTGGTCCGTTTAGATTTAAAATATTTTTTATATTTTAACGTTACTATAATTAGATATAGCCTATGTCTCTATCAGAAAGAAGCATATTTTTCAGTCGAGCTCAACCGGGTTTCGGAGACTATTTCGAATACACAAATAAATAAACTTCAATGTTTTTTCTATCCTGACTTTGCTTTTGCGTTTATGCTGACATAATTGAAGTGGCTTGTTATCTCAAGAAAACTATTTGTATCTTGTCTAAAAATCTATTGCCGTTAACATTTTAGTTTTTAGCTCAGTTTTTGGTTATGTATTTTTTTTATATATACTTTAAATAAGTTCAACGAAATTTAAATTATTGATTTAAAACGAAATTATTGATCCTAGTTTATGGTTAAACAATGAAAAAGTTAAAAATGGGAATAAAAAGGAGACGTTTCATTTAAAAATGAAAAGTCTTACAAAAAACTAGTTTTGAAATGAAATTTGGACATCAAAGGTGACATGCTCTGAAGCTGCAATACTCTAAATGTTGATCAAATCGGTAAAGTACCAAGTAAATCAATTCTTAAGTTTCGTTTCAATTATTAAACATTTTCCAATTTTAAAATAATGTATTTATATTCTCTGATAGGCTTGCCAAATCTAACTTCGCAAGTTATTATATATGTATGTTCTAAATATGAATTACAAATTTATAAGGCCAACAACAACGCAGATTATTTTTTTAACTTTACAGGTCATAAATCACAATTTATTTATCGGAAAATGTACTAAATATATTGATTTGATTATAACCATGACTAGAAGGCATAAAAATGATGGGCCAATTACAAATTGATGTAATTCCGCATATATTTTTTTATTTTCTATAGAGAAAATTCAATTAAATTTCATTAACCTGCAGTTTGGTCTCTATCAGAAGGGAACATAATTTTCTGTCGAGCTCAACCGCGTCTCGAACACTATATCAAATACACAAGTTAACAAACATAAAAATTTTGTCTAAAAATCTATTACAGTCAATCTATTATTATTTTGCTCAGTTTTTGGTTAAATAAAGTAAATATGTTTTTCATATATTCTAAATAGGTCCAAAAAGATTGAAATTATTGATTCAAAACTTGATTATTGATCCTAGTTTATGATAGAAACATCGAGAAAGTGGACAAAAAAGGAATATAAATGTTACGTGTCAATTAAAATTGAAAACCATTATCAATGAAGCGTATGTAGCTTAGTCTAAATATTGATCAAATCGGTAAAGTATCAAGTAAATCAATTCTTCAGTTTCGTTCCAGTTATTAAACATTCTCAATTTACAATTCATTTTCCAATTTTAAAATAATATATTTATATTCTCTGATAGGTTTCAGCTTGCCAAATCTAACTTCGCAAGTTATTATATATGTATGTTCTAAATATGAATTACAAATTTATAAGGCCAACAACAATGCAGATCAATTTTACTTTACAGATCATAAATCACAATTCATTTATCGGAAAATGCACTAAATATATTGATTTGATTATATGAATTATAATTATCCAGCACTTTGATCCGCGTGGATTTTAAATATTTTTTATGTTTTAATGTTAATAAAATAGAGTAGCATATGTATCTATCAGAAGAGAAATAAAACTTGGAAATCAAATAAGACTGCTATTTTATAATTCGTTTTCCATTTATAGAATAGTGAACTGATATTTTGTGATTTGTTTGAAGTTGCCAAATCCAATTTCATAAACCATTCTATATGTATATTTTAAATAGAAATTATAAATTTACGAGTCTAACAGAAACCGCTCATCATTTGTTTAACTTTATGAATCATAAATTACACTTCACTGATAGACAAATTAATTAAATATATTGATTTGATTATCATCACAAGTCGTACAAATTATGAGTTTCTGTAACTCTTAATATTATTTATTTTAAAGAAAAAATCCATTGATATTTCTTTCAACCCGCTGTTAGGTATACGAGGTGGATCGTAGTATATTTTTCAATCGATCTTATATGGATTTCGGAGATTATCCCGAAAGCACAAATAAATAAACATTAAGTTTTGTCTACCTTTACAAGTAATTGCTTTGGCTATATGTTAAGCCTAGTTAGCTAATCAAACACTAAAACATTTGGAGTATCTCAAGGAAATCAGTTTAGTTTTTGGTTAGGTAAAGTAAGTGCATTTTTTTTATATATTTAATATCTAACAAAACTGAAATTAGTAGTTCACAAGTAAAATTTTTATACTTATAAGAGTGATTTAAAGACTTTTTTTCTTTAATTTCGTCAAAACTTACAGTCGTCTTCACATTTTTAGGACAAAATATGAACAAATAAAACGAAAAAAAATTAATTATTAATTTTTTATTTTATATTCAGTTCTAGTTTATATATTTACAAAACTTTACATTTTTTAAATGTACATCTATATACAACAATTCATTATAACATAAAATATTTGGTCTAAAATAATTTAACATCACAAAATGTACAGTAGTATACATTAATAATTTGATCACATTTCGGATCACTAAATATCACATTTCAAATGACCAACATAGAAGCGTAGGTATATACAAAAAGTTTTCGAAAAATTTTCGTGTCGAACAAAATTCAATCAAATCGAATGACAACAATCTAGGAACTAACAACAACACACACTGCATCATTAATTGTATAATTAACAGGTAGTGCACATGATATATCAACTTTTTAGTTTGTTTTAAATAAAATCATCTTCGGTTTAACAAAAAAACTTAGTTTTATGACATCTAAATTTGTAAACTAACACATTTCATCGAATAAATAATAAAAATTATTTGTTTTTTGTAATTTAACACGCGAAATTGTCCAGTCCGAAAACTTTTCAAAATACTCTCATTTCGGCTTTTTCAAAAGATCGTCCTGGCTCCTGTTGATCTCTAATTTTTAAGGTTTATACAGTAAGAACGTACTGTTCTATACAAGGAATCAAAATGAACTTTTTGAAAAGCCTCATTAATTATTATAATCTATCTCACTTTGACTTAGTCAAAATAACCTATTTGTTAATTTTTTATATCTGAATGAGGTGTTTTCCATTTTAACATGAAAAATAAATAAATAAATTACCTAACGAGAATTCACACTGACAGTTCGAGACACACGCATTTATAAAAACCACATGGTCCCAACGGAGATAATTTAAATAAATGTCTTTTATTAATGTAAAAAAGATGCTAATGCGGACCTATTTCTTCAAACTTTTGTTATAACATAATTTAAGAATTTGAAATTTAAATAGACCTAGAAAACTTTTGTTGCTATGTATTTGAAAATATTGACTCACATTTGGTTATTTGTCCGTATACTCGGTCAATTCGTTCATTAAGAATTTTCACACTTTTGTCTGGTAAAGTGGGCAAAATATCCTTTACAGTTGCACTATTTCTTTTTTCGAACATATCACGTAACAAGTTACCTATATTACCTTTAGCTTTCAATTTTTTGATAATTTTCGCCGTTTGGCGACGAAATACGCACAAGTTATCTAACAGTATCGAATGATAAATTTCGTACTTTTTTAACAACCTATATCCGTGTAACAGTCCTGACTCATTGTCTAAAAACACTAATAGTTCACTATCAGATTTTCTTGCCAGATTGTGAGCTGGGGCATCCATGATGTTCACATTCCACTGGTAGTTGTACAAGTTGTTCACTATTCTATCCAAATTTGCAGTCAAATAGTCGAAAATGATGAGGTCCGACCACTGAGCCAACTCCACGAGATTTTTCAATAGATCACCTTTATCCAGAAGTTTATTGTTCGTCATATTCATCACATCAAACTTATTGAGATGTCTTTCTAAAGGTTTAAAAACAGCTGGTATATTTGCTGAATTTAAATTTGATATAAACTGTGTTAGAACAATAGGTCTATTGGAATTCCACTGGGCAGAAGCGATTTCGTTATGTAAATTAGACCACAGAGGGGCAGATAAATCAACGATACTAACAGCACTTGGTGCCAAATTCGGAAGATTTAGAATCTTGGCTAGATAGAAGCTAAATAATTCTCCTTGAATTTGGTCGGTGTTCTGTCGGTAACGCACACAACCTTTGAGTCCGTCTTGAAACGTAACCAGGCGATTTTGCATTCGTCCACAACCATTTTCTAGACGTATTGCGACTGCTTTATTAACGTAATCGGACCAAATGGTATGTTTCTTATCTCTATAACCTTCTGGAAGAGCTGATTCAACCTTTTTTCCCCAATAAATCCCATCTTCAATGTAGTCGCTGTCTTCACTTTGGTTTGTCTGAAGATTTTCCACGAATGAAACTGTTGGGTAGATTAAAAGGGGTTTTGAAGAATTAACAAATCCATAACTATTATTAAGAAATATAGTTCTTATAACTGAAGAAGCATTAATCACTAAATCTTCTTGATCAACTACAAGCGAAGCGTTTTTAGCACTATAATAATTGTTAAAGTACATCAGAGGAATTAGTATTCCTATTGTTAATCCAACACTAAACGCAAAAATTGCACTAACTAGACACAAATTCTTGTAGGCCGGAATTTTCTGTCTAAAGTCCCGTTCCCACAGAATATGTGGGAATTTTTCCACTTTTCCATTACTAAAATTCATATACGAACCCATTGTCACTGTTTTACAACACAAACTAATATTCAAATCACCTACTGAAGTTCATATTAAGTCTCGATCAAAAGAGTTCATCTACTTCACAGCGCGTTTTTTATTCGCCTCAAGCGCCCGTCAGTGAAAAGAACTTGCAACTAAGCGACTGGTTCTCAAAGAAGTCTTTTATACACTGAATAACCATCGGACGGCCAGACATAGACTTGGGTTAACAATACTGAGCCGTGGTGGGATACATAACTGACATATTTCGTAAGAAAAAGACCACTGCCGACAAATCATACGGCGTAGAAAGGGACGGAGGAACAGCAGATGAAGAAAAAGATGACTTGTTGGAAGACAGAGAAGATGTTATAGAAGATTTGAACGGTTTGAAGAATTGACACGGAGTAAGCGGGGTTTGTTTTGTAAGACACATTTTTTATTCGGAGATCGTGTGCTCTATGGGTTTATGATGGTGCTTTTAATGTGGATTAAAGTTTTTTGGTGTTTTGTGGTTACGATGGGCGATGAGCGTGAAATTTTAGTTTTGATTTGCCTAATTATGATGTAATTTTTTATGATTTTATATTTCACGGTTTGAAGTGAACACGAGGATAAAAATAATCCTTAATCTAAATTATTTATCTTAGATTTAGTTTTTTTTTCTTTTATCTATTATTTTTAAACGGACATATTCATTCATAGCTGTAGTGAGTTGTAATTTGTAATTATTTGTTATGATTTTAAATCTATTTAGTGATGGTTGCTAATCAATAAATTCACCTTTTTTTATTAATAAGGCGTAATTTATTATATGTTAAATGATTTGTGAATTATTAGCTTTATAAATTCACACCTAATTTTTAAGGTATTTTAAATTATGTCGAAATCTGGTATATTTGAATAAATAAAAGTTATTAATATGATACACTCTTCGGGAATTTGAAGATTAGAGATGTTGAAACTACGAAACTGGCGGGATTAAAGCGTTAAAAAATGGAAAAAGTGACAGACTGTTCTTTCTAAAACCTTTAGTAACAGTCGATTTGTTTTACTTAGGAATATGCGACTATAGCGAGTTAAAATCCTTTATATTCAGCGTAGTGTCGGTACAGCTATTCAGCAGGCTATTGCATTAATAAAGATTTTTGTTGAAATTCATATATTTTTTTCGCTAATGATCCATATAAAGGGGTATAGATGAAGAGTGGAGAAAGACGAAAATAAACCATTTTAAGAAATTTAGAATTTTAAATTTTTTAGACAGACTAATATTTTTGCTCTTTTTGTAATTTATTATATTCATATCAAAGTATTAAAATTAATTTTTTAAAATCATTATACTGAACTACATGGAAGTTAAATGTTCATCCGAAGGTGCATCGAAAAATTCTTCACGGTATGCATTATATGATAGTATCTATTAGAATTGTCCGAAACACTAAACCAAAAAGTTTTATAAAATTTATGGTATAGCTTGAATATATACTTAGAAAGCAAATTTATTTTTCATCAAAAATATACAAAATGGTGATTTAAAAATACAATATAGTTTTTAGCATCAATTTCGCTATTTTCATATTTTCTATTTAAATTAAAATTAAGTCCATACATTAAGTTTTTTTGTGTAATCTTGCGAACCGTTTTGACAGTGTTTTGAGAAAAACTAATCTGAAGTATTATGACAATTAATTATATACATGTCCACAAAATGAGCTCATTCCAGTGTGTAGTGCTACATATCCATACTTGGGGCTTTTGGAGTATATTCTATACATAGAATACTACCAGTTTAAGCAAAAAAAAACAGTTTTTTTGAGCTACTAAATCAGACTAGCCCCTTAAAAATACAGACGTTTTTGATCAAATTAAGGAGTCCCTTTAAAATCAGGCGTTATATTGCATTAATATCAAAATTATTTTCATACCAATCAGGAATCGTATGGATTTAAAATTTTACTATATGAACGACGACTCTAGTGGTTAATTTTTTTACTTCTTTTATTATAATGTTCTATATTAAATCATTTTTTAATTTTGACACATAAAGTGACACTTTTCAAAACTGCCGGGAGTTTTGAAACACTTTACTTTTCCTAACTAGTTGAGAAATAGAAAATTTTTCCCAACTCGTAATGAAATATTTCTTTCATCACTATTTACGTAAAAAATAAAGTAGAAAATAACGAATATTTACATTTGGTTAAGTTAATTTGTGATGATCAGAAAGTGTAAGTTGCAGCAGAGGAACTTACGGCAATCTGAGTTCAAAAAACGCCACTTTTTTCACCCAGAAAGCATCAGAAGCGATATATATATATATATATATATATATATATATATATATATATATATATATAGATATATTTTAAATTTCTAATAAATTTGGTACATATCCTTTAACTACCACCTAGTGTGCCTTTTTAGTTTTAAAATATTTGTCTAAAATACAGTCTACCACCAGAGTAGCTGAAGATCTTCAAAAGCAGTGACCACTAAAATAAATGAAAATTTATCAGTCTAATAAATTTAGAAATTATTCTTATGAACTTACCAAAATTATTGATACCACTCGGTTGAATACTTCATTTTCCATCATTAAGATAACATCAGTTTTAAATTAAATCGGAAAAAATATACACACTAAGAAACATGTAACATTTGTATTTATTAATGTTATAATGCAATTTTTACAATTGGTGAAGTTAATTCCTGATGATAGGAAAGTAGAAATTGGCAAAATAGTTCTAATAGCGATATTTTTCTTAATTTCAATTGAATTTTCAACATATTCTTCAACTACCATGTTGATTTTCACGTTCTGTGCCTTTTTATTTTTAATATACATGTCCCTGAATTTTCCAACAGAGAAGCTCAAAATCTTTTAAAACAGTGACTAGTCAATAAATGTATTTATTTTTATAAGCTTACCAAAGTTACTGATATTATATTTCCATCATTATGATTATACATCAATTCTAAAATCAATCGGACAAAATATATACGTTAAGAAACATGAAACATTCGTATTTATTAATGTTTTTAATATAATTTCTACAGTTAGTTAAGTTAATTCTTGATAATAGGACAGTAGAAATTGTAGTAGCGGAACTTGCTGCAACCTGAGTCCAAGAAATGTTACTCGTTTCACCCAGGATATGGGTATTGAATTTTGTCTTAGTTTCTATTGAATTATATACATATCCTACTGTATTGAATATTCACCCTTCGTACATTTTTAGCTTTAAAATATTGTTTCCAGAGTTCGGCAACAGAATCGCTCATCTCATGAAGCAAAGACGAGTAAATAAATGAAGATTTGGCAATCCAGTAAAATTAGCAATTATTTTTGAGAGCTTGTCAAAATTATTCATACCAATCGGTTGAATACCCCCTTTTTCCATTATTATATTTAACGAAACATTCGCTGTATATTACATTTAATGGACGCAAATTGGTATATTTTCTTACAATATTTTAAAAATTTGGCCCATCTGTATACATTTCTTATTGTCATTCGAAACTCACAGAGAACTTTCATTTTTATAGTCGGAATAACAACTGGAAAATATGACCAGTCGTGTACAACATTGTCAAAGCGTAGAAAGATTAAGTCACACTTTCGAGATGCTGGAGCAATTTCAATGATCATATTTTAAAAGTTAAATACAAATTATTTAAAGATAAAACCAAAAACAGTTACTTTTACTAAACTTCGCCATTAGAAAAAACTTATCGGTTTCTCATATAAACTTGGTGATATTCTCTTTCGATAACACGTTGGACTTTTGGCATAGTCCCTTGCAGCAAACTTGTATATGTTGTAATAAAATATTCTTATTTAATAATAGCTTTCTTAGTAAAATGAAATAAAGTATACATATTGTAGAAGCTTTCATACCCTACTTTCTTTCGAAATAGAAAAAAGTTTTCATCGACATTTACATTTTTTTTCTCACACCACATTTTCAAGTTTTATGGATGATAATGCATTTTGGGCTGTCTCTTCGATTTCATTTATTGTTTTCAAATCCAACATTTTTCTATATTTTTAATTTAAACTTTAAAATAAATCTCGACGTCGACATCAAACTTACAACTAGCGGAAAAGCTGACCATACCAAAATATTTAATACAATTATATAACACGATTTGTAAAATTAATAAAATAATAAATTTATTTATTTAAAATAGTTATTTTGGTTAAAATCTGGAACGCATTAGCTTAAAACACACAGAAAATATAATTTTGCGTAACTTGTGTGATTTCCATAGTATTTTCTTTTCAATAATTTTTCGTAGATCTATCTATTTTTTGTGCTTTCTCGAGAGCATATAGAGAAGGTCAAAATAACCCTATTTTTTAATAAAAAAAAAACCTAAAGTGCCCCTTAACGGAGATACAGAGCCCTAAATGGGTACTCAGCGATTTGCCTTATTGGCTCTAAGTTTTGAACCGACATGTATAATTTAATTAAATTTAATTTTTTATAGAGTCCATAAAGACTCATTAAACTATGGACATGCAACAGCCACACTCGTTGGGCCTAATTTTTGACGGAGCTGAAAACTGATTGTTAAAATACTTTGATCATTCCTCTTCAAAAAAAGTCACTCTTAACTTATTTTGATAAAACTAGCGGTTTTCGAGATAAATTGATTTTTATGTGAAACACTCAAAAAGTTTTTTACTGATGCTAAACACAAAACAGGTCAAAATCAAGTTGTTATTGTTAAGACCTACATAATGAATTACTATTGACGGAACTAGCCAAAACCGTCTTCAAGTAAAAATTATTTTCAAAAATGGGAGAATATTCTTACTCAAAGTATGCTAATACGCATTTAATTTATGGTGAAGCGCTGTCAAATTGTTCGAACACAAGATGATTTTATGCTGAAAGATTTCCAGCTCGAACATTGTCAAATCTAAAAACCTTTCAAAGGGTTGATCGAAGCCTAAGGGAAACTGATAAAAGATGATTAGGCAATAATTATTAGAGTTAACGCATTATCTTGTTACATGTTATATTCAGGGTTATTTTTGCTGCGATGTGGTGGTGATGGCCCCCTAAGGAGAGCACGAGACTCTCACGTAGAGGAACAAATTTTGCACAATATTGCTGACAACCCTTCAAACACCATAAGAAAGCTCGGAACACAAAACAATGTTACAAAATGGATTGCACTTGAAACACTAACAGATCAGTTAATTCACCTGTACCATATTGAAAAAGTATATGCTATGTCTCCGGATGATTATCCCGCAAGTCTTTAATACTCCAACTGGGTTATACAGCAACACTAAACAGTATACTCTTTTGTTAACTTCTGAGATTAACATGTAATGCATAGAGAGAGTAAGCCAGAGTGCAATACCACGTGAAAGGCCATAAAAATTCACTAGTTTTTACAAATTTCACTTCATTGGTGCTCTTTATAGATGCCATTTGACTTTTGATATTTAATACCCTAATATTAAACCGACACACTATTAGTCTAATAGCCCAGTGAGTTTTCGTAACTTTTGAAGCGAAAAATTAGAACGCGTATGGTAGTTTCATACTTTGTCGATGACCACTTAAACGGAGTCATGTGACTGCAACTAGACCGTGCTTCCGCATGTTTTCAAGTTAACGTCACAAATGAGTTAGATACTCAATATCCCAACAGGTGAATAGAGCGTGGAAGATCACAATACTAGCCAGCAAGGTGTCCAGATCGAAGAAGTCTTGATTATTTCTTATGGGGATATATTAAAAATTTTGTTTATGATATATCGTTTAGGACATCCGGAAATACGAAAGAACGAATAAGAACAGCGTTTCGCTCAATAACGTCAAATATGGTAATTAAAGTTAAACAGTCATTTCAGAAAAGAGTTCCCATAGACATCAGTTTGAGCATTTGTTAAAACATACGTTTTTAAAATTTTTAATATTAAGTTTGTCATCTCTTTAATAAAGTATGTACTTGCTTATTAATCTAGTTAGGACTATTTTTTAACTGATTAGACATATCATCTTTGTAAGTAGTAACAATATCAATCCCGTCAACGCCTACTTTTCAAAATAAATTGCAAAAAATTTATGTCAAAAATTAAAAATCCTAAATTACAAAAAATTATAAAAGATTATTTGGCTCATGCTGTCAAAATATGCTGGGCATTCCATTTAAGATTTGGTGTCAAATTTTTTTTTTGAGTATACTTCATAACGATTTTAAAATATGCTCCCAGTTAAGTGGTCAAGAAACAATATTCCGAACTAGGATTATTGGGGATGGAGTCTTTTTTAAATTTGTAGGCCTTGGTAAGGGAAAACGTCAAGCTTTCGAGAATTTATTTATCTCTTCTTCAGGACATCTCTACAATTATTAATTAAATAGTTAGAGTATTAACCTAACTTATAATTATTAACTAATTCACCAATGTGGTTTGAATATGAAACAAGTACAAGTTTCAAAAACAGGGGGAAAACCCAACATTAGCACTGTTTAACTATATTTAGAAGCATATTTTGAAATAATTGTAAAAATTGTATTCCATCATTTGATAGTGACACCTGTTATGTGTGGGGGTGATGTAAGTAGTGGGGGACAGTCTATCTCCAGATGAATAATAAAATTGAATTCTTTTATATTATGTAAAAAATATCAAACAAGTAATTTCTCAACTTTATATTCTATATTTGCTAAATTTCATGCTTGACTATGCCACTGTTTACGGATCCGTATTCCCCCCCCCCCTACTGATTTAGATTAATACTTCTAACTATTTAATTAATAATTATAGAGATATCCTCTAGAAGAGATAAATAAATTCTCGAAAGCCTGACAGAATCAAAAAAGGATTTTTCTCCTTACCATGCCCTACAAATTAAAAAAACACTGCATCTCCAAAACCCTAGTTTAGAATATTATATATATATATATATATATATATATATATATATATATATATATATATATATACATGTTTATACGACTTTCATGGATTCCTCCGTGTGAGATGCAATAGCAGTTGATATATCCACATTATGCCTTTGTAGTGCTGAAATCACATACAGCAAACGTACAACTATATGCAGCACGACAATGGCATAATGTGGATATATCAACTGCTATTGCATCTCACACGGAGGAATCCGTGAAAGCCGCATAAACATATATACGCCATCCGGCGGGAGGTCGGCGAAACCACGTTCAGTATTTGCATGCTTCCTTTCGATCTGTCCTTTGCACAGCCAGGTGCATGTCGGTACCCTGATGAGTCTAGTAGAGACGAAACATGTACCTCTGCCATATCACTGTGGCGGGGAGGGTAAGTTTTGACTTTCTTCTCGGTATGGTGGTACAGGTGGGCCATCATCTCGATGGTGGTGGAATAGGATAAATTGTGTTCCTTAGCAATTTGTTCAATCTGTGCAACCCCTAACACGGAAATGATTTAGTTGGAACGAAGTTTGCCTTTACTGCTCGCTTTTTACTTCATATATATATATATATATATATATATATATATACATATATATATATATATATATATATATATATATATATATATATATATATATATATTTATGGGGGATGAAGGTTTATTGAAAGCATATTTTAAATTCATTGTGAAGTAAACTTAAAAATAATTTAACACCAAATTTTCAATGGAATGCCCTGCATATTTTTATAGTATGAGCCAAATAAGGGTAATCCATCGTTACACTTATAACTAATGTCATATATATATATATATATATATATATATATATATATATATATATATATATAGCTTATTTATAATATGTTAAGTTCTTTAAACCAAAAACCACTTGCAAAATCAACGCATTTAAATATTTTAAACGCTATGTTTACTTTACTTAAACCATGAAGCATGAAATACAAAATCAGAAAAAAACTGAACCATAACTATGAAAATAAAACTTAGATTTTACGCTTCTCATCCAATATAATCACGAAACACCAAAAAAACTTTAATCTTCAATAACGAGCAGAATTTGTCAATGAGATTTACTAATAAACCTACGCAAAAACACTTAATAATAGTATATTATTTAACGAGCATATAATGATAGATATTACTAACGATGATGAAGTTTTAAATTGTCGAAATCATCTGTCAAACATTAGTGCTTGATTAATTGAATGATATATCAGGTTAGGATTAAGGCAGGTATCAATATCATGCATTTCTGCCTAGAATACCGTGGTGTACTGGCCCAGTTCCTCACTTATGTTGAGTCTGGGTGTGTCTTCGTATATTCCAGCCCATGTGCAATGGCCAGTCTTGGATCCGTTTGTAAACCTAACGAGGTTTCCTGGTTGACTTAGTGATCAATCAGATTCTGCCTTCCAGTCAGTCTGAAACTCCGAGTTATAGGTATGCTCTTGGTATGGCGTCACTGCTCATCTCCAACAATAAGTTTGATACCATGTGTTTGATGCTGGTGTATTTGAAGACAGGTCCAGTCTACCAAACCTTGTTTTGTCCCAGCATATACGCCCCTACCCTCGCCTCAACTGTGATTATAATATCAAGGGAGGGGGGAAAGTTTACGTAGGGTTTTCAGCTGCTGTCAGGGAGCTTTTCATGGCTCTTGTGATGCGTTGCCAGGTCAGTTTCTGGAGTTTGGCGAGCTCCATAACATTAATACTGGTCAATAAGGTACATTATAAGTATTTATTAATGATATGGACGATACAGCTGGTTTTGCTCGAGTTTTGGAATAAATAATTTTGTAGGTTTGTTCGCAAAGCACCATACTGCATGTCACAATCTATGGTATTATATACATATAGAGATACAAACATAAATCATGCCCTAATTATAGCTATGCAATCAAAATGGGGATGCTGTGTCTTACCCTTTATTCAAAACCTGTATCAAAAATGCTGTACTATACAGGAAAGAAAAGGGTGGCGAAATGAACTAAACATTTTATTTTAAATAAATTCTTGTTTATTTATATTCCAAATCGTCAAATCCAATCCAAAAACGTAAGGTTATATAGTAGTAGTAAGAGAAATTAATATTTCTAAGATAAACTGCGGATCCTATAGAAGAAAGTTGGCTCACGCCTAAAAAGATACGTTTTCGAGGAGCAGGACCTCTCTTCCTAATTTCGGTCAGGTAACATTTGAAGTATCGTGCTGCGCTCCGCCATTAGAAAGAGAGGTCCTGCTCCCCTAAAACGTTCTATCTCTTATTAAGCCTGAGTTGATTTTAACTTAGGTTAATACATTTCTTGAACTTCTTATGGTTATAGTTTCCCAGAATTATCTTCGCTTGTATTAGTTCCTGTAGATTTATCCAATAGTTGGATTTCTTATTCTTTTCCTCTCTTTTTAGCTTTTCCAATATTGCGCTGTTGCTCATCCTGCATAAAGGTTTAGGCTCCAGAAATGGTAATTCAGTGCTTTTTTTGTGATGTTGTTTATAACTTCATTTGCTTCTATTTCAGTGTGTTCTAATATCCACTGGAGGGGGGGGGGGGTTACTGTATTATTTTTGCTTAGTTTTTTAGTTCCTATTTCAGACCCTCATGAAGATGATTACAAGAGAATTTAACATATTGATGGCTGCATTCCCTAATCTAATGGTATTTATTGAAGATTCCGATAAAATATTTCTACGGAAGGTGTATATAGTTTTTTGTGAGTCCATCACCTTTTTCACCTTAACTCAACGAAATTTCCTCGCCTTTTTAACTTTTATTGTAGTTGAATCAACAGATAAATTTGCAATTAAAAAATTAATTGCAATACAAAAGACTTCATGATTTATTTTTTACTTTTCACAACAATTTATAGAAAAGAAGTTTTTTCTTAAATAATTTATCAGTTTTTTTTTTGAGATTCTTGATATGTAGGTAGAAAAATATATATAATATTCAGGTTTCAATGTCCTGTTTAAATTTGATATTTTTTTATACGGAGCAACATATTTGTTAGATAGTGTAATATGATACAATAGCATAATTTCATTGAAAGTAGTCTAACAGCCCTTTTTTCTATAAAGATCATTATAGCGTAAAGCAAAATGTAGTTAATACGAAAAAAAGTCATTTAATTAATACACCTTACAGTTTATTTGCTACGGTACAAAATAGTTGCATAATTTTGAAAACTCATAAGAGTAAATTTTGTGCTATTTATAAATTATCTATAACGTTCTTTTAAATGAAAAATAATCAAAGAAGTATTTACGCTGACCTGGAATTTAATTATTTGCTTGGGTGGGTACAGATAATTTCAATAATTAATATAAAGGGTGTCCCAAAATTCATGCAAGATTTTAATTTGCCGCCATTTGTACGGTAAAGTGTTGGCAACCAAAATAAAAGTTTGACAGCTGATAGTTTAGCGTTAATAAAAATGGAACAATACACGAGAGAATAACGCGTTTTCATTGTTTAACAATATTTCAAAAATAATGAAAGTAAAAAATATAGTGGGAATATTGATTTAACTTCGTTAAATGTGAAGAGAATAATTGAAAAATTTAGGAAGACTGGATTAATTGGTGATGCTAAACATACTGGCCGTCCATAACAAGCCGTTCAAATATTAATATTAAAGCAGTGCGTAAGAGTGCTGATGAAAGTCCAGGAAAATCAGCTCGGCATCGTGGACAAAAATTGCAAATTTCAAAGTTTCTACAGTGTTTACTCACTAAAGATCTGCGTATTTCTGCTTACAAAGTTCAATTGACACAAGAATTGAAGCTTAATGACCATGCATAGCGAAGAGAGTTCATCTTTCGAGCAAAATCATCCTAAGAGATGAAACTCATTTTCACCTTAATGGCTTCGCTAATTGTTAAAATTTCCACATTTGGGGTCATCCTAAAAACAAATGCATCTACAATGTGTCACTGTTTGGTGCAGATTTTAGACTGAAGGCAAAATTGGACAATACTTTTTCGAAAATGAGGCTGGTCAAGCGGTGACTCTAACTGGTGCTCCATATGCCAAGGTTGAATAATATTGATGTGAGCGACATGTGGTTATAACAAGACTGAGCCAGATGCCATACAACCTGTAAAACAATTCAATTATTGCATGAGACATTTCCTAGTTGTGTACTCTCTCGTTTCGGTGATCAGAATTGGCCCAAAAGATCATGTGATTTAACACCACTGGATTTCTTTCTAAGGGGTTATTTGAGGTCAAAGATCAATACCAACAAGACCACAATCAGTTGTGCATTGAGGAGAAGATTCAACGCTGCATCAACGAAATTCAACCACATTTATGCAAAATAGTCATAGAAAATTTGGAAAAAACGTACGTATGTGTCAGCAAAGCCATGGAGGTCATTTGCCTGATACATAACCCTATTCTAGGCACTTTACGATTCAATAAAGAAATTACAATTTAAAAAAAACTGTATTTTCTAGTTAATATAAATTTGGCGTAAATTATGGAACATCTTTTACACAAGTAATTAGTTGAAATTCTTATAATTATGATAAATTATTTGTTTTTAATACTAAATAAATATTTTAAACTTTATTAGTTTATGATATTCATAAAAATAAGAAAAATACATGTTTTGGTTCCGTAATACAGGTAGTTAAGAAATATAAAAATTTAAATTTTTGCATCTTAAATTTGCATAATCAGAAAGATCTAAAATTCCTCTCATTATTTTAAATAATTTATCTTCATCACATGTAATTTACTGTTATACCTTGATTTATACAGTAGCGGGCGTATAGATTAGTAATGAAAATTAAAGCCGTATAATTTCTATACCAAAGATTTTTCAAATAAACTTTTCATAATCAGAAAGAAATTTGTTTTAATATTATAATGATAAAACAGCCGCTATAAATAATGATCTAAATACCAGAGCAATCAAAAACTATTTGTATTTTTATAAAAATGTCCGCTCCAGCATTGACCCAAGCGTTCATCATCCCGGAGGACGTCAAACAAATAATTATGCCATAAAAAACGCAAAGCTTCTGGGTATGATCAAATTCGATATATTAGCTTCAAACAAATTACAGAAACAACAAATAATGTTATTGATATCATTAGGGCTTTGTCTATAATTATTCAAAAAATTAGCACGAATCCCTCAGAACGTGTAAATTATCGATCTATTTGCGTGATTTCAGCATTAAGGAAAATAGTTGAAATAGTTATTCTTAACGAACTTAATATTATTAAGGAGCTAGCATAAGGAGCAGTTTAGCTTTCAGGAGAGACTCTCGACAGTATACCGGATTGGCACATAAAAATACTTCAGCATAGAACAAGAAAGCTAACTTAGATACGGGCATGATGGTCTAGGTATTAAAATAATGAGATCTGGCTTTCCTCCTTCCATTACAAAGCTGATCGATCCTGTTTTTTTCTCATTGGCAAGATGTTGTGTGTTAAAGTTTATAAAGCTCTATCTTCTACAAGACATATGGCAGCAGGATTCCCTCAAGGTTCACCTCGTTTTACCTTTTGATTTATTATTTACATAGTGGATTATCCTAGAACGGACTATACTAGTCTCATATTATACGCTGAGAACACAGTAATTTTTACTGAATGTGGGGTGGCTAGGTTGAAGATTATAAAATCATCTAACAATCCTTGATGTACCACTGGAAAATTTAAGTTAGTCCCAATAAGTCACAGGTGATCTTCTTCATTAGAACGAAGAACACACCACAAGATGACAATTGCAAGGCTCACTTCTCCAGTGTTCATCAAAGCAAAATATTTTGGTCGTATTCGTAATAAAAAACAGGTGTGGAAAGGCCATGTGAATACCGAGACCACTAGGCACACTATATTCACTTCTCAGCAGGCATAGTAAGCTCTGACTTAAATATAACACCTTATTAGTCAATAATTTGTCTAGCATTGACATAAGATTGCCCTGTCTGAATGATTTAGAAGTATCAAAATAAAGTTCTCCCTATCTTAACATTTTAACACGTAACACATCTTAGGAACGAAATAATACAGATAACAAAGGTGACTGTTATATCGTAACAGGTGGAATTGGGCGGACTATTTATCCAGAGAAAAGGACAAAATATCGAAACTACCACGTGATTGCCCATCAAAAATGAAAAAGATGAACTGACAAAATAACTTTCGCAGCAGGAACAAACTGGTGGCTATGCGTCCAAGAGAGACAAAGGTGAAGATAAACGAGCTTGAATGATGATAATGGTGATGATGAGCCGTTCGTAAATTTGTGTAATGTATCACAATTGGTAACGGCTATTATTGAGTTATCATTTATCAAGTATTTAACAAAAATAACTCGTTCGTCCCAAAAACTTCTGAGCTGATGACTGGGTGCAGGTCTCTTATGGACTCATCGCATGAACTTTAATTTTATTCCTTCAATTCTTATCGCTTGTTACTATTTTAGTGAAAAGTAAAAGTCGGCATTCAAAGATATTAAATGATGAGGATGTGTTTGGAAGTCAACAATTTCGGAACTCACCTTACTGAAAATTTACTCATGTTTGGTTTATCATGTAGAATTATCAAAACGCCTGGTTTAGATATATTTAATGTTTTGGCAATAGAATTTTCAAATAACGACATTCGAGAATCATTGTTATCAATTTTCTGCAAACATGAGGATTGATTACGTTTAAAGGCTTTCCAGATCTTAGGCTATGTTTAAAAAATTCAGGACCTCATTGAAATTGTTTTAAATAACATTTTACTTTAGAACATAATGCAATGGCAATTGTTCGTGAATATTTTAGGACAATTATGTTCCTTTATTAAAAATTCAATGGCGCGATGTTCAAATGCATAAAATTCAGTTCTTGTTGCCAAACAATTCATAAAACCCAAATAGAGAACGAACTGTAATCAAATTTCACACATATGTAGAACAAGATCGACACATGAGTAGAAAAAGACAGTCACTATTGAAAGTTACCAAGCAACGCACAATCAGTTGTTTCTATCATGGCTAGGTAGATATTTTACCATTATTTCTCGTAATTTTAAATCTTATACTTATACTAATATGGTCCAGCTTTAAATTTAACCTAAATTGATACTAAAGAATTTAAATGGACAATTATAACAATTCTAAGAACTGCCGAAATGAAAGTACTAAGAAGAATATCGGGATACACATTAAGAGATCACATACGCAATTCAACAATACGCGAGAAACATGGAATGCAGGATATAGTAAGATGGGGACGGAAGCGCAGAAGAGCCTGGAATGAGCACGTAGGAAGAATGGCGCAAAATAGGATAGCGAGAATCGCCCGAGATGGAACACCGGAAACCAGAAGACCAATTGGTAGACCACCTAAAAGATGGAGAGAGTCCTGGATTTCAACATCAAATGAGATGAATGATTGAGTTGGAAAAAACAGGCTGTAAGCCCATAACAAGAGGAAGAAGAAGAAGAAGAAGAACTACAACAATTAGCCAATCAAGTTTTGAACCTTAACAACACAAGGATATTTTTTTGAATATATAACTGGCCAAAAATAATAAATTTTGTTTATTTTTGGGAGACAACTATTTCTCATACCCATCTCAAGGTTATATCTCTAGGGTTCTATTCTTAATTTTAATATATATATATATATATATATATATATATATATATATATATATATATATATATATATATATATATATATAAATGCGAATTATAACAATACTATAAGCAAAACAAAGCTGGTCGACTAGAAGATCTAATTTTCATGGCAACTAGATCGGATCTCACAAGGGGAGGTCGCGACCTTGTCATCCCCGATTTCGATGAGACCTAAAAATTATACCGACCAAGGTCATCTAAAGAAATCCCCAAAAGCGATCGTGCCATCGCTCATTTGATTGTTATGGAAAAATTTTTAAAGTCGAAGGCGTTATACGCTGACAAGTGCGATACTCTTCTAGAACCTCTCTCATATCAGCTGCCGTGGCGCAACTGGGTAAGCGCTCTACCAGTGTTCTCAGAGCTGAGGATTCCATTCCTATCGAGCAAGGATCGGACCCTCAGCTGTCGGAGTATAGGTAAAGCACTTACCCAGTTGCGGGCAGATGTGAGAGAGTTTCTAGAAGATTATCGCATTTGTCAGCCTATAACACGTTAGACTTTAACAAAAAAGTTAAGTAATTTTGATAACAATTGTCATCTAATATTTGTAGATTGTCAAATTTTTAAACAGTATCAATACCTTTAAAACAACTAAGAGCTGCCATAAAATTAACAGTATTAGAGAATTTTCAAATATCAAGTCAACTTAATGATAATTTAATTAACGATATCCGTCAATTTACAAACATCAATATCTTAAAAACAACAGGAGGACAGTCATAAAATTGGCGCTATTAGGTTATTTGCAAACATCATTATAGGAAATAATTGAATGTAAGTAACGTTATAAAATTAAACAGTTCCTCATTAAATATAAAAAAAAATCAAATCAATTGTTTTATTAGCTGTATATCGACAAGACGATAAGCAATGTTACTAGATCGTGATCGGTACCTTATAAAAAACCAATTTCAAAACTGAGCCGTTGAAGTATAAATATCAAAATAAAATTCCGTTAACTTTCTAGGGGATTAAATTAAGAAGAATTAAAACCCTATAACATAAATTTTAATAAAATATAATTTTATTATATTTATTTTCATATCTTTACAAACTAATATATTTTTAGACTAGTCTGGTTCAAATTATAATTCTAAATTTATTTATATGGATTGATTTTTAAGTAAATATTATTAAAATATTCATTTGTATCTCCAACATTTTGCATATTATTTAAGTTTTATTTTAAACTGCTATCGACAATTTTTAAATTGTATTTATTAGGTGATTTAGATTATAATTATTTATTTTAAATTTATTTGGATGGTTTGGGTTTTAAAATAAATTTGAATAAAATAATTATTTTTATTTTCTTATACTTGTAAATTATTTTTGATTCGTTGAGAGCTTTTATGTATATTTTTAGAATCAAATTTATATACTAAATTTATAAGATAAGTTCATTTAAAACGAATTTTATTAGTGAATTAATTTGATATTTTTATCACCAATATTTATTCATTTTGCAGATAAACATTTACACAGAGAAATAATTTCATACTTAAATTAGGTTTAAGGGGAAGCAGCGACATCTTTTTATCGTCAAAAATATTGAAGCTAACAATTACATATGTATATTATATAGCTAGTTCTGAAAGTACATGCCCGACATACACATCTTTTGGTGAAAAGCGCAAGGGTGGTAAATCATGGTGAAAATTCGACAATCATTTTATTAAAGCTCGAAATAAGTAAAGTAATTTACGATAAAATATATTGAAAAAAGGTAGTCTGTTTCGCGGTGGAATATATGTCTGACAGACCTGCATTAAGGAGAAAAAAATTACTGCTGATAGCAGGTTAAAATGTACGTTAAATTGTAAAAAATATTATGCACTTGAGAAAAAAAAGTGGTCTGACACCTGCCTGGTGGCGTTAAGGCATCAGACGTGATAAAAGTAAAATTGCTTTTCTAATGCATCACATCGGGCTGCATTTATCACAACGACTCCGGTTTTTTTCAACCAAATTTAGTGGATTTGATTGAGCCTTACGTACTTGATCTTTAGCGTTATAAACTATGGTTACATGCAATTTACAAAAGCGGCGAGAGGACATTATATGAAAAATTGTTCTATTTTGAAATCTTTTTCATAAATATGACTATATATGCTTTTAAACATAGTTACATAGAGTAAAAAACGTAAAAAATTAGCAAAAACCATAATTCGATATATTTTTTTAATCCGGAAATATTAAAAAATATATAAATGGAGATCTATTTTAGGCAAAGAATTTTTTAAAGCTAGATGTTATTATCGAGTTTCTAGATTATAAGTGTTGTTATGTAGACAAGTTGTTGCAAAACCTAACATTTAACATTACTATTTTTTCTTTTTTGAATTTGTTTTCATAACTTAAAACTAATAGTACATATTTTCAGAAAAAAGAAAGTTAACACGTGTGAGGTGGTGATAAGGCGCTGTCAGACATTGTGATAAATGCAGCAGGTTCTAATGCATAGTGTGCGTCCATATTTATCACGTTTGATGGTTGCATATAGTTGTACGTTTGCTGAAACTGCAAACATACAACTATATGTAACTCCGTGTGTGCATGAAATGAAATGCGAGCAGTAAATGCGAACTTCGCTCCATAATATCCTTTTGGTGTTAGCGGTTCCACAGGTTAAATAAATTGAGATAAAACACAATTTATCCTATTCGACCATATCGAGAAAAAATTCGGAACTCACTCTCTTTGCTACAAAGTTTATCTGAAATAAAGACATTTCCTTTCCTTTCAAAATACCGATTCATGTTTGCAGTTACTTGTTTTCGTGCGATATATTAACTTTGTTCCGTAAAACACTAAAAATCATTACCAAGGGTGGCGACGTTATGAAGATGATAAGTTGAATCTTTGAAAGTAATAGCTTGCTGAGGAAGAACTTATATGAAGTGTGTACTGATGGAGCACTTGGATCGAGAGAGAGCTTACAATCATATATAACGGACGCCAAGCAAAGGAACTGCACTGCAGAATACAGATTTGTCGGTACTACCAAGACTCTTTTAAAGCCTTTGCAAGAAGAGTTCAACTCTTTGCTGACATTTGCCAATTATATAAACCTAGTTTCTTCAAGGCGTTATGCAAAAACATGAACTCTGATTACGAAATTCTTCTCCTATACTGCTGTTCGTTGATTATCAAAAGAAAATAAAACAGTTCTTGCAAATGAAAGGAAGTGAGTTTATGACACACTTTAATAATGAGATATCTTAAATTAGCTAAACAAGTTAAATTAGAAACTGCAGGGTAAAAAACGCACATTATTTACTTCAGAAAGAGAGCCTTCACATTTAAACTACCAAACTCCCCGTAAAGTAAATCTTGGTAACTTTGTCATGTTTGGACATTTTTGTACCAAAACTGAAGAATCGGAGACAGAAAATGTAGATAATTAAGAAAATTAATAACCACCCTCTAGCCCTTAAATTTGAAATTCAACGTTATTTTCCGGAGTTCCCTGAACAAGAAGCTGCATTAGTACGAATCCCATTTCATGTATATTGGGCTATTGCCGACATTTCTAACGAAGTGCAGTATTAATTTTTAAAACTGCGGAATAAGTTTTCAGCATGTGACATAATTTCGGAAAAGTCGCTATCGCAATTTTGCTGTGCAATACATCATTCATATTCGAAAATTTCGATGCTTTCTTTCTGAATATTAATGCCATTTGGTTCTCCTCACCTCTTAGAAAGTATATTTTCTACCCTTTTGCAAAATAAGCTTGATTCTAGAAACGCGTTGTCCAATGGTCGACCCGTCTTAGGCACCTTTATTGATATCAAAGGGGCGTTTGACAACACATCTAATTTATCTATATGTAAAAGTTTACAAAGACGAGGCTCTGAACCGACAGTAGTTGCCTGTAGCAATGTTGACTCAGAGACTAATATATGCTGAGCTTAACAGTGTTACTCCTAAAGCACTGTCAAGAAGAGCTTGTCTACAGGACGAAATGTATCGCTTTCGTTATGGATTCTGGTGTGGTGAACAGCCTCTTGAGAGGACTAAATGAAGCCGATGGTATACACAGGTCTATGCCGACGACCTGGTCATTTTGTGCCATGGTCGCGATATCCGGGACCTGGAGGACCAATGATGCATACTCTCCGGATCGCGGAGCGATGGTGTCATAGTGATGGGCTCGGAATAGTCCCAGACAAGGCTGAGGTGATACTGTTTACATAAAAAAGAAAAACGCGAAGATTCTCCACAAAGACATTAATGGGAAAAGATCCCTCAATATAAAGGAACAGTTAAATACCTGGGATTAATTTTTGAATCACGACTGAGCTGGATTGATCACAATGAGGCTTGAATCAAGATGGCCATATGTGCATTCTGGTTTTGGATGCAAATGAGGGGCTGCCACCGAGAGCGTTATTTTGGATATACCATGGTGATCAGGTACGCCACTAGCGTATGGTGGCCTAGTAAAAGAAAGCACAAACACCGTCATCAACTTCGCAAACTTCACAGAATGGTTCGTGTGAAAATGATGAGTGCGATGACGACTGCTCCCCCCCCCCCCCTAGGACCCTGGAGGTTCTAGTTGAATTTACTTACTCTATACTTATATATAGAGAATCAGACCTTGAAGACTACAATATCTTTTCAGTTGCCTAGAGCATCTCGGAACTGGAACGGGGGCTACTCAAGTGTCTGGAAAAGCGAAGTTGAGAGACATCCATCACTCCCCATGCAAAAAGATTACATGACGCCGCTCTTAAAAATTTAATCACTCTCTTCAGATAATTTTTCCAAGTAGAGATGATTGGGAGGAGGAGCAAAATCTTTCGAGCAATGTATCCTGATGGTTTACAGATGGTTATCGGCAAGAGGAAAGAGCGCGCACGCAAGGGCACGGAAGTTAGAGAGTTCTACTCTCTCGGACAACGTGTGATGATCTTTACAGCAAAAATTTATGCTATTCTGCAATGAGGCCATCTCTCTGAGAGAAACATCAGCAGGAGTCTGAGTGCAAGAATGTACTGAACGGTTTGACAAGGAATGGCTGCACAATGAGACTTGTGTGGATCCCGGGTCACTCGGGTATACACAGGAATGAAGAACTGGATAGTCTGGCAAGGATAAGGGCCGCAATTGAACCATTTGGACACCAACCAATTTTACCAGTTCCAATTGCCAAAGAACAAAAGGGAATTAAAATTATTAATGCAGAGTAAATTTATTGAATCGTGGGGAGGAGCTTCTAGAATGAGATGCGCCATGGAACATATAAGTGGACTTAGTATACGGCTTACTAGGGAGCGTCTCCCTTTAGGAAGGAAGGAGCTGCGAATTGAGACATAGAGATTTCGGAGATACAATATTGTTACCGAAATCAATAAGGCAAATTTAATTAACGAGGGTGCAGTATCGCCATCTTTGTTTCATCAGGATAGCATAAGATTAGACTTGACAAAAACTCAAAAATCATAACATTTGTTTGAGCAGACCACCACATTAATCATCAATCACTACATTAATTATTAATTAATTAAAAATATCATCACTTTCATTCTAAAATATATTTTTTCAAACCTTTTAGTTTTTGTTTTATGGATGGGAAAGAAGGGGTCGCAAAAAGATTAGGATTCATTGTTCTACATTTTACTGAACATGTCACCTGTTCTTAACATAATATTGTACCGAACACTGTAGGGGCCTCTCTGATCCCTCCTCTGGGCAAGTGTTAAAAATAAATCTCGTCCATAATCAAAAATTTGGTATACAGTCTATAAACTTTAGGTATATTTTTTTGTGTAATGTAAATATAATAACTAAAAAACTGTTACAGTAAAATTCAAGGCTTTTGTGGCGCACTATAGATATTGTGCATAAACTGGTATTAACAGTTAATTTTTAAATTTAAATTATTACGAACATAAAAATACATTTTTAGTTGTGAGGCATATTTCTGATTAACAAGACGCCAATTCATCTAATAATAACAAATTAACAACGGTCTTTGCAACAAATAAAATAAAAAAGAAAACTTGGTTGTTATATTAATTTCTTTTAATCAAAATACCTTATTCAATAGATTGCTAATTTATTTAACTTCGCAGTAAAATAACGCTGAAATACAATCTATTTATAAGTTAATAAGGCTGCGGAATAATATTGGAGCTTCCATTGTGTGGCGCTTACCATCCGGCTCTCTTATATCTTTGATTTTACATTTGATATTTATTAAAAAAATATTTTATCTAATTTTTTTTAACCAGATGCGACAAAAGCCTTTCCACAAAAAGTAAATTATACTGTGTAAGTTTTGTCGTGTTGGAAGTAGTAGATATCTGTTGGACTTCCATTGTCTTTATTTTTTGTTCAGTATTACGAAGTTTCGGCTAGTAGTTATCTCTAGCCGTTTTTAAGTAAAACTAAATAAATCCCTTAGCTACATGGCTATTTATACTAAAAGTAAATGAGTAGAGTGTGACTGAGATGGGGGCAGTCATGCCTGCTATGGCAAAACCCCATTTTTTTAATGCTGGATTTAATTTTAGTTTACAATTACTAAGAAGTGATTTCCACACTTCTCTTATATCTAAAGATGGTTTACTAAAACAACTCGGGTTCTGATATATAACCGCGGCGTCTTTGAATTTCCGTTTTCTCCAATGTTGTTCATGGTGTAGTATTTTAGCTTCAGACCATTTTATGTTGGGTCCATGAGTCCAGGCATGGTTAGCGGCACCAGATTTTTCTGCTTCTCCTCGAGATGTGCATTTTTGGTGTTCCTTGATCCTTACGTCAAGAGGTCTTTTTGTTTCGCCAATGTAGGAATTGCCACATTCACATGGTATCTGATAACCACAGTTCTTCATGTCTCTTTGAGTTGTTGGTTTGACCCTAGTGAGCTGACTTCTCAGACAGTTATTTGAACTAAAAACAACGTTGATTTTATATCGTTTTCCTATCCTTCTAACTTTTTCTAAAATGCCTTTAACATAGGGGATGTTCCATAGTGGTTTTCGTTCTTCATTCGTTGTCGATATTATCCTATTTCTGCGTTGTTCAAGAAATTTATCCACTAGATATACTGGGTATCCGTTGGCTATCAGATCATTTTTAATGTAATCTATCTCTTTCATCAAGTTCTAGTTGGAGTTGCAGAGAGTTAAGGCTCTATCTACGAGATTTCTTATAATTCCTTGTTTGGTGTTGTTGCAGTGATTATATTGTTCTGTGTGCGTGGCTTTTCTGTAAACCGAAGTTCGAATTTGTCTGCCATTTCTTTCAACCAAGACATCTAAGAATGGTAATTTATTTTCTACTTCTTTCTCCATGGTGAGTTTAATAGTTGGGCTGATATTGTTGAGATGAAAAAGAAAGTTTCGAAGTTCTTGGTCGTTTCCACTCGAAATAATAAAAGTATCGTCGACGTATCTGAGCCATAACTTTGGTTTCTTAGTTGTGGTTTGTCGTGTTGTTTTCTATTCGTATTTTATATCTCTTATGTGAATTCTTATCATATTTAAAATATTTTTGCTTAAAAATAAGATGTACGACTTCCTATTTTTTATGTGACTGCACGTCGAAAATTAAAGAAAATATGGATCCTTTTAGAAGTTATAAATTTCTCCTAAGATAATCACTCGAATATCGTTCAAAATGATAAGAACAATAAAGAGTTGTGCTAGTCCCAATTATCAAAATTTAATAAGTGATAAATCTTTGTTTAATTGTAACTTAAACTTAGATCATATAAAACCCTGGTTTCGTTGGATTTGACCGCTAGGTTATCGACGTTGTTGGCTTCATGTGTATGCGTTATGAAAAATGACAGTTTAGAACATAAAAAGTGATTGTCGTGAATTTTTAGTCAAAATTTAAATTAAGTTGAGAGTTACCCTTACATCAAAACTTGATTTCTACCAACCGATCTTGCAGGCAGGCTTCCGGAAAACGTGCAGTACTTCCAGACGGTGTGAGAATAATCACAGAGAGGGCCACGGAATATAAAATTGAACTATGGATAGCTTTTATAGACTACAGAAAAGCCTTTGATATAGTGAATGTTTGGGCCGTGATCGCTCGAATAGACAGTCGCCACATCAACATCATTGGAAAAACATACCAGCAAGCTATTATGCAATTTCAAAAACACGAAAAATCAGAAAATTTAAGATAGAATGAGGAGTGAGACAGGGTGACAGTTCATTCTGGTTCTAGAAGACGTACTTAAAGAAATTAGACGGAATAAAAGAGAAATCAATATATCAGGTGAATACTTACACCACCTGAGTTTCGCCGACGATATTATAGTCTTCGGAAAGTCAAAGGAGGAACGAACAACCCTAATACAAGATATAAAGCAAGCATCTGAAAATCTTGGTCTAGAAATTAATAAAAGTAAAACAGGAAATATGAAAAACCAAAAACAAATGACATATTACCAATAAAAATTGACGGCGAAACAAAAGAGAAAGTAGACGACCACAAGTACTTAAAACAAAAGATCACGATAGGAAAGACAAATCAATAAATGAAAATAGATGAGACAATATCACTAACTTGGGAAGCTTATGCAAAACTAAAAGACATATTCCTAATGAATATCCCTTTAAAATTAAAACGTGACCTATATAATCAATGTATATTACCAGTGACTACCTATGGAGCCACAATATGGGTAGCTACCAGGGCCATTACCGAGAAGTTTAAAGTTAACCAGAGAGCCATTGAAAGGAAAATCTTAGGAGGGGTACTAAAAGATCATAAAATTAATAATAGGTTAACAGGAAGAATAGGAATTGAGGACGTCGTCGAAAGAGCTGCGATACTTAAATGACAGTGAGCTGATCACGTAGCAACAGCACCAGATAGGTGGAGTAGCAAGATGATCAGATAGAGATCATGGAGAGAGCGCAAGGAGAATTGGATGTCCTCAGATGTGTTGGGCAGACGATATAAAGCGAATTGCTTGGTTGAATTGACTCAGATTAGCACAGGACGAAGATTACATATAGAGAAGCTTATATTTTTAGGATAGATAATGGCTAACATAAGAAGAAGAAAATAAATCCATGAAGATCAATGTGAATTGATTAAAAATTGCCTTGAGATAATCATAATTGACTATAAACAAGACGTCATTCTTTATCGGGAGCCCTCGTAATTAATGAAGCATTCGACTTTATCACGTTCAAAAATCAATTTAAAATAAAAACGTTTTTCAAAAGTATGAATACTCAAGAAAATTCTCAGAAAGTTTCGTAAAAATCTAAGCAGTTCTTCTATATTTTTGAGAGCATTATTGAATGGGTTAATGAACGCTCGACTGAGCGTGAGCTTGCTCCGCCTCTTGTATGCGTGCACCGCCTTGATCGCTTTTGACCCGCCGCAGCTCTAAAGCTTCCAGGGAGTCCAAAATCTAGCAAAAAAGGTCCAAATCACAAGAATAAGACATTTAAGAAGAGGCAGAAGGCAATGTTGATTTTTGATTAAAAAAAAACTTCAAACGCGTTTTTCCCAAAACACCAGTTTTACCCGAGTCGTTACGGAATTTACACCACTTACTCAAATACTAAAACTAAAGCAAGATATTTACTATTTTTCTGGCATGACATATGCAAAAAAACCTCCGTTTTGCAAATTTTTTGACAAACATTCGCTATTTCGTTATTTTTAAAGGACTTTTAAAAGAAGGAGGTCCTCAATTCGACCAATATGTCTTTGGCGGCACCAATCTGAACCAAATTTTTTACGTTATGTTCAGAAAATGGTTGCGGTGGTCCCATATTCTTTAGGGTGAAATTGCTGCATTAAAATTCAAGATAACGGTAATAATATGGAGGACAAAAAAATTTTTTTGTCCGCTTTTCTCCAAAATTTGTATAGGGATGTTTTCGGGTTCGCACTGGAATTATTTGAAAAAATTTAATATGGCGAATCCAATGAAATGATATGAACGAGCATTGGTTAAGTTTACGAAAGTTGTTTCCCTAATACCCTGTATATTTTTCATTTCTATTTTGTTTTTCGTAACGTAATTTACAGCAAGTCATAAATCATCGTCCTAAAGATTTCTTGATCAAACTATATCACCAACCATATGCTGTTCAGAAAATGCCTTTGTACAAACTATAAAATATGGTATTTTAATAAAATATTTGTTAATTACAAATTAGTATTTTAAATTCCTTTCTTAATTTTAACAAGTTAAAAAGGTTATTGTTGTAAGTATTGTTGTCCACGACAACAGTAATTACACTGTTCTTTGTTATGGATCCTTATTGGAATTTACAATTTATCTTGAAACGTATCTATTCTATTAAGTTTGCTTATAGTACGGAAGGTAGCGTTGTATTTTTGATGGTATTTTTATAAAGAAAAATTTCCAATCCTAGATATTAACGAGTGTTGAATTTGTCAAAAAAGTCGCTTTGAAAGTAATTTCGTATCGCTTAAATCTTGATGAAGTGATAATATAATAAACCATACGGAAAAAAGTCATGCAAATGGGTGATTATACGTCAGTCGCTGGTCTGAACGTGTGTTACATTTTAAAATATAAAGTCATTTCATATCACATGGAATTTATTTAGCCACGTTAATAGTTAGCACCAAGAAACTAGACAACTGAAATCGATTATAGATTATATAATTGTTAAACAGGAATCCTTTCTGAAAGTTCAAGACACTAGGGTATACAGAGGAATAGAATGCGGATCTGACCACTTTTTCTTGGGTGCAAAGATATAAATTCCCTTCAAGACAAAATATAACGAAATATACAATACAAACACCACAACATTAGAACGAATATCTTACAATGTGGAAGGACTTCGTGAACCTAGTACAAAATATCTATTTAAGACTCGAATAGATAACAAACTTCAAACTGAATTGCTGTCAGGGTGCACTGATGAACTGTATGAACACATTGTATTCTCTCTACACTCCGCTGCAAAAGAAGCTCTAGGAATTAAGACGAAAGACATGAACAGACGAAACAACAATGTTATATGGGACAAGACAGTGGAATAGTAGTAGAATAGGAATACAATTAAATAATGACACCCATTTATATACGCTTCATTTTGCAGATGACCAAGTGGTAGTGACCCAAGATAAAGAAGACCTCGAATTTATGACGAGGAAACTATTTAAAAAATACGCAGAGTGGGGATTAACTGTTAACTGCAGTGAAACTAAATATATGTGTATCGGTGGAGAAAAAACAGATTTGGAAGTGGATGACAATATCATAGTAAAATCTTGTTCTGATTATACCTACCTTGGAACAAAGATCAGTCAAAGTGGACGAACTGAAGAAGAAATATTGGAGCGAATAACTAAAGAGAAAAAAGCTATCGGATGCCCAAACTCACTATTATGGTCAACAAACATCTCCAAGGAAAGAAAACATCTTTTATACATTGCAATATTTAAAAACGTTGTAATGTATGGATGTAAAACATAGCAGATAAATAAAACTTTAGAACGTAAACTGCTGGCTTTTGAAATGGACTTTTGGCGAAGATCTGCCGAAAAGTCAAGGATCGAATGGATAACCAACGAGAGAATTAGAGAGATTATGGGCATAAAGAAAACTATTCTCGATGAAATCGAACACTATGAAACCGGATATGTATATATATATATATATATATATATATATATATATATATATATATATATATATATATATATATATATATATATATATATATATATAATAGTGGGGGTAAGACCGTCAGTCGAAACCTTGTAATATGGCTAACTTGTTGCTAAATATTGCCGATCACCAAAGGTTTGAAAAAAAGAATTGTTCTATCTAAGGTTTTCACTTTACCGACGCTATTAAAAAAATGATAGTGTGAGGTAAATTAGTTGAAGTACAGATGCAGCGTGATTTATTTGGTCAGTTATTGTTACTTGTTTTGAGTAACACGTTAAATATTGACGCTGGTCTTTTATTTATCCATTAACTTTAATTCCATTAGCGATATGCCTTTTTGATGAAGCGATCTGCAAAACGATCAATCAGTATTATTGAAAATTATTGAAAACATTGGAAAAGGACATTGCTACTAATCCACCAGGAACTTGTGACCTGATGCTTTTCAATGACTCTTTAATGTTTTACGTGATAATAGACGTTCCACTGACTTTTTCAAATATTTCTAAGAAGTACCTGTCAATTTTTACTAATGCACATACGATCATAATAATATTTAATTAATCTTTTTTTCCATAAGTCTTCTTTAAGGAGCAGGATACTGGATCAACATTTTTTTATAAACAGTTCCGATTAAATACGATCTGTGAATTTCGCATGAATTTTAAGGATTCCTTCATTTAGTTTTTGTGCAATAATTGGCAAGATGTCCATTATGCTTCATTTATAGATGAGAAAATAATTTACATAAATTATAAATCATGCTATAAATATCTAAAACAGTATTTTACTTTTGCCAGTTACAATTTTGACGCTGTTTTTATATGGTGTTCTGATATCTATATTTTGATAATATTGCTAGAGAATATGACTCACATTCACAGCCATTTAAAACTATATTAAAGGTATGTGAATTTATATAAATTATGTGCAAATATTGAGCCAAATATGTATGCATCGTTGCCAGGGTTTCATGCTTTCACCGAATGAAACTTTAATATTACCTTTTATAGAAGAGGGAAAAAACCATTTGAGATGACAGGAGAATCCCAAGCCAACATTAATATCTTTACTGACATAACAAATATTGAGAACTATAATTTAAATGAGCTGCAGAAAACAATTGAATAATTGGCTGGTTAAATGTATGGGATAAAAGGAATTGTTAACGTGAACTTAGCAAGAGTTGCGTTGCTATATGTGTGAAAAATTACAAAATGAAAGAAAAATAGATTATTTGTGGAGTCATACCTACGACCCTGTTCTATCAAATTTGTTACCCTTGGATTTTCAACAGGAAGACAGATATGACAAATATTGTTTCATATCAAATGGTTTGACGGCAATCAAATGCCACCAGCGATTGCTCGTAATAAACACCATCGGTGCACGACAGGTGCTTTTTAAATTTATTCTCACAAGAAATCTGTACTAACTTTATAAATAACTAACGTTGAAATAATTTTTAATGACTGCAATATTCTTTTAGAAAACGGCGAAGAGATTGGAACAATTGATATTTGCAGGAAAAAAAAGAGGAGAATGATAGAGAAGATAATCTAGAAATCAAAATTTCTGATAAATCATATGACGGCAGCGAAGTCACTACGAAACTGATGCTGCAATAGATTTTAACGAGATATAAATCAACATTTTTTCACGTTTGTGTCTAAATTTTTAATGTGTGATGTAATAACAATATTAAATGGAGGCGATATTGTGAATGACTTTTATTTATAAATTTGTAGTTTGTATTTTTTATTTTAATTAATTAACGTGATTCTGAACATTCAAGTAAAACTTGTGAAACTGGGGTTGCAAGCATCTTGATATATCAAAAGTAGCATAATAGGGTTTGAAATTAATATATGTCATAGCTTTAGCATTTTTAATAGTAAAAATAATCGCCAGCTGTATGTTTACTAGGATAAACGTCGTCAGTTAACCTATGAAAGTTATTGGATGGAGTTCGAGTTCTCTAACAACAAGGCACATACAAGGCCTAGACTGACGGTCACTATTAATTCAGCTAATTATTTTCTTTTCATTATTTACCGAATAAAAAGCATGTGAATGAATTCCATGTGGTATGAAATGATTTTATATCTTAAAATTCTTATGTTATGAGTTCTGATCAGCCCCTGACGTATAATCCCCCATTTTCAATGTGACTCTATTTTTTATTTTAATTTATTATACAGAGAATCACCACACCAAGCTTACAGAGGTAAAGTAAGTTTAAAAGGCTTTTTTCACAAACTCAGTAGCCGCCTATTACTACCTCCATCACTATTGGCATAGGTGATGATCGTATGCTTTATGAGGCAGATAAGAACAAACATTGATATGATTATCAACAGGTATGAAATAAGTGACCCATTTGAGTTATCTTACTTCTCAACCTAAATTAAATAAATTAGTCGAAAGCACGTGAAAAATTTTCTAGGTCGCATCTTCAGCAGGGGAATCTCTTAGATAAAGGAAGAATAGTTGGAAACATCAAGACCGAACAAGTATAATTTAGCTATAAAATAACTCTGCTTTTAGAAACTTATAGTGAAACCTACCCAATTTTACAGGTAAGAAAAACTTGTCTAGATTTAATAAACCCAGTATGGGTAAATGCCCTCCTATGGAAAATTTGAAGTGATTTGCAAATTCTTATACATTACCAATAAAAATAGAGCAGTGCCGATTTTGAATACCAAACATTGAACTGTTTTGAAAACATACTTTAGTTTCTAAAATAAATTTTCACTTTGAACACCTAACCATTCCCTAATACATTTACAATAAAGGTATGAATTTGATTTCCCTTCAAACCCTGTTTATATAGTAAATATTTTATTTTATCACTGCATGAATTTTCAATTTTTCCACTTTTAGGAGTAAAATTTAATGGTAATTTAAAATCGGCTAAAGAAATATTGCTTCGTGATTCAACAGCCTTCCTAGGCCGTCAGCAGTAATGTGGTAAATTACTACTCTGCTATGTTGAATCTTTACTTCTCTAACTTTAAGTCAACTGTAAAAGCTGACTATCTCATAAAATGCGATCCTTACCACCCTCCATTTCAACTAACATTACATTTAAGTCATTCAAAATATTTAAACCATCCTGATTATTATTGTTATGATTTTGAATATGCTATTTACGACCTAATGAGTAATTTGATTGGTTTTCAATTTTGAGTGAAGATATTGATGTAACCTTGAATTACTTGTACTGCGTTCTAAAGCACATTCATTCAACAGAAAAATTTCCGCACTGGTTTCCTACGAGGCTGAGAAGTCTTATATTTCAAATGAGAATTACCCATAAAAGTCACAAGGAATCAGGGAGCGTGGATGATTAGATTTGTAACTAGTGAATGTTATCAGGGCAATATAAACACTGTTGAAAATTCTATTAATGGTAACTCAAAATTTATTGAGAATTTGGTACGTTCTAAATTTAATATAGGTTCTTTCTCAGAAGAAATATATCTGGACAATTACAGAGCTGATAATGGTGCCAATATTGCTGATCTTTTTATAAAAATTTTTCATTAGTTTTTAACCCTAAAACTCTTTGGAATTCGCAACCCATGCCATCTGCACATATTTCAGCGAATTCTTTGATAAAGTGAATCATAACATTTTACTCTCCAAATTATAAGGCTTTGGAATTGCTGGAACGCTTTTGTGCTGGCTGGAGTCGTATTTCTTGAACAGGAAGAAACAAGTTAGAATCCAATCCATTTAGTGTCACTTCTGAAATTCCCCAAGGTCACCATTTGAGTCCTCTTCTTTTCAGTATTTTCATAATGCTGCTTGCCGATGACTTCAAATTATTCACACTTGTAACATCCCATTCTGATATACAATCTTTTCAAAATGATATTTATACAGTAGTCACCTGGTGCTTGTCTAATAGTATGCCATTAAATATAGAGAAATGTTTTGTTTGAAGGTCATAGACAACGATGTTTCTTGCGAAGTAGTAGATATCTGTTGGACTTCTATTGTCTTTATTTTTGTTGAATATCACGACGTTTCGGCTAGTAGTTATCTCTAGCCGTTTTGAAGTGAAAGTAAATAAATTCCGTAGCTACATGACTATTTAGACTGAAAGTAAATGCAGTGGAATGTGACTGAGATGGGTGCAGTCATACCTGCTATGGCAAAATCCCTTTTTTTTATGCTGCATTTAGTTTTAGTTTACAATTACTAAGAAGTGGTTTCCACACTTCTCTTGTATCTAATCATGGTTTACTAAAACAACTCGGGTTCTGATGTATAACCGCGGCTTCTTTGAATTTCCGTTTTCTCCAATATTGTTCTCGGTGTAGTATTTTAGCTTTAGATCATTTTATGTGGTGTCCATGAATCCAGGCATGGTTGGCGGCACCAAATTTTTCTGTTTCTTTTTGATCCTTACGTCAAGAGGTCTCTTTGTTTCGCCAACACAGAAATTGCCACATTCACATGGTATCTGATATACACAGTTCATCATGTCCCTTTGAGTTGATTTGACCCTAGTGAGCCGACTTCTCAGAGAGTTATTTGAATTGAAAACAACGTTGATTTTATATCGTTTTCCTATCTTTCTAATTTTTTTTGAAATACCTTTAACATAGAGGATGTTCAATACTGGTTTTCGTTCTTCATTCGTTGTCGATATTGTCCTATTTCTGCGTTTTTCTAAAAATTTATTCACTAGATATACTGGGTATCCGTTGGCTGTCAGATCGTTTTTAATGTAATCTATCCCTTTCATCAAGTTCTCGTTGGAGTTGCAGAGAGTTAAGGCTCTATCTACGAGATTTCTTATAATTCCTTGTTTGGTGTTGTTGGAGTGATTATATTGTCCTGTGTGCGTGGCTTTTCTGTAAACCGAAGTTCGAATTTGTCTGCGATTTCTTTCAAGCAAGACATCTAAGAACGGTAATTTATTTTCTACTTCTTTCTTCATGGTGAGTTTAATAGTTGGACTGACATTGTTGAGATGAAAAAGGAAGTTTCGAAGTTCTTCGTCGTTTTCACTCCAAATAATAAAAGTATCGTCCACGTACCTGAGCCATAACTTTGGTTTCTTAGTTGCGGACTCAATTGCAAACGTCTCAAACCATTCCATGAAAATATTTGCGACCACCGGTGAGAGTGAAGATCCCATCGGTAGTCCATCATCTTGGATGTAGAATTTTTCCTTTTTTTGAAAATAGGAATTAGTCAAACAATTTTCCAACAACTCCACAATGGCGTGCGGTAGTAATGATGTTCTTTCTGCTAAGGTTTGGTCTTCTTCATAGAGAAATGTTGTATTAGGTTCGGTCCTGTTAAGAACACTCTTGCTTATTAATATTTGATGAATGGTGCTGTGCTTAAGAAGGTTCAGGTCGTAAAGAACTTAAGAGTTGGTTGATCTTTTCTGAGCATTTTGTTAAAATATCTTGTAAAATTAATCAAAATATCATGTAAGGATTTTAAAAGCGTCAATGCCAGTAAAATTTTGTTTATATCATTTGTTAGATCTGTGTTAGAATATTGTTGCATAGTTTGGTCACCATGTTATCAAATATACATAAATCGCTTAGAAAATAATCAGCATAAATTTGCATCGTACACCATTTTAAAAACCGGAATTTATTTAACAAGTGGCCAAACTATGGCTTATCTGAACCTATCGTCACTTACTTCAAGAAGAATCCACTATGACATCTGCTTTTTCTACAAGATACTTAATAACTATACAAAAAGTTCTGAATGTTTGAAATTATTTCTTATTCATGTTTCACGTCAGGCTCGTAGTTCATCTTCTTCTACAATGCCTCGTTGTCATACTTTTTACTTATTGTATAGCCCCGTTAATAGAATGGCGGTGAATTTAAATCTGTATTAGTACAGATTAGATTTTTTTAATTCTGCTGAAAATGTGTTCAAAGCTTCAGCCAGGAAGGCTATCTTAGGTTAAGATTTACTTGTAAATGTTGAATTACGTTAATAAACTGTTATTTATTTGTTATTTATTTTATTAAAACTATTTGACAGATTGGTTTGAAATTTCACATATGTTCATAGGAAGGATAGAATATTGCAGCAACAATATGTTTTTTATATCAATGCTTCTATGTGGCAGTCTAGAAACTTTTCAAATCATCTGGCATTGATGTATTCAGTTGATCTGTGGCCCATAACTTCTGGCACAACCTGTATATAAGGGATTAGTATTAGTTGTTATTTTTAGCAATTTAAGAATTATTAAATGGTTAAGAAAAAGGAAAAATTAGTTATTGTGTGGCTGCAAGATTTAAGTTCAACAGCACAGTATTAACCAATACGAAAACCAAAGCCTCTTATAATAAACTATATCAAGTAAACTAAACGGAAATACATATACTTTAAAATCAAGATAAAGAAAGCAACGTTCCTTAATGCCATTTTATAAATGACTTTTTAAACTGTTGTCCGTCCCTCCTTCAAAATGAAAAATCACATTATAATTAACTAACCGAATTTACGCCCAACATACATCAGTCAAACCGCGTCATCAACAAAAAATCTTAATCTGCATAACACATCAACATGGGCTATTATTTAAACAATAACCTAAAAAGAGATTGTTTCTTTATCGTTTCTTTGCTAATTTATTCGTTTAGTGAATAAACAAAATGGATACCGTATGACGTTATTAGTTAAATTTCGACTAATTTTTAAATTATTCCGACAAATTTTTGAATTAATCGGTTGATAGTGAAAACACTAATAAAACTTGTTTAAGTGATTTATTTACTGAAAATTTTAGATTTATTTAAGGTATATTATATCAGATCCGGCTTTAGTACCGTTTTATTTAAATCATTTTTTCAATATTTAACGTTGTCTGTTCTTACCAAAAGTAATAATAAATACAGTGCAAAACAAGTTAAAATTTTTACAAATTCATTAATATGGTGAGAACAAAGTTGGTTGAGATATGACGATGATACCTTCATCGTATGGAAGGGCAATGATCAAGAACCTAATGATTTTTTGAAACAATTATGTTTACCATGGAAAAAGAGGTAAATGATCAATTGTCCTTCCTAGATGTCATGATGAACCGTTCAAACAAAACTATTACAACTTTAGTATATAGGAAGCCAACATATACTGGACAATATCTTAACCATAGTTCTAATCATTCTATTGTAACAAAACGGGGAATTATCGCAACCTCTATAATCGCGTTATATCTATATGCAATAATGTCGATTCATTGGAAAAAGAGGTAACAATTTTTAAATTCGATTTACAAGAGAACGATTATCCTTTAAAATTAATGGACGACATTATAAATAACTTTAGAATTCCGACCACTGAACAGCAACAAACACATTCCTTGTTCATAATTCCGTACATTAAGGGAACATGGGAGAAAATAATTTTTAAATCCTTTAAAGCAGGAAATGCACTTAAAGCTCATTTAACAAACTGAAAAACTACCGATAAGAAAGAATATCTTTACAAAGTTAGAATTAAGGAACATAAAACTCATACACAAAAAGGGGAAAAGTCGAGATCAGGTATTGGTATAGAACATGTCTGGGATAAACAACACCATATAAAATGGTTTGAAGCTGCCGCAATATATATGGAACCCAACAAGAAAAAAAAATTATAGAAGCAGCTTACATTAAAAATAATAATGGAATCTTCACTAAACCCAGTGTTGAGATACCTAATTTTTGGCAACTACTACTTTATAACATCAAATCAGTGAGGTGTGTACAGAATCGAAACTTTGCGCTTGAATGGACACAGTCCCTATATATGCTCGTAGCCTTAAGATAAACATTCAGTTTATTCTTGATATCAATTAGAGATATAACGTAATCGAAACGTCGTAAAAATAAACAAAAATAAACCACATTTCAGTTAAACTACTGAATCATGTTGCTGATTGCTACTTTTGCTTAACAAAAATCCTGGGGTTTTCTAGTAACAGCAAACATAAAATTGAATATCTTAATATCCCTTCAGCCATAAGACCTATACTTCAGAACGCTTCTAACATACCTGTCACTAAGCCTCCAGAAAAATAGGAAATCTCCTCGGAATCGAATGAACTAAGTGATTTTAAATCAAAAATCTACTTTTCAGAGGAAGATGATTATGAATGTAGTAGCAGTAAAGAACCCCATGTTATATCTCAGGAAGAGCACAATCATTTTATTTGCGATTTGGTGCTTGGATTTTGTTTACAACAGTGGCATCTCTTACAAAATGTAGCGAAAATTTCCACGTTTCGAAAAAGTCTATGCTGGCAGAACTTTTCTCAGTGCCAAATGACTGTTATTATATTTTGGATTTAAGCAACGCATTTGGCCTTTCCTATAAACATATCAAGTCTCTTCTCTCTCTCTCTCTCTCTCTCTCTCTCTCTCTCTCTCTCTCTCTCTCTCTCTCTCTCTCTCTCTCTCTCTCTCTCTTGTCAACCTCTGTCCTTTCATTCCTGGATGTAGGTCTCTGTCAATTGTTTCCATCTCTCTCTATTCTTCGCCAATCTTATCCACTGTTTGTCCGCCACTGTCCTTATGTCATCTACCCATCTTTTCTGAGGTCTTCCCGTGCTTCTTATTGTCTCCCTTGGTCTCTATTCCAGGATTCTTCGTGTCCATCTGTTGTCCTCATATCGAGCTATGTGACCAGCCTATCGCCACTTCATCTTTGCAATCTCCTCCATGATGTCCTTGACTTTCGTTTTGCGTCTTATCTAGGTGTTTCTAATCCTGTCTCTTAATGATATTCCAAGCATGTTTCTTTCCATCGCTCTTTGGGCTATTTCTAATATTTTAGTGGACATTTTGGTGAGAGACATTGTCTCTAATCCATACGTACACACCGGTAATATGCATGTGTCGTATACTTTTCTTTTTAGATTTATGGGAATTGAATTATTTTTTAGGATGTATGCAAGTTTACCGAAAGCGGCCCATGTCAGCTGTGTTCTTCTTTTTATTTCAGCATTCTGGTTTGATTTCCCTAGTCTGATGTCATGACCCAAGTATACATAGTGTTCGGCGTTTTCTATCCTCTGGTTCTGTATTGTTATGTTTGCCTGTTCGTGGCTCATTATTTTTGTTTTGTTGTAGTTCATTTTAAGGCCTACAGATGCGGATACGTCATTCAGCTGTTGTAGCATTTCGTTCAATTCTTGGAGATTAAGATTATGTCATTAGCAAATCTGAGATAGTTCAAGTATATTCCGTCGATGTTTATACCTTTGATGTCCCATTTAAGCTCCTTAAAAATGTCCTCTAGGACTAGAGTGAACAGTTTTGGCGAGATAATGTCCCATTGTCTCATTCCCCTTTGTAGTTTTATGGGGTTCGTTTTCGACTTGTCGTCTATTTTTATTTGAATGGTTGCATTTTCGTATATGTTCTTTATGATGTTTATGTATCTTGAATCGATTCTTGCGTTTTCTAAGGATTGTAATACTGCCCATATTTCGACGGAGTCGAATGCCTTCTGGAAATCTACAAAAGCCATATAGAGCGGTATGTTATATTCGGTGCACTTCTCAATTAGTATTCTAATGGTGTGTAGGTGATCTGTGGTGCTAAAGTGTTTTCTGAATCCAGCCTGTTCGACAGGTTGGTAAAAATCGAGTTTGTTTGTTATGCGGTTGGTTATAATTTTGGTTAACAACTTGTAGGTGTGTGATAGTAGGGATATTGGTTGGTAGTTTTCAATATTTATATTGTCCCCCTTTTTGAATATTAAGATTACTTCGGAGTTATACCAATCCTGTGAATCCTTCCCTCTTCAATTATTTTATTAAATAGAATCTTCAATATTTGTTCCATTTTTCTGCCGCCAATTTTCAGCATCTCTGCTGTAATTTTGTCTTCTCCTGCACATTTATTGTTCTTTAATTTATTTAGTGCCATTCTTATCTCTGAGTTTGTTACTTCTGGAATTTCCTCTGAGCCTATGTTAAGTATGGTTCTTTTTGTTCGTTGTTGCTCTTGTTGTGCGTGTGGCGAGTATAGCTTGGTGTAGAATTCTTCTATAGCTCTGCTTATTTCCTTTTCGTCCTGGACAGTCACGTTTTTGGCGTTATTTATTTTTATTATTCTTGTTTTGCCTCTTGAGTTTTTTGTTTTTAGTACTTTCATGTTGCAGTTTTCACTTATTGTGTCTTTTATTAGTTTATTGGTGTAATTTCTATTATTTTTTCTAATTTCCTTTTTCATTTTCTTGTTTAGAGTTTTGAAACTGTCTGTTGTTCGTCTCAAGGTATTCGGTTGTCGTTTGGACGTCTTTATTATTTTTGATTTTGAGCAGACCTTTTTAACCGATGTGTTTATGGTTTCTTTTATTTTCCTGGCTAGTTCGTTTATTTGCATTTGCTTTATTGTCTCTATTGGTGTTAGTCTTTTTTCTAATTCATATTGATATTAACTCTTCGAAGACAAGTCTAAACACAGACTTATTGTTTAATGGAAATGAACAGCCATATGTTCCCATAGCTCATGCTGTAAATATGAAAGAAATGTACGAGAACAGCATAAAATATGAAGATCCTAAATGGAATATCTGTGCCGATCTAAAAGTTATACAATATATATATTATAAAAAGGCCTTAAATAGAGACGGAAAAGTTTTTCATTTGAGACGGAAGCTCGCGAGTATAAGTTAGCTAAATCTTAAAGAAGAAATGTTCGTTGGACCACAAATATGAGAACTATTAAAGACGAAAATTTTGAAACTACACTTTCGAGAAAAAAATAGGGCGTTGACTTATTTTAAAAATGTATGTAGCCACTTCCTAGGTAACAAGAAATCGGAGAACTACAAAGATCTACAAGTTGCAAAACTTATACAATCTTACACCACGTTAGGTTGCAGTCTATCACTTAAGCCGCATTATTTTATTATTAATGAACACCAACTTGTGAGAATAATTTTTATAGAAACAATGCAATTGTAATAGGACAGATGGTTTTAGAACACTAGAGTTGACAATGTCGTACGAAAAATATCGTACAAAATAACAAGATATAATTCTTATCTAGATTTTTCTGGATCCCCTGAATTTGTTCTTCACATCATTTGGACGATTAGTTGGATAATTAATTACATAATAATCGTTTTCAACATAAAAGGTCAACTTAAAATATATTAATCAAATTTTTGCCCAACCTACCGCGTAAATAAAAAATTTTAATCTCTGTACCACATCAACATGGGCGGTTATATAAACAATAAGCTAAAAAGATATTATTTCTTTATAGTTTCTTTGCTAATTTATTTACGCAACAAATAAACAAAATGAATAGCGTATGACACGACTCCGGTTAATTTTAGAATTTATCGAATGACATTAGAAACATAAATATAACTTACGTTTATTGATAATGTTTTATGAAAGGACTGGCTTAAACCATTTCAACTTTAATTCTTATCGCGGTTTATACTTTTTTCCTCGGGTTTAAGTGCACCCATTTTGTACTATTCTCATTTTAAATTTTTTTCTTAAGCATTTAAAAATATATTTTAATAGCTCTAAACTTGCACTATAATCTTTTTAGTCTCAAATTTGCTTTCATATTCTTTATAGTTTTTTATCTTTTCCTCTTTGTTACTGATTTTTTTATCATTTTTTTATGTTTTTGAGTAACATGCAAATATACTTTTGCTTGATTGAAATGTACTTTCTTGCTTATCACGTTTGTTTTAGAATCCTTTTCGAATATATATCACTACATAGAATAAAACAAAGTCGCTTTCTCTGTCCCTATGTCCCTTTGTATGCTTAAATCTTTAAAACTACGCACCGGATTTTGATGCGGTTTTTTTCAATAGATAGAGTGATTCAAGAGGAAGGTTTATATGTATAATAACATCCATTAAATAGTGGAGAAATACTGTTATTTTTGAGGTTTCTAATGTGATGTCGTTAATTATCATATTTTTTTCCGCTTACATTGCAAACGCAGGCTGAACCCTACGAGATTTATCAAAATAATGTACTAATTATTTGTACACATTGAAAAGGTCTACAGAAAACTCCGCGATGGTATATGTCTATCTCTCATGGATATCCCACAATAAAATTTTTTTGTCATTTACTTTTTACGACAAATAATGGCAAATTTTGAAGCGATTTTAACCAATACAGCATTAATCCTTATCCAATTAAATAGCTTAAATACATTGTTGATTTAATATAGATCTATATGGTCCTTTACAGCACAAGATTTAAATGAATATTTTCGAAGATATTACAGATTTAAAATTGCGGGAAGTAGCGCTTGCGGCGGTACCGGCCGACCGGGGCGGCGGCAGCGTGCCTATAAATAGCGCGTCGGAGGCCGATGTAATAATTGTTGTAAAAATAAAATAAATAGTCACAGTTTTTCTGTAGTGTATTTAGTATCAGCATTGCACCCATGCGAAGCCGGGGCGGGTCGCTAGTATATATATATATATATATATATATATATATATATATATATATATATATATATATGTTATGGCTTTCGGGCATCCTGCGTATGTGCTGAGTTCCTCTTAGGACTGTTCTTTATGTAAGAGGCACCACAGACAAGATCGCAAAAATTCTCAGGAGACAAAACAATGAAACTATTTTCACCACAGACCATAAAGTAAAAGATCTCTTATCAACACCTAAAGAAAGAATCTCTCTAGAAAACCAGGAAGTGTACCAAATTCTATGCTGAGAATGCAGCTCATCTTACGTAGGCCAAACCAACTGTAAAATAAACGCCAGAAGAAACGAACATATAAACGCTGTCAAGCAAAAAACAATTTCTTCTGCTCTGGACCAACACTGGTTAAACACAGGACATAAAATAAATTTCTCAGGAACAAAAATGCTATCGAGATGTGAAAACCTGTTCACAAGAGTTATAAGGGAAGCCATTGAAATTGCAGAGGCCCAACAACTTAAATAGCAGAGATGATAGCCAGCGAGTGCCTAATATTTGGAAAAATCAGCTTACAAAACATCAACCAGTACCACTTAGTAATGAAACAGAACTCGGCAATGCAACCACAAACACTGGTAACAGGGCCAATGATGCGCCGCAGGTCTCGCAACCTGATTGGCCAGAACCATTGGAAAAACAAGCGCGTCCAACGTACATACGAGACCGACAGCGCCCGAGTCGTAGGCGTCAGTTCGTTCGTAGACGCCATACAGTGAGCTTTGAAAATGGTGAAATTTCACCGAAACGTCAGCTGCCTTACAGTCCTGAGAGGGACTCAGCACATACATGGGATGTCCGAAAACCTTCGATTACATATATATATATATATATATATATATATATATATATATATATATATATTATATTATATTACTTTTAATAGTGAATAATCCAGCACAACTGGAGGATGCCAAGCGTTTGCCGCAACCGAGTATAAGGAAAGACACGACTCAGCTACTAAGATGTTCCATCAAGAGTTAGCAAATAAGTTAAAACTATTGCAGATAGCAAAAGTGCCTCATTTAAACAACGAGATCAAGTTATATTGGGACCTAACGATGCTAACAGATCAAACAGTTGCTCATAATAGGCCAGACATTATACTAACAGATAAAATTTCTTGGCAAACTACACTGATTGACATTGCTGTACCTAATAACAATAACCTAGGACCAAAGTACAATGAGAAGATCGCCAAATACAGAGATTTGGAGGTGTAAATCCGCAGACAGTGGGCAATCAACAGCCTTTACACGATTCCTATAATACTGTCAACAACTGGAGTGATACCAAAGAACATCAAGGGACTGGGCCTTAGTGAGCATCCATATAAACAGATTCAGAAAGCAGTAGGAAGTACAGAAGGCCACGCCCCCAAGAACCCAATAACATGGAAAGGGTTCCCAGAGTACTTCATACTTTTAATGTCTTTGTATACCTAGTAGGAGTCAATAATCCCTGGAGGGAGTGCGAAGCCGTTTGGCGTGTAAATCTGTTAGTGAATAATATAGGCTCTTAAGAACCTTTAAAGCAATAATGTATGATAAATTAGAGAATAAATTAAAAGAACCAATTAAAAGAATAAGACGTATAGAAAAATAAGTTTAAATCAAATTCGAAAAGTTAGTCCATCTTCTATTCAGTCTAAGTTATTATTGCTCTTCAAATATATGAATATTCCTCAAACTGAAGAAACAAAGTTTCCTGTTTGAGGTGATTGCTAAGTAACTACAATATAGCTATGATGGTCTACAAAATAAACATAAAAAGGGTAAATTTTACAATAAATTCCAAGTCAGTATTCGTGTATAGAACAAATTAATTAAAACCTTCTTTTAGATATAATAATTTTTGGAAAATGAAGAAATTTCCAGTGGTTTTGGTGAACTACAAAAATATACCATTAACAAATGAATATGAAATTGTTAATGCCTTTGTAGACCATTTTGCTTCTGTCTGTGCTGAAAAATTGAATGATCATGCAAACTTGAGGAGGAGCTCTTTGACGTAGCTCATTAAAATTTTTATCCTTTCAAATTTAATACTTTATATATTATTGAATATGATTGAAAGTTTGGATAACATTGACTTAAGAAAAAGCCTTTTTTGCTTTTACCTGATAGTGCCAGGCGCGGATCCAAGGGGGGGGGGCGGTGGGGGCGATCCCCCCCCCCAAGAGCTTTGAGTTTAGGAAAATGGACCCGATGTTTCCTCTTATACTACAATTTATTTAAGAACTAGAGAAAGTAATAAATCATTTTTTATCCTTTTTCTCTTCGCAAACTACCTGTGTTCTTTAGTCCGGTGTCTTTAGCAAAATCAGTTAGACACATATATTTTTCATAGGAATGGGTTAGAAATTTTATAATCAAAAATACCGACCTATAATAATGGACTAAAACGTAGCCTTATTCTCTCAAAAAATTCGAAGTTATAATTTAAATACTTACAAAATATCCATTGTCAAAAATACAAAAAGGTAAATATATATAAAAAAAAATCGTCCATATAATATTAAAATATTTTTGGGCTATCGGTCATTTTATTATTAATTAAAAACATTTTTAGGGTATTTGACGTGTCAGTTTATTTATTTCTTAAACCATCTGCAGTATTACAATTAAACACTAAAAAGAGATTCAAATGTAATTACTTTTTTATGTTGTAATTAAAATTAGACCTACTTATTTTTATTTCTATTATACTGATATCTTAATTTAATTTACTTTATTATATGGAAAAAAAATAAGATAAACATGTTAATTCTACACGCTTAAGAAAAAGACACAAATACAATGATAAAATAATAATAAACTTACGGCTAATTGGCATTAAATATATATAAAATTAAAGAGTAGGACATACTAAAATAAAAATATATAAAAAAAAACATATAAACAACATTAAACAATAAAATACAACGAAAACAAAAATTTAAATAATAAATTGAGTTTACACTAATTAACATTACGTATGTAATTCCTAATCAAAGTCAGTGAAACTATCTTCGCTCAAATTAATTATAATTGGTTCCTCTATCTCACCGATCATGAGATCGAGTTCTCACATTTCGTTTTATTCTTTTATTATATGGATTTTTTCCAATTTTCCGCAGTAACTTTATTCAAAAAAATCTTTCGAAAGTTCAGTTAAATTACTAATTTTGTTAATTGTGTTATTTCTAGCAACTCTACCTTTTACTGGAGAGAGATATTTACTTCTTCAACGGACAGTTTTCGGACAATCTATAGGAACAGATTTTCTATCTGGTTTTTCCTAGCAAAAATTAAGTTCTCTGAGCAGTTTCCAGAGATCAGTTCTTTTAATTTCAGGTAAATCGCGATCTTCACTGATTTTAGTTAGAATTTTGTAGACGATTGGGATCCGCTTCTCATAATAAAATCTATATATCCAACCCCTTTAATTGCAGTTTTCATTTCTTCTTCCAACGAGGGTTTTCATCTGCTTGTGATCAAATGTTGCTTGGGAGTACTAACAATTCCAGTCGTTTTTTCTCCTTCAGTATTTGGTACATAGTAGATTTTGCAACTCCTGTCATGTTGGAACACATCTCAATAGAGCTTTTAACATTATTATCTAGATATATAATATATAAAAACAAACGCAAACAAGGTAAATCACTAAGAACAAACTGTAAGGTGTACTTTTCTCACTGACAGAAATTAAATTAAACTATCAGAATTTTTATGTTGCAGTAATATAATGAAATATAATTAGATTTACGGCAGTTCTCAGTTACCAGCGGCACTGGAGCAGGTACGTTGGAGGTTTCGGTAACAATTTTATTACTCTCTTAAGTTCTTGAATAGAGTATAGGAATGTGTGTACTTGCGATCGCCCCCCACCCTCCCAAGAGCTTTGAGTTCAGGAAAATAGAACCCATTCTGTCTTTTATAATAGGAATGAGTATGCTGCTTGCACTCCCCCCCCCCCCCCCGTGAACAACTTGCCTTTCTTGACATACTGTACTTTTGTGATATCACCGCCCCCCCCCCCCCAAAGAGAGGGGCTGGATCCGCCCCTGGATAGTGCAGAAATATATACCATAAAACATACATAATCAAAGCACAGTTATAACAAACCAGCATGGTTTTAGCAAAGTAAGATTAATAGTAACAAATTTGCTAACATATACTGAATATATAACAGAATCTTTGAAAGATAATAAAGCAATTGAATCCATTTACACAGATTTTTCAAACGCTTTTGATAAATTGAATCATGAAATTTTGTCATGCAAAATTGTTCAGATATGGTATAAAGGGCTCATTTTTGCAATGGACTAAATCATATATCTCACAATCAGATCGAAATCATTTTTAAAAGCCAATAACCGGCACCTTTGATGTTTCACAGGGAGCATACCTTGCACCATTATTATTCACTATATATATTAATGATATGTGATCATGTTTTTGCATTCTAATTTTGTATTATATGCAGATGAATTTTTAAAAAGGTATGTAGTGTGAGTTATGTGTGCAGTTTACAGAATGACATTAAGACGTTTTCTAGGTGGTGCATTGTAAACAAATTGATTTTGAATGTTGAAAAATAAATATATACAATTTTTCAGGTCAACTAATTTTAGAGAGAGTAATTATTTATTGAACAATCATAAAATCGAGAGTGTGAAATTTATTCGGGATGTTGGGGTTTTCTTTGACAACACACTTACTTTGTTCATCATGTTGATGTTTGCCGGAATAAAGCTCCCAAGATGCTTTGCTTCATAATGAGAAACACAAAGGATTTCAATAATATCAGTGCGATAACAATATTATATACTTCTCTCGTAAGACTATACTCGAAAAACTGTGTAAAGTCCTGTTTACGAAATCTAAACTGATAAGCTTAATTCAGTCCAAAGCAAATTTCTACGAATTATAGCAATTAAAGAAATATGTACCATAGAACATACATACAAGTTATATTTGAATAGTATAGACAAAGGATATTGCATTTTTTTATAAGATTTTGAATCGGTTGATTAATAGTCCAGAAGTAACTGAATTCTTTCAGCTACCTGTGCCTCCTAGACAACTGAGAAAATGTAAAGTATTCGAATTGACGCTTTAGCCAACCTTGTATAGAGAAAATTATGAAGATGATCCAATTATGAGAAATAGAATTTGGTTTCAGAGCGACTTCTTTAATATTTCTCTAAAATTATTAAAGTTTGTTTTAAAAAAGAGGTTACAATTGATCGTCGGAATTTGTATATTTGTAATATAAAATATATTTGTTATTTAATTTCTTCTGTAATTTATGTAATATCTACAAACAATGGTTTTTATATTTAGTACTTTTTGTGCGAATGGGCATGTACCATTTACAAATTTACGAGGAATATATATATATATATATATATATATATATATATATATATATATATATATATATATATATATATATATATATATACATATATATATATATATATATATATATATATATATATATATATATATATATATATATATATATATATATGTAATCGAAGGTTTTCGGGCATCCCGTGTATGTGCTGAGTCCCTGTTGAGGACTGTAAGGCAGCTGACGATTCGGTGAAATCTCATTCAACATTTTCAAAGCTCACTGTATGGCTACTACGAGCGAACTGACCCGCGACTCCGGTGCTGTCGGTACCGTGTGCGCATCGGACTCGTTCGTTTTCCGAATGGTTCCGGCCCATCAGATTGCGAGACCTGCGGCGCATCATCGGTCCTGTTGCCAGTGTTCGGGGTTGCGTTGCCCAGTTGTAATCTGTTTCGTTAGTAAGTGGTACTGGTTGATGTTTTGTAAGCAGATTTTTCCAAGTATTAGGCACACGTTGGCTATCATCTCTGCTATTTAAGTTGTTGGGCCTCTTTGCAATTTCAATGCTTCCTTTATAACTCTTGTGGACAGGTTTTCACATCTAGATAGTATTTTTGTTCCCAAGAAATTTATCTTATGTCCTGTGTTTTAACCAGTGTTGAGCCAGAGCAGAAGTTGTTTTTTGCTTGACAGCATTCATATGTTCGTCTCTTCTGGCGCTTATTTTACGGTTGGTTTGGCGTACGTAAGATGAGCTGCATTTTCCGCATGGAATTTCGTACACTCCCTGGTTTTCTAGAGGGATTCTTTCTTTAGGTGTTGGCACCGAAACGTCAGCTGCCTTACAGTCCTGAGAGGGACTCAGCACATACACGGGATGCCCGAAAACCTTCGATTACACATCACACCTCGACGGCTGCTCGACTTGGAAGCATCAATTGAAAATGCCAGCTGAGATGTTGACGAAACATCGTGAAGATTTTTCTATTAACGAACGGATTGAAAACTGGAAAAACACCAGTACACATTCCACCATCCGTGAAAACCTACGATACAGCATATATATATATATATATATATATATATATATATATATATATATATATATATATATATATTCCACTTTTACTGGGAGTTTTGCGGGGTACCTTTTATAAATAACTTATATAATAATTTAGTTCTGTGATTTGATTTATTGAGAATAATAAGACTAGTAGGTTTGCTACATTACAATTAAATATGTATAACAATACTGGTTACCTAATGAACCGGATTAACAAATGGACAATCAAAAAATTCGAAAGTTTTTTATTGTTAATAGTGATACAAGAAATAAACTGGTCAACATTTGCATATGCCGGCCCTATAACTTTGAAACTTTTACGATATGGATCTTACACAAATTTATTTAGAGCTTAAGGAAAACAGTACCAAAATTTCAACTACAATTTTTTGAAATTGTTATACTGTCGCATTTATTAAGAAATTGTGATTTTAGCAAGTTTGATTTATAGTTCCGAATAAATGCACTGAGCCTTACATAGCAATTTGGGTCCTTAATATTAAGGCAGGGGATACTGTGGGTTTGTTGAACAAGATTTCTTTTCCTATAAAAATGATGAAGAAATTGCTATAAAATAGTTTAGTGAATTTCACAAGGTTGCAGGAAATATAAAAAATGTGTCAAAGAATGAATACATTGAATCTGTAAGCGACAGTGACTCTGAGTTTTCTGAAAATGAAAAAAAAACTACTTCATGGGGATACTGGCATTTTCTTTCTTCTTCACATGATTTAGGCAAAATGTGGATTTATTTTCGGTTTATATACAAGTTCATATCACAGTTAAATTCACATTTTTGATTATTTTGAAAGTATTAATTAGAATGTTTTGAATTCATGTGGTTAAAATGTTGACTTGGCTGCAGAAATACTGTCTGTTATAATGTACGCTGCTATAGATCTCTATGTTTCAAAGAACAATATATATATATATATATATATATATATATATATATATATATATATATATATATATATATATACGCTAAAATGTCTAGCTTACAATAAAAGTATTAATCTAATATTTAAAAAGTTTTATTAAATTTAGAATCTAGAAATATCTAGATCATTGCCTTAAGAGAAAATTAAATTAACAAATAACTACGAAGGAAATTTAAAACATCAATTAATGTAGATTACAATAAATTTTTAAACACTACTAATTTAAGCAAAAAGTTATGAATAATAATAGTAATATTTAATGTACAGTTAGGGGAATGGACATTCTATTTCCACCTTCTATCAATCAGTTTATTGTCTCCATGATATAGAATAGTATAATTTTCCTGCTATAAATGACATTAATTTTCATAAGATTTCCATTAACAGTGATGGTTTTTTAATGAACTTATTTTTTTTTATTGTAGTCTTACACTCGCAATGACTCTTTCTTACATCTATAATATATCCATTGTTACTGCTGTCTTCCCACAGTTATCATAGTGATCGAAGGCAGGTCGTCAGGGTCAATGGATTTACCATCCCTGAGATTTAAATTCATTCTGGAATGCGTCAAGGTTCCCATTTGAGACCTATTTTATTTTTATTATTTATCAATGCCTTCCAGCATGGTTATTTGTTTTTTTGCTGACGACCTTAAAAAAATATTTCGCGTTGTTAACAGCCATATCAATAGTCATGTTTTACAACCTGATATTACTTGTTTCACTGCATGGCGCCATGCAAACTGCACAGACTTGAATATATATGAAAATGTAAGATCATCTCTTTTATTAGAAGATTGGTGTCAATACTACCAAACTATCATATTGGAGAGTCAGAGATAGTCAATTCTATTTAACAGTTAATTAAGATGTGTCTCTCAAGTCGAATGGATATTAGAGTTTTTAATGAGACAGTCTTTCGAGCTTAGAGATATTGTAGTATTTAAAACAATATACTTTTCTCTAGCTAGAAGTTACTTCGAAAACTGCTGAAATGTTTGTGCCTCAATCTATAGAACACATGCAAATAAGATTGAAAGAGTACAAATAAAATTGGCTAAAACGTCTCTCCCACAAAAATGTGCTCAAAAGAGTTTGGATTCTTTTGAAAAGCGTAGATTGAAACTTATGCTTTTTTTTTGTATTTTAAAATACTTATTAATAAAATTGGCTGCATAGAGTTGTTTTGTATGCTTCTCGAATGACCAGACCCGACGAAACATTTTTGACTTACTTGTAGTTATAGCTGAATAGATTTGAGACGAAATAATACAGAGTGGGCCATAAGTTCATAGGTGATTTTAAGAAGCAATAAATTGTGTCATAGCTAATTTTTATTTCTTTTCTTTTCCGATTTAGTAACTAGAAATCTGGAAGTTTAGTCTCACTATTCAGCAGAGGACCAAAATTGTTGAACTGTATTTTAAAAATCAACGGTCAATTATTGCGACTCAGAGAGCATATGAAGATATCTCACACAGGTGAGAAATGCTCCAGCTGAAATGACCATACGCAACATAGTTACGCACAACACGGTTCGGTGGCTGACTTGCCCTGTACAGGTGGACCATGCACTGAATTCAGCGCGTACAAGCAAGCGTTGAAGAAGAAGCAGGAACATCGACTAACGTCGTTCTAATGAACTGGGGTTAACCTAAACAACTGTTCGGCGTATTTTGAGGCATATTGGGTTATTTCCATATAAAATTCAACTGTTACAGCAGTTACATCCACAGGATTACCAACAGTGACTCCAGTACGCTGTTCGTTTTCAACAACTTTGTAGAAATAAACCTAATTTTCTGAACTGGTTAATTATGAGTGACGAAGCCCATTTGCAAATGAACGGTTTCATAAATAAGCAAAACTCTAGAATTTGGGCAACGGAAAATCCAAGAGTTATCACAAAACATAATTGTATCCTACAAAATGTACGATTTGGTGTGGAGTGATAGCTCAGGGTACCATCGAACCCTATCTCTTTGAAACAGAAGACAGAACTCCTTTGAACTTCAACAGTGCACGGTATAGGATCATGCTGAAAAATGTTGTTTGTTGAGCCTTAGAAAATAGATCAAAATGTGGTTTTAGAAATATGGAGCCACATCTAATACCATCAAGCCAATAATGCCGCTTCTATCAAAATTGTTTGGTGAACGGCTAATTCATTTTTATAGTCTATTCTTAGTTTGATATGTTGCTGATTTATTTCTGAGTCTCCCCAGGCTGGATTAGGGTAAGGTTTTTAAATTTTTATTGCATATGTTATTGTTTATTGTCATTTTAGATTTACAGAAGTATTTCTTGTTTACTGAACTATTTGAGCAGTTGCCAGTTATGTACTTAGATAATAAATAAATGAAATTTATACAGCACATTCTAAGCAAAATGAACTAGTTCTTAATCGAAAGATTTTTTTAGTCAAAGCTTTTTCATAAATAATAAACAAGAGCTTTTTTTCCTTAAAATTTATAAGGATACTTTCAGAGGCCGCTATTTCGCTAAATTAAAAAAAAAGCTTTAAGGACTAGATAGAGTATTAAACTAAAATTTTTTTGTTGTATTTATTTTAGATAAACCACTATGAAGTACTGACGATCATTACACACAAGGCATGATTTGTAAGAGAGCGTTCAACAATGAAGGCGATAACTTGGTCCAAAATTAATATTTTAGTGTTAAATTTTCATAAAGTCTACTTAAAATATAATGTAAAAACTTGGTGTTATGTCTAAAATAAAAAACAATACTTAACAGGAAAAAACGTTTTTTTATTTCTATTTTTTCACATCTCTAGCTAACCCTATCCTCTTCTTCTTCTTCAAGTGCCTTCTCCATTGCGGAGGTTGGCAATCATAATAGCTATTTTAATTTTTGAAGCAGTTGCTCTAAATAGTTGTTTTGAACTGCATCCAAACCATTCTCTTAGGTTTTTTAGCCATGAAATTCGTCGTCGTCCCACGCCTATTATGAAACTAAAAATATCTAAAAAACGGAATAAATTTTATAATCGCTATTCTCTAAATAATTCTGTGAATTAACTACTTATAAAATTTTTTGTTAATTTCAAATTGAGTGCTCAAAAAGTCATTTGTTTGATCCGTCATCTCCAGTCTGTGTTTCCCAATTCACCAAAGACTTTAGGCAAACAAATAGTTTGTGTATCAATTATAATTAACCATTCTAGGAACCTCTAAAGGTGCTGTTATGATATAGCTGTTTTTTTCCAAAGAAATACGCTACCATTTGCTGCAAAGTACTTTAAGCATAAGCAACTTTTGTTGTTGGTTCTTCATGGAAGACTCATACAGTCGACCGCTGTTTAGTTTCCTGCTCATATGCCTAGATCCAAGAGTGGTCACGTGTCACGAGCATTTCCTTGCACCAATCGAGACGAACCTTTTTTGAGCGGGTGTCAAAAATTGCGGGATTCTACGCGAACATAGCTTCTTCACGTGTACTTCAAGCAATATAATATATATGTTGGTATTACTAACATTCCAGGAATACCTCAACCTTATAGTATATTATATTATATTATCAGTTCATGCATAGTATCAATATTTTCATATACTCCAATCATTTCAGTGGCCATCACGCGACTCGTCCGTAAGCGAACTACGGCTACGATTGTATTCACTAAATCAACGATGTTGTGGACGCTTTATCGCCTTATAAAGAATTTAGTTTATCGATTGTTTCTTGTTTAGATGATCCCAGATCATTTTTTGGTCGAGATGAAATTTTGAAATTGCTGCATAGAAAAATAGAAATAGCGTCCATATATTAAAACGATCTGAGTACGCATACGGTCTAAAATGTTAGACTTTACAATGGATATGTCAGATGGCACCTAGCAATCCCAGTGTTCCGTGTTTCCGAAATATAAACGGCTACTCTCGCAGTATTTTTTTTAAATTTTATTCTTTACTATCAGAGTTATCATGGTATTCTTCTTAATTTTAACAATAACAGGGTGTCCAGTAAGTATCTCCTAATTTCTTGAAAGTATAAAGGGGGTTCAAAATAACACTAAAAAGGGATTCAAATGTAATTAATTTCTATATGTTACAGAAAATTTAAATAATAAATTGTGTTTACGCTAGTAAACATTATGTATCTAATTCGTAATCAAAGTCAGTGAAGCTATCTTCGCTCAAATTAATTATAATTGGTTCCTCTATCTCACCGATCATGAGATCGAATTTTCCCATTTTCTTTTATTTTTTTATTATATTGATTTTTCCCAATTTTCTGCAATAACTTTATTCAAAAAAATCTTTCAAAAATTCTGTTATATTACTAATTTTTGTAAGTTGTGTTATTTCTAGCAACTCTACCTTTTACTTGAGAGAGATATTTCCTTCTTCAACGGACATTTTCCGGACGATCTGTAAGAACAGATTTTCTATCTGGTTTTTTCCAGCAAAAATTAAGTTCCCTGAGCAATTTCCAGAGCTCAGTTCTTTTAATTTCAGGTAAATCAATTGATTTTAGTTAGAATTTTGTCGATGGTTGGGATCTGCTTCTCATAATAAAATGTATGTACAATTCGTTTTATTGCAGTTTACATCTCTTCTTCCAACGAGGTTTTTCGTCTGGCTGTGATCAAATGTGGCTTGGGAGTACTAACAATTCCAGTCGTTTTTTCTCTTTCAGTATTTGGTACATAATAGATTTTCCAACTCCTGTCATGTTGGAATACATCGCAACAGAGCTTTTAACATTATTATCTAGATATTGATATCTGAAGGCATCATAAACATTCACCGTAATAAGTTTTTTGTTGAGGAAAAAGTGCCTGGTTTAAAGATTTTGGAATAAATATAGATATGGAAGCCACATCTTTTGGGTATCTCACTAATCTCAAATAATACATAAAAACAAGCGCAAACAAGATAAATCACTAAGGATACACTGTAAGGTATACTTTGCTTACTGACAGAAATTAAATTGATTTATCAGAAATTTTATTGTTGCAGTAAATTTATAAAAGCTTATACAATTAAAAATAATTAGATTTACGGCAGTCCTCAGTTACCTGCGGCACTGGAGCAGGTCCGTTGGAGGTTTCGGTAACAGTTTTATTATTCTCTCTAGTTCTTGAATATAATATAGGAATGTGTATGCTTGCGATCACCCCTCCCCTTCCCAAGAGCTTTGAGTTCAGGAAAATAGAACCGATTCTGTCTTTTATATTAGGAATGTGAATGCTGCTGGCACTTCCCCCGTTAACAATTTATTTTTCTTGCGATAGCCCCCCCCCCATAAGAGCTTTGAGTTCAGGAAAATAGACCCGATTCAGCTTCTTATACTAGGAATGTATATGCTGCTCGCATCCTCACCCACTGTTGGCAACTTGCTTTTTCTTATAATCGCCTTCCCCCCCCCCCCTCCAAGAGCTTCAAATTCAGGAAAATAGACCCGACTCTGCCTTTTATACTAGAAATGGGAATGTTGCTTTCGTTTGCCGTACTGTACTTTTGTAATATCGCCCCCCCCCCCAAAGAGAGAGGCTGGATCCGCCCCTGTAAAGGGGTACCCAGCAATTTACCTTATCGGCTCTAAGTTTTGAACCAACTTTTCTAATTTAGTGAAATCTTAATATTTTATAGAGTTCATAAAGACTCCCTAAACCATACTACAGTAGATGTTCTAGATCATCAGAGAAGTCAGGAAAGGACTTACGGCCACACTCGTTGGGCTTAATTTTTGACATATGTCATTTTACAGACCTGAAAATTGATTTTTTAGATACTTTGGTTATTCCTCTTCCAAAAAAGTACTCTTAATTTACTTCGATTAAACTGACAGTTTTCGAGATAAGTCAGTTTTTATGAGAAAAACTCAAAAGTTACAAATGCTAAACACAAACAGGTAAAAATAAAATACACAGGGTGTGCTGATGTTCTTTAATTTATGGAGAAGCGCTGTCTAATTCTTCGAAGGTAAGAATATTTTACACTGAAAGATTTCCAGATCACGGACTCCACGTACTTCAATACATTTTCTTATTCTTCAAATATTTTCCAACTGCACTTCAAATATTATTCTGGCATTATTACGAAATTCGTTAGAATGCTGCGCTATTCAAAAACATCATGCTTAATTTTCGGAAAACATTTGAATGCTACGTAAACGAAATAAAATTTTCTAAAAATTCCTTTTAATAAAGCCCTAGATGTAAATATTGTTAGACTTTAAACAGGATGTATTTTTGGCCCCACCCAGTGGAAATATCTTATATGAGTCACCAGATAATTTTATTGGCTTTTAGGTGATTATTTGCAACTATATGGGTAAAATGTAAAACAATTAGCATATAAAACGACACAATACAAGAAAAAAAAAACAATAGTATATAAATTACTGCTTAACTTAATAATAACATGTTACACAACTATTCCCGAGAAATCTTAAATGAATTGAACATTGTAGAGTATTTCAAATTGTATAGATTAAATCTATCGAGATTAAGATTTTTTAGACAAAATTTGTCTAAAATCACTTTAATCCAAAAGTACATGGTAACGAAAATTCAGGGTATCAAGTTTAAAACTGCATTTCAATTTTTAAAAAACTTTATAGTTTTGCTATTACGGTATTCGAAATATTATTAAAACATTATAACTACTCGTGTTTTGCGTCTTAGTGAGTCTTTCTTTCCCAGTTTCTCTTCACGTCTGGTGCTGGTTTAATTGGAGGCATGTGCGTGCAAGATTTGATTGCAAAATGTAAGAAACTGACAAAGTTATAAGGCTGTGATGTAAAGACAAACGAAAAGACATGGCGAAACGACAAAGGTAGCAGTTTATATTTTGGGAGCAGGTAATATTAGCATTGCCAGCATGGAATTAATTCCTTCGCCGTGGTTTATCTGTATCTGTATTAATGAATTTAATTATTTAAAGGGCGATAAAGCACCTACAAAAACCACTGTATATCGCTGAATTACTGAGTGAATTAGTGGCTGTCGTTCGCTCATGAACGGATTGCGAGAAGCACGTCAAAAATCGGTTATAGTGCAAGAAAACAAAGATGATGTGAGTGAACTGATAATGGAAGAACTTCATGTGATATACTCTGAGACTAAAGCATTCCTGAACAACCAGCGTATTTTATATATTGCATGAACATTTTGTAACATAAAAAAATCATGGAAGAAGTGTTAAATTTGCTATATGAAAAGCCGAAAGAAGAGAGAATTGTAAAAGATAGAAAGAGAGATGTTTATCCAAACTTGTCAGGTGGCTCTTGAGTGGTCTCTACCTTTTAGAGCTCGTCCTGCTAGCTCCAAAAGGACAGAGAGTGGTCGAGGTAAAATGCGCCACCTGTTTTGGTGCCCTGAAGGTTAAGGCAGGGACCGATCTAAAAACAAAACAGGAAATCTAATTCAACGCCAAGAAAACTCCAAAAAAATTTAAAAACAAACCTCTATATATTACGTGTTACGGTGTAAATGTAACCACCGAGAGTGGCCCAGCGCTTCTCTGTTCGAAGGAATAAACTTGGGACAATCAGCTGGTTTTTGACAATTCAAAACTAAATAATTAATCTAACAAAACGAGTAATTTTAGTTTAATCAGTGTGTTTTGGCTATAGTACTAAATATACAAAAGCGATTTAATATAAATGACAACTATATATATAAAATGATAATATTAAGTGCACTCTACCCGCGTAAATAGGTCTGTGTACCTGAGTTAACACATGTGCTCTTTTACATGTGTGAAAGATGTCAACTGCATACGGTTGCAAGATTTGATTAATTGTACCATATGAGAAAACACAATAGATCTTACATTAATTTTGTATCCAAAAGAAAAGAAACCTACAACGGCTTTAAATTTTACAGGCGATACCGAAGACATTAAAGGCTATGATTCCCTAAAAACGACACAGACACATAAAATCTGGTTAACGGCGGCTTCTTGATGTCCTAATGTTGAGGCTCTGGATCACTCGGTGTGGTGGTATGTGCAGCATGCAAGGCAGGTGCCGTAGAGATATTCGCAAGAAGGTCCCGATGATGATCCAAATGATGGCAATAAGGGTATAAACGACAAAAGGAAAACCAGAGAGGAACAGAAAACAAAAAAAAAAGCCTAAAACAAAAGATGGACTTCGAAAGAACTCAATTTTTTAGGTTACGAGTGAGGTAGGCTACGTCTAATGTTATTCCTTTTTTTTTAACATACCCACAATTATTAATACTTAAGAATTAAAACAAAGACTTACCAGTGATGTTAGGTGGCCTTATTGTGGTGGAAAAGAAAAAATAGATAAATTTGATTTCGGGTTTGTGTCCCGGACTGACCAAACCAAATCAGCACACAGCTTTTAAAGTACACAAAGTAACCTTTAACTATAAATTTGATCAGGGACCCGAATCTTTTACATTAAAATCTAGCAAAATTGCTAAATGGCCTTTCCAGGTGCAACTCCGCAAGGAAAGTGTCTTTATCACTATATGATTTTTTTCTTCTCCCCAGAAAACGTCCAAGGTGGAAAAAGATACAGGAATCTGTATATCGACGTTAATGACAACTGACAAGGCTTCAAAACAATGAAAAATAAAAATAAGAAATTTTAAAATTATTACAAGAAATTTTATTAGCAATTAACTAGGAAAATTATGGTACGTTCAAAAATTTATACCAATAAAAAAGGGCTTTGTTGAAGTAAAACTGTTCTGCAAGAAAAGTCGATTAGATTCTAACCTTAAAGTTTATTTTTATTTGACACTTAAGGATTTTTCGTTTGTAGCTTAAGAGGACCTCTAATAGTTATACGATAACTGACAACAACGGGAAAATTAAAGTGCCAGAACACATAGAAGATCCAACAGGATCCAGAGAGCTTCCACTCAGAAATCTGTCGATCCTGCAGCCAAATGATTATCTGTTCACTCGAGATCTCTCGATGAAGGTAACAATAACCGCAAAATATAATTTAAATTAAGAATTTCCAACTAAATATTCTATACCGAGCCACTCTGAACAAGACTAATACCTTTCTATGTTTTAGGTATAAAGGAGAGAAGCCTTAGGAACTAAACATAAAAACGACAAGGACTATCAATGACCATCAATTATAATACCATAATTGTGAACCAAATTCTAATAAACAGGATATACTGCCAACGTTTTCTTTCATTTGTAAATATGTTCCCAAAACAAAAAAGCAAAACATATAAATGATGGAGGAGGTAAGCGTAAAAATTACTATTTTATATAGCAAATTAGACAAAAAAAATAAAAACGTAACAATTGGATCATGAAAAAGTTATGTTCGCTTCGAATCTCGCATAAATTGACAATTCCTCAAAAAAATGTGCTAGGATATGCTCAAAAAATACGATCGCAGTGCTTTAAAAATATTTATGAGATCGTGACAGGTGAAAAGTCTTAGATCTAGGCCTATGAGAGTGAGAGTAAACACCAGAAGACTGTATGGATTTTTTATGATGAACCAAACCGAATAAAACGTACGCACGAAGCTCTTTGATACAAATGGTCCTCAGTTTTTTTTTCGGAAAAACTAGCCATGTCGCTTACTGCTAGTTCTGAACGATTCACAAGAATTTGTATTCTGGAAGTCTTAGATGAATTGAGGGAACAAACAGGAGACGACAGATAGCCCAATCAATAGCGATTTTTTAATGTAAAAAAATTTAACGTCACAACGCCTGCAGCATGATTTGAAGGGTAGTTCACAGATGACCAAAACACATAATTCAACTCCAACTCAACGTTTTTTTAAACAATGAAAAGAGTAAAAAGGTGATTTTTTAGTTTTCTGCTTATATTATGGAAAGTATTGAATGAATTGCATTAATTTTAATAAGCCATTGTAGATAATTAAAAAACCTATATAATGGGTTTTTTATAAGAACCGATCGGACAATTTTTTACGGAGAAAAGTCAGAAAAACGCTTTTATTTTTCAAATTCATATCTTTGATTATTTACAATATTAAGCGAAGATCTTAGGAAAATGTATATATAGGCGTGAAATTAAATTTGTCATAAATGGTTTTTGCATAATTGTAATATAAAAAATTTAGAGTACTTTTTGTCAATGCTACAGTATTAACGTGATGGATTTTAATTTACTAAACAGATTCTTAAGATGGAGATTATGAACTAAAACTCACCTATCTTAGATTTTCGTATTAATTTGCTGACATATGCTAAAAATGTTTCTCAACATAGCGTGATATGCTTGAGCTCGTATCAAAAGTCGAGCGGAGAAGTGATAATGGAGAGTTATTAGCAGCGGAGAAGAGAGACGCGAGCTGCCCACCTCCGGCACCACGACTAAATTTCATACATGGAAATGCATCGCATAATGAACCTATAAATAGATAAATAAATAAACGGATCTATTTATGTATTTATATTTCAAATAACAATAACACAAAAAAAATTTTAAAAAAATATTTACGATATTTATAGAGATTTCATATATCCTTTTCATCATATTTAAAATAGAATTTAATATACACAAATATGTATCTGAAATATAAATAAATAGATGTATTCGGGTATTTATTTATTTATAGGTCCATTACGCAAGGCATTTCCACATATGAAAAATAATTATAGCATCTGGCATGAACAGCTCGAGTTTCTCTTTTCCTCCGCTGCTTGTAATCCCCCACTACCACTATTTCGTTCTGCTCCGGACACGAGTTGATGCGTATCAACGCTATATTTGGAAGCATTCTTGGTTTATTTTAACAAATTCATTTGTATGAAAATCTGACACGCACGAGTTGTAGATTATAACTTCTACCTTCAAAATCTGTTTTTTAAATTCAAATCGGACCTATCAGGTTAATACGGTAGCACTGACAAAAAATGCTCTAAATTGTTTATATTACAATTATATAAAAACTACTAAAGTGACAGATTTCATCTCCTGCCTGTTTAACATAGTAAACTATCATGTTCTGAAAAATTTTCACTATAGTAAATTACCAAAGATATAAAATAAAAAAAAAAGCTTTTTTCCAACTTTTTTCGGTGAAAAATCGTTCTCGATTCAATATTTTTCATAAAATAACCAAAAAAACTAAAATGTCACCATTTTTTTCCATTTTCACTGTATAAACACAATTCCAATCCTCATAGTTGGATTATATATTTTAGTAATCTATGTACACGGTACAGGCAGTTTGCTGTTAAAATTTTTTTGTAAAATAAGCATTTTTCTTTGCTTTGTTTGGACTAAATTCATTTTCCAGCATTTGAATGCGAGTTCTCATACATCGGCTCAAACAAGTTACTTATTAAGCACTCAAACTTTAAAATTGATGGATAATCCGCCGTACAACTCTAATTTGGCACACAATGATTTCATTTTGTTCCCATATATGAAGAGCAAACAAAACCATGTTTTGGGAATATCATCTCCACATTGGAAAAATGCTTTTCGGATTGGTTCAAATGCAAGCAAAATTATATTGGTCATCATGGAGAATATTTTGAAGAACAATAAAACCATTTTCAACAAATACACGGTAAAAAATTTTTTTTTTTTGTAATAAGTGCAGTACTTTTTTTAATTAAAAAAAAATATTGATTCCATTCCAGTATAAAAAAATAATTAATTTTTTTATTGTTTATAGGTTTCGAACGAGATAAGAGGAAAAATATATTTATAGGAACAGCTATTGCCCACGGCATGCTTTATAAATATGTATAACATATTATACATATATATATATATATATATATATATATATATATATATACATATATATATATATATATATATATATATATATATATATATATATATGTATATATATATATATATATATATATATATATATATATATATATATATATATATATATATATATATATATATATACATAAATTCACATAAAAATTTGCTTTTTGCGGGAAAGCATTTTGTCGGATGATTAATCTGTAGCTGTATTCTTTCTTATTTTAACATTTTTTCTTAATGTAATATAACGAGTCTCGAGGCAAGCAAGGTCACGAAATTTCATTTTGGTGGAAATGCCTTTTATTGTATTTGTAAGATGAAATAATCGGTGGAGAATCATTATAACTCAATGAAATTCTTCACCCATCTACAGGGAAACTTAGGAATGTAGAGTGTGACAGGCAAAGATGTGTCAAACTAATCCTGAGATTAAAGACTCGAGGAAGAGTGGCATTTTAACTAACAGAGATCTGGAAATGTGTATATTTATTTTTAAACTTTTATTAATAAAACCTACCAACAAACAACTTTCTTCCAAATAAAGTTGTTCATCCATTTCGAGAACTATGCAAATTTCGACCAGTTTAGCCGAATTAATCTCACATGTTAAATAATTATTAAAATATAATTAAATTCATTAGCAATGGCAAGGCTGGGCTCTGACTTGTATTTTTTCGGTGTTCTACCACAGGAAAAAAAACAGGAAAGCGCAATGACTGGCAGTATTCTTGTTACTATAATGTTGTTGCCTAAATGCTTATACGGTCATATTACAATTTATAAAATTACTATACGTAAAAGTTTATTAATAAATTTTAATGCATTTTTGCATTACTGATTTTATAAATTTAGGTTACGTCATAAATACAGGGTGTTTGGATAATGCATCAAGATACTTGGAGAGATGATTCTGCATTATTAAATTAACGTAATAAGTCATATAACAAAAAGTCCATACTTCTCGAGTTACAGCCTGTCAAAGTTCAGTTTTTTTCTTGTTTTTAAGATGTTGAATAATACGACAATATATATATATATATATATATATATATATATATATATATATATATATACATACCTTACCTAAGCCTTCGAAAGAAGACCATAATTAATTATTATTTCTGGGTAAAAATCTACAATAAAATATTTTCACACAAGAAAAAACTAAATATGAGAAAATAATAAAATTATTGCATACCTACCCAATATGAATCCCTTTCAACTTTTAAAAACATCATTCTAAAAATGCGGATCAAAAGAATAGTAAATGTTCATAAAAATATTCTCTGCCCATTTTTCGCCTTCCGCCTTTATCGGTACTCCTCAAAGAAAATAGGCACTCGTCGCAGGGTCGCCACTGTTTGTCGGCAATTTACACATGACACGGCGCCGTGCTGTTTATTGAAATAAGGAGAATTTTGGCTGTTAAAAAAAAGACTACTTTTTTCCTTAACATTAGGATAACTACATAAATTTAAAAAAAAAATAATAATAATGCTTCTACACACACTACATGCATAGATTGATGATTTTTGGTCATTTTAAAACATTTTTTCTCATCTATTTTTTATATATATTTAGAATAATATGTATATTCTAGCTTACAAAATTCATTTGCAGTAAAAATCGGAAAATAAAGTTTTTATAAATAAATTTAACCCCCTTTAAAATTAGCGCTAAAGAGCTAACAATATTATAAATTTTTATAAGAAATTGAAATTTTTGAAATCAACTCAAGGTTATTACTGAATGTAACAAGTAAGTACTAACACGAGATACATAAAAAGACGGTAAGAAAGCCATTACAAACGCAGTATTTATCTTTTTATTTGAATCGGATTTTGTCAGGTGTTAGGACTTCAAAAATTTCAATTTCATATAAAAATTTATATTGTTTTTCGCTTTTTAGCGCTTTTTTAAGTCAATTAATTTTTTTTATGGAAATTTTATTTTCAATTAGCGCTTTTAACCAAATTTAATAATATAGTTTATTGACAAATTTTATATATAAGCCATCCAAACATTGCTCACCCTGTATACATATTTTAATAATTCTTCACAGCAAGTCTGCATTTTTTAAATCAGCAAAATGGATACCGAAAAAGTGTGTGTCAAAATTTCTGAACTTGTTATGTTAAAAAATTATTTATGGTGTGGCGAAAAATTGTAGACCATATTTTATAAACACACTGAAGTTAAAAATCAATCACTTACGGCTAAGTGAATGTGGATATTTAATACAAATAACTACATCAGTTGTTATCCTTTCACCGAGCAATAAAATTAATTGCTGTGTTCTTACGTTAACTCCGATAAAATCTTTTAATTTTTGCATAAAAAAATTCTGAAAAACTGTAAATTCATTTTTTTGAAAACTTAAAGCGTGATCAGAACTGAAGCCTTGAAGTTGTTTCATCTACTGATATCGCTTTAAAATTCAGTATAATATGTTAAAATTTTATAATATTATATTTTCCCGCATCAACTATATGTCGAAAATGCTACATAAAGTATTTCAAACGATATAAAAACGAGACTTACTACGAAAATCTATAAATGTCAATTTTACTTATAACAGCAGTATTATTTATATATATATGAGACATATGGTCTTGGGTTGGGAACTTGGGATTTTTGCTTGTGGATCCCCCAAAAAATTTTCTGGATCTACCCTTGCACTATATTATTTAAAATGGCGGAAAACAGAAATGATTGTTAGAGATTATATAGTAGAGTGTAGATTGTGAGTGGGTCTTTAAGGCTTTCCTTACAGCACTTCGATCTATAAGCTTTTTTGTACACAGCCCTAATCTATAATTATAAGCAGTCCAAAATATTAAAGATAAAATCATGAAATTTTAGGAAAATGTTGGAAACACCATGTAGGCATCCACTAAGAAAGAATTTTTCAAAATTCAGACATTAAAATGATAAAAAAGGGAAAATTATTATTGGATAAATGGCAAGGCAACCAGTCTTTCCGTGTTTTTATAAGAAAATTTCTTCTTTAGAGCCAATAATGCCGAAGTAGTCTAATATGGGGAGAATTTAGGAAAGTTAGTAAAAATATGTTTGATGGATAGGGAGAGGCTATAAAGGTCCAATTAGGGGGTCCAAGCGGTCAATATGGTAACCATGTGTCAGCCTCGTATGTCCAAGCATTAGTCTAGCTATAAGGGATAGTGAAGAGGGACAGGTTCCCTAGGTAGGGGTTTGAAAAGAGAGTGTCTTTCGTCTCGTACAGCTTATTGTCCCCTGATTGGAGATCCCATTACAGCTGCCAAATTGCTCTTATTTAATATTTGGAGAACAATGAAAGATGTATTGAGTGGAAAACTAATTCATTAGGAAGAGATTCGGGTCTCCCTTCGCCAGCGAGTCGGCTTTTTCATTAGTGAAAATTACTACATGGCTAAGAGTCCAGAGAAATGACACTTTTTCCCCTGGACATTAATCTATTCAAGATTATATTTTGTTAACAGGACTAGCGGATGGGAGGGAATCGGTTGCTATGATCCAGAGATTTATTTTGATATTTTGATAAAATCTGTTTAGAGTTATTGATGGCAAACAGTTCAGCAGAGATGATGAGAGGATGATAAAAAATCAGCTCTCATTCTTACGTCTGTGTTGGATCCATCCGTGAATATTATATAGTGGTATTTATAGTTTGTTTGGATCAATTTTATGAAGTGACATTTGAGGAATGTCTTGCTGTGTGATACCTTTGAAAATAATAGCAGGCACAATCGGTTGTAATGGGGGTTATATTCCACGGAGGAACTATGCGTCTTTCGTAAGAAAGAGGAATTGGAAACCGAAGAGAATAGTTTTGTTCAAAACGGTAGTACCTATAGTGAGAGCTGGGGAAGCGAGAAATGTGACAGGGTGGGGGAGGACACATGAATAGCCTGTGATGACATATGAAAGGCCTGAACTTCAAAGAATTGACATAGTTCATATGTTGTACTTGTCTTCTATAGTTGAGGCGCAATATCTCCGGCTCGCTACATAAGCTGGAGGCGGGGCTAGTGCGAAAGGTGTCTAAAGCAAGACGCAAGACACCATTAAGGATAGGATCCAATCTTTTGAGTTGATAGTGAGGAACGGAGGAATAAATAATGGATCCGTAATACACATTTCATTCGAGGATTTTCAGGAGGGTATCGCGGTGAGATCCCCACGTGAAATTGGATAGCATTCGTAGGATGTTCAAATCTTCAGAGTATTTATCCTTGATATAATCTATGTGTTATTTAAAGCTTAAAGAGGAATCAACGATGAGGCCCAGAAATTTATGTGATGAAGAGGAATGAATGAGATTGGAATTTAGGAAAAGTGAGGAAATTTTGGAGCAAGGTCGAATTCTACAAGAATAGACTATTGTTGATTTGGTGGGGGAAAAGGAGAGGCCCAGGGAGAAAGTCCATTCATTTTAGTCAGATAAACTAGTTTGTAATAATCTTTCATTATTAGCATTTTCCATTGAACTACGATAGGGTGGAGCTGAGAACCGATCCCTGTGGAACTCCGAAAGCCTGTATATAAGATAGAGATTTGCAAGAGTTGATTTTAACACAGAAAAACCGGTCCTTAAGAAATTCTTCAATGAGGTATAGCATATTACAGTGTATTTCGAGATTGTATAGAGAACGGAGGATAGAATTTTTATCGATCTAATCAAAGGTCCAAAAAACAGTAGTCGTATGCTATTTATTGCGAAAAGCGGATTGAATATCTCTCTCCAGACACACTAGATGATCCAAGGTAGAGCGTTCCCGTCTTAATACCATCTATTCCTTAATGAAGAGGTCCCTTTTTTTCGAAGAACTATTAAGTTTGTGATCTCTTTAATAAGTTATTTTTTTTTTAGTTTTCTAGAGACAAATTTTCAAAATCCAAAAAATTTTTACTTGAAAGCAATTAGTAAATACTTTCAAAGAAAATGGGTACGTTTAAGTTACATGTATCTCTTCTAATTTTTCACTTTGCTTTTCGACAGAAAGCCCATATATTGTGATAAAATTTGCAATCCCATGCTTTAAATTTACTCAAAGACAGACGTGCAGTGAAACTTAAAAAAAATTAACAACGCCGATAACTGCTTTAAAACCCTAATATCTCAAGGCCCGATACGCATTTGACCAGTTTTTTTTAACTTCAAAGGTACGAATACAAAGCATTATGAAAAATAATTATTCCATTATAGAGTCTTATATTTTAATATATTCGACACTGATTGAAACTTTCTCTTCACAAAATCAAGTTGCTCGCCGATATTCATCAAAATTCGTACATATTCACAACCGTTGCGATTAATCAAATATGTCTGATAATTAAGAGATAATTGTAATCATAATACTTGTATAACTAATCGAATAATCTGATTCGACTTATTAAAAGTCATCATAGCCTTTTTACAAGCCGTAAAAAAATTTAATTCTCTTAATTTAATAAATTCAGAGGAAAAAGTTTTTTCCTGAGTAACGTGTTTTGCCTTGAAAGATATGCCAGCTTTATTATAGAAATTAATACGTAAAACCTATAAATAAATTGAAATATTACGTTGCAAGACATGCCATAAATTATTAAATTAATTCTGTATATATACCTATCCAGTTTGTATTCCCTAATTGACATATTATTATTAAACACAATATAGGGTGTCCCACACTGTCGGTAAAGCGAACAAGTTTCTAAAGATTAACATTTTTTCCTCGTTAAAATTCCTGTTAAATGGAAATGCTTACAACGGACACATATAAAGATATATTTTTAAAATATATGATCATTTGCTATTCAGAGTGGACACAATTTAGATCTAAAAGGTGTAAACGCTTGAAGAAACGTACTGAAGTATTTAGTGAAGAAACATTATTGGTAAATTGTTAACAGAAGTAAAACTTGACTAAAATATGGTTATCGGACTTGCATTGTCTTTATTTTCATTTATATTTACGACGTTTCGGTTAGGTTATATCTTTAATCGTTATCAAGTCTAAACTGAACGTCTTGTTTTAAGACTACGAGGTTATATAGGAACTGTGTCCATTGAAGCGCAAAGTTTCGATTCACTGTAAACTACTCAATGATTTGATGTTACAAAGTAGTGGTTGCTAAAGATTAGGTATTTCAACACTCGGTTTACTGAAGATTCCATTATTGTTTTTAATGTAAGCTGCTTCTATAAATTTTCTTTTTTTTATGTTGGGTTCCATATATATTGCCGCAGCCACAGACCATTTTATATGGTTTTGTTTGTCCCAGGCGTGTTCTGCAATACCTGATCTCGACGTTTCCCCTTTTTGGTGTATGAGTTTTATGATTCTTAATTCTTATTTTCTCTGAAGTTCCCTTAATATAAGGAATTGTGAAGAAGGAATGTGTTTCTTGCTGTTCAGTGTTCATAAAGTTATTTATAACATCATCAATTAGTTTTAAAGGATAACCCTTCTGTTGTAAATCGAATTAAATATTTGCTACCTCTTTTTCCAATGAATCGGTATTATTGCATATAGATAAAGCGCGATTATAGAGGTTGCGTATAATTCCCCTTTTTGTTACAACAGCATGATTAGAACTATGATTAAGATATTGTCCAGTATGCTGTCTGTATACTGAAGTTTTAATTATTTCGTTTGAACGGTTCACCATGACATCTAGGAAGGGCAATTGATCATTTACCCCTTTTTCCATGTAAACTTAATTGTAGGTCGAATGGTATTTAGATGTTTCAAGAAATCATTAAGTTCTTGATCATTGCCCTTCCATACGATGAAGGTATCATCGACATATCTCAACCAGACGTGCGGTTTTACTGTTGCCGTTTTTATGGCATGGGTTTCGAACCATCCCATATATATATATATATATATATATATATATATATATATATGAGATGCAATGCCCCTGGTGGTAAAGACATGTAGCTAGCGATCTATTTTCGACCACCGTAGTAAATGTATGGATATTTCATCCCGATACCGGTGGTGGACTCTTCAGTTTTTGCCGGAAAGCAGTGGTGAGATGTTATGTTCCACAACATGCCCCCCCCCCCTAAGGCATTTACTTTCCGGTTTTAACTGTCGGACAGTCCAAGCCGTTAGAAAGCACAGGGCTGAAAAGGAAGTGGAACGGACATCTTCGGTGGTCTTCCAATGGCCGGGACAGGCTTAATCAAAGCCAACAGCGGTTAAGACCCTCGTCTGCCGCCGTCCCTGCTCGGGCGCCATGTCGCAAATTGTCATGCCCCTAGTGGTAAGAGCATGTGACTAGCGATCTGATGTTTTCGACCACCGAAAAGTGTTTGGATGTTTCGTCCCGATACCGGTGGTGGACTCATCAGTGGGATCCACCGGTATCTTTTCCAGATATCCTTTTTGTCCTGCCTTCCACAAAACTTGAATTTCTGTTTAGCCAAGTTTTGTCGGCTTGTGGTGGTGTGATGTTAGTTTCACGATATGCCCCCCGCAAGGCATTTGCTTGCCCGACTTTGACTAAAATAGGAAGTCTAAGCCGTAGGAAAGCATATGCCTGAGAAAGAATGTGAAACGAACATCCTGGGTGGTCTTCTAATGGTCGGGTCAGGCTTGATCAAAGCCAACGGTGGTCAGAATCACGTCTGCCGCCGTCCCTGCTTTCGGGCGCTATGTCGCAAATTGTCATGCCCCTGGTGGTAAGGGAATGTAGCTAGCGATCTATTTTCGACCAAATGTATGGATGTTTCGTCCCGATACCGGTGGTGAATTCTTCAATGGGATCCACCGGTATCTTTCCCAGACATCCTTGTACTTTCGACAAACTTCGACCTCTGTTTAAGTCCAGTTTTTGCCGGAAAGCGGTGGTGAGATGTTATGTTCCACAACAATATATATATATATATATATATATATATATATATATATATATATATATATATATATATATATATATATATATATATTGGCGACGACTGGAGAGAGTGAAAAACCCATCGGAAGTTCGTCGTCCTGAGCGTAGAACTTGTCCTTTATTGGAAAGTAAGCACTACGCAGGCAACACTCCAAAAAGTCCATCACCCTGTCCAGTGGTACCGTGGTTCGATCTGATAAAGTAGTATCATTTGAAAGTCTAGTTTTGATTATGTCTAGTGATTCCCCTAATGGTACATTAGTATACAGACTTTCCACATCAAAGCTTATTAGTCTGTCGTCTGGCTCTAGATTGATGCTACTAATATTGTTTAGAAAATGTGTAAAATTTTTAACATATGTGTTTGTCTTACCTTCTAAAGGTTGTATGATTTTTAAAAGAAACTTCGCCAGTGCATTTATTGGGGATTCTCTGGAGCTGGTTATTTGCCTCAATGGTATGTTTGTTTTATGAATTTTTTGTAGTCCGTAAAGATATAGAGGCTTACTTTAGTGTGGTGTGAGCGGCGATCGTAGGTTGTCAGGTATATGGTCTTGGTATTTCCTTAGTGTTCTGTAAATTTTTGACCCTATAGATTTAGTGGGGTCTCGAGCTAATTGTCTATATTTTCCTTTTTCCAGGATATCTCCGACCATTTTGTCGTACGTTACTATGTCCATGATCATCGTTGCATTTCCCTTGTCTGCTGGTAAAATCTTTATGGATTCATCCTTACGAAGTTCCTTAAAGAAGTAATGTAAGAAACATTAGGAAGCCATTTTGAGCTCTAAAATATTTTTAAATATCTTCTCATCAAAATTATTTTATTGTTACACAATGGCCAATATAAAGTGCAAATCAAGTGGGAAACATTTATATCTATAAACATTCATTTTGCTGTAGGCAGATTTCGTACACGCTTTTGTGTTTTTGAAACATGTACAATATTTTGACTTTCTGTTAATTGTTTTGTGGAACTCTGTCGAGTTTGCATTGATGTCATATGAATTGACTAATACCTTCGCTACCAGGTATTTACAGGGTTTGTTGGAATATTGGACTAATCCGACGTTGCTCCCAGAACTCTCGTCTAGTCTTCCGTAAACGATTTTCTCCGTGCTATCCTTTATTATGGTTGTTTGTTCGGCAATGACTCTGGTTGGTTCGGTATTATGGTTCTTTGACAAAATAAATTCTTCGATGCTAAATGTTAAGATGTTAAGAATCGATGCTGACGAATCCGGTCCATTCCAAGAATAAACTCATCTTCTTTGTCGGCAACTAACACCAAATAGTTTAATTGTAGTCCTCCAAGTTGAAGCTCCACTGGTATTTCTCCAATTACCTCAACTGCTTCTTCAGTTATAATTCTGAACATTACATTTCTGGACAATGGCATGATTCTAAATTTATCAACAAGCCTTGACTTTATTAGAGATACTGCTGCACCAGTGGCAATAGTTATAATAGGTGTAGCATTGACTTTCCTTCAATTATACGACTGTCGGCAGCCCTTTCTAGACTAAGAATGGAAATAATTCTGGGAGTCTTCTCGATATTAGTCAACACCCGATCCTTAATGTTGACTAATTGTAGTTCTTCTGGTTTTATTTTGTGCGTTCTCTAGATGGTGAAAGATACCTTAATCGCAACCGGCAGTCTCTTCTTATATGTCCAGTTTGTCCGCATCTGTAACATTCCATCTGGTTTCCTCCATAACGTAAAGTATCACCTCTTGTATTTAGTTCTTCCTGGTTTCTTCCACAACGTGAGGTATCACCTCTCGTGTCTAGTTTCTTGAGAATTTCAGAAAACATTGTCTCTATTGATGGATCGGTGAATCCTTGTTTTCCTCTATAGTAACGGCTCTTATTTTTGGCCTTGACACATTATAAGCTGCTTCAATTTCTAAAGCTCCATCCAACGCTTCACTACAATAATTAAACTTGCTTATACGTAACATACGCTATATTTCTTGATCTCTTATCTCATTGATAAAATATTGGATTGTAAGCTCTTCTCGGAATTCTTCCGTAGCTCCTGGGTAAGCCAGATGAACAAGGCGTCGAACACACGTTTCATATTCTTGCAAACTTTCTCCGTTTCTTTGATGGCTTGATTTGAGCTATGACTGATATATCTGGCGTCGATGTTGATCTCCGAATCTCCTCTCCAATTCAGCACTAAGGATTTCTTCTTCCTATTTGTCTTTAAGGCGACGTTGTTCTATAAGTTCCATAAAACCAGCCAATGTTCTATTTGTTTGTTCCATTTCGGCTGTTTGCTGTCTAGTATTTACCATAGAATCTTCTAGAATATTGTCGAAAATTCGGTTTTAGGCTTCTGTTTTTTAATGACAAATCCGATGGTGAAGTCAGTTTTTCGCTATCTAGTTTCCAAATAGAATTTTCTAGAATTTTGTTTAAAATTTGGGCCTAGGATTCTTTCTTAATGGCAACTCCGATGGTGAAGTCCGTTTTTCACTATCTCTTCTGGTTTTCAAATAAAATGTTCTAGAACTTTATCGAAAATTAATCTTCTTACTTGATAACAAATCCAACAGTGTAATCTGTTTTTCCCCATATCTTCTAATTTCCTAAACAATTTTCTGGAAACCTGGTAAAGCTTTCATGTGGGCCCCAAGCCACATCGGCATAGAGGGGAATGAACTGGCCGACACTCAAGCAAAATCTGCAATCCTTGAGGGCACCCCTTTCTTCTCTTTACTCAACCCCAAAGAATTCAATAGACACATTGATAACATTATTCGCAACATTGCGCAGGCTCGCTGGGAATCTCTAGAAAACCCCAATAAACTCTTCCACATCAAGAGAAATTTCTCAGAGACATATCACTTCCCCCAACTGTCCAGAAGGGAAAATGTTGTTTGGAAGAGAATCGCCATTGGACATTGCAGAATAACTCATTCCTTTCTCCTTAAAAACGAGGACCCCCCTCAATGTCCGTCCTGTCTTCCCCCTTTGTCTATAAAACACATAATTTCTGACTGTCCCTCATACAGAAACGCTAGAGAGAGGTATCTAACTCCTAATGACTTTGTGACAGTTATGTCTTTTGATCTTGCTAAAGCCAAACGCTTATTGTGTTTCTTGAGGCATATTGATCTTTATAATAAGGTTTAATTGATCTCAACAATTTCTACAGTAGACGCTAAATGGTCTGAGTTACTGATACGCCTTTAACCTTTAAACTAACTAACTAACTGGTAATAATCTCATTTCTAACACAAATTGTTATGGCTTTATTTCTTTAAATCGCTCACTGGGCTAGCAGAATAAACACAACACCTTTCGCTAATTTTTCCATTACTTATATTAACTACTTCTAAACACAGCTAAAACACAACTATTTTATTACTACTTTTTAATATCTTCACTATTCAAATACAACTATACAACTAACTTAAAACTCATACCCTATCCCTATTAATATACCTATAGAATTTCTATACAAATCTAGTACTTACTAACAATAAAGTTGAGATCTATCTAGGAATAAGACTAATCGATATAATGTTCCTTTCGGCACATTATAATAAAGATGATTCATCGCATTGAAATGTTTGTATACGAGGGCGTATCAATAAGTTTCTCTTAGTCGTTCGTAACAATATTATTTAAGTGATTGGGAAATCCACACTGTTTTTTATTAAAAGATATTTAATAAGGATGAAGTGTTGATCATTTAACAGATTACCTGTGTTCTTTAATTGATCTGTTTATAATGCTTCTAAGAAATTTAGTTTATACCTTTTCTTTCTATATGGAAACTTTCAAAATTATCCTCTAAATGATGATTTTGTTCTATTAAGCGATTTGCGCATGAAGAATTGCTTTTATTGTGTAGAAAACTGTTTTTGTGTTCTTGAACCCTTTTTAATAAAGGATCTGCTTGTTTGACCTATATATAGTTTTGGATAGCTTCCTCATTTAAGTTGACAGACCCCAGACTTGTTACTTTCATTTGTTTTAAAGGCTATTCCAATATCTTTTTTAGTTAGAAATTTTTTAATCTTTATTGATGATTTACCACATATGTTAAAGTGGAAAAATTACGTTTTTTGTTTTCTTTGGTTGTAGTGTAAACTTCTTGCATGGCTTATTTTTTAATTTTTTTTGTTAAAATTGAGTCGACTATTGATAGTAGGTAACCATTGTGAACTGCTACTTGTTTAATCTAATTTAATCCATTATTAAACTTCTCTTCGGATAAAGGAACGCTAATAAGACGGTGAATAGAACTATGGTAAGCTGCTAATTTAGGTTGTTCTGGGTGAGGTGAAGTTCTATGTATGGGTGTACCCGTATGTGTTGATTTGTGAAATATTCCAGATGAGTATTTATTTAAAACTTTAGTAATGACTAGATCTTTCCATAGTGAATTGAATATTTTGTTGGATTAAATTAATAAATTCTAAAGATTTATTAAGTTGTCGATCTGTACCTGTGAAGTACACTAATATGTCATACACATATCTATACCAGTATAAAAAATGTTTGCTTATGTTGTTAAATATTACTTGTTCTATATTGTCCAAAAAAACCTCTGCTAACAGCGAGCTTAATGGGCTAACCATAATCAATCCTTCATTGCTTTTGTAGAATTTATCATTAAATGCAAAATACTTTTGGTTAAAGCAAGTCTCTAATTAGTTTTGAAATATCGTTTTTTATAATCAAATTTATTTTATTCTCATTTAACAGATTTTCTGCTATAGAGGGCGTTCCTTTTGATGGAATACTTAGAAATAAATTCTTTACGTTAAAAGATATTAGTTTAGCATTATCTAGTAAAGTTAATTTTTTTATTTTGTTGACAAGTACCTATCATCAACGGTCGATTCAGTTTTAACAAAAAAATTACGTTTTTTCAATAACAGCTCAAAAATGAACCTATGTGAGTGCCTGGTTAGCAACAGACGGCTGAAATAATTTTTTAAAATAAACCGTTTCATTAGTTATTACCATTTTCGGCTCAAAATTACATAAGTTAATGTTAAAAAAATTGAAATACATTTACCGACGAAAGCGTTACTATAGTAAAGGATAAGTTTCCTGCCAAAATTTCCCTCTCGACAGATGCAGCGTCTGCCTTTTTACAGGCTACGGCAACGGATGCGTATGGCAGCTCAATATGTCGGAGGCTAGGTTCGTATCTCTTTTAGAGATAGTTGTGCTCTGCTTTGATTACCCAATAGGCGCCACCTGTTTTACATTATTTGTGTTACTTACCTAGGGATTAAACAGGAAAACACTTAGATATGAGGAATGATTTTAATTTATTGACTGCGGGTGTATAACTCCATCATGAAACGACTTAATTAAAACAAAATAACCATTCCATTTTATTAAAAAAAAAAATATTATGTACATAAATCAGAATGGTACCTACAATTTTTTTTATATACTCTTTCTTGATAACTATTGGTGTTACATCGCTTTAAAAGGTTATATAAAATTTGGCCGCAAATGTTCTAGAACCTTCAATTGCCAAGAAAGTAATTTTTATAAAGAAAGTTATCAAAAAGTTCTTACATTTTATTATGTCAAATGAAAATATATTTATATTGTTTTATTTGCATGTAAAAAAATTGATGTAGAGTTCCAATTCTCTAAATTAAAGTTTTCTCCTACCTGGTCTATGCTATGGTACCTCTCACTTCTATTTATTTGATCCAGCGCTGTTGTTAGGATTCTTGTTGTTGTTTGTGGATGACTGCGGGTTTCACAAGGCCAATCTCAACTCACCAACCAAACGCAGGGTGAGGGTTAAAATCGTTGTGGTAACGCGGACAGGAAAAATAGAGCCGGAACCATCAGAAAGCCTTAACAGCCGGGAAAATCAAAATGGAAATCACAGTAAAAGGAATGAGAAGAAGCCAAAGATGAAAAAGAACTTGCGTCAGATAGCCCTGAAACAAAATGTTATTTTTACCACATGTTCGTAAATGTAAGGGGCAAAATCTTACCTCATTGATTAGTGGACTTTAACGAAAAAAACACTTGACAGTCTGCCCTTTCAAATCTAATGGCAGGATTGGTCTACTGTCTTCGACGGTTCAACAGTAAAGGCAACGAAAATGAAAATCTCTCTCGCAACCAGCCGTGACAAATCTTAGGGATATTTGTTGTTACTTTTGCCAACCGTATTCTCAACCCGGAGCACCTTAACCTAGTTCCGAACTTGCACTGATTACCAGGTAATACATCAAATATTGGCAAAACATGGAAAATTATCAAAAAGAAAATTATGATAAAACAGTCCAAAGTAACTAATCATGATTAAAACAAAGTTCAAAAAAATTGCTACAAATTCCATACTGTATACTCAACCTTAAATGATCGGTCTCGACATGCCGTGCTCGTATCAACGAATCGGGTATACATCCACAACAAATGCTAACTGAAATATATTACCGACTATGACCTTATATTTTTAATACTGAAATGGAATATAAATAAATGACAATTTATTAAAAATAAAATATTTTACAACTTTTAAATTCAAACCAAAGAATGTGATATATAAACTACAGCAATTTACAAACTCTGTTAAGAAGAAAGAGTGATAAGTTACAAGACCAAAAGAGTTGTGAACCAAAAAAAAAAACAAATTCCATGTTTACTATTTTAAATTACAGGATAAATAATTAAATTTAATCAGGTAAAAATATACAAATTATGTTATATTACTAAAATATGTAGCATTGATGCAAACTAGTAATTTTAAATGCTACACAGAGACAGCACACATAATCTAAAAAATCTCTGTCATAAAGAAAGCAAAATCAACGGAATTGATTAAATATATATCAAAAGAACTACAATACAAAAGAATTACACTCAAGTAGTCGAGATATACCAAGGAAAAGGTAATATTAAGTTCAACAATAATAGAAATAAATACCACCACCCACAGTCTAGTGAACATCAAGTAAAACAACATAAATAGGGTTCAAATAGTGATAATCAAATATTGACAAAATTCAGGAAGATAAAATAACCGAGTTGTGAAAAAATCGACAAGGAAATAGAACAACGGATATCTCTAGTAAAATAAAAAGATATGAAGAGATACCTAAAGAGAAGGATATTGTATTTGCCCGTAAACCGAGTATTTGGAAAAATAGAAGTAGAATTAACTGAACTGACTATAGTAAATTTAAACTGAAATTTGAACCGTGACACGACATATCGAAAGATGGGTACTTTCGAAAATAACATCTCTACATCAAAATCGGATGCAATTAGTTAATTTGTCTTTAAAAGGTAAATAATTTGGTTGGTGATGCGGGATTTTGGGTGCGCTAATCACTTGACTATTCTTTAAATTAAAAGGTAGAAAGGAAGAAAAAAAAGTAAGAAGTTAAATTAAGGCAAGTTAACTTTCGGATTCATTTGTTAGTCATAGACCGAAAACAGATTAAAAGTTCAAAAAATTGTATTCAGTATTTTAGAAGTAACCAAAAAATTATTACATATCCAAGCCCATTATGTAGAGTGCCAACTGAATGCTAATAAATTGAATAGGTGAATAAAATATAAAAAGATCGTTAGGATTGTTATCCCATAACTGTATCTTGTAAATATGAAAAAATCAAGCTTGAGTATTGTGCGATTCATGTTCATAAACTCTCTATACATATATACAAAATTAATGGAGTAAATTTAAAATACAGAATATTTATCATTTAAATTCAGCTTGGCTATTCTATTATTGAAATTTCCTAGATAAATTCCACATTTAAAATCTTTTAAGATAATATATTTTCCTACCGCATTTATGACCTGGAATTACTAAACAATCATATCAAAAAAAATCATGTAATTTTTATGCAAATCGGCTTAAGCAACACCCAGTATTTATAATTGTTATAGATATTATAGGCGCCAAACGCTTATGTACTGCAAGGCATATTTGCGCAATATTCTAACTTTGCATCGGACTACGATAAATTATTCCTATAAGGAATTATAAATGGTTTATTTAATCTTGTAAATTGACCTTGTATGTTTTATATTTAAATGTGAACAGGATAGCAGACATTTTTTATGTACTGGGGACGTGTCGGGTAGTACCGGACGGCACGTGCCCCTGACATTTTATTAATTTGAAAATCGAACCAACTATTAAATAAAAATGTCTTTCATATTACAGCGTGAATAATAGTAAAGACATTCGATTGGGTTCTGAAAGTTATCAATGGTTTTCATTCTGCTCCGGTAATGTCGGTGACCAAAAACTGAATATTTATAATAGCAGGGACACCAAAAAAGTTATATTCACTGTATAACAGATGTTCTACAAAATTCCTTTCTCTTCTTTTTCTTTCTCCGCCCATATCAGTTGATTACTGGACTCTCATTATTTTCCACGTCTCACTGTTCTGGGCCACATTGGTTGCCTGATATCTGTCTGATATCGTCCACCTATCGCTTTTGTGGTCATCCTAGACTTATTTTTGTCTGCCTAGGTCTCCGTTGTTATTTTATATACGTATTTGTCCGTGGGTAGTCTGGCAACATTTCCTACTCATTTCCACTTTATCTTCTTATTTATGTTTATATTTTTTATTTTCCTTCTGAATTCTTCTTTTCACATCCTATTTTGTAACGAAATATTAAGCATTGTCCGTTCTTTAGTTCTCTATGATATCCTAAACTTTCGGGCATTTGTGAAACTTACCGTTTCTAATCAGTAAGTCTGGTATGGCGTATGTATCTCTGGTTTATAAATGTATAGGAACTGAGTTGTTTTTGCGAATGTATCCCACTTTTCCAAACGCTGTCCATTAGAAACTGATTCACCTGATAATTGTTGTTTTCTTTTCCTAGATTAATATGTGACTCATCATTGTTGACGCTTTTTTTTCAATTTTAATTCCTTGAAAACCTTCTCGAGAGCTATCGAAAACAACCTAGGGCAGATGATATCTCACTGACGTACTGCTCTTTTTCTTTTTGCTGTTTTACCGGTAGTAGTTATTTTATCCATTATGATATGTATGGTTCTTTCCCTATGAATTTTGAGTCTATTCTTGCGTACAGGGGGTTTAAATTGGCGAGGATTACAATAAGTCAATGAAGCTTTGAACCTTAAAAATACAAACAAAATTATTTTTATTATAAAACTCGCAAATATAGAGAATATTATTCGGGACACAACTTATGTATTTTAAGACTTTATCGCTAGGTTTTTATCGTTAATATCTCTATACAAGCATTTATTTGTTAACATGTGTTATAAATTATGACAATATCATAAGCAAAACAATACTGGCATACTAGATGAGCTTACTTCCGTGGCAACTAGATCGGATCTTAAAAGTTCTTACTGAATCTAGCTATTAATGTTTTCTTCTTTTTTAATACTTGTCCTCTTAACTTTAACATATCTGTAGTGATTTGATCTTCTTCCGGATATATGTTGTTCTTCATTTGTTTTAGAGCAGTATCTATTGTCATTAACCTGAGGTATTTCTTCGGATCCCACATTTAGAACATGTTTCTTTCTTTGTTGTCTTTATGTTTTAGATGAGTATAAGTTGGTGTAGAATGTTTCAATAGTCTTGATAAAACCTTTCATATTGTAAACTATTATGTTCCTTTCATCACGTATTTTTGTGATTTTTGTTTACTCCTTAGATAGCTTAGATATTGTAGTTGTCTTTTATTGTTTCTTCTATTATTTTTGTATCATACTTCTATTATCTTTTCAACTTTCTTTTTTCACTGGATTGTTTAGTTTTTTCAAGTTTTCCGATGTTTTATTTGTTCTAAAGTTATATTGCTGTAGGATTAATCCCGAAATTTTGTGAGCATTTATTGTATTTTGATTTTATCTGAAAATTTCTTCTATTTGTCTGTTTGTTATCTGTGTTTTAGCTTGGGTAAGTTATTTTCTTTTAGCTTCTTCTTTAGTTGGATACCACTGTTTCTTAAGAATTTTATTTCTCCCAATTTTAAAATTAATTTTGATTTTTGTTCGAACTAATCTACGATCGCTTCCGGTATAGAATTTGTTTGAAACATACACATCTTTTCATATCGTTTTTGTTGTTGGACATTATATATAAACTTAATAATTTGTTGTGTAGGGTTTACCAGGCCCATTTAAGCTGTTTTAGTTTCTTCAAAAATATATTCAGAATACATAAGTTTCTTCTCATTCATTTTTATTACCCAGTTACAAGTGCCCAATGTATTCTGGTTCTCCTTCCTTCCTTTGACAAACTTTTGAGATGAAATCTATGCGACCACTACGAAGTGTGCCGTCTTTTGTTTTCTACTCTCCTCTATGTTTTCATAAAGTACCCAATTTCTTGTTCACTCACTGTGCTTGTTGGAGCAGATTTGTAAATTACTTGTAGGTTGTATCTTTTATTTAATATTCTTTGGTGGATATAGTCTGGTACTAAACATTATATTTAATTTTTTATTGATGACGATTGTTACGCCTCCTATGTGACTTTCCTGTTCTGTATATTTCTAAGATAAGCTGTGACAGTGCATTTTTCTTCAGGTAGACAGGTCTCGCAGATTTCAACAATGTTTCATTTTATGTGATTTAGTTCTTTTTCAAATTCGTCGATCTATTCTTGGGTTGTTAATGTTTTTAAGTCATAAGTAACTATATATATATATATATATATATATATATATATATATATATATATATATATATATATATATATATATATATGAAGTAAAATGCGAACAGTAAATGCAAACTTCGTTCCATCATATCCTTTCCGTGTTAGAGGTTGCGCAATTTGGGTAAATTGCTACAGAACATAATTTCTCCTAACCCACCACCATCGAGATGATGGCCTACCTGTATCACCATATCGAGAAGAAAGTCAAAACTTACCCTCCCCGCTACAGTGATACCGCTGAGGTACATGTTTCGTCTTTACTAGACTCATCAGGGTACCGACATACACCTGTTTGTGCAAAGGACAGATTGAAAGAAAATATGCAACACAGAACGCGGCTTCGCCGACTTCCCGCCGGATAACGTATATATGTTTATGCGGCTTTCACGGATTCCTCCGTATAAGACGCCATAACAGTGGATATATATATATATATATATATATATATATATATATATATATATATATATATATATATATATATATATATATATATATATATATATATTCACATTATGTCGTAGTAGTGCTGAAATCACATGCAGCAAACGCACAGTTATATGCAACTCCGTGTATAGATGAAGTAAAATGCGAACAGTAAATGCAAATTTCGTTCCATCATATCCTTTCCGTGTTAGAGGTTGCATAATTTGGATAAATTGCTACAGAACACAATTTCTCCTAACCCACCACCATCGAGATGATGGCTTACCTTTACCACCATATCGAGAAGAAAGTCTTACCTACAATTGTTATGTTCTTATTTGCGAATTATTTCTCATTACAGAATCCATGGAGCTGACTTTTTCGCAGTGTAAGATTTTGATTCCTTTACTCACCTGTTATAGTTTCATTTTTCGGTTAGACATTTTCATAGTTAAGAGAGTTTGATACTTACAACTCCAGGCTTACCTAGCATATTCGCGATGAGTGTTTAGGATTTGTTTTCCCTATAGTGAGAATAAGGGTGAAACAAGGATTGCGTAGACAGGGTGGCGTCCGTGAAGTACATCTTTGCCCTATCGAGATCACAGAAAAATTTCTACTTTTACCCGTCACCATACCTTAATATTATTTAAGAATATAAGACATTTATTTAAAAGGAAACTTAACCCAGGTAATGTCTCGCGATATTTATAATTCCCTTTCTCCATGTCCTTATCTTGAAATTTTCAAGTTAGGAGATATAGACATCTCTAGAATGGTTCCTAAACATATTTTATTTATTTTTGTACCTACCCCTTCCCCTATTCGGAACATGGATGCTTTTAAAACAGTCTAACAGGAATTTGAAATTGCTAGGATTTTAAAATTATTTTTGCAATGCATACACTCATAAAAGGGTCAAAATCATAATTTTGGTTTTTCCAGGTTCTTTCCCAGGTGATACAAGTGATATTTTCGTAGATTTTTCTATGCAGAATTCAAATCTGCTTATCAAAATGCTCTCTCAGCCAATTTTTAAGAGATTCAAGCCCAAATGTCCAAAAAAGTCCATTTAGTGAGTTTTAGGTCAGAATATCTAAAAATTTTGACGTGATACCCAATTGTGGTTAACGTATTTTGATTCAGCACTTCGAATTACTAGAAAAGGCCTCTTGTCATGAAAAACGATACCCTTGTGGGTCAGTGTTATTGGATTCGGCATGTAAGCTGAATTTATACGAACTACAGACTGAATTCGATTTTTTTACAGCACAGATCGGTTGAATAAAATATTTAGGTCTTTTAAGATAATATAATTTTAAAAAATTACATTTTTGTATTAGGAACGTTAAATTAAACTTAGGGAGGAATTAAAAGTAAGAGGTGTACTATTGAGAAAATAATGAAGTGATATCGGAGTCATAACGGGGAAATATTACTAAATAAAAATTTGCATATAACAAAATATTTGACTACAAATCTTTTGATATATTATTGTTAATCTCAAAAATTAACACATTCTATTTTTTACAATTTTACAGAATTAATTTATATTTATCAAAATTCTCTTTCAACTTTTCGTCTGCAAACTGACATTCTCTGAGATTTTTTTTTCAAATTTTTGAATAAACAGAAAGCAGATAGTGGCAAATACGTACTATACAGCGGATCCAGCTCAAATATCTGCGGAAGATGACTTAAAATTTTGCTGCTTTGTGAACTCGGGCATTGTCCTGAAGAAGAAAAACATTTTTGTAACATAACACAGGACGTTTTTGATCAGTAGCTTTGCGTCATTTTGTTGATGTATTACAGTTACTATTATTATTGCAGTACTATTAACATTTGCTGGGTGCCATAAGTTGATGGCTATGAACTTTTCAGCTGAAGATTATGTGTCACATCCATTGGAATCGAAAAACCCTTTTTTATTATATATTTTTTATATCTATAATAATCCCAAAAATATTTCGGTTTCCGAGTTGATAATTTAATTATCTAAATGGATCCATCTCAATGAAGTAATAGTAAGTAAAATTATATGATTCAATTTTTACATTCAGTGAAGAATAAAAAGTATTTTATTTGTGTTTAGCTACCCGAACTTCTCCTACAACACAATCCTTCTTGTTTCGATGTACATAAAATAATGATTTCTATTATTTAAAATACACGAAAACGCATCAAGGTTACGATTGGATACAATATATCTTCAGATGTTATTTAATAAGTAAAAAAAATTGATTAATTCAACAATAACATTAAAGATAATTCCCATTTGTGATTTTAATCTGTTAGATTTGATACAATGATAAATTAAATTAAATAAATAGCAATAAAAAGTTCTAGGTGTTGTTTACCCCTGAAAAAACTAAACGAAGAGGATATAGCCTTTGGTATGGAATTTTATTTTTTAAATATGTTTTCTTGAATTTATTAGGTAATCTCATAGATCAAGTTCTAAAACGACCAAGGAGAAGGAAGAGTCTCTGTAATAGTTATATCAGAAAATTTCATCAATAGATTGAAATTCATTGAAGAAAATTAATAACCAGTATTTGAATTACACTGGTAGGCCAATCAAAAGAGATTCTTTTCGTGACAAAAATGCTCTCAAAGTAATAATTGTATGATCACATAACAACAATCCGTAGTGATATCTTGTTATGTTTTCCACTATTCTGCTACAATTCATTAATTTGTTATGAACAATTGAATGAACGAATGAATGAAAAAGGGGGTGATGACACTAGATCATCGATGCCTTTTATATCCCACCATAGTAGCAGGTCATTCGAGGCCGATCGCCTTTACGAATCCAAGCAGCCTCGTTAGTTGAACTTGCCTAACTGCTTCCGGTAACAAAATTGTATCACCGAAACATCTTTGTCTCAGTTCGATGAGTGTTGGGCACTCTTAGAGGACATGGTCAACAGTTTCATCCTCCTCCAAATACCATCTGCACGTCGGGTCGCCTTCGACACCGATTCAATGAAGATGGCCCCTGAGGTGACAATGTCCTGTCAACAATCCCACCACAATTCGCAGCTCTCTCCTTCCCAACGAGGGAAGCTCCTTAGTACGCCGTACACTAGGCCCAGTTATATGTTCCTTAGCACATCTCATTCCAGGAGCTTCCCTCCACTATTCAATAAATTTGCTTTCCAGTAACTTATAAACAATTAAAATTTTTAAAAAATGCATTTTTTTCGTCTTTTCTTCTCAAAAGCAAAATCAATTAAATAATCTCGATAGTGTAAACATATGAATTAGAAGAGAATAAAAATACTAACAAAATGAGCCCTGGCTCGACTTTAACAGATCACTGGTAGAGGAAAAAAACGAGAAACCAGAAAATTCAGCGTTTTTCAAAAATTCTTAGCGCTGGCCATTCGCGAAATAATAGTAATTGGTATGGTTAAAATTGTCAATAAAATAAGATGCTTTCTCCGTGAAACATATCATTCTAGAATCTAAAAATATGTACATGAATTTTGCCGTTTTGCGAAAAAATTTTTTTCAAACATGTTATCAAGATTTTCAAGTTGAGCTTAAAGCTTTTGCAGTGACGACAAATGTCAATGTATTTATTTATTTTAGAAAATAAATCCAATTTCTTTAATTTTAAACTTACAGGGTTAGATTAAGGAACATTTAACAAATTTGATGTTATCTCTAATTGATAATACAATATGGGCTAAAAAGTTTTTTTTTATCTATATCCCTAATTAATTAGTTCTATTATTTAGACCTTTTCTATATACCTTTATTATTTTAAACGATATGATTCAACTTATGAAATTAATCAATTTAAATTGACAAATATATAATATTAAGTCAACATCTGTGCATAGAAATCTAAAATAACTAGTTAAAATAATTATTGCAATAAATTATTTTTACTGGCTCAAATTTATATCGTCAGTACATGCAAATTTCGTCAAGGTTTCATTATACAAGTAACTGATAACATAAACTTATCATATGTACCATAAACCTATACAAACTAATACGGCAAAGGTTTATCTTTCTCAAAAGATTCTAAGAAAGAAATATTTGTCTTGCACCTTGCATAATTTAAATAGTTCCTTATTTATTTCGGGTCCTATAAATCATAACCAACAATGTATCACTTCAGATAACATCTAAATCTGTTTTAAAAGTCCCTCTTATCTAGTGCACGTACAAGAAGTTTATTGAAGCCGGTGCCAGCAACATTTTAAGAAATTCTTCCGACGAGAAGGTAATAAAGGCCTTAACTTTTATTTACGACGCATAATGGCCAAATAAACCATGATTTTGTGAGTCAGTGTCGTGCGTTGAAGGTTGATTATAATAATTCTCATTCAGGGCATTTTAAGAGTTCTACGAAGTTCAAACTTCACTAGAAAATATTTGCCTCTCATTAATAGATTTAATATTTTAACATCCAATAAATAATGTATTCTTAGGACCCATATTTTACTTCCGACCCGAAATATATCTAAAACCGAGCAAAAACAATGCTAAATGAGGCGTCACGCTACGTCGCGACGCAAAGATGCAAGAGGACGCGCCTTAGATAATTCAATGCTTGTATCTAGTGACCTTGTCTCCATGTGAGTTATCGCGATACTATACCATGCATAATGATATATGAAAATATTAAAAATATATCTACTTGGTGCACAGTCTCAGATGAACGGGATATTGATTTCGGTTTTGTGAAACATATCTTCCATTTTAAAATAGATATTTCAGACTAAGTCTCTTCGGCTTAAAAGAAGACTTGTTTTAGAAATGTAAAAATAAATATTATGTTTCAATTCTTTACTATCTTCTTTTTGTGTTGTCTTATCCATTGAGGACGTTGGCTATTAATATAGCGATTCGTATCTTGTTGGTGGCTGGTCTAAATAGTTGGACAGATGTTAATCCGAACTATTTTCGTAAGTTTTGCATCCATGAATTTCTTTTTCTGCCTGGACCTCTCCTACCATCCATTTTTGTTTGTAGGATAAGTTGTTGGAGGCGATATTTGTTGTGTCTCATTATGTGGCCAAGGTGTTCCAGCTTTCTTTTCTTTACTGCAAGCGTAATTTCTTGTTTGCCAATCCTTCTCAACACTTCCTCGTTTGTAATGTGATCGGTCCAGGATATTTTTAGAATTCGTCCATACAAACACATTTCAAAGGCCGAGAGCTTTTTCATAAGTTGTTCTGTGATGGTCCACACTTCCATCCCATCTAGTAAGACTAATCTGATTTTTAGTAGTCTCTGCAGCATGTGTTTTAGTTTACTAAAACTTGACCTCGCCTTTTCAATTCTAGCTCTGATCTCTGTCATCATTTCCCATTGTTCATGAATGATGATTCCCAAAGACATATATTTCTCAACGTGTTCTATAGTTATTGCTTGATCTAATGTTAGCTTTTCTGTAGATGTTCGATTTTTACTAACTAACATCCATTTCGTTTTTGAGACATTTAATTTTAGCCCAAACTCTTCAGATATGTCTTTCATCCTTTGTACAAGGCCCTGTAGGTCTTTAATGCTATTACCTGAGATGACAGTATCGTCCACGTATCATATATTATTTATGGGTTCCCCATTCAACCTTACTCCTTGCTGCATCATGAAGTACTTCGTCAAAGATCGCTTTATATTGAAGAGTGTAGGTGAATGAACACATCCTTGGCGGAGTCCGTTTTTGATTTGAATGTTTTCTGACAAGTTATCATGGATTTTTATAGGTGTGTTATGATTCTGATGCCTTTAGAATATAGGCCCCTAGCTTCAAGAACTTTTATAAATTTTTCGTGTTTTACATTATCAACGGCTTTTGAGAAGTCGATGAAACATATATACACATCTTGGTTTATATCTCTACATCTTTTTATAAGCACTTGCAGGGAAAAACAGTCTTTCGGGAGCCGAAGCCGCTTCTAAAGCCAAGCTGAGTCTCTGTCACAGTTGGTTTACATTTTACATATATAGGATAATGAATAATTTTAGTAAATACTTTTGTTTTGATTGTAATTAGTCTATACTGGTCACAAGCTTTTGCGTGTGGTCTCTTGGGGATGGTGATGAATATCGAGTCGGTCCATTCTTGTGGGAGCTCGCCACCGTCTTACTTGTTGATGAACAGTGGCACCAGAATATTAATGAATTGGGATCTGTTTCATTCATCAGTTTAAGAATCTAGGTGTGGATACCATCGCGGCATGTTTCTTTGTTGTTTTCCATGGACAGGATGGCCTTTTCGATTTCATCCTTCGTGATGAGGACTTGATAGTTCTTCGTCAGTATTTATGTGAATTTCTGGTCGTTCCTCATGAAAAAGTATCTTTGTACGTGATTTCCAGATTTGTAGCAATTTCTGCGTGTCGGCTACCATTTTCACATTATCTATTATATGATCTGATGTTTTGTTTTTGGTGTCGTCATATTTTTGATTTGTTTGTGCATATTGTGGTAATCACATTTCTTTTCTGCTGTGAGTCTATTTGCTACCAGAGTCCTGTGTATTCGCTCTTAAATTTTGTAATATCCGTTCTTTGGCTAATAGTCCCTTTTTTGATTTGTACTTTACATATCAGTGGGTTGTGATCACTGGAAGCATTAACACCGATTTTATAGCATTTTGAAAGCGTTTCTGAATAATAAAGTAGTGTATTTGATTGCGCACTATGTATTCTGGGGAGTCTGCTGGAGATCTCCAAGTATATAGTTGTTTTTGCGGTAGTTTAAAAAAGGTGTTATATACGACCATCTTATTCTCTGATATTCATAGGGGTTGTATGTAGTCGCAGAAAAAATGTTCGGTCTGAATGCGGTATAAAGGTTTTCATGTATTTTTCGATTTGTCTTGTCACTATTATGCCCACGCCATTTCTGTGTCAGGGATCCGTGTTTCCTGAGTAGTATATTTTGTGGATCTGGATATTGCATTGTCCTGTGTTTGGCCACCACGTTTCGCTAAATCCCATTATTTGAGTCTCGGGTCTCGTCATTTCTCTGATAATGTTGTGAATCTTTACACTTTCGTACATCCTTTGTAGGTTCCAAGTCGCTATTTTAAAACACCCGGGGATTCTTCGTACCCTCTGCCTATTAAAGGGCAGTCGGGGACTGAGGGCCATTTGTAATATTTCCTCTGCGATATTAATTGTACTAGAGAGATTTAATGAGGTAGTTTTCCCTTGTCTTTCTTATTGTGATGCTCGAACCGCTTCTGACATCATTTGCCTCACACTTCAAAGTGTTTTAAAAGCAACTGGTTTCTTCTTTATGAGTCTTACTTACAGTTGATAATAGCCTTACTGTTGCTCAGAGTTATGCCTGTTGGTCCGCGGGAGGTATTTGATTCCCCTCCTACTACACATATCTGGAAGGCATTCCCCTACCCGCCACCTGGGGATGCATCTTCTAGGCGTTACAGGCTCCCCCGAGGGAGAGTTGACAATTTTTAGTATGAATCTTTAAAAAAGGTTAAAAAATAATGTTACTCTTGTGATATGAGAACAGCCGTTTATATTTTGGAAATTGCTAGGTGCCATCTGATATATCTAGTTTGAAATTTTAAACGGTACGTACTCAGAACCTTTGGACATACGCCCACTACTTGTGTTGTGTACAGTGAACATTTTGGTGCCATCGTTTTCCCCAACTTTCGACGTGGTTTATCAGGACAAGAGTGCAAAAATGAGCCAAAATCAAAAAAAGTTGCACGAAGCACTTCGAAGCAAATGGTTGTCTGTTTTTAGGAAAAACTGACCATGTCACAACTATGCCCTTAGATAGTGGTAGAAAGGTCAATCCTGAATAGTATGCAACCATGTTTGTTCGAGATTTTAGGTAAATTGACAAAAACAAACCGGATACGAAGGATCTTTTTCCACCACGACAATGCAAGCTCTCACACATCGGCTCAAAGAAAAGACTTTTTGAACACTTAGAACGTAGAATTGATGGGTCATCTGCCCTACAGCCCTAATTTCATACCCAAAATTTCATTTTTTTCCCGTACATGAAGAAAAACTGCGTGGTCAATGATTTTCTACGCTAAAAGAGGCGGTTGATGCGTTAAAAGAACATGTTTTGAAGATAACATTCTTCACAGTGGCAAAAATTCTTGATCCAAACGCAAGCAAAAGTATATTGATCACCGTAAAGAATAATTTGGAAAACAGTAAAATATTTTTTTGGTTTTGGAAAATATCCGTGGTAGGCTGACTTTACTAGAACTACAGTCTGATCAGTTATAATCAATGAGTAATTTTTGTAACTTTAATTATTACAGGTTTTAATATAAAACTAAAGTTTTACTCAGCAGTAGTCCTTAGGTTCTATTAATTTAACTACAAGTGATTATCGTGTATCACTTTCGCATTTTACTATGATCTACACTTGTACTAGTTAACTAGTTCGAAAGGTTTTATCCTCTTCAGTCTTTTTTCTAAATTCGTATTATCAGGAGCTGAATAGCGTTGACGTTAGCATACTTGAAGAGTCGTTCTTAATGTATTTTGGCAAATTTTCCTGTAGTCCAGTTAATAGTGTTCATCTCTAGATCTCAATGGAGTTCATTACTTTTGAAGTACCAAGAAATATTTGTAATAGTCTTTATTGTAGAATCGCTGTTTGATTTGGATGTTGTTCTTGCTGGCAAAAACCCCCCAATTGTGTGCCATATGTCTATATAGGCTTAAGTACCTCATTATACTGGAGTATTTTATCATAGACTGATAGGCCCGAGTGTCTTCCAATCAGCCAGCATATTTTCTCAATTTTTAACCGAGTTCTTCCTTTTTCTTTTTTTTACGTGAGCCCTCCAACTCAGCTTTGCATTTAAGATAATATCCAAATATTTTGCTGTGTTGGCAAGTGGTATGTGGGTATTGATTTATTTTTAATTAAAATACCCTGTATATAACATATATTCATTCTTATTAATTTCATACAAAAATACGTTAACCTATTGATATCAAGTTAGCCATGAGTATTAAACGAAACAAATTAATATGAAAGTAATATTTATCGATTATCTGTCACTAATAAAGAGTATTGTTGAAAACTTTCTATGGAATATTTAAATTTTAAAATTAAAAAATCGATTTGATTCTAATAATGAAATAAATGCAGAATAGTATTAACTGCTCGCTCAAAAATTCGTTAGAACCTATATTGTTACTATTACTGTGCTAATAAATGAAAATGCTAATCATTAAAAAAGACAAGTTTGGTTATTTACATTTACGGAAAATAAATGATTAAATAACAAGTCTAATCAGGTAAATCTTAAAGTACTAATTAAACTTAAAGTAGTTAATTAAAAAAACACTACTGATTTAGTTGTTCAAAATGTCCTCCATCTTCTTCCATACACAATTCAATACGTTTCTCAAATTCACTACACAAATTTTGAATATTAATATTTAGAAAACAATTTCTTATTGTGACCCTCAGTTCTCCCTTTCTTGTAGGCGATATGTCATAAACTTGTACTTTAACAAACTCCCATATGCTAAAGTCAATTTTAATTAAATCTCGAAATCTAACAGGACACGAAACAGGTCTTCCCCTACCAATCCTATATGATGGACTAGGGCCCATCATGAAGGAACCACATTTCTCCTCGAGTTTCATTTGGCACTTGAGCCAATAGGTCAGGTAAATTGTTTTGCAAAAAAAGCGAAGTATGTTTTCTCTGGCATGGTCCAATTACATGGTTACAGACAATACTTTTCCAAAAATTTAAGGACCACCTAGTTTGGGAATTGTATCTTATAAAATGTGAATTTCCCGCTGCATAATAATCGTTCTTATGAAACGTAACCTCATCTTCAAATAGTACCAAATTAGCAAAATTTCTTTGTTCATTTATTCGGTTTTGAGTAAGCAGACAAAACCTCAATTTTCTTTTCGGGGAGCAATTCTTGAAATAATTGAATGTGATAAGTATGCATTTTGTGAGCCTAAAGTATTTTCTGAACCGTCATGCGTTCAATATTAACCTGTCAAGAAAGCTGGTGCTGTCTAATATGCGGATTTTTAGCGACTGAAGTACATTTAATTGGTTTTTATTAGTATGAACACGCTTTTTTTGAGTATTTTTGTCATATGCGACGCTGCCAGTTCTTTCAAAATGCTTCATAATTTTTTTAAATGCCCTTCTTTCAGACTGACGTCTCTCGGGAAATCGTTGTTGATACAATCCTTTTGATAATAACGTATCTTGTCACTAGCTCCCAAACAAGAATATTATCAACCATCTTTGCTTGTGAAAAATTCATTATTTAAAATCTAAACTTTAAAATTATATTTTTTATAAAAGAAGTTAAAACAGTACTGTTTACTAGGGTCAGATAAACAATCAATATTACGTTGAAGTGTACTTCTTTCCTTTAATTATGAAATTATAAGAGCAGAAAAAAAATTATCTATAAAAAATCACCCTTGGATAACTGGATATAAATAGATTAACGCGTTTTTGTATACATTCATTAAAAATAAATATACCGGAAAAACCAGCACTAACAAGCATAGGAAGACTTTAAGAAAAGTGATAGAGAAACAAGAACTTTACATGATAATGTAGGGGCATTCCATTTAAAAAATCAAAGAAAAATTAATTTACCTTTCATCAAATGGGCAACATCTTGTCAAACACCTTGTATGAGATAATTGCTTAGGCGCTATATTAGATCCTCAATACTACATTTATCTTTCTCAGTATCAATTTTGTGGTACATTATAGTGGACCAAAATTTGGTGAATTTTTTAAGAAAGTTGTCAACTTCGCAATGAAATTCAAAACCAGATATGCCATCAATATGGATAGTTTTTGGGGGATTCCAAATATGCAAGATATACAGAGTATCCTATAAAAAAAAGTATTTTTTAGCACCATGCTTTCATGAAACACCATGTATAATTGTTAATATTTTTTGATCGTAAAAATTTTCATATTATTCAACTCTAATAAAACATTCTTTGAAAAATAAAGGGGATAGGGTATTTTGTTACCCTGTATATAAATTTATTCTGTTCACTCGAAAATTCATTAACTGTAAATTTGAAAAATACTATTTTAAGAGGTTAATTTCAGGAGCGATTTTTCTTCTATAGACATAAATCAGGGCATAAAATCTGCCGATATATCATAGATAATTAGAAACTGACTTTTTGAAGTTTTTTATAGGAAGGTCTAAAGAACTAGTTTTACCATTCGAAAAGATTTGCACTACATGCTACTCATAGTTAATATTCCTGAGTTAGTAACGGATTTCATAGAAAAAATATTCATGTTCCCAGTGATAAATTCTATTGTGAAAAAATTCGATATACGTCGAATAAAATTTTTAAATGTATGTATAATTAATAAAGTTCTGACCAAATTAAGCAAATTCATACATTTCTTGAATGAAAACAGGAAAAAAAAAATGTTTTAACTCTCATAAAAAATACAAAATAAACCCTTACTGACAATGGGAAAATGACATGTAACTGATTCTGCACGAGAAAATTAGTCTTTCCAGTTATAATTGAAGATAACCAACCCTTTTTAGGAATCATCCCAGAAAGAAAACCAAACCAGTTATATCGCAACTTTGGCGGAAAATTTTTGTTGCTAACATGAACTTCGCTTAAAACAACATCGTTATTTCGTGTGTTAAACACTTTATCGGCATGCCACGCTAGCGATGGCCATCGACAGTCACGGAAGCATCTTCATCATTTTCAAAGAAGTGTGGTCCGATAATCCCTCCTGCTCACTTGGCTCACCAAACTATCATCTTTTGAGGATGCATAAAAAATTTTTGAAAGTCAAGTAAATTTTCGGTTTCTCAGATTAGAAAAGGCTGCTTGTTGGCGTGTAATGTGGTACAAGTACACCCTGTAGAATAATTTTAGTGCTGATTAATAATTTAAGGTATTTTAGCCACAATTAAAAAAAAAAGAGGAACAAAGGAAAGGTGAAAAATGGTCTCTAAAGCCTAAGCAATGTAAAATGCTGACGTCGTAGTGTATTGATTGAAAAGTAAAATGGATGTAGTATATAAGTTGTAGTTAGTATAAGCAAAATGAAGTAACAGGTATTTATTTAATTAGAATTAATAAGTTGTACATTACTCATAAATGTATTAATCAATATTAATCATATTAGCTAAAAATATATATCCCAACTAAACGTAGTAATAACAATAATTAATAGGAAATAGTAAGTTAAATGAAATTGATCAGTCATTACAACAAATTTATACCTATATTAGTAAATTAAATTACCCAAGACGACAAGAACTAATTTTACAGACAAAACTTGACGAGGCAAAAGCTATTTATTCTTAACTAAGTAAGCAGATTTCTAGCATTAATCAAAAAATAAGCAATTCAGAAGTAGACGAGGCCGAAACTTTATTAGTAAAACGTTTAATAGAATCGATAAAACAAATTTACAGTAAATCGTAAATTTTGAACTAAAACACAAGACAAACCTAGACACAGTAATAACGTCTTTTGAATTGAAAGTTGCTGTAAACCTTCTGTCAACTATGGACAGAAGAGACTACAGAAAAGTTAATTGATGCAATAGAACTTTACGACTCGACGTTGGACAATGACAGTAAATCTCTATTAATAAAATTTGTTCTAAAAACTCGAATATCAAATAGTGCAAAATTACGGTAAACAACATTTACGACTCGATAAATTCTATGATAACCGACATGAAAACCCACTTACCGAAAAAAAAATCGCACACTGCGCTTCAAGCCAAATTATTTCGTGCTAGACAAGGTGAAAAATGAATTGAGGACTTCGGTAAAGAAGTAGAAAACCTTTTCGTCAATTTGACTATTTCACAAGCCAACGTTGATACAAATTCTTACAATGTATTAAGACCCATTAATGAAAAAGTAGCTGTAAATAGATTTGCTAATGGTCTTAGAAATTCAAAATTAGGTACTATAACTAGATGCAATTCAAGCAGCGCAAGACATCGAAGTTTCCTCCACGAATAATTTTTCACAAGTAATGGCTATGTCTACGAGAGGTAGACGAAGTTTTACGCGAGAATCTGTTAGGATAGAAATTCTTTTTAAAGCAACTATACTAACCCTCATTATAATAGAATTCAAAAAAATTTCAGGACGTAAGCCGTACTCCAAATAATAAATATAGTAATCAACATTTTCCTAGAAATTCTAGAGATCATTCGTTTAATCGGACTATCGGTAAAACGAGAGGTCCACGAGCAGCTAGATAGAATGTACATTTTGCTGAAGTAACCATTAACCCAGGTCAAGAACAAATAAGCGGTGAAGCCTCGAATGAAACACACAATCGTTTGGAAAAGTTTTTTCGTTCCTAAAATTAAACCTAACAATATTATTTTTACATACTCAAATAATTGCTCAAATTCAGTAAAATTCTACGTAGATTAGATTAATGTATTATTATATAGTTAATAAGTATAAAGGGCTATGTTTTCCTACTGTCGTTTACTTCCTATATCTTTTCTTGCTAACCACTCTTCACCCTTTGTTCTATTACATTTTCTACCTTAGATATAACGATACATGTATTGATTTTTTTTCTCTTTAATGTTAAGTGAATGGCTTTATTTGTAGTTTTATTTATTGGTATACAATATCATGTTTATACCCATTTTATTAAAATATATTTCGGGTTGTAAATTATGGCGTATTGCATTTCCAAGGATTCAGAATTTCCATTTTCAAATGAAATGAAAATTTAAAAAAAAATACGGGGAGGTGTAATGTGATACAAGTACACCCTGTAGAATAATTGTAGAGCTGATTAATAATATAAGTATATTGATCCTAGTTTATGCATAGTTTGTAATATTTCAACATCTACACAAATTGCGGACGATGTAATAGACACTACTGTCGAAAGTAGAGTAATAAACTAACCATTAAGGTAGCAATATTTTTTAAAAATAAAAATTTCAGTAAGAAATAAAGAAATCTTTCTGCCGTATTTAAATAATTTGTTATATATGTAATTCTCCTTTCAGGCAGAGAATATGAAAAATATATATACAAACAGTTTATTTCTTGCAAATATCGCTCTAGTCCTCTCTCCATACACGTTTCGATCATCTCATGATCTCATCAGTGGAACTGTATCGGTCCGAGAGCAATATTAGCAGGAAATAACTGATATATGAACCATAAATTTCAAGGTATGTTGGCAGGATATTGCACCTGCCATCTACCAACTTCGGTGTCAGACTGAAAATTATCGCCAGTCGAACGACATCTATGAATCATCGGAGTAACGTGAAATTTTTAAAAAATCAAAATTTCAATAAGAAATAAAGAAATCTTTCTGCCGTATTTAAATAGTTTGTTATATATGTAATTCTCCTTTCAGGCAGAGAATATGAAAAATATATATACAAACAGTTTATTTCCTGCAAATATCGCTCTGGTCCTCTCTCCATACGCGTTTTGATCATCTCATGATCCCATCAGTGGAGCTGTATCGGACCGAGAACAACATTAGCAGGAAATAACTGATATATGAACCATAAATTTCAAGGTATGTCGGCAGGATATTGCACCTGCCATCTACCAACTTCGATGTCAGACTAAAAAATATCGCCAGTCGAACGACATCTATGAATCACAGCAATAACGTGAAATTTTTTCAAAAAATCAAAATTTCAGTAAGAAATAAAGAAATCTTTCTGCCGTATTTAAATAGTTTGTTATATACGTAATTCTCCTTTCAGGCAGCGAATATGGAGAATATATGTACAAACAGTTTATATATAGCAGGTGCAATATCCTGCCGACATACCTTGAAATTTATGGTTCATATATCAATTATTTCCTGCTAATGTTGCTCTCGATCCGATACAGTTCCATTGACGAGATCATGAGGTGATCGAAACGCGTATGGATAGAGGACCAGAGCGATATTTGCAGGAAATAAACTCTTTGTATATATATTTTTCATATTCTCTGCCTGAAAGGAGAATTACATATATAATAAACTAGGTAGTATATGTTTTTAATTTGTGATATGGACCTCGAGAAGACATATTTTATTACAGGCGAAGCCATTATGATGAAAAGGAGCATCATCACTATAGATGATTCTCTTATGAAATGCATCGTCAACTTGCAATGGTTTCAAAATCCAGTTGATAAAATTTCTGCGCTGTCCATGTTCAGAAGGCTGCAATTCTTAGGCATATTGCATTTACTATGATGTAATAATAAGGTTCATTAATACTCTAATTTAATTTCAAACAATTAATGTCAGGGTATAAGCAAAAAATAGTGAATGTTTGATCTCCAATTACATAAGAAATTTTAGAAAAATTAATCTTGAAATAAAATATTTAATATGCTTTTTTATCTTTATGTTGATAAAATGGTTAGAAAATATTTTTTAATTAAGAATGATTATTATATCAAAATGCCATTTTTTGTTAATAATATTTGATGTTGAAATTCTTGTAATTTTTTGCTTTTAAAATAATCAAGGTGAGTGATTGAGATTTGATGCAATTATGATTGTGTTATCTATAACTAATTTTAATCAGTTAATACAATACTTTTAAAACAATATGAGTTTAAGGTCAAATCTATATTTGCTAACAATTTTTAAATATATTTCTCGTATCTTGTACTCATACGCAGGTTTTGCTATATCTAGGCAAATTATAAATTGTATTAAAACAATTAGAATCCAACATAATTATAAAAAACAAGATACAAAATGAACTGTAAATCGCACCAGAGTATACAGAGTATTATGAGTAGAGAGGAAAATTCAATCTCAACCGGAAACAGAGTCAATCAAGTTAAATATAACTTTAACGGACTCTATGATTCGAGCACTAAAACCTTATTCCAGCAACGCCGATATCAAAACTACATGACCAATTTTTATCAATCCAAACAAGTCTTCCCACTACCCAGTAACGGTATTTTGATACTTTGCAGCGCAAGAAGTGCTTGAAACCGAATAAAGGTACAACTGTAGAAAAAACAAAACGTAATCTTGAAATGATGAGCTAATGAATTAACGAAACAAAAACAACAAGCATGTAGAAAATGGATTAGTAATAAGGAAAACAATGGCTAAATACAAAGAGCTTATAAAGAAGAAAAGGAACGAAACTTGGAAATAAAACTGTGTATCAATAGTTATGTTGGAGGTAAAAAGTCATTTAAACTAATTAGATTACTAAAAAGGAAAACGACTGATAATGTCAATAACAAACCAAACCCATTAAATCAAAACCAAAAATATCACACCAAAGACCTTCAAGAGGATAGAGGATAATTTCTTATAATGTTTTCTAGACCATACAATGTACAGGAACAATGAGATATCAGTTGAAAAGTCGATCAAGTCAATGAAAAATAAAAACGCATTACAGCCTGAACGACTACCAGCCGAACTATAGAAAAATTGCACATCAAGATTGTAAAAGAACAAGATTTCTCGACGATATGCAAAGAAGCCTTTATAACTTACATTCAGAAAAAGAAATAGTGACCAGTACCATTAGCAAGCCGTATGGGACAATCTTGTGAAATATTACAGAACAGTAATATGGAATACTCCAAATAGAAGAACAAGCTGGATTCCGCATAAATCGTTCTGGTATGGTAGACAAAGTTTAACGACAAGAATTAACCTGGCATGGAACGCAGAAAGTATAGACGGCGAGAATTTTCCCAAACTAACTCTGAAATTGAAACCTATTGGAACAGACCTAGGAAAGCGGAATTCAAGAGGCTATGCTCAAAAAGGACGGCCCGGCGATTGGAAAGATATATATATTATATATATATATATATATATATATATATATATATATATATATATATATTTATATATATATATATTACGAAGTAAAATGTAAACAGTAAATGCAAACTTAATTTGATCATATCCTCTCCGTTTGTACAAAGGACAGATCAGAAGGAAGTATACAACACTGAACGCGGCTTCGCCGACCTCTCGCCGGATGGCGTATATATGTTTATGCGGCTTTCACGGATTCCTCCATGTGAATCGCAATAGCAGTTCCTTCCGATCTGTCCTTTGCACATACAGGTGCATGTCGCTACCCTGATCATCTAGTAGAGACGCAATATGTACCTCTGCCGTATTACTGTAGCGGGGAGGGTAAGTTTTGACCTTCTTCTCGATATGGTAGTACAGGTAGGCCATCATCTCGATGGTAGTGGAATAGAATGAAATGTGTGCAATCTCTAACACGGAATGATATGATGGAGCTAAGTATGCATTTACTGTTCGCATTTTACTCCATTTTCACATGGAGTAGCATATAGTTGTGCGGTTGCTGATTTGATATATTTTAAATTTCATTCCAAAAATGGCGTTTACAGGCCCATTAGTTTCTCATATATGAAAGCCTTTATTATATAAGTGGATTTAATTTCCTTCTAGAAGGAATCTATTTTAGCGAAATGTGCTGATATTTTGATAATAAATAAATGCAGGATGGTCAAAAATTAACATTAAATATTAACTGCAGAAAATTGTTAAAACTCAATTTTTTTAAATATAAACCTCCTATTTTTATAACATTATCTTATTTAGCATTAAAAAGGTAACTTTGTATAGTCATCTATTCCAAAAATTTGCAGTTTTTGAAGTTCAAAATTTCTAACCATAACTTTCAAATATTTTTCGCATCTCCGATTTAGTTTAACATGGGTAGCCGCTCTAATTGAATCTGGAGAGAACGCGTCCCTTACCCTTGCCACACAGTCCCCCATCGTCACTAAATTACGATAAATGATATTTTTTATGGTTCCACATATAAAATAATCTAAGACAGTCAAATCGGGAGAACAAGGAAACCACAGAAAAGATCCATTGTTGGCAATCTATTTGTCATAAAATGTTGTTTGTATGAAGTTGGTAACTGAAACGGTTCTGTATAGTGGGGCGCCATAGTGTTAGTAAAAAATTTGCTGGTGTTCCGCCAGAGGTAAATTATATTGCTTAACTATTCTAGAATATTTAAATACCTTTTTCCTACAAGTGTTAATACACAATTTAAAATCGAGACATAATTTGCTGTGAATTATTAATAAATCGCCATTTAAATTTTTTTCTTAAAAATGTAGTTTCACTATTCTATCATCAAATTTCGACATCCTATTGCATGAGGATTTGATTGATTGATTGAATTATATAGCATAGCAGACCGGGGTTGAAAAGCCCTTACACTGCAGCCTTCAGGCTTATTGTATTACCTGCCATATCCGTTCTAGGTTCCTTTATCAAGTTTAACAGACTGTTCACTAGTTTGTGTAGGTTGGTATGAGTCTTCCAGATAGATTGATAGGCCAAAGCTTCGCACTCGAAGATGATGTGTGAGGTCATCTCGTCCTCTTCATCATATAGTCGACATAATGATTCTTCGTTGAAGATGTCCATTGTATGTAGTTGTTTTCTCAAACTGCAGTGGCCAGTTATAAGTTCTGTCACCAGCCTAATTTGTTGTCTGCTTAGACGCAGAATTTCACGGATTTGTCAGATGGTCTGCTCAGCAATAGCTTGCTGTGCCTGTGGCCCGCAAGGTGGTTCCAGTGAGTCTGATGTTGTCGATTTGTCCACCAGGATAGCCGCCTACGAATAGTATCCGTAGTAGTTCCAAATGATGGCTTTAGTCTAATAAATGGAGTGGCAGACCCTTGTATTGCAAGTGGGTCGGCTTTTTTATTGCTTGAGACAATCTTGTGCCCTGGCGCCCCTGCAAAGGTGACCCTGTTGTATTTTGCCAGAGCGATAAAGTTTGAAGACAGTCCCAGATTTGTTTTAATGTTATTTGATTGCTAGAGCCTTCAACGCTGCCTGACGGTCAGAGAAGATGAGAAGGTCATGCTCCGATAACTTCTTCTCAAATTCTCCCGAACACAAACATCAATAGCGTGAATTTCTGCCTGAAATACAGTGGCATGCCGCTCCAGTGCTACACTAATATTAAGTCTGGGTGTATCTCCGTGTATTCCAGCGTCTGTATCATTCTCAGTTTTGGACTCGTCCGTGTACCAGACGAGGTTTCCTAACTGACTCACTGGTTGGTCAGACCGCGCCTTCCAGTTAAGCTGAATGGTCCAGGGTCTGTCAAAGTTGTATGTTCTGGGGCAGGATATCACTGCTCATTTCTAGCAATAAGTTCGTTACCACGCTATTGATGTTGGTGTGTCCGAGGGCAGATTCATTCCACCAGACGTTATTTTTTTCCAGCCTGAGGATTTGAATCACTCCAAAAATGGGAATTTTGTCTGTTAAAAAGGCCATTGCATAGTCCAAATTATGTTGTCCAAAAATCGATGGTCGTCTTGAATCATCATTCATATAAATTCGGAAATTTGTACTCTTTTCGGCAAATCAGTATCTCTTAGGTGTTGAATCAAAAATATTAAATAAGAGTGGAAGTTGTGTTTCTACAGAATTCTATGTAGTGAGCTCACCAATATTCCTGTTAGTAGACCATCTTGTCTTAACAATGATATGCCGCAAGATATCCCAGAATTGGAATTTCGACATTTTCATGGTTGAGAATAGGTTTCATTTTATGTACTTTTAAATTAACCGTGGCAAAATTTTTTGAAATTTTCCAATATTCGTTTTTAGCACTGTTTCGTATCGGTTTCTGTTTATCTGGATATCTATCATCAAATGTTTCATATGTTCTTGATAAAACTTTTACATTTTTCATAAATAAGAAATAAATATAAATAATATTCGTGCCTACAATTTAATCGGCCAAGCATAATTTTTATTAATAATTGTTAAATGGCAAGAAATAGTGACATTTCTGTAGTGCTCTATTGTTTTCTTTCATCGCGTTTCACCGACATGGGCCAACTAATACCAAAAGTTAATATCCGTATAGCGTTTTTATAGTACAATAATGTTAAATTGCCGATAATTCAAAAACAAATTTTTCGAATAGACAACTTTATACCAAGTCACCCTTATTTTTAATGCTAGATAAGATAACATAAAAATAGTGTGGTTTATATTTAAAAAAAATTCTCTTTGAACGATTTTTTCAAGATGATATTTAATGTTTGTTTGAAGGTTGTAGTCAATGTGGAAGACGGACTAAAATGTGGTTGTCGGACTTGCATGGTCCTTATTTTTTATTTATTTTTACCACGTTTCGATTAGGTTGCATCTCTAATCCCTATTAAGTATAAACTGAATGTTTTGTCTTAAGACAATGGATTGTTTCCATTGAAGCGCCAAGTTTCGCTTCACTGTACACACCTTAGTGATTTGATGTCACGAAGTAGTGGTTGCCAAAGATTAAGTATCTCAACACTCGGTTTACTGAACATTCCATTATTGTTTTTAATGTAAACAATAAACTTTCTTTTTTTCATGTTAGGTTCCATATATATTGCTGCAGCCTCAGACTATTTTATATGGTGTTATTTATCCCAGGCGTGTTCTGCAATACCTGATCTCGACGTTTCCCTTTTTTGTGTATGAGTTTTATGTTCCTTAATTCTAACTTCTAGTGGTCGTTTGGTTGCCCCAATATACATTTCACCACACTTCGTAAACACATTCTTTCTTATCGGTAGATTTTGGTTTTGTTTTTGTTAAATGAGCTTTAAGTGTATTTCCTGATTTAAAGGCCATTTTTATATTTTAACTACTGGCAATTCGTCTTATTTTCTCCGAAGTTCCCTTAATGTACGAAATTGTGAAGAAGAAATGTGTTTCTTGCTGTCCAGTGTTCGTTGTTTTAAAGTTATTTATAACGTCGTCAATTAGTTTTAAAGGATAACCATTTTGTTGTAAATCGAATTTAATATTTTTGACGTCTTTTTTCAACGAATCGGCATATAGATACAGCGAGATTATACAGGTTGCGTATAATTCCTAGATGTCATGGTGAACCGTTCAAACGAAACTATTAGAACTTCAGTATACAGAAAGCCAACACATACTGTACAACATCTTAATCATAGTTCTAATCATTTTGTTGAAACAAAACGGGGAATTATACGCAACCTCTATAATCGCTGTATCTATATGTAATAATGCCGATTCATTGAAAAAAGAGGTAGCAAATGTTAAATTCGATTTACTGGACAGCAACACATTCCATACATAAATAGAATTTATAATGAAGAAGATAAAGCAAGAAAGGTTCCTTGTAACGAAGCTAAATTTCTTCAATTCTGTTAAGCTAAACTGGAATTCGTCAATATTTCAAAGCACAGACGAACAAGTGTGACATAGCCAAAGTTTAAAAGTTCCTTAGGATTATGACGAAAATATTTTTAATACAACTTCATTTGGTAAATTACGCGAATAAATGTTATTTCCTAGTTGGCCATAGGTCTTACGCCCCCTGGAAACAATCATAGGAACTTTAAAATAATTCTAGGGCCGCTTTCACTATAAATATTTTTTTCCGAGAGCTGTATGATTACCGATATAGTGACGTCCACTCTTATTTGGCCACCCGGTATATATTACATGTTGGTATAAAGCTAAAATCATGTTTTTTTGATGAGTATAAAAATATCAACACGCATATCCAAAATTTTTGTTTCTAATAGTTTTCCCTATTTACTAAATAGGAAAGGAACTAAAACTGAAATTAAAAAACTGGCAATTTTTTTAAGTTAATTATATAACTAAGACAACTTAAAGTAAATAACACAAGAAAGTAAAATTCTAGTGCCGCGTTCTTTTACCTGTTTTTTTCTTGTTGTCATTTTATTTTAACACGTCAAACATTACAAGCAGGTTCGAAAATTATAGGTTGTGAACCAACCTGAAATTGCGTAAACGAAAACTGTAATCAGAACCAATTTTTAAATTAGGTTTAACTACTAACAATAAAGTTTGTTTTAATACCATATAATTTAGAAGAGTATGAGAAGATAAACCACAGACATTTCGTGCTTTTAAAATAGAATATTAATATTAGTTATGATAACTCATAAATTAATAAATTAGAGAGTTAATATGTTGCTAAAAAAAGAGAAAATGATACTACCTTATTTTGACATATATGATTAGAGTTATTTATTTTTTGCAGGTTATGTTTACCTATTCTTGATTTGCGTCATTAACTTTTTTTTGTTAATCTAGTGTTCATTTTAGGGTTTTGGAAAATAAACGAAAATAATCAGCTATACAGGGTGTCCAGGAAAATGCGGGAAATCTCCCGGATATGAAAAAATACGTGAAAGTTCATATAAGCTTTTTTCGTATTGGCCTTCTCTTCGGAAATATGTTGTGCTCCCAAAAATCTACAATGGAATCAAGATTTTTACACATAATTATTGAACCATCAGATATATTTCAATTTTTTTTAATATGATGTTGGTATAGTAAGGCATTACTATCCAAGAAAGTGTTGTGAATTACGCACAGCTGCAGGGACGGACTAGCTATAACACTCATGGCCCCTTTTTTTACGCCCTGTATGATAAGAACTTTGGATAATGTTTTTTACATACCTTTAACTAATGACTAAAAATCAAGTACTCTTCATTCATGTCACTAATCCTAACCGTTTTCGAAAAAACATCATTTTATTTACATTATGTATTTGGCGTATTTTGATACATTTTTGTTCCTAACAAATGCTCAACCGTCAACCTTATGATAAAAAAATTCGATCCAAAATTAGAGTTAATCTCTTTAGTTGAAAACGTCTAATTCTGTGAATTGCAGTTCGACCTAGATTCGCAAAAAATGTGCGTTTGATTTTATCGGCATTGCAAGTGTTGCTAGGTACGAAAGAAATAAATATCCTGAATTTATCAACTTTCACATCGCTGACACAGTAATTCTTTACTTGGATATTAATTTAATGATTTTTGGATTTTGTGGTGAAATTACTTGTGACATAATTCGCAATATGGAATACACATTTATTGAGTATGCAGATATACATCTGATGTATGTGTATGTATTTCAACGAGTTGACTAGACGTTGGGAGAATGGTAGGCGATTCCATTTAATAAGGTAATATTATCAAATATCTTCATAATTTTAGGAAATTTTGGGAAAGGAAGTACTGATGCTGTTCGGGGAAGAACAGAACGTAGGCTGCAACTAGAGGAAAATATTTTAAATGCTGTAGGTGACACTCCTTCGACGAGCACTTGAAAATTATCAGCGCAGTTTAATACGTCGAAAACAATAGTACATGAAGTTCTTCAAGAACAGCTGTTATATCAATATAATTTAAAAATAGTGCATGAACTGATTTCTGAAGATTTTCCCCATAGAATGCAGTTTGCAAACTGGTTATTGGATCAGCAACGAAATAATGTAAACTTCATTAGCACTAGTCTCTTGACGGTTGAAGCAGGATGTACCAAAAATGATATCATAAATTTACACAACTTACATGTATGGGCTGATGAAAATCCTCATGCAACTATTGTGTCGCATCATCAACATCAGTTCCAATCAATTAATGTCTGGGCAGGAATCATTGGTAATTTTTTGACTGGACCATTCGTATTATCGGCACGACTGAATTGAAAACTTTATTTGGATTTCTTCCAGAATGCTTTTCAAGATTTAGTAGACCACTTACCACTTAAAACCCGCCTAAACATGTAGTATATGCACGATGGGGCTCTACCTCATTTCAACGTTGCTATGCGTGAGCATCTGAATAACCTAACGCCGTTGGATTTTTACCTATGCGGACACATCTCGAAACCTTGATGTATTTCACTCCGGTCGATAGCAGGGAGGAACTTCTATGGAGAATCACGTTTCATTGTGATCAAATAAGAAACAATGTTGAGTTAATGTGGCAGGTACAGCAGTCCTCAATGAGTCGTGCCCACGAGTGTATCAAACTTCACGGAGCCTATGTTGAACCCTCCTAAAAAGTTTTTAACTAAGCAATTAGTTTAACTTTTTATTGAAACTGTGGTGACAGGGGAAAATGTCTCTTTTTCATATTTAACCCGACAGAAGTGAGGGAACTAACAGTGTAAATGAAATGACGTTTTCTCGCAAACGGTTAGGATTAGCGACATGAATGAAGAGTACTTAATTTTTAGTCAATAGTTAAAGGTATGTAAAAAACATTATCCAAATTTTTTATCATACAGGGCGTAAAAAATGGGGTCATGAGTGTCACAGGTAGTCCATCCCTGCAGCTGTGAGAAATTCACAACACTTTCTTGGACAGTAATTTGAAGGGTCTTACCTGGTTTCATATCATATTTAAAAAAATTAAAATATACCTGGTGGTTCAACTTTTATGTGTAAAAAACTTGATTTCATTGCAGCTCTTTGGGAGCCCATATCTCCGAAGAGGAGGCCTATACGAAAAAAAGTTTATATGAACTTGTAATATTACTTTCACGTGTTTTTTTCATATCCGGGAGATTCCCACATTTCCGCGGACATCCTGTATATTATTGTCGTTCCTGTTAATTCTACTGAAATTTGTTTGCACCATTAGGTCACTTTGTTGGACACTATAATGCTTTTAGTGAAAAGACACATTTTTTACGAGCCGTGAGGTTTTGAATTGTTCCAAAAATACTAAAAAAAAAAAAATTTTAAACTTTACTACGCTGTGTTGAAAATTATGGTTCTTGGGTTAAGACCGTGACAAATTGGAATTATTATCTGACATGTCGCCCACGATTGCACGAGGCATCTTTAGGGATCTTTATTCCACGAGATAAGAACCCTGTCAGCTTCATATCCAAGAAGTGCTAAATCCTATTGTGCGTTTATTTCGTGGGGCACTTGGTGAAAATTTTGTATATATAACCTGCTTAAGATGGCTAATGAGCTTTATAGATATGAATGTGATGGAACATGCCTGGGAGATCCTTATAATACTCAGTTTTTTTTATCACACTATGCTAAAAAGGTACTTTCTAATGTACTACCAAAAAACACAAAATAACTACGTATTCGCAATAATTATAATTATGCAATAATTTTGGACATATATGTATCTAGCTTATAATTAAACGAATATTACAACAATTATACAATATACTTTGATACGATTTCATAAATAATTAATTCATTAAATTTTACTCTATTAATTTAGAAGAAGTATGAAATCAAAAAGGTGAGGAGTCGCTTGCAAGAAATAAATTGTGAAGTGAAGAAGAGAAATTTTGTATTTTGTGCAAAATGTTTACTAAAAATTATAGTAAAGGCCTTTTGACGCTAAATCAGCACTTTTTATGCAATTCTGCTCATACACAAAACTGTGTCAGAAAACATCTCAAGCAAGGATTCGTCATAAAAAGATAAACCACAGGTTTAACAGTTGATATAGTACTGAAAAGGTGAGACTTATTTTAGGTAAATTATTGATGTGGAATATTTTTTGATAGCACTGTTGTGTGAGACAATATAGTGTTCTAAATTCTATTTTAGCTAACATGATAGTTAAGTAAATGTATTAATTATGTCGAAACTTAAGCTCATCCGAAAATTAGAGATGATTCTTCATAGCAAATAAGGTTCTAGAAAAGTGGTACACCGCAGACGAAGGGATTTTAAAAAACTAAAGAATATATTTTTCGATTTTATTGTGCACTGATGAGAACCAACGAGTTCGAAACACGTCTGTAGGTGGTGATGCACTAGCACGAGAGAAGTTTTCACCTATTCTGGCAGTTCCTTGCAATTTGAGGTAGTGTTTTATTTGCTAACTATATGCGCTTGTTCTTTTAGTAAAAAGTTCTTGTAAGTAGGTTTAGAACCCTAGTTTCTATCATATCATATTGTTTTTAATTCGTGTCTAAGAAACTAAAATGAATCGAAGAAATTTCTTCGATGTCTTGTTTTCTCAAGTTTTCGATAATATAGAGAAATTTTTTAAAATTCGATGTTTCATTCTCAAAAAATTCAAAGCTTTTTATATCTCTAAAACGACATATTTTTCTTTGATAGTTTAGATAGAAAGCTGAAGTTTTTACGTTGATATAGGCATTTTTCAGAATGTTTCTTTTTGATATTTTCGAAAAATTAAGCAATGAATATTGGACTGTATATCCATTTTTTGTGAACGCGTGTAACTCATATCAGAAGCAGCACGGGAATTTGCTGCGTTCGCCAGGAAAGATACCAAAAAAAAAAATCTATCTTGAAAAGTGCCTAAAATCAATCTAGACTATCAAATAGGATATTGAAGATGTTTTCGAGATATAACAAGTTTTGTATTTTTCCAAGATCAAAACACTGAATTTTCAAAAAACTTACTACATCATCTTTCTATTCCAAAATTTTTGATAAATTTTACCTTCGCAAACACTAGTTAAAAATGGTTCTTACCTTCTAAAACCTGTTTGAGTGTGTTGATTATTCTTTCAAAGTATCTACGAAAAGGTATTGACCAAAAAGTGTTGGATATAAGATTTGATTGTAGATGGTGTTGTAGTTATCTATAAATTTAAAAAAGTCATGCATATTCATACGTAAGTTGTTTACTATTGTTTATATCATTATTTTTTAACATACATAACAATAATCTGATAAGAAAATTAGCCAACAATTAGCACTTATGGCATTAAAAAAATAGTGACTTATTATAGAACAGGAGCTAACTGAGAAAGACGACACTATACATGATATGGTTGAAATTTATAGGGTATGGTCGAAGTCTGCCTGGCGAAGCTTTGATATTAAAGTAGATTTGGAAATACTGTCTTATCCATTAAAACAATACTTTTCCATTCTTAATGTAAACTGATTGACAAAAATTATAAAATCGTATTGAAAATTTGGCCCTATAACTTATAGCAAGATTTTTAAAAAGAAGAGACCTTATAATCATGGGAAAAACGCTTCCAAAAGATTATCGGCAGATACAATTTTACACCCAAACTATATCTTTCTAGTTAGAAAAGGCTCGCAGAGGTATGATATAACTTTTGCTTTTTAGAAGGGCAGAAGGTACTCTCCATTACGATAGGATAAATGTCCTTTGGAGATAAATGAAAAACTAAATATAAGGGCATATTCCTACACCCTACAACCCTGCAAGAGGCAGCAAACACCTTTAAATTGCACTTTATACCCCCAACCCCACCCCTAGCAATAAAAATGCCATCTTTTTAAACTGATCTTAAGATCTACTCAATCAAAAAATCTAAAAAAAATTAGATATTCGTGGCCATGAACATTATCCTGAATTTTTTCCGAATTTGTCTCTTATAGATTCTAGTATTATTTCAAATTTCTGTGGCTTTTTTTCCATGAGGTTGCGCAGAAACCATTTTTTTAATGTATTTTTTCATGATAAATCCTCGTATATACACCTATGGCATTTTGATCTTGGGCTACCCCTGAAAAGACAAAAATTACGTTTTTGGTTCATTTTTATGATTTCCGGGCTTTTTTTTGCTATTTCTGTCTATTTACGAATCACGGATGGTAACTAAAATAATAGATATGGCTGTAAAAACTTGAATTTTTTCATACCAAATCCTCCCTTATAAGATACGTGGCACTTTCATCCGGCACGATCTCTAAAAATGCCGGAGAAATGTTTTTCGTCTATATTTAAGGTTTTTAACCGAATTTTTTCCTAATTTTTGCTGTTTTAATGAGTTTTTTTCATATCAAATTCAGTGACTATGGGTTCATATGATTTAGTGATCGGTCGGTAAAATCATTCGGGCTATATTCGGATATCTCGAATCTAAAGTAGACGTGACAAATTATTTTTAAAGCTGTAGTATCGGGGTTGTTTATCACACTATGCAAGGTGTAAATACACGTTCTTATACACGTTCGGTTGCTGTGATGGAATGGACCGTTATTGTTGAAGTAAAATAAATATCGTTAAATATTTCTGCAAAATACGATATTTATTTTATTTTAACCAAAACAATCCATCACAACTATTGGACGTATATAAGGGCGTTTAAATGGAGGTGTATTGACACATAACAAGATGTGATAATAATCCTGAGTAACACAATTAAGGATACTTTTGGCACAATCACTTTAGATTCGGGACTTTGAAATATGGACCGAACTATTTTACTGACAGAGCACTTAAATCAACTTAAGCTATAGTCTGTGACACGCCATATCACTGGATTCGGTATGCGTTATCATTTGTGATATGTACATAGGCAAATGTCATTAAAAAATGGCCGGAAATCATAAAAATTAGACAAAAACTTTATTTTGCATTTTTAGGGGTGGCGCAGGATCAATAAGGGAGAATTTGTCGTGAAAAATATATTATTCTAGAAAAAAAATATTTTAACTTAACTTCGTGAATAAAGGCTACAGTAATTTGGAAATTTAAATATTTTTTTGATCTTGAAAAAATTTAGACGAATACTCAAGGCTACGAAGTATATATATGATTTTATCCATATGTTTCGATCGAGTAGATCTCGAGATAAAAGTAAAATCTAAAAAGGGATATTTTAGAGCTAGAGATGGAGGATAATAAAGTATATTTTAATTAATAATGATGTTTGATGCCTCTTATGGATTAAGTTATGGATATAGTTGGTTCTTCATTCCATGAAAAAGGTAACTGTTGTATCTTAAGGTGTAAACCGATTTACCTTTAATTTGAATGACATTTTTTTCCATTTTGAGATTTTCAAGGGGAACACAAGAAGCTTTATGATAATTTATTTTTTTTATTTAATATTTTTTAAACTGCTGCAGATTCTAAATGTAGTAGTCCAATCTCGACAAATTTAATCGTAAACTTAAAAACAGAAAATACATTTTTAAAATGCAATGGTATGCTTTTAATGTCGTTAGCATTTAGTCTATTAATTATATATTATATTACTTTAAAAATAAATTAAATATCCAAATAAATTCAATAACTAATTTGTGTTCGAGATGATCTGGTACGGTGCTTTTTTGCTCTTGGTGGATTTTACAACTGCCCAATTGCCTCAAAAATTGCATCCGTTATCAGACGAATACATTCAACAAATTAATAATAAACAATCCCTATGGAGAGCAGGAAGAAATTTCGAAATTGATGAATATGAACTATTTAACACATTAGCGTCAGGAGTTAAAGAAGGAAACGTTTCCAGAGTTACCAAAAAGATTCATTATGGTGACGACGACATACCGGAATCTTTTGATTCTCGTGAAGCTTGGCCCGAATGTGCTGAAATTATTGGTCTAATTAGAGACCAATCAAATTGCGGTTCTTGTTGGGTAAGTTCTGTTTGACTTTATTTCTGGGTTTCATTCATATTATGTTTGAATAATTCTTGCAGTTTTAATGAAATGCGTGTTCACGTTCGTCATCTAATTGACGTATTTATTATCGAAATACCTTTTATGGTTCGATTTAGTCTATATTTACGTATTACAAAAAAACAAGATAAATATATAAATAATTTAGGTATTTTCATAATAATCTCGTTAAATAATAATATATTCACAACATATACATCTAGATATATATTGCTCTTAACTACGCTGCAGTTAAAAATGTGGTCGCTGGAGATATTTAGAGGAAAATTGAGACTGGTCACAGAAATTCTTACAGGGTATTGCCATCTAATAAAACCCTTACATAGTATGAAAATAAAGAGTGAAATATGTTTTAGGCGACTTTTTCGCTCGCTAAAATAAGGGTCCCCATTAGGTGAGTACTGCCTCAATTTGTTCGACTTAGAGAAAATTCCGCTTGGCGGCGTTATCGGTTACTTTAAATCTGTAGACTGGGCGACGAGTTGGGTGAGGCAAACCTCTACAAGAGGATGCACAACAGGTGTAATGAGGCCAAGTTTGTAGAGTCTAGCCTATCTTTTTCACTTTCCAGATCCAGAAAAAAATATTGAAAGAGAGCAAGGACGTAATTAAGACGGGAATGGAGATTCGTATCGCAACAACTGGAAGATTGAACTACAGTATACCTTAAAATGCGTTTGTTGATATCAAAATGAAATTTAGATACAATTATATTTATTTTATAGACCTTTTTAGTACAAACGAAAAATTTAAAAAATATTATTACATTGTTATTTGTTTTAAAATATATATTTATTTTTAGGCATTTGCTGCTGTAGAAGCAATGTCTGACAGAATTTGTATATACTCCGACGCAACAAAAAAAATGTTGGTTTCTGCACAAGATCTTCTTACTTGTGGCAATTCCGGATCGTGTTTGGGAGGATGGGTTGATAAAGCATGGAACCACTGGATAGATAGTGGAATTGTTACTGGAGGATTATATAATCGCATAGATCAGGTAGAGCATCAAAATGATTATCTGCATATATAAATTCAATGCTAGCCTTTACAATTTCTATCTATGAATATAGAAGAGAATAAAATCAATGCGGTCAAAATATAAATTCATCTTGAAAATTAAGAGAGATTGTTTTCAAGATAATGAATGCAATTTTAACAAAATTTTTAAAACAAGGAATAGTAATATTACACATCCTTGCATTCAAACGAAGCAAAAAGAATGAAAACCGAGAAATTACTCATATTTATTATTTAGTCTCCATAGAATATACAGAATATAATATTTCTTAAAATATCCAAATTTGGTCTCCAGATTCCTGACTACTGCGGCATTGCATGATAAACAGTTTTTTGTTCTTATTACCATAAGCGTCTGAACAGTTCTGCAAGTAGTAAAAATATCTTGTCAGAACTCCTGTGAAGCGTTAGCATATATAACCTTAATTATAGTGCAGTGTTCCTTACATCCTTTACAATTTACTTATCAGAAAGGCAAATTTACAGACACGGCGCTACATCGACGCGCAATTAGGGTCGAAAATGCACTCTTAGATGGCCTGCCTTAGATACCTTTATCGAGGTCGAGGGGGTGTTTGACAACACATCTCACGATTCAACAAGCATACTCTACAACGACGAGGTTCTGAATCTACAGTAGTCGCATAGATCAGAGCAATGTTAACTCAGAGAATAATATATGTTGAGTTTAACATTATAACTGTTAAAACACTGCCAAGCAAAACATCGACGACCCTACCATTCTGTGCTCTAGTCTCGATATCCAGGACTCGGATACACCAGTGATGCAGGACTCTCGGATTGCGAAACGATGGTGCCATAAGGAAGAGTCCGGAATATACCCGGATATGGCCGAAGCGGTATTCTCTATAAACAAGAGAAAAACGGGGAGACTGCCCACAACTACATTGACACCTTTCAATATAAGGGAACAGTTAAATATCTGGGAGTAATTTTGGACTCACGGCTGAGTTGGAATGATCATATTACGATCTGGGTACACATGAGTACCGACCTCGAAAGTGCTATATTGGATATACACTATAGTGATCCGTTCTATAATTACATACGTCACTATTATATGGTGGCCCAGTACAACAAAACGCAAACACCGTTTTCAAGTTCAAAGAATGGCTTGTGTGGAATTAGTGCTATGAGTACTACCCCCATCAGGGCTCTGAAGGTCCTAATGAACAAAACTCTTCTCTACTTATTCATAGAGAACGAGGCCTTGAAGACTGTGGTATTGTCTCAGTTGCCTAGGGTATTTCGGAACTGGAGCTGGTGGCTACTCATGTGGTTGAAAAAGCGTGTTTGAGAGATATCCATTACTCCCTTGCAAACAGAATACATGGCGGTGGTTTTGAAACACAATAACTCTCTTAAAATATTTTTGTCATGCAGAGAGAATTGGGAGGAGGAGCAAAATTTTCCGAAAAATGGATCCTGGTGGTTTACACATGGATCTTAACAAGATGAAAGAGCTAGAGTCGGAGTGTTCAATACGAGTACAAGATAATTTTACTCTCTCGGACAACATTCGATGATCTTTTAAGAGAAAATTTATGCTATTCTTCAGTGCAGCGTAAGCCCCTCTGTCAGAGGAATATAAACAGGAATAAGGCCATAAATAAATGTCCTGACAGTAGGGCTGCAATACTTTGAAGTTTAGTGTCGTAATTTCGCAAATGGTGTTTGAGTGCATAGATGTATTGAATAGTCTGCCAAGGAACGGATGCACAGTCAGGCTCGTGTAGATCCTTGGTGACTCGGATATACACGAAAATGAGGAAGCGGATCATCTGGCAAAGATGGAGTCTGCGATGAAAAATTAATTCTACCTGTTCAAATTATCGTTGGTAAAAGTGAATTGAAATTGTTACAGGGAAGTTAATTTATTAAATCGTGGAGTGAGGCTGCTGGAATGAGGTGTACCAAGGAACATTTGACTGGATCTAACGCAATAGTTACTATGTATTTCCTCTTCTTGGAAAGAAAAAATTGCATTCATAATGGGACTGCTGACAGAACGTTGTTACCTACGAGACCATATTCATACCATTGGCGTCATTGATAATCCGATGTTGTTTAGAGAAGGATGAAACTGTTGATCATGTCCACAAAGAGTATCCATTGTTCAACGAACTGAGGCATTTTGGAGATATCATATTGTCATCTGAAGCCATTAGGCAAGTTCAATTAACGAGACTGCTTGAATTCGCAAATGTGATTGATCTCAAAAGCCTAGGCATCGATCACTTGTCACCACATTTTCATTAATTCATTCATTCATTCATTCATTCATCATTCACCCTCAACTATACCGATTAGTTCGATGTCCATTGAAAAACGTCGAACCATTAGCTGCGTTTTGATTTCAGGAAAATATTCAAAGTCACATCAAAATATATACATTGGTTTAATGAAGAAAAGGAAATTTTCTATGGTGTTGTTTATACCAGGCGTGTGTGTGTTCTGCAATGTCAGATCTCGACATTTAATTTTTTTGTGTATGAGTCTTATATTTCATAATTCTGACTTCTAGTCGTTTTTGAAAAATTTCGTTTTTATATTTTCTATTCTGACGACATTTTTTAAATCTTGTAGCTGAAGTGTTTCTACTACTCTTCGATGTTGTTGCTACACAAAAGTTATTAATTTTTGATAAGAAAAAAATTAGGTAATGAACAATTTTCTGAAATATACACTTCAAATGAGTACTTGTGAAACAAATAAACACAATTAATCTTTCGAGAGTGTACAACTGGATTAATATTTGCGATTAAGGGCCCAATTTCCTATTTATAAATATAAGAATGAAATTTCTATCTGAGTTTTCGAGATGGTAATTTAAAAATTATATATGGCAATATTATGTGAGGGAAAATCGAATCACTTGTATACTTTTGTAGATCAGATATAAAAAAATTGTGATAATTCAATAAAATTTAGCTTTGGCATTTAAAATAAATATATTTTAATTAAAGGAAATAGAACATCGCTAATTTTTTTCTTGATCGTATGTACTGAAATTAAAAAAAAGTAGAAATAATCTTAAATAAACATTTTCTAACAAAATGGTGAAAATCAGTAATGTATGCCCGTTAAAAAGAACAATTTCGATACAACTTAAATCCTCTATCGAATAGTTCCATTTGAGACTTTTGTTGTTTCTAGGTAAAACATTAAGCTTAAATCTTTCAAATTTAATTTAGGGTTGCAAAGCATACTTTTTGCCACCATGTGATGATCATCCTAATAATTGCAAGGATTACAATGAAACCACTCCTGACTGTAAGACAACATGTGATGATTCCTCATTAGACTATGAAGCTCAAAAAACATATGGTAAAGACTTTATCGTCCTCACAGGAGAAAAACAAATGCAACTTGAAATTCTCCAGAATGGTCCTGTTGAGACTTATATGTCAGTCTATGAGGACTTTGCTAGTTATAAAAGTGGTAAGTGGTAAGAACAATCTCAAAAATTTTAAATTAAAGTTTCATCATTAGGAACAGTAAAATTGGGTTACTAAAATGTATTTTCCATATCGAATTATATATATATATATATATATATATATATATATATATATATATATATATATATATATATAGCAAATAGCAAAACAATTAGAGGCAAACATTATTAAAACTAAAGTGATAGCTTGACCTATAAATAAAAATTAATACAAAATGAAAACAATAATACAGAACTTGAAAAATACTCTCGATGGGATATTTGTGCCTGTTAAGTAGAAAGAATAATTCAAAATTTGGTTTTATGTCTGAAAGTTTGGGTTTTAGATCAGGTTTTGAATTGAACCTGTCTATACTTATCTTTCAAGTAAGTGTATGTTGAAAATCCTTTGTCACATCGATATGTGGTACAAAAGAGCAATACAATTTTAGTGGCTTTTTCCGCCAAAACAGGATACTCATTTCTTACACTGAGCCCAGATTCAATTAAAGAGTGATCTTTAAAAGCAGTTTTTAAAAATTGTCACAAGATAAATCAATGAGTTTTTCTTTTTTCAATAAAGGTAAAGAAAAATCCGAAGTTAAATCTCCTTGAAAAGGATTTTGTATCCAGATGTTCGATCCAGATATAATATGTTTATTAGGACAATAAAGGTTAATTGAAGTTCTTTGAGATATTCAGTAATATCTCTTTTAATATTTTCGTTAAGTTAAATTTCATTTTCTAATAAAATGGTGCTGAAAGAATCTCTGCAATCTCATTCACTTGCAGACATTGAATTCAAAAGTTTCACTTCTTTAGCATGGCTGCAATTCTATCATGCACGTTGGTAATATCTGAGTCTTGTAGAGACAGATTAAAACATTTAATTTAGAAAAAATGGCGGCTAATTATGTAAGTTTTTGGAGCTAAAGAATATCAGATACACAAGAAGGAAGACAAATGAAATGAATAGTCAAGAAAAAATACTTGAATTTCTGACTTTAATTCAAACAAGCGGATCAAAACCTTGTCACGAGAAAGGCATCTAACTTCTGTATAAAATAGTAAAGAAAGGTTTAGCTTGGCTTCCTATGTCCTCACAAAGCGCACGGAATAGACGAGAGTTTGTAGCCCGTGATTTTATAAAATTTACAATTTTTACAGAGTTACCTAAAGTATTGGATAACTCTGCAGGAATACGCTTACATTCCAGTGCTTATCTATGAATACAGCAATGAGTCCATTCCATATTTTCGTTGACTTTCTTTACTCGCTCCACAAGGCTAGAAAATGTTCGGGTAATGATTTTGCACAGATTGCACAGAGCCAAACAAAACGATCAGTTTACGAATTTTTTTTTAAACAGTCATGGATCATGTCGAAAATTGCTGCATCTGTCGTATAGAGTTTCAGTGCTTTTGCAAATAATATATCTTCTTAAATAGAATTCTTAAAAATCACACTTACGTTCACAGAAATCGGCTCACCTCACTATACGTCAGACTAAAATAAATTCTAATACAATTTGAAAGGTGATTTATTATACTTTTTCAGACAGATATGAATTTATGGAAATTCCTTTAATGTTAGGCTCAAAATTATAAAATGAAATGAATGAAATAAATTATCATTCACTCTGCTTCTACTGCAATAATGAGCTCTAGGATCGACATTAGGGAACCAATTCTAGCTCGGATTTTTCGTTTCAACTCGTCCCATAAATGTTCAATCGAGTTTAGGTCGGGAGTTTGCGCCGGTCACTCCATAACCTGAAACTCGACTTCTCTAATGTAGTCCTGGATAATTCTAGCAGTATACGGCCTTGCATTGTCATGCATAAAAGTAAAATTGTCGCCAATATATGAGATAAGGTACCACATATACTGCTACAATCTCTTCAATATGCTGAACGCCTGTTAATCCTCCTCTCTCTAGACTGTGGGCAGGTCTAGCGATGAAAACACGTCGAACCGCCGCCGTAGCCATTCTCTTCTTCAATGTAGTACTCTGAAAATCGCTCTCCTGGTCTCCAGTAAACTTTTTTTCTTCGATCGGTTCCATAGAGAGATATCCTGATTTCATCGGAGAGCAGAACAGACCCCTACTGCTCCAATGTCCAATTCATATGATCCCGCTCGAAATGCAAGCCTGCTTGACGGTGGGCTAGAGTAAGTTTTGAATCAGTTGCGGGACATTTAGGGATCAGGTTTCTTTCCTGCAGTCTTTGTCTTACTATCCACTGTCTAATACTATCTACTGATTACTACTATCCACTGATTCCTGACAATTCGAATAGACGACGTAACATTAGAAGAAATAGAAATACAGAGAGGAGTTCGTCAAGGATGTGTACTTTCACCAATTCTCTTTAATCTCTACTCTGAGAATATAGTAAATAAGGCACTTGGTGATCTGGACATGGGCATTAAAATTAATGGCATGACAATAAATATTCTGAGGTACGCCGACGATACGGTTCTCATAGTTGGAACACATGAAGACCTACAGACGCTAATTAATAAAATGGTCACGATAAGCGAAGAATATAGACTATCACTGAATAAAAAAATATATGCTGATGACAAAAACTACTCAGGACATTCGTAGGATATATGTCAAGAATCAACCTATTGAATGAGTAAGAGAATATAAATACCTGGGCACAACCATTAATGTAAACAATGACAGCTCCCAAGAAGTACGAATAAGAATTGAACAGGCCAGAAGCACATTTATAAGAATGAAGAGGCTTTTTTGCTGCCGAGATCTAAATCTTGAACTAAAAATACGACTGATGAGATGTTATGTGCTATCTGTACTATATTATGGGATGGAAGCTTGAACATTCAAGACGATTGACGTTAGGAGGCTGGAGGTATATGAGATATGAATGTACCGGAGAATGCTAGGGATTTCATGGGTAGAAAGAATAACCAACGGAGAAGTAATGAGACGTATGCATAAGGAGAGAGAAGTAATTTTAACAATTAAGAAAAGGAAGCTTCTCTACATGAGACATGTCATGAGAGGAGAAAAATATCAACTAATACAGATTATTATGCAGGGAAAAATGCAAGGAAGGAGATCAATAGGAAGGAGAAGAAACTGATGGCTGAAGAATCTTAGGGAGTGGTTTGGTTGCAGTAACAATAAACTATTTAGAGCTGCAGTCTCAAAAGTGAGAATCGCCCTGATGATTGCCAACCTTCGAAGCGGAGATGGCATCTAGAGAAGAAGACTCCTAATAACGTTCACAGACCTTTCGAACCGCTGCACGTGTCATATTCAGTCGTCGCGCAACAAATCGCTGGCTGTGTCCATTTTTACGTAAAATAATTACTTGTGTAGCTTTTCTGAAATAGAATGCTTTAAAACTAATAAAATTATAAAAACCAAATTAGCTTCAAACAATTCCAGAGACAATAATTTATATCTGCCAAAGTTTGTATATTCTAATGACAATTTTCACGTAATATGTTTCTTTTCTTTTCCGTTACTACACTTCATAGACAATAAGCACACTTGATAAATTTATCCTTGCCAAAGCATATTAAATGATCTTTCAAACTGTATGAGTTTTGTTTTGATTTAGCTTATAGTTTCTCAAAACTATACATTTAAAATCAAAAGTGGGCATTGGGCCGATTTTATGCACGTAAATGTATATCTAACATAGACAAGCAATACCGCAGTGTTTGCTACATCGGAAATTCTTGTCAAAGATAAGTAGGTGATTTCATTGTACCTAACATTATATACAGAGGCAGCACAATAATATATTTCTTCTGCAGTAGTAGTGAATATAGTATGTTTTTCGTTTCTGCTGTAAAATTCTTCCTTAAGGAACACTAATATTAATCTAAGAAGTTCCGTTCCGAGAACCTTCAATTAAGAAATTCTATTTGCACTGTCGACAAATTTATGTCTGTTAGGAAGTCGTTTAATTTAGGTTAGGAAATAAGATCAGCAGTGGCATATTGTATCTTGCGTTCCAAACAAGTAGAAACAGGCAACTTTGTAGCTGGAACTCCTTCATTTTACTTTTTCCAGTCCGGATCGGCGCTAAGTCAGTTATAACGCGCATATCACTATTAACCCTTATATTGTACTTTTTATACATATTACTTAAGACTTGTGGGCCGAAATTTTGTTGGTCAGTGTATTAAAGTATTGCATTAAGGAAAAAAAATAGTATTGACTATTAAAGTTAAGCCTTAATTAACAACTTTCTATAATTAACGTTATTTAGAAACCACTCAGATCCAGAAAAAAAAAACAAAGAAACCCAGAGTATGCTAATACTTCAGGTTATCTGAACCTATGTGACTGATCTAAAATAATAATTTTTCTAGGTATATACCAAGTAACCAGTGATGTCTACGTAGGCAGTCATGCAGTAAAAACTGTAGGATGGGGGCTAGACAATAATACAAAATATTGGATAATTGCGAACTCATGGAATGAACGTTGGGGAGAAAATGGCTTTTTTAGAATTATTAGAGGGCAGGATGAAGCAGGAATTGAGAGATATATTACAGCTGCATTACCAGATTTTAGTAAATTTTAAAATATATAAAATGTTGACGTATATTTTTTATGGTAATAAAAATGCATTTGAAGAAAATAAACTAGCTTTCATTTGGAGTGGATCTAAATCCTTTTCTATGGAAATAATGATGCTAATTGTGTTTCTGCTATTACCTTGGAAACAATTTTATGAAGTGCTAATTATTGAGCGGTATTTTTAAAAATGAGGCAACTCAGTAATTAAATAAAAAAATAATATTTTAGATATTAGATAAATACGGTTCCAGAAAGTTTTGTATTAACAGTTAATATTCAATATGATTTGATATATTACATTTTTGCTGGTGGCGTGTGTTGCAAATGCCCAGCCTAGCCAAAAATTGTCTCAGTTATCAGATAAAGATATTCAACAAATTAATAATAAACAATCGACATGGAACGAACGAAGAAATTTTGAAATTCACGAATACGAATTATTTAAAGTATTAGCAATTGGCTTTAAGAAAAGCGATGTACCAAGGACATACAAAAAAACTATATAATGGAAATGAAGATATACCCTAATCTTTTGAGTCGAGTGAAGTATAGTCAGAATGTACTAATATTATTGGTCAGTGTAGATGCGGATCATGTTAGGTAATAAAAAATTTTCGTATGTCTACTCATGCGCTGATAGCAACCGATAGGTCATCAATGTGATGGGCAAAATGTGCAAGCTCTCAGGACTGCCATATTCTATTCCTCCCCACATTCACAAAATGTGTCATTTTCAGCTATTATATCCCATTAAACTAGATTAGATTTGACAAATGCACCATCAGTTTACATTTGATTTATCACTTGTCAAGTCCTCTATTCCAACTTCATCCTACAGGGCGGTTTCTCGCAGGGAGAAAGTTTTCGGGTGGGTTCCGAAAAAAGTTCTAGTAAATCTTTTCCTTTGATCCGAGCCAATCAATCCCCTGTGGTTTCAAGATGATGTAGAAGATATATATCGTCAAATTTTAATTTAAATCTTTCCACATATCGAGCCGAGTCTCTTGGTTCCTTCGGGGAAGCAGATCCAGTTGCCTGATATAGTAGAAGTAATGGAGCAGATTTCAAACAACAGCCTGAGATTATCCTGCATGTGTTGTTTAGAGTAGTAGTAACTTGTTTTGTGTAATTAGATTTAGTCCACATGCAATTTTGCAGTTTTTGAGAACTCCGGGTTTGTATCCGATTTGCTCCCTGCAAGTTCTCTAAGGTAATTTCTGATGTCAACTTATTGTCCGGACTTTTGACAATAATACCTTTATATAAGGAAGCGATCAGGTATGACTTTTAGAGATTTAATTTTATCAGTGTGTTCAAGGTTTTCTCCTTTCCAGATATCATTCGGTTTTTTGTTCGCTAAATGTGTGTTTGCGTGGAATGTACACCCAAGATTATTAGCGAGGTTTGGTTTAAAGGATTTTGCCTGCACTAGATTAACTTCATTCTTACGGCTTCCTCGAGTTTAGATCCTATTTCTTTAAAAGGTTTTACCTTTAAAACAATACCCAAGTCGTCATATATATATATATATATATATATATATATATATATATATATATATATATATATATATATATATATATATATATGAATAAATATCCAGAAGTGTCTACCGTATAGGCCAGTCGATTTGTTTTATGCTACATCTCGATAAGTATTAACGATATATTAAAAATTAATCTGATTTTCAATACTTCTACTAATTATGATATATTATTGACTAATGTCAACGATTTTCCCAGTTTTAAGTGCAGTGCATGAATTACTACCATTATTCTGAATATCCTCCTACCGGCTGATATTTAGAAACACATTAAATGTCAAAAGCACGTAGTCAGCGGTTGTGCAGATAAAATTTTAGGATATGGGTTAGACAATAGTACTAAATATTGGTGAGTTGCGATTTTATAAAATAAACGTTCTGCAGAAAATGAGTTTTTCGGATTATTAGATGGTAAGATGATGCAGATTTTCGTAAATTCTAAGATAAAAAAAATATTGGTGTATATTTTATTATGGTAAATAAATATATTTACATAAAATAAAGTAGATTTTTTATTTACTTATCCAATTACAATCATTGACATTTAATTGGAGTGGTTTCAAATCTTTTTCTTTGTATATAATCAATTTGATACTTATTATGTTTGGAAACAATTTTATGACGTGCCAACGATTGAGTGGAATTCTTAAGAAATTAGATAAATAACGATTCGGAGATATTTTATTAACAGTTAATATTCAATATGATTTGGTATAGCGCTTTTTTGCTGGTGGTAGGCGTCGCAACTGCCCTGCCGAGCCAAAAATTGCACCCGTTATCAGATGAATACATTCAACAAATTAACAATAAACAGTTAACTTGGAAGGCAGGAAGAAATTTTGAAATTCACGAATATGAATTATTTAAAACATTAGCATCTGGTGTTAAGAAAAGCAATGCAACTAGAGTTCCCAGAAAAATTCATGATGAAGCTCAAGCTGTACCCGATTCTTTTGATTCGCGTGAAGCGTGGTCGAACTGTGCCGATATCATTGGTTTAATTAGAGATCAATCCAGATGTGGCTCATGTTGGGTAAGTTCCAATTTTTATTTTATTATATTATTAATAGCATTGATTCAGTTGATATTTGAAAAAGATCCGTAAATTAAACAACAAAGTTAACAACTGGAAACCTATGGCTCTTGAATTTAGTCCGTGTCAAATTGGAGTCATTGTCCGACGTTTCGCCTACGATTGCATGATACACTTTCAGGGATTTTTACTTCCGTAGCCCATTGCAAGTCTCAGACACCGTTTGATGCTGATCATAACACGAGTCACCCGACAATTCTTATCTTCTAGCCTCACGGTTTTTATGTAATATATGATGGAGTAATTTTCCATTGCCATTTTCATCACTGTGTCATAGTCGGTGTATTCAATAAATGAATTCCACCGATATTGAGTTTGTAAGGAAGTAGAATTTCCAGTGTCAATCCAGTATGTCCTTAATTGATCTGTGGGTACATATTTGGTAGAGCCTTATTGGCACCTATTCTACATATCTACACAAGCATTCCCTGTCAGTCATATGTGACGTATTGAGATTCGGGGCTCTCCCTCTGTGTGAGATTAGGAGTAGTCCTTATTAAGTTTAGAATCATTCATTCATTCAGGCTTAAAATTCTTCAATATTTTTAATAAAAATTTAAATCTTATACATATTACCGTTTTTTCATATCCACTTGAAAAAATAAACCTTGAATATCTTAATTACTAAAAACAATTTCATATGATTAGATAGATTAACATAAATTCTATTTCAGTGTATATAACTGATTTTATGAAAATTGTATGTGCGTAATAATCGATAGTAATTTAAAAAAAAATCAATATTTCAGTAAGAAATAAAGAAATCTATCTGCCGTATTAAAATTGTTGTCTATATGTATTATACTTTCAAGTAGAGAAAAGAAAAGAATATATACAAACAATTTGTTTCCTCCAAATACAACTTAGGTCCTCTCTCCATACGCGTTTCGACCACGCTATGGTCTCGTCAGTGGAACTATATTGAACCGAAAGCAGGAAACAACCACTATATAATATCTAAATTCCAAAGTATGACTTAAATTCACGGAACCTATTCCTGAACTTTGAGTATATGATTTACGAATAAAATAAATTAATAAGGGACTTAGAGGAATGTGAGTAAGAAATACTGCGAAAGCATAAAAAGTATGTCCTCAGCATCCCCCTCCGAAAAATACTATTTAGAGATCCTGGTGCCCGGATTGGAGCATTGGCTCTTCCTAAAGGAGATCAAATCACAACAGAAGAGGGAACCCTAGGGGAGTACTAAGTGTACACTTTCCAGGCTCAAATCAGTATGCGGGCGAACCTAAATAACTACAAGTTAGTTAAAAAGATAGTGATATATGAAAGGGTGAAATGGTCGATGGGAACATTTGCTCTTTTCAAGTCACCTGGTAAGTATGGTATATTTCCAGCTCTACTAGAAAATTCCTCCGATATTATATTAAGTCCCCTTGCAAAATTATTCTGCTCATGTTTGAGCTGTGCGTACATACCAACGGCGTGGAGGGAATCAAAAGTAATTTTTATTCTCAAGGTTGGAAGGACAGACTACACAAGCCCTTTCTCGATATCGAGGAGGCGTTTGACAACACATTTCACGATTCAGTACGTAATGCTCTACAACGACGAGGCTCTGAATTGACAATAGTCGTATGGATCAGAGCAATATTAATTTAGAAACTAATATATACTGAGCTTAACAATGTAACTATTAAAGCACTGTCCCGTAGAGACTATCCATAGGGAGGAGTTCTATCGCCTTTGTTGTAGAATCCTGTGATAGACAGCCTGCTGAGTGAACTAAATGGCGCTGGTTTGTATACAGAGGTCCATGGCGATGACCTGGTACTTTTGTGACCTGATCGTGATATCCGGGACCTGAAGAGACCAATGATGAGAGTCCTCTGGATCGCGGAGCGATGATGCCACAGGGTAAGGCTCGGATTAAACCCGGAAACGGCAGAGGTCGTATTCTTTACAAAAAAGAGGAAAACGGAGAGACTTCCCACAATACATTGTCGGCAAGGACTCTTCAATACAAGAGTGTAATTCTGGACTCACGACTGAGCTGAATTCATCATATTCAGGCTCGAATCAAGAAGGCTATATATATTTTGTAGACTTGTAAACGAGCCTTTGCTTGCTGACACCGAGAGTGCTATTTTGGATATACACTATGGTGATCTGCCTCACAATAAAGTACTCCGTTATTATATAGTGGCCTAGTATAGCAACGCACAAATACCGCCTTGAACTTGAAAAAGTTCAAACCGTGCATGGTGTGGGAATATTGAGTGCGATGGGGACTGAATCCACCAAGCCTCTGGAAGTTCTGGTGAACCTGCCTCCTCTCCACTTATACATAGAGAACGGGTCCTGAAGACCATCTCAGAACTGGAACGGGCGACTAGGAAAGCGTGGTGGAGAGGGGGCCATTACTCCCCATGTAGAGAGATTACATGGCACCGCTTTTAAAACTCAACCACTCTTTGGAGATATTTCTGCCAAGAGAGAGGATTGGGAGGGAGTGAAAAATCTTCCGAGAAATGGATCCTGGTGGTATATAGATGGATCTCAACAAGATGAAAGAGCTGAAGCCGGAGTGTTCCGCATTCAGAGAGTTCTACACTCTCGGATAACATGAATTATAGAGGAAATTTACGCTATTCTGCAGTGTGGCCATCTCTGTGAGAGGGACATAAACATATGCTCAGAGAGTAAGGTTGCGGTAATGGCAGTGGCGTAACTTCGCGACTGGTGTCTGAGCCCAAGGTGTAATCAGACTCATGTGGGTCCCGGATCACTAGGGATATGCGGGAATGAGGAGGTGGATCGTCTGGCAAAGATGGCTTACTAGGGAGCTTCTCTCCTTAGGAAGGAAAGAACTGTGAATTGTGGTGGTATTGTTGACAAGACAGGGTCATCTGAGGAGACATCTTAATAAGATCGGTGTTGTAGATGACCCGACGTGCAGATGGTGTCAGAGACTGTCCAGCACTCAACGGACTGGGACAGAGATATTATGGAGACACAATTTTTGTACCGGAAGCAATTCGGTAAGTTCAATTAACGAGACAAATTGGATTCGCAAAGCAGCTATAAGCTTCGACGATTAAGTATCATCTTTTGTGTTCATTCATTTGTACATTCATGCTTTACGAATGTTTTGGCATATACATCCAATGAACAGAATTTGAAACACAATATTAAAAGTAGATCAGGAGTGGAACATAATGATTAGTTATGATAAAATAATGAATGAATAAAAATAAATTTTGTTATCTTCATAATTGAATGTCAGAGATTTATGAAAAAAATAATATACCCTGAATTTTTGGTAAACACAAATTAGAAATAAAAATGATATAAAAGTTCTTACATATTTATTGGGTGCAGCCAAAATTCGAACTAAGTGGTATTTAAGATACTGGCAATTAAATATGACGGAACAATAACTTAGCAAAGTCAATAATTCCTTAATTTATTTAAATGTAATATTTTTTAGGCGTTTGCTGCTGTAGAAGCAATGTCCGACAGGATTTGCATTCATTCCGATGCCTCCAGGAAATTAATGATTTCTTCCCAGGATCTCGTTAGTTGCGGCAATGTTGGTGGATGTGATGGTGGATGGCCTGCCGACGCATTTGGTGTTTGGGTACAAGATGGAATTGTAACAGGAGGGTTATATGGTAATACTGCTCAGGTATGGTTTAAACTTAAATAGTTACACTGTTTCTTGTAGAAATTACATTAAATAAAAAATTTTATTATTAACGTACATCAGCACTTACATACAAATTTTAGTCAATATATTTACTCTGTTAAAATATTTTTTAATTAAATTTAGGGCTGCAAGTCTTATTTTTTGCCACCATGCGATGATCATCCTCATCAATGCACCAACTATGTTGATACTCCTGATTGTTCAGAAGTCTGTGACGATTCTTCATTAAATTACTATGAACAAAAAACATATGGAAAAGACTTGGGCGAAGTATATGGGGAAAAGCAAATTCAATTGGAAATTTTAAACAATGGTCCTATTGAAGCTACTATGGATGTATATCCCGACTTTGCTAATTATAAAAGCGGTAAGTTTGATACGAGTACAAGAGTAGGAGTTTATATTTCGGGAAGTAGCAACACTGGCGTTGCTAAGTTCTATCTGACATATCTGTTGTAAAGTTTTGTATTTTGTACGGTATACGTATACGCACATTATTTGTGTTGTTTACAGTAACTTTAAAAAGGACCCTGCACAAAATTAATGGAAAAGGGTAATAGACCAAATCGGCCCAAATTTACTTTTTGGAAGTTCTAAATCTCTTACAAAATCATTTAACTCTGAATTGGTTATTTTGTGCGGTTGGCGGTATAACGTGCTGGGTGTGAAATCAGGATCTCTTAATGTTGATAGCATATCTTCTTCTTGAGAAATTGTTGTATCGTTATTATTTGATTGGTAAATGAATGTTTCTAGGGTTTCTGGAATAGGACGTTCGTCACTATGAGGTACAGGTCTCATGGCAGATGGTATAGTTGGATAGTTGATAAGCGTCTTTTTCTTCTTGGATATACCTGTGCCTTGCTCAACATGATGTATCATGCAGAAATAGCAATTATTGACATGATTTAAAGGTTCTCTCCAGATTATTGGGACAGCAAACCGCACAAATAATTTTTTACTATTTAACCAGTTTCTCAGGCTTGAAGCGTATATATTTCAGCAAATATATGGCGCCCATTGTTTGTTTTGATCCCCAATATTGCAACCAATAAAGCTGATATGCCTTTTTTTATCATTGGGTTAATAGACCACTTCTAAGACGCAAAAGTCACCTCACCACAAACATAACAGAAGTGATTTGGATTGTTTACACACTTTTGAGACATCTTACAACCTCAACTATTCGATTCAACTCACTAACTTCGACCGACTAATCTCTCCGCTTTGTAGCTGCTTATATATATATATATATATATATATATATATATATATATATATATATATATATATATATATATATTTCACTTACATACGGAGTTGCATATAGTTGTACGTTTGCTGAATGTGATTTCAGCACTACAACAGCATAATGTGGATATAACCACTGCTAATGCATCTCATACGGAGGAATCCGTAAAAGTCGTATAAACATATATAAGCCATCCGACAAGAGGTCGGCGAAGCCGCGTTCAGTGTTGCATGCTTCCTTCCGATCTGTCCTTTGCACAGCCAGGTGCATGTCGGTACCCTGATGAGTCTAGTGAGAGACGAAACATGTATCTCTGCCGTATCACTGTGGCGGGGAGGGTAAGCTTTGACTTTCTTCTCGGTGTGGTGGTACAGGTGGGCCATCATCTCGATGGTGGTGGAATAGGATGAATTGTGTTTTATTACAATTTATTCTAACTGTGCAACCTCTAACACAGAAAGGATATAATGGAGCGAAGTTTGCATTCACTGTTTCGCATTTTATTTCACTTACATACGGAGTTGCATATAGTTGTACGTTTGCTGAATGTGATTTTAGCACTACAACAGCATAATGTGGATATAACCACTGCTAATGCATCTCATACGGAGGAATCCGTAAAAGCCGTATAAACATATATATATATATATATATATATATATATATATATATATATATATATATATATTGTTGTAATATAGGAGCAAGTCGAACGGGTAACTTTTCGACTTATCCCTGTATACTCCTACATTACAAACAAGTTCGGTTTTCTTTCTTTTGTCACAAGTATGGGTTACAGTATTTCTCTCTCTCTTCGGGTCATTGTCTTCATCGGGCTATTTTAGCAGGGAAAACCTAGAAAAGACCTGCCGTGTCGCAATCAGGTTAAAGTCTTATACGAATTTCTCTCAAAAATGTGGGTGTTTCGTCCCGGTACCAACTATAGGACTCATCAGTGGGATTTTAGTTGGCACCTTCCCAGACACCCCGTCCTCGTACTTATTAATACTCGGAACTTGTATTTGAAGTTAAATCTGGTCGGGGAAAGGCGGTTAGATGTTGGATAATACGACACCCCCCCCCCCCCTTTAGGCCAGACAACTTCGCTGTTCTTCGAGATATTAACAAGTCCTGATCTTGAATGAATCGGCGAACGTTGGATGCCCAGGAACTACGGGGACTAACACCCCGAAATTCCGTATTAGCCACACATCTCTCGTGACTTGGGCCTCACCGAACTTAATATGTTTTTCGCTATATGTCAGACCCCTTGGCTGATAGCTCAACTATTTTCTCGCCGGTTATCCCTTTTCGTCACGTATTTTAGGTGTGGGTTCTTTTCTATGCAGGGGTTTTTCCCGCTGCCCTTGTCCAACTACAGGGATGCCATGTTGTAATATAGGAGCAAGTCGAACGGGTAACTTTTCGACTTATCCCTGTATACTCCTACATTACAAACAAGTTCGGTTTTCTTTCTTTTGTCACAAGTATGGGTTACAGTATTTCTCTCTCTCTTCGGGTCATTGTCTTCATCGGGCTATTTTGGCAGGGAAAACCTAGAAAAGACCTGCCGTGTCGCAATCAGGTTAAAGTCTTATACGAATTTTTCTCAAAAATGTGGGTGTTTCGTCCCGGTACCAACTATAGGACTCATCAGTGGGATTTTAGTTGGCACCTTCCCAGACACCCCGTCCTCGTACTTATTAATACTCGGAACTTGTATTTGAAGTTAAATCTGGTCGGGGAAAGGCGGTTAGATGTTGGATAATACGACAATATATATATATATATATATATATATATATATATATATATATATATATATATATATATATCCAAAAATGGCTTCTACATTTTTAAAGAATATTCGAGCATTTTTTACTCAATCCCATAGTATTCGCAATAGTGGCGTTGGTATGTGTGTAGTCATCGCTGGAGATCCGAATGCGGTGTTGCTAAGTTGTGCAAAATTTCCTTTACTTGGCGAAACGTATATTTGGCAAACTCGCACCCCTCTATTTTTATAACAATATAAATATACCACGTACATTCTTGCGGTTAAATTGTTAATATATAGGGAGACATGACATCACGTATCTCTAAAACTTGAACTAATATTAAAAAAAAAACAAGTTTAGTTTCGGTTTTAGCATACCAAAAATTGTAATATTTAGTCGATTTTATTTTAGATACATTTTGGCGGTTGTACAGTGAGATCTATCATGTTTATCGTATTTCAATAAAATTTTTGTTTATATTTATTCGTTTCTTTAAATCGTTGATATTTATATTATTTTTTGAGTACCCCTATACGAGTTTTATTGCACAGAATAACTCGAAGCAACTTATTCGAGGTGTTCAATTTACGATTGGATAAATAAAATTATCGTCACAAGTTCGTTATTCTGTTATTAGAATAGAAATTCGATTTAAAATAAAATTTTCTTAAAAAGATATTTATTTTTACAGGTATCTACCAACTATCTACTAGCGACCAAGCATTAGGGGGCCACGCTATCAAAATTCTCGGCTGGGGGGTTGAAAATGGTGTAAAATATTGGTTAGTTGCCAATTCGTGGAATGAACGCTGGGGAGAAAATGGGTACTTTAGGATTATTAGAGGACAGGATGAGGTTGGAATTGAAGATTCAGCTACTTTTGCATTACCAGATTTTAGTAGATTCTAAAATGTAGAAAATAATAAATAAATATTGAATAATAAAACTGATTTTATTTGTAAAAAAATATGAAAATCTAGTATCTTGGTTTTAAATGACAACATCTGCTCTTTAAAGCTAAGATACTTCTGGAGAACTACGACCAGAAGAGATTCAAAGAATGCATAAGCTTGAGTAAAAACCAACTCAGAGTTCTGACAGGATCTCTGACGGGGCTTTGCCACCTGAAGAGACACCTCAAAAAACTCGGACTGGTAGAAAGAAAAGCGTGCAGATTCTGTGAGGAGGAGGACGAGACCTTTATTCATATCCTTGCAGAGCAGTGCTCTAGAAAGGATGTGGTTCCTGGGAGCACACCAAATAGAAAAAGAGGAACTACCTTGAACACCTTGAAGCCGCCCAACATTCTGAGATTCCTGAGGGAAATGGGACTGGAGAACCTGCTGTAGCCGATAGGACAGATTCTGTGAGAAGGAGGACGAGACCTTTATTCATATCCTTGCAGAGTGCAGCGCTCTACAAAACCTTAGGATGCGGTTCCTGGGAGCATACCAAATAGAAGAAGAGGAACTACCCACCTTGAAGCCGCCCAACATTCTATGATTCCTGAGGGAAATGGGACTGGAGAACCTGCTGTAGCCGATAGGGTTACTCTTACGACTGAGCAACAGTAGGAGGATACAATAGATCTACCAGGTCGCAGTGTACAGACCCCCAACTCTGCGCACATACATACATACTTACATACATCTGCTCTTTATGTCACATCAAATTAACCGTTTATTACTAGATCTCCAATATTATTTTGAAAAAATTGAATCTATAAAAGTAAGCGATCATCATTAATAATAATGAAATCGACATGTAGTTATTTTTCCAGAATAAAAAAAAATAACATCAAACACTGTGAAACGATTATAACTATTTGAATGAAGGAAACTAAATTTTTGCATCAAAAAAAGCAGGGATAATGTTGTTTGGTTCAATTATTTTTCTATAAAAATTTATTATTTACACAATCTACACTTTTGTGTGTTTCGTAAAAATTGAATATCTGACAACATATGTAAGTTTGATGTTAAATCGATCAAGTTTAAATGCATGAAGGAATGAAAAAAGGGTGGTGATACTAAATCATCGATGCCTAGGCCTCCATTGGGTCCTTTACATCCCACCATATCTGCAGGTTATTCGAAGCCGATCGCCTTTGCGAATCCAAGCAGCCTCGTTAGTTGAACTTGCCTAACTGCTTCCGGTAACAAACACCAGCTCTTTCCTTCCCAAGGAGAGAAGCTCCCCTCCACGATTCAATAAATTTGCTTTCCAGCAACGATTTTAATTCCCTTTTTCCAATAGCAATTGGGACAGGTAAAATTGGTTGGGGTCCATACGGTTCAGTCTCCGAACCCAACTTTGCCAGACCATCTGCTTCCTCATTTCCACGTACGCCCGAGTGACCCGGGACCCATACGAGTCTGACTGAGAACCCTTTCCTTGTCATACCATTTAGTACATCCTTGCATTCAGACACCAGTCGCGAAGTCACGACACTGGACTTCAGTGCCAATATTGCAGCCTTACTGTCTAGGCGGATCACCATAATGTATATCCAAAATAGCACTTTAGGTGTCAGTCCCCATGTACATCCAAAGCCTCGTTTACAAGCCTAGAAAACACATATGGCTTTTTTGATTCGAGCCTCAATATGATCATTCCAGCTCAGTCGTGAGTCCAAAACTACTTCCAGGTATTTGACTGTCCCCTTAATTTGAAGAATTCTGTCCACCAATGTAATAGTTTTCTCCTCCTTTTGTAAAGAGCACTATTTCCGCCTTGTCCGGATTTATTCCACCATCGTTCCGTAATCCGGAGGGCCAGCATCATTGGCCCCTCCAGGTCCCAGATATGGAGATCAGGGCACAAAATGACTAGGTCATCAGCATAGGCCTGTGTATACAAACCGGCATTATTCAGTTCACACACAAGGCTGCATAGCAAAGGCGACAGTACCCCTCCCTGTGGACAGCCCTACTTGACAGTACTTTAACAGTTACATTGTTAAGCTCAGCATATATCATTTCTTTGTTAACATTGCTCTGATCCATGCGACTACTTTCGGTTCAGAGTCTCGTCGTTGTAGAGCATTGCATATCGAATCCTGAGATGTGTTGTCGAATGCCCCCTGGATACCGATAAAGGTACCTAAGCGTCCACCCAACAGCGCGTTTTCGACTCTTGTGACGAGTAGGTGTAGCGCCGTTTCTGTGGATTTTCCTGCCTGGTAAACAAATTGCAAAGGATGTAAGTGATATTGCACCATTATTCCTTCCTTAATGTGTCAATCCACCAACATTTTCAGTGTCTTTAATAAGAAACTGGCCAGGCTAATAGGGCGGAAAGACTTAGGATTTGTGTAGTCTGTTCTTCCTACCTTGGGAATAAAGACTACTTTTGTTTCCCTCCACGCCATCGGTATGTATCCCAAGCTCAAACATGAGCGGAATAGTTTCACCAGGTAGCTTATTATAATATCGAAGGAATTTTTTAGTAAAGCTGGAAATATACCATCCTTACCAGATGACATGAAAGGGTTCAAAGTTTCCATCGACCATTTCACCCTTTCATATGTCACTATTGTTTTAACCAGCTTGTAGTCATGATGTGCTAAAATGAGTCTCCGTTCTTTAGATTCGCCCTCATATCGATCTGAACCTGGAAAGTGCACTCTTAGTAGCTCCCCTAGGGTCCTCTCTTTCGTCGTGGTTTGACCTCCTTCAGGAAGAGACAGTGCTCCAATCTGGGCACCAGGATCGATCCAGTTTAATTTTAGTTGAAGCGGAACTGAACTTTTCCCTATACTGTTTGGAGATTTAGCGGTTAAAGCTTAAATAATATGTTTGACGGTATGGAATACTCGCCGTGTGAATCACACTAGCACTTTATCGTTTTTTTTTTTTTAAATTGAAAACTATTATTTGAATGAATGAACTAATGAAAAGGTAGTGATACTTGATAATCGTGGCCCAAGACTCGGTGGGCTTTTTACATCCCTCTACGGCTGCAGATAGTTCGAGGCCAATGACCGTTGCCAATCCAAGCAATCTCCTTGATTTAACTTACCTAACGGCGTCTGGACAAAATTGTATCTCTGAAATGTCTCTGCCTCAGTCTGTTGAGTGCTGCTCACTCTCTGAAAACATAATCAATAGTTTCATCTTCCTCCAATCCTGTCAATAGTCCCACCATGATTCGCAGTTCATTCCTTCCTAAGAAGAAAAGCTGCCTAGTTAGCCGCGCGGTAGTTCCAGTTATGCGTTCCTTGGTACACCTCAATCCAGGAGCCTCTCTTTACGATTCAATGAATTTACTTTCCAGCAACAACTTTAATTCCCTTTTACCAAAGTTAATTGAGATAGGTAGATCTAGTTGGGGTTCATATGGTTCAATTACGGACCCCATCTTTACCAGACTGTCCGCCTCCTCATTCCTCTGAATATCCGAGTAACCCGGGATTTACGAATTTGATTATGCAGCCCTTCCTTATCAGACTATTTAGTACATACTTGCACTCGGACACCAGTCACGAAGTTACGACAGTAGACCTCAGTGACAGTATCGCAGCCCTACTATTTATTATCTTATACGTGTTTATGTCCTCACAGAGATAGTCATATGGCAGAATAGCATAAATTTCCGCTGAAAAGATCATCGCACGTTGTCGGAGAAAGTTAAACTTTCCAACTCTCTACTTCTCTCTAATTTCTCTACTTTTCAAAAAGATCTCGGGAGAGTGCTTGGCTTTAGAAAGTAGCGCCATGTGATTTATTTACATGAGGACAAATGGACATCACTCTACCATGCTTTCCCAGATATCTGAGTACGGTCCGTTCTAATTTCGAAATGATCAACTCCGACGATAAATAGCCTTCAGGGAATCGTTCCCAATACATAAGTGGAGAAAAGGTAAGAAACTTACCTTTTCTCAATAAGTTATTAACAGGTTGTACACCGAAGAAATCAAGAAATAGACGGGTTTTGTATTTCAGTGTATATTTTATTACTCTCGGCCAAGCGCCTTCGGTCTAACTTAGACCATCCTCAGGGCTCAGACCTCGTCAAAGGGCACACCTTAACCCTGCCCGTTTGAGAACAGTCTCCAGTCGCCAGCGTAGCCTCCACACAGTCGTATACAATTAAAAATTTTATCATTGACATAATATCAATGTACTAGTGTGTTGAATGTTTTAGTTTTAATTTCAATTTGTGACAAAATTTAAAAAAACAATTTTAATTTTATACGACTGTGTGGAGGCTACGCTGGTGACTGGAGACTGTTCTCAAACTGGCAGGGTTAAGGTTTGCCCTTTGACGAGGTCTGAGCCCTGAGCATGGTCTAAGTTAGACCGAAAGCGCTTGGCCGAGAGTAATAAAATATACACTGAAATACAAAAACCCGTCTATTTCTTGATTTCTTCGGTGTACAACCTGTTAATAACTTATTGAGAAAAGGTAAGTTCACAAGGACCTCCAGGGTAAGGGCGATCCTCATCACGCTCTTTATTAAAACCAATAATTATAATCTAATTAAATAGGAAAATCATTTGTTAGGTCGTGTAGGAAAAGTTTTCATTATCATCTGAAAAGTAAGGTGAAGAAAATTTGGTTTACTTGAAATAATGTTAAGAAACAAAATTTATTTTATTAGTCACAGTCTCAAAACAATAAAGTTAGTCAAGCTGCATATGCGGATAATTGTAACACATTTGTAACAATACTATCTAAAATAGATTAAAATTAACTTATCAATCCAGATTTCTAAACCTAAAGTCTTTTATCTCTATTTAAATTTTCTAAAGAATTTATATTAATAATAAAGATAAATTTTTATCAACAATGTAAACCAAATGCGGAGATTATTTCATGATCTAATCTCAAGGTTAATGGAGAAATATGTTATAAATAACAAAATAGGCAATGATGGATGAGTGAAGAAATATAAGGTCTCATGGAGGAAACGAGAAAGTATAAGAACAAATAGAGGTATACAAAAAAAAGCAAAAAGAGATCAAACAAAAGGTTTGTGCAGCTAAGGAGAAGAGGATGGAGATGTAGAGAAATGGAGGAACTAGAGAGAAAGCATGATACTTTCAACATGTATAAGAAGATTAGAGAAGTTTTTGGATTATTCAACAGGAGGACCCCTAATATACTAGTAGACACAACAGGCCAACTTCTCATTAATGAACACGAAATCCTTAATGTCTGAAATTCCTACATAACCGAATTATTTGAAGACCAAAGATCAAACATATCAGATGATGTACATGGAGCTGAAAGGCCGAAAATTCTGAAATCAGAGGTTCTTCATGGTATAAGACGTGCAAAGTTCAGAAAACAACCGGCTCAGAGGACATTCCAGTAGAATTCCTGCAATTAATTCATGAAGACATTATCGATATACTGAATAAGTTTATTAATTCTGTGTATATGGTTTTCAGTCGTCTACCATATCCAAACGCTTCGCTACTAATAAATGGACAAATCGTTGAAAGCGTTTTCTACTTCAACTACCTTGGATGTTATATTACTGAACAGCTTGACCCAGAGAAAGAAGTTAAACGCAGAATCGAATCAGCCCGCACAACTTTTCTAAAAATGATATGGTTGTCTGCAATGACAATCTAAATTTAAAACTTTGCCGAAGGTTGGTTAAATGTTACATCTGGTTAGTGTTGTTGTGTGAAGCTGAGGTGTGGACACTGCCACGATCAATCGTTTGGAGGCATTTGGGATGTGATTGCATAGGTTAATAGTAGTGAACATAACCCGATTCGCTCGATCCCCCCACTCCTCGACCTTGACCTTGACCTTGCTTCACCCCTCTTTGGCCCCGCCCACATGTCCTTGTCATTGACCTTGAAAGTGCACGTGTGCTTTGGCCTTGGCCTTGTGTTCAAGGTTGTGTGTGTGACCTTGACCTTGACCTTGGTCGAGACGACCTTGACTTTGTTGAAGGTCATCTTGGGTGTGTGACCTTGAAGTAGTTATTTGTGCATTGTAATAGTGTGGGATGATCTTGAAATGATTTCGACCTTGCAAATTGTTCTATAAATTGTGTGAGTCTACTTGCATTCATTCAGTGTGAAATGTCAGATACGGAACTATCTAAAGAAAAAATTATAGAGCAAGTCGGCAGAGTAATTTGTTTATATCAGAGTAATTTAAAAAGTTTGTGTGATTTTGAAGAGAAGGATCTAGCATTTTTTCCTCTCGAATATTTAAAAACTTGCGTTGATACGCTGAGTTTACGGCAAATTTGGGATAAGCTGCCAGCGTCATATCGGTGTAACAAGGAACTACAGTTAAGCTTACCCTGTTACATTCACTATGAACAAATATATCGTCATCATATAGATGGGCCACCACCAGCAATAAAAAAGTGTTGTGAATGTAAAAATGAGTGAATAATATGAATAGTGCTTTGCAAGAGACAGTAAAAAAATTGGGCGATGAGTTCACTGAAACGGCTAGTAATTATTTCAATGATGCAATGAAAAGTCGAGCAGAATGGGCGTCGCGCTATTGTGATTTGGCTTATGAATATGAAAAGGCTGCGAATGCATGTCGTAAATATTGCAGCAAAACAATAAATTTACAAGACTTTGTTCGTGAGATAAAAAAGTTGGGGTTTAGTGACTGTTTGGAAAAACTGATTAGGTTCATTGCAGATCCGGTTGTGTTAGATGAAATTAGAGTGTAGGACTTAAGTTTAACGTAGTAGTAGTTAATATGGAAAGTTTAGTGCGAGAAATGTACGAGGAATTTCTAATTTCTGCAGCCTGTTCGGAATTTTACGCATATGAAATGCAAGATTCGGAGGCTCAGGACTTTAGTGTATTTTTTAAGTATATGGACCATGCCGAAGTGTGTCTTTTAGCTAGTATAGTTTGTAAGAATTTTCTTAGAAATAAAAATAAACAATTATTATTGAACAAATTAAGGAAATTAGGTTTAGGTGATAATGTTAAACGCATAGAAGAATGGCAGAAAAAAATCAATGAATAAAGTACATAAAATGTAGTTATTTGTTTCATTATATTTTGTCCTTGAAGTTATCCTTATACCAATTTAAATGTGTGACGTCATTTGACCTTGAATACTCCTCCCACTATTTCTATCGTTAAGCTACCCCCACCATTGTTACAATTCGACCTTGAAACCTCGCTATAAAGGTTCGTGGGAGAAGAAGTGACTTCAAACAGTCGCAGATATCAGTGGCATAAACATCAAATATTGTGTTCGTGTAGTGTTCTGAAAGTGCTTTTATATTCACGGTAATTTTTGGATTTATATACCATTTTTTTCAATAATGAGTATTGCAAAAGAAACTCTAGATGAAATTAATGAAATGTTTAGCAAAGATTTCGAGGTTTTAGAGAAAAAAAAGGTTACCGAAATGATTGTAGGCAAAGTGTATAAAATTGTAAAGATGGTTTCAATGACTACACGATTTGGTAAAACTCTTTTAGTGGCTTTACACGATGACGGTGATAATAGCACATTTGAGACTTTTTTACCAAAACGTGTGGCCGAAACACTACCTGACGATATTGTAGATATTATGAGTAAAACTAAAGATAAATACACTCTAACTTATTTGGGGCAGGGCACTAGAGTTTTTGGAAACAATACTCGAACATTATTACGTTTTGGCTCATTGGAGTAAATTGTATGTAAATTGTTTGAAAAAAAGGATGTAATTAAATTTAAAATATAGTTGCACATGTCAGAATACTTACGCGTGTTCATTATTTCTGTTAAAGATGTCTGCTGATGCGACGACGACGACGACGACGACCGCCAACGAATGTGTAGATAGATACATATTTTGGTTGGGGAGAGAATTAAGAAATAGGGCTCACGATATGTTAGATAGCGTAAATGATTGGTCGCATATTGATGTAACCAAAGATCAATATAAGAACGAGATCAGGGATACAATCAATTTTATGGCTGGGGCACACTTGTGCGACAAATTTTTATATGGTTCCATAGACATGGATACATTTTGTGCTGAAATGGCTGAAGAAGAATTAAAAGAATACCTCGTCAATATTCCACATTTACCAGGTGAGCTTGCTGCAAAATATGAATTGGTTTCTGCAACAGCAACAGCCCAAGACGTTGACGATCGAAATAGTGTCGGATGGGATAGAATTTTGAGCAACGAAAACGAAGACATGGAAAATTAATTTTTTATAATTTTTGTATTTGTGCAATTAAATAACTGTAAATAAATATCTGTTACAATCACAGTTTTATTTTATTTCTTTTATAAACATACCAACCCAGTAGATCATAGTCAGTGTTTCTTTTTCTCAGCTGAAATATTTAATATAAGTAGGGCAAATAAAAATAAAATAGTTTAGTAAAGATTGAAAATGAGTCGAGGAAACAACACAATTGATAAATTTGGTCGTCAGAAATATAATGAAAAATATCATATATTATCTGGGCCACAAGGGGTTGGTTTTAAACTTACAGCGGATGGGCAGTATGATATGGGTGGAAAAATCATAACCAACTTAGGCGAACCTAAAGATGATGACGATGCTGTGACAAAACACTTTGTTAATAGAAAGTTTTACAATTTTGCAGCTGTAATATGTGACATATTTAACAAGGATGTCCTCCCCATGATATACAAAAATAATAGTGAGCTTAAAACAAAAATTGAAGTTATGCAGAAAATACTCTATCATCAGCCTTTAAATGACTCATTAAGCGCACTGTCGTACGACTCGACTTCAAAAAAAATCTAAAAAAAGCAGGTTAAAGAATAGGAGAACGCACTCCGAGTGGCATAGCCTTGAAGATAACGTCGTAGTCGTCGGTGAATTGGACCTTCCCTCCAAGAATATTGAAATGTTATTTATGTGTATGATGTTTTATTGTCATTGTTTTTAATAATGAAGATTGAAATAAAAAACTTTATTTTACAATATATTGTTTATTTATTTTACATTTTAAATAAAAAAAATATAGTCATACAATATGTTATTTAAACAATATTAGCTTTATCTATCCAAGAGTTGAAGTGGTTGGGAAATCCTAGCCATTTGACAAATAATTGTTCGATGTGATTTTTCTTGCGTTGTCTAAGGACCTTTTCTACTAGATAAACGTCAGGACTGCTTGTTTTTTGTAGTTCTGATTCGTAAAAACACCCTCTTATAGGCTGACCTTCTAACGATTCCAACAAGTAAGTAGGTGGATTTGTAACGTTAACTTTTACAACTTTAAACAATTCGGTTGACCAAGAGGGCGTATATCCTTTCTCGAATAAGCTTTTGTACTTGCTAATACGCACAATGTCACCCATGGAAAACTTAAATTTTTTAGGTACAATTTTTAAATAATCATATGCTTTAATATGTGTTTTTTCTTGCACGTCTGCAGGCTTCATTCCAATGGTGCGATGTTTCGAATGGTTATAGGTTTTTGTTACTGCCGATAATATATGTATCCATTTGTAAGATCCTCTTGTCGAGAATTGTTTATATAAATTATTTTTTAAAGTCCTTATGACTCGCTCAACAATTGCAGCTTTCTTTGTGCTGTATGTGGAATAATGATTTATATTATATTTTTTCATCAGGGCTTGAAAGTTTGTATTATAGAACTCCTTTCCTTGATCACTTTGCAGATTTGTTGGTGTATATGATGCCTCTTCAATGATGCTTTTCATCGCATTAGTAACTTCTATACCAGTCTTGTTTTTTATGGCTTTGGTATAGACAAATTTCGAGTAACAATTTATACAGACCAAAATATAACGATAACCATCGTTTTCATCAGCATACTGTTGCATTTCAGCCAAATCAATTTGCCACAAATCTCTGTATCCTTTTATTATCGTGCGCCGTCTTACAAAATTTTTTCTAGCCGTTCTATGTAGTTCATTAACAATCTTGATTTTTTCTAGACTGGGCTCCATATTATTAGTAATACTAAAGGTTTCAGATCGAAGGAAGAACTGAATAATATCATTAAATATTGAGCTTAATATATTATATCTTCTTCTCGTAATTCCTCTATGATTGACATAATTTCATTTTCGTGTCCAGTGTGACCGGCCATTTTGGAACTCCACAACAAACGTAAACGATCCACCAACTCTTTAGCTTTGTTCCAGTAGACATATTGAAATTTTTTCGAAGATAATTTCTTGTTTGTGGGTAACTGTAGTTTTTCCGAGAGATTTTTTCTTGTAATAGTACCACCTAATTTTGTGCCCATTATCAGAGGTTTAATAATTCGTAAATATTTGTTCCATCTGGTCTCCCGTAAACCATCACTTTTTTTTAAAATTGTTGTAGACAGCATTCGTTGATTCCAAAATTTCCTTGTACGTTGAAAGTACATTATCACTTAATTGTTGTTGTTCCTTGCCTACACTTGGGGGTGTTTTAAGAAATAACAAATCATAAAGTGCCGGTGATCCACCATATTCTGCAATATTTTTCCCTTTTTTGTATAAGACAATATTTCCATTTCGAAAACGCACCTCTAAATTACCAATAAAATTTTTGTTATCTGTTTTTGAACCAAAACGTACACCATATACAGTATCGTATAGAGATGGTTTCGAACGTAATCCTTTCAGGTGTGCGTTTAAAGTATCGGAAGTTGTGGTGTCAGCGGATGCGAGAGATGTATTAGTTGATGTCGAGGGTGTATCAAACACCGATTGGCTAATATCTTCTTTTGAAATGCGATGCTGCTGCTGCTGCTGCTGAATAGGTGTGGAGGTTTGAAAGGAATGTGTAGGTTGGGGAAAACCTGATATTTGAGTCGACTGCACTGATGTACTGAGACTATGTGGCTTTGTAGCTGGATAATGTTGTTGCTGTTGTTGTTGCTGCTGCTGCTGCTGCTGCTGCTGACGTTGCTTAACCACATCAGATATAGTTGTCAACGGCTTAGAAATGGGTTCGTAAAACTTTTCCAATTCCACAACATTAAACTCTTTAGCCGCTTTAATTTGTTTAAATTTTTTTCTGACGGCATTGGTAGCTTCCACTAGTTTACGTTTTAAGTCGATCGCGTTATTCATGATGTTAACAAAGGACGTTTCAACAATCAAATGAGCGTTTTCTCTTATTATTACAGTAATATATAGCTATCAAATCCTTTGCGGTATCTTCCCGATTTCACATCACTGTCTTTATCAATTACTAAAAATCCATACTTATTATCCCAACATTTTGAGCACATTTCTTGAAATTGAGTAAAAGTTAGATCCGGTGAAACGTGGTCGGAAAATATGTGTTTCATATTCAACTCATCTTGTTTAAACATAATAATAAAATTGGCGTTGTCTCGCACAAGCTGTTTAGGCACTCGCGAATATGTTTGCGCTAGGTAAAAGGAGTCGATATTTTTATGACGTCCCATGCTAAAGTACGATCTTATAACATCTTGTTTTTCACATATAACATCATCAAAGATAAATATAGAGTTTGGTTTTGCATCGGACGGTTCCACAATATTACTGGAATCACTAAAGGCATAGTAGCCTAAACCTTTGATGGGCGCTAAAATTTTCCTTAAATACTCATATTTCGGTTGATACAGAGATTTCGAGTAAATATAGACATTTTCGAAACGTAGCCCAAGGGGGTGTGTAAGCAGCGAAATCATGACATTAGTTTTTCCACAATTGGATGGACCAATTAACAGGCCGCGAATAGAGGAAGGAAGTAAAGGACCGTGTCTCTTCATTATCTTCTTTTCAAATCCAAGTCCGACTTTTTCATCGAGATTGTCAATAGGAAGTTTTTGTTTAAGATCGATAACGCGCATCTTAGGAAAATTTGATATTTTATAGGCAATTTTTCACAAAAACTGTCATTCAGATGCCGAGCGTCAAACGAAGTGGACGGTCTCACGTTTCCAACAAAACTGGATACGGTATTGTGAATTCGTTAATAAATAAATTACCATTCGAGGTACACATTCCTGGTTATCAATATTGCGGACCCGGAACAAAAGTAATAAAACGTGTGACAAGAGGTGATCCAGGCATTAATCCTTTGGATGCCGCATGCAAAAAACACGATTTAGCCTATTTACATAATAAAGACAACATAAGTGCGAGACATCGAGCGGATTACGAGCTCGAACAAAGTGCTTGGAATAGAGTAAAATCGAAAGATTCCAGTTTAGGTGAAAAAACAGCAGCTTGGTTAGTTACAAACATTATGAAAGGAAAACAACGTTTTGGTATGGGTGTACCATCATCATTATCAACAAAAAAAACATCTAGTAAAGGCACGCGTCATACAAAAAGGAAAGGTGTTAATAAAAATCGACATGTTCGGAAAGCCAGTTTGGGAACAGCTATTCGACAAGCAGTTCGAAGGGAATTATTAAAAGCCGGAAGTAAAAATGTGTTGGAAAAAAATGTCATGAATGCATCTAAAATAGCTCTGTCGGCAGCACGTAGATCGGTAAAAGCGGCAGGTGGCAAAAGGAAGGTTCGTACACCGAGAATAATACCGATTCCTAAAACTGGTGGAATATTACCATTAATACCAATTTTTGCCGGGTTATCAGCTTTGGGTTCATTAGCCGGCGGGGCAGCGGGAATTGTGCGCGCCATAAAAGCAGTAAAAAAAAGCAGCGAAGATAAAACCGGTGCCGGCCTGTATTTAAAATCGAAAGGAAATGGTTTGTTTCTAAAGCCATATCGTAAAGGTATGGGATTATTTTTAAATCGTAGATCAAAAAACTAATTGAATCCCTACCTCGAAGACCACTATCTAACATCGATATAGAAAAATATGCCAAAAAGAAAAGAATAGGACACTTTCGAGGCGTTTATATGAGGGATTTATTACCTAGACAAGGTCCTCGACGTTACGAAGCAGCAATAGTGAATTTGGATAGTACGCGTGGTGCAGGGACTCATTGGGTAGCTTATAGAAAAAATAATTCTAAAGTAACATATTATGACAGCTTCGGCGATTTACCCCCACCGATCGAATTGGTACGATATCTACAAACGGGATCGGAACCATCAAAAATTATTTACTATACATACGATCGTCAGCAGGATTTTGGAACAGTCTGGTGTGGACATTTGTGCTTAAAGTTTCTTGTCGAATCATCAGCGTAAAAGATGTCATCATCATCATCGTCACCATTAACACCGCAAATGGATCGCAATAACTATACTAAAATGTTGCAATCACTGAAAGCATTTCATCTAGCCGGTGGATTAAGGAAAATGACCGTGAAACAGTTAGAAAACATGCCCAAGGAAGTAATGATTGCATTAGCCCCAAATGAAATTCCATTCGTTTGGGAAAAGTTGCCGGAGCACCTTAAAAGCGATATCGATATATTAAAATATCAGTGCGGTTGCAAACATTATTTCAGCAGCAGCAGCAGCAATTTAAACGAGGTTATGACTGATGAGGATCTTACGGCTAGAAAAATATTTTGTTGTTATTGCAAAATCAGCGATGTGCGCATAAAAGCAGAAAATAGCATAAAAACATCACTATCTAATGCAGTGAGAAAAGGTGTGACGATGAATCTTTTTAAATGTTGCCGCTAAGAATAAAACCGAGATGTGTGATGTTTTAATGGTTAGTCATGTCTTATACGTTCACACTAACAGGACACTCGAGCGTCTTAAGCGCCGATTTTTATCCACCAGTCGAATTAAATAGAGAAAACAAATATGGTCTGGCATTGCTGGGATTTTACACATACAATTCAATTTTTAATGTGGACGAAAGCAACAATAAGTTTGCCTACATGAAGGAGGGTTACACCACCGAGCCGATACAATTGCAGATTCCACCTGGGGCCTATGAAATAGATGAGATAGGTAAAGCTATGTTGGAGGCTTTGAGGATTTCAACTGAAGAAAAGAACGATGGAATCTTTTACTTGGTTGCTAATAATAATACGCTGAAATGTGAACTGAAATCCCAATATACTATAGATTTCCGGGGAGAGGCGAGTATCGGTAAAATGTTAGGATTTAATCATACAGTGTTAAAAAGAGACAAAAAGCACGAATCAACCGAGATGGTGGAAATAATGAAAGTACGCATCATACGCGTAGATTGTAATATAATTTCCGGAGCATATATGAATTCGGTGGAAGGTCATACCTTGTTCGAATTCGATATCGACGTGGAGCCCGGTTACAAAATCAGTAAAGAACCACAAAATAATATTTATATGCCGTTAATGCCGGCAGGACGTCAGTTTATCGACAACATTACTCTTCGCATCTTGGACGATAGCGGTGATCTAATCAATTTTCAAGGCGAGAAAATAATCGTGAAATTGGAACTGAAGAAACTTTCATAGAAATGGGTTTTTGCTTCAATCGTCAATTGTGTGTGCTGTCGACTAAGATGGGGGAACCGCCGAAACATAATAAAAGTAAAAGAAGAGTTAACGTCAAGGTTAGTCGTCGTCCAGACGTTAGATCACAAACATCTCAACAGTTATCTGCCGAAGACTATAAATTTTTAAAATCAATCGGTCTTAAAGTGCGAAAATGATTTCCACCACCAGCGATAAAATAGAGGTTTTCTCCGAGCCCATCTTGGACAATTCCATTATTAGTCTAGAAGAGCATACGTATAAACCATACGGATCTCCATCATTCAACAATTCGGATGAAGTCCGTATCCCCATTAATTTTCAAGATATTATACTGGATATCGCCGAAAGTTACATATATATCGAAGGAAAATTTAAACCCATAGACGCAACGAAAAGATGTTTTTTATCAAATAATGCCCTCGCATTTTTGTTCGATGAAATTCGCTACGAGATGGGAGGTGAACAGGTCGCCGTGGTTCGTAAACCTGGAGTTACGACGACATTAAAAACCATGGTTTCATTCGGAAGTTTGCAACAAAGATCTCTCATGACGTGCGGATGGGGTCTCGACGAAGCAAACCAAGATATCGTAGACACGGCAAGTAACGTATTCTCCGGGAAATTACCCTTAAAATATCTTATGGGATTCGCCGAAGATTACGCAAAAGGTGTTTTCAACGTAAAACAAGAGCTTATTATGATTATAGCTCGCACTTTTACCAATTGTTACGTCGGCGAAGTAGAGGCAGAAATTAGTATCGACAAAATCGAATGGAAAATTCGTCACATCATTCCAGACGACAAGCAAAAATTGAAAATACTGTCTCGCATTAATAAAGGAGGAAACAACGCCAGTATTCAAATGGCATATCGTAAATGGGATCTGTACGAATTACCAGTTTTAAGGCAAACATCTTCCGACGTGTGGGCCTTGAGAACGAGTACAAGTCTGGAAAGACCGCGCTATATAATCGTCGGGTTTCAAGACAGCAATAATTGCGACAAGAAAGAAAAAAACGCAACCCAGTTTACCCACGCCGACGTATGCGACATTAGACTGTATCTGAATTCAACCGTTTATCCATACGAAAGATGGAATTTAGATTTCGCCAAGAAACTGTACGCAGCAGCCTATTACAATTACGAAAACTTCCAAAGCAGCTACTACGGGCGCGAGATAAACGATCCGATGATAACGTTCGCGGAATATATGAAAAACCCCGTTTTTATTATCAATTGCAGTCATCAACCAGAGGCGATTAACTCATCGACAGTGGATGTAAAATTGGAGTTCCAAACGAGAAAGAATAAATTCCCCAAAGACACTAAAGTGTACGCATTAGTTATTCACGACTCATTTTTTAGTTATAATGTATTAAACGGTTCGGTGACCAATAAATCTATATTTTAATGTATCTATTATATGTAACACAAAATAATGTTCTTGAATCAATAAATTTGTAATGAGTGAAGTAGTAGTTTTATATTTATTTGAAACCCAACCAAAAAAAAAAAGCTGGCGGAAAAGCCCGCTCTTTAAGAAAAGAGTACGGGAATTTAGAAAATGGTGGTTTATTAAGTGGAAAAAAGAGCTTAAATAACACAAGAAAAAATTTTTAAGGCAAAATATGAAAACAACGATTTAGAAAATTTGTAGGAAAGTAACGGTTAGGAATAGGGAAAAAAATTATAAGAAAAAATTATAGAGGAAATCGAGTACTATAAGCAAGCATTTTTCTCGATAGTAAAAACGTAAAAAAAAATTTTTCAAAAAAAAATTGAAAAATGGTGAATGCGCGCCAAAGTTGAAGTTTTGGAGCAAAATGATATTAGGAAATTAGAAAGAGAATTTTTTTCTACATATGGTAGTACTTTTCAAAATTCGGAAAGATGAAATTTTAAGAAAAGGGTTATAGTAAGTTAGTAATTTGGATTTTTTAAAGCGCTGTAGCTCGGGAACCGTTCAAGATAGAAAAAAAATAAAAGCACTTTGATAGCCCAAAATTTTGAGGAGAATGCGATGGTGTAAAAAAAATTATAATTTTTTTTTTTTTTGAAAATGCTGAATACGCGCTAAAGTTGAAGATTTAGAGAAAAACGGTATTGGGAAATTAAAGAGAGAACTTTTTTCTACATATTGTAGTATTTTTGAAAATTCGAAAAAATTAAATTTGAAAAAAAGGGTTATAGAAAGTTAGTAATTTGAATTCTTTAAAGCGCTGTAGCTCGGGAACCGTTCAAGATAGAGAAAAAATAAAAGCACTTTAATTACCTAGAATTTTGAGTAGAATACAATGGTGAAAAAAAATTTGGAAAATCTTAAAAATGACAAAAAATTTGGACGAAAAAATTGAAATTCTCGAGTTAGGAGGCTAGGGCCGCCGAACGGGAGTATGTGGAAGTTGTAGGGGGAGGTTTTTTTTTTTTTTTTTTTTTCTAAGTCCACCACCACCTCCCCCACCTTCCCACCCGCGGAGGGAAAAAAAATCGATTTTTGATGGTTTCAGAGCGATTGCGCGGCTCCTTCACCATTTTCTCGCAATTTTTGAGGTATCGATTTTTTTATTTGCGGTGACAGAAGTTCGGAAATTTTTTTTTTGGATTCTAGAGAAAATTTCCCACAATATATGTATTTTTCCAATTTTTTATCGTCAACCGTTACGACGCCAGAGCCCATCCAAAATGCGATGAAAAAATTTTTTTTATATTAGCGAATCGGGAAAAATAGTGTGATATACTTCAACTCTTCCTTATTACGATTCCGTCAAAACATTTTCAAAATTTTCCTTACCTTGCCTGAAAATAATTAAAATATATGCATAATTTGCATTTTTTGTAAATATGTAGCAAAGTAATGGTTAGAAATATCAAAAAAATTTATTTGAAAAAAATGTAGAGAAAGTCTAGTACTATATGCTAGAAAAGTGGAGGGGGGTAGTTTGTGTCCATACCAGAGATACGGTGAGTTATAAAATCATATTATTCTCAAACTTATATAATGCATATATGCACTCCACCTTACCCCCTCCAACTTTTTGAATGTATATAGAGGCCGGTATTAGAATTATTTCATCATTACACATTCGATCGGCAAGATGGAAGATATACCAAAAAGGATCATTGGCATTGTCAGGCCATTCGTGCCCGGCAAGATATGCAAGTGTGAGGAGTGCGGGGGTACCGCACCAGGAGCGGCACCTTCGGCACCGCCTGCAACGCCGACACCACCAGCGACGACGACGGTGCCGCCAATGAGAAGACCAAGGGCTGCACCTAGGTCGGTGTTAATATCGTTGGGTATTACTCCACGGTAGGCACCCCACCCTCCCCCCAGGCCCTTTTAGGGCCACAAAAACGGTCCTTTTCAGGACCACATTATATTTTGATCGTAGTTTAGTAATCGTCACTTATGGGGCGAGATATTCGTTTAACGACGATTTGTCTCGTAGCTTAAGTGCCAAGTTATATGCTTGAGAACCTATGAAAATGTTAACAGTTCAAACAAGGTTTCTATTATTTTTTTTTTGTAATGTATTCTTCACAAAATATTAAGAATAAGTCTTATTGTCTAAACAAATCTAATTCCTTATTTAAAGTTTTTGAAAAAAATCAATAATTCTATAAGCTCTCACCAATACATAACATTTAGAATCCGTTGGTGGGGTGGGGGTAGTTCTATATATATGAGACTGGGTCAGTTACACAGTCATATATTCATCAACCCTCATACGATAAACATGGAGGAAGAAAGACCCGCCAGCCGAGGCTCATCCATCTTTAGTGATGACACCGTAGCCGACAACGTTGGAGACCTGCAAGTCTTCGACGACGACGACGAGGTGGATTTTGAAATTGACGTCCTACGTTGGGACGACTTGGATGAGCCGATTCCGCTAGTATATGACCATGATCCGGGTCTAGTGGAATTAGACGACGCGGGTGATTGGGTCTTACAAAGACTCGAAACTCCGTCGCCGCAGCCAGAGCCGGACTCGACGGAAGATGCGATGCTGGAAATTCCAGCATCACCAACACCCGACGACCCACAAGGCCCCTGCGATTCGTCAAGCTGGTGGTCGACCAGCGAGGATGGGGCACCATAAGCCCCACACTCTCCCTGGCCCTTTTTAAGGGCACACAACAACGGTCCTTTTCAGGACCACAAAATACTTTGATCGTAGTTTTAGTACATATTAGTACTTTGTTACTAATATTGTATGTATAGAATATACAATATTAGATACAAAGTATTAAAACTTTAAGTGCTGGTGGAACCCAGCTAAATCGTTCGTTCGTATTTGAGACCACAAACAACTTTTGGTCTCAATACGTAATATGACATTTGTTTTCACCCCCCACCATTAATTTGTCTCTATATATACGACCATCAATACTTATTACAATCATTTTAGTTCAACATGTCTGCGACTCAACAACAACAACAACAACCCATCCAATGCCCTGTGGTAGATTCTACCACAGAGAATTGTTTGGAGTGGGAGCCGAACGATCCTAGATGGGATGAACTTTGGCGGTTCATCATCGAATACACAGAGGACAGCACCACCACCCCCGCTGATGATGATGACGGGCCGTGCGACTCCACAACTCAATAAAAGAGTCGCATGTTTTACAACCAAACGGTCCTTTTCAGGACCACAAAATAATTTGATCGTAGTTTCAGTTGGTTATAATACTTTGTAACCAATATTTTATGTTTTTTTCATAAAAACATACAATATTGAGATACAAAGTATTAGAAGTTCTGGCGACAGAACCTTAACTTCATAAACCGAACCATGTTTTAGCATACTTGTAAATATTATCAGAAAATATTTACAACTATTGCTATTGCGTAGTTTTAGTGGATTATTCACTCTTTTTTTTTTATTACCTAATATTATGTGGGACAGGGCCTATATGAAATAACACACAAAAATAAATTTTCAAGTCATTTTTATTCTCATTATAAAATATAAAAAATTTGATCAAACACTTTTTTATTAACTACAATATATATATATATATATATATATATATATATATATATATATATATATATATATATATATATATATATATATATATGTATATATATATATATATATATATATATATATATATATATATATATTTACAAACTTAATACTATAAATTAAAAGCTAATATCTACAACTACCTAACACCTACTACATAATTTATTAAAGTCCTCTAATTGTCTTTTTAACCGCGCAGATTTCACCTTTTTTATCTCTAATTGTTTTTCAAGTTCTATAATGTCACTGGCACACTCGTTCACTTCATTCACTAAGCGTTTTTTCATGGCATAAATGTCAGTCAATTTGGTCTTCTGAGAGTTGGTGAAGTCTTCGACCCACTCCGGTTGTGATGGCTCGGAAGAAGACGCGGTTTTATTTGGTGAAGACGATGACGACGACGACGACGACGAAGCAGCGGAAACTTCATCGCCTTCAAAACACCGCTTAAACCGCTTCTTCATGGGTTTCCGGCACCCCAATATCGGGCACAGTGGCGCTGGCGCTGGGGAAGACTTCACCTCCGACACTATTTCATTCTCGACGCTGGCCGGTGTTGGTGGCGTTGGTGGTGTTGGTCCATCGGGGCCTTCTATGACTTCCACTTCTACTGACAGTGGCTCTTGCGGTGCTGTTTTTAGGAAGTCGGGTAATGGAACAGGGGTGGAGGGACGCTTAAAGTTAAACTTTTTCTTCTTCCCTTGTCCCACACCTTTAATCGCCGAATAAAATGTTTTTTTATCGGCGATTTCCGACTTCCGCATAGTCAAGAGCTTTTGCAGTTTCGACGCTTTCGGAGAAGATTCCCTAGGCCGCGATGCTTTTCGCACAACCACATCACTGATTACATTTATCTTTGGCTCCTTCTCCTCCGTCCAGCATTCCAGGAATTGCGCTGCCGACTGAACTAACTCCTCGTCGCGACCATCGTTGAGGGCTCGGTCTTCGGCATCTTCATGCTCCACGCCATTCCAGTTCTCGAACACCCCCGGACTTAACACTTCTAAACCACTCATGTTATCCAGCATGCCTTGCTGTGAACCGCAGCTCACGTCAAGAGCATCTAAAAGAGACCGTACACTAGACATTGTCGATATTCAAACTCACACAATTAACTTTTTCTTAGCACTGTACTGTTTGCTGTTCTGACGAACTGTGAAGAGCTCGAGCCAGCAAGTCTGCTTTTATGCCCATTTCCCCCACTACACCGCCTTTATTCCTTTTGTTCGATGCATTAAGTATAATATTTAAACTTGTCAGATGCAAGGCCAAGGCCAAGGCCGACGTAACCGGCAATACCAGGGTCGTTTTCAGGGCTGTAATTTTCATGGATTTTTTTTTGTCCCTGTCAAGGTTATTTTAAAGAAGCATATAAATATAGTACTAAACTTGTTAGATGCGAGGCCAAGGCCAAGGTCAAAGTACCCGTCAATGTCAGGGTCGTTTTCGAGGTTGTAATTTTCAAGGATTTTTTTTGGTCCTGTCAAGGTTATTTTAAAAAGTAATACATAATTAGAGTACCGCGATTGAAAAGTACAACACATTCAAACATCATGTTGCCAACTGATGAACAACCTAGTGAAGCAGCCAAAACATACAGTCATATACCAAAAGCTTTTTATTTAACTTGTCATCATTGTAAAAGACTAGGTATCTGCTGGCGAAATGATCTTACGTACGACTTCAACTACATTGACCTTTTCAGGGTTAAATTTGTACAATGCGGCTTTTGTGGACTAGTTTACTACCAGTTCAAGGACATTAATGAACGTGCCATCCAGAGAAGAAATTGGGTCATAGAAGAAGCTTACCTGTATAGAAGAAATTAACATGTATTTTATTTCTTAATTTTTAATTTTTTTGTTTGTTATTTTTTTTATTTTTTTTTTAATAATAAAAAGTGAACTCAATCTTTTGTTATATTTTAATTTTTTTTTCAATAATACAATAGTAAAATGAATCTGTATGTGTATTTATTAAACATCACCTAAAATACGTTTTGCAATCCATATTTTTCTGCAGAGTCCGTTTATTAATGAAATAGAACCATATATTAGGGTGAAATCTAATGGTTTCAAATCAGTCTCACATAACAATGTCAGAAGTAAACACTATTGATAAGTTCGGTCGCAAAAGAAAATTTAAGGATTTTAACTTTATGCGAGGTCCTTCAGGAATAGGTTTTAAACTTACACCTAATGGAGATTACGACATGGGAAGCAAAAGATTGTGCTATTTAGCAGAACCTCTTGAAGGAGACGATGCGACCACACGAAATTATGTTGATAATAACCTTGCTCAGTGTGTGCAAGATACGCAGAAAGCTTTACATGACTCAACAATTGTTATTAAAGATATATTCAGAAACCAACTTGAAGGTTACGTACGCAAGAAATTAATTGAAACCGGTCAAGAACTTAGAGGATACATTGATGATACTGTTATTGCAATATATGAACTTAGGCAAGACGAACTGCGTGATGAACTTAACTCTAGAATGTTGAAAATTGAAAAACTATGGAGGATCTTGTCAGCAAACCTGTTTCACATTAAACATTTACTCGTAGACCTGTGCGTTTAATTTACTATTAGACAAATTTTTCAACAATAACTTTTACAGTTTGTTATTTGTCGACACTTCATTATATTTATAATTTTAAAATAAAGGTTCAATAAAAAAGCAATCAAGTAATGAATACATGTTTTTTATTTAAAAAAAAAAAAAAAAAAAAAAATTACAATACTATCGTTACATATTAATGTTGTATGTTTAATAGAAATAATAAAAACAATACAAATAATGAAATATGGATTTTCCAGATTACGTGCTGTCCTGACTTAGAAATGATTCCAACACGGTGACTAAATTTGCTAAGTTTTCTTCCGGGTCTGTTTTGTAAAAATCTATGTCTGCATGCCCCCAAGGTAGAGTTTTGGTTGAACTGGGAATTACATAACGTTTATCATCGCTATGTGACAATGCTACTTTATTTATTATGTTGGTATAAATGTTATGTAATTCACTTCTAAATGTCTTCATCTTTCTTAATATCAAACCACCCCGTTCAACAATTCTTTGGTAGTCTTCCTGATGAAGGTCTTTCTCGATAACACATTTTTTGATACCTTTGGCTTTTTTTAATTCATTATTAATGGACTTTACATAATAAGCCTTCGCGCCGGTACCATAAAAACTTATTATCGGATCACCAGGAAACTCATCTTTCATTCTACCAACTACAGAATTACTTTTAATTATGTTGAAATTATTAATTTCGGGGTAATTTGATGTATCGAATTTTTCGGGGTTTTCTGATATAGTTTGATAAAAGTTTTCCGTATACACTTTTAATATAAGCGAGTCAGTATCGGTGTAAAGTAACGAAGCATCATCGCCAAACTTGGATTTAATAAAATTATAATAAAAATCGTATATTACAGTCTTTAATATATCTAATATGGAAAAACCGATATAAATTGGTTTATTGTACAATATTTTAACTTTATTCATATGTATAGCAACAAAGTTCTCGGTAAATATCGAGCTACTATTGAAATTGGGGCGGGATATTAGTGCTCTAGCTCCATTTCTGCCTACACTGTTCTCCCAATGTGTTACTAATTTTATATCCTTTCGATTTTCCACATTTTCCATAGTTTTACCAAATATCGCGTTATTTTTTAATTTAAAAGTGTCCTTCGCAAATTTTGTGGTGGCCTTGTTACGTAAATTGGTATTAAAATCAATATACGATTTTAGCCATTTTGATTGCTCAAACTGTAATACTCGATGGGTTTGCATTACCACTAAGCCGTTGGCGATGGCTTGTTTTAAAGTTCTATAGTGTACAATGTATTTTTTTTTATCTTGTAAATTAGGAATTAATTTCGGTAATTTAGCGTTTTCTGTTGGCGGTATGATATTTTCTACTAGAAATGGAAGATCAGAATGTGCATCATGCAACTCAGTCGGATAATGCACATCCACTTCCAAAACGTAGCCATGTAAACTATCATCACCAACAGCCATAATATTTAAATCCAGAATTTCGCGCTCGCTTAACCATCGAAAACCACCATATGGTAATGCTTGTGACATACTATGACCATATAGATTTGTAGCATCAAGGTATGTTATAAATGAAGAAGGTTTTGTTGGGTCATAGTCTGGTAAAAAAATATTATTAGCGATGTGCTTCCTTTCTGTACACTGGCTTATGCCGCCGCGTATACCTTTCTTAAAAAAATGTATCATGTCTATATCAGTTAAGAGCTCTAACTCTACCTTAGTCATACGTAGCATACAATCAAATGATAAACTTGGAAGGGTATAGTAATGTGCTGGATCAAGTTTATCGAATTTTAAACAATTATTCCGAAATTGCTCAAAAACATCACACAATAGCAACACATCTGATTTTAAATACACGTCCGAATAGTCCCCCAAAGTTTTACACCCAAACAAGCGCCATACTTCTTTTGCTCTTCTATAGCTTTCATCGCTAATATGTTCTTCCCGTAAATTATCATAAAATTCATCTTTACTTGGAAGACATGTATTTTCCATTTTTTCCATAGAGTCAATAAAGCTATAGGGAAAAACACCCTTTTGACGCATCAAATTAAATTGGTTGATATTTGAAAAATGTTTCCGCGTTTCAATAAAATCGTCGTCGTTTAAACCGCTGCCTAAATTTTCCAAAGACGTTGACAGAAATTTAAAACTATCAATAAATCGCAACTTTAAATATTTCCTCTTGACTTTTCCACATTTACTATCAAAATAATCGTGCACATAAATGCTTTTGGTAAATGATATGTACTTTTCCTTACTTTGAGCCAAAACACCAATTTTATCCCCATATTTACATAACTCTTTTATAAATAAATGGCTGTCGTAGCCGCTTAAGTTATGAAATATGATAGGGATAAAAGAGGGTAATTTATAATTTAAATTACAAACGGAATGTGCAGCACCAAATCTTTTTGCACCAGTTATGTGACAGTGGTCTCGTACTTTAATCTCACCCTCTTCAAAAGGGCCTTCACATATACCACATATTTTAGCATCATTAAACTCCCTTTTTTCTTCAGGCGTTAACGGTTTCATAGGCTTAATGTCTTTTAAATATGTGTTGTATAGAGCCCTTAAATCACACTCGATACGATCCACAAAGACTTGAGCTGCATTATTCCCCCGAAATAGCTCAAATTTCGAAAGTGAGTCGTCAAAAGAGCATTTAATTAAATAAGCAAAAGAATATGGTTCATGTTTAAAACTTTTTACAGTGTAAGAATTTTGTGGGTTTGGTTGTACCGTTTCAATGGGTTTTAAAACAGATTCGAAATCTGCATAAACCACGAATGGAACGCGCATTTGCTTTTCTATACCCTCGAATTTTAAAATATTTTCCGGCACACTCTTTCCAAATTTATCGATTTTTAAATCCACTGAGGGTGTTTGCGTGAAAATGTGGTTACAATCGTAGCTTTGATGTAAAGTTAAAGCTGACGGTGTACTAAAATAAATGAGGCAACCATCACAGAAATATATTTTATGTTGTTGACAACTAATTTGACTTGAAACTAAACGTGATAAATCCCGAATCCAACAATAATGACTCTTTGAACAAGTCGTATCACAAAAATGTTCACCGCCATCTTTACTACTACAGTCTTTTGTAATTAACAATAAATTTACATGCCTATCCAACTTTTTTGACGCATACCTCAGTGGACCAATAACTTCATGTATTACTTCATTATTTTCATATTTAGATTCCAGACCGTATACGTTAATTGATATGTTGTTCATTTCCTCAAATTTTTTAATGTCACGTAATTTTACTGGAAAATCCATACCTGTTACATTTAGCACTCTAGAAAAATGGGGGTAGGATGTCTTCTGTGAAGGCTCTGCTGTTGGAGGAAACAATGCTGATGTTACAGCCCACGCAAAGCAAAATTCGTCCTGGTTAATCACATTGACGACAGCTCTTTTCTTTTCAATAGAACACGGCAACTTGATGTATGATGAGCCACCCATAGGCATATACTTGTTGATACCAACTTCCAAGTATAAAATTCGCACAAGAGCCCATCCTATAACAAGAAAAATAATATATAAAAATCAGTTTAATATATCGGGTTTTGATTTTTCCATACCTGAATCTTTCTCCTGGAACTCTGTCGCCTGCGTTTTTATTAATTCGGTGAAAGAATGGTAAACGGCATCCAAATCACTTTCTACACTAATTATTTGATTAGCAGTGTTGAAGGATTTTTCACTGAATATTTCTTGTGATGGAAGCATGTACTCGCCAACAGCTGTCATGTTAACTTTTAAAGCATGATGCACACGCAATAAATTATTAACAAGTTCCACCACCTTGGATTTAATGTCTGCAAAGAACATTACGTAATCGGAATGCTCCATATCACTGCTAACCCGATAGGTTGCAATTCTCCTTTTGAAGGCACATTGAACGAGTTGCACACCATGACATACCGGCAAACATGAATTATTTTTATGTTGTTGTGTTCGTTTATGCACCGACATATGATTTATTGGAACATCTACATTACATGTAGCGCAATTAATTAGCGGAATCGTCGATGTATACTCTTCAATTCGGAGCCGTTTTCCTCCAGGTACTTCATTAAATCTCGCCGCACACGATTCTCTTTGATGGCGTCTCATATTATAAATATTAGTAAACTTAGAACCGCAATTTTCACAAACATATGCCATGATTTGTCAAATATTAACACATGTACTACCTATACAAGTCAGAGCCAACTGATGAATGAAACTGCCCCATACCTTATATAAAACCATTCAAGGTCACCCCCAACCACGTAACATATCTTCAAGGTCACACACCCAAGATGACCTTCAACAAAGTCAAGGTCGTCTCGACCAAGGTCAAGGTCAAGGTCACACACACAACCTTGAACACAAGGCCAAGGCCAAAGCACACGTGCACTTTCAAGGTCAATGACAAGGACATGTGGGCGGGGCCAAAGAGGGGTGAAGCAAGGTCAAGGTCAAGGTCGAGGAGTGGGGGGATCGAGCGAATCGGGTTATGTTCACTACTGTTAATGCTTCGAAGACCTTCGGTAGCTATGAAACTTATATAGCGGTTTTCGGATCAGGCAGAAAATTAGCATATCTGGCCATGGTCTCAGAGGGTATCGGTACAAAATTTTTCAACTGATAATGACGAGTAAGATCGAGGGTCGTGGAGGTGTTGGAAGGAAGTAGATTTATTAACTGAGTAACATTCGAGGGTGGATAGGAACACATAGCTGAACAGCTATTTAGAATAGCTGAAAACCGTGATCAACTCGTTATTGTAATTGCCAACGTCAGGGGACCTGACACGACAGAGGAAGAAGAAGAAGGAGGTAATTTATCTTTTTTAATTCTCTACGTAATTTACTGTAAAGAGTTATTTCAGATCGGACAAGATTTTTTATAGAGATATTTTATGATTTAAAAATTCTAAGAAAGATATTCTTGTGGAATAATTATGTTCTTCGGAAAAATTTTCACATAAATGTGCAGAAATAATGAGTGCGATGAGGGCTTCCTTCACTAGGGTTCTGGGGGGGCCTAATAAACATACCTCCTCTCCACTTATAAAGAGGAAGGAAAAAGTTGCGAATCGTGGTGGGACTATTGACAGAATATTGTCTGGAGGAAGATGAAACTGTTGACTATGCCCTCAGACAGTACCCAGTACTCAACGGACCGAGGCAGAGAAATTTAGGACATACAATATTGTAACCTGAAGCCGTTAGCCGAGTTTAGTTACCGGAGCTGCTTGTATTCGCAAAGGCAATCGGTCGCGAATAACTGGCAGCCATGGTAGGATGTAAAAAAACTAACGAGGCCTAGAGATCGATGAATCACTACCTCTTATTTATTCCTTCAATTTTAAGAAAATGATTCTGGTGAAATAATTATTTCCTTCAGAAAATTTTTCTTATAAATATTGATTTAATTTAATATAAAGTGTCAGATCTATGTGATTCTATTCCATTTAAATAAAAATTAATCGGGCAAAACTTAAGCTTTTCTCCCATAACACCGCAATTTAGTAGCACAAATGAGAGTAGCGTAATTCAAAAGAAATACTATTTATTTTATATTTATAGTTTGATAGTATGATACTTTTTAAATGAAGAAAAGCGAAAAAAAGGAATTTTTAATATTCCCACCCAATTTAAATTTTGTTAGACCAAGACTAGATTCTTCATAGATTGAAGTGAGTATTGTCAGATCTAAACGATTTATCAGTTAGTTGCCTTCTACAATAAAAAATAATAAAATCAGTATATTTAGTGTTTTGTTTTTATTATTTCATAGTCTGCATGTCCACTAAGGTTAGGGTTATTTAGCCATCTTCTTTTCCTTCACCCCGTGTTTATACTGTCTTTATCAGGCAACCCATTGAGAAAGCTTATACGTTTTTCCAAATTGGTCCGTATTTAAATTTAGCAACATCTTAGAGGATGCGTCAATGAAGAGGATCCGCCAAGTATTGTCATCATTCCGGAATTTTTGGTCATATGTGTAACCAACTATCACAGAAAAGTTTTGAATCACATGTATAGATGACATTTACAAAAGTTTTGACAGATTCATATGCCCACTAACCATGCTAATTTTTCCTCTTCTGGAAGAGTCTATTCGGCACGACCTTGAAGAGTTAGAAGAACTTTTCCTAACCAGCTAAGGAAATTCCTTCACGATATAGACGCCTCACATGAATTTACTACCGCCAATTTTACAGAAGGCCTCTGGCCGCGACTTGATCGAAATAAATACCAAAAAAGAACTATTATTGTGCTTAAGAAAAAGAAAGTTAGTTTAACACCAAATAAAATTGGTTAATCTGGATCTGCAGTTGTTTCGAATCTTCGTAGAAGTAAGAACTGTGAGATCATCAGTAAATAAAATGGGTTTTCCATGTTTTATTTTCTGGGATATCATTCACATCACAATTTTGGGACTTTTTTGCGTGGTTTCATCTTGTTTATGTCGAAACCTTCAAATAGCTTATCCATATCCGAAAAGCTCTTTATCCTTTTACCGAAGAGAGATTTGATTGCTGAAGACACGGGCCCAAAATTTTATTTGAGGTTTCGACAAATTTAATTTTCTCTCTAATTCATTGAATGCAGTTCGATCGCAAAAAAAGTTTTCGACGGGAGGGGGGAGCCAGCAGCATACATATTCCTAGTTTAAAAGCCAGAATTGGGTCTATTTTCCTAAACTTAAAGCTCTTGGGGGGGATGGGGCGATCGCAAGAAAAAACAAGTTGTCGACGGGGAGGTGGAAGCCAGTTGCATTCACATTCCTAGTATAAGAGCCAGAATCGAGTCTATTTTCCTGAACTCAGAGCTCTTAATAATAATATCCTTTATTTGCCAGCAAAATTATGATCCCATAACAAAGCAACGTCAGAGAAAGAAATGTTTAACGTTAAGAATTATAAATATATTGATCTAACTACAATTAAGATAAAAACTAATCGACATTTCGATAGGAATTTTACACAAAGGAAAACAAAAGGAGAAAAAGACAGATACAAAATAACTTTTAAAAAAATAGTAATAAAAGAGTCAGTTTGAACTGAATAAAGTTTTACAGCTTGTAAAATAAGATATTACAATTTAAAAAGGGAACGAAATTTTTACACAAAATACAAAAGCATGAGAAAAACCCACTAAACAAAAAATATTAAGTTAAAAATATTGATATTATAAAAATTATTCATTAAAATTGAAAGAGTAAAAGCACTCATCAGACAACCATTCATTTAAGCATCTCTTAAAGCAGTTAATCGACTCGATAAGCCATATTTCTCTTGGTAACATTCTTAAGGCTTTAATCGCCATATAGTGTGGTCTTCTCTCATAGAAGGTGGGGTTATGTAAAGGTATCCTTAGGTCATTCGCCCCTCTGGTAGTTATAACCATGTTTCCCCCATAAAGTTGTCTGTTTAGCGGAAATAATTTCGTATTTCTTCTGGCAAGCATGACTAAAGATCTAAAGTATAATGAGGGAACAGTAAGCAACTTAAACTGAGTAAAAAATGGTCGACATGAAGCTCTTGGATGTATGTGGAAGATGCATCTTATTATGCGTTTTTGAATTTTAAATATATTAATAGCCTTTCTTGATGATTCCCAAAAGGAAATACCATAAGAGACAAAAGATCGTATTTGCCCAAGGTAAAAAAGCCTAACAGTCTTTGCAGGGATGACGTCACGAAGCCTTCGGACTACACAAACTGCTAAGCCTAGCCCCAACAGCTGAGATATGATGTTCCTAGTTTAAAGAGAGGTCCAAATGAACACCCAAGAACCTAACGTGTTCTACTAGATCTACCCCCAAGCCACACAAACAGTGAGTCAGACCTTGTTGCATGCTTTGAAAAAAGAATTAGGCCGGTCTTATTACGTTTAGAATGAGGCTGTCAGCAGAACACTACTGCTGCATTTTTAATGCAGAGTTTGAGCACTTTTGAGACAGTCCCGCCATAGAAGTGTCCGCCAGAATCACTGATGTGTCATCAGCAAACTGGCAAACGCTATCCGCGGCCAATCCATCTCCCAGATTGTTTACATATATTAGGAATAATTTGGGTCCAAAATGAATCCCTGAGATACCCCCTGCAACAATTTAGTTCTATCTGAACAGTATTGATGATTATTTTTAGTAAATTTGAAGGAGGCGACCGCAAGAAAAAACCAGTTGTCAACGAGGGGGTGAAAGCCAGCAACATACACATTCCTAGTGTAAGAGGCACCATCGGGTATATTGTCCTGAACTCTGAGCTCTTGGGGGGGGGGGCATCGCCCCCACTGTCCCCCTGGATCCGCGCCTGCGCTCATAGTTAATTTTTGTTCGATCAGGAATCGTCTAAATTTTTTTTTATAAAGATCATAATTTCAGTGTAGCATAAGAAAAATTTAAAACATATTTTGTAGAAATGTAATTCAGAAAACTCACTTATTGTTTTCAAGATTTACTTAACGCTAGGAATTAGTCAGAGGAAAATTAAAGTTCACAATGAAGCCTTATCAGACACAAGGTGGGAAAGCAATATCAAGGCAGTGAATGTTGAATGTATTATTGCAGTTAGATGATGTTGTTAACTGCAATGAAAACTTATAAAATTAGACAGAAAATTCCAATACGCTGAGCAACTGTAATTCGGTTTTCAATAAAATCTTTAGCCTGGAATTTGTTATGTCACTGCATTTTGGTTTGACATATTGTTGCATGTTAATGCTACAAGTAACCTGTACAAGTTAATTTAAGCGTTGCTCGTGAAACTCTCGCAAATTTTGCGACTGGATCAAGAAATACTGAAAACTGGGTTCGAACAATGCTTATCTGAAGTTCGTCAATGTACTGAAAAAAGCAGTTATGATCTATCAAAAAAATTCAAAAATTAAAAGGTTTTCAAAAAGAAAAAAAGTCTAATTATAAAAGCAGTATTAAGTCTGTACAGTTTCCGGAAAGCTTTTACAATATAATATAGATGTCTTGATTTCAACCATTGACTTCATTGTTAGCAATATGGATTTAGAACTCTACGAAATATATAAAAAATTTCAGATAATGACCTCAAATCAAACAGCTATACGACCAAGCATTCTCCAGAATTAAGATCGGCAATAACTTATCAGAAAGCTTTCATGTGACCAAAGGCCTTCGCCAGGGATGTTGTCTATCACCAACTCTCTTGAAAATCTACCTCAATGAAGCTTTAAAGAATAGGAGAAGATCATGCAGTAGAATGGGAATAGAATTAAATAATGACACCCATTTATATATGCTTCATTTTGCAGAAGACCAAGTGATAGTGACCCAAGATAAAGAAGACCTCGAATTTATGACGAGGAAACTATTTGAAGAATACGCAGAATGGGGATTAACCGTCAACTGCAGTAAAACTAAATATATGTGTATCGGTGGAGAAGAAACAGATTTGGAAGTGGATGACAATATCATAGTAAAATCTTGTTCTGATTATACCTACCTTGGAACAAAGATCAATCAAAGTGGATGAACTGAAGAAGAAATATTGGAGCGAATAACTAAAGGGAAAAAAGCTATCGGATGCCTAAACTCACTATTATGGTCAACAAATATCCCAAGGAAAGAAAACATCTTTTATACAATGCAACATTTAGAAGCGTTGTATTGTATGGATGTGAACGTGAACGTAAACTGCTGGCTCTTGAAATGGACTTTTGGCGAAGATCTGCCGGAAAGTAAAGGATCGAACGGATAACCAACGAGAGAAGTAGAGAGATTATGGGCGTAAAGAAAACTATTCTCGATGAAATCGAACAACGTCAGCTGGTATGGTATGAACATGTGGAGAGAATGACGGACGAACTTCTACCAAAGCAAATCCTAAAATGGACACCAAATGAAAAAATAAAAAGAGGAAGACAAAAAGTTACCTGGATTAAGGGCATTAACCGAGCCATGTCCGAAAGAAACACGCTTCCAGGGGATTGGGAAGACCGAAAACAATGGAGACTGGGAACCGGAAGGCGTAGAATGCTATGAAACCGGATATATATATATATATATATATATATATATATATATATATATATATATATATATATATAAATATATATATATATATATATATATATATATATATATATGACCTCAAATTTACCTGGCTGCATTAAAAACAAGAAGCTCCAACATATCTATAATAGAAGATAACTTACAAGAATATTACATAAATACTCATATTGTCATTCAAATAATTTTGACCGTATCAGTAAGAGTAACCTTAGCTAAAAGAAAAAAATTGAAATAAATAAAAAATTATTTCGGAAATACAGTGGATCAGAAAAGGCCTTTAACTTTAATAGTTGTATCCAATAAAGTAGATATAGCATAATCTAAAATGGATTATAATTCATTTACACCAAGGCTAAATGCAGGAAATTTCTGTCGTTAATTATTTTTTGTTACATTAAATTTTACCTACTGTTCATCAGTAATAATTGTTCAATTTATTAAAAATAATGTAAATTAATAAAAACGATTTTTTGGCTTTTTTCAAAAGTATTTTCTCTTAACACAAAGTGCGGCTTGCAATCAAATAAATCAGTACTGGTCTGGACGCCTCGCCATGGGGTCTCGTGAAACTTATAATGCCTACATCAAATTTAGGTTTTGCCCCGCCGCTGATAGAAAAGGTTGTTTTAAAACTAACTCAAGTAAATTAGTAAGCAAAATTGGTTGAATATTGAATTGTCATGCTTTTACGTCTATCAGTTCAATATACCGGTATGAATTAAATTCCGTCTATGTCCATATAATTATTTGAAAAACAGTATAAATAACACTAGTCAACAAATACAAAAAAAAATTGCGACTGATGTTATAATGGCTGTCCGTGGGAGTTTAAAGCATCCTGATTGTGAATTCAACAATGAAAACTTCCCACCACGTATAGATTTTGAGTTATAGAATATATCAATTATTTTTATTTAATACAAACATTTTTAAATAATATTTATACATAAGTTCAAAACAATAAAAAAAAACAAGATATTTTACAGATAACGGGATTTATTTCCAAAAATACACATGAAAATACATTTATAGTAAGTTTTTTGTACATAATTTTTTTGCAAATGTTAACTTTCGTTTTTTGAAGTAGCTTTCAAGTAGCTCTTCTACAAGGTTTTCGTAGTTTTCTATTTTTTTGTTTCCTAAAAACTGTGAAACAATTATCTTAAAAGAACTCTACGCAGCTAATTCAACATCAACATCAGTTAATTTTTGATTAAACTGTTGATTCCTGAGTATTTTTCTAATTCGGGGTCCAACAAATATTCCTTCCTTAAGCTTAGCATCACTTAGTTTAGGAAAATTTTTTTTAAGGTATGTAAGCGCATCTCTCTTTTTATCTAATGCTTTAACAAAATTTTTAATCAATCCCAGTTTAATGTGTAATGAAAGTAACAGTACTTTTTTGGGACCAACAAGAGGAATATTATTTACGTCAGTTTGATCTGGAATATATTGGTGTCTTGAAGACCCAAAGAGAATTGCCATTGTGGAGCAGAACTGCTTTTAAACTTATTTTAGAAGAATTTATAAATAAGCGTCATTCATCTGGGTTATATGCAAATCCTAATTTTTCCATAACACTATTTGGATTAACACAAACACATATTTTATCCTGCAGAGTAAAAAACGAGGATAGCTCCTGGTTACAGACTCTAAATATTGTAACTTTGGTTCCAGTGGCTAGTAAATTCCATTATTGTAATCTAGACCTTAATAACTCAGCATGTTCTTTGGATAAGTGGAGGTCCCCAACTAGATCATTTAATTGAAGTTGTTCGATTATATGGGGTGCTTTTACTTCACTTTCGGGAAAATAAGAATCGTCCTTTTCTGATACATTATCGGGTTTTGCCTTATTATCACACATTTCTAGATCTTTCTCCCATTTTGCCGGGGGCGCTGGAACTGGTAAATCTTCTACACGAAGAACCGGTTTTATTGCTCAGGAAATATCTGGATATTCAATCGTCGTTAAAATAATTTTTTGGTTCTCACCACATCGTTGGAACTTCAAAAGGCATAGAAGAGCATCGGTCATTTAATCAGTTACTTAGGTTTGCTGCATAGGCTTGGCAACATATGTAAGAAGCCCAGTCCCGATCTTGCGCCAACAATGCATCTAAAATACTTATGATAAGCTACTTTGGCCATTTTGTTAATTGTCCTTTTCTGCGATTTAGGGATAAACTGACCACATGTGTAGCAAAAACTATACGTGGGCAAAGTATGCAGATGAAATTTTCTGGTCATAATTTTTGGAGTACCCCCTCCTTAAAGTGCAACGTGACACTATAATTATACTTACCTATTGTACTTGCTGCTGTTTTTAAATCTAGCAACTTATAAAACAAAAATATAAGCAAAAATACACTATTGTACAGTTTAAAAACATGTTTTGAGGCATAAATTTCAAGTCAAAATAACAAACAAAACAAAATAACACTTGGTGAGCACACCTGCATAAGCTACCTTGAATAATTTATATTTTTAAACATATTAAAACAAAATAAATTTTTTAAGTAGAATATCAAATTGAATCATTTTATATCGCTAAATCGGGATGAAATTAAATTAATTACATTTCGAAAATAAGAGGCTTACATTGTTTTGTAGGATTATGTGAAATGCATCAATATTTTCTTGAATTTATCGACTGAGGTCTACCTTAGCAACTATCCAACTATACCAATATTTTGTCTTTAATGTTGTGAAGAGGACCACAAATCTATGGTCGAAATGTTAAAACTGAGACATTTAAGTTATAATAATCCACAAAAATCATTTAATTTGTCTACATAAACATTTTTGCATCTGAGTGTTGATGAATCCAGTTAGCTATTAGAAAAGGCAAAGTATGCAGCAATTGTATATACATTAAACTCAAAAAACCTTCACAAAAAATAAAAATAGATCACATAGATACCAACCGCTTAGAAGATCCAAAAATCAAAGAAGATTTAAAACGATATATCAATGATAATATACGAATGCTTTCTACCAAGACACAGAATACGCATGTAGAAGACAAGTGGCAAGATTTAAAAGAGGCCACAAAATAAAATAGAAGAAAATGCGAGGAAATTGAAGAACTGCAACTAAAACATGACACTTTTAATTTAGATAAAAAGATAAAGGAATTGGCAGGTATACAAAAACGGAAACATCCCAATCTATTATGCAACGCAAATGGAGAAATAATAACCGATCTACAAGAAAAGCTTATGACGGAAGAATTATGTATAAGAATTGTTCGACGATGAAAGACAAGAACCTAATATAGATAACATACAAGGCGACGAAGGACCAGACATAACTAAAGAAAAAATACTATACGCTATAAAAATAATGACGAATGGTAAATCACCGGGTCCAGATAGGATTAAATCAGAACTTCTCAAGCTTGTGGAAGGTGAATCAGTGAATATTCTTGTCGACCTTTTTAACTGCATTTACAAAACAGGAGAAATACCAAAAGAATGGCTCCTGTCAACTTTTGTTACCATACCAAAAAAGGCAAACGCAAAACAGTGCACTGACCATCGCACAATAAGCCTAATGGGACACACAATAAAAGTATTCCTCAAAGTGATTCACACAAGAATTCACAGAAAACTAGATGTGGATATTGGTGATACTCAATTCGGATTTCGGAACGGGCTTGGAACAAGAGAAGCACTATTTGCATTTAACGTCATGTGCCAAAGATGTCTAGATATGAACCAAGATATGTATATGTGCTTCATTGACTACAATAAAGCGTTCGAGAAAGTACGTCACGATCATCTAATGAGACTGCTGGTAGAAAAAAACCTAGATAAAAGAGACATCAGGATTATTTCCAAGATTTACTATAACCAGAAAGCGAATACTCGAATAGAGCAAGAGACAACGGAGGAACTCGAGATTAAGAAAGGCGTAAGATAGGGATGTATACTTTCACCAATCTTATTCAACTTATACTCAGAGGACATAGTAAACACAGTACTTTCAGAGCAAAATATAGGTATTAAAATAAATGGCAACCCAATAAACAACTTGAGATATGCCGATGACACGGTTGTAATTGCAAAAACTTCAGAGGATCTTCAGATACTAATTAACAGAATAGTAGAATGCAGTGAAGAATATGGATCACTTAACATCAGTAAAACAAAAATAATGGTGGTATCTAAATCACCACAAAACTTCCCTGGCATAACCGTGCATGATCAAAGAATTGAACGTGTGAGAAAATATAATTACATGGGAACTATTATCAACGAAAATAACGATAGCTCTGAAGAAACCAGAATCAGAGTGGAAAAAGCTAAAGCTACGTTTATTAAAATGAAAAAGGTGTTCTGCGGACGAGATGTAAGCCTTAAACTTAAAATTCGCCTCGTGAGATGTTACGTGCTGTTAGTTCTTTACCTCGGAATGGAAGCGTGGACATTGAAAAAGATTGATACTAAGAGGATGGAAGCATTTGAGATGTGGATGTATCGTAGAGTATTAAGAATATCGTGGACAGAGAAAGTAACAAATGTGGAGGTTTTGCGAAGAATGCGGAAAGAGAAAGAATTAGTACTTACTATTAAAGAACGCAACCTGCAATACTTGGGACGTGTTATGAGGGGAGATAAATACCAGTTGTTGCAATTAATTATCCAGGGAAAAATAATAGGCAAAAGATCCATAGGAAGAAGAAGGCATTCATGGTTAAAGAACTTAAGAAAATGGTACAATTGCAACAACTGCCAACTGTTTAGATCTTCAGTGTCAAAGATACGCATAGCTTTGATGATAGCCAAACTTCGGAACGAGGACGGCACCTAAAGAATAAGAAAATGCAGCAATTATTTGATTGAATCATATGAACCCTTTATTAAAAGATTTTTTTTGAGAATATTCAAAAAGAATATTCCAGTTTGAGAATTCGAGTGTGTTTGAAAGTTTGTGTTGTTGCAAATTCCATTTTGCTTGAATATTCTAATTTGTTTGATTATTCCAGTTTCTTTAATAATCGAGTTTGCCTAAAAATTCGAGTTTGTTCAAAAATTCTCGAACTTGACGAGACGATTTTTTTTCCGAACAAACTCGAATTTTCGAATATTGGCACACCCCTAGAATTTATCGACTACAGAGGAGAAAAACAAGTACAACCTGAATTACTAAAGAATGGTCTTGTTGAAACTTACATATTCATGAGGACCTTACAAGTTATACAAATGATAAGTTTTATAACGAATGCAAAAAATATTATTGAAAATGTCCATTAAAATTTCATGTAATGTTAATTTTCTTAATGCTTTCTCGCTCTAGAGCTTTTTTTAAAATTTGGCCTAGGCGATATGAACACTTTTTCCAAAAGAGCATTTTAATATACCATTCATATGCCACTTGTCATGATTGTTATCTAGTAGAAGTGTTGTGCCTCTTTTTAATGGAAATGTATCTACTGATGCGCAAATATTATTTAAAAAAAATATATCATTTGGTAGAAGATAAATTTTGATCAGTTCTTATAGATAATACATTAGTAATTTTATGCTTTTATTTATAACAAATACATACTAGTAATATTCTCGAATTGTTACTTTCTAAAAAGGGCCTCACAATGATATGTGGATTGTTTTTACTGGTTTATTTTATCCTTTTATAGTACTTTAGGACTTTTTTTTAGGTCTGTTTTAAAATTTTTGAATATTAAAAAATCTCCAGGAATTGATAAATTTTCAAATATTTCGTTAAAAAATTTCCTCAAAAATAAATTAACAGTTCCTGATCTAACGCTATCGTCAGCTAAGGTCACACTGGAAAGAAAATCAGGTTCCTTCTCTTGTTTCAAGTTATAGACGAATAAGTCTTCTGTTAAACCTGGACAACATCATTGAGGAAATAATTTTAAAAATTATTAGAAATTTCCTTTATGAATATTATATATTACCGTTGGAGTAGTTCGGACTTAGAGCCAATCATTGCATCAATGCACTAGAATAGCATCAAAAGCTGCTTCAAAAAGCTTGCACGTATAGTTACCGTTTTCTTTGACATTACCAAGGCATTTGACAAGGTAAGGCCTAATGTTTTGATGTTGAAATTTGTAAGATATGGTATTCCAAATTTTACTGTTAAGTTATGTTCCTCATTTCTAGACAATAGATCATTTATGACAACTATTTAAGGTCAAATTTCTAAGAAGAAAATAGTCAGGGCTGGAGGGTCTCAAGGTCCTCTCCTTTCTCCTACTTTATTTAACGTGTACATCTTAAATTTACCAAAATCACTATATACAAAATTCCATCCATTCGCAGATGACACAGCTATCACATCAAGCTCTTCAGCTAAGAAACTAATTATGTTGCGATTATAAAGAAACACTGACCAATTGGAAAAATCAACGTGGAACTGGAAAATAAAAGGAAACCCATATAAAACTAAAGCCATTTATTTTTCAAGTCATGCTTGTGTCTTCCAGTTGGTCGATTAATAGTGATGAGAACCTAAATAAATTGGGAATCATAGTGCATTTAAGAGCAATCTATATGTTATTGTGTTGAAAAGTAAACTTGGGTTGAGGATCAAGGTAATAATTTATAAAGTTGTAGTGAGGTCGATTCTCACTTATAGTGTACCTATATAGTGTATTCTGTGAGTAATATGCAATGTTCCCGTGTTAACTCGAACTAGACACATATATGGAAATCTTAGATTGGAAACGATTAATAAATATCTTGACAAAATTGTTGGTAGATATCAAGTAAAGGCAAATTTGAGAAATAAAGGTTTAATTTTAGGTGTACTTAAAGCAGAATAAATTGCATAGACTACCTAAAAGCCGGCCAAAGGCTGGTTACGCCATGACTTACCTATACACTTAGATACATAGTACTATTAAGAAACCCATAGTAATAATATTAAAGTAAGCTCTCATACTTATTAAAAAAACGAAATGATGGGCTTTAGTCATCAACATACATGATCATAAATACTAATATTAAAAGAACATAAATAATTTTTGATATGTGTCCTATAGTTAGCTTAAATTTATTGTATATATATATGGGTAAAACGGTTCTTTCCTTAATTAAAGTTTAATTTTATGAACGGATGAATTGCTTTGTTTTTCGCAAGTAAAAACGAAGCAATTCATCCTATATATATATATATATATATATATATATATATATATATATATATATATATATATATATATATATATATATATATATATATATATATATATATATATATATATATATATATATATATATATATATATATATGTAACGTAGGTTTTCACGGATGGTGGAATGTGCACTGGTGCTATTCCGGTTTTGAATACTTTTGTCAGTAGAAAAATCATTACGATGTTTCGCCAAAATCTCAGCAGTTTGGCGCTTGCGCAGATTATACCTTGGTTTTGCCTGGTTGGTTTCCTTGCTTCCCAGGGTCGGGGCCTCCTCTCGTCTCGCTGTCCTGTTTCTCTGGTGTGTTGTTTTTGGTTGGCTTTTAATTAGAGTTTTTCATGTATTTGAAATGTTTTGTGCATCGTTCTATTGTTAAGATTTTCAGTTTTTTTCTATTTCGAGAGCTTCTCTGATGATGCGTATTCTATAGTGCTTTATGGGTGCGATCTGTTTGGTTTTCTGGAAATTTATAGTGTGTCCCGTCTCCTGATGACGTTGAAATAAGGCTGATGTGGTTTGCTTATTCTTTATGCTATTTTTATATTCTCGGACTCTGGTAGGGATTCTTCTGTTTGTTTGGTTGATGAATTCTTTTTCACAGTCTACATGAAAAGTAGTGTAGGAATGCAATACCATGAGAAAATCAGGGAGTGTGTGGTGCGAATTTTTCCAATGTATGAAAACATACGGACTAACTCGAATAAGCGTGCTATAACTTTAATTTTTTAAATAGTAACTTCCAATTTTTTGTGCACTTTTAGATCCCCTGTAAAATTCTAAACATTTTTGCTATTATATGTCCTATACCTAAATATAAGTGTTTTCGATTTATCTACAGTTAAAACTCAAAATGAAATACAAATAATATTTGTCAATATAACTGATTCAATGATCCATTCCTATCTGACATTTTGTCTAGCTGAAAATGACACTTACTGGGGCACATAGAATAGCAATTTTAAAGAAGATAGGATAAGAATCAAAGAAGTGTGTTAGTTATTTCTAGAAAAATATCCTATCTTCCACGAATTTTTCAAATTTGATTGACTTGGTAATGTTCGAGATGCCCCAAGAAGCGGTGTAGAGATAGAGGAAGGGTATATATGGAAGGTGATAATAACTACATATGTATATATTTAAAATAAAAAGCAATATTCTTGTTATTTTATAGCCATACCCCGCATATATATATATATATATATATATATATATATATATATATATATATATATATATATATATATATATATATATATATATATATATATATATATATATATATATATAGTATCAAAGTTTAGCAGATTTTTAAAATATAAAAATTCCGTGTGCTTATTATAATGTTAATATAAATGTATTCAAATAAAACAATCACTGCTAGTTGGTTAGAGTGGTTTAAAATTTTTTCTTTGTTAATCAATTTTATACTTATTATATTTCCACAAGCCTTGAAAATTATTGTACGACGTATTATCGATCGAGAGGTGCTCTTAAAATTGAGAAAAATTAATGATACAATAGAAAAATTAACATGTTAAAAATGGTATAAATATCGAATGAAAAATAGTTTATGTACAGTTAGTATTCAATATGATTTGGTATAGCGCTTTTTTGTTAGCGGTAGGTGTCGCAACAGCCCTGCCGAACCAAAAGTTGCACCCATTATCAGACGAATACATTCAACAAATTAATAATAAACAATCGACATGGAAGGCAGGAAGAAATTTTGAAATTGACGAATACGAATTATTTAAAACATTAGCAAATGGTGTTAAGAAGAGTGATGTACCTAGAATACACAAAAAAATTCATCATGAATATGAAGCTATACCTGATCTTTTGATTCGCGTGAAGCATGGCCAGAATGTGCCAATATTATCGGTCTAATTAGGGATCAGTCCAGATGCGGGTCATGTTGGGTAAGTTCAAATTTTTATTTGAAATCGTTGGAACATCGTTTGGCACCAAACTGCAATTATTTTTAAAAATGCTTAGACTCTTTGCCGTTTTTTTTAAATGCAAAAGTCTTGAAAAATACTGATATTTTTGCATTGTGTTTTTATATAAACCATTTTTTAATTGACAGTAAAATGATAGACAACATTTGCGCATTTTTAAATTAATTTCATTTTCATGATAATGCAAAAAATTTTAGCTAGTATAAAATATCCAAAAATATTTTATATTTAAATAGAGACTGCCAAATCTATTCTAAACCATACCATCTTTTACAGTCAAAATTGTTATGAATGCGTGAAGAAAAATTCTCTCGTAGATGCGCTATAACGAGGTCTGGTATACTCTATAAATTTATTTATTACACAACAATACGTGAAATTTGTAGATTGAATAAGAATAGCCATTTGTTGTAAATTTTGGATCGCTGAATTCAAATCTGGCCCCAGAATTTCTCCATCACAAAAGGTTTTTTGAAATATTCTAACCAAAGTGTAAAAAACACGACTTTGGCTTATATTTGAGGTTATGTATGGTCGTACATTTTTTTCTAAAAAAAGTATATATAGCTTCTTAAAATACAAGTTTTATTCATTAAAATCCTGCCAAGCTTGCTCAAATATCCTTCTTTTTCTTCGAGATTTTGAAAATTTGAAATTGCATGAATTTTCCAAGTTTTGAAAACCTTCACCTTTCGTGTCTGATAAGATTTAAGGCCATTAATGTATCGTTCAATCCCAAAATAAGTTTGTTTAAACAATTTGTCTAAACAAATTATTACATTTCACAAAATTAAATACGTTTAAAGCAGTCGTTACAGCTATTACTATATAGTTTGTTATAAATAAAGTATTAAATAATAAATTTTGCAATTTAAATATAAACTGTATAACGATATGCATTTGTAGACTTTGTATTTGTAGAATATGGTTTTGTGAATTCTGGATATTACATTTTTAATTATTTTTTAATGAGCGTTTGAGGGTTTTTTAAAGTGCAAAATTTATTGTATATGATTGTGTTTAAAACAAAATATATCGTAATACCAATAACGACTTCTTTGAACGTATTTATTTTTGTAAAATGAAATGGAAGCATTTATTTCAAAAATAATGAATTTTGCAATAATTTGTTTAAATAAATTTATTTTGCAAAACTAATGAGAAATTGGATAGAAAGATGGTTTATCAGCTTTAAAACATCCGCGATTTATCAGAATTGTCGCTTATCAGTTACGTGATAGTTCTAAAATAAGAAAAATTCTGAAGTTTCTAAAATTTAAAAAATTCATGCAATTTGAAATTTTAAAATGAATATCTTGAAGATAAGATACTGAAGCAAAGAACGCATTTGGAAAACTATTTAACAAATACCAAAAAACTGATCTAAAAAATTTCAGATTTTACCCAGTTATTCGAGCTATTTGTGAGAATAACAGCAAACAGACTACAACAAAAATTCGAATTATACCTGACCACATAACAAGAGTGATTTAGAAGAAGTTTTAGGATCATAAAACACCTACACATAGTCAAAATGCTAAGAGAAATGAATATAATATTCATAGATTTCCGAAAGGTATTCGACAGAGTCGAATGTTGGAGCATCACTAGATCTTTGAAAAGCTGAAGTATTGACCAATAGCTTAATCCAAAATATGGAAGTTGAAACGCAGGAAGCACTGTTTTCTTTAAACGTCTTCACGCAAGCATACAGATATGAATGATATGAATATCGAAGTTTACATGTTTTATAGATTATTGGAAAGCGTCTGACTGTGTAAAATATAAAAAAAATAACTAAAATATTAAACAAAATGGCATTCACACAAGAGATATAGATGTCAGGATATTAAAAAAGATGATATGACGAAGCAATTCTGAGGTCCAATTCAAATCGGCGACCCAAAATCCACCAGAAATTACTATTTTTATTCAATTTTCACGTCATGCTGTGTTATTGCTTGCAAACTTCATTAACACTTTGTTATATAACAAACCAATCTTTTTAAAAAAGTTTTAAAATCAATTAAAATCAAAATGAAATTAGGAATAAAAGGAAAAAGTGCCACTTGTAATAAATTACAGCACAATGACTAATGATGCCGGGTTTGCAGTCAATCTGGAGAAATTATAATGTTACGAATCCTAGCTATTGGTCACAAAAAAACATTGAGTGGGAGCCAAGGAGTTTTAGGCAAAAACAATTGTTTATAGTTCGAAAAATTCTATACATTCCATATATTACGTCATTTAATATCGTATAATATTTAAACTAAAAAATGTTAATAAAAAATTGCTTAAATCGTAAGAACCTTATAGACACATAGATAGATAGATAAATTTATTTCAGAACATTTTGAACAGAAAAAATACAATCGTAATATGTAACAAAACAAAAAAATAAGGTGAAAACTATCTGTAAATTACATTAAAAAAGTCCTAACAATATGCTCTAGAAGAAGTCTCCACGTACTCATCCACCGAATAGAATGCATGCTCTAACAAAAATCCTTTTAATTTAATTTTAAATCTCATAAAGTCTAAATCTTTAAATGTTTCAGACCACGTGTTGTACGATGACACATTCAGTGTATTTTTCTTAGATCTCTCCAATCTATACCGCGAAGGCCTAATTAAATTAGCTGATCTAGTGCTATAAGAGTGAAAGTGGAATTTTGGTGGAATTTCCTACGGTTTTTATGAATCTCCAGTAGTTGGTATAAGATAAATCAACTAGGCAACGTTAGTACCTGCAATTTTATAAAGTGTGGCCTACAATGGTCCCTATAGTCGATACCACAGACAAGTCGAATAGCCTTCTTCTGCATTCTAAAGATCTGAATCGCGCCAGAATAGCAACCCCAAAGGTGAACACCATATGAAATATGAGAATACAACAAGGAATAATAAGGTGTCACAGTGAAGAGACCACGAAGTTGCCTGAGAACAAAAATAGAGGATGCCAACTTATTGCCAATAATGTGACGTGAGAATTCCAGTTCAAACCATCATCCAAATTGATACCCAACAATGTCACCGAAGAACAATCAACCACCCCACGTCCGTTCATGAAAAACAAATTTCGCGTTTTTTCTTCATTCAATTTAAGGGAATTATTATCAAACCAACATCTCGCATGCTCTCCCAAAACAGACATTTCCTTCATTAAACATTCTGGGTCTCTACTTTTACAAATTAGCGCCGTGTCGTCAGCGTAACAGACACAGACCTGGTGACAAATGCCTAAAGAGATCATTGATATATATATATATATATATATATATATATATATATATATATATATATAATGAAAAGAACAGGTCCTAATACCGAACCCTGCGGCATTCCACACCGTACCACCATAGGCTCAGAAAGCTCTCCACCATATGCGACTGCCTGCCTTAGCGCGAACTTAACAACAAGGCAGGTTATCAGTGGTAGTTCCCATGGCTACGCGAGTACTCATGAGATACTAAATGTTGTTTACATAGGTCAAAAATTTTGAAGAGTGTTTTTTTTTCTGTGACTCCCTGTTTTAACCTAAAATATATTTAAAAATATAATTAATTTAGTTTAAATCTGAATTTTATTAAATAAAAAATAATTATCAGTAAATATATTTTGTTTTTTAAGTTTATCAAGAACTAAAACTACGGACCTTTACTTATTTTCCTGTATTTTTATTTCGGAAATAAGTCTTTTTTATTTAACCTTGTCTGATATTTTCAATATGAACAGTGGTGGAAACAGTTGAAATATAATATGTCCTCTATATTATTATTCTATTATTATAGTTACGAAAATTTCACAGTACGTTTTGAAAGCTGAGTCTGAGGCTAAAAACCACATATTTTTAATGGCACGCAACATTCCTCAAAATTTAAATTTTACTTACATTTATAGACTTTTTAAAAATTTCCTCTAGAAAATAAAACATCAAAATCTTATTTTATATGGAATCATTAGAACAAATTTTTAAAAATTCCATAGGTTTAGATAAATAATAGAAATATTGATTAAATAACGTAAATACCATTCTAATTGCTGATTAGATGAAAATTGGAAAAAAATCCTTTTATATTAAAAATTTGCATAGTAACATTATGTCATATGCTCTCACTTACTGCAATATTATTGGTGTGAAAAAGGAAAAAACTTCCATGCATAGTTGCGCATAGTAACCTATGTTTAGAAGTTTATTGGTGTTCACACATGAATGTGTAATATGTACCATTGTATATTATAAGTGGATCGTTAAGATCTTTTGTATGTTTATCTTGTGCGATACCCGAATCTATAATTTTTAATTTTAATTATATTCTGCACTATTATGAGTAGATCAGGGGTGGAGCATTGGAATCAAATCTCATCCATGTGGTATTCATGTGTATCTATATTACATAATTTTCTATAAATAAGAAGAAATTTTATTATTTTCCAAATTAAATTCTGGAGATTTCTAAAAAAATAATATACTCTTGATAATTAGCAATTCTTTATTTACTTACTTAATCCTCTGCCTTGCTACCTTTAGGTGTAAAGCCCGAGCGGAGCTAAGCTTATATTCTTCTGCATTCTTCTCTCCATCGCTTCCTATCTTGAATCTATTGTTTTATTCCTTTCCACTCTGTCCTTCTTTTTTCACTGCTTCCCAAAAATCATCCTTCCAATGTATTCTTGGTCATCATTTACTATTTTGTCCTTTCACTCGCGTGTCCTATACTCTTTTAGCCAGTGTCTCGTTATTCATACGACACACAAGATCCAACCACCTTAAATCTCGTTATTTTATTTATTCCGTTATCGGTTTGATTCCCAGATTCTCCCAATATATCTCATTTCCTATTTTATCTCCCTTGGTCTTATTTTATATTCTTCTTAGAAATCTCATATTCATTGCATTCACACGTACTTCAGCCTTTCTTGTCATTGTACGTGTCTCACTACTATACATTATTATTGGTCTTTTCACTTTTTTCCGTATTCTCATCCTGATTTGTTTTAAGATTTCCTTATTTCTCAGAAAGGTTATTTTCATCACACAGAACATTTTTTCTGATTTCTACATTCTCTCATTTATTTCTTGATCCATTTTTCCATCGCTTTGTATTATGGTTCCAGATATTTATAACTTTTTAATTTTATCCTTGCATTTTAATGTCATGTCATTTCCATTCTACTGTAATTATTATTGTTTTGTTCTTTTCGATGTTTATCTTCATATATTCCCTATCCAAAATTTTTAGATTCCTTTAGAGCGGTTTCGATTATTATTGCCATATCATCGGCAAACACAGTTTCACTAAAATGAGTTTGTTGCATTCATCGTATCCCATTTTGAGTAATTGCATTGATTTCTTAGCTTCCTTTTCAATTAAAGGTGACAATAGTGGGCTTAGTACACATCCCTATTTCACTCCTTCCTTGGTTTCAAATTCTTTAAACTCTTCGTTATTGATTTTTAATATGTTTGTGTTCTTTCTATACAACGCTTTTATTATTTCTGCTGTTCTTTAATCTACCGTAATTTTTTTCCAAATGTCTTCTCTTCTTACGCCATCTAAATCCTTTTCTAAGTCTGTAAAACAAACATGTATATTTTGTTTCTTTTCTATGAGGTTTTCGCTTACTTACCTTATTGCAAATATTAAGTCCTCTGTGCTTCTTTCCTTTCTGAATCTACATTGAGCGTTATGTATACCATCCTTAGTTACTTTTTTAATACTTAAATATTTCCATTGTGCTTGTTAATACTACAATTTTTCTTATCACCCTCTTTATATATCGGCAATATAGTTCCAATCTTTCAAAATTTATATTTCTTGTATAACCTCATTCATTGGTTGGTTTAGTTGTTTTATTCCTTTTTCTCCCATGTATTTAATCATTTTGGATGTTATGTTGTCTCTTCCAGGTCCCTTTAGCAATTTCATCTTTCTTATAGACTTTATAATTTTTTCCTCCTCTATTGATCTTATATTCTCTATCACACTTTCCTCATCTCTTTCTTGCTCTTTCTCCATAGCTATATCTGTAATCCCAGAAAATGTAATCGCCAGCTGTCTATTATTTTTTTTTTGTTATTACGCATCCCTCTTTACCTTTTATGTTAATAATATTATATTTCTTCTTTTGAATTAGTTCTTTGAGTGTATCATAAAATAGTTTTTGACCTTTTCTCCAAATTCCCTCTATGTCTTCTGCTTTGTTTAACTTTTTCTCGTTTCCGTTATATTTTTCGCAATCTTCTGAGCTTTTTGTTGTTATAAATTGTTTCGAGTTATATGTCTGTTCTTTTATAATGCTTGTTTGATATTCTTATATCTCCTCATTAAGAACACAAATTCAAAAATAAAAAATCGTGCTCTTAGAGGTTTATATGGCGTAATTATAGACTGCCCCACATATGAATTTATTAATTTTTAAGATATTAGAAATTGCATATTGGGAGCCAATATTTAAAATCAACTAAATAATAAAGCTTAAATTCTAATGACTTAACAATATTTCGATTCGAAATAATATTACTTAATTTATTTTATATATATGGATGTTATTTAACAACATATTTTCTAGGCATTTGGTGCTGCAGAAGCAATGTCCGACAGGATCTGCATTCATTCCAATGCAACAAAGAAATTATTAGTTTCTGCTCAGTGTTGAATGGCAGTTTTATTCAATATACATTCCAATATTAAGCCTTTGACTACAGTTATTGTTCTTATGTGTATCATGTCATAAATGAACTATAAAATTGAATTAACCCGAATAATTTAACTTATTACATTGATTTAACATTTACTTTTAGGAGACCTTTGTAAAATGTTCTTGAGTAATGCGTATTGCATGCCGATCCAAACTTTAAATAATAATTATGCAAAAACAATTTTTGTATTTATAAAATTTTAACTATAGTAAGTTAAAGTACATTTGTGCAGATTTGATGTACGGGATATTACACGGTCAAGATGGCTTCCATCATGGCGAACACACTTCTCAAATCGTTCTCGTGAATTTGCAATGACACACATCGCAACTGAGATGGCTCTCACTTATTCCGTAATTTTAGCCTTCAGCTGTGCCAAATTCATGAAAGAGGAATAAAAAACACTGGCTTTGAGGTAACCCCATAGAAAAAAGTCAGCTGGGATTAGGACGTTCGATCTGGGTTGCCAAATTATCTCTCCATAGCGAGTTATAACTTTTCCTGAAAATAGCGCTCTGATTGTGTCCACGGATACCCTAGCTGTGTGGACAGTGGCCCCATCTTGTTGAAATCACACATCTGACTCGTCAACATCCTCTGCTCGTAGTTGCTATACAAAAATATTATTAATCATTTCGATATACCACTCACTCGTCACTCTAACTGTTGCCCCGTCGTCATTTTCGGACAAAAATTGGCCTATGATTTATTGGATGATATTACGTACCATAGAGTAACTTTAGGGCTATGTAATGATTTCTGATGTTTTTGCTTTGAATTGCTGGATAACCAGTATTGACAGTTTTGACGAAGTATAATTCATCGCTAAAATAAACATTGTCCATCCCATTTTTCTTTGAAAAAATCTCTAAAATTTTGTGAGAGCAAATTTTCCACTTATTGTAGTCTTCAGATTTATTTTTTTTTTTGCAAATTTGTATTTTATAAGGGTGTAGTTTAACGTTTAAGGTCAAAATTCGACTTGAAAGATGGATATTCAAAGAAGCAGCATGTTCTCTAACTGATCTTCGTAGATGCTCCTTGACCACTGCGGCGACTCTGTTAATATTTTCAATTAATCACACAGGTCTATTCCGAGATCCAATTGAATAGTTTAGTGTACATCCTGTTGCTCTGAACTTCGCTACAATTTGATTAACTGATTAACGGAACATTGGGTATATCATTAAAACGCCCGATTTTAAAATGATAACGAAACTTGAGTCTTGCTTCACTAACCGAAAAAACGTTGCGGAAATACGCTTCCACAGCTTAAGCTCATTGCGCGCCAAACCACTGGGACATGGCTATTAAAAAATCCACAACAATCAGCTATCTAAAGCTACGCCTCCCTTCCTGTTAGTCCCGCAGCTTGCTGAGATATCAGAGAATAAAGTTTGAATTCGGCGCTGAGACATCCTTAATTATTACACAAAATAACTAAAAGTATCGGCAGGATCAATTTCCACTGTTTTATATTAAAATTATGCGATAAGAATACATATTTTCGTTATTTTGTTATTAAGCTAAAATGATAATTTTGACAGGTATCTACCAACTAACCACTGGAGAGTATCCAATAGGAGGCCATGCTATCAAAATTATTGGCTGGGGAGTGGAAAATGAAGTAAAATACTGGTTAGTTGCTAATTCGTGGAATGAACGTTGGGGAGAAAATGGATACTTTAGAATTATTAGAGGACAGGATGAAGTAGGAATTGAAGAATCTGCTACTTTTGCATTACCAGATTTTAGTAAATTTTAAAATGTAGCGGTAAATAAATCTCTAATTAAAAAATGCCTTTTTATTTGTTATGAAATGGTGAATCAAAGGAAATTAGGATTTCTATGATAAATTATAGCTTGACGTTTTGTTCTCACTATAAGCTTTTGCACCCAAATTCATCTATAAGATAGAAGACTTAAACTCCATCTAGATGTCTTTAAAATTAGATGTTCTAATTAGACAGCTAAAAGTTTTGTTCTATTATGAGGTTGTTGCTATTTAAATTATAGTTTATGTCAATAAATAAACCCTTATATAATAAACAAAGGATAGAAATCTCAAGATAAAACATTGGCATATCGATACTTTCAAGTTGTTTAAAAATATCGAAAATAAAATAATAAGAACAAGAATAAAAATAGATGTGATTTGGCGCTTGTAACTGATATCTTTTACGTGTTACCACTAATTATTTATAATAGCAATTGCAAACGCTGACATATAATATTGTATTTTTCAAATAAGTCTATACAAGCACCAACTTCAAAATTCGAGATAAAACCAGATATGACGCTAAAAGCATTAATACTTACTTTTTATAAATATTACCAATTACCTATAAAGCCTGTTTTTAAATATGAGTGTTTACGTCTAGTTATTCACCCAGGGTTAAATATTCGGGACTTTCTTTATTCACACTTCTGAGTCACTAATGTGGGTGAGCTTTGGGAAACGCATTTTTGGAAAATATGACTAAAAAATAAATTTGCCAGCCATTAATTTTGCTTTTTTAATATTGTTTCGTGAATGTCTGCCATTGTAGATATTTTATTTTAAAATTTTGCGCAACGACAACAAAAAAAGGCCGGTTCATATGGGGCAAAGAGGTTGTATTTAAACCATCCTATTTAAGTTACAATATATTGATTATAAAAATAATTTAAATACTATATAAATAGAATTATTAAAGCTGCATATATGCTATGAGCAATCTCTATATATAGAAGATAGGGGAAGCAAAATTAGGAGAAACAAAATTCATACGTTAAGATTCAAGCAAAAGTATGTGAACCCACACTATGGTGTTTTGAAAACTTGATGTTTTTAACGGAAGATGAATATAAAAGTTCACGTAATTTGGCAAGCAAATAACGTTGAGCAACATCCAAAATGTAGCTAAAATAAAATCGACTAAATCTTGCCATTTTTGGTGTGCTAAAACCGAAAATAAACTTACTAATATTTAAAACTTAAACTAGTTTTAGAGATGCGTGATATCATAGCTCCCTATATATTAACAATGTAACCGCAAGGATGCACGTGGTATATTTGTATTGTTATAATAGTAGAGGGGTGCGACGTTACCAAATATACCTTTCCTCAATTTAAGAAAATTTTGCACAACTTGTAAACACCGCATAGGGGATCTACAAAGATGACTCCCCATATACGAAGTTCCATTCCCCCCAGGGCTTAAAATAACGGAGATAGCCATTTAAATCCACGCAAATCGACTTTTATGTCTGCTTTGTACTAAACAGCCCCTGTATACAAACAAATGGCAAACGCCACTATTGCGAATATTATGAAAATGAATAGAAAAATCTCGAATATTCTTTAAAAATGTAGAAGCCTTTTTGGGTATACCAGCAGTCATAAAGCGGGAGGGTAAGTCAGTCGAAGTTAGTGAGTCAAATCGAATAGTTGAGATCGTAAGATGTCTCGAAAGTATGTAAACAATCCAGATCGCTTCTGTTATGTTTGTGGTAAGGTGACTTTTGCATCTCAGAAGCGGTCTATTACCTCATTGAAAAAAAAGATATATCAGCTTTATTTAGGTTGCAATATTGGTAATCAAGACAAACAGTGGGCGCCACATATCTGCTGTAATGCATGCGCTTCAAGTCTGAGAAACTGGTTAAATAATAAAAACGATTTATGCGATTTTCTGTCTTAATGATTTGGAAAGAGCCTTCAAATCATATTAATGATTGCTATTTCTGCATCATACCTCGTGTTGGGCAAAGCACAGGGATACCCAAGGAGAAAAATTCGGTTATCAACTATTCAAATATACCATCCTCCGTGAGACCTATAACTCATAGTGACGAATTTCCTATTCCAGACACCCTAGAAATATTTACTTACGAATCAGATAATAATGATACAATGACTTCTCAAGAAGAAAATATGCCATCAACATCAAGAGATCCTGATTTCACACCCAGCACGTTATACCGCCAACCACACAATATAACCTAATCAGAATTAAATGATCTTGTAAGAGATTGCAGCAGTGGAACTTATTGTACGATGATGTTTCAGTATGTGTTTTTCGTAAAAGCCATAAAGGCCAAGCATCATTTTTTAACATGGAGATGAACTTGGTTTTCTGCAGTAACATTAGCGGTTTATTGATGGCTTTAAATATAAACTACAAGCCAGAGGAATGGAGATTGTTTATAGACAGTTCAACATTAAGTTTAAAAGCAGTACTATTGCATATGGGAAATAATTTGCCGTCTATTCCTGCTCACATGAAAGAATTATTCGACAATATGAAGTACCTATTGACAAGTATAAAATACGATGAGCACCAATGGCAGATCTGTGGCGACTTAAAGGAGATTACACTTTTACTTGGATTGCTTCTAGGCTGCACCAAGTTTTGCTGTTTTTGTGTGAATGAGACAATCGGGCAAAGATACTTCATTACAAGAGGAAAGACTGGTCCTTTCGACAATCATTAGAGCAGGTAAAAAGATTGTACCATAAAGGTATTTTTGTTGGGCCACAGATTGGAAATATTCTGAAAGACAAGCATTTTGACAGATATTGAAAAAAAAATGCTTGGAATGACTTTCGCCTCATGGTCACTAATTTCTTCGGAAATAAAAAAGCTGACAATTAGGTTACTCTTGTCGAAAATATGTTGTCATCGTATCAGAAAATGGGTTGCAGTATATCTCTAAAGATCCGTTTGCTACACTCTCATCTGGACTTTTTCCTGACACCTGCGGAACACTAAGTGATGAGCACGGGAACGCTTCCATCAGGATATATAAATAATGGAGAAAAGGTACCAGGAAAAGTGGAATGCTTCCATGCTTGCTGACTACTGTTGGACTCTTGTTAGAGATGCATCAGAAACTATTCCCTATTGTTTAATGAAAAATATAATAATTATTTGATTTTGTAGAAAGGTATTGATATAACCGAGATATTATATCTGATTTATATATTTCCGTTAAATAGTTAACCCAGGTTTCCCTTGCTATCTGATTTGTTTCAACTTACTCATTGATCTCTTTTCTTTAAGTTCTAATAAAGCACCGGATTTGTTTTTGAAGTCTATAATAGTTATCTTCCATTCGCTTTGAGAAAATTTCTCAATGATGATGTTTTGGTGTTGTTTCGTTTCGGATTAGTCTATACATTTCATACGATTCTGGTGTTCGTAATGCTCGGTAGGTGAGGTACACTATTTTGTTTCTTTTTACATTTTCCTTAATTTCTAGACAAAACCATGGAGTTTTATTCTTTCCAGTGTTATTTAAAAAGCAACAGTACTTATTGACACCATGTTGTAACAACTTACAAGTCAGCATGTATTTTCCATAAATATTTTATTTACTCGAGCCAAGTTGTAGATTTTCATTTTTTTCTCTCAGAAACACTAGTATCTACAGAAATACTACACCACTCTGTGCCAATTAACACTTTTAATCTAATTTTTAAAGAATTCTATGTTTGGACGTTATATGTAATGCCGCATCTTTAAAGAACTCATTTATATCACTGTATATGGAAAAATAGCTTTTATACCTAAAAAAATCGTATGAGATCATTATGGCCGTTCCGGAAAATACTCATTTTTGTTACTTTATCGAACAGGTTCCATTTTTAACGATGCAAGTCCAGAATTTCTGCAGGTACCTTCGACAAATTAGGTTATTTAATTCAGGTTGCGAAATAAGATGAGGCTCGGATGACTAAATCTTAACAAGCCGAGACATGTAGTATGGTGCTCCAAAATTATATATATATATATATATATATATATATATATATATATATATATATATATATATATATATATATATATATATATATATATGTATATATATATATATATATAATTCGAGCTAAACCAGATATGAGTTCCATATCCTAATTATGATGATGATTATGATATTGGCTTTGAATAACAACTTTTTATAATTTACTTGAACCAGAAACTTTGCCAAAAAAAATGACACAGAGTATACTAATTCAGACCAACCAGCCAGGTCATCTGAACTTTTAGGGCTGGTCTAAACTAATAATAATTTTTTCAGGTATATACCAAGTAAGTGGTGTCTAGGCGGTTATACAGACAAAATTTTAAGATGGGATTAGACAATGAACATGACAAGACAAAATATAGTTTATTTGCGAATTCATGCTATGAACATTGAGGAGAACATGTTTTTTAAGATTATTAGAGGGAAGGGGGAAGCAGGAATTGAAAAATATATTACAGCTGCAATATCATGTTTTAGTAAATTTTAAAATATAATATATTTTATTATGTTTTTTATTTATTTGTCCATTTACAGTTACTAACACTTGGAGTTGTTCCAAATCTATTTTCATTGTTTTTAAAGAATTTATTACTTATTGAGTGTTTCCATTTAGTTAGGAATTAATTGTTTGGCGTGCTAAGAATCGAGTGGTATTCTTAAAATTAAGAGATCGGAATGTTCGATTAGAAAAGTCGATACTCTAGAAATTAAATAAATACGGACTGGGTGATTTTTTAGTAACAGTTTATATTCAACATGATCTGGTACAACGTGTTTTTGCTGGCGGTAGTTGTCGCAGCTGTTCCGCCAAGCCAAAAATTGCACCCATTATCCGATGAATACATTCAACAAATTAATAATGAAAAATCGACATGGAAGGCAGGAAGAAATTTTGAAATTGACGAATATGAATTATTTAAAGTATTAGCAACTGGAGTTAAGAGTCACGATATAGCTAAAAAATATAAAATAATTCATAATGAAGATGAAGATATACCCGAATCTTTTGATTCACGTGTAGCTTGACCGGAATGCGCCGATATTATTGGTTTAATAAGAGACCAGTCCAGATGCGGGTCATGTTGGGTAAGTTCAAATTTTTTCTTTTATTTTGGTATAAATAGTATTGATTTAGTCAATACTAGGTAGAGCTACGTACCAATTAATCAAAGTAAAGAAAATGTATAATTTTATTAAATTTTCTATATTAAATAAAAAATTTTCGCAGATACGACCGCTTTCTCAAATAAAAACTCGTATTAAAAGTACTTCTTTATGAGATAAATACAAAAAGTACATATGATATCCGATTATTATTTTGACTTTTTATTAATTTCATTCTTTACACATTGTTAAATACACCACGTCATAAATAGTAAAGAGAATTTAAGACCCTTTAATAATTAGGATATCTCAACCATTAAAATTGTTAGTTTGTGATAAATCCATTTCAATAATCTTCGAATTGATATCTGAACATTAGAAAGTTCGATTGATTGAACATCGTATAACATCAAATTTTAAATATTTTTAAAAGTTCTTTGACTTTTTGTACTCTTCCATGAAAGGAAGAGTTTTAAAAGGTTCTTATATATCTAAAAAAGTTAATTTTTTGAGCTTCTACCTAATCTATTTTTTAAATTGAGAATTAAGTAATAAACATTTTGGTTTAATGATAATGCAAAATTCTTTTCCTGGTATTATTAATGAGGTTTAAATCTGTATTTTGGCATATGTAATATTTCTATAATTATTAAACATTTACTTTTGTTTTTGTTTGCCTAAGAAAAAATTATTTTGGATTTTTAGTTATTTTCTTGTAACAACATTGAAAAATAGTATTATCGGAGATTTTTATTTAACCCTGCCTGATATTTTTAGTCTGAAGAGAGATGGTTGCGATTAAAATATAAAAATATGGCCTCTACATCATTTCTATCGGCGTTACGAACATTTCATATGAAATCTGAATTTTAGGCTTAACATTTTAACCTGTTAATTGGCATGCAACGATCCTCAAAATGTTCCCATATTTGCTTTAATAATTATATCAAAGAGGGAGCTGTCGATGTGCTTCTCATATCTCCATAATGCACAGGCAAACTAATCTCTTGAATTTGCGAAGCTTCAGATTATCCTATTAAGGAGTAGTTTTTCTCCACCATACTACAAAGTCATGTTATCATGGTCTTACCGCTGGTGTGTACAATTAGTGTACAGGGTGAGTCAACGATTGGGTGAAGTAAGTTTGTGCCTTTTCGGTGAAATTAACAAAGAAACTATATTTATTGTTTGATACAGTTTATTTTTACGCAGATTTTAAAAATATTTAGGACTCTACAGGGTGAGCCAAAAAACTAGGGCAGCATAAAGTTGTATTTTTTTAAATAGAATACCCTATATACGAATCGTATTTTCGATTTAGCTTATAATTTTAAATCTTTTTTATTAAGGGTTTACTATAACAAAACTTTATAGTTTCTGAGATAATTAAGTTTAAAGAAAAAAAGTCACATTTTCAAGCATCAATTCAATCCTAAATAACGTTTTCAATTTTGTGACAAATATATTCAAATTTGGAATTTAGCAAGGCCAAGGACAAGTTAACATAATTTTTACCTAATATTTGCAATAAACGCTACAGGGTGTTGAACACATCGGCTCAAATTTGAACAAGTTTAAATGAATAAATATCTTTTTTTTTAAATGGTACACCCTGTATATTTTCATGTTGTTTAATAGAGTAATAAAATCCCTAAAAGTTTTGTTCAATATATCCTATACCTATTTATAATAGTTTTTGAGATATTTCAGTTTTTCTTATTTTCCATACTTTTTTACAGAAATAGTCTTCATTATCATAGTAGCCATGTAAAATAATAAAAAGAAACTACAGAAACAAACAGAATGTGGTTAAATATGATGAAATACATTATTCATTATATTACAATGGCAATAGTTTAATTAAACATAATGTGAAAAAATTAACACAACAATAACGACAAGGCAAATACATATTTACTTTTATACTAAATTGAAACAAAAAAATTACCTATTAAATACTGAGATTAATTATTTCTTTTTAATAAGTGTTCGAAAAAACGACCCTCTTGTGCAATGCACAAATTTAGTCTTTTTTGCAGATTTTCTCGGACCCTGGACAAAATTAGTGGCGTTATTGTTCTACAGGTATCCCTAATCCTGTTTCGCATATCTTTCACTGTTGTTGGTGGATTAACATACACCTTATTTTTAATATAACCCCATAGGAAGAAATCTAATGGGGTGATGTCGCAAGACCTTGGTGGCCACTCAATGAAACCCCCACGTCCAATCCATTTTTGCGGATATCATTGGTCCAAAAACGCACGAACTTCACGATGGTAATGCGGAGGCGCACCATCGTGCTGGAACCACATACTGTCGAGCTTATCCCTATCGAGACCTTGAAGCAATTGGGGTAGTTCTTCTTGTAGAAAGTTCAGGTAACTATGGTCATTTAGTGGTTCATTAAAAAAGTGGGGTCCAATAATTCGATTATGATGAATACCACACCAAACATTTAATGACCAGTGGTTTTGATGTTGCACCTCTCTAATCCAAAATGGGTTTTCTGTGGCATAATAATGCATGTTGCGTCTATTTACGGCACCGTTACTTCTAAAAGTAGCTTCATCACTAAACATTACCTTGCATAATAAATTTGGATTTAATTGAATCTCCGCATTTATTGTACGACAAAAGTTTACACGACTTTCAAAATCCTGTCCATGCAATTCTTGGTGTAATTCCATGTGATATGGATGATACCTATATTTCTTGGTAGTACGATTAGCGGTAGATTGTGATGTTTCACATAATGCTGCTAACTGACGGCTACCAATATAAGGATTTTCCTGAACATTTAACAATACTTGTAGTTCTTTTTCTTCATTAGTTACTGGTTTGTTGACCACTTTACGTTTTGGATAATCGACAGTACCAGAAGAATCAAATCTTTGCATTAAGTTTTGAAAAGTATTGGTATTAGGCTGGCGTCGATCAGGATACTTCATTTTGTAAATTCTTTGAGCAAGAAGGCAATTTTTTTGAGCCTCTCCTATTGTATAAATCATATCTATTAACTCATTCTTTGGAAAATTCATTTTACAATATAAGATGAATGCAAAAAAAACCAAACTACACTACATAAAAACCAAAAGAAGTGATTGCGTTTATAAATTTGACACACAGAAAAATGTTCTTTTACATTGTTTTTGCCATGGCTATTATGATAATGAAGACTATTTCTGTAAAAAAGTATGGAAAATAAGAAAAACTGAAATATCTCAAAAACTATTATAAATAGGTATAGGATATATTGAACAAAACTTTTAGGGTTTTTATTACTCTATTAAATAACATGAAAATATACAGGGTGTACTATTTAAAAAAAAAAAAGATATTTATTCATTTAAACTTGTTCAAATTTGAGCCGATGTGTTCAACACCCTGTAGCTTTTATTGCAAATATTAGGTAAAAATTATGTTAACTTGTCCTTGGCCTTGCTAAATTCCAAATTTGAATATATTTGTCACAAAATTGAAAACGTTATTTAGGGTTGAATTGATGCTTGAAAATGTGCCTTTTTCTTTAAACTTAATTATCTCAGAAACTATAAAGTTTTGTTATAGTAAACCCTTAATAAAAAAGATTTAAAATTATAAGCTAAATCGAAAATACGATTCGTATATAGGGTGTTCTATTTAAAAAAATACAACTTTATGCTGTCCTAGTTTTTTGGCTCACCCTGTAGAGTCCTAAATATTTTTAAAATCTGCGTAAAAATAAACTGTATCAAACAATAAATATAGTTTCTTTGTAAATTTCACCGAAAAGGCACAAACTTACTTCATCCAATCGTTGGCTCACCCTGTACAATGAGTGATTTTAATTCCTATGTTTTGCTTAGCGCCGTTTTGTTGCAGTAATGGCTATTTTACTTTTGATTATAATAAATATTTCGGGTAATATTAGCATCGAAAATTAATTCTAGGTTCTAAATTTCGTGGTTCAGCAATGGATGTCTATTAGAGAAATTTATTATAAGGAGTTCTTTAGTAACATCTACTATAATTAGAGCTTCTTGAATGAGTTCTGGTAGTGTTTTACCACGCCACTCCACGATGAGTACAACTAGATCATAAGCATGCCACAGGAGAAGGGTTTAGCACCCTTCTCTGCGGCAAGGTTCCGGCTACCGATACCTCTATGATTTTCTCCAACAGATTTGATTGCAACTTGCATCCACCTGCATAAACTGTCTTCTATACCATGTCTTTTGGAGGATGTTATCATGAAAATTGAGGTGGAAGGCTTCTTATTACTTTTCTCACTTGGTAATATAGAGCTGATCAACATGAAATTTCTTTTTTCTAAATGATTTCTTCGATGATTTCTATACTTTCTGAAAAAGAGTTGTCTGTTCTCTCCAAACTACCCAACAACGGCAGTAATAATTTCTTCATCGCATTTTAACCACCGATATATATATATATATATATATATATTTTTTGGTTTTAGAAACTGGCTATAGTCACTGAGAGGCAGATCTTCTCAATAAGATAGTTGTTGAAGTAATAATAGTGCTTTCGTAGTAGCAGCCATAGAATGCAAGATGTGTGATTGCAAGCATTATCCTGATGAACTTTTTCTTTGATTACCTCTAGATGTTATTTCGTTATAATGAGGATCTGTCCTTGTGCGTCCCTTAAACCATAGCAAAAATCGAAAGCTATTATAACAGAGATCTGAATTTTGTATTTTTGAAGTGGTGAAGGATCACGACGGTTTCATTCTATATTCGGACTTTTAGTTTCAGGTTTGTAGTAATTGACCCATGTATCATCCACCGTTATAAATCTCTCAAAAACATATTACCTATACTTTTCAAATTCCGGTAAATAAATTCTTCAAATCGCTGCGAATTCACATTTGAAATATTGTTCATAACCGATACACCAATCCAATCTTGCGGATAAATGTTTTCACATCTAAATGTATTGGTAAAGTATATAGACAGCAGGGGCGGATCCAGCCTCTCTCTTTGGGGGGGGGGGCGGTGATATCAAAAAAGTACGAAAGCGATAGCAGGTTGTCGACTGGGGCGGGGGGGGGGGGGTGTCAGATACCAGCAACATTCCCATTTCTAATGTAAAAGGCAGGGTGGGTCAGGTCTATTTTTCTGAATTTCAAGCTTTTGAAGAGTGGGGGGTCACAAGAAAAAACAAGTTGCCGACCGGGGGGAGGATTTGAGCAGCATACACATTCCTAGTATAAGAGGTAGAATCGGGTCTATTTTCCTGAATTCAAAGCACTTGGTAGGGGGGGGCTATCGCCGGAAAAACAAGGTTGTCAACGAGGGGGGGGGGAGTGTTAACAGCATACATATTCCTAATATCAAATGCAGAATCGGTTCTATTTTCCTGAACTCAAAGTTCTTGGGAAAGGGAGGGGCGATCGCACGCATACACATTCCTATACTCTATTCAAGGACTAGAGAGAGTAATAATACTGTAACCGAAACCTCCAACATACCTGCTCCAGTGCGCAGGTAACTGAGGACTGCCGTAAATCTAATTATATTTGATTATATTTAAATATTATAAGCTTTTATAAATTGACTGCAACCATAAAATTTTGTGATGGTTTAATTTAATTTCTGTCAGTGAGCAAAGTACACCTTACAGTGTATCCTTAGTGATTTATCTTATTTGTGCTTGTTTTTATATGTTATTTGAGATTAGTGAGATACCCAAAAGATATAGCTTCCACATCTATATTTATTCCAAAATCGTTAAACTAGGGTATTTTCCTCAACGAAAGACTTATTACGATGAATGTTTATAATGCCTTAAGATATTAATATCTTTACCTGAAAATAAAAGTACTGAGCTCTAAAAATTGGTCAGAGAACTTTGCTGGGAAAAACCAGATAGGAAATCGTCCGGAAAATGTCCATTGGAGAAGGAAAAATCTCTCTTAAGTAAAAGGTAGAGTTGCTAGAAATAACACAACTTACAAAATTAGTAATTTAACTGATTTTTTGAAAGATTTTTTTGAATAAAGTTAGTGCAGAAAATTGGGAAGAATCCAGATAATAGAAGAATAAAAGAAAACGGAGAAACGCGATCTCATGATGGGTAAGATGGAGAAACCAATTATAATTAATTTGAGCGAAGATAGCTTCACTGACTGATTTGATTACAAATTAGATACCTAAAGTTTACCAGCGTAAACACAATTTATTATTTAAATTTTTTTTAACATATAAAAATTAATTGCATTTGAATCCCTTTTTAGTGTTTAATTCTGCAGATGATTTAAGAAATAAATAAACTGAAACGTCAAATATCCTAAAAATGTTTTTAATTAATAATAAAATGACCGATAGCTCCAAAAATTTTTTAATATTATATGGACGAATGTATTTTTTTATATATGTTTTACTTTTGGTATTTTTGACAATGGGTATTTTGTAAATATTTAAATTAAAACTTAAAATTTTTTGAGAGAAAAAGGCTACGTTTTAGTCTGAATGTACCTTAAACGGATTTTATGCCAAAAATAACAAAAATACTGTTGTGATTTGTGTTAAATATGTCAAAAATTATCTATATTTTCTAATGTAGGTAAATTATTAAGAAATCATAAGAAAGAAAATAATATAAAAACTTTTTATTTTAAGTTTTTAACCGAAATAATATTCTATGCTATAAATACTTAGTGATAAAATAATCCTCTTTCCGACGCCTATGACAAGGATTAAAATCCTTTTTAATACTTCACATCCAAATATCTATTGTTATCCTATCCAAATAGTCTATTATTATAGACCGGTATTTTTGATTATAAAATTTCTAACCCATTCCTATGAAAAATATATGTGTCTAACTGATTTTGCCAAATACATCGGAATAAAGAACAACAGGTAGTTTGCGAAGAAAAAAAAGGGTAAAAATGATTTATTACTCTATCTAGTTCTTGAATAAACTATAGTATACGAGGCAAAATCGGGTCTATTTTCTTAAACTCAAAGCTCTTGGGGGGGGGGGGGGCGATCGCCCCCACCGCCCCCCTTTGGATCCGCGCCTGATAGACAATATATGTTCAGTACGTCCCCCAATTCTCCTTCATCGTTAGGAATCGGTCTTACAAAACTCGATCATGTACTCTAATAATGTTTTCTTGAATCACCACAGTTGCCTGAGGTCCATCTATATGTTTGTCTTCACATGAAGTTTTACCACATTTAAAGTCAGATCACCACCAGGTCACAATACCATAAAAAAGATAGTTACTTAAAGAGTTCCTCAAGTCATCCTCAGTTTGATTTGGCATCATAGTCATCTCTTTTTATGTAGACATTTTAACTGTACTCTTTGCTCGATACGCTACATTTTGATTCTGCTCTGTTAAGCGTAGAACTTATAGAACTGAATTTTTTTAACTTGTGTGTCAAATAAGCAGAATTTTACACTCAATAATGGAGGCCAGTCAGTAGTCGAGCATACCGGTCAGCTCTTTTACTTGAGGTATTCGTGTGTATCAATATTGCATAATTTTCAACAAATAAGAAGAAATTTTGTTAAATTTTAAATTAAATTAAGGAGATGTTTAAAAAAGCAATATACCCTGGATGATTTGGAACCTCAAATTAAGAAAAATAAAAGTTTTAAGGGCTCTTAGATATTTATTTTGTGCAGCCATCGACAGTCCTAAATTTGAACTTTTTTGTTTTTAACATATTGGCTATTCCATATGGCGGGAAAATATTTAACGTACTATTTTTTAAGCATTTGCTGCAGTGGAAGCAATGTCCAACAGGATTTGCATTCATTCTAATGCATCAAGAAAATTATTAGTTTCTTCCCAGGATCTCGTTACATGCGGACATGCCGGAGGATGTGATGGTGGATGGATTGACATGGCATTTGAGGCGTGGAATAATTATGGAATTGTAACTGGAGGATTGTATAATAATACTGCGCAGGTATAGATTTAGAATATTATAATTTGCTTATTTCTTTGGAAAATGATATTAAAGTAAAAGTATTACTAATCCCAGGTAACAGATGAGGTATATACATATTAAGTAATTAATCAAAACCCTTTTTAATTAAATCTAGGGCTGCAAATCGTATTTTTTGCCTCCATGCGAAGATCACCCTCACAAATGCACTCACTATGTTGATACACCTCGATGTACAAAAGTCTGTGACGATTCTTCACTGAAATACGAAGAACAAAAAACTTTTGGAAAAGACTTGGGCGCAGTATCTGGAGAAAAACAAATTCAACTTGAAATTTTAAAGAATGGTCCCGTTGAAGCTGCTATGACTGTATATACCGATTTTGCTAATTATAAAAGTGGTAGGTTTTCCATGAATATTAATTAAATCAAGACATCATTGTCTTCTGGTAAAGTTCGAGCAAAAGCTTGCGGTTCATGAAAATGGATCTTCTAATTTAAAAAAGTGTAGATTACGGCAGAAGATGTTATGATAGATATATTAAAAATTTCCTTTTCCTCTTTTTCCATGAATACCGATAGGCAACATTTTAGTAAAATTATGAAATGTTAATAGTAAAAGAATGGTACAGCATAATTCAGAGTGTCCGCAAAATACGTGTACAATATTTGATGATAGACTCTTGACGTCAAAATAGGTCGAATTAGGACAATTTAGTTATATCTGATACTGTTTCGTTTAGACGGTAAAAGACATCACAGTTTTAAGAAATATTAATTTTTTCCAGATTTCTTAAAAACGTGGTGACTGAATTTAATGATTTTTGGTGTGTGGTCTAGCACTATAATATGACGTTTTCTAGTAGTATAGCGATCGGCTATAAATTAGTGTAACTGTTGTATAAGTGACGTCACTGGTAAACATCGCTTCTGATTTTTTATGTCATCAACATTATGACAATCTAGATATTTCTATTGGATAATCGGATGTATTTGGAAGCTTTTTTATCTCTAAAAACATTTTCGTTGGATGAGCGGTTTCTCCAGGAAAAAAATATTTTCAGTTACATTCGTACACCAGTTAACTGTAATAGTAAAAAATATCTGAACCAATAATTTTTCGAGTGACTTTGTTGCTATGATATTTAATAATTGGACTATTGACAAATTGCCAACGCTGTCTAAGAAGTCGACTGAAGTAATATCAACATTTTAAATTTCTAAGCTTGAATGAATGAATTAATGAATGAAAAAGGGGTGGTGATACTAGATCATTGATGCCTAGGCCTCCATGGGGCACATCCCACCATATCGGTAGGTTAGTCGAGGCCGATCGCCTTTGCGAATCCAAGCAGCCTCTTTAGTTAAACTTGCCTAACTGCTTCCGGTAACAAAATTGTATCTCCGAAATATCTTTGTCTCAGTCTGCTGGGCGCTCTCTGACAACATGGCCAAAAGTGTCATCCTCCTCCAAACACCATCTGTATGTCGGGTCGTCTTCGACACCGATTCTATGAAGATGGCCCCTGAGGTGACAATGTCCTGTCAACAATCCCACCACAATGCGCAGCTCTTTTCTTCCCAAGGAGAGAATTTCCTTGGTACGCCGCGCACTAGGCCCAGTTATATGTTCCTTAGCACACCTCCTTTCAGGATCTCCCCTCCACGATTCAATAAATTTGCTTCCCAGCAACGATTTTAATTCCTTTTTGTCAATAGCAATTGGGACAGGTAATACTGGTTGGGGTCCATACGGTTCAGTCATCATTCCCGCGTATGCCCGAGTGACCCGAGACCCACACGAATCTGACCGTGAAGCTGTTCCTTGTCATACCATTAGGTACGTCCTTGCATTTAGACACCAGTCGCGAAGTTACGACACTCGACTTCAGTGCCAATATCGCAGCCCTACTGTTTGAGCATATATTTATTACTTCATTCCTGTCTATGTCCTTCTCACAAAGATGGGCACACTGTAGAATAGCATAAGTTTCCGCTGAAAAAATTGTTGCACATTGTTCGAGAGGGTAGTACTCTCTGACTCCCGTGCTTCTGCCGAATACTGCGGCTCCAGCTCTTCCATCTTCTTGAGATCCATCAGTATACCACCAGGATCCATTTTTTGGAAGGTAACTGAGACGATAAACAGTCTTCAGGGCTCGTTCTCTATGTATAAGTAAAGAGGAGACAGGTTCACTGGGACTTCCAGAACCCTGGTGGGAGCAGTCCTCATCGCACTCAATATTCCCACACAAGCCATTCTGTGAACTTGGTGAAGTTGAAGAATGTGTTTGCGCTTTGTTGTACTCCGCCACCATACAATAGCGGCATCCGTGGGGTGGATCACAATAGTGTATATCCAAAATAGCACTTTAGGTGTCAGTCCCCATGTACACCCAAAGCCTCGTTTACAAGCCCAGAAAGCATATATGGCTTTCTTGGATCGAGCTTCAATATGACCATTCCAGCTCAGTCGTGAGTCCAGAATTACTCCCAGGTACTTAACTGTCCCCTTAAGTTGAAGAGTCCTTCCCACCAGTATAATTGTAGGAAGTCTTCCCACTTTTTTGTAAAGAGTATTATCTTGGCCTTGTCTGGATTTATTCCGAGCCCCTCACTGCGGCTCCATCGTTTCGTGATCCGGAAGGCCCGCATCGTTGGCCCCTCCAGCTCCCAGACATGGCGACCAGGACACAAAATGACTAGATCATCAGCATTGGCCTGTGTATACAATTCGGCATCATTCAGTTCACTCAACAGGCTGTCCACCACAAGGCTACACAGCAAAGGCGACAGAACTCCTCCCTGTGGACAGCCCCTACTTGACAGTGCTTTAACCCTTACGTTGTTAAGCTCAGCATATATTATTCTCTTAGTTAACATTGCTCTGATCCATGCGACTATTGTCGGTTCAGAGCTTCATCGTTGTAGAGCATTGCATATCGAATCGTAAGACGTGTTTCTTTTTTCAAAGCTTATTTTATTTTTAAACATAGACAACTACAAGCAATGCGAAAAGGTTAACATGCTCCTGGTAAGTAGGTTTTGTGAAGAAAATAGGCTTAGAAGTGTCAGAGTTTACATGGAGAGATTTTCTAACCGCAGAATACCAAATCATTAAATATTTGCCAATATTGAGCGTCATCTACGAGAAACGAGCAGCTTTCAGAAGAAATTTAAAGGTAGGGGGTCATATTCGAAAACCTCTGATCTAGAGTCATCAAACAAAACAACGAATAAGTTTGTGCCATCAAAATAACTGTTCAGTAAATGTGTGAGCAGGTATTACTCGACTGTTGGTCCTGTTGTAATTTCAGACAGAATTAATGGGAATATTTATCTACATTTTATGCAAAACACATTACCAGTTCTTCTCGAAAATTCGCCTATTTTTCCTCATCGAGAACTATAGTATATGTATGATGGTGCCCCACCTCATTTTTCCTTTGCTATTCGGCAACATTTACATGACCAATATCCCAGCCAACGGATTTGAAGAGAAGAATCAGGCACCAGTATGATGACCACTATTAGGTTCTCCGGAGTTAAATGTGTGATTTCTTTCTGTGGGGCGCTCTTAAAACAGAAGTATACAAGACTCCGGTGAATAACCGCGAATAATTGATGCGTATTTTAAATGATAGCAACCTTTTTAATAACCTTGAGATATTATATAGAATACAATGTCATTTTTAAAAAAGTGTTAATAAGTGTATTCAGCAAAATAGCGACCATTTTGCACATTTGCTTAATTAATATTTTCATAATAGTTAGTTTTAAAATCTATTTCCAATATTTATTTTAAAAGTTGTTTTATTATTAGAGTAAATTGATTTGACATATAATTGCAAATTAATTCATTAATTGTATTAATTATTTTCTAATCATCTTTTACCTGTTTCCCTTAAGTTTCGATCAACCCTTTGAAAGGTTTTTGGACTTGGCAATGTTCAAGCTTCTTGCCTTCGAAGAATTTAACAGCGATTCACCATAAATTAAATGCATATCAGCATACTCTGCTTAACGATATTCTTCCATTTTTATAAATTATTTTTACTTGAAGTTGGTCTTGACAAGTTCCGTCAATAGTAATTCATTATGTAGGTATTAACAATACCAACCTGATTTTTACCTATTTGTGTTTAGCATTAATAATTTTTTAGTGTTTCGCATAAAAACCCATTTATCTCGAAAATCGCCACCTTTACCAAAATAAATTTAGGGCACCATTTTGAAGAGGAATGACCAAACTATTTTAAAAATCTGTTTTCAGCTCTGTAAAAAAACACCTGTTAAAAATTTGCCTCAACGAGTGTGGCTCCAAGTCTGTTCCTGACTTCTTTGATGATTTAAAAGATCTACTGTAGTATGGTTTAATGTGTCTTTATGGCCTCTATAAAGTATTAAAACTTGATTAAATTATACAAGTCGGTTCAAAACTTAGAGTCGATGAAGTAAATCGCTGGGTACCCTTTTAGGGCTCTGTATCTCCGTTAAGGGGTACTTTAGGAATTCTTTTCTATAAAAAAGTAGAGTTATTTTGACCTCCCCTATATGCTTCTGCGAAATTTGTAGGTGCTTAACCGACACCCTGTATATTATTGCACAGAATAACTAGAAATAAGTTATCCAACCCCAATCAAATAGTGCTGACTAAAATTAAAGAAACCTCATGAGAGTGTGTATTTTCGTTATTCTGTTATTATCATTCGTTTAAAGTGAAATTGTTTCTAAAAAGATAATAAATTTTTCAGGTATCTATCAACTAACCTCTGGAGGGGATCCCTTAGGGGGTCACGCTATCAAAATTCTCGGCTGGGGAATAGAAAATGATGTAAAATACTGGCTAGTTGCTAATTCATGGAATGAACGTTGGGGAGAAAATGGATATTTTAGGATTATTAGAGGACAAAATGAAGTAGGAATTGAAGGGTCGGTTTTTTATGCATTGCCAGATTTTAATAAATTTTAGGATGTAATAGTAAATAAATACTTAATTTTAAAAATTTACCTTTTATTTCTTGACAAAAGATGAATCAGAGAAAAATTCTAGTATTTAATGAAAACAGTTACTTCATAAAATAAATTAATGTTTTTATGTTAAATTAATTTTTTGCATCAATAATCAACAAGAAAAATAACGAAATAAGTATAGATAGTGCTTTAAATAACGATTTTTAACATGCGAACTATTTTTCTATACAAATATATTATATACGCAATATACATTTCTGTGTATTTCACATGTTTTATCAAATTTTTTGTTAAATCCGCCGAATTTAATTTCATTTCATGTGGAACTGAACTTTTTCCTGTATTACAAATAATATGTTTGAAGATACGGAGACTTTTACGCACGAGTCACACTGACACTGGACTGTTTTTTTTTTCTAAATTTTCAAAATCAGTAACTAATACCTTTGATCTCTGGCGAGATCTGAAATAATAATTTATTTTAGTAAATATTGTTCAGTGGCTTAAAATAATTTACCGTCCACGTAAAACAAAATCTTATGAAATCATTATGACCATTCCGAAAAATACGTATTGTTGTTCATTTATCCAAAAGCTTCCATATCTTATAAAGACCGTTAAGAATTTCTAGTTAAGAAATAAGACGAGGCTTGAGTGACTAAATGATAACAAGCAGTGAAACGATGTCGTACCAAGTTTGTGCTTTACAACCTGCTGACAACATGGTAGCAAACCTCAATACTTCATTGAACACGACTGTACATTGACACTAATGACCAAGCATAGAAATGAAAACAACCACAATCTGATACGCAAAAATATATTATTATTAAGGAAAAATAGGAAAGAAAGTCAATGAGACGAGTGAGCTTGGTGATCTCAACACATTTTTCTAAAGCTAGGGATAAGGCTTGATACTGCTATTCTCATTTCTGCTCCACGTTGATTCTTGAGCGATATTGTTCTTTATTACAGCTACAGCTGAAAATCCGGTTTCGCATAAATAAGATATTCCTTATAGCTTTTAAACTTAGAGCTGGATATTAATTTTTGCTGGTTATCCAAAACTCCATCAAATCGGAAATAGCGAATTTTGTTTTAAAGTTGTTGTCGTAAGAGAGTTCAGTAAGACTCTTTTCATCTTGTGAAGTAACTTATGGTGGAGCTTGCGATAGAAAGGATCTAGGATCTAAGAAAATTTCTCGACATTTTCTTTCGCAAAGTATTTTGCAAACCATTCAAAGATCTTCCAAAAGTGTGTCGTGAACAGGGACCGCAATTTTTGAGGGACAACGAGTTCGTTAAAGGACGCGCACTTATACAAATGTGAAAAACAATCTTGACCGCCATCCTCATTAATTTTTCCTATTCACAACTGCAGTTTTTTCCTAAACGCAGCAATTCTCTCCAATCGTTGCAAGATATTCATTTCACTGCCTTACAGAGACAGATTCAAGACATTCAGTTTCTCAAATATATCGCGAAATATGCCAGTTTTAGTAAAAAGTCTGGTTCGGCAAAATATCTCTTCCATAAAAGTTTGAATTTTTTGATGTAACTCGAATTCACAAGATAAGATTTTTCCACGTGAAAGCCATCGAGAACTACAGTAATGGCAGGGCTGTGTGTTTAGAATTCAAGTCCAAGTTTTTTGAATAGTTGGACTTTCAGCGGCCTAGTTTTGATGTAGTTTATTACGTCTACTATAAGTTTCTATAGCAAATTCAGTTCAGAGCTCATCGACTTCTACGCAAGAACTTCCCTATGGATGATGTAATGGTTTCACATGGCATGCGGTGATTTACTACCAATAAACGCTTGCAATCCTCCATAGCGGCTAGACATTGATTAAGCGCAATCAGCAAATACATCGATAGACTTTTTGGTTTTTTGTTCTAAACTTGTCAAGAATTTTAAACAAGTCTTGAGCCTTTGCGCTTTCTTGATGGTTTGGTAGAAAAGAAGATTTTCAACAATAATATTATTATCAAGAAAGCGTACGTAACAAATAAGGTGTGCATCTTTATTACTGTGAGTAGCCTCATCAAGTTGCAGACCCAATTCCTTGCCTTTCATTTTCTTTATTAATTGGTGATTAAGATCCCCAGCTATATGATGGATTATTCTACTAATAGTGTTGTAAGATAAAGGTGCCTTTATTATTAGTTTTCCCACCGATGTTCGTATCATAATATTAACTGTGGCGAGAACAGCAGGTAAAATAAGTTCTATTGCAATGGTGTGAGGTGTTTTGTTGTGTGAACATGTTTTTTTGTTTTTGTAAATTTTGCAACTTCGTATTAAAAAATTCGCGTGATGATCCAATCATAGTACAGTGAATGGTCTCGAGATGTCGCTTTAGCTTACTTGGAATCCTACTCCCGGGAGCCAGCATTTTCAGACAGACACGCTGCGGTCTTTCTTCCTTATCTACTTCTACTGAAGTAAAGCCAAAGTCCAAATAGCTATCATCGTATTTGCGATATTTCCACCTTTTTGCTATCCCGCCACTTGTAGAAACTTCATCACTCTGACGTGAACTATCAACTTGCTTATTTAATACAGAACTTTCTATTTTGAGAACTAACTTTTTATGAAAACACAAAGCGGCACAATTAAAGCAAAGCAACGGATCTGCTCGTCTACATAAGTTTAAATAGATATTGCAACTATTACAATGTAACGGTATCTGTCCTGTGTTCGTAAATCACAACACTCTATATCACCACTTTCAATACTAAGAACACTTTATTATTACTTCTATTAAAATCTTCACAATTCAACTGATTACGCTTACAATAAATAAGCTAACTTGACAATGCGGCCTACGGCGGCTTATATAGTACCAATGAGCGCTCGCGAAAATTCCCATCAATGGTCGAATGCGGGCTTCTGGAACATACTCCAGTCTTCCTCGTGTCCGGCCAAAAAAGAATTCTTCGTTGCCAAACCTAACGCAAACTCCGTAACAATATTGAGTGAATGACGGTCGACATTACCTACGCAACGAACGATTTATGCAGTGCATGCGATTTGAATTGTTTATTTTGTACCGGTGAATATAAGTAAATTTAAATTCGGTAAAAGAGAAAACAGGAGCGCCTTGCGGCGTCCCTGTATACTCTTTACGGCGCCTCAGGGAACCGTGACGCACACTTTGGGAACTCCTGCTCTAGAGTATGCTAATGCAGACTAACTGTCCAGGTCATCTGAAACTTGATGGCTGGTCTAAAACAACAATTATTTTTTCAGGTATATACCAAGTAAGTGGTGTTTATATAGGTGACTGTGCACACAAAATTTTAGGTTCAGAGAATGTTGATAAATTGCGAATTCATGCAATGAACCTTGAGGAGAAAATGTTTCTTTTTCGGATAATTAGAGGGTAGGTTAAAGCAGAAATTGAAAAGTATATTACAGTTGCAGAGTCAGATTTTGGTAAATTTTAAAATAGAAAAAATGTTGTTATATGGTTATATAAATGTATTTAAATTTAATTTTCTTATTTATTTATCCGTTTATAATTATTGGAAGATAGTTGGAGTGGTTCCAAATCTGTTTTCTTTATTTTCAATGAATTCAATACCTATTGTGTTTCTCCTTTAAGCAAGAAACAATCGATTGATTGAGTGGTATTCTTAAAACTGAGAGGAATAAATGATGGATTAGAAAAGCTATTACTCTAGAAATTTGATAAATAAAGATTGGGAAATATTTTATTGACAGTTGATATTTAACATGATTTTGTACAGCGTATTTTGGCTAGTGGTAGGTATCGCAGCTACCTCGCTAAGCCAAAAATTGCACCCGTTATCAGATGAATACATACAACAAATTAATAATAAACAATCAACATGGAAGGCAGGAAGAAATTTTGAAATTGATGAATACGAATTATTTAAAGTATTAGCAAATGGAGTTAAGAATACCTATGTACCTAGAATATACCAAAAAGTTCATAATGAAGATGAAGATATACCTGAATATTTTGATTCACGTGAAGCCTGGCCAAAATGTGCAGATATTATTGGTTTAATTAGAGACCAGTCCAGATGCGGATCATGTTGGGTAAGTTCAAATTTTTCTTTTATTACAATATGAAAATAGTATTGATGCAGTCGATAATTGATATGTATTAAATAATCAAATAAAAAAAAATATAATTTCGCTAAATTCTTTATATTTAATAACAAAGTTTACAATATATTTCACTGACATGACAACTTCATCGAATAAATATTCAAAGTACTTTCTTACGAAGTAGATAGAAAGAATATATGTGACATCAGAGTATTATTTTGATTCCTTTATTAATTTCATTCTTTACAGATTATTAAATATTTTATTTGATAAACATCAATTTGAATACAGCTCCCTTTAATAGTTAAAATATTATAACTGTTTAAAATAATATAAAAGGTTTTGGATTTCAATCAGTAATAAAACCATTCGAATACTTCTTATTGAAAATAATGGTTTTGGAGTTTAGATCGTGTCAAATTGGAATTATTATCTGACGTTTCGCCTACGAAAGCACCAGGAATCTTCAGGGATCTTTACTCCACAAGATTAGAATACTGAATAATCATCGAGAAGCAACATCCTGGTATTTATACTCGACGGGTGCTCAGCGATCAGTGATCCAGTGTTATAACCATTTCAACGTATGATGTAGACTGTAACCTGTATCTCTAATAATATTATTTGGATATTTACAAATTTCGATTGATTTTCTAAATTTACGTTTAAAGAAACAGTCCTAATTTTCACATCTCGAGTTTACTCTTTTTTATAGCTATAATAAACATTTCGCTAATCAACGGCCGCCATATTGGATAATCCATTTTAAGTTTTGATATTCTGATGCGAGATTCGTAAACAGTAATATCATAAACCCCCGTTACCGAACTTTAAAGTATGTTGTTCCCTTCTTCATAAACATAATATTCATTTGGGGGTTATTGGCCGCCATATTGAATACGTCATTTTAAATCTCGATATTTTGATGCAAATCTCATAATCAGCGATGTCATAAATACCCGTAACCGAACTTTCAAGTAGGTCATACCCTTCTTTATAGCCATAATATGCATTTTTGGGATTATTGGCCTTCATATTGAATACGCTATTTTAAATTTCGATATTCTCATGCAAGATTTGTAATCAGCGATGCCATAGACCCCCGTGACCGAACTTTCAAGTAGGTTGTACCCTTCTCTATAGCCATAATATGCCTTTTGGAGGTTATCGGCCCCCATATTGGATACGCAATTTTAAATTTCTATATTCTGATGCAAGATTCGTAATCAGCAATATCATAAACCCCCGTAACCGAACTTTCAAGCAGGTTGTACGCTTCTTTATAGCCTTAATATGCATTTTGGGGGTTATTGGCCGCAATATTGGATCCGCCCTAAAATGAACTATTCTGCCGTCACAAAAAACTCTATGAATTGTTTTTCTTTGCGTTTTCAAAAGTTTGTTCTTTATAAGCGCGATATTGGATAGTATATATATATATATATATATATATATATATATATATATATATATATATATATATATATATATATATATATATATATATATACCGGATGTCCCAGACCACCTGTCCTTTAAAATCTAGGGAAATGAGTTTTTTCAGAATTTCTAAATTTTCTATAACTATGTCGGGCACTCTCTTTTGATTGGTGGCACTTAAAATTTCAGGTTCCGACCAGAAGTGGGTTTTTCAGACCGGAAGTTTGTTTTTTAAATAGAATATACATATTTTTATAATGAAATCGGATTCTACGTCACAAAATATGAAATATTCGTTAAAATTTTTTTTTAAAAAACGTCTTCCTTTAAATTTAAGTTCGCGTTCTGTTTACACAAAATCTCTTATATACTCTGCTAACCGAATTTTCGGAGAGGCAGTTGTGATATCTAACAGTTCTGTATCATCTCAAAATACAATGTAATTTTGAGGAGTCATAATCATATTTTTACTTCATTTATAAGCATTATACCTATTTCTGTTACGTAATATTTCATTGAATAAACAACTAATCTTACGTTAAAGAATGACAAAACGCGAAAACCCAGTGCTTATGTTCAAACCTTCAAGATAATGGAGAGTAAATGCCTCTGACTTACACCTCGTGTACTCGCTGATGACAAAGTGCTGTGTGTAAGTAGGTATTTGTTAATATTTCGTTCCTTGTTTTTGTTTTGAAGCGCGCATTGGATGATCAAAGGAAAGAGTGGAACCTATCACAGTTCGTGATTGTAACGTAGTTTAATATTCAATATCAAATCATTGATAAAGTTTTCTATTCAATATTTTCATTGCGGTGTTCGGGTGGTCTGGGACTATATATATATATATATATATATATATATATATATATATATATATATATATATATATATATAGTAATTTTGATTTAATTATATCATCTCATAATATTGCAATACGCCCATCAATAACATACTCAAAATCATTTATGTTCAAACATTCACCAAAATTCAACACGGTTACAAAATCAACGACGGAAACGTTGATTCGACCCTGAAAAAACGTATGTGTTTACTGGGTTACTTTTCTATTTAATTACTTCCAACTTCTATACACTCTTGCCATCCGTGCTTCAACATCCCTTTGAGCAAGGTTTAAGAAGGCATTAAACCAAATTTTTCTATATTCTAAATAAAATAATAAAGCTTAAAAATATTTCACCTACAATATTTTTACCTAATTAGTTTCATGTTTAAAGATATTTTTTTAGCAATGTACTATTTTCTAGGCATTTGCTACTGTGGAAGTAATGTCTGACAGGATTTGCATTCATTCTAATGCATCAAGAAAATTATTAATTTCTTCTCAGGATCTTCTTACATGCGGCGATGCCGGAGGATGTGATGGTGGATCGTCTTTCTTGGCCTTTTTGGCTTGGAGAGAAGGAGGAATTGTAACTGGCGGATTATATAATCGAACTGATGAGGTAGAATTTTAAAATATTATAATTTTCCTATTGTTCGCACAAATGACATTACATTGAAAGGTTTAATTAATTCCCAAAAGAGGAGGTGAACTTTTACATGCATATAAATTTTCGTTAATTTTTACTTTTTACAGGGTGTCAGATAAATACCTCCTAATATCTCGGGAGCATACAGAGGAGGTCAAAATAATCCTACTTAACGGAGATACTGAGCCCTAAAGGGGTACTCAGTAATTTTTCTTATCACCTCTAAGTTTTGAACCGACTTGTATAATTTAATGAAATCTTAATATTTTATAGAGGTCATAAAGACACATTAAACCATACTACCGTAGATGCCTTAGATCATCAGAGAAGTTAGGAACGGACTTGTAGCCACACTCGTAAGTCCTAATTTTTGACAGGTGTCATTTCACAGAGCTCAAAATAGATTTGTTTAATACTTTGGTTATTCCTCTTTAAAAAAAAAGTACTCTTAGTTTATTTCAATAAAATTGGCGATTTTCGAGATAAATCGGTTTTTATGCGAAAAACTCAAAAGTTACTAATGCTAAACACAAACAGGTAAAAATAAAATACGCAGGGTGTTCTGATTTGCTTTAATTTATGGAGAAGCCCTCTTCGAAGGCAAGAAGATGTTATGCTGAAATATTTCCAACTCAAATATTGTCAAGTCCAGAAACCTTTCGGAGGGTTGATCGGGGCTTAATTAATTTACAGTGTTATTAAAATGCAAACATAGTGAAAACATTTGAATGTTATTTTGGCAAATGTTCAATATGGGCTCCACGTACTTCAATACATTTGCTTATTCTTTGAATATTTTCCCGCTGTACTGCGAATATTATTCCGGCATTATTCCAGACTTCGTTAGAATGCTGTGCTATTCTCGCTAGTTCTTCTGGTGTTGAATAAACTAGTTTTTTTTAGATGTTCTCAAAAGTAAAAGTCTAAGGGATTTAGGTCCTGAAACCTTGGTGGCCATAAAACAGGCCCACCTCCACCTATCCATCGAAAGCCAAAAACGTTCATTAAATGTTGACGTACTATACGGTTAAAATAAGGTGAAGCCCCATCATGCATCTACCATATTTGCATTATTCTATCAAGAGGTACGTTTTCTAATAAATTATTTAAATCTTGCTGCAAAAATTATAAATAAATCTCACCATTGACTTTTCCTTCCAAAAAAAATGGACCTATAAAGTTATTTCCGATTATGTCAGCTCGCAACATCGCGGCAAAAATGACCCTGAATAATACATGTAAAAAATTAGCATAAAGTCTTTTTACTTTCGAAGAATTTGACAGTATTTCACCATAAATTAAATGCATATCAGCAGATTCTGCGTAAGAATATTCTTCCATTTTTAAATTTATTTTTATTTGAAGGCGGTTTTGACAAGTTCCGTCAATAGTAATTCATTATGTAGGTATGAACCATAACAACCTGATTTACCTATTTGTGTTTAGCATTACTAACTTTTGATTGTTTCGCATAAAACCGATTTATCTCGAAAACCGCCAGTTCTATCAAAATAAATTAAGAGTACCTTTTTTGAAGAGTAATAACCAAAGTATTTAAAAAATCAGTTTTCAGCTCTGTAAAGTGACACCTGTCAAAAATTAGGCCGAACGAGTATGGCTGCAAGTCCGTTCCTGACTTCTCTGATGATCTAAAACATCTATTGTAGTATAATTTAATGAGCCTTTAGGCATCTATAAAATATTAAAATGTCATTAAATTATAAAAAACTTAGAGCCGATAAGGTAAAAATTAAGGAGCATTTTGGGATTTTTTTTTCTATGACAAAGACCTCCCCTGTATGCTCCCGAGAAATTAGGAGGTACTTGCCGGACACTCTGTTTAAGCTCTTTTTAATAATATCTAGGGTTGCAAATCATATTTTCTACCTCCATGCGACGATCATCCTCACAAATGCAACAACTATGCTGATACTCCTGAATGTTCAAATGTCTGTGACGATTCTTCACTGAAATATGAAGAACAAAAAATCTACGGAAAAGACTTGGGCATAGTAACTGGTGAAAAACAAATTCAACTTGAAATTTTAAAGAATGGTCTTATCGAAGCTACTATGTCTATGTATCCAGATTTTGCTAGTTATAAAAGCGGTAGGTCTGATATTAATAATAAATTTGAATGTGAAATCATTATACGTTATAAAGTGTCAATAACGAAACATAGTAAAACGTGACCTATCAAGATGATTTAGATCTTTATAATAGTTAATATTTATTGTTACAGTTTATATTTCAGCTTAAGTTCAGTATAGCTAATTCGGTTAATTTTACTTTATTTTTACATATACTCACGTTATGGTCACCACAATATCATTTTCTTTAAGTATTTCTCATAAATTATTTGAATACTTTTCGTTGTAGTTTTAGTTTTTCTATATTACGAACCCTCGTAGTTCTACTCCCTTACTAATTCCTTTCCGAGCTTGATTGTTTTTATCTTTCTGAAATTTGCCTATACTCTTACACTACAACATATGATTTTAAGTTAACTTCATTATCAGTTCAACCGTTAAACCTGTATTGATATTTTACCACACTATGCTTGGTTGTTTTTTTTTGTGAATGATGAATTTACTGTTACTGTTTTTTTCAGATAAATTTCGGTTTTCCTGCCTATTATTCGAGGGAAATTCTTCCTTCTCATGGCAATTTTCCTGAAATTATTTTGATCATTTCCGAACTTGATTGATATTGAGGTGCTTATGTTAGGTTAGATGTCACTTTCGAGTTTCCATATAGCAGATTTTACACCACTAACCGAATATTTTTTTGGTAGTTTGAAGTTGAATTGCAATTTCTGTTTTATAATTTTTGAGACAAAATTTGGACAGATAACTTATTCTGTGCGGTATTGGACTCCTTTATCAACTAAGTTGTGTCTTTATTGACTACTGTTTAATGGACTCATTTACCGACTAAGGGTTTCTACTTTATTGACAACAACAAAGGTCTAGTGTAATCGTACCGAATTTCGTTTAATTGTACTGACTTTATTCTACAGTAAAATAATATTTGTCGATAAACTTGTTTCTTTTTCTGATTAAAAAGGTTGCTTTGACAGGTCCAATTGTATTCGTGTCAATACATGCATAGCCCAATTTCTATGTACAATTGTGGACATTTTGATCAAGTTCATCATGGACTTTTTTTAAACAATTCTTTTACTTTGGAAGGAAATATATTTTCCTTAAATAAAACTAATAAGAATTACATAATCTGTGACTGAATGTATCATTAAATTAAAATAAAACCTACGTTCATCCAAATAAGAACAGCAAATTTATCTTACAAAATTGAACGGAACTTACTGTGAAATATGCGTGTAATATTGCATAAAACCACGTAATTCGATTTTAGTTAATATTATACAATTATAAGCTTTCAATATGAAGCCAAAAATTCGACCTGTTAAAAATATTACTATCTAACTACAGATTTACCAAATAAATTTATCTTACAAGAGCAATTAGTTCAATTATCTCATGGTATACTGATTTCAGAGATAATCATACACACTTAGCAATACCAGAAAGAGAAAGATAAAGAAATGCAAAAAGTTACGTCCATTTAAATTGAAAACTGTAGGTAAAGATATTAATAGTAAATATAACTAAAATAACTAATATCAGCAGACAGCTATATGACAATTTCTACATAATAAAATGAGATATTACCTTGAGATTCACAAGTTGTTCGGAAAATTTAAGAGTTCTGGTCAAAAAAAACTCTATAGTTTTAAGGACCCTCATGCCGTAATATGTTTCGACGAATCTTAAAATGCACTATGGGGCAAATAAATTTAAAGAATGAACTAAGAACAAAAAAAAAGTCTGCATCATGCGTGCAGTTACTTTTTACAGTATTCACTAAACTGTCGTCGAATATTTTAAATTTTTCACCTCACATATTTTTAGTTTTTAACATTTGCATCACTTAAATATCTTATTATAATGGTTGCACAATTACAATTTTATTAAGTGCACATCTTCAAACATAAAAATTGATTAATATACATTATTAACTGTATCAAACCAGCAAGACGTACTCCCATATACTCCCATATAGGTTTCATCATCAGTCTTTTCGTGCATTTATATTACATTTTCTATTAATATGAGCTCGTATTTACCTATCGGAAACTCCAATAAATTATTCTTTAGGTAATGTATATATCACAGCACAGAATAGTTCATCATGTTCATCAAGTCCAATCAATTTGCACTGACTAAAATTAAAGGAATTTTTATTATTGTGTTACTGTGAATTACACCACCTAAAATACAAAATTTTAATAATGTGATAATCCTTTTAACAGGTATCTACCAACGAACCACTGACGAGGATCTATTAGGGCGTCATGCTACCAAAATTGTCGGCTGGGGTGTGGAAAATGATTTAAAAAAACAAAGAATCAATCGTACCGCTCAAATTTTCAAGACCATTCAGTTTGTGGATCTTGGCATGCCGGTCATTAGTCTTGCTGAAGTTAAGAGCATTGCCGCAAGCTTAGATATGAAGAAAACGCCGGGTCTGGATGGTCTCCCGAACGCGGCCTTGAAGCGGGCTCCGGACAAGACCCTCTCTGCAATTGCAAACCTTGCAAATGCAGTTATTCAATCAGGCTATTTTCCCTCAGATTGGAAGGTGGCTAAGGTTATTCTGATAAGAAAGAAAGGCGAAAGGGCCACAAATATAAATAGTTACAGGCCTATTAGTCTGCTTTCCAATCTGGGAAAAATCATCGAACGAATTGCATTATGCAAATTGACTGATTTTATAACTGAGAAGAATATCTTGCCTCCGGAGCAGTTCGGCTTCAGGAGTAATCACAACAGCGTTCAGCAGACCACCAGGCTGGCTTCAATGATAACGCAAGGTTTCAACAGAAGATTTCACACTGGTGCTATCTTCTTTGATATCAGCAAGGCTTTTGACAAGGTGTGGCATAATGGTCTTGTTGGGAAGCTCATAAGGCTGGGAATTCCGAGCTATTTAATAAGGCTAGTCTCAAGTTTTCTAGAGAACAGATCCTTTGTAGTGTCATCAGACGATGCAACTTCTGAGATTAAGCAGGTAAGAGCCGGAGTGCCTCAGGGTTCTCCGCTCTCTCCTACTTTATTCAGCCTCTATACAGCTGACTTACCTACTGACGACCGCAGTAAGTTGTATCTATTTGCTGATGACACTGCATTCGCAACCTCGTCAAGATCTTTTCGTCTCATCATTTCACGCTTACAAAGACATATTAACAAATTAGAAAGATGGATGGCCGATTGGAAAATCAAGCTTAACCCGGAAAAGACACAAGCGATCATGTTTTCAAAATCAAGGACACCAACTCCGGACGATCGGCTATCCATCTCAAATGTCCGCATTCCCTGGCGAGTGAGTGCGAAATACTTGGGACAAGTCTTCGATAGAAGGCTCAACTGGTCTTTAAATACGGATTATATTTTATCAAAAGCCAAAACGTCACTGATTTCTCTTTATCCGCTTTTAAATAAAAACAGTAAGTTAAACCTTAAAAACAAATTACTTATCTACAAGCTCTTTTTGAGATCAGTTCTGTCCTTTGGTGCTCCAACCCGGATCACCACAGGCAGAACGAGATTTAGACGTTTAGAGAGATTTCAGAACAAAGTACTCCGTATTTTGTGTGGAGCCCCATACTACGTACGCAACACAATCATCCACAGGGACCTGCAATGCGACACATTTGATACATTTATTAAAGAAAGTATAACACGCTACTTAGAAAGAGCCACCACCTCCTCGAACGCACTAATTCAGTACTCTCACAACCTCACATCAACACCACGCCAACCGTACAAGTTTCTCCGAGACTGGTTACTGGACTGATAGTGTGGTCAAAAATTTTTCAAAATTCATGGCTTAAAAGCCGAACTCAATCTTATCCTTTTCAAACCTGTTAAAAGTCCATATTTAAAACAAGCGAGTCTATGGGCCAGTCCCGACTCATAAAGTTCAAAGAAGATCCCATACATATCACAGCACAGAATAGTTCATCATGTTCATCAAGTCCAATCAATTTGCACTGACTAAAATTAAAGGAATTTTTATTATTCAGTTACTGGAATCACACCACCTAAAATACAAAATTTTAATAATGTGATAATCCTTTTAACAGGTATCTACCAACGAACCACTGACGAGGATCTATTAGGGCGTCATGCTACCAAAATTGTCGGCTGGGGTGTGGAAAATGATGTAAAATACTGGTTAATTGCCAATTCGTTTAACGAACGCTGGGGAGAAAATGGATATTTTAGGATTATTAGGGGACAGAACGAAGTAGGAATTGAAGCATCGACTACTTTTGCATTACCAGATTTTAGCAAATTTTAAAATGTAATTGTGAATAAATCTTAAATTAAAAAAGTGACTTTTATTCGTTGAGAAAAGATGAATTTAGAAAAAAATCTATTTGAATTTAATGAAAGCAGTTATCCTATCTATTTTCAGGAACAGTTTTCAACTTATTTACGATTTTTTGCAAAATCCTCCAAATATCAAGCGGTTTTAGTGATTTTTGGCAAAAAGGCCATGATGAACAAACTAATACTATGTTTCCAGGGAAAGGCATGTCATTGTCAGTTGCAATTAATTATTTATCGACGATTTGCTTCTGTATTTGTTCGCGAAAAATATTGCCGAAAAGTGGAAAATAATATACGTATACAAACTCTGGCAAATTAAATTTATTTTTTGCATCAATAATCAACAAGAAAAACAACGAAATAAGTAGAAATAGTGCTCTCAATAACGATTTTTAACAAGCGAATTCTTTTTCTGTATAAATACATTATATAAGCAATCTACATTTCTGTGTATTTCACATGTTTTATTAAATTTTTTGTTAAATCCATCGAATTTAATTTCATTTGACGTGGAACTGAACTTTTTCCTATATGGCAAATAATATGTTTGACGGTACGGAGACTTCGACGCACGAGTCATACTTACACTGGACTTTTTTTTTCTAAATTTTCAAAATCAAAATCTAATTCCTTTGATCTCTGGCTAGATCTCAAATAATTATTTATTTTAGTAAATAGTGCTCAGTGGCTGAAAATAATTTATCGTCCAAGTAAAAAAATCTCACGAGATCATTATGGCCATTCCGAAAAACAAGTATTATTGTTCCTTTGTGCAAAAGCTTCATTATCTAATGACGCTGGTCAAGAATTTCTAGTTAAGAAATAAAATCAGGTTTGAGTGACTAAATAATAACAAGCCGTGATACGATGCTTCCTGAAGTCTAAATAAGTGTTGACACCGAAACTCGAGCTGAACCAGATATGATCCCCCAAATCTTTAATGGGAACTTACATACTTTTCATGAATATTGCTGATTACCTGTGTACAGATATATTTTTGACTGTTGTATTAGTGTGTTGCATTAAGAAAGAAAATTATATTAGCCTGGACTGACAGCTTATTATAATTTACTTTATTTAGAAACTAATCATAAACTTTGCCAAAAAAAATAAACACTAGAGCAGGAGTTCCCAAAATTTTTCAGTTAGCGGCGCACTTACAGGTTTAGTATTTTGTCACGGTACTTTAGTCGAAATATATTTTCAGTCGTGTTCAATAAACTATCGTACAAGGTTTGCGCTTTACAACCTGTCAACTACATAGTAACAAACCACAACACTTCATTGAATACGACTGTGCATTGATACTAATGACCAAGCACAGAAAAGAAAATAACCACCACCTGACGCTCATATATAGGTATATATTGAACTGACACACCAGAATATATTATTATTAAGGAAAAATAGGAAAAAAAGTTAATGAGATGGGTAAGCTTGGTTATCTCAACACATTTTTTTAAAGCTAGACATGAAGCTTGATAGTGCTATTCTCATTTCCTGCTCCACGTTGATCCTTGAGCGATATTGTTCTTTATTACAGCTACAGCTGAAAATCCGGTTTCACATAAATAGGATATTCCTTATAGCTTTTAAACTTAGAGCTGGATTTTTGCTGGTTATCCAGAACTCCATCAAATCGGAAATAGCGAATTTTGATTTAAAGCTGTTGTCACAGGCGAGTTCAATGAATTGAATTCTTGTGAAGTAAATTCTGCTGGAGCTTGAGCATGGAAAAGATCTTGGATCAACGAAAATTTCTCGACATTTTCTTCCGCAAATTATTTTGCAAACCATTCAGAAAGCTTCGAAAGGTGTTCGGCGAAAAGGGACAGCAAGTCTTGAGAGACAATGAGCTCATTAGAGGACGCGTATTTATCCAAATATGGGAAACAATCTTGATCGACATCCTCATTAATTTTTCTTATCCACAACTGCAGTTTTTCCCTGAACGCCACAATTTTCTCCAATAGTTTCAAAATGTGTATGGTATTGCCTTGTGGAGACAGATTCAAAACATTGAATTGAACAGTTTTAGTAAAAAGTCTGGTTCGGTAAAGTATCTGAAGTTTGCATGATCTTCCTCTTCTTGATCTAACTCGAATGCACGGGATAAGACCTTTCCACGTGAACTGCAGTAGTATAGCATGGTTGTGTGTTCAGCTCCCATGTCCAAGTTTCTTGAATAGTCTGACTTTCAGCGGCCTAATTTTTACATGGCTTACTATATCTATGATACGTTTCAATAGCAAATTCAATTCACAGTTCATCGACTTCGATGCAAATGCTTCCCTAGGGATGATGTACTGGGTTCACATAGCATGCGGTGATTTACTGCAAATAAGCGCTTGTAATCCTCCACAGTGACCAGACATTGGTTGAGTACTATCAGTTCAGGTTTATACATTATGTATGTCAAAGCAAGATGGCGTTGAACGAGGATGTGCCGTCAGTTACTGAGAGTAAAAAGTGCAAATATTGCAAATCGGGAGTTGAAAAACTCAGCGTGATATCTAAATTATGCGTCGTGCTATCACCAGTCCTGTGCATTGCAAATCACAGGTCTACAAGTGGCCAGTGGAAGTAAATCCATGAATATGTGTGCAGGATGCGGAAGACGCGGGAAGAACAAGTAAACCAAATTGTAGCAGAGAAGAATGCAGAAATATGTATACTAAAGGAAAGAATGCAATACTGGGAAGCGAAGGTAATTACAACTCATTCGCAAAAGTTTGTAAAAGATTGGAAGCTATGGAGAGTTCAATTCTTGGAGAGATCTCATCCCTTGGAAGAAGGGTAAACTTAAATAAATTATTAGAAAAAGCAGTGTCTCCAAATTTTCCAGACGGATCTGTGTCGGCAGCGGATTGTACATGCACAGACATAGGAAAACAAGGCTGACACCGAGATATTTCGTATGTAGAAGACGAGAGGGTGGAACAGTAACCTTGCTTCAGATAATGGTAACCATAAGCAAAAGCTAGCGAATGCCCAGAAGGATTGGAATGATGTTTTGAAAAGGAAAAAAGGTCAAAGAAAGATTGGGACCCGTGATGAGCATAGGTATTTTGTGGCTGATAAAAACCAAACAAGAACAAGAAAATCTGGCTATTCATTACAAAGGTAAAAAACGCCATAACTGAAGAGGTAGTTAAAAACTATATTTCTAAAAAAGGTAAATTAAAACCCGATGACATTGCTAAAAACGATAATGCCAGATTTAGTTCTTTCATGGTCGGCGTATATCCCGATTTGAAAGATGCGGTTTATGGTGAATTTTTTTAGCCAGCGGGGATGTATTTTCAACATTTTGATTTTTCTTTGGATATGAGGTTGAACAAGAAACCTCTTCCGCTGCAATTACAGTTTTGCACTTAAATGCTCAAAGTATTAACAACAAAATTCTGATATTATCGGTTATGTTATCGGATGTGCAACCTGATATATTTTTAGTAACTGAACATTAGATGCGGAATTCTGATATCACTAAGATGCGTTTTGAAGGTTTTAATTTTATGATTCACTTTTAGAGAATTGTAATTAAAGGAGGAGGAACGCCATTTTTGCAAAAACGATTAATAGTAATGCTGTAACTACAAAAGTTCTACCGGTAGAAAAACATTGTGAATTTTGTTTGTCGGAAGTAAAATATTGTGGGCTTTATGTGCTTGTAAGTTTATATAGACCACCTGATGGTGATCTTAATATCTTTTTTGCTATAATATCGGATTTACTGGAAGAAATTTGTCAGAGAAATAGATTTTCTGTCATTAGAGGTGACTTCAACATAGATTATGCGGCATCAGACAATTCGACTGCTGATAGGCTTTCATATTTAATGTCAGGCTATGGACTGCGGCCAAATGCTACGGATATCACAAGATCTGGATCTAAATTGGTTAGTCGAATTAATAACATAATTATTAATATATTTCATGATGAAATCTTATTTCAGTCTTATTTGACTGATATATCCGATCACAATGGTCAGATACTCAGAATATCTCATGTATGTGTGTATGTGCGTAGAGATGGGGGTCTGTACACTGCGACCTGGTAGACCTATTGTGCCCCCCTACTGTTGCCCAGTCGTCAAAGATACCTTATCGGCTAGAGCAGGTCCTGCAGGCCTACTTTCATCGGGAAATCTCTAAGTAAAAGCATACCCATAAATTTCTTACAAAAATGATTTTCTACAGACGGAAATCCACTGCAATTTGGAATGCACTTGCAGACTGAATCCTGGGCGGATATTTTTAATGCTCAGGGAATACCCAATAAATATATCATTTTTGAACAAATCATTTATTATCATTTCAGTATTGCCTTTCCAATTTGTACCAGTAGGATAAGACCAGGAGATTGGGTAAATAAAAATGTAAAAAAATTATGCGAATTTTATAAAGGATTTATATCTAAATTACAAAATCACAAATTCTCAAGATGACTTATAAAGATATAAATCAGAAAGGAAATGTTACAGAAAATGTATTTTGGATTACAATAAAAGTGTTAATTATAATAAAATAATAAAATCAAATAAAAAAAGTAAAACAATGTGGAACATTTTCAATAGAGAAATTAATAAAAAATCCTGTATACAAGATATAATATTCAGGTCACAGGATGATAACGTAATTGAAGAACCAATAGGTATAGCGGATACTTTTCTTAAACAGTTTACCAGTCTCAACCCATGCAGTTTCTGAGTACAGGCCAAATTGTAATTTTCCTACCATTTTTCTTCAGCAGGTTGATGAGAGTGAGGGTTACAGGATTATCCTGAATCTTCCAAATAAATACTCGGCCGGGCTAGATGAACTTCCTGTAAATGTACTAAGGGCTGTGGCCGAGTTTGTCTGTGTGCCACTGTGTCACATAATCAACGAAAGTTTTTTATCTGGTACCTTTCCTGGCAGTTTTTGAAAAGCAAAAATTGTTCCCATTCACAACAAGGGTGATAGACAGAGTTGTTTAAACTATCGGGATGTGTCCTTGTTACCAGCAGTATCAAAGGACATTGAGAAGACTATATATATCCGACTAACAAACTTTTTAAACAGGCACAATATATTAAATAAGCAACAATTTGGATTTAGACAATCAAGTTCTACAGATGCATGCAATCTTTAACACGTTCAAATTTATTTATGACAATATAGACAAAAATCAACAGGTAGCTGGCCTTTATTTTGACTTGTCAAAGGCCTTTGATAGGCTGGGCCGTCAACGACTGCGCAAGTGTCACAGTCATGATCTAAGGGGCATTTGCGGTAACTTGTTACAGTCATATTTAGAGAACAGAACTCAGGTGGTATCTATAGTTCGGGGGCGGGTAAATCATATTTTTAAAAAAAGACATCTGTAATGCAGGCTGTTCCGCAGGGTTCAATTTATTAAAAAATCAAAATTTCAGTAAGAAATAAAGAAATCTATCTGCTTCGACATCGAGGTCGGTAGGTGGCAGATCTGCAATATCCTACCAACATACCTTGAAATTTATATTTTATATATTACTTGTTTCCTGTGAATGTTGCTCTCGGTCCGATATAGCTCCACTGACGAGACCATGGGGTGGTCGAAACGCGTATGGAGAGAAGATCAAAGTGGTATTTGTAGGAAATAAACTGTTTGTATATATTTTTTCCTTTTCTCTGCCTGAAAGGAGAATACATATATATCCACTAGAGTTATTCATTTTAGGAATTTTACCTTCTAATTTTGTAAATAAAAGTGACTGCATGTAAGATACGATTGGTCTTAAGGGTACATTTTTTTTAAGGAACAAGTTTGAACACAGGGGACATTGGTAAAATAATAAAAGAGTGAATATACAAATTTGATAATCCCCCAACAATAGTGGTATGTCGAAATGTATTGCCCTGCCTTATAAAAAGGGACATTCAGAAAAAAAATTAAACATATTCTGGGCCAACATATTATCGTTGTCTGCGACAAAGCACAAAATAAATTAAACTATTTATTTACAAAATTGAAAAGTAATATCCCTAAAATGAATAACTCTAATTTTGTATATTCAATTCCTTGCATCAATTGCCAAAAAAATATATAGGAATAACCACACAGTTACTTAAAAATGGGCACAAATTTAAGAAGAATGCTTTATTTCAACATGTACGAGAAACAAGTCCTTTCTTTGACTACAACAATACAATAATAATTAAATGAGATCACAATTATAACAAATTGAGTGGAAAAGAAATGATGGAAATAAAAAGAGAAAAAAACGCAGTTAATGATAGAATTGATATAGGTAACCTGAATCACATTTACATAAATCCAATTATAAAAAATAATATAAATTCTTAAAATTTAATAAATAGGAATATCCTCTTAAAACATTATATTTTACCAGTTAAAAATAAGGAGTCTATGAGTAACGAATGAAAAAATAATTTAATAAAAAAAAGAATAGTTTTTCCAATACCACAATCAGTACAGTTTATTATTCAATATTCAAATAAAAATTGCAAGTTCAAGGTGCGTACCAATATATTTTTGTGAAAATTGAATTATTTTTAAATTACATTAACTTTTAATTGTTTTCTAATTCTCTTTCTTAGAATCTAACAGCCAGATTCACTAACAATGACAAATGTGACAGTAAGTCAAGCAAATTTTAAACTCTAAAAATAAAAGCATAAAAAATTATTTTGTTTTATTACTCAACCTGCAAAAATGGAGAACATTATTTGTTTACGGAATAAAATTATTTCTCCTAAATATTTCAAGGCTTTGTGGCTAGGTTCTTATCCTTAATATCCCTATATAAGCGTTTATTTGTTGACATATCTAATATAAATTATGACAATAGCATAAGCAAAGCAAAACTGGTCCACTGTAAGATTTAAACCATATTTTATGTCATTTTAACTTTTTAGTTGTTTGACAAGGAAAATATTATTATTAAATTAAGGACAATAATGAAAAAAAACCTTTTTTGAAAATGCCTTGACCAAAGGCGAAACGTCTAAACATGTTATTTTTTTAACGTCTTCTTATGAACTTTATCTCAAGAACACAAAAAAAAGATTGAGACAAATATCTCATAGGTCGAAGTACAATCGTTATTAATTTGAATAGTTTTCTAGAAAAAACAATTCATATCAAATTTAAATGAAACGATGCAGATAAGATACAGACAAAATTAGTACAAATTGTATCTGCTTTGTTTTTTAAGTTTGAAATACAAAGCGATTAAAGTTATAAATAAAATTCACAATATTATCACGATATAAGGTTGAACAATGGCATCCGGTACCACACTAAACTGCTTTCGGGTGACATTTTCTCAAGGTTACCGAAAACTTTGGTTAGCGCAAAGCCAACAGGACCCACTTGGTATTTAAATTCTAATGTGTTACGATTTTAGGGTTACACCTCCCTAAAAAGTGTCGGAAAACCTGTATCATGAATTTCCAAACACTTTCTTCTTTTTAATTCAATTTAACTTCAAAAGTTTTACCTTTGAATTTGAGGTCCTGTAAAAATCTTATAAGATAATTTATCTTAAGATATTGGAAATCGTCACTTTCAGAGTTAAGTTAAAGTTTTCAATATTCTTATTTTTGTATGTAAGGGAGGCAAATCATTATCTTCCTTTTGTACTAATAAATATGGAGCACATACTTAGTTCCTGATATAAAATTTTTCCTTGAATGCCAAGCTTGTTTTAGAAAAGTATCCAATCTGCCACGGCTGTCCCAAAGACGTAAAAAGCAACAGTACTTATTTATACACCATGTTGCAACACCTTGAAAGTCTGCTATTTTTTCCATAAGTACTGTTTATATTTTATTTACTCCAGTACAAGTTGCAGATTCTTATTTTTTCTCTCAGAAACGGTATTGTTTTCAGAAATACATGGATATTTGTTACTCTATCTCACTTTAAATCTAATTTTGAAAGAATCTCCATGTTTGGATGTCATATTTAATGCTCAATCTTTAAAGAACTCATTTATATCATTATTGTAGGGAAAAACAGCTTTCAGCTCGGATGACTAAATCGTAATAAGTCGTGATATCTAGTATAGCGGACCAGCGGACAAGGAAATGCAACGGTGATAATGGGCATCGTAACGTACGACCAAAAATCGGAGATATCTTGGAAAAAGGAAAATATAAACAATTACCTCGTGAACCTACTAAATCTATAGAGTCGAAAATCTACAGAATACTAAGAAAATACCAAGACCATATACCTGACAACCTACTATCGGTGCCCACACCATACTACAGTAAGCCACCACATCTTTACAGACCACCAAAAATTCATAAAACGAACATACCATTGTGGCCAATAACCAGCTCCAGAGGATTCCCAACAAATGCACTGGCGAAGTTTCTTTTAAAAATCATACAACCTTTAGAAGGTAAGACGAACACACATGTTAAAAATTCTGCATATTTTGTGAACATTATTAGTAGCATCAATCTAAAGCCAGACGACAGACTAATAAGCTTTGATGTGGAAAGTCTGTATTCTAATGTACTATTGGGGGAATCACTAGACATAATTAAAACTAGACTTTCAAATGATACCACTTTATCAGATCGAACCACGTTACCACTGGACGGGGTGATGGATCTTTTAGAGTGTTGCCTGCGTAGTGCTTACTTTCAAGTAAAGGACAGGTTCTACGCTCAGGACGACGGGCTTCCGATGGGTTCTTCACTCTCTCCAGTCGTCGCCAATATATATATATATATATATATATATATATATATATATATATATATATATATATATATATACATATATATATATATATATATATATATATATATATATATATATATACATATATATATATATATATATATATATATATATATATATATATATATATATATATATATATATATATAATGGTTCGAAACTATGCCATAGAAACGCCAACAGTAAAACCGAAAGTCTGGTTGAGATATGTCGATGTTTCCTTCATCATATGGAAGGGCAATGATCAAGAACTTAATGATTTCTTGGAACATCTAAATAACATTCGACCTACAATTAAGTTTTCTATGGAAAAAGAGGTAAATGATCAATTGCCGTTCCTAGATGTCATGGTGAATCGCTCAAACGAAACTATTAAAACTTCAGTATATAGAAAGCCAACACATACTGGACAATATCTTAATCATAATTCCAATCTGTTGTAACAAAACGGGGAATTATACGCAACCTCTATAATCGTGGTATATCTATATGCAATAATGCCGATTCATTGGAAAAAGAGGTAGCAAATATTAAATCCGATTTACAACAGAATGGTTATCCTTTGAAACTAATTGACGATGTTATAAATAACTTTAGAACAACGAACACTGGACAGCAAGAAACACATTCCTTCTTCACAATTCCGTACATTAAGGAAACTTCGGGGAAAACAAGATGAATTGCCAGTAGTTATAATATAAAAACAGCCTTTAAATCAGGGCATATACTTAGAAATCCTTTAACAAAAACAAAACCAAAAAGTACCGATAAGAAAGAATGTGTTTACAAAGTTCCATGTGAGTGTGGTGAAATGTATATTGGAGAAACCAAATGACCACTAGAAGTTAGAATTAAGGAACATAAAACTCAAACATAAAAAGGGGAAACATCGAGATCAGGTATTGCAGAACACGTCTGGGATAAACAACACCATATAAAATGGTCTGAGGCTGTGGTAATATATATCGAACCCAACATGAAAAAAGAAAATTTATAGAATCAGCTTACATCAAAAACAATAATGGAATCTTAAACCGAGTGTTGAGATACCTAATCTTTGGCAACCACTACTTCGTAACATCAAATCATTGAGGTGTGTACAGTGAGGCGAAACTTTGCGCTTCAGTGGACACATTCCCTATATAAGCTCATAGTCTTAAGACAAAACAGTCAGTTTATACTTGATAATGATTAGAGATACAACCTAATCGAAACGTCGTAAAAATAAATAAAAATAAAGTTTGTTTGAGACCGTTGAGAAGAACATATTTTTAGAGTTATTAGAGGGAAGGGGGAAACAGAAATTGAAAAATATATTACAGCTGTAATATCAGGTTTTAGTAAGTTTTAAGATATAAAATATGTTTTTGTATATTTTATTACGGAATTATTTTTAAAAAAATAAACAAGTTTTTTTTATTTCATCTATTTACAATTACAGACAGTTGGAGTGGTTTTAAATCTATTTCCATTGTATATTATGAATTTAATACTTATTGAGTGTTCCTATCTAGTTAGTATTCTTAAAATTGAGAGATATGAATGATCGATTAGAAAAGTCCATACTTTAGAAATTAGATAAATAAGGACTGGGTGATTTTTTAGTGACAGTTGATATTCAATATGATCTGGTACAACGTATTTTTGCTGGCGGTAGTTGTCGCTGCTGTTCCACCAAGCCAAAAATTGCACCCATTATCCGATGAATACATTCAACAAATTAATAATGAAAAATCGACATGGACGGCAGGAAGAAATTTTGAAATTGACGAATATGAATTATTTAAAGTATTAGCAACTGGAGTTAAGGGAAACAATGTACCTAAAATATATAAAAAAATTCATAATGAAGATGAAGATATACCCGAATCTTTTGATTCACGTGAAGCATGGGCTGAATGCGCCGATATTATTGGTTTAATTAGAGACCAATCCAGATGCGGGTCATGCTGGGTAAGTTCAACTTTTTCCTTTTATTTTGTTATAAATAGTATTGATTTAGTCAATATTTGGTAAAGCCTTGAATCAATTAATCAAAAAAAAAGATTCTCAGAACGTCCCTATATTAGCCTCAGCCTTGATAATTAGATCTAAGAGGGAGTTGTCCAGGTGCTTCTCATATCTCCGTAATGCACAGGTAGACTAATCTCTTGAATTTACGAAGTTTTATATTGTCCTATTCCTGAGCGGTTTTTCTCCATCATACTACCAAGTCATAGGTTATCATGGTCTTACCGCTGGTATGTACAATCAGTGTATAATGTGTGATTTTAATCCCCATATTTGGCTTAGCGTTCTTTTGCTAAAGTAATGGCTATTTTACTTTTGGTTATAATAAATGTTCCTGGTAATATTTGCATCAAGGATTAATTCTTGGTTCAGCTATAGATATGTATCAAAGAGAGTTATTATAAGGAGTTCTTTAGTGCCATCTACTATAATCAGAGCTTCTTGAATAAGTTTTGGTAGTATTTTGCCACGCTACCCCACGATGAGTACAACTGCATCATCAGCATCCCATAGGAGAGGGGTTAGCACCCTTCCCTGTGACAAGTTTCCGGCTACCGATATTTCTATGATTTTCTCCAACAATATTCTGATGAAAAAGTATACATTTTCTAAACTTTCTTGAACTCTTTGTTTGATTATCCCTAGATATAAGTTCGTTATAATAAGGACTTCCCCTTGTGTGCCCATTGTTTTTATGACCCCTTAAGCATTCCAAAAAGCGAAAGCTATTGCAGCAGAAATCTGCACTTTGAATTTTTAAGGTGGTGAAGGATCACGACGGTTTCATTTTATACTAGGACTTCTAGTTTTAAGTTTGTAGTAATGGATCCATGTATCATCCACCATTCTAAAACTCTCTTAAACATATTATTTGTCCTTTTCAAATCCCGGTCATGAAATTTTTCAAATCACTGCGAATTCACATTTGAAATATTCTTCATAACCGAGATATCTATCTTGCGGATAAGTTTTTTCACATATTAATATATTGATAAAGTGTATAGACAGTACATGATCAGTGCGTTTTCCCAATTGAACTTCATCGTTAGTCATCTGTCTTACAAAACAGGGTATGTGCTCTATTAATGTTTTCTTGTGTCGCATCGCAACATTTGCTTGAGCTCCATCTGTATGTTCATCTTCACCTTAAGTTTTACCACCAAGTCAGAACATAACCGGATCAAAATTATAGAACTGAATATTTCTAACATGGTTTTCGAATGTTTCGCGTGTGTGGCAAATAAACAGAATTTTACATTCAATAATGGAAGACAAACAGTATGAATAAATGATACTAGATCGATTTGGCTCTTTACATCCCATCATAGCTATAGGTCATTTGAGGCCGATCGCCTTTGCGAATCCAAGCTGCCTCATTAGTTGAACTTGCCTAACTGCTTCCGGTAACAAAATTGTATCTCCGAAATATCTCTCTCTCAGTCCGTTGAGTGCTGGGCACTCTCTGAGGATAAGGTCATCCTCCTCCAAACACCATCTGCACGTTGGGTCGTCTTCGACACCGATTCCATGAAGATGACCCCTGAAGTGACAATGCTCTGTCAACAATCCCACCACAATTCGCAAGGAGAGAAGCTCCTTAGCATGCCCTGCGCTAGGCCCAGTAATATGTTCCTTAGCACATCTTATTCCAGGAGGTCCCCTCCACGATTCAATAAATTTGCTTTTCACAGCAAAGATTTTAATTCTCTTTTGTCAATAGCAATTGGGACAGGTACTATTGGTTGGGGTCCATACGGTTCAGTTGCCGAACCCAACTTTGCCAGATGGTCTGCTTCCTCATTCCCGCGTAGGCCCGATCGACCCAGGACCCATATGAGTCTGACTGTGCAGCCGTTCCTTGTCATACCATTCAGTACGTCCTTGCACAGAGTCACCAGTCGCGAAGTTACGACACTGGACTTCAGTACCAATATCGCAGCCTTACTGTCTGAGCATATATTTATTACCCTATTCCTGTCTATATCCCTCTCACAGAGATGGGAATACTGCCGAATAGCATAAATTTCCTGTATGAAAATTGTCGCACATTGTCCGAAAGGGTAGTACTCTCTGACTCCTGTGCTTCTACCGAATACTCCGGCTCCAACTCTTTCGTCTTGTCGAGATCCATTAATATACCACCAGGATCCATTTTTCGGAAGATTTTGTTCTTCCTCCCAATCCTCTCTACTTAGCAGAAATATCTCCAGGGAAAGGATGGGTTTTACAGGCGGCGTCATGTAATCTGTCCGCATTGAGAGTGATGGACATCTCTCCACGCCCCAGACACCTGAGTAGTCGCCCGTTCCAATTCCAAGATGTCCCAGGCAACTAAGACGATAAACAATCTTCAGGGTCTCGTTCTCTGTGTAGAGAATATATGGATCAGCCCAGTATTCATGTGCATCAATATTGCATAATTTTCAACAAATAAGAAGAAATTTTGTTAAAATCTAAATTAAATGCCGGATATGTCTAAAAAAAAATATAACCGGACGATTAGGAATCTAAAATGGGCCAAAGTATAAGAGCAAGAGCTCTTAGATGTTTATTCGGTGCAGCCATCGATTGTCCCAAATTTGAACTTTTTTGTTTTTAAGATATTGGCTATTGCATATGGCGAGGCAATATCTAATGTAAATTAAATAATAAAGCTTAACTGACAGTGGCTCAAGAATATTCCTTACAGAATAATGTTGTTGAATGTATTTCATATACAAGAATATTTTTTAACAACGTATTTTTTTAGGCATTTGCTGCTGTAGAAGCAATGTCCGACAGGATTTGTATTCATTCTAATGCATCAAGAAAATTATTAGTTTCTTCCCAGGATCTCGTTACATGCGGAGATGCCGGAGGATGTGATGGTGGATGGCCTTTCATGGCATTTGAGGCATGGATTGATGATGGAATTGTAACTGGAGGATTGTATAATAATACTTCGCAGGTATGGTTTTAGAATATTATATTTGGCCTGTTCCTTGGGAAAATGATATTAAATTAAAAGTATTACTAATTCCAGGTAACAGATGAGGTATATACATATTAAGTAATTAATCAAAACCCTTTTTAATTAAATCTAGGGCTGCAAATCGTATTTTTTGCCTCCATGCGAAGATCACCCTAACAAATGCACTGACTATGTTGATACACCTCGATGTACAAAAGTCTGTGACGATTCTTCACTGAAATACGAAGAACAAAAAACTTTTGGAAAAGACATGGGCGCAGTATCTGGAGAAAAACAAATTCAACTTGAAATTTTAAAGAATGGTCCCGTTGAAGCTACTATGACTGTATATACCGATTTTGCTAATTATAAAAGTGGTAGGTTTTCCATGAATATTAATTAAATCAGGACATCATTGTCTTCTGGTAAAGTTCGAGCAAAAGCTTACGGTTCATAAAAATGGATCTTCTAATTTAAAAAAGTGTAGATTACGGCAGAAGAACTTGTGACATATATGTAACAAAATTCCTTTTCCTCTTTTTCCATTCATACCGATAGGCAACATTTTAATAACATTACGAAATGTTAATAGTAAAAGAATGGTACAGCATAATTCAGAGTGTCCGCAAAATACGTGTACAATATTTGATGATAGACTTTTGACGTCAAAATAGATCGAATTAAGCCAACTTAGTTATATCCGATACTGTTCCTGACTTCTTTGATGATCTAAAAGATCTACTGTGGTATGGTTTCATGTGTCTTTATGGTCTCTATAAAGTATAAAATTTTAATTAAATTATACAAGTCGGTTCAAAACTTAGAGTCGATGAAGTAAATCGCTGGGTACCCCTTTAGGGCTCTGTATCTCCGTTAAGGGGCACTTTAGGAATTCTTTTCTATAAAAAAGTAGAGTTATTTTGACCTCCCCTATATGCTTCCGCGAAATTTGTAGGTGCTGTACCGACACCCTGTATATTATTGTACAGAATAACTAGAAATAAGTTATCCGACCCCAATCAAATAGCACTGACTAAAATTAAAGAAACCTCATGAAAGTGTGTATTTTCGTTATTCTGTTATTATCATTCGTTTAAAGTGAAGTTGTTTCTAAAAAGATAATTTTTTCAGGTATCTATCAACGAACCTCTGAAGCGTATCCATTAGGGGGTCATGCTATCAAAATTCTCGGCTGGGGAATAGAAAATGATGTAAAATACTGGCTAGTTGCTAATTCATGGAATGAACGTTGGGGAGAAAATGGATATTTTAGGATTATTAGAGGACAAAATGAAGTAGGAATTGAAGGGTCAGTTACTTTTGCATTGCCAGATTTTAATAAATTTTAGGATGTAATAGTAAATATATACTTAATTTAAAAAATTGTCCTTTTATTTCTTGACAAAGATGAATTAAAGAAAAATTCTAGTATTTAATGAAAGCATTTACTACATATAATAAATAATTGTTTTTTTTTTTGCATATTTGATGTTATTTTGCAAAAATTAAATATAGTCGAAAGGCCTCATGAATGGTGAAATCTAGATAAAATTTTTTCAGACCATCAAGAGAATAGAACCTTTTTGAACTGATTATGACTATTTGAGTGAATATGTCATATTAAGTTAATTTTTTGCATCAATAATCAACAAGAAACATAACGAAATAAGTATAGATAGTGGTCTAAATAACGATTTTTAACAAACGAATAATTTTTTATATAAATACATTATATACGCAATCTACATTTCTGTGAATTTCACATGCTTTATCAAATTTTTTGTTAAATCAGTCGAATTTAATTTCATTTGATGTGGAACTCAATTTTTTCCTGCATTGCAAATTACATGTTTGATGATATAGAGATTTGAACGCACGAGTCACGCTTATACTGGAGTGTCCTTTTTTTTCTAAATTTTCAAAATTAGTAACTAATTCCTTTGATCTCCGGAAAGATCTCAAATAATAATTTATTTTAGTAAAAAGGGGCACTAATTGTAATTGAACCTTTAAATTTCTTTGAGACCAATATAACCTCACAAGCTGATTTTGTAATTTAATTTAAAATAGATATTTGCACTGTTTTATAAAATTAGTTAGTGTGTAGATTATTTTCTTTATGAAAAGATACGGTGGAAAAACCGGCTTTCTATAGGAACCACTCTAACTAAACAAAAATTGCATTCACCCAGTAAACACACGCACGATGAACCAACGTATAAAAAAGTTGTAACCAAACGTTATGTTTTGGTCAGGAAGCCATGATCAATTAATTGTAAGTAAAATATCGCGGTAAACAGCGCTGTTTATAAAATTGAATAATGTTTCATTAACTAGATGAAGTAAACATAAAATCAATGTTGTTAGAACGTCGAATAAAGTTAAAATCAACTAGATAATATAATCATATACATTAAATTCATTAAATATCAAAGGTGTTCTATCTTAAAAGGTGGATAATATATATATAGTTTTTCTTCATAATGAGTATTTTCTTCGTTTTATATCTGTGCTCTAATAAGACAGATTTGGGAAAAAAAAGAAAATAACAAGCAACTTTTGCTAAATCATCCCTTTGTCCCTTCAAAAATCAATGCAATAATAAAAACTAAAACATCAAAATTAATTGTTTATTTGTCGCATATCGATCAGAACACTTTATTTCGAGGTTTTCCCTGAATTTTTCTATACCCTATATAAAGATTTGTTCCTGACGAATAACACAAACTATAAGAATATTATAAGTAAAACAAAATTTGCCAACTAAAACACCTTACTTCCATAGCAACCAGATCCGCTGAAAAATACAAACCTTTTAGTAAATCTAACTGCAAAGATTTATTTAACTATGATTTAAACAAATATTTTTAAAATTAGCAAACTTCTCTATTAAATATATATATATATATATATATATATATATATATATATATATATATATATATATATATAAATATGTAGATAAGTTTTTGTCCGTGTAATTTAAAGTAAAATAGAATAAAATATTGGCGAAGCGGACAGCGGGCAGCGCGTTTCGTGTACTCGATTTTACATATTTCTGTTTTAATTCACCGTCGCGCCACCATATGACGGTTCTCTTACAAACTTTGTTAGTCTGTGTGGTTCTTGTATTATCAAGTGGACCATCGAGATGTCGCCTTTGTCGTCTTATTTGCCGTATTTTGATTATAAATGTGGCTTATACGATGCAAAGGCGAGATGATGGTTTGTACCGACTGCGGTGACCTGACGAGTCTCATATTAGGACGAAACAGCGCTGTCGCCATCTGTCGGACCCGGAGTTTTTCCATATTTTGGAGTGCTCCGCACTTTTTAATACGAGAATCATGTAGATTGACAAATTTTCACGTCCGCTTCGCCAATATTTTATTCTATTTTATTATATATATATATATATATATATATATATATATATATATATATATATATATATATATATATATATATATATATATATACGTTAATGCGGATTTCACGGATTCCTCCCTGTGAGATGCAATAGCAGTGGATATATCCACATTATGCCGTTGTAGTGCTGAAATCACATTCAGCAAACATACAACTATATGCAGCTCCGCGTATGAATGAAGTAAAATGCGAACAGTAAATGCAAACTTCTCTCCATCATATCCTTTCTGTGTTAGAGGTTGCACAGTTAGAATAAATTGTTATAAAACGAAATTTATCCTATTCCACCACCATCGAGATGATGGCCTACCTGTACCACCATACCGAGAAGAAAGTCAAAACTTACCCTCCCCGCCACAGTGATACGGCAGAGGTACATGTTTCGTCTCTACTAGACTCATCAGGGTACCGACATGCACCTGGCTGTGCAAAGGACAGATCGGAAGGAAGCATGCACATACTGAACGCGGCTTCTCCGGCCTCCCGCCGGATGGCGTATATACGTTAATGCGGATTTCACGGATTCCTCCCTGTGAGATGCAATAGCAGTGGATATATCCACATTATGCCGTTGTAGTGCTGAAATCACATTCAGCAAACATACAACTATATGCAGCTCCGCGTATGAATGAAGTAAAATGCGAACAGTAAATGCAAACTTCTCTCCATCATATCCTTTCTGTGTTAGAGGTTGCACAGTTAGAATACAACGGCATAATGTGGATATATCCACTGCTATTGCATCTCACAGGGAGGAATCCGTGAAATCCGCATTAACGTATATACGCCATCCGGCGGGAGGCCGGAGAAGCCGCGTTCAGTATGTGCATGCTTCCTTCCGATCTGTCCTTTGCACAGCCAGGTGCATGTCGGTACCCTGATGAGTCTAGTAGAGACGAAACATGTACCTCTGCCGTATCACTGTGGCGGGGAGGGTAAGTTTTGACTTTCTTCTCGGTATGGTGGTACAGGTAGGCCATCATCTCGATGGTGGTGGAATAGGATAAATTTCGTTTTATAACAATTTATTCTAACTGTGCAACCTCTAACACAGAAAGGATATGATGGAGAGAAGTTTGCATTTACTGTTCGCATTTTACTTCATTCATACGCGGAGCTGCATATAGTTGTATGTTTGCTGAATGTGATTTCAGCACTACAACGGCATAATGTGGATATATCCACTGCTATTGCATCTCACAGGGAGGAATCCGTGAAATCCGCATTAACGTATATACGCCATCCGGCGGGAGGCCGGAGAAGCCGCGTTCAGTATGTGCATGCTTCCTTCCGATCTGTCCTTTGCACAGCCAGGTGCATGTCGGTACCCTGATGAGTCTAGTAGAGACGAAACATGTACCTCTGCCGTATCACTGTGGCGGGGAGGGTAAGTTTTGACTTTCTTCTCGGTATGGTGGTACAGGTAGGCCATCATCTCGATGGTGGTGGAATAGGATAAATTTCGTTTTATAACAATTTATTCTAACTGTGCAACCTCTAACACAGAAAGGATATGATGGAGAGAAGTTTGCATTTACTGTTCGCATTTTACTTCATATATATATATATATATATATATATATATATATATATATATATATATATCACCATTCTCAGCGTCAACTACCGTTTCCTACTACGGTGCAGTACGGTAATGTAGGCTCATTTATGCCCATGTTTTTCAGTCTTTAACTGTCTGGGACCAGGTTGTTTCTGCCAATTTTCTGATGTCATAATGCCATCCGACATCAGGCGTCTTCTTAATATCTTGGATACCACATAATCGTCCTAGTGGTCCATCTATTGTATCAGTTTCCTGAGCTTTCTGTCGTATCTACTCTATTCTTTTACGATCCCTTTTAGTTATTCCTATATGCCTGATTCCCCCTGATGAATAGTAATTATATTAAGTCTAAAGATAAGAAAGACATTAAATAGTTATATTAATAATATTAATTAATAAGGTTATTACCCATACTTTCACACTACTCCGTAAGTACGATGAAAACATGCATGTCTGGCACCTATTTTGAACTCATTACACCTTTTCTCACTTTCATCCACAGAATATACAATAGATCCATCTTTATTAGACATACTTCCCATATTTTAACTTTCATCTCCTCTTCCTTTTTTGCATACCACCTGTATAAGCTTATATTTGTCATACTGGTTCATTGACTTAGGACACGCATGTTGACATTTGCATAAAATTAATAAATATAAAAAAATATAATTTTAAACAACTAAACTCCTCAGCTTGTCAAATTTCGATCACTTCCATTTTGTTAAGCAAAAATGTTACTTATAATTATTAACTATTATGTTTCAATTTTCTATTGAGTAATTTTTTTCCTGTTTTTAAATTTAACTCACATTGGTGAGTTTACTCTAAAATATAATTAGAGTAATTTAATATTAATTCACGTATTAATTGTAGATTGTCCTAATGAAGAGCATAAAAAATACTCGAAAGCTTGACTCACAAAAAAGGGTTTTCTTTAAGCTGTAGCCATAAAAAACTGCAACCTCACAAACTTTTTCATATATATATATATATATATATATATATATATATATATATATATATATATATTTCGACATTGGTAATTAGATCGTTGCATATTTCTTTTGCATTTGCTACGTTAATTTTTATACCTATTTCCTTACTAGCTCTGTTGAGGTCATTAATTTGCTCTTGCAATTCTTCAGGATTTTTAGCCATCAGAATTATGTCATCAGCGAATTTTAGATGGCTTAGGTCTTCTCCATCTATACATAGACCTTTATTATTTCAGTCTAATTTCTGAATTATATTCTCTAGGATTGCTATAAAGAGCTCCGGGGATATTATGCCTCCTTGTCGAACTTCTTTTTGCGTAGGAAATTTTGGGGTATTCTAATATATTTACTCTAGGTGTGGCCCTTCTACATATGTTAGCTAATATTTCTACAAACGGTTCGTCTACTCCTTGATCGACTAGAGCTGCTTTAGGATATACCGAATCAAAAGCTTCCTCAAAGTCTATGAATGCTAGCGTTAGTGGTTGATCATATTCTTTTGTGCGACTCGTTATTTCTCTTAGTATTTGAATATGATTCAGTGTACTGAAACCACTTCTAAAGTTTGCTTGCTCTCGAAGTTGTGCATAATCAGGAGTGCTCTGTATTCTTTTGTTAATCATTTTTGTGAAAATTTTGTATATTACTGGTAGCATGCTAATTGATCTATAATTTCTGATATCTTCCTTGCTATCTTTCTTGTAAATGAGAATTTTATTGGCACTACTTCACCGTTTAAGAATATGTCTTGCTTTTAGGCACTCTGTATATATTGTGGCTAGGATTCTCCAAGTTAATTTCTCAGTGTGTTTTAGAAGTTCGACTGTTCTTAATAGCTTACTTTATTTCATCCACGAGACCATCTGGAACGTCTTCTTCAACTGCAGTTACCTCTTCCCCTACTTCTTGTATTGCTGGGGCTCTGTACAGGTCCTCATAAAATTTGATTACGTATTCTATTATTTCGTCCCTATTTGTAATGCTTTCACCATCTTTTATCAATTCTATTATCTGTTTTCTGTCGACTGCTATCGTACTTTTAGTCTTTTTGTAGCTATTTAGAATTTTAATTGCGTTTTCTACAAGCCTTTCGCTGTAAGTTTTTGTATCTTCTGCAATATTTTTCCTTTTTTCATTATTGTTTTGTACAGTTCTGTGTATTCTATTCTGTGTAAATTGGAGTTAACTTTCATTTGTCTGCGGTCTTTTAGAAGAGCTTTTATTAAGCTAGTTATGTCCAAGTTTTTCATTATTCCTAATTTTGTATGTGGAGGTGGCATAACCATATCTTCCTTTTGCACAACAAAAATGAAGGCTTCTTTTTGGAAAAGTAAAAATCAACGTGACAGCTGTGCCAAAGAAGTAAAAAACTACAATAATTATTGTAACCCTGCTGCATTCTTAGAACAATTGCAAAAACTTTAAAGTATGCATGTATTTTCCATAAATATGGTTAGTGAAAATCTCTTGGATGTGACAACGTTTACATATTGGACAACGTTTACATATTTTCAACGATTGACTAAAAATTGAGTACTCTTCATTCATGTCGCTACTCTTAACCGTATAGACGATTATGCAGACAAAATGTTAGGATAGGGTTAAAGAATGTTGATAAATTACGAAGTCATGCAATGAACTTTAAGGAGAAAATGTTTCTTTTTAGGATAATTAGAGGGCAGAGTAAAGCAAAAATTGAAAAGTTCATATATGGTCATATAAAAGTATTTAAAATTATTTTTTTTATTTATTTATCCGTTCATAATCATTGGTAGACAGTTGAAGTGGTTCCAAATCTTTTTTCTTTGTTATTAATGACTTCAATAAGTATTGTGTTTCTTCTTTAAGCTGGAAACAATCGATCGATCGAGTGGTATTCTTAAAACTGAGAGAAATGAATGATCGATTGGAAAAATTAATACTCCAGAAATTAGATAAATAAAGATTGGGAGATATTTTATTGACAGTTGATATTTAACATGATTTTGTACAGCGTATTTTGGCTAATAGTAGGTATCGCTGCTACCCCGCTAAGTCAAAAATTGCACCCGTTATCAGATGAATACATTCAACAAATTAATAATAAACAATCAACATGGAAGGCAGGAAGAAATTTTGAAATTGACGAATACGAATTGTTTAAAGTATTAGCAAATGGAGTTAAAAATACCTATGTACCTAGCATATACCAAAAAGTTCATAATGAAGACGAAGATATACCCGAATCTTTTGATTCACGTGAAGCATGGCCAGATTGTGCAGATATTATTGGTTTAATTAGAGACCAGTCCAGATGCGGATCATGTTGGGTAAGTTCAACTATTTTTTTATTACATTATTTAAATAATATTGATGCAGTCAATATTTCATATGTATTAAATCATCAAATAAAACAAAAAATATAACATATTTCGCAGACATGAAAACTTCGTTAAATATATATTCAAAGTACTTTGTTACGAAGTAGACAGAAAGAGTACACGGAACATCAGAGTATTATTTTGATTTCTTTAATAATTTCAATCTTTACGGATAACTAAATATTCTATTTGATAAACATCAATTAGAATATAGCTCTTAATAGTTAAAATATTATAACTGTTCAAAACAACAAAAAGGCTTGGATTTCAATTAGAAATGAAACCATTCGAATAATCTTACTGAAAATCATGGTTCTTGGGTTTAGACCTTGTCAAATTAGAATTATTATCCGATGTTTCGCCTATGAATGCACGAGACATCCTCAGGGATCTTTACTCAACAGGATTAGAACATTGAATGACCATCACTGAACAACAGTCTGATATTTATACTCTACTGGTGCTCAGCGATCTGTGATCTAGCGTTATAAGCGATTTTAACGTGTGATGTAAACTGTAACTTGTATGTCTATTAATATTATTTGAATATTTACAAATATCGATGGATTATCAAATTTTACGTTTAAAGAAACAACCCATTGTTACATATGAAAAACTTTCATTTCCATTTTACACTTTTTATAGCCATGATAAACATTTCGCTGATCAATGGCCGCCATATTGGATAAGTTATTTTAAATTTCGATATTTTGATGCAAGATTTGTAGTCAACGATATCACAGACTATCCTAACCGAACTTTCAAGTAGGTCGTACCCTTCTTATAACCATAATATGATGTACTCTTCTTTATAGCTATAATATGCATTTTGGTGGTTACTGGCCTCCATATAGGATCCGCTATTTTGAATTTCGATATTTGGTGATGTTGAAATAGAGCTGAGGTTATCTGTTTGTTTTTGAGGCTATTTTTATGTTCTTGGATTCTTGCTGATATGCTCCTGTTTTTCCTACAAACAATCCGACATTCCATCGACTTCGAAAAAACAAAAGAAATAGCACCAGTACAGAACTACAAGGTACGCGTCATAAGAGAGGCCCTAGAAATCGAAAAAGCGGGACAGCTAAATAAAAGAGACGATGCTATAAATTTTTCATCTACATGGAAAACATTAATAAAAAAATCAAGAAAGAAAACAAAAATTGCCCCCCCCCAATATCTTTGAGTCTAGGAAAATTAACCCGATTTTGCCTCTTAAACTAGGAAAGTTTATGTTGCTGGTACCTCCCCCCCCCCCCATCGTAACTTGGTTTTTTTTGCGATCGCCCCCCCCCCTAACAGCTTTCAATTCAAAAAAGTAGACCTGACCTTGCCGTTTACACTAGAAATGGGAATGTTGTTGGTGTCCTTACTTTCGCTTGCTATACTGTACTTTTGTGATATGACGCCCCCCCCCCCAAAAAAAAAAAAGAGAGGCTGCATCCGCATATATAGATAATCAATCGATATTTGTAAATATTCAAATAATATTAATAGATATACAGGTTATAGTTTACATCACACGTTAAAATCGCTTATAACGCTGGATCACGGACCTCTGAGCACCAGTGGAGTATAAATATCAGACTATTGTTCAGTGATGGTCATTCAGTGTTCTAATCCTGTTGAGTAAAGAAAGATGGTATCTGGGATGTAGCAGGTCGCTCATTTCCATTTTCAAACCATTCCAGATCGTATTTGGCGATCTTGTCGTTGTATTTTGGCCTTAGGTTGTTGTTGTTAGGTACAGCAATGTCAATTAGCGTAGTTCGCCCAGAAATTTCATCTGTTACTATAATATCCAGTCTATTATTAGCAACTGTCAGAACATTTCGATACCAATATAACTTGAACTGGTTGTTCTCAAGAATAGGCTGCCGATTTTATTTGTAATAAGGCCCTTTTTCTACCTGCAATATGTTTAATTTATCTGCTAACTCTTGATGGAGTATCTTTGCGGCTGAGTCGTGTCTTTCCTTTTACTCGGTTGCGGCAAACGCCTCGCGTCCTCCAGTTATGTGCTGGATTGTCTCTGATGTTCGACAGCCATATCTACATTGGTCGTTTTCTATTAAAGGATCTCTGATGATGAACTTCCGATAGTTCTTCGTCGGAATAACCTGGTCTTGGATAGCTTACAAGAATCCCTCCGTTTCCGATAACATCTGTCCAGAAATCAACCAGTAGTTCGACGCAGAGTTGTTGACATTGTCCTGAATGAACTCATTTGGATGCCATTCATGAAGTGGCTTCTGTAGCCAGACTTGTAACTTCTCTTGGTCTGTTCGGTGGTGAGAAGCAATATCCCGTTCCCTCAGCCGTAATTCATTTTAAATTATTTCTGAGATATAGCTGAGATCTTTTTCATTTTCAACCAATGACATATTTAGTAAAATAAAAATTTTCACATTTAATATTTAAGATATAAACAAAATGAAGTTTAGAATAATAGCTGTTATTGTAGGTTATAAATTTTGATTCAAAATATTTAATTTCTGAACACAAATTATTCTTAATATCGACTATGTTTATAAAGAAGTCATTAAATATATCAGCAATGTATTTTTCATTTTTGAAGCATTAATTTTTTTCAATAATAATATGCCATTATAATATGGGCTGGATTATATGACAGAAACTTGAAAACTTTAGCAACTTGTCAAAAAACTGTTTTAAAAATTTTATCTCATAAACCTCGTATATACTCTACAACTCTTTTATACGAAGATTCTGATATTTCTAACATACTTTATACATTGTCATGTCTTACTTATTTATCAAAAATTAAGGATTGTTTTTCGCCAATCTAACATAATCACTCAACGAGAATAAATGTAAATGAACAAATGTGCATACTCAGGTATCATAACTCACTTTGCTGTAGATTTGTTACATATTTTGTGCCAAAAATGTATGACATGCTGCTATGTTCCATTAAGATATTAACTCTTAAAAATGTGGGAAAGATTAGAAAACAAATTAAGCATTTTATATCTCAGAACAAGGAACTTTATGTAAGGTTGTTTTCTAACTCATGGATTCTTCCTCTTTTTGTTTCATATGTTTCGATGCACGAATAATTCAGTATTGTTCCTCTGGTTCCGGTGAGCTTCCACCCATATAAAGTCACGTACTATCTCACGTTGGAAGTGATCTCGGCGCAAAATTGACTTTCAGTTTAGGCGAGATCTCTGCTTAAGGTAGATGAAAATACTCTATATTTAAAACATATATGAGTATGCCTAACTAAGTTTAGAATAGACAAAATTTTAGATATGTTAGGAACTTACGAAATATTGTTATTTTTATCTTGTAATATTGTAATAGGTCCATAATAAAATCATTTATTGGTAACGTTGAAAAATTAATCAAAATTCAACATGGTTACATTCAATGAGAAATGTAATATCAACGACGGAAAGGTTGAGTCGACCTTGAAAAAACGTAAATGTGTTTATTGGGTTATATAATTACTTCCAACTTCTATACACTCTACCAAACGGTGCTTAAACATTTCTATGAGCTAGGTTTAAGACATTAAACCAAATTTTTCTATATTCTAAATAAAATAATAAAGCTTAAAAATATTTCAACTAGAATATTTTTACCTAATTAATTTCATGTTTCAAGATATTTTTTAGCAATGTACTATTTTCTAGGCATTTGCTACTGTGGAAGTAATGTCCGACAGGATTTGCATTCATTCCAATGCATCAAGAAAATTATTAATTTCTTCTCAGGATCTTCTTACATGCGGCGGTGCCGGAGGATGTCACGGAGGATCGTCTTTCTTGGCCTTTTTGGTTTGGATACAAGACGGAATTGTTACTGGAGGATTATATAATAAAACTGATGAGGTATAATTTTAAAATATTATAATTTTCCTATTTTTCGTACAAATGACATCACATTGAACGGTTTAATTAATTTTTAGTTTATACAGGGTGCCCAGAAAGTACCTACTAATTTCTCGGGAGCATACAAGGGAGATCAAAATAATCCTACTTAACGGAGATACAGAGCCCTAAAGGTGTACTCAGTGATTTACCTTATCGGCTCTAAGTTTTGAACTGACTTGTATGATTTAATGAAATTCTAATATTTTATAAAAACTCATTATACCATTCTACAGTAGATGTTTTACATCATCAGAGAAGTCAGGAACAGATTTGCAACCACAATAGTTTGGGCAAGTGTCATTTTAAAGAGCTGAAAAGGGATTTTTTAAATACTTTGGTCATTCCTCTTCAAAAACCATACTTTTAATTTATTTCGATAAAACTGGCGATTTTCGAGATAAATCGGTTTTTGTGCGAAAAATTCGAAAGTTACTAATACAAAATACAAACAGGTAAAAACAAAATACGTAGGGTGTGCTGATGTACTTTAATTTATGGGGAAGAATTCTTCGAAGGCAAAAAGATGTTATGCTGAAAGATTTACAACTCAGATACTGGCAGGTCCAGAAACCTTTCAAAGGGTTGATCGGGGCTCAATTAATTCACAGTGTTATTAAAATGCAAAAGAGTGAAAAAGTTTAAATGTTATTTTGGCAAATGTTTAATATGGGTTCCACGTACTTCAATATAGTTTCTTATTCTTCACTTCTGCATTGCAAATAATATTCCGACATTATTACGTGCTTCGTTAGAATGCTGTGCTATTCTCGCAAATAGTTCTTCTCTAGTATTTACTGGTGTTGAATGAACTAGTTCTTTTAGATGTCCCCAGAAGTAAAAGTCTAGGGGATTTAGGTCTGGAGACCTTGGTGACCATAAACAGGCCCACCTCGATGGCCAAAGACGTTTGTTAAAGGTTGACGTACTATACGGTTAAAATGAGGTAGAGCACCATCATGAATGTACCACATTCGCATTTTTCTATTAAGAGGTACGTCTTCCAATAAATTATTTAAATTTTGCTGCAAAATTGTAAATTGGGTCTTCCTTCCAAAACATAAGGACCTGTAAGGTTATTTCCGATGATTCCAGCCGCCCACACATTTATAATAAACCTTTGTTAGTGTTTGTTTGGAATTATAGCGTGGGGTTTTCATCTCCTGCTCTCCTGGGAGGGCCCTCACTGCCACGTCGCGGCAAAAATGACCCTGAATAAATCATGTAAAAAATTAATTCGTTAACGCTAATAAATATTTTCTAATCATCTTTTACTGGTTTCCTTTAGGCTCCGATAAACCCCCGAAAGTTTTTTGGATTTGACAACGTTCGAGCTGGAAATCTTTCGGCATAAAATATTCTTGCCTTCGAAGAATTTGACAGTGCTTCATCATAAATTAAATGCATATCAGGATATTCTGCGTAAGAATAATCTTTCATTTTTAAAATTATTTTTACTTGAAGACGGTTTTGACAAGTTCCGTCAATAGCAATTTTTTATGTAGATATTAACCATAATAATCTAATTTTTGCCTGTTTGTATTTTTGTGTTTCGCATAAAAACCGATTTATCTCGAAAACCGCCAGTTTTATCAAAATAAATTAAGAGTACCTTTTTTTTGAAAAAGAATGACCAAAATATTTAAACAATCAGTTTTCAGCTCTGTAAAATGACACCTGTCAAAAATGATGCCTAACGAGTGTGGCTACTACTATAGTATTGTTTAATGAGTCTTTATGGCCTCTATAAAATATTAAAATTTCATTAGATTATACAAGTCGGTTCAAAACTTAGAACCAATAAGGGAAATCGCTGGGTACCCCTTTAGTGCTGTATATCTCCGTTAAGCAGTATATTTAGGAGGTACTTACCGGACACCTTGTAAAAGCTCTTTTTAATAATATCTAGGGTTGCAAATCGTATTTTCTGCCTCCATGCGACGATCATCTTAACAAATGCAAGAACTATGTTGATACTCCTGAATGTTCAAAAGTCTGTGATGATTCTTCACTGAAATATGAAGAACAAAAAACCTATGGAAAAGACGCGGGCACAATAACTGGCGAAAAACAAATTCAACTTGAAATTTTAAAGAATGGTCCTATTGAAGCTACTATGGATGTATATCCAGATTTTGCTAGTTATAAAAGCGGTAGGTTTGATATGAATAATAAATTTGAATTTGAAATTACTGTCTTGTAAGAATTTTAATGACGTTATAAAGTGTCTATGACGAAACATAGTACTGCATTATCCATAAAGATGATTTATCTCTTTATAATGGTTTTAGTTATCATTCGTTGTCACGGTGCAAATTTCAGCTTAAATTCACTATGGCCAATTCACTTAATTTGTGAATGTGGATTCTTGCAAATACTCACGTTATGGACAACACAATATCATTTTCCTTAAGCATTTTTCATATATTCTTTGAATAAAAGCATACCATTCATTGCAGTTTTAGTTTTACTATATTATGAACCCTCGTAGTTCTATTTCTTTGTCAATTTCTTTTCCAGCTTGATTGCTTTTATTTTTCTGAAATTTGCCTACACGCTTACACTACAAAATATGGTTTTAAGTTAATTTCGTTATCAGTTCGACCGGTATATCTGTATTGATATTTTATCACACGATGATTGGTTGTTTTTTATGGATGACGAATTTACTGTTACCTTTTTTCAGAAAAATCTCGGTTTTCCTGCCTACTATTCATCCTTTTATTCTTTCTTATGACAATTTTCCTGAAAATATTTTCATTTGTTCCGTAAACTTGATTTACATTATGGGGCTTATGTTAGATAATATGTCACTTTCGAGTTCACATACAGGCTTTTTTACATCACTAACTGAATATTCTTTTAGGCAGTTTTTTGTTTGGTTGCAATTTTTGTTTTATAATTTTTGGGAGAAAATTTAGACAGATAACTTATTCTGTGCGGTATTGGACTCCTTTATCAACTGAGTTGTGTCTTTATTGACTACTGTTTAATGGACTGCTTTATTGACTAAGGATTTCTACCTTATTGACTAATGTACAGGGTGAGTCAACGATTGGATGAAGTAAGTTTGTGCCTTTTCGGTGAAATTTACAAAGAAACTCTATTTATCATTTGATACAGTTTATTTTTACGCAGATTTTAAAAATATTTAGGACTTTACAGGGTGAGCCAAAAAACTAGGACAGCATAAAGTTGTATTTTTTTAAATAGAACACCCTATATACGAATCATATTTTCGATTTAGCTTATAATTTTAAATCTTTTTTATTAAGGGTTTACTATAACAAAACTTTATAGTTTCTGAGATAATTAAGTTTAAAGAAAAAAAGTCACATTTTCAAGCATCAATTCAATCCTAAATAACGTTTTCAATTTTGTGACAAATATATTCAAATTTGGAATTTAGCAAGGCCAAGGACAAGTTAACATAATTTTTACCTAATATTTGCAATAAAAGCTACAGGGTGTTGAACACATCGGCTCAAATTTGAACAAGTTTAAATGAATAAATATCTTTTTTTTAAATGGTACACCCTGTATATTTTCATGTTATTTAATAGAGTAATAAAAACCCTAAAAGTTTTGTTCAATATATCCTATACCTATTTATAATAGTTTTTGAGATATTTCAGTTTTTCTTATTTTCCATACTTTTTTACAGAAATAGTCTTCATTATCATAGTAGCCATGTAAAATAATAAAAAGAAACTACAGAAACAAACAGAATGTGGTTAAATATGATGAAATACATTATTCGTTATATTACAACGGCAATAGCTTAATTAAACATAAACCAAACTACACTACATAAAAACCAAAAGAAGCGATTGCGGCTATAAATTTGACACACAGAAAAATGTTCTTTTACATTGTTTTTGCCATGGCTACTATGATAATGAAGACTATTTCTGTAAAAAAGTATGGAAAATTATAAAAACTGAAATATCTCAAAAACTATTATAAATAGGTATAGGATATATTGAACAAAACTTTTAGGGTTTTTATTACTCTATTAAATAACATGAAAATATACAGGGTGTACCATTTAAAAAAAAAAAAGATATTTATTCATTTAAACTTGTTCAAATTTGAGCCGATGTGTTCAACACCCTGTAGCTTTTATTGCAAATATTAGGTAAAAATTATGTTAACTTGTCCTTGGCCTTGCTAAATTCCAAATTTGAATATATTTGTCACAAAATTGAAAACGTTATTTAGGATTGAATTGATGCTTGAAAATGTGACTTTTCTTCTTTAAACTTAATTATCTCAGAAACTATAAAGTTTTGTTATAGTAAACCCTTAATAAAAAAGATTTAAAATTATAAGCTAAATCTAAAATACGATTCGTATATAGGGTGTTCTATTTAAAAAAATACAACTTTATGCTGTCCTAGTTTTTTGGCTCACCCTGTAGAGTCCTAAATATTTTTAAAATCTGCGTAAAAATAAACTGTATCAAACAATAAATATAGTTTCTTTGTTAATTTCACCGAAAAGGCACAAACCTACTTCATCCAATCGTTGACTCACCCTGTACAAAGATCTCGTGAAGTCGTACCGAATTTAGTTTAATTGTACCAAAAATGAATTTAAACTAGATGAACTGATTTTTCTGACTTTATTCTACAGCAAAATAATATTTGTTGTCTTATTCATTTAGTATCAATATTAGATTTCGAGAATACCGATAAACTTGTCTTTTTCTGGTTAAAAAGGTTACTTTGACAGGTCCAATTGTATTCGTGTCAATACATGCATAGCCCAATTTCTATGTACAATTGTGGACATTTTCATCAAGTTCATCATGGACGTTTTTTTAAACAATTCTTTTACTTTGAAAGGAAATATATTTTCCTTAAATAAAACTAATTATGAATTACATAATCTGTGACTTAATGTATCATTAAATTAAAAGAAAACCTACGTAAAACCAGTTCATCCAAATAAGAACAGCGAATTTATCATACAAAATTGAACGGAACTTACTGTGAAATATGCGTGTAATATTGCATAAAACTACGTAATTCGATTTTAGTTAATATTATACAATTATAGGCTTTCAATATGAAGCCAAAAATTCGACCTGTTAAAAATATTACTATCTAACTACATATTTACCAAATAAATTTATCTTGCAAGAGGAATTAGTTCTATTATCTCATGGTATACTGATTTCAGAGATAATCATACACACTTAGCAATACCACAAAAAGAACAATAAGGAAATGAAAAAAGTTACGTCCATTTAAATTAAAAACTGTAGGTAAAGATATTAATAGTAAATATAACTAAAATACCTAATATCAGCAGACAGCTACATAACAATTTCTACATAATAAAATGAGATATTACCTTGAGATTCACAAGTTGTTCGGAAAATTTAAGAGTTCTGTTCAAAAAAAAACTCTATAGTTTTAAGGACACTCATGACGTAATATGTCTCGACGAATCCTAAAATGCACAATGGGGCAAATAAATTTAAAGAATGAACTAAGAACAAAAAAAAGTCTGCATCATGCGTGTAGTTGCTCTAGTACACCTCACATATTTTTAGTTTTTAACATACGCATCACTTAAGTGTCTTATTATAATGGTTGCACAATTACAGTTTTATTAAATGCACATATTCAAACATAAAAATTGATTTATATACATTATTAGCTGTATCAAAACAGCAAGACGTACTCGAATATACTCCCATATAGGTTTCATCATTAGTCTTTTCGTGCATTTATATTACATTTTCTATTAATATGAGCTCGTATTTACCTATCGGGAACTCCAGTAAATTATTCTTTAGGTAATGCATATATCACAGCACAGAATAACTACAAATAAGTTCAAGTCCAGTCAATTTAAACTGACTAAAATTAATGCCATTTTTGTTATTCTGTTACTGTGAATCACATTTAACTTAAAATAAAAAATTATTATTAATATGATAATCCTTTTACCAGGTATCTACCAACGAACCACTGACGAGGATTCATTAGGGCGTCATGCTACCAAAATTGTCGGCTGGGGTGTGGAAAATGATGTAAAATACTGGTTAATTGCCAATTCGTTTAACGAACGTTGGGGAGAAAGTGGATATTTTAGGATTATTAGGGGACAGAACGAAGTAGGAATTGAAGCGGCGATTACTTTTGCATTACCAGATTTTAGCAAATTTTAAAATGTAATTGTGAATAAATCTTAAATTAAAAAAGTGACTTTTTATTCGTTGAGAAAAGATGAATTAAAAAAAATCTCTTTGAATTTAATGAAAGCAGTTATTCTATCTATTGTCAGGATCAGTTTTCAACTTATTTACGATTTTTTGCAAAATCCTCTAAATACCAAGCAGTTTTAGTGATTGTTGGCAAAAATGTCATGATAAACAAACTAATACTGTTTCTAGGGTGAGGCATGTCAGTGTCGGTTGCAATTGATTATTTATCGACGATTTGCTTCCGTGTTTGTTCGCGAAAAATATTGCCGAAAAGTAGAAAATACTGCGTGTACAAAGGCTGACATATTAAATTTATTTTTTATTCATGGCGTGTAACAAAATTTTAAGTCGAACATGCTGAGTTTTCCACGAAAGATATTCTAACTGAACACCAGTAAACAGAAGAAAATTTAAAAACATTATGAAAAAGCATATCAATTATGAAACAATTAATGCATAAAGAATTTTACTCAGGCCATTAATGCGAAATGAAGATAACATAATTAATGTGTTGGCCTATTTTTCTGTATATCCCAAAGTCTCTACTCGTGCAACAGAATACGATTTAGAAATTTCACGAACTTCTATTCAAAGAATTTCCCTGCAGATTCAATCTTCTTGAGGCTATTCATTCTGGGGATGCACCATAACGTGAAAAGTTTTGTGAAATGATTTTTAGTTTTTAGTACGAACACAAAAAGATCCGGCATTTTTATGCCAAATTATATCAACAGACGAATCAAAATTTACAAGAAAAGGTATTTTAAATGAAGGGTGTTTTTTTAGAGGTTTGCTTTTTAAATTGGCAACACCATTTCCAATGAATATAAATTTAATTGTTGACAGTCAATTTATAGTCAATATGTTTTACTATTTACCATGGATAGACTTATGCCAGGACAACGTTTGCAAATTTATTTTATGATTTAGTTCGCCAAACTTAGCGTGTACTACGTCCTTTTTACGGTGGACATAATCGCCCATCCGAGCAAGTTATTCGGCAAAGCATGGATCGTTTACGCACTACGTACACTCTGATTGATAATATGCATCCACAAAGATGTCGTATAGTGCGTATAGAAGAAGTTATTGGTGCTGTGGAACGTAGTATTGAGGAGGACCCGAATGAGACGATACACCATCTTGCCCAACAATTGAAGCTGTGCCCGTCCACTTTGTGGAAGATTTTGGATTACGAGCTTACAAGATCCAGTTTGTGCACGACTTGAAATCGCGTGACCATCATGCGCGCGGTACATTCGGTGAATAGGCCGAAAACAATATTCCGCTTTATCCTCTTTTTCAACGCAAAATTTTGTTCAACGATGAGGCTCAATTTTGGTTGAATGACTACGTTAAAAAACCGAATCGCCAAATTTGGAGCGGAGAAAACATAGACACCTTTATTGAGATGACCTTACATCCATCAAAAACACTGTTTGGTGTGCTTTATGGGCAGATGGAATCATTCGCCCATATTAAAGATATGTGAAAGATGATGACGGCCAGAACACTACCGTCAATGGAGAGTGCTATAGAGCCATGATTGCTAACTTCTTCGTTCCTTACTTGAATGGTATTGATGTGACAGAGCTTTGGTTTCAACAAGATGGTGCAGCATGACACACAGCGCACCACAACATCAATTTATTGCGGGACACATTCAACGAACACATAATTTCGCGTAATGGACTTGTGAACTGGCCTCCATAATCGTGTGACCTCACACCTACGGATTACTTTCTTTGGGGATATGTAAAGTCGCTATTCTACGCCGATATACTACAAACATTGGACCACTTGGAAGTCAACATTCGTCGAGTAATTGCTGATATACGGTCCCAGTTGATCGATAAAGTGGTCAAAAATTAGACTTCCCGATTGCATATTTGACTCAGCCGTGGAGCTCATATGCCTAAAATTATATTTAAACATTAATGACATTCAGTTATCTTTTAAATAACGCCAAACCCATAGCTTTTAACATTATTCATTTCATTTTTATGTTATATACCTCTAAAAAATATACCCTTAAGATATAATTTTCACTTCTGGAGTATTGAAAATCCTTATGCCATTCGGGAGAGACGGATTAAAAAAACTTTGAGAAGAAGTTATTGGAAATGAAAAAATAAATGCAAAATAAATATAATATGTGATCCATTTAAAGTATATCGGAAACTCGCACAATATAGTTGTTACTTCATCTGAAGAGAGCGTCAACGAAAATCCCATTATACAAATCGCATTACTTCCCGAAACAATCTAATACGTTACAATACGAATAACAGGAAGCAAGTTATTTGAAGTCCATTAATTTGCACTAGGATTGCCACAAGAGCCTATAGTCCTGTTATTTTGTTACTATGATTCACACCCAACCTAAATATATTTCAGGAAACGGCATTGTAACATCCACTGACATTTTAAACGATATGCGTACTCAGAACGTTTTGACATACGTTTACAGTAATTTCAAAATTTCATCTAGGCCAAAAAATGGAATTAACTCGTGAACCGAAATGCCATTATTTTTCAACTTTCGATGTGATTTTTCTCAATACAAATGCATCGATGAACTTAATTCTTTATACGTGAAGAATAATGACCGTCGTTCGTTCACGGACGAGTCGCATGAAGGTGATCTAAAATTGGTTGCAGTGCAAGAAAATATCGATGCTGTGCGTAAACTGATAATATAAAATCGTCACGTGACATATCGTGAGATTGATACATCCCTCGACATTAGTAGTACCGGTGTATTTAATTTATTACATGACCATTTGACCGTGAAGAAGCAATGCTAGCGTTGTATCCTGCATAATGTGATAATCGTTCAAAAAAGACTTCTGCTGATTGCTGGAAAGAAATACGATCGCGGTACTTTACAAAACATGTATAAGATCGTGAGAGCTGACGCGTCTCGGATCTATAAGTATAAGATCGAAAGTAAACAGCAGTCTACCATATGTGTCTTCCATGATGAGTCAAAACTAACAAAACTTGCTCGCCCGCGAAACACTTTGGAACAAATGGTTGTCTGTTTTTCCGGATAACTGGCTCTGTCACAACCATGCAGGAACTCTTCGATAAATTGAGAAAAACAAACTGGATACAAAGAATCATTCTTTATCATAACAATATGAGCTGTTACTCATCGGCTCACACGATTGACTTTTGAGCATTCGAAACGTGAATTTATGGTTCGTCCCGCAGTACAGCCTCGATTTGGCACCCAATGATTTATTTTTGTTCCCTTGCATAAAGAATAAACTGCGTAGTCAACGACTTTCTATGCCAGAAAAGGCGGTTTATGCGTTCAAAAGCCATGATTTGGAGTTACCAACTTCATAGAAGCAAAAATACTTCTGGGATTGGTTCAAACGCTTGTAAAAACGTATTGATCATCGTAGATTATAATCGTATCATAAAAGTTACTTTTCATCCACATCGCACCATTGTGTTGATGTATATGGAATAATTATCTTTAAATATATGTTTTTTTGGCAGAATTGTTTCTGTTGCCTCTATATTTAAGTAAACTCTATTAATCACTTTATTTAATTAATTAATTGAAATTGCAATATATAAACAATTAAACTACAATCACTAAATTGATGGTGTGGATAACAAGTTAAAAAATAAGAAAAACATATTTTCGTTAAGATGGTGATTGTTTAACATCTCGAATCTCTATCAATAGACTCAAAAATAATAATTACATAAGATTCAAAATTAGTTATTAAAGTTTTTAAAGTTTGCAATGAAAAAGATGGGTTATTTTTATTATTTTATTAAAAAAATTGATATACATTACAGTGAAGAAAAGGAAAAGGTAAATAAAGCATTGATAACTTAATCATTGTCGAGAGAAACTACTGTAGAAAACAGTTTATTTTGAAAATTTATAAAATAATACCTCATAAGCCATGTAGATCTTATAAGGGGATCTTAAATTTGTTTTGTTTTACCAAATGATTCAGTTCCTGATCGAAATTATCGAATTTAATGCCTCTGTCGTCTTGGTATCCTTTACGCTGAATAAACTTCTTTCTATCAGAGAATTATTGTGATACGAATAATTCAGTGGTCCCTGAAAAATGGAAGGGGTCGCGTGTGTTTCCCCTTCCTAAAACACCAAATCCTAAAAATTTTAGTGACATTAGATCAATTAACATATTACTAATGCTCACTAAAACCTTTGATTCCCTATAATATGAAGTATTAAGGGCCATTTTTCACTATACTGGCCTATCGGAATCAGCAATAGCGATGTTATCAAACTTTCTAACGTCGCCACTTTTTAGTATATCTTTTTCAATGTTTCCTAACGTCTTTAAGTTTTGTAAAGATCACTATTATGCTGATGATGTACACTCTCAAAGATAATCTTAAATTTAATGTCCATTCTACAATAAATATTATGGTTTTGTACCTAACATCGTGAATAATTTACATTCACTTTGAATTTAAATGGAATCTTAAATTTCAATAAAGTAACTGAAAAGATATTTCAACTTTCTGTACATTAAAATTAATTCACATATACCCTAATACTAAAGGAATTTACATTCTTCGGGAAATGTTTAATTTTTAGTTAGTTTACATTATTAATGTTTTATTTTTAATTAGTGTACATTATTAATCAATATTCGATAACGTACACTATATGAGATTCCGGGAGATGGCACAACTTGTATTGAACTTTTTATTTAATATGATATAAGTTACTTAAAGGACTCAATCATTTTATGAAGCATACTGACGGGAACCAATGAGTTCGAAACCAGTCTATTGATGGCGGTACACTACCTATTGAAAAAATTTTCACTTTTTCCTAAAAAGTAATGATTAAACTTTCATTTGATTTAATAGAACAAATTAATTTAGATCAGTGTAATTTATTAAATTTAATGCATTATATTGAATGCATTTAATAAACGTTTGTGAAATTTGCTTTACTTTACATTCAATTTAATGCCTTTCGTTTTTACGGTGTATCACTGTATTGATCATTTTACCCTGATGAATGTCAACAGGCAGTGTCCGCTATAAATTTTGATTTGCATAACCTTGGTTTAGTTTTCCTGTCATTTTTTAAAATTAAATTCACAAAAAAATAGCTATTTTATTTGGTAAAAAGAGTGACAGGGATAATTTTATGCACCACTGCAGCGAGCTTGTAAAGGGGAATAATGACTTTTAAAGATCTCGGTCTTTACCAAGACAAATATCTAAAATTTTCTTACGACACACAGTTGTTAATAAAAGCTTATATAAACCAAAATTTTATTTTCCAAAATCAGCATTTTTTAAATAGGGAATTTTAGTCTGCTTTGTGACAGCTTAGTGCTTTCGCATCTGAATTATTGTGATACTGTCTATGGACCCTGTCTGCCTTGGACATCCATTGAATACAAAAGCTACAAAACTCATGTTTAAGACTGATTTATGGGATATGAAAATTCGAACGATGTTACTTATAAATTAAAACAAATAGATTGGTTGGACATGCAACAGAGGCGACAATTGCACTCTACTTGTCAGTTTTTCTCCATAATTAATCAAGAAACACCCCATATTTATATATTAAAATCAGGTTTCAATGCGATGTACATAATTTCAAGCTTCGGTTTAAGGGAAGGCTTATAATTCCTTCCCATTCGCTGGAGTTGTTCAAGAGGTCGTTTTCGTATAATTTGAATGAATGGAACAGTGTCGAGATGGAGATTTAAGTCTATGGTCTTTGGGACCATCCTCGCTGTCTGAGTGAAGTTTGTGCGTTTTCTTTGGGTGCGTCTTTGATCTTCTGTTTTATTTTTCCATTTAAATTCATTAACATTGTATTTCCTATATGTTAAAAATTGTTTTTCTTTTTTTTATTTCGTAAAATTTTCAATATTTTATTTATTTTCGATTATATTTAGTTTTGTGAGTTACCTGAGCAAAGATAGTTTATATCTAGAACGAACTGAAACTCGTCTACTATTTCTGAAAACAACTGTAAAAATATTTTATTAAATAAAGAGCTTTATTATTATTATTATTAAAAATGAAACAAGGCCTGGGACAGTAGACTATAAGCAATAAATTGTTTCAGTTTTTTTAGTTTTAAACAACCTTTCAATAAATCTCTCTTGGACATATTCTTATGGGACTAATTCGAAGAATCTTTTAAAATATGCTAAAAATTTCTTCACAGTTTCTCACTCCTGTCAAAAGATTTTTTCAATTTTTAACCCATTTGCAAGAAACCTACCTCGAGAATATTTCCATGGAATCACCATCGAGAACATCTTCAAATACCCTGAATTTTCAAAATATCATATTCCGCAAACATTCAAAAAATGTAACATCCATGTGGAATTGGTACACGCTTTTTTTTAAATCAGTTAAAAATAGATTTTATCACGTTTTACAATTGATCTAATTAATATTTAAAAGCCGGAAAAACGACATTGTACTTACATTGTTTAAATTAAGTTTTTAATAAACTCAGACAATTGAAATCGTCACATCTTGATTTTGAAATTATCAAAACAGTTTTAAAAACATGTTTTTAAATAATTTTATGGTATCATAATGAATTTTTGACTGACGTGACAGATAATATGTCCCAAAACTTGACAAATTTCTTTCGATTGTAATTAATTTAATACATTTTTTAAGTGTCAATTATCTCAACTTCTCTATTCTACTGCCATGAAGAATGTGGCCTTAGCTTGGAATGCAATGAAATATATTTCGTATAAGATGGTTAGAGCTAAAATCTTTATTACACCATTTTAACTAACAATAGTTTTTGGGGGTTTGTGAAGTCGAAGATAATGAGTTAATAAATATTTCTTGAAATTAAAGAGTCCGTAATTTTACCTAATATGAGTTTTAGACACATATTATAGAATAATGATTGAATTTGACATATTTTGCTTGTCTGCCAATCAATGAAGCAGTTAAGATCTCTCCGAAGTCATTATCAAAGATGTTACTTCTAAATACGTGGTCCAAAACATAGGTTGGGATGATAATTTTTCTAAAAAGTTAGTGATCAATTCGCTAACTCAACCTGTTATTGCGAACTTGACATATTAAACTGTTCATGTATGGTATAGTAGCTTATACCAAAAATAACTGCACCATGCCAGGAGCAATTATGTCACCATATTAATTAGTTTGACAGCAATAAATTCCTTTAATTTTTTTTTATATTGGTCACATTTGAGATAAATTTCTTTCCGTGTTTGCTTGTTTTATTTAATGTTTTACTAGAAATTGCAAACAGAACCATGAATTTTAAAGGTTTTTATTGGTAAGCTTTAAAAAATGAATCTGACCAACAATTTTGATCTCATGGATATAAACATGGAAATTGTTTAAAGTTACCGATATTTTAGTTTTACAAAAGTCAAGAGATTTCAGTGGTCAAGAACCGAATACATAATGGAAATAAGTCCATATTATCTCAATCTACAAAAAAAGGAAGTAAGGAAAATTGCCAGAATTACAGAAATATAACGATAATTAACTTTATGAGTGGATTCTATGGAATAATACTCAAAGACCGCAAAAAAATACAATGAAGAAGAAGAATAGTGCGGATTTCATGGTGGTAGATCCTGTAATGATAACATTTATTGTGTGAAACAAATAATTGAAAAAAGGGCCGCTATAAATCAAGATAGTGATATATTATTTATAGGTTTAACCAAGGCCTATAATTAAACTGTAGGAGACGATGACGAACACAAATATAAACAATAAACTCATTAATGCTATACAAAATCTATATACAGGTTCAATTTTAAAAATCAAAATGGGAAACTAACTATCGAAATCCTTGAAAATTAGAAAAGGTTTAAGGTAGAGATGCTACATTATTCAAGATATACGTGAAAAAAGTTTTATCAAAATGGAAGCAGCAATTTCATAGAATGGGAATACAGCTAATCGACACAACCATATATACATTAGAATATGCCGATGATCAAGCAGTACTAGCAGCCGATAAAGAAGATATTGAATACATGGCAAAAAAACACAAAAAACATATGAGGAATGGAGTTTGTCATTGAGAAAATGAAAGACTTATGCATAGGAGGTAATAGGAGTAACCTTCAAATTAATGATAATACGGAAATAGAAGGATGCGATGTATACAAATATTTAGAAGTCATTTTTGATACAACGGGAATGGACGATAATACTTATGCATAGGAGATAATAAGAGTAACCTTCAAATTAATCATAATACAGAAGTAGAAGGATGCGATGATGACAAATATTTCTGAGTTGTTTTTAATACAACGGGAACAGAAGAAATTCGTGCAAGAATTATCCAAGCTAAACAAGTTATAGGATACCCAAAAGGGGCAATGTGGAGCAAAATTACTAACAAAAAATGAAAATATGATAAATACAACACAATAATAAGGAGCTCGTGAATTTACGAGGTTGAGACTTGAAGACATACAGAGAGAAATAAAAAACGATTAGAAGCTGTAGAAATGGATGCTTTGAATAAGTCAGCAAGAATGTCATGGACACAGGGAATAAGAACCGAGGAGCATTACGACAGAAGGGAATAGAAGATACAACCATGGAATATATGGAAGGAAAACAATTAATCTGGTACGGTCATATACAACGAATGGATGACTCACGATTACCCAAGCCATGATTTGGTATCCAGAGTAACATAGAAGAAGAGGAAGATCTAGAAGAAATTGGATAGAAGGAATAAGGAAAACTATGAGTGCCCGTAATTTTCAAGATGGGCAATAGCAAGATAGTAAAACTTCAAATTCAATATCTGATGCAAATTGGTTATGATCATAAATATTTTATAACATATGAGTGAGTGTCTTCAGAACATTTTTTTCTGGCAATAGTTTCAATACAAGAAGAACATAAGCAAAAATTGTTTTTTGGCGTCCTGCCTACAAATACATTTCCTAAAAATAGCTATGAAACTTTGTTTGATCAATACATTTTGGAGCAATAATAACAGACACTGGCCCTATAAAAATTCCTGATTTAGAAGTGCATTAACGGATATCAATGTTATTGCTGTATCATCGAGATAATATTTCATCGACATCTAAAGTGCATATCAAAGAAGGTGCCCTTATAATTTAAAATGATTATATAAGTATATTTAGCAATCAATATGCAAATTAATACATACAGTCTAGAATGTTTAAATATGTTACCTCTTTACTATGTTGTTGATCTATTGGCTCTTAAACCCGCTCCAGATTTATTTTACCAGTCCTAAGGCTGGATAAAGTGTAAAGGGGACTACGACGAGTCTCATTACGGAATAAAACCCTATATCCATTTTGTAATTTAAATGTTTGTTTTTTTAGTTATTTCAGTTAGTTTCAGTACATGGCATTATTTTACTTCTTTTAAATTAAAGCTGTGTTATTATGAAGAAAATGTCATTCTAAGGATTATTATTATGAAAATTGTTAACTAGTATTCAGATAATGCATCAGGATATAATAATAAACTGAAAATAATGGAAATATAACAGACAGATAATAATTTATTATATAGCATATAACACGTCTGCATTAGATAATGGCGTTTTGAAAACAATAACAAAAGGGCATGCCGGAGTTCACGAAAACTGCCGATAAATGGTCTCATTCACACTCATTCTTGCGCATAATGCTTATTTCTTCCACTTACGTAGTATTCATTTTCATGTTTGCTAATTATGAAGAACCGGCATTAGAGGTATGTAATTATCACGTCACTAAAATTACAGCGTCGGTAAAACACATTTTTGTGATTTTTTCTATATTAAATTTTGGGATTGTCTATATTAGCACCACTCAAATCGTCTCGGGTGTTTATTTTCGTACCTAGGACGCTCTTGCCATTAAAGCAGCTAAAACTCGCACAAATGCTTTCGCTGACTATGCTGCGTTACGTCATCATGTAGAACACAAGTTTGAGACCACAGAGGACTATGAACCGAACTATGCTTGGTATTTCGTTACGGAATCAATTATGAAATGAAGAAATCAGAAGAGAAGAAAACAAAAATTATAGACATAATGAAAGAAGCAAAGAAGATGAACTGGAGGTGAGTAGCACATGCTGGCCACAGATAGATGGGTATATAAAATACCAAAATGGAGACCTAGGTACACAAAAAGAAATATGGAACGACCACAAAAGCGATGAGTGAACGATATAGGACAAATAGCAGGTAAACAATGGATGGGTGAGCCACAGGGCAGGGAAACGTGGAAAGAATTAAGAGAGACCTAAGTTCGGGAGTGGACAAATCTGAGTTGAAAAAGAAGAAGAAAAAAGGCTGACTTCTGGCTTTAAATATTCTTATTTTTTCGAAAAAATCCCTATACGAATCTTTTAAAAATTCAACGTCGTTTTATTAGGAACAATTGGAACTTTGAAATGGATATAAGGAGGGACATTATTTTAAAATGAGGTAAGGTTTATTTTTAGAAACACAACAACTTACAAGATTATTAAACAATTGGTTCACTTTTATAAAGTGATTTTAAATTATTTTCCTTCTATACAACGACTTTGACACCATCCTAATCTTAAAATTAATTGATTGGCCGGCTAATGGTCAAGTGGCATTTTTACTCAAAATTCGAAAAATTTTATAAATAGACGTGGTGAGGTATTTTATAGACAGTTGATATTTAACATGATTTGGTACAGCGCTTTTTTGCTTGCAGTAGCTGTCGCAGCCAGTGAAGAATTGCACCCGTTATCAGATGAATATATTCAACAAATTAACGATAAACAATCGACATGGAAGGCAGGGAGAAATTTTGAAATTGACGAATACGAATTGTTTAAAGTATTAGCCACCGGAGTTAAGAAAAGCAATATTCCTAAAGTTTACAAAAAAATTCATAATGAAGATGAAGAGATACCGGAATCATTCGATTCGCGTGAAGCATGGCCAGAATGTGCCGATATTATTGGTTTAATTAGAGATCAATCCAGATGCGGGTCATGTTGGGTAAGTTCAAATTTTAAATTTTCTTCCTAATAGTAGTGATTTTGCAGAATAACGTATCAAATCATCATATAAATAATAGAAATATATTTTTAATAAATTTAACAATAAAATTACGTGTTTAGCGGACACTGAGAGTTTCTTCCAATTAAATATTAAACGTAGTTTATCTATCTCCTCCGATTATTAGTCGCGGGCGCCACCCTTTGGATTAACGTGGTAGAGGGCCCATTTGCACCGACGCGCTTGTTACAGTGTAGAAACGGCAAGCCAGGAGTGATCTGCATGTGTTAGTTACTGGTGGACGGCTGTCAATTATATTGCCTGCAATATAAAAATTGGAACTAGATAATGAAACAAACGGATTTAAAACATCTTGTACAATGTATTTCACACTTTATAATATGAATGGTACAGGGATAAAAGGGGCTCATCGACATTTTTTAAGTTCGGAGAAAATACAAGAGTAAATACTAATTTCTGTATATTGGCTTAAAAAATCTAATGCTATATTGTTTTTAATGTTATATTTGTAACTACACTTGTACTGTATGTGACATTTTAGTAATTTGCATATGGCACTACCCTGGGGAATAATAAAAGCATTTTCCATCGAAAATCTCAAATATTGGTTGAAATAAGGGGCGCATTGCAACTCAATGAGCCCCTTCTTTCCCTAGATAATTTTTTGTTTGTTTATTGTATGAGGATGGGGATCACTGGTGCTAAAACTAGTTTTAGTTTTCGGTGAAAATAAACAAAAACATAGAAAATAAAGTCTCTAAAATAAGTAAATGTTATTTATCTTCTTTAGTCTTTAGACAAATTTCCTTGGCGGTAACCCGGCATCGATCCGCGACGTCTTTATATGCGGTGGTTCGTTACACTGCGGTGACAATATCGGAGTAGTAAAACTATGGCTGTGACGAGCGACGATAGTTGTTATGCGTCCTTAATGAAGACATCTGTCGGTGAACAAGTTCCAGGTCACTACGAAACTAAATGAAACTGACGGCTATAAAGAAAGGAACCGACACTGTCTATTCTTATAATGGTCCTCAACAGTGTCGATGAGATGGAACAACATTGCCCGTTCTTACCGGGTCCTTGGAAATATCGACCAATAGCGGTAGGATATAAGGAGAAAAACTAACACTGTCCGTTCTTATTGGGCCTTCGAGCGTGTTGGCCATTAGCGGTAGGATGTAAAGAAAGCAGTAAGATGACTAAATACTATATTTGGACTCGGCATCCAAGTCGAGAACCTGCAGTTATCCTTGAACTAGCAGTGTGCGAAGCCCTAAATAGTTTCCGATCGTCAGTCGGTCGTTTTTGCGGCTCCACTACGATGTCGATGAGTCCAATTATTGGACGGACCTGCAAAGATTGAGACAAGTGAAGGTACTTCTGGGATTCGCCAGACCAGAAGAGATTCAAAGAATGCATAAGCTTAAGTAAAAACTAACTCAGAGTTCTGACAGGGGTCCTGACGCAGGGGCATTGCCACCTGAAGGACACCTCAAGAAACTCGGACTGGTAAGAGAAGAATGCAGATTCTGTGAGGAGGATAACGAAACCTCCATTTATATCCTTGCAGAGTGCAGCACTCTAGGAAACCCTAGGATGCGGTTCTTGGGAACACACCAAATCGAAGAAGAGAAGCTACCCATCTTGAAGCCATCCAGCATCCTAAGATTCCTGAGGAAAATAGAACTGGAGGACCTGCTCTGGCCGATAAGGTAACTCTTACGACTGAGCAGTAGTAGAGGAGCACAATAGATCTACCAGGTCGCAGTGGACAGACCCTCAACTCTACGCATATACATACATACAGAGTGGGGACTCGCGCATGCAATACTGTGGTATATGGCTCGGTATTATCTTGTACGAAAGCTCCAAATACATAGGGAAATCTTATTTCCCGGCATGACGTGGTAAAACTAATTAGAAAACCGTAATGCCAAAGCTTCAAATATTATTTTCTCGCAACAACTATATATATATTGCTATTTTGTAAGACATTTTTCTACTAAAATGACAGATGTAATTACATATCCACGTCTTACGTAGTTTTCAATAAACTTTTTTCACCATGCCGCAAAAACCTTTCGCTGGCATTACCTATAAAAATATAATTTAAATTGAATCGATATTGTTTTATAGAAATATTTCTAGAATTGTCACAGAATATTTAATTTAAAAAAAAGGAATTTTGGTCGAGAACTATAATTTTACCGCCCACTTTGCAAAAAAAATCCAATACTCTCCCTTAAAGCAGATGTATTTAAGAATAAAATATCGTATTGAATATTAAAATATCATCAAATGTATTAGAAAATTGTTTATTTAGAATTAGAAAATTGGTAGGAAAATAAATAAATAAAAAATAGATTACCGAGATGGTTGGTGTTCGTGAAATTTTAACAATTTTTTAATAATATCGGGTTTCAACCATGCTGACCTAAACTCAGCCAAATATGATAAAAGGAATGCGGTTAATAATTTTTCTATTTTCTAAACTATTTACCATAATCCGGGATAGAGTCCTGGTATTTATTGTTGAAGCCAGAACTCTTGGTACCCGTTAAGGTTATAGGGAAGAACTTTTAATACAAAAATTTTAGGAAATCAAACGACGTATTTTATGGTGAGCTTAACTTTGACTTTTACCATGAATTTTAGGGTAATTTAAAGGTCAATTTTTTTTTTCAATGGAAACCACCTTTTTTATTGCAGAGAGCGGTTAAAATTTCTTATCAAATGGTATAAATAGCTCTACTAATTTATGTGGTCGTTTGAAAATCAAAACATCTTTTTTCATAAAATAGGTGTACAATGAGACGAAAACTTAAAAATAAATGCTGATTATTTTGAGTAAATCTTTTTAATTGGAACACATAGTTTCCACCCTGGAAATTAACAGAGCAGCAAATTTTATCTTCAATGGTCGGGTTTAAATCTCCTTATCGTCATTTACCAGGTTTATAACTTCTTGCCTTCAGTGGCTGAAACTATAACTTCTCGCTTTTGGTGGCCGAATACAAGACTCCTTGCCTGCAGAGGTCAGGTTTATAACTAATTGCCTACAGTGCCCGGTGTTATGACTCTTTTCCTTTAGTGGACGGAAGTAAGACTCCTTGTTTTCAGTGGCCTAATTTAAAACTTCTTGCTATCAATAACCGGGATAAGAGTCCTTTCCATCGGTAAGCGGGGGTAAGATTCCTTGCCTTCAGTGACCGGGTTTAAAACTCCTCGCCTTCAATATCCGGAGGCAAAACGCTTTCCTATCCATGGCAGAGGATAAGAATCCCTACTTTCAATTGCTGGATTTAAGACTGCTTGATAGAACAAACGAATAGTCTACGAAACATTGAAAAGGGCCTCATTAATGAAAATAGATACTTAGGCAATGAAATACTTTATTTGTGAAGAGTTGGAAAAATTTCGCTAGAAAGACTTTTCGAAACCTTTCGTAACACGGACAAAGAACTGTTTGAAACAAAGGGAATGTGGACCCTCAAAAATGCGAGATGAAAGTAACGGCATCCAAATTAATGAGTTTTTTGGAAAAGTTATACCAAGCAATATCAAGTCACATTTTGGCTTAATTCCATTTCATAGTCTATCAAAAAATCAATTAGACCTCGAAATGAACTTAAAGGTTAGTCCAAAGGGCAAAGTCGAATAGAAAACGAGATGCCCCTTTTGATTCTCAATACTCTTTGTATAAAGAATTTTTGTTCACCACCATTAATTTCCGAGTTATCAGCTAATCTTCCCGTTTGTCGCTGTGAAGAGAAATTTGACATTCTAATGACTTTTAGGCGACATTTGACACCCTATGTTATCTTCTCGCTTTCTGTGTTGGCAGTCAAAAAAATGGGCGTCTCGGTTAAAACAAAATTGACCTCTAAGTTACCTTGAAGGTCAGTTTCAAGGTCAAAGTCAAGATCACCGTTTGATTTCCTAAAATATTTGTATTTAAAGTTTTTCTCCTCAACTTTTGTTGAGTTTTTGGACTCTTCCGGTACTCTGACTTGAAGAGTGTGCAAGGGTTGATAGTAAATAAGTAAATTTTTCCACTTTGCAGACCCTGAACGGGAAAAGTTTGTCCACAGAAGCAGTCATGACGTTTTTGCCTTAGTTAAATATAACTATAAAAAGGACTGACAAATAACTTTAGAGTGCTAACGAATTTCTGTGTGAAGCAGATGAAAGCGATTGAAATCTTCTTTAGCTAAATAATCTGGCACTGCTTTAAGAAAGTAAGGAAGCGATATGTGCAAACGTTCAATCAGATTTTTTACTACCAAATGCTGATCAAAAATAATACAATGTACAGAAAATTGCTGGAGCACTATTAGTAACCGCTGACAAACAGAAATTTCTTACTCTTGATAACAATATTCATAGCATTATATCTCAATTCTCCCTGTTGTCCTCGGTTTCCAAATTTTTAGCAAATCTTAATTCTTGCCAAACCTTTTCTGATTTTATGAAACGTATAATAAGAGTACACTGTTAAAAATAACCTTAAATTTAATGCAAATTTTATGTCCATTCTACATTAAATTTAATGATTTTTTACCTAAAATCGTGAATAATTTATATTTACTTTAAATCTAAAGCAATTCATTCAAATATCAGTTCGTTGTACATTAAATTTTATTAAATAGTATCATAAATATCATTAAAGTATCTGAAAAGGTATTTCAAATTTTTATACATTAAAATTAATTCACATGTACTTTAACATCAAAGGAATTTACATTAATATTTATGGTACATTTCATGAGATTCCGGGAGATGGGGCAACTTGTAGTGAACTTTTTATTTAGTATGATATAAGTTGCTTAAAGAACTCAATCTTCTTATGATGAGGGGTACATATCTGCCGGTACTGACGGAAACCAATTTGTTCGAAACCGGTCTACAGATCACGGTACACTACCTATGGGAAAAATTTCCATCTTTCCCTGGTAACCGAATTTTTTGACCTCATATTAATGTTGGTGCACTAAATGTGTGAAAACATATCTTAAATTCAATTAACACTGACTGTATATTTAATATACATAGTCACCTTAAAAATTAATGATCAAAACTTTAAATTTAATGCATGAATACATTAGATTTAATGGAATAAATTAATATAGATTAATTTAAATAATTAAATTTAATCCATTACATTAAACGCATTTAATAAACGTTTATGAAATTTGCTTCCAGCACATTTCCCTTAAATTTGGTGCGTTTACTTTTTACAGTGCAATGCTTCAAATAATTGCATAATGACATTTCAACGTCTTTAGCATTTTCATACATTTTTGTTTGTACTGAATTATTGTTTGAATAAAGTTTTCTAGTGATATCTAATATTATGGTAAAGAACAGGCGTTAATATTTTTTTCACAGCGAGCAAGATTAATTGATAGTTGAAAATTTTTTGTGCGCATGCCTCAACTTCCGCCATGTTTTTCGGATATACGCAGTGTATATAATGTTTTGAATGTAATTAAATAAAAAAAATAATTACTAATATACTTTTAGCAGTACAATTTTAATTGTTATACACTAACAATTGAATAATAATATGAGTATTTCAATTAAGATATATAATGTTATTAGTAAGGAAAGGAACGAAAAAACGTTATGTTATGGAGTATCTCGTAGCGATATGTGTAGTAAACCATTTTTGGAGAATTTATATTATTTTATTAGTTTCCCCAAGCCTTGTTTCAAATATCGTCGAAAACTTATTAAATCAACGAACGAGAAACACATAATAAATTGTCCGAAATGTGATTTGTGGAATAAGAAATGCAGATGAGGTAATGATAGATTCCAAGTGATTGATCATGTTAACAGAGACACATACATTTGTTCACTTCATTTTGAAAAAGTATGTAAAATTGGTATACACCATAAACTTTTATAATTTTTTTATACTATTGTTTTTCATTTATAAATACACAATTATCGTTTGTTTTTTTTATCTATCCATACTAATTAATCAAGATAGATACTTACAACCCAATTAAGTAAAAATAATTTCTATTGATTATGATTAATTATAATTTTATTAATTAACACAGATTATCTTTGTGTCAATATGATTGTTATTCTAACCTCTCAACTAGTTCTATTTTACATCCGCTTTGAGGACGACCATGGCACTTTAACCACCGTGGTAATTGAAGACAATTTTGGGCTTCTATTGTGGGATGCACTAACGAACTACCATCAATTAATTTTTCATTTAATTACACTGGTAATAAAGGTAGCAATTCTTATTGTTCGGCCATATTTAAAAAAGTGCCCGAAACTTTCATATTACCGCTTTTTAAACATGGCGAATGCGCTTGGGCTAAACTTGTCATAAAAAGATCTATTCTTCACCAATTATATGTGGTTTTCTCGCTTGTACGATTAACAGTGAAATATTATATGAAACTCGTAGTCCTTTAACTTTTTTTCTAAACAACTATGCAAAAAGATTTGATATAGTTAGCTATTTCAAATATTTCTTTTAAACTTTCAGATATAAGGATTACTCGAACGCATACAATAAATAATGATACTAATTTCTAGATCCCTACTTTTATTGATTTGAATCGTGCACGCATCGGCTTGCATGCCCTCATTTGTTTGTAATGTACTTGCTGTGTAAACAAATTTGTATAAGTTCCCAAATTCTTGCCTTAACATATTGGCTACCTAGATTACGTGAATCGCATAATAGTTACCATTACTGACAAACTTGTAAAAATCTTTTTAAAAATCTCGAAAGCCGAAAAATATCAACGTATGTATTCTCAATTTCTTCAATTCGCCACCGTCTACTTTAACCAATTTAACACCCCCAGATACCCCTGGGTTCGCTGGCATCCCCTTTAAAGGCTTCAGGACCCGTTGGGTGCGGGAATGGTTACTGCTTTCGTTGGGAACCTATGCCTTAGGCGATTGAGAAAGAAAAACGGTAAAAAAAATCATTTTAAATCTTATTCACACTCGGTTCGGCCATCCATATTTTTGAACAGTGTAATCTTTTTTAGGCATTTGCTGCTGTGGAATCAATATCTGATAGAATCTGCATACATTCCAATGCAACAAGGAAATTGTTAGTTTCGTCTCAAGATCTTCTTACTTGCGGCAGAGCCGGTGGATGTGATGGCGGATACCCTTCAATCGCATTTCAGACTTGGATGAAAGATGGAATTGTAACTGGAGGATTATATAATAATACTTCGCAGGTATGATTTTCATAATATCACATTTTACCATTTCTTGCGGAATGGAAAACTTGAATTAATCCGCAATAGCAACCGAGACACAGACGCATATAAACATTATAATGTTACTTAATACCTAAATATGTATATAATAGATGTTCCAATAGAATATGAACTTAAGAATAATGTTAATTAGAGTCGCCCAGTTACTTTCGTCGATGTCCTTATTTAAAATCTTCTTTAATTAAATTTAGGGATGCAAATCCTATTTTCTGCCACCATGCGAGGATCATCCTAACAAGTGCATCGACTATGTTGAAACTCCTAAATGTTCAAAAGTCTGTGACGATTCTTCTATACAGTACGAAGAACAAAAAACTTATGGAATAGGGCTAGGGGAAGTAAGTGGAGAAAAACAAATGCAACTTGAAATATTAAAGAATGGTCCTATTGAAGGTACTATGGATATATATCCCGACTTTGCAAGTTATAAAAGCGGTAAGTTTGATATAAATCTTCCTTGAGTTATACAATCCCGCGTATATAAATATTTTGGTCCTTGGCAAAAAACTGAACTAAGTGCAATTTAAGGTCATCATCGTGTGAAAGTCCAAACATTCAAAGAGTTTCTTAATAAAAGGAAATCAGATAATGCAGGTCTGGGCTGTATGGGGGATGCGACATAACTTCCCAACTAACTTCAATAATTTCCCACAAGTAACCAAAGATGAGTGAGGCTTTGCATTAATATAATGGAACAAAATTTCTGTGCAATTTGCGAATTCTGGCCATTTTTCTTTGATTGTTTCATCCAGTTTCATTAGCTCTTTACGGTAACCATCTGAATTGACATTCTCATCTTTTGAAAGTAGCTCGAAATACACAATACTTTTGTACTTCCACCAAATTGACAACATGGCCTCTTTTAGATGCAATTCAACTTTAGATGTGGTTTGTGCTGGTCTATGTGCCTTGACGCTACTGTAGATGGCCCATATTTCATGACCAGTGAGGATTCTTCTCAAAAAAGGGTCGGTTTCAGATGCATATGGCAAATAATGATTCGTTGTGTTAAGTGAATATTTTTCAATTCATGCGGACCCCAAATATTGAACTTCTTAGCGAGTCCAAGACATTTGAAGTAATTTTCAATTCTTGTGTGCGATACATTTATTCTTTGCAATCTTTCGATTCTCTTCAATAATGGCTATGATTTGCTCATCATCAATTTCAGTAGGTCGACGAGAACGTTGGTCATCTTTGAATGAAAATTAATTTTTCTTATATGTAAGTTTAGCTTATTTCCATTGTTTATGTTTAAATTATGCTTTGATTTTGAAAGTGTTATTTAAATTATATATATATATATATATATATATATATATATATATATATATATATATATATATATATATATATATATATACCGGGTGTCAACGAATCTATTAGAAAAGTCATAATTTCTAGAGTATTATGTGTATCAAAATGGGAATTGGTACAGGTAAATGTTATGTGAAGAGGAGAGTTTTCGCATATTTTCCACTTTCCGGTCACTTCCGGTTTCACCGGAAATAGCCCCGGTTTTGAATTCTTAAATAGAAAACCCTGTATATTTTAACATCTTTGGATTTCTGAGACAATTCTAGATCAAAATGTATTTTAAAAACTTTTTACGTCTACTTCATTTTTTTAGAGCCACTTTTAAAATTACATCTAGGTGGCCATGATCGGACGCAAACTAATCTAACGGCCTTAGGTGATGTCAAAAAAATACAATCGCAAAGTTTTAGTGACTAGTATGAAAGACAGGAATTGGATTAAAAATTTAACAAAATTAACAAAAAACTAACAAAATAAACTAATAACTTAGACGACGCACTTAAAATATTTGAAAGTTTAGTGTAGTAAATGTTCAAAGTGCATTCCTTCTTTTTCACGACACATTTCAGCTCGTTCAATTGTTTCTCTCAACACGTTTTGTAGCATTTGGGGCGTTATACTTCTAAATGCCCGTAAAATTCTTTCTTCTAATATTTCAAGAGTAGCTGGGGCTGCTCCATAGTAAACCCTTTCTTTAACATATCCCCAGACAAAAAAATCGAGCACAGTAAGATCCGGTGAGTGGGCTGGCCACCGTACCGGACCATTGGTTGCAATAATTCGATTATTAAAATGCTCTATTAAATAATTAAGAACTTCTCTAGTATTGTGAGGCGGTGCTCCATCTTGCTGAAAGTAAATTCGCCGTAAAACTGCTAAAGGTATATCATTGAGATGATTTTCGATTTCACTTTGAAGAAAACCTAAGTATCTAACCCCTGTTAACTGACCTTGAAACAATATTGGCCCAATTATTCTGTTTCCAACGATACTAGCCCAGACATTGACGCCAAATCTTTCTTGAAAATTGCCCTCTCTCATTTCATGTTGATTTTGTTGGGCCCAGTACCGAGTATTTTGCTTATTGAACATACCATTATTTGTAAATCGGGATTCGTCGGAAAATAGAATAAAATCGATAAAATTTGAGTTAACTCTATGATTTTGAAGCAGCCAATCACAAAACACTACCCGTCTATCGCCATCCTCAGTATACAAATGTTGATGTAACTGATATTTAAATGCTCGATATCCATGCTTTTTCAGTATTTTTCTTGCTGATTCATAACTTATTTGCAGTTCTCAACCATAGCAAGTACGTTAATCTCAGTCTCTTCATTTATGATAAACCTCTGTTCCGCCTCTTGATTTCCTATTTGCCTAAAACGGGTCTCGACATACGGAAAATACTGATGGGCTGGATGTTGCCGATTCGGATATCTATGAGCATACAACTCGGCAGCATTCCTTGAATTTCTATGACACTCTCCAAATATTAATAACATTCCACTTTTTCACTTTGAGTATACATTATTTTAACGAAAATTTAAACTAAACTTAACGAAAATTAAGAAACTTTTACGTCTGTTCTTAGAGCGTATGTCACTGTCATTATCTACTTAAGTGAGTGCTTTGTTTTCCAAAGAAGACTTGATAAAAACAGTTGCAAATTATTATGCATCATGGCTGCCCATGGCGCACTTGTCATAAATAAATAAATTATCCCGTATTTTGCTTAATAATATTTAATTTCTGTTCTTATGTCTAATCCAATCGCAAATAAATTAGTACCGTTAGATTCGTCAAAGAATGCTTTTTTCGAAAAGTAGTTGTCAAAAAGGGGTCGCCATTTGAAAATTAATAGTTAGAACTGAAAACGTAATTTTGTCAACTTGTCTTATTCCTGTCTTTCATATTAGTAACTAAAACTTTGCGAATGTATTTTTTTGACATTACCTAAGGCCCTTAGATTAGTTTGCGTCCGATCATGGCCACCTAGATGCAATTTTAAAAGTGGCTCTAAAAAAATGAAGTAGATGTAAAAAGTTTTTAAAATGTCACATTCTGATCTAGAATTGTCTCAGAAATCGAAAAATGTTAAAATATACAGGGTGTTCCATTTAAAAATTCAAAACCGGTGCCATTTCCGGTGAAACCGGAAGTGGCCGGAAAGTGGAAAATATGCGAAAACTCTCCCCTTCACATACCATTTACCTGTACCAATTCTCATTTTGATACACATAATACTCTAGAAATTATGACTTGTCTAATAGATTCGTTGACACCCGGTATATATATATATATATATATATATATATATATATATATATATATATATATATATATATATATTAAAACAAAGAGTAACCAGAGATAAGTTATTTGAAGTCCATTAATTTTCACTGACTCATAGGTTATACATACATATATATATATATATATATATATATATATATATATATATATATATATATATATATATATATATATATATATATAAATATATTAAAACAAAGAGTAACCAGAGACAAGTTATTTGAAGTCCATTAATTTTCACTGACTCATAGGTTAGGTTCGCCAAGAGAGCATATGTTTTTGTCATTATGCAGTTGTTGTAACTAAATTTAAAATTAAATTGATCTTAAAAAGGTAACTAATTTTACAGGCATCTACCAAGTAACCTCTGAAGGGTGGCCAATAGGAGGACATGCTATCAAAATGATCGGCTGGGGGGTTGAAGATGATATAAAATATTGGATAATTGCCAATTCATGGAATGAACGTTGGGGAGAAAATGGCTTCTTCAGGATTGTTAGAGGAAATGATGTATCCGGAATTGAAGACTGGGCTACTTTTGCATTACCAGATTTTAGTAGATTTTAAAGTATAACAATAAATAAATGTAAAATATTAATATGTGCATTTTTATTAGTTGCGTTATTTCGTGGTTAAAAGAAGTCTCCTCTTAAAATGTACCTACAGTAGTTAGATTGTCACTGCTTTATCATTTACCTTGCTTTACCGTTATTCAAGGGCAGCCGTTTATAATTAGGGAGGCTGGCGTTGTTAGGTGTTATCTGATATATCCATTATAAAGTTTTACACTTTAAACGGAATATGCATATAACGTTTTGACATATGTTTACAGTAACTTCAAAATTTCATCTCGGCTAAAAAATAAAGCTACTCGAGAACATTTTCGTGCGATTGTTTTTCACAACTTTCGATTTATCTTAACAAGATGAACTTAATTCTTTATATAGGGAAGACTTGTGGCCGTTGTTCGCTCATAGACGAGGTGGTCTAAAATTGATTGTAGTGCAAGAAAACATCGATGCTGTGCGTAAACTGATAATGCATAATCTTTATGTGACATATTGCGAGATTTAGATATTTTTGGATACTAGTAGCACCTGCGTATGTTATATATTGCATAAACATTTGGCTGTAAAGACGCAATGTTTGCGTTTGATCCAGTGTAATCTGACAAGGCTCGTACCCATCGGTGCAAGAATATAAACTTATTTGGCAAAATTGTTGTAACGATGATGATACTTAATTGGGATTTTATCCGAGAAGTTTACCTAGTTTGGTTTAACGAAATTATCACCCAACTTTTCTGCAGTTGATACTGAGTTTTTCGTTGAATTTAACAATGTTGATTTTCGGTGAATTTTTCAATATTAAAAATAAATGTTTTTAATACGCTGTTTATGGACTTATCGTAATATTGCGAAATAATATGATTAGACCAAAATTACTAATTATATATATACACTAAAGAACTAATTTTTTAATATGCCAAAATGTTTTAGATATTTTAAAGTACCTTGACTTTCAAGAAAATTCTATCTTTTTAGGAACAAAGCAGATTTCAGTTGAACTATTAATAACTTTCAACGGCTTTTGCAACGAGAATATCTAATTAGATTTTTCACAAACATATATATATATATATATATATATATATATATATATATATATATATATATATATATATATATATATATATATATATATGAAGTAAAATGCGAAACAGTGAATGCAAACTTCGCTCCATCATATCCTTTTTGTGTTAGAGGTTGCACAGATAGAATAAATTGTAATAAAACAATTCATCCTATTCCCCCACCATTGAGATGGTGGCCTACCTGTACCACCATACCGAGAAGAAAGTCAAAGCTTACCCTCCCCGCCACAGTGATACGGCAGAGATACATGTTTCGTCTCTCACTAGACTCATCAGGGTACCGACATGCACCTGGCTGTGCAAAGGACAGATCGGAAGGAAGCATGCAAACACTGAACGCGGCTTCGCCGACCTCTCGTCGGATGGCTTATATATGCTAATGCATCTCACACGGAGGAATCCGTGAAAGCCGTATAAACATATATAAGCCATCCGACGAGAGGTCGGCGAAGCCGCGTTCAGTGTTTGCATGCTTCCTTCCGATCTGTCCTTTGCACAGCCAGGTGCATGTCGGTACCCTGATGAGTCTAGTGAGAGACGAAACATGTATCTCTGCCGTATCACTGTGGCGGGGAGCGTAAGCTTTGACTTTCTTCTCGGTATGGTGGTACAGGTAGGCCACCATCTCAATGGTGGGGGAATAGGATGAATTATTTTATTACAATTTATTCTATCTGTGCAACCTCTAACACAAAAAGGATATGATGGAGCGAAGTTTGCATTCACTGTTTCGCATTTTACTTCACCTACATACGGAGTTGCATATAGTTGTACGTTTGCTGAATGTGATTTCAGCACTACAACAGCATAATGTGGATATAACCACTGCTAATGCATCTCACACGGAGGGATCCGTGAAAGCCGTATAAACATATATATATATATATATATATATATATATATATATATATATATATATATATATATATATATATATAGATTTCAACTCCTAATTCGACGTTATAATAACAGTTAACTAATAATTTTTAATGGTTGTCAAAAATAAAACATCTGATACTTAATTTTAGTTGCCACATTATACATTTTAAATTTAGAGTTAAAATATATATCTTATAACAGTTACAATTCATTTACAACAAGTGCCTCTGCATTACCAATGACAATCAAGAGATGTCTTAGCAAGACCAGTGTTGCCATGTCTGACATGTTTTTACCAGTTTCAAAACATCTACTTAATGGAGAAGTTTGATAATCTTGAAAATATTTGTTTAAATCATAGTCAAATAAACTTTTGCAGCCATATTTTCTAAAAGGTTTATATTTTTAAGTTTTGTTGTTTAGTTAAGTTTATAACAACTGTATCTAGTTGTTATAAAATTAAAATCTTTTGGTTATTCAGTTTTGTTCAGTTTTGTTTTAGTATAATATTCTTATAGTTTGTATTACATCAGTCAGAAACAAATCTTTATATATATATAGGAAAATGAAGGAAAAATCTAGAAATAAAATGCTGAGATGGGTATCCGATATGTAAATATTTTGTTTATGTTTTATTCTGTTTGTTTATTTGTCACGATATTGATTTTGTAGGGTGTAAAGTAATAATTTGGCAAAATTTCCTTGTTTTCTTTTTTTTTAAAATCCATCCTATAATAGCTCATAAATAACACTAATAAACCTTTCATTATGGAGAAAATTAAGTGAATACGAGAACGGCCTTGAACGTTTTGCTTTGCCTGATAATTAAATGGTTTCAAGAGATAAAAAAAAATCACTTTAGTTAACCTTCTCTATACAATGCTCGTCTAATATTTTTATACCTACCTATCGGCGATTTTCAAAATTTAATTTTAATGTCAAGAAGTACAACAATTTTGCTTAATAATATGGCAATGTCGCTTTCTCGTGTAATATCGGCTGTGAAAAATAACCGGCCATTTTTATTATATTTACATTTATTATAAATTTCATTCGCTTTACACATTGGAGGATTTTTAAGGAAAAATTTTTTTTACCACTTACGGTATTTAGGGGTGGTGATTTGAAAAATCCCGAAACACGCAAATACTAATAATCGACACCGTTAACGATAATACTTTTTATAATTTTTGTAAGTTCATTCCCCCATATTTATAAAAAAAAAATTCATTACCAATGTAATTTTTTTAAAATAAAATTGGGGTTGCAACCCCTTTGGTTATAAATATATCTCATATTTATAACTTCTTATGACGAATATTTTCCAATTGATTTTGTTTTAAAAATATTCATTAGATGTTGAAATATATTGAAAAAAAAATTGTTAAGGGTTAACTTTGGGAGGTGAATTACTCCCTTAAAAGTGATTTTCAGCCGATAAGAAAAATACGTGTTTATTATTTTTTCGAGTACTATAACTTATCAATGACCAAAATCGGTAAGGTCGAGTTGGGGTGGTTCCCTTGTAGGTTTCAAAGCAAGCATCTAGTGCTCAGATTCGGATTTTGTTCAAATCGTTTTAAAATTTCTTCTTGAACCTCCGATGTTCTAGTAATATTATTCCGTCCATAATTAATCATTGCAGAAACAAAACTGCCGGTTTCTTGAAGACACCTTTTATTTGACAATACTCTTTTGCAACTAATGAAGACATTTATTAACTCGTTGATATGTAAATCTTTATTTTTGTTAACCTATTGGTCCTTAAACACATTCAAAATTTTTTGAACCAGTCCTAAGACTGGATAAAGTGTGAAGAGTCTCAATACACAATAAAACATTTAAATTCGATTGTCTCCTAATCGGCTACTGGAAGCGACACCTACTAGGTACAACATTTTTAGATAGAAGATATCAAGGAATAAGAATTTTTAATTAGAAATTTATTATATCAAGGCAAAAAAAAGTTATGAAGCTTTACATGTAGGCGAAGAGCTGTTAGTGGCACCCTCTGCAATATACATTGAAATTATATTTAGATCTTGATTTCTCATCTTAAAAAACTCTAAAGCATCAAATTCAGTACAAAATAAGCTATTGTTACATAAACATTTGAAAAAAAGTTTTGTGCGGACTTTTTAGAGAGATCCTGTTTAGATGTTGGATAAAATGTAATTAAAAAGTGGCATTTTCGAAATAAAGTTGAAGAATATATAGAAGGCCATGTAATACTTTACTTGTTACTGAGTATCTTAATTATCTCAAAAACAAGTCATCAAAAGATGACTTGTTTTTTTTTCAACTTTAATAGTAGTTACTATTCCTGTAAAATCCACATTTATCCCCGTAGTTCTGTAATTACAACTCCAAATTTTAAAAACCAACTTACAATTAGCAGGGAGCAATAACACTTTTAATGGTATATTAGGTAACTTTGCTGAGTGCTCAATCCTCTATCAACAGTAGCTTGATTCAGTTTCAGGCCAGACACGGAATATTTATTTATTTTAGTATTTACATTGGATAGAACAGGCTAAAATGCTTTCCCGAAGAAAAAATAGAACATCTCGTAACTGGTTCTTTAAAAAGTTTTAATATTATATTTAATATTGCTTACTCATTGAAAATGCATATTTTTATCTTGATTTTAAATTATCAGAAGACCCACTTGAAATAATAAAAAAAGTATATAACTAATTTGAAAATCCTATGCAAGTTTTGCTTTGTTTGCTAATTGAATCGTTTCAAGAGATAAAAAAAATCACTTTAGTTAACCTTCTCTGCTCATCTGATATTTTTATACCTACCTATCGGCGATTTTCAAAATTTAATTTTAAAGTCAAGAAGTACAACAATTTTGCTTAATGATATGGCAATGTCGCTTTCTCGTGTAATATCGGTTGTGGCAAATAACCGGCCCTTTTTATTATATTTACATTTATTATAAATTACATTCGCTTTACACATTGGATGATTTTTAAGGAAAAAAATTTTTTTTACCACTTACGGTATTTAGGGGTGGTGATTTGAAAAATCCAGAAACACGCAAATACTAATAATCGACACCGTTAACGATAATACTTTTTTATAATTTTTGTAAGTTCATTCTTCTATATTTATAAAAAAAAATTCATTACCAATGTAATTTTTTTAAAATAAAATTGGGGTTGCAACCCCTTTGGTTATAAATATATCTCATATTTGTAACTTCTTATGACGAATATTTTCCAATTGATTTTGTTTTAAAAATATTCATTAGATGTTGAAATATATTGAAAAAAAGAATTGTTAAGGGTTACTTTGGGGGGTGAATTACTCCCTTAAAAGTGATTTTCAGCCGATAAGGAAAAATACGTGTTTATTATTTTTTCGAGTACTACAACTTATCAATGACCAAAATCGGTAAGGTCGAGTTGGGGTGGTTCCCTTGTAGGTTTCAAACCAAGCATCTAGTGCTCAGATTCGGATTTTCTTCAAATCGTTTTAAAATTTCTTCTTGAACCTCCGATGTTCTAGTAATATTATTCCGTCCATAATTAATCATTGCAGAAGCAAAACTGCCGGTTTCTTGAAGACACCTTTTATTTGACAATACTCTTTTGCAACTAATGAAGATATTTATTAACTCGTTGATATGTAAATCTTTATTTTTGTTAACCTATTGGTCCTAAAACACATTCAAAATTTTTTGAACCATCCTAAGACTGGATAAAGTGTGAAGAGTCTCAATACACAATAAAACATTTAAATTCGATTGTCTCCTAATCGGCTACTGGAAGCGACATCTACTAGGTACAACATTTTTAGATAGAAGATGTCAAGGAATAAGAATTTTTAATTAGAAATTTATTATATCAAGGCAAAAAAAAGTTATGAAGCTTTACATGTAGGCGAAGAGCTGTTAGTGGCACCCTCTGCAATGTACATTGAAATTATATTTAGATCTTGATTTATCATCTTAAAAAACTCCAAAGCATCAAATTCAGTGCAAAACAAGCTATTGTTACATAAATATTTGAAAAAAAGTTTTGTGCGGACTTTTTAGAGACACCCTATTTAGATGTTGGATAAAATTTTTAACTAAAAAGTGGCATTTTCGAAATAAAGTTGAAGAATATATAGTAGGTTCATGTAATACTTTACTTGTTACTGAGTATCTTAATTATTTAAAAAAAAGTTAAAAAAAAGTCATCAAAAGATGACTTTTTTTTTCAACTTTAATAGTAGTTACTATTCCTGTAAAATCCAAATTTATCCTCTTAGTTCTGTAATTACATCTCCAAATTTTAAAAAACCTACTTACGATTAGTAAGGAGGAATAACACTTTTAATGATATATTAGGTAACTTTGCTGAGTGCTCAATCCTCTATCAACAGTAGCTTGATTCAGTTTCAGGCCAGACACGGAATATTTATTTATTTTAGTATTTACATTGGATATAACAGGCTAAAATGTTTTCCCGAAGAAAAAATAGCACATCTAGTAACTGGTTCTTTAAAAAATTTTAATATTATATTTAATATTGCTTACTCATTGGAAACGTATATTTTTATCTTTATGTTAAATTATCAGGAGACACACTTGAAATAATAAAAAAAAGTATATAACTAATTTGAAAACAGAATGAATTGCTATATTTTATAATAAGTTTTTAAGATGATTGGTACAGCGCGTTTCTGTTAGCACTAGGTGTTGCAACGGCCTTATCGAGCCAAAAATTGCATCCACTGTCAGACGAGTTCATTCAACAAATTAACAGCAAGCAATCTACATGGAAGGCAGGAAGAAATTTTGAAGTTGAAGAATATGAATTATTTAAAGTATTAGCATCTGGAGCTAAAAGGACCAATATTTATAAAACTGAAAAAATTCATAACGAGGATGATGATGTACCTGAATCTTTCGATTCTCGTGAGGCCTGGCCCGAATGTGCTGATATTATTGGCCTAATCAGAGATCAGTCTAGATGTGGATCATGCTGGGTAAGCTCTGATGCATAGATTTAAAATAAATCAGTCAAAACTTAAAACTATCATTTAGGGAGTGTAATTTAATTCAAATTTCAATAATTTACTTATACAGTGCGGGCTGATCAAGAATGTCAGTTTTTTTTACCATACCTTATTTTCTAGTTCGACATTATGTGCTGAGTATAACTCCGCCTTTAAGTTCCGGAAACTTTATTTAGAGAATTAAAATTAGAAGAGTTCCTGAGTTTTTATTATTCTATTAGTGTTTTTTTTTTAAATAATTAAATAGTTTCAAGTTTTTCTAAAAATGCAATTCTTGCTTTTCTCAATATTTAACTGTAGCAAAGTGGAGATTCAGTCCCAGCTTTTATTTATTTCTATCATTGTGAGGTAATAACAATCTTCAGAGGACACTGCCCTCTGAGATACCATCTCAAAAATATGGACAAATCTGAGAAATGATATTTGCCTTTTCTGCAATAGAGCAGCCGATATAGCATTAAACCTACTATGTGACTACGTGGGACTGTTCTACAAAAGAAATTCTAAGAAGATGTCGCTTTGACGCTTGAAGAAGCAAAGCACCTCCCCCCTTCCAGAAAAATAATAGACTTCATGAAAAGCCTAAATATCCCGGGTTTATATTATATAAGAATAATGTACAAATAATCATATAGGTCGAACTGCTCTAGAGAGATAAAGGGAGCCTTAAAACCCACTCGCAATCCACAATCAGTGTAAGGTCAAAAATAAAGTTGTCTTAAAGGGTATTAAATGGTGTCATAAAAAAGTCAAACAAAAGAACTTTTTTCCTTCACGAGTCCGTCATGAAGCCGGATGCACTACGTTAGTACAGGCCAATTGCATTCAAATTTGACTTACAGCCACTCTGTTAACTTAACCCCCTGAAGCAATTTGTACAAGTCCTCTAAGGGGTAAGTATGTATTTCATTCGGTTCCAAGTTTGTTGACCTGAAGGTTTGTTATCTTTTTCGATCTAGGGACTCGCAATCACATTATTGTGCTTCTCGTTTCCTCGGATGCAGCTGGTATCTCCGTCGTAAAGGTTCATTTTATTCAGATGATCTTTGATAGGCATTTGTGCTGACATTATATCTGTGACTTTCCTATTAGTTCGTGCTCATTTGGAATAGTTTCCGTGCTAATTTCGGGCCAGGGTTTCCAATAAATAGCCTGCTATGATTCAATCCCTGTCTGGCTATCTGGTGATTTTTTGCTTTTTTTTTTGAACCACTGTTTAAAAGCTTCTCGTGACGAACACAATGTTACCCAAAGAGTCGGGTCTGGACCAGCTGATCAGCTTTCTTATTTCCATGTATACCCTCGTGTCCTCGAGCCTACTTTAACCTAACTCTGTTGTCCTTTGTCACAGTTGTAAGTTTATTCTGACATTCCCAAACCAATCTAGATGATATCTTTTGACCCTTAAAGATCTTCATGGCTACTTGGCTGTCGGAATGAATGTAGATTTACTTCCCTTTATTAACTGTCCTTTTTATCTCACCTATACATTGTAAGATTGCATATATTTCTGCTTGGAATACTGTTGAGTATTTTCCCAAGGGAAAAGTAATTTCTATTCTTGGTTGTACCCCATATATCCCAGCTCCGATACCTTCATGGATTTTTGAACCGTTAGTGTACCAAACAATTGTCCCAGAAGAGGGCTCCGTTTAGCTTGTTTGCTTACCTTTCTATACTCTTTAGTGATCTGGAACGATATATTGTAGTGGTAGCCTAAGATCATATAGTCTGTGTCTATTTCCAACTCTGGGTCCCTGATTCTATTACATGCCAACAGCACAATGCTATCAGCATTTGTGCTGTTGGCATTGAGTGGGATAGCCAGTGACGTCCCATTCTTGCCTCTTCTTGGATCACTAAATATAATGGAAGGAGGTCTCAGCGATGGAGTGTACTCGGGGTCGATTTCATAGTCCCTTGTGATACTTAAACAGGCAACACTCTGTTTGCCATCTAGCTTGGTCATAGCTGTCCTTTGCATTATAAGAAATAATTGTTTTTACTGAAATGCTTTTTTTTGCTATGGTAATTTGAGGAATCACTTGATGGCATGTGCTATACCCGTCAAAAACCAAAACGTAGCAAAAAATTACGTTTTTTTTTCTTTGCTAGTCAATAAGTTTCGGGCCTACAAATGAGGCTGTGAGTCTGGTTTGAAATATGTTTTATTTTTCAATATAATCTTCCCTAAGTTCAATACACTTTTTTCTACGATTCTCCAATTTAAATATTCCATCCTAAAAGTAGTTTTTCGGATGCTTTTAAAATACCCCTCTACGGCTGCATTTTCCTCTTCATTCGATGAAAAACGCTTTTCACATAGAAATCTGTTTAAGTATAGGAATAAATAAAAGTCCGAGAAAGCAACATCCGGTGAATAGGATAGATGTTCCAACAATTCGTGCTCAGTTTGGTTAGTTTAGATCTGGTTAAATCACATTTGCGAGCAGGTGCATTGTCATGGTGAAAGATGAATTTTTCTTCGTTAAACCAGGTCTTGTCTCACGAATTTTTACATCCACCATTTGGATTAAAAATGTTGCAATATTATTTTCCTGTTATTGCTCCAACAGCTTGGATGTAATCGATCAATAAAATTCCTTTGCCATCCCAAAAAACTAGTGATATAAACTTTTTAGAAGATTTCAACTCCTTTGTCTATTTCGGAGCGAAACAACCTGGCTCAGTCCACGCAGATGTTTATTCTCGCAGTTCAGGATGATAAAGCTAAACCGATGTCTAATTCATAGTTACAAATCGACAAAAAAAATCAATTATATTCCATTTAAAACTGTTGAAATATTCTTGAAATTGAAAAAGTTTCACTGGAATGAGTTTTTGTTCCAAAGTTAGCAAATGCAGCACACATTTTACCAATAGCTTTCTCATACCCAAAGCATTAGTCAAGATCTCATGTACTTAACCGTGTAAAATTCATATGACCTAAGCTCATTCATCCTTAGTTAATCGAGTTTTTCATTACCATATCCTGTATTTGCTCAACGATTTCTTGAAAAGTAGCGCTGCAGTGCTAATATGACCATATTTAAAATCAGCTATCCATCTTTTTACCATTATGTTTGAAGGAGCATTCTTCCTCAGTACATTCATCATATCTGCATGGATTTTCTTCCCAGAAAAAACCTTTTTTTTACAAGTATTCAATCACTGCAAGATTTTCCATTTTGTTAATAAAAAAAAACACAAAGTGTGTTTACTTTAAACGCTGTAGAAAATAAACTATTTGACAGGCCAACATGATTTGACATTTTATATTGTATACGTACTCAGAAAGTTTTGACACGTAAAGGCCATATGTGTTGTTTACAGTAACTCCAAAATTTCATGTCTGCCAAAAAGTGGAATTAACTCCTGAACATTTTCGCGCCATAATTTTTCACAACTTTTAATGTTATTTACCTCAACAAGACTGCATCGATGAACTTAATTTTTTATAATGCGATGAAACACCTACAAAAACTACATAGTATTGCTGGTTTAGTGTATTTAATCGTTTCCATCGTTTGCTCACGGAAGAGTCGAGTAAAGGTAGTCTAAAGTCGACTGATATTGCAAGATCGTCAAGTGATGTACTGTGAGATTGAGGCATCCCTAGGTATTAGTAACCAAAAGAGTGTACAATATATACAATATATTACCTGAATATATGGTTGAAGAATGAGTCGCTAAAATTCCAAGGAGAAATATCTATATCTATCTATCTATCTATATATATATATATATATATATATATATATATATATATATATATATATATATATATATATATATATATAATATATATGAAGTAAAATGCGAACAGTAAATGCAAACTTCTCTCCATCATATCCTTTCTGTGTTAGAGGTTGCACAGTTAGAACAAATTGTTACAAAACGCAATTTATCCTATTCCACCACCAAGATGATGGCCTACCTGTACCACCATACCGAGAAGAAAGTCAAAACTTACCCTCCCCGCCACAGTGATATGGCAGAGGTACATATTTCGCCTCTACTAGACTCATCAGGGTACCGACATGTACCTGGCTGTACAAAGGACAGATCGGAAGGAAGCATGCAAATACTGAACGCAGCTTCGCCGACCTCCCGCCGGATGGCGTATATATGTTTATGTGGCTTTCACGGATTCCCCCGTGTGAGATGCAATAGCAGGATATGATGGAGAGAAGTTTGCATTTATTGTTCGCATTTTACTTCATTCATTTATGGAGCTGCATAATAGTTGTACGTTTGCTGACTGTGATTTCAGCACTACAACGGCATAATGTGGATATATCTCCTGCTATTGCATCTCACACGGGGGAATCCGTGAAAGCCACATAAACATATATACGCCATTCGGCGGGAGGTCGGCGAAGCCGCATTCAGTATTTGCATGCTTCCTTCCGATCTGTCCTTTGTACAGCCAGGTGCATGTCGGTACCCTGATGAGTCTAGTAGAGACGAAACATGTACCTCTGCCGTATCACTGTGGCGGGGAGGGTAAGTTTTGACTTTCTTCTCGGTATGGTGGTAGTGGTAGGCCATCATCTCGATGGTGGTGGAATAGGATAAATTGCGTTTTGTAATAATTTGTTCTAACTGTGCAACCTCTAATACAGAAAAGGAGAGAAGTTTGCATTTACTGTTCGCATTTTACTTCATTCATTTTCGGAGCTGCATATAGTTGTACGTTTGCTATATGTGATTTCAGCACTACAACGGTATAATGTGGATATATCCACTGCTATTGTATCTCACACAAGGGAATCCGTGAAAGCCACATAAACATATATATATAATATATATATATATATATATATATATATATATATATATATATATATATATATATGTAACTTAGGTTTCACGGATGATGGAATGTGCACTGGTGTTTTTCCAGTTTTTAATCCGTTCGTCAGAAAAATCTTCGTTTTTTGTGAACATTTCAGCTGGCATTTTCAAATGATGGTTTCTCGATGGTTGCTCAGCTTGAAATGAGCGTACTCGTCCATTATCTGCAATTTTATAGTTTGGCGTTCGCGCAGGTTATACTTTGATTCTGCCTGGTTGGTTTCCTTGCTTCCCTGCGTCTGGCTTCCTCTCGGATGTGTTGTTTTTGGTTGGGTTTCGATTAGGGTTTTCCATGTATTTGAGATGTTCTGAGCTTATCTCGTTAAGATTCTTAGTACTTTCTATTTCGAGAGCTTCTCTGATGATGCGCGTACTATAGTGGTTTATAGTGCGATCTGTTTGGTCTTCTGGAAATTTAGAATGTGCCCTGTCTCCTAATGATGTTACAATAAAGCTGATGTAGTTTGCTTGTTCTTTATGCTATTTTTATGTTCTTGGACTCTGTTTATATGACGATGTATTCTTTTTCAGTTGCTACAAGGGATGCTGTTTTTTAATGATATTTTGTCTTTCTGATTACCCAATAATTTATGTATTGTTGTTTCGGGCTTGTAAATTGTGCATATCTCAAGCTTCCTCCAAATTCTTTCAATTACATGTGACTATTGGTTAAGAAAACCAAGCATTTTTACTTTGTGATATGCTCTAACGAATGTAATTTTATTTTTTTTTACAGGCCTTTGCTGCCGTTGAAGCAATGTCCGACAGAATTTGCATTCATTCCAACGCAACGAGAAAATTGTTGGTATCTTCCAAGATCTTCTTACTTGCGGCGGTGCTGGTGGATGCGATGGTGGATATCCCATTTATTCATGGTATAGTTGGCAACAAGATGGAATTGTAACGGGAGGATTGTATAACCGGACTGATCAGGTACTGAAAGATTTAACAAACTGGTAAAAAATATCTAGTTTTCTGAACTAAATTGTACTGTGTCGAACCACTAAACCTCAGTACGGCTGTAAAACAATAGTTTTGTTATTTGTATAAATGAAAATTTAATCATATTATGTAGATACGGCTGCTATCAATATTTTAATTTAATATATTACAACAGCTTAAATTTAACAACTTATGGGATCTGACAAAAGTGCGCCGGATTTCCACAATACGGAATAAGCTGAGAATGTCAATCAAGTACATGAATAAACCATAGATATAGTATAATGTGTACAGCAGCACGTCTCATGAAAATATTTTTAAATAATCCAAAATTGTACACAAATTATGAAAAATTATAATATGTTTGCTTCAAAATAACCTTCAACAGGAAATTTTCGAAAATGAACTATAGTCACTGATCATATTATATTGGCAGTTGTTCGAATATTGGAATTACCAAAATTTTTATAGAACTCTCGGTAGTGGTGGTAAGAGCTAAAAACATTTCCGGTGACAGATAATTAACATACTTATCTAACTTGTCGGCAACCTATATCCATAGCCGTTCCGGCTGTATTGATTGTAGTTTTCGTGCTATAATATGTTTACTCTTCTTATATTTTAAAAAATTACATCCTATTTGTAAACTACCAAATCTCTTTTTATTTTTAAGAAATCATGGAAGTAAGAATGTATTGTATCTACAAATAATTTAACCTTGAAAAAATTCAATAGCCCCCAGAGATCAGAAACGTGCTGCTAATAAAAATACATCGAATCATTTTCAGGAATACCCACTTTTTTATCTTTCTTTTATTCATGTTATTCCATCTGCAGATAGTTTTTCTTTATTTGGCCTGAAGTGGACAATTCTCTGCCATTATTTAAAATGATCGTGTTGTAAGATATACTACTCGGCATCATAAGTTGTATCTTTTTATGTATGACGAGTTCCCGCTTCGGGTAATAGTTTTTGATCCGTGGTCCTTGGGACATGGATCACTGTTTAGACAAGAGCTTTGTGGACCAAGCCACCATGGTAGAAACCCAATCTTTCTTCTTCAATAAATATTTTGCAAAGCTGAATCGTTCTTTAAGCAAATAACTCACATCAAACCAATGTTTGTAGAGAGTTTTATACTGCAGATGTTAGTTGGCAGGATATTTTAATTTGAAAATATATTAATAAAGAATGCAAAAATGTAAACAATACTTCCTTACCGTCGAAAGGAATATGCCAAACCCATCTGTACATACATAAATTATTTAATGAAATGCACTTTTACCTATATTTAGGGATGCAAATCCTATTTTTTGCCACCATGCGAAGACCATCCGAATAAATGCAGAAACTATGTTAATACTCCTCAATGTACGGCAGCATGTGATGACTCTTTGATTGACTATAATGTACAAAAAACATACGGTCAAAAAGCAAATACTCTCGATGGAGAAAAACAAATCCAACTGGAAATATTAAAAAATGGACCCGTGGAAGCAACTTTTGACGTATACGAAGACTTTGCTAGTTATAAAAGTGGTAAGTTTAAATATAAAAGTTTGAAGAGTTCAGAATTGGGTAACTGTGGGGGGTGATTAATGAAATTTGAACACGGGACAATTCTGGAATAAAGTCAGTGTCACAAAAAACTGTATAAAATAGTCATTAAGCAAATATCAGAATTTTTCTGTTTTCGTTGCAACAATAAGTCATATTCATATGCATTTTTAATTTGATATAATAACTTGATTATCTGATTTATATCCGCTGGATTAAACCCCCATGTGTATGTGTCTATGAACACCATAAATCACCAAAATACCTGAAATTCTCACACGCGGATTTTTTCCTTACTTTCTAGTGTTTCTCGGCACTTGACTCAGGTGTCCTCTACTTTTCCTTTTCATTTATTTGAAAGTGAGACACAAAGAGTGTAGAGGGTTAATGTTCAATCCGGAACGCACACCTTAAGGGATGAAACCCTTTTTTTTCTATCTTCAAAAGGGCATCCGAACTCGTCCATAAATGCAGTACAGTGAGCTTTGAAAATGGCGAATGAGATTTCACTGAAACCTCAGCTGCCTTACGAGAAGGACTCAGCATACACAGGATACCCGAAAACCTTCGATGACACATCATATGCGTGAAATATCCAACACAACATATATATATATATATATATATATATATATATATATATATATATATATATATATATATATATATATATATGAATGGTTTCGTCTCGTTACTCACTGGGAACTGATGGTGGCTTCTGTTGAATTTCGAGTTTTGTTTAGCTGACTCGCTATATCGGAAACACACACACACACACACACACACAGACCATATCCGTCGTTGCAGAATCACATCATCATTCCTCTCAAAAACAGGCAGTAGTCAACACACTAGTATCAAGATCTTTCTACCTAACAGAACTCAATACAAAACAAGTCGAAATAAAACACATTTCAACAGCTCTAGAAAGGAATGATTTCTCAAAATCAGATATAAAGAAAGCCACAAGAAGACAAGAGAAGATCACAACAAAAATCAAAGATCAAGATCAAACAAGGACCAAAGCCATAATCCCATACATAATGGAAATAACGGACAAAATCAGAAGAATCTTAAGAAAAGACATACATATTTAAACCATACATAAACATTTAAACCATAAAAACAAAAAACAATAGCCAACATCTTGGGAAATCCCAAAGATAAGACCAACCTTGAAAATCATGGCATTTACCGCATTCCATGTGCAGATCGCCATCAAACATACATAGGACAAACAAACAGGCGCATATCAGCAAGAATTCAAGAAGATAAAAATAGCCTCAAAAACAAAGAGATAACCACAGGACAATTTCAACATTACCAAACAACGGTAACGATTTAGAAAAAGCAAAAGAAATAGCACGACTACAGAACTACAAGGTACGCGCCATAAGCGAGGCTACAGAAATCGAAAAAGCGGGACATCTGAATAAACGAGACGATGCTTTACATATTCCAACTACATGGAAAACATAAATCAAAAATCAAGAAACAAAACAACAAAAATCAACGAATACACGAGAGAACAGCATACAAGAATCAAATATATCGCACTCGGCAGAGGGGAGGAGCCTACGAAGCCGCTCGTCCAATCAGAAAGCGAGCCAGCTAAACAAAACTCAAAATTTAACAGAGGCTACCATCAGTTCTCAGCGAGTAACGAGACGAACCGCACTTGAAAATGCTAAATGAACGAATGAATTGTAATATATATATGTATATATATATATATATATATATATATATATATATATATATATATATATATATATATATATATATATATCCTTCTGTAGGTAGGTCCTCCGCTAATAGACAATTTTCATTTATTAGGTCATCCCGGTGCGATAGGTCATCCGTATATAGATGACCTATAGCTTTTCATGTAAAACAAGTTTATGGATTATCCTGATACTCCTGACAAATTTTCAGAAGGATGACTTATAACGTTTTTTTTGATATTTCGTATATTTTAGTTCAGGATTTTGACATAAAAAAAGTGGCGCCACCTTAGTGCGTATATTTCATTTGTATATTTGTAGCTAAATTGCAGCGGATAAATCCTCCGTGAATACTAGTATTTATCTTCTTTGCGGTGGATAGGTCCTCCGAAAATATGGCAACACTGTATTCATATCGATTATTTAAGAAATATTAAAACACTTCCAAAAATCAACCGTTAGAGTGTGACTTACTAGGAAGGTATCTGAAGAGTCCTACTCCGATTTCAATGAAACTCTAATACGTTGTAGAGGGTATAAAAATAAGAGACACGTATTTTTTTATCTGAAGAGATTCATTTTAACAGGGTAAAATCCGCCCTTAAAATTCATCCCTAGAAACAGTATTTTTGAAATATCTCAGGTACTAAGTGAGATATCTTTACAAAACAAAACGAAAATTACTTGTTGTTCGAAATGATGTGGAACTATGGCTGTTTCATCCCAAGGATATCATCCCTTATTTTTTATAAGGGTAAACCATCTATTCGCGTCCGTAATTTAATTCTAATAATTATGAAATTTAATATAACGGAGCTGGACACTTCAAGTACCTTCCCGTTAGGCTTTTTGAAATAGAATAAAAAAATAATAAATCGACCACAAATCAGTTACAAAATTATTACGCCGGCTTATATTTGCAATAAGTTGTGGAGTAGCTTTTCAGTTAATCGATTTTTTTAATTTTTAATGCCGACGTAAAAACTCTCGTTTAAATAGAAAAATGAGGAGAATTGTTTTTCGGCTTTGGCCCCTTTTCAACTTAAGTTTTGGGATAGTAACAAAATTTCGCAAAAATTAACCTGAGATCTGTAACATGGTAGAATTTTTGTAATTTGAGAAATATTTTAAAAATGAGATTATTTTACGAATAATTAAGATTGTGGCAATAAAATGTAAACCAATAAAGAGTAAGAATAAAGTACCGAAGCGGTTGGCTAACTCAAAAAACTACCAAGTAAAACAAACAGAGATAATGGATGCATTTGTATAATCTTTGTATTAAAATTTTAAAAATATTATTTTACAGGATTTACAAGATTTTGTCAAAATAATATATAATTTTTTCTTACGTTTTTGCTTAAAGTTTCGGAAACATTTTAAACAAACCACCAGAGACCTCAATTTAGTTGATTTCTAGACAATGATATTTTTAATTCTTTTGTACGTTGCACTACAATAATAATGGATTCCATAATACTGAATTAAAATTTTCTTGTGCTTTCTAAACCAAAACTAAAAAGAAGTTGAAAATTTATTGATGTAGGTAAAAATGGAAGCCGTAGATTTTCTTGAAAAAGCATGAAAATTTAATATCGTTGATCCGCCAGACTTTAGCTACGACGCTGGTAAGATGTACCATATGTAGTGGCGTAAATAACATCCCCGCAGACGCTGCGGTGAGGGGGGTACAGCCAATCCAGGGGTGATCTCAAGTCTCTTGATGAAAATGAATAAATATGAAAGATCAAGACGGGTGTAAAATAGTAGAGCGCACAAACTCTTAGTTACGCCACTGATCATATTATAATATTAATTATGACAAGACTGTCGATACGTCCTTAATATGCGAAAAAAGGACAACTTGTATTTATTGATATATTTTCCGATAAAAATAAACAAAATAAAAACATATTATATCGAATAACGTTAGACACAAAATTTGAAAAAGAAACCTACACGATATTTTGCACAAAGACTTTTATTTTTAACCAGTTTTTGTTCTTTAATACTTCGGAATGCTTTCAAATAAGTTCATCACATTCAGCTTTCCTGACAGGTCGATGTTGTATTATATGATTTTTAAAGTGCGTTATAACAATCTTCTTTTGTTGTTCTGTCCATGGAACTGTCATTCTTTTCTGTTCTGTTTACTTCTTTTTTATTACATTGTTAATATTTCTTTCAACTAGCAACTCAAAATCGCTATCTTGATCTTCTGTATTAACTCCCTTTCCTCTAGTTTCGTAAATCATCATTTTCAAGCAAATTTTCCTCTAAATTCAAATCAATTTCATCTAAACTTTTGTCTTTAAACTGACCGGCTTCCTCCGTTTTCATAAGTATGAGTAATTTGGATATTTTTGATGTCTGATAAATATCATCAGGGAGTCTGTAAGATGATCAGTGGATTCCTAAGGTGGGACCAATAAAGTTGGTTGTTGCTCCATATAATTTTCACTCATGTTAAATAACTGGGTCAATGTAGTCAAATGCTTCCTTAATCAAGTACATGTGAGGGCTTCAAGGTTTTTTTAACTACACTTAGTGTAACATATTTTCTCAAAACTTTATAACCCACAGATTGCTACCCAGTATTTGGATTTCCAAACAGATAACTACTGGGTTTTTTGGGAATATTATCTCGACATTTTAGAACTATTTCTAAAAGATCTTGGACATCTTTACTAATAACCCCGTTTCCTTTTACCCCTTATGACAATTCTTTCGAAGGAATTGATTAATATTTTTTGTGTTTCAGAAACAACTTCAGAAAATTCTTCGTAACCTTGTTGATTTATCTTTAGAAGCGCAGATTTATATGTATTTATGAAAAGTCTTTGAAGTTCACCAGATCGTCTTCTATTTAGTAATAATTTTCCAACAAGATGATATATGCTTTTTCGTTTCCATTATTTTCTTTTAATTTGCCATGTTAATAAAGCATTCTTTTAGTAGCTTTAGATCGCTAGCTAGAGCCACTAAAGTTACCTTACTCCATTTTTGTAAATTTAAGTCACTTGATGCTTGACTGGAAACATCAAATTTCCAGTGACTTTAAATTACCTAAATTCAGGTTTTAAAATCGGCCTCAGTACTTGCTAACAGTATCGATGTTTCTGATTTTTTAAATACATGCATAAGCGCAACAGTACAACACTGTTTTAAAGTGGTTCCCATATTCATAGCAAATGTGGGAAATTGATAAACGTGATTTTCTGGATCATATTTTGAAGTTGCTTTTGTGGCAGATACCAAAATGTCCTAATTTTCGGGTTTAAGAGCTTCAAAAAGATTGCTTAAAGAAGGTCTAATTTTTTTGTCTTCAATAATAGGCTTGGCCAATTCACGCATTTTCCTTGAAACATCCAGAATGAAATGGTTTTCCCGATGAATGTTTAAATATCTCGCTGCAAAAGCACATATAAGTGGATCCTCCTTAGCTACAAGAGAAATTTGATCAGCTCTTATACGGAAAAATACTTTTTCTTTTAATTGAGGATACACTCTTAAGTTGCGTACTAAAGAATTTTGCGCATTGCTTTGAGAATTTTTCTCAGAAGTTCTTTTATTTGGATTTGCATCACAATTTTTGCGATGTCGCCATAGATTCCTAGCAGAGAAAAAGCCCAAACAGTATGTACATGGAAGGTAATTAGTAATCTCAGCACCTTTTCTTATGGGTTTTGTTACTTCACTGTTGGTTAAGTAATTACCTTTCTTTCTTAAAAAAAAGCAATTTTTTTCATTTTATGCATAGAGGTGGTAGTGCTAAAATCTTTTCCACTTCTGTTCCTAATTTGTGATTTCTAAATGAATCTCTGGGAAAATGAATTACATATTTTTCGCAATAATAACAAAATACTGTGTTCTTAGAACTAGAGTCTAATTTTATTTTGTTAAGTTCGTAAGCAATTCAATTCAAATTCATTGTTGCATATTCATCTGCAGTCTTCATTTTAAAATGTTCCTAATTGTCGATGTTATATGTAGTTGCAGTTGGTTCAGTACTTTTACTATCAAATTTATTATTTTTATTCTGAGGCAAAATTTCGGGAGAAGAAGGTGATGTATCACATATTTGAGGGGAGGTCATAGATATGTCCTAAAAGAATATTATTTAATTTAATTCTTACAAAAATGAAACTAAAACATACCGAAGAACAGTCATATTCTGAAGGATTAAAATCAGAATCTGTAGGATCATCAGTAGGCGTGGAGTCGGAGTCAAAAACTATTAATTATTAATAGCTTTATTCGAAATTTGACTTTGACATCAATTTCTGCTTTGATCGAGATGAAAACTAACCAAAAAATAGTAGTCACGTGATGAGCATTATCTGTCAAATTAAAATTTTTTTTTCAAAAAAAATCCAAAGGTAAGGTTATATCCCAAAATATCGAAAAAAGTTATTAAAAATAGTTTTTCTAAATGCAATTTTTAGCCCATACGCAAAATTTCAGCTGTATAAGATAATTTTAAATTTTTGACTATTTTTTGTAAATTGTACCACTGCAACTGCAAAATAAGATTCAACGCAACATACATATATTTTGGCATATATTCATTTCTTAATCCATTTTATTTTAACAGAATACGTATTTACCTTTCACGTTTAGTAATACTCTTCTTCTAGTTCAATTCTTATACTGAGATCTGAACACGAAATCATTACATTACTAAGTAATGGCAACGTTGTCGGTCTAGCGATCCATTGCAATCTACAAAATTACTATATATCGGAGGATGTGTCGCTTCGATTTTGAAAAAGAAGTATACGCCCAGGTGACATAAATACCGTGATTTCGTTGGAGGACGTAAAGATAGGGATTTATGTGAAAATTAAAAATTTTTTTTGTTATTATTTTAATGGATTTATAATAAGAATAACAAAGTACTCTATATACATGACACAAATTATATATATATATATATATATATATATATATATATATATATATTCACTATTTCTGGTGGATGACCTAAAGATGCGCCACATGAGGAGGACGTATCTACTGAGTGACTTAAATATATATATATATATATATATATATATATATATATATATATATATATATATATATATAAAAGTACCCCTAAAATTTTCCCAGGAAGGATGTTTCACTCGTATCTTATTCAAATTTTGGTCTTGATAAGGCCTTTGGGTCCTGCACCCTGCACGCAAAGTTTGATTTTTGATATGGGGACCTCCGTTTTTTCGCAGATTCGAATTTAGCCAAAAGTTTTGCGTTCAAATACGTAGATCTCAAATTGTTATGAGCTATATTGAACCCAATACTAACCTTTGCATTTAGAGAGCCTGAGACCGTCAAAGAATGGGAGTAAGCAGTGCCTAGTAAGATAAATACCCTATCATACAATTGCTGTTTGTAGCTGCAATCAGCAATACTTATTGTTACAGTTCCCTAAAATCTGGTTCAATCGAGGTAACGAAGTCAGTGAAGATGCACTGCATTGTAGGGGACATTAGCGTGTGAGAATATTACCGTAGTTGACGAGCTGACGTTGTCCTCGTTAAAACTGAGAAGCCCTTACACTTATACCTAAGAAAGTATAATCGTTATTACCTATAGGGCTGCAAAATCTATGGCATCTCCAAATATTTTACAAAATAGAGGAACTTTTACTCGTGTATTGTAATGATGTACAGGAGCTGAGGGATAAACTGAAACCTCGTGTCTACAAAAATGACAAGTGGAGGCTATTCATCGATTCTTTCACCAGAAGTCTAAAAGCTCTACTCCATAACACGAACATATTCGCTCCCGTACCAATCGCGCATTCAATCGAGATGAAGAAAACTTATAGTAGTATCTACATGGTTTCGGATAAACTCAATTATTTGGAACAAATCTGAAAAGTATCTGGGGATTTGGAGATTCTGAGCACGAATTTGTGGCAACAGTCTGGTTATACAAAATACTCTTGTTTCTTGTGCTTATCATTACTTTAGAAAGAAAGGCATATAAAGACTACACTCGAGCCGGGACGAAACTTTAGTGAAGTCTGAGAGAATACTGCTTCCTCCTTTTCATATTAAGCTTGAGTTGATGAACCAGTTTGTAAAGACTCTCGATGAAGAAGGCAAATATTTCAAGTGCTTGCAACGGCTTCTTCCCAAAATATCTGATACGAAATTAAGAGATGGCGTTAATTGATTCTACAAATGCTTAATGAACGAATTTAACGAGTGATGACTTCAGAGAACTGGTCACCTATATGGTGAAAAATTTTCATAAGCTGGGATGTTTGATGAATTTGAAAATACATTTAGATAAGTTTCCAATGAATTTGGGAGAAGGCAGTGAGGAACAGGGGAAAATTTTCACCAAGATATTACTAAAATATATAAAATATTTATTGCGCTTCTAGAAAAAATCTTTCGAGAACAAAAGAGAGAGAGAGAGAATGTTCAACTGCCCTTTTTCAACGGTACGATTTTATTACCCAAGTTGTCAAGTCCAATCATATTTTTGCATCTACACCAAAAATTCATTTAACTTTTGAAGATATCATTTTTTACAATTAAATCACATAAAAAGGCGAAAATATCGAAACAATAGAGACTTTTATCCTTTTTTAGCTTGAAAAATTTACAAACCGTTTTGTCTTTAATAATGTTATTTAATAAATACATTACTTTAACAGGTATCTACCAATATACCAGTGGAGATTATGAAGGAGGTCATGCTGTTAAAATAATCGGATGGGGTGTGGAAAATGATATAAAATACTGGACAATTGCCAATTCTTGGAACGAGCGATGGGGAGAAAATGGTTACTTTAGAATTCTCAGAGGAAATGACGAAGTAGGAATTGAAGAATATGTTACGTCGGGATTGCCCGATTTCACTAAATTTTAAATTTTTGTAATGTGAATAAACCTCTTAAATAAACTATTATGTTTGCATTAATCTGCTTACCAATACCTCATATTGTCTACCAAAGGAAGAAAAGGTATACTCGTGAACAATCAATATGAATCAAAACTAACTGGTTCACAAAATTTAAACTTCTTCGAGACGAAATCTTTTAGTATTTTTTTTATAAGGTCAGAAAAAATAAGCAGTTTTAATTTTTTTATCACGTACTAATATACATTTATAGATTTTAAAGAAAAAATAATAGTTATTCAGAGACTTATTTACAATATGTACTTTATAAATAGAAGATTTACGATAATCTTGAATATTTGGCCTGCGGTTGGTCTCTCTTGATTATCCAGCAGTAGTCGGTCAACATCCTTGGATTCCACCTACCCTTATAACGTCTTTCCATACTTGAAGTATTTTTATGGAACCTTTCACCACGCTCATTGCTTACAGCGCCCAAATTCTGAAGAAAGAAATCCAGATGTGGATCCAGGAATTGAATTTTAAGTAACATATTGCAACTCAAAGCCTTATATTTCAATAGAAGCTTTTTAATCAACTCTCTCTCTCTCTCATTGTTCCAAAACGATCAACTTAGCTTCAAATTTTGGATCCTTTATTAATTCCCTGATCTTAGGTACTAGGAAAACACCCTCTTTGATTTTAGCATCCCTTATTCTGGGGAATTTCTCTTTCAAATATCAAGATCCATTTCCATTGCGATCCATCACTTTTACAAAATTGTTTTCCCTGATTTCAGGCCCTACTAAATGCCCTCTTTGATTTTAGCTTCACTTATTCTGAGAAATTTCTCTTTCATATACAAATATCCATTTCCCTCGCGATCCATTTTTTTTACAAAATTTTTATAAGACATAATTTGATATGTGGTGAAGAAATGCATCAGAAGGCTTTACTAGTGGTAAATGCTTCACATGTTTCTGTCCAGGAACTGGAGATTTATCACAAGAAAATTAAGGATGCATTTTCGTAGTGAGGGTATATAGTCAAAAAATGATTACTTACCAGAGTTTGTGTAGTAAGACCACTGTTGATTAGCGTAATTGGGATTCAAGAACAAACAAAACCGAAATCATGTGATCTAAAAAAACCAAAGACTTGTTAAACAATCAGAGCATAGGTTGAGTTACTTTTGTGTAGAAAATATTATTTATGCTTTTTGTATATAAAACAAGGATCAATTATATAATCTTAGCTAGAAAAGAATTGTTTACTTCAACACTGTTTATCTTCATGGTCTGAAAGTAATCCGAAGGTTGCAAAATTGATTTATTTCAGAGACGTAAACAATTATTTGACAAAAATAAGATCTTCTTTACAAAGGATGATGTTAAAATTTTTATTATTAGGGCCTTCAATTAATTCTATTTTAAAAAACGTTGATACTAACCTAAACTTTAACCAAATATTACATTTTATTTACCAACCGCACGACCTATATATTCTAAGAGCTAGTGAAGCCTTGAAGTAGTAGTCTGTGGATAAGGCTGCAAATTTTTATAAGATCGTTTTAAAGGTAAACAAATCCAAAAAGTTGCTATGGCAGGCCTCATCCGGTTACTATCCGACCTTCTCTGATTTTGAAAATGTCAAAAAATTAATATTTTAAACTTGAAGGATGGCTTTTGGATAAGTTTCACTTTCAATATAGTGGATTATAGAAAAAAATTGCCAGACGGCTCAACCAGTCTCGAATAACTTATCAAGATATAAATTTCAGCTTAAGTTTATTATGGTTAGTTCAGGGAATTTTTCCTTCTTGTTGCAAATACTCACGTTATGGTCAAACACGGTATCCTTTTCTTCAAGTATCTCTCATAAGTTTCTTGAATAAAGAGAAATCATTTTGGTTAAGTTGCATTTTTTTGTTGGTTATACTACGAATACCGTACTATTTCTTTGCTAATTTCTTTCCCAGCTCAGTTATATTATCTAAATTTAGGCTATATTTTTACGCTACAAAGTACGGTTTAAAGTTATATTTCACTATCAGTTTAACTCCTATTTTTGCTGTTTTGAGTGGCGTTTAATATACTGGCGGGGTGGTTATTTTTATTCATGCTCAATATACTGTTACCTTTTTCCAAATAAATCTCGGTCTTCCCGCCTACTATTTGAGTGAAATGTTTGCGTTTATTCTTTCTTATGGCAGTTTGCTTGAAACTATTTTGAATATTTCCGTAAACATTGCTTTGTTTACTAGGGCTTTTCTTGGGTGAGGTCATTTGTCACTGTCGAAATTCTATTGTTATGTCACTCTAAACCATTTATCCATTATACTTTTACGTTATTAGGTTGTATAAATTTCTGTTTTGTAACTTGCTTCAGCAGAATCCTAGACTACGGGTTCCCCAAACATTCAGAAAATATATTGCTTTATTTGAAATGTATTTCCTTAACTCAAAATTAACCAAAAGGATACTTATTTAATTTTGAGCCGCAAATATTAATGACTAATGAATCGGCTTATTTCTGAGTCGATTGCTCTTATCTAGGAATTTGCATACGTTTGTTTTTGAGGGAGGAGACTTTTGGGGATACTGAGTTTGTTTGTTTAATTGCTGAAGGTCGACTAAAGGTCATTTTAGGGTCATTATCAGGTCAAATTGAGAAAAATCTACTGATCTGAAAAAAAATCTGATCTAAATCTGAAAAAAAAGGTCGAATTCGTGGTTTGTTTAATCCTCCAAAGTCAGCCAGAGGTCATTTCAGGTTCATTTTAAGGTCAAATTGAGAAAAATCCACTAAATAAATCTGAAAAAGAAGATAAGTGGGTTTTTGAGGTCGCTGAATCCAAATTCGTGGTTTGTTTAATCCCCAAAGGTCAGCCAGACGTCATTTTAGCGCAATTTCAAGGTCAAATTGACAAAAATCTACTAAATAGATCTGTAAAAGAACTTGTGTAGACTTTTGGGGGCGCTAAATCTTAATTCGTGGTTTGTTTAACATCTCAAGGTCACTCAAAGTTAAATTGAAAAAAATCCAATAAATAAATTTGTAAAAAAGAAAACCCACACGCAGCTAGATCGATATCCGCTACATAGCAGAAAGGCACGCGGATCAAGTTTTTGAGCCGAAACAAACTCCCAAAACCACGTACTCCACGCAGGCACGTGAACAGAGCGAGTTTTCAAGATGAAACCCAAGCTTTTAAAACCACATACCCACGCGCAGCTAGATCAATTCCGTTACATAATAGCTAGGACAGCGTAGTGTGTTTTTATAAGCGTATAACACAAACCTCAAACTTCAATACATACTGTGCCTGGAGTATATGGTTTTCGGAGAGCTTGGTTTTTATTTCATTCACTCATAAATTATTGCTTTTCACCTCTGTCTGCTGCACAACGGGCTACGCAGGGGATATGTGGATATGAGAGCTTATGTTTTGGCATATTTATAAGAACTTGGTCTAATCGCCTGGGTGCTGTGTAGCGACCATCAATCTAGCTGCACACAGAGTGTGTGGTTTTGGCAGCTTGGGTTTCGCCTTAAAAACTTGACCCGCTCCCCTGTCTGCTGTGTAATGGATATCAATCTAGCTGCGCGTGGGTTATGTGAGTTCGGGGGCTTAGTTTTGAGATTATCATTTCATAATAAATAACTCCGCTTGCATATCTGCTGTGGCACGGACATCGATCTAGCTGTGCGTCGGGTACAAGGTTTTAGGAGCTTGAGTCTCGGCTTAAGAACTTGCTGCCTGTCTGCTATGTAACATATATTGATCTAGCTGCGTGTGGGTCCTATTCTTTTACAGATTTATTAAGTGAATTTTTCCAATTTGACCTTGAAACGGTCTTAAAATGGCCTTGAAATGAATTCTGGTTAGCCTTGAAATATTAAACAAACGACGAATTCAGACTAGTCTACATACCTTCTTTTAAAGATCTTTTTAGTGGATTTTTCTCAATTTGACCTTGTAATGACGCTGAAATGACCTCTGGCTGACCTTGGGGGATAGAAAAACCACGAATTTGGATTCAGCGACCTCAAAAACGTACGTATCTACTTCTTCAGATTTATCTACCAAATTTTGCACCATGTGACCTTGATATGATCGTAAACCTGATGTGATAAAGTTTAGAGGACCTCAGATTTGGATTTAGGGCACCTCATTATATATGAATTAAATGGTATTTTTTGTAAACTTGTGTAATCTACGAAGAAAACTAAAAATAACACTAACTAAGAATTGTTTGACGGCCTAAGAGAAATATAGAATTGCCTTCAGTAATGTAAATATTTGTGTTATTATTAGTTAATGTTATTTATATTTATCACGTAATATACATGTATATTTTCCTCATAACGTATTTCATTTTAACTAAACCGGAAAGGTATCGTAAAATTTCTACTATGTACGAATTTATAGAAACTTAAGGCTAAAATTTAAAATAAAGATTTAATAATAATAATTAACAACACAAATATTAAAATAATTGCTCTAAAGAAAATATTTTGCTGTAATTATGACTAAATTAAAAAAGGAAGAAATGATTACTTTAATCACAAATAACCACAAATACAATAAATGATAAGTGACAATTCATAATCGTCATATACTACTTAAACAGATTAGGTTTTTTTCGGGTTCTAATTAATTAAAGTTAAAAAACACAGTTTAGTTGCTTATTAAAACAAAAAAGATCTACTCTCATATTCCCTAAAACAAAAAAAAATCTTTTAAAATTCCTCGTAATTTTCTTTATTTATTCAAACACACACACTATTGCATTAAATAAAATAACTTATGGTTTCAATCGTGGGATATGTTATTATTATTAACAATTTTTTTGAATTTAAATAACAATTTATGAAGGAAGATATATTTACGGCCATTTTAATTTAGAAAAATATCATTTGAAATACATCCAATCATTCAATTAAAAATTTTGGCGTCTACCTCCGTAGAAAAGTTCAAAAATTGAAGCGACTTTAAATATTGAGTTTGGACTCAAAATGTTCAAGGGCTTTTGAAATTTGAGTGGCCTTTTTAAAAAACTCCATAACTCCATGAGAAAAATAACCCAAAAACCTGATAAAGTGATCTTACAATATGATTTAAACGACTTCTTTCATCTCAATAATCGCTTTAATCGAAACCATCGCACCTTGATTATTTTTATACCTCCGAAATCCTGTAGTCCCATAAATCCTTGACCCTTAAATACGGAAACCCATAACCCCATTCTAGAATATGCCCAATTACAAATTTGAATACGCATCATGTCTTACCCACACAATGTCACGACGCATTTCAAAAACTGCTAACTTTCTTTGAGCACATCATTTTTAGACCACTACAACTGTTTATTCATTATTGTCTTCATTAAGAATGGATAACAAGGTCAGGCTCATTAAGTATATTGACGACATGGTAATACCGTTTTTGGAATAAGCCGTGATATTGTGCAGGTAAGACACAATGCGTATTCAAATTTTTAATTGGGCATATTTCAGAATAGGGATATGGGAATCTGGTGATTTGTGGAACGTGTAGAAGAACGTTGTCTTAAAGACAAATAAAAAGAAAAAGAATGTCGCCAAAACAACAACGTCGTTTAAAAGAAGAGCAGTATGAATAAGAAAGTAGACAAAAAGAAGAACGACGCCAAAATGAAGAACAGCGCCTACTGAAAGAAAAACGGAAAAAGAAGAACGTAAAAGAAAAACGGAAAAAGAAGAACGTAGAAGAAAAGAAAAAGAATGTCGACACAAAGAGAAACAGTAAGAAGAAAAACGTCGCATTATAGTTGAAGGTAAGCTTTGCAATTGGATACAAGAGGTTGTACAAGAAAAACAAAAATTCGATCAAATTGTACTGGAACAAACGTAAAAGTTTAAGAAAGAGATAGGCGAAGTGCGACAAGACATAGAAGAAGTATGCCTAAAAGTAAATAGTACTGAATCAATTGTGTGACAACACATATGAGAAGTGCGACGACAAGTGAAAGAAATTATAGACGGTATAAAATCAAAAGCACGCCAAGAAGTAGAATCTTCAGAGGGAAGTCAATAAAATAACAAAGCATGGCCCTTCTGATAAAGTAATAACTATCGGACAGACCATTTTGGATAATGTACAAACGTCAATTTGAAACTATCTCTGGAACTACAAAGAGATGCCTACTGCATTAGTAATTGTACTTCGTAGACTAGCATAGAGTTATTGCAACATAGGTGCAAGTTATACCAGTCAAAACTCAAATCAAGATAGTAGACAAATGACGGAAGTGTGAAAAAATGTTAAACAGATGGCTAACCTAGGAGCTGCAGGAGATTTCTCAGAAGAGCTTACGATGCAGTATTTTACTGATAAAATCAGAGATCAGGAAATACAGCGTGTGTTACTTACAAGTAAGTTTAGTTATTCCAGTGAAGCGTTGGACAGGATTTTGGCTATAGAAGCAGCTTATAATGTACCGAGAACAAAAACAAGAGCTGTTACCATAGAGGAAACCAAGGATTTACGGAACCGAACAATAGAAAAAATGTTAACTAAAATTTTTAAGAAACGGGACACAATAAGTGATACTTCACAGTTTAGAAGAAACCAGGAAGAACTAAACACAATAAGTGATACTTCACTTTATAGAAGAAACCAGATCAAGTGCTACAGATGTAAATGCACTGGACCCACATGTGTGGTTAAGGTCTCGGTCACCATTCAGAGACCGCAAAAAAAGAGAACTAGGAGAAACTACAATAGTGCCATTTTAAATAAGTGATACTTCACGTTATAGTAGAAACTAGACCGAGAGCTGTGGATGTGGACAAATTGGACACATGAGAAGGAACTGTTAAATACAATTAAGAAATCAGATAAAGTGGTACAGATGTGGACAAACTGGACACATGAGAAGCGACTGTGGGGTCCAATTAACGTCTAGTTTACCATCCAGAGAGCCCAGAGAAGAAAACCAGGAAAAACTGCAACAGTATCATTTTAACATCAAATATAGACCAGGAAGATTGTAAAGCAACGCCGATACCTTATTAAGAAGACTACGTAAGAAAGAATGTAAGTACTGTAGCAAAATAGAACAAAGAGATAAGTTTCCCATTAGGGTAATAACTTAAGACGTTGAATCAGAGTAGAGTACAGCTCAGATGAGAAAAAACCAACTTGAAGATCATAATTTGGCGTCATTTCTTCTCCTTTAAGAAAATAATGGAACGCGTCCTAGTTAGGAAGATATTTCGGATAAAGAACTTAGATTCAAGGCACTATGGGATCAGTGAGACAACAATCAAAAACCCAGTTGGTAGTATCCAGAAACAAAGTTCCAATAGTTTTAGAAGAAATTTACAATGTGAAATCTGGTGCTTATTTAGGAGTGAAGAAAACTCCAGACAAACTACAAGAAATATTTTAATGGGTTAATTACTGCCAAGTCGTAAAATCAATGTTGTAAACGTGCAACCAGCCAAGGTCCGAGCACAAGATCTAAGGAAGCACGGAAAAAATTTTGATTACGGAAGACTGAACGAGAGTTCTGGAAGCCACGTCAGATTAATTCAACGCTTCAACAGACCCTGTAAATACCTGGTAGCGAAGGCATTAGCCAGTTCATATGACATCAGAGCAAACTCAGCAAAGTTAATGCCAGCATGGGAAGAACCATATACTGTTCAAAGGAGAATCAATGACGTTTTTTTATAGAACTCAACAAAGTTCGAAGGCCAAAATGAAAGTAGGACATTTCCACACGAGAAAGCCATACCACGGAAGTATCGAAGCTCTTCTAGACGATCAGAATTAGGAGAGGGATAGTGTAGGTCTAGGAGAAATATTTTGATGCGTCCTCACAAAAATATTATATCGATGAGTAACTTGTTATATTTCTAGTTGAATTCTGGATTTGTATTCTCATATATTCTAGTAGATACTATAGGTATATAAATAGGAGTAGGATAAGCGTAGTTAGTTTAGTTTGTATTTGAAAGTATCAGGTAGTCAGTAAAGAGTTGTGATTTATTAGTGAAAGTTGTCGTGTTTTATTTAAACCCAATGAGCGATTATAAGAAAAGCAAAATAGTAACAAAATTGATACTGAGCGATTTTAAAGGTAGCAAGACGAGAGTCTTGTTGCAGCAGAATGATTAGATCAATGTTTGGCTATCTGTGTACTGAAGATGTAATCATTTCATCTGAACGGTTGATCATGACATCCATTGGAATAATAAATAAGTTTACCATGGAAAAAGGGGATCTTCTAAATGGTCAAACAAGTAAAAATACAGGAAATACAAGTCCGATAACCAGATTTCAGTCAATATTCAATGTTCTCTATAACCTTCAAACATTCTATTTACTTTTAAGTATTTTAACTCTCTATCCAAAGATGATTAGTTTTCGAAATTTTAATAGTAGTTACTATTCCTATAAAAATAATGCTTATCGCCTATAGATAATTAAAAAACTAGTCTTAAGGCTACTTCGGGAATAAAACACTTTTAATGAGATATCATGTAGGCTCGCTCCTCAATCTTCAGGAAACTGACTCATTTTTTGGCAAGGCAAGGAATATTTATTTACTTTAGGTATTTATTCAAAATAGAGTAAGTTTAAATGCTTCACCGAAGTAAAATGAGATCCTATCTTACCTGGAATTTTAAGTATTTTTAATTTCAAAATATTCACAACATATTATTAATATTATTTTGATTCGTTGGATATATACATATAATTTTATCTTTTTTAAATATATTTATTGCAGCTAATATATTCATTATCAGAGGATACACTTGAAAAAAAATATATATCAGTTTAAAAATTGAACTAATTTATACATTGCATAGTAAGTATTTAATATGATCTGGTACAGTGCCTTTTTGGTGGCAGTAAGCGCTGTAACTGCCTTACCGAGCCACAAACTGCATCCATTATCAGACGAATTCATTGAATAAATTAATAGCAAGCAATCTACATGGAAAGCAGGAAGAAACTTTGAAGTTGAAGAATATGAATTATTTAAAGTATTAGCATCTGGAGTTAAACGAACAAATATTCACAGAATTTCTAAAAAAATTCATAACGAAGATGATGAAATACCTGAATCTTTCGATTCTCGTGAGGCATGGCCCGAATGTGCTGATACTATTGGTTTAATCAGAGATCAGTCTAGATGTGGAGCATGCTGGGTAAGTTTTAATGCAGAGATTTAAAGTTAATTAGTAAATACTTAAAAATGAAGAGTAAAATTTTACTTAAATTGGAAATAACGTTACCTTGACTGTGCGGCTTATAGAGATGGTCAATGCTTTTAACGTAAAAGTGCATAGTTTTTCGTAGAAATGTTAAAACAACCAATAAAATACTAATTGAAAATATGGCCTAAAAGAAGTAGAATTACTTCTACAAATGTAAATATTTGTGTTAATTTTAGTTAATGTATAGGGTGTTCAATAGATTTGTCTCTCTATTTAATATATGACATTCATGATCAAGGAAAGGGGGACTATACTGATTTTTTTAATTGTATTTTCTCTGTTGATTGTTTATTTTTAGTGTCTCCGTTTTTGGTATGTATGTACGTTACGGTGTCATACATTTGGCACAGAATTTTTTTTTTGGTTTTTTCCTAAATTTGTGTAAATTAATTTAATTTATAGTTTTGTAAATTGTCTATAAGTCGGGCCTTGTAATTGATTTTTTTAAATAAATAAATAAAGATGGCGATTTTCGCAAACCTGTGATACTTTTTGTTAAACAAAAGGTGCAATGAACGAAATTTTGCTAGTCCTCTCTGTTATTAAGATACAGGGCGAAATTAAAAATTTTTGCTTACAAGGTTTCTTGTATCTTAGATAATATGTAGGTTAATCAAAAAATAAAACCGAATTATCGTGGAGTTTTTACATAATATCCACCAAGGTACTTGGATTTTTTTCTAAGGGCTACAGATTTTCAGTTATAGACCAAACTTGGGCTTTTTTAAATAGAACTCTTTGTATATTATTTGACTATGATTTCTATTTTTTCAAGCTTTTTAATAATATATAATAATCGATATTTGATTTCACTCGCAATAGGCGAATGAATATTAAATAGATAGTTTTTGAGTTCCTCTGAATAAATTATGGTTTATGAAAGTCAATTTTTATTACTGCTGTAAATTTGAATCATCGGATATCAAAAAAAAAAGGAAAAAAATGCAAGTAGGCTGCGTCTGCTAAGGAAAACAATAGCTTTATAATTTCCATCACCATTTGACAGGTGAAAATTTAATTAAGTTTTGAAATAATAAAGAGATTTTTTCATCCGCTGAATATTTTTTAAAGTTTTAATAATCAATTGCTGTCTAAAATTATGAAAATTTTGAAAAGTATGATATGCTGGTGTGTTTTATTCAATTGAATGAGATCTCTCACGAGGTTTTTGAATTAGATTTTAATACATATGATACATATTTATTGCAATCAAAAAAATATTTCAGAACTGCGATGAAACGCTGAGACCTTACCTTTGAAAATAGGTATCAGGACAGCAGATTGCTATATCCAGACATATTTTTCAGATTAAAGAATAATATTACATGGAACCTTTACGAAGACACATCTCAAAATGTATATAAGGAAAACTGAGAGAGACGAAGTAATTATTATGGATTATGTAGGAGCAGCGCCTTCAACCTCCTGTATGATATATATATATATATATATATATATATATATATATACCTTTTCTAGATATCCTACTAAATAGAAAAGAGGATGGCTTGCTTTTGCACATGGTCTACATAAAACCCATTCACACCAACAGATACCTCAACGCCGATTCACATCACCACCCCGCCCAATTATTTGCCGTAGTGAAATCACTTACGTTTCGATCGTAGTCCATTACACATCAAGAAAAGTACCACAAAGAAATGAACATACTGCAAGACGCCATAACAAAAAACGGTTATAAAAAAGAACATATAGACAGGGCTCTAAAAAACAAACGCTTGGCCCTAAAAAATCTCGAAAACCAAGAGAATAGCTCCAAAGTTTTTGTTCTTTATGTCAGAGGCACCACAGATGAAATTGCAAAAATTCTCAAGAGACATGACATTGAAACCATTTTCACCACAGACTAAAGTAAAAGGTTTCTTTCCAACACCTAAAGAAAAAATCCCTATAGAAATCAGGGAGTGAACGAAATTCCATGCGGAGAATGCAGGTTATCTTACATGGGCTAAATCAACCGTAAAATAAGCGCCAGAAGAGACGAACATACAAATTCTGTCAAGTAAAAACAACTTCTTCTGCACTGGCCCAACACTTGTTAACCACAGGACATAAGATACATTTCTCAGGAATTACAAAGAGGCCCAACAACTAATAGCAGAGATGATAACCAGCGATTGCCTAATACTTGGAAAAATCTGCTTACGAAACATTAACCAGTACTAGGTAGTAAAGAGACGGATCACAACTCGGCAACACGACCCCAATACTTGCAACAGAGCCGATGACACGCAACAGGTCTCGCAACCTGATTGGCCATAACCATCGGGCCAACGAACGCTCCCCACGTACACAAGGGACCGACGGCACCCGAGTCGTAAGCATCAGTTCGCCTACAGACGCCACACAGTGAGTTTTGAAAATGGTGAATGAGATTTCACCGAAACGTCAGCTGTCTTACAGTCCCGAGAGGGACTCAGCACATATGCGGGATACCCGAAAACCTTCGACTACACATCACACCCGTGAGAACATATATATATATATATATATATATATATATATATATATATATATATATATATATATATATATATCAATTTTTAAAAATTATAAATATCACCCTCTAAATTTTACATCCCGGTGAAACAGAGCGCCGAGTAATGTTCTGCAATTGGTATATAGAACAAGTCGGAGATACTTTTGCAATCTGTTCCCATAAGTGTTATTTCACAAGTGCTGGTATTTTTAACAGATAATGCCAAATATTGGTCTTCAGAAAATCCTGATATCATTTATGAAAGTGAGCAACAAGGGTGTTTTTGATTTGGCATCGTTTGTTTTACCTTAGGAATACAAATTACGAGTAGGTACCGAATTTGTGACAGGAGCCTTATAGCAAAACTTTACCTAGAACTTTCAGAAGATGTATACCTGAATTGCTAGAAAATGTTCCCTTGGCAAAGTTTAATGATATATATCTCCAGCAAGACGGTGTACTGAGTCACAACTCTCAAATAGCAAGACCTTTGTTGGAAACTAATTTTCCTCAAAGATGGATTAGTACCAACAGGTGTATTATTTGGCCTGCCAGATTGCCTGATCTATCGGTTCTCGATTTTTTTTTATAGAACTTCTTACCCAACATGATTTATAGGACTCATCATCGTTCGGTAAAAGAACTTCGCAATACAACAAATTTGGCTTTTCAGTTTTTGTAAAAAAAACTTCTTTAATAATTAAATTTCCTATCGAAATGGTATCTCATATAGTCTAAAAAGTCATTTTTAATTTTTTTTTTACTTTTTCCCTATAACTTTTTTCCAAGTAAAGTTAGGTATAGGCATTGCTTCATAGAAAAGAAAGCTGAAATTACACCCGTTAAAATAAGCTGTTGCAGAAGTTTGTACAGTAAAAAGAACCAGAGATATTGTGTCTCAAACTTTGCTTCTTTTCTCGATATTAGCAAATTTTTACTTTTTTTTTTCAAATTTTATCCCACAATTTTTTTTGGAAGTTATTTTAGGTATAGATATTGTCCTTTTAAACAGAAATCTGACACTGTGCGATGAACAGTGGCCAATAAATGATCTTCCTAAATAGCCTGTGGATGCACCCAAGGAAGCCAAAGGAATTGTAGTGGTTGGAAGCTGGAAATCAATCGCTCCATGTCCTGTAAAGAATATATAGGTTTAATTTGTGAAAATGTTGATGTACCTGATGAAGATATTCTCGAAAATATTAATCAAGAAATTGACAAAATTATTGGAAATAATTTAACTAAATTCAGCTTTTGAATAAAAATAAATAAATTAACGAAGTATAATAAAGGGTGTTTTTTATAGAGGTATAGAACTTTTAACTGGAATAAAACAAAGATGAATTTTTTAAATTGACATGAAATTTACTTTGTTCGAAAGATAACCTTCTGGCATTATAATTTAAATATGACATCTGGCATATGACCGCCACGGCTGGCTCGGATGTAGTCTAATCTGGAGGTCCAATTTTCGATGACTTTTTCCAACATTTGTGGCCGTATATCGGCAATAACGCGGCGCATGTTGTCCTCCAAGTGATCAATCGTTTCGGGCTTATCGGCGTAGACTAGCGACTTCACATATCCCCACAGAAAATAGTCTAGCGGCGTTAAGTCGCACGATCTTGGAGGCCAATTCACGGGTCCGAAACGTGAAACTATGCGGTTACCAAACATTTCCTTCAATAAATCAATTGTGGCACGAGCTGTGTGACATGTTGCGCTGTCTTGTTGAAACCACAGCTCCTGCACATCATGGTTGTTCAATTGATGACCGAAAAAGTCAGTAATCATGGCTCTATAGCGGTCACCATTGACTGTAACGTTCTGACCAGCATCGTTTTTAAAGAAGTACGGACCAATGATTCCACCAGCCCATAAAGCACACCACACAGTCAGTTTTTTTGGATGTAACGGTGTCTCAACATACACTTGAGGATTATCATCACTCCAAATACGGCAGTTTTGTTTATTGACGTATCCATTCAAACAAAAGTGAGCTTCATCGCTAAACAAAATTCGCTTATGAAAATCGGGATCAACGGCAATCTTGTTTTGGGCCCATTCACCGAATCTACGCCTTGCTAGGTGATCGTGTGGCTTCAATTCTTGCACGAGTTGGATTTTGTAAGCACGCAAACCAAAATCTTTCCGCAAAATCTTCCATAAAGTGAATGGAGACATATCCAATTCCTGTGCACTTCCTCTACGCTACGCTCTACAGCAGCAATGACTTCTTCTGTACGCACTGTACGACGTCTCTGTGGATGCGTATTATCATTTAGAGTAAACGTGGTGCGAAAACGTTCCATAGTTAATCGAATTAATTGCTCTGATGGACGATTATGTTGACCGTAAAATGGACGTAGTGCGCGATACGTATTTCGAATAGAACCATGATTTTCAAAATAAATTTGCACAATTTGGAAGCGTTGTTCAGGCGTCAGTCTATTGATGTTGAAATGCCAAACCAAACTAAACATAAATCACTTGACAGCTGACAAAATGGCCACCAGTTAAAAAAGTGTTGCCAACTTAAAGTTCTATACCTCTATAAAAAAACACCCTTTATAAAGTCATTATTATTTATTTTTTATTCAGTATCCCATATTAATAGTTTTTTCAAAATATAATTATTTTTATCATTAAACATCTTAAACCAATTTGTTCAGTGAATAAAAAAAATTGTCCAAGAAAAAGATACAATTACATAATGTGCCGGTAAAAAGTTATAAAAATCGTAAAAAGTTGAAAATTTTGAGAGGCTATTTCGAGGCTACTATTCATTGTAAACACTTCGGCTGGGAATAATTTTAACGGGCGTGATATCAGCTTTCCTTTTAAGGGGGCAATGTCTATACCTAAATCTACTTTCAAAAAAGTTGTGGGACGCAATTTGCTAATATTGAGAAAAGTAGCATATCTTGGTTGTTTTTTTATCGTATAAACTTCTTCAGGAGCTCATTTTTCATGAAGCAAATTTTTAAACAAATTTTTTAATTTTGTTCTTAGGGTGCATTTTTTTGAAATTTTTTTTTTTTTTGGACTGCATGAGGAACCACTTCGATAGGAAATTTCATTACCTGCAACTTTTTTATAGACATATGCCTCCGAAAAATTCATAGTTTTCAAGTAAAACTCAAAAAACTGAATAGTGGCAAATCTACGTTAATTTTAAAAACTCGCAATTTGGTAGCTTTTTGTGATTTTGTCATATATAGAAGTCAATTGAACATATGGAACAATCAAAATACGAGTACTTTAATGTTTAAGTTACTTTCTCAAGTGCATAGTCAATAGCCTAATAGCATATGATTTTAATGTAGGGAACCTTGAAACAACTCAAAACAAACAGTAATGGCGACGAAAATCATTGTTTTGTCTTTTCTAGAACTGTTTAAAGAAATGTTTTTTGCTATATTAATTTTTTTATTTGTAATATTTGTCATAACATTTATCAAAAATCCGGCTAGATCGCCCTTTTCTATATTCATTAACTAATCATTTATTTAAATAAATGGTATAGATCAAAATTGTAATCTGCAGCGACCCTTGAACCCTTAATTTTTGAGCTTTCCCTGTGTGCGTTGTACCAAAGGTATGCTTGTTACCAAGATATGTATTCAATATTCAAAGCCAGTGCGAATTTAGGTCTGTATTTTTAAAAAAATCAAAATTTTAGATTTATTATCGAGGTGTCAAATAATATGCAGGTTGTTCTATTAAAAATAAATCTAAGTTCGGTCCAGAAGATTTTAATTACTTATTTTTTATACCTTGCTTTTTAGCTCAACCGAAAGAAGTTGCAGATAAAAGCTAGTTTTTAATTTTGCTATGTGCAAGTTTATAGAAACTTAAGGGCAATATTGGTTCAAAATCTGATTGATTAGTGGGCAGATAGTAAAATTTGAAACTAAGATTTTATAATAATTAACAATAACAAAATCAAAAGAATTTTTTGTAAAATTTAATAATCTTGTATATACTACATTTCGCTATAATTCTGATTAGAAATATTTATTTTAATCACAAATGACTAATAATACAGGAAACGATAAGTGATAATTTACAATCGTCAGAAGCTACTTAAACAGATTATGGCAACTTTTGTTATTTGTTGTTATTTTTTAATTGTACTCCGAAAAAAAAATACTTCAGTCACCTATCAAATCAATAAAGCATTCTTTTCATGTTCCTCAAAACAAAAACTCAATTCCCATCGTAATTTTCTTTAATAATTAAAAAACATCATTCCATTATATGGATATGTACTTGGTTTCAATAGCAGGATATCTTATTACAAAAAATTTTCCGAATTAAGACAATAATTTATAAAAAAAATAATATTTTTATCGTGATTATAATGAAGCTAAATATTATTTAAAATATATGCAATCATGCAATAACTTTTTAACCGACTTCTAAAATAGACGTGTTTTTGTGTGCATATACATCGCTTACTCACTGAAATTTTTTACGTTATGTACAAGAAGTTGCTTCAGTAGTCGCATATCATTTTAGAGGAAACTGGGCAGTAAAATCCAAATTAATTTTTTCCGTTGTTCTCCAAAATTGCTATTGAAGTTTTCGGGGTCGCGCATAACGAATCTGAAATTATTTTTAAAAAATTCAACATATCGGATCCAATATGAGAAAAAATTAATTTTGTCCGATCTCCTCCCAAATTGGTAAAGGAGAGTTTTCGGGATCGTACATAACGAATTTGAACTTGTTTTGGACGTGTAGCCAAGAGAGCCATGTACAAAGCCGCTATAAACTCCCAGTAGCCAACTTAAAATAGCGAAAGCCGGCTAGTAATACCAAGCCCCACCAACAATAAAAATTAAGGTATCCCAGCTGCAAACCAATGGTTCTAGCTTGGTAGTACCTGGAAAGGTATGAGGTCTGGAATGTGAAATGGTATTAGACACTGGTTCTACTCAGACTATTGTAAAGCCGGACATATTGGCTCAATGTAAAATCTGTCTTCCGGAAAAGCATTATGTCCTACAAACCGCCATTGGTCAAATAATACCTGTGAAAGGAATTCATGAAGCCGGAATAACCCTGGAAATCATCACTTTCAAACATTTAGGAAACTAAAGGAATTCTTCCCGCAAGAACACTGATCCAGAATACAAGAAGCACTGTATTTGTCAAGCTGCTGAACTTGAAGGATTCCTCAACAGTTCAGAAGAAGTGACAAGATTGCTACCTGTTAACTTGTCGATATGATAGTTACTAGTATCACTTTACAACCTGAAATATTACCTGCTAGTCTGTCTAGGGTATTTCAAGACCTAGTTAGTACATCAGCAACTCTTTTGAATCAAGTTCAGGTGGCTAGACTGGAAGATCTTTTTAGAAGAAATCAGGATGTTTTCTTTTTATTTGATAGCGACTTGGGAAGGACTAATATAGTCGAGCATCGAAGAAATACTGGTGAAGTAACTCCAACTAAACAAGCTCTAATGAGAATATATTAGCAAAAAGTGACCAGGTAGAGAAGATGCTTAATGACATGTAGAATCAAGGCATTATAGAACCTTCCCAAAGTCCAATAAATCCCCAGTTGTATTAGTTAAGAAGAAATATGGCTAAACTAGATTATGTGTCGACTTCATAAGACTGAATGACGTCACAGAAAAAGACCGTTTTCCTTTACCTCATATTGATGCTATTCTAGACACTTTACTTTAACTGGGTTAAAATGGTTTTACATATTTGACTTAAAAAGTGGGTATTGACAGATATAGTTTCATCCAGAGGATAAAGGAAAGTCCGCCTTTTCTACTGGAATGGAGCTATGGCAATCTAATGTTATGCCATTTGGTTTATGTAATGCCTCAGCTACTTTTGAACGTTTAATGGACCGAATCTTACATAGACCAAGTTGGAAAACATGTCTAGTATACCTAGATGACATCATAATTTTGGAAAAAACATTTGACGATCACCTGAAAAATATCGAAGATATATTTCAAAAACTAAGAAGTGCACAATTAAAGCTCAGTCGGAAGGGGCATATAAACACTAAAGCTGGTCTACGAACCGATCCAGAGAAGATGAAACCCATTCAAGGTTGGCCAGTACAAAAAAACAAGCATGAAGTAAGAAGTTTTCTGGATCTCTGTACTTACTATTGAATATTCTTAAAAGGAATGACCGATTTGGTAAGACTTTTACATTGACTGCTGAAAATAGCAACAACTATGAATGGTCCGCAGACTACGGAACCGTTTTAATGAACTAAAGAAGGCACTTTATAATCCTTCAATATTGTCATATCCTGAGCCTGATCAGATATTTGTTGTGGATAGTGACGCTAGTAACTCCTCTATAGGTGGAATTTTGTCCCAGATCCGATATGGTCAACAGAAAGTAATTGTTTATTTTAGCAAAATACTCTGCAAAGCTGAGCGAAATTATTGTGTAACAAGAAATGAACTACTCGTCATTATAAAGACAGGCCGTCCAGAATAAATTGGTGTCAGGTAATGTAACGGACTTTATAGCATTATCCATTTCATAGAATTAGTTGGTGTTTGTAGATTGTAGGACTGTAGGTTTATTGTCTACGAATTCATAATTTAAATAATTAATTTTAGCTTAGTTAATTTCCTCATGAGAAGTCTATGAAAAAATGTCTGGAACTTTCCAGAAAATTATCTTTCCTTTTTTTCGACATAACACGCCTATGACAGAAGATTTAAAAATTACCAGATTTTTCTTTTTTTTTTGTTACACCATGTATTATGAAAATCTTACTAGGAAATTTGGGAATTTTCTGGTATCGGCAAAAAGGGTTCAGATCGGCTCTCGTGGATAGTTTAATTTTAGAAGTCGTTGATGTACCTTGAATCGTTTGACAAGTTGTCAGAATTGTGAAAATAAAAGGTCATAAAATAATACAGTGTGTATAAAAACAGGCTGTCCAGAATAATATATATATACAGGGTGTCCAAGATAAGGATCCTAAGCATGGGGATCTCGGAAACAGTTGGAGATACGAGGTCGGTTAAATTAGAGAAAAGTTGCGCAATTTAGTGCTAAATTAAACGCAGTTAAAAAAATTTAAAAATTTCAAACACTTCCGGAGATTTCCGGAAAAAAACGAAATTTGGCAAAATCGTTTTTAATTTTTGCAGGCTTTATTTAAAGAGATATCCGAAAATAAAAGGTAGATTCTCATTGCCACTTTTTATTTTTTATAATTTGGTCTAAACAAAATTTAAATCCGACGTTTCGTTTCTGAGATACCATCATGAACTTTCATTTTTTATATGGAACAAAAAAAAGTATCCCATGTATTTGATAGCATTTTTTATTACAAATTCAACGGTGTATCACACTTGCATATCAAGTGTGTAGTTCATTGGCTTTTATAAAACTGATATACCTTTCTCTCTCGCTCTCACGGAGCTCTTATGGAAAGTACTTGAACTACGTATTCGATATGCAAGGGTGATACACCGTTGAATTTGTAATAAAAAATGCTATCAAATACATGGAATACTTTTTTTTGTTCCATATAAAAAATGAAAGTTCATGATGGTATCTCAGAAATGAAACGTCGGATTTAAATTTTGTTTAGACCAAATTATAAAAAATAGAAAGTGGCAATGAGAATCTACCTTTTATTTTCTGATATCTTTTTAAATAAAGCCTGCAAAAATTAAAAACGATTTTGCCAAATTTCGTTTTTTTCCAGAAATCTCCGGAAGTGTTTGAAATTTTTAAATTTTTTTAACTGCGTTTAATTTAGCACTAAATTGCGCAACTTTTTTCTAATTTAACCGACCTCGTATCTCCAACTGTTTCCGAGATCCCCATGCTTAGGATCCTTATCTTGGACACCCTGTATATATATATATATATATATATATATATATATATATATATATGCGTATATAAATAAATGTTGTAACGTAATGTTTCACGGCTGGGTATATGTGATTCAGTAATAACCCGGGAGTACATGCATTCATTCGTGTGGTTGTTGTTAGAAATTTACATGGGTTTCGTTAAAATCTCATTTGGCATTTTCTGTGTTTGCTAGTTGAAAACCGATTGAAGTTCTATTCAAGAAATAGTCAATTTTCAAATGAGCGCCCGGACACATCGTTTAACTTTAAAACTGTATAGCTTTCTTCTATTAGACAAAAAGGACAGAAAGTTTCCAGAAATTTTCCTTAATAAATGTACAAAGAGAAGATAAAAACTGGAATAACTTTATTATTTAAAAAAAATGCGCCAAATGGTCTTAGTCACTGATGTGCCTTCAACCATCAAATTAATTATTATTTAAAAAAGCTGTTTTTCTTTTGAAAAATCACTCAGACACGTCAACTTAGTTTTCTTAGAACGAATTTTTCCAATATATTAAATCATATAGGGTAATTCGAAAGAAGCCGAGCTATAATCAATTTGTGTAGTGACCTCCAGTTTTTTGTACACTTTTAGATTCCCTGCAATTTTTTTATTACATGTTCTATACCTAAATGGAACTGTTTTCGATTTATCAACAGTTAAAACTCGAAATGAAATACAATAAATAATTATTTAGCAGCATAATTCATTCAGTGACTTGTTTCTTTGCCTCGTGTTGTCAAAGTAGAACTTTGAGTTCATTTTAGCTAAAAATTAAACTTACTGAGGGACAGAGGATAGAAATTATTATGATGATAGGATATGAAAATAGAATATGAACCCAAGAAGAAGTGTGTCAGTTATTTCAAGAAAAATATCCTAATCTTCCGCCAATTTCACAAGGGGATCTATTGTAGGTTTTTTTTGAGTTACGAGTATAACTTTCAGGTCCTATCCAAATCTTTTCCCATTTATCTAGTTCTTAACATTTGGAAATATAAATACGTCTCATGGGTTCCATGAACCCAAGAAGAAATGTGTTAATTATTTCAAGAAAAATATCCTGATCTTCCGCTAAATTCACAAGGAGATCTATTGTACGTATTTGTTTCAGTTACGAGTATAACTTTCAGGTCATATCCAAATCTTTTCCCACTTATTTACTTCTTAACATTTGGAAAGACAAATGAGTATCATGGGTTCCATGAACTCAAGAAGAAGTGTGTCAGTTATTTGAAGAAAAATATCCTGATCTTCCGCTAAATTCACAAGGGGATCTATTGTACGTATTTGTTTCAGTTACGAGTATAACTTTCAGGTCATATCCAAATCTTTTCCCACTTATTTACTTCTTAACATTTAAAAAGACAAATGAGTCTCATGGGTTCCATGAACTCAAGAAGAAGTGTGTCAGTTATTTCAAGAAAAATATCCTGATCTTCCGCTAAATTCACAAGGGGATCTATTGTACGTATTTGTTTCAGTTACGAGTATAACTTTCAGGTCATATCCAAATCTTTTCCCACTTATTTATTTCTTAACATTTGAAAAGACAAATGAGTCTCATGGGTTCCATGAACTCAAGAAGAAGTGTGTCAGTTATTTCAAGAAAAATATCCTGATCTTCAGCTAAATTCCCAAGGAGATCTATTGTACGTATTTGTTTTAGTTACGAGTATAACTTCCAGGTCCTATCCAAATCTTTTTCCAGTTATCTAGTTCCTAATATTTAGAAAGATAAATAAGTCTCATGGGTTCAGAGCACAATTTTGCAAATTTGACCATGGAGATTACAGACGAGTAAACTGGTGAACTGATTACGGCCGATTTTTCGTCAATTCACCGGTTCAATAATATATTTAATTTGTGTTTCATTCTTCTATATAGTCAATTAGTATTATACTTTCTGAATCCCAAATAACTGTAGGCATTTTCGGTAATTGATATTTTGTCTTCTTAGTGGGCACGTTCACTAGGAGAAGCCCATTCCATTCATTGCTGTTTGATCTTTTATGTATTTCGTCAACAATTACTATCTTAAATGCGCTTATGAAGGTCTATATGTTACTTAGAAATCGTCTGACGTTTTTTTCCCAAGTGTTATTTGTATTTCGTGCATTCTTTGAGAAGGTGCAGAGCCTCGATAATACTTCTTAAGCTGGATAATTTTCCTGGCAAAAAATATTGTTTTATTTACACATGAAAGGCACTGTATTCCAAAAAAAAAGTGAAATTATCTCCTCAAAAATTGCACTTAATGTATTTACCTCTGTTTTTATTTTGTACGAGATAATACCCACGTAAGTTCACAGGTGTAGAGCTAACAGATATATTAATGATAGTTAACGAGATTTACTGCCCTCTATCAGAATTTTAAGAGCGAGCGTATGACCACTTGTTAAAAACTATGCAAGTGCTTTTTACTTTTTGAAGATGTACTTTTAATTTCTGTTAAATACACGAAGATTTTTTCTTCTTTAGAGCGTGTCTCTGAGTTTGTAACCAAACCAAAATATTTACTTTTGATTTTTCACAGGCTTTTGGTGCCGTTAAAGCAATGTCAGACAGAATTCGCATTCATTCTAACGCAACCAGAAAATTGTTGATTTCTTCCCAAGATCTTCTCACTTGTGGTGATGCTGGTGGATGCAATGGTGGAGATCCTTATTTGTCATGGTCTGTTTGGCAACAAGATGGAATTGTAACGGGAGGATTGTATAACCGTACTGACCAGGTATTGAAATATTTAACAAAAGTATATATTGTAGTGTATGTAAGCTCCTGTAAGTAATTCAGACACTAGTTTTAAAATTTATGTCAGTGAAAATTTAATCATAATACATAAGTACAACTGGAAAGTTTTAAGTTTTAAAATATATTGCATTGAGTGTCGACAGCATAAATTTTGGGAGTTTTACTCCTTCAGATAACGTGCGATGACCTTTACAGCGGAAATCTATGCTATTCTACTGTGTGGTCATCTCTGTGACAGGGACATAAACAGAAATAAGATAATAACATATGCTCAGACTGTAGGGTTGAGATATTGACACTGAAGTCTAGTATCGTAACTTCGCGACTGGTGTCTGAGTGCAAGGATGTATAGACTAGTCTGACAAGAAACGGCTGCACAATAAGACTCGTGTGGGTTCCAGTTGACTCGCATATACGCGAAAATAAAATGGGCTGCCTAGCAAAGATAGAAACCGCGACTGAACAATAAGGACCTAACCGATACTACCTGATTCAATTACTTGTGGTAAAAGAAATCAAAATTGATGCTGGGAAGCAAATTTATTAAATTATGGAGAGAGACTCTTGAGATGAGATGTGCCAAGAAACATCGAACTGGACCTAGCACATGGCCTACTAGTTTTTCTTCTTAGGAAAGAAGGAAGGAACTGCGAATCGTGGTGGAACTATTGACAGGACATTCTCACCTGAGGAGCCGTCTTCACTAGATTAATGTCGTAGATAACCCGATGTGTAGATGGTGTCTGGAGGAGAATGAAATTTAATTTGATCATATTATCTCGTAATATTACGATAGGTCCATAAACAACCTATTAAAAATGATTATTTTTAACATTGACAAATTTACACAAAAATCAACATCGTTAAATTCAACGGAAAACGTAATATCAATGCCAGAAATGTTGATTCAATGTTGAAAAAACGTAAAATGTTTAGGCCCCCTACCTACATTGTTGATCAAATGTTCTTTTACTTAATTTTAGGGATGCAAATCTTACTTTTTGCCACCATGTGAAGATCATCCGAATAAATGCACAAACTATGTGAATACCCCTCTGTGTACGAAATCATGTGACGATGCTTCAATTGATTACAAAATACAAAAGACATATGGCAGAGAAGTAAATCGTATCGAAGGCGAAAAACAAATTCAGTTGGAAATATTAAACAATGGTCCCGTTGAAGCGACTTTTAACGTATACGATGATTTTGCTAGTTATAAAAGCGATAAGTTTAAAAATAAAAATATGAAACAGGATACCATTCCGGTGTCATAAATATTATAAAAATTAATATAAACGTTGAAACTGAAAGAAATTTTCGACTGTCTTACATGTTCAATTGTTTGCTACTTTAGACATTAAGATGATGTAATTTTTTCATAAATATTATAACTTGATCACTTCGTTGTAAAATCACAGACGGAAATACAGGTCAGACAACAATGGTAACATATTTTTGTTGTACTATCCTCACGGCAACACAACAGAACAATTCCCGAATAAACTCGATGTCGTATGGTATTATAAAGATATTCAAGTAAATATCAAAAATTTTCTTCTCTCGTTGAAATTGAAAGTTATATTAGACTGTCTTACATCTTAAATTGGCTGCCATCTTCGTATTATACAATATTTATATATATATATATATATATATATATATATATATATATATATATATATATATATATATATGTTACTAAAAAAAACAGAACGGCCAAACGTCAAGGAAAAAATTTTGAAAATGCCTTGAATAAAGGGCGAAATATATACATATATATATATATATATATATATATATATATATATATATATATATATATATATATATATATATATATATATATATATAGCAACATTAGCAGGAACAATTGTCTATATAAAATAGGATCAATATTAACGTTATTTTTTTAACGGATTTTTGGAATACAGTTTCATATTTTTTATTTTTTTGATAACTTCCGTTGGAAAGCATGATAGTGATTGTAGAAAGATTGTTCTCTTTTGGCTCTCTGACGCAAGAGCGTGAAGAAGTGTTTTATGTTATTTCTTTTCGAAATTCAGGATAAATAGTCGATTAAGTTAACCAAAACAAAAGCTTGGGTGCAAACATTTATAGTTTGATTTTGTTGTTTTATCCTGCATCCAATTTGGCGATAAATTTTCTTCCGCCAGCTCAGAAATAGCAGAATTTTCTCAGATGCCACCATTTTGTTGAGTTCGGGATATCTTTCATATACGTTTTCGTATATGTTTTTGCAGTTAACTTCTGAATAAAATTATCTAATATATAGTATTATGACAACAATAGACAGTTTTGGATATTGTGTTGCACTTTTTGAATTTTTAGCCTCTGAATGGGATAATCTCCAGGTCAATGACATCTCCAGTGAAGCGATCTACTTCAAGGTCGCGTTAAATTATTTCAATTTGAAAACTACTCCGCTAAGTGTCTAATTATAGCGAAAATATGTACATTGGAATGTCCTTATGGGTATTACCAATTTTTTTTGGTCGCTTAGTACACTAAGCAAAGTTTTCTGTTAGATTACCTTAGAGGGATAACAGGTAAGGAATTCTTCTGTATGTGGTTTTGAACCTTTTATTGAATGATGTTAAATATTCGGACTTTATTACTCTCTTATAATATTTATCTTTTTATCAAATTAACCAAACAATTTAACAGAAGTAGTTTTTGCGACGAACCAATAATTTGTAAAGTGAAACGGAGTGGACTGCGTACCGCTACAACCTCAAATATTAAATGTTGATTTATTTTGCGGAACCATTCTGTAATTGAGGTTTTTTATAATCCTTTTGAAATTCCAAGAGTGGATCAATTAACAATTTAATAATTACTTACTTTAATTCACTAAATTTTACACTGATAAATTAATTGAAATTCTGCTTAAAAATTTAAGTTTTTGAATACTAGATTTTTACTTAGCCAGTGCGTTGCATTAGCTTATGATTTGAGATATTTTGTTCAAACAGTTTAATAAGTATTTACTTGAATTTACCAACTTTCACATTGACATATTCATTGCTAATTTTAGTTTTTGTTAACTAGATTTTGCTTGATTTATGTGGCATACTTTTTTTTGTCACTTGAATCTAGTTTTAAGAGACTCCACAGAGGAGCTTGCAATAATTTACGCCGGTGACAGATTATTTCCGGGACTCAAGTGTACCGTAAGAAATAAATGTATTGCCCTGGTTTTATTTTCTATAATTTTGATTTAGAATACTACTAAGTAATTAAACTCTGCGATTGATTTACCCGGATATGACTTATTAAGTATTAGTACTTTTCCAAATTTTTTCTATTACTTCTACTCGTCTTGTAATCAGTAGGGCAAATTTTAAAGTAAAATTTGGTGGCATCTCTTTTTCGATGTAGACATTTATAAAACTTAGGTAATAGAATTAAGTTGAAGGTAATGTTAAAGCTGGTTAAAAATAATGGAAAAATAAAAAATAATGAATTATCCCCGAGATAAGCTAGCGTATAAGTAGACACCAGTCAGCATCAAGTCAAAAACTAGTTTGAACTGAGGTACCTTACAAGGTGTTTTTGGGTTTTTGTGAGCCGTTGGACCCCTCTTATAATTGGCAATTATTTTCATATTTTCATTAGCGCCTCATACAATAATTAAAATCTTAGACATCATTGGCGCCTCACAGTAGTTAAAATGCATCATATTGAAATATGTAGAATCTCCATTTAAAGTACATTAATGAAATCTCCAGACTCTCGGTATGAAACGACTAAAGCTTCAAAACCGCGTTGGATTTTTTTTTAGGTTTAACAATTAGGAAAACGTGGGGAATATCTTGCCAATCGCTCTTTCTTTTGTTTATAAACATATTGAATAACTCTGCGGTTATTGAACGAAATGGCATAAAATAAATATAGTATGAAAACACTCGAAAATATTTTTCTTTTAAATTAAGTTTTGATTGTTGCAAAAAAAACTTATTACTACTTATGCTATTAATCGGTTGTACAGAAGCCGAAATTCTGAACTTATTTTAGAGTGACTAGCTATTAAACTTTTAACTTCAACTTTGAAGCGGCCGCTGTTACCTGCTGAGGCTTATCTCTACGACTCAAGCTTTAAAACAGAGTCAGATTTCGTCAAATCTAATATCTAAGAAAACCTACGAACTTTTTTGAAAATAACCCTCTTTCTTATTCATCTAAGACATGAATAGCTTTGTGATTATCAAACGAAATGTAAGTCTATTTCTGACTTCTTTTCAGTTAGTCATTTTTCACACTTTTATGAGTAGCTCACCTTTTCAAAGTGGTATATAGGTCCATTATAATTCTTGTCATTATTCCGTAATTTATCCAAAAAGTATCTCCTACTAGACTAAATCAAGGCAACTTTTGGACCTAATTCGACTGGAGTTGGCACAAAACTTTTAAAAATATTGTTTTTTAGAATTAAATCACATGAAAATATCAAAACAATCAGCAGTTTTATGTTTTTGCTTCTTATCACAAATTCTACATAGATAAATGGCTGCTTCAAATTTATTAGCCTTTTTGTCATTAATATTATTCTTCAACAATTATGTTACTTTTACAGGTATCTACCAATATACCACTGGAGAGCAGATAGGAGGTCATGCTGTTAAAGTAATCGGATGGGGTGTAGAAAATGGTGTAAAGTACTGGAGAATAGCCAACTCTTGGAACGAACGTTGGGGAGAAAATGGTTACTTTAGAATAATTAGAGGACAAGACGAAGTAGCTATTGAAGAATATGTTACATGTGCATTGCCAGATTTCACTAAATTTTAAATAAATTATTATTTTTCCATTAACCTGCTTTCTAAGATTTCATATTGTCTACTATGAAAATAAAAGTATATATTGTTACGATTTTCGCTCCCTATATTGTTACTCACCGGAACCAAACAAAAACATCACTTTTTACTAATTACTTTCAACCTTTTAATAACTACTAACTACTTGTCAAAATGTTTACTGTCCAAATACGAATAAACTTTAGCTTAAAATCTATCTGCTTATATAGGGTGTCTGAAATTGGTGACTGGCGTTGCAATCTCGAAAATTTTAAGATATATAAAACGGTTAAATGCGGAAAGTTTTAAGCAATTATGTCAGTAGATTATTGATGCTTATGCATTGGTTCTGTTTTTTTTTTGAGTTTTTGAGATATTAAAATAATCTAAAGTTTACATTTTCTTAGGTCAGCTCTAACTTTTTTATTTTTCAATAGTTTTTAAATATGTATACTTGGAGTCCGGGAAACTGTAGGAAATCTACCGGATATGAAAAAAAAACACGTAAAAGGAATACTACAAGTTCTTCTCTCTCTCCTTCTCTTTGGAGATATGGGTTCCGAAAGAGCTACAATGGAATCAAGTTTTTTACACATAATTATTAAACCATTCACATTCCTAGGTAAGAGGCAGGGTTGAGTCTATTTTTCTGCACTCAAAGCTCTGGAGGGAGGGGGGCGAACGCAAGTTGTCGACGGGAGGGAAGGTTTAAACAACATTCACATTCCTAAGTAAGAGGCAGGGTCGGGTCTATTTTCCTGAATTCGAAGCTTTTTTGGGGTGGGGGCGATCGTGAGTTATCGACGAGGGGAGGGGTAGAAATGCCAACAGCATTCATATTCCTAGTATAACAGGCTGAACTAACTTTTGTAACATTGTGTGATTACGTGAATTCGATAATTTTACTTATAGTATATCTAGTTTTATGCTAGAGCAACCCTATTAGCTATTCAATTAAAGATTTTATTATTATTTATTTACTCGTTTTATTTGACCCACATGATTATTTGCATATGTATTTTTTTGTATTTACGTATCTACAGGAGTGAAGTTGAAAGCTAGTTTCTAACGCGGAAGGTTTTTGCATTCAATCTAGCTACAGATGCAGTGGCGTCCTGAATAAGCTACTTCTACTCTCTGGTATAGGGATTAGCTAGACATTTTTGTTCGCTGACGCGGCTACTAACCAATTAATCTGATTCTCGCCAGTAGACTTAGTAGGTAACTATTTTTATATTTATTAGGAGTGAATAGGACCTTATTATATTAGATATCTTTAAATTTAGTTATATTTGATGCATTTAACTAAAAATTAAAATAAAATATGTTTTACTATTCAGGATATAATGAAGATGGCTATGAATTCGACAAAGACCACAACGAAGAAGGCTAATTTTATATAATATATATAAAAAAAAGATCTGTTTACATTATAAACAAATAGTAACTTAATTATTATCCATTTTTGTATAATTTTCCTTCCAAAAATCTTTTATTTTAGTTAATCCTGATAATCACATTATTCCTAATTACTGCCACGTACGATAAACTATCTCACTCGCTCTTCTAAACTTGTACAACGCTCGCACTCTAACATCTTCTTTCATAGTCTGGTAGTATTTGCGACTACCGGAATGGTCTAGCCCATAGACAAAAAGTCTTGAAATGTTATATTTAAACTTATATTAAAATTTCAAACTTACACGACAAGGCTTACTTTCACCTTTATATTGGATCACCTTTGAACTATTATATATAAATTATCCAAATGCGAACCTTACATCTTCAAGCTTAAAAATATTAATATTGTGACATTTTCAAATTAGGGTGGAATAGTAACCCGATGAGGCCTGCCAAACCAATGTTTTTGGATTTGTCTATCTTTAAAACGGTCTTATAAAAATTCCCAACTTTACACGTAGATCTCACTCTCCACTCTCTTCTAACATGAAGACAATCCGTGTATATTTTTGATAATAATATATCAAAAAAATCGTTAGAATGACAAATTGTTAACTGTTAACCAACCATCAATTGATCACAAAAATGGGTCTTGAGTCTTTATGTATCATTTTTGCTGGTGATAGAAGAGCATAACACAGAAGAAAAATGAATAAATAACCTTAGTAGTAAAGTTTATAATTTTTTTCGAAAAAGTACTAGAAATTAGAATAACAAAATGAGATGTAGAAACTTCCAGTTTTTTTTACAGTCTAGTATTCTGGAAACATTTTTCCCATAACATAATCTGTTTCTAACAGTTTTTACCATCTGGGCAATTGTCGGATCCAATAATAATCAAAATTACCAATGAAATGATTATGTCAAGCATTAGTTCTCGTTGTGTCCATGTATTCACCCGAAGAACCTCTTGAGTCAAACTTCTTTTGTTGAATGTGTATGTTTTTTAGAAAGTTTTTTCCTTTATATTTGCTTCTTATAAAGCTTGAAAAAAACCAACCTCGGCACTTCAGAGCTGAATATTGCTTGTTCGTTAATATTGTCTAAATTGTAATCAATTAATTTTAAAGTGTTTTTAAAAGTAATTGTAAATTTCGCAAAACAGGAAATGATTTTATTTAATAATTAAATAGAAAAAAACACAATGTAATATTTTTTTTTTAAGACAATAGACTCAAAATGTCTAAAAAAATAATATTGCAATTACCGTTGTTAAGAGGGAATTAAAACTTTTGCTGGAAAATAAATTTATTGAGTACTGTAGGAAGGCCTGGAATAAACTGCATCATATAACTGGAGCTACTGCGCGATTTATTAAAAGGCTTCTCTGATAGAACATTGTCACCTGCGAGATTATCCTCATAAGACTGGCATCATGAATGATCCGGTGTACACATAGTGATGAAATTGTTAACAATATCCTTAAAGAGAGTCTAGCAGTTAATGGACTGAAGCAGAGACATTTGGGGGATGTAATATTATTAAAAAGCAATCAGACAAGTTCAGTTAATGCAACGGCGATCGAATTCAAGTGGCTTGCAGGGACCAATGCGAGATCGAGGATCATGTTTCACCATTTTTTCATTATATTATTAAAACATTCTAATTTCGACTTTGCACGCATGTTAAAATCATAAATTGATTTATGAAAATTAAGCTGGAGCATTCCTCTTGTACTCACTGTATATACTGGAAATACAGAAGCTCTTCTTTTAACGGTTCAAATATCTTCAAATTGATAATTAACAGATTCATTTCTAATAATCTGTTAAGAAAAGAGAGATAATTTTAAAAAAACTCCTGTATATACCAGACATCATAAAACGTCATTTTATTTTAAATTTTTTTTTAATATATCGTTATCATTATTCATACAAATTTGCATGAGGCACTTTTACCATTCATGCTGGTTTCTGGATGGATGGTTTCATTCAATTTAGTGCATTTATCTTCATGATATCCTTAGATTTATAATTTTTGGGCACAGTTTAGGTCTATAATGTCTAGAATCTCCAAATTTCTTATTCGTGAAATTAAATATCATCATGCTGCACTATCGGAAAGAATTATGTCTAGAAGCCATAAATCGATTGAAAAATAAGGACTGATATCTAACGTAAATAGACTGTAATTGAGAACTTATTTGAAAGAAATTTTAATGCTTCTACTAAATCCGACAGTAATAAAATTTGACAAGAACGAAATTTTAATAATTTTATCCCTCCAATATTACTATTCTCGCTTTCTGGTAGAAATTAGAGGGGCTTAAATTATACCTTAGTCACCTTCTCTTCTTACTGACTACGCAGAATAACTAACTTTGACCACGACCAAATTTCATGTTAAAATTACCTGATATCTATGCCTAGATGCCAGAAACCGATTGCAAAGTAAGGACTTATATGTAACATAAATAGACTTAAGGTAGTACCTCATTAGGTTAATCAAAAAAGTTTATTTATATGACAAAAATACTATAAGAATCAGACTGTGCTATACCACTAAAAACAATCTATACTGATTTTTGTTATATTTTCCACTTTCTACTATGATCCATTAATTTATTATAAAGAATTGCAAGCAACAAAAAGACTATGAAATCCTTAGTGATGCATTTAAAAGAAGACTTCGAGATCAACATAGATTCAGGAAATGAAGAAAGTATGCAAAAATATGAAACATGTCTGACTGACGCCTTGTTCATCTGGCTACCAGAAGCTACAGAAGAATTCTAAGAAGAGCTAACGATCCAGTATTTTATTGAGGGAATCAGAGCTCAGGAAATACAGCGTATATATTACGTACAAGCAAGTTCAGTCATTCTAGTGAAGCGTTGGGTTTTGGCTGTAGAAGCAGCTCATAATGTGCTGAGGACAAAAATAAGAGCTGTTACCATAGAGGAAAACAAGGATTTACGGAACCAAAAAAAAATATGGAAAAAAAGTTATTTGAAATGCTTAAGGAACGAGACATAATAAGTGATACTTCACTTTATAGAAGAAACCAGATTGAGTGGTACAGATGTGGATGAACTGAACACAGGACAAGGGACTGTCGGATGCAGTTAAAGTTTGGGTCACCATCCAGAGACCGCAAAAAAGAAAACCAGGTGGAACTACAAGATTGCAAATCACGTTATAGTAGAAACTAGATCGAGTGCTAAAAGGGACTGTTGGGTGGAATTAAGAAACCAGATAAAGTAATACATGTTGATACATGAGAAGCGACTGTGAGGTCCAATTAATGTCTTAACATCAAATATAGACCAGAAAGACTAATAGCAACACTGATACTTTATTAAGAAGACCATTTAAGGAACAATGCAAGCACTGTAGTAAAATAGAACAGAACAAAAAAGAAGAGATGACTTTCCTATTTGGGTAGTCACTTAAGACGTTGAATCAGAGTGGGGTACAGCTCAGATGAGAAAAGGCCAATCTGAAGACAATGATTTGCCGCCATTTCGTCACCTTCAAAAAAATAATAGAAGGCGGCCTAGTTGGGAGATATCTCGGATAAAGGACTTATATCGAAGGCACTTTGGGATCAGTGAGACTCATTATTGATTGAGATCCTGGGAAAGTGCTAATGGCAAGGAAACTGAAATTCAGTTGGTAGTATCCAGAAACAAAGTTCCAGTGGTTTTAAAAGAAATTAAGAATGGGAAATCTTGTACTCATTTAGGAGTGAAGAAAACTCTAGACAAATTTTAAGGAAGATTTTACTGGGTTAACTACTGCCAAGTCGTAAAATCATGGTGTACACAATGCTCTAAATGAGCAACTAGTCATGGTCCAAATACAAAATCTAAGGAAGCACGGGAAAAAATCAATCACGGAAGACTGGACAAGAGTTCAGAAAGCCACGTCAGATTAGCTCAATGCTTCAACAAACCCTGTAAATATATGGTAGTGAATGCATGAGTCAATTCATATGACATCATATACTGTTCAGAAGAGAGTCAATGAGGTTGTTTATAGAACTCAACAAAGTCCCAAGGCCAAAATGAAAGTAGGACATCTCCACAGATTGAAGCCATACCACGGAAGTATCGAAGAACTTCGAGACGGTAAAAATTAGGAGAGGGGCAGTGTAACGCAGAGCTAGGAGAATTATTTTAATACGTCCTCATAGAAATATTATATCGATGAAACATTGTTACTACAATGTTTTGAAAGTATTATATCGATGGGTTAACATAATTTTTTATATTTCTAGTTGAATTCTGGACTTGTATTTTTATATATTCTAGTAGATTCTATAGGTATATAAACAGGAATAGGATAGGCGTAATTAGTTTAATTTGTATTTGAAAGTGTTAAGTAGTCAGTAGAGAGTTGTTATTTATTAGTGAAAATTGTTGTGTTTCATTTGGACCCAGTGAGCAATTATAAGAGAGGAAAAATCGTACGTATTGATACGGCGCGATTGTAAAAGTTGCTTATAAGTTCTCGCTTTGTAGCAGCAAAATGGTTAGATCAATGTCAAGATGTTGTCAGGTGCATCTTGGTTACCTGTGCACTGAAGATGTAATAATTTCATCTGAACGGTTGACCATCCCATTTATTGGACCAACAATTAAGTTTCCCATGAAAAAAGAGGTAAACTATCAGTTGCACTTCCGGGAGGTAAGGTCAAACAGGCAAAAATAAAGGAAATACAAATCCGATAAACAGATTTTAGTCAATATTCAGCATTCTCTATAATCTTCAAACATTCTACTTACTTTTAAGTATTTCCACTTTATATTCAAAGATGATTATTTTTTGAAATTTTGATATTCTTGTAAAATCATTGCTTATGGCTCGTAGTTAATTTAAAAAACTAGCCTAAGGCTACTTAGGGAATAAAAATACTAGTCCTGCTGAGTCTTCGCTCCTAAATCTTCGGGACACTGATTCATTTTTAGGCCAAATATTTATTTTCTTTAAGAATTCATTCAAAAGAAAGTAGGCTTAAATGCTTCACCGAAGTAAAAGTAGATCTTAAAGTAACTGGTTTCTTAAGTATTTTTAATTTCAAAATATTCTAAAAATATTAATTTTACTCACTGGATATATACACATAATTTTTTTTTAAATATATTTATTGTAACTAATATATTCATTATCAGGGAACACACTTGAAAAAACAATATATATATATATATATATATATATATATATATATATATATATCAGTCAAAAAATTTAACTAATTTATAAATTGTATAGTAAATACTCAATATGATCTGGTACAGTGCCTTTTTGGTGGCGGTAAGTGTTGTAACTGCCTTACCGAGCAACAAACTGCATCCATTATCAGACGAATTCATTGAACTAATTAATAGCAAACAATCTACATGGAAAGCAGGAAGAAATTTTGAAATTGAAGAATATGAATTGTTTAAAGTCTTAGCATCTGGAGTTAAACGAACAAATATTCATAGAGTTTCTACACAAATTCATAACGAGGATGAAGAAATACCTGAATCTTTCGATTCTCGTGAGGCATGGCCCGAATGTGCTGATGTTATTGGTTTAATTAGAGATCAGTCTAGATGTGGAGCATGCTGGGTAAGTTTTAATGCAGAGATTTAAAGTTAATTAGTAAATACTTAAAAATAAAAAATGAAATTTGACTTAAATTGGAAATATCGTCACTTTTACTGTGCGGCTCATAGAGATGGTTAATAGTTTTAACATTAAAGTGCATAATTTTCCATAGAAATGATAAAAAAAAACAAAAAACTAACTAAGAACAATACTCCTTGATAGCCTAAGAGAAGTAGAATTTATTCTACAGATTTAAAATTTCTATAAATGTTATTTAATTTTATATTAATCATGTAAAGTGCAGCGTATCCCAATTTCAATATTTTTGCATGATTTCTCTATTATATTAAACTATTCCCCTCTCTGTTTAATGTGTGATGTTTATGATCGGGGAAGGGGCTATGCTAACTTTTTTGATTGTGCTCTCTCTGAGCTCTCCTTTGGCAGATTAGCAATTTTTTCTCTTATTTTTTTTGTTTGGTTGTATTGTTGATTGTTTATTTTTAGTTTCTCTATTTTTGGTATGTATGTACGCTACGGTGTCATATATTAGCACAGCATTTTTTATCTTGTTTGGTTTTTTCTTAAATTTGTGTAAATTACAATTTATTTTATTAAATTTAAAGTTCACCTATTGTAATTTTATTTTGATGGTTTTGTAAATTCTTTGTAAGTCGGGCCTTGTAACTGTTTTTTTTTAACCTTCAAGGTACCTATTGTAATAAATAAAGAATTAAATTACTGCTGTAAATTGAATCGATTACCCAATATAAAAAAAAACGAAACAAATGCAAATAGGTCGCGAAAAACAGAAGCTATATAATTTTCATCACAATTTGACAGATAAAAATTTAATTATGTTTTGAAATAGTATGGTAAAGAGATGTTTCATCCGCTGAATATTTTTTAAAGTTTCAGTAATCGATTGCTGTCCAAAATTATAAAAATTTTGAGAAATATGATATGCTGGCGTGTTTTATCCAATCGAATGAGATCTCTCACGAGGCTTTTGAATTATATTTTAATATAAACATATGATACATATTTACTGCAATCAAAAAAATATTTTAGTACTGCGATGAAATACTGAAATGTTCCTATTGAAACATAGGTATCGGTAAAGAAGTTGGCTATATCCAGACACATTTTCCAGATTATAGAATAATTTAGTAAAACATGGATTCTTTACGCAGCCATGCCCCAAAATATATGACAGGGAAAACAGAGAGAGACGAAGTCATTTTTATGGATTGTGTAGAAGTAGTCGTGCATAAACAATTTTAAAAAATATAAATATTACCCCTTCTAAATTTCATATAGAGAAAAATTTACATCCCGGTGCCGAGAGAGCCGAGTAATATTTTGCAATTGGTATGTGGAACAAATCAAAGCCAGAGACAATTTTGGAATCTGGTCCTATAAATTTTGTTTTATAAGTGCTGGTATTTTTAACAGACAATGCCAAATATTGGTCTTCAGAAAATCCTGATATCATTTGTGATATATACTTCCAGCAAGACGGTGCAGAGTCAACTCTCAAATACTAAGACCTTTTTTGGAAACTAATTTTCTTCAAAGATCGATTGGTACCAACAGGCGTGTTATTTGGCCTGCCATATTGCCTGATGTATCAGACATGGTTTATAGAACTCATCATCGTTCGGTAAAAGAACTACACAATGCAACAAATTTGGCTTTTGAATTTTTGTAAAAAAAACCCTTTGATACTTTAAATGCCATAAGAAAAATAGCAGAAATGTGCCAATTGTGTATCAAGGAAAATAGCAATAATTTTAACAGTTCTTAAAATAAAATGTTTCATCTGATGTTTAGTTTGGTTAATTTATCTAGTATATAATAACAATTTCCTTCAACACTTAAACTATATTATACCACAAAGACCTTGAAAACTTATTCTAAACAATATTCAAGATGTTGCGCACTGGAGAACCCCAAAAATTCAGGGTTCAAAAATCACTACAAACGACAATTTTTATCTACTTGAAATAATTTTTTTTAAATGACCATTAACGAATATAAAAAAGGACTGTCTGACCAAATATTTGCTAAATGTTATAATAAACAATACAAATAAACAGAAGTTTAATATAACAAACAACATTTGTTCAAACATTTCTAGAAGATACAAAACGGTGATTTTCGAAGTTACTGAATATTTTAAGTTGTTTTAAAGGAACCCGAAATCAAATCTGTATATTATAGTTACAAAAATTGTTTAAACAAATGTAATAGAAGCTGTTTAAACAAGTTGCTTTTACAATGAAAAAAAAACAAACAAAATACAAAATTGGGAAATGTTTAGAAAAGAACTACTACGTTTTATAGCACTAAATTTATTTAAAAAACAGTGACTGCAGTTTCAACTCACAGTCTTTTTCAAACTGAATTACAAAGGTAGACTAAGTATTTAATACAGGAACATGAGAAAATTTAACAATAAATAAAGACTACCTGACAAATAACATTATTACAATGGGAAGGTAGTAAATTTTGGGAACTAATTATTATTTGGCAACAACAAATAACGGGAAAAACCCAAGTTCTGTCTGGTTAGTAAGCAAATTTACATTTTTATTTTTACTATGTTTATATATTTCTAAAGATTCAAGAATATTTAACTTTTGGCCCTTTGTTGAATATTGTAATACGTCAGTGTTGTTTAAATTAGGAAAACTATGGTTATGTTCTAAACAATGGTTGGCAAAGCTCGGGTCTGTTTTTTGTAGTCTATATGATCGGTAGTGTTCCAAAAAACGAGTTTTAAAGCTTCTACCACTTTGTCCAATGTACAAGCTATCACACTCTGAACATTTTAACTTATAAACTCCTGATCTATCAAATTTATTAATTTTATCTTTAGCATTGTAAAGGATAGTGGACAGATTGTGTTGAGATTTAAAAGCTACTTTTATGTTATGTTTGGAAAGAGTATTAGCTATGTTTTCTGATAGGGTACCACAGTATGACAGAGATATATAAGATGAATTATCTTTATCATTTTTTATTTTGGGATATATTGAATTAAAGGCTAGTTGTTTTGTTTTTTGGTTATTAATTTCTTTATAGTTTGTTGGAAGAAATTGTTTGATATTACAATCCTTTCAGTAATATTTAGTTTCTCTTGAAGATCTTCTTCAGAGAGAGGCAAAGAGAATGCTCTATGTATCATTGAATAATATGCAGCCATTTTGTGTTTTAAGGGATGAAAAGAGTCATTGGATATAGTATTGCCTGTAAACGTTGGTTTTCTATAAATTTTAAAATTACACTGATTATTGAGGTGAGATATGGTGAGGTTTAGAAAATTTATTTTATGGTTATTTTTAGTTTCCAGGGTAAATTGAATTTTTAGATGGCAATTATTAATGTAAGAATTTTTGAAGCTGTCTAGTAGTGCCTTTAAAATATGCTAGAACATCGTCCACACATCTGTACCAAAAATGAATATAGTTTTTGCTTAAAGGGGAATTAAGAATTTTGTTTTCTATGTTTAACATGAAAATGTCTGCTAGGAGAGGGCTAAGAGGAGAACCCATTAGTAGGCCTGAATTTTATAAATAAAACTTGTTATTCAACTGGAAAATAGGTTTGTAATAGGCAAAGTTCAAAAGAGGACAAAATTTCAGTAGTAACTATTGGATTTATATTTTGTTCCTGTAACATTTCTTGGATAAGTATAAAACATTCATCTGTTGGAATATTAGAAAACATGCTTTTTATGTCAAAAGAAACTAGTAAGGAGTCATCTGGGGTTTTTATGTTTTTTAATTTTTTGTCGAGATCTACTGAATTATTTAAACTGTGGATTGGTTTAAAGTTGATTTTTTGTTTGAAGAAAGAATTTAGTTTCATACTTAGTTCTCTCGTGGGGCTATTCATGTATGAAACGACTGGGCGAATAGGATTTTCTGGTTTGTGATTTTTTATAAGGCCACAGAGTTTTGGTGCTTGTGGACTCATATTGATTATTCTTTTTTTACCGAATTCTGAAAAAATGGCTGTTATGTTTGACAGAGTTTGTTTTAATTTTGTTTGAAAAATTTTGTATGATCGCTTTTCATTTCTGTAATATTTTCGGATTGAATAAATGCTTCTATTTTATTGACATATTCAACTTTTAGTAAAATAACTGTTGCAATTGATTTATCTGCTTTTGTTATTATTAGATCATTATCTTTTACTTTCTCACTTATGCTTTTTCCTGTGTCTAAAGCTGTATTATTGGATTTTAAAGTAGTGGATTTTATATGTTTTTTAATTGTTCCGGTAGTTAAGTCAGTATTATTGGCATGTTCTATTTTGTTTAGAGCAAGAGTACTAGAGCATTCTCTTTGCCTCTCTCTGAAGAAGATGATTAACTACCACATAGTAACGGCTACCAGCATCAACTTTTTTTAAAATACAAAATAATAATATTTAGAGTTATTGTGTGTCATGAGTTGTTTTACACATTTATGAAGTAAAAACAAACTCTAAATTTTCAAAAAAATTGTTTATATAAACGAATAAATAATTATTATAAACAATTTGGTATAAATCGTTAATGAACAAAGTGAGCAACATACTAAATAAAAATTTTTGCAGTAACTCTGTGGCTTTATTTACTGATAGAGTCTTTGGGTTAAGATTGTGAGCTAAAGTTGAATAAAAATGTTTAAATATTTTTTTTTTAACCAATTTATTGTAACTTAATATTAAACAAAATAAAACAAAATACAAGATGATAATTTTTGCATTTATTGTGTGATTAGGTTGTTTTAAAGATTTATAAAAAAAATTTGCAACAAAATCGGTTAAAGATTTGTTTAAAAATGTTCTTTTAACTTTATTTTACAATTTTACCCTACGAATCCTTTAAATGAATTAAGTCACACAGCTACTGCAAAAATTATCGTTTATTATTTCGTTCGTTTTGTTAATTAACGATTTATATCAAATTGTTTATATTAATTGCTTAACTGCTTATTAAAAATTATATTGCAAATTTAGAGTTCGGATTTATATTTTGTTTTCTTACTTTTTAATTAGCAAGAATAAATTTTTTAAATAATGGTTATTGAATTTGTTTAAACAATTTTTTAAATTATACAGTCTATGTCGAAAAAAAAGTAACTAAAACGTTAAATTATATTCATTATTTCATATCTTCAATTGACCTCCAAATATGGTAAAATCACAAAGTGCTACGAAATTAAGGAATGAGAATTTTTGAAATTTTTTTTCCCATAAACTCTTTCCAAGTGAATTTAGGTATAGGCATTGCTTCATAAAACAAAAAGCTGACATTACGCCAAGATATCATTCTTCTTATCATCTTACCAATATTACCACAAGAGTGTAAAAATATATTTTTTGAAACTAAGTATAGAAACAGTGATAGCTAATAGTACAAACATAATAGCTTCCCGTTTCCACATCTTGAAAAGTGCCTTGGCTTTACCCATGCAATCAGTGGCTACGATAAGGCTTCTTCATGTTTTGGTATTGGAAAAAAATTCTTAAATTTTATCAATAAAAGTATTTTACTTTTGGAGAAGTACTCAGATGTATTTTTGACAAAAATGCAAGCCTTAAAGATGTATATTCTGTATTTGAATGCATCGTAACTTTATTATGTGGCTGTATGGGTTTAAATTGTGAAAATGTTGTTATATCTGACGTTACTGAAGACGATATTCCCGAAGTTACTGGCGAAAAAATTGACAAAATTATTATAAATAATTTAACTGAATACAGCTCTTGAATTCTAACAATCCTATCATATTATGTCTGTAAATATAATTAAAAAGTTTTAGCGGTGGATTTTTTCCACAGTTTTTCACATGTCTACTTGTTTCATATTCAAACCACATTGGTGAGTTTCTTAATAATTATAGGTTAGATTTAATATTCTAACTTTGTAATTAATAATGTATAGATGTCCAGAAGTACAGAAAAATAAATTCTCGAGAGCTTAACAGAATCAAACAAGGGTTTTTTCCTCATCAAGGCCCACACATTTAAATAGACTGCATCCCGAGAAGATCAAGTGCAGTTGTATTCAGAAAATTACCAATTTTCAAGGGACAGCATTCGCCTACCAGGGCTACGGCGATAAGTACGCGGCGAACTTGCGTGCCCGGACACAGCATTTAACTTTGACAATGCACAACTTATTTTCTATTAGACGCAAAGGGCAGAAAATTTACAGAAAATTCCCTTAATAACTGTACAAATCTTCCGAAAAATGGATCCTGGTGGTATACTGATGGATCTCAACAAGATGGAAGAGCTGAAGCCGGAGTATTCGGCAGGAACACGGGAGTCAGAGAGTACTACCCTCTCGGACAATGTGCGACAATTTTTACAGCGGAAATTTATGCTATTCTACAGTGTGCCCATCTTTGTTAGAGGGGCATAGACAGGAATAGAGTAATAACTATATGCTCAGACAGTAAGGCTGCAATATTAGCACTGAAGTCCAGTGTCGTGACTTCGCGACTGGTGTCTAATTGCAAGGAAGTACTAAATAGTATGACGGGGAAAGGCTGCACAGTCAGACTCGTATGGGTCCCAGGTCACTCGGGAATAAGCGGGAATGGAGAAGCAGATCGTCTGGAAAAGTTGGGTTCAGCAACTGAACCGTATGGACCCCAACCAATATTACCTGTCCCAATTGTTATTGGCAAAAGGGAATTTCAATCGTTGCTGGAAAGCAAATTTATTGAATCGTGGAGGGGAGCTCCTGGAATGAGATGTGCTAAGGAACATATAACTGGGCCTATCGCACGGCATACTAAGGAGCTTTTCTCCTTGCGAATTATGGTGGGATTGTTGACAGAGCATTGTCACCTCAGGGGCCATCTTCATAGAGTCGGTGTCGAAGACGACCCGACATGCAGATGGTGTTTGGAGGAGGATGAAACTGTTGGCCACGTTCTCAGAGAGTGCCCAGCACTGAACGGACTGAGGCAGAGATATTTCGGAGACAAAATGTTGTTACCGGAAGCAGTTAAGCAAGTTCAACTAACGAAGCTGCTTGGATTCGCAAAGGCGATCGGCCTCGAATAACCTGCAGATATGGTGGGATGCAAAGGGCCCAATGGAGGCCTAAGAATCGATGATCTAGTATCATCACCCCTTTTTCATTCATTCATTCATTCAACTGTACAAAGAGAATGTAAAAACTGGAATAACTTCATTGTTGAAAGAAAGGCGCCAAATGAACTTAGTCTCTAACGCGCCTTTAAGCATTAGATCAATAAATCAATCACTATTTAAAAACGCTGTTTTCTTTTGAAAAATTGCTCTGACATTTCGACTTGGTTTTTTTAGAATGAATTTTTACACTATATCATACAGGGTGATCCCCAACTTTTTGTACACTTTTAGATACCTAAATAAGACTGTTCTTGATTTATCGATAGTTAAATCTCGAAATGAAATATAATTATTATTTACCTACATAACACGTTCAGTGACCTGTTTCTTTGTTACATTTAGAAAAATTTTCACTTTGAGTTAATTTTAATAGAAAATAAAACTTACTTAGGAACAGAGGATAAAAAAATTCTTAAATGATAGCAAATGGTAGTAGGATATGAACCCAAGAAGTGTGTTAGTTATTTCAAGAGAAATATCCTATTCTTCCACCAATTTCACAAGGAGATCTATTATGTGGCTGCCGAGGTCCCTAGACTTAAACCCTCTCGACTTCTATTTGTGGGGTAACAATAAAGGTAAAGTCTTCCAAACAAAGCCAATTGGCATAAAAGATTTAAAGAATCGAATTTCGAGTTTTCGTCTCCTTAGGGCGTACGTTCACGTTCACTAGGAGAAGCTCATTCTATTCACTGTTGCTTCATCTTTAACATATAACGTGGGATCCGTCTTGCGTCAACAATTCCTCACTTAGATGCGCTTATAAGGGTCTATATGTCGAACGTTTTTGTTTCAAGTATTATTTGTGTTTCGCGCATTTCTTAAGACGAAACAAAACCTTTATTATAGTTTTTAAGCTTGAAATTTTTTCTTGGCAAAAAATAATGCTTTATTAACATATAGGAATCACTGTTATCTATTTTAGCAAATAAGTGAAATTACATTTGTTTATTTTAAAAATCTATTTAGCTTTGTTTTTATTTTGTATGTGATAATACCCAAGTAAGTTCACGGACGAGGAGCCAACAGATATAATAATGAGATCTACCGTCCTCTATCAGAATCCTAAGAGCAAGCGTGTGACAATTTGTTAGAAACCATGCAAGTGCTTTTTGACTCTTTGAATATGTACTTTTAGTTCTTGTTAAATACACGAAGAATTTTTTTTCTTTAGAGCCCGTTCTCTGAGTTTGTAATCAAACCAAAATATTTACTTTTAACTTTTTACAGGCTTTTGGTGCCGTTGAAGCAATGTCAGACAGAATTTGCATTCATTCTAACGCAACCAGAAAATTGTTGATTTCTTCCCAAGATCTTCTCACTTGCGGCGATGCTGGTGGATGCAATGGTGGAGATCCTTATTTTTCATGGTATGATTGGCAACAAGATGGAATTGTAACTGGTGGATTGTATAACCGTACTGACCAGGTATTGAAATATTTAATGAAAAAACATAGCTGAATTGTAGTGCAGGTCGGACTTTTTACCACTAAGCCCCTGCAAGTAATTGAAACAAAAGTTTTAAAATTTATTTAAGTGAAAATTTATTCATAATGCATAGGTACAACTAGAACGTTTCAAGTTTTAAAATACATTGCATTGAATATCACCAGCATACATTTTAAGTAGTTTTATAGACACTTATGGGATCTGGCAATCAAATCTCCATAATGTGTATTTAAATCAAAAGCATAAATAAGATATTTTAAATACTACACAAATTTTCTATTAACTACAGTTAGGGTTACAACCTATCACCAGAAAATTTTCTGGAATAAATTATAGTCACTGAGTGATATTTTATTGACAATGGAAAGTTAAAGTTTTAAAATGATGAGTGTCACCAGCATAAATTTTAGGAAGTTTTATGGACACTCATGAGATCTGACAAAAGTATACCAATCCTTCACATTATTTTAAGTATAAGTGGCAAGAGCACGAGAGTCACACAGTTTTACTCCCTCTGACAACGTGCGATGATCTTTACAGTTATCATTCTGCCGTGTGGCCACCTATGTGGCAGGGACATAAACACTAATAAGATAATAAACATATGCTCAGACAGCAGGGTTGTGATAAATTCGCGACTGATGTCTGAGTGCAAGTATGTATTGAATAGTCTGATAAGTAACGGCTACACAATCAGACTCGTGTGGGTCCCCGGTCATTTAGATATAAACGGGTATGAGGAGATGTCTGGCAAAGTTTAAGTCCGCAATTGAACAATATGGACCCTAACCAATTCTGCCTATTTCAATTAGTTTTGGTAAAAGAAAATTAAAATTGTTGCGTGGAAGCAAATGTATTGAAACATGGAGAGAGGCTTCTGAAATGAGATGTATTAAGGAACATAACTGGACTTAGTGCACGGCTTACTCGGGAGCTTCTCTCCTTAGGAAGTAATTAACTGAGAATCGTGGTGGGATCGTTGACAGGATATTGTCAGTTGAAGGGCCATCTTATAAGATTGATGTCGTAGATAATCCAATGTGTAGATGGTATTTGGAGGACAATGAAACTGTTGACCATGTCCTCAGACAGTGCCTGAGACAGAAACATTTCGAAGATTGTGTCATCGGAAGCCGTTTGGCAAGTTTAATTAACGAGGTTGCTGGGATTTGCAAAGGCGATCGGCCTTGAAAAAAGTGCAGCCTTGGTGGGATGTTAAGTGCTCAACGAGACTTTGACATCGATGATCAATTATCGCCACGTTTTATTCATTCATTATAAGTTTAAGCTGTGCATATAATTAAAGAGCATAAGTAAGATATTTTTAAATGCCACACAAATTTTGTACGTACGATAATTCTTCCACAGGGTTACAAAAGAAAAAAAAACATGATAATATGGCTGCTATCACTGAGTAATATTTTATTGGCAATAGTATCTAAAATGTTTAGAGCTTTCTGTGGCAGTGGTGGAAGATAAAATTAATTCATTAAGATATTACAATTTGTCTCTAAGTTATCGGTAATCCCGCTTTATTAAATGTAGTTTTCAGGCTTTTATAATATTTTTAAAAAATTGCATTTTATTTGTAAACTATTAAATCTCTTTTCACTTTTAAGAAATGACGAAATATTGTGATATTCAAATACCTTAACCTTCATATTTTCTCGACTTTTCATGACCCCCGATATCCAGTAAATTATGTTAATAAAAATGCATCGAATCATTTTTAGGGATTCCCAATTTTTTTTATTTCCCTATTCTCAGAAACAACGGTTCACAATGTTCCATATGAAGATAATTTATTATTGACCTTATTAAATAACAAGATTTTTTCTACGGAAAATTGGAGATAAAGAGCTATTCTCATTAATTGGCTTGGAATGAGAGAGCCTGTGTGCATTAGGGTGTCATTTATATGAAATAATCGTAATGTAAGATTCTACTTTTTTATGTCTGACGAGATCTGGCCTCCAGTAATATTTTTTATCCGTGGTTCTTGGGATATGAATAACTGTTTGTTTTATTTTTGTGAAACTACAATCACGAATTATAATTTTTGTAACAGCAGCCATTTGTGGACAAATGCATTATTGTTCAAAATCTTACTCACTAAAGGTTTTGTCGGTACTATGCAAAGTCGAACCATTCTTGAAGTAAAAATCTCACTTCAAACTAACGTTCTATGCTTTGGAGAACGTACTACAAACGCTATATTGCCGGAGACTCTAATTGAATATATTAATTATATATTAATAAAGGGCATGCAGTGTCTCATTACTGTTTAAATAAATTGATCGTGGAACTCCCAGTAAACACATGCACGTTGAATCAACGTATAAAGAAGTTGTTGTCGAATGTTAAGTTTTGGTTAAGAAACCACACTGAATTGTAAGGAAAATGTCGCGCTAAACAACGTGGTTTATACCATTGAATAATGGTTGAAATCAACTAGATAAAATAAACACAAAATCAAGGTTGATTCAATTCTACAAAGCAGCGGATATATATGACTGGACTAGTTAAGAAAAAGCCACCTGAAACGAAAGATTTAAGGCACTTTTGTGGGGCTGCAGTCACAAGGATAGTTAGCCAGAAAAGAAAACTCTTTAGCATTTCGAAAGTCTGGATGAGTAAGTTTAATTGCCCTTTTTTTCATTCCCAATAACAAATTGGTTTTAATTTTTGAAGGGTAGTAAGATTGAAAGTTTATGAATCTATTGAAGCACTTAGGCTTTCTGTACCCCAATTTTCTTACAAAATTCATACCCGCTTTCTATGATCAATAAATTCTTATATAGCACACAATATGACATACCAGCAAACATTTTTGAAAGGGTAGGCCAACCTTCTTTGATATATACACAAACAGTCAATTATCACTACCTGTTGAAGACAACAACGCGGTTCACACAATCTACCTACATGTCGCTTCCTTATATTGAAAATTTAACACCTAGACTTAAAAAAGTTTTCCAAAATGGAACTCTCATTAAAATTGTGACCAAACAAATTAAAACAATTGTGCTACTCTACTCAAGAACAAAAACTGGAACATTATTTATAAGATTCTTCTTCTTCCTTCTTATATATAAGCAATTTGCTTGTTATTCTTCGTCTCTTTGCCTGGTTTCAGTCTATTGCGAGGTTTACGGGGTCTTCCGGTACTCCTACGTCCTATTGGTGATTTGTCCCTAGTGATCTTTACTATTCTGACGTCGGTCATGCGGTTGATGTGTTCGTTCCATTCCCGTTTTCTTTGTAATACCCAGTCATTGATGTTATCGACTTTACACACTCTTCTTATATCCTCGCTACAATTCCGATCCATAAGTGTCCTGCCAGCTATCCTGCGCACCACTCTCATCTCTGTAGTTTCCAGTATTTGTTTTGTTTTCGAGGTTTCTGGTCTGGTTCCTGCAGTGTATGGGTCTTATTGCTGTTTTATAAATTCTGGATTTAACTTCGATTCCTATATGTTTATTGCTCCATATGGTACTGTTAAGACATGCGGCTGTTCTTGCTGCTTTCATGGCTTGTCCCCTCACCTCCGTTTCAACATCCCTGTATCCGGATATTTCTATTCCGAGATATTTGAACTTCATTTCCTGCTGTATAATTTTGTTATCTATTTCTAGTTTGCATCTGAGTAGTGTTCTATGGCTTTAGTTTTTAACGCTGATATATTAATGTTAAACTTTTTGGCTGTTATGTTAAATTGGTACAGTAGTCTTTGCAAATCGTCTTCGCTTTTAGCTATTAACACTGCATCGTCGGCGTAGCACAGTATTTTGATTTCCCTGTCTCCCATTTTATACCCTTTCAATCTACGCACCTGCTTTATCAACTCGTCCATGATGATGTTAAATAGTAGGGAGCTAAGAGAGTCACCTTGTCGGATGCCATTATTTACTTCTATTTTTTCGGTCAATTCACCGTTTATCCTAGCTTGAATCGTATTTGCCTGATATATATATTTTGAATCGTTTTGATAATGTTTTGAGGTATTTGTCTGTCGTAAAGTAGCTGTGTTACATCCTGCAGTTGTATACGATTTTATAAGATCTCGTGCCTAAATTGTGACCAAGTTTACATAGGGCAAACTTCCAGACGATTATAACAGAGGAGTATTTTGTTGTGCTCTTGTGGAGCATGTGCTAAATAACGGTCATATAAAGAACTTTGAGAGGCCGAAAATCCTAGCAAAAGAAATAAGTTTAATAAAAGAGTCTTCCTAAAAATGGGTCCTATAAACAACGACCACTTTCCATGAACAAAAGAGGAGACATAGAAAACCTCAGCATAAAATACAATTACTTCCTACAACTAGAAATCGATGGAAATCGGTTCCCCACTGTTCAATTTTCTCAGTCGGATACTTTTTAGTCACTGTTTTGAATGTTACTCTCTCACTTGTCCAACTGAGTGCGAAGTTCGCCTTTTTTGATATTTAAACTTAATTACGCTTTGATGGCTGTGACTGATTTGAGTCACAATTTACATTTTTCATCGGTTTTCCGCTTAATAACATTACCTTTCAAGGACCGTTACCTTCGCTCCCAGAACGATTACCTGTTCTTGGGCAGTGTAAACCTTACCTATTAAAACGGGCTTTTGGCGTCAACTGAAAAGTGTCAATTTCATTCTTAAATTTAAAATGTCGTTTCAACGGCGTCCATGTGCTAAAAAATCAGTTTCTTAATTAAATTAAAATTATATGATGTTAGTATTAAGGGCTACTGACTGTGTCTGTTGAACAAAACCTGGCTTTTCATATATACTCACTTTGGGAGGTCGTTTTCCTTTATTTTAATTTTATAGAAATAGAATTAAGGAAGGTTATTTTCTTTTTTGTAAAAGTTGTATTGAAAGGAATAAAATTTCTCGAAAGCTAGACAAAAAAGAGTTTTCTTTTCTGGTCAACCATCCTTCTGACTGCAGCCCCTCAAAAATACTTTAAACCTCTCGGTTTAGTTCGCTTTTCCTTATATATATATATATATATATATATATATATATATATATATATATATATATATATATATAATGACAGAAACGCTGATTAAACATTGAAAAAATGCACAAGTGTTTACAGGGCTCTCCATGTACATCGTTGATAAAGAGTTTTTTTTTATCTAAATTTAGGGATGCAAATCCTACTTTTTGCCACCATGCGAAGACCATCCGAATAAATGCACAGACTATGTTAATACCCCTGTATGTACCAAAGCATGTGACGATTCTTCGACAGAATACAAAGTACAAAAGACATATGGCAAGGAAGTAAAGGATATCAAAGGAGAACAACAAATTCAGTTGGAAATATTAAAAAATGGGCCCGTTGAAGCTACTTTTTACGTATACGACGACTTTGCTAGTTACAAAAGCGGTAAGTTTAAAAATAAAAGTTTGTATATTTCAAAAATGTGTCACCGTGTACGTGATAATTGAAATTTGAAACACGAGGCAATTCCAGTGCCATAAATATTATAAAAATAAATATGAACGTTGAAACCGAAAATGTTTTTCAACTGCGTTACATGTCAAATTGTTTGCTACTTTGGATATTGGGATAATATAAAATTTTAAAAGATATATAATACGAGAGTGGATCAATAAGTAAGATAAATTAGTCAGCGCCACAATCACTTTTTCAAGCGTACGATTATGTAGTTGTATTCTTCGGAAAAACCTCTAAAAGTTTTAGTATAATCCGGTGATTAGTTTATATGTGGCAGTTATTTGAAGCAAGTCATCACACTATTGCTACAAATAATGGAGAAAGCCGAATTTCGAGCAGTGATTAAACATTTCTATATGAAACAGTGGATAGCTGCTCAGATTAAAACTGAGTTGGATGTTGTTCACAGAAGTTCTGCACCGACTTTTAAATTTTGGATAAACGGATTTAAACGTGGTCGAAAATTAACTAAAGATGAAATACGATCGAGACACTCAGTTGAGATCACTAAACCAGAAATAATTGAAAAAATATATCGTATTGTTGACAACGATCGACTAATGATGGTTCGTCATATAGCAGAATGTATAGATATCAATTAATACTGTGGAAAATATTTTGTACCAACATCTGTGTATGAAAAAACTGTCTGTCACCCGAAAGATCAATTCTGAGCAGTCTTTGTCGATGATTAAATGTAATCCAGCAGATTTTTGGCGTAGATACGAGACTGTGGATAAGACCTGGATTCATCACTACAAGCCTAAGCCGAAACAGCTATCAAAACAGTGGAGGGTCAAAAAAGATCAAGAAATCACAGTAGATTACTGTGCAACAGTTCTCGATCATTTGTTAAAAAATCGAAAAAAAAAACGTCCAAGAATTTAACGCAAAAAGTTATTTTTCATCAAGACAATGCTCGAGTTCAGACTTGTGAAGTTGCAATGCAAAATTACATTAATTACGGTTTGAATTAGTGCCTCATACACCGTATTCATCAGACCAGGCACCTAGTGACTTTTTTCTCTTTCCTAACCAAAAAAAGTGGATCGGAGGACAGAGATTTTCATCAAATGAGGCAGTTTTTCCGGGTGTAGAAGACTATATTGAAGATTTGGATACTTCCTGCTTTTCAGAAGGCACAAAGAAGTTGGAATACCACTGGACCAAGTGTATAGAGCTCTAAAAGGATTACGTTGACAAATAAAACAGTAAACAATAAGGTTGTTTTTATTCCTTTTTTTATTTACCTATTGAGCCACCTTTGTAACTGGATCCCTTGGTTGTATAATTAAACAAGGAAACAAGTGAAATAACAACAATAATAACATATTTTTGTTGTACTATCCTCACGACAATATAACAAAACATTTCCTGAATAAACTGGGTGTCATAAAGTACTATAAAAATAATTATCAGGTAAATAATACAATTTTTCTTCTCTTATTGAAACCAAAAGTTATATTAAACTGCCTCACATCTTAAATTGGCCGCCAATTTCGACATTAGTATTATACAATATTTATATAAATATCTAGAAATTTAAGCGAACAAGAAAGTCGATCAAATGTATAGTTATCATCATGCATCATGAGAGTTGATTCATGTATTCAACTCTTTCATCGTGGACATATCAACGCTACCAAATTATTACACAAAACGTCAAATCCAGTCCTAGTAGCACCTACACTCCAATCGAATTGGATATCGAGGTTGGTCGAAAGGGAGGCAGATAAATCTCTCCGGTATGATCATAGGAATAATAACTGAACTATGCACCAATATGAAAGATTGAGCTCGAAACGTGAAAATATCAGTTCTGGGGCAAAATATAGTAGAACATAATTTATTCGCCGGAAAATTTGTGCTATCCAGATTTTCCAAATATTTAAATTTTCCTATATATATATATATATATATATATATATATATATATATATATATATATATATACATATTTGTATTGTTCTTTCAAATAGTTTATTTTCTGCAAATATAACTCTGGTTCTCTCTCCATAAGCGTTTCGACCACATTATGATCTCGTCAGTGGAGCAGTATCGAATCGAGAGTAACATTCTTAGGAAACAATCGTCCATATAAAATATACACTCGGAAACATGTCGGCAGGATATTAAAATCTACCGACTTTTAAATGTCACACTGAAAAATATCACCAAACGATATCTATACATTCACCGGAGTAGCGCGAAAGTCAACATTTCAGGTCAGACTAAATAAATCTCTCTTTCTGCTATGTTTACATATATATATATATATATATATATATATATATATATATATATATATATATATATATATATATATATATATATATATATAGTAGTAAAATTCCTTCCTACTGCACCAAATCAAGGCTTGGACCTAATTTGACTGGAGTTAGTAAAAAATTTGAATTATCTTTTGGAATTATCGTATTTTAGAATTAGGCCACAAATAAAGCGATAAAATATTAAATCCATCAGCATTTTTTTCCTTTTGCTACTTATCACAAATTCTACGTGGCTAAATGGCTGCTTTGTGACTTAAGTTTATAAGCTTTTTAATCGTTAATGATGTCCTTCAAGAATTATATTGCTTTTATAGGTATCTACCAATATACCACCGGAGAGCTTGAAGGAGGTCATGCTGTTAAAATGATCGGATGGGGTGTAGAAAATGGTGTAAAATACTGGACAATTGCCAACTCTTGGAACGAGCGTTGGGGAGAAAATGGTTACTTCAGAATTATTAGAGGACAAGACGAAGTAGGAATTGAAGAATATGTTACATCTGCATTGCCAGATTTCACTAGATTTTAAATAAATTATTACTTTTTCATTCACCTGTTTATCAAGACTGCATATTGTCAGCAATAGAAATAAAAATATATATTGTTATGACTTTCTCTCCCTTTAACACTTTTCACTAGTTATTTTCAACTCTTTGTTAACATTTTCATCGTCTAAATACAACTAAACTCCAGCTTATTATCTACCTGCCCATATACACTTTCTTATCTATTATTACATAATAGGACAGAGGGGTCCATTTATCATCGTCACTGACCTTGACCTTTGGGGGACCTCCAAGGACATTTGAAGGTCAAGGTAATTTTTTTAAATAGAAACCCCAATTTTTTATTGCAGAAATGAAACGCGGAAAAAATTTCCTGTCCAACAGTAAGTATAACATAAGGGGTAAAATCACATCTAGAGGTCACTTGAAGGTCAAATGTCCTCGTACCAAACTGTGTATGTTTAAGGTAACCTAAATTTGATCTTGACCTTTAAGGTCATGATAATTTTTTTAATGGGACCCCATAATTTTGACCTCGAAAATGGAGATACCGAAAAATTTTGCGGTCGGATATGAAGTTGAAATGACCTCAAAAGTCAAGGTCAAAGCAGTTTTGAAAGTCACAAATATCAAAACATCCCAAAACGGTGAGATACTGGGGATTGTTCAAGCTTAAGGGAAAATTAAAACACTGGGACTTTGGATGAGAGTGAGAAATTTTTACTTTTGAAAATGACCTTCAGTGATCTCTTTTTGATCTTACGAAATATCCACAATGTAAAACGGCGAAAAGTTCGCCAAACTAGGACAGTCGTGAGAATTCAAACGATAAGAGAAAATAAATTATCTTTGAACCTTCTTAATAAAAAAACAAAAAACTTCGAACTGCAATGACCTTGAAAATAGGCTTAAAGGTCAATTTCAGCAAGGTCGTGAAAACTTGTGCATTTCATCTAGTTTAAAATACTTAAAAAACTACTAAAATTCGCCAAAAAAAATTCTGGATGGTTTTTAAACAGTTAAGCCTTCCCAGAATAGAATAAAAAATATATAAACATTTATTTATAGATATACATGTTTATAAGTTTATGTGGTAATCGATTAATGCTAAAATCATCACATTTAAAGGTTTGATAATAATCCCATTATAGCTTATTCTCTTATTCTCTTTTAGACTTCCCTGTTCTATACTTGTACTGTTTTAATGTTCCAAATTTAAAAACTTTAATTATAATAATAAATCAATATAAAGTGAAGTATCAACAAAAAGTTTAATATAGAATGGTGCAAATTTTTTTCGCAGAGATATGTAATATAGGAAACCTTCTATCACTATCTCCTTTTTATAAGGAAGACACGTTATATGCCCAAGCTGTCTTGCAAAAATAAGTAAACATGTATCCAAGAATTCACTGATCTAACTCTAAAACTGTTCAAGATGTTTAAACTGACAAAAACAACAATAAGTAAAGAAATTTTTAGACCTTAAAAATACAGACATAAAAAATCATTTTATTTTATTCCTGAGCCAGAAAATTGGAGAATTTTATTTATTTTCGGAAAACTATTTCACTTGCATGGTCCAACGCTTTATTGCTAGGTTCTTATACCTAATATCCCTATATATGAACTTGTTTATTGACCTATGTGATATAAATTATCTGGCCGACTTGAAGATATATTTTTCATGACAGCTAGATCGGGTTTTAATCTTAAACCTTTTAGTGAATCGGGATGTTAAAATTAATTTTTACTTGATTATTTAATCCAAAACTTTGGGTATAACATAAAACTAGTTCTTGGATAAATATCATTGTAAATTACATAAACTCTACAGTTCTAGGACAGTACGGAAACAAGGTACGCATATGTATATGCATATGCCAATACATATAAAATATTTTTTTAATGAAAAATGTTTTAATACATATATAATACGTAAATATAGTCATGGATATTTTTATTTTCCACATTTTTTCAGTACGTCTCATATTCAACAATAATTTGTGCCGTTTATTTTATATACTTGTTAAGGTATTACATATTTACATTTTGGTCTATGCACATTCGTCTCTTATCTGCCTTTTTTGTTTATGTCTTGGGCATATGTATGGAAATATTATTTCTTTGGTTCATTTTTAAAATTTAAAATCATTGGATTAGTATTATTGTCCCACTGTTGTCACCAACACCGTATTAAGAATGGGCCAAAAATAAGTATTTGTCGAAATTTAACAGACGTAACGGCTCGAACTATGAGAAGACGTCTGTATGAAGTTGGATTGTTTGGAAGAGTTGCTGTCAAAAAACCTTTACTCTCCAAAAAAAAATCGATAAGTCAGATTTCAATGTGCTCAGAGGCATTTAAATTGGACACCTCAAAACTGGGGCACGGTGCTTTGGAGTGACGAAAGTAAATTTAAAGTATTTGGTTCAGATGGAAGGTCGTTTGTTCGAAGACCTGTATGAAAAAAACTTGATATCAAGTATTGAGAAGCATGGGGGTGGCAGTAGTATGGTTTGGGGATGTTTTCCAAGTCTGGGACGGGTCCAAGAGTGAAAATAACTGGGAAAATGGATCGATTTATGTACTGCGACATATTACGGAATACTATGTTGCCCTATATCGAAGAAGAAATGCCGCTTTTATGGAGATATCAACAAGATAATGACCCCAAACACTAATCCCGTGTAGTAAAAAATTGCTTTTTAGAGAAAAGTGTTGATTTATTGGAGTGGCCTTCTCAATCGCCGGACCTAAATCCGATTGAGCACCTTTGGGAACACTTGGAGCGAAAAATTAGGGAAAGAATAATTCATAATGAAAATCATGTATGGGATGTTTTACAAGATGAATGGTGGAAGATTTCAGTTGATGTATGTCAAAATCTTGTCGATTCGATGCCGAGAAGATGCAGGGAAGTCAATCTTGCAAAGGGATTTTCAATAAAATATTGAACTTTGTTTTAATTTATACAGACTTAATTATTTTTGTGGAAATATTATTCTTCCCATACTTTTTTCCCAGGTGTTTTTGTAAATTTATTGTAGGAGAATTTTGTTTTATTTTGTATTTTCATTTGTTGAATAAAAAATTATCAATGTAGTGGTGTATGTTTATTATTTGATATATAATTAATTATTGATAACCAAATATTAAGGATGTAAGCAGACAACAAATGTTTTCATACTTTTGTTCATGATAGTATCTATAATAATAAATCAAGTACTTAAAAAATAGTACAATGTTTTAAATATCACTATAATGATACAATGTTTCTGACGCAGTTGAGAGAAATATAAATGATTTTTCAAGTGATTCTCAAAATCCTTAACAGATATTGATTAACTTTTAACTGGTATAAAAATAACAGGATATTTTAAACTTACAACATTATGTAAAAATAAAATAAGGTTCTGTAATGGCACCACCACTGTCCGCACGTTGCAAATAAACTGGGGACATGTAGTTCAACAAATGATCCACCAGATCCACCATACACTGTGGGGTTTATATTTCTGTGGTGAGTATTGGGGTCCACGGGTCATAGTAAAGTAAAATTCGACTCAGAAGAACAATGTATTTCTTTGATTTGTTAGATTTTTCTTCTCGAATCTCGTAGTATGGGCCAAATCATCTTAGGAGTAATTTTTCACTTCTACCGACTTTTCTTACCAGGTAAATACTTTATATTGGCCCTTTTCTTGATATTCAACATGTCTATGTAAAATTTATTAAACAAGAAGGGAAAATAAGATCTAATACAGAAAACTTTTAATTAATATTTTTTAAAATGTAGGTTAGGAGCCAGATTCATTAAGAAAGTTTGAGATTTAGACCCGATCTAGTTACCATGAAAGTTAGATCTTCTATTAGGCTAGTTTTGTTTTTCTTATTATGTTGTTATAATTTATATTACATATGTCAACAAATTAACGCTTATATAGGGAATTTAAGAATAACAAGCCTTGAAATGTTCATGACAATTAGTTTTGTCTCGAAAATCCAGACAAAGCTTCATGCGACATGTGACAGTCGACCCGCCAGAAAATTACCTATCACCCCCAGAAGGGAGACCCACTGGTAGTAGTCTCGAATGGAAGACTTGGAGGACTTTAAACCGTATAAGAACCGGCGTAGCCCCAGTAAAGACGGAAATGGAATCTACAAACCATAAATGGAGGTATCTATATGCGAGTGTGGAGAACAACAAAATATGGAACACCTTGTGTCATGCCCTAGGTATCCCTCAACTTGCACTCTCGATGATCTATGGTTGATCAACAATGCAGCAATCGACGTCGCCCGGAACTGGGTCGAGAACCTCGATTAAATTTAGAGAGAAATCCGCACTCGAAAAAGTAAATAAAGTCTCAAAAATAAATGAAATTCTCAATTTTTACCTGATCAGTAATAAAGAAAATTATTTTTTATGCTTGTATTTTTAAGGTTCAAAACTGGCTCGCTTAGTCAGTTTAAACCCACTACTGTCAACTTAGACTCATTTTAAATATAGATCATGTTAGTAAATTAAGGAGAGTTTTGTTTTACAAAAAAAAAAGTATCTAACAAGCAAAATATAGGTCATTTATAGGTCGTAATTAAGTTTAATTGCTAAATCAAATCTATTTCAGCGTGAAAGATCCAATAAAAAGGGATTAAAATTCTAATAAAATTTTTGTCGATTCGTTTTTAGCTATTCTATCTAGCAAACGTGTGGTAAATGGTCCATATCGCCTACATGGTCTCAATTCCAAGCCAAAAGAGAAGCAATTCTCACCGAAAATTATTTTATTAAAATCACAATTTTGTATCCTTGAGCAAGATGTATAGAAAAATATTCCTATTTAACTATCAGAATTACTTTTTTACATCACAATATTTCCATCCCATCAAAAACATAAAACTTAAAAGAAAATCTATCCAAAATATACCAGCTGAAATTAATTATGAAAAAATCAGGAAATTCTACTTCGACAATGTTTTACTAACTGAAAAGAAAATTATTACTTTACCATAAAATCTATTTTACGGAAGAATTTGTTTTGTTGTCTCGCTTATACATTAACATCGCAGATAATTCTTAGAAGTCCTCTATTGTCTATATTAACCTTCCATCCCATAGTCAAGGCCATTGAGACACACATTTACACCACTGCTTTGTTTAACCGTAATATAGAAGGTAAATGGAAATAATAGAAGATAATTTATCTTACTGATTTATCTAAGAGACGAATATACTTCATTCTAGTGAAATGGTAATAAACTTATATATTCTGGATAAGCTATTAACTTTATGTTCCAAATATTTAAGCTGGCTACTAACATCACCCTCATGATATTTCACATTGCACTTATTTTGAGAAACTATTATCAAAGATTCAATATAATCTGGATTTTATCCGACCTAACTACTTAGTTTGAATAAAAAATATTTAGTCCATATAATTACTATTAAGGTATTTTAATGTTCTATCCGAAGATGACTTGTAAAAAGTTTAATTGTAGTAACTATTCCCGTTAAGTCAATAGTTCTGCAATTAAATATCTAAATTTCCAAAAATGAGCCGACGATATTTCACATTGCACTTATTTTGAGAAACTATTATCAAAGATTCAATATAATTTGGATTTTATCCGACCTAACTACTTAGTTTGAAAAAAAAATATTTAGTCCATATAATTACTATTAAGGTATTTTAATGTTCTATCCGAAGATGACTTGTAAAAAGTTTAATTGTAGTAACTATTCCCGTTAAGTCAATAGTTCTGCAATTAAATATCTAAATTTCCAAAAATGAGCCGACGGTAAAAAGGTACTGGACAGTATCTAGGCGCTGATAAAGAATTTAATTTCAGTCAAAATTGACGACGAAGGTATGACAATCTATTGTGGAAATTGTGGTTTATTTTCTAGAGCTGAGGCTCTTGCCTTTTGACATTGTTATAGGTGTTTAATCAATAATTTTAATGGTTGCCAATGGTTTCAGCCAGGGGCGGATCCAGCTTCTCTCTTTAGGGGGGGGGGGGCGGTGGTATCAAAAAAGTACAGTATGACAAGCGAAAGAAAGTTGTCGACCGGGGTGGGGGGTGGGGGGTGGGGGTAGACACCAGCAACATTTCCATTTCTACTGTAAAAGGCAGGGTCGCGTCTATTTTTCTGAATTTAAAGCTCTTGGAAAGGGGAGGAGCGATCACAAGCAAAAACAAGCTGCCGACAGGGGGGAACGATGCGAGCAGCCTACACATTCCTCTTGGAGGGGAGCTATAGCAAGAAAAACAAATTGTCAACGGGAGGGGATATGCCAGCAGCATAAATATTTCTAATATAAAAGGCAGAATGGGTTCTATTTCCCTGAGCTCAAAGCTCTTGGGAAGAGGAGGGGCGATCGCAAGCATACATCCTATACTCTATTCAAGAACTAGAGAGAGTAATGAAACTGTTACCGAAGCCTCCAACGTACCTGCTCCAGTGCTGCAGGTAACTGAGGACTGCCGTAAATCTAATTATATTTAATTATATTTAAATAATATAAGCTTTTATAAATTTACTGCAACAATAAAATCTCTGATAGTTCAATTTAATTTCTGTCAGTGAGCAAAGTACACCTTACAGTGTGTCCTTAGTGATTTATCTTGTTTGTGCTTGTTTTAATATATTATATGAAGTTAGTGAGATACCCAAAAGATATGGCTTCCACATCTATATTTATTCCAAAATCGTTAAACCACGGCATTTTTTCTCAACGAAAAACTTATTACGATGAATGTTTATGATGCCTTAAGATATCAATATCTAGATAATAATCTTTAAAACTCTGATGAGGTGTGTCCCAACATGACAGAAGTTGAAAAATCTACTATGTACCGAATACTGAAGGAGAAAAAAATTACTGGAATTGTTAGCACTCCTAAGTCACATTCGATCACAGGCCGACGGAATACCTCGTTGGAAGAAGAGATGTAAACTGCAATAAAAGGAGTTGTTCATACATTTTATTATGAGGAGCAGATCCCAACCGTCGACAAAATTCTAATTAAAATCAATGAAGATCGGGATTTACCTGAAATTAAAAGAATTGAGTTCTGAAAATTGCTCAGAAAACTTAATTTTTGGTGGGAAAAACCAGATAGGAAATCTGTTCTTATAGATCGTCCGGAAAATGTCCGTTGGAGAAGGAAATATCTCTCTCAAGTAAAAGGTAGAGTTGCTAGAAATAACCCAACTTACAAAATTACTAATTTAACTGAACTTTTGAAAGATTTTTTTGAATAAAATTACTCCAGAAAATTGGGAAAATCCATATAATAAAAGAATAAAAGAAAATGTAGAAACTCGATCTCATGATCGGTAAGAAGAAGAACCAATTATAATTAATTTGAGAGAAGATAGCTTCACTGACTTTGGTTACGAATTAGATACGTAATGCTTACCAGTGTAAACACAATTTATTATTTAAATTTTTTGTAACATATAAAAATTAATTACGTTTGAATCCCTTTTTAGTGTTTAATTGTAATTCTACAGATGATTTAAGAAATAAATAAACTGGAACGTCAAATGTCCTAAAAATGTTTTTAATTAATAATGAAATGACCGATAGCCCCTAATAAAAATTTAATATCATATGGACGAATTTATTTTTTTATATATGTTTATGTATTTTTGACATTTTTGACAATGAGTATTTCCTAAGTATTTAAATTATAACTTTTTTTGGAGAAAAAGGCTACGTTTTAGTCTGAATATGCCTAAAACGGTTTCTATGCCAAAATTAAAAATAATAAAAATACAGTTGTGATTTGTGTTAAATATGTCAAAATTATCTATATTTTCTAATGTATGTGAATTATTAAGAAACCATAAGAAATAAAATAATATTATAAAATCTTTTTATTTTAAGTTTATTATCGAAATAATATTCTATGCCATAAATACTTAGTGATAAAATAAACCTCTTTCCGACGTCTATGACAATGATTAAAATCTTTTTTAACATTTCACACATCCGAATATCTATTGTTGTCCAACCCAAATAGTCCATTATTATAGACCGGTATTTTTGATTATAAAATTTCCAACCTATACCTATAAAAAATATACGTGTCTAACAGATTTTGTCAAAGACACCGGACTAAAGAACACAGGTAGTTTGCGAAGAAAAAAAAGGGTAAAAAATGATTTATTACTCTCTCTAGTTCTTGAATAAACTATAGTATAAAAGGCAAACTCGGGTATATTTTCCTGAACTCAAAGCGCTTGGGGGGGGGGGATCAATCGCCCCCACCGCCCCCCTTGGATCCGCGCCTGGTTTCAGCGGATATAGCTGGTATAGAGAGATTTAACATTCACGTGGTATATTAGTCTTCGCAACACGTGTGTTCCATTGAAAGTTTAAGTAAAAAGTGTTTTTTCTACCATGTGCAAGGTGCATGCCACACATTGGCCATTTGGTCATATAAGGCGCAAAACAATACATAGCACGAAAACATGTTAAAATAAACTAAACTTCAGTTTGCATAAATATAAATACGCAGAACATGAGGAATGGTTAATTTTACCCATAAGTGAAATATTAGGTAATCCTGCTTCTTGCTTATTATATTGATAGATAGATTCTGCACTCTCCAATCAATTTCAGGCCAGACCCTTAATTTGTAATTGTTTTAGGGCTATTTTATGGTAGATTAACCTAAAATGATTAATTTAAAATAGAGACATACTTATAGTAACCGGGTTTTTAAATCTTTTTAATCTAAATGTATTTTAAAAACGAATTGTTTTTGCTGAATGAAAATAATTTTTTATCATTTATTTAATCTAATTATTGTATTAGAATAAATTCATTATCAGGAGACACACTTAAAATGGCAAAAAATTGTATATAAGTAGGTTAGTAACTGAATCAATTGAGACTATTCTAACACTGTGCAATAAGTATTTAACATGATCTGGTACAGTGCCTTTTTGTTGGCGGTAGGTGTTGCAACTGCCTTACCGAGCCAAAAATTGCATCCACTATCAGACGAATTCATCGAACAAATTAACGGTAAGCAATCCACCTGGAAGGCAGGAAGAAATTTTGAAGTTGAAGACTATGAATTATTTAAAGTATTAGCATCTGGAGTTAAAAGAACTAATATTCATAGAATTCCTAAAAAAATTCATAACGAGGATGATAATATACCTGAATCTTTCGATTCTCGTGAGGCATGGCCTGAATGTGCTGATATTATTGGCTTAATCAGAGATCAGTCTAGATGTGGATCATGCTGGGTAAGTTCTAATGCAGAGATTTAAAACAAATAATAAATACTTAAAAATGCAACTTAAAGAGTGTAATTTACTTTAAATTCACAATAACATCATTTGTACACTGCGACCGGTTAAGATATTTATTGTTTTCTACATAAAAGTGTTTTATTTTTGACCGACTAGTTAAAGAGATTATCCTTTATTAATTTCACCTATGGTTTCCTCTGCTGTCTATATTTTCCAGTTTGGAATTATTTTCGTAATTATGATCCCATCAGTTAATTTCCAGAAACTTTATGATGACGTTGCAATTAAACTGTTGAAATCCTAAGAAAACAAAGGTGACCATGAACCATGAAATATGCATACATAGTAAGCTTATCCAAAATAAAATATTATTTTAACCAAGCACAAAATATGTAACAAAGTTGTTCTAATAACTTCTTTTAATTTTTATTGTGCACAATTTGATGTGAAAAATTTTTATGTTAAACCTGATTTATTGAGAAGTATAAATATTTGAAATTAAGACTTGATAATAATTAGCTTATTTATAACATTAGTTAAATTTTGCTGACATTTAGAAATGTCTAATTGAAAAAATTTTGTTTATATTTCTGATTAAATTAAAATGGATTGAATTGATAAAAAATAACAAAGAATAGAAATTGCATATAATATATGACAATTTATATTCGATTTTGGTGAGAAACTTAATCTACTATATCCTACGGAGTGGATAAAGTCATTACTTTTAGGTGTTCTTTTTCTGATTTAATATAATTAGATTTAATGTTTAAATCGGAAACATACTTTAGTTACTCTAATACTGTAATACTGATAATATTTGTATTTATAAATTTAAAAACATCACTACTTTAAGTATAAGAACTATTGGTTTCAACAGCTGTATATTTATTAGCAAAACTATATTTTCTTAACTAAAATATCATTTTATGTGAAAATTATATATTCAAGGTTATTTTAATTAATCAAAGTATGACGTCAAAGATATGAAACAAAGAAAATTTTTTTTATCAATATTTTATCTAATTATACTTTAGTCTTCTAGGATAAATAGTTTTATTCATTTTATATTTATACATATTATATTAGATTAAAATAGAACTTTATATTTTTAAAATTTATTTATCTTTAATTGGGTTTGTGGGTTATCTTCGCTAAATTAAAAAGAAATGTTTTTTGATCTTCTTATATTTTCAAGCGATACACTCGGTCTATCACGGTCATCGGAAAACTAGATAATATTTTAAATTTAATTCCTAACTAATTTTAAATATACGAATCTACCGCAAACATTAATATAGTCTTACTTTTATGCGAATACGGCAAGGACTGTCTGAAATATATATATATATATATATATATATATATATATATATATATATATATATATATATTTGTATATGTATCAAGAGATGTCTACGTAAAGGCCAGTCGACTTGTTTTATGCTACATCTCGATAAGTATTAACTATATATTAAAAATAAATCTGATATATGTATACATATATATATATATATATATATATATATATATATATATATGTATATATATATATATATATATATATATATATATATATATATATAGCCATTTTTTGACTATTGTTTCATCTCTCGAGTTGATGTAACAATCAAGAAACGTCGCAAAACTCGCTGGGATCGAGCTTACCCATATCTGAAAACTAATTGAAATTCGTCACGCGATTTTGTCTTGGTAAACAAATAAGGCACTTATGTAGCATATAGTTCTTTAATATCAGAGAGTTCGCGTAAGATATTAAAAAAAACGTTCTTTTGGATATTGCTAACTTGTTTATCTGGCATATTTTACTCCGTGGTTTTTCAGTTTGGTAACATAGGTTTTGTTAACTCTTTTTTCCTTTGTGGTTTCGTATGTCTTCGAAATTCAGCGAAATGTTTATAAGGCAGAATCCTAATAATAAATTTTATATACTAGTCAATAAAAAAAAGGACAACCAACTATTGGATATTGCAGAAGAGGTAAATAAAAACTTAAATGAGAGTGTTTGAAAACGTCCAAATCCAGTTTTTTAATTTTCGAAATTCAGACATGGATTATGGATTAAAAAGTCTAAATAGTAAGTTATAGGTAGTTAACAGCCTACAATTTGAGCTATGACACAATTCATTATGTTAATCAGTTGCAACAAATAGGCGAAGAAATCGTAAAATTCAGTATTTTTTTGTTTACATTATATACATTATATACATAAATACTGCAAAAATAACTTCGTTCCTTTAAGAGAAAGCAATCATGATAACACAAGGAACGGACATTTATATAGTAATATAGAGATACGTTAACTTATTTACGCAAATACTTTTTATGTGGGATGGCCTGGATTTACACAGCATCAATACACGTTATATTACAGCATTTGCAGATATCAAGACATGAAAGCCAAATAGTTAACTTGGGTATACTTTTATGTTAATAATCACGTTGTATATCACAGATTTCTAACCTCTACCGTAAAAGGTTTTTTCTCGTAGTATGTTACTGACAACCGAAATTTACTTTTTTTCCATATTAGCAAATGAACACAAACTTATCTTTTCGAAAATCATAGCCATTTCTTGTATATTTTGAATTTGCTACTATTTTATTGTTGATAAAATATATATCTTGTAAGTTTACAGGCGTCAAGTCAATAGATATTGCTCCTAGTTAGCTAGGTTAACGGTCCTCTTTTCGAATCGCCAGAGCGAGCGTATAGTCCGTAGTAAAAGAAGTATTTCACTTCAGTTTGAAACAAAATTTAAAAATGACCGATCAAAATTCGAAAAAAAAAGTTCGACGATTATTTTTACGGCATCATTTTGAGGCGAAATATTTATTTCTCCTTTCTTCTAGGCTTTTGGTGCAGTTGAATCTATGTCAGACAGAATCTGTATTCATTCCAATGGAACCAGGAAATTATTGATTTCTTCCCAAGACCTTGTTACTTGCGGCGATGCTGGTGGATGCCATGGTGGAGATCCTTATGAATCATGGTTAACTTGGCAACAATCTGGAATTGTAACTGGAGGATTATATAACCGTACTGACCAGGTATATAAAATTTTAACAAGATGAAGCAAACTATTTTGTTTTTCGAACTAAACACAGTAGGACTTTTTACACCGTAACACAGCAAAATAGTGGTTTTAAAGTGAGATCAAAACTTGAAAACAACAAGTTTAATTTTTATTGCCACTAGCATCAAATGTACAGAGTTTGATCGAAATACTTACGAAATCTGCTGTAGGCTTGAACAACATTTTGTAGGATATAAGCTAGAAAGGTCACAGTTATAAGTAAATTATAGAAACATGGTAAAATGGATCATAGCACAATATTTAATTATATTTTTAAACTTATAGGGTGATATAAAAGTGCACGACAGTGGTTTCACAATAAATCGGTTAGACAGGGACACGAAAAAAACATCATAATATATCTACTCAAAAATGACCGTCACTAGAAAATGTTCAAGAAAAATCGAAGTTCCAATAAAATTTAAAGCACCTATCGGTAACGGTAGCGAAAGTTATATTGTCTTTCTAACCAGATTGAAATACAAAAAAAGTTAGCTCTATTTCTGGCAACGTATATGCGTAACGAGTCCTAAATTTTGAGCTATAAGGTCTTTCTTTAAATTTTTAAAAATTACATTTTATTTGTCAACCATTAAATGTTCTATTAGTTTCTAAAAAGTCGGGAAGCAAGAACGTATTTTACTCTCCAGATATTTGATAACCCACAGATATCGAAGAAGATTCAAAAGAAAATTTTACTGTCTCTACAAATAAAGGTTGCATGATTCGCGAGTTTCCATATTACGTTCGTTTATTATGGACGTTACAAAATATCACAATTTGTTTCTGTATCATTGTAAATAAATTGTTACGCTCATAAACTGCTTAGGGTAAGGAGGTCTGTACGCAGAGGCGAATCATTTATTTAAAATACATTATTGTACAAGAAAAATCTTTCTAACTTTCCAAACAATTTTGAGGTGTTACACTGTTACAAATAAATAATTTTTAATTTAATGTAAATTTAATGTCCCTTCTACATTAGATTTAATAATTTTGTACTAAAAATTTTGAATAATTTACATTTACCTTGAATTTAAAACAAATATTCAAATATCAGTTCGCTATAAATTAAATTTTATTAAATGGTATCTTAAATTTCAATGAAGTACTGGAAAAAAGATTTCGACTTCTGTACAGGGTGAGTCAACGATTGGATGAAGTAAGTTTGTGCCTTGTCGGTGAAATTTACAAAGAAACTATATTTATTGTTTGATACAGTTTATTTTTACGCAGATTTTAAAAATATTTAGGACTCTACAGGGTGAGCCAAAAAACTAGGACAGCATAAAGTTTTATTTTTTTAAATAGAATACCCTATATACGAATCGTATTTTCGATTTAGCTTATAATTTTAAATCTTTTTTATTAAGGGTTTACTATAACAAAACTTTGTAGTTTCTGAGATAATTAAGTTTAAAGAAAAAAAGTCACATTTTTAAGCATCAATTCAATCCTAAATAACGTTTTCAATTTTGTGACGAATATATTCAAATTTGGAATTTAGCAAGGTCAAGGACAAGTTAACATAATTTTTACCTAATATTTGCAATAAAAGCTACAGTGTGTTGAACACATCGGCTCAAATTTGAACAAGTTTAAATGAATAAATATCTTTTTTTTAAATGGTACACCCTGTATATTTTCATGTTATTTAATAGAGTAATAAAAACCCTAAAAGTTTTGTTCAATATATCCTATATCTATTTATAATAGTTTTTGAGATATTTCAGTTTTTCTTATTTTCCATACTTTTTTACAGAAATAGTCTTCATTATCATAGTAGCCATGGCAAAAACAATGTAAAAGAACATTTTTCTGTGTGTCAAATTTATAACCGCAATCGCTTCTTTTGGTTTTTATGTAGTGTAGTTTGGTTTTTTTTGCATTCATCTTATATTGTAAAATGAATTTTTCAAAGAATGAGTTAATAGATATGATTAATACAATAGGAGAGGCTCAAAAAAATTGCCTTCTTGCTCAAAGAATTTACAAAATCGACGCCAGCCTAATACCCATACTTTTCAAAACTTAATGCAAAGATTTGATTCTTCTGGTACTGTTGATTCTCCAAAACGTAAAGTGGTCAACAAACCAGTAACTAATGAAGAAAAAGAACTACAACTATTGTTAAATGTTCAGGAAAATCCTTATATTTGTAGCCGTCAGTTAGCAGCATTATGTGAAACATCACAATCCACCGCTGATCGTACTACCAAGAAATATAGGTATCATCCATATCACATGGAATTACACCAAGAATTGCATGGGCAAGATTTTGAAAGTCGTGTAAACTTTTGTCGTACAATAAATGCGGAGATTCAATTAAATCCAAATTTATTATGCAAGGTAATGTTTAGTGATGAAGCTACTTTTAGAAGTAACGGTGCCGTAAATAGACGCATCATGCATTATTATGCCACAGAAAATCCATTTTGGATTAGAGAGGTGCAACATCAAAACCACTGGTCATTAAATGTTTGGTGTCGAAAATCGAATTATTGGACCCCACTTTTTTAATGAACCACTAAATGGCCATAGTTACCTGAACTTTCTACAAGAAGAACTACCCCAACTGCTTCAAGGTCTCGATAGGGATGAGCTCGACAGTATGTGGTTCCAGCACGATGGTGAGCTCCCGCATTACCATCGTGATGTTCGTACGTTTTTGGACCAACGATATCCGCAAAAATGGATTGGACGTGGGGGTTTCATTGAGTGGCCACCAAGGTCTTGCGACATCACCTCATTAGATTTCTTCCTATGGGGTTATATTAAAAATAAGGTGTATGTTAATCCACCAACAACAGTGGAAGATATGCGAAACAGGATTAGGGATACCTATAGAACAATAACGCCACTAATTTTGTCCGGGGTCCGAGAAAATCTGCAAAAAAGACTAAATTTGTGCATTGCACAAGAGGGTCGTTTATTCGAACACTTATTAAAAAGAAATAATTAATCTCAGTATTTAATAGGTAATTTTTTTGTTTCAATTTAGTATAAAAGTAAATATGTATTTGCCTTGTCGTTATTGTTGTGTTAATTTTTTCACATTATGTTTAATTAAACTATTGCCGTTGTAATATAACGAATAATGTATTTCATCATATTTAACCACCTTCTGTTTGTTTTTGTAGTTTCTTTTTATTATTTTACATGGCTACTATGATAATGAAGACTATTTCTGTAAAAAAGTATGGAAAATAAGAAAAACTGAAAAATCTCAAAAACTATTATAAATAGGTATAAGATATATTGAATAAAACTTTTAGGGTTTTTATTACTCTATTAAATAACATGAAAATATACAGGGTGTACCATTTAAAAAAAAGATATTTATTCATTTAAACTTGTTCAAATTTGAGCCGATGTGTTCAACACCCTATAGCTCTTATTGCAAATATTAGGTAAAAATTATGTTAACTTGTCCTTGGCCTTGCTAAATTCCAAATTTGAATATATTTGTCACAAAATTGAAAACGTTATTTAGGATTGAATAGATGCTTGAAAATGTGACTTTTTTTTTTTAAACTTAATTATCTCAGAAACTATAAAGTTTTGTTATAGTAAACCCTTAATAAAAAAGATTTAAAATTATAAGCTAAATCGAAGATACGATTTGTATATAGGGTATTCTATTTAAAAAAATACAACTTTATGCTGTCCTAGTTTTTTGGCTCACCCTGTAGAGTCCTAAATATTTTTAAAATCTGCGTAAAAATAAACTGTATCAAACAATAAATATAGTTTCTTTGTAAATTTCACCGAAAAGGCACAAACTTACTTCATCCAATCGTTGACTCACCCTGTACATTAAAACTAATTCAGATATCAAGAAATAGACGGGTTTTGTATTTCAGTGTATGTTTTTATTAAAATCGGCCAAGCGCTTTCGGTCTAACAGACCATCCTCAGGGCTCAGACCCTAAAAACAAGAGAATATGGTCAGCAAATAAGCTTAGTACTTACCAACCATACTCACTCGTCAAAGGGCACACCTTAACCCCGCCAGTATGAGAGCAGTCGCCAGCCGTAGCCTCCACACAGAACAAATTGTACACAATTAAAAAACTTTTAAAAAACTTTGTCACAAATTAAAATTAAAACAAAACATTCAACATACTAGTACATCAACACTGTTAAACAATAAACCTCTTTAATAAAAATCCAAAAGAGTGAGGTTATGCCACCCAGTCATAGTATAGCATAGCAACAAAACTGTCCAAAAATTAAAACTATATGCAAGTATGTGTAAGCCTGAATAGAGATTTTCTATATTAGTTCTATTTCAATTTATTGTCAATTGTATTTCAAATCACTAATTCATTGACAATGAGCGAAAAGAGATAAAAGGGCAGAAAGAAAGGGCAGTAAAAGTTTATTAATCCATAACGTTGCTGTTATCGGTCATTCTGTGATATATTTCGAACACTTGGGTTCAGTGGCGTGAAATGATTTCCATTTTTGTAATAAAGTAACAAATTGCACGAACATAGGCGTAGTTGAAATAAATAATTTAAGAAAAAAGTTTGAAAATGGGGTTGCGGTCATTTACGTTGTTCATTCTTATATTGAGGCAATGGTTGGGGTTTCTCTTTATCTCCCTGCATATTTCAAGATCCTCTCTGTAGTCCAAGGTTTTTGAGTTATTACCCCTGGAGTGGTATAAGATTTTACTATTATGTGTTGGAGAGAAACTGTGTTTGGTAAAACTAATATGGTGACCAAACACAGAGGCCTGAGGTTTGTTAATATGTTCTCTAATTCGGACTGCTAATGGTCTAATAGTTTTTCCTATATACGTCGAAGGGCAGTCTGGGCAAGAAAGTTGATAGACCCCCACTTTTTTGTATATGAGATATTAATTGTTTGTTATTGACCAGATGGGAACTGAGTTGATTTACACTCTTAAATGAAATCTTCACATTTTGAGTGTGATTTGTTAGAGTCCGTGCTATTTTATTAGAGAAGTGACCTAAGTACGAGAGTGAGAAAAATTTTCCTTGCTGACTTTCATTGTAAGAAGTCGAGCTGTAAGCCTCTTGGGATTCTTTCTTGTTTTTAATTTTCTCTATATATTTGTCGATGATTGTATGCTCATACCCATTGTTTACGGCAATTTGCTTGAGAATATTGACCTCGTTGTTGTAATCCTCCGCTGACATGGGAATGTTGAGTAATCTATTAACATAGCAGTTTATTGAGGCCATTTTATGTTGTAAAGGGTGGTTAGAATTAGAAGGAATTATGTGGTCTGTTTGGGTGGGTTTTCGAAAGATTTTGAAACTGAGAGAATTATTGGTTTTTCTGATAGTTAAATCTAAAAAATTAAGTTTGTTTTCGGTTTCTATTTCTAAGGTAAATTTTAGAGCAGGATGTAGAGAATTAAGACTATTTAGAACATCAATAGCCTGCTGTTCATTGCCCAGAATAATTGTAAAACAGTCATCCACATAACGAAACCAGTTAATTATCTTGCTCTCAGAAATCAATCTCGGAATTAATACATTTTCCAAGTTATCCAGGAAGATGTCTGCTAAAAGAGGAGATAGAGGATTTCCCATTGCCAACCCCGAGGGTTGTTCGTAGTATTTGTTATTGAAAGCAAAAAAGTCCTGAGATAAACAGAACTTAAGAAGGGTCATTATACTAAGTTGGTCGTCACTAGAGATGTTGCTCGCTGTCAACAGATTTGATATAATCGGAAGAGTTTCCATCCTCGGAATCGACGTAAACAGATTGCATACATCGAAGGAAACAAGCAAAGAGTCGTCTGGCATAGTTACAGAGTTCAGTTTTTTGACCAAATCTGAGGAGTTCTTGACGCAAAACTTAGTCTTATCTTTGATAAGTTTAATCAGGATTGCGTTCAAAAAAGAAGACAGTCTCGAAACGGGAGTATTGGTAAAACTTACAACAGGTCGAATTGGTACTCCTTGCTTATGAATTTTTGGTAACCCATATAAACGGGGTAAACACGGGTTAGAAATTAGAAGATATTTATTTCCATTATATTTTTTTTATAAAATCTGAGCATAGGTTGAAATAGGTTTTTGTTTTTATAACGAAACTAGAAAGTGGATTGTTCGTAATTTCCCTAAAATTGTTTTCGTCTAAGAAGCTTTCGACTTTCAACAGATAATCATCTTCATTCATTATGACCAAACAATTACCTTTATCTGCCTTCGACAGTATCAGCTTATCAGACCGAATCTTAGTCTTAATGTTTTCCACAATACTAGTAAGAGTCTTGTGTTCAATGCATTTATTTGCCTTACTATCTCTTAGGGTTCTCCTCAAGATTTGATAGACTTGTAGTTTAAGGGATGTTCTAGAATCAATGTTGTCTGTCAAGAAATCTATCAACGCATCAATTTCGGTAGAGTAGTTTTCCAGTCGTGTTCTGCTTAACGAGCTCTTCAAAGAGAAACCCAAACCCAAGCCCAATAGGTTCAGCTCATCCTCAGAGAACTGACAATCAGACAAATTAGCAACCCTGTCATGAAATTTGTAATCCGAGAAAAAGTGTCGATCTGAATTTTGTTCTCTCTGCCCCTTGAGATTTTCAAGTTTTTTATGGAGTTTGTTGCTATGCTATACTATGACTGGGTGGCATAACCTCACTCTTTTGGATTTTTATTAAAGAGGTTTATTGTTTAACAGTGTTGATGTACTAGTATGTTGAATGTTTTGTTTTAATTTTAATTTGTGACAAAGTTTTTTAAAAGTTTTTTAATTGTGTACAATTTGTTCTGTGTGGAGGCTACGGCTGGCGACTGCTCTCATACTGGCGGGGTTAAGGTGTGCCCTTTGACGAGTGAGTATGGTTGGTAAGTACTAAGCTTATTTGCTGACCATATTCTCTTGTTTTTAGGGTCTGAGCCCTGAGGATGGTCTGTTAGACCGAAAGCGCTTGGCCGATTTTAATAAAAACATACACTGAAATACAAAACCCGTCTATTTCTTGATTTCTTCGGTGTACAACCTGTCAATAACTTATTATAATTCAGATATACCCTAATACTAAAAGAATTTACATTATTATTCAATATTCGATAATGTACATTGCACGAAATTCCGGGAGATAGCGCAACTTGTATTGAACTTTTTGTTTAGTATGATATAAGTTGCTTAAAGAACTCAATTTTTTTTTATGGTGAGGTCTACAGGTCTGCCCCGTGTTGACGGGAACCAATGAGTTCCTACGGCTATGGGGAAAATTTCCTTCTTTTCCTGGTAGTTTCAGAATTTTTTGAACTCATATTAATGTTGGTGCATTAAATATGTGATAACATATCCCAAATTCAATGAACACTGGCGGTATGTTTAATATGCATAGTCACCTTAAAATGATCAAACTTTAAATTTAATGAATGATTATATTAGATTTAATGGAACAAATTAGTTTAGATTAGTAAATTATTAAATTTAATGCATTGCATTAAACGTATTTAATAAACGTTTATGAAATTTGCTTCCAGCACATTTACATTAAATTTAATGCAGACCCTTCTTACAGTGTACACTGTAAAAGGAAAATGCATTAAATTTAATGTAAATGTGGTAGAAGCAAATTTCATAAATGTTTATTAAATTCATTTATTGTAATGCATTAAATTTAATAGTTTACATTAATCTAAATTAATTCATTCCATTAAATATATTGTAATCATACATTAAATATTAAGTTTATATATATTCAACGCACCAACATTAACGAGTTCAAAAAATTCTGAAACTACCAGGAAAAGGTAGATATTTTTCCCATATGTAGTGTCCGATATGTAGACCGGTTTCGAACTAATTAGTTTCAGTCAGTACGGGGCAGACATGTACACCTCTCCATAAGAAAATTGAGTCCTTTAAGCTAACAAAAAGTCCAATAAAGTTGCGCCATCTCCCGGAATCTGATGCAAGGCATGTTGAATAATAATGTAAATTTCTTTAGTATTAGGATATATGTGAATTAATTTTTATGTACAGAAGTTGGAACATCTTTTCAGTTGCTTTGTTGAAATTTAAGATACCATTTAATTAAATTTAGTATACTTATAATGAACTGATATTTGAATTATTGCTTTAAATTCAAAGTAAATGTAAATTATTCACGATTTTTGGTACAAAATTATTAAATTTAATATAGAATGGACATTAAATTTGCATTAAATTTAAGGTTATTTTAAACAGTGTACGTAAAGTCAAATGTTCGTTAAATAAAGAGTTAAATTCAAACTGAAAAGTGAGCTTTTTGCTTTCCAGAAGATACTGCAAACGTCAGTTACCAGGGTGTTCTAATTGTAGAGAATATTAAGCATACTAGCATAAACAGTATTTCTTGCCTATTTAAAAGAATATTGCAAACTGTATGTACATAACTTTTTTAACAAAATGTCCTTTTATCTAAATTTAGGGATGTAAATCCTACTTTTTACCACCATGCGAAGACCATCCAAATAAATGCAGAAACTATGTTGATACTCCTGTCTGTACCAAATCATGTGATGATTTGACAACTGATTACAAATCACAGAAAACATATGGAAAAGAACCCAATTATTTACAAGGAGAAAAACAAATTCAATTGGAAATATTCAAAAATGGTCCTGTCGAAGTGGCTTTTGATGTTTATGCAGACTTTGCTAGTTACAAAAGCGGTAAGTTTAAAACAAAAAGTTTGTAAATTCGAAAATGGATTACATTGTGAGCGACTATTGCAATGAAGATAATCGGATAAATATTAGAATTTCTGTTTTGTCGTTGAGAGAGAGAGAGAGAGAGAGAGAGAGAGAGAGAGAAAGAGAGAGAAGTTATTTATGTCAGATGGTAAAAAAATGTAGTTCAAAGTTGGATTATTTGAGTTGGATGTTTGTTTGACCAATAAATCTGCCATCTCATTGCCCGCTATTCCAACATGGCTAGGTGTTCACATAAAAGATACTCTTTTGTTTTCAATTAAAATGAGTTATATACATACACACGTATGCTCAATACATACACTTACACACATTTTTTAAATATTTTACTTAGCAATTTAGGAATGAAAGAACATTTTTTGGAGTTCTGTATTGAGAGCGTGTTTGTTACTTGATATATTGTACTTATTGCGTATGGATTGGTAATTGTGACAATCAATGAGAATGTGTTTAATAGGTAGTGGAAGGGTACAGGAAGGGCATTGGGGTTGGTTCAGGCCTTTAATTAAATATTCCTTAGTAAGACGCGTGTGCCTGATTTGTAGCCTAGTAAGAATAACAGATTCTTTCCTTGTTAGAGAGTGGTGTGAGGAGTTTTCAAAGTAGAAGTGCTTTATGGTATGCAATTTGTTATCGTCCAAGGTTAGATCCCATTCAAGCTGAGCTAGATTATGGAAAAGTTTATTGTTGTAAGTTTTAATATCCTTAATGAAGAAGATTTGATTTACAAAGGGAGGATTAAGGGGGTGTTTAGCAAGGAAGTCAGCTTTTTCATTGCCTGGTAGTCCCACATGGCTAGGGGTCCACAGAAGGATCATATGTTGATTGTCTATGAGTCCTCTTTCATGGAGATATTTAATTTCCCTAGACAAGGGGTGTTTTGGGTTGTACGAAGTGATTTTCTGGATAGAGCTAGGTGAATCAGTGGCAATTACACATTTTTTGTGTGGAGATGACATAATATATTTGAAGGCTCTGTAAATGGCGTATAATTCAGCTATTAGAATTTTGGTTGTTTTATGCATTCGAGAAGTTTCTTCTACATTGGAGAAGTAATATGCTGCAATGGTCTGTGGCAGTTTTGGATCCATCAGTATAGATGACATTGCATTTTTTATATGCAGTTTGAACCAAGAGGGAGGGGGGGGGTATTCAGTTAGTGTAAGGTCACATTTAAATGGGGACATATTCCATGGAGGAAAAGTATAGCCGTCATTTTGTGGTCTGAAGCATAGAGGCAGAGTAATTTGTAAGCGTTCTTTAAGCTTGTTATATCTTAGGCTGGAGCTAAGCGGGTATTTACTAGAAGAAGTTATCCAAGAAAAAGGATTTCTATGAAACAGTTTTGATATAGGAAGGAAAGGTTTAAAAAGCAGAGAGTGAGCATAATTTAAAAGTTGTATATCTCTGATATAGTTTATGGGCAAAATTTCAGCTTAGCACATAATGCTGGAAATTGGGCTAGTGTGGTAGGTGCCTATAGCCAGCCGAACACTTGTGTTGTGTATAGGATTTAGCTTAGGAAGATAAGATGGAGGGGCGGACTCATATATACAGGCATAATTGAGTTTAGGAATTATGCAGGATTGATGAATTTTAATAAGGGAGTGTTGGTCAGAGCCCCAAGTAGTACCTGACAGCATTTTGATAATTTTGAGATGAGAAGTACATTTGTTTTTAAGTTTGTCAGTATGGTATTTAAAGTTCAGTAATTGGTCGAAGGTTACCTCAAGTAATGATTTGATAGTGGTGAGATGTATGAGGGTTTTATTAAGGTATAAATTAGATATTTTGTGACAGTTCCTTAAACGGCAGAAGTGAACGTTAAATTTTCCAGAAGAGAGTGAGAGGTTTTTACTAGAGAACTATGCAGTTAGTGTATTGAGGGCTGATTGAAGAATGGAGGAACTGTAATTAGACTCTGTAAATGCGTTGTATATTAAAACGTCGTCGGCAAAAATTGTTATGTTGACTCTGTGATCTATGTGTTTGATGATATCATTAATTGCTAGAAGGAAGAGTGTGGGACTGATGGAGGACCCTTGAGGGATTCCACCAATAGGGAGATGGGTTGTTGAAAAGGAATTTCTAATTTTAATAGCAAGAGTTCTATTACATAGTAAATTTTGAATATAATATAACATATTGCCTCCTATATTGAGTTTTATAAGTGAGTTAATGATGCTGCTTCTGTCGAGCTTATCAAAGGCTTTGTTGATATCTAGGAAGATGGCAGTTAGGTGTTTGCGTAGGCGAATATCTATTTCGAGACCTACAAGGTGGTCGACGGTAGATCTCAGGCCTATATGCTATTTCATTATCCAAATCACAATCAACTATATTTATCTTTTGGAAATATCAATTTTTACAACTTAATCGAATGTTAAATAATGAAAATATCGAGGCCGTTCCCATTTTTAACATTTTGAGCATTGGCTCACAGTCTATGTGTGTATATATATATATATATATATATATATATATATATATATATATATATATATATATATATATAATAAAATAGAATAAAATATTGGCGAAGCGGACGTGAAATTTGTCAATCTACATGATTCTCGTATTAAAAAGTGCGGAGCACTCAAAAATATGGAAAAACTCCGGGTCCGACAGATGGCGACAGCGCTGTTTCGTCCTAATATGGGACTCGTCAGGCCACCGCAGTCGGTACAAACCATCATCTCGTCTTTGCATCGTATAAGCCACACTTATAATCAAAATACGGCAAATAAGACGACAAAGGCGACATCTCGATGGTCCACTTGATAATACAAGAACCATACAGATTAAAAAAGTTTGTAAGAGAACCGTCATATGGTGGCGCGACGGTGAATTAAAACAGAAATATGTAAAATCGAGTACACGAAACGCGCTGCCCAAAAGACCCGGAGTTTTTCCATATTTTGGAGTGCTCCGCACTTTTTAATACGAGAATCATGTAGATTGACAAATTTTCACGTCCGCTTCGCCAATATTTTATTCTATTTTATTTTAAATTACACGGACAAAAACTTATCTACATATTTATATATATATATATATATATATATATATATATATATATATATATATATATATAAATAGCTTAACAAGTTTATCAGCGTTTTTCATTTAATAATATCGTTTAATAATTATTATTTTTACAGGAATCTACCAGTATACCACTGGAGAGTATGAAGGAGGTCATGCTGTTAAAATGATTGGATGGGGTGTAGAAAATGGTGTAAAATATTGGACAATTGCTAATTCTTGGAACGAACGTTGGGGAGAAAATGGTTTCTTTAGAATTGTTAGAGGAAATGACGAAGTAGGAATTGAAGATTATGTTACATCTGCATTGCCAGATTTCTCTAAATTTTAAATTTGTGTGATGCTTGTACATCTTTTAAATAAATTATTGAGTTAATCTATATTTCTTTTATATTAATAACCCAAAAATGTTATTTTATAATTTACACTGGATTACCTCGTTAGAAAATCATTTAAGAAAAAACTATTCCAGATAGTTGTGGGGATTCGGAAAGGGACATGTAGAGGTGAGTGGACTAGTTTCAGCGGTAATTCAAGACTTTGGGTGCTATAAGAAATTTTATAACATTAGAGAAATAAATATATTTATGTTCATTAAATATATATATGACTATCTCGGTAACAGTAACAGATATGTATCTAGTTATATGGGAAAAGCTGCAAGATCTAATAACCTATTACAAAATGGTCAGAAAATTGTAATATGACTTTTAATGTTTGAGATATGACAAGAGTAGTTATCATGAAGGTCCTAAGAAACAGACTTAAATATTTTCGCTGCATGTTTCCCTCTTTCTGTGAAATTTTCAACCAAACAGATCGATAAATCATGGGAAAATCCATAGGATTCGATATGCCAATATTTGAATGTTTCCTGTATTTGACACAAACATTCGATAAAGTCCAGCTGAAAGGCATAATTGACGCAGGAGAATGTCGGTTAAAGATATGTAGATTTAATAATAAAATCTAACCTGCATAACAAAACCACAAATTGATAACTGCAGAGAAAACCATAACTAAAGTTAATAGAGGAAAATGTATTTAACCAGTTTACCCAAAATGAATTACTTTTATGATGGAAACATTATCTATCTTGAGCAGCCACACTACAAACTTATGCAATAGTAAGTTGAAATAGAACTACACTTTTAGAGTGATATTTTTAAGTGTTTAGTAATTTATTTTGAACCTCTACATTAAAACTTACCCAACATGATCCGCATATAGATTGATTTCTGATTCAGCAAATAATATGAGCACATTCGGGCCATGACTCACAAGAATCGAAAGATTCAGATATTTCTTCATTCTCGTTATGATTTTTTTTTAAACTTTATGAATATTAGTTCTTTTAACCCCAGGTATTAATACTTGAAATAACTCATATTTTATAATTTCAAAATTTCTTTCTACCTTCCATTTGGATTGGTTGATATTAATTTGTTCAATGAATTCGTCCGATCATGGATGCAACTTTTAGTTCAGTAAGACAGCTACAATAACTACTGCCAACAAAAAGGTACCAGATCATAATTGTTCTAAAATTATTTATATATATTATCCTTTAAAACTAATTGACGATGTTATAAATAATTTTAGAACAACGAACATTGGACAGCAAGAAACACATTCCTTTTTCACAATTCCGTACATTAAGGGAACGTCGGAGAAAATAAGACGAATTGCCAGTAGTTATAATATAAAAAACAGCCTTTAAATCAGGAAATACACTTAGAGCTCATTTAACAAAAAACAAAACCCAAAACTACCGATAAGAAAGAATGTGTTTACAAAGTTCCATGTGAGTGTGGTGAAATGTATATTGGAGAAACCAAACGACCACTGGAAGTTACAATTAAGGAACATAAAACTCATACACAAAAAGGGGAAACGTCGAGATCAAGTATTGCAGAACACTCCTAGGATAAACAACACCATATAAAATGGTCTAAGGCTGCGGCAATATGAAAAAAGAAAATTTATGGAAGCAGCATACATTAAAAACAATAATGGAATCTTCAGTAAACCGAGTGTTAAGATACCTAATCTATAGCAACCACTACTCTGTAACATCAAATCATTGAGGTGTGTACAGTGAAGCGAAACGTTGCGCTTCAATGGACACAGTCCCTATATAAGCTCGTAGTCTTAAAACAAAACATTCAGTTTATACTTGATAACTATTAGAGATACAACCTAATCGAAACGTCGCAAAAATAAAAATAAATAAAAATAAAGACAATGCAAGTCCGACCACATTTTAGTCAATCTTCAACATTGTCTACAACCTTCAAACAAACCTTCTAAGGCAGTGTTTTGTTAAGGGTCTAGTTTTTTTCAGCATTTTCAAAATAGAAAATGTCTTCAAAAATAGACAGACAGAATCCGGAATTTTGTGCGCTCAGATCGTCGTTTGAAATCAGGGCATAGTTGAATTTGATTCACACCAAATGGTTCCAAAGAATATTTCGCAGAACCAAAGGATATTAAAAGGAAAAGGTGCTGGTAACAAATTTTGGACCTTTGAGTATGACCCGAAAACTAAGCGCCAAAGTATGAAATAGCAAACTTCACCCCCTCCCAGGCCAAAAAAAAAACCAGAATGAGCAAGTCGAAGATCAAATGCATGCTCATTTCCTGTATCTTTAGCCAGGGTATCGTCGACAAAGAATTTGTATCGCAGGACTAATAAAGAGCCTTATTTTCTTTTATTTGGGGTGACTCGTCAAAAAAATAACTTTCCAAATAACAAATAAATTGAGTAGAGTCTAGAAAGGTAAATTTTCTAACATACAAAAGCTAATTAACTTTCTATTGTAACAATAACATGATTAAACAAAAAAAAATTCTAGTTATCATTACGCACCAAATTTAATTATTGAAACAAATTATAAATATATATAATTATTAAAATATTTCTATATTGCTATAATATAAAGAAAACGTTTTTTCTGCTCCAAAAAAATATAATAAAAGTTAAAAAATAATAATTTTTAAAAAGCATTTTCAACGTTGCTTTTGCAATAACTTTTTTCATTATGAAGTGATTTTACATTCTGAATAAGGTGTTAACTTGCCACAGGGAAGGGCTCAGGCCAAACCCGGACAAGACCGCGGTGATCCTCTTTACAAAAAAAAAAGGAAAATGGGGACATTTTCCGCAAATACATTGTCAAGAAGAACTCTTCAAAACAAGGCAACAGTTAAATACTTGGGAGCAATTCTGGACTCATGACTGAACTGAATGATCATATTGAGGGTCGAGCTAGAAGGCCATATGTGCTTTCTCGGCTTGTAAACGAGGACATGGGGGCTGACGAGAGTGCTATTTTCGATATACACTATGGTGATCCGACCCATGATAATGTATGCCGTTATTGTGTGGTGGACTAGTATAGCAAAGCGGAAGCGTCGTAATGAATGGCTTGTGTGGAAACATTGAGTGCGATGAGAACTGCTACCACCAGGGCTCTAGAAGTCCTAGTAAACCTGTCTCCTCTTCATTTATACATAGACAACGAGGTCCTGAAGACTGTTTATCGTCTCAGTTGTCTAGGGCATCTCGGAATTTGAATGGGCGGCTACTCAGGTGTCGGGGAAAGCGTGGTGGAGAGGTGTCCATCACTTCTCATACAGACATATTACATGGTGCCGCTTTTAAAACCCAACCACTCTCTGGAAATATTTATGCCAAGTAGAGAGGATTGGGATGGAGAGAAAAATATTCCGAGAAATAGATCCTGGCACTATACCAATAGATGTAGACAAGATGAAAGTGCTGGTGCCGGAGTGTCTGGCAGGAACACGGGAGTCAACAAGTTCTACATTTTCGGACAACGTGCGATGATTTTTACAGCGGGAAATTTATGCCATTCTGCAGTATGACCATTTCTGTAAAAGAGACATAAGCAGGAATGGGATAACAAACATATGCTCGGACAGTAAGGCAGCGATAATGGCACTGAAGTCCAGTGTCTTCGCGATTGGTGTCTGAGTGCAAGGATATACTGAACAGTCTGATACGGAACGGCTGTACATTCAGACTCGTGTGGGTCCCTGATCACTTGGGCGTACGCGTGAATGAGGAAGCGGACCGTCTGCTAAAGTTGGGATCCGCAACTGAACCATATGAAACTCAGCCAAGTTCATTTGTCTGTTGGTAAAAGGGAATTAAAATTTTGGCTGAAAAGCAAATTTATTGAATCGTGGAGAGGAGCTCCTGGAATGAAGTGGACCAAAGAACATATAACTGGACCTTGAGCATGGCTTGCTAGACAGCTTCTTTCCTTAGAAAGGAAAGAGCTGCGAATTATCGTGTGATTGTTGTCAGGACATTGTCACCTAAAATGCCATGTTCATAAGATCGATGTCACAGGCGATCCGACGTGCAGATGGTGTCTGGAGGGGGATAAAACTGTTGACCATATCCTCAAAGAGCGTCCAACTGTCAACGGACTGAGACAGAGATATTTAAAAGATACAATTTTGTTTACCCGGAGCAGTTAAGTAAGTTCAATTAACGAGGCTGTTTGGATTAGCAAAGACGATCGGCTTTGAATGACCTACAGCTATGGTGGGATGTAAAGGGCCCAATGAGGCCTAGGCATCGATGATCTAGTAACACCACCTTTGTTCATTCATTTATTCAAGATATTAACTTTCTGTTTCAAATATTTGAGCTGACTACTAATATCACTTATGATATTTCAGATTTCACTTACACAGTATTATTAACGATTTTATATAATCTGGATTTTATCCGACGTAACTTCTGAGTTTAAATGGAATATTTTTAGTCCATATAATTACTGTTAAGGTATTTTAAAGTTCTATCCGTAGATTATTTGTTTTAAAAAGTTTAATTATAGTTACTATTGTATTTCTAAATTTTCAAAAACAAGCCAACGATTAAAAAAGGCTTAAAAACATATTTAGTGAAATATCAGGTATTCCTGCTTCTTGTTGATTATATTGATATATAGATTCTGCACTCTTCAATCAATCCCAGGATAAATCATGGATATGCATATATTTACGGACCATTGAATGGTGAAGTAACCTAAAATGATTAATTTAACATAAAAAAACATTTATAGTAGCTGATTTTTAAATCTTTTTAATCTAAATGTATTTTAAAAACGCCAATATTGTTTTTATTGAATGAAAGTATCTTATCATTTGCTTAATTTAATTATTGTATTAGAATAAATTTATTATCAGGAGACACTTAAAATTGCAAAAAAATCGTATATAAGTAGTTTAGGTACTAAGTCAATTGAGACTATTTTAACATTGTGCAACAAGTATTTAACATGATCTGGTACAATGTCTTTTTGTTGGCGGTAGGTGTCGTAACTGCCTTACCGAGCCAAAAATTGCATCCACTATCTGACGAATTCATTGAACAAATTAACAATAAGCAATCCACGTGGAAGGCAGGAAGAAATTTTGAAGTTGAAGACTATGAATTATTTAAAGTATTAGCATCTGGAGTTAAAAGAACTAATATTCATAGAATTGCTAAAAAAATTCATAACGAGGACGATGATATACCTGAATCTTTCGATTCTCGTGAGGCATGGCCTGAATGTGCTGATATTATTGGGTTAATCAGAGATCAGTCTAGATGTGGATCATGCTGGGTAAGTTCTAATGCAGAGATTTGAAACAAATAATAAGTACTTAAAAATGCAACTTAAAGAGTGTAATTTACTTTAAATTTACAATAACATCATTTGTACACTGCGGCCGGTTAAGATATTTATTGTTTTCTACATAAAAGTGTTTTATTTTTGACCGACTAGTTAAAGAGATTATCTTTTATTAATTTCACCTATGGTTTCCTTTGCTGTCTATGTTTTCCAGTTTGGAATTATTTTGGTAATTATGATCCCACCAGTTAATTTCCAGAAAGTTTATGATGACGTTGCAATTAAACTGTTGAAATCCTAAGAACAACAAAGGTGACCTACGGAAAAAACTATAGATAATATTCACCCAGAACAAAATTCTCTGTTGGGTTCAAAAAAGTAATATAGTTGCCTCCCAAGTTAATGTCTTATTCACCATGAAATATGAATACATAGTAAGCTTATCCAAAATAAAATGTTATTTTAACCAAGCACAAAATATGTTCAAAGTTGTTCTAATAACTTCTTTTAATTTTTATTGTGCACAATTCGATGTGAACTTAAGAAAACATTTTATGTTAAACCTGATTTATTGAGAGATATAAATATGTGAAATTAAGACTTGATAATAATTAGCAACATTAGTTAAATCAATAGAAATTTTGGTGACCTTTAGAAATGCCTAATTAAAAAAAATTTGTTTATATTTCTGATTAAATTAAAATGAATTGAATTGATAAAAAATAACAATGAATAGAAATTGCAAATAATATATGATAATTCATATTCGATTTTGGTGAGAAACTTAATCTACTATATCCTACAGAGTGAATAAAGTCATTACTTTTAGGTGTTCTTTTTCTGATTTAATATAATTAGATTTAATGTTTAAATCGGAAACATACTTTAGTTACTCTAATACTCCAATACTGATAATATTTTTATTTTATAAATTTAAAAACAATACTACTTTAAGTATAAGAACTAGTGGTTTCAACAGCTGTTTATTTTATTAGCAATACTATATTTTCTTAACTAAAATATCATTTTATGTGAAAAATTATATATTCAAGGTTATTTTAATTAATCAAAGTATGACGTTAAAGATATGAAACAAAGAGAACTTTTTTATCAATATTTTATCTAATTATACTTTAATCTTCTAGAATAAATAGTTTTATTCATATTATATTTATACATATTATATTAGATTAAAATAGAATTTTATATTTTTAAAATGTATTTATCTTTAATTGGATTTGTGGGTTATCTTCGCTAAATTAAAAAAAATGTTTTTTTATCTTCTTATATTTTCAAACGATATACTCGGTCTATCACGGTCATCGGAAAACTAGATAATATTTTAAATTTAATTCCTAACTAATTTTAAATATACGAATCTACAGCAAACATTAATATAGTCTTATTTTTATGCGAATACGGCAAGGAATTATATACGAGGACTGTCTGAAATATATATATATATATATATATATATATATATATATATATATATATATATATATATATATATATATATATAAAAAGCCATTTTTTGACTATTGTTTCATCTCTCGAGTTGATGTAACAATCAAGAAACGTCGCAAAACCCGCTTGGATTGAGCTTACCCATATCTGAAAACTACTTGAAATTGGTCACGCGATTTTGTCTTGGTAAACAAATAAGGCACTTATGTAGCATATAGTTCTTTAATATCAGAGAATTCACGTAATATATTAAAAAAAAACGTTCTTTTGGATATTGCTAACTTGTTTATCTGGCAGTTTTTACTCCGTGGTTTTTCAGCTTGGTAACATAGATTTTGTTAACTCTTTTTTCCTTTGTGGTTTCATACGTTTTCGAAATTCAGCGAAATGTTTGTAAGGGAGAATCCTGATAATAAATTTTGTATACTAGTCAGTAAGAAAGGACAACCAACTATTGGATATTGCAAAAGGGGTAAATACAAAACTTAAATGAGAGTGTTTGAAAACGTCCAAATCCAGTTTTTTAATTTTCGAAACTCAGACATTGATTATGGATTAAAAAGTCTAAATAGTAAGTTATAGGTAGTTAACAGCCTACAATTTGAGCTATGACACGATTCATTTTGTTTAATCAGTTGCAACAAATAGGCGAAGAAATCGTTAAATTCAGTATTTTTTTTGTTTGTATTATATACATTATATACATAAATACTGCAAAAATAACTTCGCTCCTTTAAGAGAAAGCAGTCGTGATAACACAAGAAACGGACATTTATATAATAATATAGAGATACGTTAACTTATTTATGCAAATACTTTTTATCTGGGAAGGCCTGAATTTACACAGCATCAATACACGTCATATTACAACATTTGCAGATGTCAAGATACGAATGCCAAATAGTTAACTGGGGTATACTTTTATGTTAATAATCACGTTGTATATCACAGATTTCTAACCTCTACCGTAAAAGGTTTTTTCTCGTAGTATGTTACTGACAACCGAAATTTACTTTTTTTTTTCATATTAGCAAATAAACACAAACTTATCTTTTCGAAAATCATAGCCATTTCTTGTATATTTTGAAATTGCTACTATTTTATTGTTGATAAAATATACATCTTGTAAGTTTACAGGCGTCAAGTCAATAGATATTGCTCCTAGTTAGCTAAGTTAACGGTCCTATTTTTGAATCGCCAGAGCGAGCGTATAGTCCGTAGTAAAAGTAACAGCCTTCAGGTCACCGTTTTACTCCTAGATAGTGTAAATTTATTTTCTGTTGAAGTAGTTGACTTCAGTTTGAAACAAAATTTTAAAATGACCGATCAAAATTCGAAAAAAAAAGTTCGACGGTTATTTTTATGGCATAATTTTGAGGCGAAATATTTATTTCTGCTTTCTTATAGGCCTTTGGTGCGGTTGAATCTATGTCAGACAGAATCTGTATTCATTCCAATGGAACCAGGAAATTATTGATTTCTTCCCAAGACCTTCTTACTTGCGGCGATGCTGGTGGATGCCATGGTGGAGATCCTTATGATTCATGGGTAACTTGGCAAGAATCTGGAATTGTAACTGGAGGATTATATAACCGTACTGATCAGGTATAGAAAATTTTAATAAAATGACGCAAACTATTTAGTTTATCGAGCTAAACAGAGCCGGACTATTTACTGCCAAGCTACCGTAACTCAACAAAATAGTGGTTTTAAATTGAGACCAAAACTATAAAACAAAAATTTCAAGTTTTATTGTTACTAGCATCAAATGTACAGATTTTGATCGATGTACTTATGAAATCTGCAGTGGACTTCAACAAAATTTTGTACGATTTAAGCTAGAAAGGTCACAGTCATAAGTAAATTATAGAAACAACTTAATAGGTATCATAGCACTATATAAAATTATATTTTAAAACTTATTGGGTGATCTAAAAGTGCACGATAGTGGTTTTATAATAAATTGGTTAGACAGAGACACGAAAAAATATCATAACATATCTCCTTAAAAATGACTACACTAGAAAATTTTCAAGAATAATATAGTTTGTGAAACTCAACTTTAAATTTCTTTAATAATATTTTTTTCGAATCGAAGTTCCAATAAAATTTAAAGCAGCTATCAGTAGCGAAAGCTATATGGCCTTTCTAACCAGGTTGAAATACAAAAAAAGTTAGCCATATTTCTGGCAACGTATATGCGTAACCAATACATTCTTCTTCTATACATTAAAATTATTTCACATATACCCTAATCCTAAAGAAATTTGCATTATTGTTCAATATTCGCATTGCATGAGATTCCGGGAGATGGCGCAACTTGTATTGAACTTTTTGTTCAGTATGATATAAATTGCTTAAAGAGCTCAATTTCTTTATGGTGAGGTCTACATGTCTGCCCCGTATTGACGGGAACTAATTAGTTCCAAACCAGTTTACAGATGGCGGTACACTGCCTAGGGGAAAAATTTCCATCTTTTGAGAATTATTTGAACTTATATTAATGTTAGTGCATGAAATATGTGATAACATATCCCAGATTCAATGAACACTGGCTGTATATTTAATATGCATAGTCACCTTAAAAAGGATTATTCAAACTTAAAATCTAATGTATGATTACATTAGATTTGATGGAACAAATTAGTTGAGACTAATAAATTATTAAATTTAATGCATTGCATTAAATGTTTTTAATAAATGTCTATAAAATTTTCTTCCAGCACTTATACATTAAATTTAATGCAGATCCTTATTACAGTGTACACTGTATGAGTAAAAGGAAAATGCATTAAATTTAATATAAATGTGGTGGAAGCAAATTTCACAAATATTTATTAATTTCATTTAATGCAATGCATTAAATTTAATAGTTTACATTAATCTAAATTAATTCATTCCATTAAATCTAATGTAATTATATATTAAATAAAAAGTTTATATACATTTAATGCACCAACATTAAAATGAGTTCAAAAAATTCTGAAACTACCAGGAAAATGTGGATATTTTCCCATATGTAGTGTCCGATATCTAGACCGATTTCGAACTCATTAGTTCCCGTCAGTACGGTGCAGACATGTACACCTCACCATAAAAAAACTGAGTCTTTAAGCAACTTATATCATACCAAACAAAAAGTTCAATAAAGTTGCGCCATCTCCCGAAATCTCATGCAATGTTTATTGAATAATAATGTAAATTCCTTCAGTATTAGGATAAATGTGAATTAATTTTTATGTACAGAAGTTGAAATATCGTTTCAGTTGCCTTGTTCAAATTTAAGGTACCATTTAATTAAATTTAATGTACAACCAACTGATATTTGAATGATTTTTTTTAAATTCAAAGTAAATGTAAATTATTCACGATTTTTGGTACAAAATCATTAAATTTAATATAGAATGGACATTAAATTGCATTAAATTTAAGATTATTTTAAACAGTGTACGTAAAGTCCAATGTTCCTTAAATAAAGAGTTAAATTCAAACTGAAAAGTGATCTTTTTGCTTTACGGAAGATACTGTAAACGTCAGTGACCAAGTTGTTCTAATTGGAGAGAATATTAAGGGTAGACTAGCATAAACAGTATCTCTTGACTATTTAAAAGAATACCGCAAACTGCATGTACATATCTTTTTTAATAAAATGTCCTTTTATCTAAATTTAGGGATGTAAATCCTACTTCTTGCCACCATGCGAAGACCATCCCAATAAATGCAGAAACTATGTCGATACTCCTGACTGTACCAAATCATGTGATGATTTGACAACTGATTACAAATCACAAAAAACATATGGAGAAGAACCCAATTATTTAGAAGGAGAAAAACAAATTCAATTGGAAATATTAAAGAATGGTCCTGTCGAAGTGGCTTTTGATGTTTATGCAGACTTTGCTAGTTACAAAAGCGGTAAGTTTAAAAATAAAAGTTTGTAAATTCGAAAATGGATTGCAGTGTGAGCGACTATTGAAATTGGAAAAATGGAATAAAAATACAACAAACTCCATGTCGTAAATAACAATGAAGATAATCGGATAAATATTCGAATTTCTGTTTTCTCATTGAAACCGAAAGTGTTAATTAGCTGTTTACATTTTATTGACGCATCGACAACTGAAGTCTTTTAGCGTCTATTCAGATTAGTTTACTCTATTGCCTGTTTATTGAAAGAGAGAGAGAGATATTAATTAAAGATACAACAGCCTCTTGGGCTTTTTAGTGTCTATATTGAGATTTGTATATTACGTATTGAAATCTGATTTATAAGTCCAGTCGTTTCTAGGAATTTGGCCATGTTTAAGGCATTCGAGTAAGCTAGCTTATTTTGTAATGATACTGGCAGGTTTAATGATGTAAGAATAGGTTCGTATTGCGGACAGGAACATAGAATGTGTTTAATAGTCAGTGTAGTAGAACATCTCTGGCATATAGGTGGATCAGTCTTCTCTATGAAGTAACCAGGCATTAGTTTCGAATATCCAATTCTCATCCTTGTTATGAGGTTTAGATGTTTTCCGATAATCTGTGGGACATCATCTTTGTCGTAAAATACATTCTTGACCTCATGTAGCTTATTTTCTTCCTCTAGTAGGTCCCACTCAAGTTGTATTGTGTTTTTAATTATTTTGTCCGTAAAATTATTTATGTCGGATTGTGAAAATTGGATTATTTGAGTTGCGTGCTTGTTTGGCCAATAAATCTGCCTTCTCATTGCCCGCTATTCCAACATGGTTCGGTGTTCACATAAAAGATACTCTTTTGTTTTCAGTTAAAATGAGTTATATGCATACACACCTTTGCTCAATACATACACTTACACACATTTTTTAAATATTTTATTTAGCAATTTACAAATGAAAGAACATTTTTTGGAGTTCTGTATTGTTTGTTACATGATATATTATTATTTTTACAGGAATCTACCAGTATACCACTGGAGAGTATGAAGGAGGTCATGCTGTTAAAATGATTGGATGGGGTGTAGAAAATGGTGTAAAATATTGGACAATTGCTAATTCTTGGAACGAACGCTGGGGAGAAAATGGTTTCTTCAGAATTCTTAGAGGAAATGATGAAGTAGGAATTGAAGATTATGTTACATCTGCATTGCCAGATTTCTCTAAATTTTAAATTTGTGTGATGCTTGTACATCTTTTAAATAAATTATTGAATTAAACTATATTTCTTTTATATTAATAGCCCAAAAGGGATATTTTATAATTTACACTGGATTACCTCGCTAGAAAATCATTTAAGAAAAACCTATTCCAGATAGTTGTGGGGATTCGGAAAGGGACATGTAGAGGTGAGTGGACTAGTTTCAGCGGTAATTCAAGTCTTTGGGTGTTATAAGAAATTTTATACCATTAGAAACAAATATATTTTAGTTCATTAAATTTATATATATGACTATACGTATCTGGTTATATGGGAAAGGCTGCAAGATCTAATAACCTATTACAAAATGGTCAGAAAATTGTAATTTGACTTTTAATGTTTGAGTTATGACAAGAGTAGTTATCATGAAGGTCCTAAGAAACAAACCTTAATATTTTCGCTGCATGTTTCCATCTTTCTGTGAAATTTTCGACCAAACAGATCGATAAATCAGGGGGAAATCCATAGGATTCCATATGCTAATATTTGAATGTTTTCTGTATTTGACACAAGCATTCGATAAAGCCCAGCTGAAAGGCATAATTGACACAGGAGAATGTCGGTTAAAGATATATAGATTTAATAATAAAACTTAACCTGCATAATAAAACCACAAATTGAAAACTGCAGAGAAAGCCATAACTAAAATTAATAGAGGAAAATGTATTTAACCAGTTTACCCAAAATGAAACACTTTTATGAGCCACACTACAAACTTATGCAATAATAAATTGAAATAGACCTACACTTTTAGAGTGATATTTTTAAGCGTTTAGTAATTTATTTTAAACCTCTACATTAGAACTTACCCAACATGATCCGCATCTAGATTGATTTCTGATTCAGCAAATAATATGAGCACATTCGGGCCATGACTCACAAGAATCGAAAGATTCAGGTATTTCTTCATTCTCGTAATTTTTTTTTTATTTTTATGAATATTAGTTCTTTTAACCCCAGGTATTAATACTTGAAATAACTCATATTCTATAATTTCAAAATTTCTTTCTACCTTCCATTTGGACTGGTTGATATTAATTTGTTCAATGAATTTGTCCGATCATGGATGCAACTTTTAGTTCAGTAAGACAGCTACAATAACTACTGTCAACAAAAGGGTACCAGATCCTAATTGTGGCACAATGTCAGAGTAGTTTCGTATCAGTCTTTCATAACACTTTATGCTTTTTTAGATGCCACTTCAAGTACGTCTCCTGATTTATTCTAATACAGTAACTAAATTAAACAAATGATTAACATATTTTTTAATTTAGTAATTTTATACTTTCTTAAAATCCGGGTACTACACGTTCATCATTTTAGGCTAATCTAGCATATAAAGGTAATAAAATAATTAAATTTTCAGGGTCTGATGTGGGACTGAATTATTTTCCCAGTGATTGATGAATAAAAAATGTATTAATATAATCAGCCGGAAGATATTATCTTTTGCAAAAAAATAAGGTATTACATATTCTTCTTCTTTGTTTTAGAAATATTACCATTTAATTCGAATCGTATGTTGTTAAAAAATAAAAAGTAACTATATGGACTATAAACATTCAACTCAAAATACTAGTGTCGCAAATGAACGTTTTATTTACCGTAAAATATTAAATTATAAGTGTAATATTGCCTCAAACTCCCTACATTGACAAAAAAAGGCATAACAACGCCAATAAATTTGAAAACTTCGAGTTTTATGTCGGAAAAACCAAACATCAAACGCCGGCGGGCGCTCTGATTCGGCGCATTACCTGATTTCTGGGTGTGAAGTTACGACTACTATAAAAAAGAAATATCAGTCTGCAAATTAAAGACATTACGGGTTACTTTTCTGAAGTCAACTTGTCCTTTTACCGACTGAACTTAGCTTTCGGGGGCAACGAGCCTGTTCTACTATTTAGGTATATCGGAATTCTCACGTAGGTTGTTTTTACACCATAAAACTATATACCTTAAAGAGCATGCATGAGTTTAAATTACCTTACTTAAAAATTTTTACCATTGAAAAAATGGCGAGAGTTAGTGACGCGTCGAATAATTTGACATTCACTGAAAAAGCAAATATTTCGGGAATCGGAGATTAAAAAACGTCGATGATTTATACTTCAGTTAGTACAATACTAGGTAAAAATGTTGAACAAAATCCAAGAAAAAATAGTGTCATTTATAATATTTTCTTCAAGTAAGTGAAGTGTGAAACATCATAGGTTATGTTACTAGTCAGCACAAAAATTAAAAACAGAAAGGTCATCATTTAGAATATATTTTAGCTATCTCTCTAGTCATTTTTTTTTTTACATGTTGATAGTCAGTAGCGAGATAATAAAATAATTACTATTTCGCCAATATGAAATATAATAGCCCAAAAGTTAGAGAAAGCACACCAACAATTTTTTATGTGTGGTATCATCTAGAGCCTATTTGCATTACATACTAGTCCTTACTTTATAATAGCTCTACCGCCTTTAAGCAAACGCATGGTTATATTTTTCAATTAGCAGATATAATTTTAACTATAAGATGTAACATGAGGGCATTACCTTTCTAAACGTATGAGGTGTGTAAATTCAAATAATATGATTGGTAATGTAACGAAGAGGCAGGAGATATATATTTTTCGTGAAAAAAAAAGTTACATCAATTTCGAGCAATGGTGTTCAATCAGGTTTTTTTTCAGACCTGAACGCAATGCAACGGAAACTTTTGCAAAACTTCAGCAGGCCTTCTGAGACAGTGTTTCATTAAGGGCTTAGATTTGTCAGCATTTTTAAAAGAAAAAGAATCAATTAAAGATGAATCAAGCAGTGGAAGCCCTCCTGCATCTTCAAAAATAGACAGAATCCGGAATTTTGTGCGTACAGATCGTCGATTGAAATCAGGGAATGAATGAATGAATGAAAAAGGGGTGGTGATACTAGATCATCGATGCTTAGGTCTCCATTGAGCCCTTTACATACCACCATATCTGCAGGTTATTAGAGGCTGATCGCCTTTGCGAATCCAAGCAGCCATATTAGCTGAACTTGCCTAACTGCTTCCGCTAACAAAATTGTATCTTCGAAATATCTCTGTCTCAGTCCGTTGAGTGCTGGGCACTCTCTGAGAACATGGCCAACAGTTTCATCCTTCTCCAAACACCATCTGCATGTCGGGTCGTCTTGACACCGATTCTATGAAGATGGCCCCTGAGGTGACAATGTCCTGTCAACAATCCCACCACAATTCGCAGCTCTTTTCTTCCCAAGAAGAGAAGCTCCTTAGTACGCCGTACACTAGGCCAATAGCAATTGGGACAGGTAATATTGGTTGGGGTCCATACGGTTCAGTTGCCGAACCCAACTTTGCCAGGCAGTCTGCTTCCTCATTCTCGCCTATGCCCGAGTGACCCGGGACCCATACGAGTCTGACTGTGCAGCCTTTCCTTGTCATACTATTTAGTACATCCTTGCAATCAGACACCAGTCGCGAAGTGCCAATATTGCAGCCTTACTGTCTTAGCATATATTTATTACTCTATTCCTGTTTATGTCCCTCTCACAAAGATGGGCACACTGTAGAATAACATAAATTTCCGCTGTAAAAATTGTCGTACAAATTTCGAGAGAGTAGTACTCTCCGACTCCCGTGCTCTTGCCGAATACTCCGGCTCCCGCTCTTCCATCTTGTTGAGATCCATCAGTATACCACCAGGATCTATTTTTCGGAAGATTTTGTTCTCCCTCTCAATCATCTACTTGGCAGAAATATCTCCAGGGAGAGGTTGGGTTTTAAAAGCGGCGTCATGTAATCTGTCCGCATGGGGAGTGATGGACACCTCTCCACCGCGCTTTCCCATATACCTGAGTAGCCGCCCGTTCCAACTCCAAGATGTCCTAGGCAACTCAGACGATAAACAGTCTTCAGGGCTTCGTTCTCTATGTATAAGTGAAGAGGAGGCAGGTTCGCCAGGACTTCCACAGCACTGGTGGGAGCAGTCCTCATCGCACTCAATATTCCCACACAAGCCATTCTCTAAACTTTGTCAAGTTGTATAATATGTTTACGCTTTGCTGTAATACGCCACCATACAATACCGGCGTACGTTATGATGGGGCGGATCACCATAGTGTATATCTAAAATAACACTTTAGGTGTCAGTCCGCATGTACACGCAAAGGCTCGTTTACAAGCCCAGAAAATGGTTTTCTTGGATCGAGCCTCAATATCATCATTCCAGCTCAGTCATGAGTCCATAATTACTCCCAGATGCTTAACTGCCCCCTTAAGTTGAAGAGTCCTTCCCACTAATGTAATTTTTCTCTTTTTTTGTAAACAGTACTATCTCGGCTTTGTCTGGATTTATTCCGAGCCCCTCCGTGCGGCACCATCGTTTCGTGATCCGGAAGGCCCGCATTATTGGCCCCTCTAGCTCCCAGACATGGCGACCAGGGCACAAAATGACTAGGTCATCAGCATAGGCCTGTGTATACAAACCGGCATTATTCAGTTCACTCAACAGATTGTCCACCACAAGGCTCCACAGCAAAGGCGACAGAACTCGTCCCTGTGGACAAGCCCTTCTTGACAATGCTTTAACAGTTACATTGTTAGGCTCAGCATATATTATTCTCTTAGTTAACATTGCTCTGATTCATGCGACTATTGTCGGTTCAGAACCTCGTTGTTATAGAGCATTGCATATCGAATCGTGAGACGTGTTATCGAATGCCCCCTCGATATCAATAAAGGTGCCTAAGGCAGTCGATTAAAGATGAACCAAGTAGTGGAAGCCCTCCTGCATCTTCAAAAATAGACAGACAGAATCCGGAATTTAGTGCGTTCAGATCGTCGTTTGAAATCAGGGAATAGTTGAATTTGCTTCATACCAAATGGTTCCAAAGAATATTTCGCAGAACCAAAAGGACATTAAAAGGAAAAGGTGCTGGTAACGAATCTTGGACCTTTGAGTATGACCCGAAAACTAAGCGCCAAAGTATAAAATGGCAAACTTCATCCCCTCCCAGGCCAAAAAAAAAACAGAATGAGCAAGTCGAAAATCAAATGCATGCTCATTTCCTGTATCTTTAACCAGGGTATCGTCGACAAAGAACTTGTATCGCAGGCCTAATATAGAGCCTTAATTTTATTTTATTTGGGGTGACTCGTCAAAAAAATAACTTTTAACATAGGCCCACTAAATTCATATATAATAGATGTTATTTAAGAAGAATTTCCAAGTAACAAATAAATTGAGAAGAGTCTAGAAAGGTAAATTGTCTAACATACAAAAGCTAATTAACTTTCTATTGTTACAATAACATGGTTAAACAAAAAAAAATTCTGGTTATCATTACGCATCAAATTTAATTACTGAAACAAATTATAAATATAAAAATTAAAACATTTCTATATTGCTATAATATAAAGAAACGTTTTTTCTACTCAAAAAAATATAATAAAAGTTAAAAAATAATAATTTTTAAAAAGCATTTTCAACGTTACTTTTGCAATAACTTTTGTCATTATGAAGCGATTTTACATTTTGAATAAGGTATTAACTTGCCACAGTGAAGGGCTCAGGCCAAACCCGGACAAGACCGCGGTGATCCACTTTAAAAATGGGGACATTTTCCGCAATTATATTGTCAAAAAGAACTCTTCAAAACAAGGCAACAGTTAAATACTTGGGAGTAATTCTGGACCCATGACTGAACTGAATGATCATATTGAGGCTCGAGCTAGAAGGCCACATGTGCTTTCTCGGCTTGTAAACGAGCACATGGAGGCTGACAACGAGAGTGCTATTTTCGATATACGCTATGGTGATCCGACCCATGATAATGTATGCCGCTATTGTGTGGTGGCCTAGTATAGCAAAGCAGAAGCGCCGTCTTCAACTTGACTAAGTTTAATGAATGGCTTGTGTGGAAATATTGAGTGCGATGAGGACTGCTCCCACCAGGACTCTAGAAGTCCTGGTAAACCTGTCTCCTCTTCATTTATACATAGACAACAAGGTCCTGAAGACTGTTTATCGTCTGAGTTGTTTAGGGCAGCTCAGAATTTGAACCGGCGGTTACTCAGGTGTCGTGGAAAAGCGTGGTGGAGAGGTGTCCATCACTTCTCATACAGACAGATAACATGGTTCCGCCTTTAAAACCCAACTACTCTCTGGAAATATTTATGCCAAGTAGAGAGGATTGGGATAGAGAGAAAAATATTCCGAGAAATAGATCCTTGCACTATACAAATAGATGTAGACATGATGAAAGTGCTGGTGCCGGAGTGTTCGGCAGGAGCACGGGAGTTAACAAGTTCTACATTTTCGGACAACGTGCGACGATTTTTACAGCGGAAAATTTATGCTATTCTGCAGTATGACCATTTCTGTGAGAGATACATAAACAGGAATGGGATAACAAACATATGCTCGGACAGTAAGGCAGCGATAATGGCACTGAAGTCCAGTGTCTTCGCGATTGGTGTCTGAGTGCAAGGATATACTGAACAGTCTGATACGGAACGGCTGTACATTCAGACTCGTGTGGGTCCCTGATCACTCCGGCGTACGTGTAAATGAGGAAGCGGACCGTCTGCCAAAGTTGGGATCCGCAACTGAACCATATGAACCTCAACCAAGTCCATTTGTCTATTGGTAAAAGAGAATTAAAATTTTAGCTGAAAAGTAAATTTATTGAATCATGGATAGGAGCTGCTGGAATGAAGTGGACCAAAGAACATATAACTGGACCTTGAGCATGGCTTGCTAGACAATTTCTTTGCTTAGAAAGGAAAATTGTGCTGTGATTGTTGTCAGGACATTGTCACCTAAGATGTCATGTTCATAAAATCGATGTCACAGACGACCCGACGTGCAGATGGTGTCTGGGGGGGGGGACTGTTGACCATATCCTCAGAGAGCGCCCAACTGTCAACGAACGGAGACAGAGATATTTAGAAGATACAATTTTGGTAACCCGGAGCAGTTAAGTAAGTTCAATTAACGAGGCTGTTTGGATTAGCAAATACGATCGGCTTTGAATGACCTACAGCTCTGGTGGGATGTAAAGGCCCAGTGAGGCCTAGGCATCGATGATCTAGTAACACCACCTTTGTTCATTCATTTATTCAAGATATTAACTTTCTGTTTCAAATATTTGAGCTGACTACTAATATCACTTATGATATTTCAGATTTCACTTACACAGTATTATTAACGATTTTATATAATCTGGATTTTATCCGACGTAACTTCTGAGTTTAAATTGAATATTTTTAGTCCATATAATTACTGTTAAGGTATTTTAGAGTTCTATCCGTAGATTATTTGTTTTAAAAAGTTTAATTATAGTTACTATTGTGTTTCTAAATTTTCAAAAACAAGCCAACAATTAAAAAAGACTTAAAAGCACATTTAGTGAAATATCAGGTATTTCTGCTTCTTGTTGATTATATTGATATATAAATTCTGCATTCTCCAATCAATCCCAGGATAAATCATGGATATGTATTTATTTAAGGACCATTGAATGGTGAAGTAACCTAAAATGATTAATCCAACATAAAAGAACATTTATAGTAGCTGATTTTTTAAATCTTTTTAATCTAAATGTATTTTAAGAACGCCAACATTGTTTTTATTGAATGAAAGTATCTTATCATTTGCTTACTTTAATTATTGTATTAGAATAAATTTATTATCAGGAGACACACTTAAAATTGCAAAAAAATCGTGTATAAGTAGTTTAGGAACTAAATCAATTGAGACTATTCTAACATTGTGCAACAAGTATTTAACATGCTCTGGTACAATGTATTTTTGTTGGCGGTAGGTATCGCAACTGCCTTACCGAGCCAAAAATTGCATCCACTATCAGACGAATTTATTGAACAAATTAACAGTAAGCAATCCACGTGGAAGGCAGGAAGAAATTTTGAAGTTGAAGAATATGAATTATTTAAAGTATTAGCATCTGGAGTTAAAAGAACTAATATTCATAGAATTGCTAAAAAAATTCATAACGAGGACGATGATATACCTGAATCTTTCGATTCTCGTGAGGCATGGCCTGAATGTGCTAATATTATTGGGGTAATCAGAGATCAGTCTAGATGTGGATCATGCTGGGTAAGTTCTAATGCAGAGATTTGAAACAAATAATAAATACTTAAGAATACAACTTAAAGAGGGTAATTTACTTTAAATTCACAATAACATCATTTGTACACTGCGGCCAGTTAAGATTGTCTTCTACATAAAAGTGTTTTATTTTTGACCGACTAGTTAAACAGACTATCCTTCATTCATTTCACCTAAGGTTTTTTCTGCTGTCTATGTTTCCAGTTTGGAATTATATCGGTGATTATGATCTCATCAGTTAATTTCCAGAAACTTTATGATGACGTTGAAATTATAAGAACAAGAAAGGTGACCTACGGAAAAAATTATAGATAATATTTACTCAGAACAAAATTCCCTGTTGGGCTAAAAGAAGTACTATAGTTGCCTCTTCAGTTAATGTCTTATTCATCATGAAATATGCATCCATAGTAAGCTTATCAAAAATAAAATATTATTTTAACCAAGCACAATATATATAACTTCTCTTAATTTAAATTGTGCGTAATTTGATGTGAACTTAAGAAAAATTTTTATGTTAAACCTGATTTACTGAGAGTTATAAATATTTGAAATTAAGACTTGATAATAATTAGCAACATTAGTTAAATCAATAGGAATTTTGGTGACATTTAGAAATGTCTAATTGAAAAAATTTTGTTTATATTTCTGATTAAATTAAAATAAATTGAATTAATAAAAAATAACAACGAATAGGAATTGCAAATAATATATGACAATTCATATTCGATTTTGGTGAGAAACTTAATCTACTATATCCTACGGAGTGGACAAAGTCATTACTTTTAAGTGTTCTTTTTCTGATTTAATATAATAAGATTTAATGTTTAAATCGGAAACATACTTCAGTTAGTCTAATACTGATAATATTTTTATTTATAAATTTAATAACATCACTGCTTTAAGTATAAGAACTATTGATTTCAACAGCTGTATAATATATTAGCAATACTATATTTCTTAACTAAAATATCAAATTATGTAAAAAATTATATATTCACGATTATTTTAATTAATCAAAATATGACATCAAAGATATTGAAACAATGAAAATTTTTTTATCAATATTTTCTTTAATTATACTTTAGTATTGTAGGATAAATTGTTTAATTCATTTTATATTTATACGTATTATATTGGATTAAAATAGAATTTTATATTTTTAAAATTTATTTATCTCTAATTGGATTTATGAGTTATCTTCGCTAAACTAAAAAAAAATGTTTTTTGATCTTCTTATATTTTTAAATGACATATTCGGTCTGTCACGGTGTTTAGAAAACTAGATAATATTTTAAATTTAACCCCTAACTAATTTTAAATATACGAATCTACTGCAAACATTAATATAGTCTTATTTTTATTCGAATATGGCAAAGATTTATGGACGTGGACCATCTGAAATATATATATATATATATATATATATATATATATATATATATATATATATATATATATATAGGGTGATTCAAAAATCGATCACGAAACTTAAGGGGGTGATTCTACTTGATAAAATAAGGGTAGAGCTTCATATAATTTTTTTTCAAAATGTCATTCGTTTTCGAGTTACAAGCCGTCCAAGTTCAAGTTTTTATTTTTTGTTTTTTGAATTACTCGCTTACAGGAAAACCGATTTGACTAATATTTGAAAGATAGGCTAAGTCTTCTGCGCTTCATCATTTTATTAACAATTCACATTGATTGTTTGCCGCTAGAGGGCACTTTGCCTACATTGAAAATTGTTTTTTTGTCATAATTTTTTAGTGTTGACAGCTACAGTAGTTTTTGGCATAATTTCTGAAAGACTGATGCCAGGCCTTTAAAAAAGGTGCTCTTTATTTACATCGCTAAACCCAACGGTTTAGACGTAAATCACCCTTAAAAATTAAGTGGTAAATTTACTTTTCTCATTTCATTACCACCAGCTACCAGGTAAATAGCTATCAAAGTATACTAGAGCTGTCAGTTTAACATCAAATAAATTCGCTTTTTAAACTATTTAATTTATAATCTTAAAATAACTAATAATGGCTAATCAGTAAATATTCATATTATGGATTATTGCGATATGCATTTAATTGATAAAAATTAATGAAACTGTACTAAACAAACTAAAAAAGATTCTCAAAATGTCCCCCATTTTCTTCCATACATTTCCTAACACTCTTCAAAAAATGTCGCCTAACTCGATGAAAAATTTCTGGTGTTTCTTTAATAATTTGGCACTTTTCGATTATCCTGAAGCGAAGATCCTCGACGTTGATTACTGGAATATCGTACACCAAATGTTTCAAATGACCCCAAAAGAAAAAATCCATAGAATTAAGGTCTGGTGACCTCGCTGCCCATGCCAATGGTCCACTTCGTCCTATCCATCGCTCAGGATACGTTGCATTCAAATACTGTCGGACACGTATACTAAAGTGGGGCGGAGCTCCGTCTTGGAGGATCCACATGTTGGCCCTTACTTCCAATGGCACATCTTCCAGATACAATGGGAGACGATTTTGGATAAAATCTAAGTATACGTCACCAGTTAATGGGCCATCAAAGAAATGAGGACCAATAAGGTAATCTCCTATTATCCCTGCCCACACATTTAGTGAAAATCTACGCTGATGTTTCGTTTCTACCACATTGTTTGGGTTCTCGTAAGCATATGTGTGGATGTTGTGTAGATTTGTTATGCCATCACGAGTGAAACCAGCTTCGTCAGTGAATAATATGACGCCAATTAATCGATTATCGTGTTCATACTTAGCTAGGATCTGATTGCACATTTCCAACCGTCTCGGCCGATCATCGTCATAAAGAGCCTGCACCTTTTTTGAATGAAACGGGTAGAGTTGTTCTTCTCTTAGTATCCTCCATGAACTAGCCTGACAGAGCCGCACTTCATTCCCAATTTTTCTAGTACTAATACCTGGATTATCTTCAATAATTTCAAGCACTCTTTCTTCTTGTTGCACATTTCTAGCAGTTCTAGGTCTTCCCCTATTTCCATTATAACTTTTAAAGGAACCACATTCCGCAAGCCTCCTGTGCACACTGGAAAATGTTTGAGCATGAGGGATATTTCTTTCCGGATAACTCTCCATATAATATCTTCTTGCCAACTCTGCATTACCATTTGCTTTTCCATAACAAAAATGGATATCACAATATTCGATATTTGAATATTGGTGATTAGCCATTATTAGTTATTTTAAGATTATAAATTAAATAGTTTAAAAAGCGAATTTATTTGATGTTAAACTGACAGCTCTAGTATACTTTGATAGCTATTTACCTGGTAGCTGGTGGTAATGAAATGAGAAAAGTAAATTTACCACTCAATTTTTAAGGGTGATTTACGTCTAAACCGTTGGGTTTAGCGATGTAAATAAAGAGCACCTTTTTTAAAGGCCTGGCATCAGTCTTTCAGAAATTATACCAAAAACTACTGTAGCTGTCAACACTAAAAAATTATGACAAAAAAACAATTTTCAATGTAGGTAAAGTGCCCTCTAGCGGCAAACAATCAATGTGAATTGTTAATAAAATGATGAAGCGCAGAAGACTTAGCCTATCTTTCAAATATTAGTCAAATCGGTTTTCCTGTAAGCGAGTAATTCAAAAAACAAAAAATAAAAACTTGAACTTGGACGGCTTGTAACTCGAAAACGAATGACATTTTGAAAAAAAATTATATGAAGCTCTACCCTTATTTTGTCAAGTAGAATCACCCCCTTAAGTTTCGTGATCGATTTTTGAATCACCCTGTATATATATATATATATATATATATATATATATATATATATACAGTGCCTTCATTTCAAAACGAACCATCCTTAATAACTTTGTTAAATAGAAAAATTTTAAAAAAAGAAAAAACACGTCAATTTAGATATACAGGGGGAAGTTTAATTTTGCATTTGTTAAAAGTCTGTCAATCACCTCCTCACCTCCAGCTAACCTCACTTTGATATGTCAAATAGGAACCCCCACCTTGTGACACATCATTGTAAGCAGCATAAAATTGTCTATCCAACCGTATAAAAAAATTAAATCGGTTGACGTACAAGCGAATAGTGTGCAAAAATGTCTTGTAATAATGCATAATATATCGGCCTCGAACTTTGGTATGTCAAATGATTACCCTATAGTGTGATACATCATTTTAAAGGACGTACGGTCTGCTATCCAATGATGTCAAAAAAAATTAAGTTAATAGACGTTATAGGCAATTAGGATGCAAAAATGTGTGTTAAATATAAGCAGTTTATTCAGTTTTATTCAGTTGAAGAAAATTATTTTATTAAATGTTCAAAATGTGCGCCGTTATTAGCGAGACAATAAAAAAGCCTATTTTGAGATTCCCCACGAACATTGGCAAGGGTTTCTCTGCTAATTCCTCTACATTCCCGAACAATTCGATCTTTTAAATCGTCAATATTTTGAGGTGGGGTTTTATAAACCTTGCTTTTTAAATACCCCCAAAGAAAAAAGTCTAGAGGGGTTAGGTCTGGAGACCGTGCTGGCCATTCAATTGCACCACGTCTGCCAATCCACGTCCCTGGAAAATGTTCATCAAGCCACTCTCGAATTGCCAAAGCGTAGTGCGGGGGAGCTCCATCTTGCTGGAAATGCAAATTATTTTCATTTAGTACCATAACAGCATTTTCATCCACTTGATTTTCTAAAGATTGCACAATGGCAGGGTATATTGTGTTTTCTAAAAGGTTTAAATAAATTTACCCAGTTAAATTATCTTCCAAAAAAAATGGCCCGATGATTTCATTGCCATAAATTCCTGCCCACACGTTAATTTTTTCGGGATATTGAGTATGCTCTTCTCGGAAAAGGTGCGGATTTTCATTATCCCAGTATCTGCAGTTATGTCTGTTAACCAGTCCATTTAGAAAAAAAGTTGATTCATCACTAAAGCAGATATTCTTAGGTAAATGGGGGTCCTCGTCAATTCGTTGGCACATTAATTCGCAAAATTGAATTCTCCTATCAAAATCGTCTTCTCCGAGTTCTTGAAGAATTTGAATTTTGTAGGGAAAAAACTTATTTTGTTTTAAAACTTTATGCACAGAGCCAGCAGAAATGTTGGTTAAATCTGCGACCTTTGAGATGGATAAAGTTGGATCTATTGCAAACTGTCCTAGTACCTCGATTTGGCATGCTTCATCTACAACCCTTTTCTCAATATATTTTTTATTACAAACGTTTCTTCAAACTTTCGTACCAATTCGAGTACATATTTATGGCCCACGTTTTTGTCTTGATGCCTCTCGTTAAATGCTCTGGCGGTTCTACGAGCGCACCGATCTTCAGCTACATAGAGAAAAATTATTTCTATTCTTTCGGCTAGCGTATACACCATTTATATTCACGTTTCAACTAGGCGTCACAATGACAATTTTAACAATAATAAACAACTGGTGTTTAAAGATCTTAAAAATTTTATTTTTTGCAGTGATTTCTTGTACCTATCAGGTACCGCAAAAAATATCATTGAAATAAATACACTAGATTGATTAGACTGCAATGAATTTTGCGATGAATTTTAAAACAGGCTTAGTTTTTTTCTCGCAAATATTTTAACTGTTTATTATTTTAAAAAAATATTTATTTTAAATTTAAAATAATATTTTACTCTATGAAGTAGCCATTTGACATAATAAAGTTTAATGTGATAAGGTGTCTATTATTACCACACATCTTTTCTTACTATTCGCTTGTACATCAACAGATTTTGTTTTTTTTTATTGGCTAAATAGGAGATAGTATGCCCTTTAAAATGATGTATCACACTATAGGGTAATCATTTGACATACTAAAGTTCGAGGCCGATATATTATGCATTATTACAAGACATTTTTGCACACTATTCGCTTGTACGTCAACCGATTTAATTTTTTTTATACGGTTGGATAGACAATTTTATGCTGCTTACAATGATGTATCACAAGGTGGGGGTTCCCATTTGACATATCAAAGTGAGGTTAGCTGGAGGTGAGGAGGTGATTGACAGACTTTTAACAAATGCAAAATTAAACTTCCCCCAGTATATCTAAATTGACGTGTTTTTTCTTTTTTTTTAATTTTTCTATTTAACAAAGTTATTAAGGATGGTTCGTTTTGAAATGAAGGCACTGTATATATATATATATATATATATATATATATATATATATATATATATATATATATATATATAACCATTTTTTGACTATTGTTTTATCTCTCGTGTGGATGTAACAAACAAGGAACATCGCTTGGATTGAGCTTACCCATATCTGAAAACTGCTTGAAATTCGATACGCGATTTTGTCTTGGTGAACAAATAAAGCACTTATGTTGCATACAGTTTCTTCATATCAGAAAGTTCGTGTAAGATATTAAAAAAAACGTTCTTTTGGATTTTGCTAACTTGGTTATCTGGCACATTTTCCTACGTGGTTTTTCAGTTTGGTAACATATATTTTGTTAACTCTTTTTTCATTTCGAAATTCAGCAAAATATTTGTAAGGCAGAATCCTGAAAATAAATTTTATATACTAGTCAATAAAAAAAGGACAACCAACTATTGGATATTGCAAAAGGGGTAAATACAAAACTTAAATGAGAGTGTTTGAAAACGTCTATATCCAATTTTTTAATTTTCGAAACTCAGACATTGATTATGGATTAAGAAGTTTAAATAGTAAGTTATAGGTAGTTAACAGCCTACAATTTGAGCTATGGCACGATTCATTTTGTTAATCAGTTGCAACAAATAGGCGAAGAAATCGTTAAATTCAGTATTTTTTGTTTATATTATATACATTATATACATAAATACTGCAAAAATAACTTCGTTCCTTTAAGAGAAAGCAGTCATGATAACACCCGGAACGGACATTTATACAGTAATATAGGGATACGCTAACTTATTTATGCAAAGACTTTTTATGTGAGATGGCCCGGATTTACACAGCATCAGTACACGTTATATTACAGCATTTGCAGATATCAAGACACGAAAGCCAAATAGTTAATTTACCACTTATTTTTATGTTAATAATCACGTTGTATATCACAGGTTTCTAACCTCTACCGTAAAAGGTTTTTTCTCGTAGTATGTTACTGACAACCGAAATTTACTTTTTTTTTCCATATCCAAATGAACACAAACTTATCTTTTCGAAAATCATAGTCATTTCTTGTATATTTTGAAATTGCTACTATTTTATTGTTGATAAAATATACATCTTGTAAGTTTACAGGCGTCAAATCAATAAATATTGCTCCTAGTTAGCTAGGTTAACGGTCCTCTTTTCGAATCGCCAGAGCGAGCGTATAGTACGTAGTAAACGTAATAGCCTTCAGGTAACTGTTTTACTCCTAGATAGTGTAAATTTATCTTCTGTTGAAGTATTTCACTTCAGTTTGAAACAAAATTTAAAAATGACCAATCAAAATTCGAAAAAAAAGTTCAACGAATATTTTTATGGCATCATTTTGAGGCGAAATATTTATTTCTACTTGCTTATAGGCCTTTGGTGCGGTTGAATCTATGTCAGACAGAATCTGTATTCATTCCAATGGAACCAGGAAATTATTGATTTCTTCCCAAGACCTTCTTACTTGCGGCGATGCTGGTGGATGCTTTGGTGGAGATCCTTATTCATCATGGTTAACTTGGCAACAATCTGGAATTGTAACTGGAGGATTATATAACCGTACTGATCAGGTATAGAAAATTTTAATAAAATAATAGAAACAATTTAGTTTATCGAACTAAATAGAGTCGGACTTTTTACTGCCAAGCCACCGTAACTCAGCAAAATAGTGGTTTTAAAATGAGACCAAAACTTTAAAACAGAAACTTTAAGTTTTATTTTTACTAGCATCAAATGTACAGAGTTTGATCGATGTCCTTATGAAATCTGCAGTGAACTTCAACAACATTTTATACGATATAAGCTAGAAAGATTCCAGTCATAAGTAAATTATAGAAACAACTTAATATGAATCATAGAACAATATAAAATTATATTTTTGAACTTATAGGGTGATCTAAAAGTGCATGACAGTGGTTTCATAATAAATTGGATATAGACAAATAAGAGTTGTTGCATGATTCGCGAGCTCCCATATTACGTTGGTTTACTATTCACGTTACAAAATATCACAGTTGGTTTCTATATTATTGTAAATAAATACGCCCATAAAATGCTTAGAGTGAGGTCAGCAGAGGTGAATCATTTATTTAAAATGATCGTGATAAGAAATACACTATTGTACAAGGAAAATCGTTTTAACTTTCCAAACAATTTTGGGGTGCTACACTGTTACAAATAAATAACTTTAAACTTAATGTAAATTTAATGTCCGTTCTACATTTAATTTACCTTGAATTTAAAGCAATTCAAATATCAGTTCAGTATACATTAAATTTGATTAAATGGTATCTTAAATTTCAGTAAAGTAACTAAAAAAAAGATTTCAACTTCTGTACATTAAAATTAATTCACATATACCATAATACTGAAGGAATTTATATTATTATTCAATATTCGATAATGTACATTGCATGAGATTCCGAAAGACGGCGCAACTTGTATTGAACTTCTTGTGTAGTATGATATAAGTTGCTTAAAGGACTCAATTTTTTTATGGTGAAGTCTACATGTCTGCCCCGTATTGATGGGAACCAATGAGTTCCAAACCGATTTACAGATGGCGGTACACCACCTATGGGAAAAATCTTTTCCTGGTAGTTTCAGAATTTTTTGAACTCATATTAATGTTGGTGCATTAAATATGTGATAACATCCCAAATTCAATGAACATTGGTTGTATATTTAGTATGCATAGTCGCCTAAAAAAAATAATGATCAAACTTTAAATTTAATGTATGATTACATTAGATTTAATGGAACAAATTAGTTTATATTAGTAAATTATTAAATTTAATGCATTGCATTAAATGTATTTATTAAATGTTTATAAAATTTGCTTCCAGACCATTTACATTAAATTTAATGCAAGTCCTTTTTACAGTGAACACTATCAAAGGGATATGCATTAAATTTAATGTAAATGTGGTGGAACAAAATTTCACAAATGTTTATTAAATTCATATAATGTGATGCATTAAATTTAATAGTTTACATTGATCTAAATTAATTCTTTCCAGTAAATCTAATGTAATTATATATTAAATATAAAGTTTATATATATTTAATGCATCAACATTAACATGAGTTCAAAAAATTCTGAAACTACCAGGGAAATGTGGACATTTTCCCCATATGTAGTGTCCGATATCTAGACCGGTTTCGAACTCATTAGTTCCGTCACTACGGTGCAGACATGTACACATCACCATAAGAAAATTGAGTCCTTTAAGCAACGTATATCATACCAAGCAAAATGTTCAATAAAGTTTCGCCATCTCTCGGAATCTCATGCAATATATATTGAATAATAATGTAAATTCCTTTAGTATTAGGATATAGGTGAATTAATTTTAATGTACAGAAGTTGAAATATCTTTTCAGTTGCTTTGTTGAAATTTAAGGTACCATTTAATTAAATTTAATGTACAACGAACTGATATTTGAATGATTGCTTTAAATTCAAATTAAATGTAAATAATTCACGATTTTTGGTACAAAATTATTAAATTTATTATAGAATCGACATTAAATTTGCATTAAATTTAAGGTTATTTTAAACAGTGTACGTAAAGTCAAATGTTTTTTAAATAAAGAGTTAAATTCAAACTGAAAAGTGAGCTTTTTACTTTACAGAAGATACTGCAAACGTCAGTTACCAGAGTGTTCTCATTGGAGAGAATATTAAGGGTAGACTAGCATAAACAGTATTTCTTGACTATTTAAAAGAATATCGCAAACTGTATGTACATAGCTTTTTTAACAAAATGTCCTTTATCTAAATTTAGGGATGTAAATCCTATTTTTTACCACCATGCGAAGACCATCCAAATAAATGCAGAAACTATGTTGATACTCCTGACTGTACCAAATCATGTGATGATTTGACAACTGATTACAAATTACAAAAAACATATGGACAAAAACCAAATTATTTATCAGGAGAAAAACAGATTCAATTGGAAATAATAAAAAATGGTCCTGTCGAAGGGACTTTTGACGTCTATGCTGACTTTGCTAGTTACAAAAGCGGTAAGTTTAAAACAAAAAGTTTGGAAATTCGAAAATGAATTGCAGTGTGAACGATTATTGAAATTGGAAAAATGAAATAATGATACAATAAACTCCATGTCGCAAAGAACAATGAAGATCATCGGATAAATATTAGAATGTTTGTTTTCTCGTTGTAACCGAAAGTGTTAATTAGCTGTTTTACATGTTCATCGTCCGAAGGGCTTTCCCGTCTGTGTTTTGCAGGTGTAGACAATTTCATTAAAATATCGAGTTTGAATCAAGTGTTAGTTTCTTGTTGAAAATTATAATAGAAATGGATAAAAATAATTGCCTACGCAAGAGTTTTGATTCAGGATCTCTCTCCTCAAAAAACACCAAGAAAATCAGGTAAAAATAACGTAAAGTATCATATGGTTGAAACACAGGGAAAAAGTTTTATCGGTGGACGTTACTTTTCAATAGATTTTGCCCTAACGCTATTTATCTACCTTATCCATACAGAAATCTTTTTCATCTCAGGCTTTTCAATAGTACGAATCAAGTATATTTATCTTTTGAAAATATCATTTTTTACAACTTAATCGAATGTTAAATAATGTGAAAATATCGAGGCCGCCCCCATTTCTCATATATATATATATATATATATATATATATATATATATATATATATATATATATATAAATCTTAACAAGTTCTTTAGCGTTTTTCATTTAATCATATCGTTTTACAGGTATCTACCAGTATACCACTGGAGAGTTCGAAGGAGGTCATGCTGTTAAAATGATTGGATGGGGTGTAGAAAATGGTGTAAAATATTGGACAATTGCCAATTCTTGGAACGAACGTTGGGGAGAAAGTGGTTTCTTTAGAATTCTTAGAGGAAATGACGAAGTAAGAATTGAAGAATATGTTACATCTGCATTGCCAGATTTCTCTAAATTTTAAATTTTTGTGATGCTTGTACATCTTTTAAATAAATTATTGAGCTAAACTATATTTATTTTATATTACTAACCCAAAAGGGATATTTTATAATTGGTCATGCTGTTAAAATGATTGGATGGGGTGTAGAAAATGGTGTAAAATATTGGACAATTGCCAACTCTTGGAATGAACGTTGGTGAGAAAATGGTTACTTTAGAATTATTAAAGGACAATACGAAGTAGGAATTGAAAACGATGCTACATTTGCTTTGCCAGATTTTTCCAAGTTTTAAATTTTATGTTTCTACATCTTTTAAATAAATATTTGACTAAATTACTTGTATATTATGAACCCTTATAGAATATATTTCCACTGGAATGCAAATGTTTTATCCAGCCATAGGAATCAGAGAGAGACACTTGAAAGTGAGTTTGACTCGAACTTAGAGGGATAGTTTAAGCAATTATTTAAGATCAATTTTTTTAGTAAAAATCGTAATTTATAAAAAATTTACAGCAGCACACGTTACCTTTTATGGACGCAAAATGACTCTTAGAAGTTAGATATTCAAACACTCCTTGTATATTTTAGATACCCTTTTTTTAAAAATAACTACTATTACGACTATCCCATTCGTATAAAAAATACGTAACCCGGAAGTTCCCTAATTTTGCATGATACTAATTTAAATTCAGTTAATTCAGTTGTTATTAATAACAATTCTGTTGATAATGTAAGCATGAACAGTCACTTCGGGATAGGTGAAAGCGACTCTTAGAGTAGCAATAACCAGAGTTTTACCCAGGTTAATTTGCGAAAGAATGAACGTAAAACTAAAAGTCAGACAACGGAAATTCATCGAGTCAACTATGGCAATGCAATAAATCTGCCGGAATACACTTCTTCCTTCAACCGTTGAGAACTACAAGAATATCACAAGAATTTTTGAAGTCAATAATATACCCTTTCATGTATATAGTTTCAATAAGAAAAACGTTCACATGTTGTTAACCGTGGTGCCCTAGAACATTGGTCTACGAATAAAATTAAGAACGATTTAGCAGAGCAAGGTTTCACTCTATTTTCAGTGATTAGATGGTTCAACAAAAACAAAAAATCAATGCCTCTGGTCTTAGTAGCTTTGCCAAAAAGTCGAAAAATACATATGATTTGCATTATTTGGATAGACTAAAAATTAAAATGGAACTCCAGAGAAGCAAAACAAAAAACATTCATTCCACAGGTCTCAATTTTTCAGTCACACACAATCAAGGTGCAGTGCCGAACCAAAATGTCTGAAGTGCGCACAAGCCTTAAACAAGGTCAGAAATCGAAATACGCGAATTACGGCGAAGAACATCCCGCAAATCTCACTGGATGTCCTAGACATCCGTGAGTTTTAGGAACAACTAATGCAGTTTGAAGAAATTCTCCTCCTCAAATAGTTAGACACTCAAGATAACAAGTAATTTGGTACACCTAGCACAAGTAGTATCATTTCTGACTTACAGTTGCATGAACAATTCAGGTATTTTCTGAATTCAATGAATAGTTAGTAGGATTGCCTCAGTAAACATTAATTCATTTAATGATAAACATCTAGAGCTTTGTAGGTCCAGGAAACTTGGCTCAAGGGAGAGCGATTGTTATGCCCAAATTTTAATGTTTTTCATAAGGTTTGCGCTACATGACCGGTTGGAAGCACCAATATTCTCATTACTGAACAAATGGGCTTTAGACAACATAGATCTACCTTGGATCATCTTGTAGGACTAAGTATAGATATCTTCAACTCTTTCTCTCATAATTCTCATACTACAGCTACCTTCTTGGACATGACTAAAGCTTTCGATCATGTAAAACATGAGATCTTCAATTAGCCCCACACTCTTTCTGATAGCTATAAACAACATCAAAAATCATATTCATCCAACTGTTCACCTTAAACTATTTGCGGATGATATCTTACTATATCACTCCTCGGACAATCAAAACTCCCTACAAACATCCCTCAATTCAATCCTGACATGGTCTCACGCTATTGGATTAACCTTCTCACCAACTAATTCGTCACTCGTCCATTTTTGCAGGAAAAGAAAATGCAACCTCAACCCTAGACTTACTATAAATTCTCAAGAGATACCTCTAAACCTCCAGCACACATTTCTTGGACTAGTATTTGATAAACGTCTCAATTGGAATGCCCATATCCAATACATCAAGACGAAATGTTCCAAAGACCTGAACATCATTAGAATGCTATCAAATACTAAATGGGGATCAGATAGGACATCGTTATTGAAGATTTACAAATCTTTAATCGAATCCAAGATGAATTAAGAATGTATAGTCTTTTCTTCAGCCCCTGCCTCCTATATCAGGAAATTGAATCATATCCATAATAAAGGCATACACCTTTCCATAGGTGCTTTTCACACCAGTCCAATCAATAGCCTATATTGTGAATCGTAAATCCCACCATTAGAACATAGAAGGATGCAACTTACTTTTAATTATGTGAGCTCTCTCCACTTCCGTCCTTACATCCCGCTTTTTAAATCCTTTTTCAACCCCTCCCCCCCCCCAACAACAGCACTTCTTTGAATAAGTATCCTCCTTTTATTCATACTAGCTTCGCTGAAACCAGGGAATGTCTATCAATAACTATGCCCTTAGTAGATGAAATAAACACCTACCTATTCCCACCCTGGAGTCAGTTGTAACTTCGAACTTACACTACTAGATAAAAAAGAAGTTAACCCGAGAATAATCCAATCAAGGTACCATCAAATAATTCAATTGAAAGACAGCAATCACGAACTCATATTTACTGGTGGATCTAAAAAAGCTAATACAATCGGAGCATTATACTATACAAAGAATGCAGAAAAAGTGTTCTCCCTTCATGAATCCTCTTCAATCCTTACTGCTGTCGCGATTCTTAAAGCCTTACAATATTGCATAAATACCTCTGAATCAAACTGGCTGGTAATTTCAGACTCTCTAAACTCCCTTAAACTAATCGAATCATACAATCCTACTTATTTAATAGCTCATAAGATCAAAACCCTAATAAAATACTCCCATATCAGGAACAAATCCTTCACATTCCTCTGGGTACCAAGTCATACTGGAATCCCGGGAAATACTAAAGCCGACACTCTCGCTTCGAATCATCAAAACTCTCCTAATAAAGTAAACAAAATATTCCACCCTCAAGACCTTAAAAACTCTTTACATCATATGTCTCGAAACCTCATTCAACATGGGACCTTCAGGATTCAATCAACAAACTTCAATTAGTTAAAAAGACTTTCTTTACTGACATCCCTCTCCCTAATCTACCAAGACAAGAATTAACCATAATGACTAGGCTCCGAATTGGTCACACGAAGCTAACCCATGAATATCTCCTAAACAAATCCCCTGCTCCTTACTGCGAAACCTGTCATACCTCCCTATCAATCAAACATATCATCACTGAATGCAAAAAATATGAGCATCACCCATTGCGTCAATTATAGGAAAATAAGATTGATATTCTCCTCTCCTATCAAAATTCTAACAATGTTATCAAATTTATCATGGACATTGGATTATACAATCTAATGTAGAACAAGCAATATATGTATCAAGGAAACCAAAAAATGGACGCTAAAAGACCTAGTAGTCGATGCGTCCCTAATCCATATCTCTCTCTCTCTCTCTTTAAGGTTTATAGTACTATGTTTTCAAAACAACCTACATTAGAACCACGATCTGCCTGAAAATAGAACAGTCTCGTGGTCCCGAGAGCTAAACAACAAGTTGACTCCAAAAAATCAATCCATAGTATTTTTAATTTGCAGGCTGATATTTCTCTTTTATAGTAGTCGATCCATGAATCAGATGATGCACCAAATCAGAGCGCCGTCGTTTGATGTCTGGTTTTACCGATTTAAAATTCAAGGTTTTTAAGTTTTTGAGCGTCGTTTTGCTGTTTTTTTTTTCCTTAATTTAGTGAAATTGAGGCAACATTAAACCTAGAATTTAATATTTTATCGTAAATAAAACGTATATTTACTACACCATTTTAAATTAAATATTTATAGTCCATAGTTTATTTTTTAACCATACAAGATTCTGGCGTTCCATAAAATTTTAGTTAAATGTTAATAAACGAGCCTTAAATACGAAATAAAAACACTTCTGACGGAATATCGGGTGATTTACTCCACAATCACTAGGAAAATAATTCAATTCCAAATCAGATTAAGAAAATTTAATTATTTTGGTACCTTCATATGCTATAGTAACCTTAAAAGATGAATATGCGATAAATGGGTCTAAGTACCCGGATATTAAAATCATTTTGATCTAAATGTATTCTAAGAAAGCCAGCATTGTTTTTGCCGAGTGGAAATATCCTTAAACCATTTGTTTCGATTAATTATTGTATTAGAATAAATCTGTTATCAGGTGACGCACTTGAAACGACAGCCAAAAAAGTATAAAATGATTTGAAAGACTGAATTAAAACTACTCAACTTGGGCTAAAAGTCTGTAACATGATCTGGTACAGTATCTTTTTGTTGATGGTAGGTGTTGTAATTGCCTTACCGAACCAAAAATTGCATCCATTATCGGACGAATTCATTGAACACATTAACAGCAAGCAATCCACATGGAAGGCAGGAAGAAATTTTGAAGTTGAAGAGTATGAGTTATTTAAAGTATTGGCATCTGGAGTTAAAAGAACTAATATTCATAGAATTTCAAAAAAAATTCATAACGAGGATGAAGAAATACCTGAATCTTTCGACTCTCGTGAGGCATGGCCCGAATGTGCTGATATTATTGGCTTAATCAGAGATCAATCTAGATGTGGATCGTGTTGGGTAAGTTCTAATGTAGAGATTTAAAATAAATTACTAAATGCTTAAAAATATGACTGTAAAAGTGTAATTCTATTTAAATTTATTTTGCATAATTTTTGCAGTGCGGCGGATCAAGATAGATAATATTTCCATCATAAAAGTGTTTCATTTTTGGTGAACTCGTTAAAAAAATTATTCTCTATAAATTTTATCCATGGTTTGTCCTGCAGTCTATTTTCAATTTGTGGCCTACATATCTACATATCATTTACCGACTTTCTCCTGCGTCGATTATGCCTTCGAGACGGACTTTATCAAATATTTGTGTTAAATCCACGAAATATTCAAACATTGGCATATCAAATCTTAGGATTTCCTTACGACTTGTTGATTTCTTGATCGGAAATTTTATTGTTCTTCTGAAATAACTATTTTTCTTATTATCCTATCTGCGATGATTATAATTAATAGTCTTGTTGCATAACGGAACTTTCTTATGCTTCTGTAGTTTACATCGCGATCACGGCATAGGCCTGAAAAGATATGCCGAGGTCAGTCAGATCACAGAGGAGTTGATATACAATTAAGCTTCACATAAGTGGAGAAGCCACTCCCCTCTGACGATATCCTCATATCTCTGCTATTCTAGTGTGGAGAAGTCGCGTAATTGCTCTTCTGACTGCCTGGCGTGGAGTGTTGTCAAAAGCATCTTCAATATTAAGAAAGGCACATATTACGATTTCCTTAGTGTTCAGTGTTGATTAGGCCGTCTGGTTTTCCAAGTGTCACTGCTGTGTCGACCCTACCCATGGCCATGAATTTATGTGGTCTAGCTGCGGCAGGTCAAGATTGAATATCTTCGCTTCTTGAAACTGTTTCTTTTAGGTTTCCTAATTTCTTTGTTGTAGGCTGTTTCTCAGTTTAGCTCTGCCAGAATTCTCCATCAAGTTCAGCACTATTAAAGAGTTTGCGCCTTTTGGATCCTAGCTCTGGCAGATGATCACTCCATCAAGGTGCATCCCTACAACTTTTGCTGTAGTTGTTTGTAAACGGCACCTCGATTCGTAAGCTCCTATGCCTTATTTACTTCTTTCAGGTCATTTTTCAGCTCCAGATGATGCTTAGGTCATTATTTTCAGACTGGTGTTGTATTTTTTCCAATCTGTTTTCCTAGGATTCCTTCTGAGGACTGGCTCATAATGATCTGTGTCTAAACTGAATGCGATTATTCTGTGACCTGAAAGAGAAGGCGTACCCTCCAGTTTCCTACTAAATCTGTTAAGCCTGGTGTTCTTAGTGTAATATCAAATTCGTTTTCCTTACCACATTGTTATAAATGTAGGGGTATTTCCTATATTGTTTATGGTGAGATTACATCTGAAAATGTATTCTAAAAATTGCTCACCTCTTTGATTGGTGTCCTTACTACTCCAAATTGTGGTGTGAGCTTTGGCATCACAACCCAATTGTACAGGCAGTTTCTTTTCTTGGCAGTACTCTACCAATCTTTGCACTTCTAGTGCTCGTATAGGCCCGTTGTCTGCAAAGTAGCATGAGGCTATGATGATTTCTAGCTTCTTCTTTTTCAGTTGGAGATATAGTCGAATAGGAACAAAATTCTGAGACAAAAATAATTAATATTTTTTCTTACCATGATATATGTTCCGGATGTGTCATTACTGACATGATATATTACCTTAGCATCCTTGCAGTGTAATCCTTTTACCTGATTTCTGTTGACTCAGGGTTCTTGGATCAGCGTAGTCCCTAGCTAGTTTTTAGTGAATATTCTAGCGATTACAGCTGAGGCGCCCTTAGCATGGTGGACATGCACTTGGGCGATGTTGACGCCTGCCATTTTCCTGTTATTAGGAGAGGATGTCGTCCACGCATATAAGGGTGATGTCCCTCAGTTTCTTCGACTTCCGTTGTTGTTTGGTCGGATGATGGTACTTCGAGATAAAAGTTGGAGATGTGGAGACTCCCCACGCTCTCCACATCATCGTCTTTAGATGTAATATGAGTCACTTTCTCCATTTCCTTCTTTAGGCCGTGCACGAAAGTTTTCCCAAGCCGATAGTGGATGATGTGCTCCCTGATTTTCTGGCTGGATAGGTCGTCAATTCTTTCCCACGGTATCTGGCTTTTACCTTCGTCCGTTAGGTTAATAACCTTCTATTGTAACTTTCTTATCCCTACGTTTTGGGCTGCCATTAGCTGTAGAAGCTTTTCTGCTGCTGTTCCTTGGCGTCTGGGGAGAAAGATTGTCACTGCGTGAGCTTCCCAGTTATCTCCCTCGCAAACTATTAGTTTTGCTCCCTACCAACCTGTAGGCCTTGGTACCTTCGCCTGTAGCCATTCTATCGAATGAGGTGTTTCGCAGTCGATCAGGATCACATCCAAGCTAAAATACATGCTCCTATCCTGCAATCTTATTTAATTTCATAGCGGCTGTATAGCTCCCACCATTGAAAGAGGTGGTCGTGGCCTTGCCCGTTCTTCTCCTTTTTAATTCTTGTTTTTGCGATAGAGTTACACCTGTCTCCTCCCGCTAAAGTTTTAGTTTATTCTTTTGGTCTGCAGTAGCTTGATGTTCTGTGACCTTCTTCTTGGCTTCCTTTGGTGCAAGCCCTTCATTGAGGTAACGCAGGTACAACTTTACTTTTACTCTATTTGGTCCTCGCCTCAGAGGATCGTCTCTACTTCCCGGTTTTTTCAATTCCTCCTTTTTCTTTTCGATGGGAGGCTTCCCACTGGTAAATTTATTTTCTGTTGTATAGAGGATTAAAGAAACGTTTCGCGGTTTTTTACCTGAATTTGTAACAAAATTGGAAAAAGTTTTACGAATATCATTTTGTGATAAATTATTTATTTTTATTTTCTTATAGGCTTTTGGTGCGGTTGAATCAATGTCAGACAGAATTTGTATCCATTCCAACGCAACCAGAAAATTGATGATTTCTTCCCAAGACCTTGTGACTTGCGGCGATGCTGGTGGATGCGATGGTGGAATGCCTTATAGCGCATGGTCTGATTGGCATGAAATTGGAATTGTAACTGGAGGTTTATATAACCGTACTGACCAGGTACAGAAAAATTTAACACAAATAATGAAAACTGTTTAATTTTTCTAACTCTATATTGCTGAATTCTTTACCACCAAACCCATGTAAAATAGTTGTTTTAAAATATAGCAGAACCTTATGTAGGAAAAGGTATGATCGTAATAAGTAAGTATAGCTGGTTTCAATATAAAGTTATAAGTTATAAAGTACAATATATTTAATGGCATCAGAATTAATTTTATGGAATTTTATCTTGTAAGGTAAAAGCTACATATGTCAGTCACCAGTAAACCATCGAAACAATGTAATATAGATGACAGCCCATTTCAAAATTATTTATTTTTATGTAGGGTGATCCAAAAATGCACGATAGTGATTCCACACTAATTGGATTGACATAGTTACTAAAAAAATATCGAAATATGTCAGCTTAAAAATAACTTTCATTAGAAAATTGTCGAGAATAAATTATATATGATTATAATATTTTGTCGCTTTTCTGAGAATCGAAATTCCCAATAATGTATAAAGAAGTGTGTCCGTAATGATGCTTCATTTATCTGAAACTCTCGCGGTAAAAAATATATTATCTAGCCTTGCAAACAAATTAATTATTCTTTATACAAAATAAATCTTTCTAACTCAGGTACAATGCAAAGTCTAACCGTTCTCTAATCAAAAATTTCATTTCAAACTAAATTTTTCAGTAAGCTTTGCAGAGCATAGTGCAAATGTTAAGTTGCAGGATGTTCTAATTAGAGAGTAAATTAATAAAGGATACAGTTATGTAAACAGTATTTCTTTACTGTTTAAAGGAAAATAATAAACCAGTGTTCTATAGAACTCTATATATTTATAGGGGGATTTTCTTTGGTTCACGAATCGGAATTGATCTTTGGACTCTTCTCGAATAAGGCGTTTTTTCAGGTTTTGAGAATGACATTTATAATCAGCTTACAAGCCAGTAATTTGGAAGAGCTAAAATGATCCAATTTAATGACTTTAATGGTCTCGTAGCCAGTCTGTAGCGAATTTGTGGAGCTACCGAGTTGTAGTGGTGAGGTTGTGTGATAATCTAATTAGTTCGTTTGTTGATAGCTGCGACCTATTAAGGTATTTTGTCAAGGTGTATTCGATGAATATTGTAAAGTTGTAACATCTGAGATATTTATGGCTGATGGTGTTCCTAACATAATATAGATCCCACGGAGTACCTTGTTCTGGAAGCACTCTAAATGCCTAAATCTTGTTCTGTCTGTAGTGACCTACGTGGGTGTTCCAAAGGACAGTATAGACCTGATGAAAAGCTTGTATATTGTGAATTTGTTCTTTAAATTTAATTTGCTATTTTTGTGTAACAACGAATAGAGAGCTAACTAGGACGGCTTTGAATAGGACGTAATTGTTATTTAAGAACCAATTTAGTCTCTTGTCAAAGACCAGTCTCAAATATTTCGCCTTATCGTATCAGGAAAGGCGATTGTTAGAAATGGATAACCGTTCTTCCAGAACCGGAAAGCTTGTAAACATGACTGTCTGTGTTTTTCCGGATTCAACTTTATTTTCCAGTCGACCATCATTTCTCTAATTTGTCAATGTGCCTTTACAGTCTTCTAATAAGGAGACGAAATGACCCTGACGAAATTGCAAACGCAGTGTCGTCAGCAAATAAATAAAGTTTACTGTATATGTCTGACTGAAAATCAGCCGTATATAGATTAAAAAGAGTGGTAGACATAGGTGAGCTCTGAGGCACCCCAGCTCTTCTTGGCTTGACATTTGAAGTAGCGTCATCTGACGATACCACGAATGTTCTACCCTCAAGGAAACTTGAGATCAGTCTTATCAGGTAACTTGGAATTCCCAGAACTATAAGCTTGACTACAAGTAAATTATGCCAAACCTTGTTAAAGGCCTTACTAATGTCAAAAAAGATTGTACCCATGTAGAATTTTAGGTTGAAACCCTGTGTAATAAACGAGGCCAGCCTGGCGGTTTACTGAACGCTACTATAACTGCTTTTAAAGCCGAACTATTCCGAAGATAGGATATTTCTCTCAGTTATGAAATCAGTAATAATGCAATTCAGTAGCAATCGCTCTATTAATTTCTCCAAATTGGAAAGTAGATTAATAGGCCTGTAGCTGTTAATATTAGTTTCTTTCGAATTAGGATTATCTTAGTCTTAGCTATGTTAATAATAGCCGAGAGAGTCCTGTCCGGAGCTCTCTTCAGAGCTGCGATCGGTAAACCATTCAAACCCGGCGCTTACTTAATCATCAATACTGAAGCAATCCCTTGGACTGATGAGAGGTATACCTAAATTAATAAATTGAATAGACTTGTAGATTTGCGTCCTATAATCAGTTCCTTGTTCCTTGTATCGATCGGTGCTGGGATTAAGCTCAAATTGTTTGTAAAATTTTTCCGCAAATCCATTGGCTTTGGCTTGAGGACTGGTCAAGGTGACATCGCTGTTAACAATGTGTCGTAAAGGTGCTTTTGCACCGTCTTGTACAGACTGCCATAATGGATTTGCAGAGTCTCTAATTTAGACTTCCAGCACCGATTATACAAGTCGCGAAGCTCCCTCGTATCTTCTCAGATACTCTATTAGCTTGTCTCTTGATATCAAAATCACCAGTTCTATACGCTCTATGTTTAAGAAGGGTTCTTTTATTTAATTCGCTGATTTCAGTTTGCTGGAATATCCCCTTATTTAGAATACTTAAACACTTTTATAACTGAACATTTGGCGAGCGCTTCCGAAATTTGATAGGTCAGGTATCTGACAGAGTCCTCCAGGGGCCCAATACTCAGAAATATCTCCGGATAATCGGCTTCTTCAAGGAGCTTTTGACCAATTGACAAATGGCTTTAAACTAGAGCCTTCTCCGGGTGTCCCAGACTATAACATACATATTTTTATAGCGGCATCGGATTCTACGCCACAAAATATGAAACATTTGTTTAATTTTTTTTTTCAAAAACGTCTTTCTTGACCTCTAAATTATCTTTAAATTTAAGTTCGCATTCTGTTTACACAAAATCTCTTAGGTACTTTGCTAACCGAATTTTCGAAAAGATAGTTGTGATATCTAACAACTCAGCGTTATCTCAAAAGACAATGTCATTTCAAGGAGTCATAATCATATTCTTATTGCAAACAAGATTTTCTAAGAATAAAATAGCGTCATAAACTAATAAGCAACATTTATTGGCACATAATGTTTATTTTATAATAACAAAACAAAATAATAATTGTACCTTTTCTTCAAACTAAACTTCCTAAAAACATTAAATCTTATTTTATAAAAACAAAAGTAGATTATCATATTTTTACAAACAAAATTTTTTAACAACATAATTATTCTTTTTATTGTAACAAAAATGAATAATTACATTTTTACTATCGGCAAGATTTTTTAGAACATAATAATTTATTTTATAATAACAGACTAAATAATCACATTTTTATTATTAACAAAATGAAGATATTTTCCATCCAAAACCGTTGAAACTACTAAAATGCAATAACTTTCAAGGAAAATATAGAATCGAAAACTTTATTAAATGATCTAATATTGAATATTAAACTACATTATATTCGTGAGCAGCAATAGGTTTGACTCTTCTGACTGACTCTGGACTAATGCGCGCTTCGAAACAAAAACAAGGAACGAAATGTTAACAAATACTATCACAACACTTTGTCACCGGCGACTACATGAGGTGTAAGTCGATTGACTCTTCATTATCCTGAAAGTTAAGACATAAGCACTGGGTTTTCTTTCGCGTTATATCATTCTTTAAGGTAAATTTGGTTGTTAATTCAATGAAATATTATGTAACAGAAATAGGTCTAATGCCTATAAATTAAGCAAAAATATAACTGTGACTCCTCAAAACGACATTGTCTTTTGAGATGACGCAGAACTGTTAGATATCCCAGATGTCTTTCTGAAAATTCGGTTAGCAAAGTACATAAGAGATTTTGTGTAAACAGAACGCGAACTTAAATTTAAAGGTCATTTAGAAGTCAAGGATGACGTTTCGAAAAAAAAAATTTAAACAAATGTTTCATATTTTGTGGTGTAGAATCCGATTCCGTTATAGAAATGTATGTTCCACTGAAAAAACTAACTTCCGGTCTGAGAAATCTACTTCAGGTCTAAACCGGAAATTATAAGCCACCAATCGAAAGAGCGTACCCGACAGAGTTATACAAAATTTTTAAATTCCCCAAAAAAAAAAATATCTCCCTAGATTTTAAAAGGGGTGGACGGGTGGTCTGGGACACTCGGTATATATATATATATATATATATATATATATATATATATATATATATATATGTTATGTCGGATATTCTCACGGGTGTGATGTGTAATCGAAGGTTTTCGGGCATCCCGTGTATGCGCCGAGTCCCTCTCAGGACTGTAAGGCAGCTGACGTTTCGGTGAAATCTCATTCACCATTTTCAAAGCTCACTGTATGGCGTCTACGAGCGAACTGACGCCTGCGACTCCGGTGTTGTCGGTACCGTGTGCGCGTCGGACGTCCGATGCGCACACGGTACCGACAACACCGAAGTCGCAGGCGTCAGTTCGCTCGTAGACGCCATACAGTGAGCTTTGAAAATGGTGAATGAGATTTCACCGAAACGTCAGCTGCCTTACAGTCCTGAGAGGGACTCGGCGCATACACGGGATGCCCGAAAACCTTCGATTACATATATATATATATACATATATATATATATATATATATATATATATATATATATATATATATATATATATATATAAGTTAACAATAAAATATTCTTTTAATTGAATTTAGGGATGCAAATCCTACTTTTTGCCACCATGTGAAGACCATCCGAATAAATGCACGAACTACGTTAATACCCCTCAGTGTACGAAATCATGTGATGATGCTTCAACTGATTATGCAGCACAAAGAACATATGGAAAGAAACCAAATTTCCTTGAAGGAGAAAAACAACTTCAACTGGAAATAATAAAAAATGGTCCTATTGAAGTGGATTTGGACATATACGAAGACTTTGCTAGTTACAAAAGCGGTAAGTTTAAAAATAAAAGTTTGGAAATTCGTAAATGGGTGACTGCGTATGCGATTATTGAAATAAAAAAATGGAAGACGTATGAAATAACCTCTGTGTGATAAATTACTATGAAGATCATCAAGTAAATATCAAAATTTTTGTTTCTTTGTTGAAACCGAAAGTGACGATCAACTGTTTTTATGTTGATCATCAGAAAAACCTCCACGTATGTGTAATGAATGTGTAGAAATTTTATTGAAATATTGAATCCGTATCCAGTTTTAGTTTATTATAGAAAATTACCTTAGAAATAGAAACAAATATTTAGAAATAATTGTTTGAGCAAAGCAACTTTCCGAAAACAACACCTGTGGTGGCAACAGTTTTATCTGTGGTAAAAACTGTTCAATAATTTTTTCCTCATACCAGTTATCAACCTAATTCTTACAAAATTACATTGGATTTAAATTTTAAAAATGTATCACCTGCAACTGGAGAATTATTGAAATTTTGTAATTATTTTAAATAACCTCACATCACTCAACACCCTACATGTCTGGTACATTGCAGAGCGCTGATTCCTGGGTTCAATTATTTCATCGCAGACTTTTCAATATTACGAATTCCACTACCCAAATTAATTTTATAACCATGGTTTTGTATCTATACCACAAGTGCTTATTTATGGGTTGGTCGAGACATTATTTGAAAAACAAAATTCTGATAACGGAAAAATTTAAAAAACAATACGCAGAAAAACGAAAAAATAATCCGAACCAATAGCAATTTGTCGTGGTAAAATGGGTGGAAATTTAGAGGTGAAAAATGTTTCCTTTTTTACGATTCCTGGCAAAAATATGCTCCCTATCGAGATAATTAAATATAAAAGTTGTAGGCAATAAACACATCTACAACTCTAGTATTTACCATTTTTAACATACCTTCAAAATTTTTAGAGGAAATCGCGAAAAATCGTAATTTGGGTGTTTTATTTTTCTCTTCCACAAAAATGGTTCGATTTGGTTGAAAATGGGCGAAAGTATACTTTTTGATGTCCGAAATAAGCTGTATTTTTTTGGATCAAAATATTCAACGGTTGATTTTTAGTAAATTTTTTGGAAAAAAAAACAAAAATTGTTTAGCTGTATTTTATTTTAAAAAATTTGTTCGACAAAGTTTGGGTTGGATACAGTTTTTTAGTTTTCACTTCAACTTTTAATAAATATTAAAATATTTGTATAGTATAATGAAAAAAAAAACCCTACAAACCAGAAAAACCGGAGAAACGACTTTTGTTACGTTTTTTAATAAGTTTATCCTAAGCTGAATAATGGCCCTTTACTGAAGTAATCCACAGCTGCTAAAAAATAGCAATTCCCGGATTTACTAATAGGAAATGATCCTGCCACGGCTATTGCAATTCTTTCAAAAGGTACTCCTACATTGTACTGCTTCACTTTACTACTGCTTCATTTTACTATGGCTACAGGTTTTTGGTCCTTTACTGGAAGCACCAATCTTTTACATCTGCGTGGCTCTCCAGCCAGTAGAACCTCTCTCGAACTTTTGAAGAGTTTTCATAACCACTACACTTTGATTAAAGCCTGCATTACTTCTGGAACCTTTTTGGGGGAAATATAGCCTGGTATTTGTAGTCTTTATCATCAGAGCTCTTCTAAACTCTTTTAATAGACCATCGTGCATATTCAAGGAATCCCAAAAACACAGTAACCTTTGACTTTTTGAGATTTTGATGAAATTTCTTGAAAAGTGGGTCGATTTGACTTATTATTCTTTAATTTAATGATAATGTTAAGATCTGGGTCTTCTTTTTGTTTTTTGGAGATGATTTTGGGATCTCAATCCAAGGAGCATTGTTTTTCGAGAATAGAAATCGTCAAGATTTTCTCGCTGTTATAGTGTTTGTATTTTTCTGGACATGGTCTTCTTGACAAAGCGTCTAAATTTGTGTGCTTTGAGCCTTTTCTATGTTGTAACCATCGTGCTAGTTAATCTTCAGGATTTTTAAATTCCTAAAGGCATTTTAATGATGCTTAGTCTGTTCGCAGGAGAAATTTTTGGCCATGTAGATATTTATGACAATGTTCCAATTTCTTTACATTGGCGATCTTTTCTTTTCTTGTTACATAATAATTTCACTTAGCTTTGCAGAGTACTTTGCTAAGCAATCACTTTATCATGGCTATGTTGTATCTGGGCCGTGTAAACCTTTGATAAAACTATTTACTGCTAACTCTTGCTTTATTTCTTCCGGATATGTTGGGTAGGTCAAAATTATTAATTGCATTATATCCGCCTTATATTCTTCAAGACTTTCGTTGTAGTTTTGTCTTCTTCCTAGGAGTTGGGCCTTATTAACGTCTTAGAGGTGGGCTTCTCCATAGTGCATTTCCAGAAAAGTAACAATAAACTCGTAATCATTCTGTTTTTCTTCGTTATGTTACGTAGAACCTCCATAGCTTTATCTTGTAGTGCTAGAACAAGAGCATGTGTCTTCTTCGGTGAACTCCAATTATTGCTGGTGGCGGCGGCTTCAAATTTGAAGGACATAGGTAAGCCAAGATACTTTGCCGTCGAAGGTAGGTGGCTTCATCACACTAGTTTCAAAAACACAATCTACCTTTATTATGTCTGCACTGGCTACCTTCTCGAATTGCAAATGTAATTGTTCCATCTTTTTCTGGGTACCCGTCACTTCATGTTGTACTTCGCCATGTACGTTTTTAATTTGCAAATGTAACTGTTGCATCTGCTTCTGGATTCCCGTCACCTCATGTTGTACTTCGCCATGTACGTCTTCTCTAATTTAAATAATCTTCTTTTGCATTTTTTGTTTTAAGGATTTTATATCTTTTTGATTTTTTAAGTTCCTGTCTTATGTTCTCCAGGTTTGTTTTTAATTCTTTTTTTATATTTTCCTGCCTTTTCTTAATGTCTTCTTTTAATTCTTGGTTCATGTTTTCTTGGCTTCTTTGCAGTGTCATGAATTCTTGTTTCATATCATTGTGGATTGTTTTAAATCCTTGTTTCTCTCTTGGCTTTCCTTCATATCTTCTTTGTTTGTTTTCAGTGTCTTGAATTCTTGTTTCATATCAGCTTGATTTTTCATCACATCTTCTTTCAGTTATTGTTTCATCTCTTCTTGGCTTGTTTTTATGTCCTGTAACATCATCAATATCTTATTTGAACTGGTTTAAAGCTGCTCTTCCATTTGCGCTTTATATTTTCTAGTTTCTACTGGCATAGAATTTTAAACATGTTCTTTTTTTAACTTTTCTGGTTTTTATCCACTTCAAACACCAATTTGTTCCGGACGGCCTATCTTTATACACACACTGTTTTCTTTTTATAACCTTTATTGTCACAACTTGTCAAACAATCCAAGTTACTTCAACGAACTCTCAAACTGAACTGTCCACGAAAGCCGATCTGGACTCTTTATATACCCGTTTTCCGGATGCCAGAAGATTCCGTGTGATAAAAATAAGAAAAAGGAGTAATCTGGCAACTTCTAAATTTCTAGACCTTCTGTCATGGACGTTCCAGATTAAAAATAAGGAGACAGAATTGTCTAAAAAGTTCCAGACCTTCTTTCATAGACGTCTCATGAGGAAATCAATAAAGGTAAAATTAATTATGAACTCGTAGAAAATAACCTAAAATCCTACAAGCTACAAACACAAACTAATATATATATATATATATATATATATATATATATATATATATATATATATATATATATATATATATATATATATATATATAATGAGCCCAACCCAAACTTTGCCGAACAAATATTTTTAAGACAAAATGGAGTTCAAAATTTCCATTTTTTTTAAATAAATTCACTAAAAATCCAGCGTTGAATGTTTTGATTCGAAAAACATATAACTTATTTGGAACATCAAAAAGTATACCCTCGTCGATTTTAGCTAAACCGAATCATTTTTGTAGAAGGGAAAAATAAAACACCGAAATTAAAATTTTTAACGTTTTTCTCTGAAAATTTTGAGAATACATTAAAAATGGTAAATACAAGAGTTGTAGATTTTTTTATTAACTACAATATTTTAGTTCGTTCGAAAGGTAGCATATTTTTGCAGGAAATCGTAAAAAAAACATTTTTCTCTCCTAAATTTCCAAATCACCCTGATAACTCACTCGAGGTTCGGAATATTTTTCCATAATTTTTCGTAATACTATCTGACATTTTCCTTTAACAGGATACTCTAACAAACGAAGTGTATTTTAGGTGTCGCTGATTACAAATCCACCGTCAGATTTTAAAAATTCAAAATGGCAGATCCAATATGGCGGACAAATTTTCAAAAAGTTTAAAACTAAAGAAAATTTATGCCATTTGGAATTTTTAAAATTCGACAGTAGATTTGTAATCAGCAACTCCTAGAATGCCTATACAGTTATTTTTATCAAAATAACAGAATTTAAAAAAGTGCACTCAAAAATGTAATCTATGTTTTGACTTGTATTCGAATAGATTAGTGAAACACAAAAGGTAAATAAGCACATCTCGGTGAAACAAGAGATATTTAAACATTTCAAAATTAATTTTAAAGAGAAACGATCATACTTTGAGGTGCTTTTGATAGTTTTGTGAAAAAAAATTACCTTGTGATTTTACATAACTTCAAATATGTCAAAAAATAGTGTTTTTTGCACTTTTAGGTTAATATATCTCAAAAATCGGTGAAAAAAAAAAGATATTTAAACATTTCAAAATTAATTTTAAAGAGAAACGAATATACTTTTAGAAGCTTTTACTAGTTTTGAGAAAAAAAAATACCTTGTGATTTTACATAACCTCAAATATGTTAAAAAAGAGTGTTTTTTGCACTTTTAGAGGTGAAGATATCTTAAAAATCTGACGTGACGAGGTAAATCTGAAACAATATTCGGATTCAGGGCATAAAACTTGTTCGGAAAAGTATACTACAGTTTCTGTTACAAAAAATTGTAAATTGCTGGGTCATAGTTTACTATGATATTGTTCAAGAATTATTACTTTTCAGGTATCTATCAATACACCACTGGAGGGCTTGTAGGAGGTCATGCTGTTAAAATGGTTGGATGGGGTGTAGAAAATGGAGTAAAATACTGGACAATTGCCAACTCTTGGAATGAACGTTGGGGAGAAAATGGTTACTTTAGAATTATTAGAGGACGAGACGAAGTAGGAATTGAAGACGAGGCTACGTTTGCTTTGCCAGATTTTTCCAAATTTTAAATTAGATATTTCTATATCTTTTAAATAAATATTTGAGTTTAACTATATTACTTGTATATTATAAACCCTAATAGGATATAATTTTTCCACTGGATTAGAAATGTTTCAGATAGTTATAGGAATCAGAGAGAGACATTTGAAAATGAGTTTAACTCTAACTTAGGAGGAGAGTTTAAGCAATTATTTAAGATCAACTTTTTTAGTAAAAATCGTTATTTATAAAAAATTTACAACGGCACACGTTTAGGAAACACTCCAGGTATGAGAGTGAGGTTAGTTTTTTTGATAATATTTTAAGTAACTTTTCTAATAATGATCCAAATTCCTTAATTTTGCATGATACTAATTTAAATTTAGTTAATTCAGTTGTTATTAATAACAATTCTGTTGATAATGTAAGCATGAACAGTCAGTTCGGGATAGGCGAAAACAGCTCTGAGAGTAGCAATAACCAGAGTTTTACCCAGGTTAGTTTGCGAAAAAATTAACGTAAAACTAAAAGTGGGACAACGGAAACTCATCGAGTAAACTATGGCACTGCAATAAACCTGCCGGAAGACACTTCTTCCTCCAACCGTTGAGAACTACAAGAATGTCACAAGATTTTTTGAAGTCAATAATATACCCTTTCATATATATATATATATATATATATATATATATATATATATATATATATATATATAGCTCCAATGAGAAAAACTTTCACATGTTGTTAACCGTGGTGCCCTAGAACATTGGTCTACGAATAAAATTAAGAACGATTTAACAGAGCAAGGTTTCACTCTATCTTCAGTGATTAGATGGTTCAACAAAAACAAAAAAATCAATGCCTCTGGTCTTAGTAGCTTTGCCAAAAAGTCGAAAAAATACATATGAATTGCATTATTTGGATAGACTAAAAATTAAAATGGACCTCCAAAAAAGCAAAACAAAAAACATTCATTGCCACAGGTGTCAACTTTTCAGCCACACACAATCAAGTTGCAGTGCCGAACCGAAATGTCTGAAGTGCGCACAAGAGCAATTAACATTTCAATGTGACCTTAAACAAGGTCAGAATCTGAAATACGCGAATTGTTAAGGAGAACATCCCGCAAACTTCACTGGATGTCCCAGACATCCGTGAGTTTTAGGAACAACTAACGCAATTTGGAGAAATTTTCCTCCTCAAAAAGTAACAAGAAATTTGGTACACCTTGTATGAACAATTCAGGTATTTCCTGAATTCAATGAATAGTTAGTAGGATTGCCTTAGTAAACATTAATTCATTTAATGATGAACATCTGGAGCTTTGTAGGTCCAGGAAACTTGGGTCAAGGGAGAGCGATTGTTATGCCCAAATTTTAATGTCTTTCGTAAGGATTGTGCACCAAGATTCGATTGAAGAAGCATTTTGAATGTTGTTCGATCCTAAATCCAGATAATGAGATAGAGGACACTTTTATTGATGATAAGTTACGTAACGAAAAGCTCATTGTGGGTTTAGTATATTCGAACCCTCAAGCGACGTTTACACTCCAGAATTTGAATAATATTTTCGGTCAATTTACTGATGCAATTCTTGTAGGAAGCGATCTGAATGCAAAAACGGAACTTGAGGTGCCAGGTGCACCAAGACTAAATCAGATGGTTAGCAGCATGAAGTAATAGCATCAGATAAACTCATATAAGACCTGTCAGCCTACTAGAAATCTTGGACTTTTTCTATCCAAAAACATGGACAGATTGTCCAGTTCCTTAGTTCTACATATAAAAAAATAATTGCCGATTTGAAAAAACTCATATTTTACTTATTTTTAATATCTGAGGCCTTGGAGAGTGGATTCGAGGTCCATTCGGTGTCAGGGGCGGATCTAGTCTCTCTCTTTGGGGGGGGGGGGGGCGGTGATATCACAAAAGTACAGTATGGTCAGCGAAAGCAAGTTGTCGACGGGGAGGGAGACACCAGCAATATTCCCATTTCTAGTGTACAAGGCAGGCTCGAGTCTATTTTTCTGAATTTGAAGCGATCACAAGAAAAAACAACTTGCCAACAAGGGTGGAGGATGCGAGCAACACACACATTCCTAGTATGAGAGGCAGAATCGGGTCTATTTTCCTGAACTTAAAGCTCTTGGGGAGGGGGGTTATTGCAAGAAAAACAAGTTTTCAACAAGGGGGGGGGGTAAGTGCCAGCAGCATACAGATTCCCAATATAAAATGTAGAATCGGTTCCATTTTCCTGGACTCAAAGCTCTTAGGAAAGGGAGAGACGATCGCAAGCATACACATTCCTATACTCTATTCAAGAACTAGAAAGAGTAATAAAACTGTTACCGAAACCTCCAACGTACCTGCTCCAGTGCCGCAAATAACAGGACTGCCATAAATCTGATTATATTTAATTATATTTAAATATTATAAGCTTTTATAAACTTCCGGAAATAATAAATTTCTGACAGTTCAATTTCTGTCAGTGAGCAAAGTACACCTTACAATGTGTCCTTAGTGATTTATTTTGTTTGTGCATGTTTTATATATTATTTGAGATTTGTGAAATACCCAAAAGATATTGCTTCCACATCTATATTTATTCCAAAATCGTTAAACCAGGGCATTTTTTCCTCACGAAAAACTTATTACGATGAATGTTTATGATGCCTTAAAATATCAATATCTAGATAATAATGTTAAAAGCTCTATTGAGATGTGTTCCAATATGACAGGAGTTGGAAAATCTACCATGTACTAAATATTGAAGGAAAAGAAAACGACTTGAATTGTTAGTACTCACTAGCCACATTCGATCACAGGCAGACGAAAAACCTCGTTGAAGAAGAGATGAAAACTGCAATAAAAGGAGTTGTGCCACACATTTTATTATGAGAAGTGGATCCCAACCGTCGACAAAATTCTCACTAAAATCAATGATGATCGGGATTTACCTGAAATTAAAAGAACTGAGCTCTGGAAATTGCTCAGAGAAATTAATTTTTGCTGGGAAAAACCAATTAGGAAATCTGTTCTTATAGATCGTCCGGAAAATGTCCGTTGGAGAAGGAAATATCTCTCTCAAGTAAAAGGTAGAGTTTCTAGAAATTACACAACTTACAAAATTAGTAATTTAACCGAACTTTTGAAAGATTTTTTTGAATAAAGTTACTGCAGAAAATTGGGAAAAATCCATATAATAGAAACTCGATGTCATGATCGGTGAGATAGCGGAACTAATTATAATTAATTTGAGCGTCGATTGACTTTGATTACGAAATAGATATGTAATGTTTACCAGGGTAAACACAATTTCTTATTTAAATTTTCTGTAACATATTAAAATTAATTACATTTGAATCCTTTTTTAGTATTTAATTGTAATTCTGCAGATGGTTTAAGAAATAAATATACTAAAACGTCAAATGTACTAAAAATGTTTTTAATTAATAATAAAATGACCGATAGCCCCAAAAAAATTGTATACTATATGGACGAATTTATTTTTTTATGTATGCTGAACTTCTTATATTTTTGATAATGGGTATTTTGTAAGTATTTAAATTATAACTTAGAATTTTCTGAGAGAAAAAGGCTATGTTTTAATCTGAATGTGCCTAAAACGGTTTCTTTGCCAAAATTAAAAATAATAAAAATATAGTTGGGATTTGTGTTAAATATGTCAAAATTATCTATATTTTCTCATGTATGTGAATTATTAAGAAATCAAGAGATATAAAATAATATTATAAAAACTTTTTATTTTAAGTTTATTACCGAAATAATATTCTATGCCATAAATAGTTAGTGATAAAATAAACCTCCTTCCTGCGCCTCATTTTTAACACTTCACACATTCAAATATCTATTTGCCAAAGACACCGGACTAAAAAACACAGGTGGTTTGCGAAGAAAAAAAAGGATAAAAAATGATTTATTACTCTCTCTAGTTCTTGAATAAACTATAGTATAAGAGTCAAAATCGGGTCTATTTTCCTGAACTCTAAGCTCTTGGGGGGGGGGGGGGAGGGATCTCCCCCGCCCCTTGGATCCGCGCCTGCTCGGTGTATACTGACTTTGCGAAGGTCTTTGATAGGATGCCTCATGGGATCCTGCTCGGTAAGTTTCGGGGGTCGAGTGTCTCTGGTCCACTGTTTGGCTGGATTGAGACCTATTTGAAGTAGGTTAGGTAGTGCGGGTGAATGATTTTGTATCTTCTGAGATATCAGTATCTTCGGGGGTCCCTCATGATGACATGAAGGTTTATAAGGTCACCGACAATTACAGTGACTGCTTGGAACTTCAGAGGGACCTTGGTAGATTTGTTTCCTGGTGCAGAGTATAAATGGGATAAGTTTAAATATTCCTAAGTGTAAATTTATTAAGTTTAGTAAATCGCGTTATCCACTGGATTTTCACTATCACTTAGATGGTAGGCCGCTGACCTCCGTTGATTCTGTGCGGGACCTGGAAGTCCTTTTTGATTTCACCCTTTCTTTCGTTCCTCATATCGCTGACATCGTTGGGAAATCCCTCAGGATGTTAGGTTTTATTACACGTTATGCTAAGGAGCTTTCCACTGTGAAGTCCCTTAAAATGCTCTGTTGCTCATTGGTTCGAGCACACCTTGAGTATGCTTCTTGTGTTTGGAATCCGCACTATGAATCACATGTGTACCGGCTAGAACAGGTACAGAGAAGATTTCTCAGATTTATTAACTTGAAATTCAACAGGGGTGTTGATCTTGATTATGTTGCTTTATGCTCCAAGTTGAATTTGCTCCCTCCTGCTAATAAAAGAAAAGGTAGAGACTTACAACTTCTCTTTAAAATTATAAACAGTATCACCGGTTTCCCGCGCCTGCTGCCAAGTGTTGGTCTGAGGGTCCCTCAGAGGAGTAGTCGTGTTTTCCATATATTTCACCGACCTTTTCACAGAATAAATTATGCAAGCCACTCTTTTATACAGAGGGTGGCTGAATATGCAAATGGGCTAGTTGACTTGAATTACATTGATACGTCCCTGAATAATTTTAAACGAAGGCTGTTGAAATTGATTGTCGATTAATGTTTTGAGTTTTTGCTGTTACAGATTGACAGCTGTACACTTTTTTTCTTTTATAAAAACCCATTTGTTATACTATTATTGATTTCACATTGTTATGCTTCACTCTACCTCTGTTACTAATTATTGTAAAATGGAAAGTGTTGTCCGTCGATAAATAAATAATTCTCAAAAACGCAACAAACCAGAACCGATCAAAAAACATCAACAACCTACTGACACAATTACCTAAAACTTTCTCCTATTAACCGCCTTTCTATATTTTATAGTTTTCGAGATTGCAATGCTATCATCGCCAATTTCGGACACACTGTATATTTTGCAAAAGTATTTTAATATTTTGTCCGAAGATGACTTGTTTTGAAAAGATTGACTGTAATTCCTGTAAAATCAGTACTTCTGCAATTATATTTTGAAATTTTAAAAACGAACCCAGTGTTAAATACGACATAAAAACACTTCTGATGGAATATTAAGTAATCCTGCTTCCTGCTGAATATATTGATAAGGACATTCTTTACTCCCCAGTCACTGGGAAACTATTCTATCCCAGGTCAGATGCTAAATATTTCACTATTTTAGCACCTCCATATACTAGAATAGCCTAAAATGATTAACATAAGATAAAGGAGTACTTAGAAATACATCTAAATGTATTCTTAGAATGTCAATAATGTACTTACCGAATGGAAATATACTTTTATCTTTTATTTAGTTTAATTACTGTATTAGAACAAATTCATTATCAGGAGAGGCACTTGAAATGGCAACACAAATAGTATATAAGAATTTGAAAAACTGAATCAATTAATACTACTCTAACGTTGTGCTATAAGTATTTACCATGATCTGGTACAGTGCTTTTTTGTTGGTAGTAGGTGTTGTAACAGCCTTACCGAACCAAAAATTGCATCCATTATCGGACGAATTCATTGAACAAATTAATAAGAAGCAATCGACATGGAAGGCAGGAAGAAATTTTGAAGTTGAAGAATATGAATTATTTAAGGTATTAGCATCTGGAGCGAAAAGAACTAATATTCATAGAGTTTCTAAAAAAATTCATAATGAGGATGATGAAATACCTGAATCTTTCGATTCCCGCGAGGCATGGCCTGAATGTGCTGATATTATTGGCTTAATCAGAGATCAATCCAGATGCGGATCGTGTTGGGTAAGTTCCAAAGCAAAGGTTTAAAAAAAATGAGTAAATATTTAAAAATATCTCTTACAGAGTGTAATTTTTAATTAAATTCACAATTGCATCATTTTTGCAGTGCGGCTGAACAAGATAAATAATGTTTTCATCATAAAATTGTTTAATTATTAATAGACTCGTTAAAGACATTATTCTCTATAAATTTCAGCTATGATTTTCTCTGCAGTCTATATTTGTCGTTTTTTATGTAGATTGAATTTTATTATTTAATTTATGTATTTCTTTCCGACTTTTTCTGCATTTTAGACGGACTTTATCACAATCTCTTAAAGAGTGTAATTTTAATTAAATTCACAATTGCATCATTGTTGCAGTGCGGCTGAACAAGATAAATAATGTTTTCATCATAAAATTGTTTAATTATTAATAGACTCGTTAAAGACATTATTCTCTATAAATTTCAGCTATGATTTTCTCTGCAGTCTATATTTGTCGTTTTTTTTATGTAGATTGAATTTTATTATTTAATTTATGTATTTCTTTCCGACTTTTTCTGCATTTTAGACGGACTTTATCACAATCTCTTAAAGAGTGTAATTTTAATTAAATTCACAATTGCATCATTTTTGCAGTGCGGCTGAACAAGATAAGTAATGTTTTCATCATAAAATTGTTTAATTATTAATAGACTCGTTAAAAACATTATTCTCTATAAATTTCAGCTATGATTTTCTCTGCAGTCTATATTTGTCGTTTTTTTTATGTAGATTGAATTTTATTATTTAATTTATGTATTTCTTTCCGACTTTTTCTGCATTTTAGACGGACTTTATCACAATGTCTTAAAGAGTGTAATTTTAATTAAATTCACAATTGCATCATTTTTGCAGTGCGGCTGAACAAGATAAGTAATGTTTTCATCATAAAATTGTTTAATTATTAATAGACTCGTTAAAGACATTATTCTCTATAAATTTCAGCTATGATTTTCTCTGCAGTCTATATTTGTCGTTTTTTTATGTAGATTAAATTTTATTATTTAATTTATGTATTTCTTTCCGACTTTTTCTGCATTTTAGACGGACTTTATCACAATCTCTTAAAGAGTGTAATTTTAATTAAATTCACAATTGCATCATTTTTGCAGTGCGGCTGAACAAGATAAGTAATGTTTTCGTCATAAAATTGTTTAATTATTAATAGACTCGTTAAAGACATTATTCTCTATAAATTTCAGCTGTGATTTTCTCTGCAGTCTATATTTGTCGTTTTTTTATGTAGATTGAATTTTATTATTTAATTTATGTATTTCTTTCCGACTTTTTCTGCATTTTAGACGGACTTTATCACAATCTCTTAAAGAGTGTAATTTTAATTAAATTCACAATTGCATCATTTTTGCAGTGCGGCTGAACAAGATAAATAATGTTTTCATCATAAAATTGTTTAATTATTAATAGACTCGTTAAAGACATTATTCTCTAAAAATTTCAGCTATGATTTTCTCTGCAGTCTATATTTGTCGTTTTTTTATGTAGATTGAATTTTATTATTTAATTTATGTATTTCTTTCCGACTTTTTCTGCATTTTAGACGGACTTTATCACAATCTCTTAAAGAGTGTAATTTTAATTAAATTCACAATTGCATCATTGTTGCAGTGCGGCTGAACAAGATAAATAATGTTTTCATCATAAAATTGTTTAATTATTAATAGACTCGTTAAAGACATTATTCTCTATAAATTTCAGCTATGATTTTCTCTGCAGTCTATATTTGTCGTTTTTTTTATGTAGATTGAATTTTATTATTTAATTTATGTATTTCTTTCCGACTTTTTCTGCATTTTAGACGGACTTTATCACAATGTCTTAAAGAGTGTAATTTTAATTAAATTCACAATTGCATCATTTTTGCAGTGCGGCTGAACAAGATAAGTAATGTTTTCATCATAAAATTGTTTAATTATTAATAGACTCGTTAAAGACATTATTCTCTATAAATTTCAGCTATGATTTTCTCTGCAGTCTATATTTGTCGTTTTTTTATGTAGATTAAATTTTATTATTTAATTTATGTATTTCTTTCCGACTTTTTCTGCATTTTAGACGGACTTTATCACAATCTCTTAAAGAGTGTAATTTTAATTAAATTCACAATTGCATCATTTTTGCAGTGCGGCTGAACAAGATAAGTAATGTTTTCGTCATAAAATTGTTTAATTATTAATAGACTCGTTAAAGACATTATTCTCTATAAATTTCAGCTGTGATTTTCTCTGCAGTCTATATTTGTCGTTTTTTTATGTAGATTGAATTTTATTATTTAATTTATGTATTTCTTTCCGACTTTTTCTGCATTTTAGACGGACTTTATCACAATCTCTTAAAGAGTGTAATTTTAATTAAATTCTCAATTGCATCATTTTTGCAGTGCGGCTGAACAAGATAAATAATGTTTTCATCATAAAATTGTTTAATTATTAATAGACTCGTTAAAGACATTATTCTCTATAAATTTCAGCTGCGATTTCCTCTGCAGTCTATATTTGTCGTTTTTTTATGTAGATTGAATTTTATTATTCAATTTATATATTTCTTTCCGACTTTTTCTGCATTTTAGACGGACTTTATCAAACGCTTGTGTTAAATCAGGAAACATTCAAATATTAGCATATCGTATTCTATGGATTTCTATATGAGTTCTCGTACGATGAAAAATGCATCGATTGTAGATCTGTATGGTCAGAAATTTCGTTCTTCTTCTGAAATACCTATTTTATTTATTCTATGATGATTTAAGTTAACAGTATTGATACAGAACTGAGCTTTTCGATGCCTCTGTAGTTTACAGGACTTCATTTTTCTTCTATAGTGCTGCTTCCTATTATGTATTGAAATAATTTTGGTAATTTGATTTCACCTCTATACTCAATGATCTTGTTCGATAAGGTGTGGTGATTTTAAAATTTTAATATAGCTGTTGCGATTTATATTTTTTTCTGTATTATATTTTCATCGTCGTCGTTATGTTGAAGGTTTCGTGGTTCATGTTCAATTATTCATCAATAATTTCACTTTTACACCTCTTAAAATGCACATTCTATGTCTCTGAATCTATAACATTTATTTATATTTTCTTATAATGGGTCTCTTCTCCTCCTTTTCGAGATCTATAATTATTGTGAGATATTCGGTTACCAACTGCGTTTGTGTAGGTTTTTCTTTCTCCTAATGTTTTTTTGACTCTGTTAAGCCTTCCAATTTCCACTATGTCTGATTCGTTAAAAGAGTTGTATTTTCATATGAGAAAGGCGTTTTTGTAGAGTATTTTGTTTGTTCTTATCGTTCCGGATTTCTATATTAAATTTAAGAATGATATTAGGGTTTTCTTTCTCTTTATTTGTGGGATGGGCGGTATTTACACAGCACAAGTCCATATTGGGTTCCTGTATTTGCAGATATCAAGGTGTGAACATCAAATGCTTGACTGGGGGTGTACTTTTGTGTTAGTGATCACATGGTCTACCACAGATGTGTAACCCCTAGCGTATAGGGTTTTTTTTTATCATAGTGAGACAAATAAGCATAAATTTATCTCCTGGAAAATCATAGAATAACATATACACTTGTAGGTTTACAGGTGTCAAGTCAATAGATATTGCTGATAGTTAACCACGTTAACCGTTCTCTATAAATTCCCAGACCGAGCGTATGACCTAGAGTAATAACAATTTGTTAACAGCACCACGCAGGTGACTGTTTTACTCTTTAATAATGTAAATTTATTTTATGATGTATAGAGGATTAAGTAAATGTTTCGTAGTATTATAACTCAGTTTGTACCAGAATTTCAAAATGATTTACCAAAATTCGAAAAAAAAGTTTTCCAAGTATTCTTTTTAAGACCAAATAGTTAATTTTTATTTGTTATAGGCCTTTGGTGCGGTTGAATCAATATCAGATAGAATTTGTATCCATTCCAACGCAACCAGAAAATTGCTGATTTCTTCCCAAGACCTCCTTACTTGCGGCGGTGCTGGTGGATGCGATGGTGGAGACCCTTATGACGCATGGTCTAGTTGGCAAAAATCTGGAATTGTAACTGGAGGTTTATATAATCGTACTGACCAGGTATCGAAAAAAAATCTTGTAACTTAGTAAAATAGTTGGTTTAAAATGCGACAGAATCTTACGCAGGAAAAGATATGATTATAATAAGTAGGTACAACTGATTTTAATATAAAGTTTTGAGTCACAAAGTACAATATATTGAATGTAGTCAGAATTAGTTTTACGGAATTTTGTCAATATACATACATATCACTGAGAATTACGCTAGTCTTGGACCGCATCTTATACGTTATAAACTAAACATGTCCGTCATAGGTAAATCACTAAAGCAGTGTAATATAGATATGAGCATATTTCAAAATAATATAATTAAATATCATCACCAGAAAATTGTCAAAATTACAAACCATGCCATCTAGCATTTCAAACAAATATATTGTTGTATAAAAGCAATCTATATAATTTTCTGAACCTTTTTGCGGTTTTATACAAAGTTTAACCGTTTCCCAAACAAAGAGTGCATTTCAAACTAAATTTTGCAGCGAACATTTTACTTTGCATATAGCATATTGCAAATATTAGTTGGTAGGATGTTCAAACTGAAGATTTGATAAAGGGTACGGCAATGTAAATAGTATCTCTTTACTGTTTAAAGGGGCATAGTAAACCAATTTTTTCAAGAATTCAGTGTAAATAAAACTTCTTTAATAAAATGTTCTTTTAATTAAATTTAGGGATGCAAATCCTACTTTTTACCACCATGCGAGGACCATCCGAATAAATGCATAAACTATGTTAATACCCCTGTGTGTTCGAAATCATGTGACGATGCTTCAATTGATTACAAAGTACAAAAAACATATGGCAAAGAACCAAATATTTTGGAAGGAGAAAAACAAATTCAGTTAGAAATATTAAAAAACGGTCCTATCGAAGTGGCTTTTGACGTTTACGAAGACTTTGCTAGTTACAAAAGCGGTAAGTTTTAAAACCAAAGTTTGAACATTCGGGAATGGATGACTGCATAATTAATTATTGAAGTGAAAAAAAAATGGATTATCCCACTATGAGATGCCGCGATCAATATCTCGGAAAATGGAAAATTCTTAAAATTTGACAGTTTACTCAAGTCGATGGGGGCAATTTGGCTAAAATATTTTCAAGATGATAGCATTTCCGGTTATACAGGAAGTTCATGCTACCTTGCTTATTTTAAATAGCCCAATGGTCAAAAATGGCGTTTGCAGGCCTAAACATACCTATCAATTTCTCCTACATGCAAACCTTTATTATTCAATTAGAATCAATTTCCTTCTAGAAGGGAATCTACTTTGGTGTGGTGTGTTGATATCTTGATAATAAATAAATGCATGGTGATAAAAAACTAAGATTAAATGTTAACTTGAAAAAATTGTTAAAAGTAAATTCTTTTAAATGTAAACCATCTATTTTTATAATGTTACCTTGAATGAATGAATGGATCAAAAATGGGTTGTCACACTAGATCATCGATGCTTAGGCCCCTTGTGGGGCCTTTACATCCCTCCATAGCTTCAGGTCATTCGAGGCCGATCATTTTGGTGAATTCAAGCAGCCTCGTTAGTTGAACTTGCCTAACTGCCTCCGGTAACAAAATTGTCTCTCCGGAATATCTCTGTCTCAGTCCGTTGAGTGCTGGGCACTCTCTGAAAACATGGTCAATAGATTCATCCTTCTCCAAACACCACCTGCACGTCGGGTCGTCTTCGACACCGATTATATGAAGATTTCGCACATTTCGCAGCTCTTCCTTCCCAAGGAGAGAAGCTCCTTAGTACACCGTGCACTAAGTCCAGTTATATGTTCCTTAGCACACCCCATTTCAGGAGCTCCCCTCCATAATTCAATAAATTTGCTTCCCAGCAACGATTATAATTCCCTTTTTCCAATAGCAATTGGGACATGTAGTATTGGGTGGGGCCATACAGTTCAGTTGCCGAACCAAACTTTGCCAAATGGTCTGCTTTCTCATTCCCGCGTATGCCCGAGTGATCCGAGACCCACACGAGTCTGACTGTGCAGCTGTTCCTTGTCATACCATTAGGTTCGTCCTTGCATTTAGACACCAGTCGCGAAGTCACGACACTGGACTTCAGTGACAATATCGCAGCCTTGCTGCCTGAGCATATATTTATTACCCTATTCTTGTCTATATCCCTTTCACAGGGATGGGCACACTGTAGAATAGCATAAATTTCCCCTGTGAAGATTGTCGCACGTTGTCCGAGAGGGTAGTACTCTCTTACTCCTATGCTTCTGCGGAATACTCCGGCTCCAGCTCTTGCATCTTATCGAGATCTATCAGTATACCACCAAGATCCATTTTTCGGAAGATATTGGTCTACCTTCCAATCCTCTCTACTTGACAGAAATATCTTCAGGAAGAGGTTTGGTTTTAAAAGAGGCGTCATGTAATTTGTCCGCATGGGAAGTGATGGACACCTCTCCACCGCGCCTTCCCAGACACCTGAATAGCCGCCCGTTCCAATTCCAAAATGCCCTAGGCAACAGAGACGACAAACAGTCTTCAGGGCCTCGTTCTCTATGAATAAGTGAAGAGGAGGTAGGTTCACCAGGACTTCAAGAGCCTAAGTGGAACAGTCTTCATTGCACTCAATATTTCCACACAAGCCATGCTTTGAACTTTGGCAAGTTGAAGAATGTGTTTGCGCTTTGTTGTAGTACGCCACCATACAATAGCGGCGTACGTTATCATGGGTCGGATCACCGTGGTGTATATACAAAATAACTCTTTAGGTGTCAGTCCCTATGTGTACCCAAAAGCTCGTTTACAAGCCCAATAATGTTACCTTATTTAGCAATAAAAATAAGCTTGACTTTGAATAAGGTCGTATGTTTGAAAAATTAGTAGTTTTTGAAGCATCGATAATTTAACATTTTTGTATTGTAATAACGCTATATGGCTTATAAATTTTGTTATTAGTTCGACATGACAGCCAAGCGCGCCGAAAAAAAAAACAACAGAGCCCTACAGAAATGTCACTTTTTCTTGCCATTTGACAATTATTAATAAAAATCATGGCGGGCGATTAAATTACACGCACGAAGATTATTTAAATTTTTTTATTATCTATGTGGACTGTAACACCATTTTAACAAGAACATGCCAGACATTTGCTGATAGTTATCCAGATAAACAGTCACGAAACAATTTTAAACGAATATTGGAAAATTTCAAAAATTTTGGCACTGTAAAGGCAAAAATGTATAGAAGGAAACATATTCTTGATGATAAAAATTCGAAATTGCAATATTCTATGATATCGTTAAAACAAGTGGCTCTACAAACAAGAATCTCGAAGAACTCAATACATAGAATTCTATTGAAACTTCCACCGTTATTTAGTGCAATTTTGCGAATTTATATTAACGATGATACAAGACGACCCACTAACGAGCATTTGGCCTCAAAAACAGGACAAAAAGGAGAAATGCAAACTATACAAGTAATCATCGAAATTATTTTTTTTTGTATACCTGAGTAACCGCATTCGTTTTTGATAGATTTTTTTAGAATTGTGTTTGGTGTTTGGTATTTTGTAAAGTGAATATTAAAAAAAAAAATTTGTGATGGAATCTAAAGAACAAGGTATGTGTTTAATTTTAATATATATTATTTAAAAATATAATGACTGTTTAGTATTCTTATGGACCTAAAACAATAAGCAAGAAAATTTTCTATTTTTTTGTTTTTCTTTTTAACTAATTAGTGTTTTTGAAAATGTTCCGAGCTAGGTCGGGCTACAATTCTTTTTTTTAATAAACTATAGACATTAGCCATATCATAACAGTCAAAACATTTTCCACATGTTTCCACCTCTTAAAAAAAAACCGCTTTGAGTTCCACGGTTTTTTTTGCAATAATTTTGGTTATTTTTTATTGACATACATATTTTTTTTTCCTATAGGTACAAATTTGACATCAAATGTTATTGAGGTATATTGGAAAACGCTATACATGCTTTTTAAACAAAGCACATCCAGAACACTTGAAGATAAGGTATCATTTATGGAACTTTGCGAAATGATGAAATGTCTCCAAAACGAGTACCATACCTTAAATCACGATTTAAAACATTTTAATAATGATTTGAAGAAAAGATATCATCTAACTATATTGAAGAAAGATTTTTGAAAAAAAAAACGAGAAATGGCCTAATACATCAATACCAGTACGTAACTGGGCCACAAATTCTGCGGGACGCCCAAGGAAACATTTCCAAGAATTACATGATCGTAGTAAACGACGAAATACAAAAGAACTCCGTGAACAAGTACCTGTTGAGGAGCTTACCTATGCAGCCAGCGTACGTCAACGAATGTCTGGAAATACCGCGGCCTCTAAGCTTATAATAGATGCAACTTCAACACCAACAAGAGCCAAACTTTACAGGAAGGTAATAAATACTGCTCAGAAACCGAAAGTAAAAAATTACACACCTGAGCAAGCTTTGCAAATCTTTGTTGAAGGTGACTTTACAAGGAGGCAGTGGGAATTGTTACACGATTCCAGTAAGGGTATATTTCCCTGTTATACTCTAATTAGAGAAGCAAAGAAACTCTGCTATCCAAAACCAGAGTCAATCCGAGTTACGGAGACGAGTGTTGAAGTTATGCTTCAGGACCTACTTGATCACACAGTAAAGAGACTTTGTTTTTATCTTGAGATAGATTTTTTATGGGAAAACGTACAATTACCCTAAGTCAACATATAAAACGATACCCATTACGTTTTTTTAATATTACTCCCCTCCCCCTTCCCACTCTAAGTCAGCACTCCTTCACCCTATTGGTAACATAATGCCAGAAATAAAATCGCAGCACCTAAAAACATATAAAACGAAACCCATTACGTTTTTTTAATATTACTCCCTTCTCCCTCTCCACCCTAAGTTAGCGACCCTTCACCCGATTGGTAAAGTAATGCCAGAAATGAAATCGGAGCACCTGAAAACATATAAAAAGATAACTATTACGTTTTTTTTAATATTACTCCCCTCCCCCTCCCTACCATAAGTCAGCCCTCCTTCACCCGATTAGTAAAATAATCAAAGAAATCAACTTAGCGCCCACAAAAATCCCCGGATACCGATTTTGACATGTCTAGAGTCAAAAACAACGACGTTATTAATTTTGTCCGGTTTTTGAGGCCAAATGCTCGTTAGTGCGACTCTCCATTTTGGGACAACATAATTTGGAATGATGATGCAAAATTTACGAAAAATTATATTTTTGATAGACACAATTCCCATTTTGGAACTGATTCAGTTTCCCATATAGTAAGATTGCGGCATTTTCAAGAAACCTGGAAATAATGCAATAGTAAAACTATATTTTTGTGAAGAAAACTTAGATGGTAATTCATTAATAGTACAAAGCAAATTATGTCCCCATTTTAAATTATGTATTAACTCTTGTAGAAGAAAGATAATTAAAAATTCTAGAAGAGTTGAACAATCAATATTTAAGCAATTTACTACGGACACAGGCAAAATTTTCCAATACGTTTGCGCCACACAACACAGAACTGTTGCAGTTACCAACTTCTTACAAGCAACATTTTATGTGAAGTGGAATGGCAACAATGGGCCTTGACTGTGGCCTCCTCGTTCTCCTGCTTTAATTGTCTTAGATTATTTTATATGGAGAGATGATAAACTTTAGACAAAAAATGTTAAATTTCCAATATTTAAATGCTGCAATTTTTTGGAATGGACAAGTAAAGTCACCCTTATTTTTATTGTTAGATAAGATAACACTATAAAAATAGGGGATATATGTTTTAAAAAATTGATTTTTTTCAAATTGATATTTAATTTTAGTTTCTAATCACCCTATATTTATTTGTTGTCAAAATATGAACACAGTCCACTAAAGTAGATCCCCTTCTAGAAGGAAACCCATCCCAATTAAATAATATAGACTTTCATATAGGACAAATTGACAGTTATGTTCATGCCTGCAAACGCCATTTTTGACATAAAATTTAAAACATGTTAGATTTAGGTATAGGAAATATGTCTATAAATTTGCGTAGAATCTAAAAATTAAACAACATATAGTAATAAAGTATCAACTTCCCAATTAACGGGAAGTGCCACTATCTTGAAAATATTTTAGCCGAATTGGCCCCATCGCCTTTAGTTAACTGTCAAATTTTTAAAATTTTCCTAAGTCTACTTTCCGAGAAATCGATCGCATTGATTCGTCGTGGGACACTCTGTATATGGAATAAACTTATGTGATAAATTGCTATGAAGATCAAGTAAATATTAAAATTTCGTTAACTTGTTGAAACAGATAGTGATAGTGATTTTATAAGTTTATCATCAGAAGAACCTTCACATATATGTATTAAATATGTGGAAATTTTAATGAAATGTCCAGTTCGTATCAAGTCTTAGTTTATTATCGAAAATTAAAATAGAAAGATACAAAAATATTTAAGAATAATGGCTTGAGCAAAGAGTTTTTATATATGTCGGGATACAACAGTAAGAAATATAGGTAAAAATAATGTAGTTAAAGTATTCTATGGTAGTAACTTAGGGATACAGTTTTATCTTTGGGCAAAACTGTTCAATAGATTTTGACATCATGCCAGTTATTTACCTAAATCACGCTTAAATACATTTAAATTAAAAACACACAGTTCACATACGTTAATTGCTAAATCATAGTTTATTATGATATCCTTCAAGAATTGTTATTTTTATAGGTATTTATCAATATACTTCTGGAGAGTTTGAAGGAGGACACGACGTTAAAATGATCGGATGGGGTATAGAAAATGGTGTAAAATACTGGACAATTGCTAATTCTTGGAACGAACGTTGGGGCGAAAATGGTTACTTCAGAATTATTAGAGGACGCAACGAACTAGGAATTGAAACCTATGCTACATCTTCTTTGCCGGATTTTTCTAGATTTTAAATTTAATGTTTTTATATCCTTTAAATAAATATTTGAGCTAAAGTGTATTACTTATATATTACCAGCTCTGTTGTTTTAGATATGTAGGAGTTAGAGAACGACATTCGAAGATAAGACTCTAACCTATGGGGAAAGTTTTAGTGATTATTTAATATCCACTTAATTTCTTTTAGTAAAAATCCTTATTTATAAAAATTTTGCAACTACAGACATTAACTTTTATAGAGTTTAAATGATTCTTGGGAGTCAGGTACTCAAACACTACTTGTATATTTTAGATTACCCTTATTTTCGAAACAACTTGTCAAGAGTTAAAAATAACTTTACAAAGATCAACGAACAACTAACGATGAAAGGCTATACAAATAATCATAGAAGAGCCTAGAATATCGAAAATATGTTAAGAAAGAAAGGAGAAGGGACATTCTAAATTTCGTTTTATAGGTACTTTGTACACTAACACAATAAAATAACTTCAATCGCCTAGATACTCGCTAGATTTTAATATGAAGATAAGAATGTAATTTTCTCTTATTCGAGTTTCAGCAAAATGAAAATGACATTTATAAATTTCCTCCTTGTCTCTATCGGCATACAAAATACACTTCTTCTGGCCAGATTTCCTAGATTTTATGGCACTGTTTCTTTCACTGAAAGGATGAAACAGCTGGATCCTTCATTTTTAATAATAAATGTAAAGTTTTCAGAATTAAATTAATAATCTTTTTTTAAGAAAATCGATCGATTCAATTTTTGCAAAACATGTGTCTGGAAATAATTACCTTATTTATCACTTAACCAAAATAAGAAGTAAACGACATTTCTAAAAATCCATTCTCAAAGTCCCTAGGATTTCTATAACCTTGACTGACCTTATATAAAATTGATTTTGCGAGATACACAACAATGTTTCTTCGTAAGGCCTTGTTGGATAATATTACCATGATAGTATGATATTTTAATTTATTTTCAAAACAATGTATTTAGTAGTTTCGGTAATTATACCAAAATGAGCAATTTCTTTAAAATAGATATCTTTTTGGGATTTAAAGTGGAAAATGAAAGCAAAGCTTGGCTGCAATGTTTATTTCGAAAGATTTCTTATTTAAACATATTATTTTTTCAACCTTCGGCCCAGAATTTATTTAGCAAAAATAGGTAATTGTGGCGCGGTATAATATAACTAAATAATTTCCGAACCTTTAAGTACATATTGCTACATAAATTTTAAGGTATATGTTAAAATTAAACCTGCTTTCTTTCCTAAAGTTAAGCCAAAAGAATTAAAAGTAAAAAATTCACACTGCGATTACACTACAAAGTTAGAACCTATCGACACAAGTTTCGCCATAGCTGAAGTGTTTAGTGCTTTACGAGTTCTTTAGCTGGCCTAAATCCGAGTAAACTTAGCGGTTATTTTAGTTTTACTGCGATTTCGCCACCATCATACTAATACGTCCAATTCTTGTATTAACTACTTATCAAGACAGCCAAAATACAATCTTATTACTACTTCTTAATCTTCACTATTCAAATACAACTACTCAACTAACTATAGTACGCTTGTCCTATCCCTATTTATATACCTATGGAATCTCTTATATAAATTCAGAACATAAAGTGGAGATCTATCTAGAAATATGACTTATCGATACACTATTCCTTTCAGCACATTATAATAAATATGACTCATCACATCGGAATACGAGGGCGTATCAATAAGTCTTCTTCTAATCGTTCGTAACACTGCCCCCTCCTAATTCTGATCGTCCAGATCAGCTTCCATATTTTCATGGTATAGCTGCAACCTGTGTAGATATACTACTTTCATTTTGATCTTGGAACTTCGTTGAATTCTATAAACAATGTCACTGATTCTTTTCAGAACAGTATATGGTCTTTCCCATGATGTCATCAACTTGGGCGATTTGCCCTTCTTTCTCTGTATATTCCATAACCAAATTCTATCACCTTGCTGAAACCACGCCGAGTTGGACCTGATATCATAGATCCATGAGTTCTCTAACTAGGCCATGAACTTCTCGCAACTTCCCTTGTAAAGCATCCACCCAGTCTTCAATCTCTATACTTTCTTCAGCTGAGGAAAAACACTGACATCAGGAATCAATGTGACGTACAAGATATAGTAAGATGGTAGCCAAGGATGAAGATAGTGGTGTAACTATGTAAAGCGAATGGAGGAAAATAGGCTTAGCTTCCTTTGTAGGCCACAGATATACTGAAGATACAAATAGCGTTTTTCCTTTTCGCAGTTGCACACTAAAGATGTTGGAAAAAAGGAGATAGTCTTATAGGGATTGTTTAACATGCTTAGTATATACAGGGTGTCCGGTAAGTACCTCCTAATTTCTCTGAAACATACAGGGGAGATCAAAATAACCCTACTTTTTCATATAAAAAAATCCTAAAGTGTCCCTTAACGGAGATATAGAGCCCTAAAGGGGTACCCAGCGATTCATCTTATCGGCTCTAAGTTTTGAACCAACTTGTATAATTTAATGAAATTTTAAGATTTTACAGTAGATGTTTTAGATCATCAGAAAAGTCAGGAACAATTTACATTTTTGGGCTGATAAAAACCCGCACGCTATAATTCAAAACAAACTCCAACAAAGGTTTATTGTAAATGTTTGAGCTGGCATCCTCAGAAATAACCTTATAGGTCCATTTGTTTTGGAAGGAAGACTCAATGGTGAGATTTACTTAGAATTTTTGCAGCCAAATTAACATAATTTAGTGGAAGACGTACTTTTTGATAGAAAAATGCAAATGTAATACATGCATGATGGTGATTATTTCAACCGTATAGTACGTCAACATTTAATTATCATTTTTGGCCCTCAAGGGATAGATCGAGGTGGGGCCTGTTTTATGACCACCAAGGTCTCCAGACCTAAGTCCCTCAGACTTTTACTTCTGAGGAGATCTAAAAGAATTAGTTTATTCAACACCTGTAAATACTAGACAAGAACTACTAGCGAGAATAGCAGAGCATTCTAATGAAGTCCATAATAATGCCGGAATATTATTTGCAGTACAGCGAGAAAATATTCAGAGAATAAGAAAATATACTGAATTACGTGGAGCCCATATTGAACATTTGCCAAAATAACATTTAAAGGTTTTCATTATTTTTGCATTTTAATAATATTGTAAATTAATTGAGCCCCATCAACCCTTTGAAAGGTTTCTGGATTGGAAAATGTTAGGCTGGAAATCTTTCAGCATAACATCTTCTTGCCTTCGAAGAATGAGACAGCTATTCCCCATCAATTAAAGTACCTCAGCACACCCTGCGTATTTTATTTTTACCTGTTTGTGTTTAGGATTAGTAATTTTTTAGGAGTTTTTCGCATAAAAACCGATTATGTCGAAAACGGTCAGTTTTATTGAAATAAATGTAGAGTATCTTTTTTGAAGAGGAATGACCAAAGTATTTAAAAAAATCAGTTTGCAGCTCTGTAAAACGGCACCTGTCAAAAATTAGGCCAACGAGTGTGATTGCCAGTCTGTTCCTGACTTCTGAAGCATCTACTATAGTATGGTTTAATGAGTCTTTATGGCCTCTATAAAATATTAAAATTTCATTAAATTATACAAGTCGGTTCAAAACTTTAGGACTCTGTATCTCTATTAAGGAGCTCTTAGGATTTTTTTTTCTCTCACAAAGTAGAATTATTTTGACCTTCCCGGTATGTTCCCGAGAAATTAGGAAGTACTTACCGGACACCCTGTACTTTAAGTTATTGGGGATAAATATAATAAGTTTTTATTTAAACCATTCTTTTTGGTCTTTATATATGTGTTTTCAGCATGTAATTTAGTATTCTCATAAAATTATAACAAAATCATCCTTGTAAGTCGTCGAAAAGACGTGTACCGAAGTGTCGACTACCTTAAAGTGAGATAACCAATAATAAAAGTTTGAAAACAAATTGAAAATGGTAAAGAAAAACTGCATGTTAGACAAATTATTTATACAACCTACAAGAGTAATTTTCATACAATTTTTATATAAATGTTAAGTTAAAAAAAACTTAACTAAATATAAACACAAAAGAATATCTTAAATACAAATTTTTTATATTTGTGTCGGAAGGGGCAATGTATTTTACACAATTTTTACATTACGTCATAAACGTGGATCAATTAATTTTTCCCTGCGTAGCTGTAGGCCAAGGCTAGAAGGCGCAGAATGCTGTCACAGAAATTAGTATTAAGTAGCATATCTCTTCCTCCCTTATCTAAACTATGATCAAAATGAAACAGAGTGAGTCCACACGATAAGAAAAATTTCGGCGTAGGCGTATTACGCCCATTTATGTTAAAAAAGTCTCGTCCACACGGGCAACTTTTATCGTGCAGTCGTGCAGTCGTACGGTGTTGTGTATGTTTTTTTTGTGGTAACCTAACTTTTTTCTGATTTTTTGATAATATTTATTTATGTATAAATTAAAATGAAAGAAAATAAAAAAATAATTACAGCAATGTTGTTATGTAGAAAAAGAAAAAATTACAAAAGATAAGGACATTATTAATATATTCTTTATTAAAAAAACGGAAAAGTCGTCGCTACTAGGTCCGGTCTGTTTTTGAGAAAAACATTGGAGAAAAGCTTGGACATACTAATGATTTAATTCAAGAAATGCGAGAAAATGATTCTGATTTTTTAAAAATATTTTCCTGTTACTCTTGGTGAGTTTGAAAAGCTGTTGTTGGACCAATAATTAGGAAACACGCTATGGAAATGTGTACAGCTATACCCTTTTTACTAGGTTTGAAAAAACATTGTAATATTTAGCTGATGAAATCAGCATGTGAAAGCAACAGTGCGAATTCCGAGTCGGTAAACAGTGTTTTTGAAATTAGTCATGTTACTTGTGCGATTATATGAGACTCTTTAAAACAAGTTTTATTTCCGAAGTTTGCCACTTCTACCTGGTAAAGAATTGCCAATGAGTGCGAAGACGAGAGTTTCAATATAAAGTGTCATTTTAACAATCGTTTTAATAATTACAATTGTTGGTAATTTTAGAAGAATACATTACGTATGACACTAACTGGATTTCTGTTATTAAATTTCCATCAATGTTAATTTTTACTTTTTAATTGTTTATAATAGGTTTATATAAAATTTGCTAAGGGTAGGGTTACCAGACGACAGGAATTTTCCTGACATGTCTGAAATTTTAGCCCCTTGTTAGGAAGAAACAGGAAAAAACTGCAATTGTCAGTATTTTTTGAAATTAAAAAAGGAAAATATAAGTAATGAAAAAAATATTTATTAATCATTCTAGTGAGAAAAAATAAATTAATTAAACGTTAACAAAATGAGTGAATTGTTAATTTAGTATATTAATAAATTTAGTTCTATACTTTTTATTGCTTGATGTTTCTTTTGGCAATTGCTCGACTTTTATAACCATTTCATGACATTCTTCACATGATATGTTCTTTAAGTTAAATTGTGTCTAGAGTAGAACCTTAACAGAAGACATTGTTGTAAACCAACTATTACTACAAATTATTAATTATTAAATTACTATATATATTTTTTAGTTACTCTTATGGATTAATAGATAATTATAGTCTAATATTTAATACTCCCTTAAGAAACAGTTATATCTTAAGTAAATTTATGTTCTAATAGGCTCAAACAAAAGCATGCCTTAATCTCCGAAACTCTAAAACTTTACTTTTTACAGAGACCATTGTTTTGTTCATATTGTCATTGTCCCATAAATACACACTTTTTCATTTCAGTAATCATGTAAATAAATATTTATAAGTTATATGTGTTAGTACGCCTATGACTGTAAAATATATAATTTAGATATAGAATAGAATTTAACTAGGACATGAACATTGAGACGAGATGAACTAAAATCAAAACACTACAATAGTAACATTAATTTAGTAAGTAAGAACAAAAAACTATTGTTACCTCATGAATTAGTGAACATTATAATAAAATATTAAAAAACTAATATTAGAAGATTTATTTGAATTCACCGAAACCAGTGATAAACTAAAAGCAGAACTAGCAAAGTTATAACACTGGTGGCAGCGAAAGGCAAAGCTTATAACAATATAGACAGTCTATGTTTCTCCTTAGTCCACTACGCTCCTATTAATGAGAAGACTCACTCAATATTGGCATTTGATGCTTTGATTGCAAAAATTTTGAAAATCTCACTGCCTTAACATACAACATTCAGATAAAATGTCCGGATATTTACAAAAACGTTAGGGATATTGTCAGGGAATCTCATTATTTGATCTGGTAACCATAGCTAAGGGCATGTCTGTGAATTAGCGTCTCGATATCAGAGATTGTCCTTGAATAGAAATTGTATCATATAATGGCCTTTATTTCATAAGCTTTAATTTATATAACGAACACCTGTATTACTGCAATTGTTATAAAATTAATAAAAAAATGAACAAAAATCGTTTTTTTTTTTTTTGAGGACCAAGCAGTAATAATCTTCGGTAACAAGTATTTTTAATAAATTAACACAATTTAACATAATTCATAAATATCCGTTATTTCAAAACTCGCTAAATAAAATATATAAATAAAACAACAAAGTTTTTTAAAAAAAAACATAGCTTATGTTTTCATACAAAATATTGAAAATAAACAGTTTCCAACATTTTTAAAGCAGTCCGCTGAAAAGTTCAACATCATTTGGGCGTAATGACCTTGGAAAAGGCGGATTTAGGCGGGAAATCTTCGGTCTTTGTCTTTTTTTTAAATCTAACAAATCACAATGCTTGAAATTTGACATATGTCTTATTACGCTACGCTGCCGCCCAGATTTTTCTTATCGTGTGGACTCACTCTGACTGACGCACTGCGTTGAAGTCATGTATCAGATTTGCTGAGATTTGTGGCTATTATATATATATATATATATATATATATATATATATATATATATATATATATATATATATATATGGGAGCTTTAGCATTAAACGCTTTTTACTATATGAGGATGAATACAAAGACCGTTCTATATATCACAATCAACAAAAAGCGCTGAAATGAATAGATAGAATTCTGAATAAAACGGTAAATGGGTATTGGACAATATAGAATGTTATTTTAGTGTAAAGTTTAGCCATTGACAAACAATGTGTAGTCAGTAGTACAAAAACAATAACATATCAATATAGTCAGATTAAAACAACTGATATCATTTAAGACATGTAATCATGACTTTATTTTAAAATCAATTCGTCAAATCACGACAAAGTGATAACGTTTGTTTAATCTTTATACTTACTAATTCTAGTGATATGGTATTTTATTAAATTAAGATATATTTTCTTAAAACAAACAATCTCATGTTTAGTGAGACATTACCGAATTTTTTATTTGAGTTATAAAAGTATACTATTGGTCCCCTTATCCCGCATATATTGCCGACATATACCGGGTGTCAACGAATCTATTAGACAAATCATAATTTCTAGTGTATTATGTGTATCAAAATGAGAATTGGTACAGGTAAATGTTATGTGAAGAGGAGAATTTTCGCATATTTTTCACTTTCCGGTCACTTCCGGTTTCACCGGAAATGGTCCCGGTTTTGAATTCTTAAATAGAACATCCTGTATATTTTAACATCTTTGGATTTCTGAGACAATTCTAGATCCGAATGTGACATTTTAAAAACCTTTTACGTCTACTTCATTTTTTTAGAGCCACTTTTAAAATTGCATCTAGGTGGCCATGATCGGACGCAAACTAATCTAACGGCCTTAGTGATGTCAAAAAAATACAATCGCAAAGTTTTAGTGACTAGTATGAAAGACAGGAATTGGATTAAAAATTTAACAAAATTAACAAAAAAACTAATAAAATAAACTAATAACTTAGACAACGCACTTAAAATATTTGAAAGTACAGTAGCTGAATTTGTTAAAAAGTTTAGTGTAGTAAATGTTTAAAGTGCATTCTTCTTTTTCACGACACATTTCAGCTCGTTCAATTGTTTCTCTCAACACGTTTTGTAGCATTTGGGGCGTTATACTTCTAAATGCCCGTAAAATTCTTTCTTCTATTATTTCAAGAGTAGCTGGGGCTGCTCTATAGTAAACCCTTTCTTTAACATATCCCCCGACAAAGAAATCGAGCACAGTAAGATCCGATGAGCGGGCTGACCACCGTTGCAATTGGTTGCAATAATTCGATTATTAAAATGCTCTATTAAATAATTAAGAACTTCTCTAGTATTGTGAGGCGTTGCTCCATCTTGTTGAAAGTAAATTCGCCGTAAAACTGCTAAAGGTATATCATTGAGATGATTTTCGATTTCATTTTGAAGAAAACCTAAGTATCTAACCCCTGTTAACTGACCTTGAAACAATATTGGCCCAATTATTCTGTTTCCAACGATACCAGCCCAGACATTGACGCCAAATCTTTCTTGAAAATTGCCCTCTCTCATTTCATGTTGATTTTGTTGGGCCCAGTACCGAGTATTTTGCTTATTGAATATACCATTATTTGTAAATCGGGATTCGTCGGAAAATAGAATAAAATCGATAAAATTTGGGTTAACTCTATGATTTTAAAGCAGCCAATCACAAAACACTACCCGTCTATCGCCATCCTCGGTATACAAATGTTGATGTAACTGATATTTAAATGCTTGATATCCATGCTTTTTCAGTATTTTTCTTGCTGATTTATAACTTATCTGCAGTTCTTGGCTAATTATTCTTAACGAAACTGTTTTATCAACCTCAACTATAGCAATTACGTTAATCTCAGTCTCTTCATTTATGATAAACCTCTGTTCCGCCTCTTGATTTCCTATTTGCCTAAAACGAGTCTCGACATACGGAAAATACTGATGGGCTGGATGTTGCCGATTCGGATATCTATGAGCATACAACTCGGCAGCATTCCTTGAATCTCTATGACACTCTCCAAATATTAATAACATGTCCACTTTTTCACTTTGAGTATACATTATTTTAACGAAAATTTAAACTAAACTTAACGAAAATTAAGAAACTTTTACGTCTGTTCTTAGAGCCTATGTCACTGTCATTATCTACTTAAGTGAGTGCTTTGTTTTCCAAAGAAGACTTGATAAAAACAGTTGCAAATTATTATGCATCATGGTTGTCCATGGCGCACTTGTCATAAGTAAATAAATTATCCAATATTTTGCTTAATATTTAATTTCTGTTCTTATGTCTAATC